>OY756223.1:14700000-17655000 GCA_963576875.1 Acrobasis repandana | reverse complement strand
TACAATACAAATACTCTTTATTGCACCATAAAGAAAGGAAATACAACAATACTTACAGAAAAAAAAATTATCGCATACGTAGCAATCTCTTCCAGTCAACCTTTGGGTAGAGAGAGTAGTTAATTTCGAAAAGCGATGCAGTATGTCGGATTTACTGATAGTATGCTTTTTAAAATGTAGTACCTACCTACCTATATATTTTTGAAATGTGCTAATTAAGATTTTTTGTGTAAAACCCCACTGAGTTTGATCTTGTTCTTTACCTAATTCTTATTACCTAAAAAAACTTACAGTATTTGATAGTGAAAGAAAACGGAGGCGAAATATCTTCATGAGTTGTAAGATGAAGTGGTCGAGTTTAATTCCCACGGGGCCAACGTCCGTGTCGATCCAATTGCGATAAAATCGCTGTCTTTATCACCCATCGGCTTTATTTCGAGTGATATTTAAATTGAGTAGGTTCCTACTTATAAAGCAAAAGTGATGGAAATCCTGGACGTTTGAAAGTACATATATATACGTGTAAAAAAGTACATACATACGTACGTGTATATAGATACACAAAAACTTGATAGTGACCTTTTAAAAATCATTTAGAGATAAATGAATTTTTATAATAGGTGTTTTTTACTTATTTTATTTACTTTATTACAAAAATTGAAAATGGTCAACCATAGGTGATGCTGAGACAAGTGAGACCAAAATAGGAGCAAACATTTTTTTAATACATACTTACTAATTTCAACCTATATTACCTACCTTTCGCAGGTTTGCTTGTAGATTGTGTGCTGCCATCTCTGTGAGCAGCTAGTACTAATAATTTGTTACCAAGTTTCTGCTATTTACGTGTCCTCTAAAAGTTTGTATGACCTGGCATCCACTGTCGCCGTAATTATTAAACATCTGCATTCCATAATTCAGTTACAAAGTTGAACACTACCGATTTAAAACCACTGTTTTTTCTGTCAGTTACATAAAAAGTCTGCAGTCCTTAAATTGGCAGTATATTCACCGGCCGGAGCCATTGTCCGCGTGTAAAATTTTTGACAATCTCACGGGAACCACACATTTTCCCAGGATAAAAAGTAGTCGACAAGCAATGTCAGATGCCTTTAGGCACCTTGAAAAATCGGACACCAGTGTTGGCCACTTCCACACACGAAAATCAAACAAATAGTAAAAGTGACATGAAAATATGTATGTAAAAAGAAATTCTGGGGAAAATTGAAAATAAAACAAAACTTTGATAAATCAGATGTCGCAGGGGTTCCCGGTTCCCACGCAAGTCCATATTCCGTGTTGGTGTCGATCTGATTGCGATAAACAGCCGTCTTTATCACCCACTGGCTGTCGTATTTGCCCAGCCAACGAATGGCATTCGTATTTAGAGAGATAGTACCCGGATAAATAAATAAAAACTTTAAATTAACAAGTAATAATATAAAAAAAAAACAACAAAACAACAACTTTTATCTCAAACGATGATCTAAAAAGTTTAAAATGCTCTTGAAGACAAATCAATTGAGCCCAAACTCGGTGGGGTTATGTTGTTTTATCACAGAGATGCCATTTCCACCTTCCGGCTACATCATGAGAAATACATCTTGTATATCTATTCCGGATCAGGACAATGTGCAATATACTACAGGCTATTTTATCAAGCTTAGCTACCTGTGGGTTATCTTATTGCGGATGTCTCCTACTACACCGATTATGGCTAAACCAAGCGATTGACCCTCGTTGCCGAGGTCTATCCACACTGGGATTAGAACTAAATAATTACGGTACATTGTCAAGCAATGACAATGGAATGGTACGACGGAGCAACGGGTTATTTGACTAGGAACATGAAACAGGCCGTGTGGTCCCCGGCAGAGTAGAATAGAACCACTCTAAGTCTTTCCGTGGATGTCGTAGAAGACAACTTAGGAAGCACAAGCTAAACAAAGCTTATAAACATCAGTGAGACCTCTCCAATCCGTCTGGCCAGCGTGGAGAGTGTAGGCCAAATCCTCTTACTGCTCTGGCTAATATAGGTATTGCTCTGGTAGTACAGAGAGGGTCGTGCTCCCTCAGTGGAGACTAAAAAGGACCTGATGATGATACGTATGTGAATAAGGTAGTCGATAGAATGGAGTATGCTACTCTGGTCTTAGAGCAAAGAAATATAGCAAAGTTACCAGCTGATTCTTATTCCGAAAGATTTAGGCTAAACCTGGGAATCTATTTTTCGTACGAGATTTCTTCCATGCTGGTCTGGGTGAAAAATAAAAACTTAGAAGGTACCAGGTCTTCCCGCGCAGATCGTAGAAGCCGGTCGAGAGAATGGGCGAAAATGTAAATCATGTTAAGGTGAAGGTATAGGCAAATGGCCTTAAAGTGGCGCCCTCATTTGAAATAAATTGTTAACTCGTAAATATGAAAATAATTTCGATATTGCTCTTCGTCATGCTAGCCTAGCTAGATAGCCCTTTAAATTATTTTATGAACCACCGTTGAAAGTATTTACATAAGTCCGTCTAGCTTTAATACTTGCCTCCGCCAAAAGTGGCCACGGCAAGTTTTAAAGCTAGACGGATCACCAATAATAGTTTCAACGGCAGTTCATAAAATAATTTAAGGGCTATCTAGTGCATGACGAAGAGCAATATGGAAATTATCACCATATTTACGAGTTAACAATTTATTTCACACTTCAAGGCCATTGCCTATATCTTCACCTTAATAGGCGATGTGGCTAGCAACCCATCGCTATTTTGATCCCTTTTTCCACCTTCTCGCCCACCATTACGCTAAAAGTGGTCTTAGAGTCTCGTAGCCAACCATTAGGTTGGGTATTTTAAAGTTTTAAACCCCCATATCTCCGCCATTTTGAAATTTTCTAAAAACTGAATCGACAAAAAAGTATAATTATCGAACCTGCTTAAAAAATTTCAGGAGAATCGGTTGAGTAATGCGACCTCTAGGCGAGAACAAACCGACAGACAGACTGACGGACAAAAGCATTTTCGGCCAGTCTAAACTGAGACGCTTCGCTTGCTCGGTCAAGATGTACAGCACATGGCGAGGTCTCCTGACCCTCGCCTCTATTTACCCCGTAATAGATCAAGAGCTGGCATGAATTTTTGGTAAGGTATTTGAGGCAAGTTGAAAACTTGTCACATACCTCTCCTATTATACCCCAACACGGAACTGCAGACCTGGCTGGTGAGTAGCGGGGTAAACCATTTTGATTTATTTAGATTGACCTGGCAGGTAGAAAGTCCCATCAAAATGACCTGTCTTTTAGAGAATCTTATTTTTTAGTTATAAGTCCTATTAAAATTTCAAGTTGCCTCAAATACCTTTTTTATATTTTTTTGAAAAATGCTTTTGCATGCGCCTGGCAATATCAAAGCCCTGACTAAATCGTCTGGCTTATTGATTTTTTCATTCTTTAAACACTAACCTACAACATATAAAAATGCATATTGCCTCAAGTACCTTTTTTGAAAAAAAAAAACAACTTAAATATTTATAGGTTGCTTTAGCCCCGCTACTCACCAGCCAGGTCTGCAGTTCCGTGTTAGGGTTAGGAGAGGTATGTGACAAGTTTTCAACATGCCTTAAATACCTACCCAAAAATTCGTGCCAGCTCTCGGACCATAAGCCTTGCGGCGTGACGGATAAAGACATGAACGTATCTCTAAGTTAGAATATACAAATTGCCTAAGTGTAATTGGAAACATGTGTCCAACAGAGCTGGAATTAATTTAATTGAAACAAAAAAGCCAGCAACAAAGTGGTTTCAAATTAAATTAAAGCGTACCACACACATCACGTACGGCGGCGATAAAAAACGTCGTGTGGATTGAGACGACCCAAACACAAATTAAAAAAAAGGGTAGATGCGGCACTCATTGACCAATAAAGAGATTGAGTTCCCTTTGCACCTAAAAGTTTCCTTGTTTTGAAGGGATTATAGGAAAAAATTCTTTGACAACGCGCGTATGACACTCCTGATTTTGCAAGTGTCTTTAAGTTAGTAACCACGTCCTAATCCAAATCACTTTTAGGTTGGGTTTTAAACCTGGTTACATACCTACCAAGTACAAGTTGCATACAGGGTCTTACAAAATATACTGAAATTATTTCGATTCAGTGGTGAATTCAGTCCATGATATGATACTGGACAACTTTCCCAAAGGAACATATATATCAAAATATGAAAAATAAATTTTGGCCTCCCATACAAGTTGACCGACCAGCTATGATGATCCGAGTTATTATGGAAAAAAATATATTTTTCATGTTTCGTTTAGTTATCATTTTAGTCTTTATTTTTAAATTTTTTAATTACTATTTTAGGATTTAGTTAAATTTATTTATGTTATAATAATTAATGTTGAAACAAGGGAAAGTTGATCCTTAGGGAAAGTTTTTCAGTATCATGGACTGAATCCACCCTGAAAATAGTTTCAGTATATTTCGGTAGACGTTATATAAAAGCGAAATGTCGTTACTTGGTCGCTACTCTAAGTACCTACATTGTTTAGTATACCTTACATACATACTATCACGCCTGTTTCCCACAGGGGTAAGCAGAGACTATGGACCTCCACTTGCTACGATCTTGACAGACCTCTTTCGCTTCATCTACACTCATCAACCTCTTCATACATGCCCATCGGTTACGTGTACTTCTTACCTCTCCCTTTTTCAGAACGTCTGCAATCTGATCGCAGAACGTATACCTTATCTCTCTGTAATAAGGTATTTGACTGTGTTTGTTTTTGGACAATACAATACAATACAATATTTAATTCAAAACAAGAAAAATCACTAAAAAGAAATCTTATTTTATATTACGTTTATTTCATAAAAAAGGCACTAGTATCGATGAAGACCAAAGATGTGTAGAAGCTTCGAAGCTCCTTTTGAAAACAGCAAGAAAATTGGTTGATAAATGAAGTAGTGGTTAGCATTTTAAATATTGGTATGTAAAAAGGTGGGAGCGTGGTGGGGACATCTCGCTTTCTCTTTCGTACTCGCAAAACCTAATGGCAGTGACGTCACACAGCAGTACGTGCATCCTTTTTCTGTTACTTAATAGTTTCCCTTGTCGCTAGATTTGAAAGGTTTGAAACTTACTTATTTTTGAGCAGATTAAAAAAAAATCTTGTTGTTTTCGGATTATGTAACTTTTTGATATGCAGAATAAAAAAAATTGAGTCAAATGCCGTATTCTTTGTATTTTGTGCTTAAGCAATTACGATACGGCTTTTTATCGGGATTTATAATGGCTAGGGCTGGCGTTTTTCTACCCGTTTCACTTCTATCCCGGTTGAGACGAGTCCGGGACAAGATTTACACCCTTTTAATGGGGAAATCTACAGTCGGATATGATTGGTTATAGCAAAGATATATAACTTCTAACGTAAAAAATACCCAACGTCATAGGTACAAACTATTGCAAGTTACGAAAATACGAGCAAACCTGCGAAAGGTAGGTAATATAGGTTCAATACTAGGTAAGAAAAAGTAATAGAAAAAGTAGGAAAAAATTACATGAAAACTTTATTTTTGGTCCCACTTGTCTCTGCACCACCTTTCGGTTAACCGTTTACAATTGTTGTAATAAATTAAATAAGTAAACATCGCTATCTAGTGACCTATTCAAGGAACATTTAGAGAAAGCTGTTTTCTCTTCTTTTCAGAGAAATTTGGTTGTCGTTTGATTGAGAATTTGCAGCGTGTCAATAATTTTGTAAATAAATCTGACTGTTCTCAACAAACCTAATAGCCTAACACCGATTTGTTATCGCCAATTACCTATCATTTTACTTGTCATTCACTTGTTTTTGTTAAAATCCTACAAGTCTTAAAACAGCAAAACTTAAGGACCTACGAAAGATAAAAGATTTGAATTATAGAATGTTTAGAATCAATAAAACGAATTAATTACAATAAATAAAATTGTGTACAACTATTTATGCTACGCCTATCGTCGATGATGGAGTACCTTTTATAGTAATTAAGCAATTGTACGGTTCCAGCCTAAGTATAATTTATCATATTAAAGCCCATAGAGACGTCAGCCCTAATAATGGCGCTAGAGGTCCAGACGCTGCCATCTAACGCAGAGAAAAAGAAACGTCTTCATGAATCGTGATTCTTTTAACTGCATCCACAAAATAAGAGCAATACAGAATATATAATATCTAACAACATATATTGAAACTATTTTAAGGGTAGATTCAGTCCATGATACTGAACAACTTTTCCCAAGGACTACATATCTAAATATGCAAAAAGATTTTTTACTTTCCATAGAAACTCGGATCAGTTTATAGCTTATTTTGGTTTGCGATAATTGTTCTCTATGTCTTCTATATTTTTCTTTTTAATTATAGTAAGTAGTTTGTTTATTTTAAAATAAATGTGTGCTGAAAATATTTTCTTTGTAATAACCAATGACCTTCCATGTAATAACCTAATGTACATTAAGTTGGTGCATAGTTGTACTTCTGTATTATTTTATTTTAATCTTTGCAGTACATCGGTACTTGTACCGATGTATTCTCTTTATAATTGGTATGTACACCTTTGTGTACATACCAATTATAGAGAGTGTATACTATACACCATCTATAATTTAAGACACTACTTTTAGGTCGCAGGAATACTTGTCGGCAATGCTTTGTTTTTTTTCTTTTTGTTTCTTTTAATATTTATTGCCATTTTAATGGTGTATCTTGGAATGTTGAGCAAAGTGCTTTAATGTGTTACGGATAAGTCTTTATTTAATAGATTTCCATTACATGGATACCTTTTATGTCTTTTACGCCTCGCCTCCCAAAGGACCGGGATGAAAAGACCCGTGATTCCAATCACGGGGCTTTTCACCCCGGTCCTTTGGAAGGCTTGCGTGAGATACCTATTCATCACGAAGAGGCCTCATGGAGAAGTTGACGGTATGTGGCGCTCCCGTTAAAACCTATTTCTTGGATGTAAGTACCAATGAAGGCCGTACCTGAATTTTCCGGGGTCCAGTGCTGCCCCCGTTTAAAATAAATCATTTCAAAGAAAACGGAGACATTATTTAAAATTTTGCTACTACCAAGTCCTAGATAACCCTTCAAAGGATTTTATGAACTACTGTTTACAGTTTAAAGTGAGAACGTTAAGCTTTACTAAGAACATTTGCGAAAAACGGCCACTTTTGGCAAATGTGCGTAGTAAAGCTTGATAGCTAGCTAGCTCTGATAATATCTTCATTACTAAACATTACCTGATGCTGGTATTATGGTATGTGTGCATTACAAAGTAAGTATGCAATGAAATTTCCTGGATTGCTTAATGAGAATATCTTCAAAGTAGAAAAGCTGTGCAGCTTGAAATTCTAACATCATAAGAAAAAAAATAGAATAATAATACTAGTTGAACTGTAAACTGGCTACTTCTCTACAATACATATCTCGGACTCTAGCATGACATATTCCTTCAATCTCGTAAATGCGAGTACTTAGTTCACCCCAAACTGTGAACTGGCTACCTCTCTACAATACATATCTCGGACTCTAGCATGACATATTCCTTCAATCTCGTAAATGCGAGTACTTAGTTCACCCCAAACTGTGAACTGGCTACCTCTCTACAATACATATCTCGGACTCTAGCATGACATATTCCTTCAATCTCGTAAATGCGAGTACTTAGTTCACCCCAAACTGTGAACTGGCTACCTCTCTACAATACATATCTCGGACTCTAGCATGACATATTCCTTCAATCTCGTAAATGCGAGTACTTAGTTCACCCCAAACTGTGAACTGGCTACCTCTCTACAATACATATCTCGGACTCTAGCATGACATATTCCTTCAATCTCGTAAATGCGAGTACTTAGTTCACCCCAAACTGTGAACTGGCTACCTCTCTACAATACATATCTCGGACTCTAGCATGACATATTCCTTCAATCTCGTAAATGCGAGTACTTAGTTCACCCCAAACTGTGAACTGGCTACCTCTCTACAATACATATCTCGGACTCTAGCATGACATATTCCTTCAATCTCGTAAATGCGAGTACTTAGTTCACCCCAAACTGTGAACTGGCTACCTCTCTACAATACATATCTCGGACTCTAGCATGACATATTCCTTCAATCTCGTAAATGCGAGTACTTAGTTCACCCCAAACTGTGAACTGGCTACCTCTCTACAATACATATCTCGGACTCTAGCATGACATATTCCTTCAATCTCGTAAATGCGAGTACTTAGTTCACCCCAAACTGTGAACTGGCTACCTCTCTACAATACATATCTCGGACTCTAGCATGACATATTCCTTCAATCTCGTAAATGCGAGTACTTAGTTCACCCCAAACTGTGAACTGGCTACCTCTCTACAAATACATATCTCGGACTCTAGCATGACATATTCCTTCAATCTCGTAAATGCGAGTACTTAGTTCACCCCAAACTGTGAACTGGCTACCTCTCTACAATACATATCTCGGACTCTAGCATGACATATTCCTTCAATCTCGTAAATGCGAGTACTTAGTTCACCCCAAACTGTGAACTGGCTACCTCTCTACAATACATATCTCGGACTCTAGCATGACATATTCCTTCAATCTCGTAAATGCGAGTACTTAGTTCACCCCAAACTGTGAACTGGCTACCTCTCTACAAATACATATCTCGGACTCTAGCATGACATATTCCTTCAATCTCGTAAATGCGAGTACTTAGTTCACCCCAATCTGTGAACTGGCTACCTCTCTACAATACATATCTCGGACTCTAGCATGACATATTCCTTCAATCTCGTAAATGCGAGTACTTAGTTCACCCCAAACTGTGAACTGGCTACCTCTCTACAATACATATCTCGGACTTTAGCATAACATATTCCTTCAATCTCGTAAATGCGAATACTTAGTTCACCCCAAACTGTGAACTGGCTGCCTACCTCTCTACAAATACATCTCGGACTCTAGCATGACGCATTCTTCCAGTCTCATAAATATTTCATATTTATTTATTTCGATACCAAATCATTGTGTTGAAATATATTTTACCATGCAATAATGAATTTACATAACATAGTTAAATGATTCAATTACAATAAATAAAAATAAAAGACAATCAATAATTACAAATCATAAATTCGAATAAATGCGAGACATGAGAATACTTTGTTCACCCGAACTGCGAACTCTCAAATACGTACATATGAGTATATTTTCAACCTTCATCGATTTTCTCATGTTCAAACATCTCGTCTGTTCTACCAAATTTCATGAACTTTCGCTAAAAGATAAACATATTAAGTCGAGTTATAATAGAAAATTATGTATTAATTAGCTTCGATAACTGACTTAAGTTTATTTCTACTTGTACATGTGTAGGTTTACATTAGTATATTATATTGTAATTTTTTTTTTGTACAGAATCTTTCTGTAATTATATTGCACCACTTCTGCCCCAAACGCATAATAAATAAGTAAACATTCCTCTCAATTGCTGGCCGGTTGACTGGAAGAGATCTCTATGCGGGATAAGTCCGCCGTTGTATGATTACTTTTCTGTTTTTGTATCTGTATTCCCTCTTATTTATGTAACAAACAAATAAGTTGAATAAAGCGGAAGATTTAACGATATCTAGATGTGGTACCAAGATCTTGTTTACTAAATAGTATTAAAAATACAGCTAACAAAGAAACATACCGTGTATTTAATAAACTTTACGCAACTGAAGTCTAAACTTGCAGTGTATTAGCATAATTAATTCTTAATTTTAATAACAAACCCTTTATTTCCGAAGCATATACCATAAACAATATTATTGCGCAAACACGAAGATAATTCTAGCAACCAGTACTCATTCCTTTAAAATTCATCCAACTGGAATTTGTATGAATCGCTCTACTCCTATGATGTTATGTTTTCTAAGATATCGCATCACCTACCACTACACAATAAAAAGTGCCCGCCGTTTCGGAACTGACACTGACAGATGTACAGTAATATGATAACAACACTTTTATTTAGCTTATCCTATTTCCTGTTGTTTTGTTTCTTAGGTCAAATCTTTGAGCTACTACCCGCGGTTTCCGATTGAGATGAAACTTTGTATGCTAATGTAAATCAAATGACAATGCAATATTATTATTATAAAAAGCTGATCTGATGATAGAGCCGGAAGGTGACTATAGGAACCCTGATAAAACGTCGCAACCCTATCGAATTCGGGCTTATTACTTTTGTCTTTAAGTACTTATGCCTCACAATTAAAGCTTGTACGAAAATATGTTTTTTTTTTGGGAAAACTTTTTATAGCTGAGTATAGGTGGGTGGCTGTAAATATTTGTACATTAGATATTAAATTGTCTTTTAAAATAAGAAGATATTACATTAAGTGTTTGCACATATTACATAATATTTGACATTTGTTTATACGTTTTAGAGCACCGCTAACATGTCTACAGACTTTTTGATCAAAGTTTTACTCAGTTGGTGACTTATTCATAATTATAACCATTTAGATAAGTTAATATCAATGAAAACGTTGGCTTTATCTTTTAAACTGGTTACGCAAACGCTCGCAAATGTAGCAGGAATATACAAGTATGTTGGTTGAGGCTCTATCTAAAAATATTACAAAAACACCGGTCAAGTGCGAGTGGGACTCGTAAGTAAAGGGTTCTCTACCTCCGTACAACATTTTAAAACGCTGAAAAAAAAACACGTTTCTTGTATGACAACCCCCTTTAACTTTTACTTTATCTTATTTTTAGTATGTTGTTATAGCGGCCACAGTAATACGAGTACATAAGCGGTGAAAATTTCAAGTATCTCAATATTACGGTTCAAGAAATAGAGCTCTGTGACAGACGGACAGACAGCGGAGACTCAGTAACAGGTACGGAACTCTAACTTTAGGTACGGAACCCTAAAAATGATCGCATACATTGGTTGTTTACATTCAACACTTTAAATATCACGAGACGGAGAAACTATCCATGTATCTATACTAATATTATAAAGCGGAAGAGTTTGTTTGTTTGTTTGTTTGTTTGTTTAAACGCGCTAATCTCAGGAACTAATGGTCCGATTTGAAAAATTATTTTTTTGTTGGGTAGTCCATTTATAGAGGAAGGCTTTAGGCTATATAACATTCCGACAACCACGCGAACGAAGTCGCGGGCACAGCTAGTAAGAAATATAGGTAAACAGGGGTATTATTCACTATTGACGTATACTTTTATTGTTTGTTTCAAGGTAGGCGTTTTTTTTTGTATATTTAATTCTTATCGAAATTCCAGTATGTTTTCGTATACGAAGTGTGACGGTCGACACATACAGGATGATTTTGAAACTCGTAGATATGTATATCAAGGAAAGTACTCCAGCCGAAATAAAAAAATACATATTCTTTCATACGTAACATATTTTTTCGTACCAATCTTGTTTCATAATAAAAACCAAAATTACAAAAAATAAGTCTTTTTAGGGTTCCGTACCCAAAGGGTGCAAACGGGGCCCTATTAATGAGACTCCACTGTCTGTCCGTCTGTCCGTCTGTCAGAGCTTTATCTCTTTAACCATAATAGCTAGACAATTGAAATTTTTACCGATTATGTTTTACTGTATAGCCGCTATACAACAAATAATAAAAATTAAAAAAAGATAAAAATTAAAGGGGGTCGACATACAAAAAACGTGTTTTTTCAGCGTTTTTAACTAGATCTTTATAATGGCATTAACTAGATACTTCAAATTTTCACCAATTATGTATTACTATGACTACTATAACAACAAATACTAAAAATAAGATAAAGTTAAAAATTAAAGGGGGTCGTCATACAAGAAACATTGTAAGGTGGTACGGAACCCTTCATGTACGAGTCCGACTCGCACTTGCCCGTTTATTTGTTACGGTTTTGATTACAAGATATGAATATAGCTAGGGGTTGCAAAATCAACCTGTATAAATGAAGTGGGCGATTCAGCCCAATAGTACCTATGAACTGTATCTATAGGTCCATTGCTGGACAGACAATTACAGAAATAAACGGGCAATTGCGAGTCGGACTCGTACATGAAGGGTAGTACCACCGTACAATGTTTTAAAACGCTGAACAAACAAGTTTCTTGTATGACAACCCCCTTTAATTTTTACCTTTTTTTTAGTATTTGTTGTTATGGCGGCCACAGTACGAGATACATAATCGGTGAAAAATTCAAGTGTCTAGCTATTACGGTTCAAGAGATAGAGCCCTGTGACAGACGGACAGACAGACAGACTGACAGACGGACAGACAGCGGAGTCTCATTAATAGGGTCCCGTTTGCACCCTTTGGGTACGGAACCCTAAAAATACGACTGTCGGCTGAGTCGCCCTTCTAGTATGGGTCGACTATAAAAAAAATTATATAAAATTGTATGAATGGACTTTAATTATTGATATGTAATAAAATATGTAATGAAAAATTTCGCCACGAGTGAGATTCGAACTCACGCCCCTCACATCTGTACTGTGAGTGCACTTCCAATTGTGCTACCTGACTTCGAATCACTGCGACAAATTTCTTCATCACTTAAAGGTAACTTACGCATTTGAAGCATGCGTATTTCTTCATTACTATCCAATATTTAAAAGTGTGGTACTATTCAACTTAATTCTTATGGTGGCTAATCATATGCATATTTTATCTTTATTCAATAGCTACACTTGTACAACTTGAACTCAATGCAAAGCTGTATAATAGGGTTAGGTGTAAAAGGTAAATTGTTCAATTGAATGATAATATCATTGACTTTTTATCTGGTTATTTATGTTGTCTTATAAGTATTTTTTCCATAATCGTTATGTGTCAGAATGATGACTATCTATAACTTAATGTCACATAGGTAATATCGCGTGCCCTAAAGTTGAAATTCCTAAAAAGAAATGCCCTTTTGTTGACTATAAATATTACAATCCCTAATATTTAAAAGACAAAAAACTTGTTTGATTGGTGATGGTCAGTGCACAACCATAATTTTACCTACCTTCTGTGGCTAACGCCTATTGACATGATTCAATTCTTTCCTATTCTCTTGATCGGCTTTTACGAACTGCACTGAAAGAGAAGCAGCTGTCACATTCTACGTTTTTTTTTCTCCGAGACCAGCATAAAAGTTATATGTTTCTATCTATACCGCACTTGACTTATTCTTGAACATCTGTGGCAACTGGCAACCAATCTTGACAATTCATATTCGCCCTGAGGAAGGCCTCCGGATGAGGTCGAAACATGTCGGCCAGTAGCGACTTTTTACGTGAGATACCTGTGTCTTCTTCTTCGTCTAAGCGCGTTCCCGGTTGCATCCTCAGCTGTGCTGCTTCGGAGCCCGGGGTGCGCTTTCCTGTTTTTTTTTTCCAAATATAACATGCATCTCAATGGTCACCCAAGGATGCCAAAGACCTCGCAAAATGGAGAAGAAATAGCAGGAACAGTTTAAATGATTTGGCTATAGTTTTAAGACCGGCCGCCTGCCTAACGTCAGTCCTCCTTGGAATTGCAATTGTAGCACGAGATGTTTGTGCTTAGTCTTTTAGTCGCCTCTTACGACATCCACAGGAAGAGATGGATTAGTCCTATTCTAACCCGGAACCACACGGGTTACGGTTTACGTGAGATACCTCTGTATCGCATATTAGTAAAATCTTGACTATCGTTTATGATGCTTATGTGAACACGTTACCCCTGGCTTGACCGCAGTCACTTTCTACAATCATTTAAATTGAATCAGAATTGATGTATGAGAACCGACATCTGTCGAAAGTGTATGACCACAACAATACAATCTATTAATGCACTTAGAAAAAGCGGCTCATCTAATTTAGAGAGGTCACTGACTCTTCTGTTGAAAAGTCACTTTTGACGTAGGTACCTACCAGTTGTGTTTGGTAATAAACGGGCAAGTGCGAGTCGGACTCGTACATGAAGGGTTCCGTACCACCGTACAATGTTTTAAAACGCTGAAGAAACATGTTTCTTGTATGACGACCCCCTTTAATTTTAAACTTTATTTTATTTTTAGTATTTTTTGTTATTGTGGCCACAGTAATACATAATCGGTGAAAATTTCAAGTGTCTAGCTATTACGGTTCAAGAGATAGAGCCCTGTGACTGACGGACAGACAGATAGACAGACGGACAGACGGACAAACAGCGGAGTCAGTAATAGGGTCCTGTTTGCACCCTTCGGGTACGGAACCCTAAAAATGAACGCAGCGATGTATTTGGCCGGCACTGTAGGTTCGGAAATATTTGTCGAACAACAAAGCCGACCCGAAGCAATTCAAATAAAAAAATATTCGATTTTACCGCTCGGCTGTGCCAATTAATGCCGGCCCTTGTGTATAGCAACCCTTAAAATATATACTGGACATAGCCTACTATGTTAATGATTATCCTATAAAAAATCATCATTATTTCAGCCACAGGCACTTTATTGCTGTTCATAGGGGGCCCTATGGAAAGGATACTTTCTTATTCCTTCTTTTTCATTTTTGGTAATACTTTTACGTCCTTAGATCTTAGGTCTTATTTAGAAATTTAAACCCGCTTTGTGAGCGAAAAATGACTCTTCATGGCCAGGCAAGTCATAAATATTGCTTACACACCTAGGGCAGTGATGAAGAAATCTTCAGATCGGCTTGAGCGGCTTCCTTACTCCTACTTACTTTCGTAGACATTTTTCATTTTGTCGCCCTAATAAATAAAGTATCTTGCCTACTGCTACAGAATAAGTACTTACTAGTACTCACGTCACGTACTACTGCGTATTTCTGTCTGTCTTTCTTATCAAGTATGTTACTATAGCTAACAGCCCCTTAGTATGGCACTGGCGACAGCGTTTATTGAGCGCTATCATCTATCTCTATCTCACTCTACGTTGTAACAAAGAGCAGGATGGAACTAGTCGCGCGATATAAACTTTATCTAGGTTTATCCATGGTGGCATGCTAAGGGGGCTGGTGTCAGATTTTTTGAGCTGCTGCAGTCTAGTGACAACAGCCATTATTACACTACATATTAGTGTGTAGGTTTCCTTGCGATGTTTTCCGTTACTGGAAGTATGTGGTGGTAGTGGAATATGACCGTACATGAGTACAAACTCAAAAATAGAAGTCTAGCCTAGTGAGGATCGAACTTGTGTCTCACAGACGCAAGGCCAGTGCCTAAACTGCTTTGGCACCACCACTTCCACGTTTGTAAACAAGCTAAGAAAATTTAACATAAAGTCAAATTCAAAGTCAATTTTTTTTATTCAATGTAGGAAAAATATATCACTTATGGTCATTATTTTTAGTGCAAAAGCTATCGATACTAGCGTTTCGCAACGACCACTGCTGAGAAGAAAGTTCCTGTAGTGGAACTTCTGTTTACAGATTAAGGCCATACATGAATTTTCCGGGGTCCAGTGCTGCCCCCATTTAAATAAATTATTTAAAAGGAAACGGTAATATAATTTAAAATTTTGTCTTTGTCAAGCCCTAGACAACCCTTCTACCCTTAACATTTTTTGCGGAAAACGGCCACTTATGGCAAAAATGCTAAGAAAAGCTTAACGTTCTCACTTTAAACTGCAACAGTAGTTCGTAAAATAGTTAGAAGGGTTATCTAGGGCTTCACAAAGACAAAAGTTTAAACGATATCTCCGTTTCCTTTCACATAATTTATTTTAAATGGGGGCAACACTGGACCCCGCAAAATTCATGTAGCCCCTTAATTTAAATGCCGTTAGTACTCGTAAGATGCTAGTTTCTTCCGGGAAGTTGCTCTTCCTATATTATATTCAAATTGCTAGTTCAAAACCCATCCTACCCACATATGTAGTCTGCCAACCTAGGTATATACGATTCTCGTGGCCTTTTCCGCATTCAGTGGTTTTGCAATTTCCTTGGCTGGACCTCTGGTTATATTCTTCAAATTGACAAATTGGTCGGAATCTGGTCAAGATGGAATAAGCTTGACCACAATCAAACAGGGAAGCCGAGAAAATCTAACAAAGTAGGTACGTATATATTAATTCCTTTAATTCTAATATCATACTTATCATTTTCGAAGCCAGAGTTAAGATGAACTATGAATTATTTGCCATTTTTCTAGCATAACATTTCTACATCCAATAGATAAACATTTAGCTACTTATCATATCATACGATTTCCAGTTGAGGTGAACAAACGACCTCGGAACGACCGTTGGTTATAATATAATAATAAAATCACCAAATCGCACGTCAAACATCCGCAATCTTACGACAACACCATATTTTTAGCTTTATTAGAAAAACAGTAGACCATAAAACATCGCAATTTGCCTATAAAACGCCTACAATCAATCGAAAATTAATTTATATCAATTTTATGACAAAAGCGTTGTTTTTTTAAGAACACTTAGTTGGTAAGTTCCAAAAAATAAAATGCTGGCCAGGTCATCATCATTAATTTTGGGCTAGTCCCAGCCCATTAGAATATTTAATACAATTTAGGCATTGATAACTATTTGTTTTTTTTAACTCCTTTTTAGGTAATGTAGTACGGTTATTTCCCTATTTGCTTCCGTACCGCAGTGCTTGGGTTTAAGGTTTGACTAAACTTTCGGCCCCCTGCCAATTCTGTCACCACTGCTGCCTAGTGTCAATTTTTAATTTTATTAGAGATTTGAGTGCGTTTGACCTCTATCTAGCCTGATGGGAAGCTAAGATGAGGTCTAAGGTGTAACACGCAGACTCAAAAAACGCCTATTCACTCTTGCCTTGAAAATCCCTAAATCATATGTATGGGGAAACATCGACGCAGGGAGGGAATTCCACACCTTAGCGGTTCGCACAATGAAGGAGAAGGCGAATCGAGAGGTACGATGAGGAGGAATATCAACCACAAATGGGTGGAATCCCTGTCCTCGTTGTGTTGTCCGATGGTGGAATGGTGCAGGGGGAATTAAATTACTAGTTAATTATTTGGTTTACAAAACAATTAATCACTAGTTCCTACGCTAGGCATAGCCTGTCCTGTAGCCAACTAGTCTGCTAGCCAAGTTACACATACTGTCAAATACTAAAGTGTTAACTAAGATTGACAATTAGGCAATGTTGAATACCTATCTATTTCAAAAGGTAGAACTACCAAGTACCTATTTTATTTACAGTACTTCCAATTGGTCATTTATGACTGTACTTTAGAAATTTATAGTCAATAAATATCTCGTATTCAAATTTTCGTCCCGTATACAGTATACAGACTTGGGTCAGACTTCTTTAAGGAAGAGGCTGTTCCAATTTGCAAGGTCCTGGGCGTTGGTAACGTCTAACTATGGTTGTTTCAGGACTTTCAAGTCTTTTCAGATCGTTGCCTGATGCAAGATGGTCTTTCAGTTTTACACTCTTTGCTGGCGAGTTCAGAAAAAAAAAGCTAAAAGACGTCTTTGCACGGACTGCAATATTTATATATTATATAAGAAATTTAATTTAATTTTAATCTTTTATCTATCCACGGGCGTAGCTATATTAGCTCTCATATAAACTAGCTTTTGTCCTAGGAAAAGCACGCAGAAAAAGACATAATTCTAAACGGCAATCTCAGTCAGAATAATCTCAGTCATTTACTTAAATGAAATGTAGGTACGCAATTAACGCTATGATATCATTTATCGATTTATTTAGATTAAAAATAAGTACTTAATTTTAAATAAAAAATATAAAGTATATCGGCATAGAACTTATTTACAAAAAATAAACGGGCAAGTGCGAGTCGGACTCGTACATGAAGGGTTCCGTACAATTTTATAATGTTTTAAAACGCTGAAGAAACACGTTTCTCGTATGACGACCACCTTTAATTTGTAACTACATATTTCTTATTTTTAGTATTTGTTGTTACAAGTATAGTGGTCATAGTAATACATAATTGGTGAAAATTTCAAGTATCTAGTTATTGCCATTATAAAGATCTAGTTAAAAACGCTGAAAAGACCCGTTTTTTGTATGACGACCACCTGTAATTTTTAATTACATATTTCTTTTTTTTAGTATTTGTTGTTATATTGACCACAGTAAAACCTACATAATCGGCGAAAATTTCAAGTGTCTAGCTATTACGGTTCAAGAGGTAGAGACAGACGGACAGACAGCGGAGTCTCAGTAATAGGGTCCCGTTTGCACCCTTTAGGTACGGAACCCTAAAAATAACAAAGTAATATACATATAAAATATACTAACTACTAATTTATGGTGTGCGTTGCATCGTATGCTAAGCGTCCGGACCCTATAAACCCCCCTTATACGCCCATGTACGAGTATCTATACATAATTTAAGAACTACGTTCTTATCGTTGGAGTAGTTTCCTTGTCTCCCACCTCTGAACCATCCAAATAATTACCTTACCTTTTATAAAATACTTACTAGTTCATTTGTTTCAGGAATGTTCTGCTAAGGCATGGGTCACACGGAGGAGGCCCGGCGCTCCCCGGACCTGCCGCCGATGCCGCCACCTATTCAGCCTTGCAGCGGCTTCCTAGGCAATGTAAGTCATTGTTAAATTTTTTTTTTTTTTAGAAACTCGTTTATATTAGGTACCTATATGGGAAGTCGAATCTACCTAATTCTTGTAAAGTTATAATTATATGGGAGTAGTATTAAATGGTCGCAAACAGAAACTGTCTAAATAGAAACTCGTTTGAAACGCAATTCGGAACTCGTGTAAATAGCAATCGTCTAAGTTACAAGTAGTCTTAAACGTTACTTTGTCTAAATTTCACTTCTACTTTAGGTCTTGAAAAAATCTTTACGCTTATTTTTAACCGACTTAAAAAAAGGAGGTTATCAGTTCGCCGGAACGGAATCTGTTTTTTATGTATGTTCCCCGAATACCCAAAGACGCCTGGACTGATTTGGAAAATTCTTCAGGTCAAACTTTCCAGGTGGTCCCATAGAAATATTAGAATCGGTTGTGTGGTTTGTTTTTAAACGAATATAACTAGAAAAAATATGTCGTGAAGTATACCTACATGTTTTAATATTTAGTTTTTTTGGTACTGAAGACGGTTTGTTGTTTTAAAAAAATATCAGTAATTATGTTTATTGTAGTCACAAGGGAATAACATACCTATCTTACTATGTTTTGTATAAAAATTTCAAAGTGTATGTGCGTTAGAATTTACACCCTTAGACGAGTTGCTATTTACTTTTGCGACCATTCGACACAAACCCAACCAATTCCTTCAAATCTACTTTATTTTATGGAAAAATAACGAATCTAGTTTTACGGGTCAGAGGTCCTCAACTGGGGAACTAGTTTGTCGCATCTAATCTATTCCTATTGTATTTAAATATTCATAAATATCGATTTAACTCGTTGTTATCTTTAGTTGAACTATTTTGAGCTGTGATCTCACTACTTTACCCTCTTGGCCATGTCTGTCACCTCGTAGGCTGCGTCTTTCTCACGATCTTCTGTAACATAAAATCATTAAAATTTCGAACTAGGAGCCAAATATACTTACTTCAAACTTTCTTTTAATTCCTGATTACGTACTTAGTCAAATTCTTAAAATGACCAAGAATCGTCTAAAATTATAGGATTTTTTTTGACGTGTGAGTGGTCAAAGTATGCCTGGGTTCATATTGTCTGAATTTAAATATGTCTTAGGATGATTTGATAATACGAATTTCCGCGAAAACTCTAGAGATATTGCAAAAATACGAATAATTACTACTATCTTACTAAATAAGACAGTACTTAGGTACTGAATAATTAAATTTTTACCAAAAAAAACAACCGATTTCATTTTTTTAAGGAGTTTCTTTCATATCTCCGAAGTTCTTCATTATATCTTCACCAAATTAAAATGGGACCAACTTGGTAATTTACGGTTGTTATGGGGGATTTCAACGCAAAACTGGGCAAGCGAGGCGATGGAGAGTTTAGGCTGAGAAATTTCGGATATGGAGTGCGAAATAACAGGGGTCGTAGGCTGGCAGATTTTTTGGAGAAAGAGGAACTCTTTGCGATGAACTCTTTCTTCAAAAAGCCGCCGCAAAGAAAGTGGACCTGGCTGGGTCCAGGAAAGAAAAACCAGCCCCTTGTTAAGAATGAAATCGACTTCATCCTAACGACAAAAAGACGAATATTCAACGATGTCTCAGTGATCAATCGAATCAAAACCGGGAGCGATCACCGTATATTAAGAGGCATCGTAAATATTGGTCTCAAAGTCGAAAGGTCGCGGCTGATGAAGTCGACGCTCCGACCGTCGCGGGTCCAAATCGAAAACTCCGAGAACTTCCAGCTTGAACTATCAAATCGCTTCGAAGGCCTTCAGGATTGCGCTACAGTGGACGAGTTAAACCAAGGGTTGGTAGAAGCTGTCCAAGCGGTGGGATCAAAGGTGTTCAGGTCCCGCCCCAAACGAAAACCTCAAAAAATCTCTGCTCAGACTCTAGACTTGATGGCAGAGCGACGATCCAGGCCGCTGCAGACCTCCGAAGATGCTGAATCATATCGGCAGCTCAACAGACGTATACAAAAGTCCTTGCGACACGATATCCGCTCCTTTAATACTGAATGTATTAAGGAGACGATCGAGCAGAACAAAGGCTCCAAAGTGTTCGCAAGAGCTATGTCAGTTGGGCAAAGTCGATTGATGAAGCTGAAGACGGAGGACGGTGGCGTGGTGTCGACAAAGGAAGGGGTTCTGGCAGAGATCGAGAGGTTTTATGGACAGCTGTATACCTCAGTCGCACAACCCAGTGGACAAATGGCTAAAGACCCAAGAGCCAAGCTGACCCGACACTATACGGAAGATATCCCGGACATCAGCCTATACGAGATTAGGATGGCCCTCAAACAGCTTAAGAACAACAAGGCGCCGGGTGAGGACGGAATCACAGCAGAGCTTCTGAAAGCGGGCGGAACGCCGGTACTGAAAGTCCTTCAGAGGCTCTTTAATTCCGTTCTGCTCGAGGGCGTAACGCCAGAAGCGTGGAACAGGGGCGTGGTAGTCTTGTTCTTCAAAAAGGGAGATAACACTCTACTGAAGAACTATACTGCCGTCGTAACAAGGAAGGGCACATCTAACATTTTCTAAAAGTCGAGTAAATTGAAGTTAAAGATATTTTTCTATTTATTTAAAAAAAAAACACATTTGGCGTATGCTAATAAAAAATTTAATAATTTCAAAAAAATCGACAAATACTCCATCTAATTTAGGGTAGGCAAGTATGTAAATTTATTTCGAAGTTATTTTTAATTAATCATTTTTTGTTTCAACTTAGTAATATAAATGTAGTAAAAATAATAAAAATACAAAGGAAAGGCATAAATAACCAGTTATGTCTTTTCTTTGTATTATTTAAAGAAAAAAATATGGAGTTTTACGATGAAAAGGCATTTCTGGTTAGTTATGACTTTTCTTTTGAAAGTTTGAATAAATGAAGTCACTGAAAATTAAATTAAAAGAGACATTTGTTTTGTCAATTATGCCTATTACTTCAAACATGACCCAAATGTGCCTTTTTAATTTAATGTGAGGAAGAGTATTTAAAGCATTTTTTTTCTCTAACTGTATAATTTAGGCCCTTTCATTGTAATAATAGCAAGATATGCCTTTTTATTTTATTAATTTTGAATATTTATAATTTAGGCTTATTGTAGCGATAAAATTCTACAAAAAATTAGGCCTTTTTTTCCTGAACCCGAATATGTATTTAACTAAAATTTGAAAAAAATGTTAGTTGTGCCCTTTTTTCTTACGACGGCAGTATAGGCCTATCACGCTTCTGAGTCATGTATATAAGTTGTTTTCGAGGGTCATCACGAATCGTCTCGCGAACAGGTTTGATGCCTTCCAGCCTCCCGAACAAGCCGGTTTCCGTAAAGGCTTTAGCACCATGGACCACATTCACATGCTGCGGCAGGTTATAGAGAAGACGAGGGAATATAACCGGCCGCTATGCTTGGGTTTTGTGGACTATGAAAAAGCCTTCGATTCGATCGAAACATGGGCCGTGCTTCAGTCTCTCCAGCGATGCCGTATTGACTATCGGTATATCGAAGTGTTGAATTGTTTATACAGTAACGCCACTATGTCAGTCCGAGTACAGGAGCAGTGCACGAGGGCTATTCCACTGCAAAGAGGTGTGAGGCAGGGAGACGTTATATCTCCGAAACTGTTCACCGCTGCACTGGAAGATGCCTTCAAGCTCCTGGAATGGAAAGGACTTGGCATCAACATCAATGGCGAGTATATCACTCACCTTCGATTCGCCGACGATATAGTTGTCATGGCAGAATCCATGGAGGACTTAAGTACTATGCTCGGAGACCTTAATAGAGTTTCCCAACAGGTGGGCCTTAAAATGAACATGGACAAAACGAAAGTAATGTCGAATGTCAATGTTGTGCCCATACCTGTTTCTGTTGGGAGCTCCACCCTCGAAGTTGTAGACCAGTATACCTACCTGGGTCAATCGATCCAGGCAGGAAGTTCCAGCTTCGAGGAAGAGGTCTTTCGACGAATCCGACTCGGCTGGGCAGCGTTCGGGAAGTTACGCAGTGTCTTCTCGTCCAAAATACCTCAGTGCCTTAAGACGAAAGTTTATAATCAATGTGTGTTACCAGTGATGACTTATGGCTCCGAAACGTGGTCCCTTACTATGGGTCTCATAAGAAGGCTCAAGGTAGCTCAACGCGCTATGGAGAGGGCTATGCTTGGTGTTTCTCTACATGATCGAATCAGAAATGAGGAAATTCGTAGGAGAACAAAAGTCACGGACATAGCCCAGCGGATTAGCTCGTTGAAGTGGCAGTGGGCGGGACACATAGCGCGACGAACCGATGGCCGATGGGGCAAACAGGTTCTCGAATGGCGACCACGTACTGGCAAGCGAAGCGTAGGACACCCACCCACAAGGTGGTCAGACGACCTGACCAAGGTCGCTGGAAAGCGCTGGATGCAGGCCGCTCTAGATCGGTCATTTTGGAAAACCTTGGGAGAGGCCTATGTCCAGCAGTGGACGTTATGCGGCTGAAATGATGATGATGATGAACTTGGTAATAAAGGCTTTCAAATAAAAAAAGAATCATCAAAATCGGTTCACAATTAGTAAAGATATCGCGTAACAAACATACATAAAAATAAAATAAAAAAAACATACAGCAAATTGATAACCTCCTTTTTTGAAGTCGGTTAAAAAAGAGAAGGTTTTTGAAAAAATACGAGTCGCTTTAGTAACATTGAATTGGCTAGATTTTTGCTTTCTGATCAAATCTTATTTTGATTAAGTAGTTTCAACTTTAAGTCTGTGTGTGTGTGGTCAATATGAGCCCGGCACTTGCCTCAGATATGATATTACGTTATGTATGGAGAATCTCTCTTTTACCACAGGCCGGAATCTCCTAAGGTACGCGCAATATGCGTCCCCGTTCCCCGTCCCCGCACCTCTCCCCCGTTTTCGCCTCGATGACTCACGTTGGCCGTCATGAACCGGGGGAGAGGCGCGGGTGCGGGGAACGGGGACGCATATTGCGCGTACCTTAGGAGATTCCTTTCTGTTTACTCTTACTGTATTCTGTGCTTTTACTTAGAGCACATTAACAAATACTCGTACCTATTCATTACGTACGTAGATAGGTAAGTGACTTGGTCTTTAGCTCCTTGACCGCGGTAATCCCATGAAGCGATCATTTCACTATGGGGCACGTTCCATTTCACACGCGCTCTGCCGAGCATTAACATAAAGTTAAGCAACGCACACCATCCGTCTTGCTTCGCCGACTTTCCTCGACTTATCGCCGGCCAGTTTAAAAGCTTTAACGGTATCGCGACGAAAGTGATGCGTAAATCAAAACGGATCGAAGACGTGGCCTTGTCTCTTTCAAAACGGGTTAATAAGCTGACATGATGTATGGGGGCCGAAACGACCCGTTGACAGGCGTAAATCGGCTTACAAGTTATATAATGGTAAGTATCCGTAAGGGGTCATCCATAAAATTTACGTCACACGTTATATAGGGGTCAATGAAGTGTGACATTGTGTGACAAGGAGTGGGAGAGGTCTTACTCAGAAGGTTCGTGACGTTAATACAAAACCTACATCAAGCAATACAACAAAAAATACAAAACTAAACTAATATATCGGAACTGCTGTTTTATTATTTTTTTAAATTCGTAATTATCCAGGAGTGGTAAAATTTTATACGAGTACGCTAGTCTTATAACATAGATGTAAATAATTTCAAAATATGTACGACGCACTAGGGGGTGGGGGTCTCAAAATTGTGATAAGGAGGAGGGGGGTTAAAATATATTAAACTCTTGTGACGTAAATAATGGATGGCACGGCACCTAAGCTTCCTCATTTGCAGGTTTACTGCGTGTAATGGAGCGTATTATGTGATTTTATAACGATTTGCTAATATCCAAACGCTTTTAGGTATCACAAATGGTTGCAATTTACGCTGTTGTGAATGCCTTCGGCACAAAATGAAGAGAGGACAGAAGTCTGCAAAGTAAATCATTTGCAGATTTCTGTCCTCTCGCGCATTTGACTACCTCTTAGAGCCTGCCACTTAGAGGTTTTGAGTTCGATCCCCAGTCAGGGCAAGATGGAAAATGTTCTTTTTTCAAACTCTCCTGGGTCTTGGGTGTTTATCTTATTTATATATATTTATATTTGTAAAAATATGGTATCATATATCATATGGTGGATAGAATCCCATAATACAAGTTTAAACTTACTTTGGGGCTAGTTCAATCAGTGTGAGTAGTCCTTGTATATTTTTTTATTTAAAAATTTAATTCATGTGCTTCAGGCAATGGCAGAACACAATGATCTATTTGGGACGTACTGCAGTTGTGTGTCAGAAGTGCAATTATCCAATGCACAATGTTAAGTGGTCATCAAAATGTATTAAGTATCTTCTATTTTATTGTTTATTGTCAATAGAGCAACCACACCATTTGTACCGTCTACTAGTGGAGCATCTGGTGGATTTTTTTGAATCTTTAGAGGAAAAAGCCTAATTGGCCTAATTTACTTGTGCCGCCTTGTAAGTAGTTGTAACATTTTTGACTCTTCTGAAAAAGCACATGATGTAAGCACGTACGTTAATGCTTGAATCGAAGGGACACATCTGCACTCTACTTAATCTGAACCCTTAGGCCATATAGCCTTATAGCAGATTACTCGATCGCAACGTAATCTCCTTACTTCTCTAAATTTCTCGATTCACAGGCTACGCTCTTTTTGGGTGCAGTGCAACACCTACGATGTTATGACAGTCTCATTGATGTTAAGCTTGTATAAGCTTTGTTTATCTTGTATTCAAATGCAAATTTTGAATTTGACGTGATTCAGAGTGTTACATCTGTATTCTATGTAATCCGCGCCCTAAGGCCTTATAGCAGATTACTCGGTCGCAAAGCAATCTCCTTACTTCCATAAATTGCTCGATTCACAGGCTACGCTCTTATTAGGTGCAATACGATGTTATGACAGTGACTTAGCTTCGGGCCGCAAACTAAAACGAGTTCGAGTTGATCTTTAAAGCTTTTATTTCGACGTCAAGGTAAATTGCAGTCTGTTTCAGCTCGTCTTACTTCCTAACTGTTGATGATATTATAATTAGGATAAGAATTATAGGAGTCTGCATTTTCCGATTTCTGCAACTTTACTTTAACAAATACAGTCATACTCTTCTTTTTCATATTCTTTTATTTCAGTTAAATTTTATGTCCAACTCTTTGACTCTCCAAGTTACGCGTCTCTGGAATGCATCACCTGAGGACATCAAAAGTATTTCAAATAGATATCTTTTAGAAAAAGGTCCACACGCTCCTTTCTGGTAAGTTGCCTAGTAATATATAAGTCAATGGTTGCAGCAGAATATGTATTTGTGTAAATGTTAAATAATATTATATGATTTATATGTATAAATGGTATAAGTATATATTTAAGTGTATTTAAGTGTATAGGTATGAGTATGTATTTAAGTATATCTTTACATATATGCATAGGTTCATTTTGAAGCGCCTATCGCAATAAAATTATTTTTTCTGTTTTTCCAAAAGTTTTACTAGTAGAGAATGCATTAGCATTATCCACCTTTTTACCATTGGGTTTAATAAAGATTTTATAAATAAATGAATAAAGTAATCAAATGGAATTTTTGAATCGCTATTATGGTAATAAATTACTCGATTCACAGGCTACGCTCTGATTACTTAGGTGCTTGTAATACGATGTTATGACAGTGACCTAGCTTCGGGCCGCAAACTGAAACGAATTCAAGTTGCTCTTTGAAGTGAATTTTATTTCGACGTCAAGGTAAATAGCAGTATGTTTTAGCTCGCCTAACTGCAAAATAACTGTTTATGGCATATTTTATTTTAGTTAGAAATGATCGTCGGCAATATTTGATTTATAAAAAAATATTTTAAAAGCTAAGAGAAGGTATAGGTAAGATTTTTTTTCCTCCAAAGTGGCATTAGTTTTAGGTTTGCTGGTTTGCATCCTCTATTTTAGAATGCTTTACTTGGTTAAAATCTTTATTGCACCAAAACATAATGATACAGAAAAATAGATTATATAGAAAGCAGATGTTAAAAGGCGGCCTTATCGCAGCTGCAAATGCTGCAATCTCTTCCAGGCAACAGAGGTACTTGGAGATGTTTACCGAAAACAGGTGAGGTGCGAAGTTATATGCAAGAATAAAAAAGTGCTTAGATGCTTTAGCACCAAAATAGAAGCGATAAAACGCAAATTTTCTTTTTTTTTAATCTTTTGAACAATCTTCAATAAACTACAGGGTTAAACAGACATTCAGAACAGATCGTCTTGGTAAACCCGCGTAGCCAACATAAATTATGATGATCACGACCCTTAGTTATGCGAAAACGAATGAAAATCCTATCTTTTTTTTTCCTTTCGTAACTAAGGAAAACTATAATTTTATACGCGACGCAACCTCCGTTCTTACACTATCACGTCTTTATCCCTAACGGGGTAGACAGAGCCAAGGGCGGTAAAGCCCAGGCCACTTTTAGCGTAATGGTGGGCATGAAGGTTGAAAAGGGAAATCATAATAGTAATGGGTTGCTAACCGCATCGCCTATTCATATGATTCAGATTCTCGCCCATTCCCTCGATCGGCTTTTACGATCTGCACGGGAAGAGAAGCAGCTGGTACATTCTATGTTTTTTCTTTTCTCCCAGACCAGCAAAGAAGAAAAGAAGATAAAAACCTCCGTTCTTCCGAGTAAAGAATCTAGAAAACTATTATTTTTCCGACGAAACCCCAGATCAACTGCAAGAATCCTGGATGAAAAAAGCACTACAGTCAGCTTTGTGTGTTCTCCCTTGGTTCTCCCCTACACTTGTAGACGACGTGTTTTTGGAATACAAATTTGCAGTCGCCAGTCGCTAACTAAGGAAAACTATTATTTTCCCGAAGCAACCTCAGATCAACGCAAGAATCCGGGATGAAAGAAGCACTACAGTCAGTTTTGTGTGTTCTCCACTACGCTAGTAGTGGCCGGCGACATGTTTTTGGCATATTTGCAGTGGGATCCTTTCCCCGGGCCACTTTACCGTGCCCGAGTGTTGGCACTGCCGGGGCCATGTTGCGGCACTAATTGGCATCCCACTCCCGTTATTTGAGGCATATTTCGCAGATGCACCGGACTGTGACCGAGTTTGGCCTCTTGAGACTGCCCACTGTTTACATTCAGACTCATTTACTAAAGTTTGCGAGTTCAAAATCAATAGGTATATCTACATTAATTCTTATACAACAACATACCCGTAATAAATCAAACCACGGTCTATACTAGATCACTAAAGTATAATAAAATTAAATAACAGACAAAAAAAAAACGAAAATTGGCGTTTCTATACAAAAGTGTGCAGCCGCCCGGGAAATTAGCATGGGAATGTCTATTTTTTTAAATTTTTGAGTGTAGTATTAATCATAATATACTATAGTGATCTAGTATAGCCCGTGGTTTAATTTATTACGGGTATTTTATGTCTCTTTAACGTTGCATAAATATGTTATAAAAAAACGTATAAACGCCTTATAAAAACGTATATCTGGGGCATAGCACTTTACGGATGCGAAACATGGATACTGAATAAAAAAGACAGTGACAGGCTGGCAGCTTTCGAGATGTGGTGCTGAAGGAGAATGGAAAACATCAGTTGGACGGAAAGGAAAACCAATGAGGAAGTATTAGAAATAGTAGGAGAGAAAAGATGACTGCTGGGCGAAATAGAAAATAGAAGAAGGAAAATGATTGGTAACTTAATACGATATGACTTCTTATTTAAAAACATACTAGAAGGAAAGATAAAAGGTAGAAGAGGTCCAGGACGACCAATTAAGAGCTATGTAGACCAACTAAAAGAAAAATCAGGGGTCATGTCGTATATCAAGCACTAAAAAGTAAGGCAGAGAACCGAGAAGTTTGGCGCATACTCCACCGACAAGAGCCACTAAGCTCTTAAATAAGAAGAAGAAGAAGATATACGTTTTGCTTATTCATACTCGTAATCAGAGATATTGTAAATTTCTTTGACGTAAAAGATTGGTCTTAGATGAACCGATTAGGTATGTGTAATCCGCTAGTTTCCGACAAGTCAAATCAGATACTTTTTGACTTTACTTTGTGACTTTTTATTTTCTTATCAGTACAAAATAATTTCTTTTTAACCCAGTCCATATTGTTTAAATGAAAAAAGTTTTTACGATGAATTTTCAGACCAATTGTTTCTTTTGTTTGAGAACTATAGTTGTATAAAACTTTGCTTAGCTCACCAAATTTCTGGTTAGCTACCAATAAAATGTGGTTATTATAGGTTAATTATCCGACTACGGCGAAGCGAAAAGTATAGGGTTATGTGTTTCGCCGCTATGAAGGTATGTATGTTCATCATATTTCTTTGTAATTTTATTTATTTTAAAACGATGATATCGTTGGTAGCGTCATGACTATCCGCTGGTTTAAGGCTATGTGACGTCATACTTGATTCAATATGGCGCCCTCTATTGGCCAAAAAGTAATGAACTCAAAAATATAAAGCTAGCAGCATCGTGCAACTTCATACGCTATTAAAGTTTTATACAACTACAAGCTATACTAGTTTCTAAACTATCGCGCTTTGAACACATGATTTATATATATACAGGGACCAACAAAATATACTGAAACTATTTTAAGGGTGGATTCAGTCCATGATACTGAACAACTTTCCCTAAGGAACATATATCGAAATATAAAAAATAATTTTTAGCCTCCCATATAAGTTGACCGATCAGCTGATCTGAGTTTGTATGGAAAGCGAAAAAATATTTTTCATATTTCGATATGTGTTTCTTGGGGAAAGTTGTTCAGTATTATAGACTGAATTACCATTAAAATAGTTTCAGTATATTTTGTTAGACGTTATATATACAGGGACCAACAAAATATACTGAAACTATTTTAAGGGTGGATTCAGTCCATGATACTGAACAACTTTCCCTAAGGAACATATATCGAAATATAAAAAATAATTTTTAGCCTCCCATATAAGTTGACCGATCAGCTGATCTGAGTTTGTATGGAAAGCGAAAAAATATTTTTCATATTTCAATATGTGTTTCTTGGGGAAAGTTGTTCAGTATTATAGACTGAATTACCATTAAAATAGTTTCAGTATATTTTGTTAGACGTTATATATACAGGGACCAACAAAATATACTGAAACTATTTTAAGGGTGGATTCAGTCCATGATACTGAACAACTTTCCCTAAGGAACATATATCGAAATATAAAAAATAATTTTTAGCCTCCCATATAAGTTGACCGATCAGCTGATCTGAGTTTGTATGGAAAGCGAAAAAATATTTTTCATATTTCGATATATGTTCCTTGGGGAAAGTTGTTTAATATCATGGGCTGAATTCACCATTTAAATAGTTTCAGTATATTTTGTTAGACGTTATATATAACGGGACTTAGCACGAACCTTTTTTATTGTTTTGTCTAATGTTTCGAAAAAGTGTTACATCTTTCGTGGTCGCAGACTGACTGGAGAGCAGCGGTGTCGTCTTGTTGATGGTGAACGCAGATTTTTTGATAATAACACTACCCACATTTTATAATGTCATTAGTGTCACTACTACACTAACTGTATCTGTCTGTTTTACAAAAATAATTTTCGGCATTTCCATACAAAAGTGTGCGGTCGCCCGGGCGATATGTATGGGACGGTCAATTTTTTTTTGGGTTTTTTGACTGTTATTGTAATTTAATTATAGTTTAGTGCTCTAGTATAGCCCGTGGTTCGATTTATTACGGGTATGTCCCTTCCACGTTGTATAAGTATTTTTATTGAAAGCTTTAAATCTTGTAAGTAGATGGTGGCCAGTAAAATACAAGATTTAAAAAGTGCCGGCTTTTATTTACACTAAACATCGCACCTACTTATTTTGAAAGCTTATTTTAAGCTCATTCATGGCCTGCCGATGGCGGCACATCAAATATGCGTATCCTTTTAGCACCTTAAAATTACGCAGTTTGCGGGGCATAAAACATAACTTTCACCTCGTTTTATGTCGGTTTACAAAGTCACGTACAATGGTCTATATTCCTGAATGCCACCACAGCATGAGGCCTGCATCATGCTTTATTATTAGGGTCTTGTCAGTCCCGTGCCAAAAAAAAATCCTCATGATTTCTGTCTGTGATTATGATTGCTGAAATAATATTTCTAACTGATAGTTTTAGAAGTAATTAAAATAAACGGGCAAGTGCGAGTCGGACTCGTACATGAAGGGTTCCGTACCTCCGTGCAATGTTTCTTGTATGACGAAATGAAGACCCCTTTAATTTTTAACTTTATCTTATTTTTAGTATTTGTTGTTATAGAGTGGTCATGGTAATACATAATCCGTGAAAATTTCAAGTGTCTAGGTAATTCCATTATAAAGATCTAGTTAAAAACGCTGAAAAAAACACGTTTCTCATATGACGACCCCCTTTAATATTTAACCGTTTTTTATTTTTACTATTTGTTGTTATAGCGGCCACAGTAATACATAATCAGTGAAAATTTCAAGTTTCAAGCTATTACGGTTCAAGAAATAGAGCCCTGTGACCGACGGACAGACAGCGGAGTCTCAGTAATTGGGTCCCGTTTGCACCCTTTGGGTACGGAACCCTAAAAAAAGAAAAAACTGGTACCCTTTGGGTACTGATCCCTTAAAACACATATTTAATTTATTTATTATTAAAAATTCTTAAACGCGGAAGTTTGTTAAGAGAGAAATCTGAATTATCAATGGACGGTTCCGACTCACACTTGACCGTTTTTTGTTCCCTAGAGTCAATTTTAGAACGTTGGAGCTCGCCCTATGAGGCATTTGTTCAACGCTGTTAAAGTTATAAGGGCATTATTCGCGGTTATTGAAGACAATGCGGGGCAGTGCACGCCTGACCTCCAGATGAGGCTTATTTGCCTTTTATATAATAGAAGCGCGATCTAGCTCCGACAGGATGTCGGTGTAAAGATAGAGAGTCTGAATGTAGAGTCTATGAATTTGTTTTACTTTTTATTCCCTCATAAAGTTTATTTCTATGTGCCCTTGCTTGACTGTTCTGTATGTGGTTTTTAGAATAGGGACTAACAACTTAGTGATATTTTATTTTATTTTTATTTTATTTATTTCCAATACAGCTCGTTTTTACAGGCTTTCCCTAATGCAACATAGCTATAGACCATATAACAAAGAAGGTATATGTTTATATGCCTCATTTGTGAATTTCCCCAGCGAACAGTCAGGCACGTCATTGTCAACACACTTCTGACCAAGAGAATTTTCTTAATTTGACCCGTAGTCAACGTACAATGTTTTTCATTGTTAAATAAGTCTATATATATATAAATAGTTTCTTCCCATGCTGGTCTGGGAGAAAAGAAAAAAACTTAGAATGTACCAGGTACTTCTCTTCCCGCGCAGATCGTAGAAGCCGATAGAGAGAATGGGCGAAAATGTGGCTAGGAACCCATCACTATTTTCATTTTTCAACCTTCTCGTAAAAGTAAAAATAGCGTTTGGGTCCTGCGGCGCTGGGCTCTCTTTGCTTTGCTCTGTTTGCCCCATTAGGGATAAAGACGTGATAATGTGTGTTGTGTTGTGTTATGTTGTGTTGTTCTTAAGGTGAATCCCAAGCAGAAGTGGCACCCTCATTTAAAATAAATTGATAACTAGTAAATATGGTTAAAATTTTCATATTTCTCAATGTTAGGCACTATGCAATAGCCATTAAAATTATTTTATGAACCACCATTAAAAGTACATATTACATTAGTCCGTCTAGCTGTATAACCCGCCGCCGCCAAAAGAGTTTTTTAGGGTTTTAAAGCTAGACGGATCATCAATAATATAGTTTCAACGGCAGTTCATAAAATAATTTAAAGGGCTACCTAATGCCTAACATTGAGAAATATGGAAAATTTCACCAAATTAACTAGTTATCAATTTATTTTAAATGATGCTACTTTTGCTTGGTATTCACCTACATTCTATTATCAACACACTCTTGTTGACTTTAAGACTTCTTCCTTTTTTTGATGTGATCGAAACAGTTTTATTTAAATACGAAAGATAAAATAATTTACGTACTAAAAAAAGAAACTTCTCCAGACTCCGTATCGTATGTGTGTTGTTGGGCGGACGATTGCGCCGAGACTGACTTTTTGTGAAACAGCGGATGTATTAGTATTCTCGTTTTATGAGAAACGATACTATCGTGCCTTTTCTAGTCAACTAAAAATAAATCACGGTAAACACTAAACCTCTATTTTGGATGGGTTTTCACTACCGGTTTTCACCTATCTCCTCGCAACAGGTTGATATAGCACTCCCATAGATTTATTGAAATCTTGGAATACGCTAGTTTACAACAAGTCAAATCAGATACTTCTTTCTTAACGTCAAAAACAAACATTTTCTGTCGAATTTTTATGAAAAATCGGACTATGACGTCATAGTTCCTTGGAGTCAAATAGCGCTCTTAATATCCGTTTTTCTGCATTAATAAATCTAAAATCACGTTCAAAGCGGATGTGATCAATGGCAAGTGGCATTGTTTTATAACGTTTTATTCTATTAACAGTACCAAATAATTTATTTTTGACCCAGTAAAATACCCAATTAGAATCACTAATAGAACACAAAACCGTAAGAAATAAAGCGGCCAAGTGCGAGTCGGACTCGCCCATGAAGGGTTCCGTAGTAGCAAGTAACATAATATAAAAGTTCTAAAGGTACAATTTACCTTTACCTTTGGTTTACGATTTATGACGTATTAAAAAATAACTATCTATGATACCGAGACCGCTTTAATTGAAAGTACATACTTGAGATATATACCACTTCTTTTTCAGAATTATTTTAGTAATATTTCAAAAGTTACGGTCGGGGGACACCTCGAATATTAACTTTGTATTAGATTATCTCAAGACTGGGGGGTTTGATCTACATACGTAGTTTCAAAGAAGTTTTTGTTGCATTTTAAAAGACCTTTTCAACGATACCCCACACATTGGGGTTAGTGCAATTTAATTTTTTAAATTCACTTTTCGTTGAATGGTATGGGGGAGCTGAAAAAAAAAATTTTTTTTCATAATTTTAAAAACCAACTTTTGGAACTTCATTATCTATCTCTCCACCAACTTTCGTGACAATCGGTGCAGTAGCGGCGGAGTACGAGCCCGGACGGACATACAGACGAATGGACGGACATGACGAAACTATAAAGGTTCCTTGTGGACTACGGAACCCTAAAAAGACTTAAATAATACCTACCTTCTTCTTCATCCAAGCGCGTTCCCGGTTGCATCCTCAGCTGTGCTCCTGCGGAGCCCGGGGTGCGCTTTCCCGCTTTTTCTTCTCCAAATAGGTATTACCTACATGAATATCAATGGTCACCCAAGGATGAGTGACCTTGCGACCTTGCGTTGGAGAAAAAATAGCAGGAAGAGTTTAAATGATTTGGTTATACTTTAACAACCGGCTGCCTGCCTGACGTCAACCCTCCTTGGGAATGTACTTAGGCAAAAAGTTTTACAACTGGCCGCCGCCCGACGTTAACCCTCCTTGGAAATGCAATTGTAGCACGAGATGTTTGTGCTTAATCCTTTAGTCGCCTCTTACGACATCCACAGGAAGAGATGGAGTGGTCCTATTCTGTGACCCCCTATTCTAACCCGGAACCACACGGGGGGTAACGTTAAATAGTACCTACCTACTTTCCTTGAATATAGCTATAGCTAGGAGGTTCATAATCACCCTGTAGATAGTACATGTTTATTTTATTTTATTCCTATGCCCAGGTTTCAGCTGTTTTACTGAGGAGCTTGTTCGCTAGGTGGGCTTTCGCAAGTTAAGCAATCCTGAGCGTGGTCCGCACTTGGATGGGTCACCACAAGTTCCATAAAAAAATGTCGAGCTCCTCGTATTTTACTAGAGGAATATTATGCGCCCACAGAAAGCAGTAATTCCTTTCGGTAGTTTCATCCAAATTCGTGCAACGGCTATAAATTAACAGGTAGAAATCGTAATTTATTGCTTGAATGGAATCAATGGCTTACAGGAAAGCGCTTCGTTCCACTTGCTGCCCAAATGTGGAGCAGCGCGCTGGCTAAGCTATATAATATGTAGCCTCGGTGCGTGGGCGAGAACGGGCGCATCGGCGCCTGCTGCATTTTACTGCAATCCGATCTATTTGAAAGTATTTATCTAGTAATATTCATCTTCCTATTATTATAATAAATGCCAAAGTTTGTATGGGTGCATGTGTGGGTGTCTGGATATGTGTATGGATGTCGGATGTGTGGTTGTCTGTTCTGCTTTCACGCCAAAACGGCTTAACGAAGTGAAATGAAATTTGGCATGTATATTAAATAGCTTATTACTAGCATTAACAGTGTTTATTTCAGGAAAATGTGAGGATCCCGTGGGATTGTCAAAAATTAGACCACACAGGCAACGCCTCAGGCATCAGCTAATATTTATAAAAATTAAGCAGTTGAAATCGTAATTTACAGCTTGATTAGTTAATTAAATAATTAATAAATTGACTTAATTAATTAAGCTTAATTTTGAAACGCTGAGTCAATACAAAAACTATGCGTTCAGTGATTCCGCATTTTAAAAATGGGTCCATCGAATCCTTTATATGAAACGCGTATTTTTCGTTCGTAGGCAGAGAAATTGTTAATGTGTTTATCCTGTAATGTAACTTTTTTTTACGTTAACCTCTTTTTATTTATTTATTTATGTTTATTTAAAAATAAATATACTTACATTATAATATACAACTACAACTATGATGATTCCGATAAATAATAATCTTTTACTCGTCTTTTAAACACAGAGATCGATTTAGATTCGCGTATAGAAGGTGGCAATGAGTTCCATCCGAGAAGGAGTAGGAAAAGGTAGTGGTGCTGTGCGAAGGGTATTTAAGGACAGTTTTTAGGTGGGATCTGCAAGGAGAATTTGGAGAATATAAAAAGGAAAAGCGCTCACGTAGATAGGAGGGGAAAGAAGGATAGTGTAGGACGTTGTAAAGAAGACAAATAATGCGACTGTTTCTACGGAGCCGTTTAGGTAACCATTTAAGCTGAACACGGTACCTGGAAACATGGTCGAACTTCCTCAATCCAAAAATGAAACGGAAGCACAGGTTTCGTAAACGCTCCAGTTCATCTAAAAGGTCTTCTGTTGCATCCAAGTAGCATGCATCCGCGTAATCCAAGATTGGTTGAATAAGGGATTGGGCCAGAGCAATCCTAGTCTCGAAGGGCAAGAAGTATTGGAGGCATCTAAGGGTGTAGAAAGAAAAGTGGATTTTTATTTATTTAATAACTAAGTGCCTTTTTGAAAATTGGCACCGAATTAGCAGGGAGGAAAGGGAGGAAAAGTCACTACGGTATAAACAAGGATAAATCTGAAGTTCCTTACATTTCTCGCTGAGGCCTATACTACCTCACGAGGTACGTGGGCGAGGGAACAAGCCCACCGGCGCCTGCTGCATTGCTGTACAATATCATCTATTTGAAAGCGGTTGTCTAATAATATTCATCTTATTTGTATACAGTGTATACTACTACTCGTAAATACTTACAGTTCTTTAAAACGTGCAAATAGTCCCAGTAGTTCTACTAACTTTGTTCTACCAGTGGGACAACTGGGAAATTTAGTCCTAATAGATCTACCGGTTGGCTGTGACGTAGCAGAAGTTCAAATGGTAATATTATTTATTAATCCCAATAGACCTACTAGATTTTGTAAGGATTTGTTAAGAGAGGTTTTGGAGCGTGTTTTAAGGATATGGTTTTGGGGTGTGTTAGGTTTGATTTTGAAATGTGTTAGGGATGTGTCAGGACTGGTTTAGGAGTTATTTAATTGAGAAAACTGAACTTAGTTTCTTGGTGACCAAAGTGGCAAAAAATATATCGAGCTCCTTTGCTTCGGAAGGTATATGTTGGTATTCAGCAACCAACCAACCTCTTTTTTTATAAATATGTAACGTTTTTTACTGAATTATGTTATTGCAAAACGAAAGTACGAAATAAAAGTCAGTCGTCACTCGTCACAAAATTATCCAATAGTCGTTTGATTTCATATGTAGAAAAAAATCTGCAGCTCAACACAAAATTAAATATCTACCGTGCCAAAATGTATGAAGCTGCAGATTTATATTTTGTGATTTCAGGGATGGTCCCATAATAAAAGTTGTTCACATTGGCTACTACGTTTCAGGTTGATACCCCCTTTTTGTTACACGTTGTATGTATGTCACAATTAAATGAAGTTGTTTAAACTTAGAAAAGAAAAGTTGGCATTTTATTGTTATTGATACCTGTCTTGTATTATTATCGTAGCTACAAGAACGAAATTATTATTAAATTAAGAACTTAATTATTATTTTCATGAAATTTTTAAATGTCAGCACCATCGCATTAGTTATCAAACCTGTAATGATTAGTGCTTGTAAGATATCAAATAAATAAATAAAAAAATGAGGCAAGCCCGAGCTTCCCAGATTAGCATTTTTCTTCCAGCGCCTCTCCAGTTAGCGGCAGCTAGGCCACCACTTCCTCCAGTTTATTTCTGACATACCAATATTTTCTCATAGTACCATGCACTAACAATGTTTGCAGTTTTTGCGTTGAATCTATATTATTTGAAGTTATAGACAATAATAGCAATCTACTGCTATCACCAACCCATCTGCTCAGCGTATGGTGAATATAGGGTTACCAGATGAAAAAAACTAAAGTGCGAAGAAAATATTGAAAAATCCTCAGATTTTATTGCAGTTTGAGAATTTTCCTTCAAACGTACCTACTTAACAATTAAAAAAGTCATATTATTATGGTTTTTATACACTGCGGATCTCAGGGGCCTCGCTCACGCGTCGCAATTACAGCCCAGAATGCAAACGTAGACATACGAGTACGTTAGGAAGATTATTTTTAGTTTGTTTATGTTTTCATTAAAGAGATCTTTAAAATGTAACTATATTATGTTAAAAATTCTAAAAATTCTGAGATTTCTTGAGATTTTCAAAATCCAAGAGAAGAGTCCAAAAATCCTGAAATCTCAGGACAAATCCTGAGATATGGTAACCCTAGATGAATATGACAGCAAATGGCAAATCCTCCTTTTAATGGAAGAGGATTTTAGTGTAGCAGTGGACTCCTACAGGCAGATAAAGAAGAAGACAATAATTGCCAATGAACCCTCCCCCCAGCACCACTACCTTTTCTTTCCTCGGTGCATCTCAGATCAGACTATGCAACTTCGATACGTGAATCTAAATTGATTTTGGAATTGATTTCTGTATTTAAAAGATAAGTAGAATATCAAGAGTACAAGATCATGATTTGCTATGGCTCAAACTTTGCCGCTCCTTAAATCTGCCGTCGTAGGCTCCAGCCTACTGGTCTACTTATGCTATTGGTAAATCAACAAAACAACCTTTGTTGTTCTGTAGATAAATCCAAAGGGAACTTTACACACCGTTCTCACGGACGTCATTTAGACTTTATTTGGAAGGGCCAGATGGTGTTGCCAACTAATGTACAACATGTGATGTTTCTAGGCCAACAGACTGATCTGTAAAACTAAGGCTCCTTCGATCTATTACCAGGTTTAAGACTATTGTATATGTTCAGTTACGTTACGAGTATTTTGCTCAATATACCTTTGTAATTGACTGTAGATTTATAATTAAAATTAATATTTAGGTTATATTTTAGTTTGTTTAGTTTTAATTTAGTTACTTGTTAGTTTTACGTTGTATTTTTAGTTTGTCACTATTTTAATATGTTTTTACACAATATTACCAAAAAAAAAAACTTAAAAGATGAATTTTACATTCAGCCGTAAAAATAAATAAAGGTTCAATACGTTGAACTTGCTAAGGTCAACGGCCGTCCTTAATTTCTTTATCTAACGGACGTAATATGCATATATTTGCATGAAAACACACGCATTACGGCCGAGACACGAGCCTGTCTGGTCTAGACGATTTAAGAGTGCTGCGAATATTACCTCGCATGCGAAACACATGCAGACGCACAGTATAAATACACTCGGCGGCAATTTTTAATCAACTAGTAGTTCGCAGCGAACTTAGACCTCGCGATTAGTATTTCAAAAACTACTAAACCGATTTTGATGCGCAACGAACTTGAAAATTCTATTGATTTTTCCTACATGCCTACCAAATTTCATCAAAATCGGACCATCGGTTGGGCAGCTATTGCGGTACAAACATACATACATACAAACAATGTGTATTCGCCCCCAACTCGATTTAGAGACCTTGCTCGTTTCGTTCGTTCGGTCTTTTTTATAATCTGTAGTAGGGTCTTGTCACATTACTGAGTAAAGATTTTTCGCCTTTTTTTTGAACCCCCGATCAAAAAATATAAGTTATAACTAGTAGTTCGCCGCGAACTTAGACCTCGCGATTTTTATTAATATTTCAAAAAGTACTAAACCGATTTTGATGCCCAACGAACTTGAAAATTCTATTGATATTTTCTACATGGCTACCAAATTTCATCAAAATCGAATCATCGGTTCGGCAGTTATCGTGGAACAAACATACATACATACATACACACAAACATACAAACAATGTGTTTTCGCCCCAACTTGAATTATTGATAAGGTATATAAGTTATATAAGGTATTATAAGTTTGACGTTTCTGTGTATCTTTGTGTCTGTCTGTGGCATCGTAACTCCTGTTTGTCAAGATGGTTCTTAGCTTTGTTTGATGGAAATCGGTTCAGTCGTACAAAAGTTGGTAAACGCTTGAAAGTCGGGGTTTTTTGTCTGGCAAATAAAGTTTTTACACTTGTCTCTGTCCATTGCAATGTTAACTCCTGACATCCAGTCTAAAACGTATTTTTCTCTTCTCGGACTTTTCCTATTACTTCTGCCATTTAACACAAAGAACATAATTAGGTTCATCTTTCTGGTCGCAACCAGTAACTATAAAATTACAAAAACATCAGTTCGAAGATTCGAACTTCTCCTCTAGTAGACCAACCGAGTAATCCCTACTCCTAGTTCTAAAGCGAATTAATCGGCAATATTATAGTCTAGAGAATTTGATAATTATTATTATAATGCATTTAAACCTTCAAGTTTCCAAAATACAAGAAAGGACCCAAAGGACTATTGTTAAAAAGACTTTTCATGATCAGGTTCCGTCCAAGGTATAACGCCGTCGACTGTAGCTAGTAAGTTGGAAGTATGTCAAACGGTCCCGCGAACCTGTCGACACACTTACGCACTAATGCTGAATCTGACTACAACACACGGCAACATTGCCCGCCCCGTGTAATTGACAAAGTTTACGCGGGTAAGTGTTGCTATTTATTTGTTAACATATTTCCCACGGTACATAATAAATATCAAGGAAATAACTGAGAATTGTTACTCATGAATTTTCTTAAATAAAAAAAACATTTGATTGACAACAAAATAAATTAAGAATAAATTAAAATGGTCCCGCGAACCTGTCGACTCACTTACGCACTAATGCTGAATCTGACTAATAGCAACATCGCCCGTCGAGTAATAGGCAAAGTTTATGCGGGTAAATGTTTTTATTAATTTACAAACTATTTCCCACGGAAACATCCATGATATGCGTAAGTAGTCCAACAGTTAAAATAAGATTAAATACAATAAACGAAAAGTTACTTCGACTCGGTGGCTGGGTGGCGTTGCGGGAGCTACGAGTACGCAGTGTCATCTGGTCAAAGATACCTCAGCGATGCCTCAGTGCTTTACGGCGAAAAAACTTCGATGATTTTGGCTGATAACTTATATTTATTTTATTGTATTAAAACTTTATTTTTCCCCAATTAACAATTGTACACTAATCTCAGTGCTTTTACCAACAAAGGTGCCTATACAAAAATATTTTCCATCTCGTTGGATGACCCTTAACATCTAAGGTCTTAGATAACAAACAGTATTTGTATCAACAATGAAATATGACTGAGATACATCAAGTAGCGAAAGTTCCAATGGAACAGACTTTGTTCTATTATAGCGACATGCCGACACAACCTTTACCCATCTCAAATGCTGCAGCGAAATTAGATTCGGACGAACAACAACCTTAGCTTTGTTACAAAATGGAGAGTGTACAAACGTAACTCACTCATTTTGCGCAGGAACAAAAGTAAACGTTCATCGCAATTTTTTGAAGCCAGTGTTGTGTGAATCTGCTCCATATAGAGGTATGATAAATACTAGATTATTAGTGGCAGTACTCCCAACTTATGGCGTAATCTTGGTGTAATACGTAACCAACTGTCACGGGAAGAAAAATACATTGTTTTATTATACCATGGGGTTAACTTCATACCTTATATACTTCATGTATTATGCTGAGAGTGTAAAAAGCGAGCCTACCTAAAAACATGTTTTTTTTTTCGTTGTTCTGTTCGTTGTACATGTTTAGGGTTACGTTTTCAAAGGAACAATGTCATGGTACAATGGCACATACTCGTACTTAGTTAATATTATCGAGTCCAAAGTATTGCAATGTTTGTTCCGTACTCTCTTTATTCCGTAGTTCTACTTACGCAAGCCAATGATGTTTTGGACCGCGAATTGTGTAACAAATCATAAATAACCTCTGTTAGAGCACAGCAAAAATTGAATACCACAGATGAAAAATTTCAGGCTCTGATCGCTTCGTTATGAGAGTTACTTTCGCTATTCTTTGCGGCTTGAAAAATCGTCGGCTATCCGGGGGGTCTCCAAATATGGACCTTATGGTCCGAGTTTTGAATATGTATCTTTGGATGTAGCCATCAATCGCGAGGTAGTGAAAGCGGCGTGCATTAAAATAAAAAGGCTTGAGGTTGGCGCCCATTGTAGTGGCTATCGTACACTGTGAGCTATTCGCTGCAAAAACGTGGTGACGGAAGATGATTGATCGTTTGTGGTGCGACCCTTTATGTGTTTGGACTGTTTATGTCGAGCTAGCGGTCCGCCTCACCTTCGCTTGGAGGAAATACCTAAACTCGGTTAATGATATGACATAGTCCACAGTCGTATAAATTAGCCATTCCGACTCGCAAAGAAGAACCGATTAGAGGAAAAATCAGTGACAAAAACAGATAAGACGAAGTTAGTCGGTTCAGAAATTGTAGGTAATAGGCAGGTTTATCTTAACTTCTTGAGCCGATCGCAGTGGGGAAAAGCGAGTATCTGACATTTTCACCACCAAATTCTACTCGGCAGAATTGTCACTTTTTAGGGTTCCGTACAGAAATTTAAAAAACGGAACCCTTATAGGATCACTCTTGCGTCTGTCTGTCCGTCCGTCTGTCACAGCCAATTTGCTCCGAATCTACTGGACCGAATCAGGTGAAATTTGGTAGAATGTTGTAATCCCATGACATAAACACATATGTGCAAAGTAAATAAATATTTTTGTAAAATAAGGGTCATTTTCGGGGGACAAATTAGGAAATTAAGAAAAAAAGTTTTGCAAACCTTACTGTGTCATATATAAAATGAAAGAGCTCGTTATGAGGATCTCAAATATATTTTTGTTATTATTGTAAAATGAATTGTTTTGATTTTATTCATGAAAGAAGACGAAAATTGACCATTCCCCTCCCCTGATCTCCGAAAGTACTGAGCCTAAAATTTTGAAAAAAAAAAAACAAAATATAGTTTATTGCTTGTAGATTATAGGAAAACCTATAAGAATTCAATCAATTGTACGGAACCCTCTCCACGCAAGTTTAACTCGGACTTGGCCAGTTTATTAATTTTAAGCATAAAATAACTTATTGTTGTACATTACAGAGAGTAAAACGGCAGCGTACCTATGATACCAACAATGTTTAATGTTTAAAAAAAAAACAACCCTAAAGGTACAAGTTTGTAGCCGCTACACGTCGCTGCGATGTATTCAAAACCGGCCACGTTTCGCGGCGACGCGTCGTCGTCTGCTGCTGCCGTCTGCAGTCGAAGTGAACTGCAGACGACAGCAGCAGACGACTTGATCTTGAGTTGACTGACTCAACTTGTACCTCTACTGATCTGTGGTCGGGCGACGTGTCCCTAGCTGCGAAAACTAAATTCATAGAAATCCATAGAAAACAGTAGCACTGGTATGACTCTCCATTGATTCAGAGTAACATATATACCTACTACTACTACAAACGGAACAATTTATCTGTACACACGTCGATGTGTGAGTTTTATACTTAGGGTCGCACCGCAGAATTATTTTAATACTTACCTACTAACGAGTTCGACATATTTACGATTATATTTTTCCATACCGGAAGATTTGCGAACACTATGACGTAAAAAATATTCTGTTTTATATGTATTAAATGTTACAGGAAAGTCGGAAACAGCTACATAATATCACTTCACAAATATTTTTCATTATGTCCATTGTCCATTTCACCATTAGTTCACTTTACTGATTATTATTGAGTCATTTATAATGTAACGCACTAATTTCACTAATTCACTATTGTAATATAGTAATTTGCATATTCGGCGCAAAACTATACGGTAATTATATGAATAAATTCAATAAAAATAAACAAATGTTTATCACGCTTGATGATGATGACAAATTGACACGCACAGCATGTCAAGTTGTCATTGTCAACAATGGCATTTAGCACTTTAACCCGCGGAAATCTATTTGGCATCTGCGTGTATGTGATTACCTGTGAGCGAGGAGCCTATGTAACATTACCGGATTGCTTATTAGCAATCCGGTAATGTTACAATCTCGCTCTTGTGTATCTCCCGCCAATGCGAGAGAGCGAGAAGGGTATATAATCAAGATGGTTGCTGGGTAATAACGTGAAATTATATTGTTGCTTTGCTTACCTGTTTTCATCATTTGGTAATGTATGAAATATACGTTCTTTACAGTATTGGGTGGATAAACAATTATTATACGCGCACCTTCTCACCATGATGGTTACTATTGGTTAACAGTTCTGAAGACAACACACGTCGCGTATTGCGTGCGGCTAGTAATTAAACCCTGGTTTGGAGCTGTCAAAGCTCACAAAGTGCGGGGGAGAGGTGCGGGGACGCCAATTTGCGGTAGACGCTGTGAGAGACCATTCTGTTTGACTCTTATGTATTCTGTGACAGTAGTGTCGGTCACCGCGACACGTCGTCTGCTGCTGCTGTCTGCAGTTGGCTTCGAACTTGTACCTTAATGGTTTACCCTACTGTTACGAGTAAATGCATATATTCTAGTGAATTTATCTTGAAGGTTGATAGTTTTCTGTTGTGGGGGCTATTTCGTATAAGTTGCGGCAAGGTTCTAGGAATTATGTATAATATCTAACTTAACTTTAACACTCTCCGGATACTTAAGTATATAGTCGATCATCAATTGTTATTTTTATTGTGTCTGGTTCTAAAATCAAGCAAGGTTTCAACTTGTTTTGTTAACAATTAGTACAATTTTAGTTAATTCCATAAACATATACAGATTGTTATCTGTGATTGATATACTACAACAAATTGTATTGTTTTTACGTTACTCTATTATTGTCGGAGTTCTTAATTCGTAGATCTAAATCTAAAAGAATCATCATCCGAGCGTGTTCCCGATTGCATCGTCAGCAGTAACGCTTCAGTGCCTGGGGTCCGCTACCTAACCTAGGCGATTTGACGAGGTTACTGGTTTTTTACATAGAGCGACTGCCGTCTGACCTCCGCAACCCAAAGGGTAGACCAGAACCAATCCTAGGATAGGTACAAACGCTAGATGGCGTTCGGGACCAACGCATTTACGTGCCTTCCGAAGCACGGAATCATCTTTCTTTTCGGATAATCAGGTGATTCAAGCCTGCAATATTCTAAACAGACTGGAAACAACTTTTAATAAAGTATGCTTCCCAGTGGGATTTGAACCCATGACCTCCGGATCACAAGGCAAACGCCTTGACCACTGGACCGCGGAGGCAGTCGTTTCGTAGATATTAATGAAAAAAAAGAAAGCTATTCTCCTTATACTAACTTACCTACGTAAGTTAAAGTGAGACGTAAGTTAAAAATCACAGATCTGTGTAAAAAATACATACTTTGATAAGATAGATATCTTCTGTATCTCTCAACGCTGTTTCGAAACCATAGACAATGCTTCGGCACCGGCACCCAGTGGCAACAGGTTCGACAGCCAACAGCGTGAAAGCCCAGCCCGAGGCTGTGGCACACTGGGACACCACATGAAGGTCAGCGCATACCGCCGCCCAGCGAAAGTTCTGCTATAATTGTTGAGCGGTCAAGTGCAAGGAAAGTGTAGGTGCCATCTTGTTCGGTTTTTCATGCGTGGGTACTTTTTTCTTAATTTGAAAAAGCGGACGATTTCCAGCCAGTCCTTAAAAGGTGCTGCAGCTTTTACTTTTTCATTATGCGTGTGTTCGGTACTGGCCACTATTTTTATTCTTTATGGCCAATACCTTATCGGTATCATTGTCATAATACCTCGTGTATGTTTTCACTGAATGAAGCGTTATGGTACTCGTATACAATACATTATCTTACTTTATATGTACATAGAGACGTAGTCTCTCTTTTCTTTATTCGGTGAAGGTTATTTGATTGAAAGAGTTATAATTTACCTTTGGACAACCTACGAACAAATTCTTGGAGATTCGCAAGAATTTGAAATTGTAAACTGTAACTGAAGTATAAAAGTATATGAAACAAATCCTCTATTTTTCGATCACAGTTGCAAGAATAACATAATCAGAGCGACTGCTTTTCAATTATTATTTTTTTCAAAATAAAACTATATCACTTTAAAGTCCTGGGAGTAGATAAAGGTATGACTTGCAATAAAGAAAAATGGAAACAAAAGATATTTTGCGCCGACATCATATAAATAAATGGAAAATGGTAAGGAAGAAGAGATAATGTTAAGATCACAAACATTGCATTACCTAGAAATGCCATGTCCTGGGCAGCCCAGACTGGGCTGCAGAAAATAAATCTATCTTCCCGGCAATGATTTTTAGTAATATATAAGTCAATACTTCCCGGTGACGCCAGAAATAATTGTACACGAACTGCAAACAAGCTTATGAATGGAGTGAGACGAAAGTACAAAATAAAGAAAGAAGAGATATTATAATTTGTCATAGAACAAGCAAGTACAAAAATTTACATGAATTTTTATACAACAGTGATACTTGTACATATTTTTAAATTTTAAAAAACGAGCGAGCGTTGCTATAGCCACATATTGCGTAACATCTCATTGGTCTAATCAAATAGCGCGCGCTTCCTCGGCTTCCTGTTAGTTAGTGTTACACACTTCCGTCGCATTTTACGAAATCATTCCCACGGATTGCAGGAAAGCGCGTGGAAAGCTGTTACACATCAAAAATACCAGAAATGCTACGGGTTTCCCCGTTTCGATGTTTGCCTTATTGCCCTTTTTAGGGTTCCGTAGCCAAAGGGCAAAAAATGGAACCCTTATAGATTCGTCATGTCTGTCTTTCTGTCGGTCCGTATGTCACAGCCAATTTTTTTCCGAAACTTTAAGAACTATACTGTTGAAACTTGGTAGGTAGGGGAAGATGTATTCTGTGAACCGCATTGAGATTTTCACACAAAAATAGAAAAAAAAAACAATAAATTTTGGGGGTTCCCCATACTTAGAACTGAAACTCAAATATTTTTTTTTTCAAACTCATACTTTTGGGGTATCTGGAAAGGTCTTCAAAAATGATATTGAGGTTTCTTATATCTTATTTTTCTAAACTGAATAGTTTGCGCGAGAGACACTTTCAAAGTGGTAAAATGTTGGTCCCCCCCCCTGTAACTTCTAAAATAAGAGAATGATAAAACTCCGCCAAAAAAAGCCGGAGGATATCAAAGTATTGCCGTTGCCAGTCTTTAAGAACAGGCTGCGTAGTTTCCTGCTGGAGAAGGGTTTCTACTCGATACAGGAATATCTTTGGTCATAGAATTGTTACTTATAAAATACTTATTACTAATTAAATTTTTTAAACATTAGTAATAACAAATTAGACCAAATACTAATATAATTATAGAATAGAAAGATATGAATACAATAAATAATTAAATTAATGATGACTTAATTGACATTTGCATGCCTAGACAGGTTAGAAGTGTGATCTAAAAATTGTAATTAACAACTATTGTAACCACTTTTACAGCAAATAAATATATTATTATTATTATTATATTAAAAAAATATATGATGTACATTACCATGCAAACTTCCACTGAAAATTGGTTTGAAATAGATCTAGTAAGTAGTTTTTTTTAATACGTCATAGATCGTAAAATGTTACTTGCTGCTACGGAACCCTTCATGGGCGAGTCCGACTCGCACTTGGCCGCTTTTTATTTCTACAAATCAGATCAATTATATAACGTTTAACAAAATATACTGAAACTATTTTAAGGGTGAATTCAGTCAATGATACTGAATAACTTTCTGCAAGGAACATATATTGAAATATGAAAAATAATTTTTGACTCCGTACAAACTCGGATCAGCTGATCGGTCATTTTATATGAGAGGCCAAAAATATTTTTCATATTTCGATATATGTTCCTTGGGGAAAGTTGTTCAGTATCATGTACTGAATCCACCCTTGACATAGTTTCAGTATATTTTGTTAGAGCCAGTATATAATCGAATAGTGAAATAAATGCATCTACCATCTACGTCTTTCTGAACTTTGCTAATTTGACCGACGAAGTGAGTAGTCGTAAATAGTAGAGTCCCACGACCTTTCAGAAGGGAGTAACGAAATGTATGCACAACTGCACAAAAACCGACGCATTGTGCATTGTCTAACATAGGCGAGTTACAGATCTGGAAGTGACAGATCTTGGTCCATCTACATATCTTTGGTGTCCATCTATTTATAATTGATATTTTTTTATTGATTCTACCAATTTATAATTTTTCTATTTACGGTACCGAATTGGGATTGTTAAATCACACTGATTGAGCGAGCCCCAAAGTAAGTTTTAAACTTGTGTTATAGGATACTAACTCAACGACACTATATTTTTATAATAAATACATATATAAGTAGATAAATACCCAAGACCCAGGACAATTTGAAAACGACCATTTTCCAACTTGCCCTGGCTGGGGATCGAACCCAGAACCTCCAGATTGGCGGACTAGCGTGTTGACCATTACACCACGGAGGTCGTCAGAGTGACAAAGTAAAGCATGCTTTAATTTAAACTCAATTTAAAAACAACACTATCAATAGTTAAATCAAAAAAGAATCCATACTTCGAGCAGTTCGTTATGCGAAGCGATAGATTCTGTTGTTGGATTAGTGACCTGTATGTGTATATGTACCTCTGCCCCCCAACGTTACTCCTTACGCGCACTAAATGGCAGACTAATTAGCCGGTAGAGTATATCTGGCCCTTATGTTATAAAATTTTGCAAAATTATGACTATTTGAATACCCAAATATGTATATGGTCTGTTTGCATCTATAACAATGTCAATAAGAAATCCATAAAAAAAATTATAACACAAATATTATCACATCCAGTTAATCATGCTCTTTGCACGCGTTCTTGAACTCCAGTTTCCGCGTTTCATGACGTGCACACAAGCATGTCGTCTATGTATGCATGTAGTGTCCATATGTTCGGAATGCAAACGAGATCTGTACCCGCTATTGTGTGACATAACATAACAGTTGGCTGGCAAGGTGGCAGAGTCGCAGGTAACTGTTATAAAAGTAATTACGGTTGCAATCAATGTTAATTTCATGAGCTAATGTCTATTTCATAATATCTGTCAAGGTATGAAAGAAAACCACAAAAAATATTAATGTACATAAACCGGGAAAGTGCGAGTCGGACTCATAATAAAGGATTCTCCGTCCGTGCCTCCGTACAATGATGGAAACGCTGAATAAACACGTTTCTTGTATGATGGACGACCCCTTTTAATTTTTAACTTTATCTTCTTTAGGGTTCCGTACCCAAAGGGTGTAAACGGGACCGTATTACTGAGACTCCGCTGTCGGTCCGTCTGTCCGTCTGTCACAGGGCTCTATCTCTTGAACCGCAATAGCTAGACACTTAAAATTTTCACCGATTATGTATTACTGTGGCCGCTATAACAACAAATACAAAAAATAAAAAAAAGTTAAAAATTAAAGGGCTTGTCATACAAAAAACGTGTTTTTTTTAGCGTTTTTAACTAGATCTTTATAATCGCAATAACGAGATACTTGAAATTTTCACCGATTATGTATAATTATGACCACCATAACAAAAAATATGATAAAGTTAAAAATTAAAGGGGATCGTCATACAAGAAACGTGTTTCTTCAGCGTTTTAAAACATTGTACGGAGGTACGGAACCCTTCATTTACGAGTCCAACTCGCAGTTGCCCGTTTATTTTTTGTATTTGTCGCTATAGCGGCCATAGTAATACATAATCGGTGAAAATTTCAAGTATCGAGTTAATGCCTACAATATTCTAACGAGACTGAAAACAACTTTTCACAAAGTATGCTCCCCAGTGGGACTTCAACCCACGACCTTTAGGTCACAAGAGTTAAACTAAACTAAACTGAAAATATGTGATGGAAGAAAATTGTTTCGAGTAAGACTTTTAAAAAGCTATTATACTTACTTGAAACTGTTAGGTTTCTACAACGGGCTAGTGCTATAAATCTCTTTCGTATTGTTTCGAGTAACCAGGGAAAAAGGCGTGTAGGGAAACGCTAAAACAATAGGCAAAATATATCGTCAAGCATTTTTTTAAATAGTGTTATTGTATCATTGGTCGCCTTAGCATATTCTATCATTGAATCTCTGTACAGGAAGTCTCACGGTTTCTTTGTCTCGATGAGAAAATCAATTTTTTCAATCGGAATATCTGTGAGTTCTTTTAAAGAGTTTTGTGCGGAAGAAAGACAGGTGTTATCTATACTAATATTATAAAGAGGAAAGATTTGTACCTATTTTTGTATGTTTGTATGTTTGTAATGAATAGGCTCAAAAAGTACTGGGCCGATTTAAAAAATTCTTTCACCGTTGGAAAGCTACACTATGGTGTGGTACACACATAGCCTATGTCACTCGGGGGAGTGACATAGGCTATGTGTGTACCACGGGCGAAGCCGGGGTGGACTGCTAGTTAACAATAAATTGACATACGTACTTTGTCTTTATCATAAAACAGTGTATTATTTTAGCCGTGTGGTTCCCGGTTTATCATGAAACACTGTATTTTTTTAGCCGTGTGGTTCCCATTTTATCATGAAACACTGTATTTTTTTAGCCGTGTGGTTCCCATTTTATCATGAAACACTGTATTTTTTATCCGTGCGTTTCCCGGTTTATCATGAAACACTGTATTTTTTTAGCTAAAAAAACCTGATGATGATGATGACTGTATTTTTTTTATATAACTTTGGGGTTCAGATACATTACAAATAAAAAACTGATGTTCTATCAAGTTTTTATCGCTAAGATATTGTCAATGTCAGGTTATATTTTTTTGCTGAAAAAAGGAACAAACAGGTAAACTATAGGATGAGTTCGCTGGTCTTTCAAAGTCTGTATTTACTAAGAAATTAAGTTATCATCGCAGTCTTAGGCAGCGTTCTGTATTCCTATTAGTTTATCATTACCAACTTAATATTTACTCTTTTTTTTCCATATGTTAGTGGTCACTGGTGTTGTTAGACCTTTCAAGCTGCCTAAAGGCATGTGGCATAGCTAACAACTATGTCACATGCCTATTATATATGTATATTTACTTACATGATAAAATCTAGCCCATCTAAGAGAAAATTGCAATATTCAGTGCCTAAATACAGTTATTCGTTGATGTATAACTGAGCACCAAATGTGGTGATGGGGTTAAAGGCGAGCTGAGCCGCGGTTGGCGTCGTGACTTCTGAGACCCACAAGCACAATACTGGTGCAATTTCACCATTATTTCCGTAGATGTGATCTATATACCTCACGCTATATAAGGACCAGAAAATATACCTAAAGAGAAGATTCAATTCAACTTTCCCATTGAACTTAAACGAAATATGAGAAATGTTTGTTTGGTAATAATTTGCCATATTTTGAAATATGGAAATTTTAAAATTTTTCATTAGCAAAAAAATTCTCAACACACAAATTTTCCTTGAAAATAAAACCAAGTCCTTAATAAGTTTCATATAGATACAGCGCAACTCATTTTACCCAGTTGCCAGAGTATCTAAGTTAGGTTTTTACATTTTGAACTATACTTTACATGTATATATGTTATACGTTATAACTTCTACAAAAGGTAGCAGATTTTCTACAAATATTGGACATTGTTTTTACTACTTACTAAAATTAGTTTGAAAATAATTACGCTCGTTTGGCTTAGCGCTAAAAAAGATTATGCAGTATCGGAACTATTGTCAGGCACAATGGCAAAGTTCGAAAGTTCAAGGAGCCCTCCGAAATTCCTGACAATTTTTTCTACGGAAAAGATGTCTGTCAAATGTCCACTGTTTTTAATCGATGACACATATGGTCGCTTAAATATTGGTACTGGTCTATTAAGGCCCATTTACACGGTGCAAGTTTCTTGCCTGTTGCATACAATTAAATTAAAGCAATAGAAAACTTGCATGGTCTAAACAGAACGTCAGCCATACAAATCATTTATTGCTTCAATAAAATTGAAGATAAGATAAGAAATTTGCACTGTGTAAATGGGCCTTTAGTCTCATAGATCTATGAATTAAGTAGTAGTATATTATTACTCTGTGCTATTAAGGTAAAAAAAACAAATAGCTCACTAATGAGGTTTATTTAAGCAACTAACGACTATTTTACTTATACTAAGCCTTGCAGCCAAAAGCAATGGAGAATAAACGAGCTCATTGTTAGACATTTCACCTTGAATTTATTGAACTTCTGAACATGAAATACTACGAAATGCCATAAATGTAGTAACGATACTTTGCTTCCCACGACATTGTGACTAAACCCAGTTATTTCTCATTTGTCTTCTTATACTAAAGCGTAGTTTGCATTTGACTGACATTGTCTGGTCTTTTTTTATCGATTTATTTAAAACTTTATTGTTCCACAATCAAATTGTCTTACAATTGGCGGACTTAAGTCCGTTTAGCGTTAACGCTAAAAGCGTTATCTTTTTTTTTTGACAAGTAAGGTGGCGTGTACAGAGTACCTTTTTTTTAACTATCGTATAAAATTTATATTATATTGCCCACTGCTGGTAAAAATGTAATCGATTTCTCTCAAGAGCCCCTCTTCAATTGTTTATTTCTATTATAGGTACTAACCTATGGTGCTCAAACGTGGTCATTGACCGAGGATTTTGAAGTTCAAGCTCAAGTTTTGCCAGAGAGCTATGGAGCGAAGTGTGCTATGGGTTAAAAGGGTAGATAGAATCCCAAACGTCACAATTTGCTCCAAAAAACGGATCGTTGATGTGGGACATAAGACATACTAAAAAGGAATTGGGCAGGGCATGTCCATAGGATGCACAGCGAAAGATGGGCAATAATTGCAACGGAGTGGTTACCTAAAGATGGAGATTTAAGTGGAAGATGGGAGAGACCTTTGCCCAACAATGGGAAAATTATGGTTTTAAAATAAACGGGCAAGTGCGAGTCGGACTCGTACATGAAGGGTTCCGTACCTCCGTACAATGTTTTAAAACGCTAAAAAAACATGTTTATTGTATGGTGACCCCCTTAATTTTTAACTTTTTTATATTTTCAGTATTTATTGTTATAGAGGCCACAGTAATACATAATCGGTAAAAATTTCAAGTGTCTAGCTATTACGGTTCAAGAGATAGAGCCCTGTGACAGACGGACAGACGGACACGGAACCCTAAAAAAACAGGTACGCAATTTGCCCATTTTGCTGAGTCAGACTGTGTTGCAAATGAGGAATCAGATAAGATTGATGATACAACAATTAAAAGATAGTGAAACGAAAGAATGGAAATTAGTTTTTGTTAACAACAAACAAAAGCTATTTAGACAAAAACAAATTAGTCCCTTTAATTTTATTGCCTGAAAATTCATCTGAAACTTGAACTGACACTGTTTAATTTTTTTTCTGTTTCATTGATATCGCTGTATGGACTTTTAAGTCTGTAACGATGCTGCACGCCACCTGCATGCTGCATCTTGTTTTCATACCTCATTTCTTCATCTCATCCTGTCTGCTTTTTATAACTTCATTTTATTCCATTTTTGAATCATTTAAGGCCCATTTACACGGTGCAAGTTTCTTGCCTGTTGCATACAATTAAATTGAAGCAATAGAAAACTTGCATGGTCTAAACAGAACTTCAGCCATACAAATCATTTATTGCACAGTGTAAATGGACCTTTACACATCCCTCTTCATTTTGACTCATTCCACTGCCATCTCTTATCCTGAACACATATTCAGAACTACCTATCTATGTAAGTACTTATTATAATATCTCTTTATATTAGTCTGATATCCGTGCTATAAAGTGTATCACTTTATAGCACGGATATCAAAGTTTCAGACTAATATAAAGAACCTACAATAAAGTTAATATATATCTGTGTTGTTGAGTCTCTCTGTTCTCCACTTCTATCTTCTATGTGGGAACTCCCCCTGACTGCGGCGGGAGTCGGGACAGGTCGAGATCCCACAAGTCTATGCTAATAAGAGCATTAGCCTTCAACAAACAGCTTGTAGGAAATGATTTATCGGTGCAGCGCAAAAAGGGCCGTATGGTCCAATCGGTGGGGTCATGGGAATAGGCCGGCCGGAGTTATGGCGGCACACTTTGCAAATTGTTTAACGGGCCTTATTGTATAATATCCATATTGCGAATTTCTACCTCGCGTCTGAGTGTTGTAAGCTGTAAGCACATGTATCAGGTAGATTTATAGCTAAGCAGCCAAGACGTGTTGTGTTTCTAACGTATGTGGGTACTTCTCATGTTAAAGCAAAAGTTATGATGTTTAAACCATAGATCATCATATCACCATATAATCGAGGAAAATATTGAGAATGAAAATGAATCAGAGAATTAAAGGCAGAGATAATAGGGATTCAAAGACAATGAATTCAATGGAGACCTACTATACAGCCTTTCGTTTAGCTGTTCATCAAAATAATATAATAAATAATAAGAAATCCAAATTATAGTCATTCTATAGTTATAATTGAAAAAACAAATGAATTTCATATATTCAACAACATATTAGAAAGAAGATCGTTTCTAACTTGGATGTTTCCCTAATATTAATTACCCATGAATGCATGTACCAGTATATCTTACCTACTTAAAATAAGTCAAGTAATCTTGTTTTGTTATTGTAAATTATTTGCAGTTAACGTTAGGTGCATTTACATTGTTAAAAATAACTGTAAAAATCTTTTTTGGCCATATAGAGTATTGTATATTTTGTAAATATAAGAAACTGTATCGCTGTTGGTTTATCAATAAACGAAAAAGAAACATGGATAGGTATAATACTTAGAATTAATTACATTTCAAAAATTATAAGTAAAAATTAAGTAAATCCAAAAGAGTTAACATCAGAAACTAAAATAGAACACAGAGCACATACAAAAGCAGAGAAAATTGTTTGGTTGGACATCAATTCAAAACTGCAAACATACTCGTAATTGAGAGCGAGATGATATGCAACAAAACAGTCGTGTTGTGATTCGCAACACTTCATTTCGACCTCTCGGACTGAAATGGATGATGCTATATTTTTTACCCTCACTTCCTGTGCTATTTGGGATAAGTATAACTGCTTTTTAACGATCGATTACGTGGTATCGTGTAATCTGAAAGCCAAAGGCCATTGTCTTGATGGTCCGATAGTTTTGAATTTGCGTCGTTAGATTCAAGTGATATTCACTTCTGTACAATTTAGTTCTAACGTGACCTCTTGACTCGTAATAGCTTTCTTTTCATTGCCATCTATTACTTTGTGAATCAGCTACAACAAAATGGTTACATTAAGTATGAATCTAGTATCTGTTATATTTTTCTTGCTATTTACGCAATATTAAAAGCTAACTTAGCTCACTAAGTTAGCTTTTGATTCTGATGCGTATATTTTTAAAGTAGCATTACACAACGAAAGTAGAAGAATAAAAAAAAAGTTATTATAAAGTTTCCATCTCACGTTAGTTAAACCAAGTTATGACCCAGACTCAATTATTATTATTTTAAAATATATTAAACATATTAAAAATTATTTGAGTACATATATTCAATCCTAACTGCATTAATTCAATTGTACCTATGTAAGGAATATATGTAATACAAAAATGTAAACATACTTTTACACTCCAAGTCTTCCCGTGGATGTCGTAGAAGGCGACTTAGGAAACACAAGCTAAATAAAGCTCATAAACATCAATGAGACCTCCCCAACCAACTTGAAGTCGCACATGGACTTGAAGCCGGGTATTTGGGTTAAAAAAGTGTTTTTTCAGCGTTTTAACTAATCTTTATAATGGCATTAACTAGATAATTGAAATTTTCACAGATTATATATTATTATGGCCGCTATAACAATAAATACTATAAATAAGATAAAATTAAAAATTAAAGGGGGTCGTCATACAAGAAACGTGTTTTTTTTAGCTTTTTTAACTCGATCTTTTTAATGGCATTAACTAGATACTTGAAATTTTCACAGATTATGTATAACTATGACCATTATAATAACAAATACTAAAAATAAGATAAAGTTAAAAATTAAAGGGGATCGTCATAAAAGAAACGTGTTTCTTTAGCGTTTTAAAACATTGTACGGTGGTACGGAACCCTTCATGTACGAGTCCGACTCGCACCTGCCCGTTTATTTTTAGTACTTATGTTTGTTCATATCGTGAATAACTTTAATGATCCTAATGGCGGAAGGAATTATAATTACGAATAGCCTCGCCATTAAAAACGTTCCGGGCAGTAAATGCATAATGCCATTCTTAGATAACAATTATTATTATTTTGCGCCATAAAATTTTGTTTTAAGCCTAAAAGAAGCAATTTTTTAAAACTATTCAGGTTTTTCCTATCTGCCAATGTCAAGTCAGAATTTTGTTTCGCCCACATTCGCGGATGTAAAAAGTAGATCATCGTTATAAATAGTTTGTATTTTTTTCCCATAAAAATTTACATAATATAGCTTCAAATAATGTATTTTAACCTAATTTTTATTCCGCATAATATTTATTAAACATAAGTTTTTGACATAATTTTGTTTAACGTAATGATTGACACACATAAATCCTAATTTCATTACAATATAACTAATACTTCAGATAACTAAAAATAAATATGTTCCTGGCGGCACGTTAACCTATACTATAGTATTATAGTTTCTGTCATATCATGACATGTTTTATAATATTATGAGATTTAGTTTAATTGTAAGTTGACGTATTTGGAGAAAATGCAGCAATGACGTTTGTTGCCGCTTCTTCTACACTTGCGCTAAATCAGCGACACTAGTCATAGCTGTAAGTAAATGGTCTGTACTTTGTCTTCCATCAACAAGTATTATAAAATCGAAAGAGAAAAATGACAATTATCAAGTGGTACGAACATCCAAAGACAAACAAATTATTTTTATTTTGAGACTCAAAATTATACCAAAAAACTTTATGTTAAACTCATTGGGCGGGAAGACTTGGAGCAATCTCGTTAATCTCGCGAGATATCATTTAATTTTCGGCCGAGATCTCGCGAGAACGAGACTGCATTCCCTAGGAGAACAATAAGAAAGAATAGTAAAAACAAGTTCTGCATATAAAACGAAAAAGTTAGTCATGATTGCAATTAAAGGGCTACCATGATAACAATAATAAATGTAGCCACGAGGGAGGCAATTTGTCCCACGATTGCATCTTTAGAAACAAGAGTAACTTGCAGACGATGTAATCAGCGACCATTTGTTTATAACTCATTATCTCATAGATAAATGAGTTAGCATTATGTGCCGTGTTTAGTGTTGAAGTGACTATAAGTTTTATAGCAGCACTATAACTCTTCTTAGTAGTTTTGATGTGAACCCTTGAATAATGTAATTTCGGTTATTACAATAGGGAAGGGATGAAAATTTTCAAAACGCTTGAATAATTTTCTGTGGTTAGGAATAAAATTCCTCGTTACCATAAAAAATATCAGATTTTACTATCCAGTCAATTAATTATAAAAATAAAAATATTTTAAATCCCAATTTTGAACCCATAGTCATTTTTACGCCGCCATTTCTTTAGCCCGGACCGTCTGACGTTTTAAAAATAATAATTTCATATGACACTTGACACTATTTTGACAACTATGACTGTTATATGTCGTCTGTCATATGACAGTATCTCTATTTTCGTTATTTAGTCAAGTGTCTCAAAGAGCAATGATGTACCTATGTACCTTTCCCAAAGTGTCTTATTATTTTTTTATTAAATAATTTTACGGCTCTGGATACAAGTCTATCTTTAATTTTGTTCTTTATTCCTAATCCTAACCTAATCCTAACAAGACAATCAAAGGGTGGTGTAGGCCTTTGACTGCTGCAAGGGAACTTCTGGCGACAAATCTATACGAGTCCACTGGTTTACATAGACGATTGAGTGGCGGACGACGCCCGAAGACGCCCACACAGTCCGCAAAATAAATATCACTAAAGCCGTACTATGACTGTCCACTTTAACTATTTCACACATTGTTCATGTCATGAGCATTTATAACACCAAACAACACCAATTTCATATTATAAAGTCCACTAAAATCAATTTGTAAAATAATTTAAAGCAAACCCCAACCGAACCCTTTGACTTCCCGCCAAAAACCCCCCAAAGTGTCTTAAGCTTAAGACATTATTTTTTTAATACATCAGAGGGAACAATCTAGTTTAAATTTTAATTGAACGAATTAATGTACTTAGTATGTTACTCGTACTTCGGTGAGAATTATTTCTGCTTTGCTTGCAATGTTATATTGTTAGTGCGTAGATAATTTTATAGTAGATGCTAACATTCTAAGTTTATAGTGATTGACTACCGTCGAAGAAGCGATACCTACTTTCAGAAAACGGATATAACGGATAACTATATAAGCTGATTGTGTAGAAAGTTCGAACCATTGGTACTTTACAGTTGTTGCTATTGGAAACACTAGCTGCTAGATAACTACCTAATATAGCGTTACTATCCTCTCAATTTTATGCACTATCACGTCTTTATCCCTAATGGGGCAGATAGAGCATTTTGGGTCTTGTGGCTCTAAGCAGACAAAGCCCAGGGCCGCCTGACTCAAAGGCTACTTGTAGGGTGATGGTAGGCGAGGACGTAAAAAAAGGAATCAAATTGTGATGACTTGCTAGCCGCATCGACTATTAACTTGAAATCTTAAGAATCAGTTGTAGCACGAGATGTTTGGGTTTAGTCCTTTAGTAGCTTACGACTCTCTCTCTCTCTCTCATCTCAGCGTATTCCCAGTTGCATCCTCAGCTGCAACGCTGCGAAGCCCGGGGTCCGCTTTCCGGCTTTTCCTTCTCCACTTCGCACGGTCTTGAGCATCCTTGGTTGTAAGACCATTAGCACGCATATCACGATATACCTTGACGATGTCAAGCCAGCATTGCTTGGGTCTACCATGTCTGCCGGGCCCCGGCGGAGGCGGCATGGCTATACATTTGTTTCCCACGTAGCATGCCGATTTTCGCAAGACATGATCGTACCAGCGTAGGCGACTTTCTTGCAGTTTGTCTGATATGTCACGAACATGAAGGCTGCCACGGAAGTGGGTGTTTCACACACTCCTTTAGTGGTTTACGACATCCACCGAACAGATGGAGAGGTCCTATTCTAGGCCGGAAACCACACGGTGAAACAATAAAAAAATCAATTTCTCAATTTCTTGTCAATAAACCTGGTTCTAAGTCAATATCTATTTCCATAAGTTCCATAACAATATGGGTACCCATTACAATGTTAGAGGGTGCACGAACATGTCACCTGGCAAACTCACGATCGCGGCGTGATGCAGAGTCACGATTTTTTCCAACGCCAAACTTAAACTGCATGTGGTTGTGATTGGTCACATTGTATTAATTGACAGTGTGGTGATATATTTAGAGTAGGTACCTATTTGGAAGACAACAGTTATAAATGCTTACTAAGTCCAAAGGATTCTAGGAATCATCATTATCCGAGCGTATTCCCGGTTGCTTCCCCAGCGGCAACGCTTCAGAGCACGGGGTTCGCTACTACTCTAGGTGATTTGACGAGGTTACTGGTTTTTACACAGACCGACTGCCGTCTGACCTCCGCAACCCAAAGGATAGACCAGAACCAATCCTAGGACAGGTTTAAACAAACGCTAGATGGCGTTCGGGACCCACAGCTTTGCGTGAAATCATCTTTATTTTTGGATAATCAGGTGATTTAAGCCTACAATATCCTAACCAGACTGGGAACAACTTTTCACAAAGTATGCTTCCCAGTGGGATTTGAACACATGGCATGTGGTGTGACATGTGATCCGGAGGATCACAAGGCAAAACCTTGACCACTTGACCACGGACGCAGTCCGAAGCATTCTAGGAATGTCAACTAGTAAACACTTGTTTCGCGAGCGGTATTATCCATTCTCTGAGCTATATCTATTCTCTAAGCATCATCATAAGAATGTCATATGAGGAGTTTGGTGCCATCGGAATTTACAACAGTTACAAATGCATTTGCAAACAGGGTTGACGTCAGGCATGCCGCCGGTAGTAAATCTATAGCCAAATCGTTTAAACTGTTCCGGCTATTTCTTCTCGATCTTGCATGGTCTTTGGCATCCTTGGGTGACCATTGACATGCATATTATATTTGGAGAAGAAAAAGCGGGAGCTGCAGCTGAGGATGCAACCAGGAACGTGCTAAGATGAAGAAATAATATCTAGCTCCAATGGTAAATTGGCGAATGGTACAGAGGAAAGTTAAGATACCTGTGCCACCTCACGTAGTACGCGACGCGCGCGGTAGCACAGGTATCTGGTTAACCGTCTGTACGTAGATCACCGTATAAGATATACCTATGTACATAGAAAGTGTTAGAAACATGGGAATTCCACTGTGTTGATTGACTTTTTCACCTTACCCACTATTACGCTGTACGTGGCCTTTGGATATTATGTTCCTAGGCTCTGACTGCCCCTAGGTTTATCGAGACTATCCATTCAGTACAGGACTAAGGCTGTGTTCGTCTAAAATATCAAAATCTGAAGCAATCATAAAAACCGTTACAAAATCTCAACAAGTTAAAAAGAGCTTTGATATTGGTGGAGAAAATAACAAATGCGATATCGTCGAACTGTTTTTAGTGTTTACAGTCTAGCATAGGTCGTCGAACCTTGCCTACCTCGGGTGCTAAACCGAAGTGTGACAAACGAGATTATGACTAGCCAGTGACGTCCACGTAACATTTATAACCAAACGTCCTTTTGGACTAGGGTGCGTGGGTTCTAATCCTGATCCTTTTTGTTACAATTCTGTCTTTCTTGAAGGCTTTGTTGCACTAAACAGATTCAAACCATATAGCTCAATGACTATACATGGTAAACAACTATGTTTGTAAACCTGGAATGATGGCGTCACCGAACTTATTTTTCATCTGTTTTATAAATAACATAGTGTTAATTATGTAACAAAAAGGCGGACCTAATTATCTTCCAGTCAACCCACTGATGATTGAAAAATAAGACTTTAGAAGTACATAGTGTTATGTATGAGATATGATATGACATACCAGTTTTTTCCCGCAATATCTTAAGGTCTACAAACTTGGTTGGCCACCTTTACACATTAAATCAATGACGGTATCTATGACGGGCGACGGCTAAACAGAAAAAAAAACTTAATTAAAAGTTAAGATATAATATTCCGAAACACAGGTAAAGCTGGGTAAAGCATGTGTCTACCTGTATGACAATTATCCCTGATTATTAAACTACATATGGCGTTGACTTCTTTACAAACATTTTGCTTAATTTCATTGTATAATTTATAGACCTACTTACTTAATGACAGTCTTCTCAATCTTAAGTTAAAAAAAAAAAATTATTTTGAGGCTTTTATCTCTTATTAAATTAAGGCTTTTATCACTTCACGTGTCCAAGTGAATTTTTACACATCAGTAGGTATTATACTCGTATTTCTCGCCAATTGGCTGCCAATAAAACTCATTAGCACTTCTAAGGGTACCAGATTTTGTGGGAATCACTAGAAAGTTGTCATAAAAACGGGATTATAAAGGGCGTCGGTCGTAATGTGCGAAACCCCACAGTTCTTTGCACGTGTTCTCATTACGACGGAGAAGTTAAAATTTTTGGCAAAAAATGTTATTGTAGTACGAGAGACCGTTTTAAACACATGAGGGGCGGATTCTCGAAACAGTCGGTGTCAAGTTTTATGCTGGTGATATCACTCAACCAACAGTTCAAACATTCAATGATTCATGGGTGTCGTATAGATCCAACAGATGGGAAAAAAACCCGTGTGGTTCCGGATTAGAATAGTATCACTCCATCTCTTCTTGTGGATGTCGTAAGGAGCGACAAAAGGATTAAGCACAAACATCTCGTGCTAACATTGCATTACCAAGGAGAGTTAACGTCGGGCGGCGGCCGGTTGTAAAACTTTTCGCACAAATACATTCCTAAAGAGAGTTGACGTCAGGCAGGCGACCGATCGTAAAACTATAGCCAAATCATTTATACTGTTCCGGCTATTTCTTCAGTTTGCAAGGTCTTTTGCATCCTTGGGTGACCATTGACATGCATGTTATATTTGGAGAAGAAAAAGCGGAAAAGCGCACACCGGGCTCCGAAGCAGTACAGCTGAGGATGCAACCGAGGAACACGCTTAGACGAAGAAGAAGATGGAAAATCAATTTAACTCGCGACACTGTTACCGTAACCGACACCACCTTGTTCAAATTCTCATTTCCAGTTTTTTTTAGATCTGAAGCCCTGGCTCTATGTCCTTTGTCTGGAACTCAGAAACTTTCTCACAGCCGTCCTGCCTGATATATTTCCCCTGATTATCATTGTTGTACAAGATGTTTCCTTTCCCCCATATCTCGGCATCGCGGGGAAGAGATCGCAATCGGCCATTAAAATACATCTCCATGGCTCGCTAGTATGCTCTATTATTTTTATAATGAATTCCTAAAGTGTTTGTTTCTCAAACTTTTTGGTGACAAAGGATCAGTAAACATGTTTACTGATGTTATGTTATGGCACGATTTTTTTTCGGTTTTTTGACTGTTATTTCAATTGTTTTTAGTTCTATAGGCGTGATCTTTTAAAACCCCTGGTTCGATTTATTATGCATATGTCCCTTTCACATTGTTATACAGTAAAATACAATGATCCTTCCATGCTTGTCTGAGACAAAAGAAAAAACATAGAATATACCAGCTGCTTCTCTTCCCGCGCAGATCGTTTAAGACTATCGCGGAATAGGCTAAATGGGCGATGCGGCTAGCAATCCACCACTATTTTGATTTCCCTTTCCACCTTCTCGCCCACCATCACGCTAAAAGTGGCCTTTGGGTCTTGCGGATTTGGAGGAGGATTTGTCTGCTTAGAGCCGCAAGACCCAAAATGCTCAGTCTGCCCCATTAGGGGTAAAGACATGATGATAGTATACATCGTGGAAGGGACATACCCGTAATAAATTGCACCACGGGCTATAGTAGATCACTAATGCATAATGAAATTAAAATAACAGACAAAAAACAAAAAAAAAATTGACATTCCCATACAAATCGCCCGGGCGGCAGCACACTTTTGTATGGAAATGCCGGATTTTTGTTTTGGTTTTTGGCTGTTATTTTAATTTCATTATGCTATAATGATCTAGTATAGAACGTGTTTTGTATACACACTGTGACACACACAACATCAGTAAACATTTTTACTGATGCTGTGTCACTAAAAAGTTTAAGAAACAGACTATTAAAGTATTCATTTATTAATATTAATACAATTTAAATATATGCACGGTATGCACCTTAGTGCCGTAAATCATAAAGGCCACTTTAAGAGTTAAGGTAGCCAAGGATATAATTGAATTGTAAGTATAAAATATTTTCAGATATAAACTAAAACAAAAACGTTTCGAATCATTTTTCAGCTAAGATTTTTATATGTTAGTAAGTATTTTAAGTACAAATTGTAATTTCCGGAAGCATTTGGTTACTGAAATTGAAAAGCTACAGTGCTTTCTTTGCGATACAATGTTGAAATGCTTGCTTCTAAAAAAATTACAATCACGGTTTGAGAACCACAATAAATGATGACTTTTTTCTAAACTCGGAAGATTTAGAGAGGAGCGTCGTCCATGGCGTGGCGCCATATTGTGCAGTAGATCAGCGATAAGGTGCGCACGCGCAGCCAGACACGACGCGCTTTGCGGCGGCAGCCTCCTTTGTTAGGTCTGCGGTCGATAAACTAGACATTACTTTCTCAGTAAATAATCAAAATTCCACAAAATATCCTGACATACTTTGGGAGATTTGAATCCAGGACCTTTAGAAATTGTACACTGCAGAAGTTATGAGGGCAAATTCGTGAATTTTGTATATTTGTGAATACCAAAGATAATATAAATAATAATTAAAGTTTGCAAAAATGCATTTTTAATGAATTTAGACTTGTATGGTCCATAGGTCTTGGTCGGCTAAAACGACAATTCATTTTTTTGTTTAATAACGTTATTTATATGGTTATCTATCTATAGTTTAAGAACTACGTTCGTGTCGGTGGAGTAGTTGTCATGTCTCCCTCTCTTGAGCCATCCTTTTGACCTTATATGGTTAGCTGGCCTTAAAATAATTTTTATTTTCTTCGTCTTGCTCTTGTGAATCTTTATAAAATTGCAACTCTTGAAAGTATCCTTTATAAATAATTCAAATATAAACTTTATTGTCGCCAGTTAAATACAAAGACGCAGCACAAGCTCGACGCCATTATAATCTATCTATCAAGATGGTATCTAAAATTCAGATGGGCATTGCGTTTTCCTGTACAATTTATATGGTTAGACGACGACGCAAATAGCGAGAGAATAGAATAGACAACATTGAGCTTACTATACACAGACCTACCACTACTAGACCTGCATAGTGCGTGGCCACTTTAGTGCATCTCTTTCTATCGTTGATTGTTGCCTCCACCCATATTTTGCACACGTCACAGAACACACTATGGTTACTAACTTATAAATATATATATATGTTATAGCTCAAATAAAACCCTAAATCACCTTTTAAATGATAAAATCCCTAAAATTAATAACTTTCTTCGATCGTTTTGTGGTTTGTTTGGCCCAGATTTTGACAGTAGGCCAGCTTATAGCAGCCACGCCGATAGAGACAAAAAATCATATCAGCATTTCTTTCACAGTCACTGTATTTGATAGTCTCTTTCCAGCAATATCGTTGCAAGTCTAGTAGTGGTAGGTCTGTGTTACTATACATGTAAGCTCAATGATACGACAATATGGTCTTGCAGTTTGCTACACATGTCTTACTCAGTCGTGAATCGTAAAACTTCTTTTCACAAAATTTATTTTGCGAAAATGTGGTGTATGTGCGAAGAGTACAACAAACGCTCTCCTCATTGACCTGCTTGTATCTGAATCAACTTTTAACATACGACACCTAGATCATTTCCTATGAAGAGGATAATTCCTTGTAATAATATCTGTTATAAGGGATCTATCATCTAAGACTACCCAGCCGCCTAGACAAAGACAACGATCTATGTACCACTTATAAAATAAGTATATAAACCCTGTTATTCCTTAATAAAGTCAGTCCATCTCCAACCTACTACGAGTATTCTTTAAACACCCCTTCCTGGCGACCCTGCCAGTGTCGTGCCGACGAGGCACTTAATAAAGTCAGTTTATCTCCAACCTACTACGAGTAGGTATTCTTTAAATCCTTCCTGTCCAATGTTCAATTGTTAGGGCCTGGTATAAAGTGTTTTTCTCCTTGACTGAACTCAACAAAGTAAGAGCTCACTGCCCGTAGTGCGCTCTTATTTTGCGAGCCGAATTTTTGCGCCAACCTGATATCTAGGTTTTTTAATATTATTTATTTCCAATACAGCTCGTTTTTACAGGGTTTTCCCTATTGCAAAATAGCTATAGACCATATACGAGTAGACCATATAACAAAGAAGGTATATGTTTATACCGCCTCATTTGTGAATTTCCCTAGCGAAGTTGTATTGTTGATCGAAGCATACCGCCCTCTGCATTATATTATACAGAGATATTGGAGGTAAATAGATTCCGCGATGATGTCTCAAAAGCATAGCCTGTTTTGAAACGTAGTGGTTACATTTTTTGTACGCGCGTTACGCCTGCACGCGTATGTATGACGGTATTAAATAGAAAAGTCACCTAAACAGAAGTCAATGTCATTCAAATTTGTATTAAGCAGCTACATTATTGTTTTGTCGTATTAACAAGTAACATTTTTATTTTTGACGTTTGACGAAGTCTCATTCTTTCAACAGTAAATGCCGATAAGAGGGTAAGAGACACAAGACGGGTTTGAGTCAGATTATTTCTATAAGGTACATTCCAAGCTCTTTGGTATTATACTTCTGTGCTGTCTATAGTTGCGGTAAGCCGACGACATTGGCAATAAATAGCGGCACGGCTTTGTCCGTTGTTCCCACGTCTGATAACGCGATGAGAAGACGATTGTTGTGGGAACCTCTCGTATTGATTATGATAACGATTAGCTTTTTATTGGATCGATCTTAGATCGAATCGTTTTTTGTTCAAATCAACTCAAGCCAACGATCGCCGTTTTAATTTCGTGGATGTATTCTTTGATTCTCTACAAAATTTTTATATGTTGCTAGAAGATCACATTAGACACGGCAAAGCATCTTTTACATCGATTGCATGAAGTATGTCAATCTATAGGTACGTACGTACATTACGTATAGTATTATAAGTAAGTGAGTAGGTACAGCCCGGAATTGTGGGAATGCATGAGACCACAGCATGAGACACTTTGGAAAAAGAAACTTTTAGGTTTTTTATTCCAAACAGTCCTTTTTCGCATTTTTATCGTGTCTGCTTACTACCTTAAGGTCTTTTTTAGTCTCTACTGCAGGAGCACAACCCTCTCTGTACTACCAGAGCCATATATTAGCCAGAGCAGTCAAAGGATTTGGCCTACACTCTCCACGCTGGCCAGACGTGTTGGAGAGGTCTCATTGATGTTTGTAAACTTTGTTTAGCTTGTGTTTCCTAAGTTGCCTAAAACGACATCCATAGAAAAACTTGGAGTGGTCCTATTCTACTCTGCCGGGAACCACACGGCTACTAGCCAAGCACACTACTCTGCTTACAAGCACAAACATAGTCATATTGTTCTTGAATAGGTACTAAAAATTATATATTTGTTGACTTCAATCCGTAAAACATAGATATATAAAAATCCCTGATCGTAAGTTTTTCCTTTTATTCGGACAATAATTAAGGGCCTTCGCTCCAAATTCCAACGCCTCCAGACTTCCAGACTCCAAATCCGGCCTTGCGTGAGTAAGTACTCATAGATTTATAGTAATTTGTTTATCTTCTAGTCTAGAATAAACAAACAATGGGCATTGTCACCAAGGAGAACTTTACAAACAATAACTGTAATAAACTAGCGCTGCCGATTGTGTGTAAACAAACTACGAATGAATGAATCACATTCCTATTTGATTTAGGTTTGGTTTAGTACCATTTGTAATTTTATAGCTTAACATACAACCGTATTATTGACAATTTATTAAATCGGTTGCACATTGAGGTTCTAAATACATTTATTTACATTAATATTTTCCAATGTAAAACTACTTCACAGGAATTTTCCTAATACATTATTTAATTTGACGGCCTCCGTGGAGTAGTGGTTAACACGCCAGTCCGCCACTTTGCAAGTTCTGGGTTCGATCCCCAGCCAGGGCAAGTTAGAAAATAGCCTTTTTTTAATTGTCCTAGGTCTTGGGTGTATATGTCGTATAAGTATTATTTATTATAAATTTTGTAATGTTGAGTTAGTATCCCATAATACAAGTTAAAAACTTACTTTGGGGCTAGCTCAATCAGTGTGATTTGTCCCTTATCTATCTATTTATTATTTGCGTTACATTACATCTTCCTTTTTTCCATAACTTACTGAGGGCCAAGCTAAACCAGCGTAATTTTTTAAATTGTGAGTCACAGCAAATGAGCCCCGCCATTTCTAATCTTATAGAAATTGACAACTTTTCTGTCACCGTGTCTACAAAGAACTTTCATACGAAACTGAATGCAGCAGAAACTACGCAACAGTGCGACTCCCAACAAAACTAATTACACTCGTTCGGCTTGGCCCTTAATGATTTTCTGAGCAAGCAATCTTCCACAAAGAAGCGGAAATTACGTTGCGATAAAAAAAAAATTGTTTTAGAAATGTCAATAAAACATACATAGAATGAAAGATATACCCGTGTGGTTCCAGGTTAGAAATAGGACCACTCCATCTCTTCCTGTAGATGTCGTAAGAGGCCTCTAAAGGACTAAGCACAAACATCTCGTGCTACAATTGCATTCCCAAGGAGGATTGACGTCAGGCAGGCGGCCGGCCGTAAAACTATAGCCAAATCATTTAAACTGTTCCGGCTATTTCTTCTCCATTTTGCGAGGTCTTTGGCATCCTTGGGTGACCACTGACATGCATGTTATATTTGGAGAAGAAAAAGCGGGAAAGCGCACCCCGGGCTCCGAAGCAGCACAGCTGAGGATGCAACCGGGAACGCGCTTAGAAGAAGAAGAAGAATGAAAGATATAGACCTAGAATGTGGATAGAAGAAACTCATGTTGAAGAGAATCATTAGTGTAATAACAGGAAGGAAACCAAATAAAAAGTGAACAAAGTGAGTGAAAAAGGAGCATGACAAATGAGCTAAGTAAAGATGATGGAAGAGACACACGCTGTCTCGATCTTGCCTAGAATGACATAAAGTGAGGAAGAAGTTATACGACGACTGTTTGCTTGTTTGTTTCTAATAACTTTATTGTAAATATGTACTATGAAAACACATAATTAAAGATAAAAATAACATATTGTAAATTGAAAACGGCGGACTTAGGTATCCATAAAAGCAGTAGCGGTGTTAGGGTAGGGCGCGGTTGGGCGACCGCCCAGGGCGTCAGATATAAAGGGGCGTCAAGGGGGCTAAAAACAAGTAATTTTTTGTAGCGGCTGATTAATGGCGGCAACTCCTTGACTCCTAGGATATTTAATTTTACATCAAATTGATATAAACATATCAAATCATATATATATATTAATGGTATTGAAGCCTAGGTGAGAGTCTGAATTGTAGTTAGGGGCGGGGAGGGGGGGAATCTCGCCCGGGGGCGCTGGTAGGGCTAAAACCGGCACTGCATAATAGAATCTCTACCAGTCAATCGGCGAATAAGTAGATAGGACAAATACTCACAAGAAGGTAGAAGTGCGTGTAAAGAATATAAGAAAGCATCATATCTACGTGTGTATTATTGGGTTTAATGGTGGTTTACTGAGTTTCTGCCTTGTTATCCTGTATCATATTTTCGATAATACGGTACCACATTATGGATCTTCAATGTGTTTCAAATACAAACATCAACTATTGAATATATTATAACTAGTCAAGTTATGTTATGAACTTTTGACTGACATATTGTTTAATACGAATTTGATTCCAATTATTAAACACGTACATCATTATACATACCATAAGCAACAGTTAAGACGGAAATTCGACTTCAATACGTCCAAGCTATAAACCGAGAGGTATGAAACACCGGACGTTACTTCTTACTTCCCTCGAGGTCACTTTTCCCCAATTTGGTCCATTGCGATGAACCTGTTTTGCGTGGGGAGCTGGCGCCGTTGTCAGTTCTCAAACCCCCCCAGCTCCTGCAGGAAGGCGAGGACGTACTCCGGCGTCCTGATCGCCTCCTCCACGGTTCCCTGATGTTCCAGGAACCCTCTTCTTATGTGTACGATGCCACCGCACTCGATGAGGAGATGGCTCGCAGTTTCATCAGCTTCCATGCAAGCTCTGCACAGAGGGCTGTCTGTAATGCCTAGGGGGTAAAGGTGTTTGTTTAGTGCACAGTGACCAGTAATGATGTCAACCATACGGCGTAGTTTTCTCCGGGACAGTGCCAACAGACGTCGGGATAAGCGACTATCCCACTGGGGTAGTGCCTCCTTAGCCTACGGACATGTCCGGAGGGATTGCCATGATTGATTTTGTTCCTCGCTAATGCGATTTCTGATCCAAGTGCGAACCTGCGTGAAGGGGATCGGAGCCATAGGAAGAGGTTCCATCGGTGTCATACTCGATCCTCGACGCGCAAGCTCGTCAGCTGCATCGTTACCCAGTGAGTTGCTGTGTCCTGTGATCCATTGGAGGGTGACTTTGTTATACTTACAGAGTTTTTCCAAGGATCTGTGGTATTCTTGTACTAAGGCAGAGTCCACGTATGCTCTTTTAAGAGCAAGAAGGACCGCTGCGCTGTCAGTTAGGATACGGATGGACATACCTGATACTTTCCTCCAAATAATTTCTGAAGCTGTGTGGGTTATAGCTGCGCACTCGGCTTGAAAAATGGAGTTGTCCTTACCCAGGGCAGATGCAGAGTAAATGTTGAGATCATGAGAGAATACGCCAGCACCTACACCAACACCGGACGTATTACAAAAGCTAAATTCTATTCACACCAGTTTATTTGTATTACACATTATTCAATTAGGACTTTTCATGTTGTCATCTTCTCTCTTTGTAAACAGTCTTCCGTTTTATCTTGCAGATATCACAACAGTGACTTAACATAATTTTTTAGAACACTTTCGGTACGGAAAAATAACAACAAATGATAATCGATTTTAAATTTTGAATTATTAATCGCGAGGTTTTAAAAATCTCAGAATTTTGTACTACTAATATTTCTTGTCATTGAAGATATACGTAGAACACGGTTAAAGGTATTACATATTGCCTTATCATGGTCTATGAAATTAAAACGATAATTCACACGGCTAAATAGAAACCATTTATATTTCGAGCAGAAATTAGACCCTGAAGTGATCACTACTGCCACTGGTGGTCTTACACGTACGGGTATAAATACTCGCAATACTCATGATAAGTGAGATTTGCGTTCACCTTGATGGCGTCGAGCAAAAACTAGCTCCATTTCGCTCACGGCGACGCGAAACAATGGATACCCATACCATAATCGTTGTAACGTGGTGTAATACCACGAGTAATATTATGTACAGCTGTATCATAATAGCTGCTGACGATAACGGAACGAAACAGAATTTTAAAAGGGTTGTTTCAATAGTTTTTGTGGCAGCAACCCTTTTTTACACACTTGACGTAACGCGTCTTTAATATGTTTCTCATGTTCTTAACACCTGTGCGTAAAAGGAAATAGATGACGATGTCTCATTATGTATGCTGAATGTCACCTCATTCATGTAATTTTTAGTTTTTTATTTGTGTACCTACCAGGCAATAAATTAAAACTTGAATCTGAAATCTGATAGTACTGGGTGTACAAATGGTTGATAATAATATGATAAAGCTGTTAAACATGTTGTACGGGTATTGTTTGCATTTTTACTGCAACTATAAAAACGATAATTGCTTGTCAGTGCATCAGGCAGCTAAACAAGCTAATACAACCAATATTATCGCTTAAATCTAAGTAAAAACTGGTATAAAACATCTGAAGCTGCATTTGCGTTACGTGAGATTATTAATCGCTCAAGGTGGGCAAATCTATCATGTCTTTTCGAATCCAGTTCGTTGATCTTTATTATACGGATCGGGGACTATAATTTAGCAAATCAATTGTGTGCAACCATCAACACCGCAAGGAAGCGCACGAAATCGTCTCGGTCAAGACCAGATACCGGTTCTATGACAATTATGATCACTGTCGACGAACTCTGTCTGCTTATCTTCTTATAAAAACATAGCTCGCCGAAATCTATTACAGCCGATGACCATAATTCGTATATTTTGTCACAAGCTTCCTTTTTCTGTAAAAAATTCAGTTACTTAAACTAATATATTAAACATATTAAAATATAACTAAATTTTTAACAAAAAAAATAACCGACTTAAATTTTTTTGAGGAGTTTCTTCCATATCTCCAAAGTTCTTCATCATATGTTTACCAAATTAAAATGGGACCAACTTGGTAGTAAAGGCTTTCAAATAAAAAAGAATCATCAAAATCGGTTTACAATTGGCGAAGATATCGCGTAACAAACATACATAAAAAAAATATAAAAAAACATACAGTCGAATTGATAACCTCCTTCTTTTTTAAAGTCAGTTAAAAAAACTAAATTACACTCTAAATACTAGTTGGCTATAATAAAAAAAAACAAAAAATAAAAAATAAAAAAATAAAAAATAAAAATAAAAAAGCCTGTTTATTTCCAAGTTTAAATGGTAACAATTATATACATCTAAAATACAAGAAGCATACACATTTTAAAAGCATGGGTAGATAACATAGATAATACCTTATACACCCTTCTTATTATAACTTGGAACCCCTTTTGGGTAAAGGCCTCCTCCTTAGAGTATAATACTTATTATATAACTTGGTGAGGTACCTACAGATAACTTGCTTGTAACTATGAGAACGTTTAAGAAAAAGTGCATTTTATGTATAAAATGTACCAATAAGATTGGTCGCAGGCGCAACCAACATTAAAAATAAACCAAGCCAGATATAACTATAGGTATAATTTATTACTTATTTTTTGCTTTTGAAACTTTTAATGTTCCAAATAGGCAATTAAGATTAAAGAAAAATTTAAGAATCATCCTCTTGTACTCTTTATTTTTACAAACTCAAAAATTGTTAAACATTAATATGACTTTTGAATAACTTTTAGTTTTTTTTTAATTTTTTTTTTAATATATAAGTGTAAACGTGAAAAAGAGAAGAAATGAGCATATTTTTTAAAATTATTAAAAAAAAAAACTCTATGGAGGGTTTTAGTCTATCACTCCCACGGGGACCGGCCGTATTGGGAGGGGACTAGTTGGCTATAAAAACATCAAATTATTGACGCACCTACTACGATGGCTAATGCTAACTACACATTGGTCTTGTAGGTTTATAGGGTAATGGAGAAACTTTGGAGCAAAATCAGTGGGGTCAGGATGATCGCTGACCTCCGAACTCGAATGCTTCATTGAGTATAGCATCTGAGCCCCATCGGCTCCATTGAGCGTCTCGTGGCCTACGCTACGCTCGTCGCTCAGTGCCGATACCAAACGCGGAACGCGACACACGCGCTTCGACGGGCTGCGTAAACGTTTGTGCCTTTTCCTTTTTATTTTTTCAACGTGTTCGGCGGGAAGTTTGAATTTGAATGTTTACTTTTTTCACTGGGACATTTTTATCAGCTGCCATAAATATTGAAACATTTTTGTAAACAAGTGAAATGTGTGCATAGATTGTGATCGCTTCAGTTTGCGAAACAAAACCCTGTGAATTTGCCGAGATGACGTCTGTTTACAATGAGGTGAGTGCTCGACATTATCGTCTGGCATTTAGGTTTTTGTTGAGTAATTACTTAGTTACTTGCACCCTAACGTTATGTCAGTTGTTAACCTTTGTAATTTAGCGGTAAAAGAAACCAGACGAAATTATCAAGATGTTTTGTTAAAGTTTATTTTACTTACTTTATGAATATCAAATTTAAATTCAACAACGTATCATCAAGAGTTAATAAATCTGTTTGAATCTTTAATATGAGGTCTGAAATAAGAAAACTCGACTCTCGTGCTACTTTCGACCGCTTCACCTACTTCCTCACCGATAATGACATTGAGAAGGTTACAAACAGCCAATAAAATTAGACATAGGTACCTAACCTACGCAATGAAATTGCTTACTTTATTAAAATGCTAGATGCAACCTATAAACCTACTAAATGACGTTAATGTTTGGAATGTCGATAGTGTGTACCTACATCATACACAATAGTCACACGGCCAAGGTCCGGATATTTTATGTAGGTATGTACTGATATTTATTTATTTTAGAAACTTACATAGACTTTCAAACAACAATTCTTTAAAACTTAAAGCTCAAATTCATCCTACATTTTGCTACAATGTCACTGACCTACTCAGTCAAACTTGCGGGCTGCAGCGATTCTTTCTCATTTTTTTACTGCCCACAAAAAAGTTCCTACGGAATGTCTCCTTAATGTTGTGGCTGTATGTAAATGTCTACTTATGCCTCCTTGTGGAGAATAGACGAGTCAATATTTAGAATGGACTGGGTGACTCCGTGGAAATCTAAGACGACATCGAACGGATGCTAACGTACCTATTTTCGAGTACATATTTACAAATAATTTGAGTATGGACTTCCGGCGTTTTTACGTGTGTGTGTGTGTGCTATGAATGTGGGCAATGTGGCTGTTTAGTTTTTTTGGCGTAGTATCTCGCTTTTTTGTACATGCCTGTTCATTCAGGTTCTAAATACGAACATAGTACAGCTTGATTTAAAAGTAAGAAAAATATAAGACGAAGCAGCACCCGATGGCACTGATGTACCATCCATCACTTATAAAACCCTTTTTTAAATATTTATTTCAGATATACGAAGTGTTGCCATTAAAATTTAATTATAAGCATTTCTATACCCTTGAACCAGGCTTTACATAACTTTTTGCAGATGGTTTCTGAAAAATTTTACATTTCTAGTCAAAATATCATAGTAGGACCTTCGATTATAAAAAGATAAACCGTGAGAGCATGTATAAAGTGTAAATAAATGTAAAATGAGTGCGAATTGGTCTTGTATCTTGTTAGTTCAAGATAAGAAAATTGCGTCTTGATTAACTGGACTCTGTGAACTCGTTAGACCATCGTCAAATAAAAACACGTTGGAGTCTTTAGCACCTTCTTTCTCATTGATATTGCAAATTCCGGCCGGCTGTTTATAGCGACATGTATCCTGTATCTAGCTAGAAGTAATATTACTTTCTTTAGTTTTCCTATACCTATCTAGGATGATCATCATGGTAGATAAGATAACACAGTAAAAAACATTATTAGGTAGTATTTCCGGCAGATCCAAGTTTCTCGTGGATGTCGTAGAAGGCGACATAAGAAATACAAGCTAAATAAAGCTTATAAACATCAATGAGACACCTTTCCAACCCGTGGCCAGCGTGAAGCTTGGCTCTGGCCAAGTATGGCTCTAGTAGCACAGAGAGGGTCGTGCTCCTGCAGTGGAGACCAAACAAGAAAAAGACCTGATGATGATAACTAGTACTGAATTGTATTTATCTCAATATCAAGAAACTACAAATATATCATCGAGTAAACAACAGTAACCTTTTTTTACAATTATATTTATGACTTTGGAGACAGTTTGGAAACGAATGGTTTTATTTTACATAAATGTTGTTCTTACAAGTGTGTTTTTTAGTTGAACTGTTCAAATATTTAGTACTGATTGAGAAAATTTTAAATTAGTTGGTATTTGACTGTAGTTGATCCAGTATTCCAATACAAATAATGAAATTCAGTATTTAGAAAGTAGGTCATCATCATCATCCGAGCGTATTCCCGGTTACATCCTCAGCGGTAACGCTTCAGAGCCCGGGGTCCGCTACCTTACCTAGGTGATTTGACGAGGTTACTGGTTTTCACACAGCGACTGCCATCTGACCTCCGCAACCCAAAGGGTAGAACAGAACTAATCCTAGGATAGTTTGGTAAACTAACGCAGTATTTAGAAAGTAGGTAAGCACTACTATTTGTGACAAGCTGCACGTGTTGTAAACATTTTTTTTCTAAGTATACGTACGTACGTAGTACTGTTTTTGCCAAAATAAGTTATTAAATAAATAACATCTGCAGCTGCTACATTCTGCTTCATTTCACTGCTATATGCTCAGGCAAGGTAGGAAATACAAATATTCTGCTATGTGTGCTACTATACGACTACTGTCGAAGCCGAAACTATCGAAAGAGAGTAAGAAGGCGACAGCCCTCAAATGTTTACGTTTTACCGGTTATGGTCGCGCTATTTTTAACACATCCACGTTTCGAGTGTGTACACTGTACATTGCTTGTTATCGCCGGCGATTTATTTGTATGCCAACGGAAAGCAAGGCAGGCTGCTAGCGTCTAGTTTGTTAGCTACATGATTGTAATTCAATTGGGAAATATGAAAATTAGGCTTTGGGAATTTATTTATTTTATATGGCCTGAGTGGGTAGGTCCAAAGATTAAAAGTTATTTAGTTTAAAATAGTCGAAATCTATATTAAATATAAAAAGTTACGCGTATGCCTTTTGTATATAAATAAACATCTCCTCTCACGGGCCTACTGTATTCTCTGTATACATTGTCCTTGTACATTAATTGGTAAATAAATAAATAAAGATACTTACGAGTATAAGTTCTTGCCATCATCAAATGATTCCCTTTATCAAGCTCAAATAAAATAAGCTTAGTTAGTGTAACAAATAAATATTAAGTTCTGAAATTCTTAGAATGAATTATCTGAAAACCAGATTTGATGAATCCTAGTAATTTATCGATACTTTTATGACTAATTCATATAATGTTATTTTATATTTATCATCCCGGTCCATTGCAGTATTTTAAAAGTCCAAACTCCACTGAAGTACTAATAACTTAAATCAACTGACCGCTAAGGGGGTTATTAGAGAAAGCGAGATTATGGTTATGGTCTACCTTTATTACTCTTCTTTTATTTTCATATTGATAAATGCACCCTCTGTGATGTCCATTTACGGTGTTAATAGTTTCTTCAATTCGTTAGTATTAGTAGGCGAGACCTCTCTAATGATTCTGTCTTGGTTCCTCATAAAGCAACTCTTTGTTCCTCGTTCTCTTTGTTATACTTTACCTTCAATTTGAAGGGTTATTGAATACTGATAAGAGTCAGTTTACATTTTCCGTTAAACCGTTACTGATAACTACATCCAAGTCCATCCGACAAATTGACATCATCCAGTAACGTTTTATCGAAATGCAAATAATGGGTACACTTTACCTACATTTTCAAATTTTGATTCTTATTTTGTTTTTTTAGTTTTTTTTACCTTTCTAGTTTTGAAGTTTGTCAGATTTGTGTAAAATTTTACATGCAATATGAGTAATATCAGATGAAGCACGTATAAAACAGTAGTATTAAGATTAAGACGTAATATATCAGATTTTGGAGGCGGGAGAGAACTAAATTTCAAGCGGCAAGTCATCCAGCATTTTGTGTCACATTCGCTTGTACAAAAATGTAAATGTATGTATGTGTATGTAGACATGTATATAGTGTGTGTTGTTAATTACATACTTCTCTTTAAGCGCCTACGCTAATTTATTAAGAGGCCGCCTGATGTTAATAATCCAAATTTTGCTCCCGCTTCCGAAGCCGAAGCGAGACAGCGAGCCATGCGGGGTGTAGGGAATCGCGGCGGGTCAATGAGGCTGGTTTTGGTTTTGAGGTTTTTTCGTTTTACAAAGAATATTTAAGAGTTATTTAAAAAGTAAGACATATGATGACTGCCTTATGTTTAATACAATTTTAATCCAAAGTTACAAGTGCTAATTTATTGTATTTCTTGAATAGGTACTTTCTGTTATAGTATAATTCTGAGGTGATTTGGAGGCAACTTCGACATTTTTCTATCAAGAAAATGTTAAGCAATCGTGTTTTCGAAACATATAATGTATATAGTTAGTCCTGAACTTTGCTGGGGTTTTATTTCAAAGTGAGTTTTTCGTTACTATTGATAATACATATTTAGGATCGCTCTTAGTACTATTAGGGTCATACGGGCCCTTAATTTCTGTTTTTCCTAAAGGCTGACTGCTAGAGCATGCATTAGCATTAGGTCCACCTTTTGTACCATAAATTGTTGTCAATAACGATTAAATTATAAAATAAAAATCCAGAAATATTTATTATAGGAAAGGACACTTATAACTTACTTGGCCATTACAAATGTGTATTCAAAATTTTGATATTTAGTCTAATACCTATACCAATACCTAGATCTACGTATAGAAATCTACCCCAACTCCAATACAAATTGTAAAAGGAAGCGTGACCAGCGCAAATAATTTAAATATAAAAGCGTTAACAGCACCGCCTTGAAAATAAACTGGAAAGTAGAATCACGCGCGCGCTTTTGTACTTGTTTGATGAATGAATTTAACTCTGTTTAGACATACTTTCTCCTTTCAAAAATTGCGATAATATGTGCGATACCCCTTATTATTCTGTTTGAAAGCTCATTGGTCGCTTTCACTATCATTATTTTTGTTGACCATTATTTTCGTATTATCAACGTTTTCGATAGTTTTGTAAGCGTAGTTTGAAAGTGAGAAATTGATATAATTTCGTTTATTGTTCAACGTGCAAAGTTGTTGAAAGCTTTTATTAAAAAAAAATGTGATTGTGTAATTAACAGATACATAAATACCAAGAAAATAGACGTTATTTCTGGAAATGCCTTGGTCACATCACCTATTTTGCGGAATAGAGTAAATGTTTATTTGCAATATGTTGACTGGACCCTATGGACAATAATTCTTTAGAATCGTAACTCATCCCGAAAAATCATTCCACGCGATATGTACCGCGGCGGGCGGGGCTTAAAATATGAACAGCGCGGCGCGACAGTTCGCCGTGACACTCGAGTCGTGCGGTTGCGTGACAAGAAGTATCTTTTGAGAATATTGCTGTGTTTTTGCGATAATCGATTCAATAAAAATGCCGTCATGTGCCGTGAATTGGTGTAGAAGCCATACAGACATGAAAATTAGTTTTTAAATAAAAGTCACACGTAAACAAGGTTATTTATTTTAGCGTAGCGTACTGCATAATACGTTCCATCCGCGCGTTGTACCTCACCGCTCGTTGCGTTGACTGCCCTACCCGACCGACGACGACGCGTGACCTTGTCGCGACCAATCGCATGCATCTTTGTCTATGTCACACGGACGTCATACGGATATGTGTCCCACCCATTGTCACTTCAACCAGCTAATCTGCTGGGCTATGTCAGTAACTGGTTCTCCTACGAACTCCTTATTTCTTATTCTAACACATAAACACCAAACCATAGCCTCTCCATAGCGCTTTGAGCGATCAGCCTTCTTATAAGACCTTTAATAATAGGACTACGTTTTAGAACCATTTGTCATCACTTGATCTACATCCATCGCGAGGTGTTAGATGTTAATAGCTTTAGGTATATTGGACATTATAGATTTTTTTTTAAAGTCTACTTTGAAGAAGTTTTTGGGTTGTAATTTTTTTCTCAACATTTCAGCCCAGTGATTCGGATGGTTTTATGAAAAAAACACGAGTACCTATTTTACTAAGGCACTGAGGTATTTTGGACGAGAAGAGACTGCGTAGCTTCCCGAACGCTGCCCAGCCGAGTGCAATTCATCGATAGAGCTCTCAAATTTATTTTACTTAAGTATCTAAGCACGTCTGCCGCATGAGGCAGGACAGGTGGGCCAAAATGACCACATTTTGAGTACCAGATGGTCGCCGAAAGCGAGGCAGAGACCTAGGCGGAGAATGCGGGATAACTTAGATACATACATGTCAGACTGGCGGGCTGTAGCTCTGAATAGAGATGAGTGGAAGGAAGAAGGGGAGGCCTTTGCCCTGCTGTGGGACACCAATATAGGCTAAAAAAGATTTTTTTTTCTAGCCATTTAGGTCCCATAGTTGGGCAAAGGTTTGTCGCCCCCCCTTTGTCGCTTCCAGTCACTTCAAAAAGTATCTAAATAATATTAATGATAATTAAAAATTATAAACAAATTGACTAACAAGACACATTATTAGGTAGTTTATGTAGCACAAATAACTACTTTTTCTCTTTACAAGAGTCACATTCTATAGAGAGATATATATAGAGTTTAAAACTTACTTAAGTAAGGTATTTATCTACATATTTCAATAAAACGCCTTTAAAGGTGACTAATTTTAAAGCCGGCAATAAATCCATTAATGTTAAAACGTTATTAACCTACTTTAACAAGACAACGTAAGTATACCTATACTTACCAACTATCTCTTAAAACATTAAAAGCTGTCATAATTTTAACTGGCATGTTTTCTACCATAAAATGTACAGTAAATAACCATAGTTGTCTTTAAGAAATACTCGTTAATGGTATTATTAAGAAATTAGCAGCATCGCAACATAAAACATTGAGGTGAGTTAATAAACTTTTTATTCATCATCATCATCATCAGGTCTTTTTAGTCTCCACTGTAGGAGCACCTCCCTCTCTGTACTACCAGAGCCATATATAAAAGCTAGAGCAGTCAGAGAAGAGGATTTGGCCCACTCTCTCCACGCTGGCCAGACGCTTGTGTTTCCTAAGTCGCCTTCTGCGAAGTCATCTACGAGCAGACTTGGAGTCGTCCTATTCTACTCTGCCGGGAACCACACGGTATGACGTCTATTAACTTTTTAACCGACTTTAAAAAAGGATGAGGTTATCAATTCGACTTAAAAATTAAAAAAAAAAAAATGAGTCGAATAAGGTATTATTCTTCGACTCGTTTTTTTTTTAAATTGTTTGTATGTTTGTTAAGCGATATCTTTGCCAATTGTGGACCAATTTTGATGATTCTTTTTTTATTTGAAAGCCTACTACCAAGTTGATGATGAAGAACTTAGAAGATATGAAAGAAACTCATGAAAAAAATTAAATAAGTTGTTTTTTTGTTAAAAATTTAATTATTATTATTAATAGAAGTCAATTATGGTAAATTTTATTGTAATTACCTATTATGCTAGAAGTGAAAAGCTAAAAAAGAAGATACGTATATTCAAATCCGTTAGACTAGGTAACAATGTCTAATGGTGATGACATTGAAAACGGGTCTAGTTAGACAACTTTTACAGTTATGTATATCTAACAATAAATATTTAACAAAAAAAAATCAAAAGATTGCATCTGGCACGTTAAAGCCAAAGCACTACGGTAAACAAATGTATGTAAAGTAAAGACATTATCAGAGTACGAATGTACCAGAATAACAATTGGCAACTCAAAATGCAGGCTTTGTGCACGCTTTTGGCGGCAAGCTCTTGCCTGGGTGGTGGAACAAAACAGACTAGTACAGATGCGACACTCACTCAATACTTTTGAATTAATACGTCTTATACTAGAATCGCAAAGAGGCAAAAGACGCTGTTGGCGATCAGCAATCAACCAACCTTTTTTTCCATTAAATATGTACCTTACTTGTAAAAACTACCTAAATTCTTTTATATTGAACTTATTTCAGTGAAAAACAAAAGTAAGAAATAAAAGTCAGTCATCACAAAATTTTCTTCAATACTGTCGTTTGATTTTTACAGACGCCAAAAACGAATCCACCTCGGTTAAGGTTTTTCGATTTTTTTAGAATATTTCATATAAAAACTTAAATCACATTATATCTTCTATACACTACATCGGTGAAATGCTGGGCTAAAAGTCGATTTGGTCGTCCAACGCTAGACTTTCCAGTTGTAGATTGCAGTAGATGGTAAAAAGTTTTGCAACTTTTTAGAGAGGACGCTGCTGCCCGTATGTTATTACCTATTATATCCTATATCCTTAGTCGTCTCTCATGACACCCCCAAAAAAAAGTCGTTGGACTACTTCGTATTCAAGTCTGCCGTCCAATTACGGGTTATTCTTCCGTCAGTCCATCTATTTTCTGGTGGTGAGGTGACGCCATGCGTGACTCATTATGCTAGCCATGTCTACCACCCATTCACTAATGTATTGAGATTTGAGATACAAGATTTACTATGTAAGTTTTACCGACGACTTCCTCCTATGATGATAACTATAGTTATATACGCTATAGTAAGTTTGGGCAATATAGATCAGTCATCCATTGAATCGTTGCTTCTTTTTTAATTACATACCTAGTTTTGTATTCTCACTTTTAGGGTTGAATATATATGTCGCAGTTGAATGGTATAATCCGCTAATTCGAGAAACCTCTAGCTGTTTGGCATTACAGCTCGGTTTTGTAAAACAGCGAACCCTAATACGCGGAATGGAACGAACGACTTGTATTCATCCATGCGGCTAGAGAAGTTGTTGAACAATTCTATCTAAAGAAATTATATACAATTTAGAATGCCTACGAAGTGGCAATGTGGCGAGCGAGTGTTCTATCCATTTTACTAGGTTAGGTTAGGTTGGAACTGCGACCAACACACGCTAGAAAAGTTCTATTCATTTTACTAGGTTAGGACAAACCTATAGCAATAAAAATCGTGAAATAGTTTTCTGGAAAATAAAATTCGATGTCGAAAAAATCGGTATTCTAATAGACACCCAGTTATATTTCATTATGGTAACCCTACACCAAATCCTTATCATGCATGTGTCGCAGTTGGATTGTATAACGGTTTCTTCAAACAGCGGATTACCGCTACTGTTTCACAAAACCGCTAGCCGTTTGGAAACGTGGTTAGCGGTTTTAATGAACGTAACACGTTGCGCAATATTAGACAACCCAGCTGAACGATATTCGGCTGTTTAACAAAACCGAGCTGTAATGCCAAACAACTAGAGGTTTCGTGAATTAGCGGTTTATACCATCCAACTGCGACATATACATATTAACCACAAAAGTTTCTTGAATTTTTTAATTCCTTTATAATCCCCCTAAATATAGTTGTTGTACGCTGTAAATTACTAAAACATAAAATGTTACTTGTTCATATTCGATTCAGTAACTTGTTTAAGCAATAATTACATATATAAAACATCACTAAGTACCATTACAGTACAAATCCTGTAATTTTATAACGGTGCAGCCATATTTAAACCAAGTAAGTACCACAAAATCTTTATGAAGTTATTATCTCCACTAATTTGTAAGCCAAAAGCCAACCTTTATTTTAATCGTTCGGTTTTATCGCCGAGTTTAATGAATAGCGATTATCTACTTATTGCAATTCAGGCCATCGGAACTTAATTGCAATATTGATGTGTTTATGGCTACAAAATGTTGTTCCCATGACTCATCTAATGACAAGACCACAAATCAAGCGTATCAGTACCAACATTTTCATCGTCCTTATTGCAACGAAATAAGGTCGTGCTTAAACTCTCATTGGTCATGTACAAGCACCCAATACTGTGAGAGAGTTTTGTGCCCCTTCGATCAGATAAATTACTAATGAGATAACATAAGGGCTTACAACACTATGACTCATATGATTAATATTATGACAGTCGTGGTCATGCTAGAGATATTAAAGGTAGTAAAGTAAAGAAGTACACTGCACTCGGTCGAAATCAGAAATATCTAGAAAATGGTGAAAGTGAAAAAGACAATAAGATAAGTTTGAATCAAATCGTCTTATAGGAAACAATAAAAGCGAGCAAAAATATCAAGTCTTTTCCATTTTCAATTATGATATCCCATTGACAAAAATGTTTAGCATCACGACTTTAACCTTTTTGTGTCGTTAGGAATCATTGAACATTAAAATAAATTGGAAACTGTTATTGCCATTATCCGTGACACTTGCACTAATGGTTTTTGATCTATGAATAGTCTCCGCTAAATGTGTCTCTGTCAAATCTTCTTTTATTTACAGATCACCAATATTGTCTTGCAGATGTTTTTTTGCTTCTTTGTACGTCCTTTCGTCACAGCATTCGATTCTACGAGGTCAAGAGGCCCGTGAATAGAAACATCCATCACATAATTTAAGATACTTATATTTGAAATATAGTAGTATAGTATGTCTCTCAACAAGAATAATGAATTTTCCAATAAATTTCCTTGAAAAAATTAGCCAATTAAATAAAGACCTTGTACATACTTAGTAGTTAGTTGAATGCAAAAATAATTGCTATTGAAGGAGGAAATAAACAAAAACGAACGAATACCGCAAAAAGTTCTCACACGAAATTGAACCCACGGTTAAATAATTCGGGCAGATCATTTTGTGACTCATTGGAGGCTATTCATGCGTAGCCTTGAAAGCGGCAAAACAGCAATGAATCTCGAGCTAAGTGGGTTCACGTTCATTAGCCATCAGACCAAATTCAGAAGTCCATTGGTCCGTTCGCGACTTTGCATAATGCAGAAACGAGGACAATTGTACCACGGATTGTACTATTCTAATGTCCCTGACTTTTTATTTACTATCGTTGTGTAACGTGAGGCTTTAAGTATGATCAACTTTGTTCGCATGAGGAACCTCCGTGGGAGTGATTCTTCTCTTGACGGTTGACTGATGTTACCGATCACAAACAAATTAATGACTTCTGCACCGTGAAGCAATCGGCTTTAAATTTTAAAACGCCCACGTTGAAACGTCGTTAAGTAATAATGTAATTAGGAAGTCTTATTGCTTTTAATCGGTTAATGCAAAAGTGCTTGTAAAAATCCGACAGGTTATTTATTGCGTTATTGATTGTCATGAAAAGAAAGCCCACACGATTAAACGAATTAAGATAACAGACGAATAAAACTACCTATTCGATTCCGTATCGAATATTAATGAGCATCTTCGCACCTATTTCACCCACCAGGCAATATCGATCACCAAATCTGATAGGCGCGAGGTTTTATAGGCATCCGAAACCGATTGACCCAGCATCCGCTTATTTCGGCCATCTCTCTTCCGGAGGCGACGCCCACTTATCACAGGTGCTAATAATAGTCAGGCCGCAGTTTTTATCTTAGAAATTTGAAGAGATTAGCATAAATAGGCCCGGTTGGACGGTGATCCAACGGTTTGAGGTCCACCGGTACGTGTGCGGCGACCGCGATTAGTTGGATTTATTCACAAAGCTATCTCAGCCGCTTTTTATAGATATTGGTCTCGAAACTAGACCATCGTCTATTATCAACTAGATTTTCAATTATGCATTATACTTTAAAGAGTTATTAAAACGGATATGTCAAAATTAATTCTAAGTAGATTAGAAAAATATATGCTGCGACCATAACTAATGTAATGTTATAAGTAGTTACAAAATTGAACCATCAAAATCAGCCGATGGAAATGGCGTACATAATCAATTTGGTGACTTTGCACTTGACCTTGACCGTTACGTCACGCTGCCGTCCGAAAATTTAACGCGCTCCGTGTTGTAATCCAGTCTAACATCACGTCGGTAGCCGCAAATTACGACATAGACGGCATTAAGTGGTACCTTCGTATCAGCTTCATCTACGAGATGATTTGGATCAGCTTTTAATGATTACGATGAAACAATAATAACAGCCTTTGGTCTATAGTCTCAAAGACTTTCTAATTGACCTTTTGGATTGATATAAAGGTGTGTGGAAATAGTCCAAGGCCAGCAAGCAGTGGATTTCAGATCCGGTCGTCACGATTGCCTGTGCCGCGCCGAGCTTATACCTAAATGTCTGTAATTGTACCTACAGTCCTGCGCTGATAAGTCTGATAAAGAACTGGTATTCTGCACAAGACTACGGATTAACTTCAGATAGTTTATGACGCAAGTCGTGTCCAAGTGGCGCCATAAGAACGATTGAGTTTATATATCCTCAATTCATGCCTCCATTAAAGTCAAAGAGAAACTTATCTAGGATAGTGTTTATGGTCAGTTGCTTCGAAGTGGGTAGCCGAGGTGCTTTTATTTGCATCTCCAAAAACGATTGTCAGTTTTTGTAAAAGTGGCTGTATTATTTATTTGGGCAAATCCAAACCGTTTTCTTTTTGAAGATTTAGCACTTCAGTTTTGTGAGTTTCTGCGTTATATTCTATCTTCTTTTAATTTCTTTGTTGAGTTTATGTACATCGGATTTTTTAAATCCCACTGTCTGAGGACCACTTTATTTACGATTACATTAAATTTTTGCAAGTTCTCTTGTGAATATCATTGCTTTCTCACTCTCTATTTCTCATCTAACCGTGTTCATGGTAGCATCCTTGGCTCCTTATTCTTGAAATCATTGTCATATATGTCATTGGCCATGGCCACATCACCTGGCCGGTTTCCGCAAGACCTACCTGTACCAACGTAGGCGATTCTCTTGTATTTATATCCTAAGTCAAGATAAAAATTCTCGTTGTCCTAACTTAAAAAGTAACTTACAAAGACTCCGAATTTCGATTCGGAGTAGCAGCCTAGGTAGACATTGTCAGTAATATCAAATATCGAAAAAGAATAACATCGATGAATGCGGTTTAAGAAGCGCGTGGTGCTCTAAGGGTATAAGAATTCATACCGTACGGTATTCCCTTCATCAGCTGTATAATTCGGCATTAAATGCACTTCCTCGATTCTCCGTGGCTCCATAGCTCCATGGCTCCCATTCATGCAGCCACGGTCACGAGTGTTGCGGGCCGTTCACCGTAACTAACGTCAATTTTATGGAATTGCAACTCAGAATAACAAACGAACAGAACAACACTTCTTATAAATAGGTCGAAGTGGGTAAATGTAAACTGTCAGCGAGATAATATGTACTTACTACGTGCATTACATTTTATCATTTCATCTTGATGCTAACTGTGCAGGGAAATATTATTATGTTGGGGAACCTGAGGATAATATTACCGAATTTTTATTGCTACAATGAAAATGTCCAGTTATCAAAAATCTGCTTGATTCTCAAAAAGATATTTCGACCCTGCGACCCTAGTGATCTGGGGTATTTTTTTTTATATTATTATACAGGCTGACTTTTTATCCACCTGCATAATTTTTTGAGCAAGTACAGTGCATGATACTGAACTACTTTCTATAAAAAAAGTTATGAAATTTTTTTTTCGATTTTTCATAACTGTTTTTATAGTGAACTTGCTCCAAAAATTATGCAGGTGGATGAAAAGTTAGCCTGTACAATGTTACATTTTTTTATTTTATTTTTAGTCGTAATTTAATAAATACTAAAGTTTTATTAAACCATCACTGTATTGTATACCTCCGACAGCGTTACTTGATATACTATATGTTATATGGTATACGACTACGTAAAATATCAGGTTGGATCAATAAAGTTTGACAGGTAAATAAATGATTAGAAGACGAAGAACCTATAGACGAATTCGACGACAAGGCGAAATCTTCTTCTGGACTCACTATACTCTGTGACGGCACACTGTGGGATCAGTCAAGATCTTTCACTATGAGAGACTAGACTGTATCCTAAACATTAATTTTAGCATAACTGTTGTTTTGATTTGTTATTTTTACCAGTTTGGTTGCAATATTTTAGTTTTTATAGGAACCTAGTAAGTTTTCTACAACAAAATGTTGATAATAAAAAAATACCAGTTTTAGTAGGTACTTACACAGACTTAGACTCGGACACAGCTTTTGAATCTTATATCCGAATAGTGAATAACGTTTCTTGTAATTACAATGATAAATTAAAATGTATTAGTAGAATCATAATTTCCCATCAGTTACCTTTAAGTTTTTATATGGTAGCAGATATATTTAGTCAATACAAAGGTACAAATATACCTACAGCTATTTTGTTTAAAATGAGTAGTAAACATGTAAAATTATGAAAAAAGTTTCCATGTCTATCTAACTTTCGTTTGTAACTTGTAACTTCGGAACTCTGAGCGTATGCGCACTTGGTCGATTTATTGTAAACATGCTACTGAGTTCTACGTCAGTGTACACTGTACATTAATGTAAATACTGAAAGCCGACCGAATGACCCACAAAGTACAGGCTTGTGGCATCTGGCTAACTAAACACAGTGCAGTGAGATAGCTTACAATGTTTTACTAATCGACCGCATGGCAAAGATGGTTGACTATGTAAAACCAAGAGGCAGACGTATACTATATGGTAATTTGGCACCTCCTAGCTATAATCAGAATCATTAAAATAGAACACAAAACTAAAAGAAAAAAAGACTTATTTTTCGTCAATTTTATTTTCTCCCAATCTTATGGCTAACCTACTGACTTTACTATACGCGTGGCCATTATCCTTCCCGCTCACCGGCTGCCGCCAGCCACGAGCCCGGTAACAGGTGGTGACATCATAGGACGAAACGCTGAACGAATATTCCAATAGGAGATTTTTGGTAGCTGTAGGCATTGTCGGCTGATATCGGGTCTTGGATGTTTATCTATATATGTATTTATTATAAAATATAGTATCGTTGAGTTTATTACGCTTAAGAAGTAATTTTCTTGATATATAGACAGGTATAGGTACGAGGTTCAAAATCATCCTGTGTATGATTTTATTTTAAGTGCAAATTTTTATTACCCTAAAAAAATAACAAAAAAGATTTTTTAAATTTTCGAAGTAATCTGATACTAGACTATAGGTAGCAAATTCTATGGGCGTCCCATATTAACAACTTTTTTTTAAAATGATGGCCGCCGTTCTGGAAAACTTAGTTAACACCTCAGGTTAAACCAAGAAACGTTGGCTTGACCGCGTCAAGGATGATTTGCGTGCCAATGGTCTTACAACCAAGGATGCTCAAGACCGTGCGAAGTGTAGAAAGAAAAGCCGGAAAGCGGACCCCAAGCTTCACAGCATTGCAGCTGAGGATGCAACTGGGAACGCGCTGAGATGAGAGAGAGAGAGAGAGTTAACACTTGAATATTATTAAACCTACATTCTTTAATATATAAACATTCTCAGCCTCAGCCTCAACTCAAGCTAACAGCAACTTAATACTTGTCAGACTGAATAATAAACAACTTACTGAATTTATAATTAAAACGCTACAAAGTCTATCACTATCCCATTGAGGACCACCATCGTGTATGCTATTTATTCCCAGCGAAGAAATGCCGTGTTTATTAATAATGTTGTTAGCAATGTGCATTTCCATTGCGATATCTCGGTACTAGCAATCACCGGCACCTATACATACTTCGTAATGAATAAGGGAGATCACAGCGAGACAATGTCGACTGTAGCGTAAATGTAGATAGTACAGAAGTCAAGCTGACAGGATCTGATCCTACTCAATACATGTTTTTTGAAGTGAAAACTTCTTTAGCGGCGTTGTGCACTTTTATTGTAATGGGTAAAAAATGTTAAACTCGCGTCAGGACACGTGTCCTGATCGAAAATTTGTAAGACGGAATGACAGCCAGCGCGGCGTAGGAGAGGAAGTATTTATACTATACTTTCGACGTAGCTATCAGCCGGCTCGTTGGTCTAGGGCTATGATTTTTGCTTAGGGTGCGAGAGGTCCCGGGTTCAAATCTCGGACGAGCCCAAACTTTTTAGAAAGTGAAAACTTCTTTAGCGGCGTTGTGCACTTTTTGTCATGTTTGTGTACGATAGCGCAATAAATAAATATTGTATTCTACCACATAAATGATAGTACTTTTATACTGATAATTAAAGCAATTCGTGCAAAATTATTCCCTAACCATTCCAAAATATCAAAAATGCACAACGTTAATATTCAAGTTTTCACTTCTGCCGGCACTCCCGGAGTGCAACCCGTCGTTTTTTTTTTTAATTCAAAAAGGTCATAAGCTCAGCGTAAACCTTTACTCACAGATGTTAGTAAATTTTACTGGTTTTTCTGCTATGACCTGAGTGAAGTGATCGACGAAACTATTTTGGAACAAAAAAAATTAAAGTACAGTACTGTATAGCCAATACATTACAATATGTCTATATCCGTCTTATTTAGGATTGCCAAAGCATTCCTGTTTCGGTTACAAACAGGAAAGCTTTGGTAATTTTCTGCCCCTGCCTGACTTGGATCTGGCACCCAGAGCAACTGCTCCACTCTCTCTACACTTCATACATATACGGTTTGTTTGTTTGTTCGTGTTTGTAAGTGGTCAACACTGCTGTTAGATTTTTCAAGGCATCTGACATATTTTGCCGTTGATGCCGGCAAAATATGTCAAAGTGCCTTTAAGTTCCTTTACGTGCCTTCCAAAGCACGGAGGAGTTCGAGAATTTTTTATGCTACTTGTGATCACCCATCCAAGTGCGGACCACGCCCGGGGTTGACTAACTTGCGAAATTACTAGACACAAAAACACTATGCGGACTCCAAATGGGCCAACGAGCATACTGTGTAAATGTTAATAATTTACCATATAATTTCGGCGAGTGTGTCAACTGCCCTCTCTCCTTACTACCTAATGAACCGAAGAAAATTTTGGACGGCAATTTCATCTCTTACTTTTGTTTTTGATTTGACGTGAGAGACTGGTTATTAAATTTCGAGATTTTTAGTAGTAACACAATGTAGAAAATGTGTTCACTCTATTCTTGCTAGTTGCTGGAGTTGCAACTGTATGATGCTTCATCTGTGCATCCTCACTATTTTGCACGTGTATCTTGTTCGGCGCATCTGGGACCACCGCGGAGCGCATTAGCATATCTTGCAGCCAACCTGGTGCTTTTGCTAGACTAGTACCTACCTATCTATGTTAATTGACCGTGAGGAGTCCTTTTTTACTGCTATTTTTTTTACGGCTAAGAATGTCATATTTGTTGTGTCTAATACGCGTGATAATGTTCAACGCTGTTGATAACAGACAATATTAATCAAGCCATCATTTTTCTTTTTTTTAAACTGTACGTAATACTATACGAGATATTTTTGTAATTTTTTATCTAAGTAGTTAGATACTTACGATTCCAAATTATCATCAAAATAAACGGGCAAGTGCGAGTCGGACTCGTACATGAAGGGTTCCGTACCACCGTTCAATGTTTTAAAACGCTGAAGAAACACGTTTCTTGTATGACCACCCCCTTTTATTTTTAAATTTTTCTTATTTTTAGTATTTGTTGTTATAGCGGTCATAGTTATACATAATCTGTGAAAATTTAAAGTATCTAGCTAATGCCATTATAAAGATCGAGTTAAAAACGCTGAAAAAAACACGTTTTTTGTATGACGACCCCCGCAAATTTTCAACTTTTTTTATTTTTAGTATTTGTTGTTATAGCGGCCACAGTAATACATAATCGGTGAAAATTTGAAGTGTCTAGCTATTACGGTTCAAGAGATAGAGCCCTGTGACAGACGGACAGACGGCCAGACAGCGGAGTCTCAGTAATAGGGTCCCGTTAGCACCTTTCGGGTACGGAACCCTAAAAAGAACAACTTAATAATAAAATTGAACCTCATTAAGTCTTTGGCAATCTTTTTCTAAACAATATTCTACAGCATTACACACAGGCTTTGCATTATTTACATAATCTTGGACGAACAAGAGGACAACCCCATACTAAAAAGCGTACTCTGCTAGAAAACCAAAATACCATACAAAGAATGCTGGGTACTTAGGCTGACGGTATCCACGAGAAATAAGAAATAGCGCTTATTTGTTCGTAGAAAATCATCTTATACCGCCATCTTCCCGAAATTAAGCGGCACCACTACGAAATTATCTTTTTTCGAACTAGTAGCTTCATCTAGCTACAACAGTTAATCGAATTACGCTTTAAAGTATGAAAGTTGTCAGTCCTCTTGTATTTGTTTCCATGATATTATTAACCTTTCAGTGTATTTTGGCCATATGTTTTGTCACCTTAAGAGTCCCCTTACCCAAGACAAAATCAGAGTTTCCCATACAAACGTAGTCTACGTTTTATTTTGAAACGACATGTCAGATTTCGGTAAAAATTTGTAACTTTAAAGGAATTGCACATATATAGGGTTATAATTGGTTTTCACAGTCAAAATATGGCCTTGAAAGAGAATATAGTGCATTATATCATTTTTGACCATTAGTATGGAAAACGTTTTTACCCTTGTATTTTCTTTCAAGTTCATACTTTGACTGTGAAAACCAATTATAACCCTAGATATGTGCAATTTCTTTAAAGTAACAAAATTTTACCGAAATCTGACATGTCGTTTCGAAATAAAACGTAGACTACGTTTGTATGGGAAAGTTTAGGGTAAGGTGATTCTTAAAATAAATTTCTTTACAAACTACCAAAAAATCCTTCTTTACGTCTATCTTTTATACCTAGGGTGAAAGAGTCCTCAGATATAGAAGTAAATACGCAAGTCCTATACAACGAGTTAATGAAATAACGCAAAACCTCTCAGATGGTACCTCATCCCATGAAACTAAACAACTTTTGTTCTACAACTTTCAGGAAACCCAAAAACAAAAACTTGGATTTTCATACAAATTGAATCGATTACCATCTGAGAGGTTTTGAGATATTTCATTAACACGTTGTAGATCTCACAATCTTTTCTCATTTGTACCTATCTAAACCGACCACTGTCTTTGTTCCGGTTCAGCCAAACTCTCTCACGCCCGTTAGATTCCACTTCGTTATCTCCGCTTCAAGAATAATGGCTTTATTCATATGCCTAGTTCAGGTCCCTAATGACCGATTGATTTCTTATGGTAATGCCCACATCTGCATATTCTGCGCAAATAAGTTACATAAACGAAATGATAATTGAAGGCAAATGAATTTTGTTCGCATTAGTCTAGTTAAACAGTTGAATGACGAAATGAATCAGTAACAATAGATGTAGTTGGGTCTAAGTTCATTACACTACATAACAATATGACGAAATCGAAATTAAAATCTGAGATGAATAATTTCGCCACGAGTGAGATCTGAAGTGACATACAAGGCTGACCCTAAATAGGGACACAGAATAAATAATACTAACGTACAGAAGTCTCACTCAGCAAAGAAATTCAAAGAAATATCTACTCAATGTGGCTAGCGATATGATTTAATTTAGCTCACGTCAGAACTCAGCACCTTTTCGTATAGATACTTAGACATCCTTTGCAGGCCAATTTCATTCTTATTGCTGTAGACATTGTAGGTACACAATGTAGGTACATTTTCGATACCTAAATGGGGAGTGACACAGGCCTGATAGGGAGAAGGCAAAGAAGATGAAGATGATGAGTGGGCCCCTCACATCTGTTCTGTGAGTGCACTTCTAATTGTCTTCCAAATAATTATTGTTGTTATTGTTGATCCTACATATTTATACCTACTAGGTGTAGTTTCAGACGGCGCTGTACTGTACAAGTGGCAAAATTGTAGAGCGAAAAAAAAATTTTTGAGCTGCCGATAAAAAGGAGAAGATACACCCTGATTCTGTCGATTTCATCAATGTTTGCCATTAACCTACTCTGAATCAGAATCAACCATTTGCCATGCAGTTCGCCAATTGCTTTCTTTGATCGTTTTAAGACCTTTGACAGCCATGCCGTAACACCATCAGCATCTATCCCAGCAATTTACAAATCACTATCTATATCAGTTTTTTTGAGAACAAAAAGTATTTTTTCGTAAGCTTACATTGTAAGTCGTAAGAACTTATCATGCATGACAAATATAATAAGCCGAAAAACGTTATATTACAGGATTCCTATAGCCATATTCCGGTTCCATCATCAGATCAGCTTCGTTTCATAATAATAGCGTTGTTATCTGATTTACATTATCATACAAAATTTCATCTTAATCGTAACGGTTAAAAACTTGCAAGCGGGAAGTGACTTAAAATCTTGCTAGATTTGACCCAAAAAGCAACAAACAAGGCAAGCAACATAGAAGCTTGTAATAAAAGCATGTAAAAAAAATTGTACAAATATCCCACTGCCTTCAACTAACCCTAGATACTCGACAAGCCTATTTAAGTTAGCTATTACACCAGTCTACTTATCGGATGCGATTTGATATACATTGCGTGTTTTGAAAGATTAAGTTCTGATTGTTTATTACAAGACAGGCAATGTACATCAAATCGCACGCGATAAGTAGTCTAGTGTAATGGCTACTTAACCCATTTAAATATATGTACTTATGAAGCCAACTCAACGGAACTATGCCCCTACGAAGATAATTGTGCAATTAACAGTGTAACTTGATACATTTGGGGGCTTCGGAAGTCATTAATCATTTTAATTACTCTGAAGCAGTTAGCGGTCAAAATAATTCAAAGATGCTTTAGATTTTATCACAAATAAGTAAAATTTTCTATGGAGTATGAAGATAGCAGCCGCTATCGTGAGTTATAGTTCTTATTCTGTGCCGCTAGTGATATTTAATCGCAACAGATTAGCATTGCTATTGCTATCCAGCGCGGAAACGCAGCCAGCATTCTTGGCACCATGCTGAACAACAATTAACTATCATGATGCATTTCTTTTAAAATTTAAGTCTTTATGCTAAATTTGACCTCAATATTTTAAATTAACATTCTAAATAATAAATTTATTATCTCTGTACCTCGGCTCAGTACCAATCATAAATATTTACTTATTATTTTGACTTGTGGAAAATGTAAATCATGACCCATCGTAACACATTTTAAGTACTTTTCTATTGAGTCAAATTTATTATTTATTTATTTATTAAAATCTTTATTGTCCACAATGGTACAAAAGGTGAACTTAACGTTAATGCATTCTCTACCAGTCAACCTTTAGGAAAAACAGACATTAATTTAATAAATATAATTATAATGAATAATAATTTAAATTCTCAGAGGACAGAGGAGAAGTACGAGTATATCTGGCAACAGTTATAATTTATTGAGCTAAATTGCGAAAAATTACATGTCGCATGGTCCTATGTATTTGTCATGCGATATTACAGAGTAATTTACAGGCTTCCTTATCTACTACTAATAAATTCTTTATAATTCCTGGACTTTTCCATGCTGGCCTCGTAGCAAAGAAAAAACAAACAATGCACGATTGCACGCACATACTGCTTCTCCTAAGAGAATCTTTCTAAAGAGACGATGGGCTGGCTTGCAAGACATGGCAATAATTAAGCGATTGGGTAGTTCCCTGGGTCAAAAATAAATTATTTGGTACTGTTAAGAGAATAAAACGTCACAAAATAATGTCACTTGTCATTGATCATCATATCAGCCACAGGAAGTCCATTGCTGGACATAGGCCTCCCCCAAAGATTTCCAAAACGACCGATCGGAAGCGGCCTGCATCCAGCGTTTTCCTGCAACCTTGCTCAGGTCGTCTGACCAGCTAGTAGGTGGGTGTCCTACGCTGCGCCTGCCGGTACGTGGCCGCCATTCGAGAACCTTTCTGCCCCATCGGCCATCGGTTCTTCGCGCTATGTGCCTCGCCCACTGCCACTTCAATGAGCTAATCCGCTGGGCTATGTCTGTGACCTTAGTTCTTCTACGAATCTCATTCTCATCAACATATTGTCATTGATGACATCCACTTTAAACGTGATTATAGAGTGCTATTTGACTCCAAGAAACTATGACGTCACAGTCCGATATTTCGTACAAATCTCATAAAAAATGTTAGTTTTGACGTTAAGAAAAAAGTAGGTATTTGATTTGACTTGTTGGAAACTAGCGGATTTCAGATATCTTTTCAGGCAGCTTGAAAAATCTGACACCATGGCCACTTTCATACACGAAAACCAAAATTAATTGACTACTGCAATATTTAATACACACCCCCACGAGATATTTTTAGCCGTAAAGAATTTAACGCCACATTACGTTATCTGGAGGTAAAATGGCAGTGCTGGGTGTAATGTGCGACGTGCGGAATTATCCACGGGCTCCACGGCTGTCCGCTGGCGGCTGTCGACGGCTGAACGTGGATGATATTTCGTATTGCGCGTAGGTACTTCGATATGGCGTCGCCTACGCAACGGTAGAGATGAACTACGTTACTATGAATTTCCCTTTCCTTTATAATAATATTAGTTCAATATTTTTTACTTATTAGATAATTGATTACATTATTTCATTTTAAACTAGGTATCTTATTCATGGTCACTATTTCACAATCATATTGAATTATTTGATTAAATATATAACATATTTGGTGTGGTTTTCTATATACTTAAGATGTTTTCAATAACAAATCAAGTTATTTAAAAAAATGCCAGTAGCATGGCGACAGTGATGTTATCGTCTAAAATAATCAAATCTTTCTTCCGTCTGACAACTCTATCTGCGACCCAGATGTTCTAGATTAACTGTTATTGTCATAGATTAACCATAGACAAACACGGTGGATAGACAAGATTGTTGTAGACACAATGTGACTGGCAGGTTACTTGCTTGGTTGAGTTTTTCTTGTATTTGTGATTGAATAGTTACATACACATTGTTATTCATCGCTTTAAGAAAAACCTTTGAGCACACACGGAGATAGTCATGTTATTGTAATTGCTCTCTACCCGCTGACAACTCTATCTACGTATCAAGATGTTTGAGATTAACTGTCATCGATTAACCATAAACGTCACGGTAGACAAGATTTTATGATTTGACTACCAATTTTCTTGCTTGGTTTAATCTTAGTTGGGTTGTGTTTAAATTTTAAACAAACGTTTTATTTTTGCTTCTTGATTTGTGCGCAGTTGAAGGGTTCATTTTAAATTGGCGATTTATAAATAATATATGTATATGCAATCATGACAGATAAACTGATTATAAAGTTATTATAAAATATTTACGTATAGAATAATCTATCCTTTGGTATATGAAAGAAAAATATAATAACTTACGATATTAGGTTTTACGAGTAGATATGTATAAAAAGTGCCAGGAATATATTTTCCGCCAAATTCTCGAGAGAATTTTAAGTACTTACCTACTTAATTAAAAACATAAGTCTTAATTTGTCTTTTTCTAAATAATTGTTATTTAATCTAGAAAATACTGTATTCGATTTAACCACTTTATTGCTTTGAAACCGTTTGAGTATTTGACATTTTGTTACTTACCGCCAAAAACTTTTTTAATTTCGATATACGTTCCTTAGGGAAAGTTGTTCAGTATCATGGACTAAATTCACCCTTAAAATAGTCTCAGTATATTGTGTTAGTTTGATAGACCCTATATAAATAAACAAATAAATGAATAAATGAATAAATATATAATATAATGCTACTGATTTTTCTGTCAACTTCACTCTTAAATTGCCAGCATACTCAATTACTCATACCGATTTCGGAAGGCAGATTTTCTATAAATATAACGAGTAGTTTCTGGCTCTAAGATTAATGTTAGGTAATTTGACAAAAACATATTAGTTAGCAAAAATATATGTATGGATTGAGAATTGCTTTAAGGCCGTACCTGAATTTTCCGGGGTGCTTAGTAAAGCTTAACGTTCTCACTTTAAATTGAAACAGTAGTTCATAAAATACTTTGAAGGGTTATCTAGGACTTGTGTTGCAGTTGTCCATGGACAGTGGTGATCACTTACCATCAGGTGACCCGCTTGATCGTTTGCCGCCCTATAACATAAAAAAAAAAACTTGGTAGTAGCATAATTTTAAATGATGTCTCCTTTTTCTTTAAAATGATTTATTTTAAATGGGGGCAGCACTGGACCCCGGAAAATTCAGGTACGGCCTTAAGTATAATTTACTTTACACGTTATTGCTAAGTAAAGTATAGAGAAAAACATGTATAATCGGCTTAAGAAGCCATAGCCTGACCATGCACTTAAACTATTAAGCGAACTGTTACATCGACCTAAAGGCATCAGATATTATGGCAAGGAAGTTCATCATAGGCATTACTGGAGATTAGGTAGGTACCATACTATTAGATATCGATATTAGAGGTATATGTATGACCACCTCCGTGGCGTATTGATTACCAAGCTAATTCACTACTCGGAGGTCCTGGGTTCGATCGCCAGTCAGGATTTTGTCAGTCGAGATCCTATTAAGTGTCAGTCTTGGGTCTGGGGTGTTTATCAATATACGAGTATGTATTTATCATAAAATATAGTAACGTTGAGTAAGTATCCCATTAACACAAGTTTAAAAACTTACTTTTGACGTAGTATATTATATTACTCTGTGCTTTGGGGCTAGCTCAGTCTGTGTGAAATGTCCCTATACAACGAGTTAATGAAATAACGCAGAACCTCTCAGATGGTACCTTAGCCCTTAGAGGTTTTGCGTTATTTCATTAACACGTTGTATACATAAATATTATATATTTATTTATTATATATCAGTAAGTTTACTCAAGCTTGCTGAATACGCTCGGATGATGATGATGATGAGTATGTTTACTCAACTTTAATACTTCAAATAACATATTTTAAGTCAGAATAGTTATACTGAGTTTTTGACGGGAAGTCAAGGGGTTTGGTAGGAATAAAGAAACGAAAAACTAAAGCTAGGCTCTAAAGGACTCGTACCCAGGGCCGTAAAATAATTGTTAAAAAATCAATTATTATCTATTATCATAACTACGTAGGTACTTGTTACCATTTCCACAGTACCTTTTTGGCATAAGCATTTATATATAGCTAATTCTAATGATTTTGTTACAGGTAAGTGCTACGAGCTCATCACCTTATAACATACATAATACTTTGATATAAAGTATTTTTGAGGTAAATAGAATGGCTGAAAATATCAAATTTTTATTAGTGCTTCTGACTTTTACGTTTTTTAACCCTAAATAGATAAAAATATTAACCCTTTTACCGCGAGACTTTATATCAGTTGTCGTGCTCCCAGCGCGAGGAATTGTGAATATCCATATATGGTCGGATAAATCAGACGCTCGCGAAATGGGCACGAAATGTTTGTCGGATTAAGCCGACGTTCGCGGTTAAAGGGTTAATATGCATAAATTTAGGCACGTTAACCGAACACCTTCATTTTCCCTAGGCTAGGTGCTTCTCTACAACTTTACGAGCATCTATCTAGTCCAAAATACCATTCGATATGTACGTCTGTACGTACGTACATATCGAATGGTATTTTACATTTACCTGTTTTACATTTACCTTTTACTCGTATTTTTCTTCGGTGGTTGTACTTATGTACTTAGTGTAATTACACGAACCTACAGCCTTATTGAATGCCACTCTCGCTTTCTCCGCTCGATTAAAATTCCGTCCAGTGCGACAGATGTCTCCAATCAATATTATCACAACATTCACGACATGTCGACAATCGACGCGGTATCGCGATAATTTCATTAAAATTGTTAATTAAAAACAGCAGACACGTTTGGGAATCATTTTTGAAGTGAAAACTCCTTTAGCGGCGTTGTGCACATTTTTTGTAATGCGTAAAAAATGTTAAACTCGCGTCAGGACACGTGTCCTGATCGAAAATTCGTAAGACGGAATGACAGCCGGCGCGGCGTACGAGAGGAAGTATTTATACTATAATTTCAACAAAGCTGTCAGCCGGCTCGTTTGTCTAGGGGTATGATTTTCGCTTAGGGTGCGAGAGGTCCCAGGTTCAAATCCCGGACAAGCCCAAACTTTTTTATTTGGGTAAATGATGGTTTCGTCTAAGGAATGTTCCTAAATTTTGTATGCTAATGGAAATCAGATGACAATGCAATACTATTATAACAAGCTGATCTGATGATGGAGCCGGAAGGTGGCTTTAGGAACCCTGTAATAAAACGACGCAACCCCATCGAGTTTGGGCTACTCTTGCTATTTACATTTGTCTTGATTAAATAGTACTTATGTCTCACAATAAAAACTTGTACCAAAAAAACTTTTCTTTTATATTTTTTTAGCTTATTATAAAGTTAGCGTAGATGAAATCAAAAGCTCATTGATATTTACAGTCCATTGCTTTAAAAGTTAATTAATTTGCCATTGTTAGCAGCTTTCGTAGTGCAATGCAATCTATTGTGTACATCCAACCCACGTAACGAGTCGTACGGTGAGGTGTTATTGTTTAGTTGTTTTTAATGCATGTGATCTACGGTACTATTGGGTATCTATTGTTTCAATAAGATATAATACCTACATACGTCATCATCGTCTTCGTCTAACTCTAAATCATCACATCACGTCACGCTAAAAGTGGTGATATTTCTAGCAGGTTCTGTTGTATCTATCTACAGTAAATCTGACATACTGCATCGCCAATGGTTGCTTATCCACGCGTCAAGTGTATTTCCGCTTGAATATCAAATAACTATAATGTCAACCTTATTACACTACGAATAAAGTGTTTTTCTTCTTAACTGAACTAAACCAAGAGCTCACCGCCGGGAGTGCGATCTTTTTTTGCGAGCCGTATTTTTGCGTTGACTCGATATCTAGTGGTATAGTTGATTGAAGATTCCAGTTGACAGCGACAAATATGTCTAGTACCGCAAATCACAAATCGTGATATTCCGTTCTTTGCTCATCTTGGCAAGACAATGCAAATGGTATCTAGGGTTGTGCAGTCGATTGCCAACTACAGCTCCGATTCGTGCTGTAATGGTTTTGAAACACATGTCTAATGCTGTCATTGTTTCCGTTATGCTGCCTCAGGTTGCAGTTGTGAATAGGTACCTTTGTCGTGGCCGTGGTAATCACAAATCAGAAATCTTTATTTGCCAGAATACAAAAGGTATTTCATGATATGGCCAGCTAAAAAAATCCACGATGTTCACACCAGCTATGGCGTTGTATAAAACTGTTCCATCATCTTCAGAGTGATTGATGTTGTTTTGAGATCGATGTTACTACATTAGCTAAATATACTGGGTTATATCATTTTGCAACAATAACAAGAGAGGGACTATTCGCTTACTAGGACACGCGTTGTCCAGTCCAGATAATAAGTGAACTCTGGATATTATTTCGATTATCGAATTTCGTATTCGACAAAAATTGAATGCGTGGTTATCTTCGCTGCTTCGATTTTTGGAAGCACATTAAGACGAAATAGAGGGGCCGTTTTTCCATACAAACGTAGTCCCCGTAGTGTTTCCTCCCTGGATAATGCCGGTAGAGTTATATTTTGTTACTGAATATCTATAGCCACTATTAGCATGTCCCTATGTTTTTTTCATAAATTCTTTGTTAAAAGAGATATGAACGTTCATAAACCTAAAAAATTGGTCAGATTTTCCGCTGTGTTCAAACATCCAGAAAACAAATTTGAGTAGATTATGAAAAAAAATTAAAACATAGGAACACCGATCAAGTCTTTGTTAATTCGTAATGGAAAATGTACTTAAGTATATTGGTTAGGTTTTGGAGAAGAAATCAGGGGACTAGGAATCGTTGATTTTCTGTTCTTTTAATAGGTATTTTCAGTCCACGCTGCAGTATGTCTCTATCACACTTGCTCGGTTGTAGTTCGGACACAGCGCGACAGCAATAGATTTTAAAAATACCTATTTTTCATTTCGCTAGCCCTTGAGGTTTCCTCTTAAGCTATCATCATAATATATATTATATATACATGTATATAGTGTGTGTATTATCTTAAAGCACCTATCGCTTTTTCTTCTTCTTGTCGTGTTGATTGGCTCAAAATAAAAATAAAAATATATTTTGTCCCTCCAGTAAGTCGCCACTTTTTTTATTTCTGTTTCACCTAAAGGCTGACTGGCAGAGAATGGTCAATAAAGATTTTATTAATAAATAAGCTATAGGGTTCAATTGTTATTGTTATATGGCATCAGTTAAGCTCTACGAATATGGTATATTGGTTCCACTTGCCTTACCAACGTACATAGTGTCAAAAATGTTGTAGGCTCGTTTCCTATATATTATATAGGTATGTCTACATATTTCATGTTTTAACGTACTTTTATGCAGAACTGTATATCCGGATTTATATATCCAGTTAGTGAATGACCAGCCAGTAATCTCTTTTACACCATAACTTTTGTGTAACTTGGCCTAGTATTCTCGTACGTGGGCAATAAATTGTTTTGTTATTCGTACGTTACATTAAACAATTAATTGTTTTGCAATCTATTGCCCAGTTGATTGGATTCATTTGGAAACCAATTGGGGAGATCGGTGTGTGCATTTATTTCGAACCTTGATAAAATAATGTTTTGATAGTTAATATCCTTGAAACTAGTAAATTTTGATTGTTTAGAATTTGGCAAATTGTGTGTTTATTTGGAGAGGCCTTTGTAAAAAATTTACACAACAATGATTGACGTGTAAAAGTGCCTGCAAAACCCTAGTGAATAAATATTTGACTCTTGATTTTTGAAAAAAATCTTGTCACCACTCCTTTCCTCTCCCACGTTTCCACGGAGTCGTAAAAGGCGACTAAGGAAGTTACATGTAACAGAACGAGCAGCAGCGTCCTATGGGCAAAGACTTTAGGTATCCCAGCAGTCTGCCCAGCGTGGTGATTATGGCCAATTTCTCAGCTATAATTGGACTACTGGGAGTAGGATTTAGTTCAGTAGTGGACGGATATAGGCTGTAAAAATAATTAATTTTTTACAAAAAAACAACCAACTTAATTTTTTTAAGTAGTTTCGTTCATATCTCAAAAGTTCATCATATCTTCACCAAATTAATATGGGACCACCTCGAAAGTGCACACTTTTGAATAAAAAAGAATTTTGAAAGACGAAATCGGTGAACATACATAAAAAAATATACAGTCGAACATAGAACCTTCTCCGTTTCTGAAGTCGGTTAAAAAAGAAAAAGGTTTACTATCTTAGGCAGTGAATCTTAATAACAAATGTGTCCAATTTTCATCAAAATAAATAGCCTAATAAATATTTGGGAGCGTCCGTGTTACGTCGTGAGTTACTTTAATCGGATTACTTGTAAAGTCGTCACGAGGCGGCCACATTTGTGCCAAGGCCCTCTATTTCACTAATGTGCACTATTCATAGCAATAATGCCTGCGGCCTGTCCAAAATTGTTTGCCTGCAAAAACCTCTTTGTTTACTGCAATTATGCTAAATTTTACAGCGCACAACTCGGATAATGTGCCCCTAAATGTTAAATGACCATTTACGCTACCGGGTTTCATTGTTTTAGTTTATCATGTGCCTTTGTTCTGTGAAATTTTTAGTTTAAATGTTGAACTGTCTGTCCTCACTTTTGAGCTCTACTTTTTTTGAGAAATTAAAACAAAATACATAATACAAAAAACATATTTTTGTGATTCTAGGTCCAAGAGGTCCAAAAAGGTGATTTTGCTCAAAAATTAAAAAGAAAAATATACTCGTAATAATAAATTTTAAACAATCACGTTGATGACACGATGATGATACCTTATTTAGGTTTATTAAACAAAACTGTGCAGGTATCAATAATTACCCCCAAATTGATGAATTGTACATAAACTATATTTTACAATTCATGAAAAAATCTTATTAATAATGTACCTATGTCATATCTGAATTGTCTTACAAATAAATTGTTGGAAACCTCACGCAGCTTTTTACTCAATCTCTTGTGGAACTTACCAAGGAAACTTTCCAAACGTAACCCATTTTGGACAATAGGGCACGACATCGTTTATATCGATACTATAAATCTCATTCGATAATCGTGTACGCATCTCGATTCTTGGGCTCTCCGGCGATTCGGCAACTTTCTATAGCCTACAAAAAGTTGATACACAAGTGCTCAACTGGTTCCCTGTCCATCTATCGATTGTTATTATCGCGTATAACTCATAAACACGGATCCTATTACGTGTTGCCCGATTGTTATCAAATCTATGTAGATCATGTCAGGATTGGAGATTGAGAGATTGTAGTATAATAGAATGCATCACGCAATCGCAATTAGTGGTGGGAACGTAAATCCTTGACGCCGGAATTGGTTCATTGGATATTAGTCACTGAATATCATACCGCCTAAATAATGTAAATTGGATGTTTACTGCGTACCTACTTATTAATAAAATTCGTATTTTCAGACCTACTATTTTACTCGCATTGTTGTGATTTTCCTACTTGCATTGCATCGTTTTATTCTTATGCCCATGCTTTCAAGTAAACTAAGTCAACTTGTCGATACTTAATTAATTATGTGATTAGGCGTTACCTATTCAGATTTTTGTTCAGGATTATATCGAGTCTGATGAGCGAAATCAATTTACTTGCACAACACATCCAGAATTTGTAGATACCTGATAACATGCTTTGTATGTCATACCAATATTCACTGCGGTGGGAATTAAACCGCTTCCAAGTGACGGACATCACTGTTGACAAATATCACAACTCACTTGGGAACGGGGCACTACGTAAAGTACCTATGCCATCAAGAATAGTGTATTTTATGTTTTAAATATGCTCAGAACAATTTAGTAGAATAAGATCAGTCGAAATATTAAAATATTGTATAACGTCTATCATAATATGTATATTGAAACTATTTGAAGGGTCAGGTGATTCAGTCCATGGACTGAATACTAACGAACGATACTGAACGATATATATTATGTTTTTTGTTATTATGTCTTTCCCAAGTAAATTATTTTTTATATTACGATATACAGGGTAACTTTTAATTAACTCGCAACATTTTGTTAGTTAACAAGTTATCAAAAATCGATAAAAATTTTCGTCCTTACATACAAAATCCGTTTGGCTGAGCGCTGATTTGTATGGGTGGACGAAAATTTTTTATCGATTTTTGATAACTTTTTCTATAGAAAGTAGTTTAGTATCATGGACCGAACTTGCTCTAAAAATGTTGCCAGTTAATTAATAGTTACCCTGTATATCGTAATATAAAAAATATTTTTTTTCCTCCAATACAAGTTTACCTATCAGATGATTTTGTATGGAAAGTAAAAAATATTTCGATACATGTTCCTTGGGGAAAGTTGTTCGGTATCATGGACTGAATTCACCCATAAAATAGTTTCAGTACATTTTGTTACACCTTGTGGCGATAACTCATTGAAATGGCTGCCATTTTACGATTGCTATCTTCACAGCATCTTATCAAAGCTCATAGAAAGCAATGTCTATCGCGATCCGTAACCAGAGCCGTGCATTTTACTCTCGATGTCGGGCACATAGTGAATACGTTTGGAAAAAGTGATTTTTTATTTGCCACTCACTCATTGAGAGATTGATTGCTTGTGCGGACTTTTTGCGCGGATTTTTATGTGAAAGTTACGTGTCGCTTCGTAACCGGATGTCGCATAATTGTTTTTATGGCTGAAATATAAATAAAATATTTACTGCTTTTTATTATCGAGTGACACTGGTGTCAGATTGGAGCACGCTTCTGACGTAGATCAATGACTGTCATTTAGTGACAACAGTCAATATAACCAGGCCTGTGTCACTCCCCCCATCGAAAATATACCTACATTATTACTATGCGCGCAGGCGGCACCTCCGGGTGGTAAATTCAGTTATACGAATCGTTTATCCAGAGTAATAACAATAAAATTGGCTTGCAATGGATGTCTAGGTATCTATAGGAAAAGGTGCTGAGTTCTGACGTCAGCTAAATTGTACCATACCACATTGAGTAGATATTTCTTTGCTGAGTGAGACTTCTGTACGTTAGTATTATTTATCCTGTGTTATAACGCGCTAGGGAACTAGTGTTCAGGTTTCCTCACGATGTTTTCCTTAACGGGAAGCAAGGCCATACTTGAATTTTCCGGGGTCCGCACATTAGCCAAAAGTGGCCGTTTTTCGCAAATGTGCGTAGTAAAGCTTAACGTTCTCACTTTAAACTGTAAACAGTAGTTTATAAAATACTTTGAAGGGTTATCTAGGATTTGGTAGTAGCAAAATTTTAAATGATGTCTCCGTTTTCTTTGAAATGATTTATTTTAAATGGGGGCAGCACTGGACCCCGGAAAATTCAGGTACGGCCTTAAACTATTTTATAAACTACTGTTTACAGTTTTAAGTGAGAACGTGATGCTTTTCTTCGCACATTTGCGAAAAACGGCCACTTTTGGCAAATGTGCGTGTATGTACTTTGACTTTGACTAAACACTTTATTTACTATAAAGTATACGGTCATAGTTATTACAATTTCACGGACAATCTAGTTATTGTGACAATAAAGAAAGAAATATGAATATGAAAGAAAGAAAGTACGTGGAACGTTTCGAGTACCTACGAGTAGTATAAGTTTAAAAGTCTGTTCTTGAAAAAAAAAAAGAAATGAATTAAAAGAAACTAAAAACAATTGCAGTTGCTAAATAATTGTATTTATATACCACATTCACCAATAAGTATTATTAAAAATATTACTATTTACTGCTCCTTTTTAACTTAATACAAAAACTTACTTTCTTCAACTTTTCACAAAGGATCTGAGTTGAGCCCAACACAATTAGATTGCAATACAAAAACGTTTGCAACAATCGGCATAGCGTCACAAAACATGCACCCTAGCTATTCACCGTAATTGGTTAGTTGGGGTCGGCACTGGGGCAGATGGGTCATGGATTCGACACACATCTGCTGGGCACGTGTGAAATTTGACCCGAACCGGTTTAGGCCTTCTATAATTCCTGCCCTCGTAAATCTTATCTTTTAAATATTTGAGTTAAATGCTTTTTAAGGTTTTGTGTTTGTGCATGGTGTTATATGATCACACATGAATGGTGTTTATGATGATGTTATTCTTCTTCTAAGCGCGTTCCCGATTGCATTAAAAATCATACAATCTAGAATAGGTAATTTTTTTTAAAACTTGTACCGTTTCGGTTAGTAAAGCCTAGATTTAGGATCTAGGAAGATAGATGAGATAAAAGAAAGACCAGATATCGGCAAATGAGATAGGTATAATGAACAACTATTACATTACATTAGTTACAAAGATTCACAAGAAGACTAGGTACAGATTAGGTTTTCAGGGTCGTGAGTTATAGGCACTAGATCAGTTGAGTAGCCCTTCTAGGTAGAAGAACTACTTAGCTTCAGATGCTGCCGAAGACGAAGAAGACGAGCGCCGGCCGCCGGCCGCCGCGCCTTATATATGGGCATCCACCCCCCCGCTGCACCTAAGAGGGGCGGAGGAGTGCTGGAGCCCGCGCGATGTCACAAACTTAACTAGTATAAAAAAAGTTCAGCCTCTATTGGAAAAAAAAAATTGATAACTTTCACTTTACATCCTCTAGATTGGACATTCTAAATTCTCACGTTGCATACACAATTCTAAAATATTGCCTTTTTGTACCTAAATTCACTTACATTCTCCGTTCAAGTCCAATCTGGAAACATTTGGATCTTATATGTAAAATCGATGACTGCCTTCATGCCACCTTAGAAAAAATTCTAAATTTACATCTTGATGAAAATTCCTGGACACAGCTCACTCTACCTATTAAAGCTGGTGGCATAGGCATTAGAAAAATTACCAGTGTTGCCCTACCCGCTTTCCTTTCCTCTGTTAACAGCGTGTCAAATCTATGCAAAAAAATTCTTAAAGTAGATGACTTAAGCATCGACCTGCTAACAGAGGCAAAGGAAACGTGGTCAGCTCTCTGCCCTAAAGATAGTATCCCAGTGGAAGCCAACCTACAAAAACTCTGGGATGCACCTTTAGTACAGAAAACTATTTCTAATTTGGCTCAAAATTTCAATGACATCAACAGCGCTCGACTCCAAGCAGTCTCCTCAAAGGAATCCAGCCTCTGGCTCCACGCTATCCCGTCATACAATATAGGCACATTTTTAGACAACAATAGTTTCCGAATAGCTGTCGGGCTCCGGCTGGGAACACCCGTTTGTTCGCCTCATCGTTGCCCATGTGGTAGCGACGTGGATCAGTTTGGGCTTCACGGTCTCTACTGCCATCTCAGCGCTGGTAGAATTTCACGCCACGGCTCTCTTAATGACATTATCCGAAGGGCTCTGGCCACCATCCACGTACCTTGCACCCTCGAACCTCGGGGGGTAGTGCGTGATGATGGCAAGAGGCCTGATGGAATGTCGCTGATCCCCTGGGAACGCGGCAGGGCTTTAGTGTGGGACGCCACATGCGTTGATACGCTTGCACCCTCCCATCTCAGAGGATCAGTTTCGAGAGCCGGTTCGGCTGCAGAAAACGCTGAGATCGCCAAACGGCGCAAATATAGTTCTTTAATTGATGACTATATTTTTGTGCCGTTTGGTGTGGAGACTTTCGGGCCGTGGGGCCCCGGTGCTAGGGGTCTCCTTAAAGAGATCTCTCCAAGACTGATCTCCGCCGCCGGTGACAAGAGGGCTGGCTGTTTTTTCGCACAACGTATTAGTATTGTGATTCAACGCGGAAATGCGGCCAGCGTTCTTGGCACTATGCCACATGGGCACGATTTTTTAGATTAAATTTGTAGTAAGTAGGTATTTAACTTTTGTATATCTGTATATATGTAAATTATTTTATCTTTCTTTTTTTTTAAATAAACTAGTTCACTAGTATAAAAAACAATAAGTTGATGAGTCAAATATAATAACTTCGACAATACTCTTTTACAAAATACAGTACTTGCACAGAATTTTACTAGACTAGTCAATAAAATAACCATAAACACAAATTAAAGGTATTGCTGTCTTTAAATTTATCTATGGACTTGAAAACTAAAATTAAATTATTAGATATCTACTCGTATGTATTAATTTGAGGAATAATTTAGAAGGGATTAATGGCAGTACCATCAATTTGCCGTGATAAGAATAATTCTTTAATATTTTTACGGAAACTTGCAAGGACGCTTTTTTTATTTTTAAATATTTTTACGGCTCTGGCTTTATTCCTAATGTAACCTAATCCTAACAAGTTACAATCAAAGGGTGGTGTAGGCCTTTGACTGCTTCAAGGGAGCTTCTGGCGACAAATCTATACGAGTCCACTGGTTTCCATAGACGATTGAGTGGCGGACGACGCCCGAAGACGGGCGTCTTCGGGCGTCGTCCGCCACTCAATGTCTAAAACACAGTCCGCAAAACAAATATTACTACAGCCGTACTATGACTGTCCACTTTAACTATTTCACACATTGTTCATGAGCATGAGCATTTATAACAACAAACAACACCAATTTCATATTATAAAGTCAACTAAAATCAATTTGCAAAATAATTTAAAGCAAACCCCAACCGAACTCCTTGACTTCCCGCCACAAACTTGCAACAGGATGCTGAACATCTGGCAAGTATCAAATAAAATGGTTAACTTGAAGTAGTGACAGAAGTGGACACAGAGGTAGAGGACGACCTAGAAATGTGGGGGGAATGTGTGAAGCGGGGCATGAGGGAGAGGGGTAAGTACGATTTGGTCAATTATAGAAAACTCCCTCATAGTTGACATACAGAGCCGAAGTAAACAATAAGTATTGTTATGAATATTACAAATGACTATTGTTAAACGGTCTTATTTATAAAAGAATAAACAAGTATTGTTTTTAAAGGGATTCCGTATTATTGTCGAATGGTGACGCTAGGGCGTTCTTTCCTATCATCTCATCTAAGGCTCTTCAGCCGCAGGTGGGCCTGGGCCTGGTCAATTAATTTGTTCCAGATAGTCCGGTCTTGGGCTTTCTGTCTCCAGCGTTTGACGCCGACATTATTAAGGTCTTGTTCGACGCCATCCAGCCATCTGCGCTTGGGTCTGCCTCGGTTCTGCGAACCTCGGGTCTACTCTCCTGTATTCGTTTTTGTACTCTGGCCTCGTTAATTCTTGCTACGTGCCCTGTTCTTTCCGATAGTCCTAGATATTTAGATTCTCCTGGGCAGTATCGCGGCATGACCAAACCCACCTTCACTTTACCATACCATACATCTGCGATGTCCTTGTATGCGTGGTGGAAGATGGTAATCAACTAATTTATTGCGGGCCCGCCTTGCAACGTGTCGTTTGTTTAGTGCACATCCTCGGAGCAGCAGAATATGATTCTTAGGAATGTTCCTACGTCCAAAGATAGGTATACAGTTTCTAACAAAACATACTTAATTATTTTAAGGGTGGATTCAGTCCATGATACTGAACAACTTTCCCCAAGAAACATATATCGAAATATGAAACATATTTTTTGGCCTTCCATACAACTGATACCGATCAGCTGATATCGGTTATTTCATGGGGAAAGTTGTTCAGTATCATAGACTGAATTAACCCATAAAATAGTTTCAGCATATTTCGTTATACGTTATAAACTACAACCAAAACTTTGTGGGCCCAAATATAACAATTTCCAATATTATAAGTCTGACAAAATATACTTCTTTTCTAGAGTTATTTCATGTTGGTCTCGGAGAAAAGAAAAAACTTATACCAGCTTCTCTTTCCGCGCAGATCTTAGAAGCCGATCGAGGGAATGGGCGATAATTCATGTTAAAAGGCGATGTAGCTAGCAACCCATCTAGTCTTGCGACTTAAAGAGCCGCAAGCCTCAATGCTCTGTCTGCCCCATTAGGGATAAAGACGTGATAGAGTATTTATAACAAATTATACTGAAACAATTTGAAAGGTTAATAAAGTCTATGTTACTAAACAACTTTCTCTTCTATCAATTATACTTAATAAGTGATAGATAATAGAAAAAATCCACATGTATGCGAACCCAAAAATATTATTGGGAATAAGTACAAAAAAGTTTAACTATTTCATACAATACAATACAATACCCTTTATTGCACAAAAGTAAAAAACAGGAGATAATTATCTTAAAAACTAGGAAATGCGCAAAAGGCGGCCTTATCGCTAAGCAATTTCTTCCACGCAACCTCGTTTAAATAGAAAAAAAAATATGGGAAATTAGGTACATACTTCATACATAATAATCAAAATTTTCAACAACAAAGACAACCGAATTTATATTCTTTGAAGAGTTACCTCCATATCCCCAAAGTTCTTCATCGCGTCTTCATGTGGCACCAACTTGGTAGTAAAGGCTTAGAAATAAAAAAGAATCATTACAATCGGTTTACAATCGGCGAAGATACGAGTATTGCGTAGGTAACATACATACAAAAAAAAAAGATAAATGTTACATGCTATGAATGAAGAATATATTTCCATTTATATGTAGTTATAACAGTCGAGTCCAATGTACCAAGTCCAACTGATATAGTTGTAAATCAAGATTTTTCATCCGGTAAAACTTGTGCTATTTATCAACATTCGCCTACTTTTCGGTGGAACACGATATTTCATCCACAAAAATGTGATCCACATATTGTATGGGTGTGTTCGGAACCGGATGCTATCTCTTTTTCTGCTACTTTTTGTGTATCAATCTAAAAATATTTTTGCTCTTATTTTTATTTTATATTTAACGCGTTGATGTCTTTTCTATGCAATATAATGAGCATGCATATATTATTGTAGGTACGGTACGATTATAATATTAGTTCGTATTGTCACATCAGTAGCAATACTTTTTTACTTAAACCAGATTCGTTTTAAAATTAAATCATACAAAAAACATAAAAATACATTAATTCATCTAGTTAATGCAAGCAGAGCAGGGAACAGCTAATAATGTTGATATTTTTGAAATGTGCTTTTTTAAGCCTTTTCAATTCAATTCAATTCAAAGTAACTATCTTTATTATCAAAGGATATTTATAATATCTCTTAATATTAGTCACTTTGTTTTGTTTTGCACAAATTTTGACGTCAAATCGTTACTTACAGCTTACACCGCTTCCTAAGCGCAAGTGCAGAAGAAGCGGCAACAAACTGCACTGCACGTTTTCTCCAAAGACGTCAACTAACAAACTTAAAACTTAAAATTAGTAGTAATTAGCATATGGATGGACTGAGATTACATTGTTTGTTATGTCATAATTAAATTGAATTATAAGAATTACAAAATTTAAATTTTACACTCGGTATGTTTCGATTTATTTTGGCCTATAGAGGGCGCCATAGTGGATTTACTGTGACGTCACACGCCAGTAACCAGCAGCCAGCCAAGAACATTTCTACGATACCTCATTTGTCAAGGTACAATGGATATTTTTGGAGATATGAGAGAACAGATGAACATACATACATACATAATGGCGAAACACATATCCCCTTCTATTGGTTTCGCCGTAGTGGGGTAATTGCCATTTTTAGGGTTCCGTACCCAAAGGGTGCAAACGGGTGCCTATTACTGAGACTCCGTTGTCTGTCCGTCTGTCACAGGGCTCTATCTCTTGAACCGTAATAGCTAGACACTTGAAATGTTTACCGATTGTGTATTACTGTGGCCGCTATAACAACAAATACTAAAAATAAAAAATAGTTAAAAATTAAAGGGGGTCGTCATACAAGAAACGTGTTTTTTTCAGCGTTTTTAACTAGATCTTTATAATGGAATTACCTAGACACTTGAAATTTTCACCGATTATGTATTACTATGACCACTATAACAACAAATACTAAAAATAAGATAAAGTTAAAAATTAAAGGGGGTCGTCATACAAGAAACGTGTTTCTTCAGCGCTTTAAAACATTGCACGGAGGTACGGAACCCTTTATTTACGAGTCCGACTAGCATTTGCCTGTTTATTGTGCTTCAGTCAAAAGATAGCACTAGATTAAACCTTATCTAATGGCATTACTGCACTAATCTGATGTACATCTGAATTCAACTTAAATTTGCTGAGTCCAGATAATGTAAGTACCAAAATGTGTTATAAAACCCAAAGGCGAAAAAAAATAAAGAAACATATTCAAACTTCGATCGTAAATCGTGATCCCGACTATCACCGTTAAAATCTGGACCGCCAGAGACCACAAGTCCGGACAAGGAGGCAAATCCGTTAAGAATGCTCGCGTGATGAATGTGGAGATTTTGGAGCATTCGTTCACCGGAAAGTGGTTCGCATGACGCACGCTGCCAGGGTTGAACACCCCAGGTTTACTTGTAAGTAACAATTCGACGTCAACATTTGTGCAAAACAAAACAAAGTGACTATTAGTTATTATTAAGAGATATTATGAATATCCTACGATAATAAAGATTTTTTTTTTTTTTATATTAGCCGTTCCCGGCAGAGTAGAATAGGACAACTCCAAGTCTACACGTGGATGTCGTAGAAGGCGACTTAGGTAACGATTTTTGCTTTATTCCAAACAAATCATTTCCTCGCTGTATAGCGAGACTTATTCCCTGAGCAAAAAAGCCGCCAGCTCTAGGGTCACCAGTTGCCTTGATGAGGTGCGTTGTGACGTCCTTAAAAAATAACTTTGCTTCAGGGCCCCAAGGTCCCATCGTCTCCACTTAGGAAACACAAGCTAAATAAAGCTATAAACATCAATGAAACCTCTCCAACCCGGCTGACCAGCGTGGAAAGTGTAGGCCAAATCCTCTGACTGCTCTACCTAATATAAGTCTTTACCAGTAGTACAGAGACGTGCTCCTGCAAAAAGACCTGATGATGATGATGATAAAAATATATGATAATTTGTCAGACTCTGTGGTTGCCTTGAGTTGCTCGTTATTAAACTAAAGGCCCTGGATTTGATTGCCAAAGATTGCCAAAGTTTTTTTTTTTTTAATTTCATTTTTGTATTCTTTTTTTTTTATATTTCCTATTTGAAATTTTACATAGGTATTATAATAAAAAGTATTGAATCTGTATCCTTACGCAAGCCTCCCAAAGGACCGGGGTAAAAAGAAAGACCCGTGAATCCATAAAGAAAGATAAAGTAAAGTAATATATATTAATAGTTAACAAAGGAACAAAAATATAAGTACATTTATATTTAGACAAAATAATGAGATACTTATGTGCTACCTAAATATAAGCCCTTTAATTTTACCAAGAATAAAACCGTTTTATTAAGTTAATTTCACATTTTACTCTCAACGTATTCCCGGAATGGCAGGCCGGAGGCAGCCCTGGGCAAATAATTACAGTCAAAATTATTCATAATTCTGCACACCCGGACAATTCAGGGCATGCCGAGGGCCTGAGATACCGCCAGAGGCCATTTCAAAACAATCCCGAATGCCATCTACATTCATCATCTCTTTCTAATCACTGTAGTTTGAAAGAGAAGTCCGATCTAAAATCCTGTAATTTTACGTCGACACGTGGTCTAGAAGAGCGTGGGAGAACGCCTGGGGTTTCGCAAATGTGTTATTTGTTATTGCCTGTTTGTGACATGCAATTTTTTTTACAACGAGGTGTAGGCGTGAATTGGGATGTTGGTATGCCTTTGATACGATAGCTGGTGATGTAATGTATTATGATGTAGATGAGAATAGCATTACTACCCGAGACTTGACTAGATTTACATTGAGTGCTTGGTGCTTGGCTTGATGAGAGTATGTACCTGACGTTTCAAATTATTTTGTCGTATGTACCTGTACATTTAGATACCTATAGGTAATAAATAGGATAAGAAATCGAACCCACATTTACTCGTGAATCTTTTTCAGATTATGGTTTAGTCAATTATACTAATAGACATACATACATCAATTTACAAAATAATAAAGTATTGTTATTTTTTCAAAATAAAAAACCGATTTCAATACCAGAAAAACGAAATATTTAAACAACTTTGATGATATATATTTCCTTTAGTTATATTAGTTTAAAAACAAACCACACACCCGATTTTAATAAAATTTCTATGGGACCACCTGAAAAGTATAACTATACTATTCAATATACTATACTATTTAAACAAAAAAAGAATTTTCCGAATAGGTCCAGGCGTCTTCGTAATCGGGGAACATACATAAAAATAAAAAGATACAGATACATTATCACGTCTTTATCCTAACGGGGCAGGCAGAGCATTTTAGATTTTGCGGCATTAAGCAGACGCAAAATCCAAAGGCCACCAGCGTTATGGGTGGCGAGAAGATGGAAAAGGAATCAAAATAGTGATAGGTTGCTAGCCGCATCGCCTATTAAAATGATAAGTATTTTCACCCATTCCCTCGATCGGCTTTAACGATCTGCGCGGGAAGAAAAGCAGCTGGTACATTCCACGTTTTTTCTTTTCTCCCCATCGAGCATGAAAGAAAATAAAAAGATTCCGACGAATAGATAACCTCCTCCTTTTTTAAAGTCGGTTAATATATAAATAAATATGTCACGAACGACCTGTTTAAGGTCTCAATATTTATTGTTAAATCCGGATGTTGTTCAACCTACATCACGCTGGGTGGCTCCAAGATTTATAACTCTGAAAGACATACTAGCTAAACGATCATACCGGTTACCGGGTCTCTCTTCGATACAACATATGGAGGGTACAGAAACATCATCATTCGCCTCTGCGTCTGTGTCTTCAAAAAATTATATTTTATATTTTAGTTTTATGCAGCCTGCTGGGAAACAATACCAATAATAATTTAGTATATTTATAATTAAATTGTTAACAAAAAAAACAACCGACTTAAATTTTTTTAAGGAGTTTCTTTCATTTCTCCAAAGTTCTTCATCATATCTTCTCCAAAATAGGACTAACTTGGTAGTAAAGGCTTTCAAATAAAAAAAGAATCATCAAAATCGGTTCACAATTGGCTAAGATATCGCGTAACAAACATGCATAAAAAAATATTTAAAAAATAATAAGCATACAGTCGAATTGATAACCTCCTCCTTTTTTGAAGTCGGTTAAAAAGGCTGCCCGATAAACAGTAAATTAAAGAATTGACAGAACTTAGTCCCCCTGTTACATATGCTTTGCTTCTGTACTCTGGCCATTTTGTGCCTCTAGTGCGAACACGTACTAGTAAGTCGTCTATTTATGGCTTTATACACCGGGGGTTTTAATGTCCACATCTTTATTATTTAGCGCTTATAGATGAATAATATTTAGTTAACTAACTGTGAATTTACCGGCATCGAACTGGAATATCAAGCTACGATTAAATATTCGTATTTATTGAAATAACGTGCGAATTTATTTTGTCAATTTTATCACAGTAATTAGGTAAATTGCATTGCTACAAATTTCAGGCGGAAAAGAAGTAAATAAGATTTAAAAAAATAATCATGAACGTTTTAAAAATATAATAAAAAGTAATTGATTTGTGTAAGTGTGCAAAACAATTTTTCTTACTATTATAGTATATGGTTTTTACGACCCTTCGCTAAGTCTGCCCCGTAAAAGGACACCTAAAGAACTCTTAGTCTGTATCAAGTAACACCACATACTAAAACTCAATACCCACTCAGTACGTATAGTTGTGAAAATATTTAGGACAAAGATATTAAACATAAGAAACTAGATATTGGAGTGCCAAGAACCGAAACGCGATACTGTGTTGAGCAAGTGGCAACAACTTGAATACCAAGATAACTGACCCCGGTAATGTGAGACTGCAGGAAAAGAGTATTCTTCACTTCGCACATGGTCACTTGACTTGATAAATAACACTAAGGGTTGGATCTCATCTATCAGCACGGAACAGCACTTTCCTATGCTGCTATCCTTTTCTGTCGCTCAGGACAGTAATTTGCTAGAGCGAGAGAGAGCGACGAAACGCTGCAGCACGGCCGGTGCTGAAGCGTTCCGTCGCTCTCTCTCGCTCTAGCAAATGACGCTCGATTAAATATATTGTATTTACCGCTTACCTACTTACCCGCATCGGAATTCCTGAAGGACTGCATTAGCTTCAGAATATCAACTGGTGCGCTACGCCTGTAGTCCTCTAAAGCAAGAGTCGAGTCGAGCCATCGATATGCCTTTATATTAGTAAAGCAATTAGGACAAGGAAACGATTTCCTCTCTGTACAAATTTTCGCAATATCTTAACCTAATAACAGTCTTGTGGAAGTCTTTCGAAATCGAAAAGCAGCTTTCTGAGTCGAAGATGTTTTGCGAAATACTAATGAAGTACGTTCGATTTCCCATCAAGATAGCGGCAAAATTGCTTTGGATAGCTAGATGTAATGTTGATTAAATGAACGTACGTAGGACGTTTCAATCTTAACCTAAGTGGCGTACTTGTATTATTCAGGTCAGTACCTAAAATCTAATTTTATTCTTAAACATTTTTGCAATGGGATAAATACGGTCAATATGATACGACAATGTACAAAAAATAATTTATTCCAACACAAAAAGGTTTTACTTTCGTGCTGGTTTTGGAAGCAAAAAAAAAACAGAATGCACTTGCTGCCCCTCCTCCCGCGCAAATCGGGAGAGATCTATTTCCTTGATGATATTTTCTGATCTGCATATTCAACGGGTGTTGATAAATAAAAAAATATCGTACCAACATTTGACGCTAATCACACTCATTTACACACTCTGTATCAAGAATAAATCCCAAGCATAAGAAAGCCCGCGGGATAAATGAGTGGTCTTGAATCGAGCGATCCATGGACTGCACCGGAAAAACTGCAGGCATCGCCGGGGGCGCAGCGATAACTTACGCTCTGATTTCTATTTTCAATTAGTAAGAATCCTCCAGCCCTCGGGCGTAAAAAATTGTCTACTTTATGAAAAAGGGCTGTGCACGTTGGTCATTGGCTAACATCGCTACATAAATGTCCGTGATAATTAGACGATGTGAGATGTGAATTTGATGACTGTTGTTCCAATATACCCAATGACCTATACCTAATCGTTTCGTCGAACAGTCGCAGTAAACTGGAAGACACATTCATCTTAAATTTGCTTTTTTTTTCTTACTTACATACGACGCGACGCGAATCTATTTTTGTATAGTTTGTCAGATTATTTTGGGACTCTACTCTTTCGGGAATTTGGCAACCTAAAAACTTGGGACTAGCATTGACAGGAAGACATATAAAAGGTAAACTGTGGCGGATGGACTGTATATTAATGGAAAACTACTAAATGAGGCGAGATTATGATGAGAAATGAAAAGAAACCACTTTGTATAAGCCTTGTATTCCTTCTCCAACGATATGTACAACCAAACTGACAAAGTCAATATAAAAACAAAGTATATTTGTAAAAAAGGAAAATAACTATATACAAATCCAAAGAGTTCGTAACATAAACTGACCGAATTTATTGTACTAACCCGCAGAAAATGCAATCGAATCCAATGACTATAAAGTAATACTTGGCTATAGTATAGTATCAGCATCCGTTGATCAGGCGAGCTTACAACAAATGACTGTCACAGGTTCCGCCTAGCAACCGGGTGACAGTCAGCAAGTGGTGCAAGTTGAAAACTTAAAGATATTAAGCTGTTATTTCATTATCCAATTTGAAGGAATCCTAACTGGGAAATCGGAAGATGTAATCGCAGTTAGGTTTGGACTGATCGGATCCGATTCAGAGTAAAAAGGACGTTCCGACCGCTCTACTTCCTTGTAATCTGTGAATTCCGAAACGCAATAGGTCACAAAAAAGATAATAAACAGGAATAACCTTATAATAAAAGCAATAAAGATAGTTTTTGTATGCGTCGCCGTCGGTCATGCGCCTCGACTTAAGATGCAATTTAGTATAGTGTGATCACTAGCTAACAATTTGGGAACCTTCAAATTGGATATAGTCTAATAACCACTATAAAAAACTATTAAGTTGTCAGACGATATGGGCAATGCAAGTGGCTTCTAATTAGTTCTTTTGGTAATCCAGGCTTATTTAGATAGTGCTAGTTTCTTGCCTGTTGCGTATAATTTAATTTAAGTAATAATTATTACCTTAAACGCTATTAGCGTTAAGTCCGCCAATTGTAAACAGTTGTGTCCACCACCCACGTGATAGAAGTACTATTTATACAGGATGACTTTTTGTCCACCAGCCAAATTTTTGGAGCAAGTTCAGTCCATGATACTAAACTACTTTCTATAAAAAAATGTATTGAAAATAGATAACATTTTTTCGTCCTCCCATACAAAATCATTTGGGCTGAGCGCCAATCTGTATGGGAAGGCAAAATTTTTTTATCGTTTTTCGTTAATTGTTTTTATGGAAAGTAGTTCAGTATCATGGACTGAACTTGCTCCAAAACTTTGGCTGGTGGTTGAAAGTCAGCCCGTATGTAGATAGAACGAAAATAAAACTATTTTGCGGCAGAATGTTCTTTAGTCTGGTATTACATCCACCAGCTCCGCCCCCTCATATTACTTGCACCCCTTCTACCAACTTCTCGATGTGTCCCAAAGGCAAACTGGTAGATAATGCATAGCGTTAAGTTTGACCCATTGTAATCAATCAAATATGAAATTGTGTGCAATAAACTTAAATAAATAAATATTATATTGCAGTCCTGTTTACTCACCGAGCTATCGTTACCACAGATGATGACGATCTGTGGTAACAGATAGTCATATTTGTCATCACAAACGCATCAAAATGGCATCACATTTGTGATGCGTTATTTAACACTACGCCTGCTGAAAACGCACCGTATATGTTTTCATTCTTCGCAAAACACACACGGTGCATTTTTTAGCAGGCGAAGTGACAAAAAAGTAATTTCCTTACCTACGAAGCTCTAACTCTGTCTTTTTTGTAAGATTAAAAATTATAGCTTCTATATTACAACTTGATTTGAAAAAAAATAAAGCAAATTATCATTTTTCCGCTACCGCTTATAAAACAGCCACGCAAAGATCATGTCTTGTCACCTTGTCATGGATAACCCACAAACGGCGACAAAACACCACCTCACCTACTTGTCCGCGATTAATTGAATTGAACTACAGGAAATGTTATGCCGTTTGACGAGAGTTTTAAAAGATGGATTTTGTAAAAAATTGCGACCAAAGAGAAAGATATTAGCTTAGACCTAAATTTTATCTGAGGATATTAGTTTTAATTACATTTGTTGCTTACAAATTATAGTATGATTTACAAATTCGTGCTAGGTGATAGCCCGTTTCACCGTTTGCGAAATAATTGACCAAGTCGGAAATGCCTCACTTTTTTATGGCAAGATACAAAATCACGTCTATCCCTAACAGAGCCTAGAGCCGTAAGATCCAAAGGATACAGCATTATGTGAAGTGAAGGGCATGAAGATGGGAAAAGGCAATCAAAATAGGGTTTGCTGCATGTCAATATTCTCTCCCATTCCCTTGATCGGCTTTTACGATCTGCGCCGGATGAGGTTGCAGCTGTACATCTTACGTTTTTATATCCTCCCTGAGCAACATAGTAGGCAAGTTTCCTTTTCAATCAAAACATTGCGCCTTGATATAAAATGCAAATTCGCCAAATCCTGTTTTACCGTAACCGTTTAAAACCGCTAATAACGCGTTAATAAAACACCACCATTACGTTAAACGGCTCGTGTTAGCACTCGTCTGGCGGTTGCCACTACCACAAGTTCTGCCATTGATCTTACGATTTTTTGTTGTAGGTATGCTTTTGTTATAAAGGTATTATCAAGTAGATAAACATTTTATCAACAACTTTTATTTTTATTTTTTAAGTGTAGTATTAATTTTTTACAGAACTTTCAGTAAAAAAAACAGTATTATCAAATACTGATTACATTCCTCAAGAAACATATAGCGAAACATGCTTATTTATTATATATATTTTGTTTCATTTTTATAAATATAACTGAAAAAGAAAGTGGATACCTAAACAACTTGTAGGAATTTAATTGAAACTAGACTACCTAAGTTAGGCACACTTAAATTAAAACTAGTGTACTTAAGTTAGGCACGCAACTCTAATTAAGAATTATACATAAACGTTTGTTTTTGTATCTTTTTTTAATTAATCGTACAATACGCGTCAGGGTTTGTTTCTGCAAAGCGGATAGAGGATATTATGCTATTATTGGGATATTATTAATTGCACATCAAATAAACAATCACCCATCAATTTAATCTCATCATAAATACTCACTGCACAGCAAATAAATACTGACTGCACATCAAATTTACTAGATGAGGGCAAACCTATAGGTTAGGTTATGTTAGAACTGCGACCAAAACACGCACGAGCCGATTGAGCAAAGCGAGCGTGCCATGGCAGCGGCCGGCGAGCGCTAGGAAAGTTCTATCCATTTTACTACGCTACAAATATAAATTGCAGTTTATTTAGTAATATTTTCAGTTCAGTATTTTGGTGTGCAATCAGTAATTTTGATTTGCGTTTAAATAATACCCGCTATTATTCAAGTTTTACGAATCACGCCTAGTTTTACATAAACAGTAATTGGATATTTCATTGCCATTGTTTCCACTCCAAGTGTGTTAAGAACATGTTCATAGTCATGTAACAAATATACTTTATAACCTCTTTTGTGTACCTACTACAGTTAGATGAAGTTTATTAACATTTAATTTTAACAAAAAGTAGACAACAAAATATGCTAATATGAAATTATGCATTTTTTACAACAACACAAATTTTACAAAACAAAAAAATCTAAAAAATCTCGAATCAACTTTACTTCTGTCCACAAATCTGTTTTCATCGAGAAAAAGTGTAATGGTAGTGGCAACAACCACCGTTTAGCGGTTTTGTGCGAGTAGTCTACTTTTTGTCACCCTGGTTCTCAGTGGAGCATTCCTTGGCTCAATGCTGTTTGACGTCGTTGCTCATTAGATATTTTCTTCTTTTTTTCATCTGTCTCCGCTTGATTGATCTGTCGGCATGAGAAGGAATCGTTAGGTATGCTGAATCTGTTCAAGTGATTATATTCTCTTCGAATTTCTATCGGTTATGAGAAAGGCATTTCCCGTTATTTTATTTTTTTATTAGGTGCCTACTTTATAATAAATGCTTTCGTATATACGCTATTGTTTATGTAAGACTTTGCTACTAACGTCCAAATGCCCAAAACATTGTTATTCTGTTATGATTATGAATGTTATAATAAATAGATTTTTTTATATTAAGTACAAAAGTTTTTGCGTACGGTCAGGTCGATCGACGACATCAAACAAATCGCAGAATATGTAGATTTATTCTCTTGTTCTCTGAGCGAATTTATAAGAACATCATTGTATATACTAAGTTACTGTATTTAAGGTGCTATTCTATCGTATTGGTGTAAACTGTAAAGATAGATTTAAGCTTTGAAATAAACAAATAAACAAATAAACGTAGATAGTGTTGGGAGTTAGGAGGAACTGGATCACTAGTGCCAGGGATTTAATAACCCAGACAATAGGAGACTATGTTCAGTTATAGCTAATAAGGGCTAATAAAAGCAATGTCACTTTCAAATTTCTTCCCATTTTTACCAATAAAAAATAAAAGTATGACACCAGAAGAAAAAACAAATTCGAAAGAGCAAATATACAAATGGGGGGGACGGGGGACTTAACCTCTTCCAGCGTGCGATAAAATTGGGATGATATTTACTCGACTGTCATTTTTCAAAATTATGGTAATTCCTGAAATATGATTTTTTTACAGTTTTCAACCCCACGCCATTTTCGTTTCCGCAATTTTGAAAGATTTCGAAAACTGAGTCGAAAAAAATTCTATAAAATTATCGAATTATATTAAATTTATTCTGCGATGCGACCCTGAGTATAAATTTCACACATTGACGTGGGTACAGATATTTTGTTTCGTTTGTAGTAGTAGTAGGTATATATGTTACTATGACTCTAGGAAGTGTCATACCTGTGCCATTGTTTTGGTAGTTGTTTTTGTGGTGGTCACGTCCGTAACGGGACCCGCATGTGGAGTGCGCATGCGCAGCGTGCGACCTTTTCCCCTGTCGTGACATTTTGCGTGGTTGCGTACGAAATGCCGAATCCGTGACGACGAACAAGATAAATAACATCAAAATGACTATTAACCTGCTGTAACGAAGATTTGGTACTGCGCAGTTCGCAGAAATTCGTGTCGTGTTGTTTTGATAAGGAAAAGTCGGGAAGTAGGCTATTGTTGTTACCGTGATGATGTAATACGGCGTGGAAGACTATAATTAAACCAAAAAAATGGTTGCCTGTAAAGTCGGTTTTACGGGCGAAGATTTTACGTGACAACGGCGGCAGACCGATCATAGTTGAGTGGGAGAGAGACGCAAGGCATTCGGCGGGCCTCTCTCTCGTTCGGTGACTCATCGTAACGTTACCGAGCGTTACACTTTTTCATAAGTGACTCCCAGCCGCAACCTAATTTAAGACGTTGTCACGTCAAAATTTCGTAAGTAGACGAAGGTGTGTTGGCGCAGGACGAAAGGTGGTCGAAGTAGGACTAATAAATAATAAAATCACTAGTAAACCTTGGTAAAAATGATTTCTAAAAGATACAAGGAGGCGCGTCGCCAACATGTACACGAAACTTGGTTCAGTTCTGCGGTAGTGCAACACTTGGTTTGCTCCATGATCATCCATTTCACTGAGTTTCTAGGCATCCCTTCGCCCTTTTGCTTCAGATATTCCTCCAGAAAGTCTTTTCACCTCTGCTTTACGGGTTTTCCGTGAGGTCGCTTCTGTAGTGACACAGAAGATAGTAATAGTATTACATAGTAGCGGGACTAGCGGGGTACAGATAAGTTATGACAACTCTTGTGTCATTCATTCTCTCAAAATCACCTGCCAATGTTAGCCTTTGCGCAAAACCTGACGGTAGTTTCTTAGTTCAACACCTCCAGTTCATAATTCATAGTCATGAAGAGGCCGGTGGTCTGGTGGGGGTACGCTTTGCTTGCTAGCGCTTTCGCAAGTTAGGCAACCCCAGGCGGAGTCAGCTCTTGGGGATGGGTGACCACAAGTGGTATAAAAATTTCATGAGCTTGATCACCTTGTCCTGGCTGTCATCACTGTTGACAATAGTCAAGCTATGTTGGATGCCTTTGACAGCTTAAAAAATCTGACACCGGTGTTGGCCACTTACACACATGAAAAACAAACAAGTGAAAAACAGGCGCGATCACAACCAGTGATTTGGTCATGAGCCAGAAACAAAAGTTCGAAATTTAATAAGTACATATTTTTGGGTATAGAGGTAGGGGGAGGGGGATTCAAGACCCTATAACACATCCCTCCTTCTCTGCAGCCACACCTGCTGATACAAATCGTAGGGTACTTTCACGAATGTATAAAACAATATACAACGCAACCTAATAACATATCATTTATATTATTTATAGCTTTATTGAGCTTAAATCATAATTTGAGATATACCTTTCAAATACCGAATCAGACACGCATCGCCGCGAGATTGAGAGGGTATATAATTAAAGATATACATTATGTATGTACGGCGGCGGAATTCGTTATGCTCGATGAATAGATAAATTGTGAATGTGGTGAGCACACAGAGCTGGAGCAAGCGATATGGCTTTCTTCTAGTGTCCAGTAGCATAACAGTTTTGCTTTTACGTCATCAAAGTTATGGATACTTTTTTTGACTTTTATAATTTTTCAGGGTCTTCTACAGTTCTTCTACATCGACAAGTTTATTTGCTAGGCAAATAAAAAAAAACCCCAACATGCAAGAACGTCATCTAGTGATAAGTAGCGGAATTACCGATATGACTTATACCGTAGCACCGTAGCGCCATCTATTATTTGCTAGAGAAAGTTTTGACTTTCAACCGTTAACCCGCAATAACTTTTAAACGGCTGAACCGATTTTCATCGAACATAACGAACTTGCTTTTACGTTAAAAAACCGTATTGAAATCGGTCCATCCGTTCAAGCGCTACGATGTCGCAGACAGACAGACATTAGCGTCAAATTTATAACAACAAACAATGGGAATAGGCCTCTCACAATTAATGAATTTTACATACGGCGGCGGTCCTGTTTACTACCTACAGTACCTACATACTGTCAAATGGACACTTTAACGATTTGCCATTTTGACAATAACTCATTTGGACATGAATGCTGGTGACAAAATGGACATTTTGTCACCAGCATTTTATATATTTTGACAGTTTGTACGTAGTATATTAGTCTGAGGTACAATCAAGCAGTAAACCCCTCATCCATGTACGTACCATCTTGCCTTCAGTACATACTAATCTAAGCCTTTTTTTTATTTTAGGGCAAATCGGTGATTCGGCCTATCGCGTTCAAGCCACTCGGCGGACGCCTGTCTGCCGGCGGCGAGCGGTATGGCTCAACTCCGGTTCTTGCTAGCAGACCACCATCGCACATGACACTCTATGGCAGTAAGTATTTCTTTTAGACCCTCTATAGCGTACGACCTCCGTGGCATAGTGGTTAACACGGCAGTCGGCCATTCCGAAGGTTCCGGGTTCGATCCACAATTCCACAGCCAGGGCAAGTTGGAAAATGGCCTTTTTCAAACTGTCTTTGGTCTTGGATCTACATATGTATTTGTTGTCAAATATCGTTGAGTTAGTATCCCATACTCGTAACACAAGTTTAAACTTACTTTGGGAATGCTCAATCAGTGTGATTTGTCTCTATATATTTATTTATTTGCATATATTATACTAGCTGTGCCCGCGACTTCGTTCGCGTGGTTGTCGGAATGTTATATAGCCTAAAGCCTTCCTCTATAAATGGACTACCCAACAAAAAAAGAATTTTTCAAATCGGACCATTAGTTCCTGAGATTAGCGCGTTTAAACAAACAAACAAACAAACAAACAAACAAACAAACTCTTCCGCTTTATAATATTAGTATAGATTTTTATTAAGTTTATTCTAGTTTAATTAAGTTTTTTATTTATTATTTTTAATATGTACATATACATATAACAAATAATAACATATGTATATGTACATATAACAAATAATAAATAATAAATAAAACACTATGTATCGACGCTATCGGCCTCAAATGAAAAATTAAATATATATAAATAAATAGGACATATCCTATTCATATATATATTTCATTTTTCTTTGAGGCCGATAGCGTCGAAGTCACCTGGTTGATATAGGTATAAAGTGATAAATATCATGTCCACATTCATCATGCATCTAGCCTTCTAAGGCAGACACATATTTCTCTTATGACTTTTAAAAACAGTTTTTGCACTCCATAGCTATATTAAAACCTTTTAATTACAATCATTAGTAGAACACAAAACCGTAAAAAAAAACATTTTTTTTCTCCTATATTTCTAATAAATAGCTAACCCACTGACTTTACTATCAGCGTGGCCGTTAACGGGTGGAAATTACCCTGTATAAAAGCAAACTTTACGTACAACCCGATCGAGTTAACTGCGAACCTGGTGTCTTCGGCCGCTCATACTAGCGAGGTGCGCAGTTAACTTGATCAGGTTGTAATGTATACTCGTAACAAACAAGAAAAGAAACTCTTATTAGAATAAACTGTTTAGCGTTTCATTAAAATTTAAATAAATATTTGCTAAACAGGTTCATCAGATGTCCGCGAAGCGCGCTGGTGCGGGTCTCCGCAGCCTGCATCGCTGTCCGCTCTGCCGCCCGCCACGCTCTCCGCTCCGCTACATCAACGACATCACTCTGCTATTGTGTGAGTAGATATAAAAAGTTCCGTAATCTTTCTCTTTTTCTCTTGTTCTCTAGGCTAAGAAAAATATATTTTTGATTTTATATATATAGAGTCGAATATATAACGTCTAACAAAATATACTGAAACTATTTTAAAGGTGAATTCAGTCCATAATACTGAACAACTTTCCCCAAGGAACATATAACGAAATATGAAAAATATTTTTTTGCTTTTCATACAAACTCGGATCAGCTGGTCAGTCGATTAGTATTGGAGGCCAAAAAATATTTTTCATATTTCGATATATGTTCCTTGGAGAAAGTTGTTCAGTATCATGAACTGAATCCACCCTTAAAATAGTTTCAGTATATTTTGTTAGACCCTGTATTTAGAATCATGTTTTATCTATGGTCACTAATACTTACAGCATTTTTGGCTAGTTTTGATTGAGTAGCTGATTCATAAACGATGTCTGCTAATCAATTAATATATAGTAATAGACGATGACGAGAGATGATCATCTTCAGGGCGAGTTTCAGGAATGGCGACCCGACGACTAAATAGATCGAAACGTGGTCGGCCGTTTCCGACTGTATTACCACAGGCCGGAATCTCCTAAGGTACGCGCCATATGCGTCCCCGTTCCCGTTCCCGGCCGTCAAGAACCGGGGGAGAGGTGCGGGTGCGGGGAACGGGTACGCATATTGCGCGTACCTTAGGAGATTCCGTTCTGTTTACTCTTACTGTATTCTGTGGTATTACGTGAGTCAACTGTTTTAAATTAATTTATTAACTATATAGATTTACCTCACGTTAGTTTTAATAAAATGATACTTGTCTGTGAAAAATGTAGGTATTGCATACTGTTGCAAGTATTGATTTTTCTGAATACACTCCCCTAGGTACGACAAATACAACCGTATCTAATTTAGTACAGCAGCTGCTCAAGGATGGGGTTGATTTTTTTTTTGGTTTTTCTGCAACTCACAAATATATGTTCTGTAAAGAAAATGTTAAAAGTCATGACTTTCCTTTAAAATTTACTCATCATCATAACTTTCAAACTCACTCTTAGAAGTCTTAGAACTAGTGGTTCGCCCGGAACTGTGAACTCGAGACCCCATATCTCGGCAACCGCTTAACCGATTTGGCTCATGTTCGAACTTAAACATTATAATAACCACATCTATACACCTACCATGACGCTCTGTTTTAAAATACTCGACTTATCGTCGAACGAACATACCCACAGACAAAAAAACACCGGATTGTTCAAGTTGAGAACTTCGCTTGATCAATAATTTTGCTCACACTCACAGAACAAGTTTATTTGCCAAAGAAATTAAAAAAAAACCGACTTTCAAGCGTTTACCCTTATAATATCGTTTTATGGCTAAACCGATTTTCATCAAACATAGCTAAGAACCATTACGACAACCTGTCTAGGCTTTCGTTTAAAAAAACGAAATCGGTCTATTCGTTCTATTCGTTTAGTAGCCATGCTGCCACAAATAGACACACAGACACGTCAAACTTATAACACCCCCTCTTTTTCGCCGGAGGTTTAATAATAACTTCTAAAGACACCATCCGCTCCGCTTATCACTGTCACCACTTCCGACATAGCCAGTAAAGACTGCGGATTTTCTCGAATTATTGTGAAGATATTACAAATACGCTAATAAGGCCACCACGATACTATTCAATCAATGAAAATTCCTTTATTCATGAATAAATAAAGTTGATTTAAAATTCTTCATCAATCAGTGTTTTCACGTATGGGTGGGTAACCATTAATATAGTGAGCCGTTTTTAAAAAATTTCTGAAGACCGAAAACGAGATGATATCAGCACGTTTACTTTATAAAATAACACGACAGTCGTCCAATAGTTATTTCTATTATAGACTATTTCAAAGTCAAACCATTTTTTTTTTAATTAAACAATGTTGCATTAGCCAGGTTTGTTTTTTCCGAACATCGGATATCGCTATCGATTGTTTAAATGCTTATTATCTATTGAACCAACAAGAACTGATTTTTTTTTCGCACAACGTATACTACCTACTGAATAGTATATACCGAATAGTATACCTACTGATACAGTAGGTATTACTATTCAACGCAATGCAACGGAAATACGGCCAGCTTTGTGGCACTATGCCAAATGAACACAATTTTTTAGATTAAATTTGTATAATGTAGATATTTAACTTTTCTGTATGTGTAAATATAGAAATAATTTTATCTTCCTTTTTTAAAAAAATACAAATGCAGCTAAGTTACTGCGCAAGGGCATAACTTATTAGTAATCTGTGGCAAGGGAAGAAGTTGATTATTTATCGGAACTTTAAGATGCCTACCTATGCCATGATAGAACTGTTCGTTCTTAAATGGCCGACGGCAGAGACAGTGGTGTCTGTCAATTAAACGGCTTAATTAAAGCTATTAGCGATAACGAGGGCTTGACGAGACGCTCGCATGTGTGGCGCAGACTTAACAATCACAACTTAGCGAAGGTAAAGAAAAGGAGTCAAATATAGAACATCTGTAGAACATATCGTTCATAGAGACTACATAGTAAGGAACGTAATAAAGTGTACCCAAGATTGGTATTACTCAGTGGCCCATGAATATGCAAGCTAGTCACATGTTTGGAAGGATTTTTTTATACTTGTGACCGGCTGCTATCACAATGGGGATGTCTAGGTCAAAATTAGGCCGCCAGTTAGATCATGCAAAAATAATAAACCCGTATTTTTCGGATTAACAAATTAGTAAAAATTGACAAAGATACAGACAGAGCATCGAAGTTCCGGAGTGGTGGCTTGTGACGTCACCGCCCTGTAAAAATCATACAAGACCGTGACGGCATGCGAAATTAAAATGTGCTGTATCTTCGTGATTATTTTTTGGTTATTAAATTAATGCATACGGGAATTAACGCTAAACGTACCTTTTTTTATTTATTTTGCTGACGTTTCGTTCGGGTTTCACCGAACGTGGTCCCAGCTTGACTGAAGCAGCGATGACGCCTACGCCTCCCCCTACGCGTAAACAAATAAAATAAACGGACAAGTGCGAGTCGGACTCGTACATGTAGGGTTCCGTACCACCGTACAATGTTTTAAAACGCTGAAGAAACACTTTTCCTGTATGACGACCCCCTTTAATTTTTAACTTTATCTAATTTTTAGTATTTGTTGTTAAAGTGGTCATAGTAATACATAATTGGTGAAAATATCAAGTATCTAGTAAATGCCATTATAAAGATCGAGTTAAAAACGATAAAAAATACACGTTTCTTGTATGACAGCCCCCTTTAATTTTTAACTTTTTTTATTTTTAGTATTTGTTGTTATAGCAGCTACAGTAATACATAATCGGTGAAAATTTTAAGTGTCTAGTTATTACGGTTCAAGAGATAGAGCCCTGTGACAGACGGACACACAGACAGACAGACGGACAGATAGACGGACAGACGGACAGACAGCGGAGTCTCAGTAATAGGGTCCCGTGCAAATGCAACGCGATAGTTTAAAAGTATTTATTTGTTGGTTATTGAAAAAAATATGTCTACATGCTTATTTCTGTTTCTGTTCACCGTAGCATTGGCGTTAAGGGGCTAACGATTGAATCGTATGAAGTTTAGTTTTATCTATCCTACAGAGGATAAAATCGTAATATGTAGTATGTAATCTGAAAATGTTTACTGAGTAATGTTTTTTAGGGAATTTAAATATTTTCTTATACGTTAAAAAGAAAATCATAACAATCTAAATAGTACTATTATTGTTTTTGGTATACAATAGTTTACAAGAGCTGCATATGTGTACTTGTTCATTTTATCTCTGACTTGAATGAGCTCTAACTCTGCGGTGATAAAATGTTGCTGTAAGTTTCGCTTTCATAAATTTTATGGATTTATTACTGTGTAGCAATCTCTATATATAACAGTTTAATGATGCAACTCTGACCTTCATTGTTGAAGGTACGTTCATTTAGCAATATTTTAATGAGGATGGTTGTTAGGTGATATGCTTATTGGCCTAAATAGAGACTGTAGGGCAAAGATATTTTTAGATTGTTAGGCCTTCCTCATATCTAGGTAAATTGATGGAGGTTGATTGGTGGGCAAGAACAAATTAATTACGTATACTTTATACATATTTACACATATTAGGTACTCCTAAACGATGACATGGTAGAAAGATAGTTTAATTTCACTCTTTTCTTGTCTTTATCTCGCTTATATAATGTCTAAAAAAAATATAGTGAAACTATCTTATGGTAAGATTCACTCCATAATAATGAACAACTTTCCCTAAGGAACTACATCATCATCAGGTATTTTTAAGTGTCCACTGCAGGAGCACGACCCTCTCTGTACTACGAGAGCCATATATTAGCCAGGCCTACACTTTCCACGCTGGCTAGACGGGTTGAAGAGGTCTCACTTTAGCTTGTGTCTAAATCGCCTTTTACGACATCCACAGGAATATTTGGAGTGGTTCTATTCTACTCTGCCAGGAACTGCACGGCTAGCGTATTAGTCAATTTGTAAAGGGAGGCTAAAAATGTTGTTTCTTTTGATAAACGTATTTATGATTTTTGGGGAAAGTTATCCTATATACTACAATATCCTATCATAGAGTGAATCTTACCTTTAGATATAGTTTCACTTCACTATATTTTTTTTTAGACTTAATAACTACCCATGAGATATAAACAGTCTTTAGAAACATTGTTTTAATTTATATATTAATTTAATATTTTATTAATTGGTTTTTGTCTTCACTCCCATTTCTCCTTTAACTCTGACTGAGACTCTTTCTTTGATAAAAACAAGCAGATGACACTCTTGCTACCGTGTCATCTTCTCGTTATTGACAAACAGCAATTTGCAATTCAGGTGACCAATATTAAAATCATATCGAGTACTTATCGCATCTTTAAACCTAAATACAACCAGTTCGAAACGTCCTTATTGTCCCGAATTTGTAGAAAGCAGCATATTATCGGCGGCACGCGCGCTCACTGCCATTCTGCCACACGCCGCTTGTCACGACAGAAGATCGTACGTGTGCACCCATCTTTATTTTATGTCAAATTTATTCCTCTCCAAAGTTTTCTGTAACGACGGTAAAATCTGGAATTACAGGATTTTTCATAGAATTTGTACCATATTTTTCAACAAGTAGCGACAACGACGTCGGCACAAAAAGTCTTAGTGGCTCAGTTTTCAAGGGATGCGATATATGGGACAGTGTGATAAAATTTTAGTGCCGTGGGAAATAGTTGGAGTTACATGGTTATTGTGATGTGTTCGGGGCGCGCGACCTATGAATAGGTGAGTCATTCGAATTGGAAATTAGTTCTTCGATTTGCTTAGGCATTATTGAATTATGTATATGTTTTGTTATTTGTTTATGGTCAAGTCGAAGAAAATATTAAAGCAAGTATTTCTTTGTTACGTGTTTTAGCATAGACTCTACTTCTACAATGCTACATAACATATAATATTACATAAATGTACCGTATGCATTTAGAAGTTTTATCAGATTTTCATTAATTAAAGACAGTATTAGGTCCTTTCGATCAGAAGACTACGTAGGTACCTTGTTTAATTAATTTATTTAATTTATACATGAAGTTAATTGTTACCCAAAATCGCTCATCATATATGTATAATCGAGATTCAGAAATTCTAGGGTCCAAATTTCCCGAAATACATAAAAAATAATATATAACGTCTAAGAAAATATAGTGAAACTATTTTAAAGGTGAATTCAGTCCTTTATACTGAACAACTTTCCCCAAGGAACATATATCGAAATATGAAAAATATTTTTTGGTTTTCCATACAATTCGGATCAGCTGATCGGTCAACTTATATGGGAGGCCAAAAATTATTTTTCATATTTCGATATATGTTCCTTGGGGAAAGTTGTTCAGTACGATGGACTGAATCCACGCTTAAAATAGTTTCAGTATATTTTGTTAGACCCTGTATACACTACCATCATAGCTGTAATACACCATGTTTTGAACACAAATTATACGCATAACTCGTTACATAAATCCTAATAATCGTTTTGGCGCGTATTAAAATTTTATAACCTCTTACATTTTTTGTACAAAACAAGAATCATCGTGCGTGCAATTTAGAATGGGTAACGCATTTTGTGTACTTTGTTTTGTTTGTTCTATATGAGTCATTATAAATACAAAGCTCTTGAATGTCAACATTTTCTTTACGTAATTAATTAATATAAATTAATTTTAATTAATAAATAATTGTGTTTGAGTACTTATTACATACTATTTTATCTACTAATGTACCTATGTGGAAAAAGAAATCGAAACAGTGATGGGTAGCTATAGCCGCATCGCTTATTAGGTAACATGATTCGGATCTCCGAATGTCTAAGGATGTCTTTCCTAGAAACACTAGAAACGGCGAAAGATTGGATTCAGACACAACACCAAAAAGTAAACGATTTAAAAATAACTGTTACTATATGTGCATATGCATATACAATAAAATTCCTCAACGTATAAAAAATATGAGATTCACTTTGTTCAAAAAAACATTTGTATAACTGGCTAATGGATCATAGTTTTTACACAGTCCAGGAATTTCTAAGCCATGAAAAATCAATATAAAATATTCCTAGTAATAATAGAATTAATTATTTGTGATTCATAAATACCTATAACACTTACAAATAATATTAAATGTACATATAAGTAGTAATTATAAATATCGAGTCTATAAGTTTGCATGCTATTTACAATGGCTGAATAAGCGTAATTTATATGACTTGTATATCATCTTTTGTAAACCTTATTCAAAAGCAAATAAAGATTTAATTCATTCATTCATTCGCATTTTCACGGGAAGAGAAGCAGCTGGAAGGTAAGTACATTCTATATTTATCTCCCAGACCAGCTTGGAAGAATAAGCTAGTAAATCCCTCTAATTAAAACCATTGTTGACTAAAATGCCTAAAGCTAATGTACATCATTGCAAAATTACCACAATTCCACAACGCGCCGTCACCACCGACCATTTCCGCTGATTTTGTTATCAGCTATGCACCAATTGCAGCTGCACTTCCTTCAATTATCTTTCTGAGAGAGTTCTTGATGATTTTATAATGGACAATCGACGAGAATCGTTCTGGTCATAAGAAAGCAATTAAAAAATACTGGCACGTTAATAAATTTAGAAAAAAATATCGCTGGTTATACATATACATCGTGTTAATAAAAGAAAGCCAAACCTCTCAGATGGTACCTCAGCCCATGAAACTGAACAACTTTTGTTCAACAACTTTCACGAAATCCAAAAAAATAAAAATACGGATTTTCATACAAATTGACTCGATCAGCTGATCAGTTTGTATGAAACTAAAATATTTTTTTAGTTTCTTGAAAGTTGTTGAACAAAAGTTTTTCAGCTACATGGGCTGAGGTACCATCTGAGAGGTTTTGCGTTCTTTAATTAACACGATGTATACGGCCAGGTCTTCTTCTTGTATAGGTATTTAAGAGCCGCTCTTGTCGGTAGAGTGGTTTCCATGTCTCTCTTTACGCTTACTTCTAAACCTCTCTTCATGTTTTCACATTAAATTTTACTTTTATTTGATCAAAACATCTTCTGCTGGGTTTTCCTACTACTCGTTTTCCTTCTGTCTTTTTAGGGTTCCGTACCTCATAAGGAAAAAACGGAACCCTTATAGGATCACTTTGTTGTCCGTCTGTCCGTCCGTCCGTCCGTCTGTCAAGACCCTTTTTCTCAGGAACGCGTGGAGGTATGAAGCTGAAATTTATATCAATTACTCAGGTCTACTGTCCCTTGAAGCTGTGAAAAAATCAAACTTCTAAGCCAACGCAATCAAAAGATACAGCCGTTTATGCCGCAAATTTTCGACACTTGCAAGGGAATCAAAACCTACAGGGTGCTTCCCGTGAACTCAGAATCTTGAAATTTGGTACGGAGCAACGTCTTATAGCATAGATAAAGGAAAAATTACGAAAACCATAAATTTTTAGTTACATCACATAATATATTTTTTTTTAATAATTTTAAACTTACTACCCATTTCCTCATAAACGCGTAGAGGTATTAAATTGAAATTCATACCAAATACTAAACCTTGCAGGTTTGTACGGAACCCTCGGTGCGCGAGTCCGACTCGCACTTGGCCGGTTCTTTTTTTTTAAATTATTTATTTAAAGAATGCATCGTGTCGTGTCGTAGTAGATGACCGACCATTTTCCCTCCTTTATAATTTGTAATATTTGCCTTTTCTCTCCCACGAACCTACCACGAATATACCTTTTTGTTTGTTACTTTTTCTGTCCAACTTATTTCTTTCATTCTCCTCCAGCCCCACATTTCAAACGATTTTTTGGTCATCGTGTACGTTTCACACCCGTACAAGGCAGTACTCCTGATCTCTTACTAATTAAATTTTAGGCGCACTGTACTACAATTTTTAGATTATAGGTACCTACCGACAACAGCACTTCAATTTCTTTTTTGATTTATTAAATTTTACAACAATTAGCGCTGCAATAAGGTAGCGTAAATGATGTGGTTAGAGAATCTTTATTTTCTCAAATAAAAAAGCGCGATAAGGATGGTAAATAAAAATAAAATCTTTTATTTCGACCAACAGGGTTTATATTTTTATTCAGTTTAATTTATTTATTTTTATAGCAATGTAATTTTTCATCAAGTACCTACTCAAATACTTTTAAACGAAAACAAAGTAGGGGTACCAACCAAAATACTCGTAAAAATAAGTCACGCATAGATATGATGGATGGATGATTATGTAGTATTGCGTACTTATTTTCATAGAAAAAGTTTGGAGTTTTCAAATGGTAAACTGAAGCCTGTCCAACTAAAGCAATGATTATAACCTTCAAAATTTTATACAATGGATGTTGCCAAGAGATGAGTACTCGTACAGGAACCACGCGCCGTTGGTTAGATACATCTGATTTGCATGTACCAAAACATACAGCCTTTTAACTCTATAAATATAGTCGGTATTACCATGTGACAAGGTTTAAGATATTCCGTAGATTGTTTAGAAAATTTGATAATGAAACGCTTGGAATGAAACGTGATTTTCATAAAACAATGGAGTTTCATTTCTCTAATGTTTACCTTTCTCAATCGATTTAGAAATAAGGGTTAAGACGTAAAAAGGCTTTGACATAGATATATAATTATTGATAATATTTAAGAGTGCTCTACACTCCTAAATATTATCAATAATAACGAAATATTTACTTTGAAATAAAAACACAGTAAAGTACAGGACTAATTTTAGTCATTATAGGTTTCAAAAACACGATTGCTTTTAAAATTTTCTCGATAGAAAAAAATTGCGAAGTTGCCTCCAAATCACCTCCAAATAAACATAAATATACTAAAACGGCTAGTATTCAAGAAATACAATAAATAACTCTTAAATATTCCTTGTAAAACGAAAAAAAACCTCAAAAACCTGAAACGTGTAAACCAGTCTCATTGACCCGCTGCGATTCTTCCCTCCCAGCATGGCTCACTGTCTCGCTTCGGCTAGAGTATAAATTCGTGTGCGTGGAAGCGGGAGCAAAATTTAGATTATCAGCATCAGGCGCCCTCTTAACGCGAGCACTTAGAAAACTTAAGAGATCTAAAATAAATGTCACAGCTACACTATATAATACAAGACATTATAAACTTTATGTACAATGTCATAAGAAGACGTGATGTGGCGGCGGCGGCGGCTTGCATCGGCTCGAACAATCGCGCCCCGTTCATTCTATCAAGCGTTTCTATCTTATGACATTGTACATAAAGTTTATAATGTCTTGTAATTAAAATGCTCGTCGCGTCGCTGCCAATTCAGTGTAGAGCGAGCCTAAACGATTCACCCACTGACAACACGCCTCGCCGCGTTGCGCGGAATCTGTTGCGTTTTTATGGAATCTGACGCGTTCTAGTGGGTTGAACTAGGCGTGTTTTCTATACAAACTGAGATACTTGCATACAATGTTTAAATTTGCCGCCTCGCGCTCTGCGACGGTGCGCGGTGCAGTGGAATCACCGCCTAAAGAACAAACATTAAAGCATAATATCTTTTTTCTTCTTCTAAGAATCAACATAAATAACTTCATAATAAGATTGAGTCTTAAATTGCAGTGTAATAGCTAGCGCATTCGCATATATAAAGCTGCGATTAAAATTGTCGTGTAATGTTACACGCAATGTCAATTATAAAACAAAGAACAGTGGTGTGTGAGTTCACATCTATCACTGATGGTTCCGCATCTTTAATTTATTGTTTCTTTACATTCTTATCATTTTCGTTCTTCGTGCTTTATGTACAATTTTATTTTTATGAAAGGCCACGCTTAGCGTGATTGATAGTGGGCGTGAAGATGAAAAAAGCAAATGAAAATAGTGATGGGTTGCTAGCCGCATCGTCTATTAACATGTTTCAGATTCTCAGCCATTCCCTCAATCGACTTTTTGACAATACTTAAGAACGTAGTTTAATTTTTCTGAAATCCTGTGTTTACTTTTTCATTCTATCTCTTAGGCATTATTTTAACTTGCTATTCCAAGGTAGTAAAAGCTGTTGGATCAACTTAATCGCTCCATACGGGTTACTTTTTTTTCTCCTTATGATACGGAACCCTAATCAAAACAACTGCACTTGCTAAGGCTATGTGCAGTCAAGCGTTGACACCTTACGTTTTTATTCTCTATAACTCAGTGGAAGAGGTATTTTATTACAGTTATATCATGTAATGCTGATTTTATAACTATGATTAATTGTAAGTCGGCGGAAAAAGCCAATTTATGATCACCGTCGGTTGACTTCCATAAATTCACCTTGTCAACATCAATTTTCACGAAAATAATAATTTATGATACACCTTTGTGTAATTTAATATAACATCAGTACTTAAAACTTTTTTTTTCCTTTTATCTTGTTATGTATAATTAAGTATTTTGCAAATAATAAAACACTTGGATTTTAAACTATTATCTTAGGTATTTACTAAGCTTGCAAGTAAGTCTATTAAATTTTGATAGAAATCTTGACTTATGGTAATTTTGCTATAAGCTATAACTTATACGTTTACAATTTAGATAAATTAATACGTCACATTGTATTGTATTGTTATCAATTGTACTTTATCTCAGACCATGACAATACCTTGTAAATTGTAGTAAAGTTTAAAACTTGTAGGTACTTACCAAGGACAAAGATGGATGGCACGAAGGAATGCTCAAAATGCAATAGAATAAAGCATTAAATCCTCATAATACTAGAAGAGGAAAACATGTTTCAAATAAATACAATTGAAATTAAAATGAAACTAACAACTTCACCTTAAATAAAACGTATTCTAAATGACCTGTTTAAAAGATTTAGTTTGGAAAATGCAGTTATGAACTTACATTTCAGTTCTTCAATAAAAGAAACTCCTTGCACGACGCACCTTTTAACACCTCACGGTATGGCCATTAAGTCAACGGGAAGATGCGTGAACTGACCGTAGCCAAGATCCACTTTCGAGTGCCATAAACGCTCATTTTTATAATTATCGCAATTTCCATAGTAGTCGTAAATATCTAGATCATCTTATGTAATAAGCAGGCCTGCTAGAGGTGAGTTTGTGGAGTGTGCGGAGTGTGCATCACACACGGGCGGTATTTTTAAGGGGGTAACGATAAAGGGAACGGGAGCATTATTCCATTTCATTTTTTATGCCACGTTTATATTCTAATGGTGTCGAAAAAATTTATTTTTCATTAAATTTTAACTTGTACCTACTTTTTCTCATCCAATGAGTACTCGTAAGCTCGTAGAATAAGTACAATATGTAAACTGCATAATACGTAGGTAGGTACTTACTTATAAGAAAGTCGCAGTACAAAGATAATGCAATTTCGTATAATAAACGAGAGGTTCGCATCTCTTGACAAGCTCGACAAACAACATGTTCGTATAGGCTCGAATGTAAGAAATAATGCAAAACATGAACTGTGATAGTCAGAGCGCCGCAAGACACGCTTCGCCACCGAACCAAGACGCCTCTTGGACCGCGACGGCTTTCCTGCGACCGCTCTGGTAAATGATGGCTACAATATGACTAGTACGAGTACTACTACTAAATTATCATACCGTGAAAGCACGGGAAGTGCGTAGTCTGGGACGCCACAGTGGCCACCAGCCATCTAATTCGAACTGTGAGCATGGCAGCGGCGGCTGCTGGCTAAAGATGCTGCAGAGCGAAGCGAGTAAAGTACGCAGCACACATTAATCTTTTATACCTATAGCTGTGGAAACTATGGGCTGCTGGGGCGTTGATGAATTAGGAGATAAGACACCGCATAGCCGAGAAGACTAGGGACTCCCGCTCCGGCACGTTTTTGGTGCAAGATGGCCATTGCAATACAGCGCGGCAATGCCGCTAGTATACTAGGCACCTTTGCACCGGAAACGTTACGGGGTGAGTCTCGTCTTGAGTTTTAAAAGTACAAAGTTGTCGCACTGAAAATAAACATGTTACTTCAAAATCAGCCCTGCAACCAATAATAACATTGGGGAGGAAATTATCCTAAAATAACTTTAGGGAACAGACCATACTTTGGGGTTGAAATTTGTCTTCTGTATGTTTTGTATTTTGGTTTTCTATTTTATTACTTTTGCCTTTGTTTAAGGTAAATATAATTAACTATCAAAATATTTTTAAATTCAAAATGTTTTTTGAGTTAACGTTTTTCTGTAGACATTCAATTGTCACGCAGCTGAGAAAGAAACATTAAACCCGTGGAAACCTCTAAATGCAAATATTTATCCATGTTTGAAGCAGTGTGGCTTCCGGCAGAGGAGAATAAGACCACTCCAAGTCTTCCCGTGGATGTCGTAGAAGGCGACTTAAGAAATACAAGCTAAACAAAGTCCCGTCTGGCCAGCGTGGAGATTAGTAAATCCTCTGACGACGTTTTGGCTAATATATGGCTGTAGTAGTATACAGAGGGTATGGAGAATTGATTTATTATTGTTACTAATGTTGTTACTATTCTCCGTGCTCCTGCAGTGGAGACTAAAAAAGACTTGATGATGATCCATGTTTGAAATCTCCATACCTATAACTTTTTAGGTAAATTGCTTGTTTCATTTATTAATCGCACAATTTATTGATCACAAACCCACTTACTTAGAATTGCAGTATCCAAACGAGAATACTCGAAGCCGATTAGCTTAAATATGAATGGTACACCTCTTAGTGAGATTGGATCTAAATAGGCGTTTGCGAAATGAAGATCGCGGCACGGCAACTAAAAGATGTCCAAAGTTTACCGTTTTAAGGCGATGCAATTTTATTGCAAACTGACCTGATATCTCGTGCGTGAATGCTGAGAACTTCCGGAGATGGGATTGCAATTGCGGCACGATGGGTTATGGGGTCAAAAGTTGAGATTTCAAATTAGCAATCAAGTCAATCTCAACTTTTGCCTTGTTTATTATATACTTTTACCTACAACGAGCATTTGACAAACAAAACTATACAGGTAAACTAAACTATACGTGGTAGGGACATACCCGTAATAAATTAAACCACGGTCTATACTAGATCATTATAGTATAATGAAATTAAAATAACAGCAATAAAAAAAATCGGCATTCCCATACAAAAGTGTGCATTCGCCCGGGCGATTTGTATGGGAATGTCAAATTTTTTTTTGGGTTATTGACTGCTATTTTAATTTCATTATAATCCCTATAGCCCTTGGCTTGGCCCTCGACTTATTACGGGTATGTCCCTTCCACGTTGTATAAGTGCCCAATTTATTTTATTTTATTCCATTGGCTCCTTAAAACATAAAACTTCTAATGTGAATACCTGCCCACTATTTTGAATATCTAATATGATAGGGCTAGCTAATATGATAGGAAAACTGGTCGTCCTTTTTAGGTTAATTTGCTTATTAATTAGATATTTTACACCTATTTTAAATATCGAACCTTACATAGCAGACATTGTATACTGTTTTGTACTCTTATGTATTCTGTGGTACTGTATGATATTATAACATTTTTGAAAAATACGGCGTCAATATATAATATAATATTCTTTTCCGAATTAGGTAACCATAAAGCTGAAATTTGCGACTCCGAATTTGCGATCTTAACATGGATTTCGTGGCATTATCATGGAATATTGGACGTTATCACATTATTTCGACTTTGAGACGTTCATATTTTAAGTACGTCACGATTCTCAATTGTTTCGTGACACTAAGATTGGAGTATTGGACGCATAATTTCCAGGAATCTTTTCATCTGAGCTTTTTATCTTCCTTTTGTTGTATTGACCTTTCTTGCGTAGGTACTGTTTATTTCACGTCTTTTTGGCCACCAAATTAGATTATTTTTCTTAGTCTGATCTACTAAGAAATGTCTCCAATCTGCTATCTGTAATCCATGGTTTTTATTGTATTCAATGGTAACTACACAAAAAACAGGAAGATTTCAACCTTATTCAATGACAATAATTTTTACTATTTCTTTTTCTTAATTTCAGGACAAAGTCAAATTCGGTGTTGACCGGCGACAAGGAGCTGGTACCGGCACCGTCGCCCGCCGACTCAGGAGTGGCCGAACTCGAAAGGGACCAACATGACTATAGGTATTATAAGTTAAACAAATACTTTAAACAACTCAGCCTAGCAACATACAAGTACCCATGTATGTCTATCTTTAGTTGCTAGACTGAGTTTTCTAGTCATCATCATCATCACCTTTCAAAAAACCACAGTTGGGCAAAAACCTACGTACTGACGGGTTGAGTCCTCAATCTATGAACTCCTTTTCCATTGATCTTGAATGAGGCAGACATTGAAGGTCTCACTAAAATTTAATATAAGTTTGACCTCACTGAAATCACTGGGTCACCAAGACAAATATAAAAGTAATGTATCCGAAATCTTTTCCTGGAAAGGTTCAGTAAGTGGGTAAGTAGGGAAGCAACATAAACAAGATGCAAAAATATCGGCCCTATCGTAACGGGCCCAGCCATCCCAGTCAATGTTCTCGGTTATTGCCTATTGTTCCTGATCTAATGAAAAGCTGCCAATATTGGTTGACCGATTTTCGAAGGCAACTATGTTGGCTTTTGAAATGTGGAGACTTAACACATTAGCCAGTACTGTTTTAAGTAGTTTAATGTCCGGACGAGTTAAGTTTAAGTCTCAGGCTATGGTGATTGGCACTAGTGCTTTGCGTTTATGAATTGATTTTAAGGGACTTTCGCCTGTGATATTTTAGGGTTCTTTGATTGCCTTTTCTAACACAGCCAAAAACTTGGGAATTATAATGGACACTCAAATGGTTAGCGCACATTAATGAAGTCAGTCGCTTATACGACGAGGATTAAGATCCTAATCCACTTTTCTTTTCACACTCTTAGATGCCTCCAATACTTCTTGCCCTTCGAGACCTAGGATTGCTCTTGCCCAATCCCTGTTTCAATCAATTTTGGATTAGGCTGATGCATGCTACTTGGATTCAACAGAAAATCTTTTCAGATAAACTGACCACCGTTTGCAAAACCTGTGCATCCGGATTATTTTTGTATTGAGAAAGTTCGACCATGTTTCCAGGTACCGTGCTCAGCTGAAATGATTGCCTATACGACTTCGTAGAAAAAGTCCAATTCTTTGTCTCCTTTTTAATGTCCTTCACTATCCTTCGTTCCTCTTCTATCTTTGTGAGCATTTCTCTTTTTTATATTCTCCAAATCATCTTTGCATAATCTCACCTCAAAACTTTCCTTAAAAAACCACCTCACAGCACAACTACCTACTCCTTGTCGGTACCTACTTGCAAAAAGATCATTATTTATCGGAATCATCTTAATTGTAATTTGTGTATTTAATATTATATTTATTATTGAATTAACCTATGTATTTATTGAAGTATGCATGCAACATAATGTATATGTATGTTTATTTATAGTTTGTACCTATAGTTTCATGTTATTTTAATTTATTTTTCTTCCTTTATTCTATGAACACGCCTTTGTTACACAGACATCTCCACTCACAGCACAGACGGCAGGCCTAGTATAAGATATCTCTTTTGAGATAAGTAGTACCTTTGTACAACTTAAGTATTTACGGTATAAATTTTCCGTGTACACAAATTGGTACCTAAATAAATACAGAAATAATTACTATGATCATGATTAACTAACATTATGGTCATAGGATTCGATCAGAATCCAAAATTGTATTGTTCTGAGAAAACTTCATATTATTCGTACTTAAAAAGTGATTTGATTAAAACTCCGTCTTGCGTCTTTGTATATAATATTGTAAAAGGAAGAAACGGTGATTTGTGACCTCGGTTTTAGCTAAACATATTTCCTTATAAAATTATACAGAAATACGAAATAAATATTTTTATTTCACCTATATATATTATTCTTTATAATTCACGCCCATAGTATCGAAATCACTCAAATAAAGGACACCATAACAGTCAAATTGTTCAAAATTACTGACTGACACGCTGCCCCTTAAAATTTTGTTAATTAATTCTATACACCTTAATCTTATCCGCCTTCTTCCTTTATTTCCAGTACAACCGACCGCCTCAGAAACCACGACGTACGCCTCCGGGCTCCCCGCGGTCTCATGCTGCAGAGCTACAGCGCTCGGTCGCGGGACGAGCGGGACAACGAGCTCGCCAGGGTTCGGCGAGACCGGGCTTTGTTACGACAAAGACTGGAGGATACCGAATGGAGCCTTTGTCAAAGAGCAGGGGAGATTGCACTGCTGAAAACACAGTTGAAAGATGCACAGGTAGCTTTCTTTGATATGTCTTACTTGTGATTATTACACACACACAAACTAAACCAAGCATATAAATTGTTTTTTATATGCTTGGTCTCTCCAACATGTCTGGCTAGCGGGGAGAGTGTGGGCTAAATCCTCTGGCTGCTCTGGTCAAGTATGGCCCTGGTAGTACAGAGAGGATCGTGCTCCTGCAGTGGAGACTAAAAAAGTCCTGATGATGATGACTTGTGGTAAGTCTCATACTACAGAGCTGCAGCTCGGTAGTGTTCGACGGGATTAGGCTTTGTTACCATAAAGAATGGAGGGTACGGAGTTTTTTTGAAAAAGGTCAAACGGCAGTGGAGATTACACTGCTGAAGTCGCAATTAAAAGAGGCTAATACTATTTGATCATCATCAAGTCTTTTTTTAGTCTTCACTGCAGGAGCACGACCCTCTCTGTACAACCATCGCTATATATTAGCCAGAACAATCAGAGGATTTGGCCTACACTCTCCACGCTGGCCAGACGGGTTGGAGAGGTCTCTATATTTATAAGCTTTGTTTACCTTGTGTTTCCTAAGTCGCCTTCTACGACATCCACGTGAAGACTTGGAGTGGTCCTATTCTTCTCTGCCCGGAACCACACGGCTTCCCTATTCTACTCTGCCGGGAACTACACGACTTTTTCTACTCTGCCTGGAACCACACGGCTTCACAAGCTAATAAAAAAGGCTTTGTAGAATCTTTACCAAACAGCGGCCGTTTACGAATACCAACCTAGAATTTATTAATTGTAATTGTAAGCAAAAGTATTACCTACTTATTGGTATAAAAATACATCCATTTCAATGATTATTATTTATCTTTGCAGAATGAACAGACAGCCAAAGGTCACGAATATTTAACACTAAAGGCAGACTGCCGTCAACTAAGGGAGGCCCTTGATAAGAAAGAGAAGGAAATAATGAGACTTCGGGCAGAGTCAGAAGAGAAGGAGAAATCCGTTAACCGGCTGCAATCCGAAGTGGATAGATTATCTAACGACCTGATGGAAAGCGTGGCGGACCTAGCAAAGACCAAGGATAGTAGCAAAAACGAAATAGAAAGACTAAAAACTGAACTCAAAGAATTACGACAAGAACTATCAGATGTTTCCCTTAGCGGATACGAAGGTATTGAATGTGGCAGGACCATGAGAGGCATATACGAAGTTTGTAAATCGAATGAGTACCATTGGACTTCGAGTGACAGCGCTCTAGAAGACGCTGAAGTTCAAAGACTGAATGGTGAACTACCAGACTCTTGTGGCGAACCTTGCCCTGCGAGCTCAATAGTAGAAAGGCTCAAATGTGAACTGGAAGCGAAAGAAACACAATTTAACAACGAGAGGAGGAAATGGTCAGAAGAGAAAGACAAAGTATTACGATACCAGAAGCAATTACAACAGAACTATGTGCAGATGTTCAAGCGATCTCGGACCTTAGAGGCAGAAGTAGACGGCCTAAGGTTGGAATTAGAATTGTCCAACAAGAACATGAAAAACCTGAACAAACACGGAAAGGCAATAGAGTTGTAATTACATTACCAAATTTTATAGCGATTAATAGTTATTATTTATATAAAAAAGGCTATTTTATATCTTGTAAATATTTATATCTAAGAATGCATAGTATTTCTTGCCTGTACCGTTTTGTCGGAATAGTAGATAACTTTAGTTTGTTGAAAGCATAATACTCATTTAGCAACTGTAGCGTCACATTTTGTTTAAATTATTGTACATTTGAAATCCTAAGACGTTAAGTGTATCTGCTATATTGAGTTCTTCGAGCGTTTATAAGAAAAATACCAATACTTATTTATCTGCATTCTGTGAAGCGAGTGCTTTCGAAAACAAACGATATTTGGGACCTGTATGTTTTATATAGCCCCCCACGAATAGATATATAAGTAAATATACATATAAAGGCCCCGTGACAAATTTATCATAGGTATAGATAGATGTACCTATTTTAAGTTATTGTAGATAATAAAACTATTTTCAACTCACTAGTGTTTCATAATCCTAAAATAAACTTAAAACTACCACAGTACGTATTCTAATCATTATGTCGTATTGCATGTTACCGCATGACTTCTAGACACTTGATGGTAGGTTTTTAAGCCAGTTTATGGCTACCGGGGTTAAGCTATGAACTTTCGCTTAGTCCTCCAGGGAAACGGTATAGCGGACATTCTTCGGCGATATGTTTAAAGGTTTGGTCTGCAGCAGCTCCACAGTCGCATTTTGGAGATATTTTGGAATCCCACTTACGGAGATGGTGGTTAGATTGGCCATATCCAGTTCTGAACCGGTTTAGCTTAACCCTTACCGCACGCAGTGCGTCGAAACCAGGTGGCTTTTTCGTTGGGTCCGAAATTATTTCTGCCTGTGCAAGATCTAAAGAATCCAGCTCCCAATTAAAACAAAATTTATCACAGTGCTAAGTATTTATTGCACACACACTTGCACACATAAAAAGGAGCAGAACCTATCCTAATAAAATGCGTAATCAAATATCAAAAACGTAAAAAATACCTTCATTTACCTAGTTTACTTCAATATCACTTATCGAGATCATTCGTTTTCTAGGTTTTCATAGTTAGAATCTAGATTTCAAGTTAGACAGGCCTAAGTTTTTTGATCGAAAAGAAAAGCCTTCGCTTTTGGGAATGCCAAAATTCTCGTTGTTTCTCATCATTTTAGCGGGTTCCACCTGAAAAAAAAAAACATCACGCATAATTATTGGACTTCTTATTTCTGTCAATAACGCTTTATGTAAATTGACAATATCTAAACATTGATGCAAAGAAAATGTGGCTTTTGGGTACACCTAGAATTTAAAATGGGATTTTCCAAAGTCCTTTTATAGGCAGTTATTATTATTCTACAAAATTCTAATCTGTCTCATCTATACGTATTATATAAGTAATATAAATATGACCACAATTTTGTTATCTAGATGACATGATACTTGTTAGTCACGAGATATAAGCTCACTATAATATAGCACCCATACACAATTTAGATAAATAATCTCACCTGGGTAACATCGCCAATGACGGATCGTTTCTTCCACTTGTACCACCAGTACTCTACGCCTAGAGTGATGCAGGCCAGCCCAATGCCCATGAAGATGACTATGAAAACGCCGCCAATGTTTTGAATGGAGATGCCGTCAGACTGGAAAATTAGATCTTTATTACAGACACTGTCATGTTTATTGAGACGTGGTAACATGACGCTGTCATGTCACCACTTACGGGGTTTGCCGCCAAGGGTCATAAAATAGACCACGCTTAGCAAGTTGGTGGGCCAGGGATGAAAACGAGAATCGGAAACATTGGCAAATTTCTATCCCTCACCCCAGCAGCGAATAACGACAGAAGGTTTTATGATAAACTCTGCACAACACGTGTAGTACCAGATATTGTATGAAATAGGGTAGGTCATTTGCTATGACTCGTCAAGAAAGTTATTGTATACAATGACTTTTACACACTTAGAAATATTGAATATAAAACAACTATTCTATCCTTCATGCTACGTTCGCATGAGAGAATACGAGTAGATACTCGTTTTTAGGCTATAAGATCATTAGACTACCTATAATTGTAAACAATAATAAAGTGCACACTTAGTTAACTTGAATATCGTCATAGCAATAGTACTTAATTATGTTGATTACATAGTTATGTTTCGTAATGTGCTCGAGGTGAAATCCATCGCAAACTAACACTTGCCAATAGGTACGTAACTTTCTCATTTGTGTCAATTTGTCGTAGTGTTATGTTCATTAGACTAAGCCTTCCCTCCGGTGTAAGAGGGATGCCTACTAACATTAATTCTTAAAAGACCTAATGCGGAAGTCAGAAATATAATTTATCATTATCCAGTGCTTTTCAGCTAGTAATATTTATTCACAAGTCACGGACTCGATAAATAAAGAAAAACGTTTCTGAAATTACCTGATCATCCTGTTTCTCACATTTCATGGCATTGGGATTGTTAGTCCACCAGTTTTCTTTCAATTTCTCTAGCTTGCGTTTATTGAGGAGTTGAAGAATACTATAAAACAAAAAGTGGGTAATTTAAAACCGGAATCACTTATTATTTTATCAATTCATATAATCCATCTTGTGAAGAGATGAATCAGAACATTTCCGGAAACAAAATTGCCTCTAATGCCGACGTCTACAAAAAATGTTTACAATTTGATATTTAAAAAAAAATACCTACTGCTCGTACGCTTGCTTAATTACCTAACCCACTAACCCAAAAACTGGCGAATTCAGTGCAAATTTTATTATCACTACGGTACCGACGACTCATGAAAATTTTCACATTCAAGCACAGAATACATAAGAGTACAAAATTCAAGGCTAACTTATCAACAGAAAAAAAAAAACAAAAACTACAAATTTCTTATCAGCGATCGTGATTAACTGAACATTAACGAGAACAAAGCATAAAATTTTCTTTCATTGTTTCGTGAAATCAATTGGCTTACAAGTACCTAGTTAGTCCAACTGTTTTAACCAGTTCATTATACATTTTATTAGTCACCACACCAGGTCCAATATTTTGGAGATAATTCTATGTCAATTTATTTTAAATAGAATTATGTATTACTATTTCATTTATCTACAGAAATACAAATCTGTTAAGATTTTTACATTCAAGACAGTAAGAATAGTCAATTAAATTGGGTTAATTATACACACGTCTTGAGTAGAGAAATCATGATTCAAGAAGGGCCATAAGAAACAATAGATATAAAATGAAGAGAACCCAGATGTAAAGGTATTGAATTGAATAAGAAGAAATGGAAGGTATTAAAAAGTATAGAGCGGAAAGGAGTAGATATTAAAATACATAGATGACGCCAATGGAAGAAACTAACATACTATGCCCACCCAAAATGTAAAACTGCATATGTACTTACGATTGCTATATAATTTATTCGATAGCGCTGCGATATGTTACAATTAACGAATTTAAATGATTTTATTTATTTATCTATAAAAAAAAATTAAATAGGTATAGTCAGATTGGGTCGATACAAACTTACAGAAAAGTCGTTACAGAGAAGTCGTGATACAAGAAGGGCCTTAGCCGTTAAACACATATATGAAGAGAACCCAGATGTTAAGGTATTTAATAGAAGAAATGAAAGGTATTAAAAAAGTGTGTGTAGAGGAAAGGAGTAGATATCTAAATAGATGATGCACATGTTATTATGATTTCTGTACTATTTATTTTATAGTGCTGCGATATAATACTCGTACTATTTACAAATTTAGGTAAATGATTTTTTGATATCCAACGCAAAGCCTAAGTTATAGTTACGAAATATGTAAATTTAGACTAAGGATCAAGAGGAAAACTCTATATTTCCTACAATCTTGTTGAGCAATGTAAATATATGCGTACAGAGTTATTACCGTGTCCAGCGCACAGTAATAATCACCAATGTCAACTGAATAAGGAAAAGCTAAAGTGTGGTGCTAATGTTACAGACGATCTATAACAATGCCACATAGCATGTTCTATAGAATTATCAATGTACAGGATTTACATAGTTCGCGCGTCGGTATACCTACGAGTATATGTGAATTTTGAGTTGTGAGCTTCTTTATATGACAGACTAATCATCATCATCATCGTCAAGTCTTTTTTTAATCACCGCTGCAGGAGCATAACCCTCTCTGTACTACCAGAGCCATATATTAGATAGAGCAGTCAGAAGATTTGACCTACACAGAACCCGTCTGGCCAGCTCGGAGAGTGTAGACTACACTCTCCACGCTGGCCAGACGGGTTGGAGAGATCTCATTGATGTTTAAAAGCTTTATTTAGCTTGTGTTAGCGCAGACTAGTAAATCGAATGGTAATAACAACCTTTTATGCAATTGTTACATCGAGCGCTTAATAAATCAGAAATTCATAATACTCATTGAAGTAAAACCTGTCTTTTGAAAACCTTTACCTAGGGCTGCTATTCAAAATGTCATGCGTCTTCTTGGTGAATTTCTTTCAAGTTTGACTATTGCACCGATAGAGGCGCTGTGTCCGTACTTCATTCCAATGAATATAATATAATAGCAAAGCGTATATATACCATTTTCCAATATATCGAACAGTGACGACAAAGGTCGAGCAGGTCACCTTTTCAATTTGCATAAGATATTCGAATGCAGCTGCACGCAAATTATGTCTTTATGATATTATATTTGTCTTTTTCAATTTTAACAGTAGTCTTACCTATCTTTGTTGCTTACTAATCTACATAGATAAAAATATAAAATTAGTCAAACGTTTTAATTACAATGTTGATTTATTTATTTAGTCTACAGCTTATAAAGTTAATGAACAAGTACTTAATTATTAAAAAAACAAAAAACCCGACTGCCAGATACAACAAGAGCGAGATTATATCTTGTTTTTGTGGTATTTATCGTTCCAAATTACATTTAAACATAGATTATTATATATATTTGAAATCCTTATATAAAATCCTTTTTCTTAAGGGATTCGATAGGTTTGTAATAAAAAAAAATTTGAAGACATCATTTGACGCCAAGAATCCGCTATTATGTTTTTTTTTTACTTTTGATATACCCAGTGTCACTCTCACAATTAAGACAAATCTGACGACACCTCTCAAGCTAAAATTCATCAAGCCGTTTAGGCTGCAGAGCGTGCTAAATAAATTTACATATTACATACATACACTCGAAAAACATAACCCTCCATATGGCGCAGTCGGGTTCCTTTAGTGATATGTAATTTGGTTGGAATTGGAAGTCCAAAAAAAGAAGAACTGTAAAAGAAAAATCGGCCAAGTGCGAGTCGGACTCGCGCACCGAGGTTTCCGTAAAATATATTATGTGATGTAACTAAAAATTTATGGTTTTCGTAATTTTTCCTTTATCTATGCTATAAGACGTTGCTTCGTACCAAATTTCAAGATTCTGAGTTCACGGGAAGCACCCTGTAGGTTTTGATTCCCTTGCAAGTGTCGAAAATTTGCGGCATAAACGGCTGTATCTTTTGATTGCGTTGGCTTAGAAGTTTGATTTTTTCACAGCTTCAAGGGACAGTAGACCTGAGTAATTGATATAAATTTCAGCTTCATACCTCCACGCGTTCCTGAGAAAAAGGGTCTTGACAGACGGACGGACGGACGGACAGACGGACAACAAAGTGATCCTATAAGGGTTCCGTTTTTTCCTTTTGAGGTACGGAACCCTAAAAAAGAGGAGAGTCTTTTCCCAGCAGTGGGACATAAATGGCTAACAAAAAAAAAACAATTTGGTGAGTATATTTAAATAAATCAAATAAAAAAACTAGATATACCTGCAACAACATGTATGGTTTCTTAGAAGGTGGTTAAATTAACGGCGTACTTTTACATGAACATACCTACTTACTCGTATCACGCCCTACCCTACCTACTTTTACCCCTACTGATTTAGACAGAGCCTAGCCCTAGACCACATTACATAGGCCATAGCCCATAGCTACCAGACACCAGGGGTTAAGTCTGTTAGCAACAACCATAATCCGGCCTAAGCTACAATATCAGGTCAACATATGACTGCCACTAGTGAAATCGATCAGAACCATCTATTAATCAAAGTTAATGTACTTATGCAATTATCGAGTAAATGTCAAGAACAGTCTAACTTAATATACTTAAACCAATTATTAGGATAATAACAATATGCCTAGTAATTAAAGAGTTTTATTTTCTTACATACTACTGATTCTTATTAGCAATGCTGACATTACTACAAGGATTTCAAGTTCATTGAGGTCCATAACTTATCTACAATAGACCTTGCTTTGTATTAACTATTTTGTACTAAGTATTTAATGATTAAGATACGTCGTTACATTAAACTATGACATTGAACGGAAGCTAGCAATATCTGTATTTCATTACGATTCTGAGGTAGCTGGTACAATTTTTGTAGATATCTACAAAGTTTGCCTAATCTACAAAAATCTCCACTATAACAGGAATCTGTCTCTTTTTATAAGCAGAAACTAACAACTAAAGCAAGGTATAAAGTTAAAGGCGTCACACAGTGCAAGTTTCTTGCCTGTTGCATTCAATTTAATTGAAGCAATAAATTATTTGTATGGTGGACCTTTACTTTAGGCCATGCAAGTCATCTATAATTAAATTGTATGCAATAGGCAATTAACTTACACATTGTTAAATGTGTAAGTTTATTGCTGAAAATTTGTTGAAAAGCAGTAGCTTTTTAGCATATGGCTTCCTCAAAAACTTATACCCCACCATTTGTAAGTCACAGCTCGTCAACACATGTTATCTCACATCAGTAACATCCCCAAGCCAGACGAATCCTTCACTAGAACTCTTAGAACCTCTGAATCTTTGCACTAAATCTTCAAGAGTGTTTAGAAGTCCTACGTTTAAACATGATAAATCTGTAGACCATACTCTAAGGCCTCGTGTCCACGTATCTGGCTTGCGTCGTGACGGCGCGGCGCCGTCGCCGGCGACGTGGACAGTGTGGAGATACCTCCTAGAGGCTTCATATATGACATGTCTGATCGACCGGACCGGACGCGGCGCGCGGCGCGCCGGCGTGCCGTCACGGCGCAAACCGGACGCAAACTGGATACGTGGACACGAGGCCTAATAAAGCGAAGACCGATAAATTTGGAGCATACTAAACTCACACGAGTCACCAAACTCATAAAAAGAAGATATTTGTAAGTGAGAGAAACTTACGCATTGTTAAATTGGTCCTTCAACGGCGACCCTTGTTGAACAGCTATGGCATAGGGCTTCCTCGAAAATTCGTCCCCTACCATTTGCAGATCACAGCTCGTCAGCACATGGTATCTCACATCAGTAGCGTCTCCAAGCCAAGCAAATCCTTCACTGGAACTCTTGGAATCTCTAACTCTTTGCACGGCCTCTTCAATGGAATTGGGAAGGCCGGCTTCCCTCATGGCTTGCCACATTTTGCTGTATTTGTCGCTGACAGGGTAGTCCCAGACTGCAAGTTTGGCTCGCTCCACATCGCTTAGACTGTCGTTTAGGCTCATTTCTTTCCATATCCTAATAAAAAAAATCTGTTAAGTTCTGCTTTCACAGAGCTAGTAGTAATAGACTCGGTGTGTTATTTCTTGCTGTTTTGGCTTGAAAAACTACCTTGATCAGATATAGATACATTATCACGTCTTTATCACTAACGGGGCAGTCAGAGTATTTTAGATTTGCAGACAGAGCCCCGAGATTCCGAACCGAAGGCTTCTTTTAGCGTCTCATCGCCTATTAAACACAATTAGCATTTTCACATTTTCAAGAAATACAATAAATTTGCCCTTGTAACTTTGAATTATAATTGTATTAAACATAAAGCAGTTACCATACGTCTTACTTTTTAAATAACTCTTAATTATTCTTTGTAAAACGAAAAAAACCTCAAAAACCAGCCTCATTGACCCCCGCGATTCTCTACGTCCCGCATGGCTCGCTGTCTCGCTTCGGCTAGAGTAAATTTGTGTGCGTGGAAGCGGGAGCAAAAAGATTATCAACATCAGGCGACCTCTTAACCTTCAATCGGCTGAAATTACTATGGTCACTTTATTTACGACGTATCATATGAGTAACGTGTATGCAACTGCTATAACGCTTCGTGCTTGCGAAGCGTAGTGTTGAAACATTAAATCCTCGTTAACCCTGTAAGTGGGTTTATTGATTCATTTGCTTCAGTCTGTTACCCCAATAATTTACCACGTAACTAAACGTTAGAACGAGTTAGTACTTACATAAATTAATTCTGTGCCGTAACTACGTTTATTATAACTTCCGGTGTGGTTTACATTATTTCAATTTCAAAGTAATACTACAAACCAATTAACTCACCAATCACGAATATAGGCACCTATTGCACCAACTTATTTACAGCTAGTGTCGATTTTTTTAAATTTGATGATTTTGACGACCTCCGTGGTGTAATGGTCAACACACTAGTCCGCCAATCTGGAGGTTCTGGGTTCGATCCCCAGCCAGAGCAAGTTGGAAAATGACCTTTTTCAAATTGTCCTGGGACTTGGGTGTTTATCTATTTTAAGTGTTTATTTATTATAAAATAAATAAATATTAATAAATTAAATGAATGAAAAACTGTTTATTGCGCCTAAAATAAATTAACAAAATACAAATTGTAAATATACATAGGTACAATGGGCGGTCTGACAGCGATCTCTTCCAGACAACCAGTGGATGGAGAGAAAATTAAATGTATGCACGTGAAAAAGAAACGGTGGCGCAAAGAAAACGATAAAATAAGATAAATAGTTACATAATTAATCTGTGGTATCGCTGAGTTATTATCCCATAACTCAATTTTAAACTTACTTTGGATCTAGCTCAAACAGTGTGATTTGTCCCTATATATTTATATTTATATTTATTTATTTATTATTATTTTTTTAATTAAGAAACCGATTAAATAAATATAAATTTAAACAATTTTTTAATTTAGTTATAGTTAGATAAATATTCATGTCACTTTTTATAACAAAATGTAATCGTTTTTAAGTTGAATACAAGCATTTATCATTAATTGAAATAAAATAAACCCTTCATCATCATCATCCGAGCGTATTCCCGGTTGCATCGCAACGGTTACGCTTCAGAGCCCGGGGTCCGCTACCTAACCTAGGCGGTTTGGCGAGGTTACTGGTTTTTACACAGAGCGACTGCCGTCTGACCTCCGCAACCCAAAGGGTAGACCAGAACCAATCCTAGGACAGGCACAAACGCTAGATGGCGTTCGGGACCAACGGCTTTTACGTGCCTTCCGAAGCACGGAATCATCTTTCTTTTCGGATAATCAGGTGATTCAAGACCGCAATATCCTAAACAGACTGGAAAAATCTTTTCACAAAGTATGCTTCCCAGTGGGATTTGAACCCATGACCTCCGGATCACAAGGCAAAGCCTTGACCACTAGACCGCGCGCGGCAGTCAAACGATATAAAATAAACCCTTATATTCCTTAAATACTTAAAATATACTTATAGCACTGGTATGACTCTCCATTGATTCAGAGTAACATATATACCTACTACTACTACAAACGAAACAATTTATCTGTACACACGTCGATGTGTGAGTTTTATACTTAGGGTCGCACCGCAGAATTATTTTAATACTTACCTACTAACGAGTTCGACATATTTACGATTATATTTTTCCATACCGGAAGATTTGCGAACACTATGACGTAAAAAATATTCTGTTTTATATGTATTAAATGTTACAGGAAAGTCGGAAACAGTTACATAATATCACTTCACAAATATTTTTCATTATGTCCATTGTCCATTTCACCATTAGTTCACTTTACTGATTATTATTGAGTCATTTATAATGTAACGCACTAATTTCACTAATTCACTATTGTAATATAGTAATTTGCATATTCGGCGCAAAACTATACGGTAATTATATGAATAAATTCAATAAAAATAAACAAATGTTTATCACGCTTGATGATGATGACAAATTGACACGCACAGCATGTCAAGTAGCAATCCGGTAATGTTACAATCTCGCTCTTGTGTATCTCCCGCCAATGCGAGAGAGCGAGAAGGGTATATAATCAAGATGGTTGCTGGGTATAACGTGAAATTATATTGTTGCTTTGCTTACCTGTTTTCATCATTTGGAAATGTATGAAATATACGTTCTTGAGAGTTTTGGGTGGATAAACAATTATTATACGCGCACCTTCTCACCATAATGGTTACTATTGGTTGACAGTTCTCAAGACAACACACGTCGCGTATTGCGTGCGGCTAGTAATTAAACCCTGGTTTGGAGCTGTCAAAGCTCACAAAGTGCGGGGGAGAGGTGCGGGGACGCCAATTTGCGGGAGACGCTGTGAGAGACCATTCTGTTTGACTCTTATGTATTCTGTGCTTATAGGTAAATATTTGCCTCATTTAAAATTATTTTTTTATGTGAAAGTACCTGATATTAACTATTTAATTAACCGTAAACTCGTTCGCTCACATGACCCACTTTCCTCGTAAACGGAATAAGGAGATTAAAAATATGAAATTGTGAACATAAAATTTTGTTAGTGCATATCTTTGTTTGAACACTGCTTTGTAAAAATCCCTGATATCTCCACGAATTTCAGACAAAGGTGAGTGACCGATAACACGAAAGACGCGTATCTTTTTAGATCGTGTATAGCAGTGAGGTGGGTACTGGATTCAATGGAACTTCCTCTGAAACAGAAATATTTCTATACCCAAGTATGTAATTGATAGGTGAAAAAAATCATAATATTCAAACACTTGTCTCTGTAACTAGTAGGTACCTAGGTATTATTTATCTTAACAAAGGTATATATAGATTCCGCGAAGAGGTGACAAAAGTGTGACGTAAGGGCGTATTTTCTTAACGCAGTAGGGTTACTCCAAAAAACGGTATGTCGGTATCGGACGACTATCGATCGTATTATATTATAGACTAACCCCCTAGTAGGTACGCCAGGACTTGTATGACGCTTCTAAATAGAAAAATGTGACGTTCCACGGTTAAAGGTACCTTATGGACGATGGCACTTACGACATTGTGTTTATTTAGACTAAGTTAATTGTATGAATTTGTTTTTCTAAACGTCTTAAGCGCCACCGTCCATAAGGTACCTTTACCCATGGAATGTCACAAATCATCTACTTAATTGTTGCTTTTGACGTTTAGCGAAGTCTCATTACCGGTAAGAAAGAAAGAGATCTCTATAAGAAGGAAGATACCTTTTTTGCTCTTTCTTACACACGTACCTAAGTCCCAAGTTGTTTCTACGTAAAAATAACTAAGTAAAAAAATTATTTTACGTATGAGTATGAGGAAGGTCCTAGTGCCTAAAAAACAGCCTCGGCCTAGTTTGGGTACTAATGTGCTGGACTTAATACAATGCGAAAACCTTTTTGTAAAATATAGGTAATAGGTAGGTCATCACTATTCATATACCTACAATGGTAGGTAGGTAATAAGCAATCACACTGTCTAAGTCACTCATTACTAACACTAGACTGTAAGCTTTGTTACTAACAATGATATGGTTGTATGTGTGACCGAAATAAACAAATATTATTATTATTATTATTAAGTCTATAGGTGCATAACTATAGGACCAAAAATCTACGATGAATGAGGCAATTTAAAGATAACGAACGAAATAGACGGTGTGTGTGTCTAATCGATCGCTGACCTAAAATGTAGTCGACGTTATTTTTGAACCGGCCCGTAACCCACATATAAATGCAGTAGGGCTAGATCTACGCTTGTGTCCAACCATTCTGCCGTAACTTTTCTATAGATACCTATATCTGTGTAGTGGGTATCTAGGTACATTATCACGACGATATTCATATTCATTTATTCACTAAAATTTGTAATAGGTACACATGCACATAACATTGTCATCAAAGGTCTTATTATTTTACAAATTTCACCTTTATAAGGCATTGTGAATTCTAATAAATTAACCAAAAGGAAACACAAAATAATAATTATAATTCATCTAAACACAATTCAAACTCCAAAAAAATTTTAAATTGTCTATAGATATTTACATGTCATCAATAAAATAAAATAAAATAATTTATTGAATAATAATTGTCAGGCCTATAATTTATCAATCCAGTACTCAGCTAATGTATACTTTTTATTGGTCAAAAGAGTCTTTAATTGTTTGTCAAATTAAGTTCCCTTGAATTCTTTTAAATGCTTATGTAGGTGGTTGTAGACTATTTAGAAGCGTCATACAAGTCCTGGCGTACCTACTAGGGGGTTACTCTATAAAATAATACGATCGATAGTCGTCCGATACCGACATACCGTATTTTGGAGTAACCCTACTGCGTTAAGAAAATATATATATAGCCATGTAATAGGGACCATTTTTATAAAAATCAAGGTGTGGTGCGTGTTGAACTAAATCGTTTCCTCTGCGTGATGCGTAGCGCCTAGTCCTGTCATCGTATCGTTCGAAGTAGTGCGCGTGTTTACGAACGAAGCGGCATAGCGATAGATAAAACTAAAAGGCAAAACTAAAGACCATGCGGAACATGCCTCGCAAGACGATATGGTGCCCAAAATGATGATTAGATTAGAGTTAATACCATTCAAGTGTGACGTAAGCATAATTTTAGTTAGTTAGTTAGTTAAGATCTTTATTGCACCAAAACATAATGATACAGAGTAATAGATTAAAGAAAACAGATGTCAAAAGGCGGCCTTATCGCAGCTGCAATCTCTTCCAGGCAACCGAGTCACACGATTTTAGTCACTTTTTACCCCCCGCCCCCTTGTCAGCAAAAGTAAGCAAATCTCTTGTCCTTATGCTTATTTTTTACAAAATCTGCTTATTTTTTTTTTGTTCCAAGGGCAATTAAATTGTGCGTAAGTATAGATATTTTTTACTGTCTGTATAATTTCAAATCAAAATTACAAAAAGCTGCCAAGAAATGTAAAAAATAACTAAAAAACATTTCTTACGTAATTTACGCCAGCAATGTTTTTTGTTATTTTTTAGTTACTTTTTATTGTTATTTTATATAATGCCATTAAATGGCAGTCCAAACCCCCCTTTTGATGCTTACGTAATACTTGAACCCTTAACTCCTAAGAAATTATGTGAAATGGCGAATCAATTTAATTAATAAAAAAATAGTGCCTATCCCAATAGGTACAATATGAATTGCATACCTACCCAGATGGCAAAATGGGAATCAGAAATATGAGCTTGCAGGATTTGCTGATTCACGGACACTATCATGTTATATGGTCGTGAACCAGTAAGTATATTATTTCGCCTGATTCGTAGAAATTGATTTCTATGGACTAGGCGAGATAATATGCGTTTTATAAATTTAAATAGATATAAGAATAACAGAATAATATACGACGCATTGCATCGTATTTTAAAACCATCGTGTCAGTGGAAAGTAATGTTTTACGCAGAAAATATCATAAAATTGTCAATGTTTTTCTTTTTATTAACTAAAAAAAACAGCATGCAACGGAACGGATACTCCATTAAAGTTTTCTTTGACATTTATACGCTACAAATGTCAAAATTACGTGTGGTCAATTGGTCATGTCATGAGTCAAGACCACTCCGGGAAATCGTCCGCATTTCGCATACGATCAATTTAAAAATGCGCTCGCAAATCATTCGTTGTGTGACTCCCAATTTCAAGAATAGGACACCTGGTTGCAGGAAACGTTACAATACAATACAATACAAAAATCTTTATTGCACCAAATAAAACATTACAAAGTTTATACTTATAAATAAATAAGGTACAAGAGGCGGCCTTATCGCCGAAGCAATCTCTTACAGGCAACCATAAAGAGAAGGAGTGCGAAGTATATGAGTAAGATAACAGGTGGCGCAGTTAAAATTAAAATATAAATTATAAATAACCAATAGATATTAAAAAAAACGTTGGGTGCATACCGTTTCCAATCTGTTATTTCCAAAGAAATTGTTTAAAATCTAGAATGCTTACGAAGTGGCAAATCCGTTCCCAAAAAATATACCTAAAATTGTAGCTCTCTCCCTCTACATATTTTATTGCACTGACAGTTTGCGGGAAAGGGACGCCTATAACCTTACGAGTAGGTTCATTTTTTGGGAACGTTAGGTACCTATTTAAACATACGCATTATGAAAACATGAGTTTTATCTGCGTGGCATTAAGTTTAATTTTCAATGTTGTTTTTCTGAGATTGTTACTCGTAGTTATTCTAGATTGTATTATGAATTCTTTGGTTATTTCACGAAGTGAATGCATTATTTCAAAAGTACTTACTCATAAAACCGGACCTCGATATTAGCCATTCTTTCAAAATACGTCATCGCGGAGGATCCATTGAGAGGCGCGTATTGTATCTTGTACTGTTTGGAGAGGTCGTCCAGGGACTCTATGGGAGTATCCAATCTGGACACAGTGAGGAAGGCAGCCAGGTTTGCAGTGTACGAAGCTATGATGATGAAGCTAAAAATATAAATTTTTAGAGATATAAGTAACGAGCCAAATGAGATTGTTGAGATGGCATTATTGCCTTGTCCTTATGGACAAGGTTACAAAAAGAATAACAAGCGAGATAGTTATAAAAAGAAATCTTTGAACGAGTCACACATAAAGAATGAACCATAAGTGAGTAATGTGGTGATTCATATCGAAAAACTTCTTTTACCTCATTTCAGTCACATGACGTCCACTACTTTTTTTAAGCACATGGGAGATTTGATTGCAAAGAGGAAGTAAGAAGAAGAAGAAAAAAAGTGTGATCTCACAACTTTGTACGGTAGCTGAATCTGCGTTGCGAGACAGATATTTCCAACTTACCCAAAAAGCCACCACGTAGCCGCCAGCAATCTCCCTGACAGATTCTTGGGAGCCTCCCCTCCACCCTGAGGAGTGAGTGACGTCATGCAGAACCAGAGACACTCCTTAAGAGTAAACTCCCTCTTTTCTTCATCGTCCTTGTACTTATCCCGATTGTTTTGGTAGCTGTATGGACTCCATTTGTCGAAAACCCACATGAGGAAGCTAGAATAATAAATATAACGTCTAAAAAAAAATAAACTAAAGATATTTTAACGGTGAATTCAGTGCAGCATTCTGAAAAACTTTCCCCAAGAAACACATATCGAAATATGAAAAATAATTTTTGGCCTCTCATACAAGTTGACCGATCAGCAGATCCGAGTTTGTTAGGAAAGCAAAAAAAAAATTATCATATTTCGATATACAAAGTGGAAGGGACATACCCGTAATAAACCGAACCACGGGCTTAACTAGATCACTAAAGTATAATGAAATTAAAATAACAGTCAAAAAACGAAATAAAATTTCGACATTGCCATACAAATCGCCCGAGCGGCTGCACACTTTTGTATGGAAACGTCGAAATTTATTTTTGTTTTTTGACTGTTATTTTAATGTCATTATACTATAATGATCTAGTATAGACCGTGATTCGATTTATTACGGGTATGTCCCTTCCACGTTGTATGTTCCTTGGGGAAAGTTGTTCAGTATAATGGACTGAATTCACCCTTAAAATAGTTTCAATATATTTTGTTAGACTTTGTCTGTCTTATTATAAAACCCTGACTAACTTTGTTACTAGGTTTAAACCATTATCCGCCCAAATCAAGTTAACATCTAGTAATAGGTATTATACTATCTCACTTGTCAACGTCAACTTGATTTGGGTGTTTTTAAAATAAGACGGTGTGTGTATATTGACAAATGACACAGATTGAGCTAGCCCTAAAGTAAGTTCGAGACTTGTGTTATGTTATGGGATACTAACTCAACGAAAAAACAATAAAAGTATCATATAATTAGGGGCTGTTCAAATTTTACGTAAGCAACAAAAGGGGGAAGGGGGTCGTAGATTTGCTTATTTTTGATGACATAGGGGGCGAGGTCTAGACTTCCATAACGTAAGCAATCTTTTTCAATTACTTTTTATATTACTTGTCAATTTTTTTTAATTTTGATTTCGAATTAAACAGTACTTACTTGCCCATGAAAACAATTAAAAACTTAAGCTTATTGTATAAAAAAATATATCAATGCTCATAGGAGGGTGGATAAGAGATTTGCTTACTTATGCTGACAGAGGGGACGAGGGGGTTAGTGGAATGAATATTGATTCAATATAGCAATCGTTTCTTCCATGCTGGTTTGGGATAAAAGAAAAAACTTAGAATATAACCAGCTGCGTCTCTTCCCGCGCAGATCGCAAAAGACGATCGAAGGAATAGGTGAGAATCAGAATCATTCACACACACAAACGACGACACAAATCGTTAATCTGCGATGTGGCTAAACAATCACTGTTTTGGTGCCCTTTTTTTTCATGTTAACGCCCACCATCACGCTAAATGTGGCCTTTCATCACACTGGATGTGGCCTTTCATCACACTGAATGTGGCCTTTGGGTCTTACGGCCCTGGGCTCTGTCTAACCCGTAAGAGATAAAGACGTGATAATGTATCTGTATATCAATACATACAATCGTTGCGATGAGCTGATAAGGCTTATAAACTTTTGAAAACATGCGAACTTGAGACATGTTTTTACGCAATAGGGACAGTAAGTACTCAGAGGGTCGCGCACGACGACCAGTTTAACAACAAGACATTATAAACTTTATGTACAATGTTATAATGTCTTTATGTATAATGTCAATGACGCGATGTAGCGGCGGCGGCTCGCGCCATCTCGACCAGTCGCGCCCCGTTCATTCTATCAAGCGTTTCTATATCTTATGACATTATACATTAAGTTTATAATGACTTGTTGTTCGTCACTTCACTGCCCATTCAGTGTAGCGCGAGCCTTATAGCGACAAATACAAACTTTTGTAACGCTCATAGGTTGACAAAAGCACATTAAAAAAATATAATTACATGATACAATGCAAAATGCAACTAAGTACAGTACTAAGAACATTTTGGTATTCAATGAATATAACAGACTAAGCTTTATGTTTATGAATAACATTTCTTGATTCGCAAAATTTCCACGAACATCAACAACCGGCCGAATTGAAAAGGATACGTTTAAAATTAGTATCCGTGGCAATGACCGACTCTCCTAATTCGCAACGTTACACATGTTCGTCGCTCTTGGACTTTCATTAAAACAAAATAGCGGCTCTTGGAGCGTAAATTTTATTGCAACAACGGAACACCGTTGTGCTCGCCCTACCATGGCGATAAACATTCGCCTTTTTAGGGTTCCGTAGTAAACAAGGAAGCCTTATTGTTTCACCAGGTCTGTCTGTCTGTCCGCGGTTTTACTGAGAGACTATTAGTACTAGAAAGCTGTTTTACATGGATATGTAGATTAAATCACGCCTACAAAGTGGTAAAATAAAATCATGAAAATTAAACTTTTTTTAGAGTAGCTCCCATACTCACATGTAATAAAATATCTTTTCATGAATTGTCCTTGCGTCTAACCCATGGTGTGAGGTGTCGTTGAATAGGTATTTTAAAAAATATTATGAGTTTGTATTCGAATCGAACCGAAATCGAAAAAGGAGTTTCGATTTTGGAATCCGTTTGTAAAATATTTGCAAATTTTTGTTAGAGTCTAGTGTCCCGTCTCCCCTCTGTCGCTAAACGGTGGTAGGTTACACACGTGGAAAAATTTACGGCAGTTGTATTTATAACGAAGTAAAAAGGAAAACTATCAGAGCTAAGAAGGGTTTACAAGTAAAAGAGTTATTATTTATTTATTTATTCAACTTTATTACAAAAAATTGTAAACGGCGGACTTAAAGCCTTAGGCTTTATCTACCAGTCAACCGACAGGTGGTGCAGAGACAAGTGAGGCTAAAGTAGGAGCAAAATTAACATTTTAGAAATTACTTACTAAATAGTTAGTACTTATTTGAACTTTAAACTTACATATACAGGGTCTAACAAAATATACTGAAACTGTTTTAAGGCTGGATTCAGTCCATGATATTGAACAACTTTCCCTAGTATCATGAACTGAATCCACCCTTAAAATAGTTTCAGTATATTTTGTTAGACTTTATATATTGCATGGCTATGAATAAATTACATAAACTACAAAATATAATATTAGTCGACCAACTTTCTTTTTTTCCTAAAATTACAACTAAAAATTAGTAAGACAGTTGTTAGTTACGTAAAACAAGTACAGGCTACGGAACCCTACACAGCGCGTAGCCCGACACGCACTTAACCGGTTTTATTAATATTAGATAACTACTAATTAAAGTCGACATAGCGCAAAGTATGAGAATTCTAAGAAAGGCATTGTTTGTCGGTTTAATAACTGCCTCTGACGTACGTACGTAGATAAGTGACATTAGGTAAACAATAATTAAATTATTAATAAAATAAAACAACCAACTTCATGTTTTTTTAGGAGTTTATTATCTTCCATATCTCCAAAGTTCTTCATCATATCTTCACCAAATTATGGGATCAATCTTTTTTTTTATTTGAAAGCCTTTACTGCCAAGGTAGTAAAGGCTTTCAAATAAAAAAAAAGAATTATCAAAATTGGTCCACAATTGGCGAAGATATCGCGTAATAAACATACATAAAAAAATAAAAAAACAGTCGAATTGACAACTTCCTCCTTTTTTGAAGTCGGTTAAAAAGTACAATAATGGACGTAAAGAATGGGGTATGACGGATCTCAGAAACAAAATGGTTTTTAAAGTAGTTTAGAGTTAATTCATCATGTCAGAATCAGAATCATTTCTTTTTCAGATTTTGGTAATGTCACAACTCACAGATCTTATACAGAGTGACTTTTTATTATCTGGCAACATTTTTGGAGCAAGTTCAGTCCATTATATGAACTACTTCCTATAAAAAAAGTTAATAAAAATCGATAAAAATTTTTCGTCCTGCTATATAAATCAGGCCTCAACCAAACGGATTATGTATGGAAGGACGAAAATATTTTATCGATTTTAATACTTTTTTTATAGAAAGTTGTTCAGTATCATGGAATGAACTTGCTCCTAAAATTTTGCAGGTGGATAAAAAGTCAGCCTGTATACCCGGAGATTATACCTACGAAGTATACCTAACAATTTTTCATTATGTCTGAAAAACTCAATTCATGCGCTTAGTTAGCTCTCTAACATGTAAGGCTTTCTGACTTTTAGCATAACATAGGGGCCTTTCAAGTATTATGTAAGCACCCAAGGGGGTGGGGGTGTTTCATTTGCTTATTTTTGCTGACAAAGGGAGCGAGGGGTTTAAAAATTTCTCAAATTCTGCTTACGTACTTAATACTTGAACGATCTCATACCATTTTTAACTTAACGTATTAACGGAAGATATTTAGGTACTTCTTCTTCATCCTTCCCTTATCCTACTCTACAGTGGCTGACCTGTAGGATTACTCAAAAAACGGTACGCAAGACGTACGTAACCGCGTATCCGCGTTTTAGTGTCATGTCAAGCAACATGAGTAACCCCCCTGACAGAAACTTGACTAAAAGCAAAGACCACGTCTAAATATCCAGAGAACCGTAACTTGCAGATGCCAAGACCACGTTCTAAATCAAAATAACAAACTAATTTTGCACCTTAACCTCAAGAAATAAAACTGAAATTGCTTTAAATAGTTCCCTTGACATGACTATTAATGATTCCAAGACCAATGCAGTTTATGGCGTGTCAGGTCCATCGTTTGACCTCGTTCCACAAATCTGATAAGAAATAATGGAAACAGGTGGGCATCGATCGCCTTATGTCTATAACAGTAAATGCTAAAATGTCGCAGCGCGTCCCCCATTTCCTGATCAAACAGTGTGGGGACTTCCTTATTAAGTTAGGCCCCTGCTAAAAGATTGACTTTCGGCAAGAACTGACGTCATTTCAATTCGATCACATGTACTTAGGTAGGTAGGCATATTATAGATTGTCGATGTTCCATGACGATTTGGGAGACAAGGAAAATGTATAATTTACCTACCAGCTGCTTCTTTTCCGCAGATCGTAAAAGCTGATTGAGAGTGGACTAGAATCTAAAATATGATTAATAATATTCGATGCGGCCAGCAACCTGCCACTATTTTGATACCCTTTTCACCTGCACGCCTACAATGACGCTTAAGGTGGTATACAGATACACCTACAATATCAAGTCTTTATCTCTAACGGGATATACATAGCATAGGACTTGCAAGACCCAAATGCCACTAATAGCTGTGGAAATAAGTTTCCAAAATATTATATATATATGGTATAATATACTTGTAGATATTTAACGTTTTTTATTTCCTCCCAGACCAGCATGGAATATGGTATAATACAAAGCTAATGTTTTATTACATTAAATGTTACTATTTACAATAAGTATGATTACTCCCCATAAGAATCCGGAAACATAAAGGCATGCATATAACAGCAATGTAAACAGGTTTCAGAAAAAGCTGAGAGGTTAATCTTGACATGGTTGCCATTTTGATATTGCAAAACTGTGATAAACTCCGAGGCTGTTATGAGAATATGTAATTAGTAAATAATAACAAAGAAATACAATAAATTACAACAATATTTACAACCCGCCCCATTTATTTCTAATGTCAAGATGCCTAAAAGCTATAAGTATGAGTAGGTATAATGCTAGTGCTGTCCCATAGCTGCATAGTTCACAAATTTTTTTTCCTCTGCATCTTCAGCAGTTGCTGCTGCAGTGCTGACTGTGCGTCCACAAGTGGCTAGCCGCTAGTGGTCAGTCATCTATCAGGTAGGCCGTTTGTACACATAAACTGGCAGTCAAATGGCACATAGCAAGAACAAAATAAAAATCGTACGACTCTATCACAGACTCTACACTTCGCTAACGAATTCTTTGACAACTTTATTTGTTTTCACCGTTCCGTTGGTGTCCCACCAAGGGTGCCAAACCCTCGAAAGAAGAGGGCATCTTATTTGTGTTAAATTAATAAAAAAATATAGTAGTGTATAAAAAGTTTAAAAAAGTTTATGTTTTCTAGATTTATAATTGGAAATCTATACAATTAGGTAAGTTTAAACATTAAAAATAGGCAGCACCTAGGTATAAATAATTTGCGAACAATAAGCATCTTTTTTTCTCCTGAAAACAGGCGATGTTTATGTAAAATTATTCCGTTCTGACGTCTAGACTCGTACTGATACTCGTATTATTCTTTTAACGGGTACAATGACTTTATAGTTTGTATTCACTCAATATTAGTGGCTCTTTAATATTGGTAATTTATGCCGATATTCATTTTTAATGAAAAATATTGTCGCCAATGTCGCTTTTCAAATAGTTTCTATCGAAGTCTCGTCTCTAAAGTGGTTATTACGAAAGAGTTTAGATTATTAATTGGTACAAGTTTTTATAAATACGTAGGTAATAATGAGTAAGAGACATATAAGAAAAACTAGGAAAAGGTCACAATCTAAATAGCTCATAATTATAACGTTTCACTTTTTCTAGTCATTTTACAAAAGCCTAGGCTGTCTATGAACGTTTGATGTTACCTCTACTTTATGTATATGATTTACTGTTCTTTAGTTCGAGATTTAAATATTGAAGTCAAATAAGCTTGAATGCAAATAAGGCAATGCGTAGTGGAAACAATAGAGTATTTCACTTGTTCATTACGGTAGTTCATTGACCTACCTTGTAAAAAAATACGCCGATAGTATCGACAGCCAGACGTCATTCTCCAAAACCGTCAAAAATTTGAAAAGAGAGGTCGGTGTCCTTGGCAGTTTCATCAGTATGGTAATGCCGACTAAATCGTAGTACGGCACTGTGAAATCTACGACGTTCTCTCTCTCCGCCATAACAGATAGTGACGTCAAACCTATATCTGCCCTTTTCTCGATTAGCTCCTTGATTATCCCGTTCCAATTTCCATTTTCGTCCATGGTACCGAAGTTCCCGTCCGGGGCCATCACAATTTCGTAGTCAAACTTTACTATTTGTCGGATTTCTTCGATTAAGTCGATACAATACCCTTTGAAACCCTTTGGTGCTTCGTCATCCTTGATTATGAAAGGTTGTTGCTGTGGATAAGTAATGATTTTGTAAGTATTACAATAGTATGCGACGACTACGATTATTTGTGCGTTGACTTGTGTTACTATTATGATTATGACTCACAAAGTCACATGTAAAAGTAGCTACAAACTAAGTACTAAAGGCTCGTTTACACGTATTAAGTAGACAAGTGATTAACTAAATTTTAACTAAAATCCCGCGTGTAAACAGTCACTTAACAGGTCTTTAGTCATAAGTGGCAAGTAAACGAATTAAGTGAATAAGTGATAAGTAGAATAGAATAGAGTCTATTTTTTGGTTAAGTAACCGCGCCGCCCGCACCGCGCGCATTCCCCGGTGGGCTTCGCCTTTACTAAATTTGCTTTTAGTTCTCGTTTGGACGCGATAAATTACTTACGAAAAATCTATCACACCTTGTTAACTATGTATCTAATAATTGAATTTATAACTTCCACATGTTCTTCGTCCATACTAAACTAAATAGAATTTAAGTTAAATTCGTGTAAACGGTCGACTACTTAAAATTTAGTAAAAATTAAGTTAAGATTTAGTTAATCACTTGTTTACTTAATACGTGTAAACTAGCCTTTATATGTTTTAGACAGAGATTACGTGCACAATCTCAAGAGCTTCTAGGATATAGGCCTCCCATAGAGGGGCCTAATAGATTATGATCACGAATTGATGTGTCATCAGTATTTTTTATAATTGACTTAAATGACGTGGAGGCAATAAAGTTGATGACTTGATGCTGCCCATAACAAAATTCGATTTGCTCAGAATTTATCATGTTGAAATAGTTTTAGTACTTTTCGTACCTTTTAGTTTTCCACACCTTCAGACGTGCAAACTTCCGAATAAGTTATAATAAACGGGCAAGTGCGAGTCGGACTCGTCCATACATAAAGGGTTCCGTACCACCGTACAATGTTTTAAAACGCTGAAGAAACACGTTTCTTGTATGACGACCCCCTTTAATTTTTAACTTTATTTTATTTTTAGTATTTGTTGTTATTGTGGTCATAGTAATACATAATTGGTGAAAATTTCAAGTATCTAGTTAATGCCATTATGAAGATCAAGTTAAAAACGCTGAAAAAAACACGTTTTTTGTATGACGACCCCCTTTAATTTTTAACTATTTTTTATATTTAGTATTTGTTGTTATATCCGCCACAGTAATACATAATCGGTGAACATTTCAATTGTCTAGCTATTACGGTTCAAGGAATAGAGCTCTGTGACTGACGGACAGACAGACAGACGGACAGACAGACAGACAGACGGACCGACGGAAAGACAGCGGAGTCTCAGTAATAAGGTCCCGTCTGCACCCTTCGGGTACGGAACCCTCAAAATGTACTTATGGAGTTTCATACGAAATTGATAGCTATTGAAGGATATATCCTTCAATAACTATTTTTATCTATTTTGTATGAAAATCTCTCATAATAAAACTTTATCGTCTATACAACTTGGAAGGGACATACCCGTAATAAATCGAACCACGGGCTATACTAGATCACATAAGTGTAATGAAATTAAAACAACAGTCGAAAAAACAAAAAAAAATTCGACATTCCCATACAAATCGACCGGGCGGCTGCACACTTTTGTAAGGATTTTTTTTTGACTATTATTTCAATTTCACTATACTATAATGGTCTAGTATAGCCCGTGGTTCGATTTATTACGGGTATGTCCCTTCCACTTTGTATATAAAAAATAGTAAATATCCGCGATTTCATGCAAATGGTAGTTTTGGCCCCTGATTGTACTCGTAGATACTCTTCAAAAATCTTTTACAAATTTCGTACTTATAACTACTAAAATCTTCAGCCTACATTCTGCCACAAAATTTAACGTGATTGTTTGTACAGGTGGTAATTATATATTGTATATACTGTCAAATTTTATCAAGTTGCCGGGCAGATTGTGAATAGAACAGAGTTCATTTACCTACCTCCACCGTCACGACTCTGTACACAAGCTGCGCCGAGTAATCGCTCATATTGTCAGGGTCAGTCAAGGACAGAGGGTTTGACAGACCAGCCTTCCAAGATCCTAATGACCGACTGCCTATCGAAGCCCCATCTTTAACAGTCACAGCCGACAAATCCGTATTAAACTCCATGTAACTCCTACCATTCATCGGATCGTCTTCTGGTATAAAAAACGGAGCATAAGTCGGTGTTTCTTTCACCTGCAAGCCCAACATAAATTACTAATCTCAAACTTTTTAAAACATTAACGGTTTCTAAATATGTCAACACACCTCTTGAAATGCAGTACGTAGGTCCAAGGTCCTGTTAGGAGTATTCTTGCCGTCGTAATCGTCACAAGTAATATATTTCATGTCATTTGGCCACTTGCCAGAGTCCAGCAGTGATCTGGAAATTCATAAACGTAACTCTCGTGGAATATGCCACGCTATAATTAGACGTACCTGCACGTGGTGTACTAAAATTAATATGGGTACACCAGCACCGAAATAGAGGTCAATTACTTTATAGCTAAAAATGTGCGTAGAGACAAGTCGAAGTAGAAAGCCGACGTGATTTCAGGTTCACCGTTCATGCTGTACGTCGTTTTGATTTTTCCCAAACGGTCTCTGCTTTTAGCATCAGGTGTAGGTCGCATGTAGACTATCGTAGCATCCTTGCATCCACAGCTTATATCCCCTTTATCCAAAGACAATGCGAACCAAGCAGTCTTCCTTCCAAAATACTGATTCTCGTCCGCTGCATCTAGCACATTTTTTATCGTTCTCAGACTGCCGATAACGAAAAAGTTGACAATGTCCAACTCCCGTAAACTTCTCAGCTGGGTTTTTATGTCGTCTTTATTAAAACTTTTTACCGGCGTAATTACGTGCCGCGTCGGAATGTTCTGCAGCAGGGATTTGTACTTGTGATCCATCACTGAAAAACGTTAATTACTCGTATTGAACGTGTTGTAAGTTACCTCAATATTACAGAGTTTAATTTATAAATTCTTACCAAAAAGTTCGTCGAAAATGATAGCGGCGTTAGTAATATCTTGTTTGGAAACAATTGCTCTGATAGATTCAGGTAGGACGTCGGCTGGTGGCATTATTTGCAGTAGGAATTTGGTCTGGTTGGCGTCGAGAGAGCGCCATTGCCGCAAATCACCGGCTTGTCCAAACGAGCCCGAAATAGTAGGCAGGGCCAGTGCCGAAGTAAACGACTTCATCGTCTCAGAGCCAACCCCGGTCATTGTGAAATCTAGTACAACGTGCGGCGTTTTCTTCGCCGAAAGCATGTCATTGTATTTCCTGCAAACTGCCGATGGAATTATTTTATTGTGTTTCTAGACAGGATTTTATCACATTATTAAATCCAAAGAAGTCGTCAAGACACGTGGGGCGGGCGCGACCAGCGGAAGCGTGTTCTATTTAAGGACTTAAAGACGATACTCCATTTGAAATAAATTATTTGTAAGGAAACGGAGATATCATTTAAAATTATGAACTAGTAAAACCTAGATTACCCTTGAAACACACATCCTTCTTTGAAAGCATTACTGCTGATAGGAATAATGTTTTATATTTTCCAGTAGAATATAAGGACTTAATACTATTCGCGTCAGGGACTTAACAAGCTCAAGCAGATCAAGTAAGCTCGATCATATTATGGTGAGCATATACGACTTCTTGGGGGCTACATAACAAACCTTTTTATCCTTTTTAATCTTAAGTAAGTTTGTAAGTAACAAATTAAGAAACCCTAACGAGGTCATCAGCTCGTGACTTACTACTTTTTCCGTGTGTAAAAAACCAATATTGGCATCAGATTTTTCAAGTTGCACAAGGGCATCTGATAGGTTCTGACGACTAATATCTCATGATAACAGCCTTGTCTTTTCACGGAGGAGCTTAAGATATTTTGAGGTCATCAATCTTAGTGGATTCAATTGGAAAGTGGACTACATGATTCCGGACGGGCGCAGGGGTAGGGGCAGACTTAGGACAACACGACAAAAAGACGAGTGGCAGGAGACAGGAATGTGTGGAAAGATAAGGGGGAGGGTGGGACCCAAGACCTACAGGCTAGAAAAAAAAATCAATCCAAGTGGGACCCACACCTTTGCTGGCACCTCCCCAAACTGGAATACAGGTAGATTTGTTTTAATAGTATTTAGATAGCAATATGTCTTAAGGTCTTAAAAGCCCATATTAGCTTTCTAACGCGGCCCATGAATAACTCTAGGTGGGAATGCCAAGATTTCGTAGATAGGAGCGATAAGAGCGTTGATCTACCATGACGCCAAGGTATTTTAAATTTGTGACCTTTGTGATAGCCGTGCAGTTACAGCGAGTATTTAAATTATAGTTACATCTATGGATCTTTATCTCAAAAACATCTGGTGGCTGAGTGGTTACATTCTTAGTGAAACATACATAATTTGTCTTACTTTTGTTCAAAGTGAGTAAATTTGTGTTTAGCCAATTCGATACTTCAAAAAGACCTGTTTCTACAGATTGACGTACACTATCCCACGTATCCCCAATAAAAACCAGAGCAGTATCATCTGCGTAAGAAAACACTTTTCCGTTCGCGAATTTCATATCACAGAGGTCGTTTATGTAAATGAGGAATAGAGTCGGCCCTAGGACAGTACCTTGTGGAATTCCAAAATCAATATTGGCCTCTTCACTAATAGTATCACCTACCTTAACCCGTTGTTTGCGTTTACTAAAGTAGTTTTTTAATAGATCTAAAGCGACCCCTCTTATTCCTATGTATTCGAGCCTCTTCACAAGGATTGGAACAGAGACGGTATCGAATGCTTTTTTCAGATCCAAAAAGACTGTTAAGACACTTTTTCCTTTATCAACTTGCTCTACTATATAAGAGGTTAAGTTTAAGAGGTTTTTCCTTTTATATATATAGATTAGTGTTCAGTGAGTGAATTTTTGCTGTGTCTGTGGAAATTTAGGGAAATTTCTAATAAGTATGCCGCAGCCAAAAAGAGATGCCGTACATCGGTACTTTATATTTGATACATTAAGTAATTTAAGCACATGTAATTTATGTGGAAGCAAGTTGAAGGTACGTATATTTTACTATATTAACAGTGAGCTACAACTAGTTAACTTTGTATTCATAAAACTTAAACGTTTGTTAAACCTACCTAAATTAAAACATGTTAAAATATGATTATTTGGAAAATTTTACTTTAGGCACGGTTCCAAAAAGGTAATTAACTAATAAGTCATCATTTCCTTATTTTTAATAGTTATTTATATATGTATAAATATATGTACGATTGTACGTTTATATGTTAAATATGGGTATTTTATGTAAGTTTATTATATAATGATTTTTTTAATGATAATTTTATAATATTGTTTATCGCAAATGTACACGTAGCGTCGACTTTGCTTTTTGTATATTTCCAGGTCGACAGGAAGAGAATGCTTTAGCATTAAGTCGCTATTGCACGCCTCATAAGCGAAGCGCATGAGGTAGTGCTCTACTCTCGCCTTACAAAAATCAAGTGATTTTTTAACTAAATGTGTCTATTTATTTTCTATCGCACTTGTACAATAATATTTACACATAAATGTCAAGGAAAAACTCTAGTTTCAACACTTATGACATTTTTAAAAGACATTTTGCCTTTTAAATAAATAAAAACAATGTTTAATAAAATCATTTTGTGGACGTCCGTGTGTCTGTATGTATGGAAACTGGCGTGGTCACGATAACTCCCGAAAAACTTATCTGATCAAGTCCATTTTTTTTATACGCTTCAGTATTATCCAAAACTAAGTCCTTTCGATGATCACGGTCTAATTCAATGTAGTTTAATCGTAATTATTATTATAAAAATACAGGTGACATTTCGTTTGTGTTGTATATCTATATATGTAGATAATAACAAGGAAAAACTTAGCTCCGTTTACAACGCTTGCGTGGTATGCCACGGAACGGTTTTTTTTAACTCAGTGCCATAGTACTGAGTTAAAAAAAAGGCGCGTATCATTTTTTATTCTAAAAAATAATAATAATTATTATTAAACAAAAATTATTGGAGAAATTAGTGGACCAATAATTTCTAGAACTAAAAAAATGTCTCTGTCTTATCTTTTATTATTAATTTATTTTGTTTATTTATTTCATTTTATTAGTGTTGTTTTTTTATTAGTCTCTTTATTCAATTTGAAACTTAGGCTAGGTTTTGGTATACATTTATAAAAAGTAAAATATAATTGTTTTTTTATTAGTATTATTATTTTTATTTTATTTTCGAGTTTTTTCGTTCACCATATTTCTCGAACGAATCAACCGAATTTGATTTCCAAAACGGCATTCGACGTGATTGTTTGAGGTTTATATATTCTCAATAAACATCATTTTTGAATTCTTTTTCTTGTTTTTGCTTAGCTTTTTTGAGATTTCTCAAAATCTACCGGTCCGAATCAGTTTAAATTCACAGGAAATCTGAGTTGTATAGAACTCTTTGGAAAGCTATCTGTTTGGTTCCCATCGGTTTAATTGTTCAAGAGTTATAAGCGGGTCACATACACACCCACACACACATACGGATAGGGTGCATGACACTTGCTCGTGAGTGGTCAGGGAAGATTCCTGAGACCTTTAAACGTTGAGATCTGATGAAAACTCGACTTTTCAAAAACGGGGTGAAACTAATAACGTCCCGAATTTTGAAAATTTTCAATTTTTTCAGCGGGAAGTTAAAAATAATCTCCAGTCGTGCGTTAAAGCTGACACATACTTTTCTTCGTTTTAAGTTAGCAATAAAACAATCAAAATCAATTTAATTGTGAAAAATGAGATTATGAGGCGTGCACTTTTGGATTTTCCAAACTATTGTAGCTTTTGACTCAATAAACTTAAAATAAATGTATGTACATAAAATGTGTGAGCTGCTCTCTGGCTACTCATTAATCTGTGTCTCTAGACAGGCTTGTATCTAACGCAGAGATTAATAAATAGTTACTTCGTTCTGACGTCCGTTGATTGTTTTCTTTTTTCATTGTTTCGTACTAAAATTTGTCTGTGTATAAAGTAGCCTACACACCAAATCCGCCGACACAACCCGCCTGCGCCGCGCCGGTATACTGCTGGCGGCAACATTTCTTTTAAACTAAAGCTACAATTCAATGAGGTCTTTTCAAAGTGACAGAAAATCGATTTATCTTTATTTCCGATAGATGGCATTAGCAAAAGGTGAACTGTCAATGTCACTCAATATTTAAAAATCCTAGATCTATGGTTATCAAAACAAGAGTGCTATTTTTAAACGTGGGAGTCAGCGAAACATAAGACTAGTTTTTAAGTGCTCGCTTGCTCTTTGAGTGGTTAGGAGTAGTAAAGATCACTTAAAAAGCAAATAGGTACCTTCGCGCAAAGAGCGCAATTTAAAAAAGTGGCTTTTTGGAAACACTCGCGAAAATCATTCCTGTGAAGCGATTTCAAAAATAATTCATATTTAATATAGATTTTAATTACTTTTTATACGTGTCACAAAAGCTAAATTAAAATAAAAATGTTTAATTTTCATCACGATCACGACATCTGTACGAAAGTTATCGCGTTACAAAATCACATACAAACAACATATATACATGATTTGTAGATCTTTGCTCGCTCGGTCAATACGGATAATTTATTTTTAAATAAATACAGTTTACATTTTTTTGTGGAGTGCAGGTATAGTGTCCGTTTATAATGTTTATTTATATATTTATTAATACATATGATAATTTTTAAGAACAAAAGTATATTATAAATTATACATACAGAATAGAAAGTAATACTTCTAATATTGGTTGCGAATATTTGGTTTCTTTGGAAACTAGATTATTCATATTATTAATTTATTGAATTGAATCATATTGACAAAATTTTATTCTATGAATTTAATTTACTTATATTCCGGAATACCTCTTAATTATATTTAATTATAAAGCCTAAGGTTTTATAAATACTATATTTACCATTTGTCTAACTAGAATACATTTTACGATCAATTCGAATATTTTATCATCTAAAATAAATTATATTTATTGAGATACTAAATAGAATTAGGTAAAGTGTTTAAATCTAACACATCAATAGTAGTGGATCGTAGGTATGTTGTATGATTTGACCTACTACTACTACTGACAAGACAGACTACTTATATTGTTAAGTAGTGTACTCTTAAAGTATTTAAGATACCAACCGAATTAAAGTAATGATTAAAATCATAGCGCAGTCTGGAACTATGTATAAATTACAGGTTCTGAAGCGGTTGATATCGCTTGGCAAGATTTTACTTGCGTCCTCTTCTATGTCTCTAGCCTGCAAAGGCTTTTTAAATTTAAATATATTTAAAATAAAATAAAAATAAAAAAGCCTTTATTACCAAAACCTTACAGTTACACTTAATATTCCAATTACATTTTTTCCTTCATGCTATTCTATTTTGGAAGTCGCCTCTTAAATATATTTATATAACAAATATCTGAGCACTATATTTGTTGTCCCAAGGCAGGAAGGAAGCCCAAGTCTTTTGGATGATTCCTACTAAAGCTGGCGAATGGAGCGGCTACTCTTTTAGCCATATAAAAATGCTGAGCTTCTAAATCATTGTATATATATATTCATATATACATAAATGTATCAACATATTTATAAAGCGAAACATACCTCAGATCAAATCTAACTAGGAAACAACTTAAAATATAATTGAAATTTCGATTATATAAATCTCTATAATACTTTTATTATTTATTACATAATTAAATAAAAACTATTCAGTATTTACTAAAATTAACCATATTAAATAAATTATTTACTCCAAGAACTTCAACTACAGTTTCCCTTTATTCAATACTGAAACTTAAAGTCAATTACGCTATCGACTTTCTTAGGACTTTTATCAAACACTAAGGAACTCTAAAAACAAATATAACAACAGTTTTCCTTAATTTTTATACTAGGATTTATATCAGTCACTACCGACCTCAAATGCAAATAAACAATGAGTTTACTAAATATAATTTTCGGGTGTTCATATTAGTTTGTCACTAAATAAGTCCTACACTAAATAAAATTAAGTTATTTTTATAGTATAAGAAAATATATTATGAATAGGTAAATTAAACGCGTTACAGCAGAATTTAGGTTACTATACTAAACAATTTGGGTCTTCCATTTGATGATTACAGCCAATACATAATCAGACACAGCCATGTTCAGGATGATACAGATAACAAGATTTTAAAATAATAGGTTTGTTAGTATCAAGATAGTTTTTTTTAGTTAAATTCTAGATAATAGTTATAGCATAATAGGTTTTAAAGAGACTAAAATAATAAACATTTGCTTATTAGGACATATAGGTAATTATAAGTTATGTCCTAGACTATAGTACCTAGGTTAGGTTTAACTAAGTAAGTTAAGTAAGCATAAAAAAAATAGAATTTTATTAGGTAGGTTAGTAGGTTGTTACAATACCCTTTCGAAAGGCTTAGTAATATAGTCTAATGAACTGCTAAGCGCTCAAAGGGAAACCCAGTCAAGCTAAGGGTTACCCCTTCGAAAGGGTAAGTCATAACATATGGGATAGCCGTTGATTTGGGTAAGCATCTTTAAGTGTTCCACAACAATAAAGGAAAACCTTTAAAAGGATTAAGCCAAGGAACGGCTTTTTCTGTCCCTGTTTTTGGCAAAAATGCACACCACAAGCTGATTTTAGTCGCAAATGTGACAAGCAAATATCAAATAAGTGATCGCTACCAGAGCAACGCGGAATCGCGCCCGCTCATGCGGCACACCCGCGTATACAGGGTCTAACAAAATATACTGAAACTATTTTAAGGGTAGATTCAGTCCATGATATTGAACAATTTTCCTCAAGGACATATAGCGAAATATGAAAAACATTTTGGCCTCCTATATAAGTTGATCGATCAGCTGATCCGAGTTTGTATGGAAAGCCAAATTTTATTTTTCATCTTTCGATATATGTTCCTTGGGGAGAGTTGTTCAGGATCACGGACTGAACTCACCCTTAAAATAGTTTCAGTATATTTTGTTAGACGTTATATATTAAATCCATCCATAATTTTATTATCATAACTTACCATTTTCCAAAAAACTTTTAGAATCTGATCTGTTTCCGACCACAATGACGGGTTCCACTGCTAGTCCCAAACTTGGGTTCCTTCTCACATATTCTTTAGCCACTTCAAAAGCCTTCTCTGCTAACGCATTATTTTCTTCATTTATAACCACTAAAACATATAAACATCGTAGAAAACTAGATACCTAATTGAATTTAAAAAAATCTACAAGGTCTTTGAAATATGAAATTACGTACAGACGTTAATATTCTGCGTTGTTTGAGAAAAAGATAAACCGGGCCATGAAAATAGAAATAGAACGGATAATAAAGCGCGCATATTTTGTTTGGTCATGTTTTTGAATAGTGGACTCTTCGGAAGGCGATCCACTATTGAAGGGCTGTGTACAATATGTGTACCATCTAGTTTCCACGGAGATGGCCGTGTTCGACCTTGGACATCGCTGGGTTATTGATGTTCACTGCTCATCACTAATAATGTTTGTACACAAGTGCGGTGTGGGCGTGTGTAAACTATTCATTGCAACGTATGGCGTAAAGCAGGTTTGACTTCAAAGATGTCTTCATGGATCGATTGCTTTGATCAACCTTGTAAATTATGTATCGTTTAATTGAAGGGTTAGTTCGTCTACCTTCATATTTTTAAGGGATCCAAACTTCAAAAAATTGTTGAGGAAACCCTTTCCCAATTAGTTAAGTAAAGAGCTTGATGGCACAACGGGCATTTGCATAATTATTATTTACTTACTAGCTGTGCCCGCGACTTCGTCCGCGTACTTAGATTGTTGAGCCCATTGGTGACGGGGCGGGCCGCAGCGCATTGACGGATTTTGAGAACAGTGTACACTATTTAGAGCGACATGACCATATTCTAGGCTGATATTCGGTACACAAATGGGTGGCAATAGATACACAGGAATTAGAGGCACAGTGTATTTTTCTGTTTGTTGATTGTTAAAAACAGTTTTATGTAACTTACGATCAATTACCCTAATACATTAGGTACATATATTTCTCCATTAAATAACCTACCGTTTAAAAACAAAAATATTTTTTTTGACCCATACGTTTATGCAGAATATTTTTGTAAACATCAAACTTGCACTAAAAGGCTGTAATTCGAGGCATCCATGCTATTCGTGAATAAAATTTGGAGACCACAAATGACAAAATCTCGATCTCCTCCGTAATACAGAAGGCACGTTAAGCCATTGCGTTGGTCCCGGCTGGCATTGGCATCATTAAGATAGCAATCGAACTAGGTATACCAGTAGGCCACATGCCGTTTTTGTCTGAAAGGTGTGACGATAGGTACGACGGTAAATGTACTTTTTGACCAATAATTACGTTGGTTCATAAAAACACAATTTTAAACAATTAGGCAACATTTTCTCGTAAATCGTGGGTCCCAGAAAAAAAGTTAAACGCAAGTTGTTCGCATTATTGTTATGGTATTAAATTCATAAGAAAAAGTATGTCTTATACTGACAAAAAAATCTGTACCCTGCGTGTTATCTTTGATACGAGTTTTTTCGTAAACAAGGTCCCAAGAAAAAAAGTTATATGACAAAAGTTGTTCACCTTAATGTTCTGAGCCTATGACATACAAAATTCATTTGTACATAAACATTTATATCTTATGATAAATTAATTGCTGTACTTATAAAATTTTGGATCCCTGAATTACGCCAGATCTTTTCCCTGGCGAAATAAGTTTTTACGAAACCACAGAATACAGTAAGAGTAAACAGAAGGGACTCTTCTAACGTACGCGCAATATACGTCCCCGTTCCCCGCACCCGCACCTCTCCCCCGGTTCTTGACGGCCAACGTGAGAAATCGAGGCGAAAACGGGGGAGAGGTGCGGGGACGGGGAACGGGGACGCCTGGGTGACGCATATTGCGCGTACCTTAGGAGTGTCCGGCCTGTGACGAAACTCTAAAATTACTGAATAAACAAATTTCATTAATCGTTAAACATATCTAGTATAGTCAACATTTATTTATCGACACTTTTCCGCTGGGGAAATGCACACAACCAAAAACAATAGTAAATAAAACCACAGAATAAATACCAGTAGTACAGAAGTCTCACTCCGCAAACGTTTTCAAAGAAATATCTACTCACAGTGGTTAGTAATATGGTGTAATTTAGCTCGCGTCAAAACGCAGCACCTTTTCGTTTAGACACCTACAGAAATCCATTGCAAGCCAATTTTATCCTTATGACTCTGGACAAACGATTCATAATACACACAAAACCGACTAAAATAGACTCGCTAGGGTTGACTACTACAAGAAGCTACTATCGCCATTTAGCGCACCGTATTATCGCTCGTCCATGCTGGTCTGCGAGACAAGAATAAAACTTATCATCATTATCATCATTTCAGCCGCATAAGGTCCACTGCTAGACATAGGCCTCTCCCAAGGATTTCCAAAATGACCGATCTAGAGCGGCCTGCGTCCAGCGCTTTCCAGCGACTTTAGATCGTCTGACCACCTTGTGGGTGGGTGTCCAACGCTTCGCTTGCCAGTACGTGGTCGCAGAATAAGAATGTAAGTCATAAGAATAAAACTTAATTATAAATAAATATAAATATGTAAGGACAAATCACACCGATTGAGCTAGCCCCAAAGTAAGTTTAAACTTGTGTTATGGGATACTAACTCAACGATACTATATTTTATAATAAATACATACGAGTATTTAGATAAACATGCAAGACCCAGGACCAGGACAATTTAAAAAAGGCCATTTTCGAACTTGCCCTGGCTGGGGATCGAACCCAGAACCTCCAGATTGGCGGACTAGCGTGTTGACCATTACACCACGGAGGTCATAGCTGCTTCTCTCCCCGCACAAATCGTAGAAGCCGATCGAAGGAATGGGCGAAAATGCAAATCATGTTAATAGGCGATGCGGCTAGCAACCCATCACTATTTTGATTCCTTTTTCCACTTTCTCGCCCACCATTACGCTAAAAGTTGCCTTTGAGTATTGCGGCCCTGGGCTCTGATTGCTTAGAGCCGCAACACTTAAAATGCTCTGTCTGTCCCATTAGGGATAAAGACGTGATAGTATGTATGTATGTATTATCGTTTGGTAGTAAACTATAATGAATGAAATATAATATAACATGAGCGAAATATCTAACCAGGTAAAACAGTCTTTAAAGTAGATACCGAATTCTATAGGATGTACTTAGTAGGTACATACCATTTCTGTAACTTTCATAATTATTTTGCTAGCGAACAGAAAAGTTCCTAAGTAGGTGGGTTAGGTACCTACTTATAACGAAACAGATCGTCAATCTCAAACTAAACATCAGAAATTGGAAAGAATAATATGTATACTTATACCTACGTTCCTACTTATTTTCGTAACCTAAGTAGGTCCTAGGTATTAATCCTACTTAGTGTACCTATCATGAATGACAACATAGTAATAATAACCACTTTAAAGTAGATCTTACCTTTCAGCGTCCTTAGGAAGTCTAAAAAAAGTTAAATTTGGATCGCAATCCTTGTTTAAACAGTTAAAAACTGCGCAGTATTTTTTAGCCTTCTTTTTATGTTTCTCCATTTTTAAAACGTCCGGATCGGTGAAGTACCAAGGCGACGAACAAAGCTCGCGCGTGCGTCACTGCTCGCACGACGTGAGCCCCGACTGAATTAGCCACCCGCGGATGCCGCCGCGCGTAGGTATATTTTTGATACCTACATGGGGAGTGACACAGGCCTGTTAAAACCAAAATTTGTAGTAAAAGCTAATTTTGGTTAGCCAGATTTAGTGGAAATTCCACTGAGGTGGCAACACTGCAAGCAAGGCGTGCGTCCGCCGCGTGACTGCCTGCGCGCGCGAGATGGCGCGCGGCTGGTCGAGGTGACGCGCGGCGTCGCGAGCCCAGTCGCGTCGCTTCCGATGCCATGCCAATCTAGTGTAGCGCGGCCCTAACGGTCTCATTATAAACTGTTTTAAAAAAAAAAATTTTAAATGTCTTAGTTTTCTTTAAAATGATTTATTTTAAATGGGGGCAGCACAGGACCCCGGAAAAATTAGGTACGGCCTTAAACAGTAGTTCATAATATAGTTTGAAGGGATTTTTTATCTAGGGTTTACTAATCTCAGTTTCCTTTTAAATATTATTTTTCAAATGGGGGCAGCCTTGGACTCTTATGTTTCGTCCTAAACTCTACTACAGACTAATTTTTATATTTGGCGACTAATTTTGAATAAAAATATTGGCATGGTCAGCAGCATTTAAATCAGTGATGAAGGCCAAGCCAGGTAGCTAACTCCTATATCTGTATAGAATTCTGAAATAGGTATTCTGAAGTGCTGGCGTTCCTTTAAAAGAAGTGAAATAAATACCAATGACGAGTATAGTGTAACTTTTATAGGATAAAAAAGAAAAGAAAGAAGATTGATTGGACTATTTTATTGCCAGAAATGTTTCACAAACACTAACTCCACGGATGAGAGAAGTGTTAAAACTGTACACGCTACTATTATCTAATACTAAATGTATGTACTTTGAATCAAAATTGAATTAATGTAAGTAGGTAGTTATAATCTGAAAAAGTTAGTCAAAACCTTAATTAAATAATCCCTTAAGACGGAACACAATGTTTCATTTGTTTAAGAATTAAAAATTAACAATATGTTACCACAACATACTATATGTAGGTAGTGTTATCTTACATTCGAGGTTTGTTATCTATCACATATAAGACGAAAATAAATAAGAAAAACAGGATATAAGAAAAATAAAGACGTCCATAGAAATACAAAAATAGCACGCAGAAGTAATTATGTCAATATGTACTATCACCTTGTCAACTTTGAACTTCAATTAAATTTCATCTTAAAATTAGTGTCGCAGAGTGAACGGTCACAGTAGTCGGGCTCCTTGTGAATAGCATGGAATTTAAGGGCATCGGGTTAGTCGATTGTCGTTGTACATAGGTCAGCATAAACTCCAGTCGACTCACAAAGCAGCTGTCTCGTCGTTCACAATGCAATCCGTAACCAAATGTCAAAGGAATGTTTAAATGGTTAAGTAATAATGCCTATGAAATATATAAATGTGCGACATTTACTGCTAACTTAAATTTACAACTGAATTAATTATCTAAACACTTTAATTAATCTTAGTTTATCTAAAATCCTTGTTTTTCGGAAGCTGTTTATAAAAATCGCGTCGTTCACAGAACGGATTGTGAATTGATTTCACTCGGGGTGAATACTTTGGCAGTATATTACTGGCGAAATTATATCCAATACCGATACATGTTAACTTCCATCAATTCAAAAACCCATCACTACAGGTCTGTTGAAATAGACACCAATACGCAGAAACAGCATACAACACCTAAACCGACTCATGTATAGGGTCGGTTCACTGCGATGCACAACCCAGTCATGACAGTTACATTACATTTACAATTTACAGGTACTTCTCAGGTAAATTTAATACACATTGTATTATAAACCTAAACTTAATTGTGGTCACAAGAGCTCAACTCGCAGTCTATAGTAATCAGATCATATACACTTTGTTTAATAATAAAACTATGGTTTTTTGGCATTGTGTGCAGTTGTAGTTGATATAGGATATGTATGTGAGGGTGAGTTGAGCCCTAATGAACATAGATGCATTGCAGTAAACCAAGAAAATTGTGGCAACTAAAACTTTAGGCTGCGGCTTCCTCTGCCTCTGCAGGGGGAGCTTCCTCTGCTACTTTCGCCTTCTTCTCAGGTGTGGTCTTCTCGGCTACATCACCGTTATCCGCGGCGGCGGATTTCCTCTTTACGGCGGCCTTCTCTGTAATACAGAAAAAGATAAACATAAGCATTTTTTTGTGGCCAGTTTTAGTGATGTTAATCAGGGGTTTGGATTAAATAATATTTTAATAGTGGAATTCAATTTCTCCAAATAAGTACTTGCAAAGAAAAATGTTAATTCACAATTCACACCTGTGGCATCACCATTTTCGGTGGCATCATTGCTTTCCTCCGCATCTCCGTTTTCTGCTGGGGTGTCCTCAGGGGCGTCCCCACTACCGTTTTCTTCCTTGCCATTGCTCTCTGGCGCTTCTGCGACCTTCTTGGCAGGCGACTTCTTGACTGGAGATTCCTTCGCCTCAGTTGAGGTGACCTCCTCAGGGGCGGCGTCCCTATAAACAAATAAACAATAGTTAAAAAAAATGTTAATGTACCTATACATTGTTGACATACATAAAAGTGGCAAACATCTGTACAATAACATAGGTTACCTATTGGATATAGTTTAACCCCGGCAGCCGTAGACTGGCTAAAAAACCTGCCATTAAGTATTTAGGATTCATGCAGTAACATGCCATAAGACATGATGATGATGGTTGGAAGATGGTATATTTTTCTTATATCATTCAAGAAATCGATCAACACATAAGTTAACGTTTGTAACCTTCAGACATAGGTATGCATGACACATAGGTAAGTCACACTGCAGTTTACCATCTACTGTTACGAGCCGAGTTAATAATTAAAGTTGCAAAGTACCTACTGCAACTGAGTTCATGGCATATTATCGTAATGCTCGCCGGGCCTGTTAGTAACAGAGCATAACAATACATTACGACTTTACGATGTGAATGTTCGCCGGCTATGTGGGCCGATATACATAAAAGGAAAAGTCTGCCGGAACAAAAACAAGTGGCTGTTGCGCAAGGCTGCATGTGGGAAAGTTGCAACAGAGGAAACCGAACGTAAGAATCATTACTGTATTGAATGAATATGTTACCCGCTCCAGTGGCGTGTGCCACGAAGCAAGCCGTAAGCGTTAAAAATAAAATAATGACAACATGCGGCCCTCGCGATAATCTAACCGACATTGCCGCCACAGAGTTGCAAAACATGGTTCTCAACGATTTGAAATGAGCGCGCGCCGGTGACGCTGCCGCGCCGGAACGCCGCGCATACAACGCCATCTTGAATAAAGCGGGGCCCGCGCCCGCCGCCCGGCGTGCTTTCAACTTCATAGTACATTATAATGCGTAAAAACATGCCTCATCATCATAATGAAATCGTTCCAGAACACTCTTCACAATATAACACATCTTTATAATAACTTTTTAATCATATTCAATTATGAAAAGTACCTGGCCGGCAAAAAAATATTTTCCCGCGTGTACTTTATCTAGGTCGGCGTCTCAAAATAAAAAACATGTAAGTTTTGATCGACTTCAAAACACATTAATTATGTACGTCAACGATAAGACTTAATCGACTTCACTCCAGAAACACGAATAAAACACCGTAAAACACTAATTTCACACATAAATTTAAAGGAAGCCATTTTGATCACGTTTTCCGAAGCCGCCAAAAATAAAATATTGCAAAACTAATGTAAAATTACATAAATTTATAAATTTGACTTACTTCTTTTCCACGGCTGCGTCTGCCATTATTATAATTTGATTTAGAAGAGAAAACTTGAAATTAATTTACAGCACGTGTTTCGCACAACGCACAACAATGCTCACCACACAAACACCGACAGCAAAATGAAGGAGGAAGAAGGAAAAAATATACGCGCGTCGCTTGGCGCCGCTACGCACCTGAACGAAGTTTTTGCAAAAACTTCAATTCAGTGAAATAGCTATATCGGTTTAGTACTGTGATAGAAAGAAACAAATATATTGAATGAGTCCAACTTCAAACAACCTTGAATCAACGTGAAACGAGGTGGGGCGGGAATATCTACCTTGCTCTGTTCGTCCCGTTAAAAAAATACAAGTCAGAATCGTTAAAATAAAATTATCGCTTTTGTGAGGAAATTGAAATTATAATTTATAAAAGAACGTTGTTATATTATTAATTAAGTTTTAAATATTTCTTCAAACTTAAACGTACTTTCTTACATAGCTGAGGTATCTGTAAATGCATCCGTTTGCGTCTCTTTCCAAGTAAATAGAAGGCAGGCAATAGTACCTACCTACTACTAGGTAACTTCGCTCGCTCATTCATCAATTTCATCATACTATACCATATCGTCGAAGTACTATAATAATCCATCCATTCCTTTATGCGGTAGGCAGAGCCTAGGGCTTAGAAAATTCTATCTAACTATCCTTGAGTATCCTAGGTAGGTACCTATGTAGGTATGAGTGCCTGTGCCTGTCATGTCACAGAATAGGTACAAGTACATATTAGGTCATGTGATGATATTAACAGTAACAGAGTTCAATGTCCGATTGTATTCTTTTGACGACTTCGATGCTGGTCAACACGCTATTCCGCCAAACTGGAGGTTATGGATTCGATTCCCATCCAGGGCAAGTTGGAAAATGGCCTTTTTCAAATTGTCCTAGGTCTTGGACGTTTATTTATAGGCACATAATAAATAATACTAAATATAGGTAGGTACTTATATGTATTTATCACTACATAGTATAAAACAAAGTCGCTTCCCACTGTCTGTCCCTATGTATGCTTAGATCTTTAAAACTACGCAACGGATTTTGATGCGGTTTTTTTTATAGATAAAGTGATTCATGAGAAAGGTTTATATGTATAATACATACCCGTGCGAAGCCGGGGCGGGCCGCTAGTTATAAAATATAGTATCGTCACAGCACAGGTATCGTTGAGTTAGTACCTATCCCTACAAGTTTAATCTTAATTTGCGGCTAGCTCAATCAATGTGATTTGTCTAATAACTATCTAAATTAAGTTAGGTGGGGGGGAACACAGGGTGGGCAGGTAGATAGGTAGGTATGTACTTATGTACCTACTTTAAACATTGACTTATTGGGTAGGTAAGTATATTCTAGCGTAGTTGAAATAGGTACCTACCTATCTATCGCAATTTTGTAGTAATGATGGTAATGATCCACAGATCTTCCATGGTCTGTGTAATGATCCCTTATAGTACCTACCTAACCTTAACTAGGTAGGTACCTACCTACCTACTGTCTACCCAAAGGGTGCAAACGGGACCCTATTATTAAGACTTCGCTGTCTGTCCGTCTGTCACAAGGCTCTATATCTTGAACCGTAACTAGCCGCCTTTTGACATCTGTTTTCTTTAATCTTTTTCTCTGTATCATTATGTTTTGGTGCAATAAAGATTTTATCTAACTAACTAGGTAGGTACCTACCTACTTAGTTACTTTACATAGGTAAGTAGTTAGGTATTTTGTTCGTATCTATTATTGTTGTCTTTTTTTTTTAATAAAACGCATTCGCATTTAAAGTAGATAGGCTCAACGTGGGCTAGAAAACTATTAGTCCGAAGTAGTCCGAACTCCGGACGAGCACCCTGATCAGTAAAACCGTTTGCGTTTGCAACAACTAGTAAGAATGAAACGGACACGTCGTAATTTCAGCTTTATTCCACACAGACATAAGGTTGGCGTTTACTTCTATAGTGGCATTTAGCATTTGGTTCAGGTGTAGGTCGTTGGCTTTTGAAAGAAATCTTGGCAGCTTCGTTGATTTCATCAGAATATTTTGAGTTCGTCAACCAGAACAGTGACAGTCGCCTTGACGTTAGGTAGGTAGGTAAGTACATATGCAGTAGCATGTAGTAGGTAGCTTAGCTATGTAACACCTACCATGCTACAGGCACAGAATAAGTACTTGTACCACCAGTACCCTACGGGTCTAGAACTCTAGATAAATAAATTAATAAATAAATATTGGTCTACCTATAGCACCCTATAGTATAGGGCCAAATCACACTAATTGAGGTAGCCGCAACCAAAGTTACTTGTTTTCTGGGATACCTACTAACTCGACGAATAACGATAGGTAGGTAGGTAGGTAGGTACCTACTATATTTTATAACAAATTCATGTAAGTAGGTACAATAGATAACACCCAAGACCCAGGACAATTTGAAAAAGGTCATTTTCCAACTTGCAGAACCTCCAGAGTGGCGGACTGGCATATTAAGGCCATACCTAAATTTTCCGGGGTCCAGTGCTGCCCCCATTTAAAATAAATCATTTCATAAAATACTTTGAAGGGTTATCTAGGATTTGATTGTAGCAAAATTTTAAATAATGTCTCTTGTCTGTCTGTCTGTCTTCATTGAAATGATTTATTTTAAATGGGGGCAGCACTGGACCCCAGAAAATTCAGGTACGGCCTTAAACACTACACTATGGTGGTCGTCTTGATATAGGTTGGTACTTACACGGGTACTTACCCAAGGGCGGATCCAGGGGGGGGGGGGGTCATGACCCCCCTGGGCTGGGTGTTCCACTGCCAGTTGTATTAGTAGGTACCTAATGTGACACAGTCGCAGCATTCGCAGTCGCAGCCATTGGTACAGGTCGCGCCAAACTTCTAGATCGCTCTGAAGTTGAGACGATTCGCGTCGCAGTAGTAAAATACAGATAGGTACTCGTAGCAGATAGAATTTGCTTTATTTTTGTTTATTGTGTATATATGTCGTATCTACATTCTTGCAATCATTCTGAAACAAATATTATTGTGATAAATATTCTGTCCCTGTTTGTAACCTGAGCGAGCCAACTTCAGAGCGATCTAGAAGTTTGGCGCGACCTGTACTGAAAATACTAAGGGGAAGTAAAACAAATTAAAAATAACAAGTAATTTTTGAGATTTGCTTTCTTTTTTTGCAGCTCTGTGCTCCTGCTGATAGGTAGGTAAAAAAAAATGGTTGCCTGTAAAGTCGGTTTTACGGGCGAAGATTTTACGTGACAACGGCGGCAGACCGATCATAGTTGAGTGGGAGAGAGACGCAAGGCATTCGGCGGGCCTCTCTCTCGTTCGGTGACTCATCGTAACGTTACCGAGCGTTACACTTTTTCATAAGTGACTCCCAGCCGCAACCTAATTTAAGACGTTGTCACGTCAAAAAGGTAGGTTGAAAAATTACTGCGCCGGCTGCGCCTGATGTGGATAATCTAAATTATAATCCAAAGTTACAAGGGCTAACTTAAAATTTTATAAATACATAGGTACCTATTTTACAATGAAAAAACTACAAAAGCCTTACGTTTTCTATACTTGGGTTTTTCATAATTTCCCTTAGGACGCTTGTGCATTGCTCCGAATCCGATATTTCGGATCAAAACCGACTCGAATTGGCCGCCGTAGAAATTGTACGTACGGCTGTGCACCCACTCGAATTCGATTCATATTCGAATTTCGGGTGAGGTACGGGGAGGGAAGCACACGTTGCAAGCCCCGACCACTGTCCCGTCTCGCCCGATAGTGTTGCGCGAAAATATAGAAATTAATGTATAATATCGACAGTGTTATTGATAATGTTTCTGCTATTGCTATAACAATCGATACTATTTATAGTTCTTCTTTGCTGGTCTGGGAGAAAAGAAAAAACCTAGAATGTACCAGCTGCTTCTCTTCCCGTGCAGATCATAAAAGCCGATTGAGGGAATGGGCGAGAATCTGAATCATATGAATAGGCGATGCGGTTAGCAACCCATCACTATTATGATTTCCCTTTTCCACCTTTATTACGCTAAAAGTGGCCTGGGCTTTACCGCCCTTGGCTCTGTCTACCCCGTTAGGGATAAAGACGTGATAGTGTATCTGTGTACTATTGATAGTTTGATATTATAGATAATTAATGACCTTTATTTAAGTAGGTAATATTGGTTAGGGGGCGTCCATAAATTACGTGAGGTGTTTTTTTTTAATTTTCTGTCCCTCCCTCCCCTCCAGGTGAGATGTGGTGACATTTTATTCAACCGGAGGGGGTTGAATAAAATGAAAACCCATACCCCAATCTCACGTGAGATTTTTCAAAATGTGGGTTTCTTACGTAAACGCGTTGGATTGTTATTGTAAAAAGAAAAATAAATTGCTTCGTGCTTTTATTTACGACTAGTTAAGACTAGTAATTATATAACTGAGAGTTTAATTATAAGTGTAATAAAAATTTAACAATAGACAGGCGGGCTACACTGTACCGTAAATTCAGATTAAATTGAGCTATTTGGTATAAAACAAATATGGTGGTTTGACCAGTCAGTAGATGTATAACGTCAAGTATGAATGAAATTATTTTCTTTCGAACGAATTAGTGAATTATCTTAATCGTATAACATCTTACGTAATTTATAGACGCCCCCTTACGGACACCGGACGTTGTCACTAGATATGGGCATATACCCGGGTATGTAAACCCACGCTTGGATATATACCCGTTATGCACCGGGTAAATACCCGTATCTACCCGTTTGGTGGGTAGATTGAAATATTTATTAATAAACGGGCAAGTGCGAGTCGGACTCGTACATGAAGGGTTCCGTACCACCGTACAATGTTTTAAAACGCTGAAGAAACACGTTTCTTCTATGACGACCCCCTTTACTAGGAAATGGCGTAAACTTAGCTGTAAGTATGACGTCAACATTTGTGCAAAACAAAACAAAGTGACTATTATTAAGAGATATTATAAATATCCTATGATAATAAAGATATTTTGAATTTGTAATTTTTTTTTTGAATTTTGAATTTTTAACTTTATTTTATTTTTATTATTTGTTGTTATAGCGGCCACAGTAATACATAATCCGTGAAAATTTCAAGTGTCTAGCTATTACGGTTCAAGATATAGAGCCCTGTGATAGACTGACAGACAGACGGACAGACAGCGGAGTCACAGTAATAGGGTCCCGTTTGCACCCTTTGGGTACGGAACCCAAATAAATTAGTGCGAGTCCTCTAATTATCTGTAATTAATATATCTCAAATAGCCATAACTAAATTAGCCATATTAAATATACAGATATAATCTCATTTGATGTCTATTTGCATATTTTAAAATATAACTAGGTTAAAAATATATTTGCCAGAAAAAATGTAAACTCAGACATGTCAATTCGTATGTTCCCATACAACGGGTAGATTGGGGTAAATACCCGACATACTAATTTGTGGGAAATGTTATAAAAAGTTGATGGGGGATTGAAAAACTCGTCAATACGAATATCTTTTGTTCCGGAACGAACCTCGAAATCAGTAGTTATGGCCTTCAAATAAGCAGTCAAAAATAATTCTCTCTATGTTTTGCATGAGGGGTGTCCATATGTTGACATCGCGTTTGATGTCTGATTGCCTAGTTTAACATATAATTAGGTCTACCAACATTTTCCAGCAAAAAATGTAAACTGAGACGTGTCAATTCGTATGTTTCCATACAACGGTTGGGGTAAATAAATAATAAGTATAATAATAGTGCCAGCAACTGACGGCGGTTAAATGCAGGCAGGACACATAGTGAATGCGGCCTCTCTAATCAAAGTCTGGCGGTGCACTAACGAAATCGGTGGCCTCGAAATTCACGAATTCGATTCGGATTCGGCTGCAGTGCACAGACGCTACTCAATAATTTTCCGTCCGAATTTTTCTCGTTTTGGATTTGATTTGAATATGATTCGGATTCGGAGCAATGCACAAGCGTCCTTAGAGATCACTCAACAATTACGTGATCGCCGGAAGGGGGGGGGGGGGAGGTCGGGTACTTCTATATACATCTGGATTATCCCCCGGGGGGGGGGGGGGGGGAGAGTCCATGACTACGTCATCATTTTATAACTTGTTAGCTAAAGAAATTTAAAAAAAAATGAAAAAGGTGTTGTAGAAGCTAGAAATACTTTTATTAGAAAAATAATAAAATTACTTTAGTCATACACCTGAAAACATTATTGTAAAGTCAATTTAAATTTGAATTTTTCATCCTTAGATGCTTAGATTAATCTAGATTGAGAGTTTCATACAAAATGTAACGTTAAAAGTAAAGCCATTTTTTGATATGCTTGTGCGTGAGCACCGCCCACTACGCGTGTATTACTATCGTTACTGTTCTTGTGTGTGTGAAGTAAATTATTCCCAGCGCAAAAAAATTACCCCAGAATGTGGGAGATTTTCTTACGTGTTGTTCTTATTTATATTGACAAAATTAAATTATAAATAAGTGTATAAAATTAAACCTCGTAAGGGCCATTCACATATTACTTTACAGTGATAGGGGGAGGGGGAGTCATGCCAAACGTGACGGTACGTTTCATAGGGATCGGAAAAAGCGTGACATGTCCAGAAATGTTGCGTGACGTAGTATGTGGACGACCCCTAAGCTTTATTGTGTATGTAGGTGAACAAAAATTAAGTTAAAATAGGTAAAAGAAAAAAACACGTATCAAATCAACATTATTTATTTGAGTCCTTAAAAATCCATAAAATACCTTTGTAGGCACAGCCCCTTATCGATTGTTCGACGACCACTCTTTGTTGTGTATGTGTCCTGGACACGAAAGTTAGCTGAAAACGTAGCCTTTAGGCTGCCACTTCCACCAGAATTCATTTTCGGTCTTATTATTTCAGTAATTATTAAAAAAAACCCGACTGCTTGATACAACATCAGCGTGATTATATGTTGTTTTGACGTGACAACGTCTAATAACTCGATACTACGGGCTGCATGCACGAAAAATATGACGTCATTGTCCCGTTACGCTTATTGTCGCGTTCCGCAAGCAAGAGCGCGACACGAACGAGAGAGAGAATGTTTGACGTTGTCACGTCAAACTACCGTCCGTAAACCGACTTTACAGACAACCAATTTTTTAGTATATTTCATTACAAATTACATTAAAACGTGTAAGTTATATATATTTGTAATCCTCATATAAAATCGTTTCTTTTGATAAACCAATTGATTGGTTTTAAACGAAAAAATATTTGAAATGAAAAAAATATATGTCATTTGGCGCCAAAAATCCGCTATTTTGTATTTTTTAAATTTTTAATATATCTAATGTCACTCAGAATTAAGACAAATTTAATGACACCTCTCAAGCTAAAATCCTCTAAGCCGTTCAGGCTGTAGAGCGTGCCAAAGAAATACATACTTATACATACACTCGATAAACATAACCCTCCTTCGGGCGCAGTTGGGTAATAACATTATAACGACTAACTTTTTATCCTCAATAACTAACTCATACCTAATAAGTACTTCAAAATTTCATTAATACATACCTACTTATCAATATGTTATAATTTTTTCTTAGCGCAATATGAAAATGTTAACGTTAATATCTCACACAAACATACATAGCAAAACGTACAAGTAAACATACATACAAAAAACTGTTCTCTAAATCATACGATTTGTCGACTCAATAATAAGAGATGGTAAAAATATTCCACACTCTGGCAACACTAAATGTCATGGCGTTGGTTTGTTGACAATATTTTAACGTAATAATTTTACGAATAATACGTAGGAATTAGTCGTAAATTTGCTTACTTATGAAAAGTGATGTCCGTCTCCTGGTTTTTTATTTTACTGTAATTTTTGCACGATTTCACTGCACGAACAGTCATTTTTACAATAAATTAACACCGTGTCGTTACGTAGTGACGCCGTGAACTTCCATAACGTAATGACAAGCTGTGGGCGCGGCTAAGAACGAAGACACCAATTTTGGTGTCTTTTAACTGACATCACTTTTGGGTGGCGTATATGGTATCTGGACCTATATTTAATCTGAGCTTAGATAGCTCCTTTATGTATAACTGGATTCCTCCCTCAATCCTCTTCCCAAATTTAGGTCATTTAAGACCCATAGAAACATGACATACGTGTCAGTGCTAATAAACAGCAAACATTTTAAGCACGGACGAAGATTACGTAATCAAGGCGAGGGCACGTAATTGTTGAACGATCCCTTATGATAATACATTTTTTATACCACCATACTTACTGAACGAACGAGATGTCATTAATCATTCATGTTCATTTGTCAATCGCGTTTTGTTTTACTGTCACCAAATCCCTTGACAGCAAATCACTTTATTTATATAAATGCATCCAGTTTTTCGGTATTTATGATGTGAAGTTTTTAATTTGTTATTATTTTATTGTTTTAATGATAGTTTATACCGTACACTTTTTATCGTATTGTAAAAAAATATTTTTGAGTGAACAACTGTAGTGAACAAAACGCTCCGTCAAAGATGCATTACCCATAACATAACCCATTTTTTATATAGTGTACAAACATCCATAAAATCTTTAAAAAAACTTTTTGTAATCTAAGGATGTACCTATTATTTTCTACAAAATGACGTAAAAATACTTGCTACGACACGTAGTGGTGCAACAATGAGGGCCCAAAATGTATGAAGCGATCTAACACTTCTTTAAAAAAAAAAAATAGGTATCTACCTACCTAACCTACTAGACTGTCTGTAAAAGGATGTAAACATTACCCTACTTCTGGGTCAGTTAGGCGGATATCATCATAGGTGGTAGGTAAGGTAGGTACAACCTACCATAAGTACCTACATAGATCTCGTTGCAACCAACTAACTGCGTGTGACACCGGGGAAGAATAGGTACCTACCTACCTACGAATCAACACGAATATGACACCTCACTTACTCTTCAAAATTATTGGTCAAACAAGCTGTTTAGGTTACAGGAGGTTAAAATAAAAGAGAACGGACATAGGTACATACCCATACATGTACGCGAAAAACATTACTCACTTTCTGGGTCAGCTGGGTAAAACTTTCAACAAAACCACAGAAACTAAAATAGGTAAAACCTAAAAATAAAACCTAATAATACTATACACACAATGAAACGAGACTAGTAATGCCATCTAAGGAAACGCGATTCAACTAACTGTGCTCGCGTACGCGTACAATAGGTACAAGCCAATTTGGCCAAGGAAATTATTGCCGCGCGATTATGCGCTTTGCATGCACGGCATAAGAACGGTACAGTACACAGACCCACAGATCAAAATTTCCAGTGCGCAGTGCTACCTACGAGTATGTTGCGTGGACATGGTATTACACCTTGTCCAACTTGTACAAGAACCTACATTAGTACATGTAGTCCACGAATCGTACTTTGTTTACGTACGTAGGTACCTACGCTACCATGGTCAGAACCAGAACTCAGCTCAGATCCTTATCAGACTGACATAATGATTATTATTATTTTATTACCTACGTTCAGTCAAAAAAAATCAGTATGAGTGGGGCTCTGTTTTGGACTTAATAGATAGGGTGTATGCCCCGAATTACAGCCTTTTAGTGAAAGTTTGATGTTTACAAAAATATTCTGCTAAAACTTATGGGTCAAAAGTTCCAAACTATTAATTTTATTTTTAAACGGTATTTTATTTAATTGAGAAATACATATATTTCTCAATTAAATAACCTACCGTATACATTGTATTAGGGTAATCGATCGTAAGTTACATAGAACTTTTTAAAAATAATGTCAAACAGAGAAATACCCTGTGTCTTTAATTACTGCCTGTATCTATTGCCATTTATGCACCGAATATCAGCCTAGCATAGGGTCATGTCGCTCTGAATATGATCAGTCCATAAAGGCCCATTTACACAGTGCAAGTTTCTTGCCTGTTGCATACAATTTTATTGAAGCAATACCTAAATGATTTGTATGGCTGACGTTCTGTTTAGACCATGCAAGTTTTCTATTGCTTTCATTTAATTGTATGCAATAGGCAAAAAACTTGCACCGTGTAAATGGGCCTTTACTTCTGGGAATCATTTTGTAGGTACATAACAAGTATTGTGTCCAAATCTGTCGAAAAAATTGCAATGTGGCCGATATCCGTCCTGTGCAAGTTTCGATTTGAAACTGACACTGACATGATCATGCCAGAGATGCTAAAGATACCGAATATATATAGGTATTTTTTTAGATGAAAACATTGGTTTGTGATAACGAAAGGTAATTTTAATATCAAACAGATAAGTGAAAAAGGCTGGTATTAGGTACGGGGCCGGTATTCGGGGCAACCACCCTATTCATTCAGCGTAGTAAGAATTCGCCCCATTTGGTTTAGGAATTCTACATAAATGCTCTGTGCTGTACTGCGGACACCGTTGCCACAATAGATTATGAGTCTTATGTCCTATCAGTTAGGTTTGAGTCAGTTGCAAAATAATGTTTGTTTTGTTTAGATGATTCCTACCACCTCTCACTCAGCCTCTCACTCACCATGTTGGGTACCTACGAGGTACCTACGGTACGAGCTCTACGGCGCATGTTGTCTGCGCAACTTGAAAGTATCTAGCGCCACCTGTAGGATTACAACTGGAACTATCCAGTGATGCTCGCGTAAAAAAATAGTAGAAAGTAGTAGAATTTAAATGTGTGACATGGAAAAAATAATGGTTGCCTGTAAAGTCGGTTTTACAGGCGAAGATTTTACGTGACAACGGCGGCAGACCGATCATAGTTGAGTGGGAGAGAGACGCAAGGCATTCGGCGGGCCTCTCTCTCGTTCGGTGACTCATCGTAACGTTACCGAGCGTTACACTTTTTCATAAGTGACTCCCAGCCGCAACCTAATTTAAGACGTTGTCACGTCAATAATTTTATAAGTTAAACAAGATTGATTCTTGTAAAATACAGCTTATACGGATTGGACATGCATGCATGTTTATTATATTACAAATATTGCGAATATCGCGATGGCGATTGATGACTATAAGATTTGTTTCTCATGCCGCATTTACACATTCAACGAACACGCATAATGCGCTTGCTATGTCGCCTCGCGATTTGCGTGCTCGCGTTGGGAGCGGTGTTTCGGACGCGAATCAAAGGGCACGAATGGCGTACACGAACTTACTGTTTACAAATTCGCTTGCATTCGGTTGAAAGCTAGCGCCCGACTCAACACGACGTGTAGACAAAATAGATGGTTCTTTTTAGGGTTCCGCATCCGAAAGGTGCAAACGGGCAACGGGACCCTATCACTGAGACTCCGCTGTCTGTCTGTCCGTCTGTCACAGGGCTTTATCTCTTGAACCGTAATAGCTAGACATCTGAAATTTTCACCGATTATGTATTACTGTAGCCGCTATAACAAAAGATACTAAAAATAAAAAAAGTTGAAAATTAAAGGGGTCTTCATACAAAAAACGAGTTTTTTTCAGCGTTTTTAACTCGACCTGTCACAGGGCTCTATCTCTTGAACCGTGATAGCTAGACAGAGTTAGTATTATTTCATTATCATCCGAGCGTATTCCCGGTTGCATCCTCAGCGGTAACGCTTCAGAGCTCGGGATCCGCTACATTACCTAGGTGATTTGACAAGGTTACTGGTTTTTACACAGAGCGACTGCCGTCTGACCTTCGCAACCCATAGGGTAGCCCAGAACCAATCCTAGGATGATACAAACGCTAGATGGCGTTCGGGACCAACAGCTTTACGTGCCTTCCGAAGCACGGAATCATCTTTCTTTTCGGATAATCAGGTGATTCAAGCCTGCAATATCCTAACTAGACTGAAAACAAATTTTCACAAAGTATGCTTCCCAGTGGGATTTGAACCCATGACCTCCGGATCACAAGGCAGACGCCTTGACCACTGGACCACGGAGGCAGTCGTTAGTATTATTTATTCTGTGGTCATAGTTTTTGTATCTGTACTCATCAATGTCTTGTCTCAACAGAAAGCCAACACCATATTGGCCTGGTGTTTCTCCTTTGTGGTAGAGGATAAAGTCTCTGTATTGTTCTATATTTTCACCTATGCGTCTCACTTCCCTAAGTCCAACTGAACAAATTCCAAAAAAGTGGTTAACATCAACTATAACCTTGTTACACAAGAAGGGCGACAAAAATGACATAAACAATTACAGACCTATTAGTTTGATGTCCAATATCTACAAAGTTTTTTCAAAGATAATTCTAAATAGAATGTCGAAAATACTAGACGAAAATCAGCCTAAGGAACAAACTGGCTTCAGGAGCAACTACTCAACACTAGACCTATACATGTCGTGAAACAACTCTTTGAAAAGGGCAAAGAATATGGGATGGAGTTTTATTGCTGCTTCGTGGACTACTGCAAGGCTTTTGACTCGTTGGAACACGAAATGATTTGGCTAGCACTCAAGAATCAAGGAATCCCTCACAACATTAGAATAATTAAAAACGTGTATAAAAACTGCACAGCTACTTTCAAACTTAAGAAGGAAGGTGAGGAAATAAAAATCAAAAAAGGGGTTCGACAGGGAGATCCATTGTCACCAAGACTGTTTACAGCAGTACTAGAAGATGTATTCAGAAAGCTCGATTGGGACAACCGTAGTCTAGTAATTAATGGAGAACATCTAAGCCATCTGAGGTTTGCAGACGACCTAATAATCTTATCACAAACAAAGACCGAACTAGAAATAATGCTTAATGACTTGGTCAAAGAAAGCCGAAAGGTAGGACTAATTATGAACACTGAGAAGACAAAAGTTATGACAAACGGGATACAAGAGCCAATCACCATTGATAACAATACAATAGACTATGCCAACGAGTATATATATTTGGGCCAAACTATATCACCAGAAGACTTAACACAAAAAGAAATAGAAACAAGGATAGGAAAGGCATGGAAATGCTATTGGGCGCTGAAAGAAATAATGAAAAGTAAAGGTAACACAACCATCAAAGGCAAACTTTTTAATACCTGTATTTTACCAGTTCTTACTTAAAATAGTAAATTAAGTATTTTGTTTTGTAAAGTGTAAAAAGTTCCGAATAAAGGCTATTATTATTATTATTATAATAGTTTTGTAAGTGTAAGCAGATACATATAATATAATACATACATATTAAAAATCTTGTGATGGCATCGAATCACCAAAAGCAAATGGTGACTCACAATTTATTCACCATCACCACATCACACTCATTTTATAATGCTTAGAAGTTAGTTAAAGACCTCAGCCTCACCCTCGCTCGCTGTTCGATTTAGTAGTTTTCAGTAGAATTATTTTTTTCATTTTAGAAGTTTTTTCGGATTTATAGTAGTTTTTGCATTGTTTACTGGCAACATTGTCATAATTGACCGCCACCCGTGAGCAAATCGTTCGCTCGATCTCGCTCTGTCGATCGAGTCCGGTTGTGGAACTTGTGGAAGCCATTTTAGTTCAGTGAATGTGACAAAAAATATTTTTGGGATACTGGTATTTATCCTTGATGTGTAAATGAGTGCCTGCAGCGAATGTATTTCGTGACGTGTGTTCGTGCAATAAACAATTAGGATGTACGTGTTTCAAATCGGTTTGTGTTGACCTGCCCCGTTTCTTACGCGGTCGCAGGCAGGCATCGATTAGTGCAACAAGGCGGCCTCTAATAACGGCGAGTCGAGGTTTTGGTTTGGACTAGTGTGTGGTGTGAGCCATGGGCAACAATGCTGCCACCGCGAACAAGAAGGTGGACGCCGCCGAAAGCGTCAAGGAGTTCCTTGACCAGGCCAAAGAGGACTTCGAAGAAAAATGGAAGAAGAATCCTACCAACACCGCCGGACTGAACGATTTCGAGCGAATCAAAACTCTCGGCACGGGTTCGTTCGGCCGAGTAATGATAGTCCAACATAAACCGACGAAAGAATATTATGCTATGAAAATATTAGATAAACAGAAAGTCGTAAAGTTGAAACAGGTAGAGCATACGCTAAACGAAAAACGTATCCTTCAGGCTATCAATTTTCCTTTCTTGGTAAGCCTCAAATTCCACTTTAAAGACAACTCGAACCTGTACATGGTGCTGGAGTATGTTCCTGGAGGTGAGATGTTCTCCCACCTGCGCAAGGTGGGCCGCTTCTCCGAGCCGCACTCGCGGTTCTACGCGGCGCAGATAGTGCTGGCTTTCGAGTACCTACACTACCTCGACCTCATATACCGGGATCTCAAGCCTGAGAACCTGCTCATCGACTCGCAGGGTTACCTCAAAGTGACAGATTTCGGATTCGCAAAGCGTGTAAAAGGCCGTACGTGGACGCTGTGCGGTACGCCCGAGTACCTCGCCCCAGAGATCATCCTATCCAAAGGATATAATAAGGCAGTAGACTGGTGGGCGTTGGGTGTCCTCGTCTATGAAATGGCGGCCGGCTATCCGCCGTTCTTCGCCGACCAACCCATCCAGATTTATGAGAAAATCGTCTCTGGCAAGGTGCGTTTCCCCTCACACTTTGGATCAGATCTGAAAGATCTCCTCCGCAATCTATTACAAGTAGATTTGACGAAGCGTTATGGCAATCTGAAAGCCGGTGTCAATGACATTAAAGGTCATAAATGGTTCGCGAGTACCGACTGGATTGCCGTCTTCCAGAAGAAAATCGAAGCGCCATTCATCCCTCGCTGCAAGGGACCAGGTGATACTAGTAACTTTGACGACTATGAAGAGGAGGCCCTGCGTATCTCGTCGACTGAGAAGTGTGCACGGGAGTTTGCCGAGTTCTGAGCGCATAGTTGGTGCCTGCGAGCGGACATTACCGTGAGTAGGTGTTTTGTATTAGTGAATCTTCCGTGACACTGTGGTCGTGGAATGGTGTCGAGTGCATCTGCGTGCCGGTCGCTCCGGGTGATCATAGACGCTGCAGCGGCCCGAGCCGGCATTCCAGGTGAAAATGTTTGGAGTGCGAGCGAGATGATTGTAGAACTGATTTCCGATATTTCGGTGGCGTTCATTTGCTTAGTGCCCTTTCAAATTGACGTATTTTAGAGCAGTTAAAGGAAGTTGAAGTCCCCCGTTCTGGTGATACCCGAGTTGTAACTGCTGGTGTCTGTACTGTACCCATGAGCACCGTTCAATGTCCATAAAGATTTATTTTTCAGTACATGGTAGTTCACTAGCGATGGTGTGCGGTGAGCTTTTATTTAATATTTTATTATATTGTTTGATGAAGTATATGTGCAAATCATGTAAAATGTTGATCAAATTTTCTTGCTTTTAAGATTTATTATTCACAATTAAATTTCTCAACTACAATTTTTATCTAAATACATACATCACTTACCATCTTCTTATAGCTAATTTTTATCACTTATTTTAGTCCATTTAATCAATTGAATTTCCTAAATTTTATCTTGATGGAATGTTATGGTTTTTTATGATTGACATTTTGTTATTGGTTTTTATTAAATAGTTAATACTTATCGTTGTATCAGTTGATATTTTATGTAAGGAACTGTAACTACATCAAAATATATTGAAGAGATTAATTTATTGTATTTGTATACATGTAGTTGTGTTCATTTGTGCAATTTGACCTATGTGTTTGTGATCTGATGTGAGGTTTTATTTAGCCTTAAGTGTAATTTGTATTAGTTCCTTATTATATAGGTTTTAATGTAATACTTTGTGAAAGTGATCACCTGATGCATCTGTCGCCAGTTTTATACATTGACATCACTTGACCTGGGACTTATTGCTAGCATCAGTTTTTTAAAAGCAATAAATTTATTACACAATTCTCTTCAGCATATTCCTACTATAATGAAATCAATATTCACATTGTGTATAGTATACATTTCAACTTTTAATTTCAGCACAAAATAAATCATGAGAGAATTTTTATACGGAGACATTGTGTTTCATTATAATAGGAATATGTGAAAATAACCTAAGTAGTAAATCTAAAAATGCCACTATGGCGATATCTTGTCATTGAGACTGATGTTATCAATAAGCATATTGTATTAAGCACGTCAAATATGAATTATGATCAGGTTTGTACAGAGTCACTTTCAGTCTCATTTATGGAATGATTGAACAGCAGTGATTAACTGGCAATGTTTATCATAAAGTTTGTTAGCTATTAGATGTAGGACTTTGAATCCAAGCTGTACAGATAAATATCTAGTTATTTGTAGTGCATTTTACATTGTGGAAACATTGTGCGCATCTGTGGTAATAGTCGTTACGTTGAATTGTCCTGGGAAGGTTACTTAACTTCAAGAATATTACATTTAACACTGGATTTTGTGCCTAGAACTTTGACTGTGTAGTGTTTGTACGAAAAAACCAATACACAGAGTTAAAGTGATGTGAAGTTAGACCGCTAAGTCCAGTGTTGGGTCTTTGCGTGCACATTTTCTAATGCTACTCATGTTACTTTTTCAAAGTGTGATCATCGTTTTAGTTGTTAATTGTGTAAATGTACTGTTACAACTAAATGAATTGATAACCAATCATATCAAAACAAATACCTAGTGTGAACAACACTATGTTCTGTCTAACCAATGTAGTATAAAATACTGCAATGCCATTTACTCTAAACCTGACCAAATACAAGCCTTATATGTGATGTTAGATACAAAATGGTAAATTCCTTGTATTATCCTCTTATGGGATATGCTGAATTCAGATAACACAACATTTAATTAATAATTTTTCCTTTTTAGATAGTAGTAATGGTCAAAAACATTTTTTTTAAACGTTTTAGTAAGGTTTTTTTATTAATCTGGTCAGGATTTTCTTTTTTTTATAAATAATGAGTATGCATCCTATTTTGAATTTATTCTATTAAAACTCAAGACAAGTTGTCTTTGTAATACTTAGTCTCTGCTTCACAAGGTACTCTGTTATGTAAAGACAATGTCTGAATGGTGAAGGTTCAAAGTTAAGGTCTTTTGTGCTATTTGGATTTTTATAAGATTGATTTATTATTTGTACATTTTAATTGGTGCCATAATCATATCTTGGGAATGGTCCTGTTTTGTAAATATTAAAAGTTGTTGATAGTTAAGTTTTCGGATAAATTTCTTTGATCATATCAGTTAGACGTGCATTTGGCACACCAGTGATGAGCTTATGTCGCATTTAATACAGTATTAATCTTGAGCACGGTTTTTATTAAGACTGTGTTGAAACAAAATTGAGTCTTCAAAAGTAGCTACCTAGTCACTTCTTCCTTGTTGTTTTTTAAATGCGACATTTGTGTAGTAGCTTTAACAGCTCGGTGTCTACGCTTTACTAGACTATTATTAGATCAATTAGATAGTAAGTTCCAATGATTTTCTTTGAATAATTGGTGGTAATCAACCGGTGCTTAATTTTGCGATTGTTTTAAGTACTGATACGTTTTATTTATGTAGTTATCGTGGAATATCGTATTAAATTTTTCTCAGCTCACTTTAGAAGCATTGTTTTCTGCGGCTGTTTTTCAATGAGAAAAGCAATCTATTTTCCATTGTTTGGTTCGATGATAAGCGAAACTTAGGCTGGTTTCACAGCTTTACGGGAGATCCGCACGGTTCGGCCGTGACACGGGCGACCCGTACTGGAAGCGCATGCAGTGCTCTGAAATTAGTGTTCAGTCAGTGCAATTGAGTGGTACGGACTGTACCCTGAGCGTGTTCCGTACGGAACGACCCGCGTTGCTGTGACAGCGGATCCGAATCCGAACCGTATCCGTGAGTAGTGCAAAACCGCTCTTGTGTGATGTGTGAGAGCGGTTTCACGGATAAACCGCTCTGAAACGATATTCTAGCGCCTCGCGTGTGTCTCCGCTCCGCTCCGGGCGCCTGTACGAATATCCTGTATAGCTGTGAAACCAGCCTTACTTATTTCTACTTTGCTAAAGAATGACATTCACCATTTAGACAATGTTTACATAGTGCTACAAAAATAATTTTCGCATATTTCTATAAATTCATCGGGTATTTAGTCGTTTCGAGATATATATTAATTTTAAATTGTAAGAATAGTAAGAAATTTCTGGTGTACCCCTCGTTACTATTGTCATCAGTTAATAGCGTAAACCCAAGTCGTATTTCTGTCTGTTAGAGTGCTTGGTTCTTTAAAACTATGCAATAGATTGATGCTTTAACATTATTTATAGTTCCGAATAGTAATCCGGACAAAACGAAGTGGGTCGCTGGTTGTATATAAAGTCTAGAGTGATTGTGTCCCCGGTATTTAGGAGATTTGATATCAGCTTCGGTATCGCAGACCTTCATTCCAGTAGCTTCACAACTTGGTCATAAACACAATGTGGACGCTCTAATGTGAACATTTTAAAGCCATTTTGGATATTATAAACATTAGTGTGACAGTATGTGTATTTGCGAACAGTCGTCTTTTTGTATCTGTGCGTATTAATATTAAAATGTTCACGTCTAGATCTATTATATCGAGTGCCTATAGCATTGAAAGTCAAGTGTAAAAAGTCAGTTAATTTCAGTAATTATTTGTCACCATGTATTGATCTTCCATAAAATTACGATGAAATTAAAAAATATCGATGTAACAGTACAAAATTGTTTGATTTATTTAATACTTCTGATTCGGTCCAATAATATAATTGGCTAATAGCTTGATTACATCTACCGAGTGGCGAAGCAGTGCCCTAGGCCCAGCGCTCGGTGTCTGAAGCCGAGTGCTAGGTCGAGCGCTAGGCCTAGGCCTAGCCTAGGCTGACTCGCCTCTTACTAATAAGAGGCGAGTCAGTCACTCCTATTCTATAGATAGACTGTTCTATTTACTAGGCCGATTTATCCATCCCCTCGCTTCCCCGTACTGTCTCGCTCGATCACTCGGTAGGTCTGAACAAGCACTCTGCGACCATTCGCCACTCGACGACCCAAAAATTCTGAGATTTTCGGTAAAATGCTTGTAAATAACCATAGTTTATTCCTGTTACTATGTAGTTCTTGCAAGTATCTTCTCTTTGTATCATTGGTGTAATATTTGCTAACAAAGTTAAAACTTTCTAGTCATTATCAGAAGGGCTCTATCAGAAGGGTACTATGATTCACTAAAATAGAGGTAGAGTGTACTCGGCTCTTAAATCCATGGTCTTGGTCTTGCCCAAATCCGAGATTACTCTTCAGCTAACAATTCTGATAGAATAATTGACCTGATATAATTAATGACCTTGCTAGATCTTCTAATTACTTTACATTTTATATAAATTTACAAAGCCGTCTCCTACCTGGAGGAGCCCAAACTTGGTATGTTTTGAAAATATTTCTTGGAATTGAAGAAAACAGGTGGCCGAAAGCTCATGGTGTCGTATATTTTTAGAATCGGCTATGGGTATATTGTTATAAACTACTTCTCAAAATGATTGTTTTAACATAAAGTACTCGTGTACCGAACGGATATCCTGTACATCGATTTGCGGTTTTTTTTTACGTAGCTCGACCACTATTCTACCTGGTATAAACTGACTGACTGTCCCGGCAAAACTACAAAAATACGAAAGGTCTGATGTCTCAGGACTAATAAAATCCCCTCCCCCAGGGGAGCCATCAGGATTTTTTGGAGATACGGGACCGACATCAAAAATACGTGCAACTCGGCTACGGCACTGTCTCGGCTGAGTGATGTTTAACTGTCTCGCCACTTTACTCTATTGATAGGTGTAAATCAGGGCATCAGGCATTACGTGTATGAATAAAGCATTAAATAAATAGTTATCTTTGACGATAACCGTTTTGTTTCGGTGTTCGTTGTCTTTCCATCGACTGCTAAATACATTTGATCACTTTAGTCAATCATACTAATCATGAAATAAACGGGCAAGTGCGAGTCGGACTCGTACATGAAGGGTTCCGTACCTCCGTGCAATGTTTTAAAGCGCTAAAGAAACACGTTTCTTGTATGACGACCCCCTTTAATTTTTAACTTTATCTTATTTTCAGTATTTGTTGTTATAGTGGTCATAGTAATACATAATCGGTGAAAATTTCAAGTGTCTAGGTAATTCCATTATAAAGATCTAGGTAAAAACGCTGAAAACACACGTTTCTTGTATGACGACCCTCTTTAATTTTTACCTTTTTTATTTTTAGTATTTGTTGTTATAGCGGCCATAGTAATACATAATCGGTGAAAATTTCAAGTGTCTAGCTATTACGGTTCAAGAGATAGAGCCCAGTGACAGACGGACAGACAGCGGAGTCTCAGTAATAGGGTCCCGTTTTCACCCTTGGGTACGGAACCCTAAAAAGTACCTAAATTTGTGTAGATTTAACATAAAGATACATAGCTAAAATACGTTTCGCACGTTTCGGAGAACACGAAGGCGACACGTGCACGTGGGGAGACTGGTGGGTTAATATGTGGCTTCCTAATAAAGCGAAATGTCTCGTCGCTTGTGTGCTCATTGCTAACACAGATAAAGAAATAGTTGTATTTTACTCGATCCATCTGCTACTTCTCATCACTGTTGAAACTATTTACCTACCTATCTTGCATTGGGGTCTACAATGGTAAGCACGTCGAACCTTTGGGTTATATTGTACTTACCCCCTTACTTTACTCATCCGCCTCGGGATTTCTAGAGAAGTACTGCATACGAGTAAGCTTCCTGGTGCGTAGTGCCTGTAGTCCTCTAGTTTAGGGTATGCTGATCCGAAGAGGTCCATGCACTTACCAGCCATCGAGTCGCAGCTACACATGATGTGTCTCATTGTCTCCTCTGATTCCTCACATGCCCGACATTTTGGGCTATCAACAAGTCGCATTTTAAAGAGATGACTGCGATTGTGGTAGTGTCCAGTCAATACTTCCAATTAGTCCCAATAGAGTTCTTGCCTGTTTTCTGTTAAATTTATTTAACCGTCTGTACCACTTAGCAAAACCCTTGCCAACTATGTACCTAACTCAGCGATGTAAGTATGTACTTTATATTTATTCCTCCTCTATTGGTTACCTCTGTTTTAATATAAGATTGTGTTTTGTTTAATTTTTTTTGGTGCTTTATAGTGCATGTATAAATAATTGGTTGTTATCTTCACCAACTAAGTATGTATCTAACTAATGCCATGTTGATTTTGACACCGTCCGTGACACTGTTAGGTTTAGTTAATGATAAATTAACGAAGTTGTATTCTAAGAATGTTAATATGTTCCTTTCTTCATTAAAGTGTAAAGCCCGCTCTACATTCTCGCCAAAACTACACGAGGATAGCCAAATACGAGAATGTTGAGGCAGTAGATTAGATAGGTAGGTACTTATTCTGCAAGTCTCGGCTATGTTCGGGTTGTCTCCATTTGGTCTCGGTATTTTGTGCCCGAATCAAAGGGCTCTTGTATTGTTTTGTGTTTGCGCGAAACAACCCCCACATTCTCGACGATTCTTGTAGGTACCTATTAGTTCATCTTTTTTTGTTCTATTGGTGTGAATCCACCATTTACCATCTTCGCCTATTTATTTTGCTGACTTTTCTAACACGTTTATTTTGTATCAGTAGTTCAGTAATGTCTCGGTCTGTTGTCGGTCTCGTCCACCGTCCTGACTCGACGAGACCCGAGATCGAGACCTCGTCGAGAATGTAGAGCGGGCTTTACATAAGACATTGATAAGCTAATAAGGTGTTTTTGTGTCGCTGTTTCGTCGCCATTCAAAACTGGTCATGAACCGGTCCTTACTACTAGTCATGTGCCATGGAAATATTCTAAATTTACGGGAATATTCCCAATATTTCCGTACTAAAATATAACTCAAAACTTAAATTTTTAGGAATATTGCAGGGAATGTTTACGGGAATATTCCCAAAGTTACCACGCTTATGTAGGTAGGTACATGTTGTGTGTATAATTTTGTTTTAAATCTAGTTTTTGCTGCAATGGCTTGACCACCAGTTGACCTCGGGGATATTCCTGGGAGATAAGAATTAATAAGAATATTAAACTATCCAATATTAACATAAGAGCATGTAGATTGTGGTTGCTGTTTATAAATGTATTATTATCTGCTATTATGGTCTTATAGTTGTTGCTTTATTTATAATTCAACTAAAGGTCACATATGTATCTACGATGCATTTTTGTTTCGAGTTATTCCGGTAGCAGTCATGTTGGCACAATACAAGCGTCTAGTCTATACAAACGTGATAAAACATTCTAAAAACTCCCAGTTTACGATTAGCCGAATCCTGCTTCTGATGAGGTGGTACTGTAAATGTTTGTAATTTACGTTATCTAATATTTATTCTTGGCCATCTTTTATTACTCTGTTGCGTTGCGTAGTCTTTATGAAATGTCTAAATATCTTGAATGTAGGTGGCAACTCTACTCACTGATACACACAAACGAGTACCTGAATTACATTTTGAGTCACTGGCTATTTGTTAACATTGAGTCAAATATGCAGCCGAAGCAGTAGTATAAATAAACAGTTAACTTTTTGCAGGTTCTTTACGTTTGGGATCGTATGTAGCTTAAAATTACGCAGCAGTTTTTAAGAATTTAGTTTGCTTAGAGAAAATCTATTCAGTGTTTCAGTCAGGCATGTGTCTAATAAAGAAGTTTACGTGACAAACGTTGATTACTGCTTGAAATACTGCTTTGTAGTTTCGTGTTACGCTTCTAATGTTCTGATCCGACACGCGAACTTCAGCCGAGGCCCGAGACCAAAGGTTCATTATCACTCCACACAATGGCCGCTTAGCTCGAAGCGTGGAGTTGGTGTTACGTGCCAGCCAGTATCGTCAGAAACGATTAATTTTCCACTTGCAAACAGATGCTGCCGTGGTATAATGCGTTATTATATCTTGCTTGTACACGCTGCCAATGAATGTAAAGTAGACGTTTGTGTGTGCCACCGTCGAAATGATATCGATCGTCGATTTTTGCTAACTAGGATTGGTGTGACCATGTGCTAGTAGGTGTGTTACCGATAATGGTCTGTTCGATCTCGCAACTGCCTGTCGCAACCTTGAAGCTGTGAGAAAGCGCTTGTTACGTAGCGCAGCGCTCGGCGCTTGTATGTGTGGTGTGCTGAGCAATCTTAACGCAAGCAGTAAATAAGGTCTGCTTGTAATTAAAACTTCGTAGTAAACAAATAACTAGTTCAAACTGGCGCTTTGTATTCAAATCCTCGAGATCTTATTGTTATGAGTTTACCGACGTAGGTACCTACATTTGTTTTTTTAGATACAGCACCCTTTTATATGGCATTAAACCTTTTTTATGATTATCTCTTAGCTTTATGTGGGAAGTTATCTGTAATATACGTGCAATTCTTTTTCGGTGGCAAAAATTGCCTCGTTCTTCGTTGGACAATTTTGGTCGGTTTTCTTTTTACCGTGGGTTTTCATGTGAATTTGACCCTTTCATTTGAATGCGCGTTTTCCGCACATTACACCCCAGATGTTAGCACCATCTGTCTACTTCTCATTCCACTATTGTCGCTACGTCACACGACACATGTGCTAATTTCCACATACGTATAACGTGGTAATAAAATTCAAGGTTTCAGAGCGATCTAGTTCCAATCTTTTTCAATGATAGACATGTATGCTAATGCTGAAAGGTTTTTTTTTTAAACAAATATATTTACAATCCGCCAGATGACAAAAGTCAAATCGGACACTTTTTTCTAATCGTCAAACAAGAACCGTGACGTCATTATTTTTCGAGAAAAATAGCGCTCTTAATATCAGTTTTTCTGCATTAAAAAATATAAAATCATGTTGAAAATGAATATGATGTGTGACACTTTTGTGACGTCTTAACAGCCGTGACAAAATAATTTATTTTTGACCCAGTCATCTACTCAGTTGGGTATTTTGGTGGGTCAAAAATAAATTATTCGGTACTGACACTTCGCCTGCTAAAAAATGCACCGTGTGTGTTTTGTTTTAAATAAAAACACATACGGTGCGTTTTCAGCAGGCGAAGTGTAGGATGAATCGTCACAAAATAATGCCACTTGTCATTGATCACAACCACTTTGAACGTGATTTTAGATTTATTAATGCAGAAAAACGGATATTAAGAGCGCTATTTGACTCCAAAGAACTATGACGTCATAAATTGATATTTCATACAAATCCCATAGCAAATGTTTGTTTTTGACGTTAAGAAAGAAGTATCTGATTTGACTTGTTGCAAAATAGCGTATTGTATAACTCTAGCTAAAGTGTTCCTGTCGCGTGTGTTTTATTGAGCCACAGATTGATACAGATCATGTATTTCTTAATAGGTACATGTATTCTGAGGAAATTCCGTTTACTGAAGCGATGTGGCTTACAAAGCGATAGTTCCACGTCTAAGGCCGCCAGACTTGTTTAAGGTTTGAACAAAACTAGAATTTATTGTGCGTCTTCCCCGAGGATCTTTTGTTACAACTGTTTCATTCACTATTCCAAATATGTTTAAGGTGAAGATATAGGCAAATGGCCTTGAAGTGTGAAATAAATTGTTAACTCGTAAATATGGTGATAATTTCCATATTGCTCTTCGCCATGCACTAGATAGCCGTTTAAATTATTTTATGAACTGCCGTTGAAACTATTACTGGTGATCCGTCTAGCTTTAAAACTTGCCGTGGCCACTTTTGGCGGAGGCAAGTTTTAAAGCTAGACGGACTAATGTAAATACTTTCAACGGTGGTTTATAAAATAATTTAAAGGGCTATCTAGTGCATGACGAAGAGCAATATGGAAATTATCTCCATATTTACGAGTTAACAATTTATTTCAAATGAGGGCGCCACTTCAAGGTCTTTTGCCAATACAAACGGTTACAAGCGAAATGTGCCATCGATTAGATTTCATAAATAAAGAAATATAAACCCAGTACGTATACACACGCTTCCATATTATGCAAATGATTTGGTTTTAAGAACGCGTCTATTGTTTTCTTCAAACTCGATATCACGACCTTCAAGATATGTTGCTACCGTTTATGTATTTACTCACAGTATTTATTCAAAGACGTCGATTGTCTGAATTTTTAAATGTACTTATAAGCAACACACACACGTGATAGCCTCTGTCGTGTTGAGTATGGTTCGAGTCCATATTTTATCAACTTGTTTTACGCGTGGTTTGGTAACCAACTTGTATAGGACCTTTCGCTTGTTCGTTATTTCCACTACAATGAGTTATACCTATAAGGGTAAAAGTATGTATATAATATATAGCAACACGTAAAATATGTTATTTATTATGTACAATGCGAGGATGTCATACCTTTCTTTGTTGACTTTAATGTTTTGTACCTTAGAGAATGATTGGCCTACTAGGTACTGGTATTGCAAGATATTTTGTGAATTAATTACATAATCCCTTGAGGTGGGGCACAATCGCAATACCCAAGAGATGTATTAGATAAGAGAAAACGTCTCGCTAAGCAACGGAGGTATGATCATGTTTGCAGAGGAAATGCTTGGAGATAACTTCATTTACGACGTAAATTAGCCAAAACCCATCGTATTTCTTGAATTTCTCATAGATACAGAGCGTCGGCAATCATCGCATTTCCGATTACAACGACTGCTATTTACCATGTCCATCAATTTTATATTTATCGTGAGAAAAATTTTAATTCAGAACTACGTTATTGTTGTTTTGTTTTTCATTTCCGTATGAACTATATAGAGCCTGTAAATCTATTTTCCTGTTTTATAATAACATTTACTCATTCATTACTCAATTCATATGCCACGGAAATATAAACAAAATAAAAGACTGCCAAAACAGAGGAAGATCTTTGGTTCGACATGTAGGTATATGCAACTAAAATGAATATTTATTTCGTTATTAATCTTTTTAATTCAGTCAGGAAATTTCTTAATGTATGTATGTACTTAATGTAGCGATAGAATTATCACTTTGTCACTGCTCGAACAGGTATTTATTGAATTTTCCATGAGCTAATCAACAATATACGCAAAATTTTTTTCTGTGCCTGCGAATGAACAACTCCTCTCATTTTAAAAGTAAATGACATAATAATAAGTAAACATTGTAATAACAACTATATGTATACTTCCAAGCGGCCATTCCGACGAAACACGAAGTTTACCGATAGACTAAGAAAAAAGAAGCACTGTACATATATCATGTACCTATGCGCCAACTTTCTTCTTTGCTGGTCTGGGAGAAAAGAAAAAACATAGAATGTACCAGCTGCTTCTCTTCCCGTGCAGATCGTAAAAGCCGATCGAGGGAATGGGCGAGAATCTGAATCATATGAATAGGCGATGCGGTTAGCAACCCATCACTATTATGATTTCCCTTTTCCACCTTCATGCCCACCATTACGCTAAAAGTGGCCTGGGCTTTACCGCCCTTGGCTCTGTCTACCCCGTTAGGGATAAAGACGTGATAGTGTATCTGTATCTATGCGCCAACAAAATATAAGTACTGAAACTATTTTAAGGGTAGATTGAGTCCATGATACTGAACAACTTTCCCTAAGGAACGTATGTAATATTTGTATTGGTTTCTATAGAAACTCTGATCAGCAAGTTGTCAATTTGTATGGAAGGCCAATTATATTTTTTCATTTTCGTTATATGTTCTTCGAGGAAAGTTGTTCAGTATTATCAACTGAATCCAGCCTTAAAATAGTTTCAGTATATTTTGTGAGACGTATACATCCAATGTGTGTGTACTTTTATACTTCAGACATTTTATAAAGAATTCTGTCAACATTGTCAGTTCAAAATTTCTTATCTTGAGATGTGTGACGCTAATGTCTCTGTTAGTTAAGTACCTTTATCTCGCAACAGGGTATTGTAGTCAAGTCTTTATTCTTTTGTGTAAGGGGTCTAACGAAAAACTGAACTTTTTCAAACTTTTGCAGGTTTGCATGGTTTTCCCAAGTTCATTATTCCTAGTCCTAAACACATTTTTTTAAGTCAAATGTTAATTAGTAGCCTACACTTTTGTTTACTTTGTCACATATAAGCCTTTCGTCTGTTTTATATTTCATAATATATTTCATGTAATCGTCAATTTCTACATTCCATGAGACTTTTAAACTGTTCCGCCTATTTCTTCTCGAGCAGAAGCAGAAGAAGCAGCACAGCAGAAGAAGTTGCGGTAGTATTACTTTACATACGCAAGGATTTTAATTTGTAAATGTAATTAAATGAGCAGTAGATCCTTTGAAGAGAGGTGGGTCTGAAAATTGTATATTTTGTACCTACCTACCTATGACTTAAAATATACTTATATGTAAATTTCAGAATATCAAGTTGAATGTACTTACAAATTCGTCAGATAAGAGGCTGAACTCTGAAATATAATCTGCAACTTCTTGTCTAAGGCTGGATATCTTATCAGCGTTGATATGATAACCAGCAGTGGCTACATACGTTTTCTAAGGGCATGTTGCGAGGCCATAATCACAACAACAATGTTATTATTTCAAATTTCAATATCACCGTGAATTATTTTGTTTACCTCATTTTTTATTGCTTCAGAAATCGAGCCAATATTAATTAATTAAAGGCTCATCTTGTTTTTGCTGTCCGTTTTGTTATCCAGTTTTATTATTTTATGTTCTTGGCGAAGTTTGATTATATTTCTCGTTTAAATTATGAGTTGACGAAGATAACGGACTGTGTAGGTAATCATTTGGCACGTAACTTATGAAGGTCAATTTTGGTCTTATGAATTTTTTTATTTTATTTTATTTATTCATGGCAACAAACAGTCATGTACAGATATATAACATTATGTATAAGAAAAGTTTATATTATAGACCTAAACAGTGCCAGTAGAGTAAATATTTTAACAATAACATACTTTAAAAAGAATCTACTGTAACAGACGCGAATGAACAGATGCGATTTACTAAAAAAATAGAAAACATAACAAAACAAAAGTTATTGAGCTAATAATTATTTGGATAAGTACAGTTTGTAACAATAATTAATTTTGGTACAATTTGAAGGAAAGTTACTCAGGAGAGAGGAGAAAAAAGTATATTCAAATCTGTTCTCTTCCATAAAAGAGAGGAAAAAAGAAGAAAGCAAGTCAATTAGTAAATGTACAAACAAATCTTATAGAATTATTTCTACAAAAACTATAAGTACCTACTTACTTTATTTTAACCTAAGAGCCAAGTTTTAGTTTTAATTTATTTTTCAAAGCATTTAAAGACATATTAAAAATATCTAGTTTATAAATTTTTTTTATTGTAAGTATTTATTGGTGGAACGACATATGAAGGAGTTGGCTGGATATAATTTACTTAGTTTCGGAGGAACGAAAACTGAAAGTGTATGTAGACGTGAGGGGCGTACCGAAATGAATGCGATATACGTTTTGAGGCCCAGTAGGCATATGTACTGAACTTTAATGGAAAACTACGCCTTCTAAGTTAGCTTTGTAAAAAAAATATCATTCCCATTTTACTGTAAAATGGAAATGTTCCCAAAGAGGATTGACGTCAGGTACCTAGGCGGCCGGTGGTAAAACTATAGTCCGGCTATTTCTTCTTCACTTTTCAAGGTCTTTGGCATCCGGTGGCCCAATGTCAATGACATGCATATTATATTTAGAGAAGAAAAAGCGGGAAAGCGCACCCCGGGCCGAAGCAACATATTGGGATGCAACCGAGATTACGCAAAGTTTAAGAAAAAGCGGCCAAGTGCGAGTTGGACTCGAACACGAAGGGTTCCGTAGCAGCAAGTTACATAATCAACGAAAGTCTGATCAGGATGTGCGAGGCGACATATTCTGATAAGGAAATCAAGGAGGCAAAATCGCTACTTTTTGAATCCGTAACGTCACACAAACAAAAAATTACGCGAAGAAGCGACAAGAAATCAAAGAGAAATTTAGAGGACATCATTGTACTATTTAAGGAAGTAGACCCGGAGAAGATACCCATGTTTGTAGCCAGAGACCTTCAGAAATTGCCGCCAGCGTCAATAGACCACATAGACGTGGTTACGTTATATAAAGATGTCATTCAAATTCGTAACGAAATAGCTGGTCTCGGTGGTCGTTTTGTCACTACAGAACAACTGCAAGAAATTCAAATGGAAATCGAACATCTGAAACTAATCTCGATGGAACATTCAAGACACACGCAGTATGTAAATACAAGAAATCGAGGAGGCTACGCGTTAGATAGTGGACCGATAGGACTATCTCATATAAACAATGAGGAGGTAGTAAGCGAAAAAAGTGACGACATTTTTAACGATGTACCATGCGAAGAAGGACAGCTAGCGAACTGCTCGCTCAGGCAAAGAACTGTCGAGTCCGAAAAGTTGCAGCGTGACATTGACGGGAGTAAAACGTCAGAGTCACATTCACGTTCAAAATGCCAGCGTGATTTTGAGAGCTGTGTAATGTCAACGTCACTCTTGGTCGAAAATGATAGAACAACGGTACCACAAGCGGAGTCGTCATCATGTGATATGAACGCAGCTGCAATGCAATGTCAACGGAACGCACCCATTGTCAATGTCAGTGTCACTGAGAAAAAAATACAACAAATAAACATTGAAGAAACTCCGTGTCCGAGTCCTAAACCGATGCAGCCGCAGCCGCAACTCGAAATGGCGGATTTACTGAAAAAAGGCGAATGGAAAGCTAATGAACCAAGCGAGGACTGGATAACAGTGCAACGCCGAAGACTGAGAAACCGTTTCATTGGGCGAACCGGTACAGCTTTGACCGATGACACATCAAATTTCAAGGCAGCGGATGTGAAAATGCCGGTGTTCATTTCTAACGTAAATAAAGAAGTAACTGACAAGGATATTATTGAATACATAGCAACAAAAACAAAGTTGAAAGTTGAATTGGAGAAAATCAGTATGAAGGAGGATCGACCGTACAACGCTTTCAAAGTCATGGTGCCAAAACACAAAATGGAATTATTCCTCTCTGACGAATTTTGGCCTGATGGTGTAAAGTTCAGGCAGTTTGTACATTTTAGGAAACGATCAACGTTTGACAAGACCAAGCATGTAAAGAACAAATTAACTAAGTTAGATGGTACCAGTACAACAGAAGATCAGTAAATTTATTAGCTTTAATTGTAAAAATGTCAAAAGAAGTATACAAGACGTTCGGGATCTGTGCAAGATAGCTGATGTGCTGGCGCTGCAGGAGACGTGGTTGCTGCCGGGAGACCTGCCATTCCTTGGGGAAATGGACGATGATTTTACTTTTACGGCTAAATCAGGTATGGACACATCCAAGGATATCATACGGGGGCGTCTGTATGGCGGTATTGCGTTACTGTGGCGGAAAAGCGCTTTTCAACAAGTGTCAGTTATTAATTGTAACAGTGATCGAATCGTAGCTATTAAGGCGGTGACGGCAGACTCTCGTGAAATAGTAATTGTTAATGTATACATGCCCTTCTATTCTAACTCTGAGAGTATACCAATGTTTACAGAATGTTTGGCTATTATTAATGCAGTAGTAGAGGATTGTAACTGTGAGACAGTGTATATGCTAGGCGACTACAATGCTCATCCTTTAACACCATTTGATAAAGAATTAACAGAATTCTGTAAGGAGAGGCAATGGTTATGTGCCGATAAGGAGAAACTTGGTCAGTCGCCTGACATACACACTTTTGTGTGTGCAGCAACCGGAAGTAAGCGTTGGTTGGACCATTGTTTAACAACCCAGCGGGCATGGGACACTGTAAGTAATGTTGAAATTTTATATGGTGTATATTGGTCAGACCATTATCCTATTGTTATTGATTGCAATCTTAATGTAAATAATAAAAAAATATTCTATAATTTGTGAATCTGTCAATAAGGTAGTATGGGGAAATAAAACCCAACAGGAAAAAGAAAAATATCTTAAAATATGTAATGAAAAACTAAAATTAATTGATTTCCCAAGTGAGTTACATAGTTGTGCAGACAATATGTGTAAGGATGTGGCCCATAGAGCTGTCATAGATTTACTATATGATAGCATTGTTAGCTCATTAAGTCAAGCATCACTGGAGAGTCATAGTAGAGTTCATAAAAAATCTTTTAAGGGGAAGTGCTTGTTGGGTTGGAATAAACATGTGGCAAGGGCCCATAAACAGGCTCGTTTAGACTACGAAGCTTATTGCATGAGTGGTAAACCATCACAAGGTCCTGTGCATGACAAAATGTATGTAAGCCGTAAGATATTTAAGTCCAGATTAAAGTATTGCCAGCAAAACCAAGAGCAAATAAAAATGGATGTTTTAGCCACTCAACACTCAGCCAAGCACTTCAGTAAATTCTGGAAGAGTACTAGGGATCTTAATGGTAAGACTAAGTTACCTGTAAATGTGGATGGGAATGACAATCCACAAAGTATTGCAAATATTTTCAGGGATCATTTTATGGTGAAGTCTAATCTTGAACCATCTAAAGGGTTCAATGCTGAGTCTGTTCCCATTGATAATCCTTTGAGAATAACCAGTAGTGATGTGCGTAATGCAATAAAAAATATGAAAAGAGGAAAGTCTCCAGGGCATGACGGACTCAGCATTGAGCATTTGCAGCATGCAGGGCCTCACATATACAGAGTTCTGTCTATGCTATTTACATTCTGTATTAGACATTCATATTTACCACCTGGCTTAATGAGAACTATTGTAATACCACTTGTAAAGAATGCTTCTGGGGACATGTCTGATAAAAACAATTACAGGCCAATATCTTTGGCGACAATATTAGCAAAGATATTGGATAAAATACTAGATGTCACTTTGGCAGATAAAATCAAACTTCATGACTCTCAGTTTGGTTTCCGTGAAAATCTTTCCACAGAAAGTGCAGTCATTACAGTGAAATATGTGACAAATTATTATGTCAAAAGGAAGACTCCAATTTATGCCTGTTTCCTGGATTTGTCTAAAGCATTTGACCTTGTGGTCTATTATTTGCTATGGGATAAATTAATGAAGGCAGGCGTATCCCCGGAAGTTATTGGTCTTTTCTCATATTGGTATCAGAATCAAAAAAATGTAGTTAAATGGGCAAACGCTCATTCGGATGAGTATTCTCTGAATTGTGGTGTAAGGCAAGGTGGTTTGTCTTCACCTAGGCTATTTAATTTATATATAAATGAACTTATTTGTGAACTGAGCAATATGGATGTTGGTTGCAGGATCGATGGTGTTTCAGTAAACAACATAAATTATGCCGATGATATGATTTTGCTTTCTCCTTCACCGGGTGGATTGAGAAAGCTACTTCAAGTTTGTGAGACTTACGCTGTGCAGCATGGTTTAAAATATAATGAGTGCAAAAGTGAGTTCATGTTGTTTAAAGGCAATATTAAAGAACCATCTAATATTCCACCACTGATGCTGAATGGAGTACCTTTGAAACGTGTTGCACAGTTTAAGTATTTAGGGCATATCTTATCAGAAAATATGTAGGATAATTTGGACGTTGAAAGAGAACGCAGAGCGCTGTCGGTAAAGGGAAATATGTTGGCTCATAGATTTATTCGTTGCAACGCAGAAGTTAAAAAAACATTGTTTCAAGCATATTGCCAAAGCTTTTACACGTGTGCACTATGGACCAACTATACTGCCAAAGCCTACAGTGCTCTGAGGATTCAATATAATAACACATTCAGGGCTCTGTTGGGGCTCCCACGATTTTGTAGTGCATCAGGCATGTTTGCGGATGCTGGCATAGATGATTTTTATGCCATCATGCGCAAAAAGTCTGCTTCCATGATGCGAAGAATGCGTGGGAGCACCAATGGAATCTTGAAAGTGATAGATGGAAGAATGGATGCCGAAGTGTATATTAAACACAATGAACTACATGTTGAGTACGCTAGTATAGTGCGAGGAGACAGATGTAACTTAAAATAAGATATGGGCCACTGTAGCTTGAAATAAAAGAATTTTATTTTTATTTTATTTTATTTATTTTTATTTATAATATAAAAGTTCTAAAGGTAAATTGCGGTTTACGATTTATGACGTATCTCGTTCAAACCAATTTTCGGTGAATGTTTGCATGGTAATGTACATCATATATTTTTTTTTAGTTTTATCATTCTCTTATTTTAGAAGTTACAGGGGGGGGGACACATTTTACCACTTTGGAAGTGTCTCGCGCAAACTATTCAGTTTAGAAAAAAAAAAAAAATTAGATACCTCAATATTATTTTCGAAGATCTATCCATAGATACCCCAATCGTATGGGTTTGATGAAAAAAAAATTGAGTTTCAGTTCTAAGTATGGGTGGTATGGGGAACCCCCAAAATTTATTGTTATTTTTTTCTATTTTTGTGTGAAAATTTTAATGCGGTCCAAAAATACATCTACTTACCAAGTTTCAACAGTATAGTTCTAGTTTCGGAAAAAAGTGGCTGTGACATACGGACGGACAGACAGACAGACATGACGAATCCATAAGGGTTCCGTTTTTGCCATTTGGCTACGGAACCCTAAAAAGTGAAGTCGAGTAATCGAATATGTAAAAATTAACTAAAAACATATTTTTGTGTTAGTACAGAGGAAAGTTAAAATAGGTACCCGTGCCACCTTACGTAGTGCGCGACGTGGTGGCACAGGTATCTGATTAACCGTCTGTACGAGAGACACAGCCTACGGCCCCGGGTGGCATAGAAAAGTGGGGCGGTGGCAAGGTCACAATAGGGCGGCAAATTTAAAATCTCTTATAAGCAACCCACCCGTCGTCGCCAGAAATATGGGGCGGGCAATTTGGGCGGCAAAATATGATTATTATATAGCCCCACACTACGCCACTGAATATACCTATATTATTACTAGGTATAGCGCGCACAGCAACAACTCGGAGTGGTAAATTCAGTTATTATGAATCGTTTGTCCACAGTAATAGATAAGAATGAAATTGGCCTGCAATGGATGTCTAGGTATCTAAAGAAAAGGGTGCTGAGTTCTGACGTGAGCTAATTTGAACCATATCGCTAACCACATTGAGTAGATATTTCTTTGAGTTTCTTCGCCGAGTGTGACTTCTGTACGTGAGTACTAGTACCAATTCTGTGGATCAACAACACAAACACAAGTTGCTTAAGGTGAAGTGGTAGCATAAGTGGCGCCCTCATTTGAAATAAATTGTTTAAAACTAAATACGGTGATATTTAAAAATTTGATTTGTATCAATGTCCAAAAAGACCTTTAAACTATTTTATGAATAACCTTTAAAAGTAATATCGGTAGTCCGTCAAAGTGGTCACTTTTGGCGAAAAACCGTTTTAAAACTAGACGGACTATTAGTAATAATTTTAAAGGTTATTCATAAAATAGTTAAGGTCTTTTTATACATTGATACAAATCAAATTTTTAAATATTAAGTACCATTTTAAGTTTTAAACAATTTATTTCAAATGAGGGCGCCACTTATGCTACCATTTCACCTTAATAAGATGCGAACGCCAAATTCATGGTTCATTATAACCATTATCCAACGCAAGCTACAGATTTACATTACTTTGACATCAACAAGAGCAAAACATTACACAAATAGTATTCCGCTGCCAAAATGAATTTTACATTAGTACATTAGCATTTTTTACTTATTATCTGCTTTTAGAACGCCTGTACGACATTGTTGTTGTATTTCTGTCCGTCTGTCGCTGTCTGCGAGTTGGCAGCTGTTCAACGGGTTTTTTCTGAACGATCTCCTATCATCTATTCCGGGATGACATTGCTCTTGGGTTGTGGACGCAAGGACGAACCTACCTCGTATTTTGATTAGTGATTTGCCGTTCCCGTTTCCCAGATTTCCGGGAACGTTCCCGGGAATGTTACCAAAAATGGAAGTGTCAGGGAAAGTTGTAATTTTATTTATCACTAAATATAATTTACCAACGTAAATGCATCACTTGATGTTTATAATACAAATACATATATCCAATATTCCGTAACATTCCCTAGAAATACGGGAACGTTCCCCGGGAACGTTCCCTAATTCTTGGGAATATGGGAACGTTTCCGGGAACGTTCCCTAATTCTTGGGAATATGGGAACGTTTCCGGGAACGGCACATCACACATTTTGATATACAGGGTCTAACAAAATATACTGTAACTGTTTTAAGGGTGTATTCAGTCCATAATACTGAACAACTTATAACTGAATAAGAAATATGAAAAATAATTTTTGGCCTCCCATACAATTTGACCGATTAGCTGATCCGAGTTTGTATGAAAAGCCAAATATTATTTTTCATACGTCAATATATGTTCCTTAGAGAAAGTTGTTAAGTATATTGAAGTAAATACACCCTTAAAATAGTTTCAGTATATTTTTTGTTTGATGTTATATGTATAATATATCTAAGCGGCTTATCGAAGTACAAGTTACGTAATAGTACTTTAGATATGCATAAAAGATTAGTTTTCTGCTGGTCCGCTCTAGTTATGAATCGGGCCGTCCGTCTCATTATCATAATCATCAGGTCTTTTTTAGTCTCCACTGCAGGAGCACGACCCTCTCCGTTCACAATTTGCAATACTGTGCGTGTTTTTGAAAAATCACTGTTATTAATCTACTACAGTTTATTTCTCAAAAAAATTACAGACACCCACAATAGCCAAAACACGATTGAGCATTTTTGGTTCGATAGAAAGAATATAATAAATATTACTATTTTATAAATTTACCTTTTTATATGAAAATTATACCAAAAAATGTATTATCTAAATATCTATCCGTTTTGGCTACAAAAAAAATAAATAAAAAGAGATATTCGTCGAGAGCAAAGAGAGGCCCGGATATATAGGAATTCCAACATTTACTTTGTGGTATATTATCTGGATATTATCTTTGTGGTATATTATATATGCACTACAGAAGGTAAAATAATTACATGACTAATGTAAGTATATTTTAGTTTTTAGGAAGGAAGGAAAATAAGGGTGGTCAACATTAAATACCAAATAATTATTACATACATAATAATTCGTTTCGCATTAACCCCATGTACTATGAATAACACATGCCAAAAATGTCATAGATATTGCATAGATACGTAAAATAAAACGGGTCAATTGGTAGATTATGAACTTGTATACAATAATTTCTGAAACGGTAATTTTGAAAAAGTTCTTATTTACTTATTTTTAACCAATTGTCTGAAGCTATTTCTCTCAAATCTAATGAAAAATGGCAACCCCAAATTTCACCAGGCAAAGTCAATGTTGCTGATAATTCTGCGGGACGTATGCAAAAGATTCGATTCCGCCGGCTGTGCGCTCGTAAATAATTCCTGATCTCTGGAACAATGCCGAGATGTCTGCACTACTTCCTTATTTCGAGATTGAGCATGTGGAACCGTGGAAGGTCGTTCACTGGCGACGCGAGTAGCAATCAGCAGCCCCTAAACTGTAGTTTGGTAGATACCTACCTACTTATTTATTTATTTAACTTTATTACAGAGAATTGTTTTAGTTTAGTTTAGTTTTAGATGTGGTAGAGCCACGCGAACGGCAAAACTCAGTTTTGCTAGTAGCATGAATGGACCGGGGAAGTATCCCCGGACGAGCCGGCCCATTCATGCCATTCGGCCATTCATCGATTTTCTGTGAGAGTGTGGTACTCCACACTCTCACAGAAAGTCGTCTGACCCCCCCCCCCCCCTCCCCCCTGAAAGGCCGGTAACGCTTTGAATGGGCCGGCTCGTCCGGAGAACTATCCCCGGACGAGCCGGCCCATTCATGCCATTCGGCCATTCATCGATTTTCTGTGAGAGTGTGGTACTCCACAGAAAATCGTCTGACCCCCCCCCCCCCCCTGAAAGGCCGGTAACGCTTTTGTTACACCCCTGGTGTTGCAGTTGTCCATGGGCAGCGGTGATCACTTACCATCAGGTGACCCGCTTGTTCGTTTGCCGTCCTATGACATAAAAAAAAAAGTACTATGGCCGTTAACTTACAGGTGGTGCTGAAATTAGATCATTTCGGAAATAGTGCAAAATGCTTGAAACTAGAACTAGGAACTTAGGTAGGTACTTATTTTAAAAGTCATAATTGATTAATTTTGGTTTTTGCGCCGAACAAATTACTTTTCTGTTTATCCTTATGGTTGACTGGGAGAAAATCCGCCATTTGTTAAAAGTATGTTTTACTTTAGAACAATAAAGAGTATTAAATAAATAAATAAAAATTATATGATACACTGAATTACACTATAATATAGTATAAGAGGTATATTATACCTTTTTCAAGTTCATATTTTGACTGTGAAAATATGCCTAGATAGGTATACAATGCAATTATTATGCAATTTCTTTGACTTTACAAAATTTTGCCAAAATCTGACATGTCATTTCAAAATAACGTTTATTTGCCTTCAGTATAGAGAACTTCTACACCCTTATATTTTCTTTCAAGTTCATACTTTGACTGTCGATTGGTTATATGCCTAGATTTATGCATTTTTTTTTAAATTACAAAATACTGCCGAAATTTGACGTGTCATTTTAAAATAAAAGGTAGACTACGTTTGTATGGAAAAGTCTAGGGTAAGGGGACTCTTAATAATATATTATTAAAATTTAAAGTTGCTCAAAATGTTATTAATGTATACCTTGTTTTCCTAGTTTACCAACATGGTGGTCCTAAATAAAATTGATAAGGAAACACATGTAAGTTTATATAGATCATATTATTATTATAATATATTAGGTCCTTACATATGAAATTGCCGATTTTCAATACTGGCAACTTTAAAATCAAATATCTTGCGTTTCATTAGGAATTCCAAATTCAAATTTATTTCGAAATAAAGCCAGAAAAATATTGTTTTAAAATTCGGATTTCATTTGTTTTAACATCATTTGTTTGAGTTTCAACATTGCTATAACAACAACTATGGACAAATTGAAAATTCGCGGTATTTACGAATACGAGTTCCACCGTGGCACCAGTGCTGCAGAAACGACTCGAAGAATTAACGACGTGTATGGACCAGGCACCGCTAACGAACGAACGGTGCGTTTTTGGTTTCAACGTTTCCGTTCTGGAAATTTCGATTTACACAATGAGCCTCGTGGACGACCTGATACTCAAGTGAATAACGAAGAATTGAAGGCGATAGTGGAAGCGGATCCATCTCAAACCACTTCTGAATTAGCAGCAGCCTTCGGCGTAAGTGACAAAACGATACTTATCCACTTGCGCCAAATTGGAAAGATTAAAAAACTCGAAAAGTGGGTACCGCACAAATTGACTGAAGCAAACCAACAAACACGCGTTGCTTGCTGCGTTTATTTGCTTAATCGCCACAATAATGAGGGGATTTTGAACCGTATCGTGACTTGTGATGAGAAATGGATCCTATACGACAATCGGAAGCGATCATCACAATGGCTTGACCCTGGAGAACCGGCAAAACCTTGCCCTAAGCGAAAACTGACCAAAAAGAAGATTCTGGTTAGTGTTTGGTGGACCAGTGCTGGTGTTATCCACTACAGCTTCTTGAGATCAGGCCAGACGATTACTGCAGACTTGTATTGCCAGCAATTGCAAACAATGATGGAAAAGCTCGCCATTAAACAACCGAGACTGATGAATTGCTCTAGCCCACTGCTCCTTCAGGATAACGCTAGACCACACACTGCACATCAAACGATCGCCAAGTTAGAGGAGCTGCGACTGGAACTTCTGCGTCACCCACCATACTCTCCAGATCTTGCCCCAACCGATTACCACTTTTTTCAAAATTTGGATAACTTTTTACAAGGAAAAAATTTCAAATCTGATGAGGCAGTCAAAACCGCCTTCAAACAGTTCATAGACTCTCGCTCCCAGGATTTTTTTTCCAAAGGTATCAATGATCTGCCTATAAAATGGCGGAAGTGTATCGATAACAACGGCGCATACTTCGATTGATTAAATAATAATTTCATTAAAAAAAACTTGTTTCACTTTTTTGATACTGAACGGCAATTTCATATGTAAGGACCTTATATGTATATATATAACCGCAAAATACAATACAATACTCTTTATTGCTCCATAATCAAAGGAAATACAATAATACAGAGAAAAGAACAAAAATGATACAAAGGCGGACTTTTCGCATAAGTAGCAATCTCTTCCAGTCAACCTTTGGGTAGAGAGAGAAGTGTATTTCGAGAGGCGATGCAGTATGTCGGATTTACTGATAACTGTTTAAAATGTTTACCACATGTAACTTTCCCTTGTATACTTCTATCTTGTTGAAGGGTACGATAGCTTAGTTTCATAATGAGGTCATAATTTATGTCATTCATCTAAAGGCATTTAGGTAGTAGATTGTCTCAAATTTACGGCTTGAACGATGGCAAATATCTTTCTTTTATTGTTTTGGAGCGGAGCCACGATTTCACATTTTGCATCATCTATTATCGCGGGCCATTAGATAAATATGTATTGTTATATCGGGCGTGATGACGTCAGTTCTTGTATATTTATACGATCAAGTCTGTAGGTATTATTCCTGTAATTAATTTGTAATCTGTACGTCAACCGCTTTCGAGCGTAAGCTCTTTGTGTTATTTTCTTATTGCATAAGTAATTGCCTCGCATTTTGTTGCTCAGTGCTGGTTTTACTTGTATCTATTACTTGCGATCTATAAATGACCGGAGTAGAGGTAACACAAACGATAATAGGTAGGTAGTTAAAAAAATTATTGGCATCCCGTCGATCCAAAGCACATCCAAAATTTCGCCTGTTATATCGAGCGTTTCCTGACAAAGAATCAGGTAGTTCGGTACGTTTTCTTACAGAAGAGCATGGAAAAACGAAGATGCCTACATACCTAGTTCAAAGCAGGGAGTAACTTGCCAGTTTTCTTCTTTAAAACATATGTAAGTACTAACTTTGCAAGGAGCCTATTAATTAGCTTAGCATTTAGTCTTTCTGGTGTATAGTTGACTTACCTATTATTATTATGTCGGTACGCTTTTCAGCCACGGGTCCATGGGGACCCGGTTCTTTGAGGGGCCAAAGCCAACATGAAGAGGCCTTTTAGTACCTTTTTATCTAAAAAGTGAGATGGCTGCATCTATGGAGGTCTATCCCTTAATGTACCATTGAGATGCACTAACGGACAGTCCTCCATAGCTGCCGAACTATTGCCAGGAAGGGATTTACTTGGTTTGGGCTATGTGGATGGGATGATAGTGGACTGGATAACCCTAACTAGCCACGAAGATGCGGCCAGGGCGCAATACAATGTGAGCAGCTGAGGGTGTCGAGAGGTGCGGCTCCGGTTTCACCATCACGGGGCTTACCCCCGAGAGCGGGTTTTCCTGTTATTACGCCATTACGTGCAATACATTTCCACCCTGGAGCGTATAATCTGCTCTTGCGACTCCACTCTGGCCGGCCGGTCAAGGCAAGAAAGAGGCGGGGGGTGTGTAACTGTGTGTAACTGTGTGTATGTGTGTGTGTAAGCGCATGTGTGTATGGTCCTGGAGGTAGGGTCCGTGGTGTCGCCACTCACCAACAGCTCGCCACAAGCTGCCCTGCGTTGACTGACTGCATTGGAAATCCAGTGGGCGATGGGGTCGTCACGTCCCGACGCCTTTTTATTATTATTATTGTCTTATAAACAATGATCGAAATCTGGGTGCTATTTGGGACGATATCACTAATATAGATATGACGATAATCCCGGGAACTCTCGGAAAAAATATTTAATATTATTAAAAATGTGTAAAATAGTGTTTATTTTAAAAATCCGTTTATTTATTAATTCAGTGTTTGGATTTACACAGTAGAGACTTAATAATATAAATATAGGGTCATCTTAAAAGTGCAACAGAAAATAATGAAAACGCTCCAGATATGAAACCGATTTTATTTTCTAAATGAAAATATATCAATAGATACTTACTTTTAACAATACACAAATATTTTTAGCGAAATTTTTCGAAGCTATTTACATCCAAAAATTGTAACTTACCTAATAGAAGAAAAAAAATATTAAAAAATATTTTTCGTACAATTAAAATACAATTTTCTAACAATATACATTTTTTTATTGCGTGAAATATCATACAGAGAAAAACGTTGTTATAGAAGGTACCGATTCCGATTCCCGAGAATTCCCGAGAATGTTGGTCATATCCATACTTTTGATAGTAATAGTAGGTTTTCGTCTTGTAAATAGACAATAGGGCTGTGCATCTGTAAAATATCCTTTTGTACCGACTTTACTTCAGTTTATATTATAATTGCGTTTATTACGTATGAAATGATGATGAAATTATTGTTTCCGTCTCTATTTCTGTAATCTATTGTATCGTTGTTATTGTTATAAATTTGTGATTGTGATATAAAAGCAAGAAATTATAATAATCTAAGACATTCGCTTGTAACTACCTGCCTTTGAATTTATTGATATGGATTGTTAGACTAGAATGCAATCTACAACATTCAAAGAGTAGAATAAGTGCATATATAATTATAACTAAATTTTTAATTCCGAGGGTAAGGACTTTGTACTAGGTACACTTTTGCAAATGCCAGAAAAAGATATCAACTTCTGGAAAAATAAGGTTTTTGTACTACACTTTTTTCATCACCAATCGTTCTAGAGTCTTCCTTACTTCCGAAGATGTTTCTACAAGTTCGAACGATTCGAATTCAAACCTCAATCAAGTATGTACAATACCCGGCACATAAGTTGACCCAAAATGGCGGCTCTGCGCAGGTATAATTAGGGGGAAAAGTGTGCGCAGTGACCGCCATTTTGGGTCAACTTATGTGCCGGGTATTGTATGTAGTTTATATTTACTCACAGAGTCGAAAGTAAGGGTTCCTTGCAATTATTTTAAGAGCTTCCATTAAAGTGCAGAAGACTTGCATGTCAAAAGTTAAATAAGTAGGTGGTACCTACCTAGGAAGTATTTATTACAACACAAACATCTTTACTGCACCAGCATATGACATTTACAATTATAAAATGTAAAGACAATATTACAAAGAAATAGTAGGTACAAGAGGCGGCTGTGGTAATATGTGCCCATTTATATCACTATGCGAAGAACTACCCTCGTCAAGTGGAAAATGCTGGAGAGCTCGCATGGTTAGACAGGGTTACTTAATTTTAAAACATTGGCAAACAAATAAAAAAAATTCGGCTTCCCATACAAATCGCCGCTCAGCCAAATGGATTTTGTTTAGGAGGACGAATTTTTTTATCGATTTTCGATAATTGTTTTTATAGAAAGTAGTTCCGTATCACGGACTTGCCGGTGTTTAAAAAGTAACCCTGTATACAGTGCGAGCGCGGCTTCTCGCTAGAAACGATGTCTCACCTTATAACATGTCCTCCGAGATGTCCAAACCAACACTTGTAAACCATTATCCGCCCAAAACAAGAAGACCTCACGCAACATGTCACTTTCTCGTTTGTCACTGTCTACTTCATTTGAGTGAATAATGTTTGTCCCTAAGAGTCTGTGGTATATAATAAGACGGTACATTATAAGAATATTTTAGAAGGCTTTTTAAGCCTTCCGCAAACTCTTTGGGACAAACATTATTCACTCAAATGAAGTAGACAGTGACAAACGAGAAAGTGACATGTTGCGTGAGGTCTTCTTGTTTTGGGCGGATAATGGTTTAAACCAAGTCCTAAAGTTAGTCCGCGTTTAAAAGAATGTAGCCGGAACATATTTTTTTAATTTCTTTAAATACTATTTTTTACTTCTCTGTGGTTTTGTTACTTTTAGTGACTATAACTGGCGTAAAATGCTCGAGATCCTCTGTGTTTGAAAAGACACGTTAAGCCGTTGATTCTTTATCATAAGAAGACAGTCGTCGAGCTATATGTATATCTAATGCCTTTAATCAGCTTAAAAATTCTGACATGTTACAGCACTTACACACTAAAAACAAACGAAAATATGTACTTTAGTGGTTAGTTATTATATGATTGCAAAATTAATATATGTAATTGGTGCTATAAACCCAACTAGAGATAGGTGTCGCACGATTTGGAAGTTCAAATTGAATTGGATGGTACCCGAGCATGTTTGCGATCTTTTATGGCCCTTTTATGTGACTGTATTACACTGTAACTGGAATTTTAGGGGCAAATTGAAACAATACGTCGTTAAAACTTGTAAAACGAGGAGTAAATTACGAGTGTTACCAGATACTACTAAGCCGAACCCCACTTTGCGTGGGTTTGGTAAGTGCTTACATAAATTACTTTTTCTGTATTGAAGCAGTTGGTTATGTTAAAAATAGTTGTTTCGGTTTAAAGGGTGTCTAGTCTACTCCAGTAATTCTTGTTTCCAAGTATATATTTTTTTTAAGTCAAAGACTTATGCGAAAACTAAACATAAATAGTGTTACTTGTTAAATAATATTTAACCAAGAAAAACATAAGCATAGGGATAAAAATAATATAAAATAATAAATAAATATATTTTTATATTTTTTTTTAATTTTAATTTTATTTTTTAATTTTATTAAAAAAAAAGAGTCACATGAATACAAATAGAAACGACAGACTAGCAGAAATAATTAACACAATACAGTTGAAAACGAAACAATTAATGTCTGGGCAATTTTACGAAATGGCGCCAAGCTGAAATGTTGATTGGACAGTGTCCGACTGACCGAGGTGGATGTACGAGTATGTCCAATGCCCACGTTTGGTCAACTCGTGTTGACTGATTGCATTCACGACTGAATTATTTATTCATAATGCATGCTTATTTACTGTCGATAGCGTGGTAACACGCTAGTCCATCACGCGAAGGTTCTGGGTTCGATCTCCAGTTCGATCAGTTTATCTATACAACGAGTAAAATAATGCAAAACCTCTCAAGTAATAATTCAATCCATGAAACTGAACAACTTTAGTTCTACAAAATTCCCAAAATGCCAAAAATTCGGATTTTAATACAAATTGACTCGGTCAGCTGCTCAGTTTGTAAAAAAAATGAAAAAAATTTTTTGGTTTCTTGAAAGTTGTAGAACAAAAGTTGTTCAGTTTTATGGGCTGAGGTACTACCATCTGAGAGGTTTAGCGTTATTTCATTAACACGTTGTTGTATATGTACCTATTTATTATAAAATATGGAATCGTTGAGTTAGTATCCCAACACAAGTTAAAACTATGGGCTATTAGTCCCTATATATATTTTCTTGACTTGGGTGTTTAACTATATTATGTATATTTATTATAAAATGTAGTATCGTTGAGTTAGCATCCCATAATACAAGTTTAAACTATCTTTAGGGGATAGCTCAATTAATTTATTAATTAAAATTTTATTGTTCCACAATAACAATTGTTAACAATTGGCGGACTTAACTCTAAAAGCGTTCTCTCCCAGTCAACCATATAGGTATATCTAGGTAAGTAAGTATAATAGTTTGTACTCTTATGTATTCTGTGCTAATAGAGTCAATCAGTGTGATTTGTCCTTATTTATTTATTATAACTTTTTCAACTTTTTGATACCAAAGTAAGTAGTAAATATTTCAAGAGGGTATTTTACACCGATATTTGTTTTCAATACTAGTAGGTAGAGATAATAGTTTTATTTCACTTCACACTTAGATTTGATCAGTGTTATCGCGTGATATCCTATATCTGTGATTAGAAGTCATTACTACGCAAAATTTCGTCAGATACCTGGTGATAACAGTCAGGGTAATGGGGAAATACGTTTATATTTTAATAGTGTGAGCTAAAGTCCTATAACCAAGCAGGTTTTGAAAATGCAAGGACATAGAACCAAAGGAAGACCAAAGAAACGTTGGATGGAATGTGTAAAGGAGGATATGGGTAGGAAGGAAGTGACAGAAAAACTACAGCTGTCATAGTAGGCGACTTAAGAAACACAAGCTAAACATAGTTTAAAAACATCAATGAGAACACTCCAACTCGTCTTGCCAGCGTGGAAAGTGTAAGCCAAATCCTCTGACTGCTCTGACTTATATATATATGGTTCTAGTACGTAGTTGACGACCTCCGTGGCGTAATGGTTAACACGCTAGACCGCTAATCCGGAGGTTCTGGGTTCGATCCCCAGCCAGGGCAAGTTGGAAAATGGCCTTTTTCAAATTGTCCTCGGTCTTGGGTGTTTATCTGTATATGTATTTATCATAAAATTGATGCTTGCTTGATGCTGCTGCTAACGTGGCGTCCACGTGTGTGTATGAACAGTCTGTGTGTCTGTCTGTGGCATTGTAGCTCCTGAAAGAATATACAGATGTCGATGCGGTCTTTTTTAAAATCAAAAGCCTTGTCTGTCGATATATTACTAGGCATGTTTGATAAACATCGGCTCAAAAATTCAAAAGTTATTGGGGGTGAAAGCTTTAAAGTCGGGGGCTTTTTAATTTGACTGACAAATACACTTATCTCTACATCCCTTTTGTTGACTGGGAGAAAATGCTCTTAGCATCCGCCATTTTTTAAAGTATTTTTAACTTTGGCACAACAAAGCGTTTTAAATAAATATACAACGTGGAAGGGACATACCCGTAATAAATCGAACCACGGGTATATACAGATCTGTGCACGGGCTATACTAGATCACTAAAGTATAATGTTATTAAAATAACAGTAAAAAAAAAAAAACAATAATTGACATTTCCATACGATTCGCCGGGCGGCTGCACACTTTTGTATGGAAATGCCAAATTTTCTTTTTGTTTTTTGACTGTTATTTTAATTACATTAATAAGGATCTAGCATACATCATGGTTTGATTTAAGGTGAAGATATAGGCAAATGGCCTTGAAGTGTTTAATAAATTGTTAAGGCCGTACCTGAATTTTCCGGAGTCCAGTGCTGCCCCCATTTAAAATAAATCATTTTAAAGAAAACGGAGACATTATTTAAAATTTTGCTACTATCAAATCCTAGATAACCCTTCAAAGTATTTTATGAACTACTGTTTACAGTTTAAAGTGAGAACGTTAAGCTTTACTACGCACATTTGCGTAAAACGGCCATATGTACGGCCGTAATGTCTCCGTTTTCTTTGAAATGATTTATTTTAAATGGGGGCAGCACTGGACCCAAGAAAATTCAAGTACGGCCTTAACTCGTAAATATGGTGATAATTTCCATATTGCTCTTCGTCATGCACTAGATAGCCCTTTAAATTATTTTATGAACTGCCGTTGAAACTATTATTGGTGATCCGTCTAGCTTTAAAACTTGCCGTGACCACTTTTGGCGGAGGCAAGTTTTAAAGCTAGACGGACTAATGTAAATACTTTCAACGGTGGTTCATTAAATAATTTAAAGGGCTATCTAGTGCATGACGAAGAGCAATATGGAAATTATCTCCATATTTACGAGTTAACAATTTATTTCAAATGAGGGCGCCACTTCAAGGCCATTTGCCTATACCTTCACCTTAATACGGGTATGTCCCTCCCACGTTGTACTCCGCTGGTAAGAAGTAAAATCAAAGCGGTTATATCAGAGTAGATGAAATCGTTCAAAGAATCATTGCCATTCTTTAAACAGCCTTAGCAACTGATAAATGGGCTAATTATAGGCGACCGTGTTATTAAGTCATAACTAAAGGCCTTTCAACCAAGCTGAAGGTCTTAAGGTGCAGAATAGGTGGTTATACTCGTAGGTTATTACTAGTTCTGTGTCTGTGTTTACAGTTTATTTGGTTGTTTAAGATGACATGCGTGCTCTTGACATTCGCTACACTAAATCAAGAGTTGACGGCAGACAGGTGGCCGGTCTTAAAACAAAAGCCAAGACGTTTTAAAGGAACCTTTAGGCTCAATTAATAATTGCTGCGAAGTAGAAGCTACTTTTTAGAACTTTTCAAAGCATAGTTAACTCTATGTCAAACTAGTAATGTATAAAATTGTGTCAACAAAAAACTTCCGGTGAATTCTGCGGAATGCACGGGAATTCCCGCGAAGTTTCTTTCTTTATGTTAATTTGTACTATATTCTCCTAGATATACATCGAATAGAAGCCATTATCCTGCCTCCGTGGTCCAGTGGTCAAGGCGTTTGCCTTGTGATTCGGAGGTCATGGGTTCAAATCCCACTGGGAAGCATACTTTGTGAAAAGTTGTTTCCAGTCTGTTTAGGATATTGCAGGCTTGAATCACCTGATTTTCCGAAAAGAAAGATGATTCCGTGCTTCGGAAGGCACGTAAAGCCGTTGGTCACGAACGCCATCTAGCGTTTGTACCTATCCTAGGATTGGTTCTGGTCTACCCTTTGGGTTGCGGAGGTCAGACGGCAGTCACTCTGTGTAAAAACCAGTAACCTCGTCAAATCGCTTAGGTAAGGTAGCGGACCCCGGGCTCTTAAGCGTAACCGCTGACGATGCAACCGGAAATACGCTCGGATGATTATGATGAGAAGCCATTATCCTCTTTTAGTTTCTAAATTCGAGAAGAAACAGCCGTAAAGCGCACTTCGGGCTCCGAAGCAGTTAAGGACCCGGACGGAACGTGCTTGGAAAGAGAGAAAAAGAGAGAGCTGCAGAAAATAGAGAATTAGGAAAGAAAATTGAGCATCGTAAAAAAATACAGATATATCTAAGTACATATGTGATTATTTAGATATTTTTTAAATTGTTTGGTTAAATACAAATACTGTGTTAGGTAAAACTACATAATTACATTATACTCATAATTCAATTACATTGGGACGTCACCGTGTTCAGTGTTCCGCATTCGCCTTGAAGATTTTTTAACCTATTTAGACTTATCTTTACTTAGAATTATCTGTGGTAGCTAACCGTATCCAAAAAGAAAGTTATATAGAGCAGTATCATTAGAGAAATAAAGACACATGTTCTTTTATGGTGAATAGAGTATAGACTTGTGAAATCATATTAAGTCTGTTCTTATATTATTGTTCGTGACCATACAAAAGACAGATAAAAGTACAGGAGTAGAAAAAAGTAAATAAAACAAAATATCTTCCCGAACATATCCTCTTAAGTGTACACGAGTGTTCACCATCGTGAAATGGTTTCCGTAATTATGGCATTTGTGTTGTCCCATTTTGCGGCAGTACCTACTCGTATTTGTGGTTAGTATCTACTACTGTTTTTTTTGTCAACGGAATAATTGTTGTACGTATTAATAAATTTAAAATTTTTACTTAAAAAAAAAATGTAGGTCTGATTTTACACATCGGAGTAGGTACCTAGGTTCTTGGGTATTTAGTAATTAGGTTTAACATTTATGTTTTGGGTTAATAGGTTATTACTATTTGCATCTATTTTCACACGACTACGCCCCCATAAGAGTTAATTTTTTCAGGATTCGTGTGCGTATACGTTTTTCTTTATTGACTAGATTTAGATGTATCGATGTATGTAACCTCAACACAGTTTATTACTAAAGCGGTTGTTAACGATCCTTATATGTTATTGTACGTATGTTTATTGACGAATAAATCATTTATCAATCATTCATTCATCGATAGAATCGACTGACTTAGGTAGGCCATATTTTTTTTCGGTTTAAAGTAGGGCTTATTTTCGTGTTTTTTTTTTATTCAAAGTATTTAAGTTGCGGGTTATACCGGGAATTTGTGAAAGTCTTAAAATAACAAGGGCAACCAAGGAAAACCTGGTATTGCTGTATAAACGTTTGTATAGAGACATAATTGCCATCACTAATTTTAGTGCCATTTCTAAACGTACTTTAGAAGTCAGACTGTATCTAATCGTTCTACTTGTATAGCTAGAGAAACTTCCAGAAATTCAGTCCGTTTCATGCCGTTTGTTTTTTTTTCGTGTGTGTAAGTGGCCAACACTGGCGTCAGATTTTTCAAGCTGCCTAAAAGCCTCTGATATAGCTTCACGACTGCCATACCTTGATGACAACCAGGACCAACAGCTAAACGTGCCTTCCGAAGTACGGAGGAGCTCGAGAAAATTCTTTGCCATTTGTGGTCACCCATCCAAGTGCGGACCACGCCCTGGGTTGCTTATTTAGCGAAAGCGCTAGCCCTTTTACTTACCCGTAAATAGTTTCAGTATCCTATTGTTGTTCTTTTTGCTCAGCTGCATCATAAAATAAACCTGTAAAAATAGAACAAGTTAAATGGAAAATAAAAATCAAAATAAAAAAAAAAGAAAAGCTAATTACATTTGTAGATAGATACTTAGGTATTTGGTGTAGACTTGCTTTATCTAAACGCAATGGACCACATAGCTAGTCACTGAAATGATATCTACTATTATATCTACCTATATAACGTCTAACAAAATATACTGAAACTATTTTAAGGGTGGATTCAGTCCATGATACTGAACAACTTTCCCCAAGGAACATATATCGAAATATGAAAAATAGTTTTTGACTTTCCTTACAGACTGGGATCAGCTGATCGGTCAACTTGTATGGGAGGCCAAAAATTATTTTTAATATTTCGATATATGTTCTTTGGGAAAAGTTGTTCAGTATCATGGACTGAATCCACCCTTAAAATAGTTTCAGTATATTTTGTAAGACCCTTTACAATTGGGTAGTTTCCTGAATCAGAAACAAATTATTTAGTACTGTTATGAGAATAAAATGTCACAAAATAATGTCACTTGTCATTGATCACATCCACTTTGAACGTAATTTTAGATTTATTAATGCAGAAAAACGGATATTAAGAGCGCTATTTGACTCCAAGAAACTATGACGTCACAGTTCGATATTTCATACAAATCCCATAGATAATGTTTGTTTTGACGTTAAAAAAAAGTATCTGATTTGACTTGATAGAAACTAACGGATTATTACCGTGGTATAGGTATAATTTTAAACATCTTCCTATGGTCGGTACCTTCTTTTTAGGGTTCCGTACCCAAAGGGAGCAAACGGGACCCTATTACTGAGACTCCGCTGTCTGTCTGTCTGTCCGTCTGTCACAGGGCTCTATCTCTTGAACCGTAATACCTAGACACTTAAAATTTTCACCGATTGTGTATTACTGTGTCAAAATAAAAAAAGTCAAAAATTAAAGGGGGTCGTCATACAAAAAACGTGTCTTTTCAGCGTTTTAAAACATTGTACGGAGGTACGGAACCCTTCATGTAAGAGTCCGACTCGCACTTGCTTGTTTTTTTTTCTTCGAAGTGAAGAAAAGTATGCATGGCTAGTAAAGTATTTACGTTGATTACTTATTTGAATATTTATAACTTGTAGGTATCAATCACCAACAATGGAAGTAGGAGACATTACCACTTACGAGTATGAATGGGTGCCCCCATTCATAAGTTGTAATGTCTCCTACTTCCATTTCCATTCCCTGATTTGTTATTCCAAATTTAAATTCGTGATGTCAAAACTGCGTCAATTCTTGTTTTTCACATGTGTTCACCAATTCTACAGTTTTTTAAAGACAAAAAGTTGATTTTTGCTCTTTTTCACATTTCTATTAGCGTTGTTTTTTGAGCTGACAATGACGTTTGTTTTAGAAATGTTTCGACCGCGTGTTTAATAAGAAAGATAAAAACAATACCGACATTTCGCTAGTTTGTTAAGGTGAGATGGGTTCACAGCCATGGCTGTCTTAAACGAGGCTGCTTGGGCACACAAGAATTTGGGGCCCTTTTGGACCCTTTTGGGGCCCTTGACTTTGGAATCGGAGTGATTGCGTGAGTGATCGCTAGATGGTGATGGAAAAAAGTGTAATGTGCCCGAAAAAAATGTTTTGAGAATAAATGTGTGAGAGAAATTGTCGGTCCTTCGGGGCCCCGTGTGCCCTTATGGTGAAGACTGTATTGTACACTGCCCGCAAACTGTGCGTGTTTTTGATAAATTACTGTAATTAAACTAATACAGTTTATTCCTCAAAAATTTTACATAGGAATCTTAAGGCTTTTCTTCAGATACCCACAATATCCAAAACACGATTGAGCATTTATGGCTCGATATAAAAAAAGCATCACAAACATACCTCTAAATTTACTTTAAAAAAAGATATTACTACTTTATACAATCACCTTTTTATATGAAAACTATTCCGAAAAATGTATAATCTAAATTACTACTTAATTTCGCTATACAAAAAATTATAAATATTATACAAAAAAATAATAGTAATTAAAACACAGCGAAATATCGTCGACCTCGGGTCCGGGGCCTTAGTTCGCTCTCGACAAATATTTCAGATTTTTTTTATTTTGTATTCTTATCTTTAAAAACAAAACTACTTTTTATTTTTTATTTGATCAAAACTTTATTTCATTTTCAAACATAGGTAACAATAACTACTATTAATTATTTAATCTAAATTATAACTAAATAAGAATAATTAAAACTAACTAAAAACTAGAGCTTAAAAACTAAATATATTATTTAAAATAAAAAATAAAAAAAAATTAATGGTAAATTAATACATTTTGGCAAATTTAGAGGTATGTTTGTGATTTTTTTCTATAGAGCCAAAATTGCTTAATCGTGTTTTTGATATTGTGCGTGTCTGTAGAAAAACCTTAAAATTCCTATGTATTTTTTTTTGAGAAATAAACTGTCATAGTTTATTTACAGTGATTTTTCAAAAACACTAACAGTATTCTTGGCTCTGAACTGAATAAACCTTTTTCAAATTTTGCATAGTTTTAAAAATGTTAACTGGTCTGGGAGAAAAGAAAACAACTGAGAATGTACCAGCTGCTTATCTCCCCGCGCAGATCGTAAAAACCAATCGAGGGAATGGGCGAAAATGCGTGGCGTTCACTCGACATCATGTATAGCAGTGCAGGCTTAACAAACATAGACGTACCCTGTATCGATTGTCAGAATTTGTTTACCATTTACGGCAGTCGATCGAACAGCTGAGGCATTGACGATAGGAATGGATTGGAATCATTTTTAAATGAATATGTGCGGTTTGGATTTTTTTAAGCATGCAGAATTCGGACGTGTCTGATAAATTTGCGAGGTCTAGAACTAGAGAAGGGTAATAATGTAATACATGTACAATGAAAAGCAATAAAGAAATTGATATAGAAAAATTTCGTTCCGAAAAGAAAAGTTTTCAATCCGATTGTTTTCAATTTTTTTTCCAATATTTCTTCGATATTTTTCCTAATCCAAAAGTTCACTATGCTTTGAAATAAAAAACAATAATTACACTGACTTACCTCTTTAACATTTATCGTGTATGTTTTTAACTTTGTTTACTAGGCAACTAGGCTGTTATTTTGTACCTACTCGTTAACATGTTTTCCTTTGAATATAAATCGAACAATATTAAAAAAAATTTTTTTTTTTCATATACTTGAAAAAATTCCATTAAGATATATAAGAGTTTATTAAGTGAAAATTACCCATTTATCTAGAACAAAACATTTTCATGAGCAGAGTGGCAGAGTGCCTTCCGGAACGGGCGTCTGATATATTCTGATTCTGACAGAAAATATTTTACTATAAATGCGGTCGCGCTTATCGGTCTACAGTTCTAGACAACGACTATATAACTACTCGTACTCTAACTTTTTAAGGTTCTACTTCAGGCAGCCGGTCGTTAAATGACCGCCAAAACATTTGAATGATTTCAGCTTTTTCTTCTCCGCTTTGCCAGATATTCTGAGTGACCATTGTAGAAATACTGTAAAGCGCGCCACGCAATTTGAAGCAACACAGCAAATAAAGGTGAGTAAGTAAGTCTTACCTCTTCACCTTTATTAGAAGGGTAGAAGGAGGAGAAGGTTAGTAGGTTGTTAGGAGTTCTAAGGAGCTCTATGGATCAGCGGTGAATGCAATTTAGTGTGATAACGAATGTCATCGAGGTATGACATAAAATGGGGGCTAAAATGGCTACTAGGTTAAGTTTTAAAATTCTCTTCCTTCTGTATTCGTTTTCAGTTATTTTTGTCGTGATTTTATCCTTATGAAAGTAACTCATATTTCGCTTTACAGTGTTCCATTTGCCTATCTGTATCGTTTGGTTGGGTGCATTGTGGACACTGAAATGGAGTCAAGACGTCACCAGGAAGGTGACCAGATTCAGGTTCAGATCTCATTTTGAGGTCTTATAACTCATATTTCGCTTTACAGTGTTCCATTTGCCTATCTGTATCGTTTGGTTGGGTGCATTGTGGACACTGGAATGGAGTCAAGACGTCACCAGGAAGGTGACCTTATTCAGATTCTGTTCTGATCTCATTTTGAGGTCTTATAAAGGCCTCAAAATTATGGTCTAAACGTTGAGTTTTTGTCGCTGTCGTTATCTTTCTGTGTCTTTTGGCAGCTTGACAGGGCGTAAATTAGGAGAGTTGTACGCTCAATGGTCCGAATCGTTGTACAAGAACCTTTTGTATAAAAAAGTCATTATTTCGGACTTTCTCCAGTAGTCAATATAATTAGGATTACACTTCAGTCTTCTCACATCCTATATTTCGTCCTGACATGATCAAAGTACAAAAAATATAAATCATTCGGGAGAATTCGAGCTTCATATTGGGGCCAATAGATCGAGAGCTGGCACGAATTTTTGGGTAGGTATTTGAGGCAAGTTGAAAACTTGTCACATACTTACCCAATAAATCTAACACGGAACTGCAGACCTGGCTGGTGAGTAGCGGGGCTAAATTTGTTTTATTTAGATTGACCTGGCAGGTAGAAAGTCCCATCAAAATGACCTGTTTTTTTGAGAATCTTATTTTTTTGTTATAAGTATTAGCCCTATTAAAATTTCAAGTTGCCTCAAATACTTTTTTATATATTTTTTTTAAAATACTTTTGTACGCGCCTGGCAATATCAAAGCCCCGACTAAATCGTCTGGCTTATTGATTTTTTTATTCTTTAAACATTAAACTACAACATATAAAAAATGCATATTGCCTCAAATACCTTTTTTGATAAAAAAAAAACTTAAAAATTTATAGGTTGCTTTAGCCCCGCTACTCACCAGCCAGGTCTGCAGTTCCGTGTTGGGTTTAATAGGAGACGTATTCAACTTAAGTTTTCAACTTGCCTCAAATACCTACCCAAATATTCGTGCCAGCTCTCGGACCACAAGTAGCGAGCAAACCACATTCATAAAGGGTTCTTTTCCCGATTCGGAAGAAATAACTGAGTCGACGAGGCGTACTGTTAATGATTATGTTTTATTTTTACGACACATACAGTTGCCTACAGACCATCGAAATAGAATTATTTTTCGTAGCTACAGACTGTTCCAATGCTGGCTATTGTAATAATAACAAACTTATAGTAAACAGTGTTGACGAGCCACCGCCGCCGTCACTTCATTCACAGACGCACACGTGGGGTGGGCACGGGGCAAATGACGTCAATTGCATTTGCACTGATGTATTTAGACGCACGTATGTCGTTCTACAAGACAAAAAGAACTAATGATGTCTTTATTTAGTTGGAGGTCGTTTTTAGGATTCCGTACCCAAAGGGTGCAAACGGGAACCTATTACTGAGACTCCGCTGTCTGTCCGTCTGTCCGTCTGTCACAGGGCTATAGAGCTCTGTGACAGACGGAGTGTCTAGCTATTACGGTTCAAGAGATAGCTCTTGAACCGTAATAGCTAGACACTTGAAATTTTCACTGATTATGTATTACTGTGGCCGCTATAACAACAAATACTAAAAATAAAAAAAAATAAAAATTAAATGGGGTCGCCATACAAAAAACATGTTTTTTCAGCGTTTTTAACTAGATCTTTATAAGGGCATTAACTAGATACTTGAAATTTTCACAGATTATGTATTACTACGGCCGCTATAACAAAAAATAAAAAAAGTTAAAAATTAAAGGGGGTCGTCATACAAAAAACGTGTTTTTTAGCGTTTTAAAACATTGACGGAGGTACGGAATCCTTCATGTACGAGTCCGACTCGCACTTCTCCGTTTATTTTAGTAGCATGAATATTATTTAGTAAATTTCAAAGAAGAGTTGATGTAACATATGAAAAAAGTTGAAAGTTTGTTGAGCATTGTTATAAGAAGAGGACTATTGCATGTGTTTGATTCTCGGTACATTCAACGTATATATTTTACACAATCTTACTAGTTTGACAATAGGAAAGCATTTTAAAAAGTAGAAGGTACCTAGGTATTTACTTATTTAAGTTGTTTGTATTGTTGACATTGATCTCTTGACTTGTTTTACGAAACCCTTTCGAATATTTTTATTGCATACCTAAATAGTATTACAGATTTTGATACGGAAATAATTTTCATAATACCAAAGTCGTTCATTCTGGGATTAGCGCGGATCCTCCATTTCAAGGTTAGTTTCGAAAGGCGACTAATTAATAAATATTGTTTTGTTTGGACCAGCCAAAAGCAAATACAAATAGAAACATAGACCATGGATCAAGATAGACACAGCCTCTGTTTGAATTTGCGTGTCGATCTGACGTCAAATTGACTTAAGGTGAAGATATAGGCAAATGGCCTTGAAGTGTGAAATAAATTGTTAACTCGTAAATAGGGTGATAATTTCCATATTGCTCTTCGTCATGCACTAGATAGCCCTTTAAATTATTTTATGAACTGCCGTTGAAACTATTATTGGTGATCCGTCTAGCTTTAAAACTTGCCGTGGCCTCTTTTGGCGGAGGCAAGTTTTAAAGCTAGACGGACTAATGTAAATACTTTCAACGGTGGTTAATAAAATAATTTAAAGGGCTATCTAGTGCATGACGAAGAGCAATATGGAAATTATCTCCATATTTACTAGTTACTTAATTTATTTTAAATGAGGGCGCCACTTGCCTATACCTTCACCTTAAATTATGATCGTCACTTTTAGTCCGTGTATCGGACATTGAGCTCTTTACGTGTCTCTACTGTAAAATACCTAAATCTGCCGTTTTGAGCCGTAGAAACTCATCAAAAAACGTTGGAGGCAATAAAAAAGATTCCTACCGTTTGTAAGTGATTTTCTTATTAAATATTGTATTAAAAATTGTCATGCCAGATTTTCATACAAATTTAAGGACTTTCTTTATCTAGTAGTATATACAGATCTGTGAATAGAAAACATTATTAAACATTGAGTGTATCCTATTTTACGGAATAAAGAATTTACCTATGTCTAGGAGTGGACTTTTTGTGGCTAATATGGTGATAATGTTTCGTGGAAAGATAACAGACGACAAATCATCTCTTACTGTATTTTGATATACCTACGTTACGTGATGATGTCAATGATCCATGTTTGCTATATGAAGCGGGTAATAATCTGATGATTGCGACAGATTACTTAGTTATTTTAATATTACTAGGAGTTAGCTGGACTACCTACTACGAAATTTTGACAAAAAGACATCTTAGTAATCATTATAAACGGGTGTAAAAAGTCAGCTACTGGCCGATTAGTGCGGATCGGGACGTCTTCGTGTTGGCGTCGCGAGACACATTTGCCCTAAAGAAGGCCTCCGTACTCGAAATAAATGATCATTTATTTTGAGCCTCCGTACTCGTATGAGGTCGAAATATGTTGGCCAGTAGCCGACTTTTTATGTGAATTACCCGTTTGTTTATTGCATATTAAAATAGTCTGTCCCATGTTAGTTTTAACCTAAAAATCTTAGTAATCGTGTTAATTTCTGGCGCCAAACCCAGATCATGGGCACAGAATACAGTAAGAGTAAAGTGTCATGGGTTAGGATAGATTAGGTGGAAGTAGAAATCCGCACTACAAACACGTTACGGCAGGTGCTATCTGCCATTCGTACTACCAAGAATGTCAAGGATTTTCTCACATCGCGTTGTTTGATGAATATCATATTTTCTTACAACTTAAGTCGAGACCAGTGAAGCTGAACCTTGAGACGCACGCACTCATTCACAAGTATTGTGTAAGCATGTAATACACGAGTAAAATAAAGAGCAACAAATGCGACGCTATGACACCAAAGTAGACGTCTACGTCTGCGTATGTAGACAAAATCGAACATAAACGATGCTGCATGTCTCCTGCATGCTATTCACTAGATGTTTCATCCCGGCAGTCTTGAGTCTCGAAATCCTGGAAGTCTCACCGCTTTTCTATCGACACGGAGACGCAGATTAGATATTTTCAGGCTTGGTCTCGAACGACGCTAGTAACCTCTAAAATTCATCCACATCTCACGTCTCAAGTCTAACGTCTCACGTCCCATGTCTGAAGTCTAATGTCTCACGTCTCACGTATCACGTCTCACTTCGTACGTCTAACGCCTCACGTAATTTACGTTTAACTTTCCTTTCTTAAAGACTTCATTGTTTTTCTGCTGAGCACCATATACATCTTGCTCTGTACATACTGTGTACCTGCAAGTGAGGCCCATTCTGCAAGTGAGTTTGGGAGTTTCTACGTAGCGGAGGTCTTTATCAGATTATCATAACTGATAAAAACTTAATTAGTGACCGCTGTGTGTAAGCATAAATGCTATGCTATTTCGAACAAAATGATTAAAAGCCTTATGTATTCAGTAAAAATACCTCTTCAGCTTAAGGTTATCGGCAAGTGGAAAATATCAATGCACCCCACGAGACTGATAGAAGCCCTTACCATAAAGACATTATACAGACATTTGACACAAGATAGATTTCTCGAAAATTTTCCTTAAAGAAAGTGTCTAATCGAATAAGTTTTTATTAATTTAAAGGATAATGGACGCTAAAACAATGCGGCAAGTCAAATGACAACAGATAGAAGTATATAGAAAAGACATAGGTATAATGTATATTGTCCCGACCGCACGTAAAGTGAACCCTCTTAGGTGGGTATACAACGTGAAAGGGACATACCCGTAATAAATTGAACAACGGGCCATACTAGATCACTTAAGAAAGTATAATGAAATAAAATAACATTCAAAAAACAAAAAAAAAATAGTTTTTTGGCTGTTATTTTAATTTCATTATACTATAATGATCTAGTTAAGACCGTGGTTCGATTTATCGCGGGTATGTTATGCCCCTTCCACGTTGTACTCGTATAAGACTCATGTACTCAAGTTATTATTTCCAAGTATCCAAGTATTTTCCCTCTTTTTACCCGACTACGGCGACGCCAAGGAGGGTTGTGTGTTTTGCCGATATGTATTTACATAAATGTATGTTCATCTGCTCCCTCGTATCTGCAAAGATATCCATTACACCTTGACAAATAAGGTATCGTTGGAAGCGTCTTGAAAGTCCGCTAGTTATAGGCTATGCGACGTCACACTAAATTTACAGTGGCGCCCTCTATAGTCTATAAAGTAATGAACTATAAATACAATAAAATAAATCGAATCATACCGTGTGGGGTTCCAAATGAAAGGGCTTAATTAGCACATTCCAAAAATACTTTTTATTTATTTATTTTTTATTAGCGATTTGAGTGCGTTTGACCACTATATCTAGCCTGGTGGGAAGCTAAGATGTTCTAAGGTGTAACACGCAGACTCAAAAAATGCCTATTAACAAAATACAAATTGTAAATATATATACATAGGTACAATGGGCGGTCTTATCGCTGACAGCGATCTCTTCCAGACAATCAGTAGTGGATGGAGAGAAATGTAGGCACGTGAAAAAGAAACGGTGGCGCAAAGAAAATGATAAAATGAGATAAATAGTTACATAAATAAGGCTACTTTTAAATTAGCATATATCAATACACTACACGTATAGGTATTCTATAATATACTAACACATAAAAACTACATATTTATAATACAATATATCTACTTATATAGGTATAATAAATATAGTATACATATACATATATACATATATATATATATATGTATATGTACGGGCTGAAACAGAGGGGCCGTTTTTCCATACAAACGTAGTCCCCTGTTTTCTCCCTGGATAATGCCGGTACAGTTATATTTTTTTTCCTGAATATCTAAAGCCGCTATTAGCATGTTCCTATGTTTTCTTTTTTTGATAAATTATTTATTAAAAGAGATATGAACGTTCAAAAACCTAAAAAAATGGCCAGATTTTCCGCTGTGTTCATACATCGAGAAAACAAATTAGACTAGATTATATAAAAAAATAAAACATAGGAACACCGCTCAAGTCTTTGTTAATTAGTAATGACAAAAATACTTATATTGGTTAAGTTTTGGAGAAGAAATCAGGGGACTACGAATCGTTGATTTTCTGTTCTTTTAATAGGTATTTTCAGTCCAAGCTGCAGTATGTCTCTATCGCACTTGCTCGGTTGTTGTTCGGGCACAGCGCGACAGCAAGAGATTTTACAAATACCTATTTTTCATTTCTCTAGCCTCGTCCTTCTAGTTTCCCCTTAAAGTATATGCACCGATAAAGAACAGTTTGATGTGGTAGAAAATGAAGGGGTCAAAAGTAGCTCGAAATAGTTCGTGTATACACACGGCTGCTGCGTCGTCGCGTCGTCGCCGCAGTTCCTTCCTTTGAACTTGGCTTGACACACTGCCGCGTGTCTTGATAGACACGATATACTACTCTAAACTGGCCGGAGTGTACAACTGGGAAGGAATTATAGCAATTGTCACCCCTTCGGTGTCACAGGTGACAATGGCTACGATTTCTTCCCTGTTCCATGAATCGAAAGTGAACGTTTGTTTAGTGAAACCACAGATTCTCAGCACAGATTGTTTAACGTTAAAGAAACCTTCCTAATTTTAACACTTTGCAGGACTTTCGAGCATGCACAATATTAATAGGTGCATCTATCCCATCCCATTTATCTTTTATTTTAATATGACATGTCAGATATTGGAAAAAAAAATTGTAATTTCAAAGAAATTGCATATATCTAACATATAACTGGTTTTGACAGTCAGAATATTAACTTTAACAAATAGTTGAAGTACTAACAAGTGACCTTTACGGGTTCGATTACCCAAAGGCTCACAAGTTCCGTGCAAGGTCGCCCGTTATCGTCAGATAGCGAGACGACACTCTTATCAGCTGTAATTTTTTGTACAATTTCTGTTGCTCGGAGTTAAGTACTTTAATGGCAAAAATTAAATTTTATACAAAAAAAAACCGACTTCCTTTTTTTTAGGAGTTTCTTCCATATCTCCAAAGTTTTTTTATCATATCTTCACCAATTGAAATTGATTGATTTAATAAAATATATCTTTACCAAATTAAAATGGGACCAACTTGGTAGTAAAGGCTTTCAAATAAAAAAAGAATCATCAAAATCGGTTCACAATTGGCGAAGATATCGCGTAACAAACATACATAAAAAAAACATACAGTCGAATTGATAACCTCCTCCTTTTTTGAAGTCGGTTAAAAATGGCTGGTACTCTACGGAACACACTTGTATAATTATTGTAATTTACAGAACACACTTGTATAATTACAGAATATACTTGTATAATTATTTTCATTAACAAAAAAAAACAGCCTTCGTTTTATTTAAGGAATTTCTTCCATATCTCTAAAGTTCTTTATCATGCTTCACCAAATTAATATGAGACCAACTTGGCAGTAAAAACTTTCAAACAAAAAAAAATCATCAAAATCGGTTCACAATTGGCGAAGATATCGCGTAACAAACATACATAAAAAAAAAAAAAACATACAGTCGAATTGATAACCTCTTCCTTTTTTGAAGTCGGTTCAAAAAAGAATCATCAAAATCGGTTGACAATTGGAGAAGATATCGCGTACAGACTTGTTCCATGTCTTCCTTACTTTTTTTATTAATTTCGTACTACAGTGTTTTTACACAGTTTGAGCAAGAAAGAATTTTGAAGTTTGTCTGAGAGAAAAGAAAAAGCATAGAATGTACCAGCTGCTTCTTTTCCCGCACAGATCGTAATGGTAGTAAATAAATCTCGGTTTAAATCAAAGACAACTCGACCAGAAAGCCCTACTAAAATAAACTGTTTACGGAACCAGTATATTTTTAGTTTTATCCACTATTTATAGTAACCATCTACATCTAAACAGGGTTATTGAATTCGATGATATTTTGTCAAGGGGTTGTAGGGAGTATTTGGCATTGGTAAGACCCTAAATTGTATTATGCAAAAGGAATTATATAAAGAAATAAAAATTAATCACAAAATATGAAAACGTATGGAATTTTTATTCAAAATTCTTAGTGATATTGATACATTTATCAATAATCTAGGCTTACTTTGTGATACCCGGCTGCAGATTTAGTATTCAGCTAAATTCACAAGATTCCATACTGAACTTTGCTAACAATTTTGGGTTTGTCTATACCAAAAGTTATACTATTAGTTTTATAATAAAAATAATATAATCAACAAAAAAAAACAAATTATACTGTTTAGGGAAGAGAGATTCTCAGTAGGAAAACGATATAGTTATAGGAGGGACGTGGGGTAAAAGTCAGAAGGAGTAAGAAGGAAAGAAAATTCAAGTAGCTGGAAAACTATTTTACTATACTTACCTACTCACTGACATATGAGCAAAACAATTAATTTTAATAGCTTAGAAAATAATTTTCACACGTAAAAATATTTTTCGCAAGTACTTACGATAATGACAATCTGTATTTTTTTTCTTTTAGGTTAGCATTGACTCTACATGGCCCCTGTTCTATTTTTGAATATATGGCGTCGTAAATTTTATCATACGTATTTAATTTTCAAACAATAAAATCTAGGAAAAATGTAAAAGGTGGTGTCGGACTGGAAGAGATCGCATTTAGTGATAAGTCCACCTTTGTACCCATAATTTCTTTCGTCTTTGTTATTTTTGTTTTATATGTGTACTAGTTTTTGCCTGCGGCTTCGCTCGCGTATTCCAAATCCCACGGGAACATTGCTTTTTTCGGGATGAAAGGTCCCCTATATCCTTATCACTACTCCTAACTATGTGTATGCGAATTTTCAAGACTATTGGTTCAGTAGATAAAGCGTGAAGAGGTAACAAACAAACAAACCAACAAACAAACAAATATACAAACTTAGTTTCGCATTTATAATATTAGTTAGGAAGTTAGGATTAGGATTACGGTGCAATAAAGTAAATTTATATTGTATTCTGTCGGTTACACGGTAACAGTGTCGCAAGTTAGCGGTTTTTTCCCATCTCAAAAAATGCCCAACGCGCCTTAAGAAGTTTTCACTTTAAAAATCTCCTGTAGAATAGAAAGAAACTAATCTTGCTGAAATGGCTCTGCGGGGCGTCGGCCTATGACCTTTTCGCAGTCGCTAACTGCCGTGACCTAGTGGTGGTGGCGTTAAAGGTTGCGGGTACGAAGTTCGGATCTTGGTGATAAACTGGGCTACAGTATTGTTTGTTTCTATAATTTTCTTGTTTAGAACTTTCTGTCAAAAAAAAGTCAAAAGTCAAAAGCGTTCTGTATCCGTAGTCAGATTGCATTGTTAGATCGAAGTCAGATCACTGGTAGATCGATCTTACCACGTCCACTCTTTTATGTCCTTGGTCAGACGGATTAAATTAATGGGTCCTCGGTCAGATTGGTAGCTAATGTCAGATTCTATAGGTAGATAAAAAAATACTAATTATTCTTAATTTTTTAATTTTAATATATTTACAATTTTTTTTTGTTTTTATAATACATACATAATGACAATGAACGAAACAGTATCTCTTTAACTTCTTAATTTTTCGAGATAATGCCCCACAGATATTTGGTGGTCATCGAACATCATTTGGCATTTAGTTTATAAAATATCTTTATCTCTAGTATTTATTTATTTATTTATTAAAACTTTATTGTCCAAAGTAAAACTTTACTTTTAACAAATGGCGGACTTAATGCTAAGAGCATTTTCTCCCAGTCAACCATAGGAATAAGCAGAGAAAATTGTGCGGCGCAAAAGCTATAAATGGTATCAGGTATTCCACCATTTATTGGTATGGCATAGTATTCTGCATCGTCATAGGTCTTTCATTGAAAAAATATAAGTACTGTACTTCAAAATACCAACCTATATTTAAATAACAAAATCAATTTTTTTTTATTCTTTTTTTCGATGCGTTTGTTCCCGAATAATGCGTTTGCCCTCAAACAAAGTATTATATTAATTTAAATATTGAAAGTACTTAAATAAAATTTATATTGTGACAAAAAATATATAAAAACATTATGTTTGACAATTTTAATTAGTGGTCCACTCGACCTAGCCTGGGGGGTCATGATCCCCATGACCCCCTTGGATCCGGCCTTGGTGGAGAGTGTAGGCCATATCCTCTGACTGCTCTAGCTAATATATTGCTCAGAAAGGGTCGTGTTCCTGCAGTGGAGACTAAAAAAACCTGATGATGATGAAGATATTTTGAATTGAATACCAGCAGTGAACTTTACACGGCAGAAATGATGTCGATTATCTTGTTTTTAGGGTTCCGTACAAAACATAAAAAAATGGAACCCTTATAGGATCACTTGTGCGTCTGTCTGTCCGTCCGTCTGTCACAGCCAATTTGCTCCGAATCTACTGGACCGAATCAAGTGAAATTTGGTAGGACGGTGTCATCTTATGACCCAAACACATATGTGCAAAGTATTTTTTTTTAAATAAGGGTCTTTACCTAATGGGGGACAAATTAGGAAATTAAAAAAAAAACGTTTTGCAAACCTTACTGTGTTATATATCAAAAATAAGGGCTCATTATGAGGATCTCAAATATATTTTTGTTATAATTCTAAAATAAAAAGTTTTAATTTTATTCATGACAGAAGACGAAAATTGACCATTCCCCCCCTGACGAAACTACAGAGCCTAAAATTTTGAACAAAATACATAATATAGTTCATTGTTTGTACATTACAGGAAAACCTATAATAATTCAGTCAATTGTACGGAACTCTCTCCAAGCGAGTTTAACTCGCACTTGGCCGGTTTTTGTGTATGTAAGTGGTTACCGATCCAAGTGCACGACGCCACGCACACCTACTTATACCCACTTACGACTATAACAACTACAAACAAGTTGTCTTCTAATACTTTTATTAATACTGAATATATTAGAGTGACGCAAAAGTTATTTTATGAATTATAATACATATTTGTTTTCTATCTAATGTATTTTTTAGGCTAACGATTTTAAGCTAAATAAATAAATATATAAGGAAGGACAAATTACACTGATTGACCTAGCCCCAAAGTAAGTTTTAAACTTGTGTTATGGGATACTAACTCAACGATACTATATTTTATAATAAATACGTACCTATATTTGTTTTAATCAAAGACCTATATAGATAAATACCCAAGACTATTTGAGAAAGGCCATTTTCCAACTTGCTCTGGATGGGGGTCGAACCCAGAACCTCCGGATGGCGGACTAGTATGCTTACCAATACTCCACGCCTCCACGGAGGTCGTCAGTTCGGTCTCTTCAACCTAAAAGAAAACAAAAACAAATTACCTATGCTAGTAATGTTGTAATAGTTGTGATACTCAAGTAAGTAGTACTTAGTACGAGTAACTTTGTTAACTTTGTGGTATCTGGGCTCTATTTGCTTAGACCTACAAGACACAAAATCATCTGTCTGCCCCGTTAGGGATAAAGACGAAATAGTGTGTTAACATTGTGTTCTAAGTCACCATGTATAAAGATATGATTGAAGAAAATCCGTTAAAGTCACGGTCCAATACTCTACCGGTGAGCATGTGGCTTAAGAGGGCATCAACTCATGTGTTAACACCACACGCCTTTCTGAAACATGATCGTATCGTATGTAAGTCTACATCTCATAGTACTTATGTACATCAAGTAGGCATCGAAGGGTTAACCTCTTAAGTGCGCGCGAGCAGTTGACAGTTGCCAAATCTTACATCTCATCAGTGGGAAAACGTAAGGCATTTTTAGAAAATTTCTAAAAACGCCTTACGTAGTTAATGCACGCCCCTTTATGTAGATAAAAAATTGTAATCGTATCTTGTTGCTTATATGTAGAATGAGAATATTTGTATCAGTGATCTGAGTGATTTGATAACACAATATTATGTTACTTTGCATAACATTGCATGCACACTTGATGTGTAATGCGTGGCGTGTGTGGAGTGGTGGAGTGGAGATAGAGCCTAGGGCGGCAAGACCTAGGCCACTTTTAGCGTGATGGTGGGCATGAAGGTGGAAAAGGAAATCATAATAGCTTCGATCATATATTCTATAGATGCATAGTTCCTTGCAAAATCAAACAAATATTGTCCCCGTGTCAATACGTACATAGGTAGATGTATGCCATTTCAACTACTGCGAAAACAGTTTAATCTAATTTAAACCTTAAGTAACTGAGATAAGCGTGGAAATAAATCCGTATATTACCTTGTGGTTAGATTGGTCATCTTTGACGTAACGTCACGCGCGCGGCCACCAAGCGAATGACAGCGAAACATGACATAATACTGTTTTATGCCTTGTTTTTCCGTTGCCATTTTTTAGGCGGCAACTGTGCATTTATAAAATATATGATCGAAGCATATAATAGTAATAGTTGCTAACCGCGTCGCCTATTTATATGATTCAGATTCTTGCCCATACTCTCGATCGGCTTTTTCGAACTGTGCGGGAAGAGAAGCAGCTGGTACATTCTATGTGTTTGTTTTTCTTCTAGACCAGCATAGAAGAACATATCTTAAGAGTAGTTCCGGCTGATACTTTGGCTGTGGTGTTTCAAAGCCCGGGCTTCACTTTCCATGTGTTCCTTTTCTACGATGCACGGTTGTAAAACTTTTCGCACTAAAGCATTCCCAAAGAGGGTTGACGTAAGGTAGACGGCCTGTCGTATAAACTGCTCGCATGGTCTTCGGCATCCTTGGTTGACCATTGCTGTGCATATTATATTTGGAGAAGAAAAAGCGGGAAAGCGCACCCTGGATTCCTAAGCAGCACAGCTAAGGATGCTACCGGGAACGCGCTAAGATGAAGAAGGCTCGGGCGCTACGGTGCCACAGACAGACAGACATTAGCGTCAAACTTATAAAACCCTTCTTTTTTGTCAGGGGTTAAAATGGTAAGCCATAATTAATTTGAACTTTCAAAAATCATATTTCTAAACGGTTCTTTAATTTAAAATATTAAAATTAAATAAGTACCTATTTAAACTCAAGTAAATAAATAAATAAATATATAGGGACAAATCACACTGATTAAGCTAGCTCCAAAGCAAAGATAATATAATTACCTACTAACGTAACCCAAAGTAAGTTTTCTAAACTTGTGTTATGGGACACTAACTAAACGATACTATATTTTATGATAAATACACATATAGATAAACACCCAAGACCCAGGACCATTTGAAAAAGGCCATTTTCCAACTTGCCCTGGCTGGGGATCGAACCCAGAACCTCCAGATTAGCGGTCTAGCGTTTTAACCATTACGCCACGGAGGTAGCCAAGTAGCTTTTCTAAACTTAAAGTTCTGTTTTAACTTTTAATCTCTCCTTGTACTAATATGTATTCTGTGATCTCTAAAGAAATGCTTTATGACGTGGCGAAGACACAATGTTTCACTCAGGAAAATCCCTACTTTAAATAAAAACTTTTGAAGAAAAGTCTCTATAAAAATAAAGCAATATGAGGTTATATTTCTTTGTTTATAATTCACAACCAAACCGCGTAAACATTCACAAACAAACTAAAATAAAAACCAGTTATTTACGGCTTCCCGTAGAATCCACAAATCAATAGGGTTTACAAACAAACAGCCGGGAGGCAGCAAGAAACGCAATAATACCGGTAAATAAAAGGCAAAGAAACTAGACTCCATTAAGGATTCCCAGTAATCGGAACAATTCTATTTTCAGTCTCGAAGAACTCGGTGTGAGGGCAATAGACTGCGACTGAGCTGCTCTAGCCTGTACTATGTACACACTGGGAACATTTTTTGACTTTTTTGAAAGGCCATTTTCCTACTTGCCCTGCGGAGTGGCGTATTAAGCACTACGCCTCGGAGGTCTTCTAGGTCTCACACGAGGAAGACGGAAGGGAAATTCTGTTTTGCAATGAGTGGTCTTGCCGCTGTCAAAATCACTTTTGTCTCGGTTACAGGAAAATAGGTACGTTTTATTTCCCGTTGCCTTTCTTTTGAAATTTATTCGCACTAAATCGAAGATGGAAATTTCCTTTTGTGAGTGCACAGTGTGAGTGTAACTATTGTGTGTTTTCAAAAGTAGGCACTTTTGAGGGAAACGGATGAAACGGAGCTTAAGCCGTCACGTTATATGCTATTTGCATTTGCAAGTTAAAAAAAAAACAATCGCAAGGAAATTTTGATCACCATGTTTGTTTTCGAGAAAACTGAACTTATTTCGATTGAAGGTACCACTGGCGTTCGTCTAGCCCTAAACTAGATCACTGGTAGGACTCTCCATTGATTCAGAGTAACATATATACCTACTACTACTACAAACGAAACAATTTATCTGTACACACGTCGATGTGTGAGTTTTATACTTAGGGTCGCACCGCAGAATTAATTTAATACTTACCTACTAACGAGTTCGACATATTTACGATTATATTTTTCAATACCTGAAGATTTGCGAACACTATGACGTAAAAAATATTCTGTTTTATATGTATCAAATGTTACAGAAAAGTCGGAAACAGCTACATAATATCACTTCACAAATATTTTTATTATGTCCATTGTCCATTTCACCATTAGTTCACTTTATTGATTATTATTGAGTCATTTATAATGTAACGAACTAATTCACTATTGTAATATAATAATGTGCATATTCGGCGCAAAACTATACGGTAATTATATGAATAAATTCAATAAAAATAAACAAATGTTTATCACATTTTCACGCAAAGCATGTCAAGTTGTCATTGTCAACAATGGCATTTACACTATAACCCGCGGAAATCTATTTGGCGTCTGCGTGTATGTGATTACCTGTGAGCGAGGAGCCAATATAACATTACCGGATTGCTAATACCCCTCTCGCTCTTGTGTATCTCCCGCCAATGCGAGAGAGCGAGAAGGGTAGAGAATCAAGATGGTTGCTGGGTAATAACGTGAAATTATATTGTTGCTTTGCTTACCTGTTTTCATCATTTGGAAATGTATGAAATATACGTTCTTTAGAGTATTGGGTGGATAAACAATTATTATACACCTTCTCACCATGATGGTTACTATTGGTTGACAGTTCTCAAGACACCACACGTCGCGTATTGCGTGCGGCTAGTAATTAAACCCTGGTTTGGAGCCGTCAAAGCTCACAAAGTGCGGGGGAGAGGTGCGGGGACGCCAATTTGCGGGAGACGCTGTGAGAGACCATTCTGTTTGACTCTTATGTATTCTGTGACTAGATGTTCTCCAGTTCTCAAACTTATTTCGTCTACCGCCCACTTTAAAAATAAATTCTATTTTTAGCGCCCTCCCTTCCAATTATCACATCTTAAAACTACAATAACATTCATAAGTTATTCCGTGTAATTATAGCTTGCTATTTAAGTAAATCTAGAGTGTAAACTTACATTCTAAATTTATTCTAAACGAGACTTCTTTACCAGTAGGAGCAATTGAAACGCAACTTAAGTAGGTATTAAGGGTATCTTTTATTCAAATTAAAACAAACATAATCAATTTTAATTTGTAAACTAATCTAATGTGAAGGATAAATCTGATGATTTTTGACAAGTTTGTTAAAATTAGGTTCGAATTTACTCAAAAACAGCCGCAAGTCGCTGAGTTTAGTAACATGCAAACGATTTCTCCTAATTTTCTAATTAATTTATTCTGAGCCCCCTACCGCCCCTCTTTAGGCCTCCAGTGACTACAAGGGGGAGTTATATCCCACTTTGAGATCCTCTGCCTTTGACTATATCTCTAAACATAAAAGCATAAAAAAAAGATAAGATAAGAGAGAAATCTTTAAAACAATACGACTAGCAACAATGAGTTCCAATCCAAGCAATATCTAAATACAAATTGCAAATCCACTCAATCCCAAAATGTTTCCAGAACAAAGTTTGTTACAGAAACGAGAACGTTGTATGTTTTTACAGTTGTTGGCCTATTTTGAATTATGACGGACGGACGTTTCTCACGCTGTTAAATATTTATAAGCAATGCAGTTTGATTCCCGGTAATGTCAACAGTTGGGGTTTCATGTTTGGCTTTTCTTGCCGCTACCGCTGTTTTAAAATTGCTGCCATTTTTTTAAGTTCAAATTTAGTCTTCGTTGAAGTATCGTGGCATAAGTAGTTTCTTCTGGCGTTTGCCTCTATGTTCGCCCGTGCCATGAAATCATTCTTTAAAATGCATTTATTAATAAAAAACAACCGACTTAATTTGCTTTGAGGAGTTTCTTCCATATCTCCAAAGTTCTTCATCATATTTTCACCAAATTAATATGGAACCAACTTGGTAGTAAGGGCTTTTAAAAGGATCGTCAAAATCGGTTTACAATTGGCGAAGATATCACATACATACATATAAAAAAAAAAGGTCGAATTGATAACCTCCTCCTTTTTTGAAGTCGGTTAAAAATTATATTCATTGTCAACATGTCCAAGAGTCTATTTTAGATATATACTGATGTATAATAAAAAGTAGACCTGTATTAAACCTGTTCAGGTATAGTTTTTGTGGTTCTAGTAGCAGTTCCATTCTGTGATCAGATCTGTGAACAAGTTTCTCTAAATAACACAATAATAAAATAAGAAACGTAAACTAGCTATAAGGAGCCGTTTAAAAGGATATGTGTTATTTTATGTCTTATTGCCTTACTTTCCGGTCTTTTACTTTTCAGAGACACTTATACCTACTGGACACAAAGAAATAAGAAACAAAACGATTTAAAATTCTTCATAATGAATATTTTGAGTACTGATTTTCTTTGTAACAAAAATCTATAATATTAGGTCCTTACATATGAAATTGCCGATTTTCAATACTGGCAACTTTAAAATCAAATATCTTGCGTTTCATTAGGAATTCCAAATTCAAATTTATTTCGAAATAAAGCCAGAAAAATATTGTTTTAAAATTCGTATTTCATTTGTTTTAACATCATTTGTTTGAGTTTCAACATTGCTATAACAACAACTATGGACAAATTGAAAATTCGCGGTATTTACGAATACGAGTTCCACCGTGGCACCAGTGCTGCAGAAACGACTCGAAGAATTAACGACGTGTATGGACCAGGCACCGCTAACGAACGAACGGTGCATTTTTGGTTTCAACGTTTCCGTTCTGGAAATTTCGATTTACACAATGAGCCTCGTGGACGACCTGATACTCAAGTGAATTACGAAGAATTGAAGGCGATAGTGGAAGCGGATCCATCTCAAACCACTTCTGAATTAGCAGCAGCCTTCGGCGTAAGTGACAAAACGATACTTATCCACTTGCGCCAAATCGGAAAGATTAAAAAACTCGAAAAGTGGGTACCGCACGAATTGACTGAAGCAAAGCAACAAACACGCATTGCTTGCTGCGTTTCTTTGCTTAATCGCCACAATAATGAGGGGATTTTGAACCGTATCGTGACTTGTGATGAGAAATAGATCCTGTACGACAATCGGAAGCGATCATCACAATGGCTTGACCCTGGAGAACCGGCAAAACCTTGCCCTAAGCGAAAACTGACCAAAAAGAAGATTCTGGTTAGTGTTTGGTGGACCAGTGCTGGTGTTATCCACTACACACTACTGCAGACTTGTATTGCCAACAATTGCAAACAATGATGGAAAAGCTCGCCATTAAACAACCGAGACTGATGAATTGCTCTAGCCCACTGCTCCTTCAGGATAACGCTAGACCACACACTGCACATCAAACGATCGCCAAGTTAGAGGAGCTGCGACTGGAACCTCTGCGTCACCCACCATACTCTCCAGATCTTGCCCCAACCGATTACCACTTTTTTCAAAATTTGGATAACTTTTTACAAGGAAAAAATTTCAAATCTGATGAGGCAGTCAAAACCGCCTTCAAACAGTTCATAGACTCGCTCCCAGGATTTTTTTTCCAAAGGTATCAATGATCTGCCTATAAAATGGCGGAAGTGTATCGATAACAACGGCGCATACTTCGATTGATTAAATAATAATTTCATAAAAAAAAACTTGTTTCACTTTTTTGATACTGAACGGCAATTTCATATGTAAGGACCTAATATGTTTAAAAATTCTTCATACTAACTAATCTACGTACTGATTATTCAATGAAATGATAATCTTCAATAAAAAAAAACTGTATAACGTAAATCTATTAAACTTTTGCCTATAAAAGAAAGTACACCCATTAAGAACTGTACATTATGCAACGAGATCTATGTACTGACATTATGAAATGCAATAAATAAATTGAAATTTACTGCTGCCATTTATATCGGATGCAAAAAACGTTTTTTTCTTATTATGCCGAGGTATATGTTTGTATATTAATATATAAAAAGTTGTTTAGAATGATGGACATTGACATCAAGATTATCTTTGAAGAAAAAAAAGCTTCCAAGTGCGAGTCGGACTCGCCCATGAAGGATTCCGTAGCAGCAAGTAACATAATATAAAAGTTCTAAAGGTAAATTGCGGTATACGATTTATGACGTATTAAAAAAAACTACTTACTAGATCTCGTTAAAACCAATTTTCAGTGGAAGTTTGCATGGTAATGTACATCATATATTTTTTAGGGTTCCGTACCTCAAAAGGAAAAAACGGAACCCTTATAGGATCACTTTGTTGTCCGTCTGTCCGTCCGTCCGTCCGTCTGTCAAGACCCTTTTTCTCAGGAACGCGTGGAGGTATGAAGCTGAAATTTATATCAATTACTCAGGTCTACTGTCCCTTGAAGCTGTGAAAAAATCAAACTTCTAAGCCAACGCAATCAAAAGATACAGCCGTTTATGCCGCAAATTTTCGACACTTGCAAGGGAATCAAAACCTACAGGCTTCCCGTGAACTCAGAATCTTGAAATTTGGTACGAAGCAACGTCTTATAGCATAGATAAAGGAAAAATTACGAAAACCATAAATTTTTAGTTACATCACATAATATATTTTTTTTTAATAATTTTAAACTTACTACCCATTTCCTCATAAACGCGTAGAGGTATTAAATTGAAATTCATACCAAATACTAAACCTTGCAGGTTTGTACGGAACCCTCGGTGCGCGAGTCCGACTCGCACTTGGCCGGTTTTTTTTAGTTTTATCATTCTCTTATTTTAGAAGTTACAGGGGGGGGGGGGGGGAGGACATTTTACCGGCGGTTTTATGCGGTTCACAGAATACGTCATCTATTTACCAAGTTTTAAATGTATAGATCTTATAGTTTCGGAAAAAAGCTTGGCTTTGACATACGGACGGACAGACAGACAAACAGACATGACGAATCTATAAGGGTTCCGTTTTTTGCCATTTGGCTACGGAACCCTAAAAAGCCGGAAAGAACATCTGATCTCCAAAGCAGCACAGCTGAGTATGCAACAGGATGGAAAGTTTAGAATTATGTTATATAATTATAAAATATACTGAACCCTAAAAATATTGAACTTACCTAAGTACTTGTATAAAATATTTTGTAATACAAGCTTTTATCTAAAACAATGAATACTGCTTATCCAGACGAATCAATTGAGCCCAAACTCGGTGGGGTTATGTTGTTTTATCACATAGATGCCATTACCACCTTCCGGCCTTATCATGAGATAAAGTCTTTGGTACCATAATATTGCATTGTCACCCAACATAAGTTTGTGAAGTTTCGGCTCAATCGAATAATGGGTCTTATTTAGCTTGCAAGATTTGATTAGAAACACCCAGATAATGGGACAGGTGAAATTAAATAAAAGCTTGTAAATAAGGACCTTGTAAAATATTGAACTAATATATTGATTAGGTATAAGTTGGTAGGTACTAATAATCCATGTTCTATAATAAAGTATAATCAATTACGATTCCAGGCGACGCCCAGATTGTAACAACATCATAAAGATGTGGTCGTCTTTATGACGTAGTAACAATCTGGGCGTCGCCTGGTATCATGTTCAGGCTAGGCGACTACGCCGTATAATTCGCTGAAGTGATTAAATAAAGGTACAAGTTCGTAGCCGACTGCAGACAGCAGCAGCAAACGACGCTGCAGTCATGAATTCGAACTCGGCGACATGTCGCAGCGACGCGTCGTCTGCTGCTGCCGTCTGCAGTCGGCTACGAATTTATACCAGGGCTTGGAATACCGTTAAAAATCTGGTAACTTTAATTCTGTCAAACGACGTTAACGTTATCAGCAAAGGTAACGTTATGCTGGGTAACGGTATTTTTCCCACTATTTACCGTTAATCAGATAACTTTACCAATGATATAAACGGTAAAAAGTATTGGTAACACTGTATTTCTTTTCGATATTTGACAGAATAAATTGATGAGAGTTTGCCCAGTAGGCTACTAGAGCTATTTATATAATATTTTACAAGTATTGAAAAAAAGTATCGTTAATTGATAACATTATAAACTGTATTCGAAAATAACGTTATTTAACGTTACTTTAAATGTGAATTTGGTATCGTTAACAAGCCCTGAATTTTGTACCTCTATTCATAGAAATACATAGAAACCAGTAGTGTCGCCGCGACACGTCGTCCGCTGCTGCCGTCTGCAGTCGGCTATGAACTTGTACCTTTCGAAGCAGGGACAAAGCCTTAAAGTACTTTGTTTATTTCGCCTAAGGGCTCAGAAGCCTATATAGTCATTATTAAAATAAGTGAATATGTGTAGTAAAAACATATAAAACGAGTAAGGAACATATATGCATAATAAATCAAACCACTGGCTATACCAGATCACTATATAGAAAAAAATAAATTAAAATCAAACAGTCAGAACACAAAAAAAAATTAATTTTCCTACAAATTGCTTGGGCGGCTGCACACTTTTGTATACCGGTATTTTTTTTAACTTATTTTTATTTCATTATACTATAGTGATCTAGTATTATATATGTAGCCCGTGTTTCGATTTATTACGCATATGTCCCTTAAACGTTGTATAGTAGAGACAAAATCAGGTGAAAGAACAGGGATAAACAGAGCTATGATAGTTAAGTAGGTACTCTTATAGCCAGTCATTTTATTATGTAATTTCCTGACCAGACACTGTCCTTGAACTATTGATATATGTAATATATGAAACGACACAATCAGAGATATTGTTGGCATATAGATATCGCGATAAAGTGTCAAAAGTGTAACTTGTTTTGAAATGAAGTAGCGTATTATTTTACCACGGTACGTACACTTCAGGACGTGTATGACGCTCCTAAATAGAAAAGTCACTAAACAGAAGGCAATGTCATTAGACAATGTGATTAATTTTTTGTCGTATTAAGCAGAAAACACGCTATTTTTTACTTTTGACGTTTAGCAAAGTCTTATTCTAGCAACAGTAAATGCCGATAAGAGGGAAAGAGAAAAAAAGGTGGGTTTTAACCAGATTTTATTTTATTTTATTATCACACAAAACAGATTACAACTATTACAAAACTGCACAGAAAGAAACATACAAAAACATTAAAACTAGTTGCAATCCAAAACATGTGTGTACCCATAAAATAATAAAAGAGGTGTTCTTACAATCTAAGAGAAAACAAGTAAAATAAAAATAGAGAAAGATTTTGTAAATCTTACCTATAAAATATGTATGCACTTCACATTTTAATCATACAAGATCCCCTTTAAAGTTTTAGTGTATGAGGCAAGTTTGGCATCAAAAACATCAAATTCAGGGTTACTATTCGCAATCTCATTACATACATAGATTATCTCTATATCTCTATCTCTATAATATAAGTCCACGCCCTCTTTTCAAACTCCCTTTCTGTATAAAGTCATCATCATTCAGTTCTTCTTTTCATTAGCTATTTCTTTGTTATTATATTTATTAGTATATGTATTGTGTAAGTAGGTATTTACTCTGATATATTTATATATAATAAATACATATATATAATAGTGTGTATGAAGTACTTAGTATTTTTGATGTAAGTATATAGGTATTTATAGCTTTTGCGCCGCACAATTTTCTCTGCTTATCCCTATGGTTGACTGGGAGAAAATGCTCTTAGCATTAAGTCCGCCATTTGTTGAAAGTATATTTTTACTTTGGACAATAAAGTTTGATAAATAAATATAGCAACATATACATAGTAAACAACGAAGAATTATTTAGCGTTGTACCACAGGGATCGATATGGTATGGGCCTATGGGGTATCCATGTGTATTATTTATATACTTCCTTCTACAAGTCAGCTATTATTAGCTTGAATATTGTTATTATTTAATACTAATTAACCATTGATAATTATGTTTATTTATGATTATGACATAATATTGTTTGTGACATTACATGGACTTACCACTGTGCGATTGGGAGAGGTTGTACCTACTTTTAATGTATATGTGTACTCCACACATATACATTACAAGTAGGTAGATAAATTGATTTCTAAAAGCTTAAATAATGTGCATTTACAATTTAAATATATACAAATCGGAAAAAATACTTATATAGGTACCTACTTAGAAAAAAGTCTGAAAATTAATGACCTAAAGCGATATATCATTATAAAAAGACTGGCTTTTTTGCACAATGTATCAGTATAGCGCAGAAATGCAGCCAGCGTTCTTAGACATGTCCATGTCACATCGACAAGATATTTTAAAGTAAATATGTATTATTTAAATTTATATATATTAATTTTATTATAAAGGCACACAAACAGATTACAAACAATACAGAACAAAATAATTACACATACAGAAAAAAATTTGTCTGTAGAGGTTAATATACAGTGTACGTACACAGCATGACGAAGTAAATGTGGAAGCAAGACTCTACTTGCTTTCACATTCATTTCACATCACACATCTCTATGTAATAATATTTTTCAAAATAATAAATAATAATAAATTCAAAAACAGGTTAGTAATTATGATATTTATTAAGTTAACAATATATATAAGATTTTTTTTATTTTTTTATATTTTTTTAGAAGCAATGACATTAGGTATAGTTAAGAGAATTATTAGTTGTAAAAAAAAGATATAGGTAACAATTATAAATGTAGAGTCGCTGATACACGCTTGAAGGGGTACTCAACTCAGTTCTTGACGAACTATGAACAATATTCCTATTGCTGAATGCTGGGAACACTAGAGGTGACGACAGGGTCAGTAAAGTATTATTCTAATTAGTCCGTCTTGTAGATTATGCAAAAATAATGGACTGAAAATAGAAACTGAAAAATAAGGGAATATTCAAAAAGATACAGAGCATCTACGTTTCAGAGTAGGGGCTTGTGACGTCACCACTATATGAAAAACGTACTTAGGCTGTATCGTCAATTGTTATTTCTTAGAGAAAAGAAAATATACGTGTATAATATTTTTGAATAATCTAATCGATGGGCCAAAAATATTCTTCCAGTCGTCATGCCTATTCGACCGGACAGTTTGTATTAGAAAATCGATTCTCGAGATCCCAGCATTGTTTCTATAGGAAAAGATAAAATAAATAAATATATATATCACCTACACACATATTCAGCTAGCCCTTAACCTAAAGTAATTTTTTTTAAACTTGTGTTATGCGTTATGGGATACTAACTCAACGATATTATATATTATATTAAATACATGTGACAATGTTACAATAACGATAATTATTTTCTTAATTGTCGTCAGGTCCTTTTTAGTCTCCACTGCAGGAGCACGACCTTCTCTGTACTACTAGAGCCATAATATATTTGCCAAAGCAATCAGAGGATTTGGCCTACACTCTTTACGCTGGCCAGACGGGTTGGAGAGGTTTCACTGATGTTTATATAAGCTTTGTTTAGCTTGTGTTTCCTAAGTCGCCATCTATGACATCCACAGAAAGTCTTGGAGTGGTCCTATTCTACTCTGACGGGAACCACACGGCTGTTTCATTTCACATTTTCTTAATAAAAAAGGTTAATTTTAAGGCCTGAAATAACTAGCCACTGTGACAGGCGACGCCGGACCCCGTTTTACAGGTCAGTAACTCGATAAGCTTAGAAACTCAGTTTCGAGCTTCGGCGACAAATTATAGAATAACAGATAAGTCTATAATATGCGCCTAAATTAAAGGTCACTATGTCAATGTCAGGAGATTTGAACAGGAAATATTGCATATTGCGTGGTTCGATTTATTACGCATATTGTCAATTACACGTTGTATAGTTTGATGTAATTTAAGCAATCATGATGATGGTGATAGTAAAGGTATTATGATGCAATCGTTCGCCGAACCCGAAAGCCACGCCAGATGGAAAAGGTATCAAAGTCAGAAACAGTGACAGGATGTTTGCCTATCGTCTATTTAGAAGGTATTCACTTCTTCTTTTCGTGTCGATTGGCTCAAAAGACACATTATAGTCCAAGATCCCAGAGTTAGCAGACATAACTTATTTTCACATGGACGAAACCTCAGGTTCTCAGTAGCGTCTCGTGTGCTTTGTAATACCTGCGTGGTTGTGAAGATCGCTCTCGCGCTCGTACTTCCGGCTGAATAATTTTTGTGTTTAGCGGATATTTAGTCACTCTAATTTGTCTGCCTGATAGAATATAACTTTGTGATAGTTACTTTAATAACATATTTAAAAGGCAGACATGTTAAAATAAGTTAAGTTCATTTATTTTTTGTGTAGCTTTAAAGCGTCTGCCAAAATTTCTGGCCTATGCAAAGTGTCTGCCACTTTAATATCTAAATAAAAGCTTGTAAAAAATCGCCCTTCCCCAGTCTCTATATTTTGTGTATTCGAGGTTGCACCTAATTATTAGCCGCCTTTAGGCACTACTCCAGTTTTTCAAGTAAACCTGCCTCTGATTTAAATGAACGCCTTTTAAGCGTTGATTAAACGACATCAATGTTTTTAGAAGCTAGATTTTATTTATAAGTAGGTACCTTCTAAGTAAATGTAGAAGGTGACATTGCGCTAAATAGGTTTGGCATGCTAAGTATGAGGCAGAAAGAACAGTAAACAGCATGACTGGTATTGCTTATTTTATTAACATTATTTCTCATTTTGCTCTATAAGTTATGTAAGTTGGTTGTGTTTGATATAATACAATCAATATACAAAAAAATCGCGTACCCATGGAACCTCGCCTGGTATTCTCTTCCCGTGACAGCTGGGTCACGTGATTGGGCCAAGAATGGGTCATCAGTTGGGAATGGAAGTGTTGTCACTGTGTGTGATTGAATAATGGGCTAGCAATACGCCACGGATACACTGAATATATTTTTTACACCTAGGATACACCACAGAATAGAAACTAGTACTCACTCACGCACAGAAGTCTCAGTCAGCAAAGAAATTCAAAGAAATATCTACTCAATGTGGTTAGCGATATGGTTTAATTTAGATCACGTCAGAACACGGCACCTTTTCGTTTAGATACCTAGAAAACCATTGCAGGCCAATTTCATTCTTATTACTCTTGACATACGATTCGTATAACTGAATTTTCCACTCCGGGGGGCCGCTGCGCGTTTAGTAATTATTTTGGATTTTCGATACCTAAACGGGGAGTGACATAGGCCTGGATTCACCTAGCCTAGGATGGAATGGGGCAAGCTTATGATAGAGGGGCTTGGTACTATCTAATAAAACAATAAAACCCAAGTCGTTGTTATGTTCTGTAATGTAAGAAAGATTGTGGAGAAAAATAAAGACATTTTGAATTTTGAAATAACGATGTATAAAAACAACACAAAAAATATAATGATGCATACCAATAAAAATTAATAACTTCAAACAGACACGAAAATAACAATGTGTAAATATTTAACGAGGCAAAATCTTATTTTCTTTAATAGCTCTGTAGCACAATATAACACTAATGACCTTGCTAATGACATCAACACTTTAGGGTTGTCGTCTGCAGTTTTATTACCCCGCCCGTGTCGTGAATCGTGTCACCCGATCTTGCTATAAAATATAATGCAAATATGCCATTATAGACCAGTGTCGATAATTTATAAACCAAAAAAAATTAAAGTGCGGACTCGCCCATGAAGGGTTCCGTAGTAGCAAGTAACATAATATAAAAGTTCTAAAGGTAAATTACGGTTTACGATTTATGACGTATTAAAAAATAACTATCTATGATACCGAGACCGCTATAGTTTTAATTGAAAGTACATACTTTGAGGTATATACCCCTTTTTTCAGAATTATTTTAGTAATATTTCAAAAGTTACAGTAGGGGGGGGGGGGACACCTCAAATTTTAACTTTGTATTAGATTATCTCAAGACTGGGGATTTGATCTACATAGTTTCTATCTACAAAGCAGTTTTTGTTGCATTTTAAAAGATCTTTTCAATGATACCCCACACGTTGGGGTTAGTCCAATTTAAGGAAAAAAAAAACATTTTTTCATAATTTTAAAAACCAACTTTTGGAACTTCAATATCTATCTCTCCACCAATTTTCGTGACAATCGGTGCAGTAGCGGCAGAGTACGAGCCCGGACGGACAGACAGACGGACGGACGGACATGACGAAACTATAAGGGTTCCTTGGTGGAACTAACTATACATTACTATGGTAAATGTTTTTAGAAAATGCAAAGAACATATTAAAGATAACATAAAGAAGGATGAAAAGGGGATTTCATCTAAAAAAAAATTTGACCGCTGCAATTTATAAGTAAAAAATTTAATTTATTAAATTGTAATTACATTTATGTCATAGAAAATCTCATAATATATAAATATAACTCCCGTTTCTTTTAACACAAATAGATTACAATCAATTCATGTCCCAAGTAACAGTGTAACACATATTTATTCTACATTGTACTGTTTACAGTTGCATTATTTAAAACTTATCTACTTATTTTATAAACACCAAAAAGTACTACTTATATCATGCATATATGCCATTTATAAAATAAGTAGATATTGTCTTGATTTTTAAAAATAGTTACATTATTATGCAAATATTTAATTATGGCAACGTTAAATTATCTAAAAGGTGGTGCTATCTTGCTCAAAAAATAAACGAATGACATGAGAAGTTGTTACCATCACCTTTTTTTTTTATAAAAAAAGTAAGGCCAGGATGAATTATGGGAATACTGGATGTTCATTCTAGTGGTCTGGACTCTGGCCTATGGCCACATTCTCTTGGAGGCATTGGCGCAGGACAGACGAATAGTTGGGAGGTTGGTTACGAGGGGTAAAAGATAGGAATCACCACAATAAGCTATAAATAATGCAACTGTAAACAGTACAATCTATAATATAAAAGTGAATCGCTGAATGTGTTGCTAAGCGCAAGTCTCGAGAGCAGCTGAACTGATTTCACTAATTCTTTTTTTAGAATATTTCTTGAAGTACGAGGATGGTTAAGTACCCATGCGAAGCCGGGGCGGGCCGCTAGTGTAGAATAAATATGTGTAACTTGGAACATGTATTGATTGTAATCTGTTTGTATTTGTTAAAAATAAAAATAAAAACCACAGCTAAAAAGAATTGAGTTTCTTGAAAATTGTGAAATTTACGATTTATATATATGTATATATAACGTCTAACAAAATATACTGAAAATATTTTAAGGGTGAATACAGTCTTTGATATTGAACAACTTTCCCTAAGGAACATATGTCGAAATATAAAAAATAATTTTTGGCTTTTCATACAGACTCGGATCAGCTGATCGGTCAACTTGTATGGGAGGCCAAAAATGATTTTTCATATTTCGATAGTATTCTTTTCATCTACCTAGTTAAAATATGACAATGTAAAAAACTGATCAAACGTTGTGACTTGACACTACGTTTGATCAGTTTTTACGCTAACTCTCTAAATGTGTATAAAATCACATAATATAACTAACGCTAACATTTGTGCGAGTTTTACACGGTAGTGGTGAAATTAAACTTGAGGTGTGGAAGGTCTCAAACTTACACATTCCCTGACCTGCCTGAAGTCGAATGCCACTGTCCCACTCTGCACTGTTTGCGAAGCGCTCGAGCGAAAATACTGATATTGCTGTCGATATTACGCGTCATGTATAGTGAGCATAATCTTTTTTTTTGTGTATAAATACACGAGGGCAGCCCTGATTACTCTGTTGTCTCACGTCACGTACCACGAACCGTGTGAAATCCAGCACAATCGATGTAAACTAGCACCTAGCTAGAATAGAAATGAACTAGCGCGACTTATACTTAGACCCTATTGTTTGAGATTTAGTTGGCAAGCTGCTTGTAAAAATTTCATACGCGGCCTGGCAACTGATTATGAACTTACAGTCTTGAATTCAAATGCTGATCTTATATGCATTACCTGTTTTGTTTCAAATTTTCAGCTACCGTTACAAAACAGGCAATATTAAAAATCAACATCTGAATTTAAAGAGAGTGACAGATGTTTCGAGCACAGACAGGTACATTTCGTATCAAGTCAACTCTTATCACTATCAACTCTCTCTGAGAGAAAATTTAGGTGAGTAGGGTCGCTTGCCGGCTAGAGACCAACCTTTGGTTGGCGACCACTTGACGGACTTAGTTTCTTAAAATCAAGATAATACATTATAGAGATAACACAAATAAAAAATAAATCTTACGCGTTTCTCAAATGATTATTTAATATAAATTTACACACTTTGAAACAAATGGTTTACCCTAGCACCAAAGAAAAATTTTCTTAATTCGCGTGATGATTCAGCGGTGTGTATTTGAGAAGTAAGTTAAAAAAAAATAGCACGTCGCTTTTATTAGTTCTTTAATGTTGTTTACACAAGTAAGATTTTTTTTCGTACAATCGTTAAATTTTTATATTAATTTAGTAGTATTTTGCTATTTTTATACTTAATTTTAAAACAAAATCCAGTGGTCGGAAAACCAAAGTGCATAATTGCCAAACTATTGGATTGCGGCCACATGGTCGCAATCCTACGAATAAGACATTATTTTGTTTTGCTTATTCTGATCCTAATAGTTCATATAGGACTGTAGCAATTTAGGGTGTAGCATTGTTATAGTGTAAAGATGCAAGTTTTTAGTAAGCGACCGCTAGTTTTTAAGGGAACTTTGTTACTTACAAACATTGACGCTAAATAGGATTGAAATAAAGACGTTGGTTTACGGCCACCGTAATTTAGAATGAGAAACAACGGCCGCAAACCGAAATAAGTATTTAAGTTATTGGGTATGCGACCACGTGTGATTTTAGATACTTGTAAAAATTTATGAAAAATTGACAATATTTTTTGTAACAATTACTAGGTATGTAAAAAATATTAGCAAGATTAAACATATATTTTAAATCAATTACACATGTTTTATTGGCATATTTTTAATATTAAAATAGTGGTCGCAAACCAGCTCACTGGTGGTCGTAAACTGAAAAAATTGGTCGCCAACCGGTCGAAATGGCTATTTTTTCACATTTCAAAGTTTTATAATATTTGTTGGGTAAAAGTATTGCATTTTATGTTTTATATCTAAACTAGACTATATTTAGGACTAATTAATACTATTATAATAAATGTCGCGTGTAGGTAACATTTTCTTTTACTCATCTAAAGTGAGTAACACAGCTAACTGGTCGCTATCCGGCTTACTTACCCTACACGTTTTGAATACTGCTATTGGCACTCAATTACGGAAATGTGTAAAAGCTACTCGAATCATTCTTTAAAATATTGTACGCAGCCGCAACTTAAAAAATACTCTAACTCAAAGAATTGGCTAACACATACAATATGTATAACATATGTAGCAGTTATAAACTCGTCTTCTGTTCTCTTCGGATCTAAGATATGAAGGCGCGCGGTGCCTTAAATATGATCATTTGAATTTGGAATATTCCAATGGAACACGTGGAATTGATAAGGCTTAAGGTTTATCGTGAAAGTAATATATGGACGGCCTAAATTATACCTCTTAGATATCTGGACACGTTCGGCGTATTTAAAATATCATCGTTTTATGATCGTGTTCATTTCAGAGTTTAAGGCGACGTGGGTTCACAATTTGCAATACTGTGCGTGTTTTTGAAAAATCACTGTTACTACAACTACAGTTTATTCCTTAACAAAAATTACATAAAAATTTTAAGGATTTTCTACAGACACCCACAATAGCCAAAACACGATTGTGCATGTTTGGCTCGATAGAAAAAAATCACAAACATACCTCTGAATTTGCCTAAATTTGCCTTTATAATACGTATTACTATTTTATACAATCACCTTTTTATATGAAAATTATACCAAAAAAATGTATTATCTAAATATCTATCCGTTTTGGCTACAGAAAAAATTATGAATATAATACAAAAAAAATAATAAATAAAATACAGTGAAATATTCGTCGAGAGCGAAGGAAGAGTCCGAGCCGTGCTCGACGATATTTCGCAGTGTTTTATTTATTATTTTTTTTGGATTATATTTATATTTATTTCTGTAGCCAAAACGGATAGATATTTAGATAATACATTTTTTTGGTATAATTTTCATATAAAAAGGTGATTGTATAAAATAGTAATACGTTTTGCAACAGTTTTGCAAATTGTGAACCCACGTCACCTTAAAGCTCAACTCACACTGGCGCAGAGTCGAAGAAACAGAAGTCATTAGACAATGTCATTTAAATTTTGTTGTATTAAGCAGAGAACAGGCTGCATTTTTACTTTTAACGTTTAGCGAAGTCTCATTCTAGCAAAAGTAAATGCCGTTAAGATGATATACGGAGTCCAGTGCTGCCCCCATTTGAAATAGTGAGAACGTTAGCTTTAGTTTGCATTTTTGCGAAAAACGGCCACTTTTGGCAAAAATGCAAACTAAAGCTTAACGTTCTCACTTTAAACTGTAAACAGCGGTTCATAGAATAGTTTGAAGGTTAATCTAAGTTTTACTAGCTCAAATGGGGTTCCATCTATCTGGTAGAATCTTGATGCTCCGAATTTCATTTGGCATAACATACTTGGCAGAATGTTATTTAGTAGAATATTTCAAACGCATAAAAAATATTTGATATAATATTTGTTTGGCCGAATATTTATATGTCCGAATGTACAATAGCATACTTTTATGATGTCAGAATTTCATTTAGTAGAATTACCTTTTACATACATTACGTTTCGCATAATTTGTTTTAGAATAATGTTTAATTAGTGTTACTTTTATTTGGTATAATTTCTTTTCACCTTCTAAGAAAATGGCATAATTTTATCTGCAATGCAAATCAAAAGCATAAGTAATAATGAAAACCATAATCGTTAAAATATATACTTTTGTTGGTCAACATAAAAAATAGGTTAGGGCAAAAATATAGGTTAGGTTATGTTAGAACTGTGACCACCCCACGCCAAGGTAGACAGCCTTTTCATACTATAATTTTTTTTTTATTACAGGGAAGAAAAAACTACATACGTTTATAATCTTAGTTTAGTTTATAATCATGATTCTGCATTGAAATTACTATACGTATGAAATAAATACCAAAAGGCGATTCTGACTGCAAACTTTCTGCGATATAATGATTATACTTTTAGATTATTATAGCTATAAAATTTATCGTATAAGATTATTCTGATTTTTTTAATTATTGGTTTTGAATCTATGATAAATAAGTAGATACCAAACTAATTTCTACGAAATGACGTTTCTGTAAACCGCTGTTATGTAAAATAATATTATAACATAAAAAGTTCTACCATAAAGGGGGGACCCGCTCAAATGATATCTCCGTTTCCTTACAAATAATTTATTTCAAATGGGGGCAGCACTGGACTCCGTGTATCGTCTTAAGAGGTAATACCTCTATAAGAAGGTACCTTTTTTGCTCATTGGTCACAGTACACATTGAGGGTTACGTTACGACTGTTGTTATTACCTTTTTTGGGTGATCTAATAAGTAGTTTACTATACAGGTGACTTTTTAAACACCAGCCAAATTTTTGGTGCAAGTTCAGTCCATGATACTGAACTACTTTTATTAAAAAAAAAATACTAAATATCATTAAAAATTTTTCGTCCTTCCATACAAAATCCGTTTGGCTAAGCGCTGATTTGTATGGGAAGGCAAATTTTTATTTTAGTTTTTCGTTAATTGTTTTAATGGAAAGTAGTTTAGTATCATGGACTGAACTTGCTTCAAAAATTTGGCTGGTGGTTAAACAGTCAGCCTGTACAATAATATACCAGTGAACTATAATACTATAGAAGTGTAACTTCAAACATTATCATCGCGCAAAACGGCCCCACGAAATTTACCTCGACTGTCGCAGGACGCAGCATCAACTGTCGGCCAATGGCCGCTATGACACAGCGTCATACAGCAGATACTGATTGACCCAGCAATTGACGTAAAGTAACATGAGCGTGGTTCCCGGCAGAATAGAATAGGACCACTCCAAGTCGTCCCGTGGATGTCGTAGAAAGCGACCAAACTAAACAAAGCTTATAAACATCAATGAGACCTCCTCTCCAACCCGTCTGGCCAGCGTGGAGAGTGTAGGCCAACCTCTGACTGGTAAGCAAGCTTCTAACTGCTCTGGCTTATAGGTATATGGCTCTGGTAGTACAGAGAGGGTTCTACTCCTGCAGTAGAGACTTAAAAAGACCTGATGATGATGACAAACATCAGCGACGTTATTGGCGGGAAAATAGATGTAGTTAGTAAGTAGAATCGCCTTCTAGGATGTGCTTTTAATGGGGGTCATGTTTTCTGCTTAATTACGAGTAGGTTTCAGTATAAACAAGCGCAAACATGAACCCCCATCAAAAGTACATTCAAGTTCGCAGCCATGTTCATTTCAGTGTAAAGACTGAAATTACAGAAGAATTAATTGGACTTTTACTTACTTTGGTAAAAATCCAATTAATTCTGACTTAAGGCCAGATCTAATCAAACAAAGTCTAAATGAAACTGTTAAAGTTTAAGATATAGGAGTTGTTAGAAAGGCTATAGCCATAAAAGTTAATTTTAACAGCGTCTGAACACCATTTAGGTCTTTAGGAGTGCTTAAATGATAACTTTGACTTGTTCGTCGTCTTATCATTTGGATACTATTTATAAAATATTTAATATAAAATGTTTGCCTATTTTAGTTAAAATATGTTTTGTCTTGTTCTTGCAATGCCAAAAATTGGAAAGAGATATAAAGACAAACATATTTCAACTAAAATAGGTTTAGAAAACGTTTCATTTATTTCTGCAACTAAGTAACTAACTAACTACTTATCATATCACCACTACCATCCTGGAAACATATTCAGAATTACCTTTCTATTTATTATAAAATCTGATAAATATTATTCAAAAGTTTGCATTTTTAATAAATAAAGTCGACTCACCAAATTGTAGTGTATGTGGCACTCGAGAAGATAGACAACACTTGCTATTGGAATGTGTATGAAATGAAAGGGAGAGACAGTTACTGTTGAGCAGCCTGAATTTGAATAAATTTGATATTGGCGTTATATCGTACTTATGATCGGAGCCATCTTCGGATGGAGCAATTGCGGTATATAAACTAGCAGCGGCTGCGCAACAGTAACTCTTTTTGATGTAAGCATGTTTTAGGTTCACGATAAGGCTGATATGTTTATTAAAACAAAAGCCTTAAAAAAAAAGTCTTATTATATCTTTTGATACAAAGTTGTGTCAGATCAGGATAATAAAGTTAATATATCTGTGTTTTCGGGTATCTCTGTTCAACAGCGCCGGGACAGGTCGAGGTCCCACAGGTGTACATATAGATCGAAAGCTGGCACGAATTTTTGGGTAGGTATTTGAGGCAAGTTGAAAACTTGTCACATTCCTCTCCTATTATACCCCATTTTGATTTTTTTAGATTCACCTGGCAGGTAGAAAGTCCCATCAAAATGACCTGTCTTTTAGAGAATCTTATTTTTTAGTTATAAGTAATACCCTATTAAAATTTCAAGTTGCCTCAAATACCTCTTTTTTATATTTTTTTGAAAAATACTTTTGCATGCGCCTGGCTATATCAAAGCCCCGACTAAATTGTCTGGCTTATTGATTTTTTGTATTCTTTAAACATTAAACTACAACATATAAAAAATGCATATTGCCTCAAATATCTTTTTTGAAAAAAACAAAAAGAAAAACTTTAAAAATTTTATAGGTTGCTTTAGCCCCGCTACTGACCAGCCAGGTCTGCAGTTCCGTGTTGGGGTATAATAGGAGAGGTACCTAGTGACAAGTTTTCAACTTGCCTCAAATACCTACCCAAAAATTTGTGCCAGCTCTCGGATCAATACTAGTTTTACTTATTTGGACTAATTTAATTTTTTTTGAAAGGATTGAGATATTGCACATTAAGGCTGGGCCTGATGTAGATAATCTAAGTTTTGCTCCCGCTTCCACGCACCCAATTACTCTAGCTGAAGCGAGACAGCGAGACCATGCAGGGTAAAAGATCATGGTAGGTCAATGAGGCTGGTTTTGGTTTTGAGGTTTTTTTCGTTTTACAAAGAATATTTAAGAGTTATTTATAAAGTAAGACATATTATGACTGCCTTATGTTTAATACAATTATAATCCAAAGTAAAAAGGGCTTATTTATTGTATTTCTTGAATACTTTCCGTTTTAGTATAATTCGGAGGTGATTAAGGCAACTTCGAAAATTTCAAGCAATCGTGTTTTTGAAACATATTATGTATAGAGTTAGTCCTGAACTTTGCTGTGTTTTTATTTCAAAGTGAGTATTTCGTTAATATTGACAATTTAAGATCGCTCCACAGAAGTAATACTAGTTTTTAATTCTGTGGATCGCTCTAAGAACTTTAGGGTAGTACGGGCTCTTAATATTTATTGGAAGAAGAGGCACTATACTCGTACTTCATGCTAAATAGGTATGATATAGTTATATATAGTTGGTGTTATGTGTGGGGTTGTGTTATGTGCTTGTGCAGGCGAGATTAATGTGTATGGGAGTGAGTGTGGGCGATCAGATGCAACTAACCGAAACTATCGGGTATCCGAAATAATTTTATATCCGTATTCAGATGCGAAATTCCATATCGGATAACATCCTGCTATAGTGTTGGTCTGTTTTTCTCTCTCGACCCAATAAAAAAAAAGAAATAGAAGTTAGCTGGTACATTTCTTGAGACCTAGTTAAAATTAATAAGCATAAATATTTATTGCTAACTCTTTATTGTTCCAAAAAAAAAAACATACTTTTAACAAATGGCGGACTTAATGCTAAGAGCATTTTCCAAGATTAATAAGTACAAATTATTCTTAAAAATCGTTTATTTGTGAAAACTGCACATACACACTCACACATAAAATGAAACAAGAATACATGAATGACTTAATTTTTTTTAGATTTTATGCGATGTGCGTATGTACTCGTATGCTGCAGCAGTACAAAAAGGTCGTAGGTCGTATTGCTCAAGGAACAATACGCTGATTATCAGCTATAATAACCTTAGGCAGGAGTGCAAGTAAAGATTGTTAGATTAACATAAATAAACCACTGAACATATATACACAATAGATACATAACTACAATATAAATGTGGGTACTTGTGTAGTGAAAATAAAAAATGTGTTCTTTTCTTTTTCATATTTTCTTCCTTTTCCTTTTATTCTGGTTCATCCTGGTTGTTATCGTCGAATAACAGCTAAGCTGCTATACCAGATGCCTTTAATCTCTGACAAATCACAGTAAACAGCTGAGTATAAGATAATATTATGATATAAACTTGATTTGACGTCAACACACTTTCTTATACCAATTCGCGAAGACCTTGAGGCAGATTTATGCAGCATGTGAAATTCCCGCGGCGTGTCTCACGCGATGTCCAAATAGAGAAGACAAAGATGCGACGCACATAACGTGTAGGTCGTAGGGTGTAGGTAACTAGGTAATCTATTTATTTATTATTTGTTTATTTTTATTTGTTTATTTACACAAAATAGATTTAATATTTAATCTATTTACGATGACATCATAATCTCTATTGAGATTTACCGGGCATCGGAAATTGCCATCTTAATTAGTGATCCTACATACCTATATATAAAATAAACACATTATAGAAAAGTACCAAAGACTAATACATAAAAAACCAAAAACAAACCCATTGTAAGTATATTATTGTATAGTAGTTGTTATGGTGGAGTATAGTATTGGATTGGTAAGTGTCATCATCATCATCATCAGGTCCTTTTCAGTCTCCACTGCAGAAGCACGACCCTATCTGCACTACAAGAGCCGTATATTAGCCAGAGCAGTCATAGATCCACGATGGCCAGACGGGTTGAAGAGGTCTCACTGATGTTAATAAGCTTTGTTTAGCTTGTTTCCTAAGTCACCTTCTACGACATCCATGGGAAGACTTGGAGTGGTCCTATTCTTTCTGCCGGAAACCACACAGCACTGATTGGTAAGTTTAATTTGGTATATTGAGATTGTTCTTCTTCTTCTTGTAATTTAAGAGCTCGCTCTTGTCGGTGGATTTAAGTGGAGATGTCTCTTCGAGAATTTTGTGATTTTTTTAACTTTATCATGCATTTGTATTATTGATTTAGTTTAAGATATATATTCGTTCAATTGTCGATCTGATTACATCAAAACATTAATTGCGTTGCATCATGAGCAGTATACTTCTATATCTGATTTTATCTGTATTCTGTACACGATATGATGGCATCAGCGAATATTTGTATTTTTGGATTATCAAGCATTACATCTAATACGTAACGTACGTCATATTATGTATAATTACGATATATTTTATGGTTGCTATTATATTTGACAGTGTTGCTATAAACAAACTCACAAATAAACATCTGATAGTGCTAAAAGGTTACGAGGCATTAAATAATGTAGGTATCTCGGGTATATTTGTTATAGGGTTTTATGTAATTATATTTAAGGCAGGGGTATTTTTAGACCGAAGATCCTTCCCGCAAGTTGCGGGATCTCGTATCCGTTACATAGAAATGCTGGTTGACATAATTTGCTTGGTGCCAACATTTCATAACAAATACTTTTTTCTAAACGTCAAAACAAATATATTCTATGGGATTTGTAGAAAAACGCAAGTCGTGACGTCGTAATTTCTTGGAGTCAAATAGCGCTCTTATCAGTTCATTATTTTGTGACGTTTTATTCTCTTATCATTGAATTTATCGCCTATACGAGTATTTCTGATAAATATAAATTGTTGAATACTCTAACACACCCGTCGTGTGGTTCCGGGTTAGAATAGGACCACTCCATCTCTTCCTGTGGATGTCGTAAGAGGCGACTAAGGGACTAAGCACAATCATCTCGTGCTACCATTGCATTCCCAAGGAGGGTTAAGGTCGGGCGGCGGCCGTCTGTAAAACTTTTCGCACATACACATTCCCAAAGAGGGTTGATGGCAGGCGGCCGGTCGTAAAACTATAGCCAAATCATTCAAACTGTTCCGGCTATTTCTTCCCCATTTTACAAGGTCTTTGGCATCCTTGGGTGACCATTGATAAGACATACATGTTTGTTATATTTGGAGAAGAAAGAGCGGAAAGCGCTTAGACGAAGAAGAAGACTCTAACTAACGTGAAAATATTTTTTTTCGTTAACTTCATAGAATTTAAGCTACAATATTACTCGACGAGCGACGAGTATTCCACTCGGATCCCAGAAAGCTTCCAGGAATTTACTCCAATATTTATGAAAAAGGCAACACGTAGTACCTATAATGACGGGAAAAATAAAAGTAGAAAGTTCAAAGAACTTACCACTTACAATTATGCACTTACTGTAAGTATTAAAGATTATAAAAGTTTGTGGCTTTTGTCTTGTAATACCAGGAATACCATAAGTAAGTGTGGCCACACATTGGTCCACACTCATTTAATGATTTTAGTCATTCAGACTCGCTAAGAAGAAGAAGAAGGAATACCGTGGCATAATTACATGAAACAGATAAGGGAGAAGGTGAAACTAGTGTCATACAGCGAAGTAAAACAGTTGGCGAACGAGAGAGACGAGTGAAAGAGAATTCATACTTCACCGATAAGAGCATAGCTCTTAAATATAGATCGTATCATATTACATTAGTAACATACTGTCTTTATGTAATACAAGGTTGCGAATCAAAAGTAGGCTATAATGAATGAATATAGGTATTATGGCCTACTTTGGATGCCCACTAGTACTAGGGGTCTAGCGGCATTAGGAACAGAGACAGGTCAATTGCTTGCCAATTCATGTCTGTCTTTTTAGAAGGATGCAGTACTAGTCTTGTTCTTGTCTAAATTAGTTTGAAACATTTTTTTATTATTTCGGACAGACCTACCTAATACAACATAGCTATAGATTTATTTAACAAACAAGTTATATGGATAAATTCCTCATTTGTAAATTTCCGTAGAGAACAATTGAGCACGTCAATGTCAACACACTCCTTCCTGTACTCAAAGATATGCGCACATATGTTTAAAACTTATAAAATGACATTTTCCTCACTAACCAAAAAATTGTCCCTCATCAGGTCTTTTTTATAGTCTCCACTACAGGAGCACTACCTTCTCTGTACTAACAGAGCCATACTTGGCCAGATTAGCAAGAGGATTTGGCCTACTCCCTCCACGCAGGCCAGACGGCTTGGAGAGATCTTATTGATGTTTATAAGCTTTGTTCAGCTTGTATTTCCTAAGTCGCCTTCTACGACATCCACGAGAAGACTCGGAGTGGTCCTATTCTACTCTGCCATATAAAATCTGCTTTTGCTAGAGCAGACTAGAGTCTGTCCTTTCGACTTTATCACGGACTTTATTGTTTGAAGTAAAAAAAAACCTCTCTTAGCTTGGTAAATCTGACTTTTCTTTGTGTCTTTAGCATCAGTTTTAGGATAACAGGTATTTAAAATTATCTCTATATTACGCGTCGATTCGATGTACATAGTTGGTACTAAGTTTTTTTCGGAAAATATAGATGTGAAGTTGAAACAATCGGATCGCTAGTTCGATAAACTAACATCAAAATAATATATTAGATTATTCGCAAAGAGCCGCCTCTACAAAGATAATTCGTATCGGCTTAGCTCAAGATATAGTATATTTTTGAAGTCACGTACACTGTCGCCGAATGTATGCGAAATCTTTTAGAGCGTTTATGCAAATTGGGTTATTCTCTATTTGACAGCAAGACGACGATGATGATGATAAAGATGTACTAAAAGAGATTAAGATAAAAGAGGTGTAGAAACAATAGAGAGTATGCATGCATTTTTTTTATATTTTTAATCGATAGTCCTCGTCGAGAAATAGCCGCAAAAAATAAATCTGTGCCAAAAAACATGTATATAGTGTAGAAAATAAATATTAAAAATAGCAAGTAGATTATAACAACTAAAACACGCCATTTAAAAATATGACGTCAAAGTCTGCAATATCCGCTAGAGACAAGCTGTCAACGCATGTTTTTCTTTTTTGGGTACTTTCGATATTTTCAGCCAGTGATGTTTGTTAATTCTCTATATAAAAGTACATACATTTCGAATGTCATCGATAGTCAAACTACATGGACGGACAGTCCTACCGAACGCACCTGAACTTGTCATTTCCCTTTTGTGAACTTTGTCGTCATTTCCCTTTTGTTTGTCAAAAGTTCCCGCGCAGTATTTGCATATTTTGAATAATTTATTTGTAATCCAAATAAGAGTCAATAAGAAAAATAATTAACTAGGCGTGGTAACGTATTAATAGAAATTGTAAAATAAAAATATGAGCCGGATTGGTATTACATGCATATTCCTTATTAGCTGGAAAATATTTAGCTTGCATTTTTGTCTAATATTATTAATTTCAATGATCTTAAAATAAAAATATAACTTTAGGTGACGTGGGTTTACAATTTGCAAAACTGTGCGTGTTTTTGAAAAATCACTGTTATTAAACTACTGCAGTTTAATAACAGTATCTATCGTCGAGCATGGCTCCGACCCTTCCTTTGCTCTCGACGAATAATATTTCACTGTTTTTTTAAAATTATATTTATAATTTTTTTTGTAGTCAAAACGGATAGATATTTAGATAATACATTTTTTGGTATAATTTTCGTATAAAAAGGTGATTGTATAAAATAGTAATACGTATTATAAAGGCAAATTTAGGCAAATTTAGAGGTATGTTTGTAATTTTTTTCTATCAAGCCAAAAATGCTCAATCGTATTTTGGCTATTGTGGGTGTCTGTAGAAAATCCTTAAAATTTTTATGTAAATTTTTTGAGAAATAAACTGTAGTAGCTTAATAACAGTGATTTTTCAAAAACACGCACAGTATAGCAAATTGTGAACCCACGTCACCCTAAAACAAGATAGACTTTGAACGAAGAAATTGACAGAAAGATGTTAAATAAAATGTGTCTGAATTTGATAAATTATTAGCAGAGTTCGATTTACTTTTGAATAGAAACTTTTGCGATTAAACTCATTTTATGAATTTTACCAGAGATAGATAAGATGTTTATTTGTAGCTATAGTCACACACATACAGATAATACACAACATAAGAACATAATAGAAAAAAGATAAGTAGGAGATAAGGGATATGTTACTGTTCTTTGCATTTTACACCATTTTTTAAAAACCGGATGCAGTTCAAAGTCTAATAAGTATGTATTTATCCCAAGGGAGAGTCTTGTAAAATTGATTGAGTCTTATATTATAGACACTTTCCTGTATTTGTAAATCTTATTTGGTGAAATAAAGATTTTTGTATTGTATTGTATTATTGTATTGCTCGAAAAAATATCTTAATATAAGTGTTGAGATTTTTATAATTCTCGTTTTAGGACGCGGGATCACTAGCTATGTACATTAACCAAAGTCAAAAAGATTTGTACTTAGGTAGATAAGGTCACTGAATCGGAAACATAAAAGAACCCTGAAATAATTAAAGCGTAGAGACGACCTTGGGTGGCCCTAATAATGTGAGATAATGATGCCTAGAAAGCTCGGTGGTGTAGAAGTTATTTATTTTGAAGGTTGACCATTTGACCGTAGCTACGTGTTATCTATTATACTATATATAGGGGCTATCTGCTATCTCCGTTCGGTAAAATAGTAAATAACCCAAGCTAACGTACTGATGGCGTCTATTATTTGGGAATTAAAAGATTTCACGCCATCGCTCGCGCATTATCGTTTTACGTCGACAAGTTTGAGTAATAGTGAGTTACGAAGAATAATTTATTATATTGACAAAATAACATCTTGAAATAACCTCTTAGACTTGGTGTTCAACCCGCCCCTGGATGTATGATGGAATCTTATCGCTTATACAACGTGGAAAAAAACATACCCATAATAAATTGAACCACGGGCTAAAGAGATCACTAAAGTATAATGAAATTAAAATAACAAAAATAAAATTCGGCATTTCATACAAAAGTGTGCAGCCGCCCGGGCGATTTGTATGGAAATGTCGACATTTTTTCTTGTTTCTTGGCTGTTATTTTCATTTCACTATACTATAATGATGTAGTATAGGCCGTTGTTCGATTTATTGCGGGTATGTCCCGTCCACGTTGTATATCGCGTCACCTAACTTAGTTAAGTTTGTGAAGTAACACAGCTTAATCAAATAATGGGAAGTGGGTCTAATTTAGCTAGCAAGATTTGATTACGGACACACAGACAACGGGACGGACAGAACTAAATAAGACCTCGTAAAAAATAAAATAAATAGTAGTAAATCTTAAGCAGTTGAGATTTGCCACGTGGAGAAAAATTGCACAATTTTTAATTAAACAGAATTGTATCGTATGATCCATCGAAGTGTGATCGTATGCATATGAATAGTGATTGTACTACAGAGTGATTTGAACTATTAACCAATACGGCCTCGGTGAAATGCAATGTAGTCAATTTATTTGTTGCGTGTTGAAGGCGAGCGATGGAAGACATAATTATTATTTGGTCCGTTCTAATTAAACATAATTTGCAGGTAGCCTTCAGTCACGCCTTAAGGCTATAAAAACGCCAGTTCTGCCATCTATTGACTTATTTTTACGATAGCAGTTGTCATTTAAAAAAAATACAACTATAAACTAAAAAAAAATCTATTCATCACTTACATTACTTACTTATCAATTTATTAAAAACATAATAGAAGAAAAAATAAAGGCAAAAAGAGTACAGGGAAGACCAAGAAGAGCATTATAGATCAAGTAAAGGAGAAAGTTGACACGCTGTGTCGTATGTCGCTAGGTCAAAAGGATGGCTCATAAGAGGGAGACATGAAAACTATTCTATCGTCAAGAACGTAGTTCTTAAGTAAAAGATAGATAATATACACTTATATCTCTGCAAGGGATAAATACGTGTATGTAAGTTTTATTTTTTTCACAGAATTATATTGCTGAAATAATAAAAAAAACTCAATAAGTTCTTAAAAGTTTTTTAATAATCACAAAAAGCAAAAGAATTTGGAACCGAGATTTTCTTTAAATGCGTGGGTGTGTTCTTACTACATTACAACCAAGAATAGCTTACCAAGAATAGCTTGAGTTATTTTTATATTAGAGACATGCAAAACGATATATTTTTTAATTATAAAGATAGATCATATATATATATGTTACGGCTAAAGATGGGTATAACATAAACCTAGGATTAGCCGCTAAACTTATACTTAGGATTAGCCGGCTAAACTTAAGTTTTACCTAACCTAAGTTTAACCAGCTAATCCTAGGTTTATGTTCACATCAATTTTTAACCGTAACATAAACATAATATATACAATAATTATGATCTATCTATTTTCAGATATATCGTTTTTTTTGTTAGAACTTGACGTACAAAAATTCTTAAAACTTTATTTATTATTACAACAAACTTTTACACATTCAAATTTAGTTGTCAACGAAATTTGAATAATTTCAAGAATCATTGTACCTTTATCTATCTATTTACATTATAACCATTTCCTCTCTAGGTGTCGTAAGAAGCGACTAAGGGCGGTATATAACGTGCAAAGACGTTATACCACTTACGGCGATCACCGACCCGACTGCCTCCCTTTGTTGGGAGGCCCTTTAGTCCTCTAGCCTTAGTTCAGCAGCTGACTGAAATAGGCAGTAAATAGTGTAATCATCATCATCTTTTTCGCCTTCTCCCTATTTGGGGTCGGCTCTGTATGTCAACTCCCTCCATCGTTTTCTATCATTTACCATATCTATACTAACCCCCCTCTTCTTCATGTCCCGCTTCACACATTCTCACCGTCTTTCTAGGTCGTCCTCTATCTCTGTGGCCATCCCAGATAGGGGACGTATATACTCGTATATAGGTAGAGACTGTAAAAAGCAAAACAAATCAAGGATAAGTTGATAAAGATGTAATTTTCCGAACAAATCATTTTTGACTGATCTCTATACGCATGATGACTGAAAAAATATTTTTGGCCCATCGGTTAGATTATTAAAAAATATTGTACACGTATTTTTTCTTTTCTCTGAGAAACAATAAATAACGAAGATACAGCGCATTTAAATTTTGCACGACGTCACGCTTTCGTACGATTTTAAAACATCGGTGACGTCACAAGCCCTCACTCTCGAACTTTGATAATCTGTATCTTTGTGAATTTTAACTTTTTTGATAAACTGTAAAATATGGGTACATTATTTTTGGATAATCTAACTAACGGACTAATTAGAATAATACTTTTCTGACCCAGTCATCTTCCCTATTCAGTGAAATTAATTGGTTCCCCTCAATATTTAGAACAGATGTCATCTGGAGGGTCATTTGTCTTAAAGGTCGTGGGTCTAATCGCACATGGACACTAATTCGTGTACGGTACAACAATTAATCTTACAGACGGATCCATTTGTTTGTTTTGTTTTGTAAAGGCTTGTGTATCGAATTTATAGCTTGCATTTTTTTTGCTGTTAACTAACGAAATAACTCGGTCAGTGGTTGAAAGGCGAGGTTAGATCCCAAACAGGCATAAAAAACTGCTGAAAAGTTTTATTTAGGCACTGGATAGTTCCAATTTTTGTTATTGCAAATAGCTTTCTAATAAATGTATACCTAACTATAATAAAGGAAAGATGCACGAATTATTACAGATTGATTTTGCATTTTGCTCCCAAGCTTTATTGAAATCTTGAAATCAGAATCATTAATAGAAAACAAAACCGTCAGTACACAAATACTTACTTTTTGTAAAAAAAAAATCTCCCACATTTATAATAAATGGCTAACTATTAACTTTACCGGTCGGTCCCCGATCACCGGCCGCCGCCCGTCACGAGCCCGGTAGCGGATGGTGATGGTGACATTAAAATGGGCGATTTTAGGTATACATTTGTCAACTGATATCTTCTTGGTCAAAGCGCGTTCCCGGTTGCATCCTCAGCTGTGCATTTCAATGGTCACCCAAAGATCCCAAAGATGCCAAAGACCTTGCAAAATGGAGAAGAAATAGCCGGAACAGTTTAAATGATTTGGCTATAGTTTTACGACCGGCCGCCTGTCTGACGTCAATCCTCCTTAGGAATCTAATTGTACGAGCACGATATGTTTGTGCTTAGTGCTTTAGTCGCATCTTACGACATCCACAGGAAGAGATGGAGTGGTCCTATACCTGGAACCACACGGGTAAACATTTGTCAACTATATTGTAATATCTTTGGTTTTTATTATGAAACAAGATAATATGAAAGGTTCGAAATCACTTGTATCACTTGTACACTAGGGAAAAGTATCGGTTATTGCATTGCATGGTTATAAGAGCCTGCGAGTAAACCTCTCTATTCTTTAATGTTCTCACAGAACCACTAGTTATTTAAATTAGGTTCACATATGTTCTCGTATGTAATTCATCATCATCATCATTTTAACCGCACACCCCGTGTGGTTCCGGGTTAGAATAGGACCACTCCTTATCTTCCTGTGGATGTCGTAAAAGGCGATTAAAGGAAAAATAGCACTAAAAGCTCGTGCTACAATAGCATTCCCAAGGAGGGTTGGCGTCAGGCAGGCGGCCGGTCGTAAAATAAAGCCGAATCATTTTCATGGAACGTCAAAAAAGGATCAGAAATAGGGATAGGGCGCCACCGCAAAATGGCGCGCAGGAGCCCCCCGCCCGACTCCTGTGACAAGTGGGCCAGGGCTACCGTGTCAGGGGTGGACACGGCCAAAGACGCACGCCCCAACCCAGAAACTCCGCTTCGCAACATGGAACATTGGCACGCTGACTGGACGCGCGAGGAAGCTGGCCGATGTGCTTTCCAGGCAAAAAGTGGCCGTAGCGTTCCTGCAGGAGACTCGGTGGAAAGGCAGCAGATCCCGGTCCATTGGGAATGGTTACAAGCTGATCTACACTGGTGCACCTAGTGGCGAGGATGGGGTGGCCGTAGTGCTGTCCGGGGGGCTTCAGGATAGCGTCTTGGAGGTAAAACGCTTCAGTAGCCGGCTTATGGTCGTGGTGGTGCTTATCGAGGGGGTCATGACTCATCTGATAAGTGCCTACGCGCCACAGGCTGGCTGTAGCGACGCCGAAAAGACGCGATTTTGGGACTCGGCGAGGTGCTGCGTGGCATCCCGTTGTCGCAAGCGATCGTTTTGGGTGGTGACTTAAACGGTCATGTTGGTGAGGCGTGTGAGGAGTTTGAATGGTGGCTACGGATACGGTAGCCGCAACCCGGAGGGCGGATAAATCCTCTCAACGAGTGCGGCGGCCGACCTCGCCATTGTGAACACATTTTTTAAAAAGAAATCAGAGCACTTAATCACCTACAGGAGCGGAAGGTACGCTACCCAAATCGATTACTTTCTCACCAGAAGAGACCATATCGGCAAAGTAACCAACTGCAAAGTCATACCCGGTGAGAGTCTCACTGCACAAAACCGTCTCCTTGTCATGGATCTTCGCGTGAAGGCAGGTGGCAAGCCCACTGAGCGCTGTCGACGGCAAATCAAGTGATGGCGGCTCGGAGAATCCAAGTCCCAAGAGTTCGCAACTGCGATCGGTACCAAATGCGCCGAAACCGATGGCGAACCAGTCCAACTTCACTTTAAAGACCCTAACGGCAACCTTTTGTGCGAAGACCTCGCGGTGAAGGAGTGATGGCGCTCGTATTTTCACGAGCTGCTAAACCAGCAGCATAAAGAGGTGCAGCCACCGAACCTCCCTCCAAATCAAGGACTAGTGCCCCCAATAACGCCTGAGGAAGTCCACACAGCTCTTCGCTGCATGAAAGACCGGAAAGCTGTCGGAGCCGATGGAGTCCCTATCGAAGCCTGGAAGGCTATATGACCCCATGGTGTGGGCATCTTAACAAAACTTTTCAACCGCATACTCTTCACCGGCAAAATCCCTGACCAATGGAGGCTGAGTATTATTACTCCAGTCTTTAAAGGAAAGGGATCGGTGCAAGAGTGTAGCAACTACCGCGGGATAAAGGTCATGTCCCACACCATGAAGCTCTTCGAGAGGATAGTCGACTCTCGCTTCCGGCAGGAGAGTGCAGTCTCGGAGTGTCAGTATGGATTTCGCCCCGGCCTAGGCACTACGGGCCCTATTTTTGCCCTAAGGATCATCATGGAGAAATACAGGGCAAGGAATACGCCCCTCCATTTTCTGTTTCTGGATATGGAGAAGGCCTTTGACTGTATTCCCCGAGAGATGATCTGGTGGGCACTGAGGTCCAAAGGGGTGCCAGAAATCTATATTGACATAATCCGCGACATGTACCGCGATTCCGAGTCTATAGTTAGGACTGCTGTTGGTGACACAAAACCCTTCCCCGTTACAGTCGGGGTCCACCAGGGCTCGGTCCCTACCTGTTCAGTGTGATATTAGACGAAGTGTCGAATAGCATCAGAGATACACACGAGCAACCCCCGTGGTTACTCATGTATGCTGACGATATCGCACTGGCGGATGCGGACAGAGGGAGACTGGTGCGACGCGCAAATACGTGGAGGGAGTCGCTTGAGAACGGTGGTCTGAAACTGAATGTGGCGAATACTGAATACATGGCCTGCAACTCTACAGGTCCCCAACCCGTACGCATAGGCGAAGACTTGGTCAAGCGTACTGGCCAGTTTAAATACTTGGGATCTGTACTTCACGCGTCCGGAGACATCGATGCCGACGTCAAGGCCCGTATATCTGCTGCATGGGCAAAGTGGCGTGAGGTGACGGGTGTCATTTGTGACCCCAAAATGCCGGTTAGATTAAAGGGACAGGTCTACAAATCCATCATTAGACCTGTCTTTTTATATGGCAGCGAAGCGTGGTCATTGCTTGAGCGACACAAGCAGGAACTGCGTGTCACGGAGATGCAAATGTTGCGCTGGATATGCGGAGTACCACGGAGAGATCGCGTGAGAAACACCCGCATCCGCGGCAGCCTTCGTGTCCGTGACATAGCAGAGAAACTGCAAGAAAGTCGCCTACGCTGGTACGGCATGTCTTGCGGAAACCGGCAAGTTACGTGGGAATCAAATATATAGCCATGCCGCCTCCGCCGGGGCCCGGCAGACGTGGTAGACCCAAGAAATGCTGGCTTGACGTCGTCAAGGATGATATGCGTGCCAATGGTCTTACAACCAAGGATGCTCAAGACCGTGCGAAGTGGAGAAGGAAAAGCCGGAAGGCGGACCCCGGGCTTCGCAATGTTGCAGCTGCGGATGCAACTGGGAATACGCTGAGATGAGAGAGAGAGAGAGAGAGAGAGAGAGATCATTTTAGCCGCATATCGTCCACTTTTGGACGTAGGTCTCTCCTAAGGATTTCAAAAATGACGGATCTAGAGCGGCCTGCTTCCAGCGCTTTCCAGCGACCTTGGTCAGATCGTTTGACCACCTTGTTGGGTGGGTGTACAACGCTTCGCTTGCCAGTACGTGGTCACCATTCGAGAACCTTTCTGCCCCATCAGCCATCGGTTTATTAATTGTATGTAATTATAATAATTGTATTTTTTTACTCGCCAGTCCAGCGTGTAATCCTGCCTTTATTGGGAAATGTCTTTGGCCAGCAGTGAAAATAGGCTGTAAAGAAGACTCTACTACTTTATAGTTTTGCTTGTACTCCGAGTACATAAAATATTAGTGATATTTCAACAGCATCACGATGCCTGTTAGTAAATGTTATGTAGTACGAAACACGTGTAACGCCTCCTGAGTAGGCTAACAAGGATAAATAAGTATATAGGGGAGAACAGGGTTCGTTGGCAAGTTCTATTGAGTTACATCCCCTACGGATCAATTGTTATTCTCTTGTGAGATATTTATAGGGATAGGATGTTGAGCCAACCAACACTTTTTACAAGCTTTGCAATGTATGTATGTTTGTTTATTTGATGTATATTGTTGACCTTGTGAGCAATGCGTAAGAAGGTCTCCGTTTTAGCATGGGCAAAAATTGACTGAATTTCAGTTTTCCGGTTGTTCTTGCCTACAGGTCGCATTTCTCAACTGATTCTAGTGAAATTTTGTGATCCGGTTCGATAAATATATATTAGCCTAATGGCAAAAAACTGTCTGTCCGTCCGTATGTCACATCCATTTTTTATCGAAACTATAAGAACTATACTTTTGAAACTTGGTAAGTAGATGTATTCTGTGAACCGCATTAAGATTTTCACACAAAAATAGAAAAAAAAAACAATACATTTTGGGATACCCATACTTAGAACTGAAACACAAAAATATTTTTTCGTCAAACCCATACGTGTGGGATATCTATGAATAGGTCTTCAAAAATAATATTGAGGTTTCTAATATAATTTTTTTCTAAACTGAATAGTTTGCGTGAGAGACACTTCCAAAGTGGTATAATTGGTGTACCCCTGTAACTTCTAAAATAAGAGAATGATAAAACTAAAAAAAATATATGATGTACATTACCATGGAAAGTTCCACCGAAAATTAGTTTGAATGAGATCTAGTAAGTATTTTTTTTTAATACGTCATAAATCGTAAACCGCAATTTACCTTTAGAACTTTTATATTATGTTACTTGCTTGTTTAATCAAAAGGTTTTTATTTACTATTTCCAGTACTGAAGGCTTCGGTTATCCGCCCATCAGCGTGTTACGTTCCGCGCTAAGCAGCGTGGGCGCCGCCCTCGCATGTGTCTGAAAAATACCAGCGCTGTCACTCGACTACGGGTTCGTAACCCTGTCCCCTACCATTGACTACTCTCGATTACGTAAGTTTTATCAGGCCTGTGTTACTCCCTGTTTAGGTATCGAAAATGTACCTGCATTATTACTATGCGCGTGTTAGGAATTTGAAGTTAATTTCAGATAAGTTATGTTTTTAATATAGAATTACTTAATTGGACTGCAAAAATAATAAGAAACTAAAAAAAGGTGGATTTGAATAATACTACCCTAATAAGGAGTATGGCAAAAATGTAAGAAATAAATAAAAGATAGATTAAAATGATGTAATACCCTAATAAGGAATAGGTTAATCACAAGGAAATCCAACATTATAAAATAAATAGATTTATTATTCGAACAAGATAACTTTTTTAGTAAAATCACAGTAAAAACACAATAGGAAAATAATATCTCGTAAAAGAAATTATAAGTAAACCTATTTTAACAAAGATAACAAGTTATTACTTATCTCTACTCACGGCTTGTAGAAGAAGTAGCCAACACCTCGATAGGTCGCGTCTCAGCAGCAAAAAGTGCCGCGCCCAGGTAATATCCTCCCTTATATAGTAACTACAGATTCACCCCTCCTTCCATTTCCTACCACCATCGGCCATTTCTCCCATAGCAAGAGACAAATATTGATTTTATTATTAAAATACATCTTTACTTGTATCACAACCTATTCAAACAGTAACGATTAATTAAATAAGTATTTGTTTCAATGCATTTACCATTTAACTAAACTATACAATAAAAATAATTGCTTAAATTAAACAAAACAGGAAGTGATGAATATCCAAGCCAGTATTGCCAGTAGATAAGTCACTTTAAAAAAAGAATAAATGATAATAAAAATTAAATAAATAATGAATTATCTAACACGCGCAGGCGGTCCCTCCGGGTGGTAAATTCAGTTATACGAATCATTAGTCCAGAGTAATGAATGAAATTGGCTTGCAATGGATGTCTAGGTATTTATACGAAAAGGTGCTGAATTCTGACGTGAGCTAAATTAAACCATATCGCTAGCAATATTGAGTAGATATTTCTTTGAATTTCTTTGCTGAGTGAGACTTCTGTACGTTATTATTGTTTATTCTGTGATTTTATCTACAACATTGGAACAACTGAAAAATTAAAAACTATGAATTCCACATGTAGCTGATATGTCTGCACCTTGAATACTCAATCAACTTCGTGACTTCGAATCTCCTTTTTGAGTTTTTATTTTCTCGACAAGGTCTTTACGTGTTTGATCTTTATTCCCACGCAATCCTCCGAAAACACTGGGGTGAAAATACAGGTGATTTGAAAGGAAAAACAAATAATATTTTAAATAATTAATATAGATTTTTATATCTATCTATATTTAAGAGCTATGCTCTTGTCGGTGAAATATGAATTCTCTTCCATTTGTCTCTCTCATCTGCCAGCTGTTTTACTTCGCTGTACGACACGAAGTTCACCTTCTCTTTTACCTGTTTTATGTCATTTTTATAATCGATGTTGTTTTATTTACTTACTTTTTAACTTAACATACGTAAATAAAAATAAAGTATCCAAGTAAACAAATTCAATAAAATGCTAAGAAAGATTTGCGTGGTAGTGGCATTGTGGGCGACTGAAAGAAAATTGGTACCACCGATAATCTATAATAAACAGACTGGAAAGCCATTATTTTGTGGCAAGCTAACAATACGGTCGTCTTTCATTCTATAACCAGCCTATAATTTTGTTATAACATCATACTTTTAGCTTTAACAGGGGGTTTCTATCTGTTGCATTTTGACCCCGATACAAAAGATGTCTTATAAGACATCTTCTGTTTTGTATCGTGATAGTGTATCTATGTAAACTTATAAGTTTACATAGATATACTATGTAAACTTTTGATACGTGTGAACGTGATAGTGTATCTATGTAAACTTATAAGTTTACAAAGAAACACTATCACGCCGTTATTAAGTTCAACGGACAGACGACAGAGCCCAATGGCCACCCAAAGGCCACTTCTAGCATGATGGTGGGCGAGAAGGTGGAAAAAGGTATCAAAATAGTGAGGTGCAGCTAGCCGCATCGCCTATCAACATATTATGATTCGCATTTGCGGTCATTCCCTTGATCGCCTTTTACAATCTGCGCGGGAAGAGAAGCCTTTGGTACATTCTACGTTTTTAGGGTACCGTACAAAAAATGAAAAAACGGAACCCTTATAGGATCACTCGTGCGTCTGTCTGTCCGTCCGTCCGTTTGTCACAGCCAATTTGCTCCGAATCTACTAGACCGAATCAGGTGAAATTTGGTAGGATGGTGTAATCCTATGACCCAAACAAAGTAAATAAATACTTGTTTTAAAATTTTCCGGGGACAAATAAGGAAATTTAAAAAAAATGTATTGCAAACCTTACTGTGTCGTTATGAGGATCTCAAATATATTTTTGTTATTATTGTAAAATGAATGGTTTTGATTTTATTCATGAAAGAAGGCGAAAATTGACCATTCCCCCCCCTGACCTCCGAAACTACTGAGCCTAAAATTTTGAAAAAAATACAAAATATAGTTCATTGCTTGTTGATTACAGGAAAACCTATAAGAATTCAATCAATTGTACGGAACCCTATCCACGCGAGTTTAACTCGCACTTGGCCGGTTTATTTCTTTTACCCTAGATCAGCAATGAGGAGTTATTAAGTTTGACATGTGTATTAGTGTGTTGAAACTGCGTTATGGCTCCTCCACACGTTGGGCCATCATTGCGCCAATTCACCGTACATTGATGTTTAACTCACAAAAGCTTTTAAGAGATTTCCAGGCAACTTCGCAATGGATTAAAAATTGTGGAATGATAGCCCATCGTGTAGAGGAGCTATTAAGTGGAGTCCCGCGACTCTGTCACTGACTCTACGAGCAACAGAGACACGTGACTCGCGTCAGTTTCAGCTGTGGACTGAACCCGTCGCAGGCGTCTACTTCACGTAGTTTCTGTCTTAGTGTCGAAACCAAAACCCATTGTCTTTAGAGCTATATCAGTCTCATCATCATCATCATTTCAGCCGCATAACCTCCACTGCTGGACATAGGACTCTTCCATGGATTTTCAAAATGACCGATCTAAAGTGGCCTAATGCATCCAGCGTTTTCCAGCTACCTTGGTCAGGTCGTCTGACCGCCTTGTTATATCAGTCTACTGCTGAAATAAAAGCCGAGAGGCCGAGAGGAGGTGTGAGAACACCTTACTAAAACTGAACCGATATTTTGATAGTTTTTTGTTCGAAAATTGACTTGATAAAAACCTGAAAGTTGACCTAAACTAAAAAGCTATGATTCAGATTCCTTTAAATTCTCGATTTCAGTTTTTTACTTATTGTAACGACGGACCCCACAGACAGTAACGCAGATTCAATCGTCAAACTATAAGTTTGACGATTGAATCTGCGTTACTGTCTAGCACAAGTACAAGCTACTACTATAACAACTCCCTTTTCACCTTGGAGGGTAAAAAGAAACGGTCTAAAGAGGCAAGTAAATACAGAAAATTCAACAAAAAACTTTGCTGACTCAAGCCTTGAGTACATAAATATTCTCGGTAGTGATAGGTAAGAATTTACTTCGAATAGACCCTAGGGATTAGTTCCAAGAATTCCATTAAGTTCTTTGCCGTTCACGTGATGTGCATATAAATCAGATAGAAAACTGAATAGTTTGTGAGTTTAAAACTTTCAGAGAAGTCGTTAGCCCTACGAAAAGACTTTTATCTTACTAGCTGACACCCGCTGTATTGAATTTTTGACAATTCCTCGGGAACTTTACTTTTTCCCTGGGTCAAAATTATCTAATGTCTTAATTCAGTAAATGACTTTCCCATACAAACTTAGTCCAGCTTTTATTTTGAAATTACAAGTCACAAAATAAGTACCTATTATAATTTCAAAGAAATTTCATATATTTAGCTATATGGATATTGTACTACAAAGTGTACTGACGAGTACTCATAGATACAAATTTGATTTTCCATGAGTTGACTTTTCCATACTGATGGTCATATTATGATACACTATACCTATTCTGTTTAAAGTTCATTTACCTGTGAAAAACAGTAATGTGCCTAGATATTATATGCTTTCTTAAAATTTTGCGCAAAATTTGACATTTCGTTTCAAAATAAAAACTAAACAACGTTTGTATGTAAAGTCTGATAATGTCTAGGGTAAGGGGACTCTTAACATTGATTGATAGAAACAATTTCCGACTTCAAATGTGCACACTGGCATCACCCAATTTGCAACTGCCTAAATTGCCAAGCACCACTACATTTGATGGCCAATTTGGCAATTGTTTGCTTCCCCTCCACACCATGATGACTTCAGATTTGTCAGGTCACATTGTATTCGGCCTTTGACCTCTAGAAATTGTATCTACTTATTGTAGAGTCAAAATGGTTCCTCATTATATTAATTTGTAAATGCCAGACTTTTAAACCAACAGCCAAATTTTTGAAGCAAATTCAGTCCATGATACTGAACTACTTTTTATAAAAAATATTGAAAATAGTTTTTGTCCTCTCATACAAAATCCACTGCTGGGCACTGATTTTTATGGAAAGGCAACATTTTTTTTTGTTAGTCGTTGATTGTTTTTATGAAAAGTAGTTTAGTATCATAGACTGAACTTGCTCCAAAAATTTAATGGTGCTTAAAAAGTCACCTAAAATGTATACTATCACGCCTTTATATCCAACGGGGCAGACAGAGCCCAGAGCCTTAAAAAGTATCAGTGGGCTTGAAGATGGAAAAAGGGAATCAAAATATTGATGGGTTGATAGCTGCGACTTCTGTTGATATGATTAAGTTTATTTCTCATTCCCTTAATCGACTTTTACGATCTGTGCAAAGTAAAAGTCAATTTTTTAAAATTCAATGTAGAATAATATCACATAATGAAGGTCATTATTTTTAAATGGCACTGATTTAAAGAGGCAGTTGTAAATAGCAGTTTTGGTAAGGTAAAAATTATAAATGGCATTTTTAATAACTAGTTCAGCAGTTAAAACTAAGCAGTAAAGTAAACAAAAATGAGTAATAAAAAATAATGAACTGGATCAGTGAATATATAATCGACTGCCTCCGTGGTCCAGTGGTCAAGGCGTTTGCCTTGTGATCCGGAGGTCATGGGTTCAAATCCCACTGGGAAGCATACTTTGTGAAAAGTTGTTTCCACACTGTTTAGGATATTGCAGGCTTGAATCACCTGATTATCCGAAAAGAAAGATGATTCCGTGCTTCGGAAGGCACGTAAAGCCGTTGGTCCCGAACGCCATCTAGCGTTTGTACCTATCAACGATATCGACCTTTTCAACAATATCGTGTGGGGTATCGTTGAAAAGGTCTTTTAAAATGCAACAAAAACTGCTTTGAAACTATGTAGATCAAACCCCCCAGTCTTGAGATAATCTAATACAAAGTTAAAATTTGAGGTGTCGCCACCGTAACTTTTGAAATATTACTAAAATCATTCTGAAAAAAATGTGGTATATACCTCAAAGTATGTACTTTCAATTAAAACTATAGCGGTCTCGGTAACATAGTGGTTATTTTTTAATACGTCATAAATCATAAACCGCAATTAACCTTTAGAACTTTTATATTATGTTACTTGCTGCTACGGAACCCTTCATGGGCGAGTCCGACTCGCACTTGGCCGCTTTTTTATTTATGGCTTCTCCCCGTATTTGCATTACATATATAGAGCGTGATGGTGGGCGAGAAGGTGAAAAAAGGAATCAAAATAGTGATGGATTGCTAGTTGCATCGCGTATTAAGATGATTCGTTTTTTTTTCTTATCTCCTAGACTTTCATATGACATTTAAATATATATAAATAAAAATATATACAGACAAATCACACTGATTAAGCTAGCCCCAAAGTAAGTTTTTTTTTAAAACTTGTGTTATGTTATACTAACTCAACAATACTATATTTTATGATAAATACATATATAGATAAACACCCAAGACCCAGGACAATTTGAAAAAGGCCATTTTCCAACTTGCCCTGGCTGGGGATCGAACCCAGAACCTCCGGATTACCGGTCTAGCGTGTTAACCATTACGCCGAGGAGGTCGTCAATTTACTTAGTAGAGTTGTACAAAGATACTCGAATAGTTGCCTAATAATAAATGAATAATGAAAACCACTTTTGTTCATTACGAAGAATTAATTTCAAAATGGCGTCGCGTCATGAGTACCGATCCTTTTTCTCATGAATAAAAATGGAGGTTGTCCGCATCCACATTTGAAATTCCGAATGTGTCTTCTGTCTGGGTTCGTCACAAAATTGCATACAGATCTGGATACTAATAAATGGTTCTAGACATGTCTAGTTCTTTAAAAACAAATAATCAAAATGACCGCCCATTTTCATGAACTGGACACTTTTCTTTAGAAAATTCTAAAATAACATTATTAAATGTAATCTTTAAAAGGATGAAGTGTGAGCTTATTTTGTACGATTATAGAGAGAGAGAAAATATGTACAGATAAAAAAAACTTGAAAGATTGTCGAGAAAAGTGTTTTATTTATGTCACTTCGTCTAATAAATTAGCAAATAAACTTTTTCTTCTTAACAGGTATTGAATAAATAAGCATTAGATAGGACAAACAATAAATTCTAGAGAGTGCCTCTGCTGCCGCCGCCGGTTGCCGAATTGGCTGCCAGCGCTGGTTGCCAAATTGAATGCCGTCGCCGGTTGCCGAATGGGCGGCCGGTGCTGGATTCTGAATTGGCTACCGGCGCTGGCCGTCTAACTTATATTATACAAAAGGCAGTAGGGATGCTAAAATAAAAAAAAAAGATGAATTGACTAGAGAAAACATTTTTTATCAAGGCAGAATACGAAGAGAACTGTCGAAACTTCATGTATTTCTGTTCACTAGAACTTTGACCTGAAGTGATTCTAAGCATTAAAACATTTTTGTAGGTTTGTTCGGATACTTAAGAAGGCCTTCTTAAAATTTTAAAATAAATCAATATATCATTTTAAAAAAATGTTAAGAAATTACATCTAAAAATTATTTAAAACTCTAAGAATATAAATTTTAGAATATAAAGTTCCTTAGCCTGGTGTTCATCAGTAACTTGTGCTTTAGTTAACTAATTTTTAACTATCTTTATTTCAGCCTGATCTTCAATGTCTCTATTTCCAACAATCTCCTCTTCTTTAATTTGTTCTCCATCCTGTTCGACTTCAGTAATCAGTTCTATTAGTATCGTATGTATATTTTTTTGTGTTTGTTGAACAGTACTGGAGCCTAGCCTTTTGCGTATTAAAATTGCCATTTTGAGTGCCGGCGCCGGCAGCCGTTGTTTTAAATCTCGGCTGCCGGCAGTATACCTACCGCCGGTTCCCAATACTAATATTTTTAGGAGCCGGCGCCGGCAGCGGAGGCATTCCCTAAATTCTAACGTCACGCTTTGAATTATAGTCCATTCGTTCAATTCAACGGCCGCGCGTATAATAAAGTCAGTAGGTTAGCCATATATTATAAAGGGACATAACTTTCTTTACAAAAAAAGTCTTATCTTACGATTTTGTGTTCTATCAATGATTCTAATCACAAGATTTCAATATAGCTAGGGCTTGCAAAATTAACCTGCATTATGTGGTATCCGAAATAAAGCCTTTTTTTATACCAACACGTTATTTATTTTGTTTCTACTACACCTTTCCTAGAACTTATGTTCTGTATCCAGATGTCCAGTTAGTGACGAACCCGCTGTTTGACTACAGAATTGTCATGTTCACTGCTCTTACAGCTACATGGTTCTGGTTGATTTCGTTTGTAAATGAATGATACTACAGCAGGTAAACGCTCTAAATTGGTGCGTGAGGTGAATTTTCAAACGGTTAAGTAATCAAGTACATTGGCGATACGACTAGCAAGCAACCCCGTCACTTTTTGATTCTCGTTTCCACCCAAAATATATAAGTCAATGTTTCCACCTAAGTACATGCTAAACGTGACTGGGTCTTATGGGGTCTGTTTACTAATTTATTTATTTCTTTTCGAAAGATAGTAACAATCGAGAACAAGTTGTAACAAGTGAGAACATTATGTAATACCTTCTCGATTGTTACTTCTGCCCAACTTGAGAAAAAGCAAATATTACAAATCATGGAAAATAGAAGAGGGAAAATGTTCGGCCATCTACTACGACACAATGCGTTCTTTAACCCTTTATAAGGCAGTAGGTATATTTAAAAAAATATGTTTTTGGACCTTATTACCTAGGCATAAGGTTCAATTTTAAGTGGCAATATATTTGCCACTGCCTTATGTAATTAATTGCCTTATAAAGGGAACAATAATTGAAAGAAATAAAGAAGGAAAAAGACGAATAGGAAAACCCAGAAGAAGACTTTTTGATCATATAAAAGAAAAATTAAATGTGAAAATAAATTTTTATAAAAAAAAAACCTTTTTTTACACAAGCTTTTATTGTGAGACCAAAGGTCTTGACAATAAAACAAATAAGCCCAAAATCAACGGGGTTGCATCGTTTTATTCCAGAGTTCTTAATGTTCTTATGGCCATTTTCCAGTTCCATCATCAGATCTGCTCCAAGTCCTCATAAAAATTTTAGCTCAATCAGTTGAAAATATCTTTAAAACCGAGCTGCAAGATTACACCTGAACAAACAAATAGTTACATACATACATTGCAAGTTAAATAAAACCTTGCAATATATAAAAGGTTAAGGCCGGTAAGAAGACTTTCAGCACTTTTCCACATAATTAAAACCTCTCAAGTCCAAACGATATAAAGAATAATACTCGTAATTGATATTTTTTTAAAACCATCAACCGACTTCAATACCATAAAAGCTAAATATTTAAACAATTCTATACTACTTACGACGACATGTTTTTTCTAGTTATTTTTCTTTAAAAACAAACCAGCAACTGATTAAAAAAAAAAACTATGGGACCACCTAGAAAGTATACGCTTTCAAACAAAAAAAGAATTTCCATATCGGTCCAGGCGTCTTTGAGAAATCGGAGAAAATACATAAAAAGAATGATACCGACGAATAGAAAACCTCCTCCTATTTTTTGAAGACGGTAAAAAATAACAATGATAAAAAACTAATATTTTTAACACTTAAATCGCATCTTTCCCTTATTTTGTAAAATGTTATAATAACACAGTGCGTCAATGGCATCAATCTGTTTATGTAATACCGTAGGTCACAGTTCGTTGCCGTCATCCGATAACAATGTCATACATACCTCCTCTGCGAATGTGAGTAAACAATGTGACCTAATTATATTGCTCGGGCTAAGCCGAGACCTGAGTCTGGTAGACAATTGCCACAATTTATCCATACTTATTATTTAGTTTTTATTTATTTCTCAAACAGCTGTCTTTACAGGCCTTCCGACCCAATGCGAAATGCTTGCCTTACAATTAATTATTACAAATTATCCTCAAAGATATTCTTGTCGAAGTCACTCAGACTGCAACAAAATAGGTCGATCTTATTCGCTACGCTACTTGATTCAGTTAAAGTCCGCGACGTATATATCTACTTGCTTTTACGCATTTAACTTAAAACGACTGGAAAGATTTCGACGCGATTTTAATTAAAATGTAGAGCATTTCATCGGAAAGGTCAAAGAATAAAATATTTATTTAGTAATTAGGCCTTTGCAGACACTTTTACGGGTTGTTCCGTATTCATCCTATGATGCCTTATCCCATTTCTTTACTCATCCCAAACTAGTATTCCTAACTCAACCTATTACATTATTTTAATATATTTTCTTAATTCAACCAAAATGCATTCCTTACTCATCCCAAAGCAAATATTATCAAAAAAAGTATGGATAGTATAAGAACGCTTAATATTTTTTCTAAATATTATTATGTATACGATATAAATATGTACCTAGTCGTGTTGTTACCTGTCAGAAATTAAACGGAAAGGTCAAAGAATCAAATATTTATTCAGTAATTAGGCCTTTGCAGACACTTTTACGGGTTGTTCCGTATTCATCCTATGATGCCTTATCCCATTTCTTTACTCATCCCAAACTAGTATTCCTAACTCAACCTATTACATTATTTTAATATATTTTCTTAATTCAACCAAAATGCATTTCTTACTCATCCCAAAGCAAATATTATCAAAAAAAGTATGGATAGTATAAGAACGCTTATAAAAAAAAAGTATTACCAAGTTAACTGAGCTTAACAATATTTCTATAACTGATGTTTTTGTTCAGACCGTACACACAATTCTTAAATTTTTTTAGGTATTTTTACAATAGGTTGAGTTAGGAATACTGATGGGATGAATAAGGAATATAAAATTAAATTTTTGTTGTGGGTTAAGTAAAGCACATAAATAGGTTGAATAAGGAAAAAATAATGAGTAGGATGAGACGTCATAGGATGAATACGGAACAGCCCACTTTTACATGTGCAATATGTACCCGGGCAAAGTCGGCGTAGCCGGATAAAAATATAAGACACCCTTCCTACATAGACTTCGGATCTAGGCAGAACAAATTAGGGTAGTACACTCATTTTTGAAAAGTGTCACAATTAGATTATATGCTTAAAAACCACTTAAAAATACAAAAAAACAATCATTGATATAGTAAGTAGTAATTTACCATAAAATGCATTAATATTATGATGTGTTTTCAGAAACGCAGCCACAAAGCCGACGAGAACATCAAGCTGGTGAAGCCGAACCTCGACATTTTCAAATTAATTACAAATTATAATAACGAGCGTAAATGGCCGAAAACGTTGGAGCAGTGGACGCCATATCACAGGCCATATTGCGCTGTGGTCATGTCATGACGTCATTCAGTTATGCATGTAAACAAATGAGCTGATGTGTGTGTTCTGACAGTTGGCACTTTTTAGTTTACTCGGGCGTATGATGTCATAGCAGGCCTGTGACACTCCCCGTTTAGGTATAGAAAATGTACCTACGCGCGCAGGCGGCCCCTCCGGGTGGTAAATTCAGTTATACGAATCGATTGTCCAGAGTAATAAGAATGAAATTGGCTTGCAATGGATGTCTAGGTATCTTTACGAAAAGGTGCTGAGTTCTGACGTGAGCTAAATTAAACCATATCGCTAGCGACATTGAGTAGATATTTCTTTGAATGTCTTTGCTGAGTGAGACTTCTGTACGTTAGTATTATTTATTCTGTGGTAATAGCATGGCGGCTACTATTTGGTGTTTAAAAAAGGATAAAATCTGAAAAATTTGTTTTTTAATAATTTGTAATTTAATTTTTCCGACTGTTTTTAACATTAGCTATCTCAAGATTATATTTTTAGATTTTTTTATAGACGAAAATAGCTTAAAAATTTTCCGTCCTCCCATGCAAAATCCGTTTGGCTGAAGATGATTTGGATGGGAGGTCGAAAAATTTTTATCAATTTTTAATAACTTTTTTATAGAAAGTAGTCCAGTATCATGGACGGAACTTGCTTCAAAAATTTATCCGGTGAATAAAAAGTCATCCTGTACAATTTCCCCTCTTGCGAAGATCGTAGAAGTCGATTAAGGAAATATACGTCATCTGGAGAATATAGACCTTCGTCTTTATTTCCAATTTACTCCTATTTCCCTAGGCTAGCAAACATTTTTTTTTTCTTTGATGAGGGTTTCGGGAATTTTTAAATGAAATGTTTGATGAACAGCTCTTGTAGGTTTTATTGCTCGGTAACAAGTCTGATTTTTATAAAAAAAGTCAAATTAATCTTATTCTTGTTGAGTATTGAGATGAGGACCGGTCACTCAGCCCTTAAATTGGCTCAGTCTATTCTTTAAGGGCCCAGTCCGTATTTTTAGTGATTTTGACTGCTTTTTCGGAGCCGATTGTAGCCAAACTATCTTACTAACAATATGTTAAGATATGTTAAATTGAAGTTTATTTGAGTATTAAAAAAGTGAATGAGACAATTTATTGATTTTCATTGTAATGTTCATGTGCGCGACGTTTATGTCTTTATTGTTTACACGGAATTTGAAACATGAAGTTGTGTATAAATTACAGAGAAATAAACACAAAGGAAAATCCTAAAAAGTGAATGGAAATGATTGTAGTATTTTTTTTAAATTCATTTAAAAACTTAGTTAAAAAGGTTAAACGTTGAAGAAAATTAAGCAAATACGTCGTCAGATTTCTTGCACGACTGAGTTAAAAAATAAAAAATACACATATATGAAGATTGATTCATGCTTAAACACGTACAATAAATAAATAAAAATAATTTGTCTTTTGCAAAAACAGAAAAATTGAAAGTTCTCCGAAATTCTCAAATAAATATGGGGACGAAAACTCTGATAATGCAGACCGCTCGCTGCTCTTCTGAATTCGTCTACATTCGTCTCCAGAGTGCATGTACAATACAGCGCAATGCGTATGTGTAGACAGAAAATATAGATTCGGGTGTTCAATAAAAAATTCCCACGGTCGAAGACTGCAGTTTTAAGTGATAACAAGTCACATAGCCTATACAGCGGACAGCTAAGACGCTTTTAAGACCTTATTTGTCAATGTATCGTGGATATCATGGAAGATCCAAGGGAACAGTTGAACGTACATACATTACAAACACAGCGGCGATACACATAACCCTCCTTTCGGCTTCGCCGTAGTCGGGTAAAAACATGGTGGTATGTATCTGTCGCAGTTGAATGGTATAATCCGCTAATTCACAAAACCTCTAGCTGTTTGGCATTACAGCTCGGTTTTGTAAAACAGCGGACCCTAATACGCAAAATAGAATGAACGACTTGTATTCATCCATGCGGCTAGAGAAGTTGTTGAACAATTCTATCTAAAGAAATTATATACAATTGAGAATGCCTACGAAGTGGCAATGTGGCGAGAGAGTGTTCTGTCCATTTTACTAGGTTAGGTTAGGTTAGAACTGCGACCAACACACGCTAGAAAAGTTCTTTCCATTTTACTAGGTTAGGGCAAACCTATAGCAATAAAAATCGTGGAATAGTTTTCTGGGAAATTAAATTCGATGTCGAAAAAATCTGTATTCTAATAGACACCCAGTTATATTTCATTATGGTAACCCTACACCAAATCCTTTTCATGCATGAGTCGCAGTTGGATTGTTTAACGGTTTGGTCAAACAGCGGATTACCGCTACTGTTTCACAAAACCGCTAGCCGTTTGGAAACGTGGTTAGCGGTTTTAATGAACGTAACACGTTGCGCAATATTAGACAATCCAGCTGAACGATATTCGGCATTTTAACAAAACCGAGCAGTAATGCCAAACAACTAGAGGTTTCGTGAATAAGCGGTTTATACTATCCAACTGCGACATATCGAAAACAAGTACCTACGATAATTTCTAGCGAAGTTTATTGCTCGGGATATAGCCCAGTCTAAGTGGGTAAGTGGTAAGTCCAATTAGCTTTATACAAGTCTTGTTCGAAACGCGGCCAGATGGCGTTCAATTCATTCACACAAAACAGCCTTGGCCTTAATATACTTACCTATATGTACACAGAGAAGTAAACAGCGTAATATAAGCGGTTACATAACAATGTAAGTACTGTCTTTGCGCCTTATGAAATTCAGACGAAGTATTTTTTCTCGAACCGTTTCGAATTCTTATTCATAAGGGGAGGTTCATACTCATACATAGGCTTATTATGAGTAGTAATCTACACACTGTGGAATTGGTTCAAAAAGCATTTGCAAAAACTGAAAAGTGTTTTTTATTTCTCTCTTAAAGTCTTCCTCACCACCGCATACGTTGTTTGTGTACTCCGCTGTTGTAGAGCTTGGCGATGAGAGTCAGAGAAGTATTTTTTTATTCAAGGCTTTTGTTTTATTAAACATATCAGCCTTATCGTAAACCTAACACATGCCTCCATCAAAGAGAGCTACTGATGCGCAGCCGCTGCTGGTCTATATAACGCAATTGCTTCATCCAAAGATGGCTCCGATAATAAGCACGATATAATTCAATTATATCAAATTAATTCAGATTCAAGCTGCTCAACAGTAACTGTCTTTCTCTTTCATTTTTTACGAAAAGTGTTGTGTATCTTCTAGTTGTAGAGAAGTATTATTCTTATTATTCCGTCTTCAGGTTATCCAAAAATAATGGACCTATATTTACAAAAATTTTTTTTTTATCGTCTAAGTTCCAGAGTGGGGGCTAGTGTGACGTCACCGCTATGAAAAAATCGTACAAAACCGTGACCTTATGCGATATTTAAATTCGCTGTATCTTCGTAATTTTTTGTTTATCAGAGAAAAAAAAAATTCATGTACAATATTTTTTAATAATCTCACCGATGGGCTATATGTATTTTTCCGGTCTTCATGCTTATTATAAGGTAATGTCGCTCGTCTGTTAGAGCTCTTACTTACTTACTCCTCTGGCACAGCGACCCGAAGTGGATCTTGGACTTCACGAGAGAGCGCCATACTTTTCTATTCTGGCCTTCTGGGCAATATCTTGCCATCTGACAGCTTCCATCTCCCGCATAAGGAACTAAAACTGCAACTGTTACTAGTGTGCGCGTTTGAAATACTAATACAAAAATCTTCTTTGTTTTTTAAGAATCTTACTTCTAGCCGTTTACGGCTACCGGCAAACTAAGACCGTTGTTGGCCTTACCAGGCTTGTGTCACTCCCCGTTTAGGTATCGAAAATGTACCTACATTATTACTATGCGCACAGGCGGCCCCTCTGGGTGGTAAATTCAGTTATACGAATCGTTTGTCCAGAGTAATAAGAATGAAATTGGCTTGCAATGGATGCCTAGGTATCTATGCGAAAAGGTACTGAGTTCTGACGTGAGCTAAATTAAACCATATCGCTAGCCACATTGAGTAGATATTTCTTTGAATTTCTTTGCTGAGTGAGACTTCTGTACGTTAAGTATTATTTATTCTGGCCTTACATATAAGAAAAATACTCGTAATAAGTCATTATCAAATCTATAAAACCTCCTACCAAACTTCTCGTGTTCGCAGATTGTGTACCTGCCTTTACTCAGTATACTATGAGCTCAATATTTTGAAGGGCTCATTATCTTGAAAGCACTTAGCGTAAGAACCGGTGCTTCGGTTTAATTCCACACTATTTGTCATAAGACTCATAAGACCTACACTTCTAATATTCGGCATTTTTGGCAGATATTTGTAACTCGTGACATTTTTGTTTACAAAGAAGCGCTAAAATGCTATTATCTTATATATAAAATTCTCGTGTCACAATGTTCGTTCCCGTACTCCTCCGAAACGGCTTGACCGATTCTCATGAAATTTTGTGAGCATATTGAGTAGGTCTGAGAATCGGCCAACATCTACTTTTCATACCCGTAATCAACGCGGGCGACGCCGCGGGCAAAAGCTAGTATTAAGTATATATTACTAATGGGGCAGACAGGGCCCAGGGTCACTGGTATGACTCTCCATTGATTCAGAGTAACCTACTACTACTACAAACGAAACAATTTATCTGTACACACTTCGATGTGTGAGTTTTATACTTAGGGTCGCACCGCAGAATTATTTTAATACTTACCTACTAACGAGTTCGACATATTTACGATTATATTTTTCCATACCGGAAGATTTGCGAACGCTATGACGTAAAAAATATTCTGTTGTATATGTATTAAATGTTACAGAAAAGTCGGAAACAGCTACGTAATATTAGGTCCTTACACATTGCCGTTCAGTATCAAAAAAGTGAAACAAGTTTTTTTTAATGAAATCATTATTTAATCAATCGAAGTATGCGCCGTTGTTATCGATACACTTCCGCCATTTTATAGGCAGATCATTGATACCTTTGGAAAAAAAATCCTGGGAGCGAGAGTCTATGAACTGTTTGAATGCGGTTTTGACTGCCTCATCAGATTTGAAATTTTTTCCTTGTAAAAAGTTATCCAAATTTTGAAAAAAGTGGTAATCGGTTGGGGCAAGATCTGGAGAGTATGGTGGGTGACGCAGAGGTTCCAGTCACAGCTCCTCTAACTTGGCGATCGTTTGATGTGCAGTGTGTGGTCTAGCGTTATCCTGAAGGAGCAGTGGGCTAGAGCAATTCATCAGTCTCGGTTGTTTAATGGCGAGCTTTCCATCATTGTTTGCAATTGTTGGCAATACAAGTCTGCAGTAATCGTCTGGCCTGATCTCAAGAAGCTGTAGTGGATAACACCAGCACTGGTCCACCAAACACTAACCAGAATCTTCTTTTTGGTCAGTTTTCGCTTAGGGCAAGGTTTTGCCGGTTCTCCAGGGTCAAGCCATTGTGATGATCGCTTCCGATTGTCGTACAGGATCCATTTCTCATCACAAGTCACGATACGGTTCAAAATCCCCTCATTATTGTGGCGATTAAGCAAAGAAACGCAGCAAGCAACGCGTGTTTGTTAGTTTGCTTCAGTCAATTCGTGCGGTACCCACTTTTCGAGTTTTTTAATTTTTCCGATTTGGCGCAAGTGGATAAGTATCGTTTTGTCACTTACGCCGAAGGCTGCTGCTAATTCAGAAGTGGTTTGAGATGGATCCGCTTTCACTATCGCCTTCAATTCTTCGTTATTCACTTGAGTATCAGGTCGTCCACGAGGTTCATTGTGTAAATCGAAATTTCCAGAACGGAAACGTTGAAACCAAAAACGCACCGTTCGTTCGTTAGCGGTGCCTGGTCCATACACGTCGTTAATTCTTCGAGTCGTTTCTGCAGCACTGGTGCCACGGTGGAACTCGTATTCGTAAATACCGCGAATTTTCAATTTGTCCATAGTTGTTGTTATAGCAATGTTGAAACTCAAACAAATGATGTTAAAACAAATGAAATACGAATTTTAAAACATTATTTTTCTGGCTTTATTTCGAAATAAATTTGGAATTCCTAATGAAACGCAAGATATTTGATTTTAAAGTTGCCAGTATTGAAAATCGGCAATTTCATATGTAAGGACCTAATATCACTTCACAAATATTTTTCATTATGTCCATTGTCCATTTCACCTATAGTTCACTTTACTGATTATTATTGAGTCATTTATATTGTAAGGCACTAATTTCACTAATTCACTATTGTAATATAGTAATTTGCATATTCGGCGCAAAACTATACGGTAATTATATGAATAAATTCAATAAAAATAAACAAATGTTTATTACGATTCACGCTTACACACAGCATGTCAAGTTGTCATTGTCAACAATGGCATTTAGCACTATAACCCGCGGAAATCCAGTTGGCATCTGCGTGTATGTGATTACCTGTGAGCGAGGAGCCTATGTAACATTACCGGATTGCTTATTAGCAATCCGGTAATGTTACAATCTCGCTCTTGTGTATCTCCCGCCAATGCGAGAGAGCGAGAAGGGTATAAAAATCAAGATGGTTGCTGGGTAATAACGTGAAATGATATTGTTGCTTTGCTTACCTGTTTTCATCATTTGGAAATGTATGAAATATACGTTCTTAAGAGTATTGGGTGGATAAACAATTCACCTTCTCACCATGATGGTTACTATTAGTTGACAGTTCTCCTTCAGCCCGAGCCCCTGGGGGACATTTTAGGTGTTTCTATTATTAAATACATTTTCGAGATTCAGTTGATCCGTTACTGAAAGTTGTTCATTTTAACAGGCAGTTGAACTTCTTTAAATATGCTGGATTCACCAGTCAGCCTTTAGGCCTGATTACGTAAGGAAGTTTTGATATAAAAATGGATTTACAAATATACGTTTAATTCGGCGAGGGGGATGAAAGGGCGAAATTCGAGGCTTTTCGGCTCACGACATTATTCAGGTAGGGAGGTAACTCAATTCCATTAGAGGTCATACCAGTAGACAGACTCGGAATATGTTATATTATCGTAATATTTCGTGAACGTATTTAGACGTACATACAATATTGTAAACGTACAGGAATATTTTTAACAATATACAAATTGAAGCAAATTCAGTATCTACATGCTTTAAGTAAAGAATTTATTTGCTACAATTTTTGTTTTTTCCAGACCAGCATGGAAAGAATTTAGAAATAGCTGTTTTTAACAGCCATATAGATTGACTACGTAGGCTCTGATTTTCCCATGCGCCACTGGTCAAGTAAAAACGACCTATTTGAACTGAACTATACAAAAGTCGGAAATTGCTTCAATTGTCAAACAACAAGTCTATTTTAATTGAATAACGCCGACTAATCATTTTGGGGCAACAACTCGCCAACTATACAATTGCTGGGTGTCAAAAGTTTAATCGGTGACGGCTGACGTCATCGTGACGTCATCGCACATTGACAGATCATTGAAATGCATAACGCGCCTTTTATGTCAAAATGCTTGTACATTGTACATTGAAAAGAAATGGTAATGCGAGTGTTAACATTTTTATTCGCTGACATGATTTTGTTTTGTTTTCTTTCGTGAGTTGTTTTGTTTTTTTGGAAGATAAAGTCTTTTATTTTTTATTCTTAATTTAACTTGTTCGGTCAGTACTTAAATGTATCATCATTAGCATTAGGTCTTTTTTAGTCTCCACTGCAGGAGCACGACCCTCTGTACTACCACAACCATACTTGGCCAGAACAGTCAGAGGATTTGGCCTACATTCTCCACGCTGGCCAGAAGATTTGGAGAGGTCTCATTGATGTTTATAAGCTTTGTTTATCTTGTGTTTCCTAAGTAGCCTTCTCTGACATCCACCGGAAGACTTCGAGTTGTCCTATTCTACTCTGCCGGGAACCACACGGCAAAAAAAAGTAAAAAAGATTACCGATACATTATAACGTCTTTATCCCTAACGGGGTTAACAAAGCCTGGGTCAACACCAGTTCGTAGGCATAACTGTAGACTGCAAGTTAAAATAGGGTAATTTTTTTGACTACCCATACAGGGTTTAACAAAATATACTGAATCTATTTTAAGGCTGAATACAATCCATGACGCTGAACAACTTTCCACAAGGAACACATATCGAAATATGAAAAATAATTTAGATAAGACGTTATATAGTACCTACCTATTTCTTACGAGTATTACGTTATTTATGTTTGTTGACTACTTCGCAAGCATTACATTGTATAATGTATGAACATTGTATTCTATTGTATATTTTTTTGACGAAGCATGTTGCGGATATTTTATTACATTATACCTACAGATTTTTAATTAAATTACAGATTGATTCTATTATTTAAAAAAAAAAAATATTATAAGTATTTGCAAATTGATAGGTGCGTAGGCGACCAATCTGTGTAAATGAAATTCTTTAGGCGTTTCTTCTCAGCACTTCTTGTGAAAATATACAATGTACCATTGTTTGCTTACCCAAATAAATAAATAAAAAAGTTTCTTCTCAGCAGTAGTCGTCGTGGAACGAATAGTATCGGTAGCTTTTTTAAACAAAGTTAATTACTCGTATTTACACGTAATGTAAACAAAACTTATTGGTGTAAAAGTGCCTGCGAAGGCCTAATTACTGGATAAACATTTGAATTTTGGCCGGTGGTGGACGTAAAGATATTAAAAAAAAAGTCAATCTAGCTAACTACATAGCCATTTTCTCGCTCATTTCCTCGTCCAGCTTTTACGATCTGCGAGGGAAGAGGAGAAGGACCAAAAAAAATACTAAATAGACAGTTTGAACAAGCCTGAAGACTTATTAGAGGCGGATTCGTTTTGGGCCCCGTCTTCTAGGGTCCAGAAATATTGTAAACACTACGTCTCCAATATTCAATAAAAATAATAATATATAAATCCATTTGCGATAAACGGCCACTTTTGGCAAATGTGCGTAGTAAAGCTTAATGCTCTCATTATAAACTGTAAACAGTAGTTCATAAAATACTTTGAAGGTTTATCTAGGATTTGATAGTAGCAAAATTTTAAATGATGTCTCCGTTTTCTTTTAAATGATTTATTATAAATGGGGGCAGCACTGGACCCCGGAAAATTCAAGTACGGCCTTAAGCCTGGCTTCGTATAATTATCTTTGGTATAGGTACATATGTAAATTACTAAAAATAGGTAATCCCTATGGTACTGCATTGCTGCATACGTGAAAAGTGTGAATAAAATTTAAATTCGGCTAGAATTGTAAACAGGTAAATTAAAGTTGGGTTTGCGCCAGTATATACATTTAGGCTGAGCGTACACCGACTACTTCAGAAAGGCATTTGAGATAGACGCCGCAGGCCGCAGATGGAATCCGTGAATCTTACCGCCAAAATCAGCTGAGATGAGTCGTACGCATATGATAATGGAAAAGATATGTGTCCTTAACCTCATTTAATTGTTTATCATTTATAATAACAGATTTGCAGAATAATTTACTATATAAAACAAATAAATGATTTTCTTTTCAAACAGACATTTACGACGTGACATCATGAGAAATTGAAATGCGCCATATCTTCGTCATTATTTGCTAATCAGAGAAAAGGAATATGTACACAATATTTTTGAATAATGTTACTGATGAGTCAAAAAAAATTTTTTGTCTACATACTTAATACAAAATATTATTATACAGATTATTTTATGCGTGCAAATTTTTACAGTAAATCAGTTGTTTACTTATATTTCTGAGTAGTAAACACATTACGTGTATAGACGTAAATCAATTGTTATTTCTATTGTGTCTGGCTTAGAGTCTAGCAATGTGTTAAGATATGAGGGAATAAAAAAATGCTTTCATGCTGAAATCATTTTGTAAATGTCGTGCGTGTGTAGCCAGACTAAACTAATATAACAACATGTAAGTATTACATATAAATATCCGTAACCGCAATGCAGCTTGTTTCAGATAAAATCACAAAGCGACTGTTGTTTTAAACGTTATTGGTAATTACGGACAGTCATGCCAATAAATGTTATTGTACAAATTGACATAGTGAAACATTGCACTAATATTGTAAACTGACAATTTACATATGGTACAAGAAAACAAGTTTAATTTTCGTGTTAACTTTGAGAGTCAATACAATATAGTTCGTGGCTCCTATTTGGATTGGTGACCACAAGTAGCATATGATCTCGAGGTTTTGAGTTCATCAGCTTCACGCGCGAGGCTCTATAATATGAATGAGTGGTGAGGCATAAAAAAAAGCTCATTGCTTCACACACGCGGCCTCTACCTCTATAAAATGAATAAGAATAGAATAGAATAGAATAGAATAAAACTTTATTTGAATTGAAACACACAATCTTAACAACAAAAATAAAAAACATAAATACAGAAATTATAATAAGTAGGTACATAAAAGAAAGAAAAAATAAAAGAACATAATAGCCTGTGTGAGTTTAATTCAAAAAGGTCATAGGCTCAGTGTAAACCTTTACTCACGCACGGATGTAAGTAAAGCACTGGTTTGAATAAGTGGTAAAGCAAAAAAAGCTCATCCGTTACAGGCGCGAGGCCCTGCTCAACCGCTTCACGCGTCAGGCCCTGCTCATCCGCGTCACGCGCGAGGTCCTGCTCATCCGCTTCACGCGCGAGGCCCTGCTCATCCACTTAACTCACGAGGTCCTGCTTATTCACTTCAAGCGCGAAGCCTTGTATAATTAATGAGTGTTGGAGATAAAAAGCTTATCCACATCATGCGCGAGGTCCTATAAAATGAATGAGTAGTGGAGCAAAAAAAGCTCATCCGTTTCAGCCGCGAGGCCCTGCTCATCCGCTTCATGCGCGAGGCCCTATAAAATGAGTGGTGGAGCATAAAAAAGCTCACCCGCTTCAGGTGCGAGCCTCCATATTTATTTTATTTCGTATATATTTTCGTGTATATACTCGTATACGCGTACGTTTCGTGTATATACGCGTACGCTTTTTTGCGAGGCCATTACACCACAAAATCAAAATCAATTTTGAAGTTTAAATTTTCATAACTGCGCTTAAAACGCTAACTTTACTCACGGTTATTAGTCAGATGACGTAACATACAGGTGACACCAGAGATATTGGGGTGACACACTGACAAGTAATACGCACATACAGAAAGTCCGTCAGAACACCATATTTACTCCCGTGTGACGTCATCGGAGAAGACGCCATTCACAGGGCGTTTCCGTCATAGATAAAAAATATGTATTGTAATTTTATTCGTAGGTAATTTTATTTCGCAAAAAAACATGTATTATTTATATGCAAATTTTGTAAATTATATTTCTATACGCCTTTATCTGATAGAATGACAATAGCCTATTGTATGTATCAAAACAACAATTAAACTTGCGCCCATATTCCTCTGTTAACATGTGAAGAGATTTAATTGTTTAAATAATGATGAGGATGGCACATACGAGTACATTGTGAAAAATAGGCAAAATGTTACTAAGTAATATTTATCACTCAGTGTAAACCTCAGATCTGTCCATATCATTATCCTTGTAGATGAGACACATAATCACGTAGGCACGTAATAAAAACAGTTATTCACACAGTTATGACGTCATAACCATAACAAACTGGCCAATCCCTAATACAGTATCCGAGGGTTGCTCAACCTGGGAGTAAATTAAATTCGGAAGTGACATCACGTGGCTTGCTAACAGCTTGAGGCTAGGCGAGATTGGAACTAATTAAACATAGACCTGCGGTTAGATTAAACAGGATTTCTCTATCCAGTCTTTCTTATTTTTTAATATCGATCAAATACATTCCCAAATAACATGTTTCAAAATGTGAACAAGAATCTTACATTGTAAACATAATAGGGGTTACCATTTTTCAAAACCGATGTTTTTTTTTACTTGTAATTTTAAATGTTTCTTATTTGGTGCAATAAAGATTGTTGTATTGTATTGTATATAAGTACTTCTTATACTTATACTCTATTAAGAAACGTTCTATTAAGAAAAGCTGTAAAGTGTTGCTGATAAAGGTAAGTGATTGAGTGAAGCGATAAAACTACGCAAAGTTAAAAATATTAAGTAAATAAACACCTTTTCTAGGATACAGCGACTCTCGTCATACTTTTACGCGATTATGCAGGGAAAGGGTAGGGTTGCCAACTTTTTTTGAGGAAAATAGTATTTTTTCAAAACATTGACAAAAATATAGAACTACTGGGAAATTCAGGAAAAAATAGTATACATTTAGTTTTAGTTATTTAGTATTTATTTTTCCATGTGTATTTATTACTACTCTTAGCGTTAGTTAACAAGGTTTTAGTACTTTTAAAATAAATATATATGAATCCGAGCAATTTAGATCCATATTAAAATAAACCAAGAACTCATTTTTAATTAGGTTAATAAAGGGGTTTTTTCCTTTTTCTCGTTATTTTATATTCATAACGGAATATAATATTTCCGTAAAAGAAGAGGTTGCAGGTAGGTATGGAAAGTAAAAAGAAAATAATTTTAAATTGTTAAATTTGTAAAGCATTTGTAAAGAGTTTTTGATAAACATATTTTGCTATTTTTTTAGCAGTATTTTTGGTTTTAAATACATGTTCTTTGCTTGTTTTTGAAATAATATGATTCACCTTTTTATTTCTGAATAATTTACATTAATATTTAATTTAGTAACTAAATTTAAAGCATTGTCTCGACTTTTTAAATTTATTTTTCATGTTTAGATTCTGAAAATGGCATTGATCAAGTCACAGTTCAAAAAAAGCCCGAGATCTGAATCACCAATGAAAATATAGTATTATTCGTACTATATTATTTTTCTATAACATACAGTACAATTGTATCTATGTTGCAACAAAACTAGTCAGTTCTTATTTTCACATCTCCCAAGTCTGTAATAAAATGTCTTTTGTCAGAACCTATCTTGAGCTACAAAAATGTCTGCGAACCAAGGTATATTGTATTATGTTACGTGTCTCAAGTATCATAGGGCGTTAATTCGAGTCGTTCGGAGTGGGTGCGAACGCAAAAATAGCGCATGCGACAATCTACTCGAATATGGGGCACATCTCGCCTGAGGTGTGGACGGGTAGGTTTGCCATGTTCACTTAAGAAAAGGGACCTTTTAGAAAATTTTACTAGAAACGTTAGTATGTATTGTAACGTACTCAACAATATACAAATACAGGCTGGCTTTTTAACCACCAGCCAAATTTTTGGATCAAGTTCAGTCCATGATACTGAACAACTTTCTATAAAATCAATTAACGAAAAACTAAAATAAAAATTCACCTTCCCATACAAATCAGCCAAACGGATTTTGTATGGAAGGACGAAAAATTTTTATTGATTTTTAATTCTTTTTTTTTATAGAAAGTACCTCGTTCAGTATCATGGACAGAACTTGCTCCAAAAATTTGGCTGGGGTGCCCCTTGTTTCACAGACTGAAATTTCATAGAATTTCGATTCACAGAAAATTTTTCATAGATTATTTTTCCGTCCCAAATATCGACCAATAGAATTGCACCATTCGACGTCACGTGGTACAACCTACATGGTATTATACTGATAATTTTTTGAATATTTTCTCTGGTCGTTGCTATACATAAAAAACAATTTTATTCATTATGAAATTCTTATTTGTTAACTGTTCATTTCATCTCATGGTGCAATTCTATTGGCCGACATTTGGGACGGAAAAATAATCCCCCGAATACCACACGAGCTTCAAAATTATCTGGCATTTCCCTCAAGGTTCCCTGCAAACAAATAAAGTCGTCAAGTTTTTCAGGAAAAATCACTCGCGCTTCGCGCTCGTGATTTTTTAACCTGAAAAACTTGACTCCTTCTTGTTTGCAACGAACCTATCGGGAAATACCCGATAATTTTGAAGCTCTTGTGGTATTATAAGTGAATATTTAATTCTTATATTTTTATTTCAAATATTATTGTTTCAAAGACTATTTACTTGAATGAAACACAATTTATAGAAACACAGTTCAATGAATTTTAGAATCTCATATTTTCATTTAGCAAACTAATCAAACAGTAGAATATTTCTTTAAAAATATTGTTTGTTCGGTATAATCTTTCATGGAATTTTATTTTACTAAAAATTATTATTTAAGGAAGTATTAAGTGAAAACATTGTTTAATCAAATTAAATACCATATAATAAGTTAGAATACATTATAAATCGCTACCACAATATAGATTAGGGCAAACTTATAGGTTAGGTTAGGTTAGAACTGCGACTAACTGGGAAAGTTTTATCCATTTTACTAGAATAGGGCAAACTTATAGGTTAGGTTAGGTTTGAACTGTGACCAACACACGCACGAGCCGAGCGAGCGAAGCGAGCTTGCCGCGGCAGCGGCCGGCGGGTGCTGGGAAAGTTTTATCCATTTTACTAGAATAGGGCCAACTTATAGGTTATAAATATATTATATTAACTAAACTTATTAAAAATAATAATATTTAATTTGATATTCTGATATTAGAAACATCGCAAAAGTAAATGTTATTTGTAATAAAATTCTATGATTTCAAATTATTCATAACAAACATTCTAATTATTGATTTTCTGTGCAACGAAAATCTATTATTAAAAATTCTTTATACTGAGTAACCTACATATTGATTATTCTATGACATGATAATCTTGTAAAAATTTTCTAAATAACGAAAATCTATTAAACTTTTGTCTGTATAAGAAAGTACACCCATTTGGCTGGTGTTTAAAAAGTCACCCTGTATAACTTAAGAATTCTTCCATGCTTGTCTGGTAGAAAGAAAATACGTAAATTGTACCAGCTGCTTCTCTTCTCGAATCGAGAAAATGGGCGAGAATTGGAATCATGACAAAGGGCTAGCAACCCATCACCTGACCTTCACCCCCTCCATAACACAAAAAGTGGCCTTTAAGTCTTGAGGCCCTGGGCTTTGTCTGCTTAGAGCCGTAAGACCCAAAACGCTGTCTTGGGTTAGCGATAAAGACGTAAGTAATAGTACGAGTATGTATGTATGTTTAACTTGAAACGTTCGTATGCCAAAAGTGGTCGTTTTCCGCAAAAATGCTCAGAAAAGCTTAACGTTTTCACTTTAAACTGTAAAAAAGTAGTTCACAAAATAGTTTGAAAGTTTATAAGGGTAATTTTAAATAATATCTGCGTTTCCTTTGAAATAATTTATTACACTGGACTTCATTTCTTCTTCTTCGTCTAAGCGCGTTTCCGGTTGCATCCTCAGCTGTGCTGCTTCGGAGCCCAGGGTACGCTTTCCCGCTTTTTCTTCTCCAAATATAACATGCATGTCAAAGGTCACCCAAGGATGCCAAATACCTTGCAAAATGGAGAAGAAAAAGCCGGAACAGTTTAAATGATTTGGCTATAGTTTTACGACCGGCTTTGGGAATGTATTTGTGCGAAAAGTTTTACAAGCAGCCGCCACCCGACGTTAACTCTCCTTGGGAATGCAATTGTAGCACGAGGTGTTTGTGCCTAGTCCTTTAGTCGCCTCTTACGACATCTACAGGAAGAGATGGAGTGGTCCTATTCTAACCCGGAACCACACAGGTACTGGACTGGACTTCATGTATCCCCTTAAAAAAAACTAGGTCTATGCTTCCCTTAAAGCCTTTAACGACATCCGTGTTTGATGAAAGAGGTGGTAACAATACAATATTTTTAATAGGTTTTTTAGGCATTCGAAATACCCTACCCTCAAGTACCCAAAATAAATATTGAAATAAGTAATAGTGAAAAAATATCCCGCCCACGTCGTATTTTTGCACCATTTCTTATTTAATTATTTAGTTTGAGTGCCTACAATAAAGTATATCTTTGAGAATATTTCAAAGCCAGTCAATCGACAGAATGAAATAAAGCACAGTTAATCGATCGATTTGATATTATCGCCGCGGAAGGTTACGGTCGTGACCGCCGCGGTCACAAATGTACGCCGCCTGAATTTATTATTTACTGTAAAAATAATGGTTACAGAAATAGCCGTTACCATGGCTGGCTTTTTGTTTCGCTATGGCTTAAGGCCCTACCTAAATTTTCCGGGGTACAGTGCTGCCCCTATTTAAAATAAATCATTTTAAAGAAAACGGAGACATTATTTAAAAATTTGTTACTATCAAGTTCTAGATAACCCTTCAAAGTATTTTGTGAACTACTGTTTACAGTTTAAAGTAAGAACGTTAAGCTTTACTAAAAACGGCCACTTTTGGCAAATGTGCGTAGTAAAGCTTTACGTTCTCATTATAAACTGTAAACAGGTAAACACAAAATAGTTTAAGGGTTATCTAGGACTTGGTAGTAGCAAAATTTTAAATAATGTCTCCGTTTTCTTTGAAATGATTTATTTTAAATGGGGGCAGCACTGCACCCCGGAAAATTTAGGTACGGCCTTAATGTTGATTTATGACTAATTTTCATTGTGGTCTGGAAGAGAAGAAACAACTTAGAATGTAACAGCTGCTTTTCTTCCCCTACAGATCGTAGGAGTCAATCGTCACCATCTTTTTAGGGCTCCGTACCCAAAGGGTAACTCCGCCATTGCCGGTCCCAAGCCCGGAGAGAGGAGGAGGGTTGACTAGAGGTGACCTACCCAGCTGTAAAAATGTTCTCTAGTAAGTCTTCATATCAGCCACAGGAAGTCCACTGTTGGGCATAGGCCTACCCCAAGGATTTCCAAAACGACTGATCGGAAGCGCCCTGCATCCAGCGTTTTCCTGCAACCTTGTTCAGGTCGTCTGACCGCCTAGCAGGTTGGTGTCCTACGCTGCTCCTGCCGGTACGTGGCCACCATTCGAGAACCTTTCTGCCCCATCGGCCATCGGTTGTTCGCTAGTAAGTAGCAGTTCTCTAGTAAGTAGTAGTACCTATTCCATAAACTTGTATCGTGGCGATCTTATAAAAAAATCTTACGTATTGAGTTTTTTTGTGACTGTCACTGGCATTGAATGCTTTTTGTTTTGAAAATTTATTTGATAGAAACCCAGTGTAAGGTCAGCTTTAATACAGGGATAAGCAAATAGCCATCGCTTATTATTATCGTTGTTTGATGGGTCATGAAGAGTCATGACCCATCCAACCATACCTAGAGAGGTATGGATACGACCTTGTTAAATATGTATAATTTCATTACAGTTTCGGATTTCGGTCTTAAAACTTTGCTTTTAAGATCTCAATAAATCAGAATAACTTTGGCTTTGAAGTTCGAACCTTTTAATTATTACTGAAAGGAGGCTTATATATTTTAGGTTTGATTTATTTTTATTTTCGTGTGTGTGTGTAAGTGGCTAGCACTGGTCAAAAATTATTTTTCATATTTCTATATAATGTTCCATTGAGAAAGTTGTTCAGTATCATGGACTAAATTCACTCTTAAAATAGTTTTAGTATATTTTGATAGATTCTGTAAATGATTCTTTGAGTTGGATCAAGTTAGTCTACGATACTTAAATATTTTCTACATAAAAATGTCCTTTAGGCACAGAATACATTAAGAGTAAACAGAACGGAATCTCCTAAGATACGCGCAATATGCGTCCCCGTTCCCCGTCCCTGCACCTGGCCCACAAGAACCGAGGGAGAGGTGCGGGTGCGGGCAACGGGGACGCATATTGCGCGTACATTAGGAGATTCCGTTCTGTTTACTCTTACTATATTCTGTGCTTTAGGTAAGGCTGGTTTACATTATGACAAGTGGCAAGTGGCAAGTAAACACTGACAAGTGACAAGTGGTCACACGTCCGGCAAATGGATATGCAGTAAGCTCATAATTATACGGGGAAAGCCAGTTAGCGTGAGGCAAAGCTACTGAGGTGGTGGGCGACCGAGGGAAAAGTGAGGTTGAGCGGGGCCAGAGCTACTTGTCAAAGTATAGAACAGGCTGCTATTCACTTGTCATTGGCTGTTCACACGCAGAGTCACTTGTCACTTGCCTCTTGTCAGTATCATTTGTCAATGTGTAAACCGGGCTTTATAAAATCTTATCAGGTTACAAATATGTTAATGGCCCTCGCTTTATTGAGGAAAATTATCGGAGCTTTTACTATGGCACCGCCCTGAATACAGATTAAAAGCATTCAGTGGTGTCGTTATTTCAAATGTACTTACTTAGTATTACAGATGTAATCAATAAAAAATAAAATATCAGGTCTTTTTAGGGTTCCGTACAAAAGATGAAAAAACGGAACCCTTAAGGATCACTCGTGCGTCTGTCTGTCCGTCCGTCTGTCACAGCCAATTTGCTCCGAATCTACTGGACCGAATCAGGTGAAATTTGGTAGGATGGTGTAATCCTATGAACCAAACACATATGTTCAAAATAAATAAATATTTTTTTTAAAATAAGGGTCATGATAAATTAGGAAATTGAAAAAAAAAAAGTTTTGCAAACTTTACTCTGTCATATATCAAATGAAAGGGCTCGTTATGAGGATCTCAAATATATATTTGTTATAATTATAAAATAAATAGTTTTGATTTTATTCATGCAAGAAGACGAAAATTGACCATTCCCCCCCCCCCCTGATCTCCGAAACTACTGAGCCTAAAATTTTGAAAAAAATACGAAATAGGTATAGTTCATTGCTTGTAGATTACAGAAAAACCTATAAGAATTCAATCAATTGTACGGAACCCTCTCCACACGAGTTTAACTCGCACTTGGCCGGTTTTATTTAGTCTCCACTGCAGGAGCACGACCCATTCTGTACTATCAGATATATAAGCCAGAACAGTCAGAAAATCTGGCCTACACTCGCTGGCCAGACGGGTTGGAGAGGTTTCATTGATGTTTATAAGCTTTGATTACGAGTAGCTTGTGTTTCCTAAGTCGCCTTCTATGAGATCCATGGGAAGACTTGGAGTGGTCCTATTATACCATATTGCCTGGGACCACACAGCATTACTACTTACTTAGTATACCTAGAAACATTAAAATGTTATATGGGTGAGCGGTGAGGGATGAAAACTTTTTCTTTATTGCACCCTATGAATTTCTTAGGGATGGAATAAATCCGCTTTAAAATTAACGCTGATGTGTGAAAAGTCCGACTGAATATAGGTTTTCCCATGGTATAATAAGACACGGTATTCTCTTCCTGTGACAGCTGAGTCACGTAATTAGCCCAAGAATACATCATGAGTTGGGAGTGTTGCCACTGTGTGTGAGTGAATTACCCGAGCAAAATGCATTTTTGGCTTAACAAACCAATTAAAAACTAATAATTCAATATATAAACTTATTAAAAACCAAACAGATGAATCACACGATTTTTTTTGTTTTTTTTGTGTGTGTAAGTGGCCAACACTGGTGTCAGATTTTTCAAGCTGCCTGAAGGCATCTGACATTGCTTGACGACTGCCATACAATGACAGCCGGGACCAACGGCTTTTACGTGCCTTCCGAAGCACGGAGGAGCTCGAGAATTTGTTGTGCCACTTGTGGTCACCCATCCAAGTACGGACCACGCCCGGGGTTGCTTAACTTGTGAAAACGCTAGCAATGCGTACCCGGGCCACCGAGCTCTTCACACAATCACACGATATGCGAAATAGTTAAGTTAGTTAGTATTTTATTTTATATTCATTAACTAATTGTGAGTTCTTAAATTAACTGAAAAGAACAATCAGTGGTAACACTTATCGTGACATTCGTGACGTTGTCTTGGACCATTGCGGAAAGAGAATAAATACCCTATATTCTTGTACCATGGGTTTCCTTTATGAATTGAATATCCATCTTTCACTGAGGCGTGGTTACCCTACTGCAACGACACAGTGAAAAGTCTTTGTGCCTGCTACGTATACCGCCCATTGTTCTTTCATGACAGTTTGCTTTTATCTTTGCGTATTTTTTAAAATATCCTTGTAGCCTGGTTCTTTTTACGTAATGACTCATCATTAGTAGTTTTAATTCGACTGTAACTAGGGAAACATATAAACTACAATTAATGTGATAAAGTTGTTTATTTATTTTACGGCCGAGCCAAAAATGCTTAATCGTGTTTTGGCTATTGCGGGTGTCTGTAGAAAATCCTTAAGATTTTTATGTAAATTTTTTGAGGAATAAACTGTGTAATGATGACAGTGATTTTTCAAAAACACGCACAGTATTGCAAATTGTGAACCCACGTCGTCTTAAGTAGCATTGGAAATATTAGGATAGAAAAACAAAATCAAAGATATGCATTTTTATAATTGCAATTAAATTATTTTTATCAACTATATTTAACATTTCCCATTAACGAATGCTTCGAACGATCTACATATTTTTAAATCGAACAGTAAAATACTTTATACCTATTACTACTGCTTTAATTATTGTAAGAATGTTGTGTCACCTGTAATTGGGTTGCATGCTAGTGCATGTGTAAAACGATAATTGTAAGTTTTTGTCTTGTTGGTGTACCTAGTAAATAAAAAAATGAAAATAAAAGCTTCGTCAAATATTTCATGTACCTAAACATGCTTCGTGATTTTTTTTAATATGTTGAAGTTGTGATTCATTACTTTTGTATATCTATCTACAATTTTTTTCTATGTGACATTGTTTTTGTGTATCAATATATTTTTATCAAGTATTTCTGACCTGAGCAAGGTTGCAGGAAAACGCTGGATGCAGGCCGCTTCCGATCGGTCGTTTTGGAAATCCTTGGGGGAGGCTTATGTCCAGCAGTGGACTTCCTGTGGCTGATATGATGATTTTACTGCCTTCGCACCGACCTTACGCTCCAGCGCCAACAAGCATGTTGTTACGACTTTCTGAAAATAAGAAGAGCTAGACAGTAATAACTTTTATGACCGTTAAATTGTTTAACATTTTATAGACACATAACCCTTAATCCCAGACCTGTGTTGATCATTAGCATTAAAAGCCTTTTGATTTCCATAAAAATAATCGTTCAATGCGTATGAAATGCATGTCTTAGGTTTTGATTTTCTATCCCAATCCCAAAATTAAAACCGTTTAACGTTAAACGTTTGAAAAGTTTGTCAAAAATTACCTTATATTATATTACCTTATTTTAAGTTTAGGTAATAGAGGTATAAGGTTATTTTTGACTACTTTATAGGCATTTTCTATAAAATCAGTCCCAGATCTGCGGAGCGGAAATGTTCACTTGATAAATAATTTACTTCGATCGACATGTTCTGTCCCAATTCTGGCGTGACGCCGAAAGGTCGCGGGCGTTAATATCCTGTCGCATATTCATGTGTTTAGGGATTCTGTTGTGTACCTTTACAGTGTGATTTCATTATACGAATGTGTCAAATATGTAGATTTTCTATTTGTACTCGTATCTCTATTCTTCTTGCTTTTTTGAATGTGTTTCTGATCAAGAATGGTGTCTTTTCAAGTTGCTTATTACACTTCCACTGTTGCAAAATGCACCGTGTGTGTTTTGCCAAAGAGGAAAACACATACGGTGCGTTTTCAGCAGGCCAAGTGTTAATCTAGCGATAGCACCTACGAATAATAAATACTCTTGAATTGTGACTCTCCTACATTTACCGCTTCGGTTCTGATTCCATTTAAGTACCTTAACAAACTAACAGTAATAACACAACGAAACACTCAAACACACACATAGACAAATATGCATGCGATTGGTCGCGACAAAGTCACGCTTCGTCGTCGGCTCACCGCAACGAACTGTGAGCTACAACGCGTGGCTCAGGTACATTTTGCATAACACTTTCCACAGATGTAAAGTATGGATTAATAATATGTGACGGTCCACGTGTAAAGGTACCTTATGGACGGTGGCGCTTAGGACGTTTAGAAAAACAATTCGTACAATTAACTTAGCTTAAATAAACACAATGTCGTAAGTGCCACCGTCCACAAGGTACCTTTACCCGTGTAACGTCACATATGTTTATGAAAGGTGAGTCCTGTGTTTTTCATGTCTGTATAGCTTCTACACTACGTCACGGCAAATGACGGCATTTTTAATGAATCAATTATCGCAAAAACACAGCAATATTCTCAAAGGAAACTTTTTGCGACGCAACCGCACGACTCGAGTATCACAGCGAACTGTCGCGCCGCGCGGTTCATATTTTAAGCCCCGCCCGCCAAGGTACATATCGTGTGGAATGATTTTTCGGGATCAGTTATGCTTCTAGGTATTATTATTCGTAGGATAGCACATAGGGATGTCGTTTTTAATGACTCTGTACCTTTTTAGGAAATACCGTGCAATAATTAAATTCAGGTACATATGGAAGCGTATTTGAATTTCACATACCGAAACGGTTTGGTATTTTATATACTACTTTTTTTTACATAAATGTTACTTTTGATGTAAAGAGGAATAAAATGTCCCTATTGCCAAACGATATACACAACAATACCATCATACCTACTTACCATAAACGTTTTTTATTAATTTAAAAACGCTACCGAAATGTGGTCTGAAAACACACATGACTTGTGGTCGGAAAATGTCAACTCCATTCCCATCTTTATATTGGAATTGATAGTAAATATTTTTACATGTCTGAGACAAAAACCAACCACCGACAAGAGCCACTAAGCTCTTAAATAAGAAGAAGAAGAAGAGGCAAGAAGAGGCAAAAACTATACTGAACAATATTAGTTTGCAACTTACAGAGCAGGGGCGAAAGGTCGGGTTGTGTGAACGAACGCAAATTACAAATGCAGGTACAAAAGTGGGACAGGGCGGGGCAGGTCTGCCGTTTTGATCGGAAAAAGGGATAAAATTATTAACTTTCCTGAGATCCAAAAGGCTAAAGGGATAAGACCTTTTTCTACATGAAGAAATGGCCAACCCACCCCACTCACCCACGGGGATGGACCTACGACAAGTACCTATAGGGCGGGACGATCTGTAGGTTAGGAAAAAGTGTGTACAATTTTTTGTGTGAGAAGCCTTTGCCCATCTATAATTAAATTGGTAATTTTTTTTTTGCGATTTTTATTGATTTATTAATTAAACAATTTATTTAACTAAAACTAAACTAAAATCTAAATTAAAAAAACTAAATTCAAACCTAAATTAAAAAATTAAACTGTGTTTAAAAATCTAAACGTTGATCATGTGGCATGGTGCCAAGAACACTGGCTGCATTCCCGCGCTGAATGGCTACTGCAATTCTCTGCGCGAGATATGAGCCAGCCCTCTTGTCACCAGCGGCGTCGACGAGCCGAGGAGTAATCCTCGGCTCGTCGACGCCGCTTTTTTTAATAAATTGTTTTGTGCTTGGACCCCACGGACCAAAAGTTTCGACGCCAAGCGGAACAAAAATATATTCATTAGATAATGATGAATATTTGCGCCGCTTGGCGTCTTCTGCAGCCGCTGCCGCGGCTCCATTATTGGTAAATTATATTTTTTTTATCAGTAGGACATTTGAAACTATATCCTAGAGGAAACCAATTTTTACAATAAAGCAAAAAAATGCAAAAACAATTAGTAGTACATCTACACAATGGCGCAGACAAAGAGAGGTTTTTTCCCAGATGTGGGTTTTTGAAAGCTGATGATGATGAGGTACATCAAACGTTAATTCAGAAACTGGAATTTACTGCACTTAATACAGGCTGACTTTTTATCCACCAGCCAAATTTATGGAGCAAGTTCAGTCCATGATACAGAACTATAGTTAACTTTCCATAAAAACAATTAACGAATAACTAAAATAAAAATTGACCTTCCCATACAAATCAGTGCTCAGCCGAACGGATTTTACTCTTCAATTTACGCCTCTCTGGAATGCCTTACCCGAGGACATCAAAGATATCTCAAATAGATATCTATTTAAGAAAAAGGTCCACACGCACCGCTCTGGTAATTTGTTGCAGCAGAACTACTCATTATCTTTACATTTGTAGTTTATGTATGTATTTGTGTAAATGTTAATATATATTATATGCATAAATAGTATAATATATTAGTTATGTGTATGTGTATGTATTGTAGTATTTATATAGTATGTATAGGTTCTTTTTGTAGCGCCTATCGCAAATAAATTGATTTTTCTGTTTTTCCTAAAGGTTGACTGGTAGAGAATGCATTAGCGTTAAGTCCACCTTTTGTGCCTCTGTGTTTAATAAAGATTTAATAAATAAATAAATTTTGTATAGGAGGACGAAAAAATTTATCGATTTATACCTTTTTTATAGAAAGTAGTTCAGTATCATGGACTGAACTTGCTCCAAAAATTTGGCTGGTGTTTAAAAAGTCACCCTGTATAATGAATTATATAAATTTTATACAATACATACAATTTATACTGACAAATTAACCATTACCAAAATTAATCCCGCAAAATTGCGACATCCAGTCAGCAATTCTCCTATTAACGAACCGCGGATTAACGAATTAACATTTAAATCGGCGAAAATCGATACTAATGGAGTTACAGTCGACTTCAATTCGGTTAAATCATCAAAACGGCGGTTTTCAGAAATAACGAACGTTTGTACCTCAATCCTCATTTAATTAGTGGCGATGGCGCTTTTTTATCCAAAAGTAAAATATCCCGAAGGTGCGGGCAGCGGTGGTGTTTGTCCACGAATTGCGCGATAAGCGAAACGGATTTTGAATAGACTTCATAACACATTCGAATAAACTTCATTAAGTACACATAAGAACAATGACGGTTTCTGACCATATAACTAACTTTCCGGTAGGTAAGTACTTATATTAAGCTTAGGACCAGTAGAAGCGCAACAAGCCAGCTTTGCGAGGGCTCGCGAGGTATTTATATCAAGTTATAATAATTTTAGAACTTTAAAAATCAATGACTTTTTTCAGTAATCATCTAAAACCAATAAACGGGCAAGTGCGAGTCGGACTCGTTCATGAAGAGTTCCGTACCAGCATACAATTTTTGAAAACGCTGAAGAAATAGGTTTCTTGAATGACGACCCCTTTAATTTTTAACTTTATCTTATTTTTAGTATTTTTTGTTATAGTGGTCATAGTAATACATGCGGTATTGCGGGACGCTGTATTCTGTGCGTTGCTTGTGTTCGTAGGTTCAATTACATAATAGTTCTAGTCTAGCCACGCTTTTTCCAAATTAACGTCTTTAAAACTTTAATTTATATGTATTTTCGAAACAGGTATACATCATAAGTAAGTAAAACATTTATTTAGTGACATGACAGTGACGTTGAACTTAAGTATATTTGAACTTTGAATTTACATTGACAGCTACGTGCAGATTATAAATAATTGTAATAACTTTTCTTTTGCTGCACGCTATATCAATTTTGTATCGGTGATTCCCGCTGCCATTTAATTTTTGCTTTTGTTTTTCTATTTTAGTTTTTGTGTGTAATGTAAGTTGACTGGCAGGTGGTGCAGAGATTTGTAAGTTACGCCTATATTGGTTGTTATTTTAATTTTATTTTTATTGCATATACTTATATTTTTATTTTATATATTTTTTCTCTTCTATATGTATTGTATATATATCTAAAATACTCAACGCAACTAATACTCTCAATGGCTGATAATGATTCTAGTGATGAATTTCACTCTTGAGAGGGAAGTTCGGACACTTCGTTTGTTTCTCTTGGCGACTACGTTTTCAGTGCATTCGAACACTCTACTCAATTCAACGTGTGCCATATCAATGCCCAAAGCCTTCCTGGTCATTACTCGGAATTTGTGGAAACTTTCTCCAACGTTAACAATACAGACTGAATGAAAAACAAAAGACTTAATTTATTTTTTCTCCGGTTAGTCAGGAAGAAGTCAAAAAGATTTTTCTAGCTATTAAAACCAGAGCCGTGGGTGTTGACCAATTAAATCGACGTATGATTGAGTGCATACTTGACGTTATTATTCCTATCATCACCCATATCATTAACTTTTCCCTCACTTCAGGTCAGTTTCCCTCACTTTGGCGGAAAGCTTTCATATGTCCCCTACCCAAAGTTCCCAATCCCTCTCTTTCGAATCATTTCCGTCCCATTTCTATTCTCCCGCTGTTGTCAAAGGTTCTTGAGGCATGTGCACATAAACAACTCACCTCATATTTCACTCGTAATGGATTATTAAATCCCTTGCAATCTGGTTTTAGACCTGGACATAGCACTGTATCTGCCCTCCTTAAAGTGACCGACGATATTAGATCAGGTATGGATAATACTAAAGTCACCGTACTGGGTTTAGTAGACTTTTCTAATGCGTTTAATACCGTCGATCATGATATCCTTCTCGCGATCCTCTCCCATCATTCAGTTTCTCATACGGCTATAGATTGGTTTTCTTCATATCTTCGTGGACGGCAGCAGTCAGTTTGCATCGATAACTTATCATCAAGTTGGTGTGAGTTGGACACTGGTGTTCCACAAGGCGGCATCCTCTCTCCTTTACTGTTTTCCATTTTCATTGATTTTATCACCAAAGAACTTCGGTGCACGTATTACCTCTATGCTGATGACTTGCTACTTTATGTACAAACGGATGTTGACAATGTAGATAGGGCTATTGACCAGATTAACTCAGATTTAGCGGCAATTGCTGATTGGTCGCGACGTTTTAGGGTCACTGTTAATCCAAATAAATGTCAAGCAATTATAATTGGTAGCCCACATCTTACAGGACGGCTTGACAGCAATTCACTACAACCAGTTTGTTTTAATAATACCCCAATTCCGTTTTGCCCTAGTGTCAAGGATCTCGGGCTCCACATTGACACAAACCTTCGTTGGGCCGTTCATATTGCCGAGGTCTCGGGTAAGGTCACGGGGGCCCTTCGCTCTTTATACAGGTTAAAAAACTTTCTCCCTATTAATATTAAGACTATGTTGGTGTATTCACTTATTTTCCCCATTTTAGATTACGCAGATGTATGTTGCTCAGATCTGAATTGCAACTTTCTCAACAAACTTGATAAACTTCAAAACATTAGGGTATATTCATGTCTTTTTTTATTTTTTTAATCTATTCTATAAGTTATTATTTAACCGGAAAAAAAATAACACGCACAGAATATTATTAAATAAGCTTAAAAAAATAAATTAAACCTACTATAATTTTCGGACGACTTAAACGCCGTGCCATTGAGCGCTTTTATTCTGTGACGTCACCGCGCACTGTCAATGTCAGTGTCAATGGAAAAAGAAAATTAAAAAATAGGAATACCATATTTTAGGTTATAATTAATTGATTGACTCGTCTCATAAGTACAAAACTGAAAAAAATGGAAATTTATCAAATATCTATAAACTATTTACCTCGCAGCTTTTACTCCTCTGAGTTCAGAGGATGTAAAATCGAAATTACTTGCGAAGTACGTAGTCATCATAAACACATCAATTTTAGGCAGATTATCTGACTGTGCCATAACAAAACCGCTTTCAATCATTGTAGCAAGTCTTTTTTCACCAGGAGTCAGGCTTTCAGCTAATAATTTTTAAAGAACACTAATAATTTAGCAAAACAATGAAAATAACCTCCAACAATCATACAAATTACAAACAACTTATTGACATTGACAGATAGTCTCCTTCTTTCTCTCTATAGTTGACAGTACAGACTATTTAGAAAATTAAGTTTGACAGTGTTTGGTGTCGTCACGTTTCGTTCCGTGAATAGCGTTGCGTTTCGGAAATTTGCGAGGGAATTTGAAAAATACAACTTTTAAATAATTAATTTCTCAATGGAAACAAGTTAAATTGAAAAAGTATATATATGGTTCTTTAGCAATAAAGTTTACACATAATTTTTATTGCTCGTTTCTGAATCACATGCATATTGTCTATTGTCTCCGATTTATATTTGGACTACGGAAGTACGACCATGTGTCGGCTTACCGATCTAAACTTAAGTGGTTACCCATCCGTCAACGTCGCAATTTGCATATTCTCACTACTCTATTTTCTATACTCTTCGACCCAAAAACTCCGATGTATCTTAAAAACAACTTCACTTTCCTGGGTGATACCCATCTCAAAGTTCTTAGTTCTTCCAACAATCTCTTTCTTAATATGCCTCGCTGCAGGAGTGGGTTTTTCGAACATTCATTCACCAGACAAGCCGTGAAGCTATGGAACGCCCTTCCCGTTGATATCCGCAAAGCCCCTAGTCACCAAGCATTTAAGAGTGCTGTGCGCGCTCATTATCTTCACAAATTGTCATAGAGTATTATAAATATTTATGTAGTTTATGTAGGGTTTATGCATTTATAAAATATTTATGTATTTTTATATGTAGGTCTATGAATGTATAAGAAAGTATATATAAGAATATGTGTCTTAGGTAAATGTTTAATAATGGTCAAATAGCTAATTTGAATGTACTAATCGTCCAAAATTTGCTTTTATCCGCACCACCTGTAAGTTGACTGGTAGAAAAGGCCCTAGGCCTTAAGTCCGCCTGTTACATTTTTTGTAATAAAGTTAAATAAATAAATAAATAAAAATAAATAATACATAATCGGTGAAAATTTCAAGTATCTAGTTAATGCCATTATAAAGACCTCAAGAGTTTAATAAAAATTACTTGTTTGTAGTTTCGTGGCCACATTGTATGGCAAATGGCTGGAAAATTAAATTTTTTGATAGCATCATTACTTTGGAGACAATCGATTTATTTTCAGTGCACGTAATTATCGGAAATTACATTTAGACAGAGCTCGATGACGTCACAAAAGAAGGCATATTTAGAGTTTCGACTAGGGTTGCCAGGTCTTAAAATAGAAAAGACGGACAAACCAGCCAGATTAGCCATTTGGGTAAAAAGGCCTTAATTTTTTTCTTTAGTCTTGAAAAATGACAATTAAAATAAAATAAGAAAAATAAAAAATAAAATAAAAGGGAGGCGAGGAAGGGGAAGACCAAAGATTTTTCCAACAAATTAAGGAAGGGTTAGAAGTAAGGGCTTACCAAGACATTAAAATGATGGCAGAGAGAAGAGAGGAATGGACGCATCTCCACTTAACTTCCACCGACAAGAGCAAGCTCTTAAGTTAAAGAAGAGTGTATTTCTGCTATCTAAGCTTTAGCGTCGGTCATCGTCCTTGGTGGATACCACAGATTAATATATTATGTACCAAGCTAGTGTATACAAGTAATCTTTTATTACTTTTATTTAGATTAAACTATGTACGAGTACGAAGTTACTTCACATCACACGTAAGTTAGTGGGCTTAACTGTTAGGAGCCTTGCCGAAATTATGTTACTTGCTGGTACAGTCTGATGCAAGTACGTACATTATACGCACATATTTTATGTTGTGGTAAGTTACGATAAAAAATTATGCATTATTCAAGTAAGCACTTGATAATGATATGAATAACATATAAAATAGAGTACATAAGATGATAAATAATAAACATATCCTTATTCTTTTTAGCTTTAGTTAACAAGCATGTAAAAATAATACTTAAGTAAGTAATTTATAATATCATCATCATCATCAAAATTTAAGGCCGTACCTGAATATTCCGGGGTCCAGTGCTGCCCCCATTTAAAATAAATCATTTCAAAGAAAACAGAGACATCATTTAAAATTTTGCTAATACCTAGTCCTAGACAACCCTTTAAAGTATTTTATGAACTACTGTTTACAGTTTAAAGTGAGAACGTTAAGCTTTACTACGCATATTTGCGAAAAACGGCCACTTTTGGTATATTCAGAACGCGCAAAACAAGATCATTTGAACCAGCATCTAGGCATTTTTCTGAAAACCGAGGTTAAGAGGACTTACCATGTTTTTGACGGCGCAGTGTACAAACGTGCTTAACTTTCTTAATTAATAGACTTCGCAAGGCTGGTCGACCTTCGCGCACGCATTTCTTTCTTATTCAGTAAATTAACTCGAGCCATTCTTTATGAACCGATTTTCAACCATAAATTGGTATTATTACTAAGATTTATTAGCGATTATTAGTCATAAATTTTTGCAACTACTCAGATAAAGATAATCGTAGCATTTAGCCTTGAACGCGTGTAAAACGTGGGAGATGACCAAAAATAATACAGATAGATTAGAAGCGTTAGAATTGTGGTGCTGGAAAGAGCATGAAAAAATAAGTTGGACACAAAAAGTAACAAACAAAAATGTATTAGAAGAAAAGGCAAATATTACAAATCATACAAAATAAAAAAGGGGAAAATGTTCAGTCATCTACTACGACACGATGTGTTCTTTAAAACAATAAATAAAGGAAAGATAGAAAGAAAAAGAGCAGTAGGAAAACCCAGAAGCAGACTTTTTTATCACCCAAAAAAAAAATGAAATGTGAAAACATATAAGGAGATTAAGGCCGTAGCTGAATTTTCCGGGGTCCAGTGCTGCCCCCATCTATACTAATATTATAAAGCGGAAGAATTTGTTTGTTTGTTTGTACGCGCTAATCTCGGGAACTAATGGTCCGATTTGAAAAATTCTTTTTTGTTGGGTAGTCCATTTATAGAGGAAGGCTTTAGGCTATATAACATTACGTTCCGACAACCACGCGAACGAAGTCGCGGGCACAGCTAGTATAAAATAAATCATTTCAAAGAAAACGGAGACATCATTTAAAATTTTGCTACTACTAAGTCCTAGATAACCCTTTAAAGTATTTTATGAACTACTGTTTACTGTTTAAAGTGAAAACGTTAAGCTTTACTACGCACATTTGCGAAAAACTACCACTTTTGGCAAATGTGCGTAGTAAAGCTTAACGTTCTCAATATCTCTTAACGTTATCTAGGGCTGGGTAGTAGCAAAATTTTAAATGATGTCTCCGTTTTCTTTGAAATGATTTATTTTAAATGGGGGCAGCACTGGACCCCGGAAAATTTAGGTACGGCCTGCGGAGGAAAAAGAGTAATTGAAAGCACTCCACCGGCAAGAGCGTGGCTCTTAAATACAAGTATAGGTAATAAATGTTAAAATCTTTAGAATTTTTTTCATCATTGTTATAATTATGTTGTAAGTGGCAATTTCTCCTCAACTAAATTTAGTTGATTATTTTTCCGACCCAAATATCGACCAATAGAATTGCACCATTCGACGTCACGTGGTACAACCTACATGGTATTATACTGATAATTTTTTGATTATTTTCTCTGTTGTACCACGTGACGTCGAATGGTGCAATTCTATTGGCCGACATTTGGGACGGAAAAATAATCCCCCGAATACCACACGAGCTTCAAAATTATCTGGCATTTCCCTCAAGGTTCCCTGCAAACAAATAAAGTCGTCAAGTTTTTCAGGAAAAATCACTCGCGCTTCGCGCTCGTGATTTTTTAACCTGAAAAACTTGACTCCTTCATTTGTTTGCAACGAACCTATCGGGAAATACCCGATAATTTTGAAGCTCGTGTGGTATTATAAGTGAGTATTATTTTAACTAAATTTAGTTACATATAATTATATTTAAGAAAACTTGCCATTGGCTGAATTAATTATTTTTATTTAGAACTCGTATAAAGAAAGGGTTGTTAAATACTTTTTTTTTATAACCGGTGCTGGAACGAGTTTGTAGGAAATTAATTTGATTTTATTATAACTTTGTTATGGGCGGGAAAGGTTAAATATTCGGTTGACGAAATCAATTTTTGTTCAGTAACATCCAAAAAGTATGAACATATTACCTTTGACAATGTGGAAAATTCTGCTAAATTACGTGCCTTTTTTTAGTATCATACTGTTTCCTTTTTTTTTTTTTAATTTAATATTATGTTATACATTTTTATATACATATCGGTTACAACAAATTCAATATCTTCTTTCATTAATTCTTATTTCATGAGTTTCGTACCGGTACTCGTACCTGAACTTATCAGTTTATTTGTATTTACATAAAAAAACCGGTCAAGTGCGTGTCGGGCCATGTGCAGTGTAGGGTACCTGTTTTACGTTACTAACAACTGTCGAACTGTCTAATTTTCAATTGAATTTGTAGGAAATTTTCTTTTTCTGAGTAACTTGGACCCTACTTAGCCCTGATAGTTTTTCTTTTATTTCATTATATATACTACTGCTGTGAATTTTTTCATGTGTTCATATATAACCGTTTAGCGGGGAGACACTTGACTCTAACAAAAATATGCATTTATTGTTAGAATCAAGTTACTTTAAAACCATATATTTTACAAGCGAATCTCTGCGCACTAAATCTAAAAATGGTGTTCAAAAACTTTTAATATTTTTTTAAGGCCTATTTTGTTGACTAGGCCTTTAAAAAATATTGTAAGTTTAAACACATCACGCCAAGGGTAAGTCGAGAAAAAAATATTTCCACTTTACATGTATGGGAGCTACCACGGAGCTACGCTAAAATAAAATGCTAACAGCTAATAGGTTCTTGTCCTTTCTATTATCCTATTTTTAGCCTGTGTTACTTACTAGCTCAAACGAAGAAGAAAACGACATTAATTGTGTCAACTCCTATTAGGCACAGAAGATTTATAGCGTGACTAAAAAGCACTTTCAATATCGTAACGACAAGCATTAGCAATTGATTGATACCAATAAACGTCTTATTAATTTGAGCGCCGATCCGGTCTAGACCAAGAGCCCAGGGCCTGACTTTATTAATTTTCTCAGTAATAATTAATGTGGGATTAAGTAGTGTTAGTATACTTTTAGTTGTGCTTTTTGTTTACGCGTACACGCTAGCTTGGGCCGACAACTAATTTACTAGTGCCAGGTACCAAAGGTAGGAAAAAACAGTATCAACTTTTCTTATATTTTCAAAGCTCATTTTTACGTTTGTTTCAGAGAATATTCAAAAAATTTACAGCCAGCTACTTCCCAGCCAATACTTTAAAAGCTTTAAAAGTCCTAAAAAATTATGAAAGTTTACTTATTTTCTCAGTCTTTATTTTTATGCAGGGTGACTTTTTATCCACCGGCCACCACCATAATTTTTGGAGCAAGTTTAGTCCATGATACTGAACTACGTTATATATAAAAAGTTATCAAAAATCGATAAAAAGCCTGTATATGACTAGCTGTTGAAAGCGTGGCTACGCCTGGCAAGGTAATGAATTTATAATAATAACGTTAGAATGAAAGTTTATTGTGTCTATATATTTTTGTAGGTTTACTTGGGAAATTCACTCAGTGCTAAAATTTGATAGCCTAAGATAAGCCTTAATCAAAAGATGATCTTATGATAACTTTTACATAAAAAAATTTGATAACTGGTCCAAAGAATCATTCGAGAGGATGAGCAAAAATCTGAATCTTATCAATAGGATTCGTCTAGCAATCTGTTACTATTTTGATTTTTGACTTTGGGTCTTATGGTTCTGGATTTTGTCTACACCGTAAGGGAAAAGACGTTATCAGTATGTAAGTTGAAAAGTTCGGTGGCTCGGCAGGAGTACGCATTACTAGCGCTTGCGCAAGTTAAGCGATGCCGGGCGTGGTCCTCACTTGTATGGGTGGCCACTGCTGACCAGTGACCACAAGTAGCATACACATTTTCTTGAGCTCTTCCGGGCACGTTAAGCCGTTGGTCCCGGCTGTCATCATTAGGCTATGTATGGCACATACCAGCTTAAAAATCTGACAACAGTGTCATTTACACACACGAAAATCAACAAACAAACAGGTATGTGTGAGTCGAAACCAAGCAGGGTTGACACTTTACCTCAAATCAGTACAGTATCTTCTGTATTTTATCACAACGGCAGTGCAATGAAACAAATCGTAAACAATGTTATCACATCTCCCTGGATCAACGAAGCTCGGCAAGAGTAATAGAATTGTTAATGAGACTGTACCGTAGGCGTCGGGGGCGTCGAGCGGACGCCTACTGGAAAATATGGAGAATACAGAACTGAGAATGGGAGTTTTCATTGACATTTTCGAAAAATCTAAGCTAAATCATGAAAGCAAAACATCGCGTGTGTAGTGGTAGTGGAGCCCAAGAAAGGATATTGGGATTTACTCGAGCACGACAGATTACGAAATAGAGTTTTATTTTCGCAAATAATAATAGTAGACAACTCACAAAATAACAATTACAAAAAGTAAAGAAAAAGACATGACATGGTTACAATATAATAAATAACAAACAAGCAGTCATGTCAAAATTACAGTACAATATAACGTTAATATAATGTTAGTCTAATAATGAAGTTGGGAAAAGCCATAGGAAATCAGTAATAAAACGTCGACACCCGGCCCAGCAGTGGGACACTGAAATAGGCTGATAAAAAAAAAATACTCAAAGCATTTGATTAAAAATAGAGGTCCTAATAATCGTCGCATTTTGGGCAAGCACGACTAAACAAACTGAACCGTCTCTATAATCATCTGACACGCTTGAGTGTTTCCATGTAATTGTTCTTTAAAAACCTGTAGACGCTTCCCCCACCAAAAGATACACATTATAATATAACCTTTTATTATTTTTATCATCCAATCTTCAAAATCCAATAGGTTCTTACGACGCTCGAGTAAATCCCAATTTAGCATCATTGGTCCCCTACTATGCCGCAGGGAAACGTTTAACTTTATAAATGTGCTCACTCGTGTTAAGATTTACCTAAAAGTTGAAAAAGATTTTTTTGTAGTGAAAGTGCATCCGATGCAAGAAACAGGGATTTTCGGCCCTTGTAGATTAGCTTGGCCAAAAAAGGTAAGTACTTAGTGCTATTATTGAATTCAGGAGTCACACAACGAATGATTTGCGCGAGCGTTTCTAAAAAGGCGCATTTTTGAATCGGTTGTACGCGAAGGATTTGCACGAAACACTAGTAAACTAGTTTACTAGTGTACAGGTTCCTCACGAGGATTTCCTTCGCCGGAGTTTTATTGTTAAAAGCTAAAACATCCTGTGTATAATTTCAAAATAATGATCTATTTTTCTGTGAATACTCTTTATTTTGTGCCTTGTGGCGTGCCAGCATCAATAAACGTGTACGTTTCGCTTTGCGACAACATTTTAATTGCCTTCTGCTCATATTTTGAATAACTATTCAGCCGACCCTGCCTTTGTCCGGTGAGTTTATTGATAATAAACTTTTCGGTGATCATTTTATTACTCTTCTAAGAATAGGCATATAATATGCGACTTGGAACGCATTGCGGTTGAATGCAACAATGCTTTTTCGTTTAAGTCGTTCATACGTAACTTACCACATTATTTTATTGTAAGTATACGTTTTGTTGCATTCAGGATACGGTAAAAGGTAAAGGCATAACTTTTCCTGTAAAGCAAGTAACCAGTTATTAGCGTTAAGTCCGCCAATTGTAAACAATTATTATTGTGGATCAATAAAGTTTTAATAAATAAATAAATTTCATACATAAAACATTAAAAGTAGGTAATCACAAACGATAAAATTCCCATCGCCATAATGAATGACTCGTCGATTCTCTAAACAAATCTAACGCTGCGATTTTGAAGAACATCTTCGTCGTCGTATATTACGATTTCTGCACTGCAGCGCCTTAGGGATACATTACCAGAAATGGAACACTGCGAATGTATCAAATAGCTTTTCTACATACATAGTGTCTCGATGATGGTGCCTAACGGCAATGTCTTGGGTGCCAAAGTATTAAAACTTTATTTTCTACAAATGTACCGAAACAAGATAAAGACAAAGCCTTAAGGCCCATTTACACAGTGCAAGTTTCTTGCCTGTTGCATACGAGTACAATTTTATTGCAGCAATAAATGATTTGTATGGCTGACGTTCTGTGTAGACCATGCAAGTTTTCTATTGCTTCAATTTAATTGTATGCAATAGGCAAGAAACTTGCACCGTGTAAATGGGCCCTTAGAAGTCCTAATGCAATTATTATTGCATCTACTATCAAGAAAGTCCGTGGCCGGTGGACTGCCTAAGCGCAATAATTAAACTGTGATGCCATCCTCACCTGGGGTTTTGTCTGATTTCATCTGAGACAGAGCTTTATTAATTTCAAATGGCAGAAAAGGTGGTATACCATTGAGATCTTGGTAGGACCTCTGTACGCTTTAAAATTAAAAATGTTTTTTTGCCAGACACTGTAAACAAAATTATGAATAGAATCAACTACAACAACAACTAATGTCGCATAATAAATATGGGAAAAACCAAAATAATCAATTGCCGTATTTTGTTTTTGCGCAATGGAAAAAATTCTATATGAGACCATTATAAACAACATCACAAATAGAATCAAATGAAAACACTAGTGTCGCGTAATATGTTTGGAGGCCCAAAATAACTGCAATTGCCGTATTTATTAACTGTAGTCTACATCCTTTGATAAATGTTCTTGGCAGCAGACGACTGTTTTATGCTACTGTTTAGAAAATTGAAATGTTTTCATTTAGCCTTCATTAACATGTTTTGGAGGATGCCAAATGTTCATTGGTTCGTTAGACGTAGCAAAATAAATCACATAGTTTATTTTGTTTACTTCTTAAAAAATAAGAGATAAGTTATAAGGTATTGAGTTTCATAAGTACATAATTTACGTATCGAAAATTGTTAAAAAAAAATAAGGGATGTAATATTCATGTTCAAACAGCATTTTTGTGTTGGATAAAGTTTTGAAAATTTAATCACAACACATCAGAATTTTTTTTTAAACACCACATTTGATATTTATTTGTATTTAGTTGGGTGTTCGAGATGTAATAAAAGAATTTCATAAACACTAAAATTAACAAATATTCAAGAAAATCTCTGGAGAGACCTACGATCAGCAATAGACTACCTACTTAAGGCTGAAATAATGATAAATAAATATTTATGGACAAATCACACTGATCGAGTTAGCCCTAAAATAAATTTAAACCTGTAATAAGATAAAGTAACTCAACGATACAATATTTTAATTATTATTTTTACGAGTAATACGAGTAGCATTACAGTGCTCGGAAATTCATCCAAATTAAAAATGAATTTTTCATCACATATTTTTAATTTGGATACAATATTTTATAATAAATACATATGTATTGTATATAGATAAACACCCAAGACCCAGAACAGTTTGAAAAAGACTATTTTCCATCTTACCCTGTCTGGGGATCGAACCCAGGACCTCCGCCTCCGGAGTGACGGACTAGCGTGTTAACCATTACGCCACAAAAGTCGTCAGAATGATGTGAATGAATCTTCATTCACAACATTCTGACGACTTTTGTGGCTTTTCTTGTCATCTGACAAGAAAATGTGACATTCTACGGGTAAAGGTACCTTATGGACGCTGGCACTTACGACATTGTGTTTATTCATACTAAGTTAAATGTACGAATTATTTTTCTAAACGTCTTAAGCGCCAGCGTCCACAAGGTACCTTTACCTGTGGATCGTCACAAATAGTTTTGGAATATGTAGGCACCTAAATATGTATAATTATTGAGCCATCACAACAAGTGGCGCGTTGTAGAAAAACTAAAAAGTTATGACTTTAATCAATATCGAATTGAAACCAATCTTTTCCTTTGAACTTTATGTCCAAAATACAGAAATCATCGAGTACCCTCAAACATACGTTTAAAATGGTTATTCCTACGAGCACATTTAGATCCAACTGGCAAAATCCATGAATTTTAGACTAAAACCGCGCTTGCCAAAGCATTAATTACCATAGCATATAATATAGCAGAATGTTATAAAGCTGACGAATATAAGAATACGATGAACGAGTAGCTAATGTCAGATGGTCGGGCGATGAGATGTTGACCTGAAAAAGTCGCGAATGTAATATGCATACCGTAGAGAATACACGAGAATTTCTTGTGGGAGTATTGCTGTGACAACATGATGAGAGCCGGGCATTGTCCTGTTGTTAAAATTAGATATTTTTAAATGCGTGATATGATTGTTTATCATCAATATTTGACAGAAAAGTTGGTAGCATTGTAGGATTTGTAGGTAGGATTGTATATGATTTAAAAAATTTAAAAAAATATCACTTTTTTATTTTTTTTATTTATTTATTTCAACATAGCTTAAATCTATTAATACAGTTGTGAACCAATACGACAGAGAAGCAATCAATTATTGTAACACATTATATACAAAGCTGTTTTTATAAATTCGCTCAGATCGCTCGCTCAATATCTTTATTATCATATCTCTTAATAATAGTCACTTTGTTTTGTTTTTCACAAATCTTGACGTCAAATCGTTACTTATAGTTAAGTTTACGCCGCTTCCTAGCCGCAAGAGCAGAAGAAGAGGCAACAAACTGCACTGCAAGTTTTCTTCAAAGACGTCAACTAACAAACTTAAAACTTAAAATTAGTTATATGGATAGACTGAGATTACATTGTTTGTTATGTCATAATTAAATTGAATTATAAGAGTAAGGCAGTACTCAGGCTCCACTGAAGCCAAACGAGGAACCGGGAGAACCGAGGTATCAGGTAAGGAGCAAATTCAAAGACAATGACAAAAAAATACCACCTTTACAAACCCATGCGCAGTAAGTACCTCGTTGATGCCAGTGTAACGAAAAACTTGAAGATAGTTTTCTCATGAGACATAAACTTTCATCGTCATTTTCTCATGTTTACACAGGCCGGAATCTCCTAAGGTACGCGCAATATGCGTCCCCGTTCCCCGTCCCCGCACCTCTCCCCCGTTTTCGCCTCGATGACTCACGTTGGCCGTCAAGAACCGGGGGAGAGGTGCGGGTGCGGGGAACGGAGACGCATATTGCGCGTACCTTAGGAGATTCCCTTCTGTTTACTCTTACTGTATTCTGTGATGTTTATTTTAATTATTGACTGAGCGAGCGAAGCGTCTCAGCTTCACGATTGGCCAAACATGCCTTTGTCTGAATGTCTGTTTTCGCCTAGTCGCAAGTTAGGTTCGCAACGATTTTGACGAAATTTGGAACACAAGTTCCATGATTTAATTTTTTTTTCCGTACAAAATTTAATTTTTTTAGGGTTCCGTACAAAAAATAAAAAAAACGGAACCCTTATAGGATCACTCGTGCGTCTGTCTGTCCGTCCGTCTGACAGTCAATTTGCTCCGAATCTACTGGACCGAATCAGGTGAAATTTGGTAGGATGGTGTAATCGTATGACCCAAACACACATGTGCAAAGTAAATATTTTTTTTTTAAATAAGCGTCCTTTTTGGGGGACAAATTAGGAAATTTTCCTTACTGTTTCATGTATCAAATGAAAGGGCTCGTTATGAGGATCTCAAATATATTTTTGTTCTTCTTCTTCGTCTAAGCGCGTTCCCGGTTGCATCTTCAGCTGTGCTGCTTCGGAGCCCGGGGTTTCCCGCTTTTTCTTCTCCAAATATAACATGCATGTCAATGGTCACCCAAGGATGCCAAAGACCTAGCGAAATGAAGAAGAAATAGCCGGAACAGTTTAAATGATTTGGCTATAGTTTTACGACCGGCCGCCTGCCTGACCCTGATTTTGTATTTTTTTCAAAATTTTATGGGGATCAGGGGGGGATTGATGGATTTCAATCGTTGATGCACCTAAGGACTTCATTCTAAAGAAGATGTTGCAAAAAATCCAAAAGGTGGAAGTGAAGGGGGAAAAGGGGGAAGTGAAGGGGGAAAAGAGGGGAAGTGAAGGGGGAAAAGGGGGAAAGTTTGCTGTAGCGTTATATATGGACGGATTTCATTGAAATGGCTTTGCTAAGCCAGGGGAAAGAGAAAAGTGTCGGTTATTGCATGGTTATTAGAGCTCGTGAGGTCTACGTTCTCACATAATCACTAGTATATTTTATGTTTTCGTTTACAATTCGAGAATGTCCATATTATATATATATGTATATATATATATATACTAGCTTTTGCCCGCGGCTTCGCCCGCGTAGATTAGGGGTATGAAAAATAGATGTTGGACAATTCTCAGACCTACTCAATATGCTCACAAAATTTCATGAGAATCGGTCAAGCCGTTTCGGAGGAGTACGGGAACGAACATTGTGACACGAGAATTTTATATATAAGACGAGAATTTTATATATAAGATTATTTAAACTCTCTGTTATTTCATCAATTTTTACTTCATTTCCGTATTTTACTGTTTAATATCACTAAATTATTGTTTTAGGTACATTATTTTCTTCATTGCACCACCTTTTATTTTTCAGTACAATTCCTGTCACCCATTGACTTATATATTACTATCATTGCTGTCACCTAATGTAGCCTGTAAGAGATTGCCTTGTATTGGTGATAAAGCCACCTATTGCATACCTATACTGTACCAGGCCTGTGTCACTCCCATTGACATGAATATATAGACTCGGCGTCTTCAAACACGGCCATGTCCTTTTTGGTAATATAGACTAAACACGAGAGTAGTACAGAAAGGTCAATTTATTTTTACATACCTACTATTATAATAAATGTATTTTAATAAATGCGAATGTTAATAAGTATGGCTGGATGTAGGGATGGGTGTATGGATGGTTGTATGGTTGTATAGATTTTTAGATTGTACACTCACGACTATCATATTTATAAAGGTAAAAGTTAAACTGCACATATCTGTTTCTTTGGTAACCTTTTATTATTCTTACTTAATTTCTTTACATAATGCTTTGCACTAGAAGAAAGTGATTTCTTGTACTTGTATACCTTTTTGGTGTTTTAGCCGCGTAGTAGTTACGAGAAAACCGAATTATAGGGACAAACATAATAAAACATCAAAAATGTGCAAGCGGCCATCTTGGACCCAAATCTGATAGCAGTTTCAAGTTGCGCGGGGCACTTGTAGGGGTACAGCCCCCACATACAAAATTTTTGAGCCCTCGGAGGTCCTAGTGAGACGTTACGAGATATGACTTCATTTTATAAAGGATTTATAGGATTTTAGGAAACTTTTGTAAAGCATTTATAGCATATGTAGATAAAAATTATAAAACTGAAACATTTTTAAACGTTTTACAAACATTAATAACTGAGTAGCAAACAAATAGTTTTTCGATGCTTCCATGAAGAAAGTGAAATGTAGGCATATTTATGATGTCTACATTTCACTTCTGTTTTGTTAGTCTATGACGAATTATTCCATCGGTTGACAGATCATTCACTCATTTCATTCATTATAGCAGCCGAAATTTTGCAATCCGTATTTAATTTTCAATCAATGAAATCTAGTTACTTACCGATGGAAAGTTATTCCTTCATATTTTGCTTTGTTCTTTGAATTACTAGTGCAGTATCTCAACACACACCAAGGCATTTTTGACTAAGTTGACAGTGTTTTCTTTAATGAATTGTGGAGTGTTTTATTCGCGTATTGCTAGCGAGTGACTAATGTGAGGTTGATAGCATATGATGAACAGAACACAACTGTAGTATGTGGCGTCTTCTCTAGTACGTAAGTACATAGATCTCGTTGGTCACTCCCCGTTTAAGTATCGAAAATGTACCTACATTATTACTATGCGCGCAGGCGGCCAGTATCTATCCGGGTAGTAAATTCAGTTATACGAATCGTTTGTCCAGAGCAATAAGAATGAAATTGGCTTGCAATGGGTGTCTAGATATCTATAAAAAGATGCTGAGTTCTGACGTGAGCTAAATTAAACCATATCGCTAGCCACATTGAGTAGATATTTCTTTGAATTTATTTGCTACTTGAGACTTCAGTACGTTAGTATTATTTATTCTGTGACTGTACTTATTTTTGAATATTATTTATGTACTATGTTTTTGCCGCAATAAAGTGTTACTTACTTACACATTACATATCATTTCGCCTTTTACTCACATTGGTAGGCAAAGACTATATATAGACTTCCTATTGCTACGAACTATGTCCATGACTCCTTCATTAAATATACAAATATTATAGTTGTGCAAATATGCTGGCGGAATTTGGCACTCCAACGTAACTCATTGCTATGCAGTTGCTAAACCCGAGCAATTCAGTATGCAAAGTACAGTCAGACAACACAAACGGACTGGACTTGCTGATGAGTGATGAGCGATGAGTTGGTTATGAACAAAACAACTTGGATTTTGGGTGTGTTATCGTTTCGTTTCTTCATCTAACCTCGTTCCTTGTCGCATTCTTAACTATGCTGCTTCGAAGCCCAGGATGCGTTTTTCTTCTCCAAATATAATATGCATGTCCAAACATGTCATGGTCAAACATGCCAAAGACCTTGTGAAGTGAAGAAGAAATAGCCAGAACAGTGCAAATTATTTGGCTATAGTTTTACGACCTGCCGCCGCCCGTCGGTAATCCTCTTTGGAAAATAAACAGTTGTGTAGGTCTCTCTTATCATCATCATCAGGGCATTTTAGGGTTCCGTACCCGAAGGGTGCAAACGGGACCCTATTACTGAGACTCCGCTGTCTGTATGTCTGTCACAGGCCTCTATTTCTTGAACCGTAATAGCTAGACACCTGAAATTTTCACCGATTATGTATTACTGTGGCCGCTACAACAAAAAATACTAAAAATAATAAAAAGTTGAAAATTAAAGGGGGTCGTCATACAAAAAACGTGTTTTTTTCAGCCGTTTTTAACTCGATCTCTTGAACCGTAATAGCTAGACACCTAAAATTTTCACCGATTATGTATTACTATGACCACTATAACAACAAATACTAAAAATAAGATAAAGTTAATAATTAAAGAGGGTCGTCATGCAAGAAACGTGTTTCTTCAGCGTTTTTAAACATTGTACGGTGGTACAGAACCCTTCATGTACGAGTCCGACTCGCACTTGCCCGTTTATTTAGACTCCACTGCAGGAACACGACCCTCTCTGTATTACTAGAGCCATAGCTAGCGCAGTCAGAGGACTAGGTCTCTCTGTCTTAGAGATAAGCGACGCTGTCTTGTATTTTGACGATCAATAGTATACCTATGCCATTATAAAGATATACTTATGTATGTTTTCCGATGTCTATGAGTATAATGAAATGTCTTTGGTTACCTGGAAGAGATTGCGTACACGATATCTGTTTTGTATCATAATTTTTTTAGTTCAATAAGATTTTAACACAATGACTGATAAACTAACCTATATAGTCATGATATTTTGAAATAGTCGAACTTACTAAGATCACTTTAGTCAAAACATATTGTCGAAATTTTACGTCAAAAAGTATTACAATTTTTTTGTGTTCTTGAAGAAAAAAAAAAAAGAATGTTTTTTTTAAATATCCAGGACATGCGTCACGATCCTGTTAGCAACACAGGTGTGAATGAATGATAAAACCACCATGTTAAATGGGAGTTGTGACGAGAATTTAAATTTTAAATGGCATGGCGACCAAATTGTTTTGTGCGCATTTGTATTCTGTCCTCCGATCGTTTTGCCGTAATTGACTTCGAGGCCGTAAATTAAAATGGTTGTCGCTGAATGAATGCTTGTGAAAACTGATATATACATGGTGTTTCAAAAAAAAAGAAATAAACTTTGAAACAACTATTTTTTTTGAAATATATAAAAGGAACAATTATATTTTATAAATAAATAAACATATGAAAGCATTTTTGCCCAAGCTGAAACATAGACACTCTGCTGATGTCTCTGTCTGATGCTGCGTGCTTGCTCGGTCAAATATGGCGGACTGCGCTTATAATTCAAGGATTATTTGGCCTTTCCAAAACTCCCTCTACAGCAACATTATCCCAGACGCTCACTTTGACAGCAAGTTCAGTTCATGAAACCGATTACATTACTGCGACAACCTCTTTTACATGTCTACGAGTAAAAAAGGTTGACTTGAGGAAATCGCTTTGTACAGTTATACAGTTTGATTTTGCACCTCCTAGCTTGGAATCAGAATCATTAAAAGAACACAAAAAATAGGGTCTCGTTGGCACACCTTGGGTACGGAACCCTAAAAAGTTTCGTGCTTAGTAAATATGTAAGTTATATAACATGTATACAAAACGCGATAGTTAAAGAACCAATATTTATCTTAAGTTGTTCTTAAATGGAATGCGATGCGGCTTACCTCAATTTGCACGTATCTTAATAGTTTTGCTTGATCACGATCCGTTGTAATATAATAATAACATCCACATTTGAAATTCTGTCGAAACATCACAAGGACTTCCATTAGTCCACGTTCCATTAAACACCTTTTGCAAAGGCTTCTGTCTTCAGTCAGCAACCTCTCAATTTGCGTGATGTACGCGAACAAACTTAACATACATCCAATTTATTAAATTCTGGACTCTATTCCTTTGTTTTATGGTTCTAAAGTGGTGTATTTAGGTGTATAAAGTTGGTATTCATGCTTGCGATTTCAATTAGAGCGGTAGTACCACGTGACACGATTTAAGGTTGACGCATCGTTAATTTACCAACATGTAGTTACATATAAAAAATATCTATTTTATGTATTCGCTTTATACACGACAAAATTTATTAACTTAATAACATTATGATGAAGGAAAGAAAACCATTAAGACAAGCATTTTTAAATCGGAAATGAGGAAATTTTTAGGAGAACAAAAGTCACTAACAAACCGATGGCCGATGGGGCAAAAAGATTTTCGGAAAGCGACCATGTATTGGCCAGCAAAGCGTAGGATCACAAAGTGGTCAAATGACTTGACCAAGGTCGCTGAGAAGCGCTGGATGCAGGCCGCTCTAGATCGGTAATTTTGGAAATCCTTGGGAGAGGCCTATGTCCAGCAGTGGACGTTATGCGGCTGAAATGATGATGATGAATTTTTAAATTTATTTTTCTTGTAATATAGGTATATTATTTATTAATGAGTATTTATTTGAAGTTACTAAATCAGTCTCACAGAACCTTTCATTTTTTCACATTAAAGCTATGCTAATGCCCTTCAAAGCGGAAAAAAACATCCACCCACATCCATCCCTACTAAAATTAGCATTAATAAAATAAGTAAGATATTACCTTTATTACTTATTCGGCTTTTCACAAGGGGTAGAAAGAATCAGGTCTAGATAAAAGTGGTTGAAAAAAAGGGAGGCTTTTGCCGAACTATGGGACCTAAATGGCTAAATAATAAAAACCGGTCAAGTACGAGTCGAACTCGTACATGAAGGGTTCTGTGCCTCCGTACAATGTTTTATAACGCTAAAAAAACGTTTCTTGTATGGTGACCCTCTTTAATTTATATCATTATCTTATTGGTATTTGTTGTTATAGCGGCCACAGTAATACATAATTAGTGAAACTTTCAAGTGTCTAGCTATTACGGTTCAAGATATAGAGCCCTGTGACAGACGGACGGACAGACAGCGGAGTCTTTAATAGGGTCCCGTTGGTAGCCTTTGGGTACGGATCCCTAAAAATATCTATACAAACCGCAGATACCCAAAGTATTACCTTAATATGTATGTAGGTTGTTATTCATATGCTCTTCGTCACATCCCTGTAATGGAACTCATGCCCACTTAATGTCTTGTCCTCTTCATTCGATTACCGAGAATGGTCCTGTGTCCTGTCCTGTGGTATCCACTTAAAATCCATTGTTGATTCAAAATCAAGTCTGACAAATTAAACAACGGATTTAGAGGTACACATTATATTGATATACAGGGTGTTAGTAGTTGTGCGAAACAAACGTAATTACCACGGCCGGCGGCGCGGCGAAGGTAGGTGCCTAGTTGACTACGGTGTCCATGAAACCACGTACGAAAAAGGAAATTTTAATCATGAAAATGTATAAAAACTATAAGCGTATTATTTTGAATACTTGCTCGAGTCCTTTTATTTTAGCGTTCAGCATCCGTGGTTTAAATGACAAGAGTGTTTATACTAACAACCTGTATGTAGGTCCAAAATAGTAAAAGCATGTGATCACATCAAGTACCTACTTACGGAACTTTCCCTGTAGAAGTTAGTAAGTACTATCAAAATTTTTATTCTTTTATTTTGTGTTTTTTACATACGTATCTACGTATAAGTACTGAAAAAAATTAATTACAATTTAAAATTTCTAAAACAAATACTATTCTTACTATTAATACTAAATACTTTAATTTATTAAAAATTAAAGATAAAATTCTTTGTCAAATTCACCACACCGAGGCAACATACCCAAAATACTGGCAGCATTTCCCCGCTGAATGGCGATGCTTATGCGCTGTGCGAGTAAGCTGCCAGCTCTTGGATCTCCAATTGCCTCGATGAGGCCCGATGTAATTTCTTTAAAATAATCTTGCATCAGGGCCCCAAGTACTCATTGTCTCCACTAACAGAGAAGCTTTAATTGAGCGCATTACTAGGCATAAAATAGATTTTGAACATAATTTCCCTAGGCGTAAAGTTTTTAGGAAAATGACACTAAGCAAAAAATAGCAACCTCAGATTTTGATTAAAAAGGAACAAAATCTGTGAATGAATCTGCATAATGCCACAAATAACAAGATAATGTAAAAGTTTACATTATTTTGTTATATTGTAGTCTTTTAAATTATCTCCTTATTTTTATTAATTTATTAAATTGTAATTAAATTTATGTCATAGAAAATCTAATAATATATAAATACCTAAAGTTAGCTAAAACTAAAAAGAACCTAAAACTGAAAACCTTAAAAATAGAATATAATATCTAAAATATATTATTAAAAGGAGTCCCTTTAGGCAAGGTTCCGAAGATACTGGCAGCGTTTCCCCTTTGAATAGCTAGACTGATTCTTTGTCCGAGGTAGCTACCAGCTCTTCAGTCTCCTGTGATGTCGACTAACCTTTTTGTTATTTCCTTAAAAAGCCTTATAGCGCTAGGACCCCACGGACCCAGGGTCTCGACACCGAATGGGACAAAATCATATTCGGAGCCTAGACCCCTGTGTTTCCATGCTTTAGCTTTTTCTGCCGCTTCACAAGCCGCACCAGCTCTGTTGTTGGTTCCATGTAGATGGGAAGGGGCCAGCGTGTCTGAACAGGTTGCATCCCATACCAGCACCCGGCCCATCTTCCATGGAATCAAACTCATACTTTCCAGTCTCCTGCCATCGTCTCTTGCAATACCAGTCGGCTCAAGTAGACTTGGCACGTTGATGGTGTCAAGGGACCGGCGTATGATATCGTTAAGAGCGGCATGTCTCGAGAAGTATACACTAAAAGTACTTATTTGTATTATGAATATACTTACTCTATCTAAGAAAATCAAATAAGCAATATACGAATATATTATTACCAGGAATAAAGATTTTAACCATAATATCACTAGGCATCATACCAAATCGCTGTCTGTTTAGACCCAAAATGCTATGTCTGCCCCATTAGGCATAGGAAGATAACACTAAATACATACAGTACATACACATGTATGTACAGATAATGTCAAAAATTAGAAAATAATGATCTTTCGATTTAAGGTGAATATAGAAGCAAATGGCCTTGAAGTGGCCCCCTTATTAGAAATAAATTTTTAACTCATAAATATGCAACTAATTTCCATATTGCTAATCGTCAAGCACTAGATAGATAGCCCTTAAAATTATTTTATGAACCACCGTTGAAAGTATTTACATCATTCCGTCTAGCTTTAACAATTTATTTCAAATGAGGGTGCCCCTTCAAGGCCATTTGCTTCTATGTTAACCTTAAAAAGTAACAAAATCTGAATCTATAATCTGCATGGCACCAAAAATAACAAGATAATGTAACTTTAGATAGAGTAATCTACGAAAATATTATTGTAGACGCGTTAACAGATGACGCGTATCTATAATTAGATCCGCTTTCAGCAGCTGACATAACATTTCGGAGGTAATTTCATTTAAGAGGAACATATTAAACATTACGTGTTGCTAATTATACGTTGCTGGTATATATTCTACGAATAGTATTATTTGGTTGTATCCTTACATTAATATTTCTGTTTCGCAACACTGCAAATTATTTTACGGCCCTGGATACAAGTCCTTTAGAGCCTATCTTTGTTACTTCTATATTCCTAAGGTTGGTGTAGTCCTTTGATTGCTTCTACAGAGCTTCTGGCGACAAATCTATACGGTCCATTGGTTTTCATAGCCGATTGAGTGGTGGATGGCGCCTAAAGACGCGCACCGCAGTCCGCATAACAAGTATCACTACAATACAACCGCACTAGATAGTACTGTCTGCTTTAACTATTTCACTTGTCTTTCATAAGCATGAGTATTTATAACACCAAACTATAATACACCAATTTTACATGATAAGTCCACTAGAATCGATTTGCAAAATAAATTAAAGCAAACCGCATTTGTACCTCTTGACTTGCAACTCTTCAAGGATTTTTTGTATATTTTTGGTTTTACTTTTAAATATGTAAGTATAAAATTATCATGCCGTATCAATGGCAAACGGCATGATAATTTTATGCGAATTATAATAGAAGGCGAAATAGAAGGAAGGAGGGGAAGAGGAAAACCAAGGCACAGCTGTATGAAGCAAGTCAAGGAAAAGGTGATAGCAGTGTCGTACCTTCTTCTTCTGTTCGTGTCGATTGGGTCAAAGACACATTATATTTTGTTCCTCCAGTATGTCGCCACTCTTATGCCACTTTCCGACGCCGTGTACAGGTCGTGTCTCGTGCAGCTGGTCGGGCACGAAGGACACGAGAGAAGGTGCTGCATGGTCTGATCGGACTGACCACATTGGCATCGGGCCTCTGTTTTTTTAATATGTGTCGTACCAAGACGTCAAGAGGCTGGCGGAAGATAGAACAGAATGGAAGAAACTCCAACGAAAGGGAGTGTTGCTCTTAAATTTTCATGAGAATGATGTATATGTATCGTGGAGCAATCGACTGAGGTAAATACTTTTCGCGGGAAGAGAAGCAGCTGGTACATACGTTTGTAAGTTTTTTCTTTTCTCCCAGACCAGCATGGAAGATTATATATTTTTTTAAATGTGTAAATACTACTAGTACTTATATACTTATGTCTGTATGATAGTACCAAGAACACTATGTTGCGGGTTTCTTCACGCATAATAGCTTCATGTCAAGGATCTGCGATTGCATTACGTGCGTATGTAATAAATTATGTACTACGAGGATGTTTGTTTTTATACAATGTCAAAAAATAAGAAATCGCAACTCCAGTTATATAAAGTTTCTTTAATTATCTAATACACTTTTCCTGTCTTTTTATTCATCAAAGACAAAGTTTTTATACATACGAGTATGCCAGATTTTATCAGGTTGTTAATTTTGCGCCATCAAAGTAAGTTAATAAATAATTCTTATTCATACTAATTCGGAAAGATTCTAAAAATTGTTACGGACTTCAAATATCGACCCGGGATCACAAAATCAAATACCGGATAAATCAATAAAATTCCCTTGTTTTATACTATATTCTATCGCCGAACCTTTACTTAATTAAAATGAGCGATAGCTGTGCTGTTTTAACAACTAGTGAAATTTCGTTATTAACACATTGAAAGAAATAAATATTTGTGTATTACTTACCCTCAGAACAAAATTTCCCAAAGCTCATTTTATACCGGCTAAACTAATATCATATATAACGACCTATTTGTATACATGGATTACGCGGTGAATGCTTTGTACACGGTATCCCTAAATAATTCCTGGGGCTGCTTATTTCTGGACTCGTAAAACGTTATTACTAAAAATAACCGCACGAACCTTTGTGAGGACGTACCTGCCTGCTTGCACAGACTTCGCAATTATAAACTTGTTTTTATTGAAAAGTTTAATTTGATAGCAATTTTTTTTCTCATTTTGAGCTGGTCGTGGTCTTATCGATGGAATTTGCGCCAAAATTGTCGGACATCTAATTTATTCTCTCTTATTCCCAAAGAAGGTTGACGTCAGGCAGGTGGCCGGTCGTAAAACTATAGTCGAATCGTTTGAACTGCTCCGGCTATTTCTTCTTCACTTCGTAAGGTCTTCAGCATCCTTGGGTGACCATTAACATGCATTTTATATGTGGAGAAGAAAAAGCAGGAAAGCGCACCCCGGGCTCCGAAGAAACGCAGCTGATGCAACCGGGCACGCGCTAAGATGAAGAAAACCTAAAAGGAGTACACAATATAAAATTAAAGGCCAATTAACATACATCTATACTAATATTATAAAGCGGAAGAGTTTGTTTGTTTGTTTGTTTGTTTGTTTGTACGCGCTAATCTCGGGAACTAATGCTCCGATTTGAAAAATTCTTTTTTTGTTGGATAGTCCATTTATAGAGGAAGGCTTTCGGCTATATAACATTACGTTCCAACAACCACGCGAACGAAGTCGCGGGCACAGCTAGTAAATAATATAAACATGGTCACCTGAAATAAAACAACGAATTGAATAGAATAATGACTTAGTATTCAGTTTACCCTACAGATGAAGATGCAGAGAATGCGCTTAGATGAAGATCAAGTTTATTTTCTAGCGCATTAATATAACATGGCCCCTGCCTTTTCTTTTATTTGGAAGCCATACTCCGTCACCCGTGTGGTTCCGGGTTAGAACAAGATCACTCCATCTCTTCTTGTGGATGTCGTAAGAGGCGACTAAAGGACTAAGCACAAACATCTCGTGCTACAATTGACTTCTCAAGGAGGGTTCATGTCGGACGGCGGTAGGTTGTGAAACTTTTCGCACAAATACATTCGAGGGTTGACGTCAGGCAGGCGGCCGATCGTAAAACTATAACCAAATCTGTTCCGACTATTTCTTCTCCATTTTGTAAGGTCTTTGGCGTCCTTTGGTGACCATTGACATGCTGTTATATTTAGAGGAGAAAAAGTGGGAAAGCGCACTTCGTACTCCGAAGCAGCACAGCTGAGGATGCAACCGGGAACGCGCTTATACAAAGAAGAAGTGACAGAGGGCGTCGAGGCAACTACGAGTATTCATCAACCTAATGACGTTCTTACATGTCTCTGGAAAACGCTGGACGCAGGCAACTTAATCGTTTATTTAAAAATTCCCGTGGATTGGAATCCACATCCTCCGGATCACAAGACAAACGCCTTGACCACTGGACCACGGCGGCAGTATTTTAGGAACTCTTGGTGGAGGCTTATGCTCAGCAGTAGAAGTCATGCGGCTGAAATTCTGACCCAGTCTATATTTTTTACAAGTCTATGCAAATATACCTGTTGAAATTTGGGTGCCCTTGTGTAGGCGGGAATAGCTAACAAAGTTATCTGGCCTTTTTCTGGCATGTATCCTGTAGCGTTAGATATGTAAGGATCACATTAAGAATGCTGTTTTGAATATTTTCAGTTAAAACTCCAGCGTTACGTCAGAAATTAAATAGTTGCGACTTTCATTCTTTATACGAGTATAATTGAGCTAACACTAGTACTTATCAGATTTCTGAAGCTGCCTCAATACCAAATAAACCGATGTCCATTGATAACAGCCCAGACCAGAACCACAACGTGTGGACCCACGTGCGTAGCGTCGTCGCAACGCAAAAATTTCGACGCATTGCTGGCCACACAGGCGCTGCGTTATCGCAGCGTCGCTACAACATAGTCGCAATGAGGTACCCCTCTCCCGCTTCGATTCGGGGGCTTCAGTCAGTCGTGTGTGCGTTGCGTCGATACAACGCATTGAGTGTACACTGTGGTTATTTGTATGTATGGTATATAATGTAAGTCTCTCTATTAAACCATGGTGGAATCAAAACTGCGCTATAGTAAAAAATTTTGGGGAAAAAGTTATAAATACAATATGCATAAGGCTTTTGTCGCACAAAAAAGCGCTATACGTGCCATGGTTTGAATATCGCCAAGGGAATCTTGTGAAGAATACTTTAAAAGGCTGCAAATTTCAATAGTGCCTTCCCTATACTCGTAAATATTTATTATATTGACAGACTTTATTAAAAATAGAGCATTATATCAGACAGAGGCGGAAATGGTAGCACGTGAAGTCACTAGACGAAAAGATTTGAAACGTAGAATGGCTCCAGCACTGGAAATCGTGAAGCATTGCCCTCGTAATCAGACTATAGTACTATTTAATAAATTGCCATATGATCTGAAAACGGAGCGAAAGCTTTCGAAATTTAAAAGTCGCTTACGTATTTTACTACTTGAGAAGTGCTGCTATAGTGTTGAGGAGTTCTAATTGCTTCTATTTCTATATATGTGTGTATAATTAATTAATTTGTTGAAAAACAGATTTGCCGCTTTAAATTGGATTGTTAAAATTAAGTTATTAGATATAAGGGTGTACATATTATATTCGAATGCAATGTATTATTGTTACTGAATAAACAAATTGTAAAACAATGCAGCTGTACGGGACAGCCTATGTAAAATTAACACGTGCACGTAACCAATAGAATAAAATTGTTGTTAGTTAGGTTCAACTTAAATAAAGCATAGAAATCCGGTTGTTTCATTTTCCCTTTAGACAATTAAGTAGATAGATAGAATAAATTAAATAATCATATAGTTTAAAAATACCATGCAAGGATAGTTACGTACACGTGTTAGTTCGAATAGATAGATATAGGCAAATAGATAATTGTAATAGATAGTTTCCTCTGTAATAGATAGTGCTTTTTAATGGTTTATAGAATAGATATTTAAGAATTTAGATAATTGTAATAGAAAATTATAAATAAAGAAATATCCCTTAGCCAAGACGAGTCAAGGGGGTGCGGACAGAGAGGGGCATACAGAAATGCACGCACGGGATTGGCCGTTCGATCGGACGCACTAGAGATAGCGTGCGCCCGACCGTGCGAGCATAAAATAGACCGCAGGTAGCCCGCTCGACCACCATGAGAAACATCTCCGTGTGGTCATCAAAAATATCCCGCATGAAATCCACACGGATTTCATACTGCAGGATCTCAAATCCAAGAACCTGCCGATCCTAGAGGTACATAGAATGTACCGAAAGAAGGGTCCAAAAGTGCCATTTAACATGGTGCTGGCGGTCCTGGAATTAGGAAAGCCGGCAAAGGCAATATTTAATATCAAAAATATTGCCGGCCTCGAGGGCATTACGGTGGAAAAACCGTACAGAACAGGGCGTCTAGGGCAATGTCACAATTGCCAGCTGTACGGGCATTTAGCCAGACACTGCCACGCAAATCCCAGATGCGTGAAATGCTTAGGACCTCACGCCACCAAGGAATGCAGCCGCACCTTGCAATCCCCCGGTAGACCATCCTGCGTGCTGTGCGGAGGATACGGGCATCCCGCGAATTACCGCGGTTGCCCAAAAGCACCGGATTTCGTCAGAAATCACTCTAAGGGCAAAACCAGCACTTGGGCCCCATTTAACGCAAAGGTGGACAAGACTAAACTGAGACCCACGTTGGCACCTCAGCCACAGTCTGGTTCCACCAGCACATCCCCTCGGCAACATTCTGTGCCATCATACCCACCCCTTCCGGGCACACGGGCGCAGCCGCCCCTCCCCCCAGTACCGCCCCAGAATAGGAGCTACGCAGGTGTTATCACCTCAGCGCCCTCAGCGCAACCAGCCCCCATACCGTCGGCCCCCATACCCTCGGCCTCCACATCCTCGGCCCCCTCTAGAGTCCAGGCTGGCACACCCGCCGTAAAGCGGGCTGATCCCAGGAGGATCTCAACAGAGGAGGCCACCAACACCTTCATAGGAGTGCTCGACAGCCTCCAGAACATTCAGTTCTCACAGATCGAAATGATCGGTCGGGAACTGATTGAGGCTGGCAACGACCAGCTGCGCCGTGTTTGTGTTATAGCCAAACACAAAGCTTTCCTGGAGCAAATCGGCTCCTATCAGATCCCACGCGAACTCCTCTCGAAACGACCATAATGGGTAGTCTCAATCGTAGAGTAAAGCCGGCCTAATTGTCCATAGCGTACTTCAACGCAGACGGTATCAAAACCAGAACCAAAGACCAGCGGGATGAAATACGTCAGTATCTCATCCAGCACCAGGTCGACATCCTCCTAGTGCAAGAGACCTTTTTAAAACCTAGCATGCGCACGCCCCGCATGGCTAACTACGACTCCATCCGTAGAGATAGGGACGGTGCCTTAGGTGGCATCCTTATCTATTTTAAAAGGTCCCTCCACTGCGTTCCGCTCGAACCCCCTACACTTGTCAATATCGAGTGTGCCCTCCTCCGAATAGGCATGGCAGGCCATCCGGCTATCAACATCGCCTCTGTCTACCTACCTCCATCCAAACGCTTGATCAGGTCTGATCTAGCCGCTCTCTTCGAACTAGGAAATTCCACCATTCTGGCGGGAGATTTAAATTCCAAGAGCACCATTTGGCACTCGAACTCCACTTCCACAAACGGTCACGCACTAGATCTCCTCAGAGAGGAACTAGAGTATGAAGTTGTGGCATCGGAGTCCCCGACTTACTACCCCAAACGGGTAGACAGTACCCCTAGTGTACTAGACATCGCTCTACTCAGGAATATCGCCCTTCAGGTGGTATCTCTTGAAGTACACGCAGAACTGCACTCAGACCACCGCCCCGTACTCTTACAACTAGGGCCGACAGTTAACGGACAGACTGTGTTCACTAGAACGGTGACGGACTGGCGAAAGCTGAAAGACGCTCTAGACCAACCATCGTCTCCCGAACTAGACACAATACCAGACAGGATACTGACACCCGACGATACTGACAAGGCAGTCGCTGGTCTCACAAATCACCTACAAAAAGTCATTAGTGACTGCTCCAGGCAGGTCCCATCGCTTGACCCTAGTGACGATTCGAACTGCCTGAAGACATGCGTGATCTGTTGAGACGAAAGCGTGCCGCGACCAGACGTTACGATGCTTACCCTACCTAAGACGCCCGCGTCGAGTTACGCACACTCCAACGACAAGTTAGAGAGCGCTTGGACGAAATTCGGGACGAGCGATGGGGTAATACTCTCGCAGAATTTCAGCCTGCTCACACGACTTTCTGGAAAATTGCGAGAGCGCTGCGACTCGATAGGACAGAACCCACTCCCCCTCTTAGAAACCCCAACGGCTCCGTCGCCTTTGACGATGACGAAAAGGTTGAATGCTTAGCAAGCAACCTGGAGATGCAATGCTCCCCTTGTCTAGAGCCAGTTGAACAGGCACACTCGGACACAGTCAACGAGCAAGCTGAAACCCTCAGCCTCTCGCCTGACTCACCCCCCCTCCCAGATATTCCCCTTAGACCGACCACGCTCGAGGAGGTGGAAGAAATCATTCGCTCCAATAGCCCCCGCAAAGCTCCCGGAGCTGACGGCATTTCAAACGGCGTCCTCAGACGCCTCCCTGAAACCCTTTTGTTGCTAATAGTATGCATATTCAATGCAGCCTTAGCAAACTGCACCTTTCCAGCCGCTTGGAAAAACGCAGTGGTTATAGGGATTCCGAAACCAGGCAAGGACCCGAGTAACCCCTCTTCATATCGACCCATAAGTCTACTTAGTACCTTAGGGAAGATATATGAACGCATCATTCTGACGCGGCTCAAGGAATTTCTAGATTCCAAGCCCTCCATAATACCCCCCGAACAGTTTGGCTTCCGCCCCAAACATTCGTGTATCCAACAAGTGCACCGCCTCACGGAGCATATCCTCCACCACAAAAACTCCGGAAGACCAACCGGAGCGGTCTTCTTTGACATAGCAACGGCCTTCGACAAGGTCTGGCATGAAGGTTTGGTATCCAAACTCGTCCGCATGGGCATGTCAATCAATCTCGTGCGCATCATACGAGATTTCCTGTCGAATAGGTCATTCCGCTATCGTCTCCAGGGCTGTCTCTCGACGTCACGCCCCATCAGAGCCGGAGTCCCGCAAGGCTCAGTGCTCTCTCCGACCCTATTCTCGCTGTTCACAAGCGATATCCCCAAAACTCCGAACGTGGAGTATGCCCTATATGCCGACGATACGGCAATCTACTACTCCCACTTCCGGAAAGAGATTCTTTCCAACAAACTCCAGAAAGCCATCACAGCGCTTGGAGAGTGGTTTAAGAAGTGGAGAATCACCGTGAACCCGTCCAAAAGTACCGCAGTGTACTTTAGTGACGATCCCGGTGCTACGAGTCGCCCCCGTAGGGGAGGTTCCACTCCACTTCTCAAAACCCTATCACTGTTCGGCCAGTCCATTCAATGGGCAAAACAGGCCAAATACCTAGGCGTAACACTAGACAGTGCTATGACCTTCGGTCCCCACATAAAGAGAGTCAGAGACCGCGCGGCTCACTGCCTCTTTAGGTTGTCCCCGATGATCAGCAATCGTAGAATGTCACTTCGTAACAAGTTGACATTGTACAAGCTGTGCATCCGCCCTATCATGTCGTACGCTAGCGTGTGCTTCGCACACGCTGCCGGCACGCATATTAAAAAACTACAAGTCATCCAAAATAGGTTCCTCAGGAAGGCTACCCAAGCGGCATGGGGTACCCGGAATGTGGACCTACATCGCGAACTGGAGCTCACCTCCATCCCCCGATTCTTCAAAGAGATCGCCTCACGATCCTTTGAACGCGCCCCCAATCATCCCAACCAGTTAGTAGCGAAAGCTGCTGACTACAACCCCACAGATTTCCTTAGGTGTAGGAGACCAAGGCATGTACTCAACGATCCGGACGACCCCATTAGTCGTGCGATTCCCCCCACCGTAGAGTCACCTGCGCAACGCAGACATAGCACACACATTAGCTCGATTACGAATCCCACTCGCCGGCGAGTGCGGATCAGAAATAGGACTGGCGCGTTCACGAGGTACCGCACGGTACCCGGTCGCTTCTAGCCAGTCAGCCCTTCAGGCGTTTGACACTTGGTCAGAGCCGATCGCCAGGGACGCCCAAAGCCGAGGTTCGTTCCCACCCGGTGGGAGCCCTTTGTGCTGTCACTTAACGGTGTGGACAACATCTTGCCATTTTGGCAATGTTGGTCCCGCCTAACCCGTCGCGCCCGGTGAGCTGTAAAATGCCTTCAGCATACAGCGTATTGCTTCGATCGAAAAAAAAAAAAAAAAAAAGCCCGCTCGATACCAGTTCGCGACCGCGGGGCCAACGAGACACAACAGAAGAACAGCACAGCACGATTCGAAATTCTGGCCCCGTTACTCTGCCCGTCCGTTTATTCGTTTGGCTCGCCGTGGCTGGGGATACAATCTGTCGTCAAGTCAATTATTGTTGTTTCTTTGACCGTCAATATATCCTGTTTCTAAGACAATTACCAGATCGTACCCTACCACAGCTCCGAGAGCCTCAGCCGCGTCGGTCAGCATAGCGTGCCCCACGTGTGAGAAAGGAAACACACGAACAAGATAATACCAGCGCACAATAAATGTGCGGCCGGTCCCGTACATTTGCTGGTCGCATCGAGCCGGATAACAGCGTGTGTTTCCCTACTTCGTCGCTTTCGTCGTCTACAGTTCTATAGAAGATGCCAGTCACTAAATCGAAGTCCGCTCGGGAAGAGAGCACATCTAGGGCAGCGTCACAGGCTGCCGTGCCCGTACAGCCGTCGGATCAACGCGTCGTCGCACCTACAGACGTCACCCCACCGAGAGGGGCCTCCGAGCGTCCGTCGGAGGTAATAGCCTCATCGGGGAGCGGCAACATCGCAAGCGTCGACACCGAAATCACCATGCCTGGCACTACGGCGGAAGAAATTAACACGTGGTTACACAGAACTACAGCAGCGTCGCAACTCGTCACACAGAGCACAGTCACGAGCGCATCGGCCCCCCGCCCCTCCACCGCAACAGACGCGGGCGGCCCCGCACCGCAGATTGAGGAACGCGTCGTTTCGCCTTGCCCCGTCGAGCGTCGTCACACTAGCGCCACGAAGAAATCGACAAAAGAAATAGAAATTCTCCGGGCAAGGCTTGAGCTGAAACGCATAGAAATGGAATTCGCCGCAAGCCGCCTCGCTTTACTAGAAGCAGAACAGCAAGAAGCCGAGAATAGAGAGGCGAGTTTGGAAGAAAACGATACAGTCTCGTCGCATCGAGAAACAGCGCACCGAGTAACAGAGTGGCTCGACGGATCTCAACCACCGCTCGCAATAGCGGAAGAGCCCTTCAACAGATCGCCTGCAGTTCAACACACCGCGGTGCCAGCCCCACAGACTACAGTGACGCCGCCGGTACCGATAGAAACACTGCAGCCAGCCGAGCGTGCGCTACCGCTACAGACGCCGCACGCACCACAGCCGTCCGCTCCAATATCGGCGGGAGAAACAGCGATAGTAATTCGTCAGCCACAACAGGAGTTAAGTCTCAACGAGTTGGCGGATGTCTTCGCTCTCGCCATACAGAAAAACGAACAACCGACTCAAACTATTCAAACAGTGCCTCGACATGTGCAAGATTTGCCATACTACAGCGGGTCATACCAAGAATGGTTGTCGTATCATGCTGCATACCGCGAGACCTCACGCTACTACACGGATGTTGACAACGTGTCACGCCTCAATCGGAGCCTCAAAGGAAAAGCAAGAGAAGCCGTCGACAGCCTCCTGATAAACACCACCAATCCGAAAGAGATTATGGACACACTCGAAACACGTTTCGGCCGGCCGAATACTATCGCTATGGCGGAAATAGAACGCCTCAGAAAGCTTCCGCGCCCCGCCGACACTCCGGAGGACTTGTGCGTTTTCGCCACACGAGTTAACAACATAGTGACAACGCTCCAGTCTCTCAACCGCGAGTGTTACCTACAAAATCAGGAGGACGTGATAAACACCGTGGAGAAACTCAGTCCGACGCTACGCCACAGTTGGTATAGATACGTGGCACAGCAAACAGAAAACGAAGCGGAGCTAACCATGCTAGCAAAATTCCTAAAAACAGAAGCAGAAGTATGCAGCCGATACGCGAAGCCGGAGCCCGAACCCGAACAATTGAAAACGACGAGGTATTCGCAGCGGCGGGAGCGACAACAGAAAACGTTCACCGCTTCGGAAACAGCAACATCGTCGACAAAAGAGTGTGTGATTTGCGATAAGCTCAACCACACTCCGTCCGCGTGCCCACAGTTTACAGACGCGGACTCCAACAAAAGATGGTCGCTAGCGAAGAGAAAACGTCTTTGTTTCCGGTGCCTGAAATATCGTAGTAGGGGCCACAAGTGCGAGAAGACATTGTGCAACGTCGACGGATGTACCCGGACACATCACAGTCTGCTACACTTTACGAAGCCCGATAGTACGGAGAATAACGAAGTCGTCGCCTCGACGTGGACACCAACCAAAAAACGCGCTCAAGCTTTCCTTAAGATCGTGCCTGTGCGCCTATCCGGTCCCAAAGGCGACGTTGACACTCACGCATTACTGGACGATGGATCAACGGTTACATTGTTGGACGCAAACATAGCAAAGAAAATAGGCGCCAAAGGACCAGTTGACCCAATGTACATACTTAGAAGCTATCGGGAAGAATAAAGTGGACGCATCGACATCGCGACGTGTCACTTTCACCGTGCGTGGTGCATCCAACAGCAACAAGATTCAAGGGCGTACTCTCAAGAATCTACGAATATCGCCGCAAAGCGTTACCGAAGAGGACTTAGCCGGCTGCGAACATTTACTCGACATCGTGGCCCACCTTAAGTACGAAGACGCTGCGCCTAAGTTGCTAATAGGACAAGACAATTGGCACATTCTACTTGCCTCGGAAACTAGACAAGGTCGACGTGAACAGCCCGTGGCATCACTAACATCACTAGGCTGGGTGCTACACGGTGCACATAAACGAACACTTGGACAAAAGGTGCACTACGTAAATCACATCGCCGACAGAGACAGCACTATCGGCATCGACAGCAATATGGACGAACAATTACGTCATCACTTCGCTTCGGAATCACTTACGATAACGCCGAAACAGCCATGCAGCGACCCCGAACTGCAAGCGCTCGCCATTCCAGGAAACAGTACAATACAGCGTGAAGACGGGCGCTACGAAACTGCATTGCTATGGAAACAGGAAGACGTCGTAATGCCATATAATTACGACAACGCCAGACGACTGCTCGCTACAGAGAAGAAAACAGACAAAAATCCGCAGTTGAAACAGATGAACGCGCTCATCGAAAAGGGCTATGCTGAACCTACGTCGCCTCAAAGTACCGACAACGGCGAACGAAGTACACGAAATACATCGACGGGCCCTATACGAGTTAAGTCAATGGACATCAAACTCACCGCGCGTTCTACAGGGCCTCGGGGAGGCCTCCGAAAAGTCGTCAATCGTAACGAAAACAGAGCGAGTTCTCGGACTAATTTGGTAACCAACGTCCGACGAACTCGCATTCAACTTGGACTTGGCGCGGCTACTCCCGCACTTAGTCAACACCGTGCTACGCGAGCGACATCCATCGGAAGAAACGCTCACTACGCTACACGCCGAGGCCGAATACACAGTAAACAGCCGGCCTCTCACTCACGTCTCCATCAGCCCCGAGGTTCCAGAGGCCAATACTTCCAACCACTTTCTCTAGGGTGGTTCAGCACGTTCTCCGAGCATCGGCAACTCCACAGACAGCGACCTCACTGGGCGAGCGCACTGGCACGCCTCTCACCACCTGGCCGACCTATTCTGGGCCAGGTAGCTCCGCGAGTACCTGCCTGACCTACAACAGCGGCGGGAACCCCATGCCAAGGGCCCCGCAATCCGAGCCGGCGATGTCGTCCTTATCGCCGATGGGACACTGCCTCGCAACACATGGCCGCGAGGACTCGTCACCGCCGTGTATCCCGGACCAGATGGCGTCAGCCGAGCAGTCGACGTGCGCACTAGAGGAGGGACCATTCGACGGCCTACTAAGAAGCTCGTGATCCTGCCAACCGAGTCGGCTGCCCTTCCAGAAGATAGATGCGACGACCTGGCGGACGACGCACGGCGGGAGAGATGTACGGGACAGCCTATGTAAAATTAACACGTGCACGTAACCAATAGAATAAAATTGTTGTTAGTTAGGTTCAACTTAAATAAAGCATAGAAATCCGGTTGTTTCATTTTCCCTTTAGACAATTAAGTAGATAGATAGAATAAATTAAATAATCATATAGTTTAAAAATACCATGCAAGGATAGTTACGTACACGTGTTAGTTCGAATAGATAGATATAGGCAAATAGATAATTGTAATAGATAGTTTCCTCTGTAATAGATAGTGCTTTTTAATGGTTTATAGAATAGATATTTAAGAATTTAGATAATTGTAATAGAAAATTATAAATAAAGAAATATCCCTTAGCCAAGACGAGTCAAGGGGGTGCGGACAGAGAGGGGCATACAGAAATGCACGCACGGGATTGGCCGTTCGATCGGACGCACTAGAGATAGCGTGCGCCCGACCGTGCGAGCATAAAATAGACCGCAGGTAGCCCGCTCGATACCAGTTCGCGACCGCGGGGCCAACGAGACACAACAGAAGAACAGCACAGCACGATTCGAAATTCTGGCCCCGTTACTCTGCCCGTCCGTTTATTCGTTTGGCTCGCCGTGGCTGGGGATACAATCTGTCGTCAAGTCAATTATTGTTGTTTCTTTGACCGTCAATCTATCCTGTTTCTAAGACAATTACCAGATCGTACCCTACCACAGCTCCGAGAGCCTCAGCCGCGTCGGTCAGCATAGCGTGCCCCACGTGTGAGAAAGGAAACACACGAACAAGATAATACCAGCGCACAATAAATGTGCGGCCGGTCCCGTACAGCAGCGATAGCGCTATGGCAACACAGCGCAAAAATTTTGACGCTTTGCCGACCACATAGGAGCTGTGTCATCGCAGCGTTACTACAACGTAGTCGCAATAAGGTACACCCATTCCACTTCGTCTTGGGGGCTGCAGTCAGTCTTGTGTGCGTTGCGTCAATGCAGCGCATCGTGAGACCTATGTGGTACTTGTATGTAAAACGACGCAGCGCTACCTCATTGCAACTGTGACGCAACACGCCTCGCTCTTAGAGCGAGAATCAAAAGAAGCTTTACAGAATAATCCGAGGTTTGCTCCCTCTTCCACGCTCACAAATTTACTGTAGCCAAAGCGAGACAGCGAGACCATGCGGGGTGAAAAGATCATGGTAAATCAAGCTCTAAAACTTTAGCGTAGTACGGACTCTTAAAAACCAATAGAATTTCACGAGATGGAGACAGTAGTTATATAGTTTATCTTGTAATTAGTTACCATCTCTTGTGTGATAATGACCACCATCATCCCGGCCCTTCTGTCGTCTACTGCAGAGTATAGGCCTCTTTTCGTTGACGCCACCCATTTCGGTCCTGTGCTGCTCTTATCCAGATGCGACCCACGATAATGAAAGTAACGAAAGGTATATAACACGATATCTGACATGGTTGCTCATAACATAAATAACTTCATATTTTCCTATTCACAATTCTTTCATGTTAAATTTGCATTAGATAAAAAAAAACATTAATAACACTTCAAAGTTGCGAAGGGTTGAATAACCTTTTTACAAACATGATGGAGGTACCTACTTGTGTGTACATACTTACATGCTTACCTAATTAACATACCACAAGGCTTGCTTGGGGTTACTACACGCACTTCTCAATTTGCCTAATGAAGTGAAAAACAGAGTGCTTAGCATAACTGAACTTCGAAATACCTACAAATTCAAAAAAGCAAAGAATTGTGGTTTGAAATATCGTTGTTACGATAAACTATTGATCGATTAATGAAAGTATAATTATATAGTATAATTATATAAAAATAATAGAATAATTCTTCGACGAACGCTAGTGCGAAAGAATACCTCTGCTAACCTTTATATTTATATATTCCAATGATACTTTTAATACATATGATATAAAAAAATATATTATTTAAACAATTTTAAATAAAATGGATAAAAATGCATAAACAATAAAGAAAATAGACCAAATCGCTGCGGTAGCGATAAAAAAAGCGGTGTTTAAATATAAATTCACTTCTTTTCTATTTGAGTATTTTCACTACGGAAAAAGAATCAGCTGGTGTACATTTTACGTTATTTATGACTTCGTATATTATGCATATGTTAATACACGTTCATCATCATCATCATCGATTTATTGATCGATGACGATCCGTGTATGTCGATTACAGGTTGTATAGTAAACTAAATTTCAAGATCGTTATCGAATTCTTATTTTACGGGTTGCAGATCTCAAAAGTCTGAATTTTCCTCTTATCTTATACTTATCAACAATCTCATGGTAATTACAAAATTTAAAAGGAAAAATATAATGAAGCTAAATTAAAAGTCCTGCGCATTATCTATTAGCCCCGTGGTAGCTACCCTTTCATCTATTTTTGACCCTGCGTCGTTGTTTCCGCTCAAAGGGACGTGATTAATGAGTGCATAACGTTTTAGTCTTAGGTCAATGACACTAGATACTATTGAAGGAGGAATGGGCATTGACCATTTTTTACCCCAAATTTTTATTTATACAGGCTGACTTTTAAACCACCAGCCAAATTTTTGGAGCAAGTTCAGTCCATGAAACTGAACTACTTTCTATAAAAAAAGTTATAAAAAATCGATGAAAATTTTTTGTCCTCCCATAGAAAATCCGTTTGACTGAGCGCTGATTTGTATGAAAAGGCGAATTTTTATTTTAGTTTTTCGTTAATTGTTTTTATGGAAAGTAGTTCAGTATCATGGACTGAACTTGCTCCAGAAATTTGGCTGGTGGTTTAAAAGTCAGCCTGTATAGCGTATTTCAAAAAACTAATTTGAATATTTTTTCATATTACGGCTTAGTTAAATTTTTATAAATTATCATAAAAATATGTCAAAGACAAAGTCGCGGCTTAACAAAACAAACGGTCAAGCCCAATACATATTTTAAAAAAAACACGCTATGGTCGATGGTCATAATTGTCTTTGTCAGTGTCAGTGTCACTCAGTGAATTCAGATGGAATTTCATGCCCATGATTGGCGAAAAGTTCTTTTCTTAGTTATGATTGGCGGAAACAGTGACATTTAACGTTTTTGTTAGTGACGGATAAATACCATAAAGGCGACGCGTATTTTTTATGAAAGAACTCAGAGCTTAACCACTACCACGTAAAACGTAGTGATTATATTCTCTTTGCCACTACTATAGAAAACTTGTACGTACACCCTTCTTATATTTTTTTTATTAGAGATTTGAGTGCGTTTGACCTCTATCTAGCCTGATGGGAAGCTAAGATGAGGTCTAAGGTGTAACACACAGACTCAAAAAATGCCTATTCAATCTTGCCTTGAAAATTCCTAAATCATATGTATGGGGAAACATCGACACCGGGAGGGAATTCTACACTTCAGCAGTTCGCACAATGAAGAATAAATTTTCCTTCAAGTTCATATTTTGACTGTAAAAAACCAGTTATATCAAAGAAATATATGTATAACTCTATTTCTTTGATATAACTGGCAGCTACATGCAATATCTGTAAAATTACAAAATTAAATAAAATAAAAAATTACAAAATCTGACATGTCTTTTCAAACTAAAACTTAGATACGTTTGTACAAAAAGTCTGGGGCACGTGCACCCTTAAAAAATAATAAATTTCCCGAAATAGTAAAAAATACGTCTGCAATTTTAACCATCTTTACAGACAGAAACTGTGACCTTTATACCATTTTCAGATAGAAATCCAATCGTTCCTAGATAAATCAACCCACAATAGTATCACTGACCTGCCTGATTCCGCGACTCGAGACGACTTGGCTCCATTTACCTACAGACGATAACTGCTTTGGTCGAGTTAGTGTTAGAAGTCATCTCATACCATATTTATAATTGTGCCGTGTGGCATCCGGCTTTAAGAGGCGAGGCTAAAGGATCAAAAACAACCATCTAGTGCTGGACTAAAGGACTTAGCACAAACATCTAGTGCTACAACTGCATTCCCAAGGTGGGTTGATGTTGGGCGGCAGCCGGTTGTAAAACATTTCGCACAAATGAATTCGCAAACATGGTTGACGACAGGTAGGCTAGTCGTAAAACTAAAGACAAATCGCTTAAGGCTCATACAAAACTATGTTTTAAAGCTTAGAATTACTTTAGGTCAAAGTTCTAGTGACAGGAATACATGAAGTTTCGGCAGTTTTCTTCGTATTCCGCCTTAAACTGTTCCTGCTATTTCTTCTCCACTGCGCATGGTCTTTAGCATCCTTAAGTGACCATTGACATGTATATTGTATTTGGAGAAGAAAAAGCGGTAAAGCGCACCCCTGGCTCCGAAGCAGGACAGTTGAGGATTTAACCGGGATTGCGCTAAGATGAAGAAAAAGATTATTCATAATCCTTTCTGGTCTAGGAGACAGGAATAAACATAGAGAACGAACATGCTTCTCTTCTTTTTGATTCCCTTTTATCACCTTCACGCCCACCACGTTAAGCATGGACTTTGGATCTTGCAACTCTAGGTTCTATCTACTTCATTAGGGATTAAGACGTGTTAAAAGATTTTCTATATGATCTGGGCAGATAATAAAGCCCAGATTGGAGAGTGATGTTTAGATTCAATGTTGTTATAACTGCGCCTGCCTATAAATTTGTAATATATGGCATTTTTGGACACTCCATAGATAAAAATATAATATTTCAAGTATACGTGGAAGTTCGTCACAGGATGACGAATTTACTTCACAAAAAAAGAATTGTGGCTAATTTACACATAATTTACCCTGAACATTTGTATCATCTAATGCGATGTTCTAAAAAATCACGGCAATCATCGAAAATACTCGTAAAAGTCACAGCTTATAAATATGAACTTATAGTGGCTGATTTGCCTTCAACATACCTACAACATAACAATTGCATAAAAATAATAAAAAATAAGTAATACTTTTCTTAGGTTATCTTAGGTTAAGGCCGTACCTTAATTTTCCGGGGTCCAGTGCTGCCCCCATTTAAAATAAATCATTTCAAAGAAAACGATGACATAATTTAAAATTTTACTACCACCAAGCCCTAGATAACCCTTTAAAGTATTTTATGAACTACTGTTTACAGTTTGTAATGATAACATTAAGCTATACTACGCACATTTGCCAAAAGTGGCCGTATTTTGCAAATGTGCGTAGTAAAACTTAACGTTCTTACTTTAAACTGTATACAGTAGTTCATAAAATACTTTGAAGGGTTATCTAGGGCTTGGTAGTAGCAAAATTTTAAATAATGTCTCCGTTTTCTTTGAAATGATTTATTTTAAATGGGGGCAGCACTGGACTCCGGAAAATTCAGGTACGGCCTTAACTTATAACATTTACTATCATAATTTCAATTTTAGCAATAAACTGTCTAGGTATATTTCATTTTGAGTGCTAAAAACCAGAGAATGGTTAACAGCTTCCTCTGCGCAAAGACTTTATACCATCTACTGGGATCACCAACCCCCCTGGCCATCGTGGTGATTAGAGACAAATTCTTTGTGTATTGGGAATGACAGCAGTCACCAATGGCTAATAAAGGCTGTCAAAGCACTTGCGCCTATGAAGCGGCATAAACTTAGCTGTAAGTAACGATTTGACGTCAACATTTGTGCAAAACAAAGTAATTATTATTAAGAGATATTATAAATATCCTATGATAATAAAGATATTTTGAATTGAATTGAATTTGAATTGAATTAAGAGGCCAGATCTATCAAGTGTAAATTCAATTTTTCGTCAAGTTTTCTCCACTTTCCACTCGATTTACACGACAACTTGATTAGTCTGAACGTACAGATTAATTTTAAACTACACGTGCTCTGGTTCGTATTTGTGAGCTAATTTCTAGTAGGTACGTGCCTTTTCCAATGTTAAATGACTTATTTAAAGTTTTCAGATTTTAACGTACAAACATCAGATTAAATATAGGTCGTACAAACCATCGAAAAGATTATATTTCGATGGTACAAACTTGTTATATTTTGAATAACACCGAATACCACAACTGTCACCAGCCAAGACTATATAAAAAGTTGCAAGCCCTTAAAAATCTTTTCGGTTTAGCAATCATGATTATGGAACATCGGATTTTTTCGCAAATGCACCCTGAGAGGGCCCTAACGTCAGGTAGGCGGCGCCTGGTCATAAAACTCATAAAACATTAGAAAAGTCTTAATTTTCGGCATCCACTATAGCATAAGCATATACATATATACAGGGTCTACCAAAATATACTGAAACTATTTTGAGGGTGAATTCAGTCCGTGATACTGAACAACTTTCTCCAAGGAACATATATCGAAATAAAAAAAAAAAAATTTGGTTTCCCATACAAGTTGACCGAACAGCTGATCCGAGTTTGTATGGCAAGCAAAAAAAATTTTTTTCATACATCCATATAATGTTCATTGGGAAAAGTTGTTCAGTATCATGGACTGAATCTACGCTTAAAATAGTTTCACTATATTATGTTAGACGTTAAGTCAACTTGTATGGGAGATCAAAAAATATTTTTCATATTTCGGTATATGTTCCTTGGGAAAAGTTGTTCAGTATCATAGACTGAATTTACGCTTAAAATGGTTTCAGTATATTATGTTAGACGTTATATATTTGGAGAAGAAAAAGCGGGAGCGCACTCCGGGTTCATGCTGCGGCGTAATACTCGTAAAATTGACAGTTGTATTTTCTCCACATTTTGTACACGACATCCATTAGCAAACAGCTCAATAATACGCACGTCACTAGCCGAATATAATGTACGCCCTAGTTTTACTAATAGTTCATTACTGTCTAGAAACAATACTGATCACTGGACTTGATCACAATGGAACGATAGACAGTTGTATGGCGGAATTTCCATCTCTTTAAACATTTGTATTTATTATAAAACTGTATACAACTTGCAAATTTGCAAAAAAACTGACACACGTTTTTATACCTAGCGGTAGACAGAGCCTATGGACGGGAAGATGGAAAAAAGGAATCAAAATAGGTTGCTAACTGCGATGGGTTGCAAGGGTATATTTTTGCCATTGTTAGAGTCAATAATTAAGACATTAATATGATTAGATAGTAAAATATTGTAACATTTATATGTATATTCAATCACTGACATGACTTGACATAAACACATTGTAAAATTTGTATATTCTGACACAAGTACGATTTAACATAAATTCAATGTGAAATTTTGTCATTTTGTCACTACAAAATTTTAACAATAAAATTTTGTACATTTTGACATTTACACAATTGAACCATTTGGACGTTCAGTCAAGTAAACAGCCAAGTCCCGGAAGTCTATGGAATTGAATGGTTGGTTGGTGTCACAGACCTACCACTACTAGACTTGCAACGATATTGCTAGAAAGATACTGTCAAATACAGTACAACGTGAGTGTGAAAGAAACGCTGATATGATTTTTTGTCTCTATCGGCGTGGCTGCTATAAGATGGCCTACTGTCAAAATATGGGCCAAACAAACCACAAAACGATTGAAGAAAGTTATTAATTTTAGGGGTTTTATCATTTAAAAGGTGATTTAGGGTTTTATTTGAGCTTATAAGTTATTAACCATAGTGTGTTCTGTGACGTGTGCAAAATATGGGTGGACGCAACAATCAAAGATAGAAAGAGATGCACTAAAGTGGTCACGCACTATGCAGGTCTAGTAGTGGTAGGTCTGTGGTTGGTTTGGAACGTGTTGCTAGCCGCGTTGCCTGTTTATTGTCTATTGTTTATATTATTCAGATTCTCGCCCATACCTCGCCCAATCAGTTTTTCATGATTTGCGCGGGAAACATTGTATAATTAGTACAATACCCGGCACATAAGTTGACCCAAAATGGCGGCTCTGCGCAGGTATAATTAGAGGAAAAAGTGTGAGCAGTGACCGCCATTTTGGGTCAACTTATGTGCCGGGTATTGTACCTAGACACAGATGACGGTAGGTAGACGGTTACAGCTTTCGATGTTATAAATACAAAAGATCTTACCGCATATAGTGTCAGGCGACTAGATGCAAAAGATGCAAAAGTCATTGGAGGGAATAAAAAGTAATTCACTTTCTTTTTCTATCGGAATATTTCTAGTTCAAAACGAATAGACATGGACGAGTCGCGAGTAAAAGTTATTAATCTATATAATACTTATATCACGAGCTCATCTCTATTCAATGCTCACCAAGGAGCTTAACTCTTTGACTTTCAGCTTTATTGAGCATCTCGGATAGTGCTCGAGTACGTCGGCATGATCGCGGAGAGCATTTCGTTTCATTAGATTCTATTTCATCCTTTCACTATTTAAGAACTTTTCTATTTGAATTCTGAAACACTCGCTCGAACTGTGAACTCTTGAAGTCTATGGACTTGGCAACCCCTTGACTGATTTGGCTCATGTTCGAATTTAAAATCCTATTGGCCTGAGCCTATTGGCTACTTCCTTGAAAGTATCATTAGTGGTACGTCTACTTTTAAAACGCGTTTCTGCTGAAAGTGGCCACATTTGGCAAAAACACGTTTTTAAACTAGACGGCTAATGTAATACCTACTTTCAACGGTTGTTCATAAAACGATTTTAAGGACTATATAAATGCCTGACGGTTATTGAAAAATGTTATTTGTCATCATATTTACGATTAAACAATTTATTTCAAAGTTGGGCGCCATTTTGCACGGTATTCGCCTAAAAGGGCTTACATGACCCTTACTGTAATGAAAAAATATGACGGAAACAAACGGATTCAATGTGTGTGAGCATTTCTAGCTGGTGCAAGCCTCTTTATTTGGCAGTCGCTCTGTGTAAAAAATGTGTAACCTCGTCAAATCACCTAGGTTAGGTGGCGGACCCCAGGTTTCAAAGGTTACCGCTGAGGTTGCAACCGGGAATACGCTTGGATGATGATCGCCTAAACATATTTTCCTTTTCTTTTTCAGACCAATTTACAAAAGTAATAACATCTAGATTCTTATTTAACACATTGTAGGACACACTACGTCTATAGAGACGTAAATCAATTGTTAGTTCTATAGTGTCTGGCATATTCAACAATCTATACATATAATAAGACTGTAAAAGATCGATTTCTGTACATTGAAGATTTTTATGAAAAATTGTTACAGGGGGTCTTAATTACCGTAATAGAAGCCAAAACAACAATTTTTAAAATTTTTGTCTGTCTGTCTGTCTGTCTGTCTGTCTGTCTGTCTGTCTGTTTGTCCGGGCTAATCTCAGAATCTACTGGACCGATTTTGACGGGACTTTTTTTATTTGACTCAGTATCACCTGGAGAGTAAACTGGGATATAAATAATCACGCCGATGAACTTAGGGGGCAGGCAGGAAATTGAATCTCAGAATCTACTTAACCGATTTTAATGGGACTTTTTTTTATTTGACTCAACATTACTTGGAAGGTAAAGAAGGATAGAAATAATCACGCCAATAGACTAAGGGGGTAGGCAGAAAATTGAATCTCGGAAACTACTGGGCCGATTTTAATGGGACTTTTTTTATTTGACTCAGCATCACTTGCAATAATCACGCCAATAGACTAAGAGGGTAGGCAGGAAATTGAATATCAGAAACTACAGGACTGAATTTGATGGGATTTTTTCATTTGATTGAGTTTTACCTAGACAGTGAAATATATAATAACTCACGCCAAGTGACTAAGTGTTAACTGGCCTAAACTTGGGATGAATTAATCACCCTACCTAACTAAGGGAACTCATTGTGTGTACCTGTTATAGAGTCGCAGGTATGCCTGCATTTGGGTCATGTTAAACAGTAGCATAGGCTGGGAGTACCTCCACGCGGTGAAGGCGGTAACAGTTAAAGTACTGGCTAAAACTCCCATTATTATTGTGATGTAAAGATGCCTTCGGGCTTATGTTATTGTTGTCGTGTATTTTGGTCATTGTGTGGTTGTGTAGACGGTAACGCAGAGGAGCAACCACAGCGCTTTCTTTCAGATTTTGATTGTTTCTGGAAAAAAATACTTACCTACTTATAGAATTATTTGACTTGGTTACTAAAACGGACTTTTGTTATTGCTTCGCGATTTGGTTATTTGTTGCTTTGTTATTGTAGTTATTAAAACTATATTTGACTTGGTTAGTAAAACGGACTTTTGTTTTTGCTTTGCGATTAGGTTATTGGTTGCTTTTTATTGTCGTTAAGTGGCTAAGTTACTTTATTGTAGCAATGCCTCGAAAACGACCCAATCTCTCTAAAAATAGTAGAGAAGCCAAAAGAAAGAGATTAGCTAGATCACAGGAATCAAATGACGAACGGCAGGTCCGACTTGAGGCTGCTCGAGAACGTCAAGCTATGGCGCGCTCTTTGGAATCTCCTTCCGATCGTGATGCACGCCTTAGCTATGACCGTGAACGCCAATCGTCATCTCGAGCTTCAGAAACCCTTACCGAAAGGAACCTTAGGCTGACGGCTGACAGCGAGCGCCATGCATTGTCGCGCGCATCTGAAACCTTTACAGAGAGGTCTCTTAGGTTAACAGCAGATAGTGAGCGACATGCAACGTCTCGCGCCTCCGAAACTTCTCCAGAAAGGGACTCTAGATTGACAGCTGATCGTGAGCGTCACACATTATCTCGCGCATCTGAAACCTTTACACAGAGGTCTTTGAGGTTAACAGCAGATAGTGAGCGACATGCAACGTCTCGCGCCTCCGAAACTTCTCCAGAAAGGGACTCTAGATTGAGAGCTGATCGTGAGCGTCACACATTATCTCGCGCATCTGAAACCTTCACAGAGAGGTCCCTTAGGCTAACAGCGGATAGTGAGCGGCATGCAACGTCTCGCGCATCTGAAACCTTTACAGAGAGGTCCCTTAGGTTGACAGCGGATAGTGAGCGGCATGCAATGTCTCGCGCCTCCGAAACTTCTCCAGAAAGGGACTCCAGATTGACCACTGATCGTGAGCGGCATGCATTATCGCGCGCGTCTGAAACCTTATCTCAATACGAAGAACGCTTAAGAAATGATCGAGACCGGCATAACAGGGCGAGATCTCTAGAAAGCGATGACCAGCACCAACAGAGATTGGAAGAAGCGAGAGAAAATTATGAGCGTTTACGCAGAAATAATGAAATTTTCTTAGAAAATGAGCGGCTGAGGGTAGGTGTGACGCGTAGTGAAGAGACAGAAGAACAACTTCAAGCTCGCTTGGATGCTGATCGGCTACGGCACTCTCTCAACAGAATTTCGATTTCCTCTGAAGACTCAGACGAAGCCCAACAAGTAGGGCATGACACCCTCCCATGGATTAATAAAGAAAGAAGTGCGTTTAATTATACACCTATGGTAAATTATTCTGAATGTAGTTCCATTGGAGGAATGATTATAATTTGTCCATTTTGTGATGCTCTCAAATGGCAAAAAGAAGCAAATGGGATGTGTTGCTCCGGTGGGAAAGTGCGTATTGATCTTTTTGAAAATCCACCTGAAGTTTTAAAATCATTGCTGAATGGTGACCACCCTCAATCCAAACATTTCTTGGACAATGTTCGAGCATATAACAATGCCTTTCAAATGACGTCTTTCGGTGCAAAACAAATATCTGAAGGGCCATTCATGCCAACATTTAAGATCCAGGGTCAGGTCTACCACCTAATTGGTTCCCTGTTGCCTGAAAATCAGCCCCAATTTCTTCAGATTTATTTTGTGTCCAATTATGAGGAGCAAGCAAACATAAGAAACCAAATTTATCCACAGCTTAATGGCAATCTAATCACGGTACTTCAAAGTATGCTGCACCAGGTAAACCCTTATGTGCATAGTTTCAAAGCCGCATTAGAATCTGTTCCGCAAGGTCAGAACAATAATTACAAATTTGTCATTAACGCAGAAAAACGACCCGCAGCTGAGCATCGTGGTAGGCACAATACACCTGTTGCAAATGAAGTGGCCGCTGTTTTAGTTGACCAAGAATGTGAACGTCGAGATATAGTCTTGCGCACTCGAGATGACCGGCTACAGCGTATCTACGAAACGCATCGTTCATATGACGCCTTACAATACCCCCTAATTTACAGCCGAGGGGAAGATGGCTATAACTTTGGGATCCATCAAGTGAACCCCACCACAAGAGAGCCTAACTTAAACAAAAAAGTGTCAGCCCAGCAGTTTTATGCTGCCATTCTGCAAATACGACGTGATCGTTTTGCATATTTGCAACGGTTCCGTGGCCTGTTTAGTCAGTTTATTGTTGATATGTACGCGAAAATTGAAACTGAGCGCTTAGTGTACATACGGACCAACCAGAGACGATTACGTGCTGAAGAATATGTGCATTTACGTGACGCTATGCAGCAGGATGCTGATTCTGAAAACTTAGGCCGCTTAGTCATTCTTCCATCCAGTTTCACCGGCGGACCGCGCTATATGCACGAACGCACGCAGGATGCTTTCTGCTACGTCCGAAAGTATGGAAGACCGGATTTATTTATCACGTTTACTACTAACCCGAAATGGAACGAGATCACCCAAGAGTTATTTGCAGGTCAAGCATCTTATGACCGACATGACGTGGTTGCAAGGGTGTTTCACTTGAAACTAAAAATAATGATCGACCTTCTTACGAAAGAAAGCGTTTTTGGTCCTTTTCTGTGCTTTATGTATAGCGTTGAGTGGCAAAAGCGTGGCCTTCCTCACGCGCACATCTTGCTGTGGCTGCAGAATAAAATACGACCCAACGATGTCGACACCTTAATAAGCGCTGAGCTTCCGAACCCCGAAGAGGATCCTGCACTGTATGAAATAATAAAAACACATATGGTACATGGCCCCTGCGGTATCCTGAATAGAAATTCTCCCTGCATGAAGGATGGCCATTGTACAAAAAGGTATCCCCGTGCTTTAGTAGAGCAGACAGTTACAGGTGAGAATGGGTACCCTTCATATCGACGTCGATCACCGCAGCAGGGCGGATATACAGCTGAAATTAGATTACGCGGACAGCAGCTAATAATTGATAATAGTTGGGTTGTTCCCTACTCACCTTTATTGTCCAAAATATTCGGCGCCCACATAAACGTTGAGATGTGCAATAGTGTGGAGGCAATAAAATATATTTGCAAATATGTCAATAAAGGCAACGACCAAGCAACTTTCGCTTTGCAAGGAACCGATCGAGACGAAGTTACCAGGTACCAAACCGGACGATACATTAGCACTTCTGAAGCTATATGGCGCATATTGGGATTTGGCATTCATGAAAGGCATCCTACAGTAATGCATCTTGATGTCCACTTAGAGAATGGTCAGAGAATATACTTTGACGCAGATAACGCTCGAAACCGTGTAGAAAACCCACGCCAGACAACACTTTTAGCGTTTTTCAGGTTGTGCCAAGAAGACGATTTCGCTAAAACGTTAACCTACGATGAAGTACCCTCTTATTACACTTTTGATAAGCAAAGAGGAGTATTTAACAGACGTAGACGTGGTCAGCCAGTTGAAGGATTCCCTGGCGTTTTCAAGGACTCTGCTTTAGGTCGAGTGTACACAGTTCACCCCAGTAGCGGGGAATGCTTTTACTTGCGGCTGCTTTTGCACAACGTTCAAGGACCAACTTCTTTCCAATTTTTAAAAACAGTTCATGATGTTGAGCATCCCACATTTCAATCAGCTTGCCGAGCACTTCAACTGCTTGAAGGTGATCAACATTGGGATGCGACTCTCGAAGAAGCCTGTGTCAGCGACAGTCCCAAACGCTTACGTCACCTATTTGCTGTCATGTTAGTGTTCTGTGGTATTTCAGACCCTTTAAGTTTGTGGGAGAAGTATAAGACGTATCTTTCTGAAGACTTCCATCATTCTTTGAGGCGCAATTTAAATCAAGATATTGATCCAAATGACGAAAGAGTAATTAATAGTTCCCTTTGTTCTATTCAGGAGATCCTTTTATCAATTGGTGGCAAATCTTTGAGTGACTTCAGTCTTCCCTCTCCTCAAATTCTACCCGATCAACCGCGTATCAACCGTGAGTATGCCTCGGAGATAAACTATAGCTCCACTGATCTAACCGCTATAGTAAATGACAATTTACAAAATTTTACACCAGAACAAAGGGAAATATTTGACATCGTCGTCCAAAGCGTACTTAATAATGAAGGGAAGATATTCTTCCTAGATGCTCCAGGTGGTACTGGAAAGACCTACCTAACAAAAGCGATTCTTGCTGAATTCAGGCGACAAGGTAAGATAGCACTGGCCGTAGCATCTTCTGGAATCGCAGCTACACTTCTTCCCGGTGGTAAAACTGCCCACACAATGTTCAAAATCCCAATCGATTTAGATAGCACTGAAACACCAACATGTGCAGTTACAAGAAATTGCGATAAAGCAAAGGTGTTTCAGGATTGCTGTCTTATCGTTTGGGATGAATGCACAATGGCAAATAAAAAAGCTGTTGAAGCCGTGGATAGAACACTGCGGGACATTCGCCGAAACGATATTCCAATGGGGAACGTGACAGTTCTTTTCTCTGGCGATTTCCGGCAAACTCTTCCGGTTGTTACTCGGGGAACCAGAGCCGATGAAATTAATGCATCCTTGAAGCGTTCATATCTATGGCCTCAAATAATACGAATGCGTCTAACAATCAACATGCGAGCACAACTAGGCGGAAATTCCCAGGCACAAACATTTTCGAATATTCTTTTAGAAATTGGAGAAGGTACTCTTCCTGAAGATGAAGGACAAGTTGTCATTCCTGACATTTTAGGTAGAGTTGTGTCGTCTGAAGATGAACTAATAAATTCAGTGTTTGGAGACGTTTCAAGTATTATTCAACATGATAATTCTTGGTTATGTGAACGCGCCATACTGACACCCAAAAACGAACAAGCTGCTGCATTAAATGCAAAAATTTTGGCAGAAATTGGTGGAGATGAAGTGGTGTACACGTCCTATAACAGCGTTGTACATGAGGACGATGCTACGAACTACCCAATAGAGTTTTTGAGCTCTCTAACAGCGAGTGGTCTTCCTGCACATAAAATCACACTGAAAGTCGGAGTGCCCATAATGCTTTTGAGAAATCTAACTCCGCCCAAATTATGTAATGGCACCCGACTTAAAGTAAGTGCTTTGCAGAGAAATTTAATCCATGCTGAGATTCTCACTGGATGTGGCGCGGGCGAAACTGTTTTCATACCAAGGATTCCACTCATTCCCAACAACTTCCCTTTCGAATTTAAGCGCACTCAGTTTCCCATCAGTCTGTGCTTCGCAATGACCATCAATAAATCCCAAGGTCAAACTCTCAAGGCTGCTGGGGTGGATCTAAGATCCAATTGCTTTTCTCATGGACAGCTGTACGTGGCATGTTCACGAGTGAGTAGTGCTGAACAGTTGTTTGTTTTAGCCCCTACGGGAAAAACTACTAATGTAGTTTATAGAGACATTCTTTGATTTTTAAAAGTGTATTATTCAATACTTCAACGCGAACGAAGTCGCGGGCACCAGCTAGTGTGTTAATAAACTTATAACTATAATTTTGCTATCATCCTCATCATCAGGTCTTTTTTAGCCTCCACTACAGGAGAACGACCCTCTCTGTACTACCAGAGCCATATATTAGCCAGAGCAGTCAGAGGAATTTTGCTATTATTGATACTTACTCTCTCCCCACTTTTAGAGCTGCCTCAGTAAGAAGCTTTACTAAGTTTTAATACACTCTAGGTCCAAGCCGATTTACTTTTGTAAGCGAATTACTTTAACTGGAAGGTTTAGGGCATTTGATGAATTGCTTTTAACAATTGGGTTTTGCTTGTAAAATTTATTATTCCATTCCACACTTAACTTTTTTAGATGATGGGGTAAACTGAAACACTAAATAATTATTCTATCCAATTCGTTATTCTATTTCAGATAACTATGTTTATAATAATTAATGTATTTTTATATTAACTGTTTTTTAATTTTATATTGTGTACTCCTTTTAGGTCTTCTTCATCTTAGCGCGATCCCGGTTGCATCAGCTGTGTTTCTTCAAAGCCCGGGGTGCGCTTTCCCGGTTTTTCTTCTTCATGCATGCATGTTAATGGTCACCCTAGGATGCCAAATACCTTGCGAAGTGGAAAAGAAATAGACGGAACAATTTAAATGATATGACTATAGTTTTGCGACCGACCGCCTGCCTAACGTCAAATCTCTTTTGGAATGCATTTGTGCAAAAAGTTATACAACCGGCCGCCGCCTGATGTCATCCCTCCTTGGGAATGCAGTTGTAGCACTAGATGTTTGTGCTAAGTACTTTAGACGACTCCTACGACACACAGTGGGCTGAAACGGGCCGGTAAAGGACTTAGCATTTAAAAAAAAAAAGTTTCTTTTTCTGAAATTTTAAATATTGTGTTGGATTTATCTATCGATTATAAGTAATTGTTTCTATGAGGGTCGTTCAGATAACTTAGTATTTTCGGAGTTATAAATATCCAAAGTAATTTTTGTATGAAGCAAAAGAAAAAAATGTGAAAATTTTGAAATTCTCAAATTTTCACAAAGAATTGATTGTACGTATGCATAGTACGTATATTTGTCCTATTTTAGCGCCTATTCTCGGGTTGCGATTTTCTGCGATTTGGTCGCAATTTCAACTTTTGTTCTCTATTCCACACCACCATAGAGGTTAAGAACTAGGCGCGTTTTTTTTATGTAGTGGTCTCCCCTTAAGGCCTAATCCACTAAGGACTAATAAAATAAATAAGTAAAAATCACAATTCAATTCAAACATTTTCACAAATACAAAATAACAAATAAGTAAGTAATGAATGTGTGGGGGGGGGGGGGGGGGGGTAGTGCGTCTATTATGGATGGGTAATAGAATACTGAAGTACGTTTGAATGCAACCGAACATTCCGTAGATACCCTATCGTTGCACCAATCACGTTACGACACGTCATAACTTGTTGTTGCGCTCGCGCACTCTTATCCCTTGATTCCCGGAAATAAGTCTCAAAACAAATTACGTCATACCTACCTATGGTGGTGGAAAATGTCGAACATTGTTTTTTTTTAAAGAACTAATTAGGTATTGAGGTTTTCAGGCCATTCAGTATACATTATTTTCAATTTCAATTTAATTGGAATAAATTGCTTAACTAAAATAACATTACTCTTTATACAAATTTGATATGGCTATATCTCCGAAAGTACTCGTTAAAAAAAAGTCAAAGAATAAAAACGTTTTAAATTTATACTTAGATACCAAAAAAATACATTTGATCTCTTAAGACCCAACCTTGTAATGCCAGCCCACTGTGCGACATCCACAGGAATGATATTACTGAATGAATTATTATAAAAACTGCCACAATTTAAAAATAAATTACAAGATATAACCTAAACTAAAACTAACTAAAAAAAACCATAATATAACTTTAATTACTTATAAATATAAACTATTATAAATTTAATAAAAAATATTATAATGAAATATGGCTTAGAAAACCTATAAAAAAATAATACTATTATAATTGCCTACCGTATTACCATTAAAATAATACCACTACTACATAATAATCAGAACTGTATTTGTATTTCATTACCTAATAGACCTAAACCAAAATAGATATAACTCTGTAGGAATCCACCGTGGTACAACAGTTTCCTTTGAAATCCTTCCATCCATAATTCATGAGTTCGCATCGATCCTGCGCCCTGTTAAAACTTACACGGAGTAGAAGGGTAAGTTTGGAGTTTTGTTTTTTCGTGTGTGTAAATGGCCAACACTGGTGTCAGATTTTACAAGTTGTCTAAAGGCATCTGACATAGCTTGACATTTGCTATACAGTGATGACCGTAGCTTCCGAAGCACGGAGGAGCTCGAGATTTTTTCGCCACTTGTGGTCAGCCATCCAAGTGCAGACCACGCCCGGTATCGCTAAACTTGCGAAAGCGCTGGTAATGCATACTCTCGCCGGAACACCGAGCTCCTTCGTGTTGGGAGTAGGGCCTTTAACGTGAGTTAAATTCATTAAGAGTATAAATGGTTTACTCACTCCATATTGTTGAAAAGGCTTCTTCGATCGATGTATTCCTCGAAGAGCAACTATTTTGAGGCGCACCTAATGAGGCGCACCTCACGATAGCTATTAAAAATATTAAAATGTTATTCCTCGAAGCGCATAAGTTTAAAAATAGGGAAGAGCATGAAGTTAACGTAATAAATTATATTGATGATCATTTAAAACTCATTTGTACATCATCACCAACGTTCGGTGCGCGGGTCAAACTCGCATTTACCCGTTTATTTTAGTATAATAACCTTTTATTACCACTTTGTGTAAGTCTGCGCAAGCAACCCTGCGACTTTTATGCGAAAAGTGAAATACATACATGAGTGTCGCATCTGTGTTGTTTTGTGCCCCTGCACTAATCCAAATTCACGGGCACCAAATTCACCAAATTTTTTAGGGTTACGTAGCCAAATGGCAAAAAAAGGAACCCTTATGGATTCGTCATATCTGTCTGTCTGTCCGTCCGTATGTCACAGCCACTTTTTTCCGAAACTATAAGAACTATAGGTACTGTTGAAATTTAGTAAGTAGATGTATTCTGTGAAGCGCATTAGGATTATCACACAAAAATAGAAAAAGAAAACCAATAAATTATGGGGGTTCCCCATACTTAAAACTGAAACTCAAATTTTTTTTTTCCATCAAACCCATACGTGTGGGATTTGTATGGATAGGTCTTCAAAAATTATATTGAGGTTTCTAATATCATTTTTTTCTAAACTAAATAATTGCGCGAGAGACACTTCTAAAGTTAAAATGTGCCCCCCCTGTCATCATCATCATCATCATCATCCGTGCGTATTCCCGGTTGCATCGTCAGCGGTTACGCTTCAGAGCCCTGGATCCGCTACCTTACTTAGGTGATTTGACGAGGTTACTGGTTTTTTACACAGAGCGACTACCGTCTGACCTCCGCAACCCAAAGAGTAGACCAGAACCAATCATAGGATAAGTACAAACGCTAGATGGCGTTTGGGATCAACGACTTAACGTGCCTTCTGAAGCACGGAATCATCTTTCTTTTCGGATAATCAGGTGATTCAAGCCTGCAATATCCTAAACAGACTAGAAACAACTTTTCACAAAGTATGCTTTCCAGTGGGATTTGAACCCATGACCTCCGGATCACAAGGCAAACGCCTTGACCACTGGACTGCGGAGGCAGTGCCCCCCCCCCTGTAACTTCTAAAATAAGAGAATGATAAAACTAAAAAAAATATATGATGTACTTACATTACCATGCAAACTTCCACCGAAAATTGGTTTGATCGAGATATAGTAAATAGTTTTCTTTTAATGCGTCATAAATCGTAAACCGCAATTTACCTTTAGAACTTTTATATTATGTTACTTGCTGCTACGAAATCCTTCATGGACGAGTCCGACTCGCACTTGGCCCCTTTTATTTTAAAATCAAATCTATGCTTTTTGCAAATTGTAAAAAAAGAACGTGCATTACTTACTTGTTATTCGAGGGATGGGTGTGCAACTTCAAATTTAATGTTTGACATGTTATTTAAGTTTTTATTTGATTTTACTTTCTATAAATACATACAAGATGACGTGTAAACTTTTTTATGATTATAGATGATTATGATTACCCATAGTTTCAGTTAGTACCTACCTATCTCTATTCAAAAGTTAAACATAGGGGCGCTTCGAGAAATAAAATTAAGGATCGCTATCGTAGGCGGAACTAAAAGGTGCGCCTTGAGGAATTTAAGGTGAAGATATAGGCAAATGACCTTGAAGTGGCGCCCTCATTTGAAATAAATTGTTAACTCGTAAATATGGAGATAATTTCCATATTACTCTTCGTCATGCACTAGATAGCCCTTTAAATTATTTTATAAACCACCGTTGAAAGTATTTACATTAGTCCGTCTAGCTTTAAAACTTGCCTCCGCCAAAAGTGGCCACGGCAAGTTTTAAAGCTAGACGGATCACCAATAATAGTTTTAACGGCAGTTCATAAAATAATTTAAAGGGCTATCTAGTGCATGACGTAGAGAAATATGGAAATTATCACCATATTTACGAGTTAACAATTTATTTCACACTTCAAGGCCATTTGCCTATATCTTCGCCTTAACATTCTATTTAATCCTCGCTCACCTGTATATGTTCATGAAAAATTTTCCTTCAATGTTTTTGATAGCCGTCTTCGTGCTCGTGGTCAACCACTTCTACAGATCCCTTCTCATTCCTCACAGACCTATGCGAAGTCCTTCGCTGTGCTCGCTGCGCATTTATGGAACGCTTTACCAGTGGAGATAAGAATGTCTCAATCACTAGGCTCCTTTAAATCAAGAGTTCAGAAATTCTTTGCAGAGTCATAAATTGAGTTATATAAAATATTTATTTTTATATTATATGTAGTATATTCTTAAGGTATGTATGTAGTGTATTCGTAGTGTTTAAGCTTTAAAATTATACTTGTTTTTTTTCATTGCTCTGTACGTACTTCTGCCTTCCTACTAAATTTGTAACTGTCCTCTGCCCGACTGCCGACTGGAAGAGATCCCTTCTGGGATAAGTCCACCATTTGTAAAATTACCTTTGTTATTTTATTATTGTAACTATCGTTGATGTACAATAAAGTTTTTTAAATAAAATAAATAAATATTTTTTTTACTTTCCATACAACCTCGGATCAGCAGATTTTTCATATTTCGATAAATGCTCCTTTGTTTTAACAAGCCAGGCTCAAGTCCGTCGTGTGGCAGCCTGATCGAACCCAGGGGTTCTTAATACCCTCTGCCCCGCCCTTATAGTTAGTGCCTTAATCTTACCCACAGACCGATCTTACCCCTTACTAAATAGAATGAAAAAATAATCTACTAACTACAGAGTATGTACAACTAATTGCTTTATTAAAATAGTGCAACAAACACAATTTCTTATCTATTCACTATAAATGAATAGTTATTACTAGCAATTGCCTTATTGACCTGGTTATTTATGCGAAAGGTTAGATGACACTTCACGATACAGTATCTTTTCATTAATCCGCACGTGATGTGACTTCTGGACACCTACTTTAATTCACTTTGCTAAATCTATACTTCTATACTAATATTATAAAGAGGAAAGATTTGTACCTATTTTTGTATGTTTGTAATGAATAGGCTCAAAAAGTACTGGGACGATTTAAAAAATTCTTTCACCGTTGGAAAGCTACACTATTCCCGAGTGACATAGGCTATGTGTGTACCACGGGCGAAGCCAGGGTGGACTGCTAGTAAAGTATAAATATAAAAGGTACAAGTATAGACAGAGACAGGAGAATAGGGGTGAAGTTCAGACAACGTGGAAGGGACATACCCGTAATAAATTGAACCATGGGCTGTACTAGATCACTAAAGTATAAAGATATTAAATTAACAGTCAAAAACCAAAAAAAAATTACATTCCTATACAAATCTTCCGGGCGCAGCCCCGCTATTCCTGGCTCTGTATACTTTTATATTTATTTTTTTATTCAGGATTAAAATAAATTTTAAACAATTCAATTTATAAAAACCCAAACTAAAACTAACTAAAATAAATATAATCCGTCCGTACTCCGTACTATAATCTCCCTAATATATAAGTTTAATTTCCAATAACTTATATCAAAATATAAAAATACATTTCCCAAATAACTTACTTAAATTACTAATTTCCTTAATATATTTTAACTTAGAAGTATGTCCTGGTCTTCTCGAATGTAAAGACTAATTTTGTACCGACACCTATGGTATTAAATTAATATCCATACATTACAATAACTTCGTGCTTATTGAAGCAAATTTCCAGAAACAGGTAAATCCTTTAAACAATTAGAACCAAAGTTTGTAACTCGAGGGATTTCGTTCATTTTCCATGTCCCCTTCGACTGAACGTCTGCCAAAACTTTTGAGGGCACCGCGTACCTTTTTGCTCTTGATAGCTAAAATTGTTTTCCGCAAACTAGACTTTAATGCAAAAGCTATTACAGGTGATTTATCCATTGGATTACGTTTATTGCAAACGTAGAATTTCGCTTTCTTAGAAATTGAATTTTTGAGTTTAATTTCATGTTGTAATTGCTTTGTACGTTTTTATCTGTGGTTCCTTTAATTTTTGGCTAGTATCTCAGTATGATTGTATGTACATTCACCGGCAGAGAACGGTATCTTATACGAACCATATGCAGCCATAAGTCTCAAAATACATTGACTGAGATAACTTAATATAATACTGACTATACATGGTCTAACAAAATATACTGAAACTATTTTAAGGATGGATTTAATCCATGATACTGAACAACTTTCCCCAAGCAACATATACCGAAATATGAAAAATATTTTTTGATCTTCCGTACAAGTTGACCGATCAACTGATCCAAGTTTGTAGGGAAAGCCAAAAATTATTTTTCATATTTCATAACATTACATAACAAGTGAAACGTTAAATATAGAAGAAATTGTTAATTTATAATGTAGGATATTTGTTGAAAAACATCCCACACTTTCCTCCTACATTGCCTTGGGCGTCTCTCGATATTAGATATTCAAAGAACTAAGGTACTTAAAATATTTAAATTACGCATTTCCGACCTTCTACTCGTATTTAAAACGAAACAACGTATTCGACTTTCGTACAAGTAAATATTTTATTCCAGATCCGAAAAGTTAATATAAAGTCAAAATAAAAAGGTCAAAATAAATCTAGAAGCCTGAAAATTTTGAGTTAAATATAAAACAGATGAAATCGCTTTTGCTTTGAATTTACGGCCCTTAAGTTCGGGTCTGCAAAGTTCTCTAAAGATATTCTCTTAGATGTAGGTTACACGCTCAGTTTGGCATCAGTTCAGTCAATCAGTCTGGTCAGAATGATCGGAGAATGATCGTGTAACCCTCGGAATGACAGACTGTGGTTCGGACTGATGAAAATTATAATTTTATCAGTCTGTTTTGAATGATGAAATACTGATGGTGGGAGACTGATCGCGTAACCCGCTCGTATCATTATCGCGTCAGTCACCGTACTTTACTACACACCGTATACCAAGGTACATAAGGTACATTATAGCTCTTTGTCGTACACGTACTTTTTATCAGTCTGCTGTCAGTCTAGACTGACCATGTAACCATAAAAATCATCCATCATTCTGGCGTTAGTCAAGTCAATCCAGACTGATAGACTGAACTTATGCCAAACTGAGCGTGTAACCTTGCTTTTAGGCTAACCTTCGAGTAAAAAATAAAATTATTTTATCTCCAAAACTTTATTTTCGCAATTGTTTTAAGCGGACTTGCCTATATTCTGAATGGTAGATATTGTTATAGTTAATTATGTCGATGTATATGTACTTCAAGAATTAATGTGCTGTATTGTATCGAAGCTTATTCTTGCTACGAGTATAGGCTTACATTGTCAAATATGTGTCAGACAATTAATTACTATAAGACGTAGCATTCTGTAAATAATTTATGTAACGCTTTTAGCGATAAGACAGCCCATTCTGCATTTGTTAAAGTGAATTAATATATCTAAAGCTACATCTCAAATATATAAATATATATAGAGGTATATACAGGGAGCATTTGAAATCATTGGCATTAATTTAACTTGTTAACATACTCACTTAAAGGATATTTTTTACGGTAACAATACTGCAATTATTGCAGTAATTAATAAACGGGGAAGTGCTAGTCGGACTCGTAGGTACATGAAGGGTTCCGTAACACCGTACAATGTTTTAAAACGCTGAAGAAACACGTTTCTTGTATGACGACCCCCTTAACTTTTAACTTTTTTTTTTATTTTTAGTATTTGTTGTTATAGTGGCCATAGTAATACATAATCGGTGAAGTAACAAAATTAAACAAAGTATCAAAACATCACGCGTCGCGCACGCGAGAGTGCTATCACAGAATATGTGCTGTGCTATGACCCCGGCGCTGGTAAGTACACTCACCAGCAGCTCAATTCCACCCTGTATATTTATATATTTGAGATTCTTGCGACAAACCCTTAAATTGATATTTTTTTATGATATGATATTTTTTATTCAAATTTACCCCCATTAGTGGTCGCCATATTATTTTATATTTACATATGTAAATACGTCCCAGTCAGTGACGTCATTTAGAATATTAAAAACTACGAAGACTTGCTTTAAGTAAAGTTATTACTTATTGGCTCGTGGATTAAACAAGTCTGAATTTGAAGACATTGAAAAGTCAGAAAGTTATCAACCCTTGCTTTAGTTGCAGGTTTTGTAAATCAGGCATATAAATGATATCATCCTATTTTCAAGAAGAAAGTCCTATATTATGCAAATGTATTAAAGTATACCTGTATAACAGGTAAGTACTTATTTAGTCTGATTTTACACAAGGTTAAGGCCGTACCTGAATTTTCCGGGATCCAGTGCTGCCTCCATTTAAAATAAATCATTTTAAAGAAAACGGAGACATTATTTAAAATTTTGCTACTACCAAGTCCTAGATAACCCTTCAAACTATTTTGTGAACTACTGTTTACAGTTTTTACTGAGACCGTTAAGCTTTACTACGCACATTTGCCAAAAGTGGCCGTTTTTCGCAAATGTGCGTAGTAAAGCTTAACGTTCTCACTTTAATCTGTAAACAGTAGTTCATAAAATACTTTAAAAGGTTATCTAGGACTTGGTAGTAGGAAAATTTTAAATGATGTCTTCGTTTTCTTTGAAATGATTTATTTTAAATGGGGGCAGCACTGGACCCCGGAAAATTCAGGTACGGCCTTAACTCAAAAAACATCATCTGTTTTTATATTAATATCCATATTAATTCAACATACTTTGCAAGATAATTTTATCTTATAGAGAGAGAATACCTAAGTGGATGTAGAGTAGAGACTCATCCCACGGTCCAATAAAAATAAGCTTCTTTTTAGACCGATCGAGGTAAATGAAGGTATCTTGCAGTATCTATAATATTTCGTCAGATTGAGATAGCCCCAAAGTAAGTATTGCACGCCTCATAAGCGAAGCGCATGAGGTAGTTTCAACTAAATGTGTCTTTATTTATTTTCTATCGCACTTGTACAATAATATTTACACATAAGTGTCAAGGAAAAACACTAGTTTCAACACTTATGACATTTTTAAAAGACATTTTGCCTTTTAAATAAATAAAAACAATGTTTAATAAAATCATTTTGTGGACGTCCGTGTGTCTTTATGTATGGAAACTGGCGTGGTCACGATAACTCCCGAAAAACTTATCTGATCAAGTTCATTTTTTTTATACGCTTTTTTACGCTTAAGTCTTTTCGAAGATCACGGTCAAATTCAATGTAGTTTAATCGTAATTTCAATTTAATTCTGAAAAATGAGATTTTGAGGCGTGCACTTTTGGATTTTCCAAACTTATTTTAAACTTGTGTTATGGGATAATAACTCAACGATACTATATTTTATAATAAAAACAGATATAGATAAACACATCGTATATCGTTGATATACAAATATCTAGAAGCTAATCGAGGTAATGGGAGAAAATGTGAATCATGTTTATAAATGAAGCGGTGAAGCGGCTAGTACTAACCCATCACTATATTTATTAATTTTTTCCACCTCGCCCACTATCGCGCTAAAAGTGGCCTTTAAGGCTTGCCACCCTGGGCTCTGTCTGTCCAGAGCCACAAGAACTATATATGTATCACTTCCTACCCAAGATACCTACCTACCAGCCTACATCGTTGGGGCTGCCTGTGATTTACAATCCACTTATTGCAAGCGAACTCCTCGAGTGTTTGTAAAGCCGCCATTAAACCTTGCTACTTTTCTTCCTAATCCTAGGTCATTTATAGTATACTAGCGGCCCGCCCCGGCTTCGCACGGAAATGTATTAACAAAGTACCCTTAAAACAAAGTTGCTTCCTGACCGACTGTAACTTTGTTTGTGTGTACGCTTAGATTTTTTAAACATGCGGTTTTCGCTATGTCTAGATCGGTAAAGGCGAATAGAGTGTTTCAAGTGTGTTATACACATAAACCTTTGAAAATAAGAATCCGAATATAGTTATAATAAAACACAGGGTTACTTTTTAAACACCGGCAACGTTTTTGGAGCAAGTTCAGTCCGTAATACTGAACTACTTTCCATAAAAAACAATAATCGAAAATCGATAAAATAATTTCGTCCTCCCGTACAAAATCCATTTAGTTGAGCGTCGGTTTGTATGGGAAGCCTAATTTTGGAATTTCGTTAATTGTTTTTATGAAAAGTAGTTCAGTTTCACGGACTGAACTTCCTCCGTCGAAATGCCAATTTTATTTGGTTTTTTGGCTTATTTTTATTTTAATTGCATTATACTAGACTACTAGTAGTGTATAGTCCTTGCTTCGATTTATTACGGGTATGTCCCCTCCAGAAACATATAGAAGTTAAACGGAAAACTATCAGAGCTAAGCAACGTTTACCAATTAAAGTTGTAGTCGACCAACTTATTCGACGTTTTTAGTTGTTAAACCGTGAGGCGTGAACTCTAAGTCGACATTCGCAACTACGGAACCCTACACTGCGCGTGGCCCGACACGCACTTGGCCGGTTTTATTTTTATCCCACTTTATACTCAGAGCCATCCCATAATTTTACCAACCCAAAAATAATGCCCTAATCGTGTTTAAAAGGCATCTTAATGGCCCAAGTAATGTATGTGACCGCTGCTTTTAATAGCTAGTTTTTCAGCGAATTTTCCAGATAATTAACAGCCATTCGAATGTCTGTAAAATGCCTTATAAAAACAAGAATCGTATGGTGGTACATCAGTTTTATTAGCAATAAAATAAAAGTACGCCAAAGACATAAAATATGAATTTTCTTGGTTATACACGGCAGGATTTTATATGAGAGTATTTTTTACATCCAATTTTATATGCACGTATCCTACCTTCGGCGTTACCTTGGTTTTGTATTTTTACAACATATTTTTTATACGTACTACGTATGTCTCCCTGTAAAAGGTTTTCCCAAAGAGGGTTGACGTCAGGCAGGCGGCGGCCGGTCGTAAAGCTATAGCCAATTCATGTAAACTGTTTCGGCTAATTCTTCTGGATTTTTCATGGTCTTCAGCATCCGTAGGTAACCATAGATATGCATATTATATTTATAAAAAAAGAAGGAATGCGTGCACCCCGGGCTCAGAAGCAGCACAGCTGAGGATGCTGCTATACCGGGAAGGCGTGAGATGAAGATACTATGTCTCTCTGTACATCAGACCTTTCTTTAATCTAAGTGTACAGTATTATTTTTTAGGTCTTTCTGCAACATTCAGTATACTGCGGTCCTAGAATGTTCAATTTAAATATAATATGTAATAGGTAAATGCTGGAGTGTGTCAAGCCAAGTTCAAACCAATAAAAGGCGAAGAAGCACCCATGCACCCACCCACCAATACCCAATATTACACGAACCATTTGGAGCCACTTTTGACACCCTCAACATCTGTTTAAACATACCAAAGTTGTAAAGTATGGATCATAAGTTATTTGCTTTGTGTAAATAATCTAACATTTTTATAGAGTTTTTTTAGGCATTCAAGATGCAGTACTAAAGTACTCAAATTAAATAATGAAATAAGAAATAGTGAAAGAATTTTTTACCATTTCTTATTTCATTATTTAATTTGAGTACTTTAATAATCTAACAATTCAAAAAGTCATATTTTTAAAAAGCAGAAGCAGTTTTTATAGAGATAGCAGAAAAAAAAGAAGTAAGTAAGTAATTAAGTTCTTAATTTAATAAATTTCAGGATTGTCTACAGAACTTGGCACCCATATACATAAAATAACATTAAATTTGGCTTGATGGGAGAAATTGGCTCCCATTTTCACATTTATGTTTTTGATGCGATAATATTTTACGAATAACATCCTTACATTAACTTCATCAAAATTAGAGAAATACGAATATTCGACGGAGTTTCTGCAATGAAACGTTTTTAAACTCATCCGCCTTTCCACGAACAACCTAATTAAAACTCGGGAAGTCGGGATACGTTTGTATAAAAGATGAGGAGCGAACTTTGCTTTATAAAACATGCGAAGCTCCAAACTTTATATTCCCTTAATTATCATAACAATATAATTTATTAAACCAAAACCTTTGTTTTAGTTCGTACCATTGTATCGTTGCTTTTTAAGGTGACGTGGGTTCACAATTTGCAATACCTACTGCACTGTAAAAATCACTGTTATTAAACTACTACAGTTTATTCCTCCAAATATTTACATAAAAATCTTAAGGATTTTTCACAGACACCCTTAATAGCCAAAACACGATTGAGTATTTTTGGCTTGATAGAAAAAAATCACAAACATACCTCTAAATTTGCCTAAATTTGCCTTTATAATACATATTACTATTTTATACAATCACCTTTTTAATGAAAATTATACCAAAAAATTTATTATCTAAATATATATCCGTTTTGGCTACAAAAAACAATATAAATATAATACAAAAAAAATAATAAATAAAACACAGGGAAATATTCGTCGAAAGAGAAGAAAGGCCCGGAGCCGTGCTCGACGATATTTCGCAGTATATTGTTTTTTTTATTATTTTTTTGTATAATATTTATAATTTTTTTTGTTGCCAAAATGGATAGATATTTAGATAATACATTTTTATTATAGATTTAAATGAATTGAATTGCAAATTGTGAACCCACGTCGCCTTAATTCGGATTCCTCTTTTGTCTATTCAGCTTTGCACCGAAATCTTGCTCAGGTGTGAGGAGGATTTCGGTGGGTCCAACCCCCTTTATCCCCTCTCTGTGACGTCATAGCACCAGCCAAGATCAAGGCTACCCAATACGGCGCGGCTCAGCATTTTTTCACCCTTAATAGCATCGCAAAACTTTTAACCCTCATTTAAAATGGTAAATGAGAGTTGGTGAGTATTTTTAAAGAAGTTAGCTTCTTAAAATATCAGTTTGGTACTGCAGGACTTGTAAGTTATAATTAAAAGTCGCAACCCGTGTGATTTGGCGAGATTTCAGCTGCGAACAAATTTTGTGAGTCGTTTAAAATAGCTAGTGAAAGTTTTTGATTATTAGGCGTGGGATTTCGACCCGATTGTTTGTCTTTGTTGAATATCAGAAAGAAGTTCCTAATGGAATTACTTAAAGAAAATATTTTTGTTCCATCTGCTATATATACGACTATTGCTAGGGTCTACTTGTGTAGTTCAAACTTATGAATTGATCTTATCAACAAATATTTTATGCCTCTATGTTGTACTGAAAGATTTTATAGAGCAAAATTAGTAATAACTACAGAAAATCACAGAAGTTTTCAGTATAGTGCCATCAAGATGGAGTTTTGGGTAGATGTTTGTTTTTCATGTGTGTCAGTGACCACAGTGATGTAGTATACGGTCATGCATTTACAACGAGAGAAGGTGAATACAACAAATTCACAACTTTCTGAGACTATGGCGTCTGTCCTAGACAGTTGAAATTTTCACAGATGATGTATTTCTATTGCCACTATAACAACAAATACTAAAAAGAGAATAAAATAATTATTTAAGGGGAACAAACGGGTTTTTTTTGCCGTTTTCTGCTCGAATGTGTCTAATGGTACGGATCCCTTCGTGCGCGAGTCTGACTCGCACTTGGCCGGTTTTTTTGCCTTATATCTTATATGCTTGATGTTTACTTAATGAAAAACAAGCCGATAGTTGGAACTTGGAAAGAATTGGCGGTCGCCCAAATGTGTTTGGGAATTTTTCATCATCCTCTTTTATTAGTGTTGTTTTCTGGATATAAGCATCCTCCGTCGTATAAACGATAGTGTCTTTTCGTGTTTTCGCTGTTTCAAAGTAAGTACCTCTCGTTTGTTACTTTAGGAATTATGGCATAAGGTAAAGAGCTCTAATATACTCGTAGTAGAAGTCAAATATAATACAATTTTTTTGAGGTAAGTATTAACAAAAATGGCTTTCACTTTAAGTTCGTTGGTCTATGCAGGTTGAGATTTTTACATATGAGTATCGTACGTTTAAATAATGTTTAGAAGATTTATATGAAAAGTAATATATGGTGCCCAGCTCTTAAATATAAGAAGAAGAAGAAGATTAAGTTGTGTGAAGCACGCCGATACAAAATGGTCGTCACAGAAAATTTCGTTTTTTATGGTAAGTGATATCTTTTATTATAATATAAGGATTTGATATAGTTTTTTACTAACTGTTTTTTTTATATATAATTAACGTATTTTATTGTGAATCTATCTATCTATATTTAAGAGCTATGCTCTTGTCGGTGGAGTATGAATTCTTTTCCATTTGACTGTATCATCTGCGAGTAGTTTTACTTCGCTGTACGACACTGTGAATCGAATAATTTATTTTTAACTGTGTAAAATGCAAGTGCAAATATAATATATCGAATGTAATACTTTCATGTAGGTATTTATTTGTTAGATGCAATTTTATACGACAAAGGGGATGAAGGTAATACTTAACTGTATAATATTAAGTTCTAGTTCTAATATGGTTTTAAAATACATAGATTGGGTTGTGAAAAGATTCCCAAGAAGGGTTGACGTCATGCAGGCGGCCGGTCGTAAAACTATAGCCAAATCTTTTAAATGTTTTCGGCTATTTCTAGCATCTTTGGGGGACCATGCACTGATATTCATATTATATTTGGAAAAGAAAAAGCGTTAAAGCGCACCCCGGGCTCCCAAGCAGGCAGCATAGCTGAGGATGCAACCGGGAACGTGCTCAATTAAAGGAGATTAGGTTGTGAAAAGATTCGAATTTAGATATAATTACGGGGCAAGTGTGAGTCGGACTCGTACATGAAGGGTGCCGGAGGTACGGCTTACGGACGTACTTGCCCTAAAAAAAACACGTTTTTTGTATGACGACCCCCTTTAATTTTTAACTTTTTTTATTTTTAGTATTTTTTGTTATAGCGTCCATAGTAATACATAATCTGTGAAAATTTCAAGTATCTAGCTAATGCCATTATAAAGATCGAGTTAAAAACGCTGAAAAAAACACGTTTCTTGTATGACGACCCCCTTTAATTTTTAACTTTTTTTTATTTTCAGTATTTGTAGCTATAGCGGCCACAGTAATACTTAAAGGGTGAAATTTCAAGTGTCTAGGTATTACGGTCCAAGAGATAGAGCCCTGTGACAGACGGACTGACAGACAGACGGAAAGACGGACATACGGACATACGGACATACGGACAGACGGACAGACAGCGGAGTCTCAGTAATAGGGTCCCGTTTGCACCCTTTGGGTACGGAACCCTAAAAATGGAATATCACGGTAATCTTTCGTTATATCAATCAATCAAATCATTTATTTCAGGCAACGTTATATTAACTGCAATATTAAAGGCCCACATAATCAATACCTTAGAGCTAGTTTTAAAAATGTTGATTAAAAAAAATATATTCGGGAAAGATGATTTAGAATTCAGCCCAAAAATAACTTAGTCAACCGGATTGAAGTTGCGACCTTAAATAAGTAGTTATAAGTATTGTTGAATAAGAAACATTAAATCATTTCAAACACTCAATATTTGATTTTCTTTAGTCACATTACGCGTAAAATATCACAGAGTAGGAGCACTTTATGATTGATACGATAGTCTTTCTACGATTGAAATAATAATGATGTTGAGGTCTGCTTGCTTTTCTGTTCAGTCACCAGCAGCTTAAAATACTATTGTCTTGTAGGCACCTACACAATCTTGAAAAGCATGTCCCTATCAAGGTGGTTCTATGTGACATCTACACATTAAATCGAATACAATACTATTTGTTGCTTACTACGAAAAAATGAATTCTTCACAACCGAATAGAAATAAATTTTATTCTATCATGAAGATTGTTTTTATTTCCACGCTTTCGCTGCACTTTTCGAGGACTTCCTCGAAAAGTGCAGCGAAAGTCCCAAGAATAGGTAAGAGCAATAAACACCTTGATTTATACCCACAAGTTTCTTATTAATGTGGCGATAAAAATATTTCAAGAACTAAATATTTTACTTTTAATGCAAATACAAAATTTGTACAAAAAAAATACAGAAAATATAAAAGAAATCGCCTTCCCATACAAATCAGCGCTCATCCAAATGGATTTTTTTATAGGAGGACGAAATTTTGTTTATCGACTTTCAACATATGTATAATATACCTAATCTATATATTTTTAGGGTTCCGTACCCAAAGGGTGCAAACGGGACCCAATTACTGTGACTCCGCTGTCTGACCGTCTGTCTGTCTGTCCGTCTGTCATTAATTAATAATGGCATTAACTAGATACTTGAAATTTTCACCAATTATGTATTACTATGACCACAATAACAACAAATACTAAAAATAAAATAAAGTTAAAAATTAAAGGGGGTCGTCATACAAGAAACGTGTTTCTTCAGCGTTTTAAAACATTGTACGGTGGTACGGAACCCTTCATGAACGAGTCCGACTCACTTGCCCGTTTATTATTTTATTCACTTTTCCACCTACATGCTCACCATCACGCTGAAAGTGAACTTTCGGTCTTAAGGTCTAAGCATAGAGACGTGATTTCTATGTAGTTACGCATCGATAAAAGCTAGAAAAAAAAGTGCTATGCACCAGTTATTCCGCCTTCTAAAAAACTAAAACTTGACTACCGAAATTTCTTACTGAAAAGTACGATTATGCAGACTCCCATGCTGGTCTGGGAGAAAAGAAAAAAATTTGAATGTACCAGCTGATTCTCTTCCCGCTCGTAAAAACCGATCGAGGGAATGAGAGACCTAACGAGATTTGAGATCCAACGCGGTATGATTTCGATTCATTTCCTTATGGCCTTTAGTCTTTTTTTAATTATTGATTTAATAAGCAGAGGAACATAGAAGATTCTCGTACGAGAGAACAGACAATAAATAAATAAATACGTTTAAACTATCGCGTTGCATTATTATTAAATTAATGCATACGGGAATTAACGCGAAACGTACCTTTTATTTATTTATTTTGCTGACGTTTCATTCGGGTTTCACCGAACGTGGTCCCAGCTTGACAGCTCAGTCAATATATATATAAAAAAATATATATACAAAATAAATAAATAAAAGGTACGTTTCGCGTTAATTCCCGTATGCATTAATTTAATAATAAATAAATAATGGTGAAAAGCATAACCCTTCCTTGGTTTTGCCGTAGTCGGGTAAAAAATAATTAAATTCACAATTCGCGTTACGAAACTCCTCTGTTATTTTATCACAAATTCCGAAAGATTAAAAATTTCATATCACCGAATCTTCTAGATAATATTGAATCTTTTATTGAACAAGAATTCACTTTATTTCATTGAAATATATTACAAGAGATTGTAATATTGAATATGTGACTCAATCCCATATGTTAATTTATATGTTATATCAAAATTTAGAGGGATAAAGATGTGCTAGTATGTGTATAAAATATGAACGAAGAGTATGCAGTTAGATTTATTTACATGTTCGCTGACAAAATTCGCGAACATTGCAGTGAAATGTATATTAGTTGTAAATAGTTCTTATATTTTTTGCATTAGTGAAAACTGTAACGACAATGTAAAAGTGTCGTCATCATCCGAGCGTATTCCCGGTTGCATCGTCAGCGGTAACGCTTCAGAGCCCGGGGTCCGGGGTCCGATACGTGACCTAGGTGATTTGATGGGGTGAAACCGTGGCTCAAATATGTGACTGCAACTTGCACACTGGATAAGAAATTTCCTAAATATAATTTTACTTAAGAGGCATTTTAAACTTGGTTGGCTGTCTTGCTCGTACAATCAAACATTTTTGAAAATTAATAAAAAACGTGTTTCATTTTTTAAAAAGTGTTTCATTATCATTCTAGATAATTATAAAGCATTGTGGATATTTTAGACATGTTTTTGTATTGTGTAGACTACATCGTGAATCAGTTAATTAAAACTTTTAAATGTTTGTTAAGGTGAAGATATAGGCAAATGGCCTTGAAGTGTGAAATAAATTGTTAACTCGTAAATATGGTGATAATTTCCATATTGCTCTTCGTCATGCACTAGATAGCCCTTTAAATTATTATATGAACTACCGTTGAAACTATTATTGGTGATCCGTCTAGCTATAAAACTTGCCGTGGCCACTTTTGGCGGAGGCAAGTTTTAAAGCTAGACGGACTAATGTAAATACTTTCAACGGTGGTTCATAAAATAATTCCAAGGGCTATCTAGTGCATGACGAAGAGCAATATGGAAATTATCTCCATATTTACGAGTTAACAATTTATTTCAAATGAGGGCGCCACTTCAAGGTCATTTGCCTATACCTTCACCTTAAACGAAAATGCCACTTCAAAACATGTATAAAGATAATTTTGACAAATAGTAAACTTAATGCTAAGAGCACTTCCTCTCGGTCAATCATAAAGAATATTATGCCGGCAATGAAGAATTAACATGAAACTTATACCATTAGCACAGGTTTTAAATAAGTAGGTACTCCATTAGTTTGGTTTACAAAATGTGAAAAACCTTATATATTAACCGGTCAAGTGCGAGTCGAACTCGTACATGAAGGTACGTAACTCCGTACAATGTTTTAAAAGGCTAATAAACCCGTTTCTTGTATGACGTCCCCCAATACGATTTGACGACCTCCGTGGCGTAATGGACGGACGCTAGACTGCTAATCCGGAGGTTCTGGGTTCGATCCCCAGCCAGGGCAAGTTGGAAAATGGCCTTTTTCAAATTGTCCTGGGTCTTGGGTGTTTATCTATATATGTATTTATCATAAAATATAGTATCGTTAAGTTAGTATCCCATAACACAAGTTTAGAACTTACTTTGGGGCTAGCTTAATTAGTGTGATTTGTCCCAAAAAAAAAATAACTATCATATTTTTATAATTCTTATATTAATACATAATCGGTAGAAATTTAAAGTGTTTAGCTATTACGGTTTAATATATAGAGCCCTGTGACAGACAGCGGAGTCTCATTAACAGGGTCCCATATTGGCACCTATTGGGTAAGAAATCCTAAAAAGTAATTCTACCATCGCGTACATAAAATTGCTCTCCAATGAACTACAAACAATTCCTGTTTTCTATTGAAACAAAACAACAAAACCAAACTCAATCAATCGAAAATCCAAATCGATGCCGCCAACGATGTCGGGCAGACTAAATAAAGGTAGTTACGCAATAACTTGCGTTTAAACTACAGACGCTATAGAAGTGACTCTTAAGACTTAGGGCGGATTCGACTATTATTCCGAGAATAAATGGCGAAACACTCCAGAATAACTCGATTTTGCGTTTTACCAATGGGGATTGTTATTTTTTTTGGAAAGCGTTATTTAGAAATCCATTTCGAGATAAAGAGTTAATTAGCAGTTGTGGGTCATTTTTTACCAAAATAATCAATAGTTTTGGATATTTCTCAAACGTATGACTTTTGTTTGACCTTAAGTACTCTGTATTGGTAAAATTGGATTGGAAATTGGACTTACGAGGCTGTATTGGTTTAAAGCTCTGAGTCCTTTCATTAAAAATTCGCGGGTATTTATCCGTCACTGTCAAAAACGTCAAATGTCACCGTTTCCGCCAATCATAAACTAAGTAAAAGTTTTCGCCTATCGTGTCCGCCAATTTTCTGAATGACACTGACACTCACAATGGCAATTTTGACCATCGCTTCACAACTAGCGTGTTTTTTTTTAATATTTATTGGGCTTGGCCGTTTGTTTTGTTAAGATAAAAATATCTCAATAAGTATTTATTCCCACACATTGATAAAATCATAATCAGTGAAGGGGAGTTCATGTTTAGGCTTTATAATCTATACCTACAATAAGGTACTAGTGGTTCTTTGAGAACAGTTGAGCTTGCGAGCTCTTATAACCAAGCAATACCCGTCACTTTCCCCTTTTAACTGGCTTAGCAAAGCCATTTCAGTGAAATCCATCCAGATATAATGTTACAGCAAACTTCCCCCCTTTTTCCCCCTCTGCTCCCCCTTTTTGGAAATTTATTTGCAGCATCTTGTGTAAAATGAAGTCCTTAGTTCGCTGCTTAAATTTGATTGAAATCCGTCAACGAATAAAGCTACAGCAAAGTCCCCCCCCCCCTATTTCTTCTCCAATCAAAAATAGCGATCGATGAAAAAAAAATATCAAGGTACTTGTGTGCTAGTTTTTGTCAAAATTGGTTGAAAATCATGATCTGTAGGCGAGAACAGACAGACGGAAAGCATTTTTGGCAAATCTCCAAACTGAGCGGCTTGGCCTATAAGGCCCATTTACACGGTGCAAGTTTCTTGCCTGTTGCATACAATTAAATTGAAGCAATAAAAAACTTGCATGGTCTAAACAGAACGTCAGCCATACAAATCATTTATTGCTTCAATAAAATTGTATGCAACAGACAAGAAACTTGCACTGTGTAAATGGGCCTTTACAAGGCTGTTTTCTAGACTATTTGTAATGTACAGCTGCGTAGTACGCGCTATCGATCTGAACTTCACCTTGGGCGAAACAGCCGCCCAAACAGGCGTGGCAGGAGGCAAGGGTCGGAACAGATTTATAGGTACACGCTTCACTGTTTTTTATGTTTTAAATACACATGTTATATTATATAGGACTGCCTCCGAGTCCAGTGGTCAAGGCGTTTGCCTTGTGATCGTAGGTCATGGGTTGATATCCCACTGGGAAGCATACTTTGTGAAGAGTTGTTTTCAGTCTGGTTAGGATATTGCAGGCTTGAATCACCTGATTATCCGAAAAGAAAGATGATTCCGTGCTTCGGAAGGCACGTAAAGCTGTTAGTCCCAAACGCCATCTAGCGTTTGTACCTACCCTAAGATTGGTTCTGGTCTACCCTCTGGGTTGCGGAGGTCAGACGGCAGTACTCTGTGTAAAAACCAGTAACCTTGTCAAATCACCTAGGTAAGGTAGCGGACCCCGGGCTCTGAAGCGTTACCGCTGAGGATGCAACCGGGAATACGCTCGGATGATGATGATATTATATAATATAGAACTGCCTCCGCGGTCCAGTGGTCAAGGCGTTTGCCTTGTGATCCGGAGGTCTTGGTTTCAAATTCCACTGGGAAGTATACTTTGTGAAAAGTGGTTTTCAGTTTGGTTAGTATATTGTAGGCTTGAATCACCTGATTATCCAAAAAGAAAGATGATTCCGTGCTTCGGAAGATACGTAAAGCTGTGGGTCCCGAAAGCCATCTGGGGTTTGTTCAAACTTATCCCAGAATTGTTTCCGGTCTACCCTTTGGGTTGCGGAGGTAAGACGGCAGTTGCTCTGTGTAAAAACCAGTAATCACGTAGGTAATGTAGCAGACCCCCGGCTCTGAAGCGTTTCCGCTGAAGATGAGACCTGGGAATACGCTTGGATGATGATGATGTAATATTATAAATATAGGTACTTACATATTTTTTCCATGCTGGTCTAAGAGAAAAATAATATACAAGCTGATTTTTCTTCCGCGCAGTTCGTAAAAAGAGGTTATTACTTAATTTGTTTTATTTTTTATTTTTGTTATTTTTTTTTATTTTTATTTATAACCAATTTTTTGTTTAAGAGGATAAATTTAAGTTCCATAAATTTTGTATAACGTTGGTTAAATAGTTTGGTTTTCAAACCAAAATAACTGAAATATTATGTCATCTAAGTAAACAATTATTGCGTAATTAGGTTAACTGTGTTATTGTCACTGGAATTAAAGTCGATTTTTTTTTAAATATTTGGTTCCCCTTTTTACCTTACCCATTACGCTAAAAGTGGCCTAGGTCTTACGACTCTACGCTCTGTCTAACCAGTTAGGGAAAAAGACATGAATCATCACATCGTATGGAATGTTACTGTATGAATCCTAAATAAATAATATATAATCTGTGTACATACACACAATGCAGAAGATAATCAGACCACTTCATTATCTCTGCCAAAAAAAAGTCATTGTATGCGTCTATTACCACATAATGACACCGACAAGAGCTTGGCTCTTAAATTTAGACATACATATATACACATATTTATGGTGTATATATAAATATACAGGCTTTGAAAATGTAGTTAGTACTCATCATGTCTGAAATTCTTCACCTTAAGCAGAACAGCCACTCAGATGGGTGCGGCGGCGGGCGGCAAGGGTCGGTACAGATTTATACACGCTACACCGTTTTTAACCGACTTCAAAAAAATGAAGAGGTTATCAATTCGATACGCATGTCCTTTTTCTTTTTTTTTATGTATGTGACGCGATATCTTCCCCGATGGTGAACTGATTTTGATGATACTTTTTTCTTTGAAAGCCTTTACGAGCTACCAAGTTGGTCTCATATTAATTTGGTAATGAACTTAGAGATATCAAACACTTAGTACTAATTACTGTTTTATTTAATGATGAATTAAATTTCTATTTAAAAAAAAATATGTTTGGTGTTATTTAATGTTTCGTAAAGAGTTTGATATATAGGTACGTATATGAAATCAAACACAGTAAAATTCCCAATTGTCTTGTCCAGCCCATCACCAATTTAGTCACGCAAATAAGCAATACATATGACGTTTTTCATTTGATAGAAATTATTCTTATTCGTAAGAAAAATTTTATACAAAAGGGCAAGATTTATGGCAAGATCTAGACCTAGGTAATTATTGTAGGGCTAACTTATTAATGATAAAGATTCTTTGTAGTCGTAATAACAACATCGCATTACGCACTCGTTTACTACATTGTTATATATCTGGCCCCCATGTCTGGCCCATTGTATTGTACGGATGTGATGCTTGGACCATCAAGGAGGACCTTAAAAAGCGTATAGAAGCATTTGAAATGTGGGCATATAGACGTATGCTATCCATTAGCTTGACGCAGAAGGTATCTAAAGTTAAAGTTCTGCAATGGATTGGCCAAAAGCGCACTCTTATGCTTCCGGTAAAAAGGCGTAAAATTTTATGAAATTTATTTACCCAGGTATGCCTGGGTCATGTTCTTCGACATCGGCGATACGATCTCCTTCAGCTTTTGATGATGGGATAAGTTGAAGGAAAAAGAAAAATTGGAAGAAGAAAGAAATCATGGCTGAGAAACATCCGGGAGTGGACCAGGATAGGAAGCGCTGCTGAGCTATTCCGCCGAGTTAAAAACAACGTGGACCGGGGTAGGAAGCGCTGCTGAGCTATTCCGCCGAGTTAAAAACAATGTGGTACGGAATAGGAAGCGCTACTGAGCTATTCCGCTTAGTTAAAAACAACGTGGACCGGGATAGGAAGCGCTGCTGACCTATTCCGCCGAGTTAAAAACAACGTGGTACGGGATAGGAAGCACTACTGAGCTATTCCGCCGAGTTAAAAACAATAAGGACTACGCCAAGCTGATTGCAGACCTTCATTAGTTGGAGTGGCACTTTAAGAAGAACTTATTAATAGCCAAAAACCGATTGCGATGGTGAAATACCTTAGGACCGGTAAGGCTTTATAAATAATTCTATGAAAACAATCATATTGTTTTCATAGAATTATTTATAAAATTATAAAAAACAAATACAGGGTAAGTGAAACAACCGTTTACGAAACAAAAGGTTGTTTCACTTACCCTATATTTGTTTTTTATAATATTTAAATTTGTTTTTTTTTGTCTTTGAAATACTTAGACCAAACAGTTTCGTTACCCTAAAGTTTAGTAGGAAAGTTCTTACGTCGTTCAATATTTTTAAAGTGAAAACTTCTATAGGCGCGTTGGGCATTTTTTGAGATGGAAAAAACCATTGAACTCGCGAAACTGTTACCGACACCGAGTTCGGCGCTTTTTCGGCGAATAAAGATGTTGATCTCGGCTATCATTATTCGAAGACAGTCCTGAATTCTTCGTGGCTTGAAGAAGTTGATACCAGTTATGGCCACAAGCCCTGTCGATTAAAAAAAATGCTGGTCTTGCTTAGGTATATTTTATTCCTAGTTTCAATTACAGTAGTGTATCATTTAAATAAATGAGTATTCAATCGATCGTTATGGAATATTTCGAAACGTGTTATTACTTTTAAATTGAACTGATTGCTGGGGAATAAAGGCATGTGTGTGACTGAATTATTGAGACGTGTATACAACGAGTTAATGAAATATCGCAAATCCTCTCAGGTTGTAACTCAGTCCATGAAACTGAACAACTTTTGTTCTACAACATTCCCAAAATGACATAAATAAAATTCGGATTTTCATACAAATTGACTCGATCAGCTGATCAGTTTACAGTGTATGAAAATTCAATTTCTTTTTAGGTTTCGTGAAAGTTGTAGAACAAAAGTTGTTCAGTTTCATTGACTGAGGTACCATCTGAGAGGTCTTGCGTTATTTTAGAGTTATTAACACGTTGTATGTTGCGTTGTAAAGTTTTTAACTAGGTACGTGCTACTATATCTTACCTTAATTTCTTCTCTCTTCAATACTTGTCAAGATTTAAAAAAAAATGTGCCAGCTGATTCTTATCCCGTGTAGATCGTAAAAGTCTATGGAAATAAGTGGCGAGAATATTAATTACATCATTAGGCGATGTGGCTAGCAGCCCGACACATTTTTGTTTCCCCATTTTCATCTAATCGCTAAATGAGGCATTTGGGTCTTATGTTAAGGTCCTAGGCTCTGTATACTACGTAACTAATAAAGACAGGATTGATTAGTATGTATTTATCTATGTAGGTATAAATTTCTTGAAAATCAAACAGAAATATAAATCATATGTCATTTATTAAATACAGGTCCTTTCCTAGCCATAATATATCTATCATCTATCATAAAATTATAAAGAGGAAAGATTTGTACCTATTTTTGTATGTTTGTAATGAATAGGCTCCAAAAGTACTGGGCCGATTTAAAAAATTCTTTCACCGTTGGAAAGCTACACTATTCCCGAGTGACATAGGCTATGTGTGTACCACGGGCGAAGCCGGGGTGGACTGCTAGTCTATCATAAAATAGATTTACGATAAAGAAAAACTACCCCTCCTGATAAAGTTATTGTTACGTACTAACAACAAACCCCTCGTCGAAAACAAAATAGCATAGGCACATAAGAGAATTTGTGTAATGTGTGTTCAAAGGCGCCTACACGCCTTTACGGCCGTCAGTCGGACAGACCCCAATTTAAGAAAATCTAATTTAGGTCATATATTTCCAGTGGAGCGAAACATTAGACCTACTTTATTATAGCCCCAGGGCAAACGGACGACAAAGTGAAATGTTTTCGAGTTCTTGCGCCCAAAATAAAAAGATTTACACATAATTGATTCGGTCGGGCGGCGGTGGAATAAGTTTTGGCTTGTTATGGAATTTGGTTGAAAAACAAGAACGTTTGCGATATTTCTGAAGTAAATGCATCTTTTTTTTTCAAGCATATTCGTAGTGTTATGTAGTTTGTACAAAATACACATACTACGAGTAGTACATAAAACTACATTTATAACAAATAATAAACATGTATAAAAGCGGACAAACTCAGGGAAGGATTCTTTTTCAGTCAACCTTAAGGGTCAGGTCACACCGAGACGCAACGCGACGCGACGAAGCGCGCACTTTGTAGAAATATAGAACTTGTTTACTAGACAAAAAGAGTGAGAGTCCGCTGCGCAGCGCGGCATGGCGGGCTGTCACTGAAATAAGTATATTTTTGTCTAGTAAACTAGTTCTTTATTTCTTCCAAAGATCCCGCTACGTCACGTCGGTCCCGTGTCCGTATGAACTGACCCTTAGAGTTTGAAAGGATAATAAGCACACAAAAAAGAACCTCTAGGAAACCTCAGAATACAGTAACGCTTTTTGAACACATTCTGTCCATTATGTTCGACTTCTTCTTCTTCTTGTAATTTAAGAGCGTGCTCTTGTTGGTGGAGTTAGGTAAGTGGAGATAAAGAATTCTCTCTGCCATCTTTTTAATGTCCTGTTTTTTAAAACTTTTATTTTATTTTTAAAAACAACTTCATCCGCGGTCTTCGTTTTCCTCGTCTTCTTTTAATTTTTCCTTCTACTATTATTCGGAAGAGATTGTCATGTCTTAATATAGATGTCCAAACATAATATTTTCCTCTTCCTTCTATTTTTAGTACCTTTCTAGCACCTTCTCTTTGCTTCATCCGTCCGCTTATTTTCTCCATTCTCCTCAAGCACCACGTCTCGAATGATCTACATTTTTTTTTAAATCATATAAGTATTCAAAATTCATAAAATAATATAGGTACATTGAAATGATACTGAACCACGAAAACCTCGCAGGGTTTATCTGGGTTTCGGTGATACTAAACCATGAAAACCTCGCAGGGTTTATCTGGGTTTCGGTGAGCTCGTATGGTATAAAAACAATTAATGAAAGCTTGCTCCAAAATGGCTGTTAGATAAAAGTTTACATATAAATTATCACGTATTTATCCCTAATGGGGCAGACAGAACATTTTGGGTCTTACGGCTCTAAGCAGACAGAGCCTAGGGCCATAAAACCCAAAGGCCACTTTAAAGTGGCTTGCTAGCAGCATCACAGTTTAACATGATTCACATTTTCGACCATTCCTTCGATCAGCTTTTACGATCTGCAAGAGAAAAGAAGCAGATGTTACAATCTAAGTTTTTTCTTTTTTCCCAGACGAGAATTTGAATTATTTTACCCTGTTTCATAAAAAGTATATGCAAATATTATTTGTTGTCACATGCTGTCCTGACCTCACGTAAAGTGGGATAAGGTGAGGAAGAAGAAGAAGACGAATATTACATGTATGTCGTGTGTTCTGTGTATTTGTAAATTGAACTCGCCTCAATCACTTATGTTTACGGTGAAATCCCGTGCAATACACTCCCACCAATCGATTTTACGATTGGAATTTTCCGTTGCATGAAATCCCGCGTCAAAGTGTGCAATATAAGTAAGTTTTCAGTTTAAAATATTAAAAATCTTCTCTTATCCAGTGTGTTCATAGCTAAAACTGGTGTAAGATTTTTCGAGCTGCTATCCCTATTATGATTTGACATACTCGTAGCTCATAAGAAAATGAAGCATCTAACCGACAAAAAAATGTACATTATACTATACAACGTGGTAGAGACATACCCGTAATAATTCTAACCACGGTCTATACTAGATTTAGATTAAAGGCCCATTTACACGGTGCAAGTTTCTTGCCTGTTGCATACAATTAAATTGAAGCAATAGAAAACTTGCATGGTCTAAACAGAACGTCAGCCATACAAATCATTTATTGCTTCAATAAAATTGTATGCAACAGGCAAGAAACTTGCACCGTGTAAATGGGCCTGTTGGCGCAGATAGCTAAGATTACGTTCTGCTACCAAGAAATGTTACTAACTACGCTCTTGGTACGAGTTCGGCAATCCCACCGGCAACAAACAAACACACAAACAAACCTACGCAGTCTGCTACCACCCTAGATAAGGTCCAGGGAACCTCCTAACCTAATTATAAATTAAACTTAAATCTAATTAAAAGTAATTACACTAATTACAAATGGGAAACGATCAAAGATAAAACTTACCGCTTCCATGTCGTCTTCAGGCAGCCTCGCCTGGCCTTCGCGTCGAGCCCGAGGTCCTCCTCAGGGCTGGCGACGGCCTTAGGTCCTACCATGGGTCCCAAGTCAGTGGTGAAGAAAATGGGGTCCCTACACGAACCTACCCATGAGCTCATGTATGTCGCCCCAAACGAATACGTCGTATTTATAGCACCACTTCACCAGCAAAACAAGTTTCTTTTATAGTCAATTTTATTCACATAACAAATACTTCCGTTCCACACGGGAAATAGGTAAAAACCAACAATTTGTAATGACGCCATGTCACGCGTTTTACATTTGACACAAATCACTGTTCTTTACGTAATACAAACAATTTCGGCTCCACGCCGTTCCAAACAAATTGGGCACAAATCAATTAGCGACAATTCTTCACGAAATATTCGCAATATATCAAATACAAAATAATGCCGGCATGGCTCTTTCGCGACGGGAGAACGCAAGTCATTCATAATGTCAGTCGAGACTTTGACGCAAAGACAATGATTATTTTCTGGCCGGGCAAAGACAATCCGCGCAGGGCGGGGCACAGCCGGAATATCGATGAATCGATAATCTTGCCCGTGCTTGTGGAGATCACACGCAGATGGCGCTAGTCTCCTAACAAAGCACTTTTATTCAAAACAGGGCCTTTAGATTTATTTACTAGATCACTAAAGTTCAATGAAATTAAAATAACAGTCAAAAAAATAGGCATTCCGGGCGGCTGCAAACTTTTGTATGGAAATGCCGATTTTTTTTTTGTTTTTTGGCTGTTATTTTCATTTTATTATACTATAATGATCTAATATAGACCGTGGTTAGATTTTTCACGTTGTATAACTTTTTATAAAAAGAAGTACACCCACTGAGGTATACTACAAGTACCACCTTCCTGTAGTAAAGCAGCTCAATTCTGTGATGTACACCCGTGGTCCTAAGTGTCCTAACGCACATTATGCAGTCATTATTACTCTCTAGTGAACTAGTCTGGTTTTCTTAAGACTCACTCAAACAGCGACGACGGTGGCGGGACGGTAGCGGTGGCGGTATGGCCGCGCGGGCACATGGTGATCGGACTACTGCGGTGGCGGAGGAGGCGTGGCCAGTGGTAGCTGCCGACCGCGCGGGCAAGCAGGCGCATTTTTGCAGTGTTGTTCAAAGTAACAAGTATGCTAAGACATCCTAGCGCAGATTTAGAAATAAAAGCATTGGTTTTATTAGCGTTATGTGAAGATGAGGAAAGGTAAGGACTTACATAATAAAACATAAAATTGATCAGTTAAGGTTTTATTTAATACTGCAAATGGTTTTTTTCAGGTCTCGTATTTAGGCCCACGATATAAAACTAGTGCGTGAACAAGAAGGAGAATTTTGGACTTTATACCCTTAATTAAATTAATTACTGCGATCAACCGTTCCGTTTTGTCCACCATTTTGCGCTTGCGTCCGCGCGTTCAGAATATTCACAACTGATCGCCACGCGACCGCGTCGTGCCCGCGGACCTCGACAGTACAACGCGGTAGCGAAGGAGGCGTGGCTTGCGGTGGCGGGCAACTGTCACGGGCAACGGGCGCTGCCCGCGCTTGTTATAAGTGTCCTTCTGTTTCCTAAACTTTACAACTACATACCCGCCACCGCGACCGCCACCGCTGACCGCGTCAGTTTGTACGGGGCTTTAATAATGATTTCAACTCAGGATAAGCCCATCGAAACATTTTGCATAAAATTCCTTCATACAGGTCACCGTCGCGCCCGGAGCGACCACAACGCATGCGCTATTGCAGCGCATGCGCTGTTGATGTTGTCACTCCGGGCGCGACTCAGTTGCTCTTGAACGCACATGGCCACCAATCGGTTGTAAAATTATCGCGTTTAAATTCCTTAATATTTTAATTATAACAAACAGTTATGTATCTTACCGGTGATACGATATTCCATGTACTTTTTTAACCTACGAGTATATTATAGTTTTTGCAGCCTTTAAATGCGCAACCAGGCATTTTTATGGCATTTACAAGTATGAAACAAAAACGAATGAACTCTTCCGCGGACCGAGGACGACTAAGTCGCGTTGGTCCGCAAACCGACTTTATCGAGTCAACGAGTTGGTGCCATTTCTTCGCGCGGCTGGGCTAGTCCTTACGCTAGTAATATATAAGTCAATGGGCTTTAAGTTTTCCTTCACCGCAAGCAAGTGGTGGTTGTTGACAATGACCGTAAATGATTGTGTTTTGGCTATTGTGGGTGTCTGTAGAAATTCCTTAAGATTTTTATGTAATTTTTTTGTGGAATGAACTATAGTAGTTTAATAACAGTGATTATTCAAAAACACGCACAGTATTGCAAATTGTGAACCCACGTCGCCGTAAGTTCAATCAAGAAGAAAAACATTTTATACTTAGTGCAATAAGGTTAACTTTATAGTGAATGTTATATGATACTAGCTGTGCCCGCGACTTCGTTCGCGTGGTTGTCGGAACGTAATTTTATATAGCCTAAAGCCTTCCTCTATAAATGGACTACCCAACAAAAAAAGAATTTTTCAAATCGGACCATTAGTTCCTGAGATTAGCGCGTTTAAACAAACAAACAAACAAACAAACTCTTCCGATTTATAATATTAGTATAGATAAACAAATTAGCGCTGCATTCAACCGTTCAGTAGGGAGCCGACCGCGCGAGTGAGCCGCGCGGCATGGTATCTCGTTGAGCTACACCCCCCTTCCGGCTTGCCCGCAAGCACCGCCTCTCTCCCGCCGCGCCGGCCAGCGCAGAGAGCGAGTTGGTTTTGTTTCGGAGTTATTTATCATTGTAATCTTTAAAGTTTTTTGTTGAAATTAAGTTATGTCAAAGACAATTTTATTCACAATGAAGTACTCTTAACCAACAACATATTTATTTGAATAAAGATTAATATTATTATGTTGATACAACTTAAACAAATTATTTCGACCAAATTAGGTACCATAAAAACGGTTTTTGTGAGTTAATCTTAAAAGATAGACATATACTATCGCGGACTGTTTTTTAGATCATTAAAAGAGCTATTATTCTTTAATACATATTTTTTGTGTATCTTGAACCGTTTTCACGGCGCACGCAACGGAAGGCTTCAAAGATGAAATAATTTCTCCCGTTTTTTACACATTTACCACTATATCTTTGCTCCTATTAGTCGTAGCGTGATGTTATATAGCCTATAGCCTTCCTCGATAACTGGACTATCCAACACAAAAAGAATTATTCAATTCGAACCAGTAGTTTCGGAGATTAGCGCGTTCAAACAAACAAACAAACAAACAAACAAACTCTTCAGCTTTATAATATTAGTATAGACTTTAATACATATTTTTTGTGTATCTTGAACCGTTTTCACGGCGCACGCAACGGAAGGCTTCAAAGATGAAATAATTTCTCCCGTTTTTTACACATTTACCACTATATCTTTGCTCCTATTGGTCGTAGCGTGATGTTATATAGCCTATAGCCTTCCTCGATAACTGGACTATCCAACACAAAAAGAATTATTCAATTCGAACCAGTAGTTTCGGAGATTAGCGCGTTCAAACAAACAAACAAACAAACAAACAAACAAACAAACAAACAAACAAACAAACAAACAAACTCTTCAGCTTTATAATATTAGTATAGATTTAGCTTTGATTTTGTAGGTAAATCCAGTTGTATTGTTGATCGAAGGGGATACATAAATAAATATAGATAATGGAAAGCAGAGATTAAAGTGGGTACATTATTCATAAGGCAGTAAAGATGCCCTAGATACTGAAAATAAACGGAGCGAAACCCATAACCCGATTCATATGGTTCGTTTATCGATGTCAATACTGAATTAATTTATTGTGATGATAACCTATATGTGAACGTAATTCAGTATATGTACAATAATAATATATTATCTATAATAAAATAGCCTTAATTTAACAAAAGAAAAATACAGGACACAATTATCTGGAAAACTAGGAAATAGGCAAAAGGCGGCCTTTTGGCAAAGCAATTTCTTCCAGGCAACCTCGCTCAAATAGAGAAACCCGCCAAGTGCGAGTCCGACGCACTCAAAGGGTTCCGTAAATTATCTATAACAATAAAAACTTCATTAAATATCGAGCAAAAAACAAAATCACGTTTGTTGTATTGGGCATAAATATTTATTAAATATTTATTTTATTTTATAAAATAGATATTATGATGCGATTAATCAAAAAGAATTTTCACTTTTATAAAGTGTTTATTTTGGAAGGTTAGTATACCTAGTTTAAAGTTTAGATTAGTTTCTGTCGCAAAAAGTTATTTTGGACGCTGCGTATGGCACTTTCATGGCAGACGCTGGCTAAGTTTTACAAAATACTTACTTAAAACAATGTACTAGAAAGTTGTAGAACTTTAAAAGCACTAGAAAAGAATTCTGAATAGCATATGTCTATCTCCTAACTATGTCACAGTAGGTAACCATTTATATGTTTATTATATGCATAGAAATTAAAACCTTATTTTAAAAATTATTTTGGATAACACACATTAATAATATAAACACAAATAATAAGAAATTATAATATTCGTATCCTTAAAGAAAGTAGGTGTTTATATCTTAATCTAGGTAGGTATATATAACAACAAATAACCTATTAACATGCGAAATTTCATCCAAATCCGTTTAGCCGTTTTGGTGCAAAAACGGAAGTAACATCCCATCATGAGGAGGCATTGTACCAAAGCGTCCCATTATAACTCAGAAAATATAAATCGTATTAGGCAAAATTCTTATTGCATACCTAAATCGTAAATCCGGCTGGTATAATCGAAGAGATTTTGACTTCGTTACGGCCGGCAAAAAGTTATGACAATGAAGAATTGTAAGGAATATAAAATGAATGAATTTCTCTCGGGCGACAGTGGTGCCTCAATCTTTTCGCCGAAAAAAGATTCCGTTGCTACTTCGAACTTGAGTGATTAGGTCATTAGTACACTACAACTTAAAAATATACTTTTATCTTAAAGGTACAAGTGCGGAGCCGACTGCAGGCAGTAGATGACGTTTTTATACAACGTGGAAGGATCATAACCGTAATAAACCAAACCACGGGCATAAACAAACATAGAGGTAGATCACTATAGTATAATGAAAATAAAATAAGTCAAAAATTCAACAAAAAAAAAATTCGGCATTTCCATACAAAAGTGTAAAGCCGCTCGAGCAATTTATATGGAAAGGTCAATTTTTTTTTGGTTTTTTGACTTTTACTTTTATTTTAATTTCATTATACTATAGTGATCTAGTACTCGTATAGCCCGTGGTTAGATTTATTACGAGTATGTCCCTTCCACGTTGTATATTTCTATGAAATAGCTTCCGCAGCTGCTAGCGACACGTCGCTTGACCGCAGACGACGTGTCGTCCGGCAGCAGATCAGTAGTTCCACGGACTGAAGACAGCAGCAGCAGACGACGTCTCGCGGCGCCACTTCTGGTATCTATGTATTTCTATGAAATAGCTTTCGCAGCTAGCGACACGTTCGCCGACTACACGTCTCTCGACCGCAGGTCAGTAGAGGTACAAGTACAGCGACACGTTGTCTGCTGCTTCTGTCTGTAGTCGGCTACGAACATGCACCTTAAGTCGTAAAAAAAATTTATGCGATTAATGTTTGATAAGGGAATAATATGGAAAGTGGAAGGGACATACTCGTCATAAATCGAACCACGGGCTATACTAGATCTCTAAAGTATAATTAAATTTAAATAACAGACAAAAAACAACAAATAAATGGACATTCTCATACAAATCGCCCGGGTCGGCCGCACACTTTTCTATGGAAATGCCAAAATTTATTTTCGTTTTTCGGCTGTTATTTTAATTTCATTATGCTTATGATTTAGTATAGACCTTCCACAGATATAGAGGTATGTACCTTCCACGTTGTATAACGATGTGCTATTCCTACCGTGCTATCTGATACGTCTAATATACAGTGTGTCCCATCGTCGATGTCGGAGCCTTTAGTGGTATGATGCACAGTATTTTAAATCGGCAAATCACCCTTCATACTTCCATCGTAAAATCGCAGTAGATATTTTTTAAGCTATTTAGCAATAGCTCAAAAAATCCTAGTGCTTTTCAAGGTATATATTTTATTTATTTATTTATTTAAACTTTATTGCACATAAAAAAAGTGTACAAATGGCGGACTTAACGCCTTATGGCGTTCTCTGCCAGTCAACCATTGGACCAAGTAGAGAAATAATTTGGGTGGTGCGACAGAGTGTGTAAACAAAATTTAAAAGTATCTTTAAATACCTACAAGAATAAATCAAGAATATACATAAATATTAATTTTAAAGAAATATATACCAATACAATAACTATAGATAAAATAAATATACAAAATATATAATTATGTAAATATAATACATAAAGAACTAATTACGTATGTATGCGGAAAGATAAATACATATATGGATGACTACTAATTACCGCGCAGGGACACGACGAGAAGAAGAGACTTCTTGGAGAAAGCGTTTTTTAACCGCCCGTTTAAAAGCGTGACGACTAGGCACTCGTCTAATAGAATCAGTAAGAGAATTCCAGAGAAGAATGGCTTGAATTAGAAAAGGTGCGATGATGAGGATGGATAATGTTAGAAAATTAGAAGAGCGAAGATTTCGCGAATGCGTAGAGCTGAGAAGAGAAAATATATCTACCAGAAGAAATAAAATATAGCGTAGCGTAGCGCAGTTAGTACTACGTCACATTCATAATATTTTGCACGTTCTGATCTGCGTTTTCTCATTACCCCAGGAAACTTGACAGACGTGACTCCACTTTGTAATTTACAAGTGTTATTCTATTGTTTCCAACTATACCCAATTCTGAACTTGCCGAACAATTGTACCACCAAAGAACTATTCTGGCTTTTTGTGCTTATGTTATTTTGTGGTAGAATATATAGAAAATCGTTAGTGACTAGATTGTTTTATTTTTTTATTGCAAAATAGCATTCTCTACTGGTCAACCATTACATCAAGCAGAAAATATTTGTGGAGTGTTAAAATTTGTAAATAAGTACGTATTTGAAAAATTCTTAATTAAATATAACCTATAATATATAGTAGAGATAAAAATAAAAATTAATAACTAAAACATTAAACAAATATACTTATATCTAAACATATAAACTATTTAATATATATAATACATATGAAATAATTTAAATATTATTGGATAACTTAGAAACAGTTTATGTAGTTCTGTTCTTGAAGATTGCCCAGTATAAACTGGTTCAACCGATTTTAAACGAACAGTTTTGTGATAAACAGTTCATGGGACCAAGATAATTCGGAAAACCGTTGTGAGTTAGTTTATGTGTCTCATGAAATGGGCTACATAAATAAAAACTTTATTTTTTTTAGCATTATTAAAATTGTACACATTTTAAAAAGTACTGGGACTGGCTTCATTTATACTTACAAAATTGTTTGCGTTAGACATATTTCAGACTTTCACGTAACATTATATTTAAATAACAGGAATGTTATACTCGTAATATAAATTTCTGTATATTGATGTTTGTTCAACTTATTTATATGATATTTATATAAAAATATTAGAAAGTTGGATAAGTTAAAATGCAATTATTTAATTTTTTCATATAACTTGGATTATTATGTTTCTTAATAATACCACAGAGTAATAATATACTACGCACAAATACTACTCTGTCACTAACACACACAATTGCTATCATTTTCAATACGTAATTGTCTCTCAGATATTTTCGATACCCGCATTAATAAATTGTCAAATTTATCACTTGTTTCGTAATGATGCTATTATAATATCAAATTACAAAAACCATTTGATACTTGCAAGAATAAGTAAATGTTTAGTACCTACTTAGGTATAGTTAAGATATCCTGTACTCCTCATTATAAGTGAATTGTATTCTTTTTATGAGAAATAAATTTCTTAAACCGTAACCTTTTTTATTATTTACTATTTTCTAAAACCGTTATTAGATTTCGGAGATTTTCGTTCTGGAATTCTAGCAGGCTTCTACTCGTAAGTACTTATAAAAGGGTACTAAATTATCCCAGAGCATTCATGTAAACATTTTAAATTTAAATGTGGCTTTCTACAATATATTTTTTTTAAATATTACTGTTATGGTTATGAGCCCAAGAGAATTGCGGATTGCATCTTAAGGCGATGTGGGTTCACAATTTGCAATACAGTGCGTGTTTTTGAAAAATCACTGTTAATAAACTACTACAGTTTATTCCTCGAAAAGTTTACATAAAAATCTTAACAATTTTCTACAGACACCCACAATAGCCAAAACATGATTGTGCATTTTTGGCTCGATAGAAAAAAATCACTAACATACCTCTAAATTTGCCTTTATAATACGTATTACTATTATATACAATCACCTTTTTATATGAAAATTATACCAAAAAATGTATTATCTAAATATCTATCCGTTTTGGCTACAGAAAAAATTATAAATATAATACAAAAAATAATAATAAATAAAACACAGTGAAATATTTGTCGAGAGAGAAGCAAGAGGCGGAGCCGTGCTCGACGATATTTCGCAGTATTTTATTAATTCCGTTTGGCTGAGCGCTGATTTGTATGGGAGGATGAAATTTTTTATTTTTTATTACATTAGATTTTAAAAGTAAGTAATTTTATTAGACGTTAGCGTCTTACAAAATATACTCATAATATAAGAGACGAGCTTAATAACTGTCATCACTAGATGCTACGTCAGATGCCTTTAGGCAGCTCGAAAGATCTCATGCCAGTGTTATCTATTAGCACACTAGATAAGACAAAGAACAGTTTTACTTTGTTACGTAACTTACGACATCCTGACGTGATAATGTAACGATATCGTTCAGTTTCCAAGGGAGCGTGGCGGTCTCGACGAGGTGTCGACTGCGACTAGGGAAGTCTAAGAAATTTTCCACCCCCCGCCTGCCTACGCGTAATTACGTCACGCATTCACGCTGATTTAAGAATCTCGGAAGGTACCTACTTAGAAAAATCAAATAGAAAACGCTCCATATACCTACATACATACTGTTAGCATTTCCAAAATCTGCCATAATTTTATTTATACTGACAACCCAAAATGGTGTTTTAATCAAAGAACCATAAACCCATCCCATATCTCTGGTTTTAATGTAAGACTAGCTTTTCGGACGTTGCGCGAGCCGCAAGCAGCCCGCGATTTTTCGTGCAGCTGTTGAAGTTGGTTTGAATCTATGTCCAGTTGAAAAAATGTATAAAAAGTACAGTCAGTACATGAAATATTTTTTTTATTTTAATAAGTCTGAAATCTGATCGCAGAATGTTCGCCGAGGCCAATTTCCGAGGCACAGTCCAAGGTTGACTACGTTAATTGCTAGTTGAGATGTACAGTTTATATTTTACAGTGCGCAAACTTTCACAACAGTTCAGTCCATGCATGATACATTTAAAAAAAACCTGTGACACTCGGGACGATGTAAGGATTCTAATAATATCCCATACCTACATCCAAACCCTTTCAGACATTTTGAAGTAACGGCGGAATAAAGAAATATTTAAAAAAAAACTGACAAACATACATACATAAATTCTAAAAACACTCCTTTTTGTAGGCATCCTTGTAAAAATAGGCAAAGTGACAATTCCAGTGATCCTAATTCTGTAACAGGACGTTCTCTCAAGGTCACAAGGTCCCGGGCTGCAGTGAGTGATTGGCACTCGTCGAAACAGTACAGACTACGTACATTCAGGTGGATGAGATATCGTGTGTGAATTATAGATTGACCTTTAAGATTTTCTAGGTTTAAATAAAATTAGCCTTAAACATTTTTTAACATGCTCTCTCTCTTACATAATATTGATTCTCGCTATACGAGCACCTGCGCGTAGAGCACTTTTTTCCTCACATTTAGAAGGCAGTGATTTTTTTATTTTATTAATATTCTATAAAAATAACAATGTTTGATAAAATGTACTAGTTATTTCAACAATGCAACAGCAAATAGTATTAAATTTTAATAACATGTGTAGATTTTTCATTGAAAGTCTTAATATGAGTGCACCTTTTGGAGAAAAAATACTAAAAATAAATGTATAAAAATATAAAAAATATATACATACTCATGTACTTACCTTTGATCAAATGCCCAACCTTTGCATGTTGATCAAAAAATAAAAATAAATTCCATACATAAAATTCAGATTCAATTGACAGAAAAACAATGATTTTTAAATCAGTAGTGTTATACTATGGAGTGCAGATTTTTTATTTAGATAGACCTTTAAGATTTATAGGTTTAAATAAAATTAACCTTAAACATTTTTTAATATGCAAAAGGATTCTCTCTATTTTTGTTTATTCCTAATAAATACAATTTAGTATTTTATTTACTAAGTTTATTCTTTTTACTCGACTGCGCCAGAAGGAGGGTTATGTTTTTCGAGTGTATGTATGTATATTTCTTTGGGACGCTTTAAAGCCTAAACGGCTTGGACGATTTTGACTTCAGAGGCATCATTAGATTCGTCTTAATTCTCGGAGTGACACTGGGTATATTGGCGCCGAATGATATGTCTTCAATTTTTTTGTGGGATATCAGAAGAAAGGATTTTATATAAGGATTACAAAAATATATATAACTAGCTTATATGTTTTAATGTAATTTGGAATGTGCAATGCATAAAAAAACAACATCTAATATCGCTCATATTATGTTGTATCAGGCAGTGTTTGACGCACGTCTTTAAACTCCAAAGCAAAAGTAAGGCAACTTTACTTTAAATATAAGACCCCTAATGGTCCGAGAGCTGGCACGAATTTTTGGGTAGGTATTTAAGGCAAGTTGAAAACTTGTCACATACCTCTCCAGCCAGGTCTGCAGTTCCGTGTTGGGGTATAATAAGAGAGGTATGTGACAAGTTTTCAACTTGCCTCAAATACCTGCCCAAAAATTCGTGCCAGCTCTCGATCTATAATACCAAGTCTTAATATGCACTTAATATTGCAGAGACTACAATATTACTTTCAGTTCTCTGTGATACATTGCTCCGCGAAAAAGGCGGGTAAAACGCCTCAAGGGAAATTTTACTTCGTTTAAAGCAAGCAACCCTACAATCTCATATCGTAAAGGGATGCCTGTACAATACTGTACGTACATGTGTAAATATTTTTTTTTACACATGTACGTACTTTAAAGTTTTGTTATTACGCTTTTATGACCCAAGTTAGTATTGTCCTTTTTTAGGGTTCCGTACCCAAAGGATGCAAACGGGACCCTATTACTGAGACTCCGCTGTCTGTCCATCTGTCCGTCTGTCAAAGGGCTCTATCTCTTGAACCGTAATAGCTAGGCACTTGAAATTTTCACCGATTATGTATTACTGTGGCCGCTATAACAACAAATACGGAAAATAAAAAAAAGTTAAAACATTAAAAGGGGTCGCCATACAAAAAACGTGTTTTTTCAGCGTTCTTAACTAGATCTTTATAATGGCATTAACTAGATACTTGAAATTTTCACAGATTATGTATTACTATGGCTGCTATAACAACAATTACTAAAAATAAAAAAAGTTAAAAATTAAAGAGGGTCGCCATACAAAAAACGTGTTTTTTTTGCGTTTGAAATCTTTGTACTGGGGTACGGAACCCTTCATGTACGTGTCCGACTCGCACTTGCTCGTTTATTTACTTGTATAAAGTGTATTTTCGGTCTCTTTCGGGATGTTGACTTGAAAAGGTTTATTCCTCATAACCTATTGGGAGACGTATTTAACTTTCTTCGATATTTTTTCTTATATGAGTTTAGTAAATTTTTAGGACAACCTTGTTCATTCTGACTCATTTCGAAAATGATATAAAAATAACTGGGTTAGCTTTTTCTTCTTTAGGTTCTGTCTTATTTCTGAAGGTTGGCACCCCAGGCTTATTCACGACAATATGCTATTGCATACAAAAAGGTTCATCAACATCAGGTCGTTCTTTTAGTGTTCACTGCAAGACTACGGCTCTCTGTACTACCAGAGCCATATACTAGCCAGAGCAGTCATAGGATTTAGCCTACACTCTTCACGCTGGCCAGACGGGAGAGGTCGCATGAAAAATTGTATATTATGTACGTATTATTAATTACGCTTTTAGCGTTAAGTTCGCCTATTGTTCTTTACAATTTGTATTTGATGGACAATAAAGATTAAATAAATAAATAATTAGCAAATAATTAAAAAGATACAGCGCATTTCAATTCCGCAACGATCGGATCGATTCACAATCAAGTACGATTTTTACTTGACGGTGACGTCAATCACCCCCAATCCTAAACTTTGATGCGCTGAATCTTTGTGAATTTCCACTTCCTAATTTGATAAACCGAAACATATGGATCCATTATTTTTAGATAATCTAACTTACCGACAAAAAAAAAATTCAATTTTTCGGACCCAACTAAATCCCTATTTACTATGAAGAAAAAAATATCTAATAAAACATACCAACCCGAACTGTACTTGGCTCAAGTACACGCTTGCTGCGTGATCTGGCTAATAGCTTAGGAAACATGTAATTTATGAAATTATGTAATCAAGCAATAATACTAATACTTAATTACATATTCCGAATATATTATTTACTTAAGATTAACCACACTTATGGTACTTATGTGTTATTATATAGCAAGTTAGGCATTTAAAAACTAACCTTGCCAGAACTATAATAAACAACTGTACGAGTAGTATTTTTTTACAATATTTAAGGGCTTAAACCTGACAATTCTCACGCGACCACTTAACTGCCCACTCTTATTGATATGATATACCTACAGGCTGATTTACTTTAATTTATTGCGAGTAAATGAGATACGATTACACTACAAACAGAGCATGTTGGGTCTTGCGGCTGTAGGGAGACTGAGCCCAGGGCTGCAAGGACAGGGATATGCCCTTAAAATCCCGTATGACCCTAATAGTACTTAGAGCTATCTTAAATATTTATCAATATTAACGAAATACTCACTTTGAAATCAAAACACAGCAAAGTTTAGGACTAACTATATACACAATATGTTTCAAAAACACGATTGCTTAAAAATTTCTCGATATAAAAAAATTGCGAAGTTGCCTCCAAATCACCTCAGAATTTTACTAAAACGGAAAGTATTCAAGAAATACAATAAATTAGCACTTGTAACTTTGGATTATAATTGTATCAAACATAAGGCAGTCATCATATGTCTTACTTTTTAAATAATTCTTAAATATTTTTTGTAAAACGAAAAAAACCTCAAAACCAAAACCAGCCTCATTGACCTATCGCGATCTACCCCGCATGGCTCGCTGTCTCGCTTCGGCAAGAGTAAAGTGTGCATGGAAGTGGGAGCAAAACGTAGATTATCCACAAACATCTGTAGGAAATACTTTCACATTGTAGATGCACATTAGGGTGGGTCGCTACAGTATGGGGAAATTTTTTTTTTTTCTGATCGATTTGTAATAGCAATATAAACGTGACCCACCTCAGTTAATGACAAAATAAGCAAAAAAAAATTTTCTAAGTAGCTTCCTTCTACCCGCGCATTGACTTTGAAAAACTGAATTTTTCTTTTTTTTATGAATTTATAGGAGTACAGTTTTTCGTGACTTAAAACGAAAGATGGTTATATTTGATAAAAAATACACAGTTATAAGACAAGAAATTATAATTCAATAAACAAATTCAACATCACAATAACAGAAAATAAAAGAAAAATTTTTTCAAACAACGTTAAAATCTTTCTTACTATCAAACTTAGGCATTTGCTTTCGAGAACGAATTTTATTCTTTATCAAAGCCTCTCTTGCCTTTTTGTGGCAAAGCTGTAAAGACGCCTCTGTAACTGTCTTTACAGCCCGCTCGACGGCTTGAGTATGACATGGTAGTCGAAGAAAAAGGACATCATCATTACCACCTGATTCCACTACAGAATGAAGAGTTTCATCCGAAACATTGCTCAATATAGGTGGCTGAGAATAAGTTTGCTGCCAGTCAATCAAATCTATGTATGAAGAAGCGTTTAAGTTGATCTTTGGCACTTCGAAAACCCGAAGCTGACATGGATCAGATGCTGCTCTTGCCTTTAAAATGCGCCTAGCGGCAAGTTCTCTCACTTGTTTCTGTTCGTCAGATAGCATAGACAAAAGCAAGTTCTCCGGGTGTGCAAAAAAGGCATTTCGCTTAATAACAAGATCAACGACAGTTTTTAATTCCTGTGGAAGATATCTTGAATAAGAAATTAATTTCCAGAAGTGTCTTGCTCCATCTTTGCAAGACGGATGCCCTTTAATTTCAAACCAAATTGGAGCATAAACTTTAACCACAAACGTAGCAAGTTGTTTCAGTTCTTCCGTAGGCCTGCCAGTCGAAACATATAACCGCAAAATCCGATTGGCCTTTGTAAGCCACCTGGCATGTGACATTTTTCCTGGTGAGCGGTTAGACAAATCAAGAGGACACTCACCACTTATAACAGCAGATGTGATATCATAAAGGTAGCGTTGGTCAGAACTGAGATCTTTAACATCTAAAATATTTGGTAACATACCTTCGATCTTTTCAAATATCACAACAGGTCGCTTTTCGCAGTCATCCAATAATTTTCCTATAGAACCTGAATAAGAAGAAGGTCCTGTTGTGTTGCCATCAAGTTTTGCAAATAAGTGTCTTAAGGGCAGTTCATTCATGTGCAAAAGGCAAATGATCCATTGAAGAGGTCTGTGTAAACGCTTTTCCATTAGCCGTATAACTCCGCCATATTTACCTGTGTTTGTTACAGTTCCATCACAGCCTATGGCTAGAGTATCCTGTAGAGATATATTCTGCTGATTGCAGACTGTTTCATAGATTGCCAACGCCAACCCTTTTGCGGTTCCGTGGCCTGGAACAGCATAACCGACATAAAGTGACCCTGGTTCTTTGATGATTGAAATGTGTTCTTCTATTATTGTTGAACGATATTGTTTTCCCCCTTTCGTAACGATTTTCAGGGTCTTATCCTTTCGCCCATCAAAATACAAGGCAGGAATACTATCAAGTTGATCTTGAGCGAGGGTTTCTTGTCGTAATTTTTGTCTGGCCCGTCGTAATCTTGACTTATCAATTACTTCGTCATTACATTTGACATCTTGCAAAACTGCAGAAGCAACTGCAGCAGCGGCTCTATCGGAGATCCCGTACCGGTCACAAACACTTGATAGTGTCTTTAGGGATTGTATTTTATGTTTTTTTGGTTCTTTTGGTGTTGATGAACTTGGAGCCAAAGTTTGTTCTTCGCTACTTTCAGACGTTGTTGAAGTGTCAGGATTTTCGTAAGAAGGACCTGGTTCACAAATTACTTTAGAATCGTAATAGGTTTTAAGCTGTTTTTTTCTCTCACTCAACTTCCGCTTTCTCTTAGTAGTCAATATATCAACAGTTCCCATAATCATTCTTCTGTCTGTTCTCTGATCGATTAAGAAAGCTCGTTCTTCCTTAGGAACTCTCTGCTCTTTAGGACAAATACAAGATTCAAAATCTTTACACTTACATGAACTCACATCAAACAGTTTATCTGAGCTTTTGTGAAATTCTTGAATCTTTTCTGCTGACAGTCGCTTTAGGGATTTAATTAGGTTTTTACATTTAGCGTGGTAAGTTTTAATTAATTGCAAAACACGGTTATGCGATACTATAGAAATAGAAGCTTTTTTCCACAAATTTTCAATTTTTGTTGATACAATTTCGGAAATCTCATTTATAGAAGGCTCTTTTTTTGAATTGTTCTCAAGTTTAAGACGATGTCTGATCAAATTGTAATATTTTATAACTTGTTTGTAAGTAGGTAGTTGATTTTCACTTATTTCTTCTGGCGCACCAAAAATAGGACAATTTGTGGCTTTCCGGGTATTATTTGAAATTTCCATGATGCACCAACGTTAAATAACTAATAAATACTATGCAAAATAGCGAAAACAATAAGGAAATGCGCGCGACCTTTCACCTTGAACTAATTGGGCGACTGGACGTTGTAAAACAATTACGCGCGGCGGGCGCGCGGGAACGCTATTTTGCTTCACCTCTCCCCCTCACTCCCCTGCACTTGTTGCACAATTATCTAAGATTTCTATTTGATAATTATTTCTGATTGCATCCTGTATTATTTAAGCCATTTAATATAATTATATATCGTTTGGTTTTCAAGATAGATGCTCAAAGAAAAGGGCAGATTTGCGGGAATTATTTGTAACTTCAAACGTAATGCGCGGGTAAATAAAAACAACAATTTTTTTTTTCAAAAATACCAGTGTTCTAGTCTTTAGTCAGGTCATATATTCCGCACTATTACAAATCGAAATTTGAAAAATAAAAAAACCGACCCACCCTAATGCACATTGATTTGCCTCCGTGGTCTAATGATTAAGGCGTTTGTCTTGTGATCCGGAGATCGTGGGTTAAAATCCCATTGGAAAGCATACTTTGTAAAAAGTTGTTGTGTCGTTGTTGTTGTTTGTGTTAGGATATTGCAGGCTTGAATCACCTGATTATCGGAAAAGATTATTCCGTGCTTCGGAAAGCACGTAAAAGCTGAGGGTCCCGAACGCCATCTAACATTTGTATAAACCTTTCCTATGATTGGTTCTGATCTACCTTTTGGGTTGCGGAGGTCAGACGACAGTCGCTCTGTGTAAAAACCAGTAACCAGGTCCAATCACCAAGGAGCTAGCTAGCGGACCCCGGGCTCTGCAGCATTACCGCTGAAGATGCAACCGGGAATACGCTCGAATGATGATGAGGACAGAGATATGCTGTTAATATAGCTTAGGCATAGTAATACCCATACACATCGTAGGTGCTCAATGCACATACGAGTGTCGTAAGAGGCGACTAAGAGTAGCATAGATAACAGAGAATAGGCGGCAGGGTCCTCTGTACACAATGGTGGGAACTCGACCTGTCCCGGCATAGTCAAGCATGTAGTTAAGCCTAGTTGGAACTACTTTAGTAATTTAATAGTGACGATTGATTTAGTAGCTAAACTAATCGCTGCTGCATAGAAACCGTTCGAATTACGGTCGAGTATACAAGTACTGTACTGGTGTTTTGCAAGATGAACGAACTGCAACGCAATACCAGAAAGAACTACGTCGATGTAGCTAATGAACTCATTACAAACTTTGGCATAATACCTTTACACATTGTAGGTACTCATTGCACGCACATACGAGTGTCGTAAGGGGCGACTAAGTGTAGTATAGATAAGGCGATTCCCCCACTGGAAACGCGCTATGCCGCGGTGCGCGGATCGGCAGATTCCGCGCGCGGCGACGGAGACGCTGATCTGCCTCGACGGCCCCGCGCGGCGAACGAGGCGCTGATCTGCCTCGACGGCCCCGCACCAAATATTCACTACATTCGATTGTCGTGGAGAATGAATACCGAACTCATTCAAGATGCTGTCTTGAACTAAGTACCGTAGAGTTCTTTTTTCTTTGCCCTTTATACATAATAACACGGGCGGTACTGCGGAGCATGCGGCTAGTACCGCGCCTCCGCGCAGACTGGCAGAATCAGCGCGCGGAACGCGCTCCCGCGCGTTGACGCGTTTTCAGTGGGTTGGATTAGGCGTGATTTCTATACAAACTGAGAATTGCATTGCCGTCCCGCGCCCCGCGATGGTGCGCGGTGCAGTGGGATCACCGCGACAGAACAGGCGGCAGGATCCTCTGTAAATCTGTACACAATTGTAGGACTTCGACCTGGCCTGGCGTATTCAGTGGAGAGCAGGAGACTCAACAACATAATTTTTGTATTTGTTCCTAATAAAGATTTATTATTATTATTATTAATTTGTAAACTTTATTTTACTTGATATAGTTACAGTACTGATATAAAAATTATAATTAGACTATTAGTAGGTAAATCTTTCTGAATGTCCGTTCAGGATGAGAGGTAGAACTAAAAAACAAATGAAAAGGAAAAAATGGAATTAGGGAATGAAATTTGAAATGTAGTTAAAAAGTAAGATGGACAGGTTGAGATGTAGAAATTAGGTGAAAACAAACATGCAGAATGCAGGTGGTATGTGGCATCGTTACACAATCTTTACACCATCTACAGCGATCACCAACCTGTGCCCAGCGCCCCAGATTACGGTTACATCCTCCCAATATTAGAAGAGCCCTTTAATCCAGCAGTGGACAGGCTCTTAAGGTGATACATGAGGTCCAGTGCAGCCCCAATTAAAAAAAAATATTTGTAAGGAAACGGATTCGAAAAAATATCATTTAAAATTTCGTATTAGTAACCCCTAACCAAAAGTGGCCGTTTTTCGCAAATTTGCGAGGAAAACCTTCACGTTCTCACTTCAAACTGTAAACAGTAGTCATAAAATGGTTTGCAGGGTTATCTAAGGTTTACTAATATTTTTATTCAAATGGGGGCAGCACTGGACTCCATGTATCATCTTAGGAAAGATGTCTTTAGGTATAATACTTATGTACATACATGCAGATTGCACACAACGAACAAATTGAAATTCATGCACAACGTAATTGCTAGTAGGTATAATTTGAAACATGCTAGTATAATTTGAAACATCCTGTATAATCTTGTGTATACCTTATAGCCTTAGGAATAAACTGAAGAAAGTCGCTGAACTAGCGACCTTGAAGAATTAATCGATATTGTTGGAGCTAATCTAATATTTTTTTTTTATTTCTTGTGTGTGTATTTTTTTACGGCTCTGGATACGAGTCCTATAGAGCCTGTCTTTTGTATTTCGTTTTTTTTTTATTTCTAATTTCTTTTAGGGTCTTATAATAATAAAATAATTCTTCTTTATTTCAGAAATTCTTATTTAAGGCCTTATATAATAAAAAAATACGAGATAGATCATGTGACTCGGGATAATTCTAATTATAGATATGTAAAAAAAATTTGACGCTCCACTCAACCAAGCATAGTAATTTCAAATAGCATTTGTTAAGAGAATTCTGGTGCCCGTATCCGTGTCAAAACAAAAGATAGTCATATAGTGAGAGCAATTTTGACCAAGCCGTGTGATTTCCGGCAGAGTAGAATAGGACTACTCCAAGTCTTCACGTGGATGTCGTAGAAGGCGACTTAGGAAACACAAGTTAACAAAGCTTATAAACATCAATGAGACCTCTCCAACCCGTCTGGCCAGCGTGGAGAGTGTAGTCCAAATCCTCTAACTGCTCTGGTAGTACAGAGAGGGTTGTGCTCTTGCGGAGACTAAAAAAAAAGCTAGTGGAGACTAAAGAAAAAGACCTGATGATGAGACCAATTTATTTTGTCAATAAAAAACGTATCTTTAGCAGACAAACATCTATTTCTTACGGACTAAATGCTTGAATGCATCTAGCCAGAGGTGCGTATGCTTCCTTGGGAGGCACTACTGGTTTCTTTGGCGCTGATGCTAGAGCAGCCGCTATTCGTTTACCTAAAGTGGGATTTATTAACGACATCATTTCTATAACTCTTGACTTAACCGGTTCTTGAGTGGTTCCTAAAAAGGCAGCAGTATTTTGGGCGAGAACTATTCTTTCCTGTTCTGTCTTCAACACGTTATTATAAAAATCAGCAGGATTAGCAAAATCTGCAGCATTACTCTCTAGTACAAGAAGTCTCTCACTAGGAGCACTTTCGTCTATAAATGGTAAGGGGCCATTAAATGAATTAGGTAAATAGAATGGAGCATCTTTCATGTTATGTCTTGTAGGTGGATTTCCATCACGCAAGTAGTTTTTCGCATATTTTGGTAGATTTATATCTATCTTGTTGTGGTTCACACCTAAGCGGTAATCTTGAGCGTCTCTGTAAGAGACTACTCGTGATACAAACATCAAATCCATTGGTCCTGATATTCCTGGCACTATATTGCCAGGATTAAACGCACTTTGTTCAACTTCACGAAAGAAATTATCGATATTTCTATCAAACACCAAACGACCAATTGTAACTGTATGATAAGTGCCACGTTCCCATAATTTGGTAACATCAAACGGATTGTATTTTAATTTAGTCAAATCTTTAAAAGGGATTACGTCCATTTCTAATCTCCAAGATGGATAGTTTTTATTTTCAATTGCGCTGTATAAATCTCTTGTATAATAATCTGGGTCTTGACTATTTATAGCCTGTGATTCAGCTTGCGTTAAGTTTGCTAGACCTTGTTCCGTTCTGTAATTGAATCTTACATAAAATCTTTCTCCGTGTTTATTATATATTTCATAGGTGTGAATGGGGAAGACATCCATTTTTCTAAAACCATATGGAATTCCATATTCAGACATAAGCCATAAAATGACGTGAAGAGATTCGGGTCTCAAAGTTCTAATGTCCCAGGCTTGTGTTTGGTCAAGTATATTGGTCTTGGGGTTTCTTCTTTCAGCACGAATGAAATGACCGAAGTCATTTGGATTTCTGTAAAAGTATACTGGATGATGTAAACACAAATGGTCTAGATTACCTTCTTCCGTATAATACTTCACAGCGAGGCCTTTTGTGTCTCTGTTAACGTCTGAGCCACCTAGATTGGGAATTGCAGCAGAAAATCTTCCGAACGCTGGAGTCTTTTTGCCGATTCCGTTGAACATTGCAGCTGAAGTGTACTTGGACACGTCGTGAGTTACTTCAAAATATCCATGAGCACCGGTACCTTTAGCATGTACCACTCGTTCTGGTATCCTCATCTTGTCAGCGTGTAAAATTTCTTCTGTGAAATATGGGTTCGCGAATAGGTTTGAATTCAGCGTTACCGTTTTTCTTATATCCACCGGGATACCAGCACTTGTTGTTAGACAGCCAATAGGTTTCTGCAACATTAAGCACAAAAAAGCCAATTATTTTATGTACTGATTCTTTACAGATCGCAATTTTTAAGGACGTATCAAAGAAGTTTAAACTTGCATCAAGAGATACTTACTCAATGATGATTTATTTTATAATAAAAATATAAAATAAAATTCTGTTCTTAAATAGGTATATACAAAAAAATTATAAAAGTTATAAATAAAACATACCGGGTGTTCCATTTTAAACTGGTTCAGTTGTAATGGGACATAGTCTAAGGTCACATTTTGAGCCCAGGAGTGACCTCCAAGGCACAGCCAAAATAAAACGAGAGGATATCTCATTATGGAGTTGAAATGGAGAATGCCTATTGCAAAGTAGAATTTCCGTTTTTATCTAAGTAGGTATATATTTAACAACCTTGCATTTGTCGATTAAGAGCCTAAATACACGATCATCCAGAGCGCAGATACGTTTACCATTCTGATTGAATAATATAATTTTGTACTCAACACTTCACGGAGTAGGTGACCAATACAATTTGTAGCTATTTCCTTTTTACATGACTGCGCCAAAAAAAGGAGTGAAATGCTTTCAAATTTTATGTATTTGATTAGATTTGTATACATTACGAGAATGACCGCGATTGATATATGGACCTACTTTATTGTGAATGAAAACCGAAATAGTACACCGATTTGGTTATAAATCTAAAAGTAAAATCGTTTTATAAATGATGGAATACTGAGATAATATTTGTTTCCTCTTACCTGACATAAATATCATAGTATGTATGCCTACTTTTTGAATACCTATGTATCTACATACATACATATTAGTATTAGTATGTATTAAATATATACATATATATGTACATACATAATAGTATACGACGTGGAAGGGACATACCCGTAATAAATCTAACCACGGCCTATACTACATCATTATAGTATAATGAAATTAAAATAACATCCAAAGAACAAAAAAAAATTTTGGCATTTTCATACAAAAGTGCGCAACCGCCCTGGCGATTTGTATGGGAATGTCGAATTTTTTTTTTGCTTTTTGACTCTTATTTTAATTTCATTATACTTTAGTGATCTAGTATAGCCCGTGGTTCAATTTATTACGGGTATGTCCCTTCCACTTTGTATATTATAACTAGTGTGCGTTAGCCATATCAATTACAGTGATTATCACAAAATTACATTGCGTACACGGGCGCATAACTCTAATCAGGTAAGAAATACGTTTGTAACAGGTGTGCTGGTTATCTGCGATGAAGATGGGCTGGCCCTAAAGATGGATTACACGTCACGACTTCCTACAGTGGCTAGACGTGGTAATAATATACGGGCAAATATAGAGGTATAATGACTGCCTCAGTGGTCCAGTGGTCAAGGTGTTTGCCTTGTGATCCGTAGATCGTGGGTGCAAATCCCACTGGGAAGCATACTTTGTAAAATTATTTTTTTACAGTCTGTTTAGGTTATTGCAGGCTTGAATCACCTGATTATTCGAAAAGAAAGATGATTCCGTGCTTCGGAAAGCAAGCGAAGCTGCGTGGGCCCCAAACACCATCTAGCGTTTGTTTAGATCTATCTACCTTTGGGTTGCGGAGGTCAGACGGCAGTCGCTCTGTGTAAAAACCAGTACATACATTGATCTAGCCAAGTTAGGTATTCAGATTTGTGTTATAGGATACTAAATAAACGATAGGTAGGTACTAGATTTTATAAAAATACTTGTATAGATAAACATCATGTAAACTCGCCATAGTAATTAATTCATCACTTAAAAGTTATTAATTATTATACATAAGTTAATTCGTTATCCGTTCTTTGTTTTATGGCTTTTCTTAATTTTTCACGTTTATCAAACACGAGTCAAAAAATCAAACATTTATTAGAGTACACTAAATATTACGTGTTAAAAAAAGAAAGTAAAAAAAGTAATTTTTGTTTAAAAATCACACTCAATCAAATCATGTGCTGGGAACAATTAAGGGTTTTTTTTCCGCTTAAAAATTTTAAAAAGACAGAGGGCTATAAAAACATTTTACCTACATGAAAACACTAATATTTACATGAAATGCATGCACTAAAAACTAACATTATTCGAACTTATAACTCCATGTGTCATCATACTAAAAATACATGGAATCTACCATCTTTCTCCGCCAGTTGTCGGAGAAAGATGGATTTTTTTTATCGGAAAGCACCTACTGTTCCCGGGGGATAGACTTTAATGCGAGCGGAGTCGTAGCATAAGCTAATTACTACATAAACCACAGACCTACCACTACTAGACTTGCAACGATATTGCTAGAAAGAGACTGTCAAATACAGTACAACGTGAGTGTGAAAGAAACGCTGATATGTTTTTTTGTATCTATCGGCGTGGCTGCTTTAAGCTGGCTTACTGTCAAAATCTGGGCCAAACAAACCACAAAACGATCGAGGAAAGTTATTAATTTTAGGGATGATTTAGGGTTTTATTTGAGCTAGTAACCATGGTGTGTTCTGTGACGTGTACAAAATATGGGTGGAGGCAATAATCAAAGATAGAAAGAGATGCACTAAAGTGGCCACGCACTATGCAGGTCTAGTAGTGCGTCTGTGACATAAACGAAACATTCTCTCCGGGATTCATTCCATAGTGGAAAACTCCTGTCGTCGAAACACTGTACATGTGAATCATTCTGTCGACAAAACCTCCGAAGACGAAAGGTTCTCTCGTAGTATATATAGTCCATAGTAGAAAATTCCTGTCGTAGAATCTCCCATATGTGAACCATTCTGTCGGTGAACCGTCCATAGGTGAAAGTTTTTGACGGCGAATCACTCACAAACGGATTCGTTTGTGAGTGATTTCTCCTTTGGACTGATCACCAACAGGACAATCGTCCTGTTGGTGATCAGTCGGTCGGAAACAACTGTCGGAGAAAACTAGAAGATTTGAATACATGTCATGGGCAGATTGTTAAATTGGGCTGATCGAGATCTCCTGGACAGACTGTCTAGGCAGATCTAGATCAGCCCAATTTAACGATCTGCCAGGAAAAATACGATATGCCAGCGCAACATGATCTGATCATAATGCGCTAGCATATCGTATTTTTCCATATAATGGCTGATCTATATAATGGCATTAAGACGATACACGGAGTCCAGTGCCGCCCTCATTTGAAATAAATTATTTGTAAGGAAACGGAGATATCATTTAAAATGTTAAGCTAGTAAAACCTAGATAACCCTTTAAACTATTTTATGAACCACTGTTTACAGTTTCAAGTGAGAACGTTAAGCTTTAGTTTGCATTTTTGCGAAAAACGGCCACTTTTGGCATAAATGCAAACTAAAGCTTAATACTCGAAACGAACGAAACGAGTATTTAAATTTAACAATTATTTTATTCAGTTTTTTTTATTTTTTATTTTTAGCCATTGTACTATAGTTAACAGTAACAGTAAACAATTTTCTCCAAAAAATCGTTTTACAATAACAATAGCGTAGGTACATTTATATGGGTTACCAGCACCGATTTGAAAGAGACTGGAGGCTGATGAAGGCTGGGCCTGTGTCACAGTTCTCCAGTGCTCTCGCCTTTGGATATGGTACCTAAAATTACCAGAAAACATCCAATTGGATGTAGTGTACTTAATTGGTAGCATAAGCTAATAAAATAAAAAATGAAAAAGATGAAAAAAGAAAGAAATAGATAGTGCCCAGGAAAGTTATAATTGGGGAGACCGAATTTGGATAAAATTATACTTTAGGTAGTAAGTTAGTCAGTGAATGAGAAGTAAGTAGGTAGGTAAGTATGTTTGATTTGTAGATAGTTCATTTGAGTGTAAGGAGTAAATTTTCAGTTTCGTCGTAGTCGAGTGTTAAGAGATGTTTGGAGACAAGTAGTTTACAGGAGAAATTTGAAAGGGATAAGATTTTAAGTTTGGCTTGGAACTTGTTGTTGAGAATTCGGTTTTGAAAGAGTGGGAGATAGCTATGAGTCGGTTGCGTTCAGAAAAGTTAGGGTTATACGGTATTATTTTAGTTAGGTACACAATACTAATTCATTGGGCCTGATATTCCTGGCATCAAATTGCCAGGATAGAACGCACTTTGTTCTATTTCACGGAAGAAGTTATTATAGAATTATTATTATAGAAAACAGGTCTAAAACCCAACGACCTAATTGATACTGTACGATTTCCATCGAATAGATCATATTTAATTTTCTTCAAATATTTAAAAGGAGTGATTCAGTCCATTTCTAGTTTCCTTCATCTTTCATTTCTTTGATATTTGTGGAAGAGCTTGAAATATAAGTAGATGCTTACTAAAACTCTATTATATTCTGTTTTATTATGATTATAAGCGTTAGCAGTAGTTGGCATTAGTTTCTCTAAATTGTGATGTGGATATCGTAGAAGCAGACTTAAGAAACACGAGATAAACAAAGCTTATGAACATCAATGAGACCTCTCCAACCTGTTTGGCCAGCGTGGAAAGTGTAGGCCAAATCCTCTGGCTGCTCTGGCTAATATATGACTCTGATAGTACAGTGCTCTTGCAGTGGAGACTACAAAAGACCTGATGATGATGATATGTTTCATCACTACTCTACATTGATGAATGCGGCCGGCCCATGAGACTTAAAGAAGTATGTGTTGGTACCAACACATACACATATTTAAGTCTCATGGGCCTGACATATGGCTTGTTACTCTATAAAGCTTTATTTATGAGCGGCGTAACAGGCCATTGCTAAAGGTATAGGTAATAGAGAACAGGCAGCAGCATTTGCCATCTAATGTGATCATCAACCTGCCTGACCAGCGTGGTGATTATGGGCTAACTTATTCTTCCATTCAGTCGGGATAGGCCTTTAGTATAACCAACCACAGTATAATTATTATCTAAATGTGGTACAACATTTAGAATAGATTAATGATCATTCATCTATTTTAAGGTACAACAGTGAGTATAAGTGTAATAGAGAAGTCAGAATAGATCTACAGGTTTCCAACCTTTGCGAAATTCAAATAAGTAAATTTTTTGAAGGAAATAAAAAAGGTAGTTTTTGTACACGCTTTTATTGTGAGGGTAAGCAAATTATATCAGTCCAAACTCAACCTACTTCTACTACTAAAACTACGCATACTACGCAACCCCATAGGGTTGCGTAGTTTTATTACATGGTTCCTAAGGCCACTTAGGACTCCATCATCAGATCAGCTTTGTCATAATAATATTGCATTGTCATCTGTCTTATATTTGCAAACAAAATTTCATCTCGATCGGAAATCGGAAAACGAGTCAAATTTTACTTGTAAAAAACGTATAAAGAGAACGGAGTACTTAAAGAACATGATAATTACTTAGAAGCTGGAATTGAGTTGTGCACAGAAAATGGAAACGTGATCGTATTTGCGTAGTCCAAATATAAACCGGACCTGATACAGAACAGTGTAGACAGACCAGATAGGTAGGGTAAAATAAATCGGACAAGTGCGTGTCGGGTCACGCTCAGAGTAGATTTCCTTTATTTTTCATAATTTTACATGTTTGCTATCCATTTTAAACAAGTTACAACTTTACGAGTATTTAATTAACGTAAGTAACGTAGTTAAGTAAGAACCGATGGCCGATAAGGCAGAAAGGCAGGCGGCCACGTACCGGTAAGCGCAGCGTAGGACACCTACCTGCTAGGTGGTCAGTCGACCTGAGCAAGGTTGCAGGAAAACGCTAGATGCAGGCCGCTTCCGATCGGTCGTTCTGGAAATCCTTGGGGGAGGCCTATGTCCAGCAGTGGACTTTCTATGGCTGATACGATGATGATGATGATGAGTGGGTACTCAAGAAGATATCATATTTTTTCGAAAAATATGATTTTATTTAGTTCGTCAGTCAGATTATAAAAAAATAGACCCATTCTTTTGGTTTATCAAAGTACACGTAGTTAAAATTCACAAAAGCCTATCGAAGTTTCTGAGAGAGGCGATTAACGTCACCGTCTAGTGAAAATCGTACTAGTCTTCGAAATTTAAATGCTGTATCTTAGAATATGCTAATTAGAGAAAAGAAAAAATAGTACACAATAATTTTTAATAATCTACATAATGAGATAAAAAATTGAAATTTTTCAAAATGGCGGTAACATTCGGATTGAAAACATAAAAAATAACACATTTTTCTATTTTTCGTGAGCTCACAGAGCCACTAGTAGTAAATAAATACATATACAGTGATACGGTATTGCCTATATCGGAGGCTTCTGCATTACACAAATATTTCTATACATTTCGCGAGTGGGCGGTAAGTATCTGATGTTGGTGCCGGTCGTTTTTCCGGCATGGATCTCAATAAAGTAGCTACCCGTTCGCCTAAAATTGGATTTATCAGAGACAAGACGTCTACAGCTCTCTGCCTGATCGGAGGTTGAACTAGAGCCAGATCTTGGGCCAAATTCTGAGCTAAAATTCTTCTTTGCTCTTCCGACCTTAGAACGTTATTATAAAACTCAGCAGCATTTCCAAAATCTACGGCATTACTTTCTAATACAAGAAACCTTCCACTTGGTTTACTCCTATCTATAACCGGCAATGGACCATTAAATGAATTGGGTAAATAATTTGGAGCGTCCTTCATGTTATGTCTCACAGGACGAACTCCATCTCGCAAGTAGGTCTTTGCAATTCTCGGTCTATTTATATCTATTTTATTGTGGTTGACACCTAACCGATAATCTTGAGTATCTCTATACGAAACTACTCTTGATGTAAACAAGAAATCCATTGGCCCTGATATTCCTGGCACTAAATTGGAGGGATTCATCGCACTTTGTTCTGCTTCAGCGAACCAGTTATCGGTGTTCCTATTGAAAACTAAACGGCCGATGGGTACGGTATGGTATGTTCCCTTTTCCCATAGTTTGGTTACATCAAATGGATTGTATGTTACCCTTTTCAAATCTTCAAAAGTCATGACATCCATTTCTAATATCCAAGATGGGTAGTTTTTGTTGGCAATTGCATTGTACAAATCTCTAGTAAAATAATCTGGATCCTGACTACTTATGGCCATTGCTTCAACTGATGTTAAGTTGGCTAGTCCTTGTTCGGTTCTAAAGTTAAAGCGAACGTAAAATTTATCCCCATGTTTATTGTAAATTTCATAAACATGAATAGGGAAAATATCCATTTTTCTATAACCATCTGGAATTCCATATTCTGAGGATAGCCACAGCAACCCGTGCATAGTATCAGGTCTATTTAATCTAAAATCCCACGCAGCTGTTGTGTCAAATAAGTTAGTTTTAGGATTTCTCCTCCTCGATCGAACAAAATGAGAGAAATCGCTAGGGTCTCTGTAAAAGTATATTGGATGATGTAAACAGAGGAGATCTAGATTGCCTTCTTCGGTGAAGAACTTTACAGCAAGGGCCTTGGAGTCCCTGCCAAGATCAGATCCGCCTCTATTTGGAACGCCTACAGAGAACCTACCAAATGCTGGTGTTTTTTTGCCGATTCCATTGAACATATCGGTTTTGGTATACTTAGAAACATCATGCATTACTTCGAAATACCCATGGGCTCCTACTCCCTTGGCGTGCACTACTCGCTCTGGTATTCTCTCTTTATCAACATGCATTAGCTCTTCCGTGAATATTGGATTTGAGAAAAGGTTAGTGTTCAATGCGTTTATTTGTCGTATATCGACTGGACTTCCAACGCTAGTTGTGAAATATCCTATAGGATTCTGAAAAAAAAAACAACATTGTATTTTCACTAGTAAATAGCCAAACTAACACCATATTGGCGGATAAGTAACACTAAATCTTTTGTATTGCGTTAAGGTTCTCTCTGTTGTTGAAAAAAGAGCAGAACTAAATGATTTATTTTATTAATTTTTTTTTATATCATAGGACGGCAAACGAAGAAGCGGGTAACCTGATAGCAAGTGATCACCGCTGCCCATGGACAACTGCAACATAAGGGGTGTAACAAGAGCGTAATATTTTCTTGAAATTATCCCTGTGGACTTCCTTGAAAGTATATCATTCGCTAGCAGCGCTAGTAATACGCTAGGATAATTTCACCTTTCTGTAACACGATGTATAGACAGGTTCTATATACTTACTCTTAAGGCGATGTGAGTTCACAGCTCACAATACTGTAAGTATTTAAAAAAAATACTGGTATTAAACTACTACAGTTTATTTCTCAAAAATTTTACATCATCTTAAGTCTTTTCTACAGACACCCACAATATGCAAAACACGATTGAGCGTTTTTGGCTCGATAGAAAAACAAACATACGTCAAAATTTGCCTAAATTTACCTTTAAAATACTTATAACGTAAATAAGTAAAATAAAAGGTAAATTTAGGCAAATTTTGAGGTATGTTTGTGATTTTTTTTTCTATCGAGCCAAAAATGCTCAATCGTGTTCTGGATATTGTAAGTGTCTGTAAAAAACGGTATTCCTCTGTGCTGTGCATCATAAATAATTTAAAACCTAGTAAAATAAAATAGCAAAAAAGCTTTATTCAGAAAAAGTTTCGTCGCGAATTACTTGATATTTTCAGCGACAACTACCAACTTTTTTACGTCTAAGTATAAAAAGTATAACTTAATGAGCTAGAGGGATACCTGAAAAAATTACAATATTTGGTTATAATTATTGAATTATTAAATTAAAACTGGAAAATAACAACTGAAATGGCAGACACGGGTTCGAACTGAGGCTAGTAACGGTATCGCCACTTTAAACCTTATTTCATTACGAGTATATCGCATTACACCCCCTCAAATACCGAAAGGTTAAGGGATACAGCGCCTTAAGATTCCTATGTAATAAAAAAAAAACTGCAGTAGTTTATTTACAGTGATTTTTCAAAAGGACTCGCAGTATTCTTGGCTGTGAACTGATGAGGCCTTAAATTAAAAACAGGATTGTTATCTGGGATCTCCGATTATAAAAGTACACAATGTGGAAGGGACATACCCGTAATAAATTGAACCACGGTGTATACTAGATCATTATAGTATAATGAAATTAAAATAACAGCCAAAAAACAAAAAAAAAATCGGCATTTCCATACAGAAGTGTGCAGCCGCCCGGGCGATTCTTCAAGGAAAGTACTCTTTGAGCTAAATACAAAATATATATTCTGTCATCAATTTTCTTGTAATAAGAACCAAAAATATCAACCGACAAATGCATACCAAAAATCTCCAAAACCATTTCAATTACCAAATTTTTTTTGTATGTTACCGCTCGCTACCAGGCGATTGGTGGGCGACGGCTGGCGAGCGGGGAGGGCAATAGCTGCGGGTGATGTAAAGTCAGTGGGTAAGCCATTTATTAGAAATTTGCCAATCTTTTTTCTAAATAAAATAAGTTGAAAAAACGTTCCGTTTTTTACGGTTCCGTACCCATAGGGTTGCAAACGGGACCCTATTACTGAGACTCCGCTGTCTGTCCAGACGGACAGACAGCGGAGTCTCAGTAATAGGGTCAGACGTCCGTCTGTCCGTCTGTCCGTCTGTCCGTCTGTCTGTACGTCTGTCACAGGGCTCTATCTCTTGAACCGTAATAGCTAGACACTTGAAATTTTCACCGATTATGTATTACTGTGGCCGCTTTAACAACAAATACTAAAAATAAAAAAAGTTAAAAATTAAAGGGGTGTCGTCATACAAAAAAACGTGTTTTTTCAGCGTTTTTAACTAGATCTTTATAATGGCATTAACTAGATACTTAAAATTTTCACCAATAAAGTATTACTATGACCAATATAACAACAAATACTAAAACATAGATAAAGTTAAAAATTAAAGGTTCAGCGTTTTAAAAAATTGTACGGTGGTACGGAACCCTTCATGTACGAGTCCGACTCGCACTTGCCCGTTTATTTCTTTTGGTTAGTGATTCTGATTAAAATATAGGTGGCCAGGGGGTTCAAAATCAACATGTGTCAACGTATTATACTATATTGTAAGATAAGATAAAATAAAACCTTTTTATTGCACCGACTATAAGAAAAACAATTTATAAGTAAATTTAAAATATAAGAAGTACAAAGGCGGGCTTATCACTAAAGCGATTTCTCCCAGCTAACCTTTGGGTAAATGGTAATTTATTTATGTATTATGGTAGGTAAGAGGATTTGGGTTAATCGTAAGACATCCTTTAAAAAAAATACAATTTCATTGTTTTCATTTCCGTAGCAAATTTTGTAATTTCTCTTTCAAAAGACTTTTTATTTTGCACTTACTGGATGTTCCATTTTAAACTGACGCAGTTGAAGAGGGACATAGTCTATAGTCACATTATTTACGGCCCTGGAGCCTACCAGGCAATACAACAAAATAAACAAGTTTTTCATATCGAAGACAAACCGCTTAATAAATGTGTACAGACGAGGAACTTTTAGCTAATTTACCCTTTATATCGCGTGAATCTATGCTAATTTACAAGTTCATTATATTAATTAGATCTTAAGTGATATTGCTCACTTAATATTATTTACCACTACTTATTTTTTCCAAATTGTCTGTAAAGGTAGATAGGTACTTATTTTGTTTTAGGTTTTTTTTAGTGTTACTCACTCCCATACATGCAAAGTAGGAATTCTCGACTAACCCATTGTGTAGGGTGTAACTACACCCTACACAATGGGTTAGTCGAGAATTCCTAAATAAATAAATAACTATTTATTTATATATATATAACTCAAAGGTGACTGACTGACATAGTGATCTATCAACGCACAGCCCAAACCACTGGACGGATCGGGCTGAAATTTGGCATGCAGGTAGATGTTATGACGTAGGCATCCGCTAAGAAAATATACATAATAAAATATTACTATATAATATACAATACATATGTACTACATAATATCAAAATGAATATCTACTTACACACTACATACATACCATTATAAATATACATACATATAACTAGCTTATGAAGAGTAGAACTGAATGATGACGTCTTTATTAAGAAAGGGAGTTCAAAAGGTGGGCATGAACTTTCCTTTTAAAAGAAACAGCTCTCTCTTTCTCTCAGCTACGGAACTCTCTTCACGCGAGTTGAACTCGCACTTGACCAGTTTATTTTCGCATCATAATATTTTATTTAATTATTGCGTACCTATCATTCTATTTATATCTGAGAACACTTGGAAAACTTAGTACCCCAGAAAAAAAAGAAAAAAAATCGAACCCCAGGTTACCCGAAGAACCTAATTGCGATCACAGAATCTGTGCTATAGATATTGTGGCAAAATTAGCATTCAACTCTAAAGTTAGGTAATGGGTATTATTTTTTTGATGCTTGAAAACGGAAAAAAACGAGGTTCTTTAAAAATAAAAAAGATCGATTTCTAAGCTCCAACACTACCTACGAGGATACACGTATATGTAGACGTTTCTGAGATCCTTATTAATAATAATAGAAATATATTGCTCATTTTAAAAAATAGGATTGATTTCTTATATGTTTATATCTATTGGTAAATAACTATTTATACTTGTATTAATTTTTATAAAAAAAATAATAAAATTACAATTCACAAAAAAAAAACTAAATGTTTTATTGCCTCATAAGTGCCCATATTACTTTCTATCATCTTATATGTAAAACATAAATTAAAATTAAGCATATTTTGTAATAATACTTACATCAATAAATTAAACTTGTTGAAATTCACATAAACAATCGCTTCATTCAATACTCAGTCTTGACTTTGATAAGAACCATTTTTGTTGTACCCGGCCACCGATAGATGGCGTTGTTCAAAATTAAAACGCGATATGGTTTTCTTTTTAATATTTCTTATAGTGTTTCTTGAACATTGTTATTCAGTCGCCTTTTTTTGTACCACGGCGGTGGTTAATACATATATTGAAAGAGTGTGTGTGTGTGTTTATTTGTGGAGCCCTCTTTACTCTAGTGCTTGTTCGAACTTGAACAAAATTTGGTGCCGAAACCCGGGACAATTCAAAAGGACTTATGGGACAATAAACTTGAAGAAATAAGTGGTAGTGGTGAGTGCTAAAAAATCAAGCGAATTTGGACCTTAAAACTGTGAGTAAATGAACTTATAAAAATTACTAGTGTTTGGACTTGTAAAATTTTCAAGAAATAATTTGGACTTGTAAGATTTTAAAGTAAATTCATTAACATAGAATAATTCGCCAAAAAGTGCTCAGACGTGGAATCTATGCCCAAAAATTTTACAAGTGTTAAGTGTTAAAAAGACTTAGAAAAATTTCGTCGAATACTCCATCGACTTAGCAAATTTTCAACGAGCATTCCATCGACTTAGAATTTGTACGAGTGAATATTTCATACTTGGATTTTTTTGTCCACCATCATCATGAGTGTTGTTCATAAATCAATACTTATTCAAAAGGAAAGACTCGCGAAGTTAATGAAAGCTGAAAGTAATTATAAAAAAAGTCCAAAGGAAAGAATCACACGAGGATACCTAGAAACAAGACTGGAAACTGTTGAAGCATTATGGAAAGAATTCAAAGAGGAACATTACAACATTTTTGCTTTAGCAACTGTAGAAGGACTCAATAGTCAAGAATATTTTATGAAAGGAATATACGACACTTTTGAAGAAAATTACACTCACTACAAGGGTTGTTTGAAAGAGGTTCTTCGTGGGATGGCCATCCGTGAGGAAACTCAACCCAGCTCGCAATTTCAGTCCGTTGGAGAAAAATCTAGATCCAGTGAAGTCAAATTACCAAAAATCGAATTACCGAAATTCAGCGGTAAATATGAAGATTGGCAACAGTATTTCGATCTCTTTACTTCACTAATCCATAAAAACCGTAGTTTGTCTGCTGTGGAGAAGCTGCACTACCTTAAAAGTACTTTATCAGGCGAAGCTGAAGTTCTCATTAAAATTTACCCACCACTGACTTAAATTATGACGCTGCCTGGAAAAAGTTGATAGCCCGATACAACAATAAAAGATATAACTTAAACATAATACTCAAGATGTTATTTAGCCAAAAACAAATAATGAACGAATCTGCCCATGCAATTAGAAGTCTGCTAGACACAACAACATCATGCATCATGTCTGTCAATAATTTGGGGATTGAGACAAAGCAGTGGGATGTAATCCTTGTCTTCTTGGTGGTGTCTAAACTAGACAATGAATCACTCCGCCAGTGGGAAATCAATATAAGTGGAATTTCATCGGATGCCTTGCCCACGTGGTCTGATCTGGTCGTATTTTTGGAATCACGTTTTAGGACACTGGAAATGATTGACAGCGGTAAACAAATTTCTAAGGCTCCTCAACACAAACATACAGAGAAAGTCAAATCATTCGCAGCTGTTCATGAGAACACTACGAAACATCCGTGTATTATGTGTTCGGGGGATCATGTTCTCTACCAGTGCAAGAACTTTGGACAACTTACGCCACGAGAGAGACAAGAGTTTGTACAGACCAAATCGCTATGTTATAACTGTCTAGCACCCACTCACTCAGTGAAGAAATGTCGTTATACAACAAGTTGCCGCAGATGTGGTAGACGACATCACTCCTTGCTTCATCAGGAGAGAGAAATACAGCAAGGGAGCACAAATAATTTGGAAAACAATCACGCACACACACAATCACAGCGACCAAATCAAGGATATCAACATTCATCACCCGATCATGGAGTGAACGTCGTTGCCAATTTTGCGAAGGAAGAAACGGTCATCGGATCAGCTGACGTTCTTTTGGCAACGGCCATTGTTAAAGCATATTCATTCAGCGGGAAGTTCTGTCTACTGCGCGCCTTGATCGACCAGGGCTCACAAGCCTCTTTCGTTACAGAAGAGACTGTTCAAATGTTAGGCCTTAAGCGTGTACCGGTTAGCGGCTGCGTGTCAGGTGTAGGAGATGGTCGACTGCGTATAAAACATATGGTTTCTTTTCGCATCGAGTCACGTAGGGACCCAAGTAAATATATTCAAATTTCCGCATACGTTTTAAAATCTCTTATTTCACGATTGCCCACTAGCAAAACCTCATCACCTGATTGGTCAGATATTGAGAACCTTTCACTGGCCGATCCAGGATTTAATTCACCTGGTAGAATTGATGTTTTACTAGGAGCCGAAGTTTACGGCGAAGTCTTATTGAGTGACATCATCAAACACCCACGGGGACATCTGTTAGCACAAAACACTATCTTTGGGTGGATCATTTCAGGGAAGGTATCGCAAGGACCTTCAACTGATGTCACAAAAATGGTAAGTTTAAACATTCATGTCAAAGAAGATTCTTTACTTAGACAATTCTGGGAGTTGGAAAACGAGCCAAATTAAATTCAAAAGAAGTTTAGCAAGATGGAAGAAAAATGCGAAGAAATATTCAATTCAACAACTTTTAGAAATAAAGAAGGTAGGTTTGTGGTCAGGTTGCCTTTGAATAGCGAAGATCCAGAATGTCAATACGGAGGGTTGAAAGAGATAGCACAGAAAAGATTTCACCATCTGGAAAGGAAGCTTCAGAAGAACCCAAAGTTTAAGGAAGAGTATAACAAGGTAATGCAAGAATATCTGGACTTAAATCACATAGCTGAAATAAAGGACGAAATGATTCACCCAAAGGCAGTATATTTCCCACATCATGCTGTCGTGAGGGAAGACAAGGAGACTACGAAGCTGCGTGTTGTTTTCGATGCCTCTTGTAAAGGCGTGAACGGCGTGTCGTTAAATGACAACCTCCTCGTCGGTCCCAAACTACAGCAGGATTTGAGGCATATCCTAATGAGATGGCGAAGGTATCCCGTATGCATCGTTGCGGACATAATTAAAATGTATCGGCAGGTACGTGTACATGATGAGGACACGCGCTTCCAAAGAATAATATGGAGATTCAACCCAGATGAACCTCTGGGTCAATACGAGATGCTCACACTCACCTTTGGAACAGCATGCGCTCCTCATCTGGCCGTAAAATCACTGCAACGTTTGGCAGAAGATGAGCACCTCAACTATCCAACCGCATCGGAAATCACGAAGCGGGATTTTTATGTAGATGATCTCATGACGTGCTGTCAAACTGAAGAGGAAGCCATCCAAATTTACAATGAAATGAACAAGCTGATGAACGCAGGAGGTTTTCAGCTACAGAAGTGGAGTAGCAATAGTGAGGCATTGCTACAGTTCATCGGTCAAGACAATCAGAATGCAGCTCCATCAATTCCTATTAAAGCAGACAACTTGGTAAAAGTTCTGGGAATTTGTTGGAACAGAGATTCTGACGAGTTTCAATACACAGTAGAATTACCTGAAGTTAATAAATCACCAACAAAGCGTCAAGTGTTGTCTGATATCGCTCGGTTATACGACCCAATGGGTTGGATTGCTCCCGTGGTCGTAACTGCCAAGGTTTTTATTCAAAAATTGTGGAAGTCTGCGTTGTCTTGGGACGATGAACTGCCTGAAGATTTGGAACACGAATGGATTAAATACAGATCACAACTTGCTGAGCTCAAAACCATTTTCATTCCAAGGTGGCTACATTTCACTCAGGATCGCGAAGTTGAGCTGCACGCATTTGCAGACGCTTCTCAAACGGCTTACGCTGGAGTGGTGTACTTTCGGTCAATAAACGAGAAAGGTAAAGTTTATGTACACCTTCTAGCTTCAAAAACAAAGGTTGCGCCGATTGAAAAGCAGTTATCTATTCCACGATTGGAACTATGTGGCGCGGTTTTAGCTGCTAAATTGCTGTACGAAGTGGCACAAGTTATGGACGTGCCTAAAGAAAGGCTTTATGCTTGGTCCGATTCAACCGTCGTTTTGGCATGGCTACGTGGATTGCTATCAAGATGGACCACTTTCGTCAGCAATAGAGTGTCGGAAATTCTCAATATATTAGAGTGTAGTCAGTTTAATCATGTTGGTACAAAATCAAACCCTGCAGATTGCGCCTCCAGAGGACTACAACCTTCTGATCTTAAGAAAGAGAAGCTCTGGTGGGATGGGCCAACATTTCTCCATGAATCAACCATTGATTTTCCAAAATCAGATTATACCACACAAGAAGAAATGAGAGCTAGCAAAGCACAGGAAATCAAGACTTTAGTTGCATTAAGGAAAGAGAACGAAAATCAACACTTAATAGAAGAAGAAAAGAATTTCTTTTGGAGTAAATATTCATCGCTGAAGAAAATGTTAAGGATTGTGTCATATGTAAGAAGAGTTTTGAACTTTAGGTTGAAGGTTCACGAAAGAGAGAAGTATCCGGAATTCATCACAGCCAAGGAAATTAAAGATTCTCTATTAAGTTGTGTCAAGAGAGTACAGAGTCTGAAATTTAAAGAAGAAATCACGCAACTAAAGTCCGGAGGTCATGTCCCCAAGAAAAATGCACTACACTCTCTCAACCCCTTTTTAGACGAAATGGGGCTTTTGAGAGTAGGTGGTCGAATCGTTTTATCAAAGTTGAGTTATGACGAGAAACATCCATTAATAATGCCTGAGATAAGTCATCTTACCCAAGTAATTGTACAGGACGCTCATAACTCAACGATGCATGGTGGACCTCAAGCTATGCTCAATTACCTTAGAGGTAAATTTTGGATAATACATGCTAGACAATTGGTCAAAAAATGTTTTCGACGTTGTGTCACGTGTATTAGGTATTCGCAACGCAAAGTAACTCCACTGATGGGTCAACTGCCGGAAGTTCGTTTGCAACCTAGTAAAGTTTTTAAATCATCAGGCGTTGACTATGCGGGTCCCATAAATCTTCGATTCTCTCCTGGTAGGGGAGCTAAATCCTACAAAGGCTACATTTGCCTATTCGTCTGTATGGTGACTCGCGCCATTCATATTGAAGTAGTGTCTGATTTAACCTCAAAGGGATTCATTGCCGCCTTTCGTAGGTTTGTTGGTCGTCGTGGTCGTTGCACAGATTTGCATTGTGACAACGGCACTAACTTTGTCGGTGCTGACAAAGAGCTAAGAGAGATCTTCGACGCAACTAAATCAAAATTACCTCAAGAGATCGCGGAAACTTTGTCTATGGAGGGGACAAAATTTCACTATATTCCACCCCTGAGCCCAAACTTTGGAGGAATTTGGGAGGCAGGTGTGCGCTCGGCAAAGACACATTTAAAGAAGGTGATAGGTGATCACACTCTGACCTATGAGGAGATGTCCACGGTTTTAGTGCAAATAGAGTCCTGTCTCAATTCACGACCACTGAGTCAGTTAAGTGACCATTCGGTCGACCCTCTCCCCTTGACACCCGGCCATTTTCTCGTAGGCGAACCTCTCGTTAATGTATGTGACGAATATTACTCGGATCAGACTGAAAATGTAAATTTAACTAGTAGATGGAAATTAGTTCAAAAAATGACAAATGATTTTTGGCATAGATGGTCCAAAGACTATTTATTAAATTTAGATAAGAGATACAAATGGGCCACTAAAAAATCCGAACCTGATGTTGATGATGTAGTAATTGTTAGAGAGGATAATTTGCCTCCCACAAAGTGGATCCTTGGTAGAATCATTCAAAAGCATCCAGGCAAGGATAATATAACTCGTGTAGTTACTATAAAATGTAAGGACAAATTGTTGAAACGTCCAATAAATAAACTTTGTTTTCTGCGTAAGTGATTTCAGCTTTTGTTAGAAATTTTATTGTATTTTTGGTAGTTTCTGTTAACTCAAAAAAGTTACTATGGCAATTTATGCAAAAGCATTTTTGCAAATTCATTCTTTAGTCGTTCCACCATATGTTACGGTGGGCGGTTCATTTCTATAGATAAGTTGTACTCGTAGTATAGTTTTGTTTTGTAGAAGTCTTTCACGGTGGGCGGTACTATTGTATACTTTTCCAATAATCTTACATGTCTCATGTTTTCAATGTAACGTGTCAGTTAGTCATAACCCGCATCCTTACATTTGTGTTGCTACTTAATTATTGAATTAAAATTCATGTAAAATTTGTAAATTAAAGGACAAGTCCTTGGTGGGCGGGATGTTGAAATTCACATAAACAATCGCTTCATTCAATACTCAGTCTTGACTTTGATAAGAACCATTTTTGTTGTACCCGGCCACCGATAGATGGCGTTGTTCAAAATTAAAACGCGATATGGTTTTCTTTTTAATATTTCTTATAGTGTTTCTTGAACATTGTTATTCAGTCGCCTTTTTTTGTACCACGGCGGTGGTTAATACATATATTGAAAGAGTGTGTGTGTGTGTTTATTTGTGGAGCCCTCTTTACTCTAGTGCTTGTTCGAACTTGAACAAAACTAATACCTATAATACAAATTAAATAAATAGAAAACTATACACTTAAATTATTACTAAATAAAATTAAAACATTATACTTATTATAAATAAATAAACGGGCAAGTGCGAGTCCAACTCGCAAGTGAAAGTTCACTTTCAGCGTGATGGTGAGCATGTAGGTGGAAAAGTGAATAAAATAATAAACGGGCAAGTGAGTCGGACTCGTACATGAAGGGTTCCGTACCACCGTACAATGTTTTAAAACGCTGAAGTAACACGTTTCTTGTATGACGACCCCCTTTAATTTTTAAATTTATTTTATTTTTAGTATTTGTAGTTACTCGTATTGTGATCATAGTAATACATAATTGGTGAAAATTTTAAGTATCTAGTTAATGCCATTATGAAGATCAAGTTAAAAACGCTGAAAAAACACGTTTCTTGTATGACGACCACCATTAATTTTAATTTTTTTTTTTTTTTTAGTATTTGTTGTTGTATCCGCCACAGTAATACATAATCGGTGAAAATTTCAAGTGTCTAGCTATTACGGTTCAAGAGATAGAGCCCTGTGACTGACGGACAGACAGACAGACGGACAGTCGGACAGACAGACGGACAGACGGACATACAGCGGAGTCTCAGTAATAGGGTCCCGTTTTCACCCCTTGGGTACGGAACCCTAAAAATTTACCCCAGATCACTACAGTCGCAGGCCAGGGTGCCTAAGAGACTGGCGGCATTGCCACGTTGAATGGCAAGACTTAATCTTTGAATTCATTGATTTACGTTATAAGTCTGTCTTTGGGTTATTTACTTACATATTATGTGTACCTTTCAACTCAATCGGTACAGTGGTGTCAATTGGCTGTGACAGACGGACAGACAGACAAGTGAGTGATCCTATAGGTAAGTTTCCGTTTTTACCTTTTGTGGTACGGAATCCTAATTTACTATAATTTACGGTTTATGTGGTTTATTTACAATAATTTAACAAGCATAGTTTTTAGTTCCTAATTTATAAAGCAGGATATGTTCATCCGCATGCAATTATGTTAGTAATTAAATAACGGTTTTAAACAATCAAATAATAATAACTTACGGATGTATGGTAAACGTTATAAGAAACTGAAAATAAGAAACAAGTAGTTTATAAATAAACAAAAAGTCCGACTACGTGAAAGAATTCGAAAAATCCACCGTTTTGTTTTATTTTCAATTTTTGGTAGGTATTTTTTACTGGGTATACCACCCAGTGTCACTCTGATCATAGGGTAGTATTCAGGGTCAAAAATAAATTATTTTGTAATTATACGAAAATAAAACGTTAAAAATTATTTGACTTCAAGAAATTATGACGTCACGCCGTGCGTTTTTCATAGAAATCACATAGAAAATATTTGTTTTGAAGTTTAGAAAAAAGTATCTGTTTTGACTTGTTGGCAAGTAGCGGATTTAGGAGACGCATTTTTGAAATTGGGAGTCAAAAAACGAATTATTTATGCGAGAGGTTCCAAAAAGATTGTTGAATTGCTCGTACTTACGCGAAGAATTTGCACGAGTGGTCAAGAAGGGTATGGTACATTATTGCTCTTAGGGTCAAGACCACTCGTATTTTTTATACAACCCGTAATAAATCGAACCACGATCTATACGAGATCATTATAGTGTTAGCATGGATGTCTATTAAATATGGCAACCCTATACGCCACCCTATATAACAGTTGGCTGTCAGTTGCTCGGGTTCACTTTTGCGGTGGCACTCCTGGGGTAGACATCGTGTTCGACGTGTCTTGTGAGCAATATCGTTTCCTATTTCGTTTATTTTGTTCCACTATTTCTCAATTGGTTTAAAATTAATTCGTTATTAAAATTAGCTTTTGTTAAGTGTTTGTTTTAATTGTATTCCAACCTAGCTTACCTAAAATCAGAAGTTGGATAGATTCTCAAGCCCAAAAAGTCTAATCAGCGCTTGCCAGCCTGTGTAATCATTTATTTTTACGAGTGGAACAAAGTAACCGTTATTTTTGTCATTTGCTTTTTGTTTACTTGTGTTTTATATTTTGTTCGTTAAATTCGTGTGCTTATTATGTCGGATCCTAAACGACGCTCAAAAGGCAAGACGCGTCGACGCGACGCGAGGCGTAGCCGGTCACGTCACGAGACCGATTGCGGACGCGTACGCATACGCCTAGCCCTCTTTTCGATGCGTTGTACTCGATACTTAATTTGATTTTATAACGTGTAGGTGCGTTAGAAAATTACAACAGTGGAACGTTTTTTCGTAATGTGAACAGTCCTGTGAATTTTAACCCAACACGTTAGTGCGCGCTAGAAGCGTTCGTTCCGATTTTGAGGCTGTGCCCAGTGTATTCTTGCGTACCATTTTGCGTATAACGGCTTTAAATACGTCTAATACGCCGCCGTTGCCGCCTAACATTTGTGATAACTTGGAATTGTTTAAAAATGTGGGTACACGTGTGACGTCCGCGGAATTGCCCGGTCGCGAAAATGTAGGCGTAGTTACGGAGCCTCAGCCGATTAAGAGTTTGGCTTCTACCTCCAGCACGACTCGAGATTTTATTGAAGCCATTAAGAGTTAAGTGTTGTTATACAAAATAAAATATTTTGTGTCGCATTTTTACCCACCTATTCACGACATAGATAATTTATAATAGGTGCAAGGAGGTGGAACGAGCCAAATTCTCGAACGGTTGGGATGATTATGAATGTTCGTCCCGGGTAGCAGTTGTCTCAAAGGAGATACATGCGTACTTGGTTGCACTAGTGGGTATCGTGGCGTAATTTTGTTTCGGAATTTAAAGCATTGTGCCTGCGTAGTTTTGACTATGAAAATATTCTTTACGAAACGATGAGTACCACTTCGGATAAGTTCGTCACCTATGCAAAGTACGCACGGCGAATGTTTGAAAATAGTTAAAGGTCTCAGTAACGACTTATGGTTCTGATTGTCATACGAGGTACCGCAGACCCTCAAATTAGAGCAGCTGCATCCAATGCGAATGTAACCACAGATAATTTAGTATCCTTTTAATCGATTTATGTTAAACCTGTCTCATCTAGACAGGACTTACGTTTAGTAATAACGAAAAAGCGTCCTGAGCAACCTCGTAATGTCAATAAATGTTTCATCTGCGTACAAAACGGACACAAACGTTATTTTTGCCCTAGGAAACCTAAGATGCAAAATACAAACGATTCCTAGCCCTCGACAATACTTGTTCGTTTTGTTAAAAGTACGATCATACGGAACAAACATGTTTTCCTAAGGATGGGTCCGAGCAACGGTGATGACGAGGTTTGATTTTCGGTGAATGTGCGGAAATGTTCTTTTCTTACGACTGAGGTGGAATATTTAGGTAGGCTTATTAGCAAAGGTCAGGTTAGGCCGAGCCCTAGCAAGGTGGAAGCTTCGAGTAAAGCTCTGCCTCCAACCAATACTTGACAAGTGCGGCAGTTTATGGGTCTCGCCGGATACTTTAGGCGTAATATTAAAAATTATGCCACTAAAACGGCTTGTATAGCCGGGTTATTACGTAAAGACATACCTTTTCAATGGGGTCAAGAGCAGGAACAAGTTCGCCAAGAAATAATTACTCAGTTAACCACTGAACCTCCTATCAATATTCGATCCCGAGCTCCCAACGGAGGTTCATACCGACGCGAGCAGTATTGGATATGGAGCAGTCCTTATGCAGATTCATAGCGATGGTAAAAAGAAAGTCGTTGCGTATTTTAGCAAAAGCACGCAGGGCGCGGAGAGCAGGTACCATTCGTATGAATTGGAAACGCTGGCTGTCGTTAGGGCACTGCAACATTTCCGTCACTATCTAATCGGCTTAAAATTTAAACTTGTAACAGACTGCAATGCTCTAAAGGCTACTGAGAAGAAAAAGGACCTGCTCCCTCGCGTTGCTCGCTGGTGGGTTTACCTTCAGGATTTTACTTTCGAGATTGAATATAGGAAAGGCATAATGATGTCCCATGCGGATTACTTAAGTCGTAACCCTGTAAACAGAGTAAATTTAATTACACGTCCGCGTAATTGGGCCCAGATAGCGCAGGCCGCTGATGAAGAGACTCGAATTCTTATTCAGCAGTTGCAAGAGGGGCAACTAGATTCTACGCGTTATGTTTATCAAAACAACATGCTCTTTTATCGGTTTTCACCCGTAGGTGAAGAGGCACGGTTATTGTGTTTCATCCCTAAGGGTCATAGGCTAAGCCTTTTAAGAATCTTTCATGACAAACATGAACATGTTTGTGCGGATAAGACATTTGATCTAATTCTGAAACATTTCTGGTTTCCGGGTCTCCGCCAATTTGTAGTAAAATATATAGCCCATTGTCTGGTTTGTGTTTCTATGAAACGTGTTCCTAGAGCACCTCATCAAGTAATCACGTCATGGGAAAAGCCTGATACGCCTTTTATCACAATTCATGTTGACGCTTTAGGGCCCTTACCTTTATCAAATGGGTACAAGTTCATTCTCCTAGTAGTCGACGCATTTAGAAAATTTTGCTTACTTTATCCCATGCGTCGTCAAGATACCGATGAGTTGTTGAAGGCACTTTCAAATGTAGTGTCTCTTTTTGGGGTCCCAAAGCTGTTGGTAGCGGATCGTGGCCGGATGTTTGAGGCAGGTCGATTTGTTAAGTTAAGTGTTAAGATTTTGGAAAACCTTGGGAGAGGCCTTTGTCCAGCAGTGGACGTTATGCGGCTGAAATGATGATGATGATGATGATGATTTGTTAAGTGGATCACGGAGTTAGGTTGTGATATCCACTACATTACACCGGAAATGCACCATTCAAATGGGCAGGTCGAAAGATACATCCGTACAACCCTTAATATGATCCGAATTGAAACAAACCATAAAAATGCGTCATGGTCAGACACTCTATGGAGACTACAATTGGTTCTAAATATGACTAAGCAGAAAACTACGCAAGCTTCAGCTTTGAACTTGCTTGTAGGCATCAATGGTACTACACCGGTTATTCGCAATTTAATTCGCGATCTCGCTATCGATGACACGCAACCTAATGCAGGTGCATTGCGTGAGATGAAAAGGTTCAGAGCTAGCACCTTGCTGGAAAGAAACCGATCACAGCAAGACGCCTATGTCAATGACAATCGCCGCCAACCTCGAGTTTTTCAAATAGGCGATCACGTGTTTGCAATTAAGTATAATCCACTGGGAAACTGGATCATGGAATGAGGGGACCTTACAAGGTCATGAAGGCTCTACCCAGTGGGCGCTATGAATTGAAGTTGTTAAGTGGGTCGTACGGAAAGACGACGCAAGCAGCCGCCGAGTACTTAGTGCCTTGGCGAGGAAAATGGTGTCCAGAGACATGCGCCGCTTTCTTTGAAAGTGAGTATTTGCTACTGAATTCGTTGATTTGTTAGGTCAAAAATTGTGATTCAGTTGGTTATTTCAACTTAACATTTCATAGATTTTTCGATCCTCATTTTACAAGGATCTTATTTTTCAGCCCCTTTTTAACTGACACTGACCGACATAAAATGACTGACAGACCCTTTACTAGTTGATAACCAATCGAATCGCAATAACCCTATACGTTTAACGGAGGAAAGTAGATTGGAGGAGCTGTGCCGAGGGTTGTGTTTGTCCCTTGATAGTGACAGCTTGGAGACATGCGTTTCAGTGAGGCCTCTGTCTCGAGACATGCGATTCAGTGATGCCTCTATCTGTCTACTACGAGTGTTTGGTACCAAAACTAGTGAAGTGTGCTTTTCTAGGACATGCGATTCAGTGAGGCTTCTGTCCAAGATCAGTATGAGGGGGGTGCGAATGAGTTTGCTTCGCATCTTCCTAGGGCAAGCGAGTAAGGGATGCCTCTGCCCAGGTGTGGTCAACACGCGATTCAGTGATGCCTCTGTGGACCTAGATCAACGCATGCGATTCAGTGATGCCTCTGCGTCCAGTTTGAGGACTTTGCTTCGCATCTTCCTCGGGCAAGCGAGTAAGGGATGCCTCTGCCCAGGTGTGGTCAACACGCGATTCAGTGATGCCTCTGTGGACCTAGATCAACGCATGCGATTCAGTGATGCCTCTGCGTCCAGTTTGAGGACTTTGCTTCGCATCTTCCTCGGGCAAGCGAGTAAGGGATGCCTCTGCCCAGGTGTGGTCAACACGCGTTTCAGTGATGCCTCTGTGAACCTAGGTCAACGCATGCGATTCAGTGATGCCTCTGCGTCCAGTTTTCCGAATGTTTTACTAAAAACTCTTGGAAATAGTTACCTTGAGTGGTTTCTGTTCAAGTAAATTGAAAATTGACTACTCGAGGATAGTTTATTTCTCCATGAAAGTTCACTCTGAGCGGTTTCTATTCAAATAACTTATTTGTAAATTGACTGCTCTTTGATAATTTCTTATGAGAATTACCTTTTAGTTAGTTTTTTAGACCAAAACTTTTAAATATTTCAAGGAAGTTTCAGTAGCTAAAGAGATCTTTAAAAAAAAAAGTGAAGCTCGTGTGTTTTTTTAAGAACGTGGCTAATATCGCTATTTTTCAGATAATATGGCCGATGAGTTGGATGCTGGAGTAGCACAGGCATCCGATGCAACATTGGTGACGCCGGGAACCAGTGCAGCTAGACCAGCCGAGCCAGCTGGAGACCGTCGAAGCCTTCTGGGAAATTGACAACGAAGATCCATCTTAAAAACGCAGTCGAGGACGATGCTTATATCAGGAGAGGCCGTGTTAGCATGGATGTCTATTAAATATGGCAACCCTATACGCCACCCTATATAACAGTTGGCTGTCAGTTGCTCGGGTTCACTTTTGCGGCGGCACTCCTGGGGTAGACATCGTGTTCGACGTGTCTTGTGAGCAATATCGTTTCCTATTTCGTTTATTTTGTTCCACTATTTCTCAATTGGTTTAAAATTAATTCGTTATTAAAATTAGCTTTTGTTAAGTGTTTGTTTTAATTGTAATCCAACCTAGCTTACCTAAAAATAGTATAATTAAATTAAAATAACAGCAACAAAGTTTGCAGCCGCCCGGGTAATTTGTATGGAAATGTCGAATTTTTTTTTGGGTTTTGACTGGTATTTCAATTTTATTATACTTTATAGTGATCTAGTATAGCCCGTGGTTCGATTTATTACGGGTATGTCCCTATCACGTTGTATTAGTAGCGTACGAATATCAAAGAAACCTTCGTGTTGTTTGTCATAGAGAATCTATTCTGAATCACGATGTTTTTTTATTTGTTAAAATTTTTAGAAAACCATTGACAAATTTTTAGGGTTCTAACTTACTAACTTGAAACTTCTAACTTAAAACTACACGTTTTGTGTTTCGCTGACTCATTCTTTTAAAAATTGCCCTCTGGGCTGGAGAGTGTGCCAAAGAAATATGTCGAGTTTTTTTTTTATATACCTAATGAGGTAGGTACTTATTGGTGTTAAAAATTTTCATACCTTTCTGCTTTTGTTAGGCGGTTACTGGGCAACCTTTTTATGTATGGACCCAAGAAAATTTAAATGGTCCCGCTTTAAAAAATAACTCACTAAAGTGTGTACCTAACTAAAATTATTCCTCTTTTTAACCCCCGACAAAAAGAGGGGTGTTATAAGTTTGACGCCAATTGTATGTCTGTCTGTCTGTGGCATCGTAGCGGTCGAACGGATGGACCGATTTTAATGCTGTTTTTTTTACATGAAAGCAAGTTCTCTTGCGGTGGTTCTAAGCTATGTTTGATAATAATCGGTTTAAACTTTAACTGTTTAAAAGTTATTGGGGGTTAAGTTTAACGCTTGAAAATCAGGGCTTTTTCTAGCAAATATATAGATGGCGCTACGGATATCAAGTCGTATCGATAGTTTCGCTATTCATCACTAGATGGCGTTTTTGACAGTCGGGGATTTTTTAATTTGCCTAGCAAATAAACTTGTATATAGGTAATCATAATGGTATGTAGGTATCTTTACCTACATTCCAATTAAAAAGAATTGAAGTTAGACACCGACCTGCCTGACCCATTTCCGTCCTGTTCCACTTAGGTCACTGGCGGATGCAAGTGAATTCATTACGTATTCCATTTACACAGGGTTCAACTTGCAGTTGATATGACGTAAGTCACGTAAATAGATTCGCGAGACATTTAGCGCTTTATTGATTGTTCTATGCGCAGAGTTTTATTTAGATCTTTGTTTTAATTAAACAGGATGACTTATTAACACCAGCCAAATTTTTGGAGCAAGTTCAGTCCATGATACTATTTCCCATAGTATTAAATATTTAAAATCAATATTTTTTTCGTCATTTCATACAAATTCCGTCTAGCTGAGCGCTGATTTGTATAGGAAGGTGAAATTTATCTTTTGTTTATCGTTAATAGATTTTATTGAAAGTAGTTCAGTAGCATGGACTGAAATTAGCTCCAAAAATTTGGCTGCATATTGCACTGCATAGTGAGCATGCTTGCGTTCTAGTAGTGGTCAAATGATCTAAGCAAGGTTGGAGGAAAAGTAAAAAAAACAAAAAATAAATTAATAGGTAGGTAACTGGATGCAGGCCGCTTCCAATCTATCTTTTTAGAAATATTTGGTTGAATTACCCTGTTCTTCATGCAGATGAGGTTATTTGCGTTTTTATTTTTATTTATTTTATTTACCAATTTATGTACACGGAGCGGACAGTGTATATGTCGCAGTTGAATGGTATAATCCGCTAATTCATGTAACCTCTAGCTGTTTGGCATTACAGCTCGGTTTTGTAAAACAGCGAACCCTAATACGCGGAATGGAATGAACGACTTGTATTTATCCATGCGGCTAGAGAAGTTGTTGAACAATTCTATCTAAAGAAATGATATACAATTTAGAATGCCTACGAAGTAAGTGGCAATGTGGCGAGCAACTGTTCTATCCATTTTACTAGATTAGGGCAAACCTATAGGTTAGGTTAGGTTAGAACTGCGACCAACACACGCTAAAAAAGTTCTATCCATTTTACTAGGTTAGGGCAAACTTATAGCAATAAAAATCGTGGAATAGTTTTCTGGGAAGTTAAATTCGATGTCGAAAAAATCTGTATTCTAATAGACACCCAGTTATATTTCATTATGGTAACCCTACACCAAATCCTTATCATGCATGTGTCGCAGTTGGATTGTTTAACGGTTTCGTCAAACAGCGGATTACCGCTACTGTTTCACAAAACGGCTAGCCGTTTGGAAACGTGGTTAGCGGTTTAAATGAACGTAACACGTTGCGCAATATTAGACAATCCAGCTAAACGATATTTGGCTGTTTAGTAAAGCCGAGTTGTAATGCCAAACAACTAGAGGTTTCGTGAATTAGCGGTTTATACCATCCAACTGCGACATATACATAGAATACATAAAATAAAAGTTGTACAACGATCTCTTCCAGTAGACCTGTAAGAGATGTTTATTATATTATTAATTGGCTTTTCGATCTTAAATTTATGTACTTAAGTACTTATTTAACACTTCTAGGTAATAAAATTAGAGACGATTTTTAAGTACTTAGATGAGAAATTATGTAAAATTCATATTATGACTATTGATAGAGACAGGGAGAATAACTGCCTGGCCTCTTTTATTTGTGAATACTAGTACACCTGGTAGTTTACTTATGGTTTCCTGATTATGAGTAGAGGTACTACTACACGGTACCTGGGGGTAATATATGGTTACCTTAAGCTTTGAGGCTGTATATCTCAAAAACTATAAGGTGAAAAACAATTAGTAAAATACGTTTTAATAACCATCATATTTATGGCACAAAAAGTTTGTAAATATTTAGGAACATTGAAAAAAAAAAACTTAAAAAAGGTGTCCTTATTACAAAAAAAAAAGGTGTCCTAATACCTAACCTCACGGATTTTAAAGTTCACATTTTGGCACTGATATATTTTTTTTTTCAATTCTGTAAGACCCACATATATATATATATATCTTATATGATGTGTTTTGTCCTTATATTTATTAATTTATTTATTATAGAAAGACTTCTTTGCAAAATAAGTAATATTCTTATTGGGACAACGAGGGTTTGTTAGCCTTGCTTATTCGCTGTAAATTATTTCCAACTTGTTTCCTTCAGTCTTGTGGATAATTTTATTCTTGATTGCTTATGTTTTAAATTACCATGACCTAACTCTAATTTGCGACGGTTCCGTCGAATTTCCGTTCAATTGGCCTCCATTCACGCGTCTTTTGAGACTAATATCCACACAACCTAGTATTTGCATGACATATCAAGACAGGCGCTTCAAAGAAAATCATGTCTCAATGGAAAATTGAACTGTAAGCCCCAAACAAAAGGTTTGTTTTTGTTTGACGTTAATAATACAGCATCTGAGGAACTCTCTAAAAATAGCAATACCTATAGAAAACCGTAAGATATTTTCTGGCCCAATACGATCGATCAGCCGAACCTTTTACGACGTCGTAAAGCTGAATAAAGTTCTTTGTCAAGGATAACACTCTAACAAGACATGTTCGTGATGAAATAGGGATGAGAAAAGAGGTCTCGCAAATGTATAAAGTAAGTACTTTATAAATTACGAAATCGTTTGCTTCGTTATTCGAAAGCTAAAGTTTTTTTATGCATGAACTGAATAATATTATAGGTAAGGTATTCTAAGATTGTTTTCGCTAAGTTTTTTGTTACATCTTTGTTCGCTGTAAGGTTATCTTAGAAACCTACAAAAATTTCAGAATAACTTACCTTATTTGTTTTAGTTTTAAATTTAAATTAATAACAACATGGTAAAATATCTTGAAGCAAACATTTTTTGTTAGAGTTGCCGTCATGCCGTCCCGTACATTATGCAAAGTGGGAGACTATCGTGGGAGAGTTATTCTTTTCTTTTTTTTTATGTTTGGGAAATCTTAAATTTATTTAAACTCAAATAATTAATAATAAAATAATACATTCAATAGAAATAAAAATTATAAATAGAATACCTCTTCCAACGCACCGCATTGAGGCAACGTACTCGTACCTAGAATACTTGCACCGTTTCCTTGCTGTATCGCTATACTTATACGCTGAGCGAAATAGCTGCCAGCTCTACGGTCACCAGTTGCCTCAATGAAGCACGTTGTGATGTCCTTTAGAAATTGTTTAGCATCAGGGCCCCATTGTCTCTACTGCGAATGGTAAAAATATGTAGCTAATGTTTTTTTCTTGACTTACCCAAGGTGTAGGATGTCGTTGAATAGGTCCTTAAAAAATATTGTGAGTTTTTAAACACCATTTTTCGATTTAAGGATACGTTTGTGAATCCTAATCATATATGGTTTTAAAGTACAAACTTTTGCTAGAGTCAAGTGTATCCCCTCTGTCAGCTAAACGGTTGTTTAATGAACACGTGAAAATATTGACGGAAAACTATCAGAGATAAGTAGGGTTTACAAATTAAAGACTGATAGTCGACCAACTTTTATAATGAAATTTTCCTTTTCCCGTACTGGGAAAAGGAAAAATTTCATTTAAATTCAAATAAAAGAAATTTGTAAAAATATTAAATTTAGACACTAACTCCAGAATCATCATATACTAATTCTCTCAAACATCACAAACTTTTATCTCTTCAGGACCGTCGTACTCAGTTCGACATAACATTTTTACATAAAATTATTAATAATAATATCGACTCCCCTACATTTCTTTTAAAAATTAATTTTGTAAGTAAGGCTAGACTTCCAGATCGTCCGTCTCGTCGTCTTAATATTTTTATTTAGTGCCACAAACCTTGCGCAAAAACTTTACAAGAAATATTTTTTTCCATTGCTGTATAGTGAAATACAATAGTGATTTCAATAGTTAATACTTAATAAAGGCTACTGTATATCAAGCTACAAAACTTAAATAATTAAGAGCGCGTATGACCCTGATAGTACAATGGAAAGTAAAGATACCTGTGCCACCTCACGTTAGTGCGCAACGCGCGCGGTGGCACGATTAACCGTCTGTACTTAGAGTGATCTTAAATATTATCAATATTAACGAAATACTCTTTATGAAATAAAAACACAGCAAAGTTCAGGACTAACTCTAGTCATTATATGTTTCGAAAACACGATTGCTTAAAATTTTCTCGATATAAAAACATTGCGAAGTTGCCTCTAAATTACCTCAGAATTATACTAAAAAGGAAAGTATTCAAGAAATACAATAAATTAGCCCTTGTTACTTTGGATTATAATTGCATTAAACATAAGGCAGTCATCATAATAAGACATTATGTCTTATTTTTTAAATAAATCTTAGATATTCTTTGTGAAACGAAAAAAACCAAAAAACGCGTAAACCAACCTTATTGGCCCGCCGCGTTTCTTTTTCTCGCTTCAGCTGGAGTACCTAAATTTGTTTGCGTGGAAGCAGGAGCAAAACTTAGATTATCAGCATCAGGCGCCCTTTTAAAACTTTAACAACATTTAGATTTGTTTACACGTGGGACATTATTTTTAAGGCTAGAACTTACATTGTTCTGCACATTGTGATGATAGTTTATTAACCTGCTTAAATTTGCGTAACTTCTAAAAATATTAGCTTGTTAAATGTAAAACAGAAATGTTTGCCAGCATGTTTTGGAAATTGTATATCGTTCGTATGTATATTGGTATCGGAATCGTACATGAAGGGTTCCGTTCCTCCGTACAATGTTTTAAAAAGCTAAAAAACGTTTTTTGTATGACGATTCCCTTTAATTTTTTACCTTTTTTTATTTTTAGTATTTGTTGTTACAGCGGCCATAGTAATACATAATCATAATCAGACTGCCTCCGCGGTCCAGTGGTCAAGGCGTTTGCCTTGTGATCCGTAGGTCATGGGTTCAAATCCCACTGAGATGCATACTTTGTTAAAAGTTGTTTCCAGTCTGTTTAGGATATTGCAGGCTTGAATCACCTGATTATTCGAAAAGAAAGATGATTCCGTGCTTCGGAAGGCACGTAAAGCCGTTAGTCCCGAATGCCATCTAGCGTTTGTACCTATCCTAGGATTGGTTCTGGTCTACCCTTTGGGTTGCGGAGGTCAGACGGCAGTCGCTCTGTGTAAGAACCAGTAACCTTGTCAAATCGCCTAGGTTAGGTAGCGGACCCCGGGCTCTGAAGCGACGGACAGACGGACAGACGGACAGACGGACAGACGGACAGACGGACAGACGGACAGACGGACAGACGGACAGACGGACAGACGGACAGACGGACAGACGGACAGACGGACAGACGGACAGACGGACAGACGGACAGACGGACAGACGGACAGACGGACAGACGGACAGACGGACAGACGGACAGACGGACAGACGGACAGACGGACAGACGGACAGACGGACAGACGGACAGACGGACAGACGGACAGACGGACAGACGGACAGACGGACAGACGGACAGACGGACAGACGGACAGACGGACAGACGGACAGACGGACAGACGGACAGACGGACAGACGGACAGACGGACAGACGGACAGACGGACAGACGGACAGACGGACAGACGGACAGACGGACAGACGGACAGACGGACAGACGGACAGACGGACAGACGGACAGACGGACAGACGGACAGACGGACAGACGGACAGACGGACAGACGGACAGACGGACAGACGGACAGACGGACAGACGGACAGACGGACAGACGGACAGACGGACAGACGGACAGACGGACAGACGGACAGACGGACAGACGGACAGACGGACAGACGGACAGACGGACAGACGGACAGACGGACAGACGGACAGACGGACAGACGGACAGACGGACAGACGGACAGACGGACAGACGGACAGACGAACAGACGAACCACACAGACCTATATCGAAATATGAAAAATATGTTTTCGGTTCCCATACAAACTAGGAACAGCTGATTGATCAAATTGTATGGGAAGCCGAAAATTATTTTTCATATTTGTGTGTTCCTCGGGGAAAATTGTTAAGTATCATGGACTGAATTCACTCTTAAAATAGTTTCAGTATTTTTTACCCTGTATACATAGCTTCTTTTGGCTGGTCGCCAATGCCAAGCTTCTCAGCAGTGGTCGTTGCGAAACGCTAGTATAGGTATCGTTTTTTTTTAAAGAAAATAGTAATTTCAATTTTATAAATAAACATTACAAGGAATGTACACTAAAATTACTGACGTGTAAAAGTGCCTGCTAAGGCCTAATTACTGAATAAATATTTGATTCCTTGATTGATTCTTTGATTACAACTAAATAAATTACAATTTCTCGGACTCAGTCCACATCTCTATTATACGTAAATTCTTTCAAAGCATCTCTTTTCAATCACTTTGATTATTCGTAGATCGCAGACTGTTAGCAGCTACGCCGCCGCTTTGCGTCGCCCGGACAATGTAAATAGCATAGAGGGTTGTTCCATGCTCGTTGTTTCGGAAAAGTTCACCCCCCGCTGCCCTAGCTCACGTCCAGTCTAATGGAAGGTCCGCCCGTATGGATGTGTATTGTTTGCCCTAAATTTAGTTGACATAATATTTATTTCATCTAAATTCATTTGCCGTAACGTAACATAAGTAAAATAAAAAATATGGCAAATTAACGGTTTACTAATGTCATGTTAATGTTTACTACTGTTACCAAAAAACGTTTCCCAAAGTATCACATCCCAAACTATTTTTCCTAAATTTTCATTTGGCAAAAAAACATTTGTCAAAACAATTTTCCGCAATTTTACAGTTAGCAAAACTTTTTTTTGGCAAGTTTTATGTTACCAATTATTATTTAGTCAAGTATGTATGGTTTGGCAAAACATTCTCATCCCAAATATTACATATCATACCATTGACTGGATTTACTCAAGAGTGCAAATTCACTGCATTAAACAACTTGGCAAATTATAAGGTATAAAATAATGAGAATTTAGCAATTTTTTTGAAGTGAAAACTTCTTTAGCGGCGTTGTGCACTTTTTTTGTAATGGGTAAAAAATGTTAAACTCGCGTCAGGACACGTGTCCTGATCGAAAATTCGTAAGACGGATGGAGAGTAGACAGCCGGCGCGGCGTAGGAGAGAAAGTATCCCCCTCTCTTTCTGCGGCGCGGCGAAAATGTATGCCTGCGCCTGCTGTTTCGTTTAGCTGGGAGATAAACTTTTTAATGTAATATAAATTGTCATGTTTGTGTATGATAGCGCAATAAATAAATATTGTATTCTACCACATAAATGATAGTACTTTTATACTGATAATTAAAGCAATTCGTGCAAAATTATTCCCTAACCATTCCAAAATATCAAAAATGCACAACGTTAATATTCAAGTTTCACGCTTCAATGCTTATTACATTCAGAAAATATGTTGAAACTGCCATGAATATGATATAAAAGTATATTCATTGTTTTACAAGTTTTCATGACAAAATTCTTATTAACCCTTTGAACGCCGCAAGAAAAAATTACAAGCGTGCCTACTACGCCGCGACCAGTTTATGTGACACGAATGTTATGTTGGCGTTTCAGGACAGTTTCCAACGGACGCCTAAAGAAGGTGTCCACGGCGTTCAATGGGTTAAGCACAATAGACAATATGCATGTGATTCAGAAACAAGCAATAAAAATTATGCGTAATCTTTATTGCTAAAGAAAATTACCCATATATATACTTTTTCAATTTAACTTGTTTCCATTGAGAAATTAATTATTTAAAAGTTGTATTTTCTAAATAGTCTGTACTGTCAACTATAGAGAAAGAAGGAGACTATCTGTCAATGTCAATAAGTTGTTTGTAATTTGTATGATTGTTGGAGGTTATTTTTATTGTTTTGCTAAATTATTAGTGTTCTTTAATATTATTAGCTGAAAGCCTGACTCCTGGTGAAAAAAGATTTGCTACAATGATTGAAAACGGTTTTGTTATGGCACGTACTTCGCAAGTCATTTCGATTTTACATCCTCTGAACTCAGAGGAGTAAAAGCTGCGAGGTAAATAGTTTATAGATATTTGATAAATTTCCATGTTTTTCAGTTTTGTATTTATGAGACGAGTCAATCAATTAATTATAACCTAAAAAATAGTATTCCTATTTTTTGATTTTCTTTTACCATTGACACTGACATTGACAGTGTGCGGTGACGTCACAGAATAAAAGCGCTCAATGGCACCGCGTTTAAGTCGTCCGAAAATGATAGTAGTTTTAATATATTTTTTTAAGCTTATTTAATAATATTCTGTGCGTGTTATATTTTTTCCGGTTAAATAATAACTTATAGAATCGTTAAAAAAATTAAAAAAAGTCATGAATACTAATACCCTATTTCAATACTTTTATTCGTTTATTTCATTTTAAAACATTAAAAACACAATTTGATATTTCTAACACTACACATTACGCATATAAGAACAATATTTATTAAGATTATTCACAAATTACAATATTACAAACGTGAACAAACTTTTAGGTTACCGGGAAAATATGATATTTCTGCGTTCCATTTATTGATTTTGCATTAACTTTGTTTATTGTCAATTATATGATTTTGATGAAATTATTGAATTAGATGACCTTTAATTATTAACTTTATCTTATTTTTAGTATTCCTTGTTATAGTGGTCAAAGTAATACCTAATCGGTGAAAATTTCAGGTGTCTAGCTATTACGGTTCAAGAGATAGAGCCCTGTGACAGATCGAATTAAAACGCTGAAAAAAACACGCTTTTTGTATGAAGACCCCCTTTAATTTTCAACTTTTTTTCAATTTTAGTATTTGTGTTATAGCAGCCACAGTAATACATAATCGGTAAAAATTTCAGGTGTCTAGCTATTACGGTTCAAGATATAGAGCCCTGTGACAGACGGATAGACGGACAGACAGACAGCGGAGTCTCAGTAATAGGGTCCCGTTTTCACCCTTCGGGTACGGAACCCTAATAAACGGAACGTTTTTTTCAACTTAGGCTCAGACTTCTTTAAACTATCGTGGAACTAACTATCTTGGTCCGTCTTTGTTGGAGGTTTTATAATGATACATAGTTTACTTGTTACCGTTCTAAACCTAGACTTAGTTAATACTGGACTAAACCATGATTAAGGCCTTTTTTAATAATACGACTGTTTGCTTCTGCTTTCTAAAGCAAGAAAATTTATATCTATGTCAGAAAATACATGGCGAGTGGGTTGGCTAAGAAATTTCTGGCCATAAATTATGATAATTTTATTGTATAGTTAGACCACCCATTTCTTGGTAGTTACGTACGAATAGTTACATAGGCACTAGTGGTGGGCAGGCACTGATTGTGAGAGATTTGATGTACATTGCCTTTTTTATTAAATCATACATCTGAACATCATCTTCCAAAACACGCAATGTATGTGAAAAAAGACACAACAAGGCTCCGGCTGGTGTAATAGAGAAATTAGGAGTAAGTAAGCCAAAGCGGTTACCAAAGCTATGTCTGAGGGGTCAATCAACTCCGGTCGATATTGCATACGGGTGGGATGGAAAACTGCTTTTACCGACTCAACCTGAGAAGTTCTCGACGTGGGCAGTAACTTAAGGTCATACATAAGTTTTCCAGGGTCCAGTGCTGTTCCCATTCGAAATAATCGTTTCAAAGGAAACGAAGATCTCATTTAATATTTTGTCTCTACCAAGCCCTAGATAACCCTTCAAACTATTTTATGAACTACTGTTTACAGTTTAAGGAGAGAACGTGAAGCTTTTCATTGCATATTTGCGAAAAACGGCCACATTTGCCACATGTGCGAAGAAAAGCTTAAGGTGAAGATATAGGCAAATGGCCTTGAAGTGTGAAATAAATTGTTAACTCGTAAATATGGTGATAATTTCCATATTGCTCTTCGTCATGCACTAGATATCCTTTTAAATTATTTTATGAACTGCCATTGAAACTATTATTGGTGATCCGTCTAGCTTTAAAACTTGCCGTGGCCACTTTTGGCGAAGGCAAGTTTTAAAGCTAGACGGACTAATGTAAATTTTAACGGTGGTTCATAAAATAATTTAAAGGGCTATTATCTAGTGCATGACGAAGAGCAATATGGAAATTATCTCCATATTTACGAGTTAACATTTTATTTCAAATGAGGGCGCCACTTCAAGGCCATTTGCCTATACCTTCACCTTAACGTTCTTACTATAAACTGTAGTTCATAAAATAGTTTGAAGGGTTACCTAGGGCTTGGTAGAGACAAAATTTCATATGATATCTTCGTTTCCTTTGAAATTATTTATTTCAAATGGGGGCAGCACTAGACCCCGGAAAATTCAAGCATGGCCTAACCTAAAACTCGAGTTCGAGCAAGCTTAAAATATTAAATTATTTCATTCAATTCAATTTCAATTAAATATAACAATAATAAATATTATAATAATATTTTTATTATTATTCCTTCTTCTGTTTTGTTTTCTTTGTTTGTTGTTTGTAATATTAGTTTTAGATTTAATTTATTATTGTTATATTTAGTTTAATTATAATTCAAAAAATTTTATGATATTCAATTTAAATTAATTCAAATTTTAAGAAATATCTATTCAATTCTAACTTTTTGGAAAACAGGGCCGATGTACAGGCGCCTAATTTGTTTTAAGCAAACAAACAGTTACCTGTGTATATCAAGTACTTGCCAGAGTGTTTGTTTGTTTTTCGTGTGTCAGGTCAGGCCCACACTGGTGTCAGATTTTGAAAGCTGCCGAAAGGCATCTGACATAGCTTGACAACTACCATTCAATGATGACAGCCGGGACCAAAGGCTTTACGTGCCTTCCGAAGCTCGAAAAATCTCGAGAAGTTTTTATGTCACTTGTGGTCACCCATCTAAGTGCAGACCACACCCGGGGTTGCTTAACTTGCGGAAGCGCTAGCAACACGTACTCCCATCAGGCCAATGAACTCTCAAATAGCTAATAAAGCCAGAGATTATAGAGGTATATACAATATTATATAATAGAGAGTATGCATGCATTTTTTTTATATTTTTAATCGATAGTCCTTGTCGAGAAATAGCCGCAAAAAATAAATCAGTGCCGAAAAACATGTATATGGTGTAGAAAATAAATATTAAAAATAGCAAGTAGATTATAACAACTAAAACAGGCCATTTTAAAATATGAGGTCAAAGTTTGCAATATCCGCTAGAGACAGAAGCTGTCAATGCATGTTTTTCTTTTTTGGGTACTTTCGATATTATCAGCCAGTGATGTTTGTTAAACCTCTATATAAAAGTACATACATTTCGAATGTCATCGATAGTCAAACTACATAGCGGACAGTCCTACCGAACGCACCCGAACTTGTCACTTCCTTTTTGTGAACTTTGTCGTCATTTCCCTTTTGTTTGTCAAAAGTTCCCACGCAAAATTTGCATATTTTCAATAATTTATTTCTAATCCAAATAAGAGTCAATAAGAAAAATAATTAACCAGGCGTGGTAACGTATTAATAGAAATTGTAAAATAAAAATATGAGCGGGATTGGTTTTACATGCATATTCCTTATTGGCCCTTGAGACTTTAAGAGAAGTTAGTTTGGGCCCCTGTGCTACTAAATCGGCCCTGGTTTCAAACTGACAAACTAAGCGAGTATGCGTAAGCTGAAAGTACATGCTAACACTACTACATCACACACAAATGATAGGTATGACGACAGGAAAAACATGTTTGGCCCATCAGTTAGATTATTAAAGAATATTGTATCTTACTCATATACTTCGTACTCCTTCTCTGTATAGTTGCCTGTAAGAGATTGCTTCGGCGATAAGGCCGCGTCTGGTACTTTAATTAATTATATACAGTCCTGTAAATTTTAAATGTGATTTGGTGCAATAAAGATTTTTGTATTGTATTGTATTTTTTCTTTTCTCTGAGAAACAAAAAAGTATCAAGATACAGCGTTTAAACTTCGCATGACGTCAAGGCTAAGTACGACTTTTACATAGCGGTGACGTCACTCACAAGCCACTCTGGCACACTCAGGAACATAGATGCTCTGTATCTTTTTGAATTTTTACGTTTTTGGGGCCCAGTCCTTATTTTTAGTGATTTTGACTGCTTTTTCGGAGCTGATTGGAGCCAAACTATCTTAGTAACAATATGTGAAGATATGTTAAATTGAAGTTTATTTAGGAATAAAAAAGTGAATGAGACAATTTATTGATTTTCATTGTAATAGTTTGTTTAATTCCAAATAACCTGAGACGTGTTTAAATTTTTTGCGGTGCGCGACGTTCATGTCTTTGTTGTTTACACGGAATTTAAAAATGAAGTTGTGTATAAATTACAGAGAAATAAAAACAAAGGAAAATAGAGAGGCTGAGGGGCACTAGGGTTGGTTGTCACATGGCAGGGGTATGTGTTAATAGCTTTTCCTATGCTGACGATATGGTGCTACTCAGTCCGTCTATCAAAGGGCTAAGAAAGCTTCTTTCAGTATGTGAAGATTATGCTGCTTCACATGGCCTGAAATATAATGTAGCAAAGACAAAGGCTATGGTCTTCAAGGCGGGGAGGGGTCCGGAGAATGTGCCGGAAATAAGGTTGAATGGCTCGGTGGTTGAGGTTGTGAACCGATTTAAGTACCTAGGGCATGTATTGACTGAGGACGGAAAAGACGACGCTGACATGGACGGGAGAGGAGAGCACTCTCGGTTCGTTGCAATATGTTGGCGCGCAGGTTCGGCCGGTGTAGTGACGAAGTAAAAATAACATTGTTTAATGCCTACTGTCTGGGTTTCTACACCTGCCAACTATGGGTAAAATTAAAACGAAAAATTTGGGATGCCATTAGGGTTCAATACAACGATGCATTTCGAATCCTAATGCGCTTACCAAGGTACTGCAGCGTGTCCGGCATGTTTGCCGAGGCGGGGGTGCCCGATTTTTTCGCAGTCCTGAGGACACGGGCGGCATCCTTTTGGAAAAGGTTGTGTAACGCTCGAAACAGTATTTTGAGTGCCGTGTGTGCAGATTAAGATAGCCCCATCTACAGACACTGGATCTCACTTCACCAGAGTGAGAACAGGAAGTAAGTGTTTATTTTATTGTATGCAAACTATTTTGTGTGTTAAATTCTTATATTCAGTCTTTTCTGAAGATAACTTTAGACAGAGGCTTACATGTTTACCCACCGAATTTATAAAATAGACGTTCATAGTTACTGTACTTTTACAGTTGTAAAAAGTTTTCAAATTTAATTTGATATATGACATATAAATGTAATGGCAAATTGATATTGTATATAATTGTACAATGATTTGTTATGAATATGGGTTTTTACCTGAAAATAAAGATTATTATTATGAAATCCTAAAAAGTGAATGAAAATGATTTTAGAATTTTTTTTTAATTTATTTAAAATCTTAGTTAAAAAGGTTAAACTTTGAAGAAAATATAAGGGAATATGTCGTCGAATTTCTTGCGCAAACGACTGAGTTAAAAAATAAAAAATACACATACCTATATAAAGATTGATTCATGCTAAAACAAGTAAAATAAATAAAATAATTTGTCTTGTGCAAAAAGATAGAAAAATTTAAAGATCTCCAAAATTCTCGATTAAATATGGGGACGAAAACGCTGATAAGGCAGACCGCTCGCTGCGCTTCTGAATTCATCTAAATTCGTCTCCAGAGTGTACGAGTATGTACAATACAGCGCAATGCGTATGTGTAGATAGAAAATATACATTCGGGTGTTCAATAGAAAATTCCCACGGTCGAAGACTGCAATCTTAAACTGAAAAATATGAGTCTATTATTTTTAACTGACTTCAAAAAAGGAGGAGGTTATCAATTCGAAAGTATTTTTATTTTTTTTATTGTGAACCGATTTTAGAGCCATAAGTCATCACTGGGTAAAACACATTGATTATCTCACTTTCATCTTGAGGCACTGAGGTATTCTGGACGAGAAGATATTGCGTAATTTTCGTCGAAAGACTCTTCCTCGAAGCTGGAACTTCCTGCCTGGATCAATTGGCTTTGTTGATTCGGTAAAAAACAATAAGTGGAAAAAATTTTTTGCGCACTTGCATCTGAAAACAAACTTATGCAGTGTTACCATACGATGATATACCCCAAGATACTGAATAAAAAAGTAGCTATTAATTTATTATACGAAAGTAAAAATATATCTTTTTTGAAATATTGCACGTTTGTTGGTTTGTTATTTAACTGTGCTATATTTGTTTTGTTTGTACTTTATTGTACTTTCAAAACACATAATTTAACTACAAAAACGATGTATAGAGTAAATAAATAAAGCACGTTTTATCAATCGATAATGAAACGTGTAATTTGTTCCGCGAAGTACCTATCGATAATGCAAAATGAATAGTTGACCAACGTGCATTAATGAAGTGTTTTTTCCAATATAGAAGCACAGGTTTTCCAAAATAACTGATGAGCGTAGGGTTTATCTCCAACCTTTCAAGGTCAAGGTCAGTTCTTTCTTATATTAATTCTGTGCTCAGGTCGTCTGACCACATAGAAATACCTATTTCTTGTGATTAAACGCTGATACGAGGTCGTGCTTCGAGAGCCTTTCTGCAGCGGTCATCTTCTTAATGTAAGATTTCTATATCTTTCATGCCTATAAAATTTACTGCGATTAAATCCGAAGTTATACTTGATGCATCTGTCTATTTAAGAAACATTACGTAACAGTTTGGGTAATTTTCGCTTGTGTTGGCAACATTATCGCCGATCTCATTTTTGGTATATAAGGCACACACATCAAACAGCTCCTTGTAATTGTGTCCATACCTACTCAGTTTGTACTAGCATATTATAATAATGAATTATTATTAATTAATAATAAATTATTAATCAGACAAAATGATTTTGAAGGTTCTCATCATGGGGTAAATATATATATTTATTATTTACTAGCGACCCGCCCCGGCTTCGCACGGGTGCAATGCTGATACTAAATACACCCGCAAACGATACGTCCCGCAATTTTTAAATCTGTAATATCTTCGAAAATATTCACTTAAATCATACGGTGTAAAGGGCCATATAGATCTATATTAAATGAACAATGTATTCAAGGTATTTAATTGGTGAAGGATTAATGCTGTATTGGTTAAAATCGCTTCGAAAATTATCCATTATTTGTCGTAAAAAGTAAATGACAAAAAAAAGTTATTGTGGGTTATCCATAAGAGATAGACATATACCATCACGGACTTTTCTGTAGACCTTTTCAATGTGTACAATACTTAGTACATTATTTTGATAAAACTCGTAGGGTTTTCAGCCTGCGTTTGCAATTTAAGCGGAAAAAATGTAATTATTTACGACATCACATTAGAAATCTCAAAAATAACAGTACTTCTCCACTATTTAATGGATGTTATTATACATATAAACCTTCCTCTTGAATCACTCTATCTATTAAAAAAAACCGCATCAAAATCCGTTGCGTAGTTTCAAAGATTTAAGCATACAAAGGGACATAGGGACAGAGAAAGCGACTTTGTTTTATACTATGTAGTGACTAGCGTCCCGCCCCGCCTTTTTTCCTTCTCATGAATCACTCTGTCTATTGATGAAAGCCGCATTGAAATCGTATCAGGTACGTCTAAGCATTGAAATAAATTTAAAATTTAAATACGATGTTGAAATTGCATTAGAAATTTGGATAGAAATGGCCTCGCAACTTCTCTGCCCGCGCCAGATCCAGTATGGCTTGAACCTAAGAGTGGCCCTAGGCAATGTCTTCCCCATGTATATTATCCTTAACGTTTCCGCTATATCAATGAAGGTTCGAAAGGGTAATATTTTGCATTGTGAAGTGTTTCGTAAATGTAGTTAGGTACGTATTGAAAGTAGTTCTTTTATAACATATATTTAGGCGAGATGGGTTCACAATTTAGAATACTTTATACTGTGCGTGTTTTTGAAAAATCACTGTTATTAAACTAGTTACTACAGTTTATTCCTCAAAAAATTTACATAAAAATCTTAAGGATTTTCTACAGACACCCGCAATAGCCAAAACACGATTGAGCATTTTTGGCTCGATAGAAAAAAACCACAACATACCTCATACCTCATACTAAAGGGGACGTTGCACAACAGGCTATGAACACGATCATGAACACTTCCCCAAAAATCAGAAAAAATATTAAAAACCGATTAAGACATCATATAATTGTTTTTTCGTGATGTTAGTAGTGTACAAAAATTCATTTAAAGTCGCTTATTATCGTATAATGGCGATACTGTCATGGCGCCAAACGTACGTAACCTGATTTAAACGTCACTCGCAGTTACCGTCAATGTCAGGTCAGTTGACTTTACTTAATGGGTGTCGGCCATTTTAGCGGAACTCACCTAACCTTAACTTACGATATTTTGATCCAAATGTACCATAGAAAGGCTAAGAAATTATCGGATTTACTTATTAGGCATTGATACCGACCCAAAAATGCAAATTTCAGGTAGGTGTTCAGTGACCTAGCCGGCTCCCCACACATTTGTGCAACAACTTCGTTGCCTAAATTAGCCTTTATAATATATATTACTATTTTATACAATCACCTTTTTATATGAAAATTATACCAAAAAATGTATTATAACTAAATATCTATCCGTTCTGGCTACAAAAAATTTATAAATATAATACAAAAAAAAAGCAGTGAAATATTTGTCAAGAACGAAAAAAGGCCGGAGCCGTGCTCGACGATATTTCGAATTATTTTTTTATTGTTTGTATTATATTAATTATTTTTTTTGTAGCCAAAACGGATAGATATTTAGATAATACATTTTTTGGTATATTGTATATAATAGTAATATGTATTATAAAGGTAAATTTAGGCAAATTTAGAGGGATGTTTGTGATTTTTTTCTATCGAGCTAAAACTGCTCAATCGTATTTTGGCTATCCTGGGTGTCTGTAGAAATGCCTTAAGATTCTTATGTAAATTTTTTGAGGAATAAACTGTAGTAGTTTAATTACAGTGATTTTTTAAAAAACTCAGTTTTCTTAGCTCTGAACTAGCGGGGCCTTAAATGTCTGAGCGTTTAGGAAACCATTCGCGTAAAAAGAGCAATATTACAACACTCAAACGAAATGTAGTAGTTATTTAAAAAATATATTTTTTAAACTGCAAATATTTTGATCTACTATTTTATTTACACAGGCTGGTCCAGTTGCACCTCGTTTGCACAACGAAATGGACAAAAATGGAGATGGAGAAATACCATAATCCATCATATTTCACTACGACAATGAACCCCATAGTAGACGTTGGTACGGGCATAAAGCGCGACTACGTGAGGTTCTCTCCAGATTTTCGGTTGACACAGCCTATGCTGGAGCCATGGGCCTTTAAGCCTTATGAGACTCACAGACCGTACAGAATATCACCACACTACAAGCAGACTAATCGTTTTCCTGGACGAGTAAGCTTTTCAAGGGTTTCTTTCTTTTTTTTTTTGTAAAAGTAGTAAGTAGTAGCAAAAGTAAGTACTTTTGTTTGTTATTGATCCGTTTACAATAGCTATTATTGAATCGTCTGAAAAAATATGTCAAAAACAAATAAAATCATGAGGTAAGAATATGTAGTTCTTTAGCATAAAGTGCTCGACTATACTTTGTCAACCAAGTTTTAACCCGTTTTTCCACCAGACTAAGACTGACAATAAATCTTGGTGTAGGTGTTATAGGCACCATTTTAGAGGGTCTAATAAAAAATTAGTAGGTACCTGCAAATAAGACCTAGGTCTTCTTTGCAGGTACCTACTAATTTTTTATTGTACCCCAATGAACGAGCATTTGCTCGCAATGTGTTGGTTTTACCATATTAAAAAAAAGTTGCTGTAATCTACGCAGCGTTCTGGTTCTCAGCTCGCTACAACAAGGTGGTGGCTCACGGTAAACCATACCATAATGGTGGCACGAATATTTTTTTCGGCAGGATTATGCGGAAATGTATGGTTGTTACTGCACCACCGTATTCAAACGGTACCGTCTTCTCGCCGGCTGCGCTGTGCTCACCACCAGGCACATCCTAACAACCGCATCTTCTACGGAGCTGGTCATTCGCAGATACAGGAAGTTTCGTACTCTAGAAAATATTTTGGGCGCATGGTACGACGACGATGATAATAATTACAACAGTTCCAGGTATATGACGCCCGCTAGGATACATTACCATCCTCTGGTAAGTTAAAACGTATTTTAAAAAAAACAGTGAGTTGAAAACATCTTATGATTTGTTGCCATTGTTAAGGCTGCGCCTGATGTGGATAGTCTAAGTTTTGCTCCCGCTTCCACGCACACAAATTTACTCTAGCCGAAGCGAGACAGCGAGTCATGCGGGGTGAAAAGATCACGGCAGGTCAATGAGGCTGGTTTACGCGTTTCTGGTTTTTGAAGTTTTTTTCGTTTTACAAAGAATATTTAAGAGTTATTTAAAAAATAAGACATATGTTTAATGCCTTAAATTCAAAGTTAAAATAGTCTAAGATTCGGTATAAGTAATATATACCCTCATCTTTATTTATTAGTGATAAGAAATAAATGATATATAATATTTACATTGACATATTGCAAATAGGTTGCGTAGGTAGTTAAATTGCGCCCAGACAGTATTAAATAATTAAATTTTTAATTAAATTTATTTAATCTTCTTCCCTTATTTAAAACAATTGTACACTAGTTAAAATAATATACCAAACAGAATTGAAAACATAAAGGTTGCCTACTTTAACAACTGCGCAACTTTGAGGTTGTATAAACGGGTGAGTAAATGTAATTTATACTCGTATCATCAGTTATTTAGTCGAAAAAATGTCAAATGAAAGCTTATTTTATTCTTTATATTGTTTAATGTTATTTAAGTATTTTTATTTAGTTTAGTTTTATATACGTATGTAGTTATAGATTAATTTTAGTTTAATGTTGTTATTTTTCGTTGTATTTAGTTTTAAAATAAATAAATAAATAATTTTATTCCTTATTTAACTATATTAGGTTGGCTTATTAAAAAGTTGATCTAGTTCATGGTTTGCAATAAATTTTAATAAAAGTACCGTCATAAAGGCATCTACCGTCGTATGATGCTTTTCTTTATTCTAAAGTTAAAAGTTAGAATTATCAAACTTCATTGCTTCAATTCGTTAGCCGATACAATGGCCTCTAAAATGTTGTAGTCAAAGCTATACAAAAAACGATACAATGGCCTATAAAAATGTTATAGTCAAAGCTATGCAAAAATGTATACTCGTGACGATTGTATAGATTTCAAGTTATTTAGAAAAAGTTATAGGTATGTCATTATTTTTGCACAGATTTTCCAACATGAAGATTCTCAAATTGATAACTGCATCCGAATCCGTTTCTGGGTTGTTGAATTAACACTGGCCGTAAATAATATTAATTAAATAGTTTTTCATAAGTTAGTTTGCTTATTTTGTGTGTATGAGTATGAGTTATTGGAGGACCAAAAATACGCCTAGAGACCAATTTTTGAACGTGGGAGTCATACAGCAAATGATTTTCACGAGCGTTTTTAAAGTAGCGCATTTTAATATCGCTCGTACACGAAGTTTTTGCAACGAGAGGTCTTTACCACTTGTTTTCGCTAAAAATGTCAAAGAAACCTTTGTGACGTTTGTCATGGAAATTCCGTTCCGTTTCAAACTGCTTTTTTTATCCACGTTGAAAACATTGTAAAGTTTTCTAAGTTTTCGGCGTCAAAGAATATTTATGAATGACGGTTTTAAAAATACGGTGTCATTCTATTTTATGACTTGAAAAGTTGAAACGCGAGCGGTGACAGAACTACACGTTTTGTATTCCGCCGACTCCCGCGTTGAAAAATAATTCTCCTAAAGTTCTTATAGTATAAAGGCTCATTTATACTGTGCAAGTTTCTTGCCTTCCCTTATTCGTAGCCTGTTGCATACAATAAATTGAGGCAATAGATGACTTGCATGGTCTAAACAAAATGTCAACTATACAAATAATTTATTGAAATTAAAATTGTATGTACAGGCAAGAAACTGGCACTGTGTAAATGGGACTTTTACTTGAAACATCTAGTGTTCTATAACATGCATTACACAAACGATTGAGAAGACTCTAAGAACTTCAGTTCGCTCGCTCGTTTAACTATTTCTATTTCAGTTCACGATGCCGAAAGACGTTAACCGTACACATCCTTTCCCTATTATGTTTGACATGGCAATCTGGGCATCAACATTTAGATTCTGGAAAAATGCTGTTATTTGTAGCCGAGGTGGACCAACTAAGTAACTATAGCTTTGATGATTTTAATGTTAGCTTGTAATGTTTTTTTTAGTAGCTGTATCTCAAAAATTCCGTTTGCTCTTGGTTTAAAGAGGGCGCCTGATGCTGATAAATTAAATTTTGCTCCTGCTTCCATGCACACAAATGTACTCTAGCCGAAGCGAGACAGCGAGCCATGCAGGGGCGAAAGAAACGTGACGGGTTATGAGGCTGGTTTACGCGTTTCTGTTTTTTTTTTAGTTTTTTTTCGTTTTACAAGAAATATTTAAGAGTTATTTAAAAAGTTAGACATATGTTAATACAATAGGGGATCGGACAGGTCTCACCAAAAAATCTTTGCTGTAATTCGAAATAATGTTAATTAAATAAACTGACCATTCAATGAGTATTTTTGTGAAATAATAATGATTTATATTTTTTAATCAAGAAATAAAATGCGTTAATTGCAATATTTTGAATCTGTGCGCCACCTTGAATGAAACAACAATCACAGCGCGTTACGTCATTCGTTTGTAACTGTCATTTTTGACGGCTGGGGTAACCACAAAATGTCAACCATAGATGTCAACATTACTATGTGAATTTGTGGCCTCCACTACTGCCATCTTTTTCACCACGTGATTGTTTGATATTTACTTACACACAGATGACGTCACGCGGCCAATGTGACAGATGGGAGAGTTTACGCGGCATTTTTATGCATTCAAATTTTAAATGTAATTTATGTATATTTACAGCCTTATTTAAATAAAATATTATTTTTTATGGTAATAAATAACCATTCTAATTACATTCAAACACTTTGTGAAAAGTTGTCCTATCCCCTATTATAGTCCAAAGTTACAAGGGCAAATTTATTGTATTTCTTGAATATCTCGGAGGTGATTTGGAGGCAACTTCGCAATTTCTTTCCATCGAGAAAATTTTATGCCATCGTGTTTTCGAAACATAATAATGACTAGAGTTAGTCCTGAACTTTGCTGTGTTTTATTTCAAAGTGAGTATTTAGTTAATACTGATAATATTTAAGATCGCTCTAAGTACTATCAGGGTCATACGCGGTCTTGACACAGTATGTGACGGCAGAAGTATAAAACTCAGCTATACCGGGAATCAAGCATATGCGTACCTCTACACGCGCTTTAAATTTTGGTTCGAAAGCTGGTAGATATTTTTGGGTAGGTAGAAAATTGAGGCAAGCTGCGGGACTAGTTTGGGTACAGCGTCAAATTGTTAACCTTGCAATTTTACTTAAGTAAATTACGCGAAATGCGACAAATTAGTCTATAACTAGACTAATTTGTCGCATTTCGCTAAACTTATTAACTTCTAACAAAATATAGTGAAACTATTTTAAAGGTGAATTCAGTCCATGATACTGAACAACTTTCCCCAAGGAACATATACCGAAATATGAAAAATATTTTTTGGCTTTCCATACAAACTCGGATCAGCTGATCGGTCAACTTATATGGGAGGCCAAAAAATATTTTTCATATTTTGATATATGTTCCTTGGGGAAAGTTGTTCAGTACGATGGACTGAATTTACGTGTAAAATAGTTTCAGTATATTTTGTAAGACCCTGTATAAATAACCGACAAAATAACTTTTATTCATAAAACGTATTTTATCTTAACTTATCTCAAATCAACCTTCATTTTTCAAATACGAGTATACTGCAGTTCTGAGTTAGGGTATTAAGTATAGAAGAAGTATAAACAAGTACTCAGCTTGCCTCAAATACCTATATGTTGATGGACATACGCAAAGCGCGAGTAATCGCTCGCAAAAGAGAACTAAATATCAGTTTAATGTTTCATTTATGAAAATTGCTTAAAAAACAATTTTCAGAAATGAAATACTAAATTGATATTAAGTTTCCTTTTTTTTGTTAATAAAATGTTGTAGGTAGTCAAAAATCCAAAGAGAGGTCAGCCTTCACCCATCTGCTTGCCGAATAAAAATTAAATTTTATCAAATAAAATATTTTTCTGATAATAAAATTTTTTACAACAAAAAAAAAAAACACCCGTATCTAGTTCTTTCCATATCTCCAAATTTATTCATCATCTCTTCACCAAATTAAAATGGTACCATTTAGGTAGTAAAGGCTTTCATATAAAAAAGAGCCTTCAAAATCGGTCCACAATTGGCGAAGATATCGCGGAACAAACATATCTACATAAAAAAAACATAGTCGAATTGATAACCTCCTCCTTTTTTGAAGTCGGTTAAAAATATATCAATAAACTTTATGTAAAAAATAAGTTCATGGCATTTTTTTAAATAATTTTTTTTTAAAAGTTTCAATTGCTAGTCGGACGAACTTAGTTCCTTTCCATTGTAACTTACGTAGTTCGTTCGAAAAGCAACTTAGTGAAATTAAAAAAAATATATAAATTAAATAAAAAAATAGCCATGAACACTTTATTTCGGAAAAATATGTTTCCGAACATATACCAATAGAGTATTGGTATAAGTTCAGGAACATATTTGATAAAATGAAATTTTCATCCGTTAAGTGTGTTTCCCACTTTTCAGAAGCGACCAGGTCTCAAGTGGTCCGTCAGAGCCAAGTGTATATAATTTTTTCGGCTTCCAATTCATGCGAGCATACAGCAGAAGGCCGTTGCCATGGTTCAAATATACAGTGCGTGTGTCTTATCTTGATGGCGTCATTCCGTGCCCAAAGGTAAGACCCAACGAATAAAACTGTACCTACACTGTGCACACACGTGTGTGTCATGTAGTTTCAGACCTAGTACAGGATCACTTCATCTCTTCCCGAGGGTGCTATTAGACGCAGCCTCAATATCTTGTGCTACAAAATAACTCTTAGAAGCGTTGATCGCGAACGGGTATCGGACTCATGAGGCGGCCGATCGAAAACTACATATTTATAATATGTAAGTTTTAATCGGCATAAACTATACATTATTTACTGTAATTGTAATGTAACAGAAGGCATTACTTGTAGTGATTATTAACACAGTGCACCTTCTGGACGTGGCGCTGAGTATTTCTTAGCGCAACGTGGCCTCCAAAGTATGTCAGAAGAGAATACAACTGGGAAATCGCTATGATATACAGAGAGAGAGAGAGATAGAAGAAGAGAGAGAGAAATGTACACATGTGTCTTCTATTGTTTCTTATTTTTACAGACTGAATGGGGTTGGTACCACTGCTATCTCATAGGCTCATGGGCTCCCCTAGGCATGGACGTAGGAGCAGCGGTACATCGGAAGACCAGAGGTCGTGGCCGTTACGACGGCATGGTCTCTATGAACGTTATCAGCATGAAACTCAGGTCCATCCAGATGCTGAGCTACACCATCGATGTGAATACCCACAAGGCTTTAGAATTCTTCTATAATGCGTACAATGGAAAGTTAAACTATACATGGTTAGACTATAGATTTCAAAATTCGTGGAACAGAGCACCAGAGGTAAAGACAGGATTTGTCGTTTTGCAATCCTGGCCAAGACCGGATGATAATTATGTTGGCCCTGGCTATTTGACGACGGAGTTCAGACCAGGTTTTCGATCATCTGGTTAAACTATATGGATCTCGGATATCTATTATATTATTATTGTATTATTATGTTCTCTCAAGGTTTATCCTTCACGGGACGTATCCCGGACCTTTGAGGCTTGCATGGGGACACAGGTCCAACATGTAGAGGCCTTGAGTTAAAGCTTCACGACTCTGAAATGCTTTGCCCGTTGACATTAAAGAAATTTCCACAAAATTTTCCTTCAAGAGTTTACTGTCATCTTCTACGAGTAAATTAGTCTCATTTTCTTATATACATCATCATTCATTGTAGGTATGTGTGTATTTGTATTTATTTAATTATGTATATGTATATATATTTTATATGTATGCGTATATATATATCTTTATTATGAGTGTATATGCATGTATGTGTATTATTTGGTATAAGTATGTAATTATTTAATTATTTTGCGCCGCAACGAATTATCTGTTTATCCCTATGGTTGACTGGGAGAGAACGCTTTTAGCGTTAAGTCCGCCAGTTGTAAGACAATTTCATTGTTAAACAATAAAGTTTAAAAATAAATACATAAATTAAACAAAGTGATTTTCACCTCGTCCGAGCATCGTGCAAACCTTCGAGATAGCATATTCACCCTCCTCGATAGCGCTATCATCTCTCGCTCAATGTCAATGTTGTCCTTCTGATCAGCCGTAACTATATGCCCTAGGTAGGTAAATTGGTCCACTTTCTCTAATGGGACCCCATTTAGTATAACAGCTGAAAGTTCAGGTGGGCATCTAGTACTGGCCGTCTCAAACACCATGTATTTACTTTTAGCCACGTTGTATTTCAATCCGTGCTTTTCAACATATTCCCCACAGGTTTTCAACAGCTTTCTAAAGCCAAAAATTGACGCACTGGGTTGTTCCGTATTCAGCCTATGACATCACATCCCATTTCTTTACTCATCCCAAACTAGTATACCTAACTAAACCTATTACATTATTTTAATATATTTTTTTAATTCAAAAAAACAAATTCATTGCTTACTCATCCCAAAGAAAATATTATTAAAAAAGCATAGATAGTAATAACAACGCTTACCGTTTGTGTTTTTTGAAGTGAAAACTTCTTTAGCGGCGTTGTGCACTTTTTTTGTAATGGGTAAAAAATGTTAAACTCGCGTCAGGACACGTGTCCTGATCGAAAATTCGTAAGACGAAATGACAGCCGGCGCGGCGTAGGAGAGGAAGTATTTAAACTATAATTTCGACTAAGCTGTCAGCCGGCTCGATGATGTTATATTATTTTCGCTTAGGGTGCGAGAGGTCCCGGGTTCAAATCCCGGGCAAACCCAAACCATTTTGAAGTGAAAACTTCTTTAGCGGCGGCGTTGTGCACTTTATTTGTAATGGGTAAAAAACTCGCGTCAGGACACTTTTTAATGTAATATAAATTGTCATGTTTGTGTACGATAGCGCAATAAATAAATATTGTATTCCACCAAATAAATGATAGTACTTTAATACTGATAATTAAAGCAATTCGTGCAAAATTATTCCCTAACCATTCCAAAATATCAAAAATGCACAACCATACCATATTATTTCATCAGATTTCTTGCCGTTTTATTTAATAGAAAAAATAAAAGCTAAAGTTAACTGAGCTTAAAAATATTTCTATAACTGATATTTTTGTTCAGACCGTACACACAATTCTTACATTGTTTTAGGCATTTTTACAATAGGTTGAGTTAGAAATACTGATGGGATGAATAAGGAATACAAAATTAGATTTTTGGTTGTGGGTTGAGTAATGAAAAAAATAATGAGTAGGATGAGACGTCATAGGATGAATACGGAACAACCCGACGCACTATTATTATGATTAAGTGCCTACACTTAAAGTACCTTTTATTTCTAGTTGGCTTTCTATTTCTTACCCGTCAATTCTGTAATGTTTTATTAATATTGCGGTTGCGGTCTCATCTTGCGTTGTCGGACCATTCAAGGGTATTTTTTTTTATTAAATAAAAAGTACGTTGTATATCTCTAAAAAAATGAAAGATAGGTACTCCAAAGTGTCGAGTTTTTAATTCTATGCATATTTAAGGCTGTATTTAAATACATTATGTAATAAAAACATTGATTTGAGGTTTTCTTTTTATATGTATAATTTATGTGGCTATGCTTAGGTATACACTTATTAAAAATGGAATAAATTACGTGATATTTGTTTTTTTTGGACAATTTAAATACATTAAGTAATATATACGTTGTATTGTGGTTTTCTTTTTTATAGGTATAATTTATATTGCTATGCTTATATACTTATTAAAAAATGTAATAAATTATGAAACATTGGTTTTTGTTGGACAATTCCATACTTTCATTATACAATAAGTAATTATACCAATAGATTATTTCTTCTTATAGATTGTGTTGTTATGTATCAAACTGATTTATGAATTGTAAGTAGTTTGTATATATTAAATACTTGTTATAATTAAAGAAATAACAATAAATACAGGATTATACGTTGAACATTTCCTATGATTCCTATTGTCTGATACTCAGTGGCGTAGCGTGGGCTTTCGCCGCCTGGGGCCGATCGATTTGCTGCCCTATATTTAAATTATGAAAGAAAATTAAAAATGCACAGCCTTAAATTAAGGCCATACTTGAATTTTCTGGGGTCCAGTGCTGCCCCCATTTAATAAAAATCATTTCAAAGAAAACGGACACATCTTTTAAAATTTTGCTACTACCAAGTCCTAGATAACCCTTCAAAGTTTTTTATGAACTACTGTTTACAGTTTAAAGTGAGAACGTTAAGCTTTATTAAGCACATTTGCGAAGCTTAACGTTCTCATTATAAACTGTAAACAGTAGTGAACAAAATAGTTTGAAGGGTTATCTAGGACTTGGTAGTAGCAAAATTTTAAATGATGTCTCAGTTTTATTTAAAATGATTTATTTTAAATGGGGGCAGCACTGGACCCCGGAAAATTCAGGTACGGCTTTAATAATTAAAAATGCACTTTCTATCTTAGATAATATTCGGTTTTAGATTATAGTGTATACAGGGTGATTTTTCAACCTCGTAGCAAATGTGGGAAAAAAAAGTTGACACGAAATAAGTATTTCTTTTTACGGTTTTGTGTTCTATTAATGATTCTAAATCCACGATTTGAATATAGCTAAGGGGTGCAAAATTAACCTGTATGTTACCCTTTTTAGGGTTCCCTACCCAAAGGGTACAAACGGGACCCTATTACTGAGACTCCGCTGTCTGTCCGTCTGTCCGTCACAGGGCTGTATCTCTTGAACCGTAATAGCTAGACACTTGAAATTTTCAGCGATTATGTATTATTGTGGCTGCTATAACAAAAAATACTAAAAATAAAAGAAATAAAAAAATTTTGTGGTCGTCATACAAAAACCTCTTTTTTCAGCGTTTTTAACTAGATCTTTATAATAGTCCGTTTTTTATTGGGAATGCTTTTATGGAGAGTACGACAGTTTTGAGTACAGCAATACCATTTGGTACAGGTGTTATTCAAGGCCACCTGAGCTCAAAACAGGTGAGGGGGAGGGGGTGTCAAAGTACAGAGCTCCCGGCGCTCAGAAAAAAAAATCTGCCTGCTTCAGGTAACTAGATGATGCCCAATTCATTCCCCATGCCATTTTTTTGGGTCCCGTAGCAAAATATGACGCCATTCTTAAAATAATAAACATTTAGTAGGAAAACAATGGAAACAATCCTGTATATCTTCAGGGATGAAACTTGGTTTAAAAAAATACTCTTCAAAAGCGTATTTAATGCATATTATAAAAATATTAACTATAAATTTACATTTAACCGTTTTTAATGTAAAATAAAATATTGAAAATACTGCGACGTTCGTCAGCGCAGCGCAGAGGAAGGCAAAAAGACCCGAAAAACAAGTACTAATAACATAAAATAAGATATCCATAGCTTTCATAACATCTATTAATTAAAAAACTTATGGATATCCTGCAATAATATCATATTTTTAATAGGTATTTATTTAACGAATTAATAATTTTTTCCCCTTTACCTGTCTTTCTTTTTTTGATATTTTATTTTTAATCATCTTCAATTTATAAGCAAAGTCATTGATACAAATAAAGACAAATATTAATAGTACGTTTCTGAATTTTATTTACTACCACCTCCACAATTACATAACCCAGTACATGTAAGCTGGCGTTTGATAAAGTTGCATTTGAAATTGTAAGATTCCACGCACTGACATCTTATTAATTCTAGTCATGCTTGAGCAGCCATAGGACTCTAGGTCCACAGTGGCACCCAAGCTTCTTTTTCATACTGCCAACCCCATTCAGATGGACAAAGAATATTTTACCTCATTAGGGACTACCCTCAAACATAAACAGCTTGTAAAACTGCCCTTAAACTATGTTGTTTGAGGGCAGCTTCTGTAGGAGGCAAAATACTGATTTGCTTATCCTTTTTTGTAAAGAAATGCTTGCGACACTCATTTATATTACATGAGGGAGCATGATCTGAAAAACGAATACAAAAAAAAAATTGAAATTTCTGGTTATAAGTATTTTATTGATTTGCTTGTCTTTTTTTGTAAACAAATGGTTGCGACACTTTATTTATTATAACATGAGGAGCATGATCTGAAAAACGAATACAAATAAAAAAAAAATCTGGATGAAAGTATTTTATTGATTTGCTCGTCCTTTTTTGTAAACAAATGCTTGCGACATTTTATTTATTATTACATGAGGAGCATAATCTGAAAAACGAATACAAATAAAAAAAATTAAATTTCTGGATAAAAGCATTTTATTGATTTGCTCGTCCTTTTTTGTAAACAAATGCTTGCGACACTTATTTATTATCACATGAGGACTTAGATCATTTAATATTATTAAATGATCTAAGCATGAGGAGCATGATCTGAAAAACGAATACAAATAAAAAAAAATACAAGTTCTGGATAAAAGTATTTTATTGATTTGCTTGTCCTTTTTGTAAACAAATGCGTGCGACACTCATTTATTGTTACATGAGGAGCATGATCTGAAAAACAAATACAAATAAAAAAATTGCAAAAGTATTCATTTAAAAACATCGTTTTCTTACCTGTCATACATTAACATCACAAATTTTTGAATTTCAGGGTCCGCTCTGTTATATTCCCCTATTGAAAGTGCTTCAAACTCTTTTGTGACATTCGGATATGCCTTTCATGCCTCAAATGCGGTTTTTGCCCCTTCCGTTAAAGTTCGTAAAAGAATGGAAAAAGGGCAAAACGTGTGTTTTTTCAGGGACTATCAACAAGAAAGGAAACCATTTCTTTAGTTTTAGATTTGATTGTAAATCTTGTAAAAAAAATATTTGGGTATTATAGTATAAGACCGCTGTTTAAACATGAAGATATAGTGTGACATTACTTTAGAGTGTTAAAGGCTGGGCTAATCAAACAAAGAAGAGCTACATACACCATCTTTTGTCATCACATTGTAACTCAAAGATGGACTCTTATCAATGGGTTAAAAATTCATCATAACTGATGGCTCTGAAGCTCTGAGTAAAACCACTCCGACTAAAAATATGGCACCGTGCAATCACAAAGAAGCCGACACACGAATGAAGCTTCATCTTGCTGATGCTATGCTAAAAGGACACTCCAAAGTAATGTTAAGACTTAAGAGTGTTCCAAAGCTCGATACCTAAAAGAACTATGGGTGCACATCGGGACAAGGACGAAATCATCAATACCCAGCGTATTGCAGTATATGTTCCTGTTTAGGTAAAGGACTAATAAGTTATTTCATTCTCGGCAGAGTAGAATAAGACCACTAAAAGTCTTCCAATGGATATCGTTAAGGCGAATACAAGCTAAACAAAGCTTATAAACATCAATGAGACCTCTCTAACCCGTCTGGCCAGCGTGGATAGTGTAGGCGAAATCCTCTGACTGTTTTGGCTAATATGTGACTCTAGTAGTACAGAGAAGGTCGTGCTCCTGCAGTGGACACTAAAAAAGACCTGATGATGACTTATTAGTACCTAAATTAATTTCTTGACAAGATTTACAATCTTCACTCAATCAAACGACATGCTTACCTTAGTTTTACAAGCTGTTTATGTTTGGGAGCAGTGCATAATAAAGAAGCTAAATATTCTTTGTCTATCTGAATGGGGTTGGCAGAAAGAAGAAGAAGCTTGGGTGCCACTGTGGACCCAAAGTCCTATTGCTGCTCAAGCATGCCTAGTATTAATAAGATGTCAGTGGATGAAATCTTTCAGTTTGAAATGCAACTGCTTAAACGATCTTTATTTTCATTAATGACTTCGTTTATAAATTAAAGATGATTAAAAAAGAAAGACAAAGAGAACGGTAAAGAGAGAAAAGATAATTATAGTAGATTACTGCACCGAGCACAAAGTGAGTCATTATAGCACGAGGGCTACGTTTTTGCCCGAGCGACAGCGAGGGCATTAAATTAGCACGAGTGCATTAATTACTCACTTCAGCAAGGTGCGTAATCTACTTTTCTTTCAACTTTTTATATTCTTTGAGTATAAAATATACGTACGAAAAAAAATACAAATTATAAACAAAACTAACTTAACTTACTTATTTTACCCGGAACTTTTGCGGTTTAAGGTTATTAATAATATCATTTGCAGCTGTTTATATGCTCTCTATAGTTGAATTTGTCGTGCAAATCGAATTTACCACTTCCGCTGTCATTTTCCATTTTAAAATATTTTCTTTTGTAAAATAATTTGATTTTAAAACTTTTACAATGGTACAGAATGCACGATTTTTGTTTTTTTAACAAGTTCTTTTTTCTTCGGCCAATTTTTTTTTCAGCAAGTTTTTTTTTATTGAATGCATACATTTTTATTTAAACTTAAACATCTGTGCCTGATCTATGGTAAATAAAAAAGTAAAACAGTGCAATAATGAAAAATTTAAAAGTAAAACAGTGTTATAATGAGAAATTAAAAAGTAAAACAGTGCAACAATGAGATTTCATACAACCATTATTGCACTGTTTTGGTTTGATGCAATAAGAACTCACTTTGTGATCGGTTTTTTAGTGATTAATGATAACATTACTGCGTGGTTGCCGAAAATTAGTTTTTCTTAATAAATAAAAGTATATCTATTGCAAATATGATATTATTGTAAGGATTTTAATTTATAGTAGCACTTGTTTTTCAGGTTTTTTGCCTTCCCCTGCGCTGCGCTGACGAACGTCGCAGTATTTGCAATATTTTATTTTACATTGAAAATAGTCAAATTTATATTTATTGTTAATATTTTTCTATTATTTCTATTAAATAATAATAACTTTCAGGGAAAATTTTTTTGTAAACCAATTTTTACACAAAAATATGAAAATATAAGGGTTTGTTTGCAATTTGTTACTACTTAAAGTTTATTATTTTAAGTATTGCGTCATATTTTGTTAGGGAACCCTCTGTGCGTGTAACCAGGTATGAGTTGATTAGTGAGAGTTCCACCTTTACACTACTCTGACTACGGGAAAGGAATTACTAAATAAAAGCGTGCGCGTGTAATGACTGCCTACACTTCCACTGCTGAAAAATGCAACGTGTGTGTTTTTCCAAAGAGGAAAACACATACGGTGCGTTTTCAGCAGTGGAAGTGTTAATCACGGCGCAGTGACAACTGTCGCCAAAAAGATTCGTAAACACATAGGATAGGTAGTTAGGTGATGTCACCGTCGCCTTATCTCATGGTCAGTTGGTCACACCTCATTAATAATTTTACGACCGTTTCAAATCCATATTTCTAAGAGTCTTTCGCAACTGCATATCAGTATGCAACTATGTATGACAGTTATTCTATATTTTATTGTTAATACTTACAAGAATTTCCGTTTTACGACCATTTTCTAGGATGCGTTGCATCATACGTTTCTGTGTAACACCTTGTCACCTAACCATGACTCTAGATAAGAAATTAATATATAAACGTGAAGCTGCGTCTTCACACTCATTCTACTCCTGGCTCAGTGTAAAGCATCATCTATTAATCTTTTATACCTTCAATAATAAATCAGTGATCAAATCAAGTAAGATCGTTTCAATTAATTCTTATGGTAAATCCATAAGTGGTGGCAGCATACCTAGAAGAAGTTTATTTTTATTTTTTTTATTAGAAATTTGAGTGCGTTTGACCTCTATCTAGCCTGATGGGAAGCTAAGATGAGGTCTAAGGTGTATCACGCAGACTCAAGAAATGCCTGTTCACTCTTGCCTTGAAAATCCCTAAATTATATGTATGGGGAAACATCGACGCAGGGAGGGAATTCCACACCTTAGCGGTTCGCACAATGAAGGAGGAGGCGAATCGAGAGGTACGATGAGGAGGAATATCGACCACAAATGGGTGGAATCCCTGTCCACGTCGTGTTGTCCGATGGTGGAATGGTGCAGGGGGAATTAAATTATGTAATTCCTGCGCACACTCCCCGAAGTGCAACCTGTAGAAGACACACAGACTTGCTACCAGTCGGCGATGTTCGAGGCTGTGGAGCCGTCCTGCCGTAAGCAACTCATCACCAACGAGTCTTCTGGCACGTCTGTCGATAGCTTCCAGGGCTTCGAGCTGATAGCGGGCAGATCCATCCAGTACAAGAAGAGACAACCCCGATCAGCCCCGCAACTTAATTGGTGGCAGCGGTGGGATTTCTTCATGATAAAATAAATCTCGATATTCATAGCATAGACTATAAATGTAATCACGTTCCTCTGGATTCATGTGATCCATTCTTAATTTTGTCAAATTGTCAAACAGAAATTGATCATTAGCTGGTAAGTAGTTTGTACGAATTTTAAGACTTGGAGAGGGAATTACTTTAGGCATGCGTACACCTTCATAAAATTCAATATATTCTAATATGCCTTCTCCGTTATCTAAAGTGGTCGGAACGCTTATTATTTGTTCCATACGGGGCTCTAAATTGAGTTTTACAATAGGAGTTAATGATTTAATATTTTGTACATCATAGTTAATAGGAATTTTGACTGATGGAGTTATGAAGAAATGGTTTTTAGTATAAATTTTTGCCTGTATTTTTTTTATTAAATCAATGCCAAATAAACGGTCGTAACACTGATCTATATCATAGACATAAAATTTGTGGGTTAGGTCAGTGTCAAATAATTTGAATATTGGTATGTTAATAACCTCATTATACTTGCTTACCGCATGTGTGCTTATGACATCAAACGGTTCTAATATTTTATAGCTATTATAAAACTCGGTCGCGATTTTATTACTTACGAATGACCTTGTGCTACCGGTGTCTAATAATAGTTTGGCTTTGATTTCGGGTATTGTAAGATAAGGTAAGGATTCGAATTTTGTTGTTTCTATTTTGAGGGGTTCCTTGCTGAGGCAATAAGTTGAAAATTTTGTTCCTGATTTTCAGGAATTTCTTCAGACGACGATTGAATTTGCGAAGTTCCCGGTTCATTAAAGTAATTTGTATTATTTTGTCGGGCATAATTAGGGTTTTGAAATCGCTTATTTTGTTGACCATTATTATTGTATCTGCGATTTTGCCATTGTGGCGAGGGTTGTGGAGCTCTAGCAGAACTATTTGTATTTAAAGTCTCGGCTCATTAACCCAATTTTGATTATATCTAGGAGGAAATTCATTTCTCTGATTGAAAAATTCGTTTGGACGAGAAAATTCGTTTTGACGAGAGAATGTGTTTTGACGAGAAAATTGGGGATTTGACCATTGTGGTCGGTTTTGAAATGGACCTTTAGGTCTGAAATTTCTTTGTTGAGAGGAAGGACCAGGAATATTTGATTGAATATTTCCTCTAGCCCTGGAGTTCTGGTCGTTTCGTAATGAATATTGCTGTTGAAAGTTCATTTCTTCTATTACCATTTGAAGTGCTTCTTCAAGTGTTTTCGGATCTTTTAGTCTAACCAAACGTAAAAGATATTAGGGTAGATTATATAAGAATACTTGAAGTGCTGTATGGTTGTATATATTAAATTTCACTTGCCTAGTTGCAGAATCATTATTAGATATGATTTTTGAAAACAAGTTACTTTTCATTGATTGGAGTCTATTATAAAAATCTTGGTATGACTCATTATTTTTAATTTTTAGCTAATTCCAATATTAGACATCCTTCCGACTTCTGATCGCCAAAATGTTGTATTAAAAATTCTTTTAATATTTTCCAGTCTACCGAAGCATAATCGTGTTCGCTTATGAGACTGGCGGCTCTTCCTGTGAACTTACTTGTAATCTTTTGCATAATGAATAGATTTTCCGCAGGTTCTATTTCTCCTACCATGGAAAATACATATTCACACTTTTTAACAAATAAATTTATCATTTTTGAATTACCATCAAAATTAGGGATCAATAAGTTCCATAATCATTAACCTAGCATTCCTTCTATTCAAGAAGGGAATGGGTATAGTTGTAGGTGGATAAGTTGCTTCGAATGTTGGAGGAGGAGAATGACGTTCAAAACTTTCTGGGTATTCTTCCCTTGCTATGTTGCCCGTTTCACTTCGTGTTACATAACTAGGAAATGTTGGATAAAATCCTGGTTGTCCAGGATTCTCCGCTCCACTTTCTATTCGTTAGGCCCTTTCCACTAATGGAGGCATTTCCGGATGATGGATTACTGATGGATTTTCTAATTCATGTGGTAAATTAGACGATGGTGGAGTATTAGACCATTCTTGAGGTGTTTCACGGGAATCTACGTTTAAATTGCTAGAAATTCTTTCTGCAATTTGATCAGTTACGCGTTCAACTTCACGTCTAGCCGCTGCTCGAACTTGCCCTACAGCTTGTTGAGCTGCCTGACCTAATTCCCTGTGAGCCAAATCCGCTAAGTAATTCATCATGACAAGAGCTCCTTTTATTAAAAAAAATATATTTAATTACTTCAGTGTTTATACTTTACAGTAGCAGACTAAGAGTTGTCCTTCCGTTGTAAATAAGTACCACTATTACTTGATAATAATTTGGATGAGGGCGAGTTAGTTTACAACTTTTCAGATTTTCGTTTAACTTAATACAAAATATAAGAGTTGCGTCTAATCCGTTTGCTTCGTATTTAATGTTATAAGTACCTTTCATATATATATATATATATATATATATATATATATATATATATATATATATATATATATATATATCTCTCTCTTCACTATCTACCCTATCTACACGTGCACGTAATAAAACTAATTCACAATTTTGTTAAGGTTTGCGTAACCACTAGCAATTTTGGTTAGGTTTGCTTAACCGCGTTTGTAATATAAATTCAATAGCTTTAATAGCTTCAATAAAAATTTCAATAGCTGTAATAGCTTCAATATTTTCTTCAATGGCTGCGCAGCAATATAACAATTCGCTTATGCGTAATTCACAATTCATATATTACAATTATAAAATGGTAACTGCTAAAACCCAAATTCGACAAAAATTGGAGCCTAGTGCATCTACTAGCTCTCAAATCCAAATAAGAGATATTTATACAAAAATGGTTAACAGAAGAGCAGCCAAAGATAAACCTCGATATCAACAAGCAGTAGTTACGGGAAGTCCTGAAAGAAATGTTGTACCAATTACCATTAAGGATCGTATAACGTCAGTCCCATTAAAGAATATCAAAAGACCTAATAAGGTCACGGAGTTAATTAATAAAGGAATTGTTTATTTTAAGAAACCTTGAATGTATACAGCTTTTCAGATTAAAATAGAAGATTTTATAAGAAGATAAATTGTATAAAGATATATTGTATATAGATAAGTTAATATAGAAATAGAGGGCCCTACTTAAATCAAATATAATTTTATTTTAATTTTTATGTAAAAAAATAAATTAATTTGTGATAATCGTAGATTAAATTTTGGTAAAATTGCTATTAATACCTGTCTTAGAGTACAACAGTAAAAGGTATTCTAATAATTTAGTAATAGATTACAATTACAATTAATCCAATTAACGATAACCATATTACCTCATATTTGTAAAGCACTATGTCTATACTTATGTCTAAGGAAGAACAAGGAAATTGCAAAATGGACGCTGGACTGAGTATTATAACTTCATCTATCTTAAACTACAAAGAAACTGATGAGTAATAATACTGAACGTTTCGCGCCTTTGGCAATTAATAAACCTAAGGACATCATGGAACAACAGCAGCGTCAACGTTATGAAAAAGTGAATACACGTTTTAAGTGAAGTGCAAATTGTGAATCGAGGACGATTTCGGATTCTTCGTGATATAAATAAAAGACAGTGTTTTACTAGTTTATAAGAACCATTGTAATCAATACTAATATAATTTTACAAACATTTATTACTAACATGATCTCTGTATTTAAGTAAAATTTTCTTTCCACTCCAATTTTACTCTTAATGAGAGAGGAGTTAGGTGATGTCACCGTCGCCTTATCTCATGGTCAGTTGGTCACACCTCATTAATAATTTTACGACCGTTTCAAATCCATATTTCTAGGAGTCTTTCGCAACTGCATATCAGTATGCAACTATGTATGACAGTTATTCTATATTTTATTGTTAATACTTACAAGAATTTCCGTTTTACGACCATTTTCTAGGATGCGTTGCATCATCCGTTTCTGTGTAACACCTTATCACCTAACCATGACTCTAGATAAGAAATTAGTATATAAACGTGAAGCTGCGTCTTCACACTCATTCTACTCCTGGCTCAGTGCAAAGCATCATCTATTAATCTTTTATACCTTCAATAATAAATCACTGATCAAATCAAGTAAGATCGTTTCAATTAATTCTTATGGTAAATCCATAAGTGGTGGCAGCATACCTAGAAGAAGTACAAGAAGAGACAATCCCGATCAGCCCCGCAACTTAATTAGGTACACAGGTATATGACAAAGAAAACCTGTGTCCCTACATTACTCCCCCTTTTTTAAACAAACATTAAAATTTTGACAACCCAAACCAAAAAAAATAAAGATAAAACATTATTTACATTGTTAGATATCTTTAACATTTTTGTTTCGATGCCGAATAAAAATTACAAATTACAATATTTGTAAGAAAATAGATAACCGCAAATAATTATGATTTCCAAAAAGTTTTCATTCATCATTACATAACAATAACAACACTCTTTTAACATTATTACAGTAACACAACACTAATATCCGTCGTGGGCGCGCGGAGTCGCAGCAGGAGGTTGCGTACTATGCGCCGTATGCACATTGACCACAGTTTGAGTTAACCCCGCGACGGCAGTTTCTTTACGGATCCATTTAGTACATTGATCACGCACAAAATATAGCGTTAGCAACGCTAGAAATACTCCAATAACAATCAGGATAATTTCCAATAAATTCAACTTTTGTCCCATGACTTCATTGGAGACAGATTGCGCTAGAGCAACATTGTTTTGTTGGGGTTGACTTTGACTATTACCCATTTTGAACAATGAAATTTACAGTTATTGTTCACTTTCAAATATTCAAGTTTTTAATAAAAATACAAAATGATGTGTGTCTATATAGCAATTCTATATAGCAATCAGAAATATGCAAACATTAGGAATATTTTAATTTTGTTTAAAACAACAGTAATACAATAAATACAATTTGCATTCATATGACCTACAAAAAATTGTTGATTACATTCATTACTAATTACATGCAATTGAATTAGGTATAAGTTACCTGAGCCTGAGTGCAATTCAACTCAGCAATAACAAACATAAAGGTGCGTTTACATTAGTAAAAAATATAAAAAATCAAGGAACAAGAAACCTTACTGGCATCTTCTAACATTTCTTCCACTTTTCGTGATATAAGAAGTAGGTTTAGTGCTATTCGCTGTTTTACAGTTACTAGTACTTTCATTACTTTTATTACTAACATCTAATTTACGATCAGTACTCTCTTCATCTCTTCCAACATTTGTATGTGACTGAGTATGTAGAGTAGGTGCATCATTAAATACATAGGCCGGTTTTAACCTATCTATGGATACATTGACTTGCTTTCCAGGCATTTGCAAAGTAAAGTACTTATCAGACCGGTTTAAAACGAGATAAGGCCCTTCATATGGTAACTGAAGTGATCTCTTAACTAAATCGACACGCACAAAAACATGTGAACATGTAACTAAATCAGAGTGTACAAAAACAGTTCGTGAATCCCTTTGTTTAAAAGGTGTAGGCTTTAGATTATGAATTGTTTCTCTGAGATTCTCTACATAGTCGTAACAATCATTTACTTTAGCAACGGAACCGTCGTAAAAATCTCCTGGCAACCGCAGCGTTTTTCCGAAAGCTAATTCAGCGGCGCTCACGCCCGTATCGCTGCGTGGAGCGGTGCGTGAACCAAACAAAACGGTGGGTAACTCGGTAAGACATGAACCAATACAATATAATACAATACAGTACAAAAATCTTTATTGAACCAAATAAAAAACATTAAAAATTACAGAGTTTACGGAACTTTTAAATGAATAAGGTGCAATAGGCGGCCTAATCGCTGAAACCATGCTCGCTACGAGCCACAAGGGCTGCTTTTAACCTCCTGTGGAATCTCTCCGCTAAACCGTTACTTTGCGGATGATATCCCGTGGTTCTCACACTTTTAACGCCTAACAGTTTCATCAGTTTCCGATCTTTTGCCGATTGAATTTTGAAAAAACCTTTCTTATCTGAGCACTATGTAATAACATAAAACTACTGTCCAAATTTCACGTTTATACCTTTTATGGTTTAGGCTGGGCGTTGATGAATCAGTCACCCTTGTTCTTTTCAACCGACTTCAAAAAAAGGAGGAGGTTATCAATTCGACGTGTATGTATTTTTTTTTGTGTATGTTACCTCATAACTCCGTCAAATATGAACCGATTTAAAAAATGTATGTTTCGTTTTAAAGAATGCATTGCAAGGTTGATCCCATGTAATTTTTTTAAGATCGGAGAAAGATCTTGTAGCTGGAGACCGAAATTCCTCACCAGACAACTGCAGCTCAAATATTATGATGATTCTTTTTTTATTTGAAAGGCTTTACTACCAAGTTGGTCCCATTTTAATTTGGTGAAGATATGTCGAAGAACTTTGGCGATATGGAAGAAACTCCTTAAAAAAATTGAAGTCGGTTGATTTTTTTTTTAAATTTAATTATATATATATAGATAGATAGGGCAGCACTGGATCCCGGCAAATTCATATATCCCCTCAATAGACCTGTATATTATTTATTTTGTTTGGAAAAATGCTAGTGTTATTGTACTAGTACATAAAGGTAGTTCTAAGAAAGACGTTGAATTTTACCGTCAGATTTCTATTTCATCTGCTCTGTGAAAGGCTAGCTCATGATTCTCTGTATACCTTCCTCCATAGGACTATTTTAGAAGAACAGCATGGCTTTGTGAGATCGAATTCTATAAATTTATTTGTAAACGTGTCTTATCTTTTCAAAGCCTTTGAAGATAATAAACAAACAGATAGTATACGAGTATAAACGGATATTTACGAAGCTTTTGACAGGGTTGATCATAAAATACTTTGTGATGTAGCGTTTTTGAGGAGCCGAACCTCTGTACGCTATCATCAACATGAATTAGGTAGACACTGTTACCACCTTGGTATGACAAGGTCTAAAGGTTCTAATGAGGTAGCCTACCAGGTAGGGTATATTTAAAACCAACTATACCAACGGTAACAATGAAGAAAAAAAAATATTTACAGATACTGTACTTCAGATCTTAACCTACACCTACTCTACACAGTCTTAAATCTAGGTTTACAGGTCCCCTATACCTAACCGCCTACGTAATCCCAGAGGGCAATCAGTATACGGTACGTTACGAAGTATCTACAGTAACACAGCTACATGCGATATAAGTAGCGTAATACCCGATTGGCCGGGTAGGGGGTGCGTCGGTGTACCTGAAACGGGAACCACGGGACACGTGGTTGAGCTACGGAACGGATGAAGTACTCACCTACTTCTACGCATCGGTCCTACAACTACGGATCACCGGATGCAGGGGGTTCCACCGATGTCACCCTGAAGGGGTGTGGAACGGGAAGCACACAGGGGTGCAATATGAAGGGCGCGCGCGGGCGCGCGGGGCGGTACACCGGGGGCAGGGTACGAACGAACCTTCCGAGCGAAATGGTATCGCCGCTCGCACGCGGGTGCGTAGGCGTCGGGATATAATAAACTAACGTTTGCTAGTTAGCAATTCCTACCATAAGCATATGTTAGCCCCCTAACGTATGCTTACGGTAGGGGGTGGCAAGGCGCTCGAGGGTGCGGGGTGCAAAATGCACACTCGCCAACGGTATCATTGAACGCTCGCGGGCACTTCAGCGTTGGGGCGCCCACCCCCAACGTTGAGGACGAATAGGGGTTAGTAAGGCGCACGGGGTGGTGGCCACCCGATAAATCACAGGGCAACATGGGTTTCTCCGGCGGGTATATCGCCGGAGAAACCCACGTTGCCCTGAAGGCACAGAATCCATAAGAGTCTGAAGGGGTACGCGGGACGTGCATATAAGCACTTCGTCATCGCGAGGCTCCCTCACACTGGGTGAGTTATGAGGAGTCTCGAATCGAACCCCGTTATCTGAACCGAGCGTCCCAAGGGCAAAGGGATCGAGTATTTCCGAATCGACCTCAGTTATATAACCAGAGCGATCCGGGGGTTAAGAGAGTGAGGATTTCCGAATTGACCCCAGTTATCTGAACTGAGCGACCCGAGGGTGAAGGGGGTGAGGAGTCCTGAATCGGCCCCAGTTATCTGAAACAGGTGACCCAGGAATAAAGGTATTCTGTCAGGCCCAGCACCTTTAGATGACTTGTTTTAATTCAAAACGAATTTTGTCCTCACTTAAATATATATCCAACATCAATACATTATTATTGCCGACATCGAAAGGAGGCTGCCAACTAAAAAAGAGCTCGAAAACGGATTCGAAGTAATCGGAAAACATATTGCAAATCGCCACAGGCTTAATCGAAGTGCTGTCTTTATACTTTATTCATCATCATTATTGTTATATCAGCCACAGAAATTCCACTGTTGGACATAGGCCTACCCCAAGGATTTCAAAAACGATTGATCGGAAGCGGCCTGCATCCAGCGTTTTCCTGCAACCTTGCTCAGGTCGTCCGACCACCTAGCAGGTAGGTGTCCTACGCTGCGCTTGCCGGTACGTGGCCGCCATTCGAGAACTTTTCTGCCTTATCGGTTCTTTGTGCTATGTGCCCCGTCCACTGCCACTTCAATGAACTAATCTGCTTTGCTATGTCAGTGACCTTAGTTCTTCTGCGAATCTCCTTATTCCTTAAGTTCATCTTCACTTAAGTTTTTTTTCTCTGACTGATAAATATTGACGACGATACAGCGCATCAAAATTTTACTTGATATCATGGTCTCGTACGATATTTACAGGGCGTTGACGTCACAAGTCTTCACTCAGAAACTATTTTATCAGTGACTTTTGTTCTCCTATGAATTTCCTCATTTCTGATTCGATCACGTGAAGAAACCCTCTCCTTAGCGCGTTGAGCAACCTTGAGCTTTCTTATGACGCCCATAGAATGGACCACGTTTCAGAGCCATAAGTCATCACGGTAACACACATTGATTAGACACTTTCGTCTTAAGGTACTGAGGTATTTTGGACGAGAAGATATTGCGTAATTTCCTGAACGCTGCCCAGCCGTGTTAAATTCGTCGAAAGACCTCTTTCTCGAAGCTGGAAATTCCTGCCTGGATCAATTGGCTTTGTTGATTCGGTGAAAAACAATTAGCGGAATAAATTTTTTGCGCACGTGTCTCTGAAAACAAACTTATGCAGTGTTACCATACAATGATATACCCAAGATACTGTAAAAAATATAGCTTAATAAAAAGCGGCCAAGTGCGAGTCGGACTCGCCCATGAAGGGTTCCGTAGCAGCAAGTAACATAATATAAAAGTTCTAAAGGTAAATTGCGGTTTACGATTTATGAAGTATTAAAAAATAACTATCTATGATACCGAGACCGCTATAGTTTTAATTGAAAGTGCATACTTTGAGGTATATACCACATTTTTTTCAGAATTATTTTAGTAATATTTCAAAAGTTACGGTGAGGGGACACCTCAAATTTTAACTTTGTATTAGATTATCTCAAGACTGCGGGGTTTGATCTACATAGTTTTAAAGCAGTTTTGTTGCATTTTAAAAGATCTTTTCAACGATAACCCATACTTTGGGGTTAGTTCAATTAAATTTTTTAAATTCACTTTTCGTTGAGGCCTGAAAAAAATATTTTTTTCATAATTTTATAAACCAACTTTTGGAACTTCAATATCTATCTCTCCACAAATTTTTGTGACAATCGGTGCAGTAGCGGTGGAGTACGAGCTCGGACGGATAGACAGACAGACGGACGGACGGACGGACATGACGAAACTATAAGGGTTCCTTGTGGACTACGGAACCCTAAAAAGTAGCTATTAATTTATTACACTCATTATTATATATTTTAGTATAATAAATTAATTTACTACTTTTTAGGGTTCCGTAGTCCACAAGGAACCCTTATACGTTATATATATATACGTTATATATATAAATTAAAATAGTTTCAGTATATTTTGTTAGTCCCTGTATATTGGTATATATATATGAATTTATTTTAAAATAAATATATTAGCAGCCAAGATCCAGGACAATTTGAAAAAGGCCATTTTTCAACTTGCCCTAGTTGGGGATCGACTACAGAACCTCCGTAGCGGCGGACTGGCGTTTTAACCACTACACCACGGAGATCATAAATACAATTCAAATTTGTATTTAGATCTACTGTCTAGTCTAAAATATATTACATTTTTTAAAAGATCAACACATCACACACACAGACAAAGATACACATCTTGGGTCACTCACACACGTAACTTTTAACAATTAAAAATAATGTTGTCAGTTTGATGTCTACAAAGGTCAAGTGCGTCACATTAGCGAGTTAGCGAGTTTTACGGTATCAAGTGTATTGAAGTTTTGTTTTGTTATATTCTTAAATTTTTTAAGTTTTTAAGAACTCAGAGGAGAAACATAAATTAATCCATCGTTGCAATCTTACAGTGTTTGTATATTATGATATAATTAAAGTACGCAGCTAGTCATAGGAAGCAAAAAGCAAATTAAAGCCAAGAGTTGAAAATGACTGATTAGCGTAGCGTTTATCTCCAACCTAACTCAGGTCAGAACTTATATCAGGTCGTCTGACCACATAGAAATACCTGCACGGTTTTTGTAATTAAACGCTGATACCAGGTCGTGCTTCGAGAACCTTCCTGCAGCGGTCATCTTTTTTACCGACTTCAAAAAAGGAAGAGGTTATCAATTCGACTGTATGATTTTTTTTATTTTTTTTACGTGTTACGAGATATCTTCGCCAACTGTTAACTGATTTCGATGATTATTTTTTATTTGAACGTCTTTACTACCAAGTTGGTCCTATTTTATTTTAATGAAGATATGATAAAGAATTTTGGAGATATGGAAGAAACTCCTAAAAAAAATTGAAGACTTTTTTTTTGTCAAAAATTTAATTATTAGTGTAAGATTTCTAAATCTTTTATGCCGATAAAGTTTACTATAATTACATCCGAAGTTATACTCGATGCAGATGCATAGACAGATGTCTATTTAAGAAACAATTTGGGTAATTTTCGCTTGTGTTGGCAACATTATCGCCGATCTCATTTTGGTATATAAGGCACACACATCAAACAGCTCATTGTAATTTGTGTCCATACTCAGTTTGTACTAGCATGTAATAATGACAAATTATTAATCAGCCAAAATGATTTTGAAGATTCTCATCATGGGGTAAATATTTTTTGTTATTATTTACTAGCGGCCCCGTCTTTTCATAAACCTTTCTCATGAATCACTCTGTCTATTGATAAAAACCGCTTTGAAATCGTGTCAGGGCATTTGCAAGCATTGAAATAAATTCAAAGTTTAAACACGATGTCAATTGCTTGTGTTCTCATTGCAAGTTTATTTTCATTTTGGTTGTTTGGATAAGAATGAAAGCCTCGCAACTTCTCTGCCCGCGCCAGATCCAGTATGGCTTGAACCTAAGAGTGGCCCTAAGCAATGCCTAGCCCATGTAGGTATATTATCCCTAACGTTTCCGCTATATCAATGAAGGCTCAAGAGGTGATATTTTGCATTGTGAAGTGTTTCGGTAAGTGGTGAGTTGGCTGTAGTTACGTAGTGTAAGTAATTCTTTTAAAAATATATATAAGTGTCTGAGCGTTTAGGTTCAGAGCACACCAAGAGCAGAGCATTTTCTGAGACTAGTGAAAAAATAATCTTATGACTATTACCACAAAATAAATAATACTAACGTAGAGGTCTCACTTAGCAAAGAAATTCAAAGAATTATCTACTTAATGTGGCTAGCGATATGGTTTAATTTAGCTCACGTCAGAATTCAGCACCTTTTCGTTTATATACCTAGACATCCATTGCAAGCCAATTTCATTCTTATTACTCTGGGCAAACGATTCGTATAACTGAATTTACCACCCGGAGGGGCCGCCTGCGCGCATAGTAATAATGTAGGTACATTTTCGATACCTAAACGGGGAATGACACAGGCCTGCTATTACCATACATTGCAAGATTGAATACACGTCCAAATTTGATGCTCGAGCATGCTCTGCTGCTCTGCATGTTCCAGTATGCGTTTTGCAAGCGCGAGCGCGCTCGAGCAGCCGCGAATAGCCGCGCGCCGCTCGCATCATTCAGTCAGTGTTGCAGCAAAGAGAAAACTGTCTGGACGTGTTTTTTAAAAACCTACGGCACGGCGGCGTCAGTTGGAAACATGGACGAAGAAAAGTTTATTGGTTTGGTGCAGCGTTTTGAATGTTTGTACAATATATCGAGTTTAACATACAGCGATCGGATGTTAAGGCCATACATGAATTTTTCGGGGTCCAGTGCTGCCCCCATTTGAAATAATTATTTAAAAGGAAACGGAGATATCATTTAAAATTTTGTCTTTATGAAGCCCTAGATAACCCTTCAAACTATTTTATAAACTAGGTACTGTTTGCAGTTTAAAGTGAAAACGTTAAGCTTTTTTACGCTTTTTTGCAGTAAACGGCCATTTTGGCAAAAAATCATAAAAAATCGTAACATTCTCACTTTAAACTGTAAATAGGATTCACAAAGACAAAATTTTAAATGGTGTATCCGTTTCCTTTGAAATGATTTGTTTTAAAGATCGGCAGCAAGGCCTTTAAAAGCTAATGCATAATCTCCAAATAAATTGGAAAAACAACCAATGCCGGTTTACCCAGACCAGACATTTTCAAAGGAGCTTGCTCGCGCATTGTCGAGCATGCCGCCTGCCTGCTCGAGCAGATAAAAACTTGTTCGACCATGCGAGAGCATTTTGCAGTTCGGTCTGCGCTGATCCTTAGGAAACCGTTCGCGTAAAAAGAGCAATATTTCAACACTCGAAAGAAACGTAGTAGGTATTTAAAAAATATACATTTTTTAATCTCCAAATATTTTGATCTGTTATTTTATTTACACAGGTTGTTCCAGTTTAACCTCGTTTGCACACAGACATGGACAAGAATGGAGATGGAGAAATACCATAATCCATCATATTTCACTTCGACAATGAACCCCATAGTAGATGTTGGTACGGGCATAACGCGCGACTACGTGAGGTTCTCTCCAGATTTTCGGTTGACACAGCCTATGTTGGAGCCATGGGCCTTTAAGCCTTATGAGACTCACAGACCGTACAGAATATCACCACACTACAAGCAGACTGATCGTTTTCCTGGACGAGTAAGCTTTTCAAGGGTTTCTTTCTACTTACTTTTGTTTGTTATTGATCCGTTTACAATAGCTATTACTGAATCGTCTGTAAAAATATGTCAAAAACAAATAAAATCATGAGGTAAGAATATGTAGTTCTTTAGCATAAAGTGTAAGGCTCGACTATACTTTGTCAACCCAGTTTTAACCCGTTTTTCCACCAGACTGACAATAAATCTTTGGCACCATTTTAAAGGATCTAATACAAAATTAGTAGGTACCTGCAAAAAAGACCTAGTCCAATATACTAAACTTACCCCAATGAACGAGCATTTGCTCGCAATGTGTTGGTTTTTCCATATTAAAAAAAAAGTTCTGTAATCTACGCAGCGTTCTGGTTCTCAGTTCGCTACAAGGAAGTGGCTCACGGTAAACCATAATGGTGGCACGAATATTTTTTTTGGCAGGATTATGCGGAAATGTATGGTTGTTACTGCACCACCGTATTCAAACGGTACCGTCTCCTCGCTGGCTGCGCTGTGATCACCACCAGGCACATCCTAACTACCGCATCTTCTACGGAGCTGGTCATTCGCAGATACAGGAAGTTTCGTACTCTAGAAAATGTTTTGGGCGCATGGTACGACGACGATGATAATAATTACAACAGTTCCAGGTATATGACGCCCGCTAGGATACATTACCATCCCCTGGTAAGTTAAAAAGTATTTAAAAAAACGGGAGTTGAAAACATCTTATGATTTGTTGCCATTTGTTAAGTATTCGTAGTACAGCCTGTCTTTTAAATTTGTAGAAGATTTATTTTTTCTGAGCTATGCTCTTGATGGTGTCTTGCGTTTGTCTCTCTCGTGTGACAGTTAATTTACTTCGCTATACGAGACGACGTTCACCTTTATCTGTTTCATTTATGTCTTGGTGTTCCTGGCCATCTTTTTCCTTCTGTCTTTACTTCAATTATGTTTTTATGAAGTCATCGTGTCGTATCAGGTGACCTAAAATCTTTTCTTTTCAATTTGTTTTTGCATTTCAAAAGCCTCTAGTTTTATTTACTATAAAATATATTTAATTAATTACTACCTGAAGCAAAAAGCGTTTCCGCAAAAATAACAAAATCATCCCTAAAGCGGCTCTTTGTAAGAAGCAATGCATCTGCCGTCATTAACTATGTATGATGCTTTTCTTTATTCTGAAGTTAAAAGTTAGAATTAGATACAATGGCCTCTAAAAATGTTAAAGTCAAAGCTATGCAAAAAATGTATACTCGTCGTATTTTGTATAGATTTTCAAGTTATTTAGAAAAAGTTATATTTCATTATTTTTGCACAGATTTTCCAACATATTCTCAAACTGATAACTGCATCTGAATCCGTTTCTGGGTTGTCGTATTAACTCTGGCCGTAAATAATAGTTTTTTTTATAAGCTAGTTTGCTTATTTTGTGCATGTAACATGAGTAATGGATGACCAAAAATACGTCTGGGAGACTAATTTTTGAATGCTCATACACCAAATGATTTTCACGAGCGTTTTAGCCCGGTCAAATTAAAGAAAAAAATGGGTGTGAGGTTACAATAATCCGCACCCAGCTAAAAGTTAGTAGGATTGTTCAAAACACCATCAGAAATAAAATATAAAATTCCTCATCGATCAAATACCTGGAAAAAAAATAACTAAAAGTCAAAGGTCACAAAAAAGGGTTTTTCGCAATTTTCAGCAAAACGGTAAATTTTATCATAAAATTAGTTCAGACAAAACTTGTAGACCAAATAATTATCTATCAAAATTGTCTAAATTCTTTTTTTCCTAAGAGTCACCGTTGCTGAGATATAACGATTCAAAAAGTTGGAAGATATTTTTTCAGTTTTTTGCTCTATATTAAAAACAGCCACAGGTAGACGCTTGAAATATTTACAGAATATTTAGTTGTATATTCACTTTAAAAATATAAAATTAAATTACAATAAAATAAATATTTAAGGGGGGCTGCCATACATCACGCAAAATCTCTAAAATCACGTTTGTTGTATGGGAGCCCCCCTTTAATATTTATTTTATTCTGTTTTTAGTATTTGTTGTTATAGCGGCAACAAAAATACATCATCTGTGAAAATTACAACAATCCAGCAATCACGGTTCATGAGATACAGCCTGGTGACAGACATACAGAACGGACGGACGGACGATTGAACGGACATCCGGCCGGATATAACGATTCAAAAAGTCCCATACAACATACGTGATTTGGCGTGGTGTATGGGGGCCCCCCTTAAATGTTTATTTTATTATAATTAAATTATTAATTTTTAAAGTGAATATAAAACTAAATAGTTGTTAAATATTTTAAGCGTCTACCTGTTGCCGTTATTAATATCGAGCAAAAAAACGGCAAAAAATCTCTTCCAACTTTTTGTATCGTTATATCTCAGAAACGGTGACTCTTAGGAAAAAAAGTATTCAGACATTTCGTATAGATAATTATCTGATCCTCAAGTTTGGTCATAACTAATTTTATGATAACATTTACCGTTTTGCTGAAAATTGCGTAAATCCCGTTTTTGTGATTAGCCCAGTAATTTTTTTCCCAGGTATCGGATCGATGAGGACATTTTAGATTTAATTTATGATGGTGTTTTGAACAATCCTACCAATTTTCAGCTGGGTGCGAATTATTGTTACCTCGGATGTTTAAATTGACCGGGCTATTTCCAAAGTAGCGCATTTTTAAATCGCTCGTACAAGAAGAATTTGCAACGAGTGGTCTTTATCACTTGTTTTCGCTTAAGGTCGTGTCGTTTGTCATGGAGATTCCATTCCGTTTCAAACTGGTTTTTTTATTCACGTTGAAAACATTGCAAATTTTTCAAAGTCAAAGAATATTTATGAATGACGCGACGGTTTAAAAAATACGGTGTTATTGTATTTTATGACTTGAAACGCGAGCGGTGACTTGGAAAACTACACGTTTTGTTTACCTCCGACTTCCGCGTTAAAAAATAATTCTCCTAAAGTTCTTAGAGTATAAAGGGTCATTTATACTGTGCAAGTTTTTTGCCTGTTGCATACAATAAATTAAGGCAATAGATGACTTGTATAGTCTTTTAATAGGGTTGTTTTAGGCATTCAAGATGCAGTACTAAAATACTAAAATTAAATAATGAAATAAGAAATGGTGAAAAAATACCACATGAGCAGGACTCGAACCCGCGACCTTAGTCTCAATACGACTATGCTCTTTTCATCTGAGCCATCACGTGTTCAACTCCACACGCCGAATTTCGCCACCATTTGATATTCCTACACGCACTAGTTCTTACTTAGTTCAGTACTCAACTTCATTGTAACATGGGTTAAATCAGATACCTTACTTGTAATAGTGGGTAGTAGTGTGGGTGACGCAAGCCTAGTGCGTGTAGAAATATCAAATGGTGGTGAAATTCGGCGTGTGGAGTTGAACACGTGATGGCTCAGATGGAAAGAGCATAGCCGTATTGAGACTAAGGTTGCAGGTTCAAGTCCTGCTCACGTGGTATTTTTTCACCATTTCTTATTTCATTATTTTATTTGAGTACTTTTGTATAGTCTTATTAACAAAATGTCGACTATGCAATAATTTATTGCTTTGATAAAATTGTATGTAAGAGGCAAGAAACTTGCACTGTGTAAATGGGCCTTTTACTTGAAACATCTAGTGTTCTATTACATAAATTACACAAACGATTGAGTAAACTCTAAGAACTTTTGAGTACTTTTGTATAGTCTTATTACCAAAATATCGACTATGACATAATTTATTGCTTTGATAAAATTGTATGTAACAGGCAAGAAACTTGCACTGTGTAAATGGGCCTTTTACTTGAAACATCTAGTGTTCTATAACATGCATTACACAAACGATTGAGAAGACTCTAAGAACTTCAGTTCGCTCGCTCGTTTAACTATTTCTATTTCAGTTCACGATGCCGAAAGACGTTAACCGTACACATCCTTTCCCTATTATGTTTGACATGGCAATCTGGGCATCAACATTTAGATTCTGGAAAAATGCTGTTATTTGTAGCCGAGGTGGATCAACTAAGTAACTATAGCTTTATTGATTTTAATGTAAGCTTGTTATGTTTTTTAGCAGCTTTATCTCAAACATTCCGTTTGCTTTTGGTTTTAAGAGGGCGCCTGATGCTGATAATTTAAATTTTGCTCCCACGCACACGCGCTTTAAATGGTAGTTTTTGGGTAGGTAGGAAATTGAGGCAAGCAATTGTCCCGCACTACCCGCGTTGTACCCAAACTAGTCCCGCAGGACTAGTTTGGGTACAACGACAAATTGTTATCCTTGCAATTTTACCTAAGTAAATTACGCGAAATGCGACAAATTAGTTTAGTAGGCTTAACATCTATAAAATAACAGACAAAATAACTTTTATCCATAAAACGTATTTTATCTTAACTTATCTCAAATCAACCCCTAATTTTTCAAATATACTGCAGTTCTGAGTTCCCTTACTCATCAACTATTAAAATCAAACATCAAATATTAAGTATAGAAGAAGTATAGACAAGTTTTCTTGCCTCACATACCTATCCAAAAATGTTGATGAAAATACGCAAAGCGCGAGTAATCGCTCGCAAAAGAAAACTAATATGAGAATTGCTTATACTATGTCTGAATTTCCCGGGGTCCAGTGCTACCCCCATTTAAAATAAATCATTTCAAAGAAAACGGAGACATTATTTAAAATTTTGCTACTACCAAGCCCTAGATAACCTTTCAAAGTATTTTATGAACTACTGTTTACAATTTAAAGTGAGAACGTTAATCTAAAAAAAATCGCACGAAAATTATTACACTTCGCGCACGAACGCTGTGTAGGGAGCCGCGCGGGGGTACCTTACTAATAGATCTAAACTCCCCTCCCGCACGCGCACCCCCGCCTTGGTGACGCCCACTTCGCAACGAGCCGTGCAGCAGAAATCGTAATATTTTAATTTCGCCATAACTTCAAAACCAACCGTCCAATTTTAATCATTAAACGACCAAATATTATCTACATAAACTGTACTTAGTGATGAAATATTTTTTTTTGATAAGGATAAATAGCATGAGTAAAATAAACGCGTTTAAATGAAGTCCACTCATTGTGCCTCACTCGACATAGATAGGTATAGTGTGTCCGGGACTTTTTTGTAGATATTTATAAGATCTACAATTAATTAGAACATTATATGGTTCTATCTTTTATAGTTCAGGCAGCGTACGCAAAATAAGTAACTTTTCTGGTTGATTTTTTACACTTTGCGTCCGAAAAACCCAAATATCTTACGAAACCCTACTTTTCTCCAAAATAAAATTTAACCTATGTTACTGGTGGATAATGTAGCTTTCGAATGGTGAAAGAATTTTTGAAATCGGTCCAGTACTTTTTGAGCCTATTCATTACAAACAAACATACAAACAAACTTTTCCTTTTTATAATATTAGTGTAGATTATACCAAAAATGTATTATCTAAATATCTATCCGTATTGGCTACAAAAAAAATTATAAATATAATACAAAAAAAAATAATAAATAAAACACAGTGAAATATTCGTCGAAAGAGAAAAAAGGCCCGGAGCCGTGCTCGACGATATGTATTATAATGGCAAATTTAGGAAAATTAAGAGGTATGTTTGTGATTTTTTTCTATCGAGGCAAAAATGCTCAATCGTGTTTTGGCTATTGTGGGTGTATGTAGAAAATCCTTAAGATTTTTGTGCAAATTTTTTAAGGAATCAACTGTAGTAGTTTAATAACAGTGATTTTTCGAAAACACGCACGGTATTGCAAATTGTGAACCCACGTCACCTTAATAATAGTCACTTTGTTTTGCACAAATGTTGACGACAAATCATTACTTACAGCTAAGTTTATGCCGCTTCACCCATCTGCTTACCGGATGAAAATTATATTTTATCAAATGAAATATGTTTCTGAAAATATATCAATAGATTTCCTGTAAAAAATATGTTTGTGGCATTTTTTTTCAACAATACTTTTTCAAGTTTTACTTACTTGCTAGTCGGACGAACTTAGTTCCAACAACATACACAGCATGCAACAGACAGGTTGCTTACCATTTTATACAATTCTTCTTCGTCTAAACGCGTTCCCGGTTGCATCCTCAGCTGTGCTGCTTCGGAGCCCGGCGTGCGCTTTCTCGCTTTTTCTTCTTCAAATATAACATGCATGTCAACGGTCACCCAAGGATACCATAGACCTTGCAAAATGGGGAAGAAATAGGCGAAACACTTTAAATGATTTGGCTCCTTGGGAATACAATTGTAGCACGGGATGTTTTTGCTTAGTTCTTAAGTCGCCTCTTACGACATCCACAGGAAGAGATGGAGTGGTCCTATTCTATGCCGGAACCACACGGGTTGACCGGAACTACACGGGTTACCCGGGATACCTTTTTATACAATATATGGTTAGGTATATATATATTTACCTGTTTAGACACGGCTTCCAGGTAATAGGGACTAGAAAAAGGTAAGCAACTTAACTGTTGCATGCTGTGACTATTGTTCCATTGGAACTTACGTACTTAGTCCGTTTGAAAAGCAACTTAGTTCTGTTCTGTTCTGAGTCCGCCCAGCCAGAAGTTACGCTGCAAGAGCGTATGAATGAGGTTTACCTTGGAAAGTGCATCATCACGCTTACAAACCAAAGCCGATACATGTACCGACCTCAGTTCATTGAGTGTGGCGATGCCAAACCTCGTTATACCACTCACATAGCTCGAGAAACCAGTTGGACTCGTAGATAGGGATAGAGGAGTGTAAGAGATATTCGCAGTCAGGAGGTGGGAGAGAAAAGGAGTTGTAAGAACTGACCGAATCCAGATCTCAAATCAGTATGGGGAGGATAGATATATACTTGGTGTGTAATAAATATTTGGCAGGATGTAAGACTGCTTTGTTGTTTGGCGTCCGCTTAAGTCTTCTTTATATTCTATTGTATTGTATTCTTCTTTCTTTTCATGGTGATGGAGTTTTTGCGACATCTAAGTCTACTACGTGTCGATTGTAGGCTACGTCGTAAAATAGGTTGGCTCGGATTAGATTGTTCTAATTCAGTATCCGTTTCGGTGTCAGTTTCTGATGCTTCGTAGATTTTTTTCCGCTTCTTTTTATATAAGGGCTCGATTTTCTGCTATTTCCCTCCATTAACTTTTGTTTTGCCCGTGTAGTGGTGAATATCGTGGTCCAGGGAGTCCTCCCAGGTGTAGATAGGTCGACCAACCTTCCGCTTGGATTCTTTAAGTTTATAAATTGCGCGAAGTAGGTGTGGGGTAGGGCGTCTTAGTATGTGACCATACGAGTAGTATGATAACCTTTGTACTTTTATTATTTTGGTAATAGTTTTTCCTTGCAAGATTTCTGTTATTTTTACTTTTGGTGAATCCTTGGCCACGTCTAGAAATCCTCGAAGTATTTGGCGTTCGTATTTCCTTAGTCTGGAGCGATTCTCTTTTGTTAGTGCCGCAACATTTAAACCGTAGGTCATGCATGGTCTTATTACCATTTTGTACATCAGAGGTCCATAGTCTCTGCCTACCCCTGTGGGAAACAGGCGTGATAGTATGTGTCCGTTTGAAAAGCAACTTAGTTAAAATAATATATATAACTAGCTTTTGCCCGCGGCTTTGCTCGCGTATCCCACGGGAACATTACATTTTTTTCGGGATGAAAGGTTCCTTATTATGTCCTTGGTATGTCCTTCTCAGTACTCCTAACTATGTGTATGCGAATTTTCAAGAAGATTGGTTCAGTAGATAAAGCGTGAAGAGGTAACAAACAAACAAACAAATATACAAACTCACTTTCGCATTTACAATATTAGTTAGGATAGGATAGGATAGGATTAGGATTAGGATTAGGATTAGGATTAGGATTAGGATTAGGATTAGGATTAGGATTAGGATAGGATTAGGATTAGGATAAAAAAACAGTAATGAACATATTTTTACGGAAAAATATGTTTCTGAACATATACCGTACCAATAGGGTATTGGTTCAGGAACATATTTGATAAAATAAAATTTTAAGGTAAGTAGATAAGTGTGTTTCCCACATTTCAGAGGTGACCAGGTCTCAAGTGGTCCGTCAGAGCCAAGTGTATATAATTTTTTCGGCTTCCAATTCATGCGAGCATACAGCAGAAGGCCGTTGCCATGGTTCAAATATACAGTGCGTGTGTCTTATCTTGATGGCGTCATTCCGTGCCCAAAGGTAAGACCCGACGAATAAAACTGTATCTACACTGTGCACACACGTGTGTGTCATGTAGTTGCCGACCTAGTATAGGATCACTTTATCTCTTCCTGAGGGTGCTATTAGACGCAGCCTCAATATCTTTTGCTACAAAATAACTCTCAGAAGCGTTGATCGCGAACGGGTATAGGACTCATGAGGCGGCCGATCGAAAACTACATATTTATAATATGTAGTTTTCGATACTACATATTATATGTACATGATAACTACATATTTATAATATGTAGGTTTTAATCGGCATAAACTATAAATTATTTATTGTAATTGTAATGTATCAGAAGACATTACTTGTAGTGATTATTAACACAGTGCACTTTCTGGACGTGGCGCTGAGTATTTCTTGGCGCAACGTGGCCTCCAAAGCACAGAATACAGTAAGAGTAAGTCCAAAGTAAGTCAGAAAAGAATACAACTGGGAAATATATGTATATGATATACAGAGAAAGAGAGAGAGAGAGAAGAAGAAGAGATAGAGAAATGTACACATGTGTCTTCTATTATTTCTTATTTTTACAGACTGAATGGGGTTGGTACCACTGCTATCTCATAGGCTCATGGGCTCCCCTAGGCATGGACGTAGGAGCAGCGGTACATCGGAAGACCAGAGGTCGTGCCCGTTACGACGGCATGGTCTCTATGAACGTTATCAGCATGAAACTCAGGTCCATCCAGATGCTGAGCTACACCATTGATGTCAATACCCACAAGGCTTTAGAATTCTTCTATGATGCGTACAATGGAAAGTTAAACTACACATGGTTAGACTTTAGATTTGAAAATTCGTGGAACAAAGCACCAGAGGTAAAGACAGGATTTGTCGTTTTGCAATCCTGGCCAAAACCGGATGATGTTTATATTGGCCCTGGCTATTTGACGACGGAGTTTAGACCCGGGTTTCGATCATAAACTATATGGATCTCTGATATCTGAAATAAACTTCATATTATGTACTCTCTAAGATTAATTTTCAGGGGACGAATCCTTATTAGTACTTTAGGCTTGCAAAGGGACAGATATCCAACATGTGAGGGATTTGCTATAGTTTGTAACAGAGCACCAACCAGGGCATGACAGTAAGAACACTATGACCTTAGACTATGACAATGTTCTCACTGACAATTCCCAGTAACTGTTATTATTATTATGATTAAGTGTTGCCTACAACTATTGTACTTTTCTAGTTGGCTTTCTATTTCTTAACCGTCAATTTGTAATGTTTTAGTATTGCGGTGGCGGTCTCATCTTGCCTTGTCGGACCATTAAAGGATATTTTTTTTACTAAATAAAAAGGACGTTCGTTGTATATCTCTAAAAAAATGTAAGAGGCTCTACTCCAAAGTGTCGAATTTTCAAGATACTTAAGAAACTCAAAAATAATAATAGTTTGCAATGCATCATACTCCCTACCCTCAAATACGTACAACGTATTTGAGTAAATTGCTGTATAAATGTCTCCTCTTATCAACTGAGCTATTACTTGTTCAATCGCTTACGCCGAATTTCTTCACCATTTGACATTCCAAGACGTTTTAATGATTTTTAAAATCAAAATTCTGCAATGTTTTATAGCCAATACACAGCATGAATATGACACTATTTAATCTTTTGTTATGTTGATGCATATTTCATGTGTCACCATGGCAAAAGATAAAAAGAGATTTTTGGTTGTTGAAACCTCAGGAGTGCTATTTTTCATTTAGGGACTCAGCAAAACACAAAACGTGTAGTTTTCCAACTCACCACTCGCGTTCCGACGCATTGCATCGTATTTTTGAAACCGTCGTGTGAGCGATACGTAATATTGTGTTACGCAGAAAATATCATAAATTTGTCAATGGTTTTCTAAACATTTCAAAAAAAATAAAAAAAGCAGTGTGAAACGGAACTGATACTCCATGGAACGTTTCTTTGACATTTGTACGCTACAAATGTCAAAATTACGAGTGGTTCAGACCACTCGTTGCAAATCCTTCGCATACGATCAATTCAAAATACGCCCGTTTGGAAACACTCGCGCAAATCATTCGTAATGTGAGTCCCTGAATGAAAAATAGCACTCCTGTTGACACGTAATTGAGCCGCAACCTATAGACAAAACTGTTTTGTTTGGGTTATTGTTCTTTGGCCACAACAGTTTTATGACAGTTTGTTTTCTGTGGTTTGTTTATATCAGACAAGACAATCCTGATTCAATCAAGATTCTAATCATTTTGGTATATTGTGCCATTGTTAGTTATTAAATAATTAAATTAAAGAAACTTAGCCCTATACTGTACACAGGATAATTTTAGGGTAAATTCATTCCACAATATTGAAAATCCAGGAAAACCAGTCATTAAAAATACTTTTAAGTTTCCATAAAAAGTTGTATCAGTTGGTATGATCTAAGAATTCTAACGATAACTATTATATTCAAGTGTTCAGGAATTTTGAAGTTTTTGAAGTTTCAATGATAAAACGACAATTATATAATTGTAAACTATTTATACTTTATGCTTATCATGTTTAAATATACAATTTTTATGTACGTACAATAAAGGATTTCAAATGATAAATTGTTTTTAATTATAAATCACTTATTTATTTACTATATCAAGTCTTTTTCGCTAATGGGGCATTTTCAGTTTTTCGGCTCTAAGCAGACAGTCACACAGCGAAGAGCCACAAGACCGAGTTTTTAGTGGGCGAGAAGGTGGAAATAGTGATGAGTTGCTAGCCGCATCGCCTATCAAAATGATTCACATTCTCGCTTATTCCCTCAAAGATAAATTTTTACTTTTTTTCCAGACAAGCATGGAATAACTACATCTATAAAATTTAAAATCTTTTACTGGCTGTCAAAGTCGGTCGTAAAACTATAAGCCAAATCGTTTAAACTGTTCCGGCTATTTCTTCTCCACTTCGCTAGGTCTTTGGCATCCTTGGGTGACCCATAAATGTTATATTTGGAGAAGAAAAAGCAGGAAAGCGCACCCCAGGCTCCAAAGCAGCACAGTTTAAGATGCAACCGCGAACGCGCTTAGACGAAGAAAGTCACAGAATAATTAAATCTTCTTCTTCTTTTCGTGTCGATGGTACTTTACCTAATACGAGAGATTTCGTCACTCCAGTATTGGGCAAGTTCGATAGCTATGTCATTTTCGGCTATTCCCAAGTGCCGGTGTTTGGGCATCTGGGACACGTAAGTAAGCTCCATAGTTTGTGGAGAAAAACCACACTGGCAAATATTGCAATCTGTCTACAATTTTCTAATTTTCCAAATTATCTTTACAGCTGTCCATCTGCGTTCTTAGTCTGTTTCAGTTTCAGTTTCAGTTTATTTATTTCTATACAATATACATTGTGTTGAAATATTTCCAAATGGGCTAGGGCTGATCGTTGCCAGGTGGAAGTTTCTCACGTGGGATGATAAAATTGGGTACTGTGTGGTCTCTCTCCCAAAGCCTTAATCTGACTTACTAATCTACAAATAAAAAAAAATGGTTAAAATACTAAGTAAATTATTTAATGAAGTTAATAGTTATTTAACTCAAAAATAAAACCGGCCAAGTGCTAGTTAAACTTGCGTGGAGAGGGTTCCGTATATATCATCATATCATAGTATAATCTACAAGCAATGAACTATATTTCGTATCTTTTTTTAAAATTTTAGGCTCAGTAGTTTCGAAGATCAGGTGGGGGGAATGGTCAATTTTCGTCTTCTTTCATGAATAAAATAAAAACTATTTATTTTATAATTATAACAAAAATATATTTGAGATCCTCATAGCGATCCCTTTCATTTGATATATAACACAGTAAGGTTTGCAAATATATTTTTTTCAATTTCCTAATTTATACCCCGAAAATGACCCTTATTTTAAAAAATATTTATTTACTTTGCTCATATGTGTTTGGGTGATAGGATTACACAATCCTACCAAATTTCACCTGATTCGGTCTTGTAGATTCGGAGCAAATTGGCTGTGACAGACGGACGGACAGCACGAGTGATCCTATAAGGGTTCCGTTTTTTCATTTTTTGCACGGAACCCTAAAAATCGTTTCAGGTGGCATTACTCCAAAAACTATAAATGCGAGTGTGGTGCTGTCCAATCAATGAACCACTGGCAGAGTTAACAGTAGTGAAACATGTCTAGGCGTGTTCCTAGAGCTTGTTAAAGCGTTTGATACTGTTTCTCGACGAATTCTCCTTAAAAAACTAGAGCGCTTTGGGGTGAGATGAGATTGCCTCCAGTGGTTCAAATCTTATCTGGAAAACCGCTGACAACGGGTCCAAATAGGGAAAAACTACAGTGACTACTCAGATATTGTTTTTGGCGTGTCACAGGGTAGCATTTTGCGGCCAACTCTTTTCCTTGTCTATATAAATGTCATATGTTAAAATTCAATTATCAATTCTCAGACTTTTACTTACGCAGATGACACAGATAAATTTAGAGGTATGTTTGTAATTTTTTTCTATTGAGTCAAAAATGTTTAATCATGTTTTGGCTATTATGGGTGTCTGTAGAAAATCCTTAAGATTTTTATGTAATTTTTTTGAGAAATAAACTGTAGTGGTTTAATAATAGTGATTTTTCAAGAACACGCACAGTATTGCAAATTGTGAACCCACGTCGCCTTAAAGAGTGTAGCGAAGCAAATATTTTCTGGCTATGTTCTTTGATTTGTGGGGACCAAGATAGAGTTTTATCCGTGATAATACCCAGGTTACTGACCACCGGAAAGAAAAACAACATTAGGGAAGGTCACGGACTTGAATTTAGAGATTAAATGGGGACTGCCTATTACGATTGCCTGAGATTTTGCAGCGTTGACCAAGAGCCCGAAACTTTTTGGCCATTTCGCAAGATCGGAGTTGATGGTTGTAATAGCCAGATTGAAATTATCGAAAGGTCAGGTAATTATCCTCCTATCTACGTGAGCGCTTTTCCTTTTTATATTCTCCAAATTCTCTTTGCAGATCCCACCTAAAAACTGTCCTTAAATACCCTTCACACAGCACCACTACCTTTTCCTACTCCTTCTCGGTACATGCGGCCAGACTATGGAACTCATTACCACCTTCTATACGCGAATCTAAATGGATCTCTGTGTTTAAAAGACGAGTAAAAGATTATTATTTATCGGAATCATTATAGTTGTAGTTTATATATTATATATTAAGTATATTCATTTCTAAATAGACATATGTATTTATATAAGTATGTATGTAACATATGTATATGTATGTTTATCTGTAGTTTCATAGTATGTTAATTTCTTCTTCCTTTATTTAACGATCACGCCTGTATGCCTTTCATATATGAACATCTCCTCTCACGGGCCTACTGGAAGAGATCTCTTTTGAGATAAGTAGTGCTTTTGTACAACTTTTTGTTTATGTATTCTCTGTATATATTGTCCGTGTACACAAATTGGTAAATAAATAAATAAATAAATAAAGGGGCAGCCGCATATATCTGGAGATCATCAGAATATAAGTGATAAGAGGAGGAGAGAGAGGCTGTAATGCCATTAATGAAGATAGAGAAGAGGATAGGAGTTAGGATGTTTGGGATTGCCGGGTAGTTTTACTCCGAAACTAGATGCCAATAATAACGAGTCGGGCAAGCCCAGAGGCATGTATAGTAATTATACTATACATGCCTCTTATTCACATATCACAAATAAAGAAATAATGAAAGATAATACTGGAAACAAATGAAAATAATATAACAAATAGTCTTAAAATGTAAAACAGCTTTCACTGTCAACTAGATGTCAATGTCATCGAAACTTTTACTTCCTCTCTCTTGGTTGTTTGCTCTGTTTGTACAACTCTCGTTCTCAATAAATCTGAGTAAATCTATGTCCTGTTGTTTTCTTTTTGGCCACAAACCAGGGTGTACGCTGGCAGATTTTACACTTTAAATTGAGCTAACGGCGTCTAACATGTTGTAGCGGGGGGAACGGGGTATCGCTGCAAGCAGGAGTGTTTCGGTTGTTTATTAGCTACGAGTATGAGTCAGTGGACGGGAGCGCATCGCGCTTTTGCGATTGAGGCGTATTGCACAAACAACAATTCAATCAATGTGGCGAGACGTCGGTTTTTCTCTCCCTTCGATATTCGAAGATTAAAGGATGTCCCGTCAAACCAATTGATATGGACGTGGCTACAGAAGTTTAGACAAACTGAATCGGTCAGAGTTGAGCCTCGTCCTGGACCTTCAACGTCTGTTATTTCTCCTGAACACATAAAACTTGTGAGAAGGGAAGTTTTGAGAAATCCACGAAAGTATATCGTTTGTGAAATACACCTGAACCAGAAAAGCGCAATGCGCTTCCGTTCTGTCTACTGACTCATGGCTAATAAGCAACCCGAAACACTCCCGCTCGCAACGATACCCCGCCACTGACTTGTTAAACGCCGCCGTGAGCTCAATTTAAAGTATACAATCTGCCAGCGTACACCCTGTACTATAATCACTACGTGGTTTTTCCTTTTTTAATTAGCAATTGTCAATTGCAAAGGAAACATAGCTCATACAGACCAGTCATATTTTACGCAAAAAATGTAATACCGTAGATTATTGTTTTCTTTTCTTCTCGCAACGAAAATTAAGCATATTTTTGTGTGACTTTACACCAACATTTTAATAAAATTGTTGTCATATTCACATTATAATATATACTCTAAGAGTGCAAGTTTTTATAATGTGTAACACACTACAACTAACAACTGGATGTATGACAAGCACGTTAGCCCGGGTGGTATGCATAGCTACCGCGTTCTCACGGGTTAAGCAATCCCAGGTGTGGTCCTCACTTAGATGGATGACCATAAGTGCCATAAAAAATTCTCGAGCTTTCCCGTGCTTCGGAAGGCACGTAAAGCCGTTGGTCCCGGCTGTCATCATTGTATGGCAGTCGTCAAGCTATTTCAGATGCCAAATCAAATATTTGATGTGGAATAATTCAATATTAAAAATGTATCTACTCCATGCGTTTCGTTGTTCGTTGGAGCTAACGGCCCAGCGGCGCTAGTGGCTCCATTGCGGCACTTGCGGCGGGTTGATGCTATGCCGTGTTCCACGCGATATGTAGCAGAGGGGCGCGGGGGCCAAATCAGGCGTAATGGTTAGTCTCAGGCGCCCTCTTAAATTTTAACTTTTTCTTATGTTTAGTATTTGTTGTTATAGCGGCCACAGTAATACATAATCGGTGAAAATTTTAAGTGTCTAGCTGTTACGGTTCAAGATATAGAGCCCTCTGACAGACGGACAGACAGCGAAGTCTCAGTAATAGGGTCCCGTTTGCACCCTTTGTGTACAGAACTCTAAAAATGTATACCTAATCTAAATTACGAAAAAAGCACAAGTCCCGGCCTTTGTCCGTTCTCAACGATATTTCGCTGTTTTTTTTTGTATTACGAGTATACCTATTTTACCTATTTATAAACATTTTTATAGCAAATTTTACTCGTAATTTAGATAATATTTTTTTATGTTTTAAAGGTAAATTTTGATGTATGATTGCGATTTTTTTCTATCGAGCCAAAAAAGCTAAATTGTGTTTTGGATATTGTGGGTGTCTGTAGAAAAATGTAAAATTTTTGTTAAATAAACTGTAGTAGTTTCACTATAGTAATTTTTCAAAAACACTTACAGTATTGTGAGCTGTGAACTCACATCGCCTGAAATCTAATAAAAAACGAGCTACTTAATTATCACTATATAAATAATAATTGCACTAACTCTTTAGAGTCTGTCGTGTATAACAAGTCTAGCAAAAGAATAGAACTCGTAATTGCAAAACTAATAATTGCAATTGTTGTATGTTTGGTGACGGCAAGTTGTTACTGTCTAATTACAAACTATGTAGGGATGTATCTAACGAACAATAAGTACTTCAACAATAGGCATGTTGACTGAAAACATAATTTTGACTTAGTATGGACCTTTTTTATTGTTTTGTCAGCTGTGCTGCTTCGGAGCCCGGGATGCGCTCTCTCGCTTTTTATTCTCCAAATATAACATGCTTGTCAATGGTCACCCAAGGATGCCAAAGACCTTGCAAAATGGAGAAAAAATAGCCGGAAAAGTTTAAATGATTCGGCTATAGTTTTACGACCGGCCGCCTGCCTGACATTAACCCTCTTTCTGAATGTATTTGTGCAAAAAGTTTTACAACTGGCCGCCGTCTGACTTTAACCCTCCTTGGGAATGCAATTGTAGCACGAGATGTTTGTGCTTAGTCCTTTAGTCGCCTCTTACGACATTCACAGAAAGAGATGGAGTGGTCCTATTCTAACCCGGAACAACACGGGTTCCGGGTATCTTTGTGAATTTTTACTAATTTAATAACGGAAAAATATGGGTGCTTTGTTTTTGGATCATCTAGACTGAAGCTGACGGCCTAAATAGAATAGTCGTTTTTTGACACAGTCCACATCCCTATTGAACGAACAAATCTATTCAAATTTAGGCTTTGTTGATTCGGTGGAAAACAATTAGCGGATGTGGCAAAAATTTTCGGCACGCGTCTAAAACAAACAAATTTAGGCAGTGTTACCATACGGTTTACGGTATATAGCCCAAGATACTGAATAAACAAGTGATTATTAAAAAAACAAAAAACCCGACTGCCAACATATAAGTTGTATATATTTTTGAAATCCTTGTATAAAATCCCTTAATTTGATAGGTTGTAAATAAAAAAAAAAAGATTAGGAGGAAGACATCATTTGGCGCGAAAACCCGCATTTTGGATTTTTTTATGTTTGATATACCCAGTGTCACTCTCAGAGTCAGGACAAATCTAACCACATCTCTCAAGATAAAATCCATCAAGCCGTTCCAAAGAAATTTAAATACATGCATACACTCGAAAAACAAGTGGCAACAAAAGCTGGAGAACTTTGGATTTTAAAATGAGTAGGTCAAAAACTGAACAGCTCTTTTTTGATTTTGGTGGTGCCTCCAGCTTTACTTCTGTTGCGTTAAATGGTGAATCCCTGCCAGTTTGCTCTGATTTTCGATACCTTGGTTCTCTTTTGCAAAACGACGGCAATATAGACCGAGACGTAAAAAATTGCATTAACGCAGGTTGGGCAAGGCAAGTGACAGGGGTTATTTGTGACGCGCGAATGCCCCTAAAACTTAAAGGAAAAATTTATAAAAGCGTAGTAAGACCAGTTGTTCTATACGGTTCAGAATGTTGGGCTACCAAGGTGACGGATGAAAGACAACTGCATGCAGTGGAGATGAGAATGTTAAGATGGTAAGTGGAGTGACAAGAAAGGATAGAATTAAAAACGAGTATGTAAGAGGAAGTACAAAGGTAGCCCCAATAACGGAAAAGTTGAGAAGCAATAGACTAAGATGGTATGACAGGAGGGAGGAGAGCCACGTTACCAGAAAGGTGCTGAATTTGAAGGTTAAATGAAATAGGAATAGAGGAAGGCCTAAGAAAAGGTGGATGGAGTGCATTAAGGACGATATGAATAAAAAGAATGTAACAAGTGCCCTGACAAAAGATAGAGGAAAATAGAAAAGACTCACATGCTGTCCCGACCCCACGTAAAGTGGGAAGGGTTGAGGAAGATGATGATAACATACACTCGAAAAACATAACCCTCCTTCTGGCGCAGTCGGGTAAAAAGTAGCTATTAAATATTATACGAAAGTAAAAATTTATCTTGTTTGAAATTGCACGTTCTTTCAATGGATCATGAAACGTGTAATTTGTTCCGCAAATTCCTATCGACATCGTTGCAATCTTAGTGTTTAATAATTAAAGAAGTTAGACATAGAGACAAAAAGCATATTTTCCAAAATGACTGATGATTAGTTGTCCGAGCGAGCGAAGCGTCTCAGTTTCGAGATTTGCCAAAAATGATTTTGTCCGTCTGTCTGTCTGTCGGTTTGTTCTCTTCTACAGTTCGCATTTATCAACCGATTCTCGTGAAATTATTAAAGCAGATATGGGGGTTTAATACTTTAAGAAAATCATATTTCAGCCATTTCGAAAACAAATTAAATAGGTATGTCATAAAACTTTTTTGTTACTCTTATTAAGACGAACTATTTTGTCTGAACAACTTTTTTATCTGATAAACTTCAACGGGTTGGGGGTGAGTCGCGAGGTTTACAGCTCACAGAGCCACTAGTGTAGCGTTTATCTACAACCTACTGTGCTCAGGTCGTCTGAACATCTAGAAAACCCACCTACCTACACGGTTTCTTGTAATTAAACGGTGATACGAGGTCGTGCTTCGAGAACCTTTCTGCAGCGGTCGTCTTTTTAATGTTAGATTTCTATATCTTTCATGCCGATAAAGTTTAATGTAATTAAATCCGAAGTTATACTTGTATGCATCTGCCTATTTCAGAACGATTACGTAACAATTTGGGTAATTTTCGCTTGTGTTGGCAACATTGTAGCCTATCTCATTTTTGGTATATAAGGCACACACATCAACACCTCATTGTAATCGTGTCTATACTCAGTTTGCACTAGCATGTAATAACGACAAATTATTAATCAGCAAAAATGGTTTTGAAGGTTCTCATCATGGGGTAAATATTATTTTTAGGGTTCCGTACCCAAAGGGTATAAAAGGGACCCTATTACTGTGAGTCCGTCTGTCCGTCTGTCCGTCTGTCCGTCTATCCGTCTGTCCGTCTGTCCGTCTGTCCGTCTGTCCGTCTGTCCGTCTGTCCGTCTGTCCGTCTGTCCGTCTGTCCGTCTGTCCGTCTGTCCGTCTGTCCGTCTGTCCGTCTGTCCGTCTGTCCGTCTGTCCGTCTGTCCGTCTGTCCGTCTGTCCGTCTGTCCGTCTGTCCGTCTGTCCGTCTGTCCGTCTGTCCGTCTGTCCGTCTGTCCGTCTGTCCGTCTGTCCGTCTGTCCGTCTGTCCGTCTGTCCGTCTGTCCGTCTGTCCGTCTGTCCGTCTGTCCGTCTGTCCGTCTGTCCGTCTGTCCGTCTGTCCGTCTGTCCGTCTGTCCGTCTGTCCGTCTGTCCGTCTGTCCGTCTGTCCGTCTGTCCGTCTGTCCGTCTGTCCGTCTGTCCGTCTGCCCGTCTGCCCGTCTGTCCGTTTGTCCGTCTGTCTGTCTGTCCGTCTGTCCGTCCGTCACAGGGCTCTATCTCTTGAACCGTAATAGTTAGACACTTGAAATTTTCACCGATTATGTATTACTGTGGCGGATATAACAACAAATACTAAAAATAAAAAATAGTTAAAAATTAAAGGGGGTCGTCATACAAGAAACGTGTTTTTTTCAGCGTTTTTAACTTTATCTTCATAATGGCATTAACTAGTTACTTGAATTTTTCACCAATTATGTATTACTATGACCACATTAACAACAAATACTAAAAATAAAATAAAGTTAAAAATTAAAGGGGGTCGTCATTCAAAAAACATGTTCTTTAGCGTTTTAAAATATTGTACGGTGGTACGGAACCCTTCATGTACGAGATCGACTCGCACTTGGCCGTTTATTTAATTATTAACTAGTAGCCCGCCCCGACTTTGCATAAACCTCTCTCATTAATTACTCTGTCTATTGATGAAATCGAGTCAAGGACGTAAAGTATTAAAATAAATTCAAAATTTAAACTCGATGTCATGTCAATTGCGTGTGTTCAAATTGCAAGTTTATTGCCATACGTTTTGTTTGAAATTTGGATAGCATTGAAAGACTCTCAACTTCTCAGTATGGCTTGCACTTGAGTGGCCCTAGGCAATGTCTACCCCTGTATATTTCCCCTAACATTTTCGCTATACACGTATCAATGAATGCTCAAGAGGTGATATTTTGCATTGTGAAGTGTTACGTTAAGTAGTAACGTAGTGTAATTAGTTCTTTTAAAAAAGCGAGATGGGTTCACAGCTCGCAATACTGTGCGCGTTTTTTAAAAATTACTGTAATTAAACTACTACAGTTACCTTCTTAAAAAAAATGCATAGAAATTATAAGGCTTTTATACAGACACCCACCATATTCAAAACACGATTAAGCATTTTGGCTTGATAGAAAAAAATCACAAAAATACCTCCAAATTTGCATAAATTTACCTTTAAAAAAGATATTACAACTTTATACAATCACCTTTTTATATGAAAATTATACCAAAATATAGAATCTAAATTACTTGTCGATTTCGCTACACAAAAAATTATAAATATAATACAAAAAAATAATAAATAAAACACGGTGAAATATTCGTCGAAAGCGAACAAAGGGTCGCTGAGTTATATTTATAATTTTTTGTATTAAATTTATATTTTTTTATGAAGTGAAACCAATTAGTAATTTAGATTAAGTATACATTTTTTGGTATCATTTTTATATAAAAAGGTGATTGTATTAAGTAGCAATATCTTTTTAAAAGTAAATGGGTAGTATTTAAACGCAAATCAAAATTACTGATTGCACAGCAAAATACTCAACTGAAAATATTACTAAACAAACTGCAATTTATATTTGTGGCGCAGTAAAATGGATAGAACTTTCCTAGCACTCGCCGGCCGCTGCCGCGGCACGCTCGCTTCGCTCGCTCGGCTCGTGCGTGTGTTGGTCGCAGTTCTAACATAACCTAACCTATAGGTTTGCCCTAACCTAATAAATTTGATGTGCAGTCAGTATTTATTTGCTGTGCAATCAGTACTTATGATAAGATTGTTGATTTATTTGATGTAAAAAAGTATATAAATGATGAGATTAAATTGATGGGTGATTATTTATTAGATGTGCAATTAATAATATCCCAAAGTAAATTTAGTGGTATATTTATGATTTTTTTCTATCGAGTCTAAAATGCTCAATCGTGTTTTGGATAAAGTTCTGTAGAAAAAAAACCTTAAGATTCTTATGTAACTTTTTTAAGGAATAAACTGTAGGTAGTAGTTTAATTACAGTGATTTTTGAAAACCACGCACAGTATTGCAAACTATGAACCCATCTCACCTTAAGTGTCTGAGCGATTAGGAAACCGTTTGCGTAATAAAGAGCAATATTTCAACACGAAACGAAAAGTACTTAATAGGTTTTTAAAAAATATATATTTTTAAACTCCTAATATTTTGATCTGTTATTTTATTTACACAGGCTGTTCCAGTTTCACCTCGTTTGCACACAGAAATGGACAAGAATGGAGATGGAGAAATACCATAATCCATCATATTTCACTACGACAATGAACCCCGTAGTAGACGTTGGTACGGGCACAACGCGCGACTACGTGAGGTTCTCTCCAGATTTTCGGCTGACACAGCCTATGCTGGAGCCATGGGACTGGAAGCCTTATGAGACTCACAGACCATACAGAGTATCACCACACTACAGGCAGACTAAAAATTTTCCTGGACGAGTAAGCAATTCAAGGGTTTCTTTCTCCTTACTTTTGTTCATTATTGATCCGTTTACGAGTATCTACAGTAAAAATACGTCAAAAAACAAATAAAAACATGAGGTAAGATTAGTTTTTTAGCATAAAGTGTAAGTCTTGACTTTACGTTGTCAACCCAGTTTTAACCCGTTTTTCCACCAGAAGACTCACAATAAATCTTGCAAATATGGTGTAGGTAAGGACCATTTTAGAGGGTTTAACTTAATATAAGTAGGTAGGTAGGTAGGCAAAAACGATTTAAGGGGAGATCTAGTCCAAGATACGGAACTTACCTCAACAAACATAAGTAATATGATAATTTTTTGGTTATAACTAACGTGAGACACAGACATTACTAATTAAAATAAGCGGGTCACTCACGTAAAAAATTAGCTACTGGCCGACATGTTTCGACCAGCCGCCGATGATGATAAAGAAGAAAGTAAGGGTCCCATTACACCCACGGGAGTTGACAACGCAGAAGATCAGCGTAACCCACCTTCCACCGCACTGTCATTGCAAGCGCAGCGGGCAGAGGCCCGCGCCGCGCGCGCCGCCCACGCAATGCGCCGCTAGCATCAGTGTGGTTCGGGACGTCGTCGTGTGATGTCGCGCATCACATTCGCCCTGATGACGACCTCCGGATGAGGTCGAAACATGTCGGCCAGTAGCTGATTTTTTACGTGAGTGACCCGCTTATATTAATTAGTAATATAATAATTCTAAACCAAAAAAAGTGACTTTGATTTATGGTCTTCTTCATCAGTTCCACTTCACCAAAACTCACTTTTTGAATGCAAAAGCTTGATTTATTGACAAAAACATTAAAATCACTATATTTTCTTCTTCTTCTTCCTCACCTTATCCCACTTTACGTGGGGTCGGGACAGCATCTGAGTCTTTTCCATTCTCCTCTATCTTTTGTCAAGGCACTTGTTACATTCTTTTTATCCATATCGTCCTTAACGCACTCCATCCACCTTTTCTTAGGCCTTCCTCTGTTCCTTTTTCCTGTAACCTTCAAATTCAGCATCTTTCTGATAACGTGGCTCTCCTCCCTCCTCATTACATGTCCATACCATCTTAGTCTATTGCTTCTCAACTTTTCCGTTATTGGGGCTACCTTTGTACTTCCTCTTACATACTCGTTTTTAATTCTATCCTTTCTTGTCACTCCACTCATCCTTCTTAACATTCTCATCTCCGCTGCATGCGTCTTTCATCCGTCACCTTGGTAGCCCAACATTCTGAACCGTATAAAACAACTGGTCTTACTACGCTTTTATAAATTTTTCCTTTAAGTTTTAGGGGCATTCGCGCGTCACAAATAACCCCTGTCACTTGCCTCCACTTTGCCCAACCTGCGTTAATGCGATTTTTTACGTCTCGGTCTATATTGCCCTCGTTTTGCAAAAGAGAACCGAGGTATCGAAAATCAGAGCAAACTGGCAGGGATTCACCATTTAACGCAACGGAAGTAAAACTGGAAGCACCACCAACATCAAAAAAGAGCTGTTCAGTTTTTGACCTACTTATTTTAAATTCAAAGTTCTCCAGCTTCTGATGCCACTTAACCAGCCTGCTCTGAACCTCAGGTCCATCTTTACCGACAAGAACTATGTCGTCCGCGAATAACATGCACCAGGGTGCTTCCCCCTGAATGTCTAACGTCAAGGCGTCCATTACAAGAAGGAACAGATAAGGGCTTAATGCCGATCCCTGGTGCAAGCCTACCGCTACATTGAACTCATCTGGAACGCCAGCTTCGGACCGGACGGATGTACTGGTTGCTATACATTGCTGGTATGAGACGCAAATATTTTTGTGGTACTCTTTTCTTCCTCAAAGCCCACCACCATGCCTTCTCTAAATCGACGAACACCATCTGCAAGTTTTTGTTTGCTAGTCTATACTTCTCACAAAGTTGCCGAAGAGAAAATATGGCGTCCGTCGTTCCACGCGCGGGTATAAACCCAAACTGGTTTTGGCTAACTTCACACTCATCTCTCATTCTTTTCTCTATCACTCTTTCCCATACTTTCATGCTATGTGACATTAACTTTATTCCCCGATACGTGGGGCGCACTATAAGTTTCCGGAATGAATATGAAAAAATACTATTAAAGGTACAAAATTAATTTATTGTTTTTCAAAATAATCTCCCTTGGCGTCTAGGCACTTTTTCATTCGATGAAACCAGTTTTGAAAACTTTTGTGCCACTCCTCTGTGGTGACCTCTAAAACGTGTTTTTCATACTCCTCGACAGCCTCTTCTGGTGATGAAAATCGTTGACCGCGTAATTGGTTCTTAATTTTTGGGAACAGAAAAAAGTCACAAGGTGCCAGGTTGGGACTGTATGCAGGATGACTCATGAGTTCTACATTTTTCGCCTTCAAAAAGTCGTTTGTCTGTCTGGCCGTGTGAGAACTCGCATTGTCATGGTGCAGGATGATACGGCGTTTACGGTTATTTTTACGGAGTTCGTCAATAACTTCCGGCAAACAAATGGTCGTGTACCAGTCACTATTCACTGTACGACGATTCTTTAAAGCAACAGTAGCCACGTGTCCAGTTTTATTAAAAAAAGAAGCAATCATCCGCTTAGATGCACTTTTCACGCGCGCCACTTTGGTTGGTTTCGGCTCATCTTGAAAGACCCATACGCTCGATTGCTGCTTTGTTTTGGGATCGTAGCAATAAATCCATGTTTCGTCACCTGTTATTATGTCCCACACCAAATTTGACGCACCTTCGTTGAATCTGGTAAGCATGGCACTGCACCAAGTGACGCGGTCCGTTTTTTGAGCCTCGGTCAAGTAGTGTGGGATCCACCGCGAGCACAGCTTTCTCACACCCAAATGTTTATGTAGGATTAATTGTATTTGACTCATGCCTATTTCTAAGGATGCGCGAATTTCATGGTAGGTCACATGCCTGTCTGTTTCAATCATACGGCGCACAGCATTGATGTTTTTGTTGGTCACAGCGGTGGACGGCCGACCATCGCGAGATTCGTCACTGAGATTGATACGACCACGCTTGAATTCTGCAAACCAGCTATAAACAGTTGTCTTGCATGGTGCTTCATTGCCAAAAGCTGTTTCAAGCCGAGCGATGCTCTGTTGAGCTGTCAAATTACACTTAAAATCGTAGAAAATCATACTACGAAAATTTTCCCGAGTTAAATCCATGTTGATGCAGACACACAATTTTTTAAATGGCGCCACAAGGTAAAAACAAAAGACAGTCAGATGAAACAAACTGCATTCTACAGCCAAAGAGTTCTATTTTCAAATGTTGCAATAAATTTTTAAATATTGTTTATGTAAGTGGCCAGTTCCGGAAACTTACAGTGCGCCCTATGTAGTTGTTGCAGTCCTGTACATCACCCTTATTCTTGAATACAGGTACCAGATAGCTGGTACCCCATTCGTCAGGGATCGCCTCATCTTGCAACTTTTTGAAGAATAAAGTCAGCCACTTCCATCCATCCCCTTTTAACAACTTCTATACTTCTACTGGTATTTCATCCGGTCCTACTGCTTTCCCATTTTTCATGCTTTGCACAGCAGTTTTCACTTCTTCGATACTTATTTCTTTTACTAAGCCTATGTTTTCAGGTACCTCCTCAAGGATTCTAGTCCACTCATTTTCCTCATTCATAAGTTTTTCGAAATAAACTTTCCAACGCTCCTTAATTTTCTCATTTCTCGTTAGTATCTTCCCTTCTTCATTCTTTATACATTTGATAAACTTGATATCTTTTGAATTTCTTTCTCTCATCTTAGCCAACCTATATAAATCTTTTTGCCCCTGTGCATTTTCTAGTGATCTGTATAAATTATCCTGTTCTTTAGCTTTTGCAACAGCAACCGTTCTTTTCTTTTTGTTTTCTTGATATTCTTTCTTTTTTGTTTCTTTCAATCTTTTGTCTCTTTCATTAACATTTTGCCATTAACATTTTCTTTAAACGCGGATTTTTTTTTAAAGCCTTCTGCACCTCTTCACTCCACCACCAAGTATCTTTATTTATTTTACTTTTACCCTTCGATATGCCTAGAATACTCTTCGCGGCATTTCTGATTTCATTTGCCATTTAGTTCCAAAAACATTGTACCTCGGTACTTTAAAATTAAAATCACTATATGTGCAAATACAATATTTGAGGATTTCCCTCGATTTCTCGAGGATTTCATAATCACTTTTCACCTGGTGACAATGGTACCAAGTATGTATACGCTTTTAAACAAAAAAAGAATGTTCTAGATCGGCTCAAAAACGGAGAAGTTATCGGGGAACTGAGGGTAGATGCCCCGAATAAGTCAACACTGTCTTTTTAGTTCATATAAAATTTAATAATATTGAAACTGCATAAAGGTACGTAAAGTTGATAAAAAAAATTACCAGTGCTAACAAACAGCGATAAATAAATGTCACCGGAAACCAAAGACGATACCTAAGATATATAAAAGTGTGATTTCAGTGAACGCCACATGAGTGATAAAAGAAAATTAAAAATTTTGTGTTGTTGAATTGAACAAATATTTTTTTTCAACAGAAAACAGTATGCAATTGAATATTTTTTTCGGCAGGATTATGCGGAGATGTATGGTTGTTACTGCACCACCGTATTCAAACGGTACCGTCTTCTCGCCGGCTGCGCTGTGCTCACCACCAGGCACATCCTAACAACCGCATCTTCTACGGAGCTGGTCATTCGCAGATACAGGAAGTTTCGTACTCTAGAAAATATTTTGGGCGCATGGTACGACGACGATGATAATAATTACAACAGTTCCAGGTATATGACGCCCGCTAGGATACATTACCATCCCCTGGTAAGTTAAAAAGTATTTAAAATATAACCGGGCAAGTGCGAGTCGGATTCAAACATGAAGGGTTCCGTACAGAGGTACAATGTTTTGAAAATCACGTTTCTTGTATGACGTCCCCCTTAAATTTTTAACTATATCTTATTTGTGGTTAAAGAATCTATATTTCTCAAAGAAAATATTAAGGTGAAGAGGTAAGCAAATGGCCTTGAAGTGTGAAATAAATTGTTAACTCGTTAATATGGTGATAATTTCCATATTGCTCTTCGTCATGCACTAGATATCCTTTTAAATTATTTTATGAACTGCCGTTGAAACTATTATTGGTGATCCGTCTAGGTTTAAAACTTGCCGTGGTCACTTTTGGCGGAGGCAAGTTTTAAAGCTAGACGGACTAATGTAAATACTTTCAACGGTGGTTCATAAAATAATTTAAAGGGCTATCTAGTGCATGACAAAGAGCAATATGAAAATATGTATATATCTATCACCATATTTACAAGTTAACTATTTATTTCACACTTCAAGGCCATTTGCTGATCCCTTCACCTTAAATTCCACTTACAAAGAAATCATTGTATAAAATGTAATAAAACTAGCATGTAATTACATTTTATACAATGTTGTTGAAAGCATTCAAACAAATACAAAAAAAAACAATGTTGGTAGTTTACCTACTAACATTCATCGTGTGCGCTTTATCAGTAGTAGAAGACACAAACCTCTGGCTAGTAACAATGGAAGTCGGACCTAGCTCTGAGTGATTTATTGTTTAGTAAAAATAAAGTGTTGTTAAAAAAAAAAGTAAACAAACATGAGTGATATATTTAAAATCCTATGCAAAATGCCAAAACCCTTGAGATCTATGTGTTTGTTTTTTTTGGTAAATATGGAACCATATATTAAATTACTTTTCCTTTTTTGTAACTTTCATTTATGTATAAAAATAAAATAAATTACATCTTATATAATTTTTAGTATTTGTTGTTATAGCGGCCATAGTAATACATAATAATCAGTAAAAATTTCAAGTATCTAGTTAATTCCATTACAAAGATCGAGTTAAAAACGCAGAAAAAAACTTGTAGGTATGTTCACATGTTTCTTGTATGACGACCCTCTTTGATTTTTAACTTTATCTTATTTTTAGTATTTGTTGTTATAGCGGCCTCAGTACTACAGAATATGTACTAGTACTCACGTAGTAATACTTACATAATGGGTGAAAATTTCAAGTGTCTAGCTATTACGGTTCAAAAGATAGAGACCTGTGACAGACGGACACAGACAGTGTGTCTAGCTATTACGGTTCAAAAGATAGAGACCTGTGACAGACGGACACAGACAGACAGACAGACGGACAGACAGCGGAGTCTCAGTAATAGAGTCCCGTTGGCACCAATTTGGTACGGAACCCTAAAAATGTTGTATTGTGATTTGTTGCCATTGTTAAGTACTTGTAGTACAGCCTGTCTTTCGAATTTATAGTAGACTAGCTTTTTCCCGCGGCTTCGCTCGCGTATCCCACGGGAACATTACTTTTTTCCGGGATGAAAGGTACCCTATGTTACTTCTAGTACCTCCCAGGATATGTGTACAAAGTTTCATGATGATTCGTCAAGTAGTTTTTGCGTGAAAAGGTAACAAACATCCACGCTTTACATTTATAATATTAGTAAGGATTTATTTCGTACTAGCTGACCCGGCGAACTTCGTTTCGCCCTTTCCCGTTCCCTTTTCCATAATTTCTCACCGTTTAAACCTTCCCTGGACTTTCATGAATATTTCAAGACCAAAATTATCCAAATCGGTTCAGCCGTTCTCGAGTTTTAAGCAGACTAACGAACAGCAATTCATTTTTATTTATATAGAATATTTCTGAGCTATGCTCTTGACGGTTTCTTTCTTTTCCCTCTTGTCTGACAGTTAATTTAATTCGCTATGCGAGACCACGTTTTATTTATTTAATATTTATTGCACTATAATCTAACGATTATAATACAAAAGGTAAAACTTAATGCTAAGCATTGTCTACCAGTTCACCTTAGGGACGTAGCAGAAAAGGTAGTAAATGGGGTGCAAGTTTAACTACTTAAAATAAAGAAAGAAGAGTGTTATATACAAAAAATAAAACATATATAATTCGTATAATTACATAAGATATATACACTATACATATATTCATATATAAATTCCATTAATCCATATACATATTTACATACTTACACGTTCACCTTTATCTGTTACATTCATCATCATCATCATCCGAGCGTAATTCCGGTTACGTCCTCAGTGGTAACGCTTCAGAGCCCGGGGTCCGCTACCTAACCTAACCTAGGTGATTTGACGAGGTAACAGTTTTTACACAGAGCGACTGCCGTCTGACCTCTGCAACCCAAAGGGTAGACCAGAACCAATCTTAGGATCGGTTTAAACAAACGCTAGATGGAGTTTGAGACCCACAGCTTTGCGTGCCTTCCGAAGCACGGAATCATTTTTCTTTTCGGATAATCAGGTGATTCAAGCCTGCAATATCCTAACCAGACTGGAAACAACTTTCCACAAAGTATGCTTCCCAGTGGGATTTGAACCCACGACCTCCGAATTACAAAGCAAACGTCTTGACCACTGGACTACGGAGGCAGTCCTATATAATATGACATGTGTATTTAAAACTTAAAAAACAGTGAAGCGTTATAAAGAATAGCATACAATAGAATAATGATAAAATTAAATTAATCTAAATTAAAACTAATAACTAAACTACATAAAAAAATGTTTCCTGTATCTAGTCAAATCTTTGACTAGGCACAGGAAACTTTGTCATCTTTTACATTCATGTGGCAAGGTATGTCTCGGTCTTCCTGGCCCTCTTATTCATTCTGTCTTTACTTCAATTAATAACGATAAAAAATAAAATATTTATTAATAAAGGATAGCATCATCATCATCCGAGCGTATTCCCGGTTGCATCGTCAGCGGTAACGCTTCAGAGCCCGGGGTCTGCTACCTAACCTAGGCGATTTGACGAGGTGACTGGTTTTTACACAGAGCGATTGCCGTCTGACCTCCGCAACCCAAAGGGTAGACCAGAACCAATCGTAGGATAGGTACAAACGCTAAATGGCGTTCGGGACCAACGGCTTTACGTGCCTTCCGAAGCACGGAATCATCTTTCTTTTCGGATAATCAGGTGATTCAAGCCTGCCATATCCTAAACAGACTGGAAACAACTTTTCACAAAGTATGCTTCCCAGTGGGATTTGAACCCATGACCTCCGGATCACAAGGCAAATGCCTTGACCACTGGACCACAAGGCAAATGCCTTGACCACTGGACCACGGAGGCAGTCCTATATAATATGACATGTGTATTTAAAACTTAAAAAACAGTAAAGCGTAATAAAAAATAGCATACAATAGAATAATGATAAAATTAAATTAATCTAACTAAATTAAAACTAATAACTAAACTACATAAAAAAAAAATTCCTGTACTTAGTCAAATCTTTGCAAAAAAATGTATACAATAAAGAATAAAGAATATATTTTCATATTTCATTTATTCACCATTTGTAAACAATATACACATTCACTGTCATGCACTTAACAATACTTTTTACATTGTGTATAGATTTTCAAGTTGTCGAAAAAAAGTTATAAGTATGTCATTATTTTTGCACAGATTTTCCGTCATGAAGATTCTCAAATTGATAAACTGCATCTGAATCCGTTTGAATTGTCGAATTAACTCTGGCCGTAAATAATATTAATTAAATAGTTTTTCATAAGCTAGTTTGCTTATTTTGTGTGTATCACCACATATTAAATAATTCTAACGTACAGAAGTCTCACTCAGCAAAGAAATTCAAACAAAATACCTACTCAATGTGGCTAGCGATATGATTTAAATTAGCTCACGTCAGAACTCAGCACCTTTTCGTATAGACATCCATTGCAAGCCAATTTCATTCTTATTACTCTGGACAAACGATTCGTATAGCTGAATTTACCACCCGGAGGGGCCGCCTGCGCGCTTAGTAATAATGTAGGTATATTTTCGATACCTAAACGGGGAGTGACACAGGCCTGGTATCACGTACCATGAGTTATTAGAGGACCAAAAATACGTCTGGAGACCAATTTATGAACGCGGGAGTCATACAAAAAATTATTTGCACAAGTGTTTACAAAGTAGCGCATTTTAAATCGCTCGTACACGAAGATTTTCTTGACCACTTGTTTTCGCAAAAATGTCAAAGAAACCTTCGTGTTGCTTATCATGGAGAATCTATTCCGTTTCAAACTGCTTTTTTATTCATGTTGAAAACATTGTAAATTTTTCTAAGTTTTCGGCGTCAATGAATGTTTTTGGATGACGCGATGGTTTAAAAATACACTGTAGTTGTATTTTATAACTTGTAACGCCAGCAGCGGTGACTCGGATAACTACACGTTTGTTTCGCCGACTCCCGCGTTGAAAATAGTTCTCCTAAAGTTTTTAGAGTATAAAGGCCCATTTATACTGTGCAAGTTACTTGCCTGTTGCATAATATTCTAATAAACTGTCAACTATACAAATAATTTAAAGCTTTAATAAAATTGTATGCTAGTCAAGAAACTAGTACTGTGTAAATATGGACCTTTTACTTGAAACATCTAGTGTTCTAGATTACATACATAACACAAACGATTGAAGTAGATTCTAAGAACTTCACTCGGTTCGCTCGCTCGTTGAACTACGTATTTCTATTTCAGTTCACGATGCCGAAAGACGTGAACCGTACACATCCTTTCCCTATTATGTTTGACATGGCAATCTGGGCATCAACATTTAAATTCTGGAAAAATGCTGTTATTTGTAGCCGAGGTGGACCAACTAAGTAAGTAAGCTTTGATGATTTTAATGTTAGCTTGTAATGTTTTTTCAACAGCTGTATCTTAAAAATTTCGTTTGCTCCTGGTTTTGACAACTATGTGATGGGCTATACTCGTACGGGGAATTAGGTAGGAACTTATAAACGTACTTTTTACACGCATTTTAAATTTTGGTCGTGAGCTAGTATTTTTGGGTAGATATTTGTGGCAAGCTGCGGGGCTAGTATGGGTACAGCGACAATTTTTTTATCTTTGTAAATTTACCTAAGTAAATTAGGCGAAATACGATTAATTAATTTAGTCGGCTAAACATATTTAAAATATACCGAAAAAGTTTGGAAAATCCAAAAGTGCACGCCTCATAGCGGTCACTCAATTTTCACAAAAAAAAACAGAACTTGAATATTGCATATTTATCGGTGTATTATGAACAAAATAAAAAATTTACTTTTAAATCTTCGCGCCATTGCCCAAACAGAAAAGAAAGGTACTGCGCATGTATTGTCAATGTCAAGAAGAAAAGAAAAGTGAAAAGATTAACATTGTATCCAAAAAAAGGATGGAAATTAAGAATGGCAAAAAGGCAGATGCTAAACGCCGTAAAAAATATAAAAAAAAATTGTCAATGTCAACGAACCTTATTTACATAGATTTAGATATACCAACGATAGGTGGATTCAGTGCGATAGAAAATAAATAGAGACACACTTGATTTTTGTAAGGCGAGAGTAGAGCATTACCTCTTATGCGTTTCGCTAATGAGGCGTGCAAAATTGACTTAAGGCGAGATGAGTTCACAGCTCGCAATATGGTGCGTGTTTTTGAAAAATCACTGTAAATAAACTACTATAGTTTATTTATCAAAAATTTACATAGGAATTTTAAAGTTTTTTTGTCTACAGAACATTACTTATCCAAAACACGATTGAGTATATTAATATATTTTATTGAAAACTCAATAAATCAAGGGTGCATTAAAAATACTAAGTAAACTTAATACTATTCAATCGGTAAAACTTTGGTCGCACACGATTTATGCAGTATTGATCGAATTACTCAACGTCTAAATAATATATTAACAAACACTTACCATGATACAACTCCTTAATATAAATTAGCTTTATTTTTCTATTGTTTCACACAGCAAAATCACTCACAATCCTTGCTGAGAATATTATTACATATTGCGTATTATAGGAATCACAGACTTTTATATAGAAGTAGCTTTTGCCCGCGGCTTCGCCCACATAGAATACACAAATTAGATTGTTTTTTTTTTTAAACTGGGGTTGCAATTTATTAAAATCGAATTAATGGATTATTATTTTTTACTAACTACTTATTCAAAAATGTCATGTGCAACTCCTATTTCACCCATATAGGGATGTAATTTTCAAAAACTTATAAATGCATTATTATTTTCTACTTACTACTAAAATACAATAAACATATAATGTGTTTCACTTTAAAAATTATAAAGTTTTCATACAAACTGCCTACCCATTTTCCCCCTTAAGGATGGAATTTCCAAAAATCCTTTCTTTTAGGACTTCTCCTAATCACAATCTACCTTCTTGCCAAATTTCATCTTAATTGGCTGAATAGTTTTCGAGATTTCGTGATGAGTGAGTGATTTTTACTTTTATATATAAAGACTTAAAAAACACTTTATTAGCGTTAAAATCAAAATCAAATATTTATTCAGTAATTAGGCCTTTGCAGGCACTTTTACACGTCAATAGTTATAGTGTACATTACGTGTAATGTATAATTATAATTTTTTTGTTCAAAAGCTACCGATACTAGCGTTTTGCAACGACCACTGCTGAGAAGAAACGCCGAAAGAAACTCATTTACACAGTATTGGTCGCCTATGCGCCAGAAGGGCTTTGTCAGTTTACAAAGATATTATGCCTAATACAATGTTATCACAACATAATACGAGTATGTAAAGCTTGCGAACGAGTGCCAAATCCAATTTACAGAAAAAAGTTACACTGAGTAGTCTTAAAAAACGGAGCCGAGCAGACCAGCCCCTACTGGCGGCACCCGTTCACGAGTTGATGCGTGGATCAGCCATTGCTGAACTAAACCATATTAATATGCCAGGCTCGGGCTCACAGAGCTTACTAAGAAGGAATACTAGGTTAATTTGGCTGTCACCCATTGATCGCAGTCCTTACATATTTTACATTAAGACGATACACGGAGTCCAGTGCTGCCAATTGAAATAAATTATTTGTAAGAAAACGGAGATATCATTTAAAATTTTAAGCTAGCAAAACCTAGATAACCCTTCAAACTATTTTATAAACCACTGTTTATAGTTTAAAGTAAAAACAATAAGCTTTAGTTTTCATTTTTGCGAAAAGCGGCCACTTTTGGCGAAATGCAAACTAAAGCTTAACGTTCTTTTTTACATTTACCGTATAATACGCATTTTCCATCAAAATTTATTTAACTTTCTTTTGAATTGTTGCTTGGGTAGGTTTGTAACCGTTTCAGGGAGTTTGTTAAATAATTTTATCCCTAGACCCAGCACTAAATGCTTGGTTTTAGTAAGTCGAAATTTAGGCATACGAAGCTTATTTTTGTTCCGAGCTTACTACTAGTTTACTAGTTTGGTCTAGGCAATACCAGTTAATCTTATCGCGTATAGGAAGTACTAGTTTAGCCTAGGCAAAACTAGTTTGTCCTGAAATCGGGTTTGGCCGGTAACATATAGACCAAAAATAAAAAAATATATAGGCCCAAATCACACTGATTATGCTAGCCTCAAAGTAAGTTTTAAACTTGTTTTATGGGATACTAACTCATGATGCTGCGCAACAGTAACTCCTTTTGATGTAAGCATGTTTTGGGTTTACAATAAGGCTGATATGTTTTTTTTTAAAAAACCCAATGATACTATATTTTATAACAAATACATATATAGATAAACACCCAAGACCCAGGAAAATTTGAAAAAGGCCATTTTTCAATTTGCCCTGGCTAGGAATCGAACCTCCTCCGGATTAGCGGTCTAGCGTGTTAACCATTACGCCACGGAGGTCATCAAATGTCACATGTCAAAAATGTGACACCTAAAACTGCCACAGTTCCAATATGTCACTACATGGAGATATAATTGTGCCAAATCGGCGTTACTTGACCTTGTATGGTCTCTTACAAGGCCAAAGGTGGTGTTTGAGAAAACGTTCTATGGACTGAAGAAATTGTTACTTGGACATTTTAAAATCTACCTGCGTGTAACGACTCATTTTACTACTTTTCCATTGATTAATTTTATCTTGTCATGTGCATTTTTACAGGGGGAAGATATCTTTGGTTTAAAGTGCCGTACTAAGGCCGTTAAAATTTTGTACTATACTTCTATTATACTTCCTTATCCTATCCAGCCTGAGTTCAGTAACATATTTGATAAAATGAAATTTTCATCCGGTAAGCAGATTAGAAGGTGGACCTCTCTTCGTATCCTCTACTATTGGTTGGTTGAGCTATTGCGGTACTAATGTGAAAGATCATGGGTTCGATCCCATTAGTGGAGATTTTTTAATTACATAGGTATTTTGTTTGAATTAAATAAAAATAACTTATATTTCCCACTTTTCAGAGGCGACCAGGTCCCAAGTGGTCCGTCAGAGCCAAGCGTATATAATTTTTTCGGCTTCCAATTCATGCGAGCATACAGCAGAAGGCCGTTGCCATGGTTCAAATATACAGTGCGTGTGTCTTATCTTGATGGCGTCATTCCGTGCCCAAAGGTAAGACCCGACGAATAAAACTGTACCTACACTGTGCACACACGTGTGTGTCATGTAGTTTCCGACCTAGTTTAGGATCACTTCATCTCTTCCTGAGGGTGCTATTAGACGGGGCCTCAATATCTTGTGCTACAAAATAACTCTCAGAAGCGTTGATCGCGAACGGGTATCGGACTCATGAGGCGGCCGATCGAAAACTACATATTTATAATATGTAGGTTTTAATCGGCATAAACTATAAATTATTTACTGTAATTGTAATGTAACAGAAGGCATTACTTGTAGTGATTATTAACACAGTGCACCTTCTGGACCTTCTTAGCGCAACGTGGCCTCCAAAGTAAGTCAGAAAAGAATACAACTGGGAAATATATGTATATGATATACAGAGAAAGAGAGAGAGAGAGAAGAAGAAGAGATAGAGAAATGTACACATGTGTCTTCTATTATTTCTTATTTTTACAGACTGAATGGGGTTGGTACCACTGCTATCTCATAGGCTCATGGGCTCCCCTAGGCATGGACGTAGGAGCAGCGGTACATCGGAAGACCAGAGGTCATGCCCGTTACGACGGCATGGTCTCTATGAACGTTATCAGCATGAAACTCAGGTCCATCCAGATGCTGAGCTACTCCATTGATGTCAATACCCACAAGGCTTTAGATTTCTTCTATAATGCGTACAATGGAAAGTTAAACCATACATATTTAGACTTTAGATTTGAAGACTCGTGGAACAAAGCACCAGAAGTAAAGGAAGGATTTGTCGTTTTGCAATCCTGGCCAAGACCGGTTGAAAATTATGTTGGCCCTGGATATATGACAACGGAGTTCAGACCGGGTTTTCGATCACCATAAACTGTATGGATCTTTGATATCTGAAATAAACTTAATTATTAATATTATGTACTCTCTAGTATTACCCTGTAGGTAGCCTGTAAGATATTGCCTTGGCGATAAGGCCGCCTATTGTACACCTTATTTGTATTGTTTTGTACTGTCTCTTTCAAATGTTTTGGTGCAATAAAGTGTATTATTATTAAGTCGGTACGCTTTTAAGCCACGGGTCTATGCGAAGACCCGGTCCTTTGAGGCGTTTATGGGGTCAAAGCGAACATGAAGAGACCTTTTAGTACCTTTTTATCTAAAAAAGTAAGATGGCTGCATCTTTAGACGTCTATACGGACATCTACCTAAAATCTCTCACAACAATTTTAGCCTGGTAGATGGTGACTTGCAGCTCGTTGGCTACACTGCCTATGGGCGCCCTAACTAGCCACGAAGATGCGGCCACGGTGCAACACAATGTGAACGGCTGAGGGTGCCGAGAGGTGCGGCTCCGGTTTCATCATCACGGGGCTTAATCCCGAGAGCGGAATTCTCTATTAATACGCCATTACGTGCAATACACTTCCACCCTGGAGCGTATGTTCTGCTCTTGCGACTCCACTTTTGCCGGCCGGTCAAGGCAAGACAGAGGCGAGGGATGTGTAACTGTGTGTATGTGTGTGTGTAAGCGCATGTGTGTATGGTCCTGGAGGTAGGGTACGTGGTGTCGCCACTCATCATTAGCTCGCCATAAGCTGCCCTGCATTGACTGACTGCACTGGGAATCCAGTGGACGATGGGGTCGTGACGTTCTGATGCCGTTTTATTATTATATTATTACCCTTCACGGGACCAATCCCGGTACTTTAGGCTTGCAAGGGGACACAGGTCCAACATGTAGAGGCCTTGTGAGAGATTTGCTATAGTTTATAATGGAGCAACAACCAGGGCATGACAGTAAGAACACTATGACAATTATCTCACTGACAATTCCCAGTAAGTGTTATTATTATTATGATTTAGTGCCTACACTTATCGTACCTTTCTAGTTGGCTTTCTATTTCTTAACCGTGAATTCTGTAATGTTTTAGTATTGGGATCGCGGTCTCATCTTGCCTTGTCAGACCATTAAAGGTTATTTTTTTTTTACTAAATAAAAAGGACCTTTTACATATATCTCTAAATAATGTAAGAAAGGCACTCCAAATAGTCGAGTTTTCAAGATATTTAAAAAGAAACTCAAAAATAATCATAGTGCAATGCATCGTTTCTCCTCACCTCAAATACGTTGTACGTATTCGAGGGTGGGCAGAATGCATAATAGTATCTTGACGTAGGTACGGGCAGAACGTGTCTATCGCAGTAAGCACTGGGCTAAAATGTGAACTTAGCTATTTGGGAGTAGGAATACCTTTGGAAGACCTTCATTAAGGTAAATACCATGCAGAAGTGGTCATTCATTTGAAATAAATTATGTAATCGTAATTATTAATAACAACACCTCATTATTATTATTTATTTCAAACTAGCTTTTGCGTTTGCTAAGAAAATAATTTTTAGTTAATGCTTATCTTGTGAAAATATACAATTGATTAAGTACGTACAATAAATGATTTAAAATTATAAATAGTTTTAAATCATTACTTACCTACCTACCTATATACAACGTGGAAGGGACGTACCCGTAATAAATCGAACTATGGTCTATATTGGATCATTATAGTATAATTAGATTAAAATAACAGCCGAAAAACAAAAAAAAATTCGGCATTTCCATACAAAAGTGTGCGGCCGCCCGGGCGATTTGTATGGGAATGTCGAATTTTTTTTTGGTTCTATGACTGTTATTTTAATTTCATTATACTATTACGGGTATCTCCCTTCTACGTTGTATATATAATCCCATCCCAATTAATTATAAAGGATGCGTATTGTTTGATATAATAACAAATTATATATTTTCATTTCAATAAAGTTCAAAAGATATAATGTTAACTTGACATAATCTTTACTGATTATATTCTTAAAGCTATAATATTCATAAAGTTTTCAATTCGAAAAACATAAACCCATTTTTTATAACGTTTATGAACACTAAATATCACCTGTTATACAACTTGTTCAGTATAAATGCCAAAATGTAAACTATTCAAAGAGTATAGTATTTAAAATAAATATCAATCAAAATCTATAGAAATCAAAATGTATAGGTACCTATTAAAAATATATAACTGAGAAAATATACCAGCTAATTAGTATAGACCCATGTCTATTTTGCGAATTTGAATTATTTCAGTAATACCTACGGAATAATTCAAATTCGCGCAAGCTCATAAACTTCATTTTCTTGTAAAAATGCGGAGTAGCCAGCAAAAGGTGCATCATTCAAACAAAGATGTAGGTAATCGATTTTATTAGTAAAGCAAATGGAAAGTAAAACAAAAAGTAATTAACCTCATAGGATTACAAAAAAACTATAACAAACAAAAGAACTTATTACAATATTTTATTGTATGTAAATATTAGAACAAAGTATGAAATAAATAAATAAAAATGTGACTTACAAAATACGCGCGCATTTTGTATGAAACATTTTTTTAAGTAGAGAGATAACTTTTACAATATTTTATTGTATCTAAATACTAGGACAAAGTATGAAATAAATAAAAAAAATTGTGATACATACAAAATGCGCGCGCATTTTGTATCATTTTGTGTCATTTTGTTTGCTAGAGCGAGTGTTAGGTCCGTTCTATCCATTTTGCTAGGTTAGGGAAAGCCTATAGGTTAGGTTATGTTAGAACTGCGACCGCGGTAGCGGCCGGCAAGTGCTAGGTCGTTCTATCCATTTTACTAGGTTAGAGAAACCTATAGAGGTTAGGTTATGTTAGAACTGCGACCAACATCTCCATGGTCCTCTTCCCCAAAAAAACCCCCCAAGTCCTTCCAATTGGTACGTTTAGTCACTTGTGCTACTGACATAACCTCAAACTTTGACCATGAATATCTCGGAAACTAGCCATCTCCGCGGGGGGAGGGAATGGTACCGGGAGGAATACTTTTTCGCCAGTCCTGTAGGAGTCTGTTCCACAAGTTGCAGTCATAAACCACTTGAATACTACCGCTTCATATAGGTACCAAAGGAAGTAATATGGTATATATTACTCAAACATCTTAAAGCAAAAATCTCTTGAATCTCTTCACTAGCATTACAAAGGAAAGAGTAATAGGTTACAGAATGAGATTGGGCTGGTCTTATATTGGGCTGGATGCTAGTTGGTGATGGCTTGACTATTTATTATTTTTACTTATTTACTCCGCTGGTTTAGCGAAACAAAGTTGATCTCGCCCTCGAGGCAAAAGAGCCATAGGTTTCCAGTCTGCTCTTATCTTACCAGTTTTCAGTTTCCATCTCACACAGAACAGCCATCGTATCGCTTTAGCGATATAGGTATTTTGGGGTATTCACACAGATCATGAGCCTAGAGCTAATAATTCTTAGGCTGGTGCCCGCTGTTCTCTGTTACATACCTTCTTTCTCCTCTCTCTAAGCTTACTTTCCTTAGCCGCCTTTTACGACACCCATGGGATTATTTTTGCCCATGGGAGAGAAAAGGGGTACAAATCGTTTTCTATTCTGCCGTCACCACACGGCCTTATAGTTAATGTTTAGGTATTATTCAATAATAATATAAGTTCTTTATACAGCAAATTTTGTTGTATAAAATACCTATATTAATATTGATTATTTGATAAAAATATCTGCATGTCTATTAATAGTACGTACTTAATGTTCGGCCACCTCGAAAAAATTCAAAAGCATTCATGTGAATACACAATCGACCTGCCTATTATGCGACCACCATAGCTAGACCCCCTGAACTCTGGAAAGTTATAGGGAGGCACTTTTGGGCAAAGGGATCTAACTTCGTTGGATATGTTACCTATTTGTTCGTGTCACCATAGCCAACGCTGTTCAGCTAGAGCCAAGAGCGGTACAGACACAACGGTTACTGCCAGTTATGTAGGAATACTTACCTCTTCTTCTTCATCCAAGCGCGTTCCCGGTTGCATCCTCAGCTGTGCTGCTTCGGAGCCCAGGGTGCGCTTTTCCGCTTTTTAGGGTTCCGTACAAAAAATGACAAAACGGAACCCCTATAGGATCACTCGTGCGTCTGTCCGTCCGTCCGTCTGTCACAGCTGATTTGCTCCTAATCTACTGGACCGAATCAGGTGAAATTTGGTAGGATTTTGTAATTCTAAGACTCAAACACACATGTGTAAAGTGAATATTTTTTTTTTAAATAAGGGTAATTTTCGGGGGATAACATAGGAAATAAAAAAAAAAGTTTTGCAAATCTGTGTTATATATCAAACTCGTAAAAGGGCTTGTTATGAGGGTCTCAAATATATTTTTGTTATTATTTTAAAATAGGAGGCCTATATCCAGCAGTGGACTTCCTTATATCCTAAATAGTTTTGATTTTATAAGAAAGAAGACGAAAATTTACCATTCCCCCCCCCCTGATCTCCAAAACTACTAAGCCGAAAATTTTAAAAAAATACAAAGTATAGTTCTATGATTGTATGTTACAGTAAAACCTATAAGGATTCAATAAATTGTACGGAACCCTCTCCACGCGAGAGAGTTTTAATGATTAGGCTATAATTTTACGACCGGCCGCCTGAAGTCAACCCTCTTTGGGAATGTATTTGGGCAAAAAGTTTTACAACCGGCCGCCGCCCGACGTTAACTCTCCTTGGGAATGCAATTGTAGCACGAGATGTTTGTGCTTAATACTTTAGTCGCCTCTTACGACATCCACAGGAAGAGATGGAGTGGTCCTATTCTAACCCGGAACCACACGGGTGGTTCGGTGCCGTACCTACCTACCTTTTTGCTAAAAATATAATTTACGGTTCCCACTGTTGGGATTACCATCATAGGCTTAAATTTGTTTTATCTCATCTATTCGAAAAACGATGTCTTTATTCCAAAAGGGACTAAAGTCACTGATAATTCTCGCGAGACTGAAAAGTGAAAATAAAATGTCAAAAACACTTGAAAACTGAACATGAATGTACCTACCTAATCTACTCGTATAAGGTAAAACCCGGATAGTTGCCCCACTTTTTGTAATTACTTTATATCTCTTTGAAACGTGCAGCGTAGGATACCGTAGTTGCCAATGCTGACTAAGAATTCACGCCTCGTGGTTTTTTCACAATACCAGAACAAATAATGGATTGTTTTAGGGTCTCCAAATATCATAGCGTTTAGAGCAAGCCGTAGTCTCTAAAACTGACCCTAAATCATAACCCAGCGAATTAAGATCGGGACTAGACGACGGCCAGTCTTCAGCTCTGATGAAGTCGGAAACGTTCGATTCCAACCAAGACTGCGTGGACCGAGCTTTGTGAACCGGTGCCGAGTCTTGCTGGAAGGACCATTCTTAGTTTTTGAACATGGTGTTGTTAAGGGGCTTAACTACCTTCTCAAGAATGGTATCTTGATACATTTGTGCCGATGTTTTGATACCTTTTTCACAAAAGTATGGCTCAGTCACTTCTTCATAGCTAACACCCCACCAAACCATCACTGAAGTCGGATAATGCCCACGTTGCACTCTGTCGACTAATTGGGAAGTATTGAGCATAAATACGGTCATTTTGTTTGTTAAAATGTTGCTCAATTGTAAAAAAATTCTCATCCGTAAACATTTTTTTTCTGTGACCTCCCTTTGCGTACAACTTCAGTAGTTGTTTCAATTTTACCACCCTATTCTTTTTTAAATTATCAGTTAAGAAATGACCAGTACGACTCTTATAGGCTGCAAGTCCTAAGTCATCTTTTAAAATACGCGACATGGTTGAATGAGCTCGTAGCTCTTATGGACTGTATTTCTTTATTCTCTTAGTAGCTTTTATTTATTAAATAAAATACATTTTTTGCACTCTTAGCCTTGTTTGTTTACTTGACACTTGACACAGACTTTTTAGAATAGACAACTTAAAAGTTATCTTCTTAGACTACTAACAAAAAGGTTTACAAACTTATAGAATGGTTCTAGGTGTTATTTTCATCTCCCGTGATAAAATCTTTTGCTTTCGGACAGGATTTCTTCGAATTTTTTCCCTTACTGCCTTGACCACCTTTTTCGTACGAATACTACGTGGACGGCCAGATCTTTTTCTGTCACAAACAGATGAGTTATTATATCTCATTGTACCTATTAATAGCCCGGGACACAAACATTTGACTAATACCAAGCGTATGAAGAGTTTTAAAAATTGCATTTGGCTCCATACCTACTTTGTGTATTGCAATCACAGCGATTCTCTTTATCATCCCACTCCATTTTAATATCGCATAATATTGTACAATGTATTGGCGTCAAAATAAGAAAAGACAATGAAAAATCATATAAAAATAACGGATTCCAAATTCAAATGATATATTTTGTTTATTTTTAATTGTAAGAATATTTATAGCCAGACTAAGTATATACCTATGCCATCTATATGCCACATTCATAATATAAAGCATTGTTTCTGAATTTCATGTTAGATTTTTTGGTGGCGCCGTCGTCTACAAACAAATCCGTTTTATTTATGGTGATTTATAAAAAAAAAATAGAAAATTTATGTAAACCAGATGTTTTTTTAAATCCACAACACTAAATAAGTCCCTTTACTTCACAGTGCCACCTTTGCTTTTCGCAAAAATATAAAATTAAACAAGGGTTGTAACGAAGCACGTTGTGGATAGTTTGCCGGAAATTAAAAAGATGGCGTTCTTGTAAATTTAACACAAACACAGTTGATCTTTCTTGATACCACCTACAACACTAGAAACAAGTAAGTACCTACTTAAATGATCTTGTTAAAAAACTTTGCAACATTTCTCAAGGCTGAGCTGCCTCGACCATCACTACTATATATTTCTTGGTCGATCCGTTTTTGGTGAGTTGTAACTTGTAAGAGCGTTTGTAGAAACTATATTATATTTGATTCGTATCCGATTCGTGTTCGCTTCGTGAAAAAGACGGACGGAAAATTCACGTCTAGCGTTTGTGCACTTATCCGTATACAATCTGCATTCGATAAGTATTCTGTCGATTGATTGTTAGTATTGCTGCTAATAACAGTCTATAATATCGATACTATCGATAGTAACCTTTAGTTCAATAGTAATCGTATTGGTTGAAGATGTAATATAAATAGTCGATAGCGATAACGACTTGTAATTATTACAATCGTAAATTTTATCTAGTCGATTCAGGTATCATTAAAATGTTGTTCATTTTACAATAGTTATTAGGTACATGTACCATGTACGGAATGATGTATCATTCCGTATTCATAACCAATATTATTTAAATAAAAGTCGCTATTGATAGTACCAAAATATCGATTGATAAAATGCAACAGTTAGCAGAAATATTATCGAGAATACCTACTGTCGTTATGATTTTTGATTTTTTCGGCCAAACTATCGGATGACATCATGTATGGTTGGATTTTTTTGGCCAAACTATCGGATGACATGATGTATGGAAATGTTGAATTTTTTTTTTGGTTTTTCGACTGTTATGTTAATTTCATTACACTAAAATGATCTAGTATAGCCCGTGGTTCGATTTATTACGGGTATGTCCCCTCCACTTTGTATACCTATAACGAAAGAAAAATACCTACATATATCTAATCAGTTTACTCGTAACTGTCAGTTACTTACCTTTATTTGGTGGCGTATTTACTGAAGAAGTACTATGAAAATATTTTTCTAGGACCACGACATCTTATACATTTTCCAGTCATTAGAATCGTTTCATTACTTTTTGCTTGTGCGTAAATCTTTATATCTTTAGATATGTAGATATATTTACGTAAACTCCATACTTATTTACTATCGGCCTCATAAAGAAATTATTTACATTTAAAATAGTATAAGTAAAAACATCGATCAAATATTACTATGGTGAAAATAACCTGATAGTTCCATAATAAAATTAGTATTGAAATCAAAGACAACAATCGCGCGTTTTTATTGGTTTTTAATAATATATTATTTTAAAGCAAGAGAACCAAAAAAATTGGACCTACATGTCATCCATGTAAAATATGTTGTAGGTACTCCAATTAAACGAAAATACGACGCCGTTGCCTATATTTTATAATTTTTAATCTCATCTATTCGAATAACGATGATTTTATCCTAAATATTTGGGGCTAAAGTCACTGGTAATTCTCTAGACACTGTAAAGTAAAAAGTGAATTCCCTAGGCGTTAAAACACATTTGAAAACCGAACCCGAATGTAGAATCAAAAATAGTATTGGCAGTCAGCTAAAAAATAAAGAATTTAGTTTTAAAATTATAAAATACTAGCAGTCCACCCCGGCTTCGCCCGTGGTACACACATAGCCTATGTCACTCGGGAATAGTGTAGCTTTCCAACGGTGAAAGAATTTTTTAAATCGGCCCAGTACTTTTTGAGCCTATTCATTACAAACATACAAACATACAAAAATAGGTACAAATCTTTCCTCTTTATAATATTAGTATAGATATAGAAGTATAGACAGGCAAGGGCGTCGTTATTTTTTAAAATTGGAATACAACACGTTTTACCTGGTTGACTGTAAGTCAAAATGTTTTGGTTCTCTTGTTTCAAAATAATAATTTATTTAAAAGCAATAAAAAGGAACTATTAGGTTATTTTTACTACTATTTTAAATGTGACTAATTTCTTGATGAGGCTGATAGTAAATAAATATGAAGTTTACGTATAATACCTATACATATTTAAATATTTAAAGAATTAACACACAAGGAAAAAGTAATGAAACGATTCTAATGACTGGAAAATGTATAAGATGTGATTGATGGTCCTAGAAAAATATTTTCATAGTACTTCTTCAGTGAAAACGTCACCAAATAATGGTTAGTAAACTCTGATTAGGTATATGTAGGTATTCTACTTTCGTTATAGGTATATATTTGCCTTTTCTCATAGATGGAGATGAAAAGAAGAATGTGCTACACGGTGTGCGGTAATAGTTTTATCTCGGGCGATATACTTGAATCCCTCGCTTCACTCAGGATTCCACCGTAGAATCCCTCGCTACGCTCGTGATTCTATTGTGGCAACCTTCGTTTCGCTCTGGATTCAAAGTAGCGTTAAAACTATTACCTTTATGCCTTGTAGCACAATCTACTATTAAAACTAAATTCTTCTTTTTTTGCTGACTGCCAATATTATTTTGATTCTACATTGTTGTTCAGTTTTTAAATGTGTTTTATTTAACGCCTAGGGAATTTACTTTTTACTTTTCAGTGTCTAGAGAATTATCAGTGACTTTAGCCCCAAATATTTGGGATGAAAACATCCCAAAGGTTTTTCGAATAGATGAGATGAAAAATGTATTTTCTTTCTACAGGATATTTCATACAGCCGAAATAATATTTTAAGAGCATGGTTAGTCCATGATATTGAACAGTTTACATTTTTTATTGTGAGAAAGAAGATTATAAACAAATTAAGTAAGTACCTACATAAAGAAAAACAAGAAAACTGAAAAAATAAATTAAATATCACGGACTGAACATGGTTTTAATATATTATACAGGTGACACAAGATGAATTAGATTTTAGTCAAGATATACGAGTAATATTGCTATAAAACTATTATGCGCACACTGGAACACAGACGTCTCTTGAAACGTCAAGCGGACTCCCTGGACGGGTTCAGTCAGAGAATGGAATTGAATTGAATTAAATAAGTGAAAACCGTACTATAAACGAAAAAAAATGTCTCCCCATACAAAATTCATTTGGCTGAGTGCTGATATGTATGGAAAGCCGAAATTTTTTTTTTAGTTTTTCGATATTGGTTTTTATGGAAAGTAGTTCAGTATCATGGACTGATCTACTTTCCATAAAAACCAATAAGGTTGCATCAAAAAGATTATGCATTAGAAACCAGTAACCCTGTATAATAATATAATAATAATTTAAAAAAGTATTTTTTTCATTATAACCAAAATAAGTATAGTAGCCGTATAAGCGTATAAGAGTAGTAGCCAGTAGTAGTAGCCATCTAGGATTTACTACATTCATTATTTACTGCATTTTGTCTGAATTTTAAAGCAGATTTTGATGGCGCCGTAGTCTACAAACATTTTTTTTTATTGACGACTTGTTAAAATTTTTACTTCATTACTTTTATTTTAACCAGTCGATATTTTCAAATTGTCATGATAAACCTAAATGCCACAAAATTAAATAACTCCGTCTTTCGTAAAAGTACAAAATAAAACAGAGATTGTGACACGGAGTACGTTATGGATAGTTTTCGGGAAAATAAAAAGATGGCGTTCTTATAAATTAAACACAATCACAGTCTGATGAATAAAAATAAGATTTTTTATGGGTACCGTTGCAATTTCTCATGGGCCTTACTCATGGCTGAGCGTCTTCCCTTGTCGTGACCACCATAATTTGCCCCGCCCACGGGTCCACACGGCGCTTTACGTCAGCATTTCGGCGAAGTAGCGTTGTCGCCTGAGGTTATCGCGTTGTTGTTGACAAAGAATTGGCTTCTTATGGCCAATTCTTTCTCAAGCTATACTAGACTATTTGTCACTGTATACTATAAGTAGGTATTATTGTTAAGTTTTCTAGCGGCCCTGCGACTTTTGTATTTTGTAAGCTACAAGTAGGTAGGTACTATAATAGAAAAAAAAGTGACTATGGTTTCACGGTGAAAGAGCGCTACCAGCTACTGCAAGTATGGCTCATTTTCATTGGTCGTTCTGGCCCGCATTTGGTGTGCGGGAGATTTTTGTAACGCAAGCCATAGGGTCCGCTTACGGGTAATCGTTTTTATTAGTTGATGTAGCCCAATTTGGGTTTTCAGTAGTCAATAATGTACAGTTAGCATTTATACAGTATGCGTGTGGAATATAACCGCAGACGGCGTAACGACGGCTGTATCGACTTGTGACTTTAATCGATTGGTCCCGTATACGAGGAGTCCCCGCATGCCGTTTGTATCTGACTGATTTAACGACCAATGATTACACTCTGAACCGACACTAAGGTCTTTGATTTATTATTCTAGATGAATAAAAACTCTGGTAAATATGAATATCTCTTTATTTTTAACAATAAACTCTAGACAGGAGGTATTTATCACTTAATTTACTATTGACTAGATAATTTTGCCACATACATCCATAGGAATATAACACTGAACTATTAAGATTTATGTATAAAATGAAAGCTTTCTTACAAGTAGAATATCTAATTACATTAAAATTTTAAGCGTTTTCGAACTTGTTTTTTTTTTTTTAGGAATTATTCAACACTTTGTGTCACATAATATTGCTACTACAATACTATTATGAATTTTCTAGATTTCGTTTAAAATATGAAAGTATTAATTAACAATATTGGTGTCTCATTCAACAACAATTAAATTCAATATTTAAAATCAGTCAATTTATGAAAATAAAATTTGAAACTACGCAAGTTCGTCTTTTTCGCACTTTTTAGATAAAAACTATTTTGTAGGAAGAAAAAGTTGATTAACCACAAATGATATGACACAACATGTTGCCGAGTATAAAGCATGGGATCTGAATGACAATATTGCTTTGCAGAATGAAATAGCCAGGCTATCAAGGCATCTATATCTTAAGCCGATATCTATAGGTATCTGTAGATATATCTATGCAGGATAAGTTTTTCCCAGTGCACAAATTCAAATATTTCCAAGCACAAACACAATATATTAGGTACGAATAAATGTTTTTTTTTTATAAAATAGGTAATTCAAAGTGAATAAATCGAAGAAGTACAATACATATTTAATATTATGGTAGATCGTTAACTACATATTACAATTTTTACTGTTTTAATAGGTAAAAGTCAGATATATGTATATTGTTAAGTATAAGTACCATGGACGAAATATACTGGAGGACTTACGACAACCTTCATATACTTTGGTTAAAGTATAATTCGATTTTTAGTTTTAATGTTGTAGCTAGATGGAGCTACTAGTTTGAAAGAAAGTAGTTTCGTAGTGGTGCCGCTTAATTTCGGAAAGATGGCGATATAAGCGTTCATTTCTAAGAACAAACAAGCTCCATCTCTTATTTTTCGTGGATACTATCAGCTTAAGTACCCAGCATACTTTGTATGGTTAGCGGGCGAAATAGTAGCGACATAGATTGTCAGTTCTCTTGTATTTTTCATCCATGGTAAGTACATAATTAATACCAATAAAATAGATGAAAATAAACCAACTAGAACTAAGCTGATAGTTATATCTTCTCATCCAAGCAACTTAGGTGTACAAACGAATTAAGACTATTATTACCAGAGAGATCATTCCATTGAGAAACTGTAACTTAGTCTAAAGTAAGATAGTACAGACGTTTAATCAGATACCTTTGCCACCTCACGTAGTGCGCGACGTGCGCGGTGGCACAGGTTTCTGATTAACCATCTGCACTAACTATAAGTATGACTGTTCTTCCCGCGAAACCAACATAGGTAACAGTAGGTAACTTATGCTAATATCGGAAACCCTCATATAAAATTATAAGAAATAAACGTAGAAGAAGTAGCGCCATGTGACAGGACCAATTGTGCACTTCAAAAAACCTATCCAGTAGATGGAGAGATCTGACTAGAAGCTTAATGGGCGTCTCGACGCCTCCTGCCGGGTCCCCCGGCGTAGTTGGCGGCCGCTAGGCCCATGAGATGCTTGGCTTGGAGGGCGCCAGAATAACCACGGCTGAGACCCAGGTCCAGAGCACGTTTCTCGCTATAGAAAATAAAATAATGTTAGTAGTTGCTGTTGAAGTGCAAGTGGAACAAAATATATATTAAAAAAACTTAAAAACCGACTAGGGGAAATTTTTATTTACTGAAAAATTATACAGTTATTATGAGAATAGCATCCAGTAACATGTATGAATATACATTTTTTAAATGCGCTAATGAAGCCTCTTTCATTTGATGATACCCCATATGACATGATTCGATTTTTTAATATACATATATGTCGCAGTTGGATGGTATAAACCGCTAATACACGAAACCTCTCGTTGTTTGGCTTTACAGCTCGGTTTTGTAAAACAACCGAATATCGTTCAGCTAGATTGTCTACTATTACGCAACGTGTTACGTTCATTTAAACCGCTAACCACGTTTCCAAACGGCTAGCGGTTTTGTGAAACAGTAGCGGTAATTCTTTGTTTGACGAAACCGTTAAACAATCAAACTGCGACACATGCATGATAAGATGTTTTCTACATCGAATTTCATTTTACAGAATTTTTCATAATTATTCATTTATTTCATATTTCATTTTTTATAATTAATTATTGAATCATCATTCCAGTTGCTTAACGTGCACTGCTAAACATAGGCCTCTCCCAAGGATTTCCAAAATGTTATGGAATAAATGAATACTAAATGCAAATTTAAATTACGGATAAATCATGATAATGGCAGTTATTTATATCTCCCGGATGTCAATAATTTTAATAACTCATATAACTTGATTTATGATACCATTAATTAGACTAGTTAGAACATGCTTAGTTGCTTAACCAATGTTATTAGAAAACTACCAAACAAATTATAAATATTCCTTCCACGGTTATCAACATTAGTATGAAATATCGAAAACTCTACAATAATAATAATCACGGTAAATATCCCGTTTTATTTCATACTAAATTATAAATAGGTAATTAATTTATTTGTTGAACATTTTACAAAATTGCAGTCATTCATTCATTCATTGAAGCGGTTTAGGCACTGGCTGGCGTCTGTGAGGCACGTGTTTGATATTTAAGTGCCCCAGAGACGATCATTCGTCATTCGTCAATTGTTACGTGATTGACCATTTCAATTGAAGGTGCGAATGATGGAGTTTTTCGATGCGTCAATTGTTTGCCCACATTTGCTTTCTGGCCAGTAGCAAAAGTAGACTAGCGAGCGAATGACCAAACGATTGTCAATCGCACAACAAGACGTTCAAAGTCGCGTCATTCGCGATTGTCAATAAGCTTCAATCAAAACTTCTGTCATTCGCCGTCAATCACGTAGTTGCAAATGTAAAAAGCTTCAATTGCCTCTGTAGACGATCATTTGGTCCTGCAATAACGTAAAAATTGACAATTGCGAATAATCGTCTGAACTTGACTAAAGTTAGACGCACTACAATTTAATGGTTATTCATAAAATAATTTGGGTTAAGATCTATTGTCTGACGGTTAGCAGAATATTAATATTTTACCTCGGCGAGAAAGATATATAAATAACGTTATAAGTTTGACGCGTCTGTGGCACTTTGTATCTGTGTGTCTTGGTGTGAATGAATAGTCCGGTTTTGATGCGGATTTTTTCATCGCTAGCCTTGTCTGTCACTGTCGTGATAGTTATTAGGTATGTTTGATGAAAATCAGTCCCGCCGTTAAAAATTTATTGGGGGTGACCGCTTAAAGGTCGTGGGTTTTTTTATTTGTTTGGCAAATAACCTTTTTACCTTTAAGACTCAATATTTAACAATTTATTAAAATGATGGCCACTTTGGAATACTCTTCGCCCAGTCTATCATTTTGAATGACTTTCCCCAAATAAATGGAAAGATATACGAAATTTTATTTTTCCTTTCTCCAAAAGATTAATAATTTTCTAGTTTACCAAGTGTAAAATGATTTTAGTAGGTACTATACTTAATTTACGCAAATGTACGCAATTGACTTTTTTTTATCCTGATGAAGGTCCTAGTTATAATTCCAAATTATTAGCAAATGTATGAAGGCACATTGTAAGCAAACAACAAGATATTCCAATTATTTACAAATTCACATCAAACTTCTAAACATAAAGGGATCATTTCAGCTAAATATCTCACATTTCAAGCCCTTGGCACAAGAATGATATGGTCTTATTAATTAGTTTAAAGTATTTAAAACTATTTCAGTTTGGGATTGTCTACACATGCGTAGGTATTAATTAAATTTAGTTTAGACACAATTCAGTCTAACGACTCAAAATCTTTGAATAAATCAAGTAAAAATGTTGAAGTTTGGGATTGTCTACACATGCGTATTAATTAAATTTGGTTTAAACAAAATTCAGTCTAACGACTCAAAATCTTTGAATAAAAACAAGTAAAAATGTTAAAATGTCTAATATAAAGAACAGTTATACTTTGTGTACATTTTATACTACACTCGTACATGATAGTATTTTATGCAACAGTTGTATAAGAGTGTTCAAAATATATTATTCATAAAAAAGACGCCACGAGTATTTTCTGACGTACTTATACAACGTTGCATACAATACTTTTTCTACGACTAAATAAGAGCCGTATCGTTTTGGCGACATTACGACACAAGTGCTGTAATGAGGGATAGGGTAGGTATAGACTTTTATGTAGTCATATTTTCTCTGTTCTTATATTATTGTTGTGACCATATAAAAGATAAAAGTACAGGAGTAGAAAGGAGTTCATTACTCGTACATTAAAAGACATATTATTTAATTACACATGAAATATTTATAGGCAAGTACTCGACGATCCAACTCATGCCATGAGTGTACCTACACTTAGGTTACTGACATATTCATAAATAATCTTACCTCTTATAGAGGTATTATTCTTAAATATTACATAGTGGGTAGAATACGCCACCAATATAAAGGGACTTTTGAAAAAAGATGAAAACAAACCTGGAGTGCTATTTTAAATTGAGGGAGTCAGCGAAACAAAACGTGTAGTTTTCCAACTCACCGCTCGCGTTTGTGTCGTATTTTTGAAACCGTCCGTCGTGTCAGCGAAAAGTAAAATTGTTTTACGCAGAAAATATCATAAATGGTTTTCTTAAAGTTTCAATATGAATCGGAACGGATTCTCCATGATAGGTTTCTTTGACATTTGCACGCTACAAATGTCCTAATTATGAGTGGTCTTTACCACTCGTGCAAATCCTTCCCGTACGACCGATTAAAAAATGCGCCTTTTTGGAAACGCTCGTGCAAACCATTCATAATGTGACTACCAATTTTACAAATTCGTCCCCTGGTCTTGTATAAAAGGTATAAAATATACAAAGATTTTATAAAAACGACAATAAAGCGTCAAAGCACCGTTTCTAAAAGCATTTCAACTAACTATTACCTAGTAAAAAAAAAACCAAAGAAAGCGCATAAAAATCTTGAATGAATCCTTGAGAACGAAAACACTCGCTGTACCATGCAAAAATGAACGATAAATGCAACAAAATTCTTGAAGTAGCTGGTTAGATTCATGCTAGAAAAACGAGGAAACCTACTTTTAAGGGTACTCTTCAATTTGATTTTAACTGAAGCTCCTAAGTACTTAAACTGATGCACGATAGCGTGCCAGTGACAATTCGCGACCCTGGTCGCCAACTATCACTGCTGTCGCGAACTGTCGTGTGACTGTCGCTGACTATCATGAGACAGTTCGCAACACTGGCCGCCTGGGTCAAAGCGAATGAGAAATGCCACTGCTTAATATTATATGTAGGAACTTTTTAAAAACATGACATGAAAGAGAGGTCCTCTTCAATCTGCATATCATAAACAAGATTGAGATCTTACTCCCGAGTTATAATGAGGACAAGATATTTTATCGCAGCTTTTGCGCGCGGCTTCGCTCGCTACAAGGTGCAGAATACTGTTTGTTTTAGTATTTTTACCTTACTCTAAGGGAATAGATAGAGCAATAGGACCACAAGATTCAAAGACCACATTTAGTGTAATGGTGGAGACGAAGATAGAAAAGGGAATCCATATAGTAATGGATTCTTAGTTATTAAAGTAAATTCTAAATCGCTTGTTCCTTTAAGAAAGGTAATACGAATAACTTTAACTTAATTTGTCATGTATTTTTATGTTTTTAAAAAGTTTTGTAGGTATTAACTATCTTTATTTAAGGTATTTTTTTATATTCTACATTTTCTACATATTTTTAATATTATGACGGTCAAAACATACCTAGTAATATCGTCTTTAAAGCTGAAAAGAGATAAAACATTATAGATAAATGAAATAATGAGTACAAAAACTACTTAGAATATTAAAACATTTAAAATTGAAAACACTTAAAATATTTATGAAAATACGTATTTAACGTGCATTTCAGTGCATTTTAAATATTAGAAAGATTCAAACATGCCGATATTTTCGTGAAAATGGTAATAATGGACTTGAGAATAAACATTTCTTTAAATCAAGTCTGGAATCTCATCATGTGAGGATTTATGTGCATGCATTGGGGAAAACCGAAATAAAGTTACCAAATATATTTACCGATTAAAATATATATAACCTCTAACAAAATATATGAAACTATTTTATATTGTTCAAATTCAGTCCAAGGTACTGAACAACTTTCCCCAAGAAACATTAATATCGAAATATGATAAACAATTTATTTAGCTTTCCATACAAATTTGGATCAGCTGATAGGTCAACGTGTATGGAAGTTTAAAAATTATTTGTTTTATTATAAGTAATATGCATTCAGCCGCATTCAGCCCTAAAATAGTTTCAGTATATATTTTAGACCGTGTATGAAATAGGTAGTCTTTAATATTTTATATAAAACTCCAGATAAAAAATAAGAAACACATGTGTTTTTGAAAATGAAATGGGTATCATAATGCACTTCCATAAGTTTATCATCAATGTAGAATTCTAGATGTAATGGATTTGTTGTGGTTACGTTAAAACCAGTAGGTTCTTAAAAACTTACTTCTCCATTTTGCGTTCAATCTGGATGAGGTTCCCAAGGCGATTCAGCATGTCCATGATCTCTTCGGGCTCGTACTGTCCTTCATCGCGGAAGTAGTTGCTGGGGCTGAAACCATATAATTTTATCCATAAGGCGCCTTGTAGATGAGAGGGCATGGGTTATTTAAGTGGGAGTGTGGGCCCAGAAACGAAGTCTAAATAATGATGGGTTGCTGGCTGCATCGCTTATTCATTCAGATTCTCATTCATTTCCTCGATCTGCGCAGGACAAGAACCACTGGTACATTTATACCTACCTTTTTACATACCTTTTTCTTTTCTTCCAGAAGATTATAGTATTTATTTTGTAAAACCTTCTAGCAGTTTTTGTTGAGATATTGTATGAGAAGATTCTGAAATTGCATTTTGTAAATATGATTTCAAGCGTCTAACTGTTAACGTTATTAATATCGAGGAAAAAACGGCAAAAAAGTCATGTTTGTTGCTTTGGAGCCCCGCTTAAATATTTATTTTATTCTGTTTTTAGTATTTTTTGTTATAGCAGCAACAGAAATACATCATCTGTGAACATTTCAACTATCTTGCTATCACGGTTCATGAGATACAGCCTGGTGACAGACAGACAGACGGACGGACGGACAGTGGAGTCTTATCTGTCTGTCTGTCTGTGGCATTATACCTTGAATGGATAGACTAATTTCAATGCGGATTTTTACGTGTTCGCAAGTTCCCTTGCGGTGGTTCTTAGCTATGTTTGATGAAAATCGGTCCTGCAAGATATTGAGGATAAACGCTTGAAAATCAGGGCTTTCTCTAGCAAATATATATAGATGGCGCTATCCGTAGCGCAGATATAGCGCGACTTGATGTCCGTATCAATAGTTCCGGTTCACATCACTAGATGGCGTTCTTGACAGAGTTTTTTTTAAATTTGCCTAGCAAAACTTGTTATCGTTTGGGTGCGGAACCCTAAAAATAAAGATTGATGGACATGGTACCACTACCTGGGGTAAGCCGCAGCAGGCACGGCGAGGAGGAGTGCAATCAGAACGCAGCAGGCCAGCAGACAACTCGCTCGTACCATCCTGAAAGAAGATAATTTGTATTGTATTTTAAATAATTTTTCAAAACTAAAAATTGACTTTATCACAAAACAACGCTTACAATTTTGATAAAATTCCGATGGGATCACTTGATGAGTATACCCTTTTAAACAAAAAAAGATTTTTTTAAATCTGTCCAGGCGTCTTTGAGTAATCGGGGAACATACAAAAAGAAACAAAAGATTCCGACGAATGGAGAACCACCAAGTGAAAGGAGAGTATAGAACAAAGTTGCCACCCTTTTTCTCAACCACGAGTATTGTAAGGCTTAATAATTTATTCTGAAGTAGCAGCGGCCAGTAGCACAATTTTCTTGGCAAACCATTTCAAACTTTTTTCTATCTACGTACCTAATACATAGCCTTATTCTTCAGTCAGTCAACCGGTTAAAATTAATTAATTAACAAATGCATTATTATTTGTATCTCCTTTTGGAATCACGGGTCTTTTCACCACGGTATTAGGGGCTTGCGTGGAGATACAGATCCAACACGTAGAGGCCCTTTGAAGAAGTTGATGTTATGTGGCACTTCCGCCAAAACCCATTTTTGGATATACCAATGAAAGGTGTACCCTTGAATAGGTTTCGGCAGGAGAAATCTATTACAAGAAAAATGAAAGGTTTATGGGTTTCGGAATGAGGTTTATTAATAGCCATCAACGTCCCAGGGAAAGGCCTCTGTCCTACTCCTGCATAGTCTCGGTTCCGTATATCAAAAAATTATATTACTTAGCGTTTACCCATTATGCGATGAACCCATGAGATTCCGTAAAAAAGCGGCAAATTGCGGCGGGGCCCGTAGCCCTTCGGTTTATACACGGTGCCGCCGCGTTGGTATTTGTTAGTTTTTGTTTCGAAGCGGCCAAAACAAATACTACGCTTAGGATTACGCTTTACTTAATAATAAGCTTACGCTCTGAGAGAGACATTGCCACTTGGGGAACGCTTTGAGAGAGACTTTGCCGCTTGGGGAACGCTCTGAGAGAGTCTTTGTCGCTTGCGGAATGCTCTGAGAGAAACTTTGCCGCTTGGGGAGAAGCAGCGACACGTACACGTTTGAGTACCCTTATCAGGGTAGACAGAACAAGTCTTATAATACTTAATAGTGATTTCAAAATGAAAACAAATATTAATGTAACCAAAAGGCCATTCCCCTTTCCCTAAACGGACATATAAAAGCAAAACCAATTACTTTACAATTTAGAAACATCCACAACCCTTATTTCAATAAGAATATTGTCAAGTCCGATATCATCGACGTTGATTTGGGTCCGATAGACTGGATTGACTGAATGAAATTGGATACTTCGTCTGATGGGGTTATGATAAAAATGTAGTGACAAAATCAAATAAATATCTGCGCTATTGCAATTCTCTGTGTGAGATATAAGCCAACTTTTTGTCACCAGCGGCATCAACGAGCCGAGGATTATTATATATATATATATATTTTTGTATGGCCAAGTACAAAAAAAAAATAACGCCCGTTGGTCAAAAGTTTCTAGTACTATACTCGTACTTACTTGGGTTACCTGGGCTTCTCTACACTGTACATTGCTGTTTAACTCTCATTAGCTTTTGAGAGTTTTCCATCCAACGCAGCAATGGACAAAAAATCTGTGCAATGATGGCCTATCATGTAAAGGAGCGAATAAGATGCTTCGCTTCTTGGGCCATATCATAAAACTGTAGTGCTAAAACTACGAGTACCATTTTTACAAGCTTGCAGTGTCTCTTCTACTATATGTCGGGCCTATGTAAATCAAAACCCTTTTAAAATGTTTGCGCGACCTTTTTTTAGTAGGATGTAACGAAATCGATGTTCGTGAAACGCTTTTATACTGATTTCCATTTGTGACAAAAACATATTTGTGCAATAAAATTGTTTTTATATTTCTTTGTGTGTATTTATGCAGACTACATGATAAGCCTGCATGACAGGCTTCCGGCCTAGAATTAAGACCACTCCATCTCTTACTTTCTATTTATATCTCTTATTTCTTCTTTGCTGGTCTAGGAGAAAAGAAAAAAACATAGAATGTACCAGCTGCTTCTCTTCCCGTGCAGATCGTAAAAGCCGATCGAGGGAATGGGCGAGAATCTGAATCATATGAATAGGCGATGCGGTTAGCAACCCATCACCATTATGATTTCCCTTTTCCACCTTCATGCCCACTATTACGCTAAAAGTAGCCTGGGCTTTACCGCCCTTGGCTCTGTCTACCCCGTTAGGGATAAAGACGTGATAGTGTATCTGTATCCATCTCTTACTGTAGATGTCGTAAGAGGTAAAAGCGCAGCACCTCGTGCTACAACTGCATTTCCAAGGAGGTTTGTCGTTGAGCGACGGCCTGTTGTAAAACTTTTCGCATTATTGCTTTCCCAAAGACGGTTAACGTCAGGCAGGCGGCCGGTCGTAAAACATTATAACTAAATCGTTAAAATTGTTCCAACTATTTTTTCTCGATTTTGCATGGCATCGGCATCCTTGGGGTACATACGAGTACATACTTATTATATTTGAGAAAGAAAAAGCGGAAAAGCGCAACTCGGGCTTTGAAGCAGCACAGGTGAGGATGCAACAGGGAATGCACAAAGATGAAGAAGAACAAACAGACTACGGAGACTAGTATATTCTCCGTAGTCTGTTTATTAGGATTTCCAAAAATCTGACTAGATTTTGACCCTTTGTATTTTAGCTATTATTTTTATTTATTTTATTTTATTTCTTCTTACATTCTATCATTACAGGTTATTAACCTAATGCGACAGTGCAGCCTATTACGTAATGTTATTTGCTCATTTAACCCACGTACCTAGGAATAATTAATTTATTTAATCTTTATTGCACAATAAAATAAACATACAAGTGGCGGACCTAATGCCAAATGGCATGCATAAGAATGCTACATTTTATTTATTTTTCTAACATGACAACGTAAGCATACTTCAAGAAACTTTTAATAATATCCGTCAACACTCCGCCATTTCTTGAAACTATATTTTTGATGTCAATATGGTCATCGAAGAGAAACTTACATAACTTGGCTATGGACTGAACGAAGGTGCATTCAGTTAATGTCCAGTTACTGTCCAGTTACTTGACTCTCCACTAAAGAAGACAAGATTTGTAGCAGACTTAGATTTTTTATTATACCTAAATAAAGTCAAACTTGTCAGTAGAATATAATACTACTATAATAATAATAACACCTCCTCTAGGCAGTCTGGAAGTCTTTATAAATAGACTATTCATATATATATAGATATTTCAGGTGCGTGCCTACGCGCCTGAAGTGCTTTTAGACCAATACTGTGTCAATGAGCTTCGTTGGTTTGAGTTGACGTCGTGAAACGCTAGTACTTTCCAAAAAATAATTAAATATAAATAATCTTTATATGAAACGTACACTAAAATTATTGTAAAAGTGAGTACATATGCCTAATTACTGAATAAATATTTGATTTTATGATTCTTTGCCAATTAAAAGTAGTACGAAATAAATACATACATAGTAAACTTGCTAAGCTTGACTTTGTCTACCCAAAAACTATTATCAACGACAGAAATACTTTTATGTCCAATAAAAGAGTAACAGATACTCGTAAGTCTCTTCGAGTTCACGTTATTTGAACCCACACTTACTTAGCCTTACCCTATTATCAGTCTGAAATAACGCGGTATCAGGTTACAGCGTAAACAGGAAAGTTTTCGACAAAAGATTATTTGTAAATTGTCACCTGATACTCTGGCGAAAGTGTTACTTATTTATTCACTGCTTAGTGGAGGGTTATATGAGTAAAATCTAATATAAAATGTGGAATTGCAATTATTTCTTAGATACAAGTTCCTAATGCAGAGGTAGAAAAAAAAATATAACTGCGAGAAATAAAGTAAGACACACATACAAAATACGTCCCACATAATGTAGTTTTATTCATAACTACTAATTAAGTATTGCTATGTTAGTAATTGTCGGCTTAAGTACCTACTTTTCATTATGGATAGCTAACTATTATATGGATAGATAACCATTAAGTACAAGGCATTTCTTTCAGCCCGACCGCACCCATGACCCATTGCAGGTCACACTACGTAGATCAATTGTTATTTCTATTGTGTCTGGCTTAGAGTCCAGCAATGTGTTAAATTCAAATGCAAATTTTATATATATTGCTGGTTTTGTAATGATAAAAAACTAATGAATCGTTACTAACTAGTCAATGTTTGTGGAATCAGCGTCTGAAATTCAGATAAGTTTATATATGCCTGGCCTTAGTCAAGAACTAGAACGAGCCCTAGCTATTCAGCCTTCAATTGCGGTGAGTACAATTCAAGCGGGGTGATCCGATTGTGGCCATGCAATGGGCAACGACAGGCGGCTTGTTTTTGATGCAAATAAACCTACAAGTCTACGTGTCTATCGCAACCTTACTGCAATTAAATTCTTAAAAAAAAAACAAAGTTTTTTACAAGAAGAAACATTGGCGGCCATTTTTCCATACAAACGTTCTCTACTGTTTTCTCTCTGGTTTTGACCATAGACCAATTTTTTTTAAAGAAGGTCTTAGTTGGCAATATCTTTAGTAGGCTTCGACGATACACCTAGTCGATGTTAGTAGGTATTTGTGTCGGTGCGTTGTTATTTTTGTTTTTATAAGTGCTAGTTTACTTCAAAAAGTGCAATGGTCCAAAGGCCGCAAACAGACGACTACTATACAAATCCCAGAGCAATATGCATTTAATAGAAACTGTCCGACACAAAAAATTTCTTTACCATTCAGTTTTCTAAATTTTGTTAGGATTGGTTTAGTTTTGAAGGAGGAAGCAGTCGAGAACGAAACCTCGATTTTTGATTTTTTTTTCTCTTCGGATTCTTGTCGGAGCGAGAGAGTTGCCCTTATCACACTGATTTTCGGTCCCGCCCTCGCTAGCGCGACAGATATATTTTATATACATAAAAATTCTTAAATTTGAACAAATTCTCAGCTAATGTTTCCTTATGTACCTTACAGCAGTGCTGGTTTCATGCCACTCCCGAAAGTATTTATAGTAATTGGTAGGCTTTATGAATATTGTATTCAGTTTAATCAAGTAGTGTTGTCGAGAAAGCCGACCGGTTTTGAACGATTTATTATAAACTAGCAGTCCACCCCGGCTTCGCCCGTGGTACACACAGTAGTTTTAGAGCCTATTCAATGCAAACAAACAAACAAACAAATCTTTCCTCTTTATAATATTAGTATAGATAAAAAAAAGAAAAAGATTTATTTTATATAGAAACTAAATCCTGGCAAAAATCAACCCACAGATCAATTCACGATTTTATTTGTAAAAAAATAACTCTTATAGAAAACGAAATCGTAGGCACTAGGTCTTTAAGCTTCAGGCTCATTTAAAAGACAGAAGGAAAAAAATTGAATTGTTATCAACATAAATATCGCACAATCAACAAAAAATCACACAATTCTGATCACAAACGCAGGATATTTGGGGAAATTCGGCATTCACAAATAAGGGGATCAAATGCCTTGTATAAATGTCGGCTCGATAGCATCGGGTGTCGAGGTTTTGTTACGTCTGAATAACCACTGAAGTATACTATTTCTATTTGCATTTCGATACCACATAAACCCTATTTTGTTGTGAATGTAAATCCTATTGGGTAGTAACCTTATTTTGAAAATTCGATATTTTAGGCTTCTAAATCCTATTGGGTAGTAACCTTATTTTGAAAATTCGATATTTTAGGCTTCTGAATATCGAAATATTAAATGTGAAACCATTTGCATTATTTTGGTGAAATATAACAGAATATATTTTCGTATTCAAATGTTCTTTGTAAAGTTAAGAATTCCGAACAAGGGTGTAATGCGACTTGTGCCTGCCTGAAGTAGGCGAGAGAACCTTGGACAACTTATTAGTAATAAGTTATAGATATAAGTACCTCCAATAAAATTTCCACTACGTAGGTAACTGAATTTATTACAACATTCTAAGAATTCCACTTAATCAAAAGTAATGAAAATTTTATAATATAATAGCGACCTCTTGTGTCATTATAATATAATTTTTGGCCTTTTATACAAATTGACCAATCAGCTGATCCGAGTTTCTATCGAAACCTATTTATAGGGTTCCGTACCCGAAGGGTGCAAACGGGACCCTATTACTGAGACTTCGCTGTCTGTCCGTCTGTCACAGGGCTCTATCTCTTGAACCGTAATAGCTAGACACTTGAAATTTTCACAGATTATGTATTACTGTGGCCGCTATAACAACAAATACTAAACACAAATAAAAAGAAATGAAAATTAAAGGGGTCGTCATACAAAAATGTGTTTCTTCAGCGTTTTAAAACATTGTACGGTGGTACCTTCATGTACGAGTCCGACTCGCACTTGCCCGTTTATTTCATATTTAGATGGATGTTCCTTGGGAAAATTGTTCAGCATCATGAACTGAATCTACCCTTAAAATAGTTTGAGTATATTTTGTTAGACGTTATATATACTACTAAAAGTAAAATATAATATTAAGACAGAAAAAAAAATAAACTTACATGATTTTCAGCGAGCGTTCAAAAGCGAAGCTTGTCGGTAAATAGCTATCAAGTATGCACCACACACGTATAAGGCATATTGTGTCTTATCAGGTGTGATCAAGCGTTATATTGACACAACTCTTTGATTAAACTAATTACTGAGATTCAAAGTGCCGATAAAATGTACATGTACCAGATTTCGTGATAGGGCCGAGTCACATTACAGCGAAGCTTATTTAAATAAACCGGCCAAGTGCGAGTTAAACTTGCGTGAAGAGGGTTCCGTACAATTGATTGAATTCTTACAAGTTTTCCTGTAATTTACAAGCAATGAACTATATATTGTATTTTTTCCAAAATTTTAGGCTCAGTAGTTTCGGGGTTTCGTTTCGTTTCTTAGATCAGGGGGGGGGGGGGGGGAAGGTCAATTTTCGTCTTCTTTCATGAATATAAAAACAAAAATATATTTGAGATTCTCATAACAAGCCCTTTCCTTTCAATTTTTTTTTTCAATTTCCTAATTTATCCCCCGAAAATGACCCTTATTTTAAAAAAATATTTATTTACTTTGCACATATGTGTTTGGGTCATAAGATTACAACATTCTACCAAATTTCACCTGATTCGGTCCAGTAGATTATGAGCAAATTGACAGTGACAGACGGACGGACAGACGAGTGATCCTATAAGGGTTCCGTTTTATAATTTTTTGTACGGAACCCTAAAAATAGTTTTTGAAAAATTATTTTATGGTGTAATGTTACCTTGTTGTTACATTTTACATTGTATGTAAAAGAATAAGAGGTGGCAATATTGGTAAACTGTTTTGCTTAGAAACTCTTCGTTCATAAAATCGCATCTCCGAAAGGGTAAATTGTTGAAACCATTGATTGAAACATACCATATTAAGTATCATTTCAAAAACAAAGTTGTATGTAGGTATGTCTCTTTGTCTTTAAAAGTGTGGTTTTGGAGCGTACACTTGGATGAGAAGTTAACGTTGAAAAGTTAAATTTCACATCATTCGAGTTCCAAATTATCCACACTGATATTTATTTATTTAGTCGTATGTACTAGCTTTATTTTTACTGCTATACTTAATACAGATAAACTATTTTGGCTTTATCCCTAACGAGGTAGAGCGGGGAGAGCCTGGCGCCAACCCAAAAGCCTCGTTTAGCGTTATAGTGGCCTTAATTTTAATTTATATTCAGCCCTAGTGGTGGAATTGGATTGGAATCAAATTATATTAGGAATGATCTTTGCATCAGTCTAAGAAGAAAAAAAATATATCCAATTTGCATTAATTTATACGTCCCATTGTATTTATTTATTTATTTTTAAACTTTATTGTTTACAATGAAATTGTCTTATAATTGGCGGACTTAACGCTAAAAGCGTTCTCTCCCAGTCAACCATAGGGATAAACAGATAATTAGTTGCGGCGCAAAATAATTAAATAATTACCATTCCAAATAATACACATACATGCATATATACTCATAATAAAATTGAAAATATGATAATAATAATAATTACCATGTACCTACCTACTCAATTACCATTTTTTTTGTATTTATTATGATTAATTAACATAAACAGTTATGTTTTACCTTATGCCAAGCCCGTCGTCGTTTTTAGTTACATAAGTATGATTATATAAATTATTTCTCTTTAAGTGAATATTACATTGTATTCTTTTGAGAAAATAAAGATTCTTCCCGTGACAGCTGGTCACGTGATTAGCCCAAAAATACGTCATCCATTGGGATTGTTGCCACTATGTGTGATCAAAGTGCATTTTTTAATTTAACAAACCAATAAATAACTAATCATTCTGTATATTTTATTAATCACACGATATGCAAAATAGTCAAGTCAGTATTCTATTTTATATTCATTAACTAATTGAGAAAGTCCTTAAATTTACTAAAAAGTACAATCGGTGGTAACACTTTTCGTGACAATTGTGACGCAGTCTTGGGCGCGCGAGAAAAGAATACCATATTTTATTATACAATGCACGATCCATCTAAATTATTAATTGACACTATGATAATTTTTTATTTATTAATTTATTCAATTTTATTACAAAATTTGTAAACGGCGGACTTAAAGCCTTGTGCTTTCTCTACCAGCCAACCGACAGGTGGTGCAGAGACAAGTGGGGCCAAAGTAGGAGCAAAAATAATATTTCAATAATTACTTACTAAGTAGTTAGCCTTTGAACCTATATTTGCTAATAAATACGAGTATATATTGCAATAAATAAATTACGTATTCTACAAAATATTATACCTCGCCTAGTCCAACCCACTACAAACGCGGCAGATTCCGTAAGAGGTAGGTTACACTATTATTCTGGCATCAGTCAAGCCATCAGTCTGATCAGAATGATCGGAGAATGATCGTGTAACCCGCTGAATGACAGACTGATAGTCCTGACTGATGAAAAAAATTGTTTTGAATGATGAAATACTGATGGGGACTGATTGCGTAACCCGCTCGTATCATTCTCGCGTCAGTCACCGTACTTTAGTTAATTTAGTACTTCACACCGTACACCAATGTATATAAGGTTCATTATAGCTCTTTGCCGTACACGTAGACACTTTTTATCAGTCTGCTGTCATTCTGGATTGACCGTGTAATCGTGAAAAACATCCATCATTCTGGCGTCAGTCACGTCATCCCAGACTGATGGACTTGACTGATGCCAGAATGATCGTGTAACCTACCTCTAAAAACGCGGCAGATTCCGCGCACCGCGGCGGGGCGCGTTGCTAGTGGGTGAATCGCCTATATTAGCGCTACAAATGTGAGTCGGGCCTTTTACCTTAATTTTACTGGCATCCATGTACCGTGAAGACAGACACCTACGCCAGGTTTTCCCATTCATTCATATTCCCAAGAACATTGATAAGGGACTGTAGAGTGGCTTGTGAATGGTGTGGTAACCACAAGTCATTATCAATAAGTGCCCTTCATAAGTCCTGTCTAATAATAAATGTTTCAATGAATCTAATACTACTAAAATAGAAGTGATGATTCAGTGGGGTTTCACATTTCATTGATAAATATTTTCATGTAAGTATATAGGTACTTCTTCCTGCTAACCTAACATTTTAGCTTTTAATCGTGTTTGCGTTTATTTTGTAACTAATAAACATACTGGATGGATGATGGTAGTCAATACCGTCAGGCGAAGCCAGAGAGACTAAAAAAGGTATTTACTTATGTGAAAGTTTTTTTTGTTTTATAAAGAGCACTATCACGTCTTTATCCCTAATGGGACAGACAGAGCATGTTGGGCTATGCGGCTCTAAGCAGACAGAGCCCAGGGCCACAAGAATCAAAGGCCACTTTTAGCGTGATGGTGGGCGAGAAAGTGGAAAAAGAAATCAAAATAGTGATGAGTTGCTAGCCCCATTGCCTATTATTTAACATGACTCACATGTTTATCCATTCCCTCTATCGGCTTTTACGATCTGCGCGGGAAGAGAAGCAGCTGGTACATTCTAAGTTCTTTCTTTTCTCCCATACCAGCATGGAATAAACATAGAACTGCGATCTAAGGTATTCTTATTTCACTAACCTACGAGTATGTAGGCACAGGAAATGTGTGTGTTAACGCTAGTGTTACATTTTTAAGCTACCAAAGGCATCTAAGATAACATGACTGCAATTTAAGGATGCTTGCTTGCTTTTCCTAGTATGGTAGAGCTCTAAGTATTTATGCCACTTTTTGTCACCAATCGTATTGCGGACGACAATTCGAGCTGCTTAATATACGTAAGTATGATGCACATCTGGCCATTGATCTTCTCCATAAAATGCATGTGTGAAATATACTTACACACATATTCATAAAATATGTCTTCACCCCTACCGAGGTAGACTTACCTAAGGTTTTTCATTGATAAAAAAAGAAATTGAACTTAGGATACGAACAACACAAGAGTACTCCTTGGAATAAATTCCTAGTGATCCATAAATCAGATTTGCATTTGTTTTCCTTCAATAGCGGACAAGCAAGGTGATATGGTACACAAAGTGCACTTTGCGGCGCATACTGCACCTGTACGTTGTTTTGCCTTGTTAAGCCTGTGTCTAGTTTCACTGCGGGACTTGTGTTCAGCCACTAGGAAAATTCTAAAACTTGGGACAATACTGAGAGAGACTTTGACAATTCCGTATTCCCTTAATGGTGAAAGTAAGGATTGTGGCTCTATTATTTTACATGAATAATACTATGAAATTAAAGAGGAGTTTTATTATTTGATGTTTTTGTTGTTAAAATATAACAATTCTCACATAATTACTTCATAGATAAATCTATAAGCATACTTAAAAACCAAATTTCTCCCGTGTTCTTCGGGAGTGATATTTTTTAGATACATTAATATCTGTCTTAGGCATTAAGCTAGAATTTTTTTTCTGTGTTAAAAAGGCGTCAATCTATTTTACGTTTAAATATCTGTTACATTACACACTTGGGCAAAGAAACGCATAACGAATAACGATTCATTATTTTGAAAACGAGTTTAAAACAAAACAAACAATACTGATAATCTTGCTTTGTGTAAGTAAATCATACACTATAAATAACGTAGAAGTTAATTTCTGCGCTAAATCAGGTTTCAAAAGCTCCACATTTTAACACAAAGTTGCTACTTCCGTGAGGTTCGTTAAGCTTTCTTGCTCCGTGAAGAGCTTTGCCAGGCTTTGACATAAGTCACCTAACGCTGTAAGCAATAAAAGCACGTAATTATTTGTAAAACTTTTCTCAATAAACATTTTGGCAGATAAACTTGCGATTATTATATATTATTATTTTCTGGCGTACCTTTTACGGCATATAAACTTTAAAATTATACTAACGTATTTTAAAACATGAATATTTAAAATAAACTGCTTATAATTTGGTCTACTTTGAACTTAATTCGATAAATATTATATTTACTTAATTTTATAATTCCCAGTGGGTCAGATAGTATCAACAGTATTTCTCCGTCGCAATAATATCGTTACGGTTATTTACTGTTTCAATTTCTTGAATCCGTTGCATTCAGAAAAATAGGTGATTAGCCCGGTGTGTCCTAGTTAACTTTATTTCTATAATAAAAATTTATTTATCAGCAATTTTGTTTACTAATTGTAAACTGGCATATTTTTTCAATATGTATTAATATTTTTTTCCAAAACATTTATGTACCTAATTAGATATCATAAACTACATTTTGTGAATATGTATTTTTTGTACCTCCACCATCATTTATCTTTTGTCATTGATGTGTCGTAGACAGGATATATACGTGAGTACAAACAAAGCAACACGATACCTTTTGTGGTGAATCCACCTCACAAAGCCGTCGAAATGGGTCAGTAAGTGGTGAAACTGAACACTTCTAGTCTTTATCTAGATGGCCACACGTCGAAGCATGGGATGATATTTATAAATTACTATTTTCTAAGACACGTAGTATTTAATCATCAAATATCTAACGAGTATGTTAATAGCTAACACTGATTTTAGATTTTAGAGATGCTTAAAGGCATCTGACGTAGCTCAATGCTTATCCAGTGACAACGGTCTGTAGCTAGCTATCAAACGACTTTCCCAGCTTGTAGCCGGATTTGGTAGCTGGCTTCTAAATGGGAATACACACTAGTAAACTAGTGTTTAGGTTTCGTCACGATGTTTTCCTTCACATAAAGTGGTTGTAGATGAAAAGCACCATACATGAGTACAAACTCAGGGGTACAAGTCACGCCTTGTGAGGATTTATCTTGTGCCTCGCAGACGCACAACTAGTGCCTATACCTACACACTCTTTTAACACCTATAGACGTAAGATCATAGCCCGGTCAATTTAAACATCATCATTCATCATCATTTCAGCCGCATAACGTCCACTGCTGGACATAGGCCTCTCCCAAGGTTTTCCAAAATGACCGATCTAGAGCGGCCTGCATCCAGCGCTTTCCAGCGACCTTGGTCAGTTCGTCTGACCACCTTGTGGGTGGGTGTCCTACGCTTCGCTTGCTAGTACGTGGTCGCCATTCGAGAACCTTTTTGCCCCATCGGCCATCGGTTCGTCGCGCTATGTGTCCCGCCCACTGCCACTTCAACGAGCTAATCCGCTGGGCTATGTCCGTGACTTTTGTTCTCCTACGAATTTCCTCATTTCTGATTCAATTCCAATTTAAACATCCGAGGTTACAATAATTCGCACCCAGCTGAAAGTTGGTACGATTGTTCAAATACCATCATAATTTAAATCTAAAAAGTTCTAATCTGGCTCTTCTGGCCTTGTCGAGTGGTAAGAGCAGGCGAACACACACCCATTGACGTGTGCACGGCGGCACAAGAACGGGGGAGAGGTGCGTGGACGGGGAACGGGGACGCATATTGCGCGTACCCCGGAGAGATTCTGTTCTGTATGTAATAGAGATCTTACTGTCTTCTGTGATTGTATGTAATATCGTTTGAGAATCAAAGAGATGGTTGATTGCATATCAGATGACTCGTTTGGCTATAAATCCGAAACTCTGACATTTCCGTAGCAAACGCAAACTTGCTGATGAACTGTCGCTGGCATGTTGGGGTTGTCCACTCGCGAAATTTAATCCATCGGTTATTATACCAAGTATGATCATAAATCATATTTGATCCGGTAACTAAAGTCAAAGTGAATTAACTCTTCATTCAATTCTTTGCTAGCGACTTTTCCTAAAAGCTGTTGTTGTATATTTTAAAACCTTTAAGTTGACTATGTATTCAACAGTACAAATATGAGAAAAAAATCTTTTTGCTTTTTAATCCATATTTATAAGGTTAATAATGAACCAAAACTCTACACTGTGCGTGGCCCCACACGTACTTAGTCCATTTATTAAATATTTTCGTTCAGAGAAACAGAAAGACTAATGCATACCGACTTACGAATCCTAAATTATGCAAGTATATTACCAAATATTTTGTAATACTACTTTTCCTATCTGATGTAGAAAAATTACAAATAAGTGTTACTAAATAATAAAAAATGCTTTTTAGGGTTCCATACCCAAAGGGTGCAAACGGGACCCTATTACTGAGACTCCGCTGTCTGTCCGTCTGTCCATCTGTCACAGGGCTCTATCTCTTGAACCGTAATAGCTAGACACTTAAAATTGTTGACGAATTATGTATAACTATGGCTGCTATAACTACAAATACTAAAAATAAAAAAAGTTAAAAATTCAAGGGGGGTCGTCATACAAGAAACGTGTTTTTTCAGCGTTTTTAACTCGATCTTTATAATAGAATTAACTAGATGGAGAGAGTTGACATTCAGAGCCGACCCCAAATAGGGAGAAGGCGAGGAAGATGATGATGATGATGATAACTAGATACTTGAAATGTTCACCGATTATTTATTACTATGGCCACTATAAAACCAATACTAAAAATAAGATAAAATAAAAATTAAAGGGGGTCGTCATACAAGAAACTTGTTTCTTCAGCGTTTTAAAACATTGTACGGAGGTACAGAACCCTTCATGTACGAGTCCTACTCGCACTTGCCCATTTATTAATCTATAACGTTTCCACAAAAATAAATTAGGTAGGTATGCAAAGTAAGTCAAAGGCACATATACCACTATCTGTGTCTATCACAGATATGCTCCTTGTGGACGTACCCGCGTATCATGTAACACAGCACAGAGCCAATTTGCTGTCTGCAAACTTGGAAGGCTCAGTGAAAACCAAAAATGATGAACTGCCTTAGCAAAGCTTCGCACAAATGTACGACTTAGTAACTATACGTATCAGTTTCAATTTAAAATATTTTGTCATCATTATTTTTTTAAATAATCTCTTTATATCATTTAGACGATGATTCTTCATTTAGAAGAAAAAATTGGATGCTAGTTTAGGGTTGCTACACACTTATTCGGCATTAATCGGCAGATAAGATCGCCGGGCGGTAAGATCGAATATATGAATGTTCGGGGCCAATATAAATGCTTCGAGACTTGGCTTTGTTGTTCGACAAAAACTGCCTAACTTATAGTTTAGAAGTAAAAAACAAATCAAGTTTATTTCAGTTTTAGATCTTTTTTATCTTAGGAAATGTTTGATTTTATACAAAAAGAATTGTATAAGCTTGAAATAAAATCTGTTTGAAAATTTATTCAAACATAAAATTACTATTCTCATACGAACAGTCTCAAGCATTAGAATATAACAATATACTTATACAAGTCACTTGGAATACGATACAATAGCATTGTGGAATGATTTTATGCGAAAGTAAGCCTTTCAACGTATTATAGTGGCCTTTAGTTGAACCCACTTTAGACGATACCGCAATACTGAGATTATAGGTAAACGAGAGCTTTTAGATATTCTACATTTCTTTCAAATAAACACTGAACATAATATGCGACAGTTGAATAGAAGTCCGCAAAATTACTGAGCTGATGCAAACTGATGCACTGTAAACATTCGTAGGTTTCTGAAAGTTTACCGAACAAAGTACTGTAAAGACATCTGCGGGTAGATCTTTTCAAAACACAATATTTATTTGTTTATTTATTTTATTTATTAATATGAATATGATGACTAGCAATAAATAAAACACAACAAGATAGTTAGGAAGATAAAACTTCTATTATTTAGTGCCGTCTCAAGCCGTGTGGTTCCCGGCAGAGTGGAATAGGACCAATACATCTCTTCCTGTGGATGTCGTAAGAGGCGACTAACGGATTAAATACAAACATCTCGTGCTAAAATTCAATTCCCAAGAAGGGTTATCCTCGGGCAGCGGCCGGTTGTAAAACTTCTCGCACAAATACGTTCCCAAAGAGGGTTGACGTCAGGCAGGCGGCTGGTTGTAAAACTATCGCCAAATCATTTAAACTGTACCGGTTATTTCTTCTCCATTTCACAAGGTCTTTGGCATCCTTGGGTGACCATTGACGTGAATATTATATTTGGAGAAGAAAAAGCGGGAAAGCGCACCCTGGGCTCCGAAACAGCACAGATGAGGATGTAACCGGGAATGCGCTTAGACGAAGAAGAAGTAATGCAAATAGTAATGCGTACTCTCGCCAGGCCACAGAGCTGTGGTCTGTGAAACAGTACTATGAGAACGAGATGTCTCCTTTTTAGTTCTGTTATAAAGTTGACAAAATTATTCAAAGTGCTACTTAGGACCTTAGGTACCCCATGTGTTATAAATCATAATCAATCTCTCTCTCTCTCTCTCATCTCAGCGTGTTCCCAGTTTCATCCACAGCTGTAATGCTGTGAAGCCCGGGGTCCGCTTTCCTGCTTTTCCTTCTCCACTTCACACGGTCTTGAGCATCCTTCATTGTGAGACCATTGGCACGCATATCATCCCTGACGACGTCAAGCCAGCATTTCTTGAGTCTTCCACGTCTGCCGGGCCCCGGCGGAGGTGGCATGGCTATACATTTGTTTCCCACGTAACTTGCCGGTTTCCGCAAGACATGACCAAACCAGCGTAGGCGGCCTTCTTGCAGTTGGTCTGCTATGTCACGGACATGAAGGCTGCCGCGGATGCGGGTGTTTCTCACGTGATCTCTCCGTGATACTCCGCATATCCAGCGCAACATTTGCATCTCCGTGACACGCAGTCCCTGCTTGTGTCGCTTTAGCAATGGCCACGCTTCACTGCCATATAAAAGGACAGGTCTAATGATGGATTTGTAGACCTGTCCCTTTAACCGAACCGGCATTTTGGGGTCACAAATGACACCAGTCACCTCCCGCCACTTTGCCCATGCGGCAGATATACGGGCTTTGACGTCGGCATCGATGTCTCCGGACGCGTGAAGTACAGATCCCAAGTATTTGAACTGGTCCGTACGCTTGACCAAGTTTTCGCCTATGCGTACGGGTGGGGATCTGTAGAGTTGCATGCCATGTATTCAGTCTTCGCTACATTTAGCTTAAGACCGCCATTTTCAAGAGACTCTGCCTCTGTCCGCATCCGCCAGTGCGATATCATCCACATACATGAGCAGCAATGGGGGTTGCTCGTGTGTGTCTCTGATGCTGTTCGACACTTCGTCTAATATCACACTGAACAGGTAGGGACTAAGGACCGAGCCTTGGTGGACCACGATTGTAACGGGGAAGGGTTTGGTGTCACCAACAGCAGTCCTAACCATCGACTCGGAATTGTGGTACATGTCGCGGATTATGGCAGTATAGATCTCTGGCACCCCTTTGACCTCAGTGCCTACCAGATCATCTCTCGGGGAATACAGTCAAAGGCCTTCTCCATATCGTCGCTTAGGTAACAATACCGCGTAAGTCAAATTTGAAAAGTTTTAAGGAGAGTTGGATAGATATTTTCGACGCACATCCAATGACGTCATTGGATGTGCGTCGAAAATATCTATCCAATGACATATAAAACGTCATGTGTCATTTTTTTGACTTACGCGGTATTACCTAAGCGACGATATCTAAAAACAGGAAATGGAGAGGCGTATTCTTTGCCCTGTATTTCTCCATGATGACCCTTAGGGCAAAAATAGGGTCCGTAGCGCCTAGGCCGGGGCGAAATCCATACTGACACTCCGAGACTGTACTCTCCTGTCGGAGCCGAGAGTCTATTATCCTCTCGAAGAGCTTCATGGTGTGGGACATGACCTTTATACCGCGGTAGTTACTACACTCTTGCACCGATCCCTTTCCTTTAAAGACTGGAGTAATAATACTCAGCCTCCATTGGTCAGGGATTTTACCGGTGAAGAGTATGCGGTTGAAATGGTTTGTTAAGATGCCCACACCATGGGGTCCCATAGCCTTCCAGGATTCGATTGGGACTCCATCGGCTCCTACAGCTTTCCGGTCCTTCATGCAGCGAAGAGCTGAGTGGACTTCCTCAGGCGTTATTGGTGGCACTAGTCCTTGATTAAGAGGGAGGTCCGGTGGCTGCACCTCTTTATGCTGCTGGTTTAGCAGCTCGTGAAAATACGAATAATATAATAAATCATAATCAATCACAGAACAAAATGGTTTAGGTTAGGTTAATTTTTGGTCAAAAATTACTATGAAATTTAGTACGTTGGTTCTAGTACTACGTACTAAATGTCATCGAAATTTTCAAAGCAGAAAATATATATGCTAGTTATCTTTTAAAAGCTTCGTTTTATCGGTTTTTTTCATCGAGCAAAGCTCAATTGCGCAGGTTTTAAATAATTTAAAGAAATAAACTTTTTTTCATTACAGACCAACTCAAAGGAATTATTTCAAGCGAGGTTTAAGCGTTATGCAGACAATGTAAGAAGTTTAAAGTGCAGTTATTCTTCGTCGGAAACCCCCTAAGTTGGTAATACCGGTGAACAATACATAAATAATATTGGCCGTGCAACTTTGATAATTGTAAATAATTGCATGGAACTTTGCAACTTGGCAAATTTTATTCCTTTATTAGACAAGATATAAGTTTGAAAAACTATAATCCGACTACGGAAAAAGTCTTAAGAGGGCATCTGATGCTGATAATCTAAATTTTTCACCCGCTTCCTCACACACAAATTTATACTCTAGCCGAAGCGAGACAGCGAGTCATGCGGGGATGGAAGAATTGCGGCAGGCTGGTTTACACGCTTCTGGTTTTTTAGGTTTATTAGAAGTAAATTTATTTAAACTAGTAGTTCGCCGCGAACTTAGACCTCGCGATTTTTTATTAATATTTCAAAAACTACTGAACCGATTTTGATGCCCAACGAACTTGAAAATTCTATTGATATTTGTTAATGACTGGAAAACTGGGAATCTGAATTTTGGCGATAAATTAAAAGCGGAGACGAAACTTGTATGACTCAGTGTATTTCGAACCAAGACAAAAAATACCTAATAAAAATGGGACACAACTTATAAAAATGGAAGATGGCGGTGATGAAACTGCTAGGCGCTTGAACAACATTTCCTACATGCCTACCAAATTTCATCAAAATCGGACCATCGGTTCGGCAGTTACCGCGGAACAAACATACATACATACTTACAAACAATGTGTTTTCGCCCCAACTTGAATTATAGCCTTCGCTCGCTTCGCTCGCTCGGTCAATTGCTAAAAAATAACATTTTACTTTGATCCAAGGCCCTTATGTGCCAACAATAAAAGTAAATAGTGGTCATAAGTATATTTTCGGTGTTTAGTGAAGCATTCCATCCCATTTTATTTACCCCGTAAAATTCTCACGACCTTACATTTTGCACCGAGTATTTTCCTCAATAAAATCTAAGGCTGTTCCAATACAGTGGGGAATTTACCAACAAAACAACGTGTGTATTATTTTGAATTCCCTTTTTATTGTGAAAACATTTACAAACTTATTTTATATTACGTCATTTTTAGATTTCGGCTCTTTTCGGAGTATCTGTGTGTAAAGATATTTTTTTGACTAATAAACTTTTATTAGACGAGTCATTAATATTCCATGTACCTACCTATTTGTTGTTTGTTATGTTTTAATATCCATGTATGATGATTGCATACTCATATACCCACAATTTATAGATACATGTGTGTCTGCTTTTCCATTTAAGTACTGCCTTTACCAGTTTTAAAACTGTTAAAAGGTGCTGCTAAAATATAAGGGCGGCCATCTTGGATCCAAAATCTGAATTTTGCGGGGTATTTTACCTCACTTTACAAAATTTCGGACCACTGGGAAGTCGCGGTGACGCGTTATACACGAAATAAGTTTTTTTTTAATTAAAAATTACAAATTCGATTTTTTGACCCAAACTTCCCCAGTTGATTTCCAGCGGCCATCTTAGATATGCAAAAACTAAAAAAAAAACAGCGCTTACTGGTAAGTGTATTCTAGCTATAATAATTCAGTCCAAAATAAAACAAAACATAACGGACAGTTATTTTAGTAGGTATCCATAGCTCACAAAATATAATAGGTACTAACAATAAATCTAAACCAAATTGTGCACAATCTCAAAAGACATAAACCTTTGAAACCATAAACAAATTCATTTGCTTCAAACAGTTGGAAATAAAACCGCATTTCCTTCTGTTCATCAGTAGATGTCAATTCGGACATTTTATTATACATAACTTTAGATATAATTACTTCTTTTTTTTAAAGATCTTAAGTAGATCTTAATGATCATAATCTACATAGCTAAAAGACCGAATGTATGTATAATAGCCAAACTTGTACTGCTATAAAACGGGCTATTACATAAAATAAATTATTAAACCTTCGATGGTACTAAAGGGAACCATAGATTCCACATAGTACCTAATAAATAAGAGCAGATCCTAAAATACCACGGAGCAACAACACCTAATGAAAATATAATCCAAAACAAAATGCCGCAGTTTACAAAGACTTTTAACATTTAATTAATAAATTTAATAGATGTTTGTCCAAAAATAATACAAGAAAAAAAGAACTGAGTAACTATAACAAGTGATTTTAGTATTCAACATGCAGTAATAAATCTTTCTGACTAAATTTGCACACCGGTGATAGTGAAGTGTTTGGAGTTACGAGTATATCTAGTAACACAAGTTTGGCAAAAAAAAATTTAATTAAAATATTCAAAATAAGTAATTACCTACTGTATTTTCAACATCTATATATACTCAATACAAGTACTAACATATCTAATGAGAAAAATATATTTGTAGTGAAAACAAAATATATTATAATGTCTAAATCATTTTAACTATGGCAGACCAGTTGTTATTGGTTTTACTTGTATTTAGTTTTATTTCCTTTTTTTAATTTCTTTTGAAATCACTAGGAGATCAAAAGAAGGTAAAAATAAAATACGCCATTATTTTGTTTTACCACATTGCAAACAACGCGAAGGAAGACATTGTTCTACAAAGCATTGTGGCTGACAAGCGAGACTTTATCGGAACTCAATCGGCTTGGATGCCTCGTTTTAAGTCTGTGTTAACTGAATTTTGTTTGCTTTTTTCAATGATTCTTTATTTACTTGGCAGAAATCATAATTACCTATGTAGATAATGAATGTAAGATATCAATTTAATTGAAGAACTTTTTATTGAATCCTATTTATTTCTCCTTATTTTTAGTTTTGGTACTTAATGAGGCTCTGTTCGCACGGTACGGGACGTAGCTCTCTAACAGACGAGCGTGATGTGTATATATGCACGTGACAATTCGCGACACATTCATAGGTCGCCGACTGTCGCCGTCCGTCCCCAATCATCGCGGACCGTTGCCGACTGATCATGATCATGATGATGTAAATACGAGTATAATGCCATATCTACTAGTATAATTGACAAACATAAAATAATTAAGAATACTATTTTGGGCGAAGCGTATGTCAGTATACATGGACTTCTTGCGATTAAAATGATGATGTCTAACTGAATCTTCGACGATTTTCCTAAGAAATTCTTTTATTTCTAAACGGCGGCATTGCTGCTTAGCAATGAAACAAGACTTGGAGGATTATTTTTTTATTAAGAGACATTTAAACATTTCTTCAACTCACAACTTTTCCTTTATTTGTCAATACAATCTGGTTTATTTTGGAGTCTCTGCTAACGATATAGCCAAAACTACTTTGGGTACTTTTAAAATATTGTGTTAAAAACACAACCAATTTCGAAAAATCTGTACAAAAAAGTTCGAATCCAATCAAAATTAAGTTAGCCTTTCGTAATGAAAAATGTGGGCTCGTATATCTCAATTTAATCTCGACATCGTGTGTTTTTTTAATCTATGTAATGCCTTCGTAATGTCCAGATTAATATAGTACCTACACAGATTACAATTTATTTCGTAATGTAAATATTCATAAATTGTTAATTTTCTATGAATTGCGAGGAAATTGCGAAATATTTGTTGTTTGTTTAAAAAAAAGCAAAGTTAAGAGATTCTTTGATAAAACCAAGTATCTACATATTGAAATGTTGTGACTTTTTGCATTGATTTAGAGTGTAGCGATGACTCGACTTTAGTTAAAACCTAACTTATATTTATGTGATAATATTAGTGTTATATACAGGATTACTGGTATCTAAAGCATAACTTTCTATAGGCGAATTAGGTACATCAAGGGTAATAATTTTGTTCTATGACTTTTTTTATAATTTGATATTTTTTTCATACACAAATAAACAAATGAGGATAAAAAAATCGTTAAACTTTTATAACAAACTGCATCATCAGTCAGTTTTAATTTAGCTAATATTTATTTATTTATTTACACTTTATTGTACACTCATACAAATGTAATAGTACAACAGGCGGACTTAATGCTAAAAGCATTCTCTAACAGTCAAACCTTTGGGTTGATCGGGAGAGTTTATGTGGGTGTAACACATAATAAAAAATAACAATAAAAAACTAAATAAAATTTTAAACTTATAAATAAAATATAAAGAAACATACTAAATATAAATATTATAATAATACTATACCTATATATTAAAAACATACAAACGAGCAATAAATATATACATATCTCTAAATACATATTATACAATCAAGTCTGTCTCATATTTAATTGAAAATGGAGGTGTCTAAAAATTCTAATTTTAAAGGAGTCGCGGCTAGGAGCCCTTCTGATGGACTCAGGGAGAGCATTCCAGAGTCGTACAGCAGTGACAGAGAAAGAGTTATCGAAAAAACCTGAATGGTGAGAAGGAATAGCTAGGGTAAGAGTATTTGAAGAACGCAGGGACCTCTCATGAGTAGAACTTAAAAGTTGGAAACATGATTTGAGATACTCAGGGGCCTGGGGATTATTAAGGATATTGTACAGCTGACAGAGAATATGTTGGTTCCTGCGTTGACGAATTGGCAGCCAATTGAGCTGAGAACGAGATTGGGAAACGTGATCGTATTTGCGCAAGCAGAAGATAAACCTAATACAGTAGTTAAGAAGACGTTCTAATTTATTTAGTTGTTCCTCGGTTAAGTCCAGATAATGTGTTATCTGGACTTATCTTCAGCGTAATCAATTATGGGGAGAATTAAAGTTTGTGCTAGCATGGTTTTTGTTTTCTCAGGCAGAAAGTTTTTCAAGCGCTGTAAGTAGTGAAGACTGGCAAACACCTTTCTGATTTTTAACATACAGCTAACATTTTAGTTTGGTTAGTTTTAATTTAGTTAATTCTTAGTTTTTATTTAGTTAAAAGATGGATACAAAAGAGAGGTAGACCGAGGGCGAGATGGGCAGACGATTTGCGTGCATTTGATAAGGAATGGAAAGTGAAGACCAAGGATAGGGAATGGTGGAAGGAAATAGGGGAGGCCTTTGCCCAGCAGTGGGACATAAATGGCTAATAAAAAATATAAAAAATCTTAGTTTAACAGAGTATTGTTATTTTTGAAAAAAAAAAGTTATTTTTTATAGATAGCATTTTACGTATGTTGTATATCAATTTTAAAGCAGATTAGTTGAAACATAAATAACAAATTTAGACGATGGATTTGCAAATGTAATATAATATGTAAATCGAAGGATTACCACGTAACAAGGTGTCGACGGGTGATGGATGAATTTTATCCCTCATACTCTACCTCATACTCAATAGAGGACACATTTTTATTATAGGTTCAATAAATATACATATGTCACATGTATACGAACAATATAAAGTTTTTAATAACTAATCCTAAATGAAATGTATTATAAACCTTAATCTTCCTTTGAATTCTTTAGTACTATTACGTTGGTCATTCTCGTTTTTTTCGCAAGGTACCTAATTAACATATCACCTTTTTTCCACTTAAAAAAGCGACACGTTAATTAGGCGATGAACAAAACAAGACATTGTATAGTCAAGTTTTTTTATATTTGGTGTTGATCTTGTAAAAAAGGAAGTGGAAAAAAGGTGACGCGTTAATGAGGTAGCAAAAAACAAACTGGAGAATAAACCATGTATTCTGTGCTTTAACTGAAATAAAATTGAAAAATAAACTTTTGTGTTGTATAAAGTGTGCTCTCTTTTTAAACCAAAAACTTGCAGTTACACAATTTTTTATAGGATAGTCTCCTTGACTACATTACCAGAATATTATACTAGTGCTTTTCAATTAAGCACAAATATTTTAAAGGGTTGTTTCAGTCATCATTTTGAATAACTTTGCCCAATAAATGTAAATGGGAGATACGAAAAAAAAAAAAAATGCTGCCACTGTGGCGTACATATTTCCCAATATCCGTTTCCCAATGTAGGTACAGTTCAAAGATAGTTCCGAACGTGTCAGGTCAACGCTTCACAAGTTGCGGCTCTCTATTGGGATTCCAATTTTGGAAAGAATATATGCTCCTTAACTGAATGAAATAATTCCCATTGCTATACACTCATATTTTAATAATTTTGACGTAGCATATTGAGGGTAAGTATATTTTTCTGACAATTTTGATTCAGCTGTATGCTATTATTATATATTATATTCCATATAATAAAATATAATAAGTTAAAAATGCTTAAAACAACCTAAGATCTAATGAATTAAAGAGCTGCGATAAAGCGTTGGTCTTTTATCTTTTAACTAGTCACGCGTGGTTAATTTTTAAAGCGCCGCGCCGCGCAATTTTATTTATCAGAATGCCAGACACGTTCTGTTGTTGGTTCTTTGCCATAGAGGAAAAGAAAAACACTAATATTTTTGTTTTTAATTTTTCATCCGATTTCATTTTCTTTCCATTTACCGTACGTACGGTAAATGGAAAGAAAATGAAATATTTAATATTATTAAAAACCAATAAAAACGCGCAATCGTTGTCTTTGATTTAAATAGTAATTTTATTATGGAACTATTAGGTTATTTTTACTTATACTATTTTTAATGTGAGTAATTTCTTAATGAGGCCGATTTAAATAAGTATGAAGTTTACGTACAATATACATATTTAAATATAAAGAATTACACACAAGAAAAAAGTAATGAAACGATTCTAATGGCTGGAAAATGTATAAGATGTGGTGGTCCTAGAAAAATATTTTCATAGTACTTCTTCAGTGAAAACGCCACTAAATAAAGGTTAGTAACTGACTGTTAAACTCTGATTAGGTATATGTAGGTATTCTACTTTCGTTATAGGTATATATTTGCTTTTTCTTATAGATGGATATGAAAAGAAGAATGTGTTACACGGTGTACGGTAATAGTTTTATCTCGGGCGATATACTTGAATCCCTCGCTTTACTCAGCATCCGTCTTTTCGCTCTGGATTCAAAGTAGCGCCCTCGCTTTAAAACTTACGCCTTGTAGCACAATCTACTATTTTATTTTCTAACACATAACTATTCATTTTAGGGATAATAGTGTTTAAAACTAGACTAATTTCTTGTAAAGAGAAATATTTTTTTCATAGCTACAATACGAGTACAACTGTGAAAAATAATCAACAAAACGAATATCAAATCCGAATATATGCAAGTTGAAAAATCTAAAATATGTGAATCACAATTTATAATGAAAACGTTTAAAAACTAACTGTTACCCCAAAATTAACTTCATCTAAAAGTATATTCACAAGTCATTTAAGGAATAGACGCGAATTCATTACTGTTAATATAATTTATATTTCATACAATAATCGTTTACGCTACGTTCAAGTTTAAAAGTTAATTTCTTATACAATAATGAAACACCCATTGCGTACAATTGGGGTTTGAATTAAATTTCGACTTACGGTTTGTCGAAAGTCTCAAAACACTTTCAATTAAATAATAATTTCTGTACTTTTTGTTCCGAAACCGAGAAAGCGCGAGGGATTTCACAAATTTTTCACCTAAGCTCTTAACCGACGACAATTTAATGAGTTTTGTATTCAATAAGAAGTTTGGGAACTCTTGTTTGGTTTTCATTTTAGCTAATTCTGGCCTCTGCAAGAAAGGTAAGCAAAACTTTTTATCAGTGTCTACCGCTGTTTTTGGCAACGCACAATTTCCACTGAATCGCCCTGAATTTATGAATAAATATTTTCAAATTCAAGCCATCCTTCTCTGAAATTCTCTTCCAGATTCTATTAGACGAGCGCCTAGTCGTTACGCTTTTAAACGGGCGGTTCATAAACGGTTTCTCCAAGAAGTCTCTTCTTCTCGTCGTGTCCCTGCGCAGTAATTAGTATTCATTCATATATGTATTTATCTATATTTTTATAGATAAATACATTATGGATTATATACATTATTATCTATATTCTATATTTATAGATACATTTTAATTTTGTTTACACACTCTGTCGCACCACCCAAATTATTTTATATATATATATAATAATAAAACCATTTGGCGGAGCTCTGATTTTTATACGAAGTACTGAACTTACACCAAAACTTAAATTGTTTAATCTAATTATAAAAAAGTGTTCAGCATTGTTCACCTTTGCTGAGAAAGTTGTAGCAAGCTCTGTTTACTGAATTATGAATAATTAATCGTTTATCTCTGCATTTTTTTCTTTTAGATTTATATTTGCTTTAATCAATTAAAAAATCTTCCTTCTGACAACTGCATTGTTTTGGAGTTCATTCATTAAAACAATTCACAAAGAAAATAAAGAGAGTTTTTACGGGATAGGGAATCTCAAGCTGAACCCCAAGATCACATAGTACTAGTTTCTGTTACTTTAGTCGAATTTTATCATCAGCAGGAAAGAAAGCTAGTGTACATTTTTTGTTTTAAATATTTAACTTACTAGAACAGAAAAGAACCATTAAAAAAAATCGTAGCTCCAACACACGTATCTATGTCCGAGCCTACGGATTTCTTTAACTTCATCTTTATCTTAGCGCGTTATCTTAGCTGGTGTTATTTCGAAGCGGGGTGAGCTTCCCGTTTCTTTTCTCCAAATATAATATACATGTCAATGATCATCCCACGATGCCAAAGAACTTGCGAAGTAGAAAACGAATTGGCTGTAGTTTTTACGACCTGCCGCCTGCCTGAGGTCAACTCTCTTTGGGAATATTATGGATTTCTTTAACTGTTGCGTAAAAATCATTTACACTTATACTACCTACAATTACTACATAGTGGATCAAAATTTCATTCCCGTCACTTCTTCGACTTGCTAAATGATTTATATCCAGTAACTGCGTTATAACTTTGTCTGAAAGGACGTAACGCGTACTACCGCTGCGTGCCCAACTTAATAGATAATAGTTACAATCTATTAGGAACTTTGCAACTGTATAAGTTAAGTCAAATTTGAGCGAAGATACAATATCCATGCCTATTTGAGCAAATAGTGTCAAAGATGGGGGAACAGAAAGGCCGTATATCATTTCATTTCATTTTAAAGCGCCTATCGCAGCTGAATTCGTTTTCCCAGTGTTTGACTGATAGAGCGGTTTGTTAACTACTTTATAAAATACCATCTATTTTCTTGATATTTTTGTTAAATGCGGGATAAGAAGCTGCTACCACAAATAATGTAAGTTCTTACAATAATAGACGACGACCGTAGCGTAATGATTAACTTGCTAGTCCGTCACTTTGGAAGTTCTGGGTTCGATCCCAGCCAGGGCAAGTTGGCAAATGGCCTTTTTCAAACTGTCCTGGTCTTGGATGTTTATATATAAATATATATTTATCTATCATAAAATAAGTTTCGTTGAGTTAATATCACATAATACAAGCATATTAACTTACTTTGGGAATAGCTCAATCCGTGTGATTTGTTCCTATAATATTAATCTATTTATTTAATATGCGGAGTTTACTTCAACTATACACTAAGTACAAGTTTTGTAACGATTTTGAGAAACGTGAGAAAATCAATTCTCACTTTTTAAAAGGAAAGTCCATTCCTGGCGGGGTTCCCCCAACCGAACATCTTTTTTCGCATTGCACTTTACTGAACTGGGTATAATAACATACTGAACTGGGTTTCTTTCGGCGTAATCTTCCCAGCAGTGGTCGTTCCAAAACGCTAGTAGTTTGTAGCTTTTGCACCTTAAATAATAAAAAAAATAATCTTCAATAAGTGATATATTTAAATTAGTGATATACATTGAATAAAAAGAATTGATTTTGACTTTGCATTCAGTTGCTTAGAGCTTGTTCAATATCAGCTAAATGAGCCCTAAAATATTTAATTAAATGTAAAGAAATAAATAAAATTTGTCTCATTAGTAACAAAAACGTCACTCGTAAGTCATGCTTTTTATTTTTTGCTAATAAAATCTATTACATGAATTACGTTTTCGGTGTTATAGACACAACCAACTGAACTTATTGGCAACTAGTGGATACTGACCAGCCGCCAATAATTGCTTTGACCCAATACGATATGTTCTGAACAGAAACTAAGTCGGGGCAAATTGATTGTGGTTTTGCGTAGTTTTTCCCCTAATCCATATAAAGTGAGATAGAAAGTTTAATTTCAACATTGCATTTTACTACGCACATTTGCAAAAAACGGCCACTTTTGGCAAATGTGCGTAGTAAAGCTTAACGTTCTCATTATAAACTGTAAACAATAGTTCATAAAATACTTTAAGATTCCCTAATCTTGTCAATAGACGATATGACTAGCAACTCATCTCTATTCATTTTCTCCCATGTTTTTATTTGATTCCCTTTTATACGTCCAACATGGCTGCCAGTGGTTGGTTCTGCCAGCCTTAGGCTCTGTCTACCTCGTTAGGTATTAAGACATTATATTAAACCCGTTTCTGTATTTTTGTCGTGACGTGTCGTGAAATTTCCACTTCATAATGTTAAGAAGTTCAAACAATCGCCGTATATACTCGTACCTGCCGTTCCTTGCGGCAAAACAATAGGTAACGAACGTCGACGGAGGCCCGAAAGGAATATTTGTCATTACCTTCATACCTCGTGGCGAGGCATTCGTGTGAATGTACCTTTGAGCAAACGAGGCATATTTTCATGGGCGTAGCTACGGAGGAAATAGGGTGGACACCTTAGAAACCTTTTATTTCTAGATCAATCGATACATTAATTGGTCTTATGATGTGAATGTACCCTTGAAAGCTTCACACTCCTAAAGTTTAATAATATAGATTGATTTATCCGACTTAGGCCGAAACTCAGAAAGACTAAAATATAGATAGATAAGGGCAAATACCGGTGTGGTTCCGGGTTAGAATAGGACCACTTCATCTCTACCTGTGAATATCGTAAGAGGCGACTAAAGGACTTAACACAAACATCTCATGCTACAATTGCATTCCCAAGGAGGGTTAACGTCGGTCGGCGGCCTCATGTACAACTTTCCGCACAAATACATTCCCAAAAGGATTGAAGTCAGGCAGGCGGCCGGTCGTACAACTATAGCCAAATCATTTACACTGTTCCGGCTATTTCTTCTCGATTTTGCAAGGTCTTTCGCATCGTTGGGTGACCATTGACGCATGTAATATTTGGAGAAGAAAAAGCGGGAAAACGCACCCTGGGCTCCGAAGCACACAGCTGAGGATGCAACCTGGAACGCGCTTAGACGAAGAAGAAAAGATAAGGACAAATCACTCAAATTGACCTAGCCCCAAAGTAAGATTAAACTTGTATTATGGGATACTAACTCAATAATACTATATTTTATAATAAATACATAATATATAGAAAAACATTCAAGACATCATCATCCAATTCAAGATCAACTAAAATTGACTACCAATGTAGAAAGGTGTCGTGCTTCTCGAATCAAAAAGATGATCAAATGCAGAAAAGTGACACCAGCTCGAAACTGGTTGGTAAATATGCCGAGCTGCGAACGCGAAAATCGAGTATTTCGACTTCGCAGCCATCAACATCAACCGGTAGTCATAGAATTCAAGAAAAAAAGTAATGTAGCCCGACTTTTAACCACTTATTTTTATCATTATTTCATTTATCTTTAGTAATTTTATGACGTCTTGGTATGACGCCACCCATTCTACAGAAGTTCTAGAAAAAGAATGAAAATATTTATTTATGGTAGCCTCAGAAAGTCAGATCAAGCGGGACCTCTTGTGTTACAGGCAACTTAGGTATAGGGTAACAACCTACCATCAACATTTCAACACTATGTAGTGTATATATGTATGTAACCAAGTGCGCCTCAAGAACTTAATCATTATTTAGCACTAGTTTAGTGCGTCCTGCAAAAGCATTGCCCCCTCTAAAAAAAATGTTAGTTACGCCGTATATGGAGCACCTCACAACTGAAGACTGGAATAGAAAAAAAATTACTAGAAAAATATTGTATGATAACAATTACTTTTAGATCAAGTTTAATTTTACAAAAACTTTGAGATTAACAGGCGATCGCACATCAGTAATTACTACCTAACAAATTCTGGACAATACAAAAAGTATTTAGTATTAGAATATTATCAAATTGATTTTATTAAATAAGGTTTATTAACCTTATATTTTGCCACAAAATTTAATCGACATTCATGTCTTTCATGATATTAAATAAAGAATAAGTATATTTCCTTATATTTATTGACACAAATTCTAATAAAAACGAATAAGAAATATTATCCATTAAAAGGAGATAAAAGTAACAAAAAGTAATAAAATAAACTCCTTTGTACAGAAATTAACTGGCGAACACTTCGTAGGCGGCTTCAAATTCCAAAGCGATTTCTTTTTAATTACACCTTTTAGATAAAGTACGTTCTTTTATTTCAAGAAAATCAAACCACATCTACTATATAAAAACTTACATATAATTTTGTTTTAATAAATATTAGTTCATTAATTAATAATAATAAAATTTTCTAGGTACATTAAAATGCAATTACTCTAAAATACGATACAGCGTCTCCGGTGCGAAGGTGCCCAAAATAATGGCCGCGTTACCGCGCTGGATTGCTATGGCCATCCTTTGCACCAGAAACGAGCCAGAGCGGGAGTCCGGATTCTCCGCAATGCGGTGCCCGATCTCTCTATAATTAATTAAAATATATGTATATAATATACCTACTCGTGCTTTCGAAATGGGACATCAAACAAACATGTTTTTTATATCATCAATAATTTGTAAGCAAGGAAGAAAAAAAATGCTAGTTGCTTATCTTTCCTCACTAGTCGCAGAAGTCGATCAATAATAAAATTCTTCCGAGTTTAATAGTAGCCTGACATTTATTTTCATTCTGTTCTCCACCATTTTCCTAAACATGACTTTAGAGTCTTCGAACCCCTAGCTCTGATTCTTATCCTCTTTATATAATACTCTACTCAAGAAACTAATGACCTCTGTAAATATTATGGAGTCATTGCTATTTTTATAAAATGTACACTAAGTAAAAAAAATAACTTGACTAAATTGTATTTTAGCACTTTTTACCCTTATTATCATTATTACCATCATTTCGTTTATCTTTGGTAATTTGACGTCTTGGTATGACGCCACCCACTACAGAAGTTCTAGGATAAGAATGAAAACATGATTTATATATATATGACGGGACGAAGTAGAATGTAACTCTACTTCGAAACGTTAGACAAAACAATAAAAAAGGTTTGTGCTTAGTCCCGTTATATATATATAAATCATGTGTTCAAAGCGCGATAGTTTAAAAACCAATAAGAATTAAATCATTTCTTCAGGAGTCTTATATCAAGCACAATATCCATTCAAAACTCCCCAAAAATTCTATTAACAACATAAACAAAGTACGAGTAACATCCTCTGAAGTAAACATGAAAATTATCATTTCCCATTTAGCAATTTTCCATGAATGAATTATGGAGCAGGACATTAATATTGAATCCAATTCTAAAATCCTCATTACTATTTCCGAAGCCAGCTTTGTCAGCAACAAATACCTAAAAGTTTAGAAATCTCATTAATCAAATAGAAAATAGTTTATCCATTCGATTTATTTTTCACATACATACAAAATATCACGCCTGTTTCCCACACACCCGTAGGCAGAGACCATTGCCCTCCACTTGGACTATCGACCTACGATCTTAACAGAAATTTCTTGTTCATCTCACTTATCTACACACATCACTTCATCTACAATTCCGGGTACTTTTGACCTCTCCTTTTTAAGAATACTAAATAAATAGGAATTATTTTCATAATCACTATTTATGCTTCCACATGCCGTGGGGTTTCCTGTCTAGGTTAGCATTAGAACATGTTTTTCTGTGTAAATCATTTAGCAACAAAGAAAGAATTTAGCACCTACAGTTATATGTCGCTCGTGCAACAACTGCATTCCCAAGGAGGGACATCTGGTGACAGCCGGTTGTTTGAAGCTTTTCATTGGTATGTCTTCCTAAGAAGGGTTCACGTCAGGCAGGCAGGCTTTAATTTTAATGATTCCGCCTTATTTCCACTTTGTACGGACTTTGGTTTCTTTGGATGGCCATTGACATGCATATAATATTTGAAGAGTAAACCAGAACTCACAAGCAGCACAGTTACAGTGCTATTGAGAGCGCACAAAGATAGAAGCATACATTGACGACTTCCGTGGTGTAATGGTCAACATGCTAGTCCGCCAATCTGAAGGTTCTGGGTTCGATCCCCAGCCAGGGCAAGTTGGAAAATGGCCTTTTTCAAATTGTCCTGGGTCTTGGGTGTTTATGTATTTGTGTATTTATTATAAAATATAGTATTGTTAAGTTAGTATCCCATAACTCAAGTTTAAACTTACTTTTGGGCTATATCCCTATATTTTAAAAAAAGATTATTGTTATACATCCACGTTAATATTGTACATGTTAATTGTTAGTCCTTCATGTTGATACGAAGCAACGTATCAACTTGATTTTTTACCCGACTACGGCAAAGCCAAAGGGAGGGTTATGTGTTTCGCTGCTATGTATGTATGTTCATCTGTTCCCACGTATCTTCCGTGGTATCTTGACAAATAAGTTACTCAGGAAGGTTGGAAGCGTATCTAAGCTGTCTGCTGTTTATAGGCTATACGTATGACCACAGAATAAATAATACTAACGTAAAGAAGTCTCACTCAGCAAAGAAATATCTACTCAATGTAGCTAGCGATATGGTTTAATTTAGCTCACGTCAGAACTCAGCACCTTTTCGTATGGATACCTAGACATCCATTGCAAGCCAATTTCATTCATATTACTCTGGACAAACGATTCGTATAACTGAATTTATCACCCGGAGCGGCCGCATGCGCGCGTAGTAATAATGTAGGTACATTTTCGATACCTAAACGGGGAGTGACACAGGCCTGGTATGACGTTACAGTAAATTCAATATAGCGCCCTTTATAGCCCATAAAGCCATCTCAAAAAAAATATGTGTAGCGTATCACATGAAAGAGCTTCATTATCACATTACACTAGTTTACAAAGTTTTTGCCCTTCGCATACTTGCAGCGGTTTCATAAAGAATTCAGTACAAAAAACACATATCTGGTTATAAAAAAAAATTAAGATGTCTAAGTTTTAAAATATCTCATGTCAAAATTTAAATTTTCGTAAATTTTGCCAATTTAAAAATTTTACTATTAATTCTATTACTTTTTTTGGAACTTTTTAATTCAAGTTTATTATAGTGCAAGCCTTCTATTGTACAATTTATTTAGTTCAGAGCTCAATTCTTTTACGAATTTGAGTTATTTGTGTTTTTGTATAGGCCGGTATATTGCCATACAATGCACACGGTGCTCAAAGTATGAGAAATGTTATGGCAACTTCAATTTCATATATCTGTGTACATAAGAATGATAGAAGGATAAATCAAATTTAATTTTGATGAAGAAGAGTGATTTTTTATTTTACAATATAAAAGTAAATTATATGCATAGTAGTTTATTTTCTAAAAAAAAATAAAAAAGGGGAAATTGGTAAAATTTGGAAATTTGTTATAACAATACTTCCAATTCTGACGTCTAAGAAAAAAATCATAATCAGATCCGTATTTAGCATACAACAATCTAAAAGAAACAACAAGTTTCAAATACTGAGCACAAAACATTATAATTTTTGTAAACTAGTGTTATTAGCCTTTTCTCCCTGCTATGCTTGCATTAACTGTATAAGCGTACTTTTCTGCAAAAATCTTCCCGTTAGTTTTTAACACTATATCTTTTTGCATGCAGATTAAGATTTAAAATTTATTATTATTTATTAACGTTTGTATAAACCGAACTCTATATAAAAGTCGACTTTCGTTCTACAAAATATTAAATATAATCACCAGTAAATCTAAATTAAAATCACAGTCGCCCTCTTCCGACCGTGAATAAATCCTTCTTTGTGTCATTTCCAATCAAATTTAATATCAGAGTGTCCGATCGTCCAAATGTCCAACGAGACCAGGAGACTTTATTTCACACACGGTGCTTCCAATTTCAACAACGCTAATAGTTTTTCACGGCGCCTCTAAGCTGGCTATTTCACGGTACGATGACGAAAATCCGATGACGTCAATTAAGGAGTTCAGTGCTTGGGTTAAGAGTCAATTAATATTAAAATGTCAACTGAATGAACGTATTTAAATTATGCTGAATAATCATCTTTTCATAAATGGCATTTAATGCCAGCGCTGCTTTGGAATTTATATTTATATTTATTACATCAAAAAAAATCTTAATTACGTTTTTAGGGTTCCGTACCTCAAAAGGAAAAAACGGAACCCTTATAGGATCACTTTGTTGTCCGTCTGTCCGTCCGTCCGTCCGTCTGTCAAGACCCTTTTTCTCAGGAACGCGTGGAGGTATGAAGCTGAAATTTATATCAATTACTCAGGTCTACTGTCCCTTGAAGCTGTGAAAAAATCAAACTTCTAAGCCAACGCAATCAAAAGATACAGCCGTTTATGCCGCAAATTTTCGACACTTGCAAGGGAATCAAAACCTACAGGGTGCTTCCCGTGAACTCAGAATCTTGAAATTTGGTACGAAGCAACGTCTTATAGCATAGATAAAGGAAAAATTACGAAAACCATAAATTTTTAGTTACATCACATAATATATATTTTTTTAATAATTTTAAACTTACTACCCATTTCCTCATAAACGCGTAAAGGTATTAAATTGAAATTCATACCAAATACTAAACCTTGCAGGTTTGTACGGAACCCTCGGTGCGCGAGTCCGACTCGCACTTGGCCGGTTTTTTTTTAACCGTATTGTTTTTCTTTTTGTGGTTTTTCTCAGTCCCAATCCCATATCTTTATGGACTTTTCCAGGGTAGGACGCAAAATTCTCGGAACAAAAGATGCTTTATTTTATAAAATAAAGTTTAAAAGTTTTACTTATATTCGTCTGACTCAGGAATCCTTTTTCGTAACATTTTTAAGCTAGCTTTGAATAAGCTAAAGTTTTTAATAAGCTAGACGTTTATGCCTTTGGGCCTTTGCCCAACAATGAGACACTTAACAGGCTAAAAAAAGAGTTTATACAATACTTCTCAAAAATATGCTGTAGGTACATACAACAATAACATACATAAAAAAGGAACAACTTTCGTGTCGTTAAATTAATATTTCATTCCTTTTCATGGGCAAAATGATATTGAAGACAATCCACACAGACTTTAGAAGTTGGGTAAAAAGTTTCACTTGTATTACTTGGAGTTATCCAGAATTGTTTACGCGGGGAGGGACGGAAAATTATTCGTTCGAAACTTGGACCACTCGTTAGTGGTTTTGAAGTCATACGTACCGTATACGAGTACATATCACTTTTTGAGTTATTATCGGGAAATAAAATATAACAGCTACCCAATTCTGTGCAGCTACCATAAAATCTGGAAGTTATGCGTATTTTGAAGTATTTTGTAGCAACAACAGGTTACAACCAAGAGTTAAGATTGCAAGCAATCTCTAGCTAAATACAACCAACAAACATGTAATCCACTCGAAAGTAGCCTTCTCAAATAAAATTAACCCCGAACCGCGATAAGTAAAACATGAACACAAAACAATGGAAAACAGAACACTGAAAATATTTGAATCTGGCGCCGACAAGAGTGTGTAAATATGTGGCCAGTATAATAATATAAACAAAAAAAAAAGAAACTTAACCTCCTTTGTGCTTCGCCTAATAGGTACACTTACACGTGTTTGCACTAAACGTTAGTTAGGCTTGTCCTAGTTAAGATACACCTAAGCCTAAGAACAGCCTAGCTAAAAAATTTGTTTGCACTAACAGATTTATCTTAACCATGTCGTAGCATAGGCATTGCCTAGTTAAGAGAATGATTGAATGAATGAAAAGATTGATTGTTTATGGTTTTTATATGTTGGCCTTGTATTTACATTGATTCAGTCGTGAGTTAAAAGGAGACAAAAGATAAGGTCTTCGACCTTTTGTTTGAAAACCTAAAAACTCCGAAAGGAGCAGGCAGATTTGAATTGTAAACCTTTTTTGTACGTTGAATTGGTTTACAATACAAATGTGATCGTGGAAAAATATGGAAAATAACCTTAAGGTGAAGTTATAAGCTAATGAGGTGAAAGTGGCGCCCTCATTTAAAATAAATTGTTAACTCGTAAATGTGGTGAAAATTTCCATATGTCAGGCAGGCAATGTCTTATATCCACAAAACTGTTCTTTTGCACATCCAGTAGTTACCACTCGAAGTCGATTTCATAGAAATTCTGGAACCAGTTTGGTCGTGGTCTTGTTATATGAATTCTTGTGTGTTGTTCATTATGAAAAGTAACTTTTACAAATTCAAAGAAATTTAATATATCCTCTGCCATGTTGAATGCGATCTGTCTAATTTTGAAAAATGCTTTGAATTTAAAAGCCACTTTATTACAAAGCTTTAAAAAAACTGCTTCACCTAACTAAATCAAAACCAAAACACAATATTTTGTCACTAAAATGATCCACAGAACACAACTTAAGAATAGCCTAAACTCAGGCTCTTCCTAATCGGGCTCATAAAGTTAAGAGTTTCCTAAGTGGACTTAGGAATGGCTTAGGGTTAGTGCAATGAAATTTTTGCTAGGAGCAGCCTAAACAATTTAGGAAAGAACTTAGGCAATTCTTATGTTTAGTGCAAACGGGCATTACAGTAACAACCATATTATCTTAGAAACACTGGCTGATTTAGCTTAGGTATTGGTACTAAAGAACTTAAACATAATTTTCGTAACGTCTACACATAAAATTCCGGACCATGGTCTGTGTTAAGATCATAGATAAACTAAGACAGTCCATATTAATATAACCACTATTTTATATGTATGTGTAAGTCGTAGTTTCAGACAATCTGTCCGTCTGTCCGCCAATAAAAAAGTTATTTCCTTCCAATCGCGATATTTCTTTTGTCAACGGAATTCCAGTCGCATTGTTTCAAAGGTTTTAGGGAGACGTGAGATATTTACGTGTTTCTGTTTCAATAATATAGTTTTTGAAGTTGGGGTGATAATCATTAAAGTTAAACAGTATTTTCTACAAACACTTCTTAACTTTAATGACTATTATGCACTTTGTGTTTTCCTTCTGTTTAATATTAATTATTGGAAATAATAAAAGGAAAATTAATAATTCAGTAGATGACAGGGTCATAAAATAAATGATTTGGTACTGTTAAAAGATAAAACGTCACAAAATAGTGTCACTTGTCATTGATTATATCCATTGTCACATGACTTTAGATTTATTAATACAGAAAAACTAATACTAAGAGCGCTATTTGACTCTAAAAAATTATGACTTTCGAAAAAAAATGTCTGAGGATTGTAGAACAGCAAAGGTAATAACAGGACGTTATTCCTTCTTGAAATGCATTTATCTGAAAAGGTTTATATCAGGCTGCAGCCTGACTTCAACCCACATTGGAATAGGGGTTGTATATTTCAATCCTTTAATCGCCTCTATCACATATACAATAAGAATTGGAGTAGTCCTATTTTAGGCGAGAAAGTATAGGTACTCGTACGAATCTGAGTAGGTGAAATTCATCGATAAATCAACAAAAACTCGCAATTAAAGGAGCTCGAATTGATCAAGTCAATGAGCCATTCGCCGTGGACTTGAATCAAGAGAGCTCAATCTGGGATCGCAAATAAACTGACGTCGGCCGTTTTTAACAAAATAGCTTTGTTGCCCGCATTTTATTGCCCATGTTTTGGAGGATTTGTCCGTTTCAAGAACGATTTATTGTTAAATTCTTCTGCTTATTTTTTTTAAAGAAAGTTTTTATAATTGAGAGATTTGGTCAAGGACTCCAAGCTCAGGTGTCCTACATTTATATTGATTCGGTTAAAAAAAACATCGCGGGTAAGAAATATGTTTCCTAAGAACACATTTCTTTAGGGACCGATGACAGTTTACAAAACATAATATACTTATAGATACTATTATATGCGATAATAACATAGTATTTAACTACTACAAAAAAACCGCGCAAACTAAATATACAAAACATTGCAGGTCTTTTTGGATTTTATGTTTGCTCCCCTAGGGATTAATGAATTTACCTATTCAAACTAACAAATGGTTTTCAAACAAGGAGCTAAAGGGTAGATAATATCCCAGAAATTTAGTTGCATTTTAATTAGTATTCAACGAGATAAGTGGCGACCCGACAGGCGATGAATTTAATTATAAAGTATAATGGATCCCTGTCATGAAATAAGTAAGAAAATATTAAATATTTTTTCTAGAAATTTGTAGTATCATAAGTTGTAAATTATTAAACTCTATTGTTTAGAATATTTTTTTTATTAAGTTTTGATGTGAAAACTTATCACAATATACTTTTATTTATGGATGAGAAGAAAATACTAGGATCTAAGGATTTTTTACGCCACCACGCGGCGTAAAAGTGCCGATTTACGCCCGCGGCGGCCTACTAAATAAATATAGACAAAAATTGCCTTGCTGGTACCGGTTTTTGGCAAGCCCAAAGAGGCCTAATCCTTGGCCAAATGTACATAAATGTAGTAGTTAAAATAGTAGGTATCCATTTCCCTTCCATTTCTTAGTTCACATATTCAAGTGACTAGACTATATAGAGTGACTTGTATAGATGGAAAATTGTAATGTAAGTATTGATTGATATACTTTCTTTGTATTCTGTTCCTTTCTGCCTGAACTCTTTTGGAAGGTTTTCTCGAACAAACAAGAAATGTCTATAAAAACAAATGGAAAAAGGTATTCTTCTTTATTTATTTATTTTGTAACTTATTTTACAAGCGCTTGGTTTGTTGTTTTAAACAAAAATTCTTTCATGTTGGCTTTCATTGCGCAAAGTTATCATAAAACGATGTACTCTGCAACTTCAGCCACCCTAGACAATTCAGTTTCAAATACTGTATCTACCTGCAAATTATTAAAAAACTTAGGGTACACTTTCTGTCTGCCTTTCAGAAGTGTTCAAAATATCATTAGATTTATGCAAAAAAAAATACGACGTAAAATTACTTTAAACACAAGGTCAAACATACGTTCAGAATAGTGGACCGTTATGAATAGTAGATTGTGCTACAAGGCGTAAAGGTAATAGTTTTAACACGAGGGCGCTACTTTGAATCCAGAGCGAAACGAAGGAGGCCACAATAGAATCACGAGCGTAGCGCGGGGTTCTACGGTGGAATCCTGAGTGAAGCGAGGGATTCAAGTATATCGCCCGAGATAAAACTATTACCGTACACCGTGTAGCACATTCTTCTTTTCATTTCCATGTATGGGGAAAATTTGCAAATATATATATACCTATAACGGAAGTAGAATAAATACCTACATATAGCTAATCAGAGTTTAACAGACATTTACTAACCTTTATTTGGTGGCGTTTTCACTGAAGAAGTACTATGAAAATATTTTTCTAGTATCACCACATCTTATACATTTTCCAGTCATTAGAATCGTTTCATTACTTTTTCCTTATGTGTTAATTCTTTATATATTTAAATATTTATATTATACGTAAACTTCATATTTACTATCGGCCTTATCAAGAAATTAGTGACATTTAAAATAGTTGTAACAATAACCTAATAGTTCCATAATAAAATTACTATTTAAATCAAAGACAACAATAGAGAGTATGCATGCATTTTTTTTATATTTTTAATCGATAGTCCTCGTCGAGAAATAGCCGCAAAAAATAAATCAGTGCCGAAAAACATGTATATGGTGTAAAAAATAAATATTTAAAATAGCAAGTACATTATAACCACTAAAACACGCCATTTTAAAATATGACGTCAACGTCTGCAATGTCCGCTAGAGACAGAAGCTGTCAACGCATGTTTTTCTTTTTTGGGTACTTTCGATATTATCAGCCAGTGATGTTTGTTAAACCTCTATATAAAAGTACATACATTTCGAATGTCATCTATAGTCAAACTACATGGACGGACAGTCCTACCGAACGCACCCGAACTTGTCATTTCCTTTTTGTGAACTTTGTCGTCATTTCCCTTTTGTTTGTCAAAAGTTCCCGCGCAATATTTGCATATTTTCATTAATTTATTTCTAATCCAAATAAGAGTCAGTAATAAAAATAATTAATTAGGCGTGGTAACGTATTAATAGAAATTGTAAAATAAAAATATGAGCATGATTGGTATTACATGCATATTCCTTATTGCGCGTTTTTATTGGTTTTTAATTAATTATTATTTTGAAGCAAGGGAACCAAAGCATTTTGACCAACAGTCATCCACGTAAAACGTGTTGAATTCCAATTTTAAAAAATTACGACGCCGTTGCCTATATTTTATAATTTTAAAACTAAATTATTATTTTTTTTAGCTGGCTGCCAATATTATTTTTGATTCTACATTCGTGTTCGGTTTTCAAATATGTTTTAACGCCTAGGGAATTTACTTTTTACTTTTCAGTGACTGGAGTGACTTTAGCCCCAAATATTTGGGATAAAATCATCGTTTTTCGAATAGATGAGATGATATATCGTCTTACCTAAATAATTATAAAGCATTACAAGGCATCAACTTCACTGGGCCTCTGGAAATGTGTGAAAATCTAACAAACAGCGCAATGAAAAGGGTTCACATCTTACATCTACCATGCTGCTAGAGGTGGATATATTTTTTGCTGACATCATTTTTCATAGTTAATAGCCGGTAATAAGTAGGTACTATCATTTCAAAAATACTTAATTTTTACATTTCATAAAATGAAATTTAAAAAATAAAGTGTATAGGTACTTACTTACCTCTTATCTGCCTAGCATGTATGATAATCATCATTATCATACATTAAATAAAGTATAAGGAACCGAGTGTGAAAGATGTATTATTATTATTCGTCTGTCTGTCCATCTGTATGTTAATCGCTAATCTCCAAAACTACTAAACGGATTTTTTCGCTGTGTATTCAGCTAGGAGCAACATCATCATTATTTAGATTTAGAGTGGCCTGCGTCCAGCGCTTTCCAGCGACCTTGGTCAGGTCGTCTGACCACCTTGTGGGTGAGTGTCTTACTTTTTGCTTGACAGTACGTGGTCGCCATTCCAGAACCTTTATGCCCCGTTGCCTTCGGTCGCACTATGTGTCCCGCCCACTGCCACTTCAAAGAGCCAATCCGCTGGGCTATGTCAGTGACTTTTGTTCTCCTACAAATTTCCTAACTTTTGATTCGATTACGAGGAGAAACACCAAGCAAGGCCCTCTCCATAGCGCGCTAAGCTAACTTGGGCCTTCTTAGGAGATCTCATCGTAAGGGATGACGTTTAACATTTGGAGCAAAATATAGGCTTTGTTTCATTGAATTCTAAAATCATTGAAAAAAGTTATCGTCATTTTTAAATTACACACGAACGAAGTCACGGGCACCAGCTACTTTAGAATATATTCGAGAAAGAGAAAACGTTCACTCTCCATGTGATAATATGGCAAGATCCCTAAGGACTGTACACTTAAACACTTATAAGTAAGTTAAACAATTAACGCTATATTCGCTAATGTGTAGTCGGCCCACCGCCATCGGTCAAGAGGGACTCCCGGGAATAATAACGTTTGTTACGCTATGCGAATCTTGGGGACGTAAATAGTTTATTTTAGGAATAACATACGAGTATATTTATTTACCCAGTATATATTTAATTGAAATTGCAAAGACTAGTTCATAACTATGGCTTTACGTTTTTATTTATATAGTTATTTGGCCTAATTATTCCTTGAATCAAAGAATCAAGAATAAAATGTTCATTCAGTAATAAGGCATTTTCAGGCCCTTTTATAAATTTCAATAATTTTGGTATAAATAACGTGAATTGTTTATAAATATTTAAATGATTTATATATAAAAGCTATCGATTCTACCCAACGGTAGCCTGTAAGTAATTGACTTTGCGATAAGGCCGCTTATTGTATACCTACACTGTACATATTTTTTAAAATTATTTATATGAGTTTTTGGTGCAATGAAGTGTTAGTTACGTACTGACTTCCTAGTTTTTAACTTATTTAAATACTATAAGTTGTTAAATATGTTAAAGATTTCAATTTTGAAAATACTGTAGTGAGTAGTAGAGAGTTTTGAAAGTATTGTAAAAACTATTGGTACTTATAGGTATAGGTATAGGAAGGAGAACGCAAGAGAAAAAAAAATATGTAAGAAAGTACTCAAAATAAAGACCTAATTTACATTCTTTATATTTAACAAACAATTAACATAAAAAAAACAAAATTGGCAAAATTTCTAAGAACAGATTGTGCAATCATTTCTCATAAATGAAATTATTCTTCGCAGATACAACAGAACAATAACATTTTTCCGAGCCACTTAAAAGTTCTTTAGAAAAATTGTTCAATATTAATGTACCTGCCAAGGAACATTCAACGCGATAATTTCATTCCGGACATCTGAGGAACTCTTTATGTCTGCTCTAACCTTTTAGTGCATCTTTATTCTTGGGATTGGATTAAATTTCATTGTTAATGACTAAATTAGGTCTCAGTATTTATTTTGTGCCTCTATTTTCGACTGTCTCAGTTTCAAGATAGGCCAAAAATGCAGTCCCTCGCGCATCGGTCTGTTCTCGCCTACAGCACAGAATAAATAATACTAACATACAGAAGTCTCACTCAGCGAAAAATAAGAAATATATCGCTAGCCACATTGAGTGGCTAGCGATATGGTTGAATTTAGCTCACGTCAGAACTCAACACCTTTACGTATAGATACCTAGACATACATTGCAAGCCAATTTCATTCTTATTACTCTGGACAAACGATTCGTATAACTGAATTTACCACCCGGAGGGGCCGCCTGCGCGCATTGTAATAATGTAGGTATAAATACTTTTAAACTATCGCGTTGCATTATTATTAAATTAATGCATACGGGAATTAACGCGAAACGTACCTTTTTATTTATTTATTTTGCTGACGTTTTGTTCGGGTTTCACCGAACGTGGTCCAGTGGTGTACCTCCTGAACATGATTCAGCTCGCTTTCCACATGCTCAGGGTCACAGAGGTCAAGTGCCCTGTTTTTAAGTGATGTCACAACGGATTGCAAGTGACGTGGGTGGTGATGTGATGTGGCATGTAGGTACCTGTCTGTGTGTGTAGGTTTCTGATACACACAGTGAGACATGGACCCATCAACTAGTACTCAGGAACAACGGTTACAAGTTGAGCAGGACGCACATACTACCGAAAAGGAGACGCAAGCACCCGGATGTATGTAGGCAGCCGGCATACATGCCCTATGTCCGAGGAGTAACAGATAAGATCGGAACCATGTTGCGTACCACCAGAGCGTATTCTATACCTACAGTATACACACCATGTAGTAAAGTAATCAACATGGTAGGCACTCCGAAGGATGTGCTGCCACTACAAACTCCAGGCGTCTATAAGGTGGATTGCAGCTGCGGTGCTTCCTATATAGGTCAAACGAAGCGGACTATAGCTGAGAGGATCAAGGAGCACATCGCCGCTGTAAAGAACCGACAAATCACCAAATCGGCTATTGCAGAACATCTACTCGAAGCAGGCGCTAATCACTGGATTGAATTTCATCGTATGCAAGTCCTCGCTGGCGATTGCCACTATCGCACTAGGATGGTACGTGAGGCAATTAAAATTAAGAAACATCCTAACAATTTTAACCAAGAAGATGGCCTTAAATTGTCAGCAGTGTGGAATCCAGTGATTAACATAACACAACCCCAGTTTGGTGCACAATCGGTTAACCACCAGAATACGGTTGCGTTACGGAATAGGGACACTGTGAGTGTAGTGTGTGACGGTACTTGGAGAATTAACAATATGACGGTGGACGAAGATCACACCGGGCAGGGGGAGGCGTAGGCGTCATCGCTGCTTCAGTCAAGCTGGGACCACGTTCGGTGAAACCCGAACGAAACGTCAGCAAAATAAATAAATAAAAAGGTACGTTTCGCGTTAATTCCCGTATGCATTAATTTAATAATAATGTAGGTATACTTTCGATACCTAAACGGGGAGTGACACAGGCCTGCCTACAGGTCGCATTTTTCAAACAACCGAAATTTTTTAGTCAATCGCGATTTTTGATTAGGGGAGAAATAGGGGGGGGAAGGGGGCACTTTGCTTTAGCGTTATTGATGGATTACAACTAAATTTGAAAGGCACACTAAGGAGTTCATTCTACACAAAATAATGCAAAAACAAAATCCAAAAGGGGGTGGGGGGGTGGAGGGGGAAGTTGAAGTTTTATTTAATCAGTCAGTCATTGGTGGATGTTTTAATCTGACATAACCATTATCCACTTCAAACTTTACCGTCATATTTTTCTGACCGCATTTGAAATACACTCCTGCGCTCCAAAACACTGATGATGGACGTTGGAAACAAGATTGCTATTTAAATGGAACAAGGCACGACGTATCTGTCGTATGCCTGATGGATTATGGGCTAAGACAACTACTTTGAGGACTCTACTATACGAAGAAAGCTGGGTTAGCCCAAAAAGAGATGACGGGAACACCTTGACTCTTTTCATAAATAAATAATATAAAATTTAAGTTTATTTTTAATAATTCTGAATATCCTTGAAATTCCTCCTAGGTATAACTTCGTTTTGTTTTCATTATCTAACCTATTCAAGCCATAACTTTCTTTTATTGCAAAGACCTAAAGTAAAAATTAACATAGAGTTTAAGTTACTTTATTGAGTAGGTAGAGGATATCTCTTGAAACGAATGCAAACTAAACGCATAATAGTATTTTTTTTTAGACGTACACACTCTAAAAGTGGCCTTTGAGTATTGCGGCCTACTAAGCCCATTTGTCTGCTTAGAGCCGCTAGACCTAAAATGCTTTATCTGTCTCATAAGGGATAAAGACGTATGTTATTTTATGTATGTATTAAATGTTCAAAATAGTAATAATACTCGTAAATAGTTGAAACACCAAAGACAAGCTTTTGAATGCTTATTTTTAATTCCCAACCTGCCATCCTTTTCTCGTAATGTGCCCAACCTACATACTAAGTGTTAGCCCGAAGCCATTACCGTTAGTGAAATAACGTTCATTTTATTTTCGCACATTCCCACAAGAACAATATTAACCGAGAAGATAAACATGTAAATATAAAATAAGGTTTATAAGTAATCAGCATATAATTAAGTTTTTTTTTAAATCTAAAGCTCACTAATTTCTTTCACTTTTTAATTAAAAGAGAGAAAAAAAAATTAATTTGGTATACAAATTAAAAAACACAACAAATATATGTATATCTAGTACCAGAATGGTCTCTTTTGGCAAGGCTACTGGTAATATTAAAACTCTTACTAGTATTTTAAGCATTTGTTCTACTAATGTATACAAAAGTTTGGTATCTGATAACTAAATTCACAAGTAGCAAAACTGGTTCAGCTATTCCTTTTCTCAGTGATTTGGTAAAAAGGTTTTGTATTTTAGATGTCTATTTCGAGTCGATACCAACAAATTGCTGTCATATCGTCAGACGAGGCGACATCGAGACAAAGTTGTACGCGGCCGTAGCCCTTTGTTCTATAAATGTCTCCCCACACGTCGCCTTCACGGATACTTGGTACGTTTGACATCTAACCTAGTCTGTATTATGAGCTTTGTATATGACATGAAAGTATTTCAAAATTAATATTTATTGAATCAGTATGCCTTGTGGTTTGCGACATCCACAGGAAGGTTTGGAATGGTCTTATTCTTCTCTGCCGAAAACTACACGGCTAACTTGTATTACAATAGCTGAATTATTATATTTCTTGACATTTATGATCTACGGTTTTCTTTACACATACATTAGCCTACTCGTATTTCGTAGTCATAATAGATCTTCGTAGCATCCCGCGTAGCTTTCTCGTAGCTAGTAATCTCGTAGCGGTCTACGAACTTCTTCCATTAAAAAAACGATTTGGACAAATTAGAAACCTCCTCCTTTTTTGAAGAAGGTTAAAAAGACAACATAACATACCTTACACCGTGGAATCTTACCTGATATAAGATTCTTACAATTTACTGGATTTGATTAAGGTACAAAGTTGTATTCACGTATGTGAAAAAAATAATATGAATGAACTTAATTATTATAGTAATTTTTTTTAATCAGTTGTTAGCGCTAATAATGCATACGCTCGCTGGACTATAAAAAATACTGAATAAGTATTTTTAAATCAATTCTACTTCACTTTTGTCATAATAAGAAATAGGTACGTGTATCATAAACATATATTTTTGACAAATGAAGCTTGTCACACAAAGTTAGAAAATCTATCAATTTCACTTAGTTATAAGACAAATAATCGGTACAAAAGGACCACACATACTTAGACAGCCGTGGTCGAGGTCCGATTAGAGGTACCATCAATCTCAATCCACGCGAGTTCAAAGATTTTTATCAGTGACGCTTTTCCTTTGGTATTTTCTCAGATCCTTTGCGGAATCAAAGAGTACATCAGTGATGTTCAAAGTTCTAAGGTTAGGAATCATTATTATTACTCGAGATTTCTATACTCATACTTTCTTCAATAATACACCTATCCCAATAATTTGTATAATTTATTTTGAATCGCAGTTTTTTCAATCTTTAAAAATCTACTCTCGCGAAACTCCGATTTAAATAATGAATAAATTTATGAAAATACTTGCAAAATAAATTTTATAAATTTATTTATTATTAAAATCAGTGAAAGATTAAAATTTTAAGGTGAAATGGTAGCATAAGTGGCGCCCTCATTTGAAATAAATTGTTTTAAACTAAATATGGTGATATTTAAGAATTTGATTTGTATCAATGACTAAAAAGACCTTCAATCTATTTTATGAATAACCTTTGAAATTATTACTAAAAGTGGCCACTTTTGGCGAAAAACCCGTTTTGAAACTAGACGGACTACTAATATTAATTTCAAAGGTTATTCATAAAATAGTTTAAAGGTCTTTTTCAGACATTGATACAAATCAATTTTTTAAATATCACCATATTTAGTATTAAACAATTTATTTCAAATGTGGGCGCCACTTATGCTACCACTTCACCTTAAAGTAAAAAATAAGATATTTGTCTTTTAGAAATGTAATGTCAAAACTCCCGTTAGCAAAACCAAAAGTCTGTGTCTGAAATGAGTTTAGTAAAAGCTTATATCTAGTTAGTATAAGCTTCTACCAGCTGTTTCTCTTCCTGCGCAAATCGTAAAAGCCGATCGAGAGAAAGGTCAAATATGCGAATAATTGTATGTAGACGATGCGGCTAGGACTTGCGGCCCTGGGCTCTGCCTGCTTAGAGTTTCCCCATCATATGAGATGGTCCTCCTTACCTCTATACCCCATGGTGCAGGCAAATACTTGTTTGATTCAACCGCTTTTTGAAGTCTAGGCAAATACACAAGCAATTATTATTTACAAAATTGATTTAGAGTGTGATGGCTGCCTACGACTTGTTTTTTAATCTAAAAGTTGCACGTTGCCGCGTCGCCACAAGACACCCTTAAATTCGAATGCGGCCATTAGCACGGGCAATTCAATTAATCCCGGAGTATGTTTTATGTAAACGCCTAATTGCTTCTGGAATTGCAGAAAACGCATTATCAGAATTTTAAGGAAACAGAAATAACGCTTTTTATATAATGGACACCAAACATAAGGACGTGTAAATATAGAAACGTGTTAAGTATACTCACAAGCCTACTAAGCTAAGCTTTTTATCTTAAGCACAAGATTAACCCTTTTATCTGTGGTTGAGTTCATCGATGGCTGATCTACGCGTCAACTCACGGGTCAATTTCCATGGCTTACTTTATTTAGTAAAGTATAGTAAACTGTCCATCTGTCCGTCTGTCACAGGGCTCTATCTCTTGAACCGTGATAGCTAGACACCTGAATTTTTCTCCGATTATGTATTACTATAACAACAAATGCTAAAAAAAGATAAAGTTAATAATTAAAGGGGATCGTCATACAAGAAACGTGTTTCTTCAGCGTTTTAAAACATTGTACGGTGGTACGGAACCCTTCATGTACGATTCTGACTCGCATTTGCCCGTTTATTAAATAAATATTACGAGTACGTACAAATATATTTTTTCCCTAATATTTGTGTTTTTGAAAATGTTCTCTCCTGCCTGCCCGTCCTAACAATGAGGAAAGGCTAGCTTAATGAGCCTCTTGGGAAAGACTTCTGAATAAGTCAACGCCAGACTATTTTTAGTCTGTGCCTGATAATTACGTGCCTTTTATCTCGTACGATGGGTAAGAAAATTTTAATTTTAATCATTTACCAGAATAATAAAAAAGCAAAATGTGATGTGTGTGAATTAATAAATATCAGCTATTATTTATTGCTAGTGTAACTATTTAAAAGATACCTACATATAATAATATAATTAATTAGATACTTTAATATGATCTTATGGATTCTTCTAAATAAGCGACTTAAATCATGCTTTTATTTGTTATTTCTGTTCACCATCTTTACGGTCACCGTATTGTTTAAAGTAGATTTTGCCATCCTTAACTTTGTCTTGCCAAATGGAATGAGATATTGAAGATGTGTATGTATTGAAGACCGACCAACTACATCGAAGAGCCATGCCCTTGTCCGAGTCATTGTAGGGAAAGAGACGCACACAATGTCAATTTTTAGCAGAGTAAATGGAGTGGTTTGCCATTGCCTTCTCCATTTCACATTCCAGTATAATTAATAATCTCTAGTGTGCAGGTTTCCTTACGACATTTTCCTTCATCTGAAGCACGTGATTGTAGTTGAAAATTACCGTGCATGAGTACAACAGAGGTACAGACTGCTAATCAGATACCTGTGCCACCGCGCGCGTCGCGCACTACGTGAGGTGGCACAGTTATCTGATTAACCGTGTACAAGTCTATTGAGGATCGATCTCGTGCATCACAAATGCACAGCCAGTGTCTTAAGCATTCGGCCACCACCACTTCTTTGTTTATATGTATTGTTTTTCCACCTCCTCGCCCACCATAATGCTAAAAGTGGCCTTTGGGTCTTGCGGATCTGGGATATGTCTGCTTAGACTTGCAAGACGCAAAATGCTCTGTCTGCCCCTTTAGGGATAAAGACGTGATAGTATGTATGTATGTATTGAAGATATTATCTATTTCCATTTCCATCATCTTATGATGAATGAAACTCAACAGACTAAAACAGAAATAATGTGTGAGCATTTGTTCTGTTGAACTAAGTATATACTGAACATAATATACTGAAACTCCGAAAAGAAAGATGATTCCGTGCTTCGGAAGGCACGTAAAGCCGTTGGTCCCGAACGCCATCTAGCGTTTGTACCTATCCTAGGATTGGTTCTGGTCTACCCTTTGGGTTGCGGAGGTCAGACGGCAGTCGCTCTGTGTAAAAACCAGTAACCTCATCAAATCGCCTGTAGGTAGCGGACCCCGGGGCTCTGAAGCGTAACCGCTGACGATGCAACCGGGAATACGCTCGGATGATGATGATGAATATACTGAAACTATTATTATGTTATATGTAAATGTGTGTTTATTATAATAAAGTTTAAATTAAATTTAAGCTAAACAATATATATTTTTTTATAAATTAAAACTTATAAGTACCTCTAAGAACTAAAACTAAAAAAAAAAAAATATTATATTATATTTTAAAGGGCAGTTTTCGTCAATGCTACTGAACAACTTTCGCCAAGGAAAGTACTTATATCGAAGTGTGAAAAATATTTTTTTGCTTCTCATAGAAACTCGGATCAGCTGATTGGTCAATGGTCAACTTGCATCGGAGGAAAAATTTTTTTTTTCGTATTTTTTCTATATATTCTTTTGGAAAAGTTGTTCAGTATCATAGACCGAATTTGCTCTTAAAATAGTTTTAGTATATATGGATAGACCATAGGGTCTATCCTATATATACCTATATACCTGGGTCAAATATAAAAAAAATAATTGGCATATCCATACAAAAGTGTGCAGCCGCCCGGACGAATTGTATGGAAATGCCAAAATTTTTTTTTGTTCTTTGGCTGTTATTTTAATTTCATTTTACTATAGTGATCTGGTACATCCCGTGGTTCCATTTATTACGGGTATGTCCCTTCCACGTTGTATACATAAGCTGATTTGATTTGGTAAAAATAAGCAAAAGCTCTCAGTAGAAAAATTTTAAAATCCGCAGACTTGTGTCACTTTTAATATATTACACTCCCCACATTTGGTTTCTGTGGACTGCAACGTTTGTTTTGTGTTGTATGCTGAATAAATCAGGCACATTATTTATTAAACACGTTAACGTAATAACGTAACGAAATAAGTTTACCACTTACGCGAAGGTAAGTGTCGAGACAAAGTGGAGAGTAACAATATACTCGTAGGTCTGACACTCCAGTGTTTAATTGTCATTTTTGACCTTTGGCTCTGCTTAATAGACAAATATTTAATGCCTTGTAATGTACTTGCATACAAAGTGGAAGGGACATACCCGTAAAAAATCAAACCACGGGCTATACCAGATCACTATAACTAGTATAATGAAATTCAAATAACAGTCAAAAAACCAAAAAAAAATTTTGACATCCTCATATAAATCGCCCGGGCGGCCGCACACTTTTGTATAGAAATGCCGAAATTTAGTTTTGGTTTTTGGCTGTTATTTTAATTTAATTATAATATAATAAAGAGGTGGGTAGTTGTGCCCCGTAATGTCAACACTGTATCTGTAGTTTTCTTACAATTATTAATAGTAAAAGTGCTTCAAATTGCACGGACTTATAAAATAAACTTTAAATTGGTGCCAATAATATGCAATTAATAAGTGGTTATAGAAATAAAACTAAAATAATAAGCAAAATCTGTGAAAAAAGTGACGTCTAAACAGTGACTCACAGTGTACATAAAACAACTAACATCTCGCCAATTAATACATTTTATGTATTTTATACAAAAAAGTGTCAACTGTGAACACCGAGTCGAATGAAATTATAAATAAATAAGCAGTGAAATATATAAATAGTGAAATAATAATAATTTCTTCGTTATGAGAATTAGTTCTACCACTGGTTAATAGATGGCGTGAGTCGTATGTTTGCCAGTCATTTGTGAAGCAAACGCCGAAGATTTTATTAATTTGAGGAGAAGTATATGTTGCTCCTGCGTCGTACGTCGAATTGATGGAGTCGCCTGTGAATGCTATTTGTGATTACAGTGTGTGATAAATAATAAACCTGCTGTCTTGTCTTTCTATCATCAAATAAAAAACAAATCTGCGGGCATAGAAAGTGGTCTGGGGGTTAGCGGTACTCGTGCTAAGAGCGACGCCCTGAGTTCGAATCGCGGATGGACTAATGTAAGACTGTTCTTGTTTACCTTTTATTTTATTTTTATTTTTTGTGATTTTTCATTTTTATGATAATTTATTTTTATTTTTTGACGACACTTATGTGGATACAATAGGATAAGATTTTTATTTTTACATTTCCTCTCATAATATTTGTTTTTGTTTTTTAATAATAAAAGGTTTTTTATTTTATTTTTCAATATGGATTTTTTCTTTATTTTCAATTTTACTTGATAAAGTTAGAATTTGACATTTTTTTATATTATGAGTGGAACACAACGATCAACATGCCCTCATTGCCCAGATTCTTCACGGTTATTTGTTGCTCCTCGTGGTCTCAACGTTCACATTGGTCGGGTACATAGGTCTCAGGCACAGCAGTCTATCTCTACTAATACGACTGATGGGGCGACTGCTCAAGTACAATCTGCAACACCTAACTTTAGGAATATATCAAACCTAAAGAAAAATGTACGTATCCTCAAGCGCATACCGAAGGGAGCTAGATGTATGGCAGCTGGCAGGCTTACAGAAATAATTGAACAGTGTTTGGCCTCTAACAGCAAGCAGGACTGGCTTACCTTGTTGACTTTTGCGTATACGGCGTTTAAAATACCTGACGGTGACGATAGGAGATCTCTCACCACTAAAGTAAAAGAAAACATCTTTCAACCCTTAAATTTAATAACTGATGAGGAAAGTGATACACATCAAGTGGTTACTTCAAGGTCCCTTCGTAAATCTATAGAGAGCAAAGTTTATGATGGTGACTTGAGAGGAGCTGTAAGAATCCTTACGTCGGATTGTGGACTAGCCCCTCATAATACAGACACTATAAGCGCCTTAAGAACTAAGCACCCGGCGCCATCGCGTTCTTTATCCCCACTACCAGAGCCGAACAATACATGTCCAGTTCTTGTCGTCTCAAATAATGATGTATTGGAGGCGATAAACTCTTTTCATAGTGCGTCAGCAGCTGGCTTGGATGGGCTTCGGCCGTCTCATTTAAAAGATTTAATATCTTCTGCAGCTGGAGATAATGGCCTTCGCTTGGTGGAGACAATTACTAAGTTGTGCAACTTTTTGTTAAAGGGTCTTCTAAATCCAGAGGTTTGCCCTTATTTTTATGGAGCCTCGTTGTGCGCTTTATTAAAAAAAGATGGTGGGATTAGACCAATAGCCGTAGGTAATGTTTTACGGCGTCTGGTTGCAAAGCTGGGTGTGCGAGCTGCAAAAAATGAAATGTCCGTATTATTGCAGCCTCATCAGTTGGGCTTTGGAACTCCTTTAGGCTGCGAAGCTGCAATACACGCTACTCGGGTTTTTGCTATGACAAAATTGGGTCCTGATGATGTCATAATGAAAGTAGACATTAAAAATGCTTTTAACAGTATTGAGAGAGACATAATTTTAGCTGAGGTGCGTGAACACATCCCTAGCCTGTATCCCTTTTTGTACCAGTGTTACATCTCACATAGTAATTTGTTCTTCGGCACTTCTTCCATAGATTCACAGGTTGGTGTACAACAGGGAGATCCTTTGGGACCACTGTTATTCAGTCTAGCCATACATAAAGTTGTATCTGGCCTTAAGTCACCATTAAATATCTGGTACCTAGATGACGGTACAATTGGAGGTAAACCGGAGATGGTAGAAAGCGACCTGCTTGCAATTGTGGCTGGATTTAGACAGTTGGGTCTCGACCTTAATTCATCTAAGTGTGAGTTGTTTTCTTTGAATCCGTCCTCTATGCACGTTGATCGTTTTTGTTCAGTGTTGCCAGGCTTAAAGGTCATGAATAAGACTGATTTTAGTTTGCTGGGAGCTCCTATTTTCTGTGAGGCAGTTCCTTCTGCTATATTAAGTAAAAATGACTTGATTTTGAAGTCTGAGGCTACATTGAGGGAACTTCCAGCTCACGTTGCTTTAACTCTTTTCAGAAGTTGTATGTCGATGCCTAAATTAACTTACACACTAAGAACTGCACCGGTATGGCTTTTCGAAAATGAAGTTTCAATGTTAGATACTACGCTAAGACAAGTACTGGAGAGCATTTTGAATATTAGCCTAGAAGAAAGCCAGTGGCGACAAGCATCGCTACCAGTCAGACATGGTGGGCTTGGTGTTCGACGGGTACAAGACACTGGTTTGCCAGCTTTTTTGGCTTCTTCGCATGGGGTGAGGGAACTCGTCACTCATATTTTATCTCTGAATGGTGATGGGTTCACTTTGCCTTATGTGGAGGATGCTTTAGCCGAATGGCAGGCCCGAGGCCTAACTCAGAGTCTTCCAGACCAACCACAAATACAGCGTAAGTGGGACGACATTCTTGCCAAGACCGTGGTTGACGATTTAATAAGTAGCAGTACAGGCGTCGACTTGGCACGTATCAAAGCGTCAATAGCTTCCGAGTCAGGTGCTTGGTTACATGCGTTGCCATCACCTCAGCTCGGAACACTCCTAGATGATGACACGTTACGAATAGCTGTAGCACTTAGGATAGGTTGTAACGTCTGTGAGCAGCATCAATGTGTCTGTGGGGCGCTCGTTGATGTAAAAGGCTATCATGGCTTGAGCTGCTTGAGATGCGCGGGCAGGTACCCTAGGCACCATGCACTAAACGAAATAATTCGAAGAGCGATGGTTAGTGCAAACATCCCTTCTGTATTAGAGCCTCCGGGATTGAGTCGCACAGATGGCAGGCGTCCCGATGGTTTGACCCTAGTACCTTGGAGTAGAGGTAGGTCATTACTTTGGGATGCCACGTGTGTTTGTACGTTTGCTCCTTCACATCTCAAGGATACGATCAAAATGGCTGGATCGGCGGCAGAGAGTGCAGCAAAGCAAAAGCACAGTAAATACTCTAGTTTGAAACCAGCTTATATTTTTGTACCGGTAGCCTTTGAAACCACAGGTACCTGGGGAAAGGAAGCAAGGGCTTTTATCAGAGAATTGGGCCGACGTATCTGTGATCGCACTAACGACAACCGTTCTGTATCCTTTCTGGCTCAAAGACTTTCTATAGCTATTCAGCGTGGAAATGCAGCAAGCGTTATGGGAACCTTCGGGCCGGGAACGATGCGGAGCGGTCTCTTAGATTAAGAATTTTGACGAAGCATGTTGCGGATATTTTTCTGTTTACCTTTTGACGAAGCATGTTGCGGATATTTTTCTGTTTTCCTTTTGACGAAGCTTGTTGCGGATATTTTTCTGTTTACCTTTTGACGAAGCATGTTGCGGATATTTTTCTGTTTACTTTTTGACGAAGCATGTTGCGGATATTTTTCTGTTTACCTTTTAACGAAGCATGTTGCGGATATTTCATTACATTTACATATAATAAGATTAATAAATAGTTACAATCCCCAAAAAAAAAAAAAATTATACTATAATGATCTAGTCTAGATCCAGATCAGTCAAGGCGTCATTGATAAGCCAAGCCACTCACTGTCTGTGAGCAAGAGCGATGGCGTTCGCGCTACAACCACGAGCTGTACCAATTGTACGATGAGCCGAACGTCATAAAAACCATTAAGCTTGGACGCCTACGATGGGCAGGGCATGTAGCAAGAATGGACGAAACCAGAGTACAAAAACGTATACTGGAGAGTCGACCCGAGGGTCTCGCAGAAGCCGAGGCAGGCCCAAGCTCAGATGGCTGGATGGCGTCGAACAAGACCTTAATTACGTCGGCGTCAACGGCTGGAGACAGAAAGCCCAAAACCGGACTATCTGGAACAATTTTGCTTAACCAGGCCCAGGCCCCCCCCGCGGCTGTAGAGCCTTAGATGATGATGATAATGATCTAGTATAGACCGTGGTCTGATTTATTACGGGTATGTCCCTTCCACGTTGTATACGCCTAGTATTTTTCGTTTTACTAAAAAAATATCATTTTTAATATGCTAAGTCGACCATAAAGATCCATGTGACTTATGAAAAAAGCTATGCCTTTATTCCATGCCGAGCAATTGGGTGGTATCCTGGGTCAAAAATAAATTATTTGGTACTGTTAGGAGAATAAAACGTCACAAAATATTGTCACTTGTCATTGGTCATATCCATTTTCAACATGATTTTATATTATTTTTTTGCAGAAAAATTAATATTAAGAGCGCTATTTGACTCCAAAAAACAATGATTTTACGACTGAGTATTTTATACGAATCCCATAGAAAATATTATAGACGTTTTAGAAAAAAAAATCTGACGTGCTTGTTGGAATCTGCAGCAGGTTGAAATTATGCATGCATTTTATCGTGATTATTTTTCAAATGTTATTCAATTTCGAAAGAAATAATTTGTATTTCGATTATGTCCCGCTCATTCTATTCTTAACATTCGTACTTACATCATCATAAAATTTGAGTCACAGCCATTAAAAACAATGTCGTGAAGGGATGCCATCGTAAAACTTCAAATGTTTCAGCCACTCGGGATACTGAGTGCATTTCCTTTCACAGCGCATTTAGAAGCAAACAAGCATTTCTACTGCAAATATTATATTCTAAGATAGTTTTATGATGTTACATGAGAGGTTCAAGATGCTCTTATTTGAGTTTACACACGTTACGTTGCGTTGTTAGAAGAAATCTAGTAATGCATTTACTTGAGAACCGGTGTTGTAACTACGCTCCGTTTACTCTAATAAACGATCTAATAAAGGGTTGTGAAACTGTTCTATAAAGATTATTTTTATCTCTTTATTCTCAAAGATTAGACAAGAAGTACAGAATGGAAACATCGAAGGAAGATGGGGTAGATCTTGTCCAGTAGTAGGACAGTATTAGTAGTAAATTATGTGTGTTCATTCGTCTCATCATATTTTTTCCCAGCAGTGGTTTTTCCGAAATTCGAATAGTTTGTAATTATTTCCATTTAAATAATAGTTTATTGATCTTAATATCATCACAGAAGATACGTCCTGAACATTGAACTTGGTTGCGAAAGGGAGTTACGTTTCTGAGTTTAAGTTTGATTCTTTGGTCCACATTTTAGAAAAAAAAACGAAGACAACCAATACCCAATTTCGAAATATGCACGACACATTTTCTAGGAGAAAATGATGAACGACGAATTAAACTGGGTATTACTTAAACTTAACATGAGACAAGTCGGTTAGCAACTGGTGCGTAATCGATCATTGTATTGTTTTGATCGATTAACACTAACTTTTTCTTCCGAACGTTCCTAAAAGTTAGACATGGTGGAAACAACTTACGTAATAGAAAAATTCAATATTTAATCACATAACGCTCGTGAAAACAATTTAACTAATGTTGCGACAAAATCTGCACTAGATAGACATCTAAGTATTTGCTAGTGATATTGTTATTTTTTTGAAATCTCATAGATGTATTTACATAACGAACATACATATTAACTTTATAAAAAAATATATTGGTTTTGATAATCCAAATGGTATTGGCAGGTATTCTTCTTTTACCATAACGGCTGGAAAGGGTTTTTTACTTATCACTTATAACAAAGTAGCCTTCGATGGACCAGTACACAATACCTCTATTTGTCAATTTAGTTATCACATCTTTAACCGAACGTGTAGAGTCAATTTCAAGCCAATATTTTTATATTTATAACACTCATTATTATTATTATTATTATTTTTAAACAAGCTTGTATCTAAAACAATGAACTAAAAAGTAAAGCGTGCCCTTCAAGAAGAATCAGTTGAGTCCAATCTCGATGGAGTTATGTTGTTTTATCACAGAGATGTGGTGGCCACCTTCCAGCTTCATAATGACGTCAGGTCATTGGTATATTAATATTGCATTTTCACTCAACTTACATAAGTATGTGAAGTTTCAAATCAATCAAATAATGGGAAGTGGGTCTAATTTAGTTTGCAAGATATGATTACGGATACACAGATATTGGAACAGGTGAAATTAAATAAAAGCTTGTAAACTGCAATAACAATAACTAATTAATCTTTTTTCCGTTACCACACCTGGGGCTGATAGACGTAGATCGATAAATAAGCTCATTTGGCACTTAATCACTCTTCATACACTTTCCCTTCACGTGTAGCCTATTGGCCACATTCGTGATAGTGGTCAACATAAGTTACCTGGTGTCAGGTAATTCCAGGCCACCCAAAGACATTTACGTATCAACTGTCATTGACAGACTTGTCTGACTTGAACTGTTATCGACTGTTCTTGTAATACACATATGGAGACAAACGAAAAGAAAAACACGTGTGAAAATCACGTGCCGTCACTGGGCTCACCCAGTCCAAATGGAGTTATTGGATATCTCGAAAATAGATTTATTTTTGATTTAGATCTACAAATAGTAAAAATTATAGAGTGACTTCTTAGCAAAGTGATTTATTATTACATTTACTTTCAGTACAATAAAATATCAGTAAACTTTACAGCGGGTTTGTAGAAAATATCCAAGCGATTTTTAAATGTCGCATCAAAAGGAAATTTAAAAAAATCTGTGCTCAGAAGCTACATTGGAAGGCAGAGTATTTTACATATTTAAATTAAGCCCATCGTGACGTGGCCTTTGGGCACAGAATACAGTAAGAGTAAACAGAACGGAATCTCCTAAGGTACGCGCAATATGCGTCCCCGTTCCCCGCACCCGCACCTCTCCCCCGGTTCTTGACGGCCAACGTGAGTCATCGAGGCGAAAAAGGGGGAGAGGTGCGGGGACGGGAAACGGGGACGCATATTGCGCGTACCTTAGGAGATTCCGGCCTGTGCTTTGGGTTTTATGCCCCTAAGCTATATTTACCTCATAAGGGATAGGTAAACACTTTTTTAATAGAATTTAAAAGTTTGAGATAAAACCGGGCTCTGTATCCTAATATGATGTTGCTTGAAGACTGTAATACGGCTTTACGTGCCTTCCGTAGCATGGAGGAGCTCGAGAAAGTTTTATGCCACTTCTGGTCACCTATCCAAGTGTGGACCACACCCAGGCTTGCTTAACTTGCGGAAGCGCTAGTTATGCGTACTCCCACCGGACCAACGAGCTTCTCCACCTAATATGATATGAAGCAAGTACTTATGTGACTAGTTCTGAATATGCAATTCAGAATGCAAATAATAAAGCGTAACGACCGTTAGACGGACTGAATGTCCCGCTGTATGTTCGTTTGCATTATTCATACCGATGGAACTAGGGTTGTAATTTAAATTTAAACCTTATTGTTTTAATACTGAAGTAACTGTTCTAGAATTTGTAATCCAACTTTATGAAATCTCTTTTTAAAAAAGTATTGCGTATCTTACTAAGGATTTATAATTTACAATTTAAGATTGCTATCTTATAAATATGTTGAAAAACGTAAATGAAAAGAATGTGTTTAAAGTGAAAGCCAGGGTAAATAAAAAAGGGCCTTTTTCAAATTGTCCAGGGTCTAAGGTGTTTATCTATACAACGTGAAAGGGACATACCTGTAATAAATCGAACCACGGTCTATACTAGATCATTATAGTATAATGAAATTAAAATAACAGCCCAAGAACAAAAAAAAAAAATCGGCATATCCATACGAGTACAAAAGTGTGCGGCCGGCCGGGCGATTTATATAGGAAAGTCGAATTTTTTTTGGTCTTTTTAGTGGTTATTTTAATTTATAATACTAGATCACTAAAGTATAATGACTTTAGTGATCTAGTATAGCCCGTGGTTCAATTAATTACGGGTCCCTTCCACTATGTATATGTATTTACTGTAAAAAATATTGGGTATAGTTGAATTAGTATCCTTTAATAAGTTAAAACTTACTTTGGGGCTAGCTTAATTAGTGTGATTTATCCCTATCTATTTATCTATTAATACCCTTTTTGTGGGTCACATTAACATTAACAACAAAGGAGGTACAATAATAGATTTTGATTTGTTTCAGCTATCGTAAACTCAGTCATGACATTGACGTCACATCAAGTGAATTATGACCTAATCTAGAGGGCATGGGAGAAATGCCCCAATATGAGCATAGTACGTGATGTCAACATGTTATATTCCTTGACGCCATACTTTCGTGGTCAGAGATTATTTTACGACCGTATTAGTTCCTTGGGGACCGTTAAGCACGTGCTTGGACAAATGAGGATATCGTAAAAAAAGTGCGGCTTTGTCTAAGTTGAGGAAGAAAACTTTTTTAAACTAGTAGCTCTGTGAGCTGTAGACCTCGCGAGTCTATCTGCATCACATTCCTGACTACTTGAAGTTTGTCGGATAAAAAAGTTGTTCGGGCAAAAAGTTGCGTCTTTATAAAATTAACAAAAAACCTTATTTATTTGATTATGACATTTTTGAACCTTCTCTCTGAAATGGCTGAAATTTTTTTTTTTAATTATCAACCCCCATATATCTGCCATTTTGAAAAACTGGCTCAACAAAAAAAAACTAGGTGCTCGGACAAATAAGGATCATGCAAGAAAAAAGTTCGACTTTTTCCAAGTTAAGGAAGACAAACTACGGTTTCCTTAAACAGGGTATTTATCTCATTTCATTTCACTAAAAAAAGGCATTGGTGGCATTCTTCTGTGGCTGGTAGATAAGGAACAAATCCATTACACTTATTCTTGTTGGAAAACATTTATTAAATAGATGGTATCAGATATAGGAATAACCAAAAATATCTACCTATACACCTCATCATTTCAGCTGCCACTGATGGACTTTCCAAACTAGTCTAAAACAATTGCAGAATGCCAAAAACATAATTTTTTCAGGTAGTTCATTCAATTTGAACATCCCTTAGAGCTTGTTAGGAAAACAAATAAATAATTCCCTGAACGGAAAACATAGCGCTTGTAAACAAAGACCATAACGAATTGCGCGCTTGTTAAATTGTTAATCACTTCGGAAGTTTTATAGCAATCGAATTAGTTGATCCTAAACAAACATTAGTTTACCACTTCTAACAATACATTCTATGAAACAATGTTTCCTGTGTCTTTTTATTCAATTTATACTTTCTTCCAATAAAGGAGTTTTAATCAAAAGTGCGAAGCCAATTTTGGAAGCCTGAGTCTGCAATTCGGCTCGTGTGGTGACGGCAGAATATATGAATTGTCACCACCACTCTTCTCTCACACGGGTGTAGTAAAAGGGAGGTGAAGGTAACAGAGAACGGGTAGCAGTGTCCTCTGTGCCAAGATTTCATAATATCTACTGCGGTCACCAACCAAAAAAGACAGACAGATAAATATACCTATGTAGCTGTTATTCCATAGAAATATCAGACACAAAAATAGTAGTCTTTTTTGAAGTGAAATCTTGTTTAGGCGCGTTGGGCGATTTTTGAGATGGGAAAAAACCATTGAATTCACGACACTGCGGAGGTAGCAATTGAAATGGTCGCAACATTTTGACAAACGCTCAGTGTGTATGAAAAATCGTTTTATTTTAGAACAATTAATGGAATTCCATAAATCATATGGATTTAACTTTATCACCTACTTACGCACTGGATTATCTCTTCCTATAATTGGATTAAAATTTAATCAGTAACACGCAGGAAGTGTTGAAATGTTCCAGAATTTATCAACGCATTTGGCCCAAATTACACACATATTGGGTTTGTTAATTGTTAAATATCAGAAATCTGGAGTTGGCACGCTTTGGGAAATCAGATTTTTATTGCTTTTCTGCTAATGATTGATTACATTTTTAGATTACTTCTATGTCAACCGTTTTGACATTTTGCCAATCTGTCCCGTTTTCTGGTACTTATACTAGATAATTAAATATCATGAATTAATTCTTCCTTGCTGGTCTAGGAGAAAAGAAAAAACGTAGAATGTACTAGCTGCTTCTCATCCCGCGCAGATCGAGGGAATGGGCAAAAATCTGAATCATATCAATAGGCGATGCGGTTAGCGACCCATCACTATTACGATTTTCTTTTTCCACCTTTATGCCCACCATCATGGGCCTTAACGCCCTAGGCTCTGTCTGCCCCGTTAGGGATAAAGACGTGATAGTGTATCTGTAAATTAATTCTAACTAATTAATTTGGTATTTTTATACACAACTGGCCTAAAAAAGGAATGTAATGTTTTCAATTGCTAAAATGCTTGTTTAATGCTTATTTTGTATACTGTGTAACAAAAAGTAAACATTTAATGAACTAAATAAGTTTGTTCTGAACAAACTAATTAATAAATAACGCACTATAAGTGTGACCTTACACTAAAGACCCATAAGTCTACATTAGGCTCCGTAAATTTGGTAACGGATCGCTTCCATCACCACTCCGCTGGACAAACAATACTTGATACACCTACACTAAACATTTAAAAGGGTACACCGTAGATATTTACAATTTGTAAAGATAAAAATAGTTTGTTGATTTGGAAAGGGCAACCAAAATAAAATGTAAGTATTTAGTGCTATTTTAATGCTCAAATTACTGACGGAACCACTCTTATTTCGTTAAAAAACAAGTTTGTTATGTTTATGATATAAGTTTGTTTATTTTAGTTAATTAGCTATTTCGTTATTACACAAAATGGGACTAAAATAGGAATACTTGAAATTTACTTATCTATCTATATTTAAGAGCTATGCTCTTGTCAGTGGAGTATGAATTCTCTCTCTCATAAGCCAGTTGTTTAACTTCGCTGTACCTAACATCTTCCCTCGACTATTCTTTATTATATCTAGAATGCACCTTTTCTCTGCTACTCTTTTCAGGGCCTCATTAGTATCTATTTCAACCCAGCTTATCTATTCCATCCTAAACCAGCAATTTTATATTTAAGCCAATAATTGAAAAAGGTACATACAAAAACATGGTGTGGTGGAGACTGCCACCTATTTTTTTATGAGTGAGATTATTAACCACTATTATATCACAGAATAAATAATACTAACGTAAAGAAGTCTCACTCAGCAAAGAAATTTAAAGAAATATCTACTCAATGTGGCTAGCGATATGATTTAATTTAGCTCACGTCAGAACTCAGCACTTTTTCGTATAGATACCTAGACATCCATTGCAAGCCAATTTCATTCTTATTACTCTGGACAAACGATTCATATAACTGAATTTACCACCCGGAGGGGCCGCTTGCGCGCATAGTAATAATGTAGGTACATTGTCGATACCTAAACGGGGAGTGATACAGGCCTGATTATATACCCTATTCTTGAATTTATTGAAACGTAGACATGTATAATATAGGGATGACTAATGATATTACTTAAACTGATGTTATTTTCAAAGTTTTGAGATAAAGCACGATCTCGTTTAACAGTTGTCAAGCTATCTTTTGAGAAAACTGCAAGACAATAAACAAATAAAATAATAAATATATAAGGACAAATCACACTGATTAAGGCCGTACTTGAATTTTCCGGGGTCCAGTGCTGCCCCCATTTAAAAAAAATCATTTCAAAGAAAACGGAGACATTATTTAAAATTTTGCTACTACCAAATACTAGATAACCCTTCAAAGTATTTTATGAACTACTGTTTACAGTTTAAAGTGAGAACGTTAAGCTTTACTACGCACATTTGCGAAAAACGGCTACTTTTGGCTAATGTGCGTAGTAAAGCTTAATGTTCTCATTATAAACTGTAAACAGTAGTTCATTAAATGCTTTGAAGGGTTATCTAGGAATTGGTAGTAGCAAATTTTTTTATGGCGTCTCCGTTTTCTTTGAAATGATTTATTTTAAATGTAGGCAGCACTGGACCCCGGAAAATTCAGGTACGGCCTTAAGCTAGCCCCAAATTAAGTTTTAAACTTGTGTTTTGGGATACTAACTCAACGATACTATATTTCATGATAAATACACATATAGATAAACAGCCAAGACCCAGGACAATTTGAAAAAGGCCATTTTCCAACTTGCCCTGGCTGGGAATCGAACCCAGAACCTACGGATTAGCGGTCTAGCGTGTTAAACATTACGCCACAAAGGTCCTCAATATATACAATACACAATATATACAATATATTAAGATTACAAAATATTACTAATCCAATTAACTATGTATATAATTTCTGTAAATAAGTATACAGGTTGGTTTTGTACCCCTTAGCTACCTATATTAAAATCTTGGAATCAGAATCACTAAAAGAAAACAAAACCGTAAAAGAAAAGGCTATTTTTAGAAAAAAAAAATCTCCCAGGTTTCTAATAAATGACCTTACTACACGATCCCGCCACGAGCTCCTTAGCGGGTGCTGACATTCAAATGGGAGATTTTTGGTATACATTTAACAACTGATATCTTTGATTTAAATAACGAAACGTACATATGACAAAATATGTATTTATTATAAAATATAGTATCGTTGAGTTAGTATCCCATAACGGAAGTTTAAAAAAAACTAACTTTGAGGCTAGCTCAATCAGTGTGATTAGTCCTTATATATATATATTTTTTTTTTTCGCTTAAAGAGTACTTTCTTTGAATATAGCTTCTAGATTCAAGATCTGTATAAGTTTTAAGAATAAGAAAAGGATTGCGAATTTCTGAATGAAATGCATCTTGATTTAACAGTTCCCAAATACAAGATGCAGTATCCTCCTGTCGCCCATTAAGTACCTAAACGTTTCCTAGTTAAAAAATGAAAACAACAATTATGATACCAAAATACCAATTTTACTTAGCATAAACTTTAAGTAAAAGATATGAGACAACTGTTTTCACCTGCCATAAAAATTCACCAACTTTAAGACTCATATTTCTCGAATGTCACTAACGAGTCTTGTTCTCGGTTTATCTTGAACGCCTAAGATATGTTCTTTTCAAATTCACCTGTCACAAAGTGCGGCTGTATGTTTTTGTTCTAGTAATTAACTTGGACGTCTACAGTGTCTACGGAATGAGGCATTTATGCAAAACAGGGTCAAGTCAAGTGTGTACTGGAAGTAAGAGAAGTTTTTGCTAATAATTGTGTACAAACTAGTTTTTAAATTTAATAGTATTTTTATGTAATCTTCTTCTTCTTCGCCTAAGCGCATTCCCGGTTGCATTCTTAGCTGTGCTGCTTCGGAGCCCGGGGTGCGCTTTCCCGCTTTTACTTCTCTAAATATAATATGCATGTCAATGGTCACCCAAGAATGCCAAAGACCTTGTAAAATGGAGAACAAATAGCCGGAACACTTTAAATGATTTGACTATAGTTTTACAACCGGCCACATGCCTGATGTCAACCCTCTTTGGAAATGTATTTGTGCGAAAAGTTTTACAACCGGCCGCCGCCTGACGTTAACCCTCCTTGGGAATGCAATTGTAGAACGAGATGTTTGTGCTTAGTCCTTTAGTCGCCTCTTACGACATCCACAGGAAGAGATGGAGTGGTCCTATTCTAACCCGGAACCACTCGGGTAAGTATTTTTTTTGTATGTAATCTAATAATAATAAATTTAATAAATGTACAATAACCGTTTTTTAACTAACTACTCTATTGTTCCATGCTGGTCTGGAAGAAAAGAAAAAACTAAGATACCAGCTGCTTCTCTTTTTTTTAAATAAATACAAATTTATTTACCAACGTCTAAGTATTACAATAAATAGAAAACAATCTAAAAAGGCGAACTAATAAAATATTGGCATTAGCTATGTATTTCAGTTACATTTTGACGTACCTATTTTATCAAAAGAAGAAGCAATTTGATCACGTAAGTTCTTTGTGACGACCTCCGTGGCGTATTGGTTAAACACGCTAGTCCGTCACTCGAAGGTTCTGTTATTGGAAGTTGGATAATGGCCTTTTTCAAATTGTCCTGGGTCTTGGGTGTTTATCTATTGCACGCCTCATAAGCGAAGCGCATGAGGTAGTGCTCTACTCTCGCCTTACAAAAATCAAGTGATTTTTTTAACTAAATGTTTCTCTATTTATTTTCTGTCGCACTTGTAAAATAATATTTACACATAAATGTCAAGAAAAAACACTAGTTTCAACACTTATGACATTTTTAAAAGACATTTTGCCTTTTAAATAAATAAAAACAATGTTTAATAAAATCATTTTGTGGACGTCCGTGTGTCTGTACATGGAAACTGGCGTGGTCACGATAACTCCCGAAAAACTTATCTGATCAAGTCCATTTTTTTTTATACGCTTCAGTATTATCCAAAACTAAGTCCTTTCGAAGATCACGGTCTAATTCAATGTAGTTTAATCGTAATTTCAATTTAATTGTGAAAAATGAGATTATGAGGCGTGCACTTTTGAATTTTCCAAACTTATTTAAGTATTTATTATAAAATATAGTATCGTTGAGTTAGTATCCCTTATCGCAAGTTACTTACTTTGGGGCTAGCTCAATCAGTGTGATTTGTGCCTATTTATTTATTATTTTTGGTTAAGTTTTATTTTTGATGTACAATAAAGATATATACAGATACAAATGTATATATCTATCTTTAGAAATTATTGCTAACATCATGTCTAATAATAGCTCTCAAACACTGTGTAATCCAATAATCCACTAACAGCAAACATCAGGTGCAACCATCAATCTTACCCAATTATGCGGGGCACTCCAACTCTATCGGGCACTTACCCGGTAATTACCACGAGTCGCCTTACCTGGAGTACAATTACAGTCAACATAAGAACTACCTATACTTAGGTAATGGTATATAAAAAAAACTATCATGTTTATCACGAAAAAGACATAGCCAGGAGTGGCGAAACCTAAATCTTCGCTTATGGAAATGATGCGTGTAACGAAAATCAGGTATTCAAAAGGGTAGTATTCTGAGTAAAAGCAGGCCTGTGTCACTCCCCGTTTAGGTATCGAAAATGTACCTACATTATTACTATGCGCGCAGGCGGCCCCTCCGGGTGGTAAATTCAATTATACGAATCGTTTGCCCAGAGTAATAAGAATTAAATTGGCTTGCAATGGATGTCTAGGTATCTATACGAAAAGGTGCTGAGTTCTGACGTGAGCTAAATTAAACCATATCGCTAGCCACATTGAGTAGATATTTCTTTAAATTCCTTTGCTGAGTGAGACTTCTGTACGTTAGTATTATTTATTTTGTGGTAAAAGTAAATAGTTTTGTACTGATAGTAGAATAAAACGTCACAAAATTATGTCACTTGGTATTGATTATATCCATTTTTAACGTTATTTTATTATGTTTATTATAGCAGAACAATTTATTGTAAGAGCGCTATTTGTCTCCATGAAACAATGACGTCACGGTTTGGTATTTTATACACACACATAGCAAATTTTGTTTAAAAAAGCATTTCGTTTCACTTGTTGGCAACTAGCGGATTAGACCTAAAATTTTAGATTTTTTATATCTTTTAAGAAAGACAGTTATTTTTATGATAAAAAATAAAAGCTTTACGTACAGACAAATAGGTATTAATAAAATAAAGCAGCTGGTAGATAGGACAGACAAATGTAAGAGAATTCATACTCCACCGACAAGAGCATAGCTTTTAAATATAGATAGATACTCGTAGATAAATATTTTCGTCAAATTTTAAATCTTATTTTACTTCATCAAATACAGATGGCGTTCTATAAAAAAATCTTAAATCTTATCGCATTACTGGACTTTTACAATTGGGGTATATCTATTTTCCAAACTAACAAACAAACTGAAAACGTCACACACGGCAATACCAACATAAAGTTGGAAACAGCAACTGCTCAGGCAAAGTTAATTTAGTTCGGAAGCTTCCTCGCCAGGTGGCGGCTAAAAGCTCATCCGAGGAGTGATCTAATAAGCAGAATTGGAAGCTAACAAGCTCGCACCTCGCTGCACAAATAAGTTTGAAAAATAATTTGAAATTATTGTGGTGACGCGCAACGTGTTTGCTTCGAGCGCGAACCGAAACTTTACAGCAGCGTAGGTACCTTTATTTGTAGAAACCTATGTAGTGTAGATACATAAAGATATTTAATATTATTTAATCATATCACATCTTCCCAACTTTTAAAACTAGTGGCTCTGTGGGCTGTAGACGAGTCTGTCTGCATCACACTCCTAACCATTTGGAGGTTCTTCTTCGTCTAAGCGCGTTCCCGGTTGCATCCTTAGCTGTGTTGCTTTGGAGCCCGGATTGCGCTTTCCCGCTTTTTTCTTCTCCAAATATTACATGCATGTCAATGGTCACCCAAGGATGCCAAAGACCTTGCAAAGTGGAGAAGAAATAACCGGAACAGTTTGAATGTTTTTGGCTATAGTTTTACAACCGGCTGCCACCGACGTTAACCCTCCTTGGGTATGCAATTGTAGCACGAGATGTTTGATGTGAATGTCGTAAGAAGCGATTAAAGGACTAAGCATAGTCCTTTAGTCGCCTCTTATGACATCCACAGAAAGAGATGGAGTGGTCCTATTCTAACCCGGAACCTCACGTGTAATCCTAACCACTTGGAGGTTATCGGATAAAAAAGTTGTTTAGACAAAAAAGTTGCGTCTTCATAAGGGTAACAAGAAAGTCTTATTACATTAAAAAAAAATTGGAAATGGCTAAAATTCAATTTTGTTTTTAGCTTTCAACCCCACCCCATATTTCCACCATTTTGAAAAATTACGAAAGACTGGGTTGGCAAAAAAATTCTACATAATTATCGAACCTGCACACTTTCACGAGATTTGGTTGAGAAATGCAACCTGTAGGCGAGAACAGACGGAAAACTGGAATCGGAAACACGAAATAATTTTTCCGAAGCTGAAACGGAAAAAAAACTTGCTTCGCTTACTTGGTCAATAAATGTATTCTAAAACCGAATTCTAAATTCTACAAATTAAATTAAATTAAATTCTTAATTCCTACTTATCACATCAGACAGTAGTCTCGTTTAAAGATATATAGACAGTAAGGCTCTAGGTTCCTAAGTTAGACTTTATTTATGGATTTTCTGTAAACTTCAAATTATTAACTAAATCTTCACTAACTTATTTGCTACCGACGCGAGATTCAGACTTATTTGAGTACACGCGGTCTGGCTTTAAGTAGCAATTTTAGACGTGAAGCAATTAACCACGTATGTGGGCGCCACCGAACACTCCAAACACATTTCAGATTAAAAATTTAGTACTTACAAAAGACAATTTAAACTTAGTTTTTCACAGTTTTGTGTGTTTATAAAACAAACCACACAACCAATTTTAATAAAATTTCTATGGGGCCACCTGGAAAGTAGACCCTTTCAAACAAAAAAAGAATTGTCTAAATCGGTCCAGGCGTCCTCGAGTAATCGGGGAACATACATAAAAAAACATAAAAGTTTACGATGAATTGATAACCTCCTCCTTTTTTTAAGTTGGTTGAAATAGTAAAGTCTAGTAATATTGACCCATTCCCGCGTTACAGCGGGGCTAATGGGTTACTGGGTCAATAATATCAGTACTCGTGTTTCATATTGTGCTCTTCTAATTAGAACTTTCTTGATAATAGAAAGTGCGTTTATTATAAGTAGTGTATGAAAATATAACGTCTAACAAAATATACTAAAACCATTTTAAGAATGAATTCAGACCATGATATTGAACAACTTTTCCCAATTTCAATTAAAAAATAATAATAATAATAATTTCTTTATTGCTTTTCACATTGTACATGTATTACATTTCACAACATAGTTATTGCTTGAAATAGTAGATACAACATGAAACCTGATAGGGCATGGCAACATAAAATAATGAGATTTTTACTGGGAAGGTATTAATGTTAAAATTTCCAAGAAATATACATCGAAATATGAAAAATATTATTTCAGCTTCCAAACAAGTTGACCGATCAGCTGATCCGAGTTTGTATGAAAACTGTTCCTTGGGGAAAGTTGTTCAGTATCATGGACTGAAATCACCATTAAAATATTTTCAGTATATTTTGTTACACGTTTAATAATTGTCAGACGTATGTTTTGCAATTTTTTTCATGTTTAAGAGACTTACATATTTCGAACTGCCTTGTGGCATCTGAGTGCGTGTAAACTACCAACTAATGATCAAAGTATACCGAGGAGTTTGAAATGTATAATACCACTCCTGCTCACCACCCAAAGTAGCTACATCTTGGGGTAAATAAATTAAACTATGAATTTTCGGAGTCCAATGCTGTCATTTGAAATAAATTATATAAAAAGAAACGGAGATATCATTTGAAACTTTGTCTACAGTGTGTCCTAGGTAAGCCTTTAAACTATTTTATGAACTACTGTATACAGTTTAAAGTAACAACGTGAAGCTGCTTTTCTTCGCACATTTGCCAAAAGTGGCCGTTTTTCTCAATGAAAACAAGTTAAATTGAATAAATACATTTATAGGTATTTTTCTTTAGCAATAAAGTTCTTTGCATAATTTTTTGCTCGTTTCTGAATCACGTGTATATTGTCTGTTTGTATGTAAGATCATCATCATCAAGTATAGGTAGATAAGCTGTTCTTTTAAGGATTGCTTTTCTGTAACTTTCTGACTAGTTTTATGTCAAATAATTTATCGAAATAGTAAAGTGTAGTCCATATTTTAGCACAAATTAATGTATTAATTAATTAGCTAAACCGAAAACATAATTTGCCATTTGTTGCTAAGTAACGACTCTAGTGTGCGGTGCCTGTAGCGGTTCACCTCATACATATATCGCCAGTCATGCATTTTACGTTTATTAGAGCGACTGATTCCAATAATATGTCGATTTTCTGTATGTATTATTATTTTCATGGTTGCAATGAATGAAAATCTCTTTCTCTCTTTCTTTCTCTGACAAATATAATAGTAAACGATACACTAAAAGCAGTGTGAGTTGTAGACTTCGCGATTCTGTTTTTGTATATAGCTTAATATTTAAAAATACACCGCGCACCTTAAAACACCGTGGCTCCACCATTTTGAAAAAAAATCAAAAACTGAACTGACAGAAAAATCCCATTTAATTAAACCAACCTTCTCGGTTGAGAAATGCAATCAGTAGAGGAGAACAGCCGGACAGCCGAACAAAGACAGGAATTATTTTTTGCGCAAACTGAAACTGGGACACTTCGCTAGCACTTCGCGCTCGGTCGGTGAACTTTACATATACGCAGTAAAACAAAATGTTAGGTCTATGATATACAGGATCATTTTACTTCATGTTAGACGATACACAATACAAGTCAAGCGTAAGCGTGTTCGACCTAAGTAAATATAACGTCTTCGCAACATATTGACGAAGGCAACAAAACAAGGTCTCATGGCACGTAAAGCTGTTGGTCCCGAACGCTACCTAACGTTTGTACCTATCCTAGGATTGGTTCTATTCTGGTCTACCGTGGGTCTACCCTTTGGGTTGCGGAGGTCAGCCGGCAGTCGCTCTGTGTAAAAACTAGTAACCTCGTCTAATCACCTAGGGGTAGCGGACCTCGGGCTCTGTAGCGTAACGCTGACGATGCTACCGGGAATACGCGCGGATGATGATAATGAAACAGGTGAATATCGATGGTAAGATATCGTGTCTTGTCTATACTATTCAATGGGGACACAAAAAAGACGAGAAAGGCGAAACATTAATTTGTCGGATAAGGAAGTTTGTGATATTTTACTCGATATTATAGATCTTACCTTATCTTACAATTTGATACTATTTATATCCTAGCAAAGGTATCTGACTTAGAGGATTTATCTTCCGATAACAATCAATCAAAAGGGAAAGAAATAAAAAGCATATTCAAATCATAGGCAGCAATTTCAGTTTATTGAAAACGGTATCTTAGTAAGTGCAAATTTGATTTTAGATAATAATTTATTTTATCATCTTTATCTTCTTCGGTATGTTGAGCCAACGCAATAAATATAAATTTATCAGATATCTACAATTTTGAATGTACACAATTTTACTATTTCTAAGGTGTCAGAAGATTATCCGAGCTGCTCTACATCATGTACCTTAGATGACCTTAATAAAGCTAATGATAGAGGGATCACCGTGGCCACATATTGGTCAAAGATGATTTGAAATTGAAGCTACAGTGAAACCATTTCGACTCGACAAGGAAAAGAAGAAGATTATACGTTGGAGAAAACGTCGCGAAGCTTTCTAAAGATTTGATGAGATAGATGCACAGACAATCGATGGAGACTGATAATATCGAATTGGTGACCAAAAAGGGGATAGGAGAGCCCAGGAATACCTGAAATTCGTTATAAAAATTGTTGAGAAGGAACACCAAGGACAAATACAGATGGAGAGAAGTGGGAGGAGACTAGAAGTAGCTGATTGTGATAATCATCATCATCAGGTCTTAAATTGCTTTTAGTCTTCACTGCAGGAGCACGATCCTCTCTATACTACCAGAGCCATATATTAGACAGAGCAGTCAGATGGTTTAGCCTACACTCTCCATGTTGGTTAGATGAATTGGAGAGGTCTCATTGATATTTATAAGCTTTGTTTAGCTTGCGTTTCCTAAGTCGCCTTCTATGACATCCACGAGAATACTTGGAGTGGTCGTATTCTACTCTGTCGGGAACCACACTGCACATCGTGACAATGATGATTATTTCTAAGAAATATACGCTAAAATACAATAGTAATTTCGGTAGGTAAATTTCAAACTCATTGGGGCCACTTTCCGTACACTCAGGCGAGATTGCATCGAATTTAGTTAAACTTCGTTACGTTTCATAAGCATCTCTTCGTAAAGACATTACCGGGGCGCTTCATTCTGCTCAGTTATTGCTATTAACGCCGAGAGTGACGTGAGACGTGAGTATTATCACGAGATTGATTGATAAACTAAAGATAGTTTTATAAGCAGGAGATTTAAAAATAAATATTAATATTTTCTTGTAACATGCCACCTTTATTTTAAAGATGACCAATGAAGATTGAGCTAGCCCTAAAAGAAAATTTACCAAAAACGTGTAACGTAAGAATTGTTCAGTTACCGAGTATTTCTTTTCAAATGAAACAATCGACGACGAACAATATAAAAAGAAAATTCTGGTTCATAAAAAACTTCTGAAGACCATACAAACTTCTCTATAGGATGATTAGAGCTAATAAATAGATTGCTTTAATATTAAAATATTGTTTCATAAACTATCAATTGATATCAGAGTTTTCAAGAAAAATATATAGCTATTTATCTTTTCTAACCATAATATACTATCAGAATACGGTATTCTAGTCTAGATACATACATTGGGAACAATGGAAGAATGAAACTTTGCTTCTTCTTCTTCTTATCGAGTCGAAATGGTTACATTGTAGCTTCAATTTCAAATCACCTGTGACCAGTATGTGGCCACGGCGATCCCTCTGTCGTTAGCTTTATTAAGGTCCTCTATGGGTACATGACGTAGGGCAGCTCGGACATGACAAAAGGTGGTTCATCGACTGAATGGCACCGCAGTCGCAAAGGTTTTTATCAGCGTGACGCCACCTAACTCGGTTTTCCCGAGAGACTTCCAGACTGACCAGGGGAGGTATCTACCCATCTATCTAAACTTTGCTATGAAATGTGGACTATCAATTACTATTGCTTGAGATTTATCTGCATTGACCATAAGCCCGAAGTTATGAGACCAAGTCGCAATAGCGGCAAGGTCGGAATTAATAGTGCTCACTGCGTGGCTGAAATTATCGAGGGGCGGCCGTATAAATCTGCAGATCATCTGCATACAAGTGAAAAGAAGATTTAAGAGAAGACGTGTTACCGTCAATGAAAATTAAGAATAATATTGGGGAAAGTAATCCACCTTGAGGAAATCTTATTGAGACACTTTTTAAATACTAGGGTGTACCCTATTAAAGTAAGTAAAGCAGTAGTAACAAATAAGACCTATTATTACTACTATACGAGTGTATCAAAGAACTTTTCAATCAACACCAAAACACATAACAATCTGGATCTAAAAAACGAGATAGCTCAATATGTTTGAAAAATTACCTTTATCTCCTACGTCACGGTATACGGATGCAAACGTCATCGTTTTCCCGCCATCCATCATTTCCCAGGTCACTCACCCCGTGGAAAATGCTAAGTGACGATACAGCGATTTGCGGTATGATGAAGTATTTTATGTTATGTATGAGTAGGTACATAGTGTGTTTGAATTATAATAATGAAACATCATTTTTATTCATATAATATCTACATTTCTACTCTCCTTAACAATGCAATTAAAACAATTTTAAAAGCGCTATTTTAATTAAAAGTCCTTACCAAAGAAAACTATATAGTCCTCTAAATTATGAAAAACCGTGTTAGGTTAGTCCGATTCCAAGAGCCCGCGAGGGACAGATCTTCATTATTTTATAAAGGCTGAAAGTTTATCTATGTTTGGCCCCAATCAATTCAGGTAAGAACAATCCCCGAATATGAAAGTCGGGTCGTGTGGCTTTGGTTAGGCAATAAAGGTATACAAAATTGGACCCTTATGCCTCATAGTATAAAGCTTAGTTTATTATATACATATTTTATTCATAATAATGTTACTTCCGACCCCCTGGTAGACACCTTTAGAAAATCAAAAATTGTAAGTATACTTCCGTCATAGTATAATAGCTATATTTTATATATGTTATTTGGGGAATACCAAATTAATAATGTTTCATTAACAGCCAGAAAGTTTCGATGGTTCCTTCATCTTGCCAGACACATTAAACAGATTATGGCATTAGTGCGTTCCACACGAGAAACTTTCAGCCTTTATATAATAACGGAGGTCTGCCCCCAGCGGGGTCTTGCTCTACAAAAAGAATTTTTTTAATTTATGTATTTTTCTTGATGTCCTCAAAATTATACGTCAATCAAAAAGCGTATAAAATTCTCTTCAAAACAATAAACCAGACCAAAACAAAACTTGAAACAACAGTAAGATATTACTATGGCAGGAAACAAATATTAGAGGCATTCCCACAGGGCTCCGGCCTCAGATTAAACTGGCTGAGACTGTTACAAGACAATCAGTCGTAGAAACATTTTACAGGGGATTGTTATTACTTAATAAGTTTTTGAAAAAAAAAAGTGAAAACTTCATTAGGCGCGTTGGGCATTTTTTGAAATGGGAAAAAACCATTGAACTCGCGACACTGTTACCGTACCCGACCCAACCTTCTTTAATTTTTTTAACATCTGTTGACACTTCCGGAGTGCCACGGTTTTTTTTTTCGTATAACCTTTTATGTGAGGCCTAAGTACTTATCGAAACAGATGTAATAAGTCGAAACTCGATGGGGTTACAGGATTTCTATAGCCATCTTCCAGCTCCATCATCAGATCAGCTTGTTATAATAATATATCATTGCCAACTTATTTACATTAGTATATAAAATTCCATCTCAATCGCATATCGGGAAGTGGCTCAAATTTGACCCGACTGCCAAGAACGCAATCTAGTGATGAGTAGCGTACTTACTGTTATGACTTGATGTATATCAATCGTATCGGTAATTTATCTTATTTGCTAGATTTTCATCTATTATTAGCTAGAGACGGCGACGTTACATCTCCGAAACTGGTCACCGCTGCATTGGAAGATACCTTCAAGCTTCTGGGATGGGAAGGACTTGGCATCAACATCAATGGCGAGTATATCACTCACCTTCGATTTGCCGACGATATCGTTAACATGGCAGAATCTATGAAAGACTTAAGTATCATGCTTGGAGACCTTAATCTAGTTTCCCAACAGGTGGGCCTTAAAATGAATATGGACAAAACGAAAGTAATGTCAAATGTCCATGTTGCGCCCCTACCAGTTTGTGTTGGGATCAGTACACCTGGGTCAATTGATCCAGGCAGGAAGTTCCAGCTTCGAGGAAGAGGTCTTTCGACGAATCCGACTCGGCTGAGCAGCGTTCGGGAAATTACGCAGTGTCTTCTCGTCCAAAATACCTCAGTGCCTCAAGACGAAAGCGTATAATCAATGTGTGTTACCAGTGACGACCTAAGGCTGTGAAACGTGGTCCCTTACTATGGGTCTCATAAGAACGCTTAAGGTCGCTCAACGCGCTATGGAGAGGGCTATGCTCGGTGATTCTTTACGTGATCGAATCAGAAATGAGGAAATCGTAGGAGAACAATAGTCACTGATATAGCCCAGCGGATCAGTTCGTTGAAGTGGCAGTGGGCGGGACACATAGCGCGACGAACCGATGGCCAATGGGGCAGAAAGGTTTTCGAATGGCGACCGGAGCGTTGGACACCCACCCACAAGGTGGTTAGACGATCTGGCTAAGGTCACTGGAAAGCGCTGGACGCAGGCTCTAGATCGGTCATTTTGTAAATCCTTGGGAGAGGCCGTAGTCCAGCAGTGAACGTTATGCGGCTGAAATTATGATGATGATGATGATTAGCTAGAGAAAGCCCTGCCGTTCAAGCGTTAACATTATGCATAATTTCAGCTTCTACAAAATCATTGGGTCTGATATTTTTACAAATCTTCATGATTTCGGGAAGGGATAGCAATTAAACATCCAAAAACTTTAAATTGTTTATTCATTTAGGCTATTGCTATAGCTCTAATCTGAATATTATAAGAAAGACTCGACTGCCGCGTCACAAGGGCTGTGTAATCAAAGAGAAGAGGCGGCCAGAAGTTCTGCGGTAGCTCTTTTAAAATTCTTCACAATTTGTATAAACACATTCGCTTTAATAAAATAGTACATCAGTAAATAAAATAAAAAACATATATAGGTTGCCTCAGACGGCATATCCTACTCCACCCGGACAAGGTTTGAGGAGCGGGCCAAGGCCCGGCTTCCTATATTTATATACTACTAGCAACAGCGCAAAGGGCTCCCAAGGGGGAAACCTCGGCTTTGGGCTTGCTAGGAGTTATGGCAAATTTTGGGGTGCTGCAACACCCATGTTTTGCCTGAAGGGCCGAAGCTACGGTTGCCATAAGGGCCTAATCAGGACGCAAATCGTCCAGGTGCCGCCGGGCGGTACCTAGTAAACAAGCTAATGTTTTTACGCCTATGCACTCGATTCCGACGAATGCGGGGGGATCGCGTGGGGGCCGACGTTTGTTGGCGCGTGGCATTTTATAGACAAAGTTGAGGCGTGTGCCCCACCGCTAGGTGAGGCAACGTGTTTCCCCGCGCAAGCAAACGTCTTATAATATACTAGCTGTGCCCGCGACTTCGTTCGCGTAGCTGTCGGAATGTTTTATAGCCTAAAGCCTTCCTCTATAAATGGACTACCCAACAAAAAAAAATTTTTTCAAATCGGACCATTAGTTCCTGAGATTAGCGCGTTTAAACAAACAAACAAACAAACAAACAAACTCTTCCGCTTTATAATATTATTAGTATTAGTATAGATATTATATTTTCAGATGTTTTCATTACATGAATTTTTTTTTTTAAATTAAAATCAAATAATATTTTAGATTGTGTAAGTTCTGTCCGAAACGATGACGTGTACTTTACCATAAACAAGTGACTCATAATAATACAAATTGTGTACAGGTGATTTATACGAAAGTTATACGAATAATATTGACAAGCTAGGGTGTAAATAAGTAAAGCTAGATATATATATATGCTGACTATATATATATATAGGCTGATAAGTACCTTACGCTTTATATTTATCTCATTAAAAAAAAATATTCTCATTATTTTAAATATCATATTACATTAGTTAATTATATAGCAATACTATTTTAAGCGAAAGTACTCTACGTATGCAAATGAAAGCTTCTACAAAATATTTAGCATTTTACTGCTGGGTGAGAAAATCCTCTTTGAAATTTTAATCTTAACAACTTTGTGCCCACCATGTAATCAAAAAATATCTTGTGCTCATTTTTGCTTTATTTTTCTGGAGTAATTTTTTTAGGGCTCAAATTACTTAACTTTGACCCTGTGAGGGAAAGTTGTCTCATGCTGTTGACATTGACATAATGACCGTGACCAGAATTCACAATTATACTTCCCTAATTGTGGTATTATTTGTCTTATACTATGAAACTAATAACATCATAAAATATTTCTATTCATACTAAATTTTTATTTTGCACTCTAGAGGACAAAATATTACGAGTTACGAGAATTTACGAGTAATAAGAAAAAATAAATACAATGGAAATTAAAATTAAACTACGAACTAAACATTAAAATAAAACCTAGTCTCAATTATTGATTTAAAAAAGATTTTGACCGTGCGGCACTGTGCCACGAACACTGAGCCTCTTTTCTTCTATAGAAAACTATGAATATTTAAATAAAATTACAGCAAAATACATATGTACCTAGGTAATTATCTTGATGTTAAAGCACCAAACTTCGAAATACATAAAAATTACTGGATAATACAAATATGAAATAATTGACTGTACCAACTAAACAAACTGGCAAATGATAGTAAAATAAAGGAGAGAAATGGGATGTGAATACAAATTATAAATTCAGTTAAAAGGGCGTATATGTATAACCTAAACACAATCAGCATTTTTTTACTAGCAAATGTGACTTGTTTTTGCCTCTTTGTCGTATAGATACATTGAAGCTTGACTATTGTTTCTATGCACCCCACAACAATGCAGCCATTGAATGCAGAGAACTACAACTAAGGAATAGAGTTCAGAACAAAATCCGTCGTCGTGTTTCTGAAAGGTATACATACATACATGTAGGTCGTAGATCTGACGGCCCACACCTCCGAGAACTTAACTACGCGCAAGAGGCGTAGGTATTTAAAAGGAATATTAGGTACTGTTTAATATGGTTAAACCAGGCCTGTATCACTCCCCGTTTAGGTATCAAAAATGTACTTACATTATTACTATGCGCGCAGGCGGCCCCTCTGAGTGGTAAATTCAGTTATACGAATCGTTTGTGCAGAGTAATAAGAATGAAATTGGCTTGCAATGGATGTCTAGGTATCTATACAAAAAGGTGCTGAGTTCTGACGTGAGCTAAATTAAACCATATCGCTAGCCACATTGAGTAGATATTTCTTAGAATTTCTTTGCTGAGTGAGACTTCTGTATGTTAGTATTATTTATTCTGTGGTTTAACATCTTACTATTGATCACGTATTTCGTTTATTTTTGTGTCTGAGAGGAGTTTTGGACACTTTTCTCAGGTTTTTCTTCTTTCAGGACACTTTTCTCAGGGTCTTTTCTTATGTTGTTATAATAATTTTATGTACTTATATCATTAAGACCTTCGTGACGTAATGGTCAACACGCTAGTCCGCCAACCCGGAGTTTCTGTGTTCGATCCCCAGCCAGGCCAAGTTGGAAAATTGCCTTTTTTAATTTGTCCTGGGTCTTGGGTTATCGTTGAGTTAGTATCCCGAAACACAAGTTGAAAAACTTACTTTGGGGCTAGCTCAATTAATATTATTATTTATAATATAAAAATAGCTCCCGTGATACTGTTTGCGTGCATTTCTTACAAAAACCGTACCAATAAATGTTCTTATTATAAATAAATCCAGACGTGGTCTTTATTCTTTGTAACTTCGAAACCTTTGAGTTACTTACTACGAGATAATCAGTATTTTCCGTTCAAAAGTATTTACTTATTATTGGTCAGACCTGTATAAGTCTAAGAATCCAATATGATTGTCAAAATCTTTGTTAAAGCAGTATTGCAGTATGCTTGTTAAATTGTATTATAACGGGCATCAGGTGTAAACTTTCTCAACACGTTGAAGTATCATTAAAAAACTAAAAGTGAAAGATTGGTCCGAAGTCCCAAAGGTTGTCTCAAATGAAGAAAATGTTTCATAAAATCATGAAATCAGCTTTCGAGCCTCAGCTGGAGCCTGGGATTGGACATGGCTTCTAAAGCCCGAGGGCGTTCAAAATGAATCAGGTAAGGGTGAGACTGATCGAATTTTAATACGATTCGTTGGTAGTATCTTAGTAGATGTATTTTAATAGGTATTCGTATTTTTACCACAAATTATTTTACCTACTTAAATCATTATAATATTAATTATAAAATTGCCAAGTGCGTGTCCTGGCCACGCTCAGAGTAGAGTTCCGAAGATACACGTTGCAATGGGAATTTTATTTTCCGTAATTTGACATGTTTACCACACTACACTCAGTGATTCAAAAAGTTATCTTTGCAATCCCTCAGTGTTTTTTAAAAGACCTATCCAATGATACTTCACACTATGGGATACAAGCGAAAAAAAGATATCATTATTATTACAACTGTTAGTATGGTACAAACAGATGGTGACGCCATGAGAAATTTAAATGCGCTGTTTCATTATTTGCTAATCAGAGAAATTAATTATGAAACTTTCAAAAACATATTATCCAAAAATTATGTAATAATTTAGGCAGCTGTCTCTCTTAAATTAACAAAACTAACTTAGTCGGCATAGCATTCCCTTAAAGTCAGAACATATAGTGCTATTACGGATTTTTATTTCATTTTTAGGGTTCCGTACAAAAAATAAAAAAACGGAACCCTTATAGGATCACTCGTGCGTCTGTCTGTCCGTCCGTCCAATTTGCTCCGAATCTACTGGACCAACTCAGGTGAAATTTGGTAGAATGTTGTAATCCTATGACCCAAACACATATGTGCAAAGTAAATAAATGTTTTTTTTAAATAAGGGTCATTTTCGGGGGACAAATTAGAAAATTAAAAAAAAAAGTTTTGCAAACCTTACTGTGTCATATATCATCGTTATGAGGATCTCAAATATATTTTTGGTATTATTGTAAAATAAATAGTTTTGATTTCATTCATGAAAGAAGACGAAAATTGACCATTCCCCCCCTGATCTACGAAACTACTGATCCTAAAATTTTGAAAAAAGTACAAAATATAGTTCATTGCTTGTAGATTACAGGAAAACCTATAAGAATTAAATCATTTGTACGGAACCCTCTCCACGCGAGTTTAACTCGCACTTGACCTGTTAAGCAATCAGTTTACCTTTTAGAGGGAGAAGGGGGCGCTATACCCGAAGAAGAATTAGTTGAATATTTGGAAAACGTGTCACTGAATCGAAACGTTATTTTGGCAAAGACCTATCTAAAAACACAAAAAGTGGCGAATACCTATGTGATATGTAGGATTGTGGGTGTTCAAGTGTGGGTGTACGAGTGCTTTTTAGGGAACCATACCCAAAGGAGTAACAACGGGACCCTATTACCACAGGCCGGAAACTCCTAAGGTACGCGCAATATGCATCACCCAGGCGTCCCCGTTCCTCGTCCCCGCACCTCTCCCCCGTTTTCGCCTCGATTTCTCACGTTGGCCGTCAAGAACCGGGGGAGAGGTGCGGGTGCGGGGAACGGGGACGTATATTGCGCGTACCTTAGAAGAGTCCCTTCTGTTTACTCTTACTGTATTCTGTGCTATTACTAAGACTCCACTGTCCGTTCGTCCGTCTGTCTGTCTGTCTGTCACCAAGCTGTATCTCATGAACCGTGATGTAGACAGTTGAAATTTTTACAGATGATGTAGGTATTTCTATTGCCGCTATAACAACAAATACTAAAAACAAAATAAGATAAATATTTGATTTATTCCACTCCAATAACACGAACGAACACCACTGGTATTACTTTGAATTCTAATTATTTTCTATTCCGAACGGTCACCACTGTTTAAACCAATACGAAAACAAATTTAAAGGTACCGTCAGTAAAAATGCTTTGTAATTAATTACAACATTTTTATTTGCAAAAAAAAACTGTTAGATCAACATAAACAAATTTAGTTAGCACACGTCTAGTTCAATTATATAATTATAATATATTTAATAACAATTTCAATTCCTGCAAAATTATCAAATAAGAACAATTATACATTAAAATTTAATTGAATTTGGAAAGTTTTAACTTCGATGACATAAAAATAAATTTAATTTGATGACAGTTTTGGTATTCTTTCGGACATTTAATTAAATAATTTAAAGAGTGGCATTGTTTCGGAATGGAAAATAATTAAAAATTCAAAGTAATACCAGTGGTATTCGTTCATGGTATTGGATTGGAATAAATCAAATATTTAAGCGGGGCGCCAATATAATAAACTTGGTTTTTTTGGTGTCTAATGTTGTATAGATAATGGTACTTTACCCTTCTTGCGCGAGTCCGACTCGCACTTAGCCGGTTTTGATTATAACTAGTGTGTATTCTCCCGCGTACACTAAAGTTATGGGACGAGGTTTCTTCTTGTCGTTCCAAAAGGTTTGTGGCTTTGTAGAGGGTAAACAACACACATGTGGCCTCTCTGTTATTCCAGCCGTCCATTTAAGGGTTACGATCAGGTTATCTACCAGTAGTATTTTTCTGCATTTTTTTTTTTTCAAATCGCATAGACTAAGCGACTCTAAAATAAGTTGTGAAATTTTGTTATGGGATATAATACATAATTCAACTTTACGTTATATTTTTAATAGAGCATGTATAAATAATCAAGACCGGGACCAATTTGAAAAAGATCATTTCCATCTTGTGCTTACCAGGGCTCATACCTGAGACGTATTTCAGGCAGAAGCGTTACCAGTGCTCCACGTAGGCACTAGGTAGGGATGATTATACAACGTAGCGCCATAGCCGTAATAAATCAAACCACATGCTATACTAGATTATTATAGTATAATATATAGTTAATTATAAAATAACAGCCAAAAAACAAAAAAAAATCGGCATTTCCATACAAAAGTGTGTGTGGTTCGATTTATTACGGGTGTGTCCCGTCCACGTTGTATTAAAATTATTAAGCAGGTAGTCTTCACTCTATTTTCTAAAATAAAATATTTAAGCCTACTCATATCGATCAGAAAATCGATTTCGGACACCCTTCATGGATTAATCTATCGCCTATTTTAATGAAACGCCTAGCTGACATTTCTAATTAAGAGATAAGGAAGGTATCAGACAAATCGTTTGTTTTATCTGAACCTTGATTCGTTCGGAGTAATGCGTTAAAATGATTAGATTTGTTCTGTTAATTTTCCTGCAAAAAATATTTGCATGTGTACCTTGTCTATTCTCATTCGTAGGTATAAATAAATAAATATATGAGGATAAATCATACTGATTAAGCTAGCCCAAACTAAGCAAAAATTGTACTATGGGATACTTACTCAACAATATTATATTTTGTCATCATGTCGTATGGCATGTTACTGCATGAATCCTAAATACTTAATGGCAGGTTTTTTAGCCAGTCTACGGCTGCCGGGGTTAAGGACTGTATGCACAAAGCCACGTGGTCGGATTTGGCTCTGAAATATGCAAAATTTTCCCGCTAGGGGGATAAAAATGTCAAGATGAAGTCACATAGAGTTAATAATGTGTAAACGGGACAATAGATGTAGGTAATCATAAATTGTAACGTAGAATTAGTATACAGCTTACTTTTTTCTTTTCGTCAAGACTTCCAGTCCGTGATACTTATTAAAATTTTCAAATCAATCAAATCAAAGAATTATTTTGTTTAAATTATTATTTCTGAATTAAGGCCTTGGCAGACGTCATTATAATGTACTTAACACTTTAGTAGACAGGCTATCAGTAGAAAAAGTATAGTCGAAAATACAGTAGTGTGCGTGAATGCAAGACGTTTATTTAAAAAGCGAGTTTAAATATATGTGAAATTCATATAGCACTTTCTAAAAAATCCAAGTTATAGTTATTCGAATCTTGCGTAGAATTTATTACTTTTTCAATTTATTAGTCGACCTCAGTCGCGATTCCTTAACACGCTAGTCCGTCACTCGGAGGTTCTGGGTTCGATTCCCAGCCAGGGCAAGTTGGTAAATGGCCTTTTTTAATTTGTCCTGGTTCTTGGGTGTTTATTTTATCCCATCAAAAACATAAATGTAAAAATGCCAAGTTCAAATTCCGACAAAACATTGAAATCCGACAAGATTGAAATTTAAATAGCTGCCAAGTTATTTAGGTAGAGAAAACTAAAATTTATTCATAAGAATCTCAACATTTGACTTGGACAACATTAAAATTGAAAGCACGGTCACCCATCGTAACTGTGACCAAGCTAGAAGTTGCTTAACCTGTAAAAGCACGGTCATTCATCCATCAATTTTTGAATTTATCGTATGCGAAGTGGAGCGAAATATTTGCACAAGTGGTTTTGATTACTCGTATTTTGAAATTTGTTAAAGCGCAAATGACAAAGACCCCTTAGAATAGAGAATCTGTTTAGTTTCACGCAGCTTTTTAGGGTTCCGTAGTAAACAAGAAACCCTTATAGTTTCGTCATGTCTGTCTGTCTGTCTGTCCCCAGTTTTACTCATAGACTATTAGTACTAGAAAGCTGTAATTGGGCATGGGCATGGATATGTGGTAATAAAAACTTGAAAAAAAAAGTGTGGTGTGAGACGTCGTTGAAAAGGTCTTACAAAAATATTGTAAGATTATGAACACCCTTTTTCGTTTTAGAATCCGTTTGTGAAATATTTGGTTTTTGATTGGAAATTTTTGTTAGAATTATGTGTCTCTCTGTCAGTTAAGCGGTTGTATATGGACACTTAAAAAAATTCACGATAGTAGTATATAACGTCTCCCTGACTAAAACTAATTTAAGGTGGATTCAGTTCATGATACTGAACAACTTTTTCTAAGGAACACATAATTAAATATGAAAAGAAAATGTTTGCTTTCCATTCGACCTCCGTGGCGTAATTGTTAACACGCTAGACCGCTAATCCGGAGGTTCTGGGTTCGAGCCCCAGCCAGGGCAAGTTAGAAAATGGTCTTTTTAAAATTTTCCTGGGTCTTGGGTGTTTATTTATGTATGTATTTATCACAAAATATAGTATCATTGAGTTAGTATCCCATAATAAATAAATAATAAAATCAATTTATTTCAGGTTACCATATGACCCATATTTAAAATGTTTACATGTCAGTCGCTGTTACAGTCTACAATTACAATTTATATATTTATATACCTATCTAGTTAAAATTACAATTATAACATTTATTAAACAATATGTCAAAAAAAATAAATGATTATTTTTATTAAATTAAATATTAAGTAAAAATTAAAATTGCCTTTCAAATTGGCGACATTGGACATGCCTGTCACAGCAGTGACGGATGTAGGGGCAATTCAGTCTTTTGGCAATCATCGCCAGGACGGTATTGGAGCTGGCTCGCACCCTGTTTACCAGGGACGCGGCACGCTTGCGCATGGTCGCGTGAAAGCAATCTGTTTGCGCGTACGCAAACATCCCTGATGCGCTACAGAAGCGAGGCAGCCCCAACACCGCCCTAAATGCGTTATTGAACTGCACTCGGAGAGCGCTATAGAATCTCTGCGAATATATAGCCCATAGGCTGCACGTGTACAGTGAAGTGCAGTACGCTCGGAACAAAGTGATTTTCACCTCGTCCGAGCATCGTGCAAACCTTCGGGATAGCATATTCGCCCTCCTCGATAGCGCTCTCCTCTCTCGCTCCATGTCAGCATGGTCTTTGAGATCAGCCGTAACTATATGCCCTAGGTAGGTAAATTGGTCCACTCTCTCTAATGGAACCCCATTTAATGGAACAGCTGGTAGTTTAGGCGGGCATCTAGCACTGGCCGTCTCAAACACCATGTATTTACTTTTAGCCACATTGTATTTCAATCCGTGCTTTCCAACATATTCCTCACAGGTTTTCAACAGCTCTCTCAGGCCACAAATTGACGCACTCAGCAGCACGACGTCATCAGCATAACTAAGGTTATTAACGCACACACCATCTACATGACAGCCGACATACTGGCTGCTAAGCGCGACAATCAGTGCGTCCATATATACATTGAAAAGCGAGGGCAAAGATAAACCGCCCTGCCTTACACCGCAGTCCAGCCTGTAGGGCTCCAACATTGCCCCCGCCCATCTAACGTAATTCATCTGGTGCATATACCAATACTTAAAGATGTTCAAAAGTTCTAGTGGTAAATTTATGGCCTCAAGTTTCTTCCACAATATTTCATATACTACTAAATCAAAGGCCCGTGACAGATCGAGGAACCAAGCATAAACGGGAGTTTTACGAGCTGTGTAGTATCTGACGGTGTGCTTGAGACACAGTATTGCACTCTCTGTCGATTACTTAGGCCTAAAACCAAATTGATTATCGTGTAGGTGCAAGCACTTGTTTAACTGTGTGTTAAGCAAACCGTCAAACACTTTGGCTATAATCGTGGCTAGAGAAATAGGCCTATAGTTACTCCTGTCTGCCAGGTCCCCGGTTTTATTCTTCACTATAGGTACTACCACAGTTTTCATGAAGTCAACAGGCAGGTAAGAGTGGCTCACACACAGAGAATAAAGCATTGCCAGTAGTCTGGGTGCATGCGGGCCAGCGTGTTGCAGGTGTTCAATGCTGAGGCCATCATGACCAGGGGATTTGCCTCTCGCCATGCCCTTAATGATTTCGGCTACCTCTTTTGCTCGAAACTGCACCTTAACTTCTCCTTTTAGCCTCTCAGCATTCAACACCCCCAACGTCGGGTCTAAAGTAGACTTGACCAAAAAGTGATCCTTAAATACATTTGCAATAGCTTCATGGTCACTCACTCCACCAATACTCACAGGGAGACCAGGTTTTGCATTTATTCTCTTCGTACTTTTCCAAAAGTCACGAAAGTTCCCTTTGGAGTGTTTCTGGGCATATCTTCTAATACAAGTTTAAAACTTACTTTGGAGCTAGCTTAATTAGTGTGATTTGTCCTTATATTACCATACATATATTACATAAATATTACATTTTGCCAAATCTTGTGTGTAAGAGATCAAAAATAATTTTTGTATTTCGTTTGTTCCTTGGTGAAAGTTGTTCAGTATCATGGACTGAATTCAGACCTAAAGTAAGGCATTTGTTAGTTACATAAAACAAGTAGGTACTGACTACGGAACCCTACACTGCACGTGGCCCGTCATGGCACGTGGCCGGTTTATTTTGGTTAAGTTGAAATTTTAGGGAACCATAGACAAATTTATGATATTTCTGTGTAAATCAATATTACTTATCGCTGACATGACGTTCTCAAAAATACAATCAAATAGTATTTTACGCGAGCGGTGACTTGGAAAACTACACGTTTTGTGTTCCACTGACAGAAAATGTACACATTTGAATTTTCTTTTTTTTTTTTTTTTTTTTATTAGAAATTTGAGTGCGTTTGATCTCTATCTAGCCTGATGGGAAGCTAAGATAAGGTCTAAGGTGTATCACGCAGACTCAAAAAATGCCTGTTCACTCTTGCCTTGAAAATCCCTAAATTATATGTATGGGGAAACATCGACGCAGGGAGGGAATTCCACACCTTAGCGGTTCGCACAATGAAGGAGGAGGCGAATCGAGAGGTACGATGAGGAGGAATATCGACCACAAATGGGTGGAATCCCTGTCCACGTCGTGTTGTCCGATGGTGGAATGGTGCAGGGGGAATTAAATTATGTAATTCCTGCGCACACTCCCCGAAGTGCAACCTGTAGAAGACACACAGACTTGCTACCAGTCGGCGATGTTCGAGGCTGTGGAGCCGTCCTGCCGTAAGCAACTCATCACCAACGAGTCTTCTGACACGTCTGTCGATAGCTTCCAGGGCTTCGAGCTGATAACGGGCAGATCCATCCCATAGGTGGGAGCAATACTCCATACATGAGCGGACTTGAGCTGAGTAAAGGCTCAACAGTTGGTCAGGGGTAAAATATCGTTGGACCTTGGAGAGGATGCCCAGTTTTTTAGAAGCCGTCTTAGCCCTGGACTCAATATAGCTACCGAAGTTAAGATTTGATGAGAGATCGATACCGAGAAGTTCGAGATGACGGGTGATAGGAACAGGCACACCCCGGAAAGTGGGAGCCAAGTTGAGAGGGCTCTTTTTAGCAGAGAAGAGACACGCCTGTGTCTTAGAGGCATTGAATCTCACAAGGTTGGCATCACCCCAATCGGAGACAGCTTGCAGAGTAAGATTGGTATGGAGCACCATTGCCTCTCTTAGTTCGTCTATTTCCGGTTTTTTTGCCCTTGCACTAGAAAAATATCTTTCCGTAACGGTGCTATCGTCTGCATACCCAAAAATACCGGGCTTTAGCAGATCGTTAATGTGAAGCAGAAATAGCGTTGCGGAAAGAACAGATCCCTGAGGTACTCCAGCATTAATTGCCAATAGGTCAGACGAGCAGCCGTCAAGAGTTACTCGAATAAACCGTTCCCTCAGGAAATCGGAAATCCAAGCACAAAGGGTGGGAGGGATACCGTAAGCGGAAAGCTTCGCTATAAGAGCGTCATGCCATACCCTGTCAAATGCCTTTGAAATGTCAAGTGAGACAGCAAGTGCCTCACCGTATTTTTCAAGGGCTTCACCCCAAAGATGTGTAGCGTACACAAGAAGATCCCCAGTAGATCGGTTCTGGCGAAATCCGTATTGCCGGTCACTGAGGAGATCATTGTCCTCAAGGTACGCAAGTAAGCGCTTGTTAATAACACGCTCCATTACCTTACACAGAATGGAGGTGATTGCAATTGGGCGATAGTTGGAAGGGTCGGCACGTCTACCCTTCTTAGGTACGGGTTGAACATTGGCGAGCTTCCACATTTTTGGGACGATTCCGGACCGAAGAGATAGACGAAACAGGCGCGTCAGAACAGGAGACAACTCGGGTGCGCAATTCCTTAAGACAATAGCAGGAATACCGTCGGGACCACTGGCCTTATTCACATCTAAGTTGCGTAGAGTCTTGAGAACCTCCTTTTGATGAATGCGGACTTCAGGCATTTTACATCCACAAGGAGGAAGTTTCTTTGTGAAGCAATACGTTTAGCGACCATCTGCAATCGTAACACCTTTCACTTCTATTCACATTATTATGTAAGTACGGAGGGTAAAAAAGGATTGCACGTTGAACAGATCAACAGTCTTGGCGTAGCAGCAGTAGCGTATCTCCCATAAAGTGGCCCCATTTTTTATTTATTTATTCATTTACCTACATTTTACTTCCGTCTTTGGGTCACAAATTTACATTATGTGCACCACATTTCAACTGAATCGGTCCAGTAGTTTAGTAGGGGGGGTAAATTTTCGCCCATTTTCTTAAATCACTTAAAAATACCGATCTAAGAAATAATAAAAAATAAATATATTTAAAATTGTCATACAAAGTTCTTTCATTTGATATGTCACATGATTTTGTTATCAAAACTTTTTTTTAATGTCTAATTTACCCACAATAAGTGGCCCCCTTTTTTAAATTTCATTAATTTACATTATACGTCTATCTTTAGGTCACTAAGTTACATAAGTGTAGGTACTAAATCTCAACTAAATCATTCTAATAGTTTCGTAGCAAATTGGCTGTGACTTACGGACAGACAGACAAGCGAAACCCTAAAAACACCGAAAAAATCGGTTCCTATACAAATTTCCCGGGCGGCTGCACACTTTTGTATAAAAATGCAGATTTTTTTTTGTTTTTTGACTGTTGTTTTAATATCATTATACTATACTAGCAGTCCATCCCGGCTTCGCCCTTGGTACACACAAAGCCTATGTCACTCGGGGATAGTGTACCTTTCCAACGGTGAAAGTTTTTTTTAAATCGGTCTAGAAGTTTCGGAGCCATGTAATGCAAACAAACAAACATACAAATCTTTTCTCTTTATAATATTAGTGTAGATAAATAGCCTACTATAGCCTGCCTGCCAAGCCAAGTATAGATCTAGTATAGCCTGTGGTTCGATATATTACGCATAATGTCAATTCGTATTTTGATATACATTCATGGGGAAAAGTTGTTCAAAATTTCAGACTGAATTACCCCTCAAAATAATTGTAAAACCCTAATTAAACAGCACCTTTTATTACAAAAACAGTTAATATGATTCCGCGACCCGAGAAAGTTCCAATCCGATTTTCACCCTAATCGCCAATTAAAAAATATAGGTAATAAATCAAACCAAATTAATTTTTTCATTGACTTAATTTTCAATAAAATTTAAAAAAAAAATGTGCGATGCCGTATCTGCGATAGCATTACATCTTTACTTGAACGTCAACAAAATGTCAAAACTGTACCATAGTGTAGCAAAAGTATGACATAATTTGGCAGTTTGTACATAGCTTTTTATTGAAATATTTTAGACTGTAATGCAATTTTACGTAATTTGAAAATTGTTTTTTTTGAAAAATTCGACACGGCCTCCTTCCTGAACGCCCGGTGGGCAACTGAATTTGTATGGAAGAATCATGGCCGCCATTTCAGAGATTTCTGTCAAAAACGTTGCAAAACATCCAATTTTTTAATTTTTTTTTTTTATTATTGCGTGATTGCATTGTAAGCAAATATTAAGAATAATGTTTCAGAATAGCCTTTATTTTTATAAAATATATGCAATCCCTTGTTAGAATATTTCTTTACGCAGAAAAACAAGCCAATTTGTTGCAAGATTTTCTAAAATATTTCTTTCAGGTTTCTTTACAATTATCTTACTTTTTCTAAATGAAAATTAAAAAAATACGATTTTCGTCTACTGGCTAGTCTATTCACCTATAACTAGGTATGTAATTTTCTTAGTGGTCTTTTCTACTTAAGCCATAACTATTGCCCGCGCAAAGTGCGTTTTGCATGTTTTTGGGTAAATTCAATGCTTGTTTTTAGGAAAACTACAAAATATTTTAAAAAATCCTTTTTTTCGTCTACTGTCCCAACTCTTCCTCTATCTATGTGTATACATTATTTGACTTAAATCAAACGCTTTCTGTACAAACTTGTTGCCCGCGCAAACCCAGTTTACATGGTGCCGACCCTTAAACTATGGAGTTCGCTAAGTCCTCCAGGGAAACGGTATAGCGGACATTTTTCAGCGATATGTTGTAAGGTTTGGTCAGTAGCTCCACAGTTGCTCCACTTTTGTTCTTAAAATTAATAATATATCATTATAAAAATATAATAATGCTTACCTACATATGTATTTATTATAAAAATAATAAATACATATGAAGGTAAGCACCCAAGAACCAAGACAATTTAAAAAAAACTATTTTCCAACTTACCCTGACTGAGGATTGAACCCAAAACCTCCAGACTCGTGGACTGTCATGTTAACCACTAAGCCACTGAGGTCGTCAAAAGTATAATTTGACTATAAACATTATTGTGGTAAAAATAAGGCTTTCGCGCTAAATAATCTTCCAATACAAAGTCAAAGGTTGTTGCCGAAAGAGAATAAAAACACTGAAAATATTTGGGTTTTAAAAAATCTAAATAAATTTACTACTATTGAGATGTTGTAAAATTCTAGACAATAGGAAATTTATATACTCTTATAATAGGAAATTTAATAAAGTAGACTATTCCAGTTGAAATAAAAATATAATGATAAACAAACGGAAAAAAAATGAGGAACATTTGCATTTATTTGCACCCTAAATATACTACAGACCTAATAAATGTAATCGCGGTGATGTTATACCTAGGCAACACTGTCAGAGCCTCAAAGTGTAAAGATATTAAATCATTCTTCATCATCCTTTTAAAAAGTACTCAGTTAACGTCAAAAGTAACTAAAGATAAGATCTAAAGTCTTTCGGTTCCGTAGACTTGAACTAAACTGATTTAACATAAAAATAAAAGATGTACTTCAACATAACATCATATCAGGTAATAAAATAAGCAAATTCCTTATAAATTCGATCACTCGTAATCGATAATTACAAAGACGATTATTTCCATATCATTTTTCTCACATAAAAGGATTAAATCCCGTACCAGTTTGCACGTATTCATTCTCAGATTATTACCAAATACATTACGTTCCCTAGTGGTTCTCGCATTTGTACATTTATGTCACGTTTAAATAAATATTCTCTTATGAAACAAATCAAGTTACTATACGAATTCGTACATTCCATTTCAAAGATGCTATTTTCATATCATTTTACGCACTTAAAAAGAGATGAAATCCCGTACCAGTTTGCACGTATTCATTTACATATTATTACCAAACACGTCCCCTAGAGGTTAATGGCATTTACCTTTTTGTCACGTTTGAACAGGTAAGAATTCGATTACTCAATTTCAAAGACTCTATTTCCATATCATTTTACGCACTTAAAAAGAGATGAAATCATGTACCAGTTCGCACGTATTCATTCTAAATTATTACCAAATACATCCTGTAGTGGTTTCAGGCATTTGTACATTTTTAACACGTTTAAATACGTATATACTTTATACATTAAATCAAATACCTATACGAATTCGATTACTCAATTTCAAAGACACTTATTTCCATATCATTTTGCACACTTAAAAGGGATAAAATCCCGAGGCATTTTGCACGTATTCATTCTCAGTTATTACTAAAAAAATCCTCTAGCGGTTTCCGGCATTTTTACATTTTTATCACGCGACAGTTATTGGCTGGCGCACAGAAGAAATATCAAAAAAGTATCATATAACCTTCATAAAAAGCAAATGAATACAATGAAAATTGAAAAGTACTGTTACGAAGTTTAACGATCTCGATGGTGAAGTACTGTTGAAGTCCTTCACCCTATCTGAGGACCTTAGCAAAAGGTAGAAAGGAACATCTAGACATGAATTCAAAGTACTTATTATCTTCATCACTTCAGCCGCATGCCGTCCAATGCTGGATATAGGTCCCTCCTAGGGAATACCTCACTATCACGTCTTTATCCCTAACGGGGCAAACAGAGCCTAAGGCGGTGAGGCTCAGGCCGGTTTTAGCGTGATGGTGGGCATGAAGGTAATTGAGATGAAGGTAAGGATTACTACTTATGTTTTAAACCCCAATTCTGAATACGATACAGTTTTTTCTTGAATTTTGCTGCAAATATTAGGTAAATTATAGAGTTTGATGTGATAACAATAAGAATGAAGCAAGCCACAGCTAAGGGTCGTAATTAAAAATATTTGCAAACATTTTCATATCAACAACCAGTCATAAAGGACTCTAAAAGTATTTCAAGCTCGTCATATAAAAATTAATAAAATTGCAAACATCATAAAAAGAATGTTTGAAAAGCGCATGCAAAAAGTATTTTATATTAATATTTTTAACAAAATATTTCTTATGACATTTCATGTACAATTATTTCTTTGGTTGCCTTTAAAAACATAGACAATGAAATGTATGTCGTAGGTAAACTTTTATTTAAAATGTTATGTTATTGCATGATTTATGTTTAAATAGTTTGCTCGAAACTCGTGCAAACTAAGTCGTGACCCCTTATCTCGTATCGTTATCTCTTTACTAAGTAAGTTGGCTTATTTAATCTTAAAAATTATAGCGAGAAGTCGCTATAATTTTTACTGGCCTATATTACTTTTAATTTATTTATTAATTTAAAAATTTATTGCACAAAAATGTTGTACAAGTGGTGGACCTAATGCCATATGGCATTCTCTACTTTTCGTAATCTATACTATACTAATAATATTATAAAGCGGAAGAGTTTGTTTGTTTGTTTAAACGCGCTAATCTCAGGAACTAATGGTCCGATTTGAAAAATTCTTTTTTTGTTGGGTAGTCCATTTATAGAGGAAGGCTTTAGGCTATATAACATTCCGGCAACCACGCGAACGAAGTCGCGGGAACAGCTAGTGTTTCAATAAAAGATACTCGAGTCAACCAAATATATATATACAAATATCCAGTTAGAATTGTCCGAGAACTTCAATCGTTCGTTTAAACATAGTTAGCAAAATCATATATTGCCAAATTACCTTAAAGGCACAATTTAAAAATGCATAAAAATAAAATAGGGCCAAGTTACGCTTCTTTCTGATATGTGCTATTTAATTCACTTGATGTTGGAAGGAAACGGTTTCGCGTTACGTAATCCTTATCCTCCCTTGGTTCATTCCAATAATAATAAAGATTAATGAAGATACTTTCTACAAAACTTTTGTAATTTTCTAAACGTTAAGAAAAAGGACTGGTTTTGTCGGAGAGTTAACATTCTTCTTACTAAGTCTTTGAAAGTATACCTACTGTTGCAAATATAATAATTACAAAAATATACTGAAAAAGTAGCAGTTTTGTTTACGGATTTATTGTGGAATTTAAATAAATAAATAAATATGTTAATAATTAAAACGGCACTTTTTATAAGGTAGGTACATAACATCAAACTGCATCTTGTACATACAGAGTCCCTGCGACCTGTTTTGTTAAACGTAACACATTGACAATCCAGCTCAACGATATTCAGCTGTTTAACTAAACCGAGCTGTAATGCCAAACAGCTAGAGGTTTTGTCAATAAGCAGATTATAGAATCCAACTGCGACATATTTTAAACGTATTAGATCTGTCTATTTATTTGATAATACTGTACCAGTCAGATTCGTTTTTTTTTTTATTTTTTTTTGTTTGGTTTTATGGCCTCATTTGCTGTAGCATCATGGACATCTTTGAAGACACACAGACGAACATACCAACATACATAGTAGCAAAAAACATAACCCTTTCTTTGGCTTCGCCGAAGTCGGGTAAAAATAATATAAAAATTCTAACTTATCACATGTAAGCTTAGCGAGCTCTTATGAGTGTTGCTGAAATCCCTAAGCAATCTGTACCGTAACAGATGTAATCTTTTACAATCAAAGCAATATAAAGTATCATTTCTCACCATTTGAATGATATAATGTCTTATTTTTCAAATTTTTATATAACTTGCAAAAATCCAACCAAAGCTGTTGAACTGTTGCAAGGAAACCTAACTAGTTGGGATAAGAAGGAAACCTTATTGCAGAAGAGAAACTAGAGACAAAGCGAAATGGAAGAAGATCGTAGAAGAACCTAAGAGTTTCAGGGGATTAGGAGGTGTATATATATGTTAATATATATACACCTCCTAATCCCGTTGGATAAAGATGGGTGTGAACATAAACCTAGGATTTGTCGCTAAAGTGTAAACATAAACTTAATATTAGCCAGCTAAACTTAGGTTTATGTTCACACCCATCTTTAGCCGTAACATATACATACATACTATCACGTCCATAATGGGGCAGACATAACATTTTGGAAGACAGAGCCTAGGGCCACAATAAAGGCCACTTTTATCCTGATGGTGGGCGAGAGTATGAAAAAAGCAGTTCGCCTATGGTTTACATAATTCGCATTTTCGCCCATCCCCTCGATCGGCTTCTACGATCTGAGCGGGAAATGAAGCAGCTCAGTATATTCAAAGTTTTTTCTTTTTTCCCAAATCAGGATGAAAGTCCATAAGAAATATGTACCTAACATAAAACCATGTTAGTTAGGTAGAATCTGAATTGAAATCACTTTTCGTAGTTTGAGTTTAAAGCATAATCATGAAAAAACAATGTTTTGTTTTTATCGCCGGCATTTTAAGTAATTCAGTTAAAGCTGGAAACTCAATTCTCGTATCGAAAAGTGCAATTGAAATTCAATTATTTAATTGCATTTTGAGTGATCATGTCGACAAATTGAACAAAACATTTTCGCAGGTTGCAATTCTGCCAATTAATATCATAGTCAATTCGATAATTACCTACTTACGAGTAGTGGGACACGTGGATCTGACATGCGTCTCGTCTCTTGGATACGAATATGACGTAATACTGTGTCGTAGTGCTATGATTTTGTCGACATTTTTAGGTTATTTTGTGTTCCATTGTTAGTAAAAGGCAAGTTAGGCCGCCTCTTTCTGTTTACATTCTTCACGATTTGTCAAAACTTGGTGTCAAGTAGTCAAGTTAGTGTATACCTATTCCGCTATTTTAAAATTCTGTCTATCCATATGTCAAAAGTTTTCCGCTCTACTTTAAAAACTTACTACTTGTAAATGTATTCTATGACACAATTTCGCATCTTCAGAATCATTTAATTTAGGCTTACGTGACGCACCATACAAATCAGCATTATTCGAACGAATAAATCTTTCAAGACACTCGGCATCGGAATGAAATGGAGGTTGAAAATCATAACAAAACGAAATGATAATGAAGATTGATGCATGTGACGACAGGTGGAAATGGTTAAATATTGTTTTATTTTATAACGTTTTGTTTTTTTGCTTAGGGAATGGACGTTGATTTCGGATTGGTCCAAATAGACGATGAGACAGCACATGATCAAAATATAAAGGTCTTAAATTATACTAGCGGCCCGCCCCAGCTTCGCACAGGTATGTATAATTACTATATATATATATATATATATATATAAACCTTCCTAATGAATCACTCTATCTATTAAACTACTACTACTACGTAGTTTTAAAGATCAAAGCATATATAGGGACAGACAGACAGCGGGGAGCAACTTTGTTTTATGCTATTTAGTGTTAGTGATTATCTGCCTGTGTTTCACTTACGCTGCAAAGTAATGAAAAAATCAGTTGTATTATCACAGAGTGATTTTAAACAACGTAGCTATATTCAAGTAAAAGGCAAAATAAAAAATATATATTCTGTCATATGTATCTTGTAGATATCAGCCGAATCAAAAATCTCCCATTTAAATGACACTGCTCGGTAGCGCTCGCGGCGGCCAATGACCTAGATCAACGGCCGCGCGTATAGTAAATTTAGTAGGTTAGACATTTATTAGAAATAAGAAGAAAAAATAATGACCAAAAAATAAGTCTTTTTTTCTTAACGGTTTTGAGTTTTTTTTATGATTCTGGTTCCAAATTTTCATAATGGGTTATATGGGTAGGGGTGTGTTATCAACCTGTATATTATCGAAAATTATTCCTTGCTGGTCTAGAAGAAAAAAAATGTACCAGCTGCTCCTTTTCCCGCGCAGATCGTAAAAACCGACCGAGGGAAAGGGTGAAATTTAATAGGCGATGCGTTTAGCAATCCATCACTATTTTCATTGCTTTCCACCTTATCGTGGTTTTTGGGTCTAGAAACCTATTAGAAAGAGATTGAGAAGAGATTTTATTTCTGCTCTCCTTGTATTTTGCTGAAGATCATTTCCAGGAAAAAAAATTATACACTTAATTAAAATTTATTTACTCATTAAAGGTCAACATACGTAGCTACTTAATTAATAATGTTCTTAAATAGCTACTTTCGCATGTTGACATTTATCATTTACTTTTGCTAACAAATATCCTCAATAAATTAAGTACTTGTTTGTTTCTGTTCTTATTCTTATATATGTATTCATAGCACTTTTAGCCATAAAGAAATTAACATAATCCTTTAACATTAAGTTACAAAAACAAAATATAATGATTTGAAATAAAAGAAAATCTAGAAACCAAAGGCCTTACAATATTATAATATGAAACATTGACACTGGTAGAGCTGATGCTCCTGGGTAATGTATTACTATACATAGTAGATATAATAAGTACTCTAGATAGATATATATTATTTATTTAAAAAAAAACTAAATTGAAAAAATTAACAATGTATGAGACATTGTTAATTTTTTCAATTTAAGAAACCGAAGACCTCACAATATTATAATACGGAACGTTGGCACTGGTTGAGCAGAAGCTTCTGGGTTAGATATATGTGTGGACTGTAGTAGGTATAATATGCGCTGTAGATATATATTATTTATTGGAGTAAATTTAAAAAATTGCAAATATTAACAATGTCTGCTGCAATGGTTTATGGTAAGAACGAGAGATGTCGTTTCCGGCCCGCTCCGCACCGCACCGCATCACCTGGTGTTGCCAGTGGTCGTAACATACAACGTGGAAGAACATACCCATAATAAATCAAACCACAGTCTATACTAGATCATTATCATAGCCGCCCGAGCGATTATGGAAATGAAATTTTATGGAAATGTAATTTTTTTTTTAATTTTTTTGACTGATGTTTTAATTTCTTTCATCATCATCATCATCATTTCAGCCGCATGACGTCCACTGCTGGTCATAGGCCTCTCCCAGGGATTTCCAAAATGACCGAACTAGAGCGGCCTGCGTCCAGCGCTTTCCAGCGACCTTAGTCAGATCGTCTGACCTTGTGGGTGGGCGTCCAACGCTTCGCTTGCCAGTACGTGGTCGCCATTCGAAAACCTTTCTACCCCATCGGCCTTCGGTTCGTCGCGCTATGTGTCCCACCCACTGCCACTTCAACGAGCTAATCCGCTGGGCTATATCAGTGGCTTTTGTTCTCCTACGAATTTCCTCATTTCTGATTCGATCACGTAGAGAAACACCAAGCATAGCCCTCTCAATAGCGCGTTGAGCGACCTTGAGCCTTTTTATGAGACCCATAGTAAGGGACCACGTTTCGGAGCCATAAGTCATCACTGGTAACACACATTGATTATACACTTTAGTCTTGAGGCACTGAGGTATTTTGGACGAGAAGACGCTTCGTAGCTTCCCGAACGCTGCCCAACCAAGTCGGATTCGTCGAAAGACCTCTTCCTCGAAGCTGGAACTTCCTGCCTGGATCAATTGACCCAGGTGGATATATTGGTCTACAACTTCGAGGGTGAAGCTCCCAACACAAACAGGTAGGGGCGCGACATGGACATTCAACATTACTTTCGTTTTGTCCATGTTCATTTTGAGGCCCACCTGTTGGGAAATTCGATTAAGGTCTCCGAGCATGGTACTTAAGTCTTCCATGGATTCTGCCATAACAACGATATCGTCGGCAAATCGAAGGTGAGTGATATACTCGCCATTGATGTTGATGCCAAGTCCTTCCCATTCCAGAAGCTTGAAGGCATCTTCCAGTGCAGCGGTGAACAGTTTCGGAGATATCACGTCTCCCTGTCTCACACCTCTTTGCAGTGGAATAGGCCTCGTGCACTGCTCCTGTACTCGGACTGCCATAGTGGCGTTACTGTACAAACACTTCAACACTTCGATATACCGATAGTCAATACGGCATCGCTGGAGAGACTGAAGCATGGCCCATGTTTCGATCGAATCGAAGGCTTTTTCATAGTCCACAAACCCCAAGCATAACGACCGGTTATACTCCCTCGTCTTCTCTATAACCTGCCGTAGCGTGTGGATGTGGTCCATGGTATTAAAGCCTTTACAGAAACCGGCTTGTTCGGGAGGCTGGAAGGCATCAAAACTAATTTAATAACCAAAAATTTAATTTCTTTATACTTTAGTAATCTAGTATACGTATAGCCCATGGTTGGATTTATTAAGGGTGTGTCACTTCCACGTTGTATACACCGAAATTATTTCGTGCCAATAATTGGTTCGTAGAAATCATAATAGATACGTATTGACAAACGATTAACAAGTATTGATTCATCTTATCAACTCTACACCATAATGTAATGTACTTGTACGCACTCAGAGATGGAGTGATCACTCGATGCCTGAAGTGCTATACATTAACGGTGTACATTATTAGAATTACCTACTACCTATTCTTGTATTAAGGCGAAGATATAGGCAAATGGCCTTGAAGTGTGAAATAAATTGTTAACTCGTAAATATGGTGATAATTTCCATATTGCTCTACGTCATGCACTAGATAGCCCTTTAAATTATTTTGTGAACTGCCGTTAAAACTATTATTGGTGATCCGTCTAGCTTTAAAACTTGCCGTGGCCACTTTTGGCGGAGGCAAGTTTTAAAGCTAGACGGACTAATGTAAATACTTTCAACGTTGGTTTATAAAATAATTTAAAGGGCTATCTAGTGCATGACGAAGAGTAATATGGAAATTATCTCCATATTTACGAGTTAACAATTTATTTCAAATGAGGGCGCCACTTCAAGGTCATTTGCCTATATCTTCACCTTAATACGGCTTATTATATTTATCTACTGGACCCACAGACCATGGATCAAGATAGACACAGCATCTGTATGAATTTGCATGTCGATCTGACATCAAATTAACTTAATTTATGTATGTCAATTCATTAGATCTGACATTGAGCTCTCTACTGTAAAATACCTAAATCTGCCGTTTTGATCCGTAGAAACACATCGAAAAACATTGGAGGAAGTAATAAAAAAGATTCCTTCCGTTTCTAAGTGACTTTCTTATTAAATATTGAACTGAAAATTGGCACGCCAGGTTTTTATACGAATTGAAGAACTTTCTTTATCTAGTAGTATATACAAATCTGTGACTGGACCGTATAACTAGCAGCCTTACTATAAGAATTTCACAAGCAGTCAATACATGAACTACAAGAAAAAGTATTAAATATAGATACATTATCACGTCTCTATAACTAACGGGATAGATAGAGCCTAGGGCTGTAAAGCCCTAAAGTCACGTTTAGCGTGATCAAGGGCGTGAAGATGGAAAAATGGCATCAAAATAGGGATGTGTTGATAGCTGAATGAAAATGATTCAGATTCTCGCCCATTCCCTGGATCGGCTTTTACAATCTGCGCGGGAGGAGAAGTAGCTACATTCTATGTTATTTCTTTTCTCCCAGACCAACATAGCAATAAAAGAAAAAACAACTTGTGTATTTCGTAAATATAGGTCATGAAAATGGGCACTAAGTTTTTATTAAAGTTTTTAATGTTTTCAGACTGACAACAGTGAAACTGCGCCAAGCGAAGAGCCGTGACGGGTTCAGTCCGTCTCTGTCACAAACTCTGTATGTTACCAGGCCTATGTCACTCCCCGTTTAGGTATCAAAAATGTACCTACATTATTACTATGCGCGCAGGCGGCCCCTCGGGGTGGTAAATTCAGTTATACGAATCGTTTGTCCAGAGTCATAAGGATGAAATTGGCTTGCAATGGATGTCTAGGTATCTAAACAAATAGGTGCTGAGTTCTGACGTGATCCAAATTAAACCGTATGACTAACAACATTGAGTAGATATTTCTTTGAATTTCTTTGCTGAGTGAGACTTCTGTAAGGAGTATTAGTATCTAGTCTGTGATGCGACAGCGACACGTGACCCGCGATGGTTTTAGCTATCTCTATCGCACGTAGGGTTTGTGACAGAGACGGACTAAACCCGTCGCAGGCGTCCTCTTGTCGTAGTTTCAAGCTTGAAACCTATTTTGTAATGTGCCTAATGTCTATTCTAGAAAATAACTAAACAGTTATTACAACCTTTATTTAACTTCCAATGTGACTGCCTCCGCGGTTCAGTGGTCAAGGCGTTTGCCTTGTAATCCGGAGGTCATGGATTCAAATCCCACTGGGAATACATTGTGAAAAGTTGTTTCCAGTCTGTTGAGGATATTGCAGGCTTGAATCACCTGATTATCCGAAAAGAAAGATTATTCCGTGCTTCGGAAGGCACGTAAAGCCGTTGGTCCCGAACGCCATCTAGCGTTTGTACCTATACTAGGTTTGGTTCTGGTCTACCCAAACAACCCTGGGTTGCGGAGGTCAGACGGCAGTCGCTCTGTGTAAAAACCAGCAACCTCGTCAAATCGCCTAGGTAAGGTAGCGGACCCCGGGCTCTGAAGCGTAACCGCTAACAATTCAACCGGGAATACGCTCGGATGATGATGATGATTTAACTTCCAATGTATGTATCTATGTTTGTTTGGGTGGAATCTTGCAACTCAATTATGAAGTAGATATCTTCAACTGATTGAGCTGAAATTTTGCGCGCATATGTATATCGCGTGATAATGCAGTATTATAATGACTTTGAGCTAATCTGATGATGGAGCTGGAAGGTGGCCATAGGAACTCTATAATGAAACGACGGAACCCCATCGAATTTGGGCTCGTTGGATTTGGCTTGACGAGTACTTTGTCTTTAGATGGGGTCTGATTATTGAGTTGGAAGGTGGCAATAAGAACTCCGTAATAAAACGACGCAATGCCGTTGAGTTTGGGCTTATTTGTTTTGCGTTGAAACGACCTTTGGTCTCAAAATAAAACTTATTTATTTCCTAAACTGACAGATGATACGAGAAGAAACTGCCATCCATTAACTTATTTTCGACTCTCAGAGAGTCAAAGTTAAATTTGTTTCTATCTCAAATAATTTCTATTGATACCGGCAGACGTATTGTTTATTTCCAATATCTCACCGTGATTGAACTCTATGGTTTTTAATGAAACCGCGGCATCAAAACAAAGACAATGCATTGACGTGTTTTGCTTTATTCTTTTGTTGTTTATGTATTTTTCAATTTTTTTTACAACAAACGCAAAGTACTTACCACACGCAAATTAATACTTCTTCTTCTTATCTATTCTAATATTATAAAGAGGAAATATTTGATTGTTTGTTTGCATTGAATAGGCTCCGAAACTACTGGACCGATTAAAAAAACTCTTTCACCATGCTACACTATCCCCGAGTGACATAGGCTATGTGTGTACCACGGGCGAAGGGTGCGCTGCTAGTCTTCTTATATTTAAGAGCTGGGCTCTTGTCGGTGGAGTGTTTTCCATGTCTCTCTTTCATACATACTATCACGTGTAAATCCCTAATGGGGCAGACAGAGCATTTTGGGCTTTGCGGCTCTAAGCATATAAAGCTTAGGGCCACAAGACTCAAATTCCACTTTTAGCGTGTTGATGGGCGAGAAGGTGGGAAAATAAACCTAAATGGTGATGGTTTGCTAACCGCATCTGTATTTTTCCCCATTCCCTCGATCGCCTTCTACAAGCTGCGCGGAAAGAGAAGCAGCTGGTACGTTCTAAGTTTTTTCTTTTCTTGCAGACCAGCATGGAAACTAAGTAAAATATACTTTTTATTTAATTATTTATTTTATTTCTTAAAAATATCCTTAACTATTCTGAATGCCTTTTTCCAGCGCTTAAAGAGGTTTTTGACTCTTACAGCCTAATTATTTGTCGACCTCGTTAGGGATACAGACGTAAAAGTGTACTACGAATATAATAATATCTACCTATCTATATTTAAGAGCTATGCTCTTGTTGGTAGAATTTGAATTTTCTTTCATTTTTCTTTCTCGTCTATCAGCTGTTTCATATGATACGACTTCTACCTTTTCCTATAACTGTTTCATGTAATTATGCCTCGTTCTTCTTGGTCCTCTTTTTTCTTCTGTTACATTTACTTATAAATGCATGTAATAGCCTAAATTATTACGAATTACACAGTAAGTAGTGCGTTCTAAACCGAAGGACTCATAATGAATAACCGCAAAATCAACCAAAAAAATTTGCCATTATTAGCATTTTATAAAATACAATTTTAAGCTTACAGTTTACATTTTATGTGAATTCAGTTTTAATTTTAAGAAACTTCAGTAGTTTTGAGCATGAACCGTAAAAGTACAGTTTAACGAGTTTAAACTCTATGCGGTGGCGTTTATAAGGGCACAATCATAGTTAGTATACCATAAAAACTTTCTGAAAACCTTTAGAACAAGTAACAACTGTTCAGTTAAGTTGGACGTCAAATTATAAGTTTCAACGTTTAGACATTTAAATAAAGTCTTAAAGTGTGTCGGTTTTGGATTTGATATTATAAATGTTAGTATTTTTGTAAAAAAAGGTTTTTACGCTTAGTTTTTAGGGTTCCGTACCCAAAGGGTGCAAACGGGACCCTATTACTGAGACTCCGCTGTCTCTCCGTCTGTCCGTCTGAAATTTTCACCGATTATGTCTTACTGTGGCCGCTATAACAACAAATACTTAAAATAAAAAAAAGTTAAAAATTAAAGGGGGTCGCTATACAAAAAACGTGTTTTTTCAGCGTTTTTAACTAGATCTTTATAATGGCAATAACTACATACTTGAAATTTTAACAGGTAATGTATTACTATGGCCGCTATAACAACAAAACTAGAAATAAAAAAAGTTAAAAATTAAAGGGGGTCGTCATACAAAAAACGTGTTTTTTTAGCGTTTTAAAACATTGTACGGAGGTACGGAACCCTTCATGTACGAGTCCGACTCGCACTTGCCAGTTTATTTCTTTTCATTAGTAAAAAGTGTCTTCCTCATCATTTATTATTAATTAAGTAGTGGTTATGTGAGAACCTCGCAAGGTCTTATAACCTTAATAACCGACTCTTTCCCCTTTCTCCTGGCTTAGCTATAAAATCCGTCCTATATAACGCTATAGTAAACGTCCCCCGTTTTCCCCCTCCACTTCCTCCTGTAGGATTTTTTATTGCAACATTTTGTTTAGAATAAAGTCCTTAGTGTACCTTTCAAAGATTGAAATCCCAATCCCAATCCCAACTAATATTATAAATGCGAAAGTGAGTTTGTATATTTGTTTGTTTGTTACCTCTTCACGCTTTATCTACTGAACCAATCTTCTTGAAAATTCGCATACACATAGTTAGCAATACTGGGAATTGACATAGGTTACCTTTTATTCCGGAAAAATGTAATGATCCCCTGGGATACGCGAGCGAAGCCGCGGGCAAAAGCTATTCCGTCAATATATAACGCGACAGGAAAGTTCCCCCTTTCCCCTCCTTATTTCTCCCCCAATCAAAAATTGCGATCGACTAAAAAATTTAAATTAGTCAAGGAAACAATGCAACCTGTAGGCGAGAACAGACAGAAAGAGGCCAATCTCTAAACTGAGACGCTTCATTAGCTCGGTCATTTATGTAACAAAGCACTAACACCAATCTGGTCTACACTTATTTTTATCCACTTTTATTATTTTCTATTAGAAAACAATACATTAGCCTACATCATGTGTGACAACACAATTGTGTCTGTATCGCATGACTTTTAATCTTTTAGTCCTGGTATATCATGTTATGCTGTACCCGTGTGGTTTCGGGTTAGAATAGGACCATTCCATCTCTTCCCGTGGATGTCGAAAGACACGACTAAAGGACTAAGCACAAACATCTCGATCTACAATTACATTCCCAAGGAGGGTTAACGTCGGGCGGCGGCCCGTTGTAAAACTTTTCGCACAAATACATTCCCAAAGAGGGTTGAAGTCAGGCAGGCCGCCGGTCGTCAAACTATAGCCAAATCATTTAAACTGTTTCGGCTATTTCTTCTCCATTTCGCAAGGTCATTTTTGGGTGACCATTGACATGTTTGTTATATTTGGAGAAGAAAAAGCGGGATAGCGCACCCCGGGCTCCAAAGCAGCACAGCTGAGGATGCAACAGGGAACGCGCTTAGACGAAGAAGAATATATCATGTTATGCTGTGTGGCGAGACCCTAAGCTTTAAAGTGATACAGTTTTCATTTAAGTTTTAACGATATATTTATCAGGAGTATAAAATATGTTACGCCTTAGAAACTAAGATAATATGTAGTCGTTGCTTACTGTTGTTTGAAAGTCAGCACTATCTTGATCTACCTTTATTATTTCCGTAACATATTTTGCACGTAGCAAATGTTTAAGTCGGTTAAGTTTTAAAAGAAAGTAACTACAGTTAATTTCAAGAAAATATATTCGTACTTTAGAGAATTAATCTCGTCACATTATCATTTCCACCAGGTTTATAATTTCTTTTTTGGCCTTCAATTTACAACCACGAACAACGAACACTTCTTGCTATAATTTTCCTGTTGTTCATACAAAAGATTTGCGTGAGCGAAATTGTTAAACATAAATAAAACTTGGAACTGAAGATTGAAGGCTTTAAGTTTTAAAGCGTTGAGTAACGCAGGAGACCCTCATCATATATTATTAATTAATTACTTTAAAAATTTAAAAATATTTAAAAAATCTGTTTATAATAACGTCATTTTTATTTTATTAGCAGATTTTTCGAATCAAACAATATAGCAGTTCACATACACCAAATCAAAAATAATAATTGACTAGTTTTACCAACAAACAAAGATAATTTAGCAATTCAAATTAATGTTGAAAATCTGTTAGATAGAACACTGTTTTACCAAGTCTGAATACTGCATTACATATTCTGAATACTGCATACATATTTAGGATGATTTTTAATTTTCTTATCCTAAGTAATTTTTTATATTTTATCATAATATATTAAAATGGGAGAGTTGCGTTACTTATCGCGTTAAGTTTCAATGTTTCCAAGTTTTAATTTAAATGTATTCTAAAAGTAAGCAACCGAAGGAATATCACTTTCAGAAGGGAATTGCAATGGAGTGTTTTCTAGTCAAAGGTATCAGATGTTATTCGCTTTTATATTTTTCGTGGTGAATATATTTTTTATCACAAAATGCATAAAGAACTCTACAAGCTTTTTGTTACTTTTAGAAATAGCAATAATGAAATTGTGAAAAATCATTTTACCACTTAGTTAGGCAAAAGTTATTACAAAAGTATTTATATTATAAATAGAGATCCATAATTATTATTTTTTGTGTTTTGTCATATACCTACTTCTTGATAAATGTAATCATTTTAAAAATGCCACAAGTAAACGTAACATAAGGTAATATAAAATTTGATAAAATAGAAGCCATGTAAAAACAACCTTCATTTTACATAATTTTTTAACAGAAAGTCATTAAAAACTTGTCTTAGAACAAAAGTTTTCTCGAGTTTTCTTATAATTAATATGTAAAAAAGAAGCCGAAAATGTAATTCAATAATGTTGTAATGTCTTTGACAAACGACCAACCCATGCCTTAAAAAAAGGGTGAAAACGGCTATTTAAAAGGGATTATTGGACCTTTGATCCCAAAAGAAAAAACAATGTCCCATAATTTACATTCCGTTTACACTTTTCGACATAAAAATTGCAGTAAAAAAAGAAGCTGTTATTCAATTTATTTGTATAGCTGTTACGTATTCAATTTATTTATATTTAAAAAAACCCGTATATTTTTAGTACTTCTTTTAAAGGCTTTAGGAGTTGCTTTTATTCTATTAATCAAAGGGAAATAGGTACTATTAACACTGCGCTATAACTATGGTATAATAGGAAATATTTTATAGTTATTTTATAGTCATGGATAGGTTTAAGGCTAAGTGAAGACTACTCGTATATAATAAGTATTATTAAAATAACATGTCTACCAAAGGAAGAATATGCGCCAAGTCAATTTATTTAACTATTTTTGTATTGGTTATTTAAATATTTAACATTTTTAAACTATAATAAAACTAATTATAAGTTTATTTTTTCTATTTATTGACAGGTGAAGGGATAAAAACAAGAAAGTTTTTCAAACAATAATTTAGTTAGCAGAGTTAAAAATTAACGAGTTCTTGGGTTATTTTATTTTTAGAGTATCCTAAAGATTTAATGGAGCTAGGTGACTAGTGTCTTTTCCCAACCCATTCGCTATCTGTAAACTACAAATGATAGTTAAGCAATTTATTTCTAAATTAATACGTACAGGATTTACCATTTTGTTTCATTATTTTACTAGACATTAGTTTATAAGACGTATGCATTACTAAATTATAATTTAGTAATAATGCCATTCGATAGTTTAAAAGTATTTATTTGCAATTTATTTGTTCTGAAATGTATTTATTCATGTGTTATGAACTCGTTTAAATTTTCAGTATGTATCTTTTGTAATAATTTAATTTTTACAAATATATTAAATCACCATAAGTTTTGTAATATCACTACGGATTTGTAGCCACAAATGCAGCTAAGTTTTAAAAATTTAGAAAATTAGTATAAGTATTTACGTATTTTTCTATTTTAAATAAATTACATTATTTTAACGATTGAAAGTCGTTTTCAATAAGGTTTAAAAATGTTTCTTAAAATGTTAAAACGTCACTTGGTATGGCATTTCAAAGTTCCTATCATTGTGCGTCGTTTACTACGTATATCGGAATAATTATGCACTGTCTTTAAAATTAGCACATTTGACTTTCTGAACATAAAGAATATATGTATTTATAAGGTTTTTTAATGTCTTTAAATTAATATGTATTTATGGTTTTCTTATTTCACAATAAGGGATGGATTCATAGTATTTTCTAATTAAAAGATACCTCTGCTTAATAGTTATAGAACTACATCGGACAATAACCAATGACAAACTGCGCTGTTATAATTGAAAACATAAATAAAAATAATAATTCTTTGCTCGAAATATTTTTAGTTTTTTAATAAAAATGAGAAAGTTTTTGATTTTTGCAATAGCTTGCTCAAAGAACTTCTTACGTAAAATATTTTTGGAAACTGTTTTGTTTAGTGTAGGTAGTGAATTATTAAAATAAATAGTGCCTTAGGTGGCACGGTTATAACGAGTTCATTTTAACTTCGTAGCATATTCACATGTTTTCTGTAGTAGATATTATTTTAATAGAAATCAAAAATATATTGTTCATTTATAAACGATTATATTTCAAAAAATGGGGAAATATTTTTAATTATAATTAATATTTTTTTTTATAAAAAAAATCACAGAAAATTTCACGACGTATTCCAATCCTGAAAATTCATAAGCTTTTTCGACTTAGCCTAGTACTTACCTGACAGAAGTTCGTCTCGTGCTGTGACGTTGGAGGCTCTACAGCTGCAACAAGTGTTGTGCCGCGGCCGCCGAAGCCTTCTCTTATATACGCTGGGCGGGCCCGCCCACAGCCGCCCACCGCCCTAATCGTCGGGAATGCTACTAACATAGTTTGCATTTCAATTTTACAAATCAAAATTTGGATCCTTGACATTGGATTTGTGTAATTTTGTTTATTGTTTACGGAATTGGAATTTGTTTAGAGATTTGGGAAAATAATTGCGTAATAACCCAAACGTTTGACCTCCTGTTGTAAGTACTTGTTACATTTTTATATTTGTACAATAAAGTTTATATAAATAAATTAATAAATATTTTGTTAAGAAAGGTACGGTATTTCATAACAAGCTTTTATTTAGCTTGCCCTGTTAATTGTTTATTGGTTCAAATCTTACAAGTTAAATTTGAGCCACTTTTAGAACAAGTCACGTCAGAGATATTTGTACAAATATTGATAAGACTGTAAGTTGAAAAAGGTTGTTGCGAACTTTGCTGGATTTCTATTATATGGATTATAATATCTAGTAATTTTTTTAAAAAGAAGGTATGAAAGACTCAGAAATCCACATTTTACCTCTCCGATTCCAATTCAATAACCCTCAAATTACGTAAAGGTCAAAATTATCGAACTATCAAGAAGACTAATAATGATAAATGTATTACATTTTCATCGTAAAATGCATATTTTAAAACATAAAGAAAATAAAATTGAGGTGTGATTTCATAAAGATGCCACCTTTGAGGGTAAAGGTGTTTTCTTTTAAAATAAATTAGACTTTCGAGCTTCTTTCATGTTCTGCCAACCACTAAACCGAAAATGTGAACGTTGAATGGAAACTATTTCACATAGTTTATATACTTTATAAACTATGTGAAATAGTTTCCATTTAACGTTGTTATCTGCAATTTTGCTCTCGCTTATTTGTCACTTTAATTTTGGCTTGCAAATGGTGATCTGAATAAGGCGAGATGAGTTCACAGCTCGCAATACTGTGCGTGTTTTTGAAAAATCACTGTAATTAAACTACTTTTGTATATTTCTCAAAAAATTTTCATAGGAATTCTAAGGCTTTTTTTCAGACACCTATAATATCCAAAACACGATTGAGCATTTTTGGCTTGATAGAAAAAATCACAAACATTAGAGGTATGTTTGTGATTTTTTATCAAAATTTACCTTTGAAAACTTATTACTATTTTATACAATCACCTTTTTATATGAAAATCACGAGTCCAGGCCTTAGTTCGCTCTCGACGAATATTTAACTGTGTTTGATTTATTTATTTATTTTTATTATATTTTTATTTATTTTTTGTAGCAAAATCGACTAGTAATTTAGATTATAATTTTTTTTGTATAATCTATACTAATATCATAAAGCGGGAGAGTTTGTTTGTTTGTTTGTTTAAACGCGTTAATCTCAGGAACTAATGGTCCGATTTGAAAAATTCTTTTTTTGTTGGGTAGCCCATTTATAGAGGAAGGCTTTAGGCTATATAACATTCCGACAACCACGCGAACGAAGTCGCGGGCACAGCTAGTTTTCATATAAATAGGCGATATGGTGGTGACAAATTCAACTGTATGTAATAGTTGAGTGTGATTTTAAGTTTTTATGGCAATTTCGATGGTTGGAAAATCTATAACGTTGTTCGTTGTATATCTATACCAATATTATAAAGCGGAAGAGTTTGTTTGTTTGTTTGAGATTAGCGCGTTTAAACAAACAAACAATTGTTTGTTTAAACGCGCTAATCTCAGGAACTCATGGTCCGATTTGAAAAATTATTTTTTTGTTGGGTAGTCCATTTATAGAGAAAGGCTTTAGGCTATATAACATTACGTTCCGACAACCACGCGAACGAAGTCGCGGGCACAGCTAGTTTTATTATCAATAAATAAATAATACTAGACAATGTCATGGTCTACGTATATTTCCATACAATGACACGGCCTGGCTCTAAAATGTACATCATATCATCATATCAGCCACAGGAAGTCCACTGCTGGACATAGGCCTCCCCCAAGGATATCAAAAACGACCTTGCTCAGGTCGTCTGACCACCTACATAGTAGGTAAGTGTCGGCGCTGCTCTTGCTGGTACATGGCCGTAATTCGAAAACACTCCTGCCCCATCGGTTATCAGTTCTTCGCGCTATGTGCCCCGCCGCCTGCTTCTTTAATAAGCTTATCCGCTTGGCTATGTCAGTGACCTTTCTTTTTTATTCCCCTACGAACCTCCTCATTTCTGATTCGATCACGTAAAGAAACACCGAGCTAACCCTCTCCATAGCCCGTTGAGCGACCTTGAGCCTTCTTATGAGGCCCATAAAATAGTAAGGGACCACGTTTCGGAGCCATAAGTCATCACTGATCTTCTTCTTATCGAAATTGATTTACCATAGCTTTGGCTCTAGGTAGAGCCGTTTTTTATTTTGAACCATTTCGTGGCGAAAGTATCAGCCAATCTACGTTACCAACTGACAGGCCGCGCAAATTGCCCAGGGTGCGCCGGACGTACAGAGGAGTCAGTACGTCACTCGAGGAGGATCCTTTTGTGCACCCCAACACTCACTGTCGCCCTGTACTTACTGGTAACACACATTGATTGAACACTTCCATCTTGACCAAGTAAAATGAACAAAAACGCCCAAAGGTCACATTTACAACTACGCGAATTCCATTCTACGTCTCAATATACCCAAATGTTGTAATTGTTACGAGTATATCTAAGCGTCACATAAGACCCCAGGCTCAGCAAAGGTGCTGCGCCGTTTGATCTTTTGGGATTAAAACGGCTTGTCCCTTTGTTGACTGAGAAGACATTTAATGCTGTGGTTTCTAATAGTAATTCAGAGGAAACCAAATGGACGAGCTTCACTTCTGCGTAGATTACAACACAATTCAGAAGGATTATTTCGTTCAGTTATTTTTTATAATGTGGTACGCTATTGCCTGGCAGGTATTAAAAAAGTTCTTTTTTGCTAATCTTGGAAAAAAGAATAATTTAAGAATGTGCCAGTGGCTTCTTTTTCTACTTAGATCGTAAAAACCGATGGAGAGAAAGGACGAAAACGTGAATCATGTTAAGGTGAATGTATAAGCAAATGGCCTTGAAGTGTGAAATAAATTGTTAACTCGTAAATATAGTGATAATTTCCATATTGCTCTTCGTCATGCACTAGATATCCTTTAAATTATTTAATGAACTGCTGTTAAAACTATTATTGGTGATCCGTCTAGCTTTAAAACTTGCTGTGGCCACTTTTGGCAAGTTTTAAAGCTAGACGGACTCATGTAAATACTTTCAACGGTGGTTCATAAAATAATTTAAAGGGCTATCTAGTGCATGACGAAGAGCAATATGGAAATATATATATATATACTAGCTGTGCCCGCGACTTCGTTCGCGTGGTTGTCGGAACGTAATGTTATATAGCCTAAAGCCTTCCTCTATAAATGGACTACCCAACAATAAAAGAATTTTTCAAATCGGACTATTAGTTCCTGAGATTAGCGCGTTTAAACATACAAACAAACAAACAAACTCTTCCGCTTTATAATATTAGTATAGATATATAACCATATTTAGGAGTTAATAATTTATTTCACACTTCAAGGCCATTTGCTTATATTAGACGATGCGGCTAGCAACCGATCTCTATTTTGATTTCTTTTTCCACGTTCTCGCCCACCTCACGCTAAAAGTGGTCTTTGGGTCTTGCGGTTCTGAACTTCGTCTGTTTAGAGCCGCAAGACCTAAAATACTTTTCTGCCTCATTAGGGATAAAGACGTGATAGTGTATGTAGCACTCCACCGACAAGAGCACTCTTAAATACAAGAAGAAGTATATGTATGTATTAAAAAATGTTAGTTCCGAAAGTTTAGAAAGATTGGTGGTTGGATTGATGGTACTTATCTCATATGCATGTCACAATGTTAGTGAACAAAAAGGGCTTGTTAACGATACCAAATTCACACTAAAAGTAACGTAAAATAACGTTATTTTAGTGGTAACGTTATAAGGGGTATCAATAATACAGTTAACGTTATCAATTAACGATACTTTTTTTCAATACTTGTAAAATATTATATAAATAGCTCTAGTAGCTTACTAGACAAACTGTCATCAATTTATTCTGTCAAATATCGAAAAGAAATACAGTGGTAACAATACCTTTTACCGTTAATATCATTGGTAACGTTATCTGATTATCGGTAAATAGTGGAAAATATACCGTTACCCAGCCGTTATCTTTGCTGATAACGCTACCGCCGTTTGACAGAATTAACGTTACCAGATTTTTAACGGTATTCCAAGCCCTAACAAAAACATGGCAATTTTATTTCCTGAGGTTTAAGCTTTGACGAGGGGTATTTTTAGCACCTGCAAGTTTAGGCACCATGCGTGGCATTTATTTAGCAATTTTTATATATTACTACCTTACTTTTCTGTAGAGTTTTATAAAGCCATTTGTGTTTTTTTTTCATCTTAACACCCATTATTACTCTTAACGCTTAAAATTAAGTACTGTTACTGTAATATAATGCATTGCTGAATATCACATCGTATCATCTGTTGTTCACCTGCCGATGGCAAACCGGGAGTTCGTACTATCGGTAGGTGGACTGACCATTTATTTTTATTTATTTATCACACATTATTGTTCCAAAGTAAAAGTATGGCAGACTTAATGCTAAGAATAATATATTTTCCCAGTCAACCATAAGGATAAACAGATAAAATTGTGCGGCGCAAAAAAGCAAGAAAAACTATGCCTGATCCTTTCGATTTATAATCAGGTCCCTTGATAATGTTCACATCACAAGGTCTTTCTGATATCGTAAGCTTATCTTGCCACCAGATGACCATTGCATAAGAACTTAATGACCGAAATTCAACACATAACTGTAACTTTGACTTGTATCGCAATAATAAAACAATTATTTGCAAAATGTTGTTCTATTCAAAATAAAATGTTTCCCACGTGAACGATAACGATAACTCAAGGTAAATGTGCTCGTGTTTACGCGTATAAGTCAATTTGAGGAGAGATTCACTTTTCATGCATTTTCGCCCCTAATGTACAATATTTTTACAAAGTTTCTTCGTGTACCTACCTAGTAAAGTATCTATTTGTAATAATATATTTTTACCCAAAGTGTTTTAAACCTAACAGTTGATCCCACTAGCATGCAAATTGTGGTTTCAAAGACCACAACTTCTTCCACAAAATCTTGATGTACCCTTTGTACTATGTGACATCTCCCCCATACCATGTATTTCGGGATTTCAACTTAAGTTTAAAACTTGCCTCCTTATCTATTTATTATTGATTTTCAGTTGATACTTAAAATAGAGTTTCATAACATGAACTGCATTCAAGCACATATGTACTCGTACGTAGGCGCCTTACCGTCACGTGCTCCAATCATGTTTCCCTTTGTTTGCTTTGAGACTCCGTAGACGCCATTGTCCAGACGAGTGAAAAAATGTGCTACTATCGGTTCACGAATAATAGAGATAAAATAAACATCTTTAGAAGCACGGAAAATCATACAATGTTACTTCTCCCGCATGGATTATAACAGTCGTTAAAAAGTCCTCGTCAGCGTTAGCCTAAGAATTATTTTAAATAGAAAATGGAAATACCATGATATGAATGGCAACCTGTCACTAATCCTTTCCCTTTATCATCTTAGGGCCACTATTTGGGCATGATATGTGTATTTTGCAGTTGTTTTGGTGCAATATACTCTATGGACATTGAAATTTTTTTGTTGATTCGTTATGGGTCAAGTTTTTATTTAATAAATTAAAACATTACTGTGTTGCACTGTAATGTTTTCTTGTTGTTTTTTTTTATTTATTATCCAGAAATTTATCTAAATACTAAAGTATTTCGTTATATTTGTATATAATCATGATAAAAAAATCATCGTTTCTGAGCTGACAAAGCCGTTTGCCTATGCAGTTTATGCTATGTTAAATTTAAGCAATATGCATTAGTTAAAATATTATTAGCGTTTCTACATATATTACTTTTTCTTTTCTTCCATTTCTGTCTTTCTACAGATAAGTAGTAACTTCCTTATAAAAAATAATAAACAAACATTCTAGTGTGAAATTACTAAAAACTCATTGTAATATTCAAACGCAATAATCACTGTCAGAAACTAGAACAAATTTCAAGCGTGAAAATACCGCAATTATGTAAAAGGACTAATGGTACGGGCCAGCAGTAAAGTCGAGACGCACCTTACGTCATTATTAATAATCTAATTCATACACGGTTCTGATCAGAATGTCACATATTGGAATCTTAGATAAACAAATGTGATAATAGATTTTACTCAATCAATCAATACTTAAGGCCCTTACAATAAAATAGCACCTGGGAACTCTATGGATGGGACAGCGTTTGCATTTATTATAGAACTTACGTATTTCACGTCACTACAATTCGATTGTGGTTCTCAGTTAGATTGGTAATCACAACACAACAGTTTGGCTGAGATGTTTAGCGCATACTCCACTAATACTAGCTACTAATCTCTGAAATAAGAAGACGAAGAATATTTACAGGAATTAAAAAAAATGTAGCAGGCGGAAAAGGGAAACAAAACAGTGACAGGTAACAGCATCGCTTGAAAAATCGTAGGCTACTTCCACACACGAAAAACAAAACATGGCAAACAATACATACCTCAGTTTTTTTTTTTTTTTATAAAATTTTCGTACAATCTTATATTGTAAGAACTTATCAAGATAATAAATAAAATAAACCAATACTCGATGGAGTTGCATCGTTTTATTACAAGATTTCTTTAAGCCACCTTCCAGCTCCAGATTCCGTCAGATCAGCTTCTTGTCATAATAATATTGCTACTACTGATTTACATTATCATACAAAATTTCTCTCAATCAGACACCGGGAAGTGGCTCAAATTTAACTTGCAAGATTTGACCCAAAAAAACAATAATAAACAGGGCAGCTAAATAAAAATAAATAAAATAAAAAAGCGGCCAAGTGCGAGTCGGACTCGCCCATGAAGGGTTCCTTAGCAGCAAGTAACATTTTACGATTTATGACGTATTAAAAAAAAACTACTTACTAGATCTCGTTCAAACCAATTTTCGGTGGAAGTTTGCATGGTAATGTACATCATATATTTTTTTTAGTTTTATCATTCTCTTATTCTAGCGCAAACTATTCAGTTTAGAAAAAAATGATTTTTTTTTTCTATTTTTGTGTGAAAATCTTAATGCGGTTCACAGAATACATCTACTTACCAAGTTTCAACAGTATAGTTCTTATAGTTTCGGAAAAAAGTGGCTGTGACATACGGCAGTCAGACATGACGAATCTTTATGGGTTCCCTTTTTTTTGCCATTTGGCTACGGAACCGTAAAAAGCTAAAAGCTTGAAAAAACAAACCATCGCTTATTGACATGATTCAGATTCGCGCCTACTAGAAATACTTAGCAATATTATACTGTAGTTTGAATCATTTTCTCTTTAATTAAAAAGTAGTTAATATTCCCAGTGCACCACTGCAACATTGCATGGCCACAGATTTAAGAAATACGGCGCCAAGCATTTTATTGGCCATCAAGCCCTTAATTACTTCCCATTTGTAGATTAAAGGACTACCATTATGAAATTAACGCTAAATAAAGAAAATAATAGGTATATCGTATTTGTCAATTAACGGAATTGTCGACGTTGAATTTTATCGTAACAGGCAAGAATTTTTACAATTTCGCCGTAGAATCCTGCTAAATGTATTTCTATTGCGAAAAGGACAAAAGTATCTATCTATTTAAGAACTACGTTCTTGTTCGTGGAGTAGTTTCCATGTCTCCCTCTCTTGAGCCATCCTTTTGACCTCCCTATACGATACGGCGTCAACTTTCTCCTTTACTTAATCTAGTTAATGAGAAAAGGAATTTATTAAAAACAACCGATATTAGAAGAGGAAAGATTTTTGGTCATCTTATACGACACGATCAATTTATTAAAACTATAATAGAAGCAAGAAAAGGACACGAATACCAAGAAGAGCATTTATATAGACAAAAGTATACCTTACCATATCTAGTATAATATTAAGTAATAAACTATAACTTTATTTTATAACGTTTCTGTAACTTAAGAGCTGCTGCGCATATTGGCATTTTGTTGGGTAGCTGGCCATTTAACGTGGCAATGCTGTTAGTCTATTAGACAACGACCGTACCGTGGCCTGCAAAATTTCTTACAAGATCCATCAAACAATTACTTGGATGAATTTGTAACTTGTTTAAAATGGGTAGTAAAATTATGGGAAATAAAGTCTCCATCTTGGAACTCGTACTTCGAAACTCTACTTTGAGCGTGGCCCGATACGCACTTGGCCAGTTAATTTTTAAGAGCCATTGATCATGACATATTAACAATATGTCAATAAACTCAATAACTGAATGTTTCTAAAAACTTACTAAAAGATCAACAAATCACAGATATCTCGTTGTGAAAGACAGATAATCTTGAACACATGTCAAGCAAAGCCTTCCAGCTTCGTGGCATGACAGGCACGCGAGATTACGTGAGTCAACGGACTTTGAATCAATACTCGTAGATATGTTATAAATATTGGATACGTAGTTGTAGTTCACTTGCACTACTTGTAGTAAACTCGTTTTCATTTCGATTTTTGTGTGCGTAAGTGTCCAATACTGGTGTCAGATTCTCCAAGCTGTCTAAAGGCATCTGACAAAGTTCGACAACTGCTATATAATGATGACATGCGTGACCAACGGATTTTTATGCCACTTACGGACCACGTCCAGTGTCACTTAACTTGGGAAAGCGCTAAGAATGCATACCCACCGGGCCACTAATTTACAGTTCCTCGATTTACAGTAAATAAAAGATAGGTAGGAATAGAGGAAGTCACCGTATGGTATGAAAATAAAATCATGTATAGAAAATCATCTTACAATATGGGGCCGGCCTAAAGCGGTGATCCCACTGCACCGCGCACCGTCGCGGAGCGCGGGGCCGCAGATTTTAACATTGTATGCAAGTATCTCAGTTTGTATAGAAAACACGCCTGTCCAACCCACTGAAAACGCGTCAATGCGTGGGAGCGTCAGTGTGTGAACCGCGCTTCACGACGGTGCGCGGTGCAGTGGATTCAGCGCCTAAACAACAACCTGTACAAAGAAAATTGCTAAGAAAAGCTAAATGTAGTAACTACACTCGCATCAGAACATCCAGTAGGTCGTAATGTTAAACAATCGGCGTAGAGGGCGCCCAGACTGCCAACGCGTTTCGTTTTATTGCTATTTATCGCTCGAACCGAACGGTTTACAACCATGAGCTATCTGCATTCCACTTACATTGAAATTTTAGCTACAAGTGAGATTGTTTTACTGATTTGTAAATAATATTTTAGACAAGAATGAAAGAAGAATTTAAAAAATGCTGGGTACCTAATTAACACATTGTAGGACACAATACGCCTATAGACGTAAATCAGTTGTTTTTTCTATTGTATCCAGCTTAGTGTCCAACAATGTGTCAATTATGTTGAGTCTTTCATAGTTTAATTTAGCTTGCCCTGTTGCAATTTTTTTGTTTGGGTCAAATCTTGCAAGTTAAATTTAAGCCACTTCCCGGTTCCCGTTTGAGATGAAATTTGTATGCTAATGGAAACCAGATGACAATGCAATATTATTATACAAGGAGCTGATTTGATGATAGAGGCCTTTAGGCAAATTTTCAAAGAAGAATACAGAAATATACCTCTTTACTTTCAATTTTACCTTTGATATTGATTTTCTCAGTAAACCAGTCAGCGAAATCCTGATGAATCCCTACAACATGATAGCTTCAGCAGATGGAATATGAAAATAGTTATATATAATCGTACTCTAAACTATGTATATAATTGTACAAGTTAAAATGTCAAAAGCCCAAGCTCCATTACAGACCGGCGACGCAATGCTATTCATCAGAAACTCAGGAAGCCGTTTCAAAATAAAAAGAGTATATAAAAATATAATTTTATATTCAGAATTTGCTTAAAAACTCAAAATAGATCACTTTCTATCTCTTCTTTATCTCTACACATACCTAAAAAAACAATGACGGTTGCATCCTGTACCATAGGAACAAATAGAATAGGTATGACACCTCCCAAATTGATTTTCATAATAAAGGACAGGAAGAAAATCCCAGGAGAGTGTCATCCGTAATTAAACTGCAGTAAAAGACGATCATGCTATCTTATACTTACCTATACCAAAATAAGAACCGATTCTCGTCCAAGTCAGCTTGGTTATAAAATACGACCAAGCTGACTTTGACCAGTTTACTTCCAAAGTCTTCGTTGGATTTATATTCTTGTAGTACTTACATCTCAGACAGAGTTACATGGAGAAAAATAGCAAAAGCAGCGGCCATGGACGAAGAACCGAACACATGATCACGAACACCCTGTCAAGTATACGACTAAGAAGAAGAAGTACTTACATGATTTACATTTACTAACAATGAATAAATATATCTCAATATGTATATATGCCGCAGTTGAATGGTATAATCCGCTTTTTCACTAAACCTCTAGCTGTTTGGCATTACAGCTCGGTTTTGTAAAACAACGAACCCTAATACGCGGAATGGAATGAACGACTTGTATTTATCCATGCGGCTAGAGAAGTTGTTGAACATTCTATCTAAATACATTATATACAATTTAGAATGCCTACCAAGTGGCAATGGCGAGCGAGCGAAGCGAGCGTGCCGCGGCAGCGGCCAGCGAGTGCTTGAAAAGTTCTATCCATTTTACTAGGTTAGGGCAAACCTATAGCAATAAAAATCGTGAATAGTTTTCTGGGAAATGAAATTCGATGTCGAAAAAATCTTATCATGCATGTGTCGCAGTTGGATTGTTTAACGGTTTCGTCAAGCAGCCGATTACCGCTACTGTTTCACAAAACCGCTAGCCGTTTCGAAACATGGTTAGCGGTTTCAATGAACGTAACACGTTGAGCAATCTTAGAGAATCCAGCTGAAATATATTCGGCTGTTTAACAAAACCGAGCTGTAATGCCAAACAACTAGAGGTTTCGTGTATTAGCGGTTTATACCATCCAACTGCGACATATATATAATAATAATCATTTATTTCAGACTTTGACATCCATACGAGTTTGTTTACACACAAGAAAGTACACAGATGTCTTAAAGATTATAAAATTAATACAGTTTAGATCATTTATATAGCCGACTATAACAACCTTATCCTTACATTGACTACAAACAGCCTCAACACATGTCTTCAATAAAATTTATGAATTACCATTTATCTTAAATTATGTAAATAGGATTTAAAACGAAATTTAGACTTGTTAATATGTTGGATTACAGTTACTGTCTTACTTACTTCTTCTACAAATTTCAAATTCTCATCCTTTGCACTGTCGTCTTTTGTGGTAGCGCCTCAATGGATGCACTTCTATTCAGGTCTCAGAATTCAGGTGCTGTGCATGTATGCCATAATAAGTTGCATTCTGGCATTTATGCGAATTTTCCGTTATACACTGTAAGGTGTAGGTAGGTAAGAACTCTCATTGTGGTATTGTTATACCTTACTTATTTAAGCGAAATTTTCGAATCTAGGGGAGTCGCGTCGATGTTTATTGGTAGATACGAGTATACTACGAGAACTTGGATCTCTTTCTAAATATCCTATTAATCTACTAATATTATAAATGCAAAAGTTTGTTTATAACGTCAAACAAAATATACTGAAACTATTTTAAGGGTAATTCAATCCATAATACTGAACAACTTTACCCAAGGAACATATATCGAAATAGGAAAAAATTTTTTTACTTCCCATAAAAACTCGGATCAGCTGATTGATCAACTTGTATGGGAGGCCAAAAATTATTTTTCATATTTCCATAAAATAATATGTTCCTTGAGAAAAGTTATTCAGTAACATAGACTGAATCGACCCATAAAATAGTTTCAGTATATTTTGTTTTAACCTGTATATGTAGGTAGGTAAACATGATTGTTTGGCTTTCACTTCAAAATTACTGAACGGATTGTAATGAAATTAGGTATGTAGATAGCTTATAGACTTGAATTTTTTTTTTTTATGTTATAGGGCGGCAAACGAACAAGCGGGTCACCTGATGGTAAGTGATCACCACTGTCCATGGACAACTGCAATACCAGGGGTGTAACCAGAGCGTTACCGGCCTTTCAGGAAGATATAGACTCGTTTTTTGAAGGTTTCAATGTCGTATCGGTTCGGGAACACCGCTGCAGGAAGTTGATTCCACAGTTCGGTCGTTCGTGGCAGGAAGTTTCTTTTAAAGAATTAATACTTAGATATTTTAATCCCGAAAATTTTAGTTCCCGTGGGATTGTCAAGTACAATTTGAACATGCAGGCAGCTAGTATGAAGTATATGCATTAACCAAAACAAGCTATTTAAAAAATAAAAATGACTTAGAAAATGTATAACTTATTACAAAATTGTTCTAGATTTATTTTAGTACCTACCTACAAACAACCCTGTCAGTTGTAAATAGGCACATGCCACATTTATGTCCAAGCTAGACAAGTGATCACTCGGAGCAAGCACATTCGTTTTATGTGTCGTAAAGCCTATCTGAGAGGCAATCACATGACATAACCTGGTGGTGACGCATTACGAGTAGGTACTGTATCTACATACACAGACATTTATACAGATCTCGCCAAACTTCTAGTTCGCTCTGAAGTTGCCTCACTCAGGTTACAAACAGGGACAGAATGTTTACCACAATAATATTTTTTTCAGAATGTTTGTAAGAATGTAGATATGATATATATACACAATAAACAAAAATAAAACAAATTCTATCTGTTACGGATATCTGTATTTTACTACTGCGACGCGAATCGCCTCAACTACAGAGCGAACTAGATGTTTGGTGCAACCTGTAACTATATTTACATATCTATCGGTATCTAAGTTTTTTTTTACTCATATCTATCTATCTTTCTATACAACGAGAATAGGGCTTTTGGCAAAAGTTTTGATAGTTGTAGCACAGATTAATTATAAGCCACTTCGGTCGTCGATCAAAATTTTTGTGACAAAATTAGGCACATATAATTATGCTCTTATGATTGAATACGGAACAAAGTTCAATATCTTATACCAAAACGGCAGAACGGATTGGAATGAAATTATTCAGTTCTTAATTTATAAACATGTATGGACATGTATATATATTATATATACAGGGTTACTGGTATCTAACGCATAAACTTTTTGGTGCAAGTTAAGTCCATGATACTGAACTACTTTCCATAAATACCATTATGGAAAAACGAAAAAAAAATTTCGTCTTCCCATACAAAAGCCATTTCGGCTGAGTACTGATATGTATGGGAAGCCGTATTTTTTTTTCCTTTTTCGATATTGTTTTTTATGGAAAGTAGTTCAGTATCATACACTGAACTTGCACCAAAAAGTATTTGCGTTAGATACCAGTAACCTTGTATACATACAAACTTTTCCTTATAATATTAGTAGGATTAAAAAAAATCGGTTTAGTTTTATCTCCCACTTTTTTCCTGCAGGCTTGTTCTATCTACTAATGCAGCTATGCAAGCTAGTTATGTTTAAAAGAGTTCTTCCCATGTTGTAAAAACTGTAAGTATACTATACGTAGGTACTAGATCATTAATAAAACATAATGTACAGATATTGTGCTAAATTAATCATCATTATATCGTAGGTACCTACCACAAGTTACACGAAAAAATAAATTACAAAAACCAAATACTTGGCACCCATGTTTGTATTGGAATCAAGTCCCACGCCACCTAGCGGAAACACTTGTCACAATCTCTAAAAGGTTCCAGACCAGACAATAGTTTACATCTTAGGGTTTACAGAGTGGTTTGGTTGTAACGATGGCCAAGGCTGCTTTTATTAAGACGGAGTCCAGTGCTGCCCCCATTTGAAATAAATTATTTGTAAGGAAACGGAGATATCATTTAAAATTTTATTCAAAATTATATTTAATGAATTATTCAAATTATATTTAATTAATTAATTAATTAAATTATATTTATAAAATATTATTATTTTGATTAGCTCGTTGAAGTGGCAGTGGGCGGGACACATAGCGCGATGAACCGATGGCCGATGGGGCAGAGAGGTTCTCGAATGGCGACCACGTACTGGCAAGCGAAGCGTTGGACATACCCGCAAGGTGGTCGGATGATCTGACTAAGGTCGCTGAAAAGTGCTGGACGCAGGCCGCTCTAGATCGGTCATTTTGGAAATCCCTGGGAGAGGCCTATGTCCAGCTGTGGACATCATGCGGCTAAAATGATGATGATGATGATTTAAAATTTTGAGCTAGTAAAACATAGATAACCCTGCAAACTATCTTATGAACCACTGTTTACAGTTTACAGTGAGAAGGTTAAGCTTAAGTTTGCATTTTTGCGAAAAACGGCCACTTTTGGCCTCTGGTTCTCACTATAAACTGCAAATAGGTACAATACCCGGCACATAAGTTGACCCAAAATGGCGGCTCTGCGCAGGTATAATTAGAGGAAAAAGTGTGCGCAGTGACCGCCATTTTGGGTCAACTTATGTGCCGGGTATTGTAGTTCATTAAATAGTTTGAAGGGTTATCTAAGTTTTACTAGCTCAACATTTTAAATGATATCTCCGTTTCCTTACAAATAATTTATTTCAAATGGGGGCAGCACTGGACACTGTGTATAGTCTTAAGAAATACTTCATGTTTAACTGACCCAAAAAAAGAGGAGGTTATCAAATTGGTTGTATTTTTTTTTGTTTGTTACCTCAGAACTCAGTCATTTATAGAGAAAATGCTTTTTTTGTTTGAGAGGATATACATAGCTAGGTTCCATAAAAATTTTAAAAAAATCGGTTTAGTATAAGGTACAACTTATTTAATCGATTTTAATTAAATTTCAAGGTCGGATTCCATAATTTCTGGAAAACATATTATCCAAGTAATATTCAATAGTACGTTATATTAGCGTATTTTGTTTTCCTGTGACTTTCAAGTGGTGTTTGCGGACTTTGCGGTCACGAGAACTAAAGTAGATTTTTGTTTTTAAAAAATTAATTGTTATGTGACTAGAGAAGGCAGTATGTTATGCTTTTACAGTAATGCATGTATATATGTAAGTGCAATTTCTTCACCTGTGTCATCATAAGAGTAACTTATTAAGGTGACGTGGGTTCACAATTTGCAATACTGTACGTGTTTTTGAAAAATCACTGTTATTAAACTACTACAGTTTGTTCCTCAAAAAAATTACATAAAAATCTAAAGGATTTTCTACAGACACCCACAATAGCCAAAACACGATTGAGCATTTTTGGCACGATAGAAAAAAATCACAAACATACCTCTAAATTTGCCTAAATTTGCCTTTACGAGTATACTATTTTATACAATCACCTTTTTATATGAAAATATAACAAAAAATGTATTATCTAAATATCTATCCGTTTTGGCTACAGAAAAAAATATAAATATAATACAAAAAAAATAATAAATAAAACACTGCGAAATATCGTCGAGCGCGGCTCCGGGCCTTTCTTTGCGCTTGACAAATATTTTACTGTGTTTTATTTATATTTTTTTTTGTATTATATATATTATTTTTTGTGTAGCCAAAACGAATAGATATTTAGATAATAAATTGTTTGGTATAATTTTCATATAAAAAGGTGATTGTATAAAATAGTAATACGTATTATAAAGGAAAATTTAGGCAAATTAGAGGTATGTTTGTGATTTTTTTCTATCGAGCCAAAAATACTCAATCGTGTTTTAGCTATTGTGGGTATCTGTAAAAAATCCTCAAGATTTTTATGTAAATTTTTTAAGGAATAAACTGTAGCAGTTTAATAACAGAGATTTTTCAAAAACACGCACAGTATTGCAAATTGTGAACCCACGTCGCCTTAAGAAACTGAACTTTTTTACATAAGATCATATGTTACATTACAAAGAAGTCTATATGAATAAATAAATAAATATATAGGGACAAATCACACTGATTAAGCTAGCCCCAAAGTAAGTTTTAAACTTGTGTTATGGGATACTAACTCAACGATACTATATTTTATAATAAATACATATATAGATTAACACCCAAGACCCAGGGCAATTTGAAAAAGGCCATTTTCCAACTTGCCCTGAACCCAGAACCTCCGGATTAGCGGTTAGCGTGTCAACCATTGCGCCACGGAGGTCGTCATGTCGAATGATTATGTCCATCCATCAAACTAAAACGTAGCTGCTGCCTTACGCAGAAACTGTGAAAGCACAAGTGACTTTGGCTTATAGTCTAATCTAGTAAATTTCCTAAACAGGAAAAACAAAGATCGCGGTACAAAAGGGTTATGCTGTCAGCCTTTTGGGTACCCTGCCTCGCGGCGAGACGTTGGAGTCTCTTTTTTATTTGTAATTTTTATTTTATTTTATTTAACGGGAAAATATGCAACATTTACATTGCGCAGTACTTTTCGTTACCTAGAAACATATATTTTTAAAAACCCTGTGATAAATTATTAATAAACAATAACTAAGATGAAAACAAGTTCAAATTAAGGTACATTTACACTGGAATTTTTCTTAAAGAGTTAGTTTGAAAAAAAAAAACTGAGCAGTGATGAATTTTTTGACGTAACTTAATAATATTAGTACGAATCAAAATGATAAGAGTTTGTAAAGTATATTTTTAATACCTATTTAGACTTTACTTTATACAATCTCCTTAATAATTCTCCAGCTTGTTGACATTTAACTTGTAGACTTGATAAGGTCTTGTTTATGCATAATTATAATAATAAATCACTCAATACTCACTTTATCTGTTACTTTTGCCAGTAAAAAAAGTGAGTGCAAGTGAGAACAATGTTTAAATTGTGCGTGCTGGTTATTTTCCTTACTTCTGTATGTATTTTTCATTAGTTTGTTTGTATATTTGTTTGTTTATTTGTTACTTCTTCACGCTTTATCTACTGAACCAATCTTCTTGAAAATTCGCATATACTCGTACATAGTTAGGAGTACTGAGAAGGACATAGGGTACCTTTCATCCCGGAAAAAGTAATGTTACCGTGGGAATTGGGATACGCGAGCGAAGCCGCGGGCATAAGCTAGTATACCATGTTTTTTTGGTTAAATTGATTTAGCAAGGCACCAAAAAGGTATTTAGATCTTAGAATACTTTGGCTACGTGACAGTGTTGTTAAATTCTGTAATTTTACAGAACTTAATGGATTATGTAGAGTTGGCGAGACAAATAATTAATATAGAATCAAAGAATCAAATATTATTCAGTAATTATTAGGCCTTTGCAGGAACTTTTATATTTCCAATAATTTTAGTGTACATTACGTGTAATATTTATTTAAATTATTAATTATTTAAGAAAAAAAAAAACTACCGATACTAGGCGTTTCGCAACGACCACTGCTGAAAAGAAATGCCAACAGAAACTCATTTACTATTGGTTGCCTATGCGCCTGAAGGGCTTTGTTAGATTAAAGGAACTATGCGGCAGTGAGAAGGCAATTTATTTTGGAAGCTTGTTTTATATCATCAATATGAATTACCTGAAATTTTGAAACCACAATCAGCTTTTCTATGCAAATGTAATAAACAAAGTAATACAAATATTTCCATGTTTTTTTTATAAAAAATTCTGTTTGGACCAAAGTAAAAATTGTTTGTTTTAGTTCATTCGACTCTTTTTAGTTTTGTTTCTTTTTTCCAACTACAAGTTTTTATACAAAACGTATTTTATTGATCGAGTTTTATGCTATTTTCAGGCAGCAAAGGCTGATCTCGTCGGAAATCGGAAAGAAGCGACTTTGGTGAGTTTCATATTTAATAAACATGTTTAGATTTTTAAAAATAATTGCACTTTCTAGAACGATGATTCATTCAAAACTAGTCTTGCAGTGAGCGCCGTGGTCTTACCCACAAGCGCGAGTTAGGTGTTAAGGCCGTACCTGAATTTTCCGAGGTCCAGTGCTGCCCCCATTTAAAATAAATCATTTCAAAGAAAACGGAGACATCATTTAAAATTTTGCAACTATAAAGTCCTAGATAATCCTTCAAAGTATTTTATGAACTACTGTTTACAGTTTAAAGTGAGAACGTTAAGCTTTACTACGCACATTTGCGAAAAACGGCCACTTTTGGCAAATGTGCGTAGTAAAGCTTAACGGGGGCAGCACTGGATCCCGGAAAATTTAGGTACGGCCTTAACTTATACAACAGTTTTATACACCTACCATTTAAGACTGCGCGTGATGCGGATAGTGAAATTTTGCTTCCACTTCCACGCACACAAATTTACTCTTGCCGAAGCGAGACAGCGAGCCATACGGGCAGGAAGATCGCGGTGGTTCAATGAGGCTGGTTTACGTGTTTCTGGTTTTCGAGGTGTTTTTCGTTTTACAAAGAATATTTAAGAGTTATTTAAAAAATAAGACATATAATGGCTGCCTTATTTTGAATACAAGTATAATCCAAAGTAACAAGGGCTAATTTATTGTATTTCTTGAATACTTTCCGTTTTAGTATATTTCTGAGGTGATTTGGAGGAAACTTCGCAATTTTTTTCTATAGAGAAAATTTTAATCAATCGTGTTTTTAATTTTAAACATATGTATACAACGTGTAATAAAAAGGGAATTTATGTACTAATCATTGTGATCAATTTGTGTTTGTGATCATTTACTCCCTTTCGGGTCGGTACCCCCTTTTTGTTACCCGTTGTAGAGCTAAGGCTGATTTATACAGGGTCAGTGACTGTCTCCGAATTCGAAACAAGTGTAGTTCAGCGGTGTGAAGTCAGCGCTGACTTGTATAATCACATACGAATATTTTGAAATCAGTCGGCACCCTCTATTCCACTCACTAGAGGCTGATTTACATAGGGTCAGTGCAGAACTCAGTAGCGGCGCCAGTGCCGACTGACTTCAAAATATTCTTATGTGAATATACAAGACATCGCTGACTTCACACCGCTGCACTGACTTCAAATTAATTTACATTGGGTTTTTCTCGGGACAGCATTGACTTGTTTCGAATTCGGAGTGGGTCACTGACCCTGTGTAAATCAGCCTTAGCGCCGCTACTGACTTGTGCACTGACCCTGTGTAAAGTACAGCCTTTAGTCCTGAACTTTGCTATGTTTTTATTACAAAGTGAGTATCTCGTTATTATTGATAATATTTAAGATCGCTCTAAGTACTATCAGGGTCATACGCGTTTCTTAATGCGATCACCAACAGTCTGCTGCCCTTTATTGAAAGTTAGTTTTAGTCCAACAGTGAATCAATAAAAGCTGAAAAGAAGAATTATCTTTTCAACTGTCAATTGAGGATGAATGTTTTTTTTTTCAGAAACCACTGTCGGCATGTTGTGACATACCAGAATTAGGCGACCCGAAGCCATTATCTGAATGTTCCAATCCTAAACCAGCTGGTCCTGTAAGTATAATTTATTATAACATTATTATAACACCACGCTGAGGGTCGTGAAGCTGTAGTCGTGCCACAACGTTAACTTTACTTCCTTCGTGATGCGAGTCCCGACTGAGAAGCTGGCGACCTTCATAGAGGCGAAAATTGGCCGAAGGGAATTTATGGAAGGGAAACGATACATAACAATGTATCGTCGCTTTCGGGGAAAAATACCGGACACCCCGATGACGCGCAATACGTCGCAGTCTAAACGTGGGTCGTAGATTTTAAGTAATAATATATTATATGTATTTTAGGTTATGGTGTATATTGATATGAGCTTCTGTATGTTTATTTTATGTAAACTTTTATTGCCTAAAATAAAATGAATTGAATAGGGATGATGACTGGGTCAGAAAAGTATTATTCTAATTAGTTCGTTAGTTAGATTATCCAAAAATAATGTACCTTTATTTTTCAGTTTATCAAAAAAGTAAAAATTCACAAAGATACAGTGTATCTGAGTTCCAGAGTGGAGGCTTGTGACGTCACCGATGTGTAAAAATCGTACAAAACGTGACGTCATGCGCAATTTAAATGCGCTGTATCTTCGTCATTTATTGTTTCTCAGAGAAAAGAAAAAATATGTGTACAATATTTTTTCATAATCTAACCGATGGGCCAAATATATTTTTTATTCATTTTTATACATAAACATTTTTAGTCATCATGCCTATTGAATTATTCGATAGAGTTCAATAATTGACACTCATGTCGTATCTAGAGGTACAACTCATATTTATGTAGTTTATGTAGGGTTTATGAATTTATAAAATATTTAAGTATGTATTTTTATATGAAGGTCTATGAATGTATAAGAAAGTATATATATGATTATATGTCTTAGGTAAATGTTAAATAATGGTCAAATAGCTAATTTGAATGTACTAATCGTCCAAAATTTGCTTTTATCAGCACCACCTGTAGGTTGACTGGTAAAAAAGGCCCTAGGCCTTAAGTCCGCCAGTAAAATTTTTTGTAATAAAGTTAAATAAATAAATAAAACTCAGATATTTTAAGCAATGAATTAAAAACTTGCTCATTAGAAAGTAGGGTTTAAACCATGTTCTGTTGAGATCTATAACATCAAGATGGCTATACGATCAGATGACCCATCTAGAGGGACAGTGGGTAATTAATTACCCGCCTACACGGCTTTAATGATTTTAACTTGAGAGGTGTCCTCAGATTCGTCTCTATTGTCAGAACCCTACTGAATATATCGAAAATTTAAAGAAAACAAAATGGCAAATTTTACAATTGTTTTCAATTTGTTAAATTAATTAATTGATTTAGTTATTTCATTAATTAATTTATTGAACTAATGAACAAACGCAGTGTTTTATTTCGTTTTTTTATTATTTGCTTTTTTTATATTATTTTTCAGTGTAACGATATCCAATGTGCGTTTGAGAAGTCCGGTTTCCTTAAGGATAAAGACACATTGGACAAGGAAGCCTACAAGAAACACCTCTTGCAATGGGCTGAGAAACATGAGGGCTGGACAACGGCAGTTAACAGGGCTATAGAAGACTGCGTAGATAAAGACCTTCGGCAATACTTAGAAACGCCATGTAAAGCTTACGATGTGTTTACTTGCACTGGAATTTCCTTACTAAAGGTACGTAATTAGTAATAATTTTGTCAAATCCAACCTCAGACTTACTTAAAAGAGTTATTTTAATAGTCTATACATATAGTATTGCCTGAACATGTGGTGGAGGCGATTCCATGAGTGCGATCAATCGGGTCTTTCCCGTTTTAAAACTTATTGTTTCATGCTTTTCACCAACCTTAAATACCCTCTCAATAACCCCGGACGCAAAAATAGGGTAAATAAGTTTGACATGTATCTCTGTTGCGTCAATTACCGAACGGACGAAGAGATTTTGACGTAGTTTTTCTGCTATAGTTTACCTAAAAATAATGAAAATATTATAATAATCTATTTTTACTTCACAGAAATGCCCGCCTCACGCGTGGAAATGCTCAGTAAACTAAAATCAATGTAATCAGTTTTCTCTTTCTGTAAAAATATAATTATATCTCTGGAATACTTGATTTGACTTGTAAAACAATAAATATTTCTACTTTATCACTGTACTTTTTATTATTCAAATATTTACACCTACGTATTCAATATCTAACTAAAGTCTAAATTTTTACTCCAATACAGTCTTCGAGTATATGTCATGATGTAGGTATTTATTTCACTTCATATTAAGCTTTAAATACACCTACTGGTAGGTCTGAGTTTGAGCATAGAATTTGGCCAGCATAATCTTCACAGAATATATAAGATTCCGTTGCTTGATAGTTCTCAGAGACCAAAAGGGTCCACTAAACTTGACACCGATTTGCCAACCATGATGATGCCTCCTTGTAAAGATGATTATTAAATGACTAATGTGGAAGAAACTCTAGCAATAAGCCTCATAGAGACGAAGACACTACAAAATAACCGTACAGAACAAACTGTATGAATAATGCTCTAGTACACATCCCTGCGGTACGCTACATCGTATACTCATAGAGCGTATGTTACGTGGTTATACTTATACGACCGTAATCTCATAATAATGGACAACTGTTGGTTCATTGTACCTCAGTAATTGTCTACTAGCCAAGGCTCTGGCGGCACTTGACACTGATTCGCCAACCGTGGTGATAGGCCTCCTTGACGACATCCGACACTAATGCTTGACGATTATAATTACACAGATGTTATGGTGAATTGATTTTGTAATCAGAAGAGTGAATTTCGCTGTCGACAAAAAGGGTAAAGTTATATTTCATGCATGACAAAGTTAACTAGGTCGCAAATTGTGTCAATTTTTGTCTTAAGTTAGTATTTTAGAGTGCCTGACTTTTTTTATAAACCACCAGTATGGAACGTAAACACAATACTTGCGTGATGGTAAAGAGGACACATACTCAAAGATACGTGCGAGAATGGGGAATTTATTAATTTATTTGTCACATACTTTAGCAAAAACCCCTAAAGAAAGGATTCAACATAATTGATAGATTGATAATTTAAGTAATAGAATACAAATAATACTTTTTTTCTGCTTCATGATTAGTTACATGTATAATTTAACTACTAAAGTGATTACGGTAGATTTCTTTTACTGCGTGAATAATCGTAAATGATCGGACTAAAATAATGTACCTATACTATACTGCCGAAGCGCAAACATTTGACTAAAAATAGAAATAGTTATTTTAGGACAGGTACCTTAAAAACATTTCAGATGATATATTATTTTTGCTATGTTCTGTTCTGTTCATCATCATCACTATATTTAAGAACTATGTTCTTGTCGGTAGAGTATTTTCCATGTCTCCTGATCCTCAGCCAAATGCTTGACTTCCCTATACGACACGACTTCTGCCTTTTTTAGGGTTCCGTATAAAAAATTAAAAAACGGAACCCTTATAGGATCACTCGTGCGTCTGTCTGTCCGTCCGTCTGTCACAGCCAATTTTCTCCGAATCTACTGGACCGAATTAGGTGAAATTTAGTAGAATGCTGTAATCCTATGACCCAAACACATATGTGCAAATTAAATAATTTTTTTTTTTTAAATAAGGGTCATTTTCGGGGGACAAATTAGAAAATTAAAAAAAAAAGTTTTGCAAACCTTACTGTGTCATATATCAAATGAAAGGGCTCGTTATAACGATCTCAAATATATTTTTTATTATTGTAAAATGAATAGTTTCGATTTTATTCATGAAAGAAGACGAAAATTGACAATCCCCCCCCCCCCCCCTGATCTCCGAAACTGAACCTAAAATTTTGAAAAAAATACAAAATATAGTTCATTGTTTGTAGATTACAGGAAAACCTATGAGAATTCAATCAATTGTACAGAACCCTCTCCACGCGAGTTTATTTCGCACTTGGCCGGTTTATTTTACTTCATCCATGAATGCCCTGTTCTGTTAAGTAAATATTCTTTTTTAATTATTAATATTACATATAGTCTTGTCAAAATTACATTTACACTTAATCAAAAAGACCGCCGCGAATCGTACCTGCCGCAAAGGTGCCCATGACACTTGCAGCATTCCCCGCTGAATCGCAAGGGATATGCGTTGCAAGTTATGTATATAATATTTGTGTCAGATTCTCTTCAAGCTGTCCAGATATACTTTTCGGCTTTCTGGTCTTTGGTGTACCGAATACGACGGAAAGATAAAAAAAAAATTAAACAAATTTTTTTTTGTGGAATCTTTTATTTTGGTTTTCTTTCAGTTTTATCATTAAACCTTTGACTAAACTAATACCAAAGTACCTATTAAGACTAATAAAATAGGTGAAAACTCGGAATTTGACGTTTTATTGATTTCGTATAGCATAGATATTACGAACGTTGCCAAACACTTAAGTAACTAAAGCGACTAAGACAAATTGCCGTTAAACGACAGCAATCGGTTTGGGAGACCCAAGTATCTCCCAAAGACTAAAGCAAGACTGGCATAAGTATACCAAAAAACATCATAATTCTTTACACAGTAAAAAAATCTCGACCTGTGACATAAACAGACCCACCCGAACAAATCGTAGATAACGTGGCAAACTTATTTACAGGTTAGGTTAGTTGTGAATGTCATTGACTAAAGAGAAATTGCTATTAAACTACAGTAGGTAATCAGTTTCGGGGAATCCCGGGTAGTAAAAAAAGTTCTAGTTTTGTGCCATAAACAGACCCACTTAAACAATGATGGATAAAATCCTAGATAACGTGGCAAACTAATTTACAGGTAAGGTTAGGTCTGATTAATTTAAGAGAAATTACTATCAAACAATTGGTAAGTAATCAGTTTCGGGGACCCTAAGACTTTGAGGTTCTAGATTTAAGTTCAGACTGGCATACACAGATTAGATGTGATTGATAGAGAAATTGATATCAAACTACTGTAGATAATCAGTTTCGAGGACTCCAAGACTTCGAGGCTCAAGATTCAAATAAAGACTGGCATACACATAATAAAATTAAGAGTAAAAAAACTAGGTTCGTGATATAAACAGACCCACTTGAACAATCATGCATCAAATCCTAGATAACCTGGCAAACTTATTAACCTAGGTTAGAATGATGTGTAATTTGATGCTATAATTATTGTTCTTCGTCAATTACTCGAAGTACAATGTGGAGATCCAACTGATAGTGAAGTGGTAAATAAAGAATACAACATGGAGACTCACCATCTTTACGTAGAGAATAAATTTTGCATTTTTATTGAGTAATAATAAGAGAAAATGACAGGAAGCCATTAAATCATGATGACGAATATTTAAATAGAGGTGTTGCTAGAATTCTATGTTCAGTCAAAAAACATTAATTTGGCGACAGCGATTTGTATAGAGTCATGGAGGATTATATTGCTTTACATTACTATTCAAATTTTGTGAGAAAACCCTTCTTAGATATGTTTCATCATCATCGTCATCATCATCATCATCATACGAGCGTATTCCCGGTTGCATCCTCAGCGGTAACGCTTCAGAGCCCGGGGTCCGCTACCTAACCTAGGTGATTTGACAAGGTTACTGGTTTTTACACAGAGCGACTGCCGTCTGACCTCCGCAACCCATAGGGTAGACCAGAACCAATCCTAGGATAGGTACAAACGCTAGATGGCGTTCAGGACCAACAGCTTTAAATGCCTTCCGAAGCACGGGATCATCTTTCTTTTCGGATAATCAGGTGATTCAAGCCTGAAATATCCTAACCAGACTGAAAACAACTTTTCACAAAGTATGCTTCCCAGTGGGATTTGAACCCATGACCTCCGGATCACAAGGCAGGCGCCTTGACCACTGGTATTCTTAGATATGTTTGTTTATATATTATATTTCGAATCAAGCCTCGGGGTTCACAAAAAAAGTCGGGATCATCTGCTGCGAACATGTTCGTTCAGTGCTAAATTATTTTGCGTGCTCCAGCACTAAATAGGAATAAGTAAACATTATTGGTAGGTACTTTTCGGTATTTTTTACAAATACAAATATCTATAAATGTCATATATATGTTTAATTTATCTGAAAAAGTCCCCCCAAAAATTAATATGTTAACATAAGTATTGACTTTTAAGAAATATGTTCATAAATTAAAACAGACTACGGGAAAACTCTTATTGAAAAGTTTGCTCAGTATTTCATTAAAACTGAGCAAAATATAACATACTATATTAGCTGTTCATTAACTGCTAATATAGTATGTTATATTATTTTTAAAATGTGCTAATAATGACCTTTCATTTAATACCTCACTCGATATCTGAATATTAAAACTATTTTATTCTTGAAAAAATTGTGTCCCCTGAACCGTAACCACAGAAGACAGTTATTACCGTAACGACAAATCAATTGACCTAATTTTTTACATTCAGATGAGCTGTTCAGATGTTATAGTGGAATACACATAAATTTAAAATCATAACCATTCCTCTTGACTTTGTCGTTGGTTAAAAATATGCAATAAACAACCTTCCCTATTACAAAATATCCAGTGATTGTACTAATGAAATTTTGAAGGAATTGAGTACGACAGACATTTTCCTTATTGTCTTTGCTCGCCGGAATCCAAGCGTTTTTAGCAAATTAACCATGAACAGATTAGGTTAAATTACTAAGCACATTTTCGGTCTGGATCCGGAAACCTGATCAAGGTCATGTGTACATTATATATTATTTACAAACGGACATTTTAATGCCAATACAAACTTGTAACCACAAAAATATAATTGAGTATTTTGTGGGTCAAAAATAAATTATTTGGTACTGAACTTCTGCTATGGGGTTACCTTTTCCCTCTGCTCACTGCCTAAAGGCATCCGACATAGCTTGAAGACAGCTATACAATGATAACAGCTAAGGCCACGGCTTGACGTACCTTCCAAAGCACGGAATAGCTCAAGTCAAATTCAAAATTTTATTCAACGTAGGATAAATATATCTCGTCTCGAAATATCAAATTTTTTTTTTAGTGCAAAAGCTATAAACTACCTACTAGTGTTTCGGAACGACCACTGCTGGGAAGATTACGCCGACAGATACCCATTTCAGTATTGGTCCCTATATACTCAACCTGATGGGCTTTATTACATTACATTACAGATTAACACTTATTGTTATCATATATTTACATTTTATACTTTAAAAAAAATTGCATTAAGAAATTTTTATGCCTTTTATGGTCACCCAATCGAGTCTTCTACGCCTAGGATTGCTTAACTTGCGAAATCCCCACTAATGTTTACTCTCACTAGGCCAAAACGCTCCTCAATACAACAACAATAAAAAGTAGGTATACGAAAGAAAGAAAACACCCGACGAACCTTCTCTTTAGACTGAAGTAAAAAATTGTGATCACGTACACTAGTGGCAGCTAAATGAATGCAAACGGTACTAATGGTCGCTTAACTGCAGCTTATGGAGTGTAGAGGTAAGAGGGACCATCTCATATGTTGGAACAGTTGCAAAAGTGTCCATCTGAAGCAGTGAACCATCGTTCCAAATCCTTCCAGAACGGCGCTAGAGTCGCAAGCGTGTATGTTAATTTTCGTTATCTTTTATAAAATAAAAAAATGTACCTATAGTGTTTCCTGTTAAAATCGTTTTTGAAATACGTATAATAGTATTTACGGGGAAATTGGTCCTATAACAAAGTTGTCCAATTGGTAAAGTAAAAATTAAAATTCTAGAACTTTTTGGCATTTCCTTTAAATTTTACCTACCGGCTACTGTAGCGTCTCTATAGCCGGTGTTATGGAAGGCCTTTTGATGGAAATAATTTTAATCAATGTGCGTTAGTGATGACTTGTGGCTCTGAAACATGGTCCCTTAATTACTATGGGTCTCATAAGCTCAAGGTCGTTCAACGCGCTATCGAGAGGGCTATGCTCAATGTTTATCTACATGTTCGAATCAGAAATGGGGAGATTCGTAGTAGAACAAAAGTCACGTCAGACGGCCACACACCACACATAGCCCAGCGGATTAGCTCGTTTAAGGTCTCCTTACCCTAGCCAAAATCCGAGTTTCCCATACAATACGTTGTCTACGTTTTATTTTGAAACAACATGTCAAATTTCGTAATATATGAAATTTCTTTAAACTTACAATTTTTACCGAAATCTAAATAAAACGTAGACTACTCGTACGTTTGTATGGGAAAGTCTAGGGTAAGGAGACTCTTAAGGTGAAGATATAGGCAAATGGCCTTGAAGTGTGAAATAAATTGTTAACTCGTAAATATAAGATAAATATGGAGATAATTTCCATATATTGCTCTTCGTCATGCACTAGATAGCCCTTTAAATTATTTTATGAACTGTCGTTGAAACTATTATTGGTGATCCGTCTAGCTTTAAAACTTGCCGTGGCCACTTTTGGCGGAGGCAAGTTTAAAAGCTAGACGGACTAATGTATATACTTTCAACGGTGGTTCATAAAATAATTTAAAGGGCTATCTAGTGCATGACGAAGAGCAATATGGAAATTATCTCCATATTTACGAGTTAATAATTTATTTCAAATGAGGGCGCCACTTCAAGGCCTTTTGCCTATAAGTTTATTACCTTAAGTGGCAGCAGACGGAACATAGCACGACGAATCGATGGCCGATGGGGCAAAAAGGTTCTGGAATGGCGACCACGCACTGGCAAGCGTAGCGTAGGACACCCACTCACAAGGTGGTAGGACAACCTGACTAAGGTCGCTGGAAAGCGCTGGATGCAGGAAGCTCTAGATCGGTCATTTTGAAAATGCTTGGTCGAGGCCTACGTCCAGCAGTGGACGTTATGCGTCTAAAATGTTAATAAAATGGATTCACAAGATGTTTCTCCTTAATTCCACTCTCCATACTGCAGCTTAAGAAAAACCAAGGGACGGCCGCAAAAACTGTGGATTTACGGCCAATTGGTGGTAATGTACTTGTAATGACGTTTTTGTATGTGTATATTTACGGATGTAGATAAATCACAATTTATAAATTATTAAATTTTTTCCTTTATTCCTAATTTATATAAAATTAAATTAAAATGATTTCTGTACATACCATGTTATTACATTATCATATTTGTGATCGGGATCTTTATATTATACTAACGTTCAGAACAGAAGCTCCCACGAAATGACGTTCCTGAGTGTCCCCCGCAAATCGGTAAACAGGGTGATTTTTTTAACCACCAGCCAAGTTTATAGAGCAAGTTCAGTCCATGATACTGAACTACATTCAAAAATAAATTTTAAAAATCGATAATAAGAATTTCGTCCTCCCATACAAAATCCGTCTCGCTGAACTTATGGGAAGACATTTTTTTTTTTGTAATTTTTTTTTATAGAAAGTAGATCAGTATCATGGTCTGAACTTGCTCCAAAATTTTAGCTGATGGTCAAAAAGTGACCTGTATACTAATGATATAAATGGATAGATATTAATAAGGTTTATCGTGATGAATCTGACATAGTTAACTACCGTACAATAATGACAAAAAGTTAAGCCAGTAGGTCAAAATAGCCTTAAGTTTCATTCACACACAGACGCGTGTATACGAATGCGGTATTTATAATTTGTGTATCAATTTCAGTGGTCAAGTATGAAGCTTTTGAGTTGTGGAATTACCTAAGTATATATTTTTTATATGCAATGATCTAGCAATAGATAACGATTTTGAAATTGACCTAGTATTTTGTTTACTCTACATCTTAGTTGGTTCCCAGTTGCAGCCATTATCATCAGGCCTTTTTTAGTCTCCATTGCAGGAGCACAACCCTCTTTGTACTACCAGAGTCATACGTTACCAGAGTGGCCAGAGAATTTGGCCTGCACTCTCGGGTTAAGTCGCCTTCTACGACATCCACGGGAAGACTTTGAGTGGTCCTATTCTACTTTCCATACGGCAAAGTCGCACCCTAAGTAAAATAAACACAAGGTTCAAAGAACAGATAGCACTTTCCACTAGCCGACTTGAACTATTTAGTGCTGTTCCATTATCTATGTCTGCGAAAATATATAATAAACTACCTGCGACTATAAGATCTAAAAAAAAACAAAAAATATTTTTGAGAAAACTTAAAGACTACTTTTTAGAATAATGTTTTTTATAGTCTAGAAGTGTTTTTGGGATAGTCTTAATATAGGTAATATTAGGAATTCGAGGAAAAAATAATTATCATTACTTGACTATGTTACTATTATTTTTAATTCCTAATATTAATTCATTTCAATTGTTGACAATTTACTTAATTAATTTTTATAACATATTTTGTATACTTTTTGTCTTTTGTCTTTATTTGTTTAGTTATGAATTGTTTGTTTATCGTGTGTGTAAGTGAAAATAAACAAAAATTTAAAATATAAAAATAATAAAAAAATCTACGTCTGCGAAAATATATAATACTTACCTGCGACTATAAGATCTTAAAAAAAACAAAAATATTTTTGAGAAAACTAGACTACTTTTTAGAAAAAAAAAATTTTATAATCTAAAAGTGTTTTTGGGATAGTCTTAATAAAAGTAATATTAGGAATTCGAGGAAAAATTAATTAATTTGAATATGTTACTATTATTTTTAATTCCTAATATTCATTCATTTCAATTGTTGACAATTTACTTGCATTAATTTTTATAACATATATTTATGTATACTTTATTTTTATGTATACTTTTTGTCTTTTGTCTTTATTTGTTTAGTTATAAATAATAATGTTTAATATTATTGTAGTGCCCTACCATTGTTCCATGTTATGCTTATGATCTATTTATATGTAAACATGGAAACATTAAATAAATAATAAGCTGTGCTGTTTCCGAGGCTGGGGTCTGCTTTTCAGCATTTTCGTCTTTAAAAATGCATGCATGGCAATGATCAACTAAGAGCTCCTACAGACGAGCGACATATGACGGCGACCGTCGCGCGACAGTTCGTGATAGTCAGCGACAGGTGTCGCAGGTGTCGTATGTTAGAGTCTTATGAATACTGAAGGCCGTAAAGTTAAGGAAAAAAAACCCGGACCACTAATAAGATAGAGTAGACGACGACTGGTCACCTGCCTAAAGGCAACTTCTTTCGAAATACTTTTCTGCGAAAAGTTTAACAAGCTGCTGGGAATGCAGTTGCAGGAGTTCATCATTATCAGTTTCTTTTTTAGTCTCCACTGCAGGAGCATGACCCTCTTTGTACTACCAGAGCCATATATTAGCTAGAGCAGTCAGAGGATTTGGCCTACACCCTCCACGCAGGCCAGATGGGTTGGATGCGGGTTGCACGAGATATTAGACCTTATTCCTTCAGTTGCTTCTTAAGATAACCACAGGAAGAGATTAATTTATCTTATTTTAGGTAGAAAAACACACGACACATGAAAGTAGCCCGACCCCATTTTAGCTATTAATCAGCAAATAACTCTATCAGTTCCAGATTTCGCTTACAGGAAAAACAGGAATTTGCAAATGTTTCGAAATAATATTATCTATCTATACATTTCATATTTATGTACAGTACCAACAGTACTTAAGATAAATCGTGAGTAGTGGCAGTGACGTCATGCTTCAATTTTAAATGAGATTTATATGTATGTAGGTATTAGTAGGTACTCGTATTTACTTTAGTGTTTTTGCTATATCATCATAATCATCATTATGCCACATTATGTCCACTTTTCGCTAGGGATTTTTACAGTTAACACTTTTTATTTTATAATTATTATCCATCTACCCATGCAACTTTTTAAATGTTTGACACATTCACGTTGGCTGCATCAGCTGGTACTTTCTAAGTTTTTTCTTTTCGTCCAGACCAGCATGGAAGTAATTTTATTCAACACTTTTCTATTTTTTAATAAGTAGGTATATTTTTCAACACTATTGCTGACACTATATTATTAACACATAGTCACTGTAAAATAAATGTACCGGAAGCTAGTATACGACTAATATCGTGGTTGTGTAATTTACCGCTAATAAATAATGGTACTTTAATGATTCACATTCAGTGGCAAACAAACATTACGCAAATTACTGAAAAATCTATACTTTTAGTGTAAAAAAATTATACTGAAATGCCTATTAGGTACGAAGTTTTTTTTGTCAAAGTTACACCAATACAAACATTGTTTTCACTGTTTAAATCCCAAAACTGCACATAGACAAAAACAATTTTGTGTCAAAGATTAATGAAGTGTATTTAATTGCCTACGATTGCAGGTATTGGTTCTTCTTCTTTCTAGTCGATTGGCTATATAAAAATTTACATATTTTTTATAATAGGTTTGACCAGTATTTTCAATAGTTTGGTGTTGGTTTACGATGTAGCCACTCTTGCAGCACGTTTTGCCCTGAATTATTCTCATTTCTCTCATACTCAAACTCTTACTTCAGTTGATTCCTCGTTAAAGAACTTTAAGCAATTTGAATGAGTGTGAAAGAAATGTTTTCTATGCAGCTTAAATAAAAATATTCAACTGTGACATAGTACAATGCTAAATTGCGGTATGAAAAGTGAGAACCGGAACTCCTTGAAAACCAATACAAGCTTTTACAAAAATGTAATAAAACAAAAATCTTTATGAACGAGCGAGTGAAGCTCTCCAAACCTAATTGAACAATCAATATAATATTTGTATTTATGTGTATTTGTACAATGATGACTCGAAATTTGTTCAGGTAATTCAATCACACGTAGCAAACACTCCAAACTGATGGCGTATTCTCAGGCGACTTACGTGATCCAGCTGTCACAGGAAGAGAATACCTTATTTTATGGTCGAGATAAATGATTCTAAAGGGGTCTTCAGTGCACAAGTTGGAGCGAACTACTAGTTAAACGCATTTTATAGGGACTGTCTAGTCTATACTTCGCTGCTCTACGCCACCTTGGTGGTTTCCCGTAGAGACAATGGTCACGGACAGGCCGGCCGACTATAAAGCAGGTATGTACTACGTCACGCCATCACTTCACCCTAACTCCTGGCATCGCTTACACCATGCTTGGACTTATTTTCGTGGTTGCCACTGTGCTACAGGTGATTATTGGAATATCGTTATTAAAAATATAAAAGTTTGTTTGTAATATACGAATACAACAATCGAAAGAGCAAACATACAAAGACATTTGACGACCTCCGTGGTAAAATGGTCAAAACGCTAGTCTGCCAATCCGGAAGTTCTAGGTTCGATCCAGCTAGTGCAAGTTAAAAAATAGCCTTTTACAAATTGTCCTGGGTCTTAGATGTTTATCTACATCTACGTATTTATTTAAAAATATAGTATCGTTAAGTTAGTTAAACAAGTTTAAACTTACTTTGGGGCTAGCTCAATCAGTATGATTTGTCCTTATCTATTTATTTATTTATTACAAAGGCGGACTTTTTCCATAAAGAAATATCTTCCAATCAACCTTAAAATTAAACAATATTTACTCAATCCCAAAATTGTTTAATGTTTGTTTTTCAGTCCTTCTCGTTTAACTGTGGCAAATATTTTCGTTTAACTACGTATATATAGCCCCAGCTTTGCAAACCGAATAGAATCCACTGCCCTAATAATCAGATCAGAATATGACTTTATTTATCAGAATTAATGTGTGTTTCAAAAACCGGAGTGATTGGATTAGAGTGGACTGTACTTAACTGGAACTTAAATTAAAAAATGTGTTCAAACAAATCGTTAATGACTTAATTACTTTTGTGATCTTTTTTGACGTGACAACGTCTTAAATTAGGTTGCGGCTGGGAGTCACTTATGAAAAAGTGTAACGCTCGGTAACGTTACGATGAGTCACCGAACGAGAGAGAGGCCCGCCGAATGCCTTGCGTCTCTCTCCCACTCAACTATGATCGGTCTGACGTTGTCACGTAAAATCTTCGCCCGTAAAACCGACTTTACAGGCAACCATTTTTTTTTTCTTTTTGTTTATATTTTAGACAATATCATCTCAAGGACCTCACCCGTTCCCTCCCGGTCTTCCAGAAAAATGTAAAGGCCCGCCAAAAGATGCCGTAAGTATCAAATCGAAATTTCTTATCAGTCTTTGTCAATCTTGATTTGCAATGCCCTTCAGTAATCGTATTATAGAAATTAGAGGACTTTAATGGAACGCAATGAAAGTATGAAAGTAATGCAATGAATTTTATTGGAATCTTTCTTTGTTCTGAATTTGTGTATTTTTTATGAGAAAAACCAAAAACAAAAGGAAAAAAACTAATATATTTTGTATTTGTTGCGCAATAATAAATATTTGTATATCTAATATAACTTGTTATTTGTTCAGGACCCACCTCATGAATGTTGCAAAATTCCGCCATTTTTCTCTGATGAGGACTTTAAAGAGTGCGGTTTCACAAAACCCGACCCAGAAAATGGACCCCCAAGGCCTGGCCCACCAGACGTAAGTTTATACTGTTATATTTTATCTTCCACAGGTTTTTTATTTAAGTTTATTGCACACAATCTTATATTTGATTGATTACAATTTATTGGGTACGTATGAAACTATTTAAAGGGTAGATTCAGACCATAATACTGAACAACATTCCCCAAGAAACATATATGGAACAATATAGCTATAAAATTCCTATTTTTACATTTGGTCAAAAATACCGCCTTGAATATTTCCTGGCTCAAAGGTACCTATGACGTTTCCCCTTAAGATAGCTACCGTGAGCCGAGCAGTGATCAAACCTTTCAGAACGCTGGACCACGTCCTACCTAATGAGCGCAAATAGCCACGACGCGACGTACCGTTTGCTGCTTGACATGTGTGTTCAGAGGGCTGCTTAACCCTCGTCTATTACTACTAAATAATATTCTTGGATACACATGTATACACATACTTACCACGTCTCATAGGGTAGACAAAGCCTAGGACCGAAAAACTCGAAGGTCACTTTTAGAGTAGTAGTAGCCGTGTCGATAAAATAAAACGAAATAAAGTAATAATGGGTTGCCAGCCGCATCGCCTATTAACATAATCCAGATCTTCGTCCATTCCTTCCATCGGCATTTACAATCTGCGAGGAAAGAACCAACTGGTTCATTCTAAGTTTTTTCTTTACTTCGGTCTAAATCTTCGGTTTCAGTGCTCAAAACAACAATGCATACTACAAAAACATGGTCTTATGAAAGGAGGAAACAAAATAGACCACGAGAAAGCAAAGGAGCATTTAGACAAATGGCTGGAAAGCCACCCCGAATTCGAGGAGTCGATAAACGATGCCAAGTTAAAGTGCCTCGGCAAGGAAAGATTGCCGGGACCACCGCACATCTGTGAAGCCAATAAGATTGTCTTCTGTATTACACATACCTTGTTTACAGTAAGTTCAAAAAGGAGAAGCTCCTTAATTCGAATGTACATATACAAAGTGGAAGGGAAACACCCGTAATAAATTGAACCACGGGCTATACTAGATCACTAAAGTATAATGAAATTAAAATAAGAGTCAAAAAACCAAAAACAAATTCGACATTCTCATACAAATCGCCCGGGCGGCCGCGCACTTTTGTATTGAAATGCCAAATTTTTTTTTTGTTCTTTGGCTGTTATTTTAATTTCATTATACTATAATGGTCTAGTATAGACCGTGGTTAGATTTATTACGGGTATGTCCCTTCCACGTTGTATACCTATGTATATAATATATATTTTTTTTATTTTATTGACCGTGCGAGTCTCAGTTTCGAGATTGGCCAAAAATGCTTTTGTCCGTATGTATGTTCTCGTCATTTTTAACCGATTTTGGCAAAATTTGCACACAAGTTACGCGATTCTTTTTTAGGGTTCGGTACCCGAAGGATCCATCTGTCTGTCCGTCTGTCACAGGGCTCTATCTCTTGAACCGTAATAGCTAGACACTTGAAATTTTCACCGATTATGTATTACTGTGGCCGCTATAATAACAAATACTAAAAATAAAGTTAAAAATTAAAAATTCTAAAAAAAATTTCAAATATCTTTATTATCATAGGATATTTATAATATCTCTTAATAATAGTCACTTTGTTTTGTTTTGGACAAATGTTGACGTCAAATCGTTACTTACAGCTAAGTTTACGCCGCTTCCTAGTAAAGGGGGTCGTCATACAAGAAACGTGTTTCTTCAGCGTTTTAAACCATTGTACGGTGGTACGGAACCCTTCATGTACGAGTCCGACTCGCACTTGCCCGTTTATTAATAAATATTCAATCTACCTACCAAACGGGTAGATACGGGTATTTACCCCGTGCATATCGGGTATATATCCAAGCGTGGGTTTACATACCCGGGTATATGCCCATCTCTAGTGACAACGTGCGGTGTTCGTAACCAATATTACCTACTTAAATAAAGGTCATTAATTTATCTATAATATCAAACTATCAATAGTACACAGATACACTATCACGTCTTTATCCCTAACGGGGTAGACAGAGCCAAGGGCGGTAAAGCCTAGGCCACTTTTAGCGTAATGGTGGGCATGAAGGTGGAAAAGGGAAATCATAATAGTGATGGGTTGCTAACCGCATCGCCTATTCATATGATTCAGATTCTCGCCCATTCCCTCGATCGGCTTTTACGATCTACACGGGAAGAGAAGCAGCTGGTACATTCTATGTTTTTTCTTTTCTCCCAGACCAGCAAAGAAGAACTATAAATAGTATCGATTGTTATTGCAATAGCAGAAACATTATCAATAACACTGTCGATATTATACATTAATTTCGATATTTTCGGCAACACTATCGGGCGAGACGGGACAGTGGGCGGGACGTGCAACGTGAGCTTCCCTCCCCGTACCTTACCTGAAATTCGAATATGAATCGAATTCGAGTGGGTGCACAACCGTACGTACAATTTCTACGGCGGCCAACTCGAGTCGGTTTTGATCCGAAATAAAAACGACCCGAAGTGAGAATTCTTGGTTTGAATACGAATCGAATTTGAACCGTTTACGACTGAGTGCACAAGCGTCCATACAACTACTAGGAAGGCCAATTTGAATCAGAATCGGATTTGATTTGAATATGATTCGAATTCGGTGCAGTGCACAAGCGTCCTTACTCTTTATCCTTTGCTGGTTAGACAGAGTCAACGGTTGCTAAATACATGCATAGTATCTCAATTACAAGTACGTACCTACGTACTTATATGATGTCAGATGAATATTAACCTAATTTTAAGATTGAATGTAGACAATATGCTTCCGGACAAACCTTCGTGGTTTATGGGTGCATATAATTGTAATTATTGTTATTTTTGGATATAAATAAATGAAAAAAAAAAACTTGTACTTGAGTTACAATAAATTTAACTATAAATACTAACAATTTGAATATTTACAGAAATGTCCCAACTGGGAGCAAACAGATGGCTGTAAAAACCTCAAAGAACACATGGACTTCTGTTCACCTTACTTCCAACCTCCTGAACAACCTTAGGAGTAAAAGTTCTTTATTATCGATACACGCTATATCGATAAGTCATTGCAACACTTTACTATTAACTTTATTCAATGTTTTTCGATTAAGAATTTATTGTTCAGTATGTAACTTTTTCACAGTATTATATAATAGCATTAGGCCTTGTATCCACTAAAGTTGAGATAAATTTATTATTAAGATTATTTTTCTTGCTTCAAATAGCAATTACTACCAGTACTTAAATTACTGCACAATGATTGTCTTTTCTCTCTATTTCAGTGGATACTTGGTTTTAAGAGATTTTTTTATGTAAATAAAAATTCTAATGAGTCATTATAAGATTGTCTAATCAATTAGTCGTTTCCTGATTGAAATCCTTGAGTTTATCGATTGTTGTGTCATTGTCCGGGGAATTAATGAACAATAGACTATGCAACTAACGATCTATAAATTCGAACGTATAAAAATACGTGGATCTTACCTTGAAGGATTAACTATGTATTGCCACTCCGGAGGTTTTCGTTTCGATCCCCAGCCAGGGCAAGCTGGAAAATGGCCTTTTTTAAATTGTTCTGGGTCTTGGGTGTTTATTTATATATATTGTAATAGCATCGTTGATTTTCCCATAATACAAGTGTCAACTTAGTTTAGGGCTAACTTAATTACTGTGATCTGTTCTTATATATTTATTTATTTATGCCACTTCTGATCCTTATACCAAATCAGACAGTGTGTGTACTGTGTAGTGACATAATTGAAACAGATGTTTCTTTTATTTTAAACATGTTTTAAACTGTTTTGATCAGATTACATTTATTTGCGATGGTGTATGTAAATAAATAAATAGATAAGGACAAATCACACTGATTGAGCTAGCCCCAAAGTAAGTTTAAACTTGTATTATGGGATACTAATTCAACGATACTATATTTTATAATAAACACATATAGATAAACACCCAAAAACTAGGACATATTGAAAAAGACTATTTTCCAACTTGCCCTGTCTGAGAATCGAACCCAGAACCTCCGGATTGGCGGACTAGCGTGTTGACCATTACTCAATGTCAATGTATAATATAGGTACTGTCAAAAGTACTCTGCCATCCAGCTAAAGTACTGAAGGTCCAGAATGAGGTTCAAAGAAAGCTGACCTGAAAGAACGGAGGTTTGAGTGAAAAAAATGTTCCATTTGATAAATGTTACATTTTAGGCTGAGCGTTCATTATAATCAAAACAGTCTTATCCCACCAAAAACATTCTGTAAAAAACTAGCCAAGTCACGATGGAGCTGCTTGTTATTCTCTAAAAAGAAATGAAATCTAGACAAAGTCGTCCATCGATTTCTTTATTATTATAGTTGATGTTTTGTGACTTGGCCGTTGAAGGGTACACAAGGGTAGAAAACCAGGTGCTCCATGACACCATTGCACCAATCTATCGCCAGAACCACTACCCATTGACGATGAAAAAATTGCCACTTGGAAAACGTTGATTTAATAACCTGTAAACAAAATTGACTTGTAAGAATAAAGAATGTTCAACGGCCAAGTCACACAACATTAACTATAATAATAAAGAAATCGGCGTAAGGAACCTTAGACTTGGCACGACTTTGTCTAGATTTCATTTCTTTTTAGAGATAAACAAGCAGCTCCAACGAGACTTAGCTAGTTTTTTACAGAATGTTTTTGGTGGTATTTCACTTTTTTTTTGTAAAAACGTGGGCATAATTGGTTGGGCTCTTGTGTTTTCTTATCAGGGTTACCAGGTACTCTAGATATTCCATTATCCTAGTTTTTATAGTTTTCACTTTATGTGGCCATTAAACCCTAACTCTGTACCAAATTTTAGCTCTCTGAGTTTATGGGAAGTACTAGTTCTATTCTGATGATCATGAGTGAGTGAGTGTCATAAATGCGAAATTTTGCTTTCGCTTAACTTCGGAACTAAATGACCTACAGACTTGAAATTTTGGATTTTAAGTATGTGATTATAGCTAACTGGATGACGAACTTTTCTGCGTTCTGGTCTTATCCAGAGGTAGTCAAATAGGGGCCTGAAAATGCGGCGAATGGTTCCAGTAAAGGATGGTCGGCAGTGCTTCGCGCTCGACTTCGATGCTCATTGCGCACACTGAAACAAAGATCACTAAAGACGGAGTGTCTAATACTGACGAATACGAGTAATAAGGTATCCGGGGTCAACATTAAATTATTTTATAATGATAAGAAATTAAAACGTCACAAAATAATGTCACTAATTAAGTCTCAAATTGCGAGCGCTATTTGACTCCAAGAAGCTATGACGTCACGACGCGGTATTTCATACATATCCTATAGAAAAAAAAATATATAGGTATCTGATTAAACTTGTTGGAAACTAGCGGATTGCACTACGACAAGTCTTAATAACGACTGCTGGCTTCCCCTCTAAATCATCGTCAAAGCTCGTCGTGTTTAGGTAGACACCTAAACACAGTTTTCTATTCTAGTTTTATGGACATGCTCGATCGAACGTGAGCGCCGGTGTGCTTTATTTTGACTCTTTTCACTTCTTTTCATGAATCCTCATTATCAGCTTCAAAAACCCACTGCTGCCTTCTTTTGGTTTTTAGAAAAAAGCACAGCTTTATGGTTGCCACAGCGTCAGCCAAAATAGTTTTTCCTTGCCGTGTGGTGTCACGCCTTGAATTTTGTATGCAGTTTTGACTCTTTTTATTTCTTTTCATGAATCCTCATTATCACCTTCAAAACTCCACTGCTGAGTTAAAGCATTCTTTTGGTTTTTAGGAAATAAGCACAGCTTTATGGGAGCCACAGCGTCAGCCAAAATATTTTTTCCTTGCCGTGTGGCGTCACGCCTTGAAATTTGTATGCATTTGTACCTATATGATCTTTTACATGCGGCACCGCTCTTTGTACTGCGGCGTCGTGTGTAAAGGTCAATACAGCGCACCACTGCCGCTGCCGTGTGTAAAGCGTGCGTGATGTGGTTAAACAACACACACATACACAGACTATCACGTCTTTATTCCTAATGAGGCAGACAAAGCATTTTGGGTTTTGCAGCTCTAATCAGACAGAGTCCTAAAGCTGCAAGACCCAAAAGCCATTTTTAGCGTGATGGTAGGCAAGAAACATGAATCAAAACAGTGATGGGTTGCTAGCCGCATTGTCTATTAACATGATTCGCATTAACGATCTGTACGGGAAGAGAAGCAGCTGGTACATTCTAAGTTATTTCTTAGCTCCCAGACAAGCATGGAGGACAAACAGTGGTAAAACAATTTTCTCTAATCTGCGCTCGCTCTACGTTGCCTACCATTTGAAGTGTATAACTATACATTGCATAAACTATATCGATAAAATATCGAATAACATTTTGTAACGTGATTAATCATAAGCACTTAGGTACCCAAGGTTTATGCTTCGGATATGCACATAGTTTTAAAAGAAGTAAAGATTTGTCGGCAGGTTGAGTAAAAGCAAACGACGTAGTTTGCTTTTAAAAATTTTATAAACACGGATATAGTTTTCATAATAGCTAGGTATACATTTACCTGACCAAACAACCCAGCCACTGCAACACGAATCAGTAGTTGACGAAATTTACTTTAGTGACAGACTCACGGTTTTTGTACTACCGGTGGAAAATTATAACTACAGTTTTTTTATACTTTGCAATAATTAATATCTTAAAATCATACAGGGTCATATCTCTATACAAAATATACTGAAACTATCTAAAGAGTGAATTCAGTCATATTCATGTTGACTTTCTTTGATCCGAGTTACTATGGAAATATTTTTTTTTCCATTTCGATAACGTTCCTTGGGAAAAGTTGTTTAGTATCACGGACTGAATCTACCCTTAAAATAGTTTATATATTTCATCAGACGTTATATATTGAGCTAAAATGTGGTCATTGAATCTCTTTTGTTTCCTATAATCGAACGAAAAGAGCGGAGAAATCGTCTTTTCCTTATCTAAATTATTGTGATGAAGTATTAGTAAAAAAAATACCCAATAAAAACTATTCTGACGAATAATTCAGTCATTATTAGATTATTTGCATGCAAATAAAAAGCGGAGTGAAGTTTAATAGTAAAATTGATCATTTTTTGAAAATGCTCTGTACGAATAGTGATAAGTCAGTGATAAGTACTATATTGAGACTACTTCTAATGATGATAACGGTATCATTTGTAAGTACCTAAACTAGTATTATTTTTATATTTCTTTGGAACTTTCTTTTAATTTTCAAGATGATTATTAAAACTAAATCTATTTTCTTTCTTCTAACGTCAAACATAATGGGATAGACATACAGCCTCATCAAGTGCATTGTACTTTTATGAATTTTCTTCATTCACTCACCTATTTTAGTCGGTAAGGCCGTCCAGTTTCGTCTTAATCGATCAAAATTAGTTGACCGTTCGGACTACACAACGTGAGTAAGCCGTATAAAATTGCATTTTACCTTTCCAACTACACGGCGTGAGTGGTTTACTCCGTATTAAATTGCATTGTACTATACTTAGGTGGATTGGTGGTTCCCAAATTCAAAAGGTAATTTTTGAAGTGTTTGCCTAAGTATATACTTAGGCAAACACTTCAAAAAGTACCTTACCAGGAGGAGGAGTAAACCACTCACGCCGTGTAGTTGGAAAGGTAAAATGCAATTTTAAGCTATGTAGGTAGGTAGGTCTGACATATAATATGTCAGACCTATATATATAAACAAACTGTAGGTCTTTTTGATACAAATAACTAAAATACGTTATTTTTACTCTTTTTCTAGATAAATAGTCAGTTGGATAACTTACAATATGACGATATAGAAGAAAAACCAGATAGATGCTACGCGCCTCCATCGTTTTTGGTAAACCAACAGATTTTTTAACAGTTTATTTTTTATTTTACGGCTTTGGAAAAGATATAGCCATATTGCAATAGAGATAAACTTTTTGCAGTCGAAATAACAAATAAAAGTGTAGAAATCTATGCTATAATGCAGGTACTTCTTCTTCTTCTTGTATTTGAGAGCAATGCTCTTGTCGATGGAGTGCTTTCCATGTCTCCCTTTCCTCTGCTAAGTTCTTAACCTCCTTATATGTTTTCACATTATTTTTTGACAGCCTTATAGAATCTAGAATCAAATATTTATTCAGTAATTGGGCCTTCGCAGGCACTTTTACACGTCAATAATTTTAGTGTACATTACGTGTAATGTTTATTTATGTTTATTTTTTAAAAAGCTACCGATACTAGCGTTTCTCAAGGACCACTGCTGAGAAGAAATGCGGAAAGTAACTCATTTAGACAGTATTGGTCGCCTACGCGCCAGAAGGGCTTTGTCAGTTTACAAGGATATTATGCCTAATACAATGTTATCACAGTATAACATGTGGTCCCAGCTTGACTCAAGCTGGGACCACGTTCGGTGAAACCCGAATGAAACGTCAGCAAAATAAATAAATAAAAGGTATGTTTCGCGTTAATTCCCGTATGCATTAATTTAATAATAATGCAACGCGATAGTTTAAAAGTATTTATTTTATGAAATAAAATTGCCGTTAAAACTATTATTGGTGATCCGTCTAGCTTTAAAACTTGCCGTGGCCACTTTTGGCGGAGGCGAGTTTTAAAGCTAGACGGACTAATGTAAATACTTTCAACGGTGGTTTATAAAATAATTTAAAGGGCTATCTAGTGCATGACGAAGAGTAATATGGAAATTATCTCCATATTTACGAGTTAACAATTTATTTCAAATGAGGGCGCCACTTCAAGGTCATTTTCCTATATCTTCGCCTTAAGGCGAGGTGGGTTCACAATTTGCAATACTGTGCGTGTTTTTGAAAAGTCACTGTTATTAAAGTACAACAATTTATTCCTCAAAAAATTTACATAAAAATCTTAAGGATTTTTACAGACACCCACAATAGCTAAAATACGATTGAGCATTTTTTTCGATAGAAAAAAATCACAAACACACCTCTAAATTTGTCTAAATTTGCCAATTTATTATTTTTTTTGTATTATATTTACAATTTTTTTTGTAACCAAAACGGATAGATATTGTGATAAGGGATATTATTAATTGCACATCTAATAAATAATCACCCATCAATTTAATCTCATCATTTATATACTTTTTTACATCAAATAAATCAACAATCTTATCATAAGTACTGATTGCACAGCAAATAAATACTGACTGCACATCAAATTTATTAGGTTAGGGCAAACCTATAGGTTAGGTTATGTTAGAACTGCGACCAACACACGCACGAGCCGAGCGAGCGAAGCGAGCGTGCCGCGGCAGCGGCCGGCGAGTGCTAGAAAAGTTCTATCCATTTTACTATGCCACAAATATAAATTGCAGTTTGTTTAGTAATATTTTCAGTTGAGTATTTTGCTGTGCAATCAGTAATTTTGTTTTGCGTTTAAATACTACCCTTGTGATAATATATTTTTTGGTATAATTTTCATATAAAAAGGTGATTGTATAAAATAGTAATATGTATTATAAAGGCAAATTTAGGCAAATTTAGAGGTATGTTTGTGATTTTTGTCTATCAAGCCAAAAATGCTCAATCGTGTTTTGGATATTGTGGGTGTCTGTAGAAAAGCCTTAAGATTCTTATGTAAAATGTTTGAGGAATAAACTGTAGTAGTTTATTTACAGTGATTTTTTAAAAACACTCACAGTTTTCTTGGCTCTGAACTGGCGTGGCCTTAAGAAAACAGAGCCAAGCTGACCAGTCCCGGCTGGCGTCACCCGTTCACGATTTGACGCGTGAATCAGCCATTGCTGAACTCAACTATATTAGAGGGAATCCAGCGACCCGACCCACGACGCCACCACCAGTCTGGACTTTTCCACTTTTCATTCCACCGTATGCTATTAACTAAAAATGGGGAAAAAATAATACTTTAAAGAGAATGAGTCATCTGCAATGTTTATTGGAAAAATATAATAGTGATTTTTATTACTAAACATAAATATTTGATATCCTTTTTTTTCTTGCCTGTTATGTCCCACCACTGGACTGCCTCCGTGGTCCAGTGGTCAAGGCGTTTGCCTTGTGATCCGGAGGTCATGGGTTCAAATCCCACTGGGAAGCATACTTTGTGAAAAGTTGTTTTCAGTCTGGTTAGGATATTGCAGGCTTGAATCACCTGATTATCCAAAAAGAAAGATGATTCCGTGCTTCGGAAGGCACGTAAAGCTGTTGGTTCCGAACGCCATCTAGCGTTTGTACCTATCCTAGGATTGGTTCTGGTCTACTCCATGGGTTGCGGAGGTCTGACGGCAGTCGCTCTGTGTAAAAAACCAGTAACCTTGTTAAATCACCTAGGTAAGGTAGCGGACCCCGGGCTCTGAAGCGTTACCGCTGAGGATGCAACCGGGAATACGCTCGGATGTTGATGATGACTGGACAAAGGCCTCCCCTCTAATCCGTTATCCTAGTAAGATTATTTTAACAATTTAAGTTTTCGTTAACCCCTTCAATTTTAAAATAGTATTTAGATGCCATATTGCAATTGAGATAAACTTTTTGTAGTCAAAATAACAAATAAAAGTAGATAGGTAGATATGATGATGCAGGTCTTTTTTCTTCTTCTACTATTTAAGAGCCGTGCCTTTATGTCGGTGGAGTGCTTTCCATGTGTCCCTCTCCTTCGCTAGTTTTTACATTTGATTTTTCTTTTATTTGATCAAAAAATCTTCTTCTGGGTTTTCCTACTCCTTCTATTTCCTTCTATCTTTCCTACAAAGAACGCGTCATGTCGAAGAAGATTATTAGGTACTCTTCGTTCTTTTTTTACAATCTAAATAAGGCTAATGCTGGACTAAAAGCCTCACCCATTAAAGTTAGGATTTGCCCAGCGCCACGCTGGGTGAATGATTTCGCAGTAGATGGTATAAGGTCTTAGCACAGAGGATGCAGCTGCCCTTTCTTTGTTACATTTAGCACCCATAGTCGCCTCTTACGACGGCGGTGGGGGAATACAGGAGTTATGATAAATAGTATTGTACTCTGCCGTTATCACACGGCCATATTGGTCACCAATTTTTAACTACTTATTTTCAGTATTTGCAATGCTGCATATTACCACCATTCTTTGCCCGTGATATAGCCAAGAAATGCGGAGCTATGTACGCCGTCGTTGAAGATGACCGTTCACGTAACATAACTTACCGTAGAAGACACTTGTTACAAGGGGTAAGCGCCTCATCAAATTCATTTATAATATTTATGTAGCGAAACTAAGGTCGTGTTCCTGCAGTGGAGGCAAAAAGAAACATAAGAACATAGCCCTAAGAACCGATGGCCGATGAAGCAGAAAGGTTCTCGAATGGCGGCCAAGTACCGGCAGGTGCAGCGTAGGTCACCCACCTAGGTGGTCAGACTACTGAGCAAGGTTGCAGGAAAACGCTGGATGCAGGCCGCTTCCGATCGGTCGTTTTGGAAATCCTTTTGGAAGGCCTATGTCCAGCAGTGGACTTCCTGTGGCTGATATTATGATGATGATGAGACAAAAAAGACTTGATGATGAAGACGAGGATGATGACGTAGCGGAGCGGTTGTGGCCAAGCGGTTAAGGCATTGGCTATGCGTCTGTGAGGCACGAGTTCGATCATCACTAGGAGCGACTTGCACCTCTGAGTATGTACTCATGTTCGGTAATTTTCTTTTACCACTACTTGCTTCCGATAAAGGAAAACATTGTAAGGAAACCTGCACACTAGGTTTACCAGTATATAATAATGCCTGTTGTCATTAGATGACAGTAATTGAGCTACATCAGAAGCCTTTAGGTAGCAAAAAAAATTACACAAGTGTTAGTTACCTAATACTAATAATTTATATCACTTATGTGACATAACTCACCATGACTTATGAAAGCTCTTTTCTATTGCAAATGAAGAAGAAATCGAATTTCTTCTTGACAGCTTTAGTAATACACTACTACACTAGACGCCTCTTCCAATAAAGGCAATATTTTCTCATGATCATCATCCTGGGGTATAGTGGTCGCAGTAGATGGTATAAAGTCTTTACACACTGATGCTTCTGTCTATTCTCTATTACCTATACCTCACTTTTCGTACATTACTCTCTCTTACATTACCCGAGGGAAAGAAAAATAACCCAAACTGCTTGACAAAATGTAAATGCAGTCCGCATTTACATTTTGAACTGTAAGGATTTTGTCGTTACGCAAATAACAGTCAGTCTTATGACAAAGCACTGTGTTTATACTATCATCTACCTGAATATTTTAAATTGATACTAACAACTGAGAAAATTCTTAATGGTAATCATTAATTTATTTTAGATGGATAATGTTTAACGTCTAGAATTAACATTAGTCATGGATTGAAGTTAAGCGCGTAACTCAAGACAGATCGTAATAGTGTGTCTTTGTTGATGCACTTTGTCCCAGATAGGGGACGTAGGACCCTAAGTCAAAGTAAGTCATTATCCTAAATCAGAGTTTTGTAATAAATCTATTTTTTTCTTTCAGTGCAGTAGTTGGCGATGCATATTAAGAGTATATAAGATGGAGACCGAACAGGGTAATTTCGACCATGAGAAGTACTATAAACATTTGGAGAGATGGGTGGAACTAAATAGTGATTTTGCTGAAGTGATGACTAAAGCCAAAACCAGCTGCAAAGAAATAATGGAGCCATATTTGCCTCTAGAGTTGTGTCAATTTAAAAGACTACACTTTTGTGTAAGACGCGTTATTGAATTGGTAAGTGACCTTTGAATGTTACTTGATTCTATTTTTATTTATTTAACAAAAGAAAAGAATAAAAATTGATTAGACAATTATTTAAAAGAATTTATTAATACAGCATTTCAAAAAATATCTAGATCTGTGCTGATGCACTAAGAAGATTGGATGATTCCAATGCCCTCTTCTTAGTTAGGTTTACTAGCATTGACACTCGTAAACAGTGTAACGAAACACAAATAATAACTTTCTTATCAATACTATTGATGTAGTAGTAGTAGAAAAATAGGCGAAACTAAATTGTATCCGTACGTAACCCTAGGGATGTGTATATGGACATTGGATATGCGTTATTAAATGGCAACCGCTTTTTTAAAGAAATCTTTCATGGCCTTTTTTTTAAGAACTTTCTACGGCTCTAGAATCTGTGTACACTGTAAGGAGTTAAGATGTGATAAGTATGTTTGTATGTTTTGGTAATCCTTTTTAAAAATAAATACTACTTTCAGAATTGTCCAAATATCAGAGACACCGAGGATTGCGCAAAACAGAGAGAATTTTTTGAAAAATGCGGGAAATTCTATTTAAAGAAATAATTGTTTGGAACCATGTAAATAAATATGCTATTTTACAGAAAACATCGATTTTATTCTACTTAAGTACCTATCTATAATAAGATGACAATGTTTCCCAAACATTCTACCTACAAACTACTTTATTACATTCTATGCAGACATTCAGCAATGATAACTCAATATAACTTTTGTACACACATATTGATATGACATTAAGATATGGGTACGAGTCGTACATTCGGCTACTCTAATCAATCAACCGAAAGTGAACTGTACCGATATTCTTAAAATTAATACTGTCACGTAAATGCTCATGGATTTACACATCATCTATATCACACGCGCCAGTATATTCCTTATCACTTTCCTTTTAGGAATTAATTACACTAAATGAACAGTCTTTGTGATAATTTCAAGGCAATAGCCGCGGGTTGTATCGTCCAACATATAGGATCATGCCTGAAGGGTTGTGCCTTACAAAGTACAAGAAAGGCCGGTCGAATTTTAATCGAGCTGGCTGTGCATTTCTCGATGGCAAGCGAGCTTGTCTCGGCCTTAGATGAAGTGGCAAGTGCATTGCGTCTCCAACATCGTGAGGATCATGGAAAGCCCTTTGGTAATCTCTGGGCTCATCCCAGTCATGCGCCCATCTAGACGATCGTCGTCTTGCTGCTGGTTCCACTGTCTCAGGATATTCCTCAATGTGATGCTGATCTGCTACCAAACCTTCACCGCATGTGACAAATGTAGTCGATTGAATCATATCCGATAGATAAAGGTCTTTAGATGGTCCTATCAGTCCACCTAAATCAGCATGTTCATGATCAAACAAATCTTTTAATCCCATTTTTCTCAATGTGGAAGAAACGTTAAAAACAGATTTGTGAGAAAATCTTGGTATTTGTAATTCTAAACCAATCCGAGGAAGGAGTGTGCGCAGCAAGCGATTCCATGCCGGTGTGGATGGATTGGCGTCCAACATTCTCTGTTCTAGAGTCTCTAGATCTTCGGAATGAACAACATTGCCTTGTTGACCAGGCATTAGGAACAAAGTGCTGATAATGGAGTTGGTGCTTCCTAAAGCAGCGGCAGTAGCGTCGAGAACAGGATCGTAGCCAGCCAGAAAGCCACTTCGGTAGACGACGGCTGGAACCGGCACCAACCGCCTTTGACGAACATTTGGTGACACGACGAAATACATTTCTCCATCTCTGCCATCAACTGACGATCCGGAACAGTCCGTCTGAAATAAAAAAACATTTTTATAAGCTTTTCTCCAAAAATTATTTACCTGTAATTATAAAAATAATGATATAAGATTATTTATTATATTATTTAGCCTATTTTAAAAATTGAATTTTATAAACTTAGTTTTTATATTATTAGAAAAAGTGGCCTAAAGAATAAATCAAATGTATGTGTAATAGAGGTATATATACAGGGTGCATTTGAAATCATTGGCATTAATTTAACTTGTTAACATACTCACTTAAAGTTTATTTTTAGGGTAACAATACTGCAATTAATGCAGTGATTAAAAAGTAACAAAAAGTAAAAATAAACCGGCCAAGTGCGAGTTAAACTAGAGTGGAGAGGGTTCCGTACAATTTATTGAATTCTTATAGGTTTTTCTGTAATCTACAAGCAATGAACTATATTTTGTATTTTTTTCAAAATTTTAGGCTCTGTAGTTTCGGATATCAGGGGGGGGGGGGGGGGGGAATGGTCAATTTTCATCTTCTTTTGTGAATAAAATCAAAACTATTCATTTTACAATAATAACAAAAATATATTTAAGATCCTCATAACGAGCCCTTTCATTTAATATATGACACAGTAAGGTTTGCAAACCTAATTTGTCCCCCAAAAATTACCCTTATTTTTAAAAAATATTTATTAACTTTGCACATGTGTGTTTGGGTCATAGGATTACACCATCCTACCGAATTTCACCTGATTCGGTCCAGTAGATTCGGAGCATATTGGCTGTGACAGACGGATGGACAGACAGACGCACGAGTGATCCTATAAGGGTTCCGTTTTTTATTTTTTTGTACGGAACCCTAAAAATAAACAAACTATCAAAACACCACGCGTCGCGCTCGCGAGAGAGAGAGAGAGAGACTATGACCCCGGCGCTGGTAGGTACACTCACCAGCTGTAGCGCGGGCGGCCGGCATACAAAAACAGACTTTTAAGTTGCGTAGATAAGGTTTAAAGTCGAGTGGGGAAAGGCGATGTCACGCTACCGATTGAGAATAGCAGGTAATTCTGTACTACGGAATTTACGACGACGCGATGAAGTTGATACTATTATAATCAATTTGTTTTTCGTGAGTTTTATTACGATTACTTTTTTATTTATAATTGCAGTAATGGTGTCTATCAAGGAGTCTAACGCATGTTTAGACGTTTTCTTTAATACAAAAATGAGGATTTTGATTGACGTTCTATTAGTCTCAAATTACTTTATATCATGGGTATAGTGGATATGTAAAAGGATGTCAACGCTTCAAAATCCACCCTGTATATTTTAAGATATGTGGTATGTGGTATGTTTACATAATTCTATGATTGATTAATAGTGATATATGAATGACTACAAAATATAATGAGAGACCGTAATACAAGTATAATAAACATACGATATATTATATTATAGAATGATAAATAAATAAAAAGTGATTATATTTACCTCGAAAATATTTGCAGAAAATGCTGCCAATGGAGGTTGCATATTGATTGTGTTGGATTTTATATACTCTGTCATTTTTCCCCAAGTATATCTTTTAACAAGCAAATTAGTTCTTCTTCTTATCTTGTCTCCAATCAGTTTAAAATCGATTTCTTCAACATGTCCATTATAGAATTGTTGAGCTCGTTCCTTGTAAAACCTCAATATTTTTCCCTTATTCTTGTCGCTATACAATTCTCTTATAAAAGCTGAAACACTAACACCAGCTTCTGGATAGGTTTCTATAGAATCTGATATATTTTTCAAGGTAAAATGAGGATTAAACGTCACCATATCATCAAGTTTTAATACTTCATTCATTTCTCCAGATGTGGCTCCTCTAGCTCCCATAAACATCATAGCCAACATGGATGTGATAGAATATGGTGACAGAACAAAACTCCTTCGCTTGTCAATATTTTCCACCATAGCACTCCAATATCTAAAAGCTAGTTCATTACATAATTCTGTAAATTGTGCTATATCTTCTCCTAAGTCTTTTGTAGTGACTTCCAAGCCTTGATTTTCTTTAGAAAATTCTAATACTACATCTTTATGAGCATTGTCTTGATCTTTTAATTTATCATTTGAATCATCATTGGTTTTGGTAGGAGTAACCGTGGGAATTAATTTCCAAGAATTGTTACGTTCTGCAGCCAGCTCCTTTTCATCTATGTTTACTTTTTGAAATTTCTTTTTAAAATCATCAATTTTTGGTTGAAATTCAGGCAATTTAATCTTTTCCTTCATTAATTTATTAATATTGCCCGCAGACTCAAATTTATTATTTGGAGGTTGAGCACGTGTAGTAGTTTCAATTACTTGGACTGGTGTGGTATATTTTGTATTGACTTCTGCTTTCAATACTGACGTGGTGGAATCGTCACTTACTATAATTTTAGTTTTATTTTCATTCAACTCTGCTAATTCCGTAGATATACCGTCATTTACTGTCTTGTTTTTATCATTTTTGTTTTTGATACTTGAAAAAATAGGAGATACAGTTGAATTATTTTTAACATTTGAGGCTGAAATCTGTACATATTCTTGATTTTTCTCATCCAAAATTAAGGGTTTCTCTGAAGCAAGTTCAGCATCATAATTTTCTTTAATTTTTAATTTAGCTTCATTGATATTAATGTTTTTTTCTATGTCATGGTTATTTAACTGTTGAGGTGAAGCTACAATTTCTTTTTTTAGTTCTGATTGTATAATATTTGTAGTAGAAATAATAGGTGCATCTGTAATTGTTGTTTCTGTTCTTGTTTCTGTAGTTGCAATTTTAATTTCTTCTGTAGAGCTTCTCTCAGATGTAGCAACTGTTTGCGGTGTTTCATCTACTACTTGTGACAGTAAGTCTCCCATTGATTCTGATAAGAATGGATCTATTGTTGTTCCTTCTAAAGCGATTACAGTGGTTGATTCTGTTTTAACAGTAGAGTCTTTTGTATCATTTTTGTCTTTTATTTTTATTTCTTCTTTCTTGATATTTGTTGCAGGAGGATCTAAAGTAGAAATTTTTACAAAACTATCATTATTATTTTCCGAGATATTTAAAGTTTTTGAATCGGTTAAATTAGACGAGTCATTTGGTATATCAATGTCTGAATTTTCTTTGCTTTCTAAATCAATACCGCTAATTTTTGTAGTGTCTAGTAAGTTACTAGATGTTGGAATAGGTGCGTAACTACCACCGAGGTCTGAGGCTATTTGACTAATACTTTGAGCTACATCAAACAAAGGAATTATTTGCTCATTTTCTTCTTCTGCCAGAGCAGGTTTTTGAGTTACATGCTGTTGAAAAGAAACTTTTTCACTTGATAAAAATTCGGTAGAAGACATTGTTGTGGATGGAGATACAGACTGAGTGGTAATAGTGGTTGAATTAATTTTATCATTTTCTATTTCAATATCTGGCTTCTGTGTTGAAGGTAATATAAATATAAAATTGCTGGTTGGAGGTGTTGAATAAATAAATTGAGGTATTAATTTTGTTCCAGACGTTGATGATGGATGATTTGTAGATATTGATCTCTTAGTTGTACTGGACATTGTTTCCACTGGTGTCGTCTGAGTTTGCTTTGATGAAATCTTTTCTGTTACATATGTTGATGTAGATTTAGGGACAAATGTACTTATTTTCTCATACTTTATTGTACTTGTTTCGGTTAAAGCATTTTCAGAAATTATCAGATTTGATGTAACAATATCTTGAGTGATTTTCTGTACTGTAGTTGTGGGTTTGGCGGTGGTTGTCGTAGTTATTACAACTGGTTTGGTACTTATAGGTTTAGCAGTGGTTGGTGAAACTCGTGGTTTGATTGTAGTTGTAGTGGTCCGAGGCCGAATGGTTGTGATTGTAGCAGGTTCACTTGTAGTTGTTGTGGATATTTTTCTTGTAGTTGTCGTAATTGTGGTCGGTTTTGCACTAGTTGTTCTACTAGTACTAGGTATTCTAGTGGTACTTTGCACTCTTGTTGTGCTTGGTACTCTCGTTACAATTGGGGCTCGGGTAGTACTCTGTATTTTAAAGTTAGTTGTCGTTTTCGTCTGTTGAGGTGTAGTAGTAGTAGTTGGCCGAGCCGTTGTTGTTGTTGTTGGTGGTCGAGTTGTGGTAGTTGTCGGTCGAGCAGTGATAGTTGTCAGCCGAGGTCTAGTAGTAGTCGGCCGAGCTGTGGTAGTTGTTGGTGGAGCAGTGGTAGTTGTAGGCCGTGATGTAGTAGCAAACTTCCTCGTCGTCGTTGTTGGTTTTCTTGTTGTTGTTGTCGTAGTAGTAGTATACGTTGTGGGTTTTACAGTTATTGGCTTAAGTGTGATAGTTGTTGTACTAGTTACGATTGGTTCTTCTTTAGCGACAATTTCTACATGGAGCAATTTTTCTGTTACTGGTATTTCTTTCACTTCTTCCTCAGCTACCACTGTAGAACTTGTAAAAATGTGATTACTACCTTCCTTGCTCAATGAGTTTTCGTCTACAGCGTTAATATGATCTATATCAATAGTTTCAGTCTCTGGTGTGGTGAATGTACCAGTATTTTGTATTTTATCAGGACCAATGTCGACTCCGGTATTACCAAATATTGACGGCAATATGAGGCTCCAAGAATCTGAAACATCAGGTGTGTCTAATGTAGGTTGAAAATGTGGTTTGTTCTTGTGTGCTTCCATTTGTGCCTTAAGAACGTTCTGTACGTTGGTGACAACATTGTGAACTTTATTGAAAGGTGGTTGGCTAAAGTTGAAGGCAATAGTTGGTTGATTGTCATTAACAAAGGTAACCATGCCTTCCGATTCTTCACCTGCTGCGACTATGGCCTGTATTTCTTCCAAAGTCATAAGGCGTTTGACGAGTTCTCCAGATTCATCAAAGGTATAGAATTCATATCGGTCAGGAGTAAGTAGGTTCACTGGACTTCCGACGGTAGCGGGCAGATTTGATGGTGGCGGCAATTCGTTCCCGACAGCGTCAGCAACATACGGCAGTTTGGACCCCCTGAAACATTTATGAAAATAATGTTATTTATTTTGATAAGTGTTTACCTTAAACGATCCTAGGTGCATCAGGTTAACTTTCAATTTAATATTGTTTCACAAGTTTACTTCAATATATATGTCATTAGTGTTTATGAGCATGATTTACCTATGCTTGCATCAAATTACTTAGGTAATTCCATTACCTTAAACGATCCTAGGTGCATCAGGTTAACTTTCAATTTAATATTGTTTCACAAGTTTACTTCAATATATATGTCATTAGTGTTTATGAGCATGATTTACCTATGCTTGCATCAAATTACTTAGGTAATTCCATAATCTTAAATAAATAAAAAAATACAGTATTAAAAATAGGTGAGAGATACTATTATGTAGGTAAATATAAAAATGCATGTAGAATATGTTATCGACATAACCTGATGAACGTTGCATACAAACGCTTAATTTTCGCTTAAAAGCTGTTTTGAATAGGCCATCTGATAAATGGAATGAACTAATCAAATATTCACTATAGACCTTTTCATGCTAGATTCATACTATACAATGAAGTCTCCCGGCGCTTATATCTATCTATATTGTTTTGTCTGTACGCTATAAACTCAAAAACGACTGGACCTATTTTGATGTGATTTTTACTAACTAAAAAAGAGTAGTAGTAGAGCATTTAGAAACGCTTTGCATGTATAATTCATACCCGTGCAAAGCCGGGGCGGGCCGCTAGTGTATCATAAACATTATAAAATAGTATTATAATTATAAGAAAGGTACCTTACCTTTCTTCATTGTCACTCGTCTCGCTGGCCAGCACGCATACGGCGGCAAGCAACACACACAGCGGAGCGCGCATCCTGACCTCCCATGCACTCCTAGTCCACCTGTAACTGCATACAAAACGTATATTAATATTCGTATTAATTAACACTTCCATTCAAAGTCAAAGAATTATAAAAAGGCGGTCAAGTGCGAGTCGGACTCATGCATGAAGGGTTCCGTAACGTACCTAGTCCTTACAATGTTTTAAAACACTGAAAACAACACGTTTGTACTCGTATGACCCTTTAAGTTTGAACTTTATCTTATTTTTAGTATTTGTTATTTTAGCAGCTACAGTAATATACATAATTGGTAAACATTTCAAGTGCCTAGCTTTTACGGTTCGAGAAGTAGAGCCCTGTGACAGACGGACGGACAGACTCAGTAATAGAGACCCATTGGCATCCTTTGTATACGAAATCCTTAAACTTTAACTAACTTTCAAAGAAGATAGAATTCGCAATGTAGGTACCTGTATGTCGGAGACGATTATGGTCAATAGTACGGACGCTAAATTGTAGCGCAGTGTGCGAGTGTTTGATTGGCTGCGATCAGTGACTAACGTCAGTGTGTAGCTAACTTCACTTTGCACGCTAGGACGGAGCCTGCGGGACCGAAGTCAGTCAGTTACTCGCCGACTACGCTCGTGACTAGACGTCCTCAGGAACTGTCTTCGCTACCTACTACTACTTCACCTAAGATGTCAGACTCCGAAGAATTCGCCAATCCTGATCCATTTCCGACATCAGAATTGGGATAAAAGACCTGGAGCTCACATCAGAGGAGTAAAGCAGACCTTTAGCTAGGTTCCTAAGTCACTATTTTGATGCCCATCATACGGCAGGATGGACAATACTCATGAGACAAATGATGGACGACATGATTCGTTTCATGTACAGAGCGTCAGAACGCCAATACCGTCGTTACTTCTCTAGGTAAACTAACAGTGCTAATACGTGAACCACAGTATATTTAGCAGCTGGCTACGTGTTGCCGCCAGATGGGAGCTAGCAGCAGTACGCAGCAGTCGCTGGAAAAGTACGAGATCCACCTGCATCTCGTGTGTGAGTTTCTGTGCCGAAACGTTGTCTTCGATCCGGTGAGCAATTTTCATTTTGTTATAATTATGGTGTCGAGTGCAAGACCAAGTAGACCACCACTCTTAAATTACGGGGGAAACGGCTTTGTTTGTTACTACTTGACGACGTATAGTAAAAAAATAAATAAGAAACACACTATTAACGTTGCGTATGATGATTACTTTTATTTTATTTGAGTTACGAGTATGTTGTGTTAAGTAAGGTCAGGATTGACCGAGCGCAATTAAAATACTTTCAAAGGCAAGGGAGATCATTGAGGAAATTGATAGCAATAGATCAAGACTCATTGCACAATGTGAATTTGTGGAATTGCGTTGTTTGTGTAGTTGTGACGGAAACTGGAGTTGTAGCTCTAGCTAAGTTTGGGTTTCTGGAGGAAACCGCAGTGAAGCGAAGTCGGCGATCACAGGTTGGTGATGCGCGTGCCTAATGATAGGTTTCAGGAGGAAACTGAGTCAGATGGACGTGGCAGCCATGGCCTGGTGATGCGCCTATGGTGTACATTGAAATAACGCAATTCTGAATAAAACCTAAGTAGATTTAACGTTTTGATGTTTGAACAGTTCAATGATCTCTTACGTCTCAAGTTACTGTCCTATTTTACTATCTACTTAGTGAATTAATGACAAAACGGTTGACAGCGGTAGAGACGTGTGACGATAAATCGTGGCAGGATTCGCTAGATGATGTGCAACTTGCTCTAAACTGCACCGTTAGTAGGGTAACCCAGGCAAGTCCGCTTGAACTAATGATTGGGAAGGTCGCGCGTCGGTTAGATCTAGTGGCAGCGGATGATGATGATGTCACTGAGGTCAACATTTCTGAGGTTAGAGAACATGCAGCGCAACAGATTGAAAAGTCTTCTCTTTACGACAAAGCCCGCTTTGATAAAAACAAAGCGAAGTTGAGGAAGTTTTCGGTCGGAGAGTATGTTTTATTAGAGAACGAGGAACGCAACCAGACTAAATTAGACGCTAAGTTTAGAGGCCCGTTCAAAATTGTAGAGGTATTAGATGGGGACCGATACACTTTAAGATCCCTTAACTCGAAGCGGACCTATAAGTACGCTCATGATAGATTAAGGAAGATGCCAGGAAGCCAAGTAGCATTAGAGGTAGATAGTCAGAGTAGTGAGACAGAGTGAGTGAGGTACTGAGTTCGGATGGTCGACCATGCTAGAAGTCTGCTGTAGCCGTAGTCCGGTAGAAGTCGGCATCTACTCTCCGAGTAGTCCGTGGATGCGCGGTGCGCGGCAGGCTCTAGCTGAGGTCTGGTCTTGTTGAGACCGAGTCATGTATTTGGCTCTGCGATCCCATGGGGATGCGCATGTGGGGGAGGCTTTGTTGATAGCCCTAGGCCACGGACGTGCGGTGCCTACTTGTCTGATCGGTTAATTGAATAGAGATTTGGTGCCCGCTAACGGGTAATGATAATGCTGCTTGGCTGCGTGGTTCCTTGTACATGGATTACTCTATCTTTATTAAGCCCACAATAAACTATTTTGATTTCATTGAATTTAATGTTAGTGTTGTGTAAAGTTTTAATCATCATTAAAAAGAAAAGTTGAAAAAAAAAAAAACTAGTTTTATTTAGAAAATGATCTCAAAGCCCAGATTTTGAAATATCAGGAGTGACCGAACGGTATACTTGGCTTAATTTCCTTGTTTCAGATTAGACACACGATGACGTGTGTTTGCGCAGGATGGCCGTGTCGGAGACGATTATGGTCAATAGTACGGACGCTAAATTGTAGCGCAGTGTGCGAGTGTTTGATTGGCTGCGATCAGTGACTAACGTCAGTGTGTAGCTAACTTCACTTTGCACGCTAGGACGGAGCCTGCGGGACCGAAGTCAGTCAGCACGGCCGATTCACTTGCCTTTTAAAAAATTATGATATAGCAAAAAAAAAGAAATTAATTCTTAGTGGCGAGGCCTCGAATGACCTGCCAACTCGCGCACCGCACCTCACCCCCGCGGTCGCCCAGCACTTACTTACCCAAAAAGGTTGGCAGTACTGCACAACAATATTCCCGAACTCTTTGTTTGGTTTCGATTTCGAAATAATTTGAATTATATTTTTTCATCTTGACGCCATTTTGTGAAAATTATGTCAACTATTGAAAAAATTAAAACAAGTAATTATAATTTTGTTTTTTAAGATAAACAAGCGACAATTCATCTTATTTTGTGCTGATGTTATATAGATTGGAGTTTCCGCTCGTCATGGAATGAGGAACATTGAAAGAAGTAGATAGGTATTTGGTAAGTAGGTACCGATTAGGTACCTCTATATATTTAAGTAGGTACTAAAATGGTTTATTCTAGTGTAGGTAGTAGGTACATATATTTTATAACTTGTATGTTATGGTTTTAGCGCAAATAAATTCAAGGAAGCCATGGAAAGAACAAATCGATTCACCCCATTGTAAAAGTTTAAACATTCAATACCTACCTAACCTATCTTCCATATAAAAGGTACCTACCCTAAGAAAATCCGAAGTGAAGTCCAACTGTAAGTACATATAATACTTAAGTTATTATCGTAATTGTCATACTATTGTAATCTTCCATGCCATTTTTTGGAAAAAAAGATCCCACGCCAGTCGTAAAAGCCGAGTCAGAACTCACTTCATTCCAAAAGTGCAGATATAGGTTTACTTTGTCACAAACTATTTAGGGATATCTTTGTTTGTTTACCTCTCCCTCAAACTCGGCTTTTACGACTTGAACGGGTGAGGCAGCAACATCCAACGTAAGTTTATATTATTTGATAGGTACAGAATTAAAGTAAGTAGTACTTAGGTATGTAAGTACATATTTAAAGTAAAATGTCTTACCTATAGCTAAAACTAGGAGGACAAATTGACCGTAAGACCATCGGCATTAGTTTGTAGTTTGTTTGAAGTAACTGCTGCGGCTATGCTAGCCCATGTGCGAAACCTCTAAACTTGTGTCTGACATTTTGAATTCCTGATAAAGACTTATTTTTTTGCTGACGACGTAAAAATGGTATATATCCTAGCCTAGGGCCGCGTGACCCCAACGCCTCTTTTAGCGTTATGGTGGAGATAGGAATCAAAATAGTGGTAGGTTGCTAGTCGCGCTTATTAAAATAATTTGTTTTTTCGCCCATTCCCTCGATCGGACTTTTTACGATCTGCGCGTGAAAATAAGTAATGGAATATACCAGTCCAATATTTTCTTTTCTCCCTGACTAACATGTAAAAATGTCTTATACCTCTACCTGTGCCTCTACATAAAAAGTAAATAAAGATATTTTCTTTTTTTTCAGATAAGAAAAATCACACAAATCAAATTTGCTCCTCCCTGCCAGAAAGGACTACTTTAAGTTTTATATAAAAATGAATAAGTATTATATCGATGTACCTACCTTTTATATTTTACGTACGACGTAATATTATACAAAAATAAAAATATTTCCTTTTTTATTTCGTTGTTTTCTTTGTAATAAATATAAGGTTTTAATTAACCTTAAAAGGTACCTGCTATTTAAAAAAAAACAAAATAGACAATTTCTTTGCTTCAATATCCCGAGACAGAAAAAAAGTCAAATGTCAAATTCAATCAAGGCCCCGCCCATAGACACTATCCACAAAAAAATATGTATGGCAGTCGGTCGTCTGATACTAGTATAGTATCTGCTCCGTAGTCTGTGTCAGTCAGTTACCACGGCCGATTCACTTGCCTTTTAAAAAATTAAGATATAGCAAAAAAAAAGAAATTAATTCTTAGTCACGAGGCCTTGAATGACCTGCCAACTCGCGCACCGCACCTCACCCCCGCGGTCGCCCAGCACTTACTTACCCAAAAAGGTTGGCAGTACTGCACAACAAAATCTCCGAACTCTTTGTTTGGTTTCGAAATAATTTGAATTCTATTTTTTCATCTTGGCGCCATTTTGTGAAAATTATGTCAACTATTGAAAAAATTAAAACAAGTAATTATAATTTTGTTTTCTAAGATAAACAAGCGACAGTTCATCTTATTTTGTGCTGATGTTATGTAGATTGGAGTTTTCGCTCGTCATGGAATGAGGAACATTGAAAGAAGTAGGTAGGTATTTGGTAAGTAGGTACCGATTAGGTACCTCTATATATTTAAGTAGGTACTAAAATGGTTTATTCTAGTGTAGGTAGTAGGTACATATATTTTATAACTTGTATTTTATTGTTTTAGCGCAAATAAATTCAAGCAGTCAACCATGGAAAGAACAAATCGATTCACCCCATTGTAAAAGTTTAAATATTCAATACCTAACCTATCTTCCATATAAAAGGTACCTACCCTTAGAAAATCCGAAGTGAAGTCCAATTGTAAGTACATATAATACCTAAGTTATTATCGTAATTGTCATACTATTGTAATCTTCCATGCCATTTTTTGGAAAAAAAGAACCCACGCCGTAAAAGCCGAGTCAGAACTCACTGCATTCCAAAAGTACAAATATAAGTTTACTTTGTCACAAACTATTTAGGGATATCTTTGTTTGTTTACCTCTCGCTCAAACTCGGCTTTTACGACTTGAACGGGTGAGGCAGCAACATCCAACGTAAGTTTATATTATTTGATAGGTACAGAATTAAAGTAAGTAGTACTTAGGTATGTAAGTACATATTTAAAGTAAAATGTCTTACCTATAGCTAAAACTAGGAGGACAAATTGACGTAAGACCATCGGCATTAGTTTGTAGTTTGTTTGAAATAACTGCTGCGGCTATGCTAGCCCATGTGCGAAAGCTCTAAACTTGTGTCTGACATTTTGAATTCCTGATAAAGACTAAATTTTTTGCTGCCGACGTAAAAATGGTATATATCCTAGCCTAGGGCCGCGTGACCCGAACGCCTCTTTTAGCGTTATGGTGGAGATAGGAATCAAAATAGTGGTGGGTTGCTAGTCGCGCTTATTAAAATGATTTGTTTTTTCGCCCATCCCCTCGATCGGACTTATTACGATCTGCGCGTGAAAATAAGTAATGGAATATACCAGTCCAATATTTTCTTTTCTCCCTGACTAACATGTAAAAATGTCTTATACCTCTACCTGTGCCTCTACATAAACAAGTTAATAAAGATATTTTCTTTTTTTTCAGATAAGAAAAATCACACAAATCAAATTTGCTCCTCCCTGCCAGAAAGGACTACTTTAAATTTTATATAAAAATGAATAAGTATTATATCGATGTACCTACCTTTTATATTTCACGTACGACGTAATATTATACATAAATAAAAATATTTCCTTTTTTATTTCGTTGTTTTCTTTGTAATAAATATGAGGTTTTAATTAACCTTAAAAGGTACCTGCTATTTAAAAAAAAACAAAATAGACGATTTCTTTGCTTCAAATATCGCGGGACAGAAAAAAAGTCAAATGTCAAATTCAATCAAGGCCCCGCCCATAGACACTATCCACAAAAAAAATTGTATGGCAGTCGGTCGTCTGATACTAGTATAGTATCTGCTCCGTAGTCTGTGGTCAGTTACTCGCCGACTACGCTCGTGACTAGACGTCCTCAGGAACTGTCTTCGCTACCTACTACTACTTCACCTAAGATGTCAGACTCCGAAGAATTCGCCAATCCTGATCCATTTCCGACATGTATATAACAAATATTTTAGGAGGTATTCAGATCATCATTTTGAACAACTTTTCTGAATGAATGGATGGAGTACGAAAAAATTTTAGGTTCTCATACAAATTGAAGTACTCACGTGATCTAGATAATACGGAAAGTGAACAAACTATTTGTAATTAATTAAAAAGCTCCGTGTATAGTTTTGGAGCAGCATATAAATTAATTCAGCGTATACATCGTACATCGTTTTAAGTCTGTGACATCACCGAAAAACCTGAGATTCAAGTATCATCATCCTGATATTTGGAACGCGAAAATTTCGCAGACCATTTCAAGGTGTCAAAGTGATATACGACTTGTCACTTCTTGATGCATCGTCATCTCGGTCGATGCAGCTGATGCATTATTTACTGCCTTACATAACTCCATATACCACCATAGAGTTGAGTGACCTCCATAAATATCTCAGTTGGCGTCAGGTGTCCCAGATTTTTGTCGGCAAACAACTTGTCAAACACAACGGAACCGCGCACTTCGCAGTATGGGGTCAAAGAAATGAATCTCGACGCTTTTATACCGAACAATGTACATCTCTATATTGGTTGGTATAGGTATAGCGCTATCGGTTACAGAGCAAGCATTATAAACGGAATAAAAAGCATCGATCGAGCCTAGCTTCGGAACTAGTAGTTCTAGTTTACGTGACAATGACCGTGGCTCTTGTCAAACTGGTTTATTTTGCTTAACAGTTTTCTTTTTGTTTACAGTTCAAACTATTTTATTAACATAATCATTCGCACACTTCAATTTTACGGCGAAATAAATTTGGAACTAATTTTATGGCTGTTAAAATAATGTTTCTGTTTTACGATAGTCGATACCTATATCGGATTAAATAGAAGAGTTTATTTATAAAACGGACTGTTTGATTTATTCATCATCATCATCATCACCAGGTCTTTTTTAGTCTCCACTCCAGGAGTACGACCCTCTCTGTACTACCAGAGCCATATATTAGCCAGATCAGTCAGAGGATTTCCCCTTCACTCTCCACGCTGGCCAGACGGGTTGAAGAGGTCTCATTGATGTTATAAGCTTTGTTTAGTTTGTGTTCCCTACGTCGCCTTCTACGACATTCACGGGACGACTTGGAGTGGTCCTATTCTACTCTACCGGGAACCACACGGCTAATTAATAATTAAATACTTTAATTATTTGCTTGGGCAAAATGATTTTGATAACATTGATTTAAGACATAGATAAACCTGCCAAGTGCGAGTTAAACTCGCGTGGAGAGGGTTCCGTACATTTGATTGAATTCTTATAGGTTTTCCTGTAATCTACAAGCAATGAACTATATTTTGTATTTTTTTTTAAATTTTTGGCTTTTCGAAGATCAGGGGGGGAATGGTCAATTTTCGTCTTCTTTCATAAATAAAATCAAAACCATTCATTTTACAATAATAACAAAAACATTTGAAATCCTTATAATGAGCCCTTTCATTTGATATATGACACATTAATATTCGCAAAACTTTTTTTTTAAATTTCCTAATTTGTCCCCCTAAAATGACCCTTATTTGAAAAAAATATTTATTTACTTTGCACATATGTGTTTGGGTCATAGGATTACACCATCCTACCAAATTTCACCTGATTCGGACCAGTAGGTTCGGAGCAAATTAGCTGTGACAGACGGACGGACAGACAGACGCACGAGTGATCCTATAAGGGTTCCGTTTTTTCAATTTTTGTACGGAACCCTAAAAAGTAATTATACATACAAACGCCGTATATGGACGTCGTATGCTGATAGATTAGCATCTAGCAATCTGATTATTGTATGTAAGTATTATGTATAGTAAGTATTATGAGTAAACATACTTTCAGAGAGAGAGAGTAACTATTATTTTCTTCTGCAATGCTCCATGTCTCTCTAATAACTTGTTTTAATTCTTTAATTTATCAGAAACGAAATTAACAAGAAAATTCTTATCCGAAGTATTTCTTCATTTCTTATATTTCCTGAGACTGACACATTAACAGATAAGTACCTTATATGTGCACTATAGTAAAAATAAATATAAAGAAAGAATAAGTAAAATACCAGAATTTATAGCTTGATAAATCGAAGTAAACATATTCACACTAAAGAGCAAATAAAAAACGTCTCACAGATATGAAGGTGTGAATTAATGTTTATACTCGTACTTTCTTTGGACGGTTCCCTCGCGGCGTGGGTTCGTAACGGTGAATAATACCAGCTCTCATTCTGTACAAACTGCAGAAAGTATTGTATGGATTAAATTGCTATCTACAGGAAACAAAGGAAGAAACATGGCGGTATTTTTTTTTATACTTAAGTGCATCTTAGTAAACAATTTTACCGCCTATTAGATGGAGATTTCGTGGTGATTTTTACTTAATTTATTTATTCAACTTATAGGTGGTGCAGCGACAAGTGAAACCAAAGTAGAAGGAAAAATAAAATTTTAATTCTTCATTATCATCATCATCAGGTCTTTTTTAGTCTCCACTGCAGGAGCACGACTCTCTCTCTGTACTACCAGAGCCATATATTCGCCAGAGTAGCCAGAGGATTTGGCCTACACTGTCCACGGTGGCAAAACGGGTTGGAGAGGTCTCATTATGTTTATTAGCTTTGTTTAGCTTGTGTTTCCTAAGTCACCTTCTACAACAACCACAGGAAGACTTGGAGTAGTCCTATTCTATTCTGCCTGAAACGACACGGCGTTTAATTCTTACTCACCAAGTATACCTACCTATAATGAACCTATATTACCTACCTTTCAAAGGTTTGCTAGTTGTGTAGCTATTTGTGTGCTGCCATCTCTGTGAGCAGGCGATACTAATAATTTGTCTACAAGTGTCTGTCTGTCTGTCAAGTGTCATTTACGGGCTTTCCAATAGTTTGTATGACGTTGGGTACTGTTATGTTAGTAATTATATGATCTTTGCCGTCGTCTATGTACGCTTGTACGTCAATCATACTGAACCACTTTCCCTAATGATCTTCTGCCCATAGTAATCAGATCATACAACAGATCAATATGTATCAATCCTTACTTCATATTTACGTAAACATTGATTCATGAAAAATTGCACAAAATTATGAACTGAACTACCTCTTAAAATACCGTTACCATCACCTCTTATATATGTTATTACTCGTAAAGGGACTTAGTTACGAACACGATGTATTTTATTTCTATACATTGCAAACGTCTTTATGTTGAAAATGTGTGCTTAGGAAGTTTAGTTTGTTATTGGTTTCTGGTCGAACAAGCTGTCTAGTGTGTACAGTTGACATTTCTGGGCCAGCACACTGCATAATTTAGTGTTTGAAGACTGTCAAACAATGTTTTGTATGTAACTACAAAACATAGATGTGGAACAACCGTGAGCTATATGTATAAGACATACTCGTAGTTGTTCCACAGCTATCACAGTTTTGGGGTTATTATTATAAGGAGTTGTATCATAGACTGAACTTATTTGTTGATTTATATTTCTGTTTTATTTAGTTTAGTTTTGCTTTAACGAGGAAATTTTATGGCCAAGCAGTTCGTAGATATTTGTGATTCGTTTGAGAAATATTAAAAAGATTATCATTTTCAGTTTGGTTAGAAAGATTAATGAAAGTAATGGATTATCAGATTGCAATATTATGTTGACAAACTAAGTAAAAGGATGGAAGATAACGAAAACTAAACTGAAGTCTAAAAATGTCAAAGCTATTATGAAAGCAAGTTTCCAAACAAATCTTCGTAAACTAGATCTTATTCTGGGCAGAATTGCGCCAAACTCCGACCTATGATCCGCTTTTTAATATTCATAGAGTCATTTTCAATAATCGCACTCCACTTTCAAAAGTCGGGTAACCTGAATAGCAATCCTAAAATTGAGTAATGTTGCAAAATAATTCTAAAAGACTAGATCAACTGATTGGTTTCGAAAAGTACACTATCATTAGAATGAAACAGTATTGTGAGATCAGTCATCATGGTACAATACTTACCTAGGCTAACTCAGTTGTGTGATTCTTTTATTTCCAGTAGTTCAATTTCCTAGTTCAATGAACTACTAAGATTTGTCCCGTTAGTTCAATTGACTGAACTAGTGAAACTTTTTAAACAACTGAGACATTTTTTCTCGATCGTGTACCAGTTGAAATCGTCAAAAGTTGTCACGACTTTTCTTGTGTCACATTGAAACTGTTAAATATTAGGCACCCTAAAAGTCACAGTCATACTGTGTTCAATGTTCATCCATTTATTTATTATTATTTCTCTAAAAGAGTCAGCAATGTTGAATTCTACTCTTCTAAATTCTACTCTTCGCTCAATCATATGTGATTCATGTGCATTAGCTTTTAAGGTTTCGTACCTAAAGGGCGCCAACGGGACCCTTTTACTGAGACTCCGCTGTCAGTCCGTCTGTCACAGGGCTCTATCTCTTGAATAGCGAGACACTTGAATTTTTTACCGAATATATATATATAAATATATATTACTGTGGCCCCTATAACAAATACAAACAATAAAATTTAAAATTTAAGGCGGTCGTCATACAAAAAACGTGTTTTTTTGCGTTTTAAAACAATGTACGGAAGACCTCCGTCAAAAAACCGTCTCGTGCGAGTCCGACTCGCACTTGACCGGTTTTTTAATGTTTATCTGTTATGTTGTTAATTATCTAACAGCGCCAGCGACGTGGAATGGTTTTGGTCTACTTCTCGTTACATCATCTCGAGTCAATGTCATTACTCCGTGTAACTGTCTCGTTATGATAGCCAGAGAAATGGCTCACACTTTAGACAGCTAATAATTTTTTTGGTAAATTTTATTTTACCCTTTTTGTTTTGGGAAATACATGCGATAGTATCTTTTTTTCATTCTTCCAATCATTTGGCAATTCAGAGCTATTTGCGATTTTAGGGTTATGTAGAAAATTACTAGTGATTCTGTGAGCTGGAGACCTCGCAAGTCGGTCTGTAGAGTAGAAATGTGACCTGTAGAGGAGAACAGTCGGATATCCGGACATCCGAATAAACGAAAAAGAGGCTTCACCTCTAGGTCTGCTTGAATTTAAATTTGAATTTGTATGATTGTTTTTGTCAAATCAGTTTTTTTTAATGTCGGAGCTATTTTTGTCAAAAAGATCCACACTTGTCGCCGAGATTGTTTATTCTTACTAGTTATTTACACATTTGCTACTACAGTTCCAAAAAAAATTCGTGCATTTTTTCGCATTAATTGTTTAGTTGAAAACAAAACAAGCGTCTGCACAAATCTACATGTAGTTTAATTGTCAATTTCCATAGAAGTTTGTGCACCTGGGTTCGTTTTAAGTAAAATCTGAAGTGTGCGTTCCAAAAGACGTATCACAAAGTATCTAACGGTTGCATGATTGTTGCCAATCGCCGGAGCGTGCGATTGCGGTAACGCCATACAAGTGTCAAGTTTGTTTGGCCTAACCGGTGGTGATTACGGGTTATTACCTGTTACTGATTGTCTACTGTTACCTTTTGTGAGACCTGATATGGTTTACCTTAGGCCATGATAAGAGTGTTTTTCTCAATATTTCTCTGACGTGGTGCCATATTCATTTCTAAAACATCCGTTCTTGTATGTGTCAAGTTTGTTTGGCCTAACCGGTGATTACGGATAACCAATAACAGGTTGTCTACCACTCACCTTTTGTGAGACCCGATATGGTTCACCCTAGGTCGTCATGCAAGTGTATTCCCTTAATATTATTGAGTTTTTGGGCGTTTTTGTCTAGTACGACACTGATGTGAGCAGGCGCAATTTGCCTTTTGTTAACACAGGTTAGTTACAGCAACTAAATGTAAAGACTTAAAACTCAACTAGGAACAAAAAAATTGATAAATAATATATAGGTATATAAGTTCCATAACAGAAACAAAAAACACCCTTCAAGCTTAATTCATATCTTGAGTTATTTTTAAAAAGATAAACAGATTTTTATTTTTCTTTAAGAAATAAGTCATTAATATAACATCGTTCATCAAACTACAGGCAGTTAAATGATGTTGCATAATCACACTTTAATTTAATCGGCTAGGTGTCAATTCATCGACAGACTGACGAATGTAGACTCATTAGTGTTACATTTAGTGAGAGATGTTATGACATATGAGGTAACATAATGAGCAATTGTTCTATGACAACCTCGAAAAAAATCTCAGAATCTGTTTTTATCATTAGCATGATGAAAAGGTATGTTATAGGTATAGCAGGATACCTACTAATAAGTCTGCTTGATATGCCAAAATATGAAATCATAATCTCGGTTTATTCAGTCTGTTTAGATCCAACCAGGTTATTTGTACTTGAACCTTGATACAAAGCAAATAAGAATATTTAAAAATGTTCCATCTGCCATCTAGACGCAAATCAGATGCTTTTTGACAGCCTAAAATAGCTAACGCCCGTCAAGCGGTAGCTGCTTACACACACGAAAAATATATGTGTTCTTGTCACCTGTGCTAGCCGTGTGTTAGGCGTGTGGTCCCGCAGAATAGAATAGGACCACTTCAAGTCTCCTTGTAGATGTGGTAGAAGGCGACTAAGGAAACACAAGCTAAACAAAGCTTTTAAACGTCAATGAGACCTCTTCAACCAGCATGGAGAGTGTAGGCCAAATCCTTTGAAAGCTGCTCCATCTCTAGCAATATATGGTAGCACAGAGAGGCGCGTGCTAACGACCTAACGATGATGAAGTCACCTATTCCTTACGGGTAAAACTCTACGTAAAGGGCACTGAAAATGCGTAGTAATAAAAAAATTACTAAATAACCTTTTGTAGGAACCAAAACCTTTTATAATCCACCATTCCTATCTACCCATATAATACCCGTTTCAGATGTATATACGAGTATGCTTTTTAAACCCCTTTAAAATATTCAATGCGAGAGTAGAACTTTTATTTCAGTGAAATTAGTTCTCATTTTGGAACTGAAAAAAGGGTTGAGTGAAAACTATTTGTGTAGACAACTTTAGGTCTGGTGCTAACGGGTTTAACCCTTTTTATTGCGCAAAGGTCTTTGATCACAGAATTACCTCAGAGTTAACCCTGTGATGGTAATTTTGTGTTTAACATCAAAACAGAATTATATAATTAGAATTTCTCTATTTACTTCTACCAGAAAATGCGTTTGTTGTTAGTACTATACCTAAAGATGTTTTTAAAAAACCTGTGTTATCATATTGAATATAGTATTGGTTCCACAGTTATATTTTAAAGTTGACTATATTTTGACTTCATTAACCTTTCATTTCTAATCTTCTTTATCTTAGCGCATTACCGGTTGCACCCTCAGCAGGCTGTGCTGTATCGGAGCCTGGGGAGCGCTTTCCCGCTTTTTCTTCTCCAAATATAATATGCAGGGCAATGGTCACCCAAGGATGCTAAAAACCATGCGACATCGAGAAGTAGCTGGAAGCCCGGACGAATGCAGTTGTAGCACGAGATTAGTCCTTTAGTCGCCTCTTACGACATCTACAGATAGAGTAGTCCTATTCTAGGCCGGAACCCACACGGTCAATTCTTTAACCTTTTATTTTAAATGTTTTCTAATATTTCAATTGTTCCAAAGTACTCGAAGCATTTTAGAGAGAAAATCAGCTATCTGATCTATACTCCACAACCCTTATCCTAATACTCTTATCATCAAGTCCGCTATTTGTTAAAAGTATTTTTACTTTGAAACAATAGTGTGTTAAATAAATAAGTAACATATTTGAACCCATATTAATTCTTCTGAAAGCCTTTGCAAGAGGGTGTAAATATTTAGAATATGCAAAGCATCCCTCATCCGTTCAGTTAAGTTAGCCGACAGCCCGTTTAATGCATATTGTAGTAGCTATGATTGACGAACACATTCGCCTATTCTCGGAAGAGCTTTGAATATGATATGCGAGAGTTTAAAATGATTTTAAGTATGATCAAATAAAAGAAACCTTCGAGCTTTTTCTTCAAAAAAACTTCACGCAGTTAACATAAGCGCGGGCGTTGTTAAGATATTATAATAAGTTTTAAAAAAATCGTATTTACGTTAGTATTATTTATTCTGTGGTACAGCCTAAGTTTTATCCGACTCTAACTTTGAGTAACTTGACTAACTTTATGAAAGATAATGAACTGTGTTCCCTTTACAAGTAAAACTCTTGGAAACATTGTTTTATAATTGGCTATAAGTACATAAAATTAATAATTGTTTGGATTTCAGAGCAGTTCGGCTTCAATCTGGCCAAATTGTAATTCAATTTAATTGAAACTTAGGGAACTAGAACAATGGGACAGATCTTTCAATGAAAGTTTAACAATATTTATGTAGATACTTATCAATATAACAATAACGGTGCCTATTGTATCTAATTTTCAGCATTTAGTTCATCACATCAGCCACAGGAAATCCACTGCTGGACATAGGCGTCCTCCAAGGATGGACGACCTGCATCCAGCGGTTTCCTGCAACCTTGCTTAGGCCGTCCGACCACCCAGCAGGTAGACGTCCTACTTACGCGCTTACCGGTACTTGGCTGCCATGCGAGAACCTTTCCGCCCCATCGGCCATCGGTTCTTTGCGCTATGTGCCCGCCCACTGCCACTTCAATGAGCTAATCTGCTATGCTTTGTCTGTAACCTGTGTGTATTAGTCCTTTTACGATTCTCTTCATTTCTGACTCGATCATATATCTTTAGATAAACACCTATCGTCTTCATAGCCCGTTAAGTGACCTTAAGCCTCCGTTAGAGACCCATAGTAAGGGACCACGTTTCAAAGCCATAAGTCATTACTGGAAACACTGATAACACAGCATTAAGTTACTTGGACTAAATTAGATACTTGGAGTAGCATCTGCCCGGGGGTCGAAATATGTTGGGTTTAGCGAGCGACCACGCGAACCGGACAATGATGAATAGGCACCATGGAGTTCGAACCCCACACTATCACTCGCCATCTTTGTGAGTGAGTGGTGTGGGTTGGCAATTTCTCTATGTAAAAATTGTTCTTGTATGTTGCTTGATAAGCAATAATCTTTTATTAATTAATGCATACTGGCAGTTAAAGGGTCATTGCATACGGAAATTAACGCGAACCATGCCTTTTTAGGGTTCCGTACCCAAACGGTGCAAACGGGACCCTATTAATGAGACTCCGCTGTCTGTCCGGCTGTCTGTCTGTTCGTCTGTCACAGGGCTCTATCTCTTGAATCGTAATAGCTAGACACTTGAAATTTTCACCGATTATGTATTACTGTGGCCGCAATAACAACAAATACTAAAAATAAAAAAAGTTAAAAATAAAAGGGGGTCGCTAGACAAAAAAAAGTATTTTTTCAGCGTTTTTAACTAGATCTTGAAAATGGCAATAACTAGATACTTGAAATTTTCACCAATTATGTATTACTATGACCACAATAACAACAAATACTAAAAATAAAATAAAGTTAAAAATCAAAGGGGGTCGTCATACAAGAAACGAGATTCTTCAGCGTTTTAAAACATTTTACGGTGGTACGGAACTCTTCATGTACGAGTCCGACTCGCAATTGCCCATTTATTTATTTATTTTCACTGACATGAAACAGCGATGGTAGCAATAAACTTTTGAGCGATAGGCAGACTAAGCCTGGTAATGTCAATACACGATTTACCGTGTTGTGTGTATAAAGTATAAACTATCATATCATGCATTTTAGCAAGCAATTAATACCTACATAGGTAGCAATATTTTAACCTACATTTTAACTATCTGTATAAGCAACTTTACGATTAGGTAATCCGTGTCATTATGTCAATCGAACAGTGATCTTAACGTTTAGTTCTGCACTTGCGCCTAGGAAGCGGCGTAAACTTAGCTGTAAGTAACGATTTCACGTCAACATTTGTGCAAAACAAAACAAAGTGACTATTATTAAGAGATATTATAAATATCCTATGATAATAAAAATATTTTGAATTGAATTGAATTGAATTGAATAGGTGAAATCAATAAATTTCATGTAAAGATATCACTCGACAGGATTGGTTATATTATCTTCAGAGTTCCTTCCACCTAGCTAGCATCCCTTTAAGTATTCTATAGGCGCAAGTATGCGGGTAAGGGAGAACCGTATATATTTGCGCCTTTTGCGAAGCGTAGTCCATTTTTTTATTACTTAAGGCCCCGCCAGTTCAGAACCAAGAAAACTGCGAGTGTTTTTAAAAAAATCAGTGTATTTAAACTACTACAGTTTATTCCTCAAAAAATTTACATTATATTTTAAGGATTTTATAAAGACTCCTACAATAGCCAAAACACGATTAAGCATTTTTGGCTTGATAGAAAAAAATCACAAACATACCTTTAGTTTGCCTAAATTTGCCTTTATAATACACATTACTATTTTATACAATCACCTTTTTATATGAAAATTATACCAAAAAATGTATTGTCTAAATATCTATCCGTTTTGGCTACAGAAAAAATTACAAATATAATACAAAAAAATAAATAAATAAAACACAGTGAAATATTCGCCGAGAGCGAAGAAATGCTCGGAGCAGTGCTCGACGATATTTCGCAATTTTTTTTTTGTGTTATATTTATAATATTTTTTGTAGCCAAAACGGATAGATATTTAGATAATACATTTTTTGGTATAATTTTCAAATAAAAAAGTGATTGTTTAAAATAGTAATATGTATTATAAAGGCAAATTTAGGCAAATTAGAAGTATGTTTGTGATTTTTTTTTTATCGAGCCAAAAATGCTCAATCCTGTTTTGGGTATTGTGGGTGTATTCTACAGACGTAGAACATCCTTAAGATTTTTATGTAGTTTTTTTGAGGAATAAACTGTAGTAGTTTAATAACAGTGATTTTTCAAAAACACGCACAGTTTTGCTAATTGTGAACCCACGTCGCCTTAAGTATTTATATGTAGTTTAGTTTTATCTAGTTTAGTCAGCATCCCTTTAGCTCAACTCGTTATTTGTGTGGTTATCCCATACATTGTGTGATGTTATCAATATTCTAAATTCCTCCATGTGCATCTAGTCTCTATGTGCGGCAGTGCAGCTTTTGCTTTTACTGCATCTTTACCTTTGAAAAGCAATGTGTCGAGAAAGCACTGACCTCAATTTCACTGTTATATCGTTGCGTCTTTTTTTCAAACCTTATTTGGTTTTTCTCAAAAATTACAGTTTTTTATTAGGATTACAACATTTTCAGCCACAAATCTTTTCAATGAAAGTGACAGGTTTGAGTTATGTAAAAGTAGGCAGTAGTGGCGTTAGGGTAGGGCGCGGTTGGGCGACCGCCCAGGGCGCCAGAAAGGGGCGACAGGGGGCGTTTTTGGGCAAGGTAATAATAAATATATAAATAGCGGCTGGTTAATGGCGGCAACTACCCCCTCCCCACTCTCTTATTTCGTTTAAAATGGGGCGGCAAGGCAAATTTGACGAATCCTATATATAGTTCGAGTCTGAATTGCAGTTTGGGGGGGGAGGAAAATCTTGCCCGGGGCGCTGGTAGAGCTAAAACCGGCACTGAAAGTAGGAGTAACATAACATTATAGATTTGTTTTCGATATGCAAGTCATTCGTGCATAGAGTAATGACATGCAACATAAAAGCGTCTACTCGCTGAACACTTTTCTGTTCCTTTTGTTTTTTATTTATTACCGGTTTAATTGCACTTAATTTGACATGTGGTCTGTATAACACATATTTTTTTAACCTTATTAACACACATTAAGATTTATTTTCTACTTCATACTTATTTTTATTGATTATAGAAACATATGTTTTAAAAAGTAATTCCAAATAATTGTTGAGCAAAGCAAATAAAAAACTTTAAAAGAATATCTGTGCCAAGTTGTATTATTTTGCTATCACTACTTATTATTAATTATTTTATTATGATCTAATGTTCATTTGGTATATTTCGTGTTAGACTTCTCTAGGTCAGTTCACTGCCTAATCATTACGTCGTTATTTATAATCTGTGTATCCCACATGGGTGTTTATCTATATATGTATTTATCATAAAATATAGTATCGTTAAGTTAGTATCCCATAACACAAGTTTAAAACTTACTTTGGGGCTAGCTCAATCAGTGTGATTTGTCCCTATATATTTATATTTATATAAATGAATGTTACATAAAAAGACATAAAAACAAAAATTATCGTCGATAGGTATAGGTATAGGTAAGTATGGTAGGTTATGAACTGTAAACTGATTGAACAATTAATTAATTATTACTCATACATACATAATTTTAATCAACTACGGTTCACATACACCTATCATACTAAATAAAACAATAAAATTTGTATCACAATTTCGTAAATATTTAACTTCCTTGAGGCAGAACAAAAAGTAAGCAAACTATAGAGCCTAAATATTTTTTCTTGTTTCAAAGTAAAAGCAGCATCTACCGTAGCGCGCCGTTAGCAAAGACATCAAAGTTAATTTACGTTAAACGTAAAACGGGTCTTCTTTAAATTCCGAAGTAGTTTTTGCTGAAGCCAATCAATCTTGAAACTTTTTACGGCCATGGCGGCCCAGAAGAAGGTTCACATAATTAGCTTGAGCCCAGTAAAAAGTAGAATAAAGTTTAATAGTTTATTTGTAAAAAAACATAAACGTGCTGTTTAATGATGAGGCACTTTTAGATATTATCAATTCGATGGAGCCTTTTACATTTTGTTTTAATTCAAATTACGATGCTTAAGCATGGTGAAGTTGCTACTGTGTCTACCATATAAGCGCAAATTCTAAGTGTGTCCTAATCAAGTAACAAATCCTGTCTAAGTTGAGAATGAGGAGTGACTTGTTCCACATTTTGTTTTTCGCCCAATCTATTAACTCTCCATTGTACTTGGCTTCATAATTCCATATACGTTTCACTAATAAAGGTGGACTTTGATATAAGTAATAAAGTAAATAAACCAGTTAATTGCGAGTTGGACTCGTACATGAAAGGTTCCGTACCTCCGTACAATGTTTTATAACGCTGTCCCTTATTTTTTGTATTTGTTGTTATATTGCGATTGCGTATTACTATGGTACGCAATCGGTGAAAATTTCAAGTGTCTAGTTATTAAGGTTCAATAGATAGAGCCCTGTAACAGACGGACAGACAGCAGAGTCTCAGTAATAGAGTCCCGTTGACACACTTTGGGTATGGAACCTTAACAAGGTTAAGTGAATTAGATACACCGGACCTGTATAATATATCTGACGACTTTTTATCATTTGACCTGAACTACACTAAACTTTGAGCTGGTACCCGATCTACTCTCTTAATAAATTTATTAGCAATATTAGCATTTCCAAATTACCACTCAGTATGGCTATTTATTTTATTTATTTATTTAACTTTATTACAAAAAATTTTATAGGCGGACATAAGGCCTAGGGCCTTTTCTACCAGTCAACCTACAGGTGGTGCTGATAAAAGCAAATTTTGGACGATTAGGTAGTACATTCAAATTACTATTTCACCATAATTAAACATTTACTTAAGACATATATCCATATATATAATTTCTTATACATTCATAGACCTACATATAAAATACACAAATATTACCATTTGGAAGCGGAAGAAACCTAAGTATACCAATACGTACCTAATTTCAATGGCAGTGTCATATTCCATTGGCGGTATGACTGAAAGTGAACTCAAAGTGGACTACCGTTAGGCAGCTTAGTGAACAAGGGTGAACGAACTATAGACGCGGCGTTTCCAAGTTATTTGCGGAAAAAATGATAATTACATATCGCTCTGTCGCGTTTACTCCGTTCAAATGATAATTTTGAACCGTAAGTCTAGATTCACAGTATGCGAGTTAAGTATATATTATATGATTGTTGAGCATTGTTTTAGAGGATTACTTTATTATAATAATTGATGGGTTACCCATCATGTATAGTCAGCCCCCCCTGAGTAGTCAGCTCAGGTCAAACGGGTTTTAATGTCATTTAATTCGAGTAACAAATCACACTAATTGAGCTATCCCCAAACTTGTATTTATTTTCAATAAATTTATATATCGAATCATTAGTTCATGATTGGTTTGTTAAGTAAAAAAATACACTTTGCTTTAGTAATTGGGTAGATGACTGAGTCAAAAATAAATTATTTAGTACTGTTAAGAGAATAAAACGTCACAAAATGGTGTTACTTGCCATTAATCATATCCATTTTCAACATGATTTTAGAAAATATTAATGCAGAAAAACTGATATTAAGAGCACTATTTGACTTTAAAAATCTATGATGTCACGGTTTTGTATTTCATACAAATCCCATAGAAAATGATTGTTTTGACGTTTAGAAAAAAGTGTCTGATTTAACTTGTTTTCATCTAGCGGATTCAATCACACGTAGTGGCAATACTCCTAACTGATGGCGTATTTTTGGGCAGCTGTCACGGGAAGAGAATACCTTGTTTTATTATACCATGGTTAAACGTATCAATTTCTGGTCAAAGACATTTATTCTCATAAAAGAATCTACAAAATTTACTTATAATGAGAACTTACTAATTTACATTTAGTGGACGCGTACAAATTGTCGGTAGATAAATAATAAATGAATTGGTTCCGTGCTGGCTGTGCGCGCGGAACTAGTTTGTCATAATCATATCTGTATCTTCGATGCACAATAATAATTATGCCAATGTTTGTTATTATTAATTTGTTAATATACCTATAAGGTATAAAATGATACGACCAATTAATCATTATAATACCACTAGTTTGTTATCAGAAACAAAGGTTTTTATCACCACATGATCACTCACCATTATACTTACTAAAACAACTCGCCCAATCTGAAAAACGTTCATGTAACGTTACGTCCATACAAGGTTTAACTTGCTGAACTCTGCTTAGCTGCATTTCATTAATTTTACTTGCAAACTTCCATTTAAGTAGTCTTTAGCTAATTTTATTTTATTACGCGCCACTTCCAGCCCGAACAGAGTTCTATTAAAATTAATTTATTCCCATTTCAAATAAAACGAAGCGAAATTACACTGTTTGAAGAGGAATTATGTTCAAACATTTATGTTCATTTTGTATTTACTCGGAAAACGTGTGATCAATATTAATTATTGGCTATTGAGCAGCGAAAATATTAGAAAATAACTAGTAACGTTCAGTCAATATAGTCAAACAATAATTATAAAATAAAGGACTACATTGAATCTTGTAGCTATAGGTGCGCTTTCAATAAAGCAGACCGAAAAATTAAAGTATTTTTTTCTTCTTTTCGTTTGATCCAGCAGATATGCTTTTGATCTCAGTTATGTATATCCTTTTTCATAATTCTCATATGATTTGGACTGAAAATGGACATGGATAGATTATAATCCACGAGAGAGCCCACGCACGTCCCGAGACAAGCAAGGGCAAGCGGAAAGTAGGCCGTCTCAAGCAGACTGGACTTGGTGGGGTACTGTGGCAGTGGAGGTGAAGACAATTGGGCTAACTTGGCTCGAAGTAAAGCGCGTATCCAAAGACTTATCGCGATGGCGAAAGACTGTTGAAGCCACTACGCTGCCTGGGGGCTTTTCATGTTTTTTCATAGGATTATTCAAGGATATGAAATCCTCAGAATATTTTTGTTCATTATTAGCAATGAACAAAAAATATTCTGAGGAATCAGTAAAAACTCTGATATGAAAAGTATAAAATCACAAATATTGGACTTTCTTAAAAAGCTTCATATTTTGTATGATTTGAGCTTGTTAACAAAGACGTCACCCTTGGTTGGATTAGGAAGTAAGTAAGCGTCTGCTGATGGGTTTATATAACCTTAAAAAACTAGTGGTTCTGTGAGAACAGTAAACCTCCTGAGCTCTTATAACCATGTAATAACCGTCACTTTTCCCTTTCCCCTAGCTTAGTATAGTAATTTCAGTAAAATCCGTCCATATATAACGCTATAGCACACATCCCCCTCCACTCCCCCTTTAAGAAATTGTTTTGTTAAATGTAGTAGAGTGTGCCTCTCAAAGACTCAAATCTTTCAATAAATAACACTACAGCAAATTTCCCCCATTTTCCCCCTATTTCTACCTTAATCAAAAATCGTGATCGACTAAGAAATTCAAATAAATTAAGGAACTTGCAGCGTGCCAATTTTTGTCAAAATCGGTTGTAAAAAGCAACCTGTAGGCGAGAACGGACAGACGAACGAAAGTATTTTTGGCCCATCTCGTAACTAAGATGCTTCGCTCGCTTTCAATCAATCAATCAAAAATTATGAACAGGGGTCTCTCCTTATAGTATATGTGATCTTGAATGGAATGTAACCGCACCCTAACAGAATCTAGATTGTCCACCAAGCTCTGTTGTGCTCGTGACAGACTTAACGCCGACCCACATTTCAAATTTGTTGACTTTACCTTATTCATAACGTAGACGGAAGTGGGGAAATGGGCTGGTGACCGCACCAAGACCAGTGATGTCACCGCCATATTTGACACTACCACTTTTTAAAATACCTCGGCGACAGCGGCGCCGAAATTCTCGGACTCATTACTTATAAGAAAATACCTCTATAAATAAAAGTACAAACCAAATGATTTGTGGTTGATACTGTACATACCGTCGTCTTTTTGGTGACACTGTTCATAAAATTATATGCTGGACATTTTTTATCGTAGGTATAATAATAATTTAAGATCAATTATTATAATAAAATATCTATTTGTACATATTTGGTCAAGGACGATCTAAATACTCCATGTTTTTGGTCGTCACCAGAATTAAACGAGAATTAAAAAGATAGTGATTTAAATAGACATTACAAAATTAGCAACAAAAATGTTAAATCTCTGTCTTTTACTTTTCACTGCTTGAATCTTTTCCCAATAAAGGGAGGATTGGTCTAAAATCATCATCAGATGAAAAGACTTGGCGAAAATAGGAAAAGTAAAAAAAAATATAGTGAATATTGAGATCTGAGTTTTAAAAACCACCTGGGATTTTGTAACTACTGAAATTGTAAATATTAACCGCCGTATACATAAAACAATATGCTCTCTTAATTCAGTCATATAGTGAGCAACCTACAACTTTATAGAGGGCAGATTTATAATAAAATTGACAGAGAAATCAGTGCTCCTAAAATTAATAGGATTATACTATAAAACTGATAAGGGACTGCAGGTTATTTTTATACAAGGGTAAAATGCGCTCTGGCAACCGAGAACCGAACTTGACGAATGCCTGAGGCACAGTTTTACAAGAGCTCCTACAAACTTGGCTTCGGGGAATGCTAAGTACAAAACAAACTGAAGACACAGTAACTTTTAGCGAACCTACTCTATTATTCATATTGTGAGGAGTCGGTCTTCTGTAACTGTTATTTGGCGTAGATCCAACGATATTTGGAAACACTATGAAACACTTATCATAGAATTGCAAATGTAAACACTGATTCATAATGAAGAGTTAAATAGAATACTAGTGATATATCTCAGAGTGAACTAAACTACAGCTTAGCCTTGGTCATTAAATGAATTGAAATGAAGACTTATGTTAAAGAATGAGTCAACATTGCAGCCCAACGTTTCAGGTATGAATTTGAAGAATTGATATGAATCTAAACTTTAGAGCAGACTAAAGCAACAAGCGTTTTTTTTTAACACAAAGGTAAGCTTTTCTGTTGACTGCATTTAGTAAATATGTAACTTGATGATAAAATAGATGTAAAACTTTTTTGGGTACGTATATTATAGGTTGTTAACCAAATGCTGCACTTGTCAAAAGAAAGGTAGAAATAATAGATAATTGAGAAACAGAAGAAATACATTTAGAACATTTTTCTTGAACTTTAAAAGGTATTCTTACACTCAGTATTGATCCACCATCCAAACTGGTGTGGCAGAAATGAAAAATGTTAATAGGCGATACGGCTAGCAACCCATCACTATTTTGATTGCTTTTTCCACCTTGTCGCTTTCACCCTCTATCACACTAAAAGTGGCCAAAGTAGAGCCAAATACTCTGACTGCCCCATTAGGGATAAATACATGATATTATGTATGTATGTAGACATATACACTGAATTCCTCGTAACCCGGGCGTCGAGGCATGACAATAATAATACAACCTCCCGGTTGTATCCTTACTGTTATGCTTCGGAGCTCGGAACATGCTAAGATGGGAGAGATAAACTGTGTAGAACATTCGATAAAATGTCTTACCGTTTTTCGCTTTTAGCCTTACCTAACAGCCCCTGTAGTATGGCACCGGTGTTTATCGAGCGCTGTCACTATCGCTATCTCGGTCTAGGTGATAATAACGAGCGGGATGACGCTAAGCCGTCGCGCGATATGAAATTTATCTGGGTTTATCCACGGTGCCGTACTACGGGCACTAGTCATGTGTTTAAAATTTTGTTTTTATTGTGTATAACCCATTGATAGACGTCTTGCATATGATCTTGAGTAATTTTTTTTTGGTAGCCTATTGTATCCCATTGTTGGGCAAAGGCGTCCCCTCCAGCCTTCCATACATCTCTGTTAGTGGCTACAGTTCTCCAGTCCTTCCTATAAGCCGTTATTTCGTCTGCCCATCGTATTCTAGGGCGGACTCTTGTTCGTGGTCAGTCTGCAGGGACCCATTCCGTGGTTATTATTGCCCGCCTATCCGGGTGCATCCTGCAGTCAAATATACGTACATAAATATATTTTTTCAAAACACTCGAGAAATGCTGCTCCGAGTCTTCCATGCTGGTCTTAGAGAAAAGAAAACGTAGAATGTACCAGCTGCTTCTGTTCCAGCGCAGATAAAAGCCGAAGAAATGGGCAAGAATCTAAATCATCTTCACAGGAGATGCGGCTAGCAGCCCATCACTATTTCTTACATTTTTCCATCTTTACGCCCGTCATCACGCTGAACTTCTGCAGCCCTAGCCTCTGTCTACCCCGTTAGGATCAAAAACGTTATAACGTATTAGTATCTCGAGTGCAGCACTGGGTCACACGGAAATAATACTAAACTAACAGCAGGTATGTATCTAACTACCATTTCATGAATGATTTTCTCAGTAATAAAAACTAAGCTGGATGGTTCCGATACATAACTATAATGATATAAGAATTTACTAACGATAAAACTAGTGCCTAGACTATATAAGAGTACGTAAGTTTCGTCAGTAAAATATGTCAAATTACGACCACATTAATATAAGTTATACCCATGATTCTATACTACATCGTAAGAACTTATTACTACCAGTTTCAAAATGTCTTGTTAAGCTTTATTGAACACATTATTTGCCTATTAAGCTTCGTTATTATATATTTTAATACGATTAAATATTGAGCTCATCTTATCACGCATTATGTCATAATTTTGGGCTTTTAAATTAAATTACCCGTAATGGGTTCAGTCACATCAAAAGCACATTAAAGACGAAGTACCACTTTGATCGTTGGATCAAAGTGGTAGGTGGTGGGTAAAGACTTGATAGTATTCTTGTACTATAGTATAAGTACACTTCTTCCACTTTTATGCTCTTGTCGATGACTAGGTCATAAATAAATTATTTGATACTGAGAATAAAATGTCACGAAATAGTGTCACTTGTCATTGATCATATCCATTTTCAACATGATTTTAGATAGATCACAGAAAAACTGATATAAGGAGCGCTATTTGACTCGAAAAAATTATAACGTCACGGTTCAAATTTTTATACAAATCCTATAGAAAATGTTTGTTTTGACGTTTATATAAAAGTGTCTGATTTGTCTTCGTGTCATCTAGTGAATTCTTTAAATAAAAAAAGACATAGAGAATGCTTGAGAAGAAAACTCTTTAACAGGGTCAAAGTATACCTACACAACTCTTCTAAGTTGCAGTGTGCAAAATATTATACCTTTAAAGACTGAAAATATTTTGCATTTCAAATACTAAAACTTTACCTACTGGAATACTTGCAAAGGCAGCGGCAGTAAAGCAGTTGTCTTATTGCCTAGGGAGCAATTTCCGGACTGCGACAACAGCATCTATCCACATCTAGAATTGTGCTAAAAAAATCTGAACTGTCTTTATACTTAATCTCAAAGAAATTCAACTTGTATAATTAAAACTAGGCTATTTCAAACTATTTCTTGAAAAATATTTGAGCTTCTATATAAATAAAAAAAATCTATAAATATCAATGCTCGGAACAATAACTAAATTAAAAATATTTGATCAAAATATTATGCCTGCTTTAAATGCGTAAGTAATATAATCATGACGAGGAAATTCGTCAGGGTGATTCGAAGACACGGTAGCACAACTGGAAGTGTACTCACAGTACAGATGTGAAGGGCGTGTGTTCGAATCTCAGTCGTGGCGAAATTCATTATATATTTTTAATTAAGAAAGTTTTAACTCTTTTTCAAAGAGTACTAGACATTTGCACTCATCTTCGAGTTAAATAAAGCGTTTAGAACTTGGAAGATATTTTCTCTATCTGCATACAAAGAGTCTCTAAAGTTCCGAATATGCAAAACATTAGTCTGTATTATTACGTAGAGTTTCAAAGTAAAAAGTTGCTTAGTGGAATACTTTTAGAAGCTGCGGCAGTAATGCAGTTGTCTTATTGGCACGAGAGCAATTTCCGGCTGCGACAACAGAATCTATCTACATCTAGAACTGTATTTGCAGATCTAGAGCACTGCCGTTACGACCTAAGAAAATACGAACGATTTCAAGATTTAAGTTATTTAAAATCTATCTTATACTCGTAAATTACTTTTTGATATATAATAGTATTTTATGCAATAGTTGTATAAGAATGTTAAAAAAATGTGATATGAGCCGAAGGCGAACATCATGAAAAAGACCACCTTCCGGCTCAATCATCAGATCAGCTTCTTGTCATAATAATATTGTATTGTCATCTGATGTCAAAAATTTCATCTCAATTAGAAACCGTGAAGTGGCTCAAAAACTTGCAAAATTTGTAAACAAAACAAAAACAAAAAACAACATTGTTGTTGCTTTTTTTTTTGTAAGGGCAATTTAAATAGAAGTTTGTAAAAATCATTAAAATATGAGCAAAGAGCTTTTGCTTTTCACGACTGAAAACTAACAAATATAATTTTATTATGTTCTGTAATTTATGTCTCGATTTAATATACAATTACGAGTACTAGCGATTTCGAGGAATCCGCTAGTTGCCAACAAGTCGAAACATACTTTTTTTCAAAACGTCAAAACAATTATTTTCTATTAGATTTTTATAAAAAACGCACGGCGTGATGTCTTAGTTTCTTGGAGTCAAATAACGCTCTTAATATAAGTTTTTCTGCATTTATAAATCTTAAATCACATTCAAATGGATATGATGAATGACAAGTATTAATTATATATAGTAGTAATTATTTTGTGACGTTTTATTCTCTTATCATTACAAAATAATTTACTGAATAAAATTTTATATTATTATATATTCAATAATCTAAATTTTCTTAAAAGTCTTGTAGTTAAATTATTTTCAATGTTTTAGACCAACCAGAAATACTATAAATTATGAATTGAATATGATCAACAAAATTTACTTTTAAAAATAACTTTAAAACTTAATCAGCTAATAAACGAAGAGAAAATATTAAGTCTTTCAGACACCAGCAATATATTTAATTCAGACAACGAATTTACAAAATGAACTCTTCTAACAGCGAGTGTCTGTTACAATAAAAGCCAGATTTTTTATTGTTCTCATTTCGGTTCAATCGCAAAGAATGAAACATTGTTGAGAATTTAATAAAGGAAGGGGTTCTGGGAGATTGCGCGCGGATTAGAGATATAAGGCGGTGATGAGATCATGCTATTCAAATGGAAGAAACGACAATAAATATTTCTGCTGTAAATTTTATTACAGTTGTTATTTTATAGCGCTGTTTGTATTTTTATATTAAAATTTGTTTCATTTTTAAACTTAAATTTAGTTAGAAGAAGTAAGTAGGTACATACATACAGAAATATATGTACTTACAGAATTAAAGAATGTGGATTTGTTTTGCATTCAACCATCATTTTTATTTTAATTGTTCAGAACGAAAGCATTGGCCAAGAAAATGGTACTTGCACTTCCAAATTACTTAAAATAAATTTTTATTTATATTACGACACATGGCACGGTGAACCAATGGCCGATGGGGCAAAAAAGTTCTCTAAGGCGACCACGTACTGGCAAGCAGAGCGTAGGACCCACAAGGTGGTCAGGCGACCAGACCAAGGTCTCTGAAAAGCACTGTATGCAGGCCGCTCTAGATCGGTCATTTTGGAAGTCCTTGGGAGAGGCCTATGTCCAGCAGAGAAATTGATGCGGCTGTAAGATTTTACGAAGGATCTTTTATAAACCACAACTTAGTAAATATATACAATATTTACTTTGTTTCTTCCTTGATTTGACGTAACTACAAAGTGAAGTATTCTACGATTCCATCTGACTCGCGCCAACAGTAGTTTGGAATCTAAACCAAAAGTTAAAACTCGGGAGTAGCTAGTTTAAGACGTCAACTTTGTACGTGTGACAGTAAACCCGGGTTCGTATTCAACCGGCATCGTCTAACTTTGAACTTTAAAAGTAATAGGTACGTTGGAATTTACTACTCTGATGTCCTGACGCCTGGTTATTTCTACATACTAAATGGAAATAACAAATTGTTAAGAAAGTACTTAGTAAATAAGCACAGTATACTCTTACTTTTCTAATAAAGAAACATAATGTAACATGGTACGTATCGGGTTATATCTAAGGTAAGTATCTATGTAAAAATAACAAAAATATAATGGTATTAAAATGATTGATTTCATTTAGGAACAAGTAATGATTTTAAAAAGAAATTATAAACAAACTTTTATCTAAAATAATAAACTAAAAGTTTAAAAAGTTCCTCAAAGCCAATCAATTAAGCCGAAACTCGGTAGGGTTATGTTGTTTCATCACGGAGCTGCCATAGCTACCTTCCGGCTTCATAATATTACCAACCCAACTTACATAATATACATAATCGAATAGTGAAAAGTGGGCTTGCAAGATTTGATTACAGTTACACTGACAACGGGACAGGTGTACCTAAATAAAAGCTAATAAAAGTTTAAGAAAATGTGTGTCAAAGGGAATCTATATTGTTAGAAAAACATTACGATATAGATTTTTAATTTTTAACATGTTTTTAATTACGTTCTACGATTCGATACGATGCTAAAAGTAAAATTTCGGAAACAATATGGGGGTTTACAGTACAATAGTTGTTTAACAATCATAATGTAACCTGAGCGCTCGACCAAAATTATTATATTCTCACTGTATATGTTGCAGTCAAAACTCTTAACCAGTCAAAAGTACTATTGTCTAGCAAAATCATTCAAAAGTACTTTTGACTGAACAGGTTGGTCAAAAGTGGTATTAACTGAAAATTATTGGTTATTAGTGCTTTTGACTGCAAATTTGCGGTTAAAAGTAATTTTGACTGACGCTCTTCGTCAAAAGTAGTTTTAGCTGCAATAAAGCATCAGTCAAAAGCACTATTAACTCGCAAGATGTGAATAAAAAAGATATTAATATAAAATATAAAATGTGAAATCGTTTATTACGAAAAATTTGGTATTACTATCAATACAAAGAAGACATACACTTAAAAATTGTCATTAAAATAGGTAATCAGAAAATTCACAGGTTATAAAAACACAGTACCTATTACGTTAATAGCTTTTCGTAAATAATTTTTAACTTTAATTGAAATTTTAAAAAATTACAACATAATTTTTGACTGTATAATGAGAACCTTGTAAATTATATATGTTTTACTTATTACACATTATTTATGCATCGTAAGCAATATACGTGTTTTTTTTAATAACTTTTCAAGGCTATCAGTCTAAGATGACGAATTATTTATTCATGCAACTCAAACTATTATGGCACTTTGAATTACACAGCAAATATTGGCAGGTTCTGTGTTTGTAACTAATTTTTTTATACCACAAACTTCAATGATGTTAAAGCGTTTTAGTCTACTGTACTGTAATGGTGTTTTCTTTTCATCAAATTTCGCGTCTTCCACATCCATTGCAAACTTTTCAAATTTTTCTTTTGTCATCACATTGAATTGACTATCTATCATATCTTCTATCGCTAAAATTCTTTGCAAAAAGCGTTCTTTCTTTTCGTAGTCACTCATTTTTGTTCTAATATCAGCACGTTCTCCACTAATAATAAGTAATATAAAAGTTTATATGTGCATTTGTCGTTATTTTTATCGACCACCTTAACTTTTTAAGAGTTTTGACTGATACAAGAAGTCAAAACCACTTTTGACGGAATCACTAAGTCAAAAGTACTTTAAACCAGCTCCATTGGGCAAAAGTACTTTTAACTGTTATTTTGGTCAAAAGTACTTTTGACTGATTTTGCTAGTCAATAGTACTTTTGACTGGTTAAGAGTTTTGACTGCAACATATATATCGCTCTCAGAATATTGAATAGAGCCTGTTGTCAACGGTTGACGGCCACCGGCGTACTCGACACGAGATCGAAACTACATTGTTTCAGGATATTAACATGATCTACGGACGGAATAGTAATTCAATATTCAGAACCTTTACAATGTCGTTATTGGAATAAATATTATAGAGAAGCCGATGTTAGTTATAAAATAATGTCTTCTTATTAGTCGTATATAATGTCTAAAGGTTTTCATTTCAAAATCCCTTTATATAAATTAATGTGTGTATAACTTATGTTTTTACGTAGTTTTTAATTTTTGAGATAATAGCATATAAAAGTAGTATTCTTGTTGTAATTTTTGTTGGTTGTTGTTCAGTTAGAATTTTTTTGCATTTTCACAAGTTAAGCAATTTTCTGGATTATTTAAGAGTTATATCTAAATATTAAAAAAATGCTATTCCCCGAATATCAGTGACCAAAATACCAAGATATATTTCGGTTACTCTCCAGTTTGTTTGGCTCCTTTTTTCCACTTGCTTTTTGACCAAATTAACATCAAATGGAGAATGAAAACTGGAGAATGACCGACTTCATTCCCTCTTGTTCTTTACTACCTACGCCTATCTATTCTCCTACGATATATTAACAATATTTACCTGGTCTTTACATACATAGATATTATAAGTTTCCTGGAAAGAGTTAAGAGTTTGAATTCTGAGAGAAAATAATGCATAGGTAGTAGAGAAAATAGTGTTGTGTACAAGTAGTACCAAAAGTTAAGAAAGAATAAATAATCTAACACGAAAATTGAAACCTGTATTAATTAAGCTAAAGGCATGGTATAATAAAACAAAGTATTCTCTTCCCGTTCAACGGGTCATGTGATTACCCCAAGAACACGTCATCCGTTGGGAGTGTTGCCACTGAGTGTGATTGAATTACCCGAGCAAAGTATCACGAACTAATCATTCAATATATAAATTTATTAAAAAATAAACAGATGAATTATACGATATACGAAATAGTTAAGTTAGTCAGTATTTCATTTTATTGGTTTTTAAACTATCACGCTTTGAACACATTTTTGATATATATATAACGTCTAACAAAATATACTGAAACTATTTTAAGGGTGGACTCAGTCCTTGATACTGAACAACATTCCCCAACGAAATATGAAAAATAATTTTTGGCTTTCCCTACAAACTCGGATCAGCTGATCGGTCAACTTGTATTCCCATACAAGTTGACCGATCAGCTGATCCGAGTTTGTAGGGAAAAAAAATATTTTTCGTATTTCGATATATGTTTCTTGGGGAAAGTTGTTCAGTATCATGGACTGAATGCATCTTTAAAATAGTTTTAGTATATTTTGTTAGACCCTGTATATATAACGGGACTTAGCACGAACCTTTTTTATTGTTTTATCTAATGTTTCGAAAAAGAGTTACATATTTCGTGGTCGCAGACTGACTGGAGAGCAGCGGTGTCGTCTTGTTGATGGTGAACGCAGATTTTTTGATAATAACACTACCCACATTTTATAATGTCATTAGTGTCACTACCCACATTGTCTTTATATTTACGTATTAACCCCGATACACACTACACTAACTGTATCTGTCTGTTTGTTCGACACTGACTTACGCGTTTTTACTTTTGCAATCACTGGGTTACATGCAGATGATAATTTAAATAATAAAGATGTAACTCTTTTTCGAAACGTTAGACAAAACAATAAAAAAGGTTTGTGCTAAGTCCCGTTATATATATATATAAATCATATATTTCATTTTATATTCATTAACTACATAATTGAGTAAGTCATTAAAATTACTGAAAAGAACAAACATTGGTGATATGTTTCGTGATATTTGTGACGTAGTTTTGCGCTATCGCGAGAAGAGAATGCCTTGTTTGATTTCATTTTTCAAACACAAGAAGTAGATATGAACATACTTGTAAAAATAAACATGGAAAAGATTTTAATGCTAATGAACATTGATGATGCTACGTTTCTGTTCTGATGTCAGAAAGAAATGGATCCGTGCAATATTTATCATTTCTCGCAAAGAGTGGATATGAAATATTAATTGCTTTTATGAATTTCATTTTTGTGTTGCTAACAGTATCCTCGTGGTTGATGAGACAGATACTTACCTGAAAACAAAAAAATTAAAAATTAGCAATCATAAAATTACTATTTTGCATAATGATTACAAATATGATAAATGATCCTGTTCTATGCGTTTATTTAGGTGTTTATCAAGCTATCCATATGCTAAACTTAATCTTTAATCTATTCGAGCAACAAACATTAAATAATCTAAACTTTCACAAAACAAATATTACTTAGGAATTAGGATAAGTAAAATAATCTCTTAGTATGTCTTTAAATAAATCATAGTGTATAAATAGCTTGTTTTTTTGTGAAAACAGTTACAATGTAAATAAATAAAAATTATATTAACATACAAACTGAATAAAAAAGAAAAACAACTGCCTACATATAAAAATTTTTTTCATCTCATCTATTCGAAAAACGATGATTTTATTCCAAATATTTGGGGCTAAAGCAACTGGTAATTTTCTAGACACTGAAAAGTAAAAAGTAAATTCCCTAGGCGTTAAAACACCATTTGAAAACCGAACACGAATGTAGAATCAAAAATAATATTGGCAGTCAGCTAAAAAAAAGAATAATTTAGTTTTAAAATTATAAAATAGAGGCAAGGGCGTCGTAATTTTTTAAAATTGGAATACTACACGTTTTACGTGGATGACTGTAAATCAAAATGTTTTGGTTCTCTTGCTTCAAAACAATAATTTATTAAAAACCAATAAAAACGCGCAATTTTTGTCTTTGATTTAAATAGTAACTTTATTATGAAACTATTAGGTTATTTTTACAACTACATATTTTAAATGTGACTAATTTCTTGATGAGGCCGATAGTAAATATGAAGTTTACGTATAATATACATATTTAAATGTATAACGAATTAACACACAAGGAAAAAGTAATGAAACGATTTTAATGACTGGAAAATGTATAAGATGTGGTGGTCCTAGAAAAATATTTTCAAAGTACTTCTTCAGTGAAAACGCCACCAAATAAAGGTTAGTAACTGTCTGTTAAACTCTGACTAGCTATATGTAGGTATTCTACTTTCGTTATAGGTATATATTTGCTTTTTCTCATAGATGGAGATGAAAAGAAGAATGTGCTACACGGTGTACGGTAATAGTTTTATCTCGGGCGATATACCTACTTGAATCCCTCGCTTCACTCAGGATTCCACCGTAGAATCCCTCGCTACGCTCGTGATTCTGTTGTGGCATCCTTCGTTTCGCTGTGGATTCAAAGTAGCGCCCTCGCGTTAAAACTATTACCTTTACGCCTTGTAGCACAATCTACTATTACAGCAGGGTTCCGAGCACCATTCATTAATAAAATTGCAACATGTACTACTGGCCAGTAATAAAATGGTAACTAAAAGTAATTTATAAAACAACAGCCGGTTTCAAATCAGTTTTTTTTTTCATATGACTTTTAGTTACCATTTTGTTACTGGCTATTTATTATTGTTACATGTTGCAATTTTGTTTAAATTAATGGTGCTTCCACCCTGCTTTTAAAAAATGTTTACAAACCTTTTCTAACATAATAAAAAATCATAATAACATAAAATTAAATACTGTTATTAATATTAAAATAACTATTTTGTTGTAGTAGGTAGTTATTTTATTTGAATTTTGAAAATGTTTCAGTGCTTAAACTTAAAACTTAAACTTACTGAAGTCGTAAACATTATTAACAGCAGTGTTGTAACTTAGCTCGTATTTTTTTAAGGATACAATACGAGTAAACCAGCCGATACATCTATTTTCTGTTATGAAAGCATCCAGGCGTGTTATAGTCGTGCTAGTGCTCGGTCAGCCGATAAATGACCAGCGACGATGGCCGATACGATGCACTTTATAAATGAATAGGTAGGTATGCGGGGCACAAAGCGCAATTGATGATAGGTTATTAATGATGATACATGTTGAACCGCCGTGTGGTTCCCAGCAGAGTAGAATAGGACCACTCCAAGTCTTCCCTTGGATATCGTTTAAGCTGACTTAGGAAACACAAGTTAAACAAAGCCTAAAAACATCATTAAGACCTCTCCAACCCAAGTGTAGGACAAATCCTCAGGCTACTCTGGCTAATAATATAATATGTCTGATAGTACAGAGAGGATCGTGCTCCTGCAGTGGAGACTAAAAAAGACATGATGATGATGATGATGATTAATGACGATGTAACAATATTCACTGTTCTAGTTGCTTCACTTCACGTCTTTATTCCTAATGGGGCAGACAGAGTATTTTGGATCTTACGGTTCTAAACAGATAGACCCCAGGGCTGCAACACTCAAAGGCCACTTTTTAACCAACTTCAAAAAAAAGTAGATGATAATCTACTTTTAACTACTAATACTTCCTTACTAATTCGTCGGAATCTTTTTTTTTACTCTGATTACTCGAAGACGCCTAGCTGATTTGGAAAATTCTTTTTTTGTTTGAAAGGGTATACTTTTCAAGGGACCACACATGCAAACTTTACTAAAATCAGTTGTGTGGTTTGTTTTCAAAACGAAAATAACTAGAAAAAGTTAGTTTTTCTGGTCGTAGGTGGAAGTCGGTTTTTAGTTTTGAAAAAAATATAAAATAATTATAGCGTAAAGTGACAAAGGAATCAAAATAGTCAAAAACATGTTCTGGTTGGTTTTGGATTTCTAAATGAGGAAATAGAAGACACTAATTATTTAAGGTAAAAAGTATTTTATTTTAATTTTAGGTACTCAGTAGAATTTTCACCCTTAAATTTTGACTGAAAATAATACACGGCTAGCATGCAGATATAAATCAATGTGTGTTAATAAGCTACAGATGTAGCTGGAACACGAATACTAGGAAATACTAACCACAATTTTTTTCAACGAACTTACTTAGATAAGTTTTCTGTGAGAAGTAATGTTATATAAGCTAGATTTATATAACAAAATGAAATGCTAACAATTCGTATTTTCTAATCCACATATAGATTTATATAACAAAATGGAATGCTAACAATTCGTATTTTCTAATCCACATATTTTCAATGCTAAGGTGAATATATAAGCAAATGGCCTTGAAGTGTGAAATAAATTGTTAACTCATAAAAATAAGTAATATATATTGCTCTTCGTCATGCACTATTTATGAACCACCGTTGAAAGTATTTACATTAGTCCGTCTAGCTTTAAAACTTGCCTCCGCCAAAAGTAGCCACGGCAAGTTTTAAAGCTAGACGGATCACCAATAATAGTTTCAACGGCAGTTAATAAAATAATTTAAAAGGATATCTAGTGCATGACGAAGAGTAATATGGAAATTATCACCATATTTACAAGTTAAAAAATTATTTCACACTTCAAGGCCATTTGCTTATATATTCACCTTAAATAAAGGAAACAACTTAATTCTGCTATATACAAAACATAACTCATGAGAATGAGGAGTTAAGTTATACGCCAATGCTCAGGGGTACTTGAACAAACAAAAGCCATAATTCAATTTTAGATTTATAGAACAAACTCCCTCTGCTCAAAACGGAAACTTGGAAATTTTTAGAGCAATCAGGACTTGGCTGTTGGCGTATGAATTTATTCCACAAATATGAGGATTCTAAGAATAGCAGATATGTTATTCGACTGGAAAAATTCTGTGTATATTTCGTGTAGTAATATATTTTCGAATCGTAGCTCCGTTCGAAAACATTGTGCATAAAATGAAACGAAGTGCAGTCGGGTAGATTCTTTTTTTATAACTTTTAAATGTGCTAGTTAGGGTTGGATCTTATCTATCAGCACGGAACAGCACTTTCCTATGCTACTATCCTTTTCTGTCGCTCAGAACAGTAATTTGCTAGAGCGAGAGAGAGCGACGGAACGCACCGGCCGTGCTGCAGAGTTCTGTCGCTAGATCTGTAGATGGGATCCAACCCTTAGTGGCCACGACTACTTTAAATTTTCAACCGGTTGTATCCTTATACAACAGGGTGTTTTGTATAGTGTTGAGAAAGAGATAATAAAAACTTCATTATTCTTTCCATGCCTGTCTGGAAGAAAAGAAAAAACTTAGAATGTACCAGCTGCTTCTCTTTCCTCACAGATCGTTGAAACCGATAGTGGGAATGGGTGAAAATACATATCATAATTAAAGGCGATGTGGCTAGCAACCCTATTTTGATTCCTTTTCTATCTTCTCGTCCACCATTACGCTAAAAGTGGCCTTTGGGTCTTGCGACTCTGGACTGTCTACTTAGAACAGCAAAATCTAAAGTGTTCTGCCTTCCCCGTGAGAGATAAAGACGATCACGTCTTTATCTCTCACGGGGAAGGCAGAACACTTAACAAGTATACAGATACATTATCAAATGTATCTGTATACTTCGATCATATATTCTATAGATGCACAGTTGCAAAAAATGGCACCGGAAAAACAAGGCATAAAACAGTATTATGCCTTGTTTCGCTCTCATTCACTCGGTGGCCGCGCGCGTAACGTTACGTTAAAGAAGTCAAAGTGCGTGGTAAAAATACAGATTTATTTCCACGCTTGTCTAAGTTACCTAAGGTTTAAATTAGATTAAACTGTATGACACTTTAGAACTTTTTTCGCAATACTTGAAATAGTTGTATACCATGTCTACCTATGTACGTATTGACACGGGGACAATATTTTAATTGTGCTGATTGAACTGTGAACATCTATAGAATATATGATCAAAGTATGTATATGATGGATTTATCTTTACTTAAAAAAATTGGCATCGTAAGTCATTGAAATTTATAAAACATTTTAAAGACGCAGCCTCGTATAAACCACACGTCCAATCACATACTGACAGTTACTCAGACACCTCACAATTTCACTCAAGAAAATAATGGTGCAAAAGTGGAACGATTCCCCATCGCATAGCGTCGGTAGTATTCCTTTTAAATTGGATGAAAAGGAAGAGAAATCGGGCTAAACGTGAGCAGAGACCAGACAATCGACTGCAGTAAAGGTTCGTGCTACTAAATTAATTCCACTGTAATTTATAGTGACTGCTTTTTGGTTTAGCTTTTCATAACTGTAACGAGCTGGATAGTTGGTAGGGCTTCATAGGTGTATGATCTATCGTCTGTTAGAAGAGTTTGGTAGATATTTCTGTCTCTATTGTCTGGAAGAATTTACCTACCAGCTGTTTCTCTTTCCGCGCAGATCGTAGAAGCCGTTCGAGGAAATGGAAAAAAATGCGAAACTTTTTAATAGGCGATGCGGCTAGCAAGCCGTGTGGTTCCGGGTTAGAATAGGACCACTCCATCTCTTCCTGAGGATGTGGTAAGAGGCGACTAAAGGACTAAGCACAAACATCTCGTGCTACAATTGCATTCCCAAGGAGGGTTAACGTCAGGCAGGCGGCCGGTCTTAAAACTATAGCTAAATAAATAATTTAAACTGTTCCGGCTATTTATTCCCCATTTTGCAAGTCTTTGGCATCCTTGGGTGATCATTGACATGCATGTTATATTTGGAAAAGAAAAAGCGGGAAAGCGCACCCCGCGCTCCAAAGCAGCACAGCTGAGGATGCAAAGAAGAAGATGCGGCTAGCAAGCCATTATTTTGATTCCTTTTTCCACCTTTTCGGCTCTCTTTTCTCTATTTTCGGCCTTTAGATCTTGTGTCTCTGGGCTCTATCTGCTCATAGAATTCACGGGTAACTACGTGAAGACACGACATTTAGAAAATTGTCGTATCGGAAATATAAGGTCACTCTTTAGATTTTTAATAAAATTATATATACCTGTAAGTTACTGCATTTATTAAACCACAAAATATCTTATAATGATACACAAATGAGATTAGGAAGGTCATCACAATATAATGGGGATGTTATTTATTTACTCTTTTTTTAAATCATCATCATTATCCCAGCCCTTCTTCCACCCACTGCTGAGCATAGGCCTCTCTTCGTAAATAATATATTTTTAAATACTAATAAAAAATACTAAATTAACTAACCTTTTTTAGGTTCTATGCATTACCAATCACTACAAAAACATAATTAAACTAAAACTTAAGTTAATTAAGAGAAAACTTAAAACTAACATTATAACTAATCCAAAGTAAATTATTCTAAGAAAAAATAAAAAATAGAACTGAATAAACTATAAACAAAAATATTATGTACAATCATTTATCATCAACTTAATTAAACTTCGATTGCAAGTAAACTTCAAAAACATTCTTTGACAATATTTTTAAATTTCACTTTAAAACTCATAAAACTTCAAAGTATTTACAAAAAATACATATAGGCATCTCGTTATTTTTGTAAGTCAGACTTTTCATATTAACTTTTTAGAATATTTTTTAAAAAGCGAATCCATGAAAAACGGCTCACGACCAGACATTGAACGAGGCAATTGTTATACAAGTACTACACGTAACTTTTAAACTCAATTGTGTGATACTTCACGGCGAGGCCCTACGTGACTTTCTTAGGAAACTACTTTTATAACTTTTACTGTCACAAATTTAATGTAAGGTCAAAGTCGTGAGTTTATTGAATAAACAATTTCAATTTTGAAGAACAACCTTTTATATTTCTTTTGTGTTTGTTCTGTTTGTTCTGCCCACTGTGTTTGTTCTGTTCATACAGACACGCTTCTTCTCTTTTGACGCGACTTCTCAGTAGCGGTCGTTGCGAAAGGCTGGTATCGCTAGTTTTTTAGGGTTCCGTAGTCCACAAGGAACCCTTATAGTTTCGTCATGTCCGTCCGTCCGTCCGCCCGTCCGTCTGTCTGTCCGTCCGGGCTCGTACTCCGCCGCTACTGCACCGATTGTCACGAAAATTGGTGGAGAGATAGATATTGAAGTTCCAAAAGTTGGTGTTTTAAAATAATGAAAAAATGTTTTTTTTTCAACGAAAAGTGAATTTAAAAAATTAAATTGGACTAACCCCAACGTGTGGGATATCGTTGAAAAGGTCTTTTAAAATGCAATAAAAACTGCTTTGAAACTATGTAGATCAAACCCCCCAGTCTTGAGATAATCTAATACCAAGTAAAAATTTGAGGTGTACCCCCACCGTAACTTTTGAAATATTACTAAAATATTTCTGAAAAAAATGTCGTATATACCTCAAAGTATGTACTTTCAATTAAAACTATAGCGGTCTCGGTATCATAGAAAGTTATTTTTTAATACTTAATAAATCGTTAACCGCAATTTACCTTTAGAACTTTTATATGATTTTACTTGCTGCTACGGAACCCTTCATGGGCGAGTCCGACTCGTACTTGGCTGCTTTTTTTAAATAATATAAATTTAAATATAAATAAACAATACACGTAATGTACAGGCGAACGCCAAATTACTGAATAAATATTTGATTATTGATTCCTTCATAGCCATAGGTATATTATCACGTCTCTATCCCTAACGGGGCACACAGAGACGTAAGACTCAAAGGCCACGCGTGATGGCAGGTGTAAAAATTGAAAAGATCATGAAAGAAATCAAGAAAAAAGTAACTCTGAGCTCATAAATTTGCTAAATAAATATATTTTAACACTTCTATTTAGAAAACACTATATTATTAACAATTTAATCACATCAGTGTGGTGAATTGTAAATTATTATTTTTAAAAAGTCAAACCTTTGAATCTACTATGTAGGCAGGTGAATAATTATTATTAACAATATACGAGTCTTAAGCTAATCCGCTTTTTACATTGACGAGCCATTCCAATCTCTCACAAACATGATCGAACAATGATCAAATTTATAAAAACTTGATTGACGATAATGAATGAAAAGCAAACAGGATAAGATAACGAAATGAGGTTAAAACATGATGCAGCATGCAACATCGTTACAACCTTTTCGGTTCACGATTTATACAAAGCAGGTAAACAACCTACTAAATATCTCGTTTAACCTTTTTTTTTTAAATGGAAACCAATTGTATTAAACACATTCAGTGTCGTTGTGAATCTATTAGGAAAACTATATGTAAATTAACAAAACACTAATTAACAAGCATCAAAAGCATATAATATTCCTATAAAAAGCAGTTTAAGTATTTTCATTTCATGAAAAGGATAACACGTATTAGGTTTCACCAACATTGTAGTACTAAATAACAGTTGATAGCCGTTTAACGTTAACTTGTCTAGATAAGATACTACATGCTTCCTAGTTCGATTTCAAGCGAACAGCTTGCGAATGGCGCGTTATCAGAAGCGCATCAGCGGCTATCGCAGCTTTTAGACCAGCATTCGCCCCCAGCGTCTTGTTCACGCTGTTGTTCAGATTACGCTATAAACAGCCGTTAAATTGTTAATAAGAGTTTCGTGATACTGCATATAGCGTCTAGTAGTGAAGTGTTCTATTGCTCTGGTATCTATAATAATAAACTGACCATTTAAATATTTTGTAGTTATCATAAAATAGATTTGTAAGGATTTAGGTTTTACTTTAAGATTCTAGCTTTTAAAAATAATTTGCGCGTGAGTATTTATCACCATAGGGTTGTCTGTTTTTTTCATTTTATGACCTTTTTATACGACACAATTTTTCTTTTTCTTTTTTATGGATGGAAAACATATAACCAAACATCATAAGTAGGTGAAATTGGAACAAAAAAAAGGTAAAGGTTTTACCGTTCTTTGGTTTCATGAACATTGTAGGTAGTTAATTATTAATAAAATGACCGTTTAACGTTACGTTGTCTAGATAAAACACTAGAGGCTTCCTAGTTAGATTTCAAACGAACATCTTGCGAATAGTGCGTTATCAGAAGCGCATCAGCGGTATTCGCAGCTTTTAGACCAGCATTAGCCCCTGGCGTCTTGTTCACGCTGCTGTTACCGAGATTACGCTATAAACAGCCGTTAAATTGTTAATATGAGTTTCGTAATACTACACATACTTGTACAGGCAGTAAGGCGTTCTATAATACATTGTTGGACCATTTAGTACTTATCAGAAACTGCTTTTACACGGGTAGGTTTTCCTTTTAAGATTAAAAAACCTATGTTTAAGTTTAGCTGTGGATTTCCTTTGGGCGAGATTCGATTGCACAACCTTAAAAAATGTAGGTACATTACTCTAAGACATTTATCATATCTTGACGTTGGAATATTCTTCACATTTTCTTATCTTTGGTCAACTGTTTGACATCGCTGCAATCATACATTTTTCACGCTGATTTCCCATGGGGAAAGAAGGATATGCAGAATCGATGTTGTTTCGTTTACTTCATCCACGAATAATTTTTTCGTCTACTCAATCTTTTTGTCTATGAAAAGTTGTGATTTTGTTTATGGGGTAAGTTTAAACACCAATGTAAAAAAGAGTTTTTAATAGACGTTTACATACACAAATTGCTAATTATTTAAAATACATTTACTAGAGAATATTAGGTTTACAGTATAAGCATACTAACTTAGTATTCTTTATTAATTGATCATTAACATTTTTATAGACCATAAACCAGTTTCCTAAATCAACAGTCTCAGTGAATGCCGGGAAAACTCTTACAATGTTGTGTGAGAACTAAATTGGTATCGTGAGCGTCAAAAGCGAGCTTTTGTTTCGAATGTAGGCCACTCATTGCGACTGTGGAGGTGAATATCATAGTTAAGTCATCAGATGTTCTAAGAATTTTCTAGTTTTACAAATATGGGCAACATGTTTCTGTCTATAATATTGATTGCATTCCCGAAAGAAATGGTGGAAATTTTGATGTCCACACACAAGGTCGTGCGCGGTCTTCTGATTACAATTTACATAGAATAAGAGGTCCAAAAAATTCTTTCTTTTTCTTATTTCACCATATCTTTGTTGACTTCTTCGGCAAACTTCATTTTAGACAATTTGCATAGGTAGTATGTATGTGCACTTTAGACATTTTGCTTTGTAGGCTTCCTGATTTTTAAGCTGTTTACACATTTTAGATAATTAGATAATTTACTTCATAGTTGTTTTGCTCTATAGACATGAATTTTAGGCATTTTGCTTCGTAGTCATTTTTAGGCAACATGATCAGGAAGGTATCTTTCTTGAGAAATGTAAATTAATAATTACAGTCTTTCCTTATGAGTAAATTTGACAATCAACAATGCTATTTTCGCCCTCACATCGCATACTTTTAGAAGCCAAATAAAAACCTGAATCACTTACTCTATAGACCGCAAAATATTGCCGACAAGTAAATGCTTAATTTACAAAAGCATTCCCATGCCACCACTTAAAAATTAGCTGAGAATAACTGTGTAAATACGCTGAGATGAGAGAGTCGTAAGTGCACGAACCATCTGAAATAGACTGATAGACCAGTCAATTAATTTTGTATGATCTATTTACACACTTTCAGTAACTACTGAAAACGAAATGTATTTTGACTGTTTATCGAGCGAGTATACTCTAAAGGTATTATGTAAAAAGATCTTTAAAGTAGTTCTAAAGAATTAAAGAATTAAGTACCTACAAATTTTATTTCTACGCGTAAAAAATGGCATTTCTTTAAGACAAAAATTTAAAAACGAGATTTAGAGTGTAAACTATAAGTCTTAAGAACTAATGCTCTAGATGCTGTACCTTCCTCATATTATTATTATATCCCCACATCAACTAAAGTTGATCCTCCCAGTGGCCAGTTATCTGGAGTTATTACGCCTGACGGAGATATATTAAATTCCTGTTTTATTCCATTTGTGCAATTATTTCGTTTTGCCTCGTGCCGTTTTGTGTTTAGATAACAACTAGCTTTTCGGGCGCTGCGCGGGCTGCAAGCAGCCCGCGGTTTTTCGTGCAGCTGTTGAAGTTGGTTGGAATCTTATTTTCAGAGAGAATAGGTAAGGTGCTAAAGTCAGTGTAAAAAAAATAAAAACGTAAACGGGCCGCCATCTTGGAATCAAATTTTGTTTGCAGTTTTGAGTTCCGCGGGGTGCTTTACCCCAGCATACAAAATTTCAGACCTCTTCGATGTTCCAGGAGGACGTAATGAACGAATAAAGTTAAAATTCTAAAATCCAGACGCCATCTTGGATTCCAAAAAAAATGTCAGATTTGGTTTCCGCGTTCCAAAAAACCCTTGCATACTGAATTTCAGTCAAATCGGAAGCAGTCGACTGTTGGCGGCCATCTTGGAAAATTAAAAAAAAAACGCTCATCGCTCGGTGGGAGTGGCTCGGCCTACGGCCTCGCCACGCAGCTCAGCCTGCGGCCTCGCGGGATAGCTCAGCCTTAGGCTTCGCTTAGTGACTTGGGGGGGGGGTTCTTGAGAGGGGAGAGGTCAGGAGGGGCTCGGCCTTCGGCCTCGCGGGGAGCTTAGTTTTCGGCCGTTGGCCTCTGACTTCGCAAAGACACTTGAGGGGGGGGTTATGGGGGAAGGGGGGAGGTCAAGAGGGGCTCGGGCGTCACCCTTGCCACGCAGCTCGGCCTTCGGCCTCGCTTTCCGCTCGACCTGCGGTCTCGCGGTACACACTCGGAAATTGTCCTTGTATGGCGGCCATCTTGGATTTTGAAAAAAATCAAAAAACAAATGACAGTCGTCAAATTGCTAACAACCCCCTACATTTTGGAAAAAAAATCACACCCCTAACCCAAACCGTTTTTGCAGGCCGTACCTCGTCTACATTAGGATTTGATGATCTTCAACATGTCAGCTGGTACTCACTGGAGCACCCTCTATACGACCATACATCAATCATTACCCCATCCACCCGGGAACAGGTCAAACAACTATGTCAATCAGTCAGTGAGTCAGTGGTAATGTAGGTTTATATATTATAATAATAATGAAAACTGAAAAGTATATAAAATTATTATTTTTTTAAACATTGTTTGTAGTTAGTATTTTACGTTACTTGTAGGTATTAGTCGCAGATATGGAAAATACTACTTAGTTTTCTTTTCAGTACACGCCCGTTATGGTAAATGTGGCCTTTGGATCTTATGTTTGTTTTTGGTGTGTATAAGTGACTAATTTTTAGGTTTCTGATTTTTCAAGCAGCGGTTCACCTCATTTATCGCCAGTTATACGATTTTACCGTTTTAGAGCGACTGAATCCAATAATAGGTCGAATTTCAGTAGGTATTATTGTTTCATGGTTGCTATGTGTGAGAATCTCTTTCTTTCTCTGTCAAATAGCTTAGTTTTTCGTGTTTGTAAGTGGCCAACACTAGTGTTAGATTTTTCAAGCTGCCTAAAGGCATCAGACATAGCTTGACCACTAACATTATCATTGTATAACAGCCGGGACCAAAAGCTAAGCGCAAGTTAAGCCGTTGGTCCCTTCCGAAGCACGGAGGAGATCAAGAATGTTTTATGTCACTTGTGGTCACCCCCATCCAAGGGCGGACCACGCCCGGTCTCGCTTTACCAAAAGCGCTAGAACACTCAGCTCCTGATTGTATGTAACTATAGGCTCTCTAATCTGGTAAGTTACATTACTTATTTGTACTACTCGTATCATAATTATTTATGAGAAATACTATATTTTTGTCTATTTACACGCCCACCGTCAATGTAGCCTTTGGGTTTTATAGTAAATCATCATTGAGGCACAGAAAGACATACACACGTACGAGTATATGGTAATGGTTTAAACCTTATACTAAAGTTAGTCCGCGTTTTATAAAATAAGATGGTGTTAGTTCATAATATTTAACGTCTAAATATGTCTGTCTAAAAAATACTTCCTTTGACATTGGCAGATTAAGTAGAAAAAAATTTATACCTTAGAATTTACCAGCTGCTTCTCTTCCCGCACAGGTCGTAAAAGTCGATCGAGGGAATGGGCGAAAATTAGAAGATGCGGTAGCAACCCATCACTATTTTGATTCCTTTTACCATCTTCTCGCCCACCATCACGCTAAAAGTGCTCTGGGCTCTGTCTGCTTAGAGCCGCAAGACCCATGCATAATGCTCTGTCTGCCCCATTAGGGATAAAAACGTGATAGTGTGTATCAATTAGGTATTGCAAGCTAAAGATTATAATACCTTCTTATAAGGCAGTTGAGAGTCTAGCAATATTGGATTGGATCTGGTATTTCAATAAGAAGATAATAAATCCAAAGAGTTTCTGAGCTTATTAGGATTCTTGGAACGTAGGCAACCTCTCTTCTTATCGTGGCTTCTATTAACTAAGTATAATTTATAAAGAAGGTTTACTTACTTTCGTAGTCGTAGTTGCAGTGCGTCGTAATATAAGATATGTGAAAATATAGGTAAGTTTGTACTCTAAAAGCTTAGACTAAAGTAAAAGTCTCTTGTTTGCTGACGTCCGGTGCAACTAGTCGATTTTATCGACAGGTGTTAACAATACTAGTTCTATTTATTTTATGACAAAAATGTAATATTTTATAGGAAAAATAAATCGTATAAAATCAAAATTATGCAGATATCATATTAACATTTTTTTGTGTCTGTTTTGTTAGATAATATACTTAACTGTCATCATCATTATCTGGTCTTTTTTAAGTCTCCACTGCAGGATCACGACCCTCTCTGTTCTACCAGAGCCACACTTGACCAGAGCAGTCAGAGGACTTGGCCTATGCTCTCCACGCTGGCCAGGGTGTAGAAGTCTTATTGATTTTCTAAGCTTTGTTTAGCTTGTATTTCCTGAGTAGCTATCTACGAAAAACACGGGAAAATTTGGAGTGGGTCCTATTCTCTACTCTGCCGGGAACCACCCGACTAAACTTAACTTTATGACTATTCAAATCACTGAAAATTCTTAGTTGATCGAAGGTTGAAATTAAGATAATAAGGATTAAATTAAACCAGGTGTGATTTGCCCTAATATTGTTGAGAAACTGGTAATGACCAGCTAAATCAATCAAATGATTGTGGTTGCTTAACGTCTGTTGTTTGACCAATTTGCATCAGTTCGGAGTAATTCTATTGTTATAGTTTGCAACATCAATCATCTTGATGAATATGGAATAGTGTGAAATGAAACTGAATTATTTGTACGTATAATGAGATTACACTCGCTACACAAATTGGCACGTTAAAATTTATATACACAAATGCAAGTAACGTAATGAAAATCACGATTATACTATATCATACAATAGCGAACAACTCAATACAGCTATGTTCAGTGCAAGTGTGTTTGGAATAGTTTCAATGTGTTTCAAAATCAAAACATCTTGCGTTTTAGAGATATAGAACAATAAATTTAAAAGTGTTGGAGGCTGATATGATCGAAACCTCAAACATTTTATATAGAAATCAGCAGAAAAGAAAAATGTTGCGCCAATTTTGTAAACATTTCAATCAATGGAATTAATTATAATCATATTTTTTAATACATTTAATGGGATACACGTATACGAGTATGCCTTGGATGGACAGCTAAATATTGCAAACGAGGGTTTTGATAAGTGTTTAAAGTTAAAGTTTGTAACATTATTTATATCTATTTTGACGATAATAGTTTTTATTTTTATTTGATCTTTTCTTTTCGAGATTCCTAATCTTTCAAGTATAAAACCAAAGAACTTTAATTCCTACTAATTATCTTCTTCTGCCTCATTAGTCCCTCAAAGTTCTTCCATACTATGCGTTCTTCAGTGCTATTCCGTGGTAGGTACTGCAAACCACTTCTTTACTCATATAGATAATAATCGGCACACTTTGATATTTATTTCAATAACCCTGTTTGGGAAGCAACTAAATTGATGACCACTTCAAATGACCTTTGACTTCGAATGAATGACTGTGCGAAAAAGGAAAGAGAGAAAGAAGGAAAGCACGCTTACCGCTGGTCATAGGCGTGGGCGGCGGGGTATTGGTGGCCACCAGGCGACTTTCTTCAGTCTTGCAGTCACGATTCCGCACGATTTCTGAGTTGCGTGTCTCCTGAGGGAGAGCTGGGTGCTACGCTGCACGAAATTCGCGGCGGTTGACGGGACAGCTAACGAGGGCGTGTCGACCGAACGGCGGCGGTGTTCGAACAGAAAGATACGTCGGAACTGACATCCGAGTATTATTAAAACTACCCTCATATTGCGTGCTTTTCTGAGGAGATGGATTAAGGAACATGGGGTAGTGAGGTTGAAGGTGATTTGGCGGGAAAATCAATTCTACTTTCCCAACATAAGCTGCCCCCCAAAGAGCTGCTAAGCTCTTTAGATTAATCAAAAAGATGATAAAGCTGATTGTCTAAGTTGATTTGCTAGAATTCTAAGTTAAATTAAGATTAACAAAAATGTTTTTAAGATGCTAAGTTATAATCTAAGTTACCTAAAGCTAAAAGTTGTAATGGAAGATCCAATTTAGTCTGTACCGGAATTATCGAATGGCAAAGGGCAAACTTTGCTCACAGATCGAAGACAAGAACCAGTTTTAGTTTTCAACTCTACCACACGAACAACACCGTCGGCACCGGGATGGAGCTTGAGTACGCGACCTTTCAGCCAGTGTAAAGGTGGCGTTTGGTCATTTTTGATGAGTACTAAATCTCCGACCTTAAGATTGTCGATAGACTTATGCCATTTGGCCCTTTGTTGCAAATGATGAAGGTACTCAAGCCGCCATCTCTGCCAAAAATGTTGCGTGATAGCTTGTATTAGTTGCGATTAAGCCGAGACATGGGAGTCTGATCGTAATCGTACTCCGGTAGACAAACCAATGGCTGCCCTATCAGAAAATGCCCGGGGGTTAGTGTTTCAATATCCTGCGGGTCACTTGAAATTGGGCACAAAGGTCTAGAATTTAGAACGGCCTCAACCTTAGCAAAGACAGTTGAGAGCTCTTCCAAGGTGAGAACTTGTTCTCCTATCGTTCTTTTTAAAAGTGATTTTGCTGATTTTACCGTTGATTCCCACAATCCACCCATGTGTGGACTATAAGGAGGATTCATGTGCCATTTTACCCCCTTCCTAGATAAGGCGCCATTTACTTCACCTTCGCTGGACGCAAGGAAAGACTCTACTTCCGACAAATATCGTCTAGCGCCTTGAAAGTTCTTCCCACAATCAGAATATACGTCTGAAGGTATACCGCGCCTAGCCACAAATCTATCAAAACATGCAATGAACGCGTTGGTGGACAAATCAGACGTTACTTCCAGATGGACACATTTGACAGCGAGACAGATGAAAACGCATAAATAAGCCTTGCGCACCTTGGCGTTTCTGATTGTGGAAACCTTGATGCTGAAAGGCCCAGCGAAGTCAACTCCAATTTTGGAAAAGGGACGTGATTGGCGAATGCGATTGGGGGGTAAATTGCCCATCAGAGGCTCGAGAGGTTGGGCCTTGAGGCGATAACAATTGTGGCACAGATAAACTCTGTGACGCACAACACTTCTTGCTGACAATATCCAAAACCTTTGGTGAAGAATATTGAGCAAGGTAGAGGGTCCTGCATGAAGATACGTACGATGATAGGAATCAATCAAGATGTCGACGAAATGATGGCGCTTTGGCAGCAAGAGAGGATGTTTGGTAGCGAAAGATAAGTTGGAGAGCTGAAGCCTTCCCCCGACGCGGAGAAAACCATCAGAGTCGATGAAAGGATTCAACCGTGCTATGGATCCCTTCAGACGCTGCTGTTTAACGATGTGGCAGATGACATCTCCAAATGCCTCTTCCTGCACCAACTTAATAATTTTACCAAACGCCTGATCCAACTCCTGGACTGACAGAGGCCCGACCATTTTATTTTTAGGATTGCTCGAGTTGTGTGCAAACCTAAAGCACCAAGAAGCCACACGTTTTAGTCGATCGAGAGAGCTAAACTTTGAAATGAGGGACTCTGAAAGCTCCGACTTCCCATCGCTACCGGCATCGATTGTGATGTGCGACGACGCAGTGGGTCTAAGTCCTGGTAACTCCTCGCATGCGTCGATTACAGGAGTTGGCCACCTTGACGGATCGTCCATACACCAAGAAGGGCCCCACCATAATTGGTGGTGGACGATGTCCGAAGGGAGCAACCCTCTGCAAGCGCAGTCGGCAGGATTCATTGCTGACGGTACATACCGCCAAGTTACATTAGGTATAACGCCGTTGATCTGCGATACCCGATTGGATTCAAAGGTTTGCAATCTATGAGGAGGAGTTCTAATCCAAGCAAGGGCGATTGTAGAGTCGCACCATGCGGTTGTGTCGACAATAGGGATACATTTGCCGAGCACAGCAGAGACGTGATTGAGCAGTTTGGCGAGCAGAACGCATCCAGAGAGCTCGAGCTTTGGAATAGTGAGCTTCTGTTTAACGGGAGAGACCCGAGACTTCGCTAATAGAAGGTGGACCTTGACATCGGTGCGAGATTGGACTCTGAGATAAACCACAGCTGAATATCCTTTCTCAGAAGCGTCGCTAAAACCCATGAGTTCGCATCGATTGTCTCCTTGACCGGGCAAGAACCTCGGAAGGCTAGGCAACTTCAAACACGCAAACCCGTCGACAAAACATTTCCACAGTTGGGAAATGTGTTCTGGAAGTGCATCGTCCCACGATACGTCGTCGAGCCACAACTGCTGCATGATAACCTTCGCATAGAAGGTTATCGGAGTGAGGTAACCACACGGGTCGTAAATCCGTGCGATGTTTGAAAGTATTTCGCGTTTAGTTCTACATTCCCCTATGTTTGATACGTGAAAAATGAAGCTATCTGTTTGAGAATTCCACTCTACCCCTAAAACCTTGAAGATTTGATCACCTGATTCTTCAAATCGGAAAGGCTGCTCAAGATGATCAGATGGATAACTCTCGAGTAGTTCATCGCAATTGCTGGCCCACTTTCGAAGCTGAAAGCCTCCCTGAGCTAAAATCTCCACCACTTGCTTCTGAAGAACTTTCGCAGACTCTACATCACAAGTACCACTAATGATGTCATCAACGAAGGCATCCTCGCGCAGGACTCTAGCTGCCTCGGGTTTGGTAGACTGATTCAGACTGGCCAGCTCTTGAATAACTCGCATCGCGAGGTAAGCGGAACTAGAGACGCCGTATGTGACGGTAGTGAGCTCGAACTGCTGAATGGGCTGTTCAGGGGAATCCCTCCAGAATATGGTCTGGTATACGCAGTCTTCATCATGCATACGCACCTGCCTGTACATCTGCTTGATGTCACAGGTGAATACAATAGCATGGGTCCTAAAACGTAAAATAATATCCTCTACATTCTGTTGGAGCTTCGGGCCAGACAACAACACATTATTCAATGAAACGCCAGATGAACTGGGTGAAGAAGCGTCAAAGACGGCTCGCAACTTGGTGGTGCTGCTGCTCTCCTTTAGCACTCCGTGATGAGGAATGTAGTAGCGATCCTTGGACAGGGGACCGAAGACTGGACGCATATGACCGACTTGTAAATAGTCCGCCATGAATGCTCTATACATGGCACGCAGCTTCTCGTTTTTTATGAGCTTGCGCTCCAAATTGTGAAAGCGCTTTAAAGCGTTAGAGTGAGTCTCACCTAGGGGTTGGTGGGAATTGCGAAAAGGAAGACGAACGATAAACCTACCGGTAGAATCACGAGAGTGTGTCTCCGTAAAATGAGTCTCACACTGTACATCCTCAGGATCTTGAATGACCTTTGCCGGAGCTTCTTCTACTTGCCAAAATTGGGTAAGTAGAGTGTCCAGGTCAGTAGTACAAGTCAGAGCGGTCGTACCGACTGTATGACATGAGACTGAGTGCGCCGGTGCTTTGCCCCGTAGAACCCATCCGAAAATAGAGGAATGAGCTACAGGCAAGCCCTCTCCGAGCTTCATTCTTTGGCCGTCATAAATATCGTCATACAAGTCGAGACCGATGAGCATGTCTATGGGTCCAGGAATAGTACACCTACTATCCGCCAACACCATGTGTCTACATTTCTCAAGGACACAGGATGAGACTGCTAGACATGGAATATTATTTTTTGTAAGTTTCCTTAACACAATTGCTGAAGTTGCTAGTGGGGAATGAGTATTATCCTTAGTTAGAGATTGAATAATACAGTTAACTTTACCATTTGTATTATTGCTGCAGGCACCTATACCATTTATAGGTCCATAGTTAGTTCGAGGTAAACGAAGCCGTTGAGCTAGGCTTTCGCTCATCAAAGTGATTTCAGATCCGCTATCGAGGAGTGCTCTCACTCGATGAACGTGACCGTTGATATCCTGGACACCAACAAGTGCGGTACCTAACATCATAGTAGACCCACCCTGGGTACTAAGACAAGATGCATTCGTTGTGCTATGAGCTACAACATCCCCTGATGAAGCCGCAGATGGTGCAGAATCCTTAGACGCTGGAAGTTGATAATCCAAATGAAGTTTTGTATGATGACGCCCCTGACACACTTGACAATAGCTCTTAGACAGACATCTATTGACAGAGTGTGCGCGTAAACAATTGAAACAAAGCTTGTTTCCCATAGCAAATTCCTTGCGTTGATGTGGCGTCATGCCATTAAACTTATCACATGAATATATAAGATGATCCCCCTTACAACACACACAAGGGGCGACTGATGAAGATGAAGTAACCGTATGAGATGATTTAGGGGTGTGCTGAACAGTACTACTAGATGAGGTTCCTTTACTGCCAGACACGGCCTCTAATACCTTAAGATGAGTTTCCAAAAAAGAGATTAAATTATCAAAGGTGGGAATGTCTGACGCACCATGCTTTAATTCAAAACTGCTACGCAGGTCGGTAGGCAATTTCCTGACAATTATATGTAAAAGAATAAAACTCCATGATGATACGTCAAACCCTAAAGCCGACAAAGCCTGAATATTCTCTTTTAGAATATTGACAGCTTTACGCAGACCACTAGACAACTGATTTGAATTTAGACTGCTGAGTGATAAAATTGCTTCTAGATGTTTATCAGCAATGAGCCGCTTATTCTCATACCTTTCACAAAGAATTGTGTATGCAATATTATAGTTGGATTCAGATAATTCCAGATGTTTAATAAGACTAGAAGGTTCTTTTTCAAGAAGACTAAACAAATAATGCATTTTCTGTACACTATTAAGCTCAGCACAGTTATGAATCAAACTATCATACATTGCCTTGAAATTGGGCCACTCTGTATAAACACCAGTGAAATGATTAATTGTGATCTTAGGTAAACAAAATTGATTGAGTTTCGGTTGATCCGAACAGCCATTGGATTTATTTTTATTGGAAAACAGGCCTTCATGAATAACATTTATGGAATAGTACATGTCATGAAACCTGGCAAGTTCTTCATCACAACGCGATCGGAGTGTTGGATCTTTGCACTTAGAGACAAATGATGCGTACGCGGACTCATATTTTTCGCGATACTGGTTGATGTCTCTGTATCTGGCGCTAAAATTCATTAAAACATTCTGTCTAGTTTCACCTTGTGCACCGGCAATATCATTCGCGAATTTGTACAGATTACGCACAAAGTTGAAACTAAATTGCATTGTGACTACGCTGGGATCATACATTGGATCTTCCGAACACTGTTTAACCTTAGAACTAGTTTCAGTCATTTTGCAATAAAAGAAACGATAAAAGTTAGGTTAATTTGTAAAATAATATGTAAACAACTTTGACAACTGACACTTAGTTGACAGTTGAAAGATGCGTTCATAAATGACTGAATGATTGGAGTCAAACTCAAGTTGTCTATGGTTAAAACTTGTAGATAGTGTACGATGGCCTTAAGCCATACGTCATTCAATTGACAAATGTCAATGTCAAATTGAATATGACAGATATAAATTTGAAAAATGATGATGCAAAAATTGCAAAGCTATGATTTTTCCCCAAAATAGGAACTACAATTATAAGATGCGGGTACAAGGAACCCGGTTGAAGGACCAAAGGAAATGTGCGAAAAAGGAAAGAGAGAAAGAAGGAAAGCACGCTTACCGCTGGTCATAGGCGTGGGCGGCGGGGTATTGGTGGCCACCAGGCGACTTTCTTCAGTCTTGCAGTCACGATTCCGCACGATTTCTGAGTTGCGTGTCTCCTGAGGGAGAGCTGGGTGCTACGCTGCACGAAATTCGCGGCGGTTGACGGGACAGCTAACGAGGGCGTGTCGACCGAACGGCGGCGGTGTTCGAACAGAAAGATACGTCGGAACTGACATCCGAGTATTATTAAAACTACCCTCATATTGCGTGCTTTTCTGAGGAGATGGATTAAGGAACATGGGGTAGTGAGGTTGAAGGTGATTTGGCGGGAAAATCAATTCTACTTTCCCAACAATGACACTTTAATTTTTTTGTTTTGTAACAAAAAAAACAGTTCTATCTTCAATAGTACTCCTACATCGTGCACGCATTGCGATGCGATGGCCGAGCATTCCTCACGAGAGCACAAATTGGATCACGGAAACCGCAGAGTAATTTTGGTCAGTCTGCTCACGTAACCCCTCATTGATTTGAGCCGATAAACAGAGGGTCATTTTGAGACTAACTGCATAAAGATAAATTTGATTGGTGCTGTTCTCTATAATGATCTCTAATTTCGATTTTTCCGGATTGATTCTTGCTAGCATCCTTTGCTATAATTATTGGATTATTTGAACGGATTTTTCTCATCAAAAATTAGGGATCAGTTTTTACATCCGCCAATTCAAGTTACATTGAACTCAAGAACTTTAAAATAAAAAGCACACAAGAAGTTCATTGCTTTTGAATAACAAGATTTTTTTTATTTAATTTTCGATTTTTCTTTATTTTTAAATATACCTAATTTAGTATCGAATGCATTATAACAACCAGTCTTGTTTGTTTTCGATACTTTACAACAAGCCATTGTTGTTTTATTGCTGAATCCCTATTTTTCATTTATAGCAAATTTTAATGAATTTATTTAGTTTACTTGTGGTTGAATTCAAGAAGCCCTGTCCATCATTGGTAAAAACGTACTTCAGATACTTATCCCGTCTTATTATAAAAACAGGACTAACTTTGATACTAGGTTTAAACCATTACCCGCACAAATCAAGTTGACATCTAGTAATATCACACTATCTCCTGTGAATGGCGACTTGATTAAAATATTAATAAGGGCGAATAAAGTTTTAAACCTTGTAACAAAGTTAGTCCTGTTTTGATAATAAGACGGATCACATTTATCTTCCCATTGTATATCTAGATGATTTATCAAATATTTTAATATTAATATATTCCGACAGCTCTGTATTCCAGAACTGCAAAAAGCTGTTATATTTCTGAATAATGACCTGCATGCAGCCACATCCATTTTCTGCATCCCAGTTACAGCTGTATTTTATCAACCTGTTTTAGTACTTGCTTATGCAATATTTTTTTCAAATCTGCTCAGAAAAACTGGGAGTTCATAAATTTAATTTATTTTCCATGCTTGCTAATATTTTTCATAATTTTTCTTCGGAATCCCGGTAAGGATTAAGTGACAAATACAAAAGATGTGGAACAACGACAATAGGATAATTATCAGCTTAATTGTAAGTTGATGTCATTGGAGAAAATGATGCAGTGCAGTTTATTGCCGCTTCTTATGCACTTGCGCTTAGGATACAGATACACTATCACGTCTTTATCCCTAACGGGGTAGACAGAGCCAAGGGCGGTAAAGCCCAGGCCACTTTTAGCGTAATGGTGGGCATGAAGGTGGAAAAGGGAAATCATAATAGTGATGGGTTGCTAACCGCATCGCCTATTCATATGATTCAGATTCTCGCCCATTCCCTCGATCGGCTTTTACGATCTGCACGGGAAGAGAAGCAGCTGGTACATTCTATGTTTTTTCTTTTCTCCCAGACCAGCAAAGAAGAAGCTTAGGAAGCGACACTCAACTAAGTAAATGATCTGACATCAACAATTATTATGAAACCCATAGCAAAATCGACAATTATCAAGTGATAAAAATGTCCTAAAATAAAGATTTTGACTTTAAAGAAAAAGTTCCGTATAGTGACGGCAGAATAGAATACAATTTGTTACCCCCATCCTCTCTCACGTGTGTCGTAAGGCCCATACTCCACCAAAGCTGAGACGAGACGAGAGAAGCTGTGTTTTAAACAAACAATAGAAATTCGTTATTTACACATATCGTCTCCGCTCAGCTTCAGTGGATACCACCGAGCGGAGATGTATCATATTTGTGTGGCGCGATCGAACTAGCGGAGATGTGAGCTGTGCCTCGCAAGCTGGAAACAGCCGACTGGACGCAGCGGAGACGAGAAGAGATGTGAGCGGCGTGTAGTGTAAGTGAACTAAACTGCAATCTTAACAAACATGCAACGCTCGCCGCACGCAACTCAGTTCCGCTACAGTCTAGTCAGTACACATGAAGAAGTGAGCGCTGAGCTCAGCAGAGCGGAGGCTCAGCTTTGGTGGATACACCTTTGTTAAAAAACATCTCTTCTCGTCTCCGATTCGAACATCTCCGCACATCTCCGCTTTGGTGGAGTCCGGGCCTATAGGTAACAGAGAACAGGCAGCAACGTTCTCAGTGCAACGACTTTATACCATCTACTGCGACTGTGATTACCAACCCGTCTGCCCAGCGTGGAGGGAAAATCCTCCGTTTATTGAGAGAGGCGTTTCAATTCAATTCAATTCAAAATATTATTTTTTTTCAAATTCTATCTATTATCATAGGATATTTATAATATCTCTTAATAATAGTTTCGTCCAGTAGTGGACTAATATAGGCAGTAGAGTAATAAAGTGTATCACTAAACAGCAGTAGGTATAGATCTTAAAATAAATGATACCACAAAGAAAACGAACCTAAATGTGCCTAAATGTAAAGTTAAAAGTTCAGTGATACATCTGCACAAAAATAGTTTGGATGCAAAACACGCAAAACACATACATATGCAAGGAAGTATACAAAAATGTGTAAAGCCGTTAGCATGTAATATAATGAAAATATAATATTTTGCGGGATTATTTGCCAGAATATCAGAAAAACAAAACTAAAAAAGGCTAGGCAGCCTTGCTTTGATATTCGTAACATAAATAACAGAATTTGAATATAGGTTTGCAATCTCCTGCGATAAATTGTATAGGGTTAAAATATTTATGCGGCACAGAATCTGTTGTGCCTGTAGCCATGTAGGTGCTAGATATAGAAGAATAACTTGATAATGTCTTTTGGCTTAATATTTATCTATATATATAAAAGCGAAAATCACTCTCATCATGAAATCTCGAAAACCACTTAGCCAATGAAGATGAAATTTGGCAAGAAGGTAGATTATGACTAAGAGACATCCGCTTAGTAAGGATTTTTGGAAATTCTATCCCTAAGGAGGAAATAGGGGTTGGCAGTTTGTATGAAACTTCGTAATTTTAAAAGTGAGGCACATAAAATTTTTAATTTATTTTAGTAGTAAGTAGAAAATAATAATGCATTTATTAGATTTTGACAATAACATCCCTATAGGGGTGAAATAGGGGTTGCAATTTTGTATGAATCTTCGTTATTTTTGAAGCAAGACACATGACATTTTTGAATTAGTGGTTAATCAAACAAAAGAAAAAGTACGTTAACAATATTGTTTTGTTGTTGTGTTCAGGCATCTAGCCTATTCTATACCTGTCTTTATTTCATGCTGTGTCGTGTAGTCTACCGCAGATAAAATGCGGGCTCCGGGCAATTCTCTGCAAGTATAGAGCAGAGATTACTTTTATAGTTATCTATTACGATGCGAAGCGATTTGGGGTTTACTGCCTCTAAACGTGCCTATTTCCTAGCGATAGAGCTTTCTTACTTAGTTACAATTGCAACGTTTTATTGCACTTGAGATAAGAGTGGTCTGGATACTCTGGATAAAGTATCTAGAACTACAGTTAGAACTAAGATATGATAAAGACAGAGTTTGTAAACTACGATCTCGTATAATTTGCACTTTATTTAATTAAATTTGAAATCACTAAAATAAAAATATAGTCAAAGGTTACAACTAAAACCAATGTCAAAATTATACAAGTAATAACTAATAATAAGGAAACCACTAACATCCTAATGTTGGCTGAGTCTGTACTTTAGAAATAAGAATTTTTATAAATTATAACACATCTAATAAGTTGAGTCTTCTGAGACAAACTAACGTAACTCTACGAAATAATTTGTTCTTACACGCACCATTTATCAGAACTAATCAGAAGTGTTACGAGTACATTACAACTTACTTCATAAGTTTATACCGCAACATTAAGAGATTTAATCAAATTGTAACACCAATTACAAAAGTTAATCATAGCTATGATCATAACATCTGACATTATCAATCAGATAAGTGCTAATATTTAGAACAAAGATCGACTTTCCGATCCAGTATCACAATACCTAGTCAATCAAATGTCACAAACAATACGAAAGAAATAATCTATGCTGCCATTATAACGCGGGTATAATGCAAGCACAATGACTTAAAATTTTTTGCAATCTAGATTAACAATTGTCTATGATGCAATATCTGGAAGATGATGATGAGGTCGTTCACACATCGTCGATCGTAATTGGCTATCGTCATTACAATAATTGTAGTCATTTCGCATCATCTGACATTGATAGAATTGTTACTAAACTTATTTATTAATTAAGTTTGTTATTTGCGTAACGAATTTTGATACGCTCAATTATTCTAATTGTAATATCTATACAGTGTAATTGTCGTAATTTTGTGCCAAGACAGGCTTTGTTGTTGTGAAATAAACGGAGAAAGCATAATAGTGGAAGAAATGTAATTTCAATTTCATCTCAAAAGTTCCTTTTTATTTTTGGAAGAGTAAATTTTTCTTTTAAGGAAATGAAATTTCTTAAAACAACTACTGCAGAAAATTACTTCTTACATTCCAATTAGTATGCATTAAGAACAGTGACTTAAGGCAATTTTAATTCTACTTAGAAATAAGATGTGAAAAGTTTTTAAAATGTAGTAAATATTAGCTTTAGTACATAGTGGTCTTAGTAAAATATATTTTTTCTTACTAAAACATATATTTTAATACATACATACTGTCACACCTGTTACCCTCAGGGGTATGCAGAGACTATGGACGTCTACTTTCTAAGATCCTGACAGACTTCTTTCGCTTCATCTACACACATCAATCTATACATATGTATGTAGAGATTGATGGAACCAAACCGAACCCCGTAACCAAAGTGCATGTGCCCTTCGGTTACGGGTCCTTCTTACTTCTCCTTTTTTTAGAACGACTGCAATCTGATCGCAGAATGTGCGCCGAGGCCGACCCTGTCCCGCTCTTCCATTCACATTTCCCTTATAAATATTTTCTCTTTTTATCCATCTTTTCTGCATGCCCAAACCATATAGTCTAAATAAAAGCCCAAAAATCGCGTAATGTTATCAAAAATCTCGCCTTTTATGTAATAGAAAACATAAATAAAACGTCTTTTCATATAAATCCGCAAAGCTTTAAATCAAAACCAACGTTATTTCCAAGAAATATTATAGAAGTCGAGTGAACTCCGCTCTGAACTTAATTACATCTAACAGGTATAATTTCCACGCTGTTTAAGTCGTTTTAATAAGTTTATAACTCGCACAAAGTTTGATGTTATTTAAAGACGGTCGAGATGTCGCCGTGGATTTGTAAACAAATGTTCTTTAACTGTTCATTTACTCTGGGAATCTCGGCTGTGTTATCTTGAACACAAAACAAGAAGAATTTCAAAGTAGGCTAAAAACAAAGGCGCATTTTAATTAAAGAAAATGTTTCGGAGTTATTTTTCTGGCGCATATTTCATTATTGCCTTTGTTTTTTTTTAAACTTAGCAAAAAAGTTGAACTCCTTACGGAAAAATAAGCATTATGATGAACTCTGAGATAAGGGATTTATTGTTCTGAGGATGAACTTATCTCTGTTTTTTGTGTGAGTGTATGAGCAAGACAGATTGATTCTATTGAAAAAAAAAATAGTCTTTCATACGACCAACACTACTATTCTCTGACATTTTTTATTTTGATAACTTTGTAATTTATTTTATTATAGTGTAGATACAAGGTTTTAATGCAATCCCTATTAATTTAATGTGAACTTGTTTTACATTAAATTAATTCGGATTTGCAGCATAATTGAGTACCTTTGTGCATTTGCATGTAAACATTTGGTTTGCTAACAGGTGTCAGAAACAGTTAGCTTCCCGCTACCATACATGCAAATTATGTGAACTGTGTATTGAACAATATTCTCGAATAATCACGACGTGGGAGCTACTAGAATTTAACCCCTTTGTTCAAGAACACATGGTGTTGAGTTACAAGACAATATAATTTATAACCTGAATAAAGTATGGTCATTTTAAAAAATAAAACCTACAGCTACAGAGGTTCGAATTTTTTGAGATACCAGCATTGGATCCATATAAAAGTTGCCGTAAAAGTGACGAATTGTCCAAAGCTATATTTGGCCAGTTATCCTCTTATGGGCAGCAGAGCATTGACTATTAAAGAAGACGTGAGACGACGGCTCGAAGCCTTAGAGATGTGGTGTTACCGTCGCATGCTTCGTATTAGCTGGACACAAAAAGTCACCAATGAAATAGTGCTCCAACGTGTAGCAATGCAGCGAAAGTTATTGCAAACCATCAAAAAGCGCAGGGTTAAATATTTGGGCCACGTTCTGCGAGACCAATATCAGCTGCTTCAACTTATAATGATGGGCAAAGTCGAAGGCAAAAGACGCGTTGGAAGACGCATAAATCGTGGCTGAAGAACATAAAAGAGTGGAGAAATTATTCCGTTTGGCAATCGATAGAGAGGAGTTTAGGAAGCTAACGGCCAACATCCAGTCATGGAGAGGCACTAAAAGAAGAAGAAGAAAAGTTGTCGTCATATTGAGTGGCTGAGTCATCGATCAACAAAAATTGTTGACCGTGCATTTACAACCTGTATAAACTAAATTAAAGGCTATATATACAGTATATATATTTGGGATTAGAGCTGATATAAACCACGGAAGGTTCTGTACTTGTTATATTTATTATTAAAATATCTTCTTTAACTCGTTGACGTCTCACTCGTCTTCCATCTTCATGCGAAAGTCAAGCAAACATTTTCTTTTCGAGATTCTTATGCCCCATCCCGGACGATATTAATCCAACTTGGACGATTTCAATCCATCCCCGACGATTTTAATTCAATACGGATTATTTTGATCCATCCCGGACGAGCCCCCAAAGATGTGGGATTGGGGCTGATAGAAACCACGAAAGGATCTGTACTTCTTATATTATTCGAATAAAGTCTTACTCGTCTTTCATCTTCATACTTTCTCCTCAAACAAAACCACACATTCTACATTCAAATTACTTCTTACTTATTTTCTTACGTGCCAGCTATATATTCGTACTCATCTTACATTATAAACTCTTTTGAAAAACCTCACGTCCTACATATAAGTACCTATGAAGCCTTTAATTTCTCTCATATTACGTATTCCTGGCCTATGCTCTGCGATGGACTAATGCCAAATCCTCTGAGATGCCTTCATATTTTATTAATGAGTAAATTCTACTGCAATGTAAATCAAAGTCGGACGCTTAAATAAACATGCTCTTTGCTCGTAATTTTCATAGAACTCATTAGTATTAATCTAAATAGGATTTGTTTATTTGCAATTTAAATTTAAATTAAAGGACTTTGACTATTTTGCAAATAAATTATATTACTTAGTGGTTTTAATTTAGGTTCGAAGAATTTATTTTTGCCCAGTGTAGTATTAATCGTAGAAATTGTTCTGTTTGGTTATCGGCCGTAAGCTGCATGAACGAATGGGAACGGTTTTATAATTATAACAGTATAATGAAAACATTTAATATTTGTTTAATATGACTGTACTCATATCACTTAGCTACAGCACAAATAATAACGAATTGAATATAGGCTGACTTTAAACATTTATGAACCAATTTTATCCTCCCTCACAAAAACCGTTCGATTGATCGCTCTTTTATATAGCATGTTTTTAACGCTACTTAATGATTTTAATATTAAGAAAAGTGAAACGTCAAGACCACGCAGCCCACTAATGAGCAACCGCAGTACAACTTGTCTTGAATGCAGCCTCTGAAAATCTTGGCAGCAGTTTTTCAAATAGTTATATGCGGCCTACACTTTGTAGGGAAGCCTATATTTAAATTTTTCAACTACCTATTTAAAAATAAAACAAAATACCTATTTGATTATATGTACGACGTACGTATACAAGTAGCATATTTTAGAGTAAATATCTCCCTGTTAAAATAGAAACAAAACAGATAGAAACCTGTCGGTTTACTGGTAGAGAAAGCCCAAGGCTTTAAGAAGAAACATTTAGGTCGGATGAATTGAAAAATAGGTATTTTTGAAATCTATTGCTATCGCGCTGGGCCCGAACAATAACTGAGCGAGTTCGATAGAGGCAACTGCAGCTCGGATGAATCGACGTTTCGTAGTCCTCAGGGAACTTTCTCCTCCAAAACTTAACCGATATAATTTCTTTTTTCAATAAAAATTTAAGAAAATCTATGGCTGTGTTCCTAAGTTTTCTTTTTATAATATAATTTTATCAAATTTGTTTGCTAGATGTTTAAACACAGTGGAAAAATAACCAATTTTTCAGGTTTATGAAGGTTTGTATCTCTATGAAAAAATAAAAAAACAAAGGTACAACATGCCAATATCTATAGATTTAAAAAAACATTGCTCTATTGACACAATCCGGCGAGGAATAATTGGAAAACGGCCCATGTATTTCTTCTTAAAAGTCGAAGTTGAATAAATAAATAAAAATAGAAAGATTTACTAAACATACATATTAGTTGTACGTAGTATATTATTACTCTGTGATATTAGCTAGAGCAGTATAAGTAACGTTGCCTATAGGTGCTATGATTACACCAAGGTTTGCCGACCCACAAAAACGTACCATTTTGATTGTATAAGATAAACAGACCACGTGTTTGTTCATATTTAAAACAAGCTTTGATCAACACAAATTCTATAATACATACCAAATATGTAATATAGTCGTCTCTCACGTACGAGTACTCATAAGTCAGGTAGTCTCGGAAAAATATAATATATTTCATGTTACACTTCGCGCTTTTACTGTCATATGAAGGAATAAAATAACGGCCACGTGTTAATAAAGTTTACGGAGAGGGAGTTCTTTAAAATAATAAAATATTTACATAAACTATAAATATACTTTTGACGTGACAACGCTCGTTGTTTGTTTGACGTTGTCACGTCAAACTACCGTCCGTAAACCGACTTTACGGACAACCAATTTTTTTTACTGTAAACATTTTATCACCTTAAGTCTCAAATTGATACGTACCTGTTTTAATAAATATGTGAAACCAATCTACACAATATGATAGACGGTATTCCGCTAAATTACTTGCCGCAATTGGTAATTAAATCATTTATTTTCTATCCTCTTCTTTTTTGCGTGTCGATGGTCGTGCGATTTATTTTTTATTAGATACAGTTATACTAAGCTTTATTTTATTTATATTTAATATTTATTATACAATTAAAATAAAAGTACAAGTGGCGGACCTAATGCCATATGGCATTCTCTTCCGCTCAAACATTAGACCAAGCAGAAAATATGGCTGACGTAATAAAATTAATGAATAAGTAAACTAATTATAAATTCCTACTTAACAAATATTGCTAAAAATATGTATAACCAAAAGCACATATACTTATAAAAAATATGTACAATATATATATATATATATTAACATACATAAAATACAATAGACATACATCTTATACAAGCTCACAATTCTTTTATAGAAAACAATCTACACATTTTCTAGACATCTTCACATTTCTTACAATTTCAATATCATCATGATATCGAACGATAGAATATAGTACCATGGACACTAAGCCAGTCACCATGTGCAATGGAACGATTTTTTTTATCATTTTGGCACGAAACCCTGGAAGCAAAGGAAAACAGAGGCAGGTGGCTCGCCTCCGGCTAAGCTAACAGAATCAATGTCGCTACAGCTGTCATTATATACTGAAATGGCTACAGATATTCTTTTTTTATTTCTACCTGTAGATGAAATGATATCGTTCGCTTTGAGGCGGAAAGTAAAACGCTGCAGACATTTTCTATGTGGGTATTTTTGACTCAAATCATCAAAACAAGTAGATTATTTTTAACCGACTTACAAAAAGAGAAGGTAATCAATTCGGCGGAATCTTTTTTTATGTATGTTCCCCGATTACTCAAAGACGCCTGAACCGATTCGGAAAACACTTTTGCACGCCTCATAAGCAAAGCGCATGAGGTAGTGCTTGACTCTCGCATTTTTTTAACTAAATGTGTCTCTATTTATTTTCTATCGCACTTGTACAATAATATTTACACATAAATGTCAAGGAAAACACTAGTTTCAACACTTATGACATTTTTAAAAGACATTTTGCCTTTTAAATAAATAAAAACAATGTTTAATAAAATCATTTTGTGGACGTCCGTGTGTCGGGACGTATGGAAACTGGCGTGGTCACGATAACAAATCAGGGTGACAGAACTTGAGCTGCTCTTCGCGCACGCGTAGATCGTCGGGGTGTAGGCAAAGAGGTTTGCAATGGGTCCTCCTTCACAGTGCCTGCTATATCTTTCTCAGCGGGAAGTTAAAAATAAAAGTTAAAAATAATCTCCAGTCGTGCGTTAAAGCCGAAACATACTTTTCTTCGTTTTAAGTTAGCAATAAAACAATCAAAATCAATTTAATTGTGAAAAATGAGATTATGAGGCGTGCACTTTTGGATTTTCCAAACTATTTTTGTTTGCAAGGGTATAATTTCCAGGTGGTTGCATAGAAATTTTATTAAAATCAGTTGTGTGGTTTGTTTTTTAACGGAAATAACTAGTTAAAATATGTCGTCTATATACAATTGTTTAAATATTTAGCTTTTCTAGTATTTAAATTGGTTTTTTGTTTTGAAAAAATTATTAATAATTATGGTTACGTAAATTTATTTTGTCTACTGAACAGAATTGACAAGAACTAGATATTATTGAGAACATACTTATTTTTTTGTCAAATCAATTGGGTAAAAACACAAACGCACACATATTGCTAGCGCTACAGGAAGTTTGAATAATATCTGTGCAATATGCAAATGTTAAAAATATTCGGTAATCATATTTCACTGCTATAAAAAGACTCAAATATTAATCAAGAAATATTGGCCATGTGGTTTCCGGCCTAGAACAGGACCACTCCATCTCTTCCTGTGACATCTAAAGGACTAAGCACATACATCCCGTGCTGCAATTGCATTCCCAAAGAGGGTTGACGTCAGGCGGGCGGCCGGTCGTAAACCTATAGCCAAATTGTTTATAATACTGTTCCGACTATTTCTTTTCCACTTCACAAGATCTTTGGCATCCTTAGGTGGCCTTGACTTGCACAGCTGAGGATTTTTTTTTTTTTTTTTTTTTTTATTAGAAATTTGAGTGCGTTTGATCTCTATCTAGCCTGATGGGACGCTAAGATGAGGTCTAAGGTGTATCACGCAGACTCAAAAAATGCCTGTTCACTCTTGCCTTGAAAATCCCTAAATTATATGTATGGGGAAACATCGACGCAGGGAGGGAATTCCACACCTTAGCGGTTCGCACAATGAAGGAGGAGGCGAATCGAGAGGTACGATGAGGAGGAATATCGACCACAAATGGGTGGAATCCCTGTCCACGTCGTGTTGTCCGATGGTGGAATGGTGCAGGGGGAATTAAATTATGTAATTCCTGCGCACACTCCCCGAAGTGCAACCTGTAGAAGACACACAGACTTGCTACCAGTCGGCGATGTTCGAGGCTGTGGAGCCGTCCTGCCGTAAGCAACTCATCACCAACGAGTCTTCTGGCACGTCTGTCGATAGCTTCCAGATTTGATGAGAGATCGATACCGAGAAGTTCGAGATGACGGGTGATAGGAACAGGCACACCCCGGAAAGTGGGAGCCAAGTTGAGAGGGCTCTTTTTAGCAGAGAAGAGACACGCCTGTGTCTTAGAGGCATTCAATCTCACAAGGTTGGCATCACCCCAATCGGAGATAGCTTGCAGAGTAAGATTGGTATGGAGCACCATTGCCTCTCTTAGTTCGTCTATTTCCGGTTTTTTTGCCCTTGCACTAGAAAAATATCTTTCCGTAACGGTGCTATCGTCTGCATACCCAAAAATACCGGGCTTTAGCAGATCGTTAATGTGAAGCAGAAATAGCGTTGCGGAAAGAACAGATCCCTGAGGTACTCCAGCATTAATTGCCAATAGGTCAGACGAGCAGCCGTCAAGAGTTACTCGAATAAACCGTTCCCTCAGGAAATCGGAAATCCAAGCACAAAGGGTGGGAGGGATACCGTAAGCGGAAAGCTTCGCTATAAGAGCGTCATGCCATACCCTGTCAAATGCCTTTGAAATGTCAAGTGAGACAGCAAGTGCCTCACCGTATTTTTCAAGGGCTTCACCCCAAAGATGTGTAGCGTACAGAAGAAGATCCCCAGTAGATCGGTTCTGGCGAAATCCGTATTGCCGGTCACTGAGGAGATCATTGTCCTCAAGGTACGCAAGTAAGCGCTTGTTAATAACACGCTCCATTACCTTACACAGAATGGAGGTGATTGCAATTGGGCGATAGTTTGAAGGGTCGGCACGTCTACCCTTCTTAGGTACGGGTTGAACATTGGCGAGCTTCCACATTTTTGGGACGATTCCGGACCGAAGAGATAGACGAAACAGGCGCGTCAGAACAGGAGACAACTCGGGTGCGCAATTCCTTAAGACAATAGCAGGAATACCGTCGGGACCACTGGCCTTATTCACATCTAAGTTGCGTAGAGTCTTGAGAACCTCCTTTTGATGAATGCGGACTTCAGGCATTTTACATCCACAAGGAGGTAACTGGGGCGGTGTTTGATTGCTAGCATCTAGACGTGAGTTTTCGGCAAACAGTGAAGCTAGTAAATTAGCTTTTTCTAAAGCCGTGTGTGCCAGTGTACCGTCAGGTTTCTGCAAAGGAGGAAGTGAGGAGCGGCAAAAGTTAGCTTCAACGCACTTAGCCAGAGACCAAAATGCTTTACTACCGGATGGGTACGAAGCAAGTTTGGCACCAACTCTGCCTATGTGGTCGAAGCGAGCCTTTTTAAGCGTTTTTTTGCAGGACTTGGCCGCAAAGTTAAAGGCTTTCTTCTTTTTACGCGTATCCGGAGCTCTGCGCTTACGAGCGTCAGCCCAAGCCTGGTATGCTGACTGTTTAATAGCTTCAGCTTTTAAACAGTCAGCATTGAACCAGGGTTCAGCTTTGATGCCAGAGGGTCGATCAGAAAATGGAATATAATACTCCATCGCCTGACCGAGAACCTCAGCAACGGCACTTGCACAGCTCGACGGATCGCCAGAAGAAAAGCAGGCTTGCAGCCAAGGGTAAGAAGCAAGGAAATGTCGCATCTCTTCCCAATCTGCTGACTTGTACCGCCAAACCCGTCTATTGCCTCTAGGGCTGGAGTCAGGTGGAGGACATATGAGGACGGACTTTACCAGACAGTGGTCAGATGGTCAGGATGCAACCGGAAATGCGTTATGACGAAGAGATAATAAGACTCAAATCAGCTATAAAAATAAACACAATTCGATGAAACAAGACACTCTGATAATCTCAGGCAAGAATTAAATAAACCAACGTAACAGAATTCTTCCAATACGACATTTACAATTTCATGAAATTGAATGAGCAGCGAATTCATGAGATCAAATGTGTGTTCGGAAAATTTCGCTTTCGATCTCAATTCTCGTACCCATCGTTGGGTGAATTCGAGCATACAATGTTTCGATACAGTACAGACACAAAATGTCATAAGTCGAGTTTCTGTACTGAATTTATAGGTTTTAGTAAGTAACATCTTATCAAAGCAGGCAACGAGCCAATTTGCTTTAAAATAGGCAGGTAGGCCGACAAATGAACTTAAAATATTGTTTTTGCTTCAAAGTTCGTCAGGTTATCCAAACAAACTATTGAAACATTTCTTGTCGAGGTAACTAAGGATGATGTATAAATAAATATATCCTCTTTATAACTTCCCCGTGTGGTTCCGGGTCAGAATAGGACTACTCCATCTCTTCCTGTAGATGTCGTAAGAGGCGACTGAAGGAATAAGCTCAAACATCTCCTGCTATAATATTTTGAAAAAAATAATGTTTTAGTGTTGCATGCATATTATTATGAAGAATATCTAGGTACATGTAAAAGGTGCTAGAAAGAGTGGGAGAGGGAAGAAATATTTTAAAAACTATTGAAAATAGAAGAGGGAAGATGATTGGACATCTAATAAGACATGACAATCTATTCAGAATAATAGTAGAAGGAAAAATTAAAGGGAGACGAGGAAGGGAAAGACCAAGGATGAAGTTTTTCTAACAAATTAAGGAAGGGTTAGGAGTAGGTCCTACCAAGACATTAAAAAGATGGCAGAGAGAAGAGAGGAATTGAGGCATCTCCACTTAACTCTACCGACAAGAGCAAGCTCTTAAATTAAAGAAGAAGTAAAATGGGATTTTTTTTCTCGACTAACCTATAGTGTGGGGTGGCATTGAATAGGTCTTTCGAAAATATTATGTAAATGAACACCATTTTTTGATTTAGGAATCCGTTTGTGAAATATTTGGTTTTAAAGCTACTGGAAGCAATTTCTTTAGAAATAAGTAGCACCTAAGTACTATGTTTTCCTTTTTCTTACATATATTGTTTTAAAATTTTTAAGTGTACTTTAACTAATAAAATTAAATTAAATATTTGTTCGAGTCAAGTGTCCCCTCTCTCTGTCAGCGAAACGGTTGTATACGGATATGTGAAAAAATTCACGGCAGTAGTATATACAGGGTAAATTTTTAAACACTGTCCAAATTTTTGGAGCAAGTTTAGTCCATGATACTGAACTACTTTCAACAAAAAAAGTTATTAAAAATCGATAAAAATTTTTCGTCCTCCCATACAAATCAGCGCTCAGACAGGATTTTGTCAGTGTTTAAAAAGTCAGCCTGTATAACTAAGTTAAAAGGAAAACTCTCAGAGGTAAATAGGGTTTACAAATTAAAGAGTTATAGTCAACCAACTTATTTTACTACTTTGTCGGCGTGATTAATATACATACCCATGCCAAATTACAGCTTTCTAGTTCAAACAGTATTTAAGTAAAACCGCGGACAGACATGGAGACGTGGTGAAACTATAAGTATTTCTAGTTTACTACGGAACCCTAAAAAGGCATTTTATTTAATTGGGGCTAAAGATTAAACCCAGAACCTCTGAAGTGGCAGACTAGCGTGATAAACAATACGCCACTGAGGCCGTCAAATAATAAAAATAGTGACTCCCACTCCCGAAGTTGCAATATAAATTTTCTCGACCTCCTCTGTGCTTCGAAAGACACGTTGAGCCATTGATCCCAGCTGTCATCATTGTATGACACAGTGTTAGCCAGTTACACGAAAAACAAACAACAAAACAAACTGAAAACTTTACTCCCTCGTTCAACAAGCGGGTCTTATCCACTTATCTCATAATACGTTAATAACACTGTACGTATCCATCACAATCAACAATACCTGTCGATTGCCATTGATTATATGAAAAAAAGCAATGAACAATTTGCTTCGCAGTACACTCACACGATCGTGTACTGTTCGCAACAACAATCACATTTCCCGATGTTTTTACACCATTATCGGATATGACAGTACAGCCTACAAAAAAGGTACACCCACATTAATTACTGTGTTAATTGGTGTCTTATTGAATGCATATTGAGCGTGAACCTTATGGCACGAAATAACGAGGGTTTAAAAGTATAGACCATGTACAGGCCGACGATGAATATATACTATATGTTTTATTGTAATCTTTTCAAATGATTTTTAAATCTCAAGGTACTAAATGTTTCAAGAAAAGTTAAATGCAACGATGAATCAACGGGTATTTGGTAAGGTACGGTTAAAAACGAGAAGTTCGCAACTCGACAAGAACGTGTCCGACATGAATTCATGGTATTTCGTAATACGAAGTGTCTGGTACAAACTGCCGTGATTTGAGTCTGATAAGAATCACGCAGATCTTTCGCGTAAATTAGGTGAATTATCTGTGTGGTTGTATAGCGCAAGCTTGTAGTATTTAGCAACATCACGTAAAAAATACTAATATTACGGTCTGTGTTACCTTTGCAAGTTTTGTGATCATCATCAGGTCTTTTTAAGTCTCTACTGCAGGAGCACCACCCTCTCTGAACTACGAGAGCCATACTTGGCTAAAGCAGTCAGAGGATTTAGCCTACACTCTATAATCTGGCCAGACGGTTTGGAAGTTGAAAGTTTGGAGATAATAATAAGTAAAATTCTTATTTAGATGTAGATATATTCTTATGCAACATGTTTTGGACGTTACGTGGGAAAAAACTGTATAGCGGATTCCGGACTTCACAGTATTGCAGCTGAGGATGCAACTGGGAATACGCTGTGATGAGAGAGTGGGAAACAAATATATAGTCATGCCGCCTCCGCCGGAGCTCGGCAGACGTGGTAGCCGAAATAAATGCTGGCTTGACGTCGTCAAGGTTGATATGCGTGCCAATGGTCTTACAACTAAGAATGCTAAAGATCATGGGAAGTGGAGATGAAAAAGCCGAAAAGCGGACCCCGGGCTGTGCCCCGTGTTGGGATTGGATGGAAACAGGGAATACGCTGTGATGAGAGAGAGAGAAAGAGAGATGTTTTGCGGAGAAGCAGAGCAGAGCTCAACTTTACCAAAGAAGCGTACGCAGATTGATTTTATGTATGAGAACGATGTTTGTATTTGTATTTATATAATAATTTACATACAGATTTACAGAATACACCAAAATATCTGCATGCTAGAGACTTACAAACTGTAGGCTTCATAGCGTTTATTAGTAATTTTATTTTTTTACTGTAAAAGCTTGAATTTTGATACAAACCGTACAAAATGTAAACGTACGTTCAGAAAATATATCTATGTAACTAGCTTTTCGGGCGCTGCGCGGGCTGCAAGCAGCCCGCGGTTGTTCGTGCAGCTGTTGAAGTTGGTTGGAATCTTATTTCCAGTTGAGAGAATAGGTAAGGTGCTAAAGTCAGTATAAAAAAAATAAAAACGTATACGAGCCGCCATCTTGGAATCAAATTTTGTATGCAGTTTTGAGTTCCGCGAGGTGCTTTACCCCATCATACAAAATTTCAGACCCCTTCGATGTTCCAGGAGGACGTAATGAACGAATAAAGTTAAAAAAATTTACATCAAGACGCCATCTTGGATTCCAAAAAAAATGGATTTGGACAGATTTGGATTCCGCGATTCAAAAAACCCTTGCATACTGAATTTCACTCAAATCGGACGCAGTCGACTATTGGCGGCCATCTTGAAAAATTAAAAAAAAAAACGCTTAGTGCTCGCTTGGTGGGAGTGGCTCGGCCTGCGGCCTCGCGGTATAACTCAGCCTTCGGCCTTCGGCCTCAGGCTTCGCTTAGTGACTTGGGGGGGGGGGGGTTCTGGGGAGGGGGGAGGTCAGGAGGGGAGAGGTCAGGAGGGGCTCGCCACGCAGCTCGGCCTTCGGCCTCGCTGGGAGCTTAGTTTTCGGCCTTTGGCCTCAGGCTTCGCTTAGGGACTTGGGGGGGTAGTTCTGGGGGAGGCCAGGAGGGAATTGGGCTTTGCCCTCGCCACGCAGCTCGGCCTGCGGCCTCGCGGGGAGCTTAGTTTTCGGCCTTTGGCCTCTGGCTTCGCTTAGAAACTTGAGGGGGGGGGGGGGGTTCTGGGGGAAGGGGGGAGGTCGAGAGGGGCTCGGGCGTCACCCTAGCCACGCAGCTCGGCCTTCGGCCTCGCTTTTCGCTCGACCTGCGGTCTCGCGGTACACACTCGGAAATTGTCCTTGTATGGCGGCCATCTTGGATTTTGAAAAAAATCAAAAAACAAATGACAGTCGTCAAATTGCTTACAACCTCCTACATTTTGGAAAAAAAATCACACCCCTAACCCTAACCGTTTTTGCAGGCTGTACCTCGTCCACATTAAGATCTGATAATCTTCAAAATGTCAGATTTTTCTGGTACTCACTGGAGCACCCTCTACACGACCATACATCAATCATTACCCCACCCACCCGGGAACAGGTCAAACAACTATGTCAATCAGTCAGTCAGTCAGTGGTAATGTAGGTTTATATATATATAATAATTTTGTTAGTTCGAGATTATAACATCATTACGCCGTTTCTATTCCTTATCCTCCATAGTTTGTGATATCGAGTGTGAACTTTACGGTGCATTAATTAATCAAGTAACAGTTATTGTTTCACAACGGTTAACTGTAGCAGTACCGCGGTAACGTGGTAATGGATGGCCGGGATTCCCACGGTTTCGGCAATTTAGATAGCGTTACGCTGAGTGAAATGGTGCTGGTAAAAATACGAGTATTGTGGGGCACGTACGACAATGTCTTTATTTTTAACTAAATGCACGTAATTTTACTGTGTTACTGTGTGCTAAGAGCAATAAAAACTACCTAACTAGTTCAGACCCCTCAAATTCGGATACAAAAACACAGAACTGGGCTTTAAGTGTGCTTTTACAGATTTATAAAGTTTTTTTTTTTTGTTTATTTAATTAACTAAAACTAAACCAAAATCTAAATTTAAACCTAAATTAAAAATAAAACTGTGTTTAAAAATCTAAATGTTGTTCATGTGGCATGGTGCCAAGAACACTGGCTGCATTCCCGCGCTGAATGGCTACTGCAATTCTCTGCGCGAGATATGGAGAAGTTTTTATTTACATATTAAACATAAACTTTTACTTTATATAAAAAACAAACAAAGCAAATACAATTATTTACTATATTTCTAACCCTACACCATATTAATTGTCAGTATCGAAAATGAGGATGTATATTGTAAGATGTTGGACCTACGTTAGTTTAAATTTATTCGTATCTTTTGTCGGGTTGTTTGAGGATAATGATCCTTTTAGTAAATCCAAATGTAGTAATTTTTGCGATAAATTTGGGTTTCTAAAAACTATGTAAGTACTTTTTTTTATTACGCTAAATTTTCATTCATTTCAGGATACAAATATTGATGAAAATCCTCCGTACTTACTTCCACATTTGTAAAGCAATTTACTTTCCACATACGTTCGAACTAAATTGACCAGCATGAACATAGTGAATTAGATTTACAAGACTTTATTCGAAATTCATGTTTCAAAAGAGATCGTTCAATAAACCTCTTTAGTGCAAAATTTTCACACCCACCTCTTACTGGGAAGCGTTTTATTGGCATATCCTTTTGGAGTGACTAAACTTCTCATATATCTCAAGGAGTCCTTTGAGGAGGACACAATGCAAAATATGTCAATGCTGTAGATAAGATGCCATTTTAAACTATTCCAGTAAAGTACTTTTTAAAAAAATACGATTTTATAAAGGTATAGGTAAGGTAGTAAAATAGTATTTTTTTTCGTAAGATGACTAGAAAAATCATAGTGTAAGTATTGACACTGACTGTGCCAAGTCTGATAGGTAAGATTTTGATGTTAGTTATATGCCACGAATTGTTGTCATTACTAATTAGTTTTATTTCATAAATGTATAGCCTTAATATCCAAGCCGTACGCATCGTGTCGATAAATTAAGTAACAATCATATCCTTTTAAATATTTAATGTAGAGGACATATGATTTTCATATCAAATTCTCTCACCAAACGGATATTTATGAATGTTGAACAGGGTAAACTTGGCTCTGTTTTTCGGTCATAAGCAGATAACTATCATTAATTTATTAGGCAATCTGTTACGTTTTATCGACATTTGCGATCATTGTTAATTCCGAAGTTCACAGATTATTTTGCCCAATAATTTGCCGGAAATAGATATTCTTCCCTATTGATAGGTCGAGAAATTTGTAGTTACTAGATATTTTAGTCCGTATTTCCGATTGTCTATTTGAATCATAGACTACTAAAAGGTCTGTCAGTTATCTCTTTGAATTAATTATTCGGTGTATTCCACTTAATAGCTCATTTATAGATCGACTTTTTCTTACTAACTTATTTCTAAATATACACCTATCTATATTGCAAATACTATTGGACTTGCTGTTGTTAATTATAAAACTTAGTGGTTCTGTAAGAACAGTAGACCTCGCGAGCTCTTATAACCATGCAATGACCAAAACTTCCCATTTCAGTGAAATCTGTCAATAAATAGCGGTACAGGAAAGTTCCCCCTTTTCCTCATATTTCACCCCAACCAAAAATCGCGATTGATTATAGAATAAAAATAAATTAAGGAACCTGTATGCCAATTTTTGACAAAATTTGTTGATAAATGCGACCTGAAGGCAAGAACAGACAGACGGTCAAAAGCATTTTTGGCCAATCTGGAAACTGAGACGCTTCGCTCGCTTGGTCAATAATAAACTAAACTATAGATTCATTATAGTCTCCCTTTTGTACCATCGTGAACTATAATATCGTGGCTATAATTCAAGTTGGGGCGAAAACACATTGTTTGTATGTATTTATGTATGTATGTATGTTTGTTCCGCGATAACTGCCGAACCGATGGTCAGATTTTGATGAAATTTGGTAGGCATGTAGGAAATATCAATAGAATTTTCAAGTTCGTTGGGCATCAAAATCGGTTCAGTAGTTTTTGAAATATTAATAAAAAATCGCGAGGTCTAAGTTCGCGGCGAACTACTAGTAAATAAACTTAAAATATTATACAAGGATTCTAAACTTATTTACTGTTAATTCTGTAAACTGTAACTGTAAACTTTCCTAAAAAATCTAACACATTTAATAACACTTTCAGGAACCGATTATGTGCAGTTAAAGTCACGGGTAATAAACTCTAATAAAAAAATCAAAAAAGAAAAAAATTATATAGTTATAACGTTTGTTATGTATTGAGAAATTTATTTTCAGTCGCAAGGGAGCTGTAACCACGCTCCACGAATTTTTCCCTCCGAAAAGTTATTATGAGAGTACGTGCTACAAATAACTTGGTTTATCAAAGAAAGAATCTAATAAAGTAAATCAAGTAATACAAATAATGATAATTCATAGATAAATATATATGGCAATCAGGCACTATAGTATATGTATTTATTTATTTACCAATTTATGTACACGGACAATATATGCAGAGAATATATAAACAAAAAGTTGTACAAAGGCACTACTTATTTCGAAAGAGATCTCTTCCAGTAGGCCCGTGAGAGGAGATGCTCATATATAAAAGGCATACAGGCGTGTTCGTTAAATAAAGGAAGAAGAATAAATTAACATACTATGAAACTACAGATAAACATACATATACATATGTTTCATACATACTTAAATAAATACATATGTCTATTTAGAAATAAATATACTTAATATTATTATTTTCGATATGTATAATATTCGATACTTCCAGGTGGTATTTCTGCAAAGGTATTAATTAATAATACGGATGTGGACTAAAAATATTTTTAGCTCATCAGGTAGATAAAATATTGTTTACGTATTTTTGCTTTTGTCTGATTAGCAAACAATTACAAAGATACAGCGCATTTAAATTCCGCGTGACGTCACGTACGATCAAGTACGATTTTGCTATTTTTCAAGCATTTTGCTATTGTTTGTTGTTTATTTATTTCATCATCATCATCTGTTACGCTTCAGAGCCCGGGGTCCGCTACCTAACCTAGGTGATTCGACGAGGTTACTGGTTTTTACACAGAGGGACTGCCGTCTGACCTCCGGAACCCAAAGAGCAGACCCAGAACCAAACAGTACAGGATAGGTACTAACGCTAGATGGCGTTCGGGACCAACGGCTTTACGTGCCTTCCGAAGCACGGAACCGTCTTTCTTTAGTTCGGATAATCAGGTGATTCAAGCCTGCAATATCCTTAACAGACTGGAAACAACTTTTCACAAAGTATGCTTCCCAGTGGGATTTGAACCCATGACCTCCAGATCACAAGGCAAACGCCTTAACCACTGGACCACGGAGTCAGTCTTGTTGTTTATTTATTTGGGTTAAATCTTGCAAGTTAAATTTGAGCGACTTCCCGGTTTCCGATTGAAATTAAATTTTGTATGCTAATGTAAATCAGATGACAATGCAATATTATTACAACAAAAAGCTGATTTGATGATGGAGCCGGGAGGTGGTTATAGGAACCCTGTAAGAAAACGAAGCAACTCCATCGAGTTAGGGCTTATTTTATTTGACTTGAATTACCTCACAATAAAATCTTGTATAAAAAATAACGGGCGCTATTTGATTTGACCAATTGGTTATGATGAACTATCATGACTTTTTTAAAGATTTTTCGAGCTAACAGTTAAGCTTTTAGGAAAACGCTTTACCCGAACAAGAATTAGTATAGGTAATATTTGGAAAACGGGTCACTAAATCGAAAAGTTGTCTTTGCAAACCCTAATGGCTTTTTTAAGAGCAACGACACCCCTGAAAATGAGGAATACGAGAAAAATATATGATTTTACGAATAGGGTTTATCTTGCGTGGCCTCAGCACGAGATCTCAATCTCGTTTTTTAATAAATCCATTTTCATTTAAATATTCACTTGAAAGGGCATTATGATTTACGAGTATATCGTATTATATAAATCCTAAAATTAAAATAAGAATCAGAGATTTATAAGAAACATGTGTAAAACTGTCGCTTTTGTCACCGTAGAATATGAGAGCCAGGCACGGGATCAGGAATGATGTTTTTGAAAACAGGAGTCACACAACGAATGATTTGCGCGAGTGTTTCCAAACGGGCGCATTTTTGAATTGATCGTTTGCGAAGGATTTGCACGAGTGGTCTTAACCACTCGTAATTATGACATTTGTAACGCAAAAATGTCAAATAAACTTTTCATGGTAAAACCCGTTTCGTTTCAGGCTGCATTTTTTATTTATGTTGTTTTTTTATCGTGTGTGTGTGGCCAACACTGGTGTCAGATTTTTCAGACTGCCTAAAGGCATCTGACATAGCTTAACGACTGCCATACAATGATGACAGCCGGGACCAACGGCCTTCCGAAGCACGGAGGAGCTCAAGAAGTTTTTTTATGCCACTTGTCCGCTTGCACACACACCCGGTGCCGCTTTACTAGCGAAAGCGCTAGTAATGCGCACTCCCGCCGGGTCACTGAGCTCCTCTATGTTGAATTATTTATGTTGAAATGTCTATTTCATTTACAAAGACGTTTCAAACCCGGCCTGCACATTGTCCATATTTTACAAAATCGAGGAAATATCTAAAAATAATTTAAAAATACTAAAATTATAATATTTTCTTTATTTTAATTGCAATTTAATTTTAAAAGCAATATTTTATTTTATCCTGGCAATAAGTATTTCACAGCCATGTTTCACTGTGAGTCCGTTCTGAAACTTAGTTTGAAGTGTTTGGTTAACTGTCAATCTCAAATGAAATGTATTGTATTATAATAATGGTAATTTGAGTTCAGTTGATAACGAAATAATGTTTAAAAAGCCACGATTTGGTTTTTATGCAAGAAAGTAAACATATTTACAATTTAATCACAGCTTTATGTTGACCTATTTTTTATTTTGTCGATCATACATTCGCTTGTGATTTCTGAACGCACGCTCTTTGAAAAGTCAAATGTCAACATGGCGTCTTTCGTGTTGCCTGTCATAAGTGTATTTAACGCTTTTTTCACCAATTATCTAAGCCACAATGGGCCAAAATGTTACTTAAAACACTTTTATTTAATAATTTAGTTTCTAAATTATACATGTACAATGTTTGTTTGTTTGTTTATATCTTTATTGTACAAGAAATCATGTAAATAATAAATAAATAAATAATGTCTAGGCCGGGGCTTTATCCATTCGTGAAACATCTCTTTTATGATATTTTCAGCGTAAAACTATATAACTTATTGCTGACACGAAGATTTCATAAATACATGATTTTACATGCTTTAGGTATGAGATTTCATAAATACAGGATGCTATGTGTTGGAACGCAAGCGGTGAGTTGTAAAACTACACGTTTGTATTTAGTCCCTCAATGAAAAGTAGCACACCAGGATACATGTGATACTTAATCCTTTTGTGACTTTAAATTGCAGTATTTTATATGGAAAAATTTTACACTTTACAATATTTAGTAAGACATATTTACGACGTATTATAAAGCAAATTCCAGGGTTTTGGGCCGACCAGTGCTAAGAAGATACGCTAAAAGACCTAATATATTAAGAAACTAAACAAAGTAGACAAAACTTCTTTGTTATCGAACGAGCAAGCGAAGCGAGAAAAGTTCTTCGAGCCTATTTGAGCAATCCGACTTTCGTATATATGTATGTTTGAAGATAACTCGAGTTAGATGTAGCTTCATGAAATCCTAAAATAGGCATGTAGATGAGCCCAATATATTTTTAAGTTTTAACATGAGCCGAATCAGTCAAGAGGTTGCTGGGAAATGTGGTATAGACCGCAGTTCAGGAACTCTTAGTTATTATTACTAGTGGTTTTGTTAGAACAGTAGACATTGCGTGCTCTTATAACCATGCAATAATTCTTCTCCTTGGCTTAGTAAAGCCATTTCAGTGAAATCCGTCCATATATAACGCTACAGGAAAATTCCCCCATTACCCCCTATTACTCTCTTAATCAAAAATTGCAATCGACTAAAAAATTTAAATAAATCAAGGAACTTGTATGCGAATTTTTGACAACCTCCGTGGCGTAATGGTTAACACGCTAGACCGCTAATCTGGAGGTCAGGGCAAGTTGGCAAATGGCCTTTTTCAAATTATCCTGGGTCTTGGGTGTTCATCTATATATTTATTTATCATAAAATATACTGTCGTTGAGTTAGTATCCCATAACACAAGTTTGAAACTTACTTTGGAGCTCGCTTAATCAGTGTGATTTGTCCCTACATAATAAAAAAAAAAATTCGTCAATATCGGTTGGAAAATGCGGCCAGTAGGCGAGAACAGACAGACATTTATGGCCATTCTCGAAACTGAGGCGCTTCGTTCGCTCGGTCATTTATTGTATTATGTGTATGTATAGTGTATACTATAACATTCATATCAAGACAATTTTAATGGCACATGTCAAAGGCATGCAGACATCACTATTAGGTCGCTAAGTGCGGGCGCCGAGAGAATTATAATGGAAACACGTACGAACGTAATGACTTTCTGGAGAGCAAAAACTGGGCCATGTTTATGAAGTCCTGGGGGAATAACTTTCTCAATACACGTTCTGAAATGATGGAAAGCTAATATGCTATATATTTTTTTCTATTATATTTCTTTATTTGATCTCTATCTGCCTTAATTTTCTTCGATAAACGAAATATATATTGTCAAAGAAATGTCGAAAAAAATAGGAGAAATAACTGGGTTACGGATACAGATACACTATCATGCGCCTCAGTAGACAAAGCCTAGGCCTTAGATCTTACTGTACAGTTAGGCTTTAGGTACCTAAAGGCTACTTTTAGCTTGATGATAGGCGTAAAGGTATAGAAAACCGGAATCTATATTATAATGGTTTACTAGCCCATATGAATGAAATATTTAAGTATGCATATGTACATTATTGAACAATGTACATCCTTTAAAAAAAAAACAATCACGTATTGATGATTTGATGGTCACACTAATTTAAAAGAAACAAATCAAACAATGTCAAGGATAATATGTACGAATACTTTCTATCCCATTATCTCATCAATAGCAACCTTCACACTCTATTAGACATAACGTGTAGATCCGACAATTTCTTTAATTGTCGACCTCACAAAAACCAATTACAAAATAATCGATGCTTTTCCAAATAAATTTACAATCGGCCTTCACATTCGAGTGGTCAAATGAGAGGTTTTATGTGCGTTAGACAATTTATTGAAATGTAAACAATTATAGTTTTATTTATTGTTTGTGGAAACAGATATTGTATATTGACAATATACTATGTTGCGATATATCATAAAAAAATTGTAAGTTTGGTTATTCTTGTATTTTTCATATTCCTCTCTATCCACTGATTATTGGTAAAAGTTCAATATACTTAATAATAAGAACGCCCATTCTAAATATTTGTTAATATTCTTATTGTGTCCGTGTGGTTCCTGGCAGAGTAGAATAGGACCACTCGAAGTCTTTCCGTGGATGTCGTAGAAGGCAAGTATACACAAGCTAAACAAAGCTTATAAACATCAATGAGACCTCTCCAACTCGTCTGGCCAACGTAAAGAGTTTAGACCAAATCCTGAGACTGCTCTGGCCAAGTGTGGCTCTGGTAGGTAGTACAGAGAGGGTCGTGCTCCTGCAGTGGAGACCTATTGAAGATGATGATGATGATGATCTGTGTTCTATTTATTTAATCTTAAACCGTTTACATATAAAAAAAGATAGTCCTGAACTGAAATATTGTTCAAACGTAAAATTAAGTACGTACAAAGTGACAATTCCAAGGGACCACCGCTGTAAATCCTTCAGAATTGTTTCGGTCTCCAAATTTCAAGTAAGTACGTGCAAGTATCAAGTCACCCTGTAAGGCACAGTGTAAATTACGGACATCTTGCGGGTACTATGATAACAAATTTCTCATGTTTGACCTAATAACATGGAAATGAAAGAATCAGAAAGTAATGTTTGGCATGTTTCTAGGAATCGCTTGATGTACACAATACGTAAGAGTAAAGATACCATGAATCTGATAGATAAATCATAAACAGTACTATATTCAAGCATTAGTAAATTTGTATTACATATATATTGTTGTAGAAAACAATAGTTTACTCGTAATTTTTAAGATATTACTACTAAATTAGTACCTACGTAAATGTCTAATTTTAATTCTGCTTCCCTGGTGCCGTACATTAAACAATAACTGAGTAGCATACGTTTAGAAATTATTCAAAACAAAGTAAGTATCAGTACATCAAGGGTTTTAAAGCATTTATTTCTTATGAGAACATACGAAGTAATTAAAAATTTTTAAATAAATGAACACAAATTACTAAAATTGTTTTTTGTGAGGCTCAAATATAATCAAGACAAATGAAATAAGCACTTGATGGGGTTGCGTCGTTTTATTACAGAGATGCTATTACCACCTTCCGGCTCCATCATCAGATCAGCTTCTTGTTAATATAATATTGCATTGTCATCTGATTTACATTTTAATTCTCATTTTAATCGGAAACCGGGGAGTGCTCAAATTGAACTTGCAAGATTTGACCCAAACAAAATAAACAAAAAACAGATGCTAAATAAAAAGCTTGTAGAAATGCATTTTTGCATGTTTCTGAATAAATGTTTGCAGTAGCAAAGATTGCCTTCTGTTTATGCAATATCTGTGCCAGTGCCCGCCTCCGGGGCGCCGTACATTGTACGGTGAACCTGCTTAGCATAGTAATAATGAACTTACTCCTCGTCCCAGAGCATGGGACGTGATGGAAAGTAATTCCGTTCGGTTATTTCCTTACTGTTTCTAAGGAGTTTCACTCGAAAATAAGATTCTTTTGTTTGCCGTTCAGCTTTCATAGAAAGTGTACTTTATTGTTGCAGGGCAATGGTATGGTAAGGCTTGTAACTACATGTAATACGTGGGGCGCACTATAAGTTTCCGGAATGAATATGAAAAAATACTATTAAAGGTACAAAATTAATTTATTGTTTTACAAAATAATCTCCCTTGGCGTCTATGCACTTTTTCATTCGATGAAACCAGTTTTGAAAACTTTTGTGCCACTCCTCTGTGGTGACCTCTGAAACGTGTTTTTCATACTCCTCGACAGCCTCTTCTGGTGATGAAAATCGTTGACCGCGTAATTGGTTCTTAATTTTTGAGAACAGAAAAAAGTCACAAGGTGCCAGGTCGGGACTGTATGCAGGATGACTCATGAGTTCTACATTTTTCACCTTCAAAAAGTCGTTTGTCTGTCTGGCCGTGTGAGAACTAGCATTGTCGTGGTGCAGGATGATACGGCGTTTACGGTTATTTTTACGGAGTTCGTCAATAACTTCCGGCAAACAAATGTTCGAGTACCAGTCACTATTCACTGTACGACGATTCTCTAAAGCAACAGAAGCCACGTGTCCAGTTTTATTAAAAAAAGAAGCAATCATCCGCTTAGATGCACTTTTCACGCGCGCCACTTTGGTTGGTTTCGGCTCATCTTGAAAGACCCATACGCTCGATTGCTGCTTTGTTTTGGGATCGTAGCAATAAATCCATGTTTCGTCACCTGTTACTATGTCTCACACCAAATTTGACGCACCTTCGTTGAATCTGGTAAGCATGGCACTGCACCAAGTGACGCGGTCCGTTTTTTGAGCCTCGGTCAAGTTGTGTGGGATCCACCGCGAGCACAGCTTTCTCACACCCAAATGTTTGTGTAGGATTAATTGTATTTGACTCATGCCTATTTTTAAGGATGCGCGAATTTCATGGTAGGTCACATGCCTGTCTGTTTCAATCATACGGCGCACAGCATTGATTTTTTGTTGGTCACAGCGGTGGACGGCCGACCATCGCGAGATTCGTCACTGAGATTGATACGACCACGCTTGAATTCTGCAAACTAGCTATAAACAGTTGCCTTGCATGGTGCTTCATTGCCAAAAGCTGTTTCAAGCCGAGCGATGCTCTGTTGAGCTGTCAAATTACACTTAAAATCGTAGAAAATCATACTACGAAAATTTTCCCGAGTTAAATCCATGTTGATGCAGACACACAATTTTTTAAATGGCGCCACAAGGTAAAAACAAAAGACAGTCAGATGAAACAAACTGCATTCTACAGCCAAAGAGTTCTATTTTCAAATGTTGCAATAAATTTTTAAATATTGTTTATGTAAGTGGCCAGTTCCGGAAACTTACAGTGCGCCCTATGTATTTAGAACGAGCCCTCAGAAAGCAGGATTTAATGATAAATTAGAATGCAAATCATTGGCTTTTTATATACTTAGTTGAATAAACTGAACATTAATTATGTATTTTCATTTTATTTTAATTCTACCTGCTCGTAAATACGAGTTATATGTGACTTTATTTGAATCATATTCCTCATGTACGCTTTTGGCATTGCTAATTTCGAAAAAAAAATTAATTGATGTTATATTTTTTACGCGTTAAACGGTTCAATTTAAGGCATTGTTTGTTTAAAATTGACATAAAATAGACTGTAACTATTAAATAATACAGTTATTATATATAGTATTTATATTATTAACGAACAATTTAAAATCCAACAAATGTATTTATAATTATTGTATAGTGTGACTATTTAACCTTCCAACGAAATTTTTGGAGCAAGTTCAGAATCCATTATACTGAACTACTTACAAACGGATTTTGTATGGGAGGACGAAAATTTTAACTTTTTTTATAGAAAAAAGTACAGTATTATGGACTGAACTTGCTTCAAAAATTTGCCTGTTGATTATAAAGTCACCCTGTATAAAGCTTTAAACTGTTTAGCTTGCAAACATTTGTTTAAACCATTACAGTCCATTTTCCATTGCACTCTGTTTGTTCAATTGTAAAAATAGAATCAAATGCGTTTTTATTATAACGAGTAAATATCTCGGAGTTTTTACAAACGCAAAACATTATAATTACGCAGGGCACGGCAGGGCTGCAACTGCGAAAAATAAACTTCGTTTGGAATAAATTCGATGAGTTCGAGCAAGACGTTCGGATTGAAAATATTTACTTAACGTTACAATAACCTTTCCAGTTTAAATTGCCAGTTTTCCCGTACGCATCCAATTCTCCAACTGAGCAATTTTTCAGGCTAATTGTCTTTATTTAAGAAGAATTTGCTCTTATTTTTTTCTTTTTAATTTCGATAGGATTATCATAGATAATTATAATTTATCCTACGTATTTTGATTTACTTATATGTGGTCCAAACCGCCGGAAGGCGTTGGAAAAGCGTGTCAAAATATCCTAGCTTAATCGCCTACAGATATGATTCCTCAGGCTTTTATAATCTACGCTCCCACAAGCAAAAGCTTGGACGTTGTTTATACCTATGCTTATTTTCGTTTTTCCCACGCTAAAAAATAGGTTAATGACAAAAGTTTAAAAATAGTGCCACATCTTTTATGACAGAAAATCTGAAGCGAAAGCCCTAAGCCAGCAACATGTAAGATTGCAGATCTATCCAAGTGTAGACACAAAAAGGACGAGTGTGTTTTTCTCTGTACGGCGGCGCGGTCCAAACCAGCCAGACCACTTTTATTGCTGTTTTACTGTTTGCAATTTAACTTGAAACGTTAAACTCGGGTGCGGTGAACAAACAACAATAATGATAATCGTATTCTCACATCACAGGCTCTGATGGTGGTGGCTATATTACCATATGATAATAACCCCTTGTAATAAGCCAGCGGTTTCCTATCTATGCACTTATTATCTTAGAGAGCCGTTGTTTGGACAAAAAGCTTTAATTCATAAGTAGGTATGTTATTTTTGTTGTGTTTTAGCGGGATTTATTAAGATAGGTAAGTGATTTCAACCGTGCAATGTTGGAATAAAGTCTATTTTTACTGTAAATTTGAATAGCTTTTTTCGGCTGATTTAGAAGCTTGCAAAATCCAATAGTTATTTAATGAAACAGCACCTAAAAAAAGCTCTAATAGTTACCTATCTGAATTTACAATTATAATACCTCACAAAATGTACAGTTGTGCAATAATTTCAAGTTTAGCATCTTTGTAATTAGACTTTTATAAATATCTAGATGAGGATGTGCACTGAAATACATAAATAGTAGCTACAGTAAATACTTACATGTTGTAAGTAATTCTTCGCTAAATCCATAGTATATGAATTATTAGTCCACGGCGCGTTTTAAACTCCTGCGACTAAAAATTGTGTTTAGTCATGCATTTATTATTTAATGCCAATCCAAAAAGATTACAAGAACAAAAATACAGATCTCAAACGTTTCACGTCTGAATTTATCGCAGTTTTGACATAATTCTCGAAGAAACGTGAGTGTAATGAAAATGTTTCGCAGACGATTTATCATCGTGTAATCTCCGAATCTCAGGCCGGTCGTCAACTTTGAAGGTTGTCTCAAATTTTAGCAATTTGCGGAAAACTATAGGAAAGTTTAATTAAAGTTGTCAATGTTTCGTGGTAAAGTCTAATATCAAAGATAAATTGTTTGTTTGTTAAAACTTTATTGTACACAAAGAACAAATACAAATTACACGTAACATCAAGACATAAATAGGTACAAAGGCGGACTTATCCCAGATTGGGATCTCTTTCAGTCAACCTTGAATTGAAAGGAACATTTACAACACAGGGTAGAGGGTGGGTACAATTTGGAAGTTACAAAATGAAATGAACGCAATAAACACTTGTACCTGCTCATCACTGCCTTATTTTTAGGGTTCCGTACCTCAAAAGGAAAAAACGGAACCCTTATAGGATCACTTTGTTGTCCGTCTGTCCGTCCGTCCGTCCGTCTGTCAAGACCCTTTTTCTCAGGAACGCGTGGAGGTATGAAGCTGAAATTTATATCAATTACTCAGGTCTACTGTCCCTTGAAGCTGTGAAAAAATCAAACTTCTAAGCCAACGCAATCAAAAGATACAGCCGTTTATGCCGCAAATTTTCGACACTTGCAAGGGAATCAAAACCTACAGGGTGCTTCCCGTGAACTCAGAATCTTGAAATTTGGTACGAAGCAACGTCTTATAGCATAGATAAAGGAAAAATTACGAAAACCATAAATTTTTAGTTACATCACATAATATATTTTTTTTTAATAATTTTAAACTTACTACCCATTTCCTCATAAACGCGTAGAGGTATTAAATTGAAATTCATACCAAATACTAAACCTTGCAGGTTTGTACGGAACCCTCGGTGCGCGAGTCCGACTCGCACTTGGCCGGTTTTTTTTTTTTTTTTTAAATATCTTTATTATCATAGGATATTTATAATATCTCTTAATAATAGGCACTTTGTTTTGTTTTGCACAAATGTTGACGTCAAATCGTTACTTAAAGCTAAGTTTACGCCGCTTCCTAGGCGCAAGTGCAAAAGAAGCGGCAACAAACTGCACTGCACGTTTTCTCCAAAGACGTCAACTAACAAACTAAAAACTTAAAATTAGTTATATAGATGGACAGAGATTACATTGTTTATTATGTCATAATTAAATTGAATTATAAGAATTACGAAATTTAAAATAATGTCAATTTGTAAATTTAGTATGTACCAATGTACCTAAATTATGACATGTCTAAGTATACAAACCTTTAAGAGGGACCCGCGCCAAGCTCAAGCCAGACCTTTTTGTCTTTAAGATAGTCATCGGTCCTATAATAAGCCTTGTCACAAAGTACTTTCTTTACATAAGCTTTGAATTTTCTGTCTGGCATATCAAGGACCGATTCTGACAATTTATTATAAAAAAGTATACACTTCCCCATAAAAGACTTACTGACTGTATTCAGCCTGTAATACGGGCTAACTAAGTCATTCTTATTACGTAAATTTCTATCTGTAAAATCACTTACTTTATTGAACATGGAAATATTTTTCCTTACATACATTATATTTTCAAATATGAATTGTGATGCAAAAGTAAGTATACCTATTTCCTTGAATAATTCCCTCAGTGAGTCTCTCGATCCTAAACCGTAAATAGCACGAATTGCTCTTTATTGTAAAAGAAAAATAGTCTGAATGTCGGCTGCACTCCCCCATAGAAGTATCCCGTAAGATTTCGACTATCTCAGTTGATTTTGGTCAAATTTGAACATCCTTTCACCAAGGTTGAGAGCAAAATTCACCATTTATAGCCCGTTTCTAAATATACTAGTGGCTCTGCGAGCTGACCTCGAGATACTGACAAAGTTCTTTCAACCCCCTTGAAGTTTAGCATGAAAAAGTTGCTCAGACAAAAAGTTGAAAGTCTTTTGACATTTTTCGAGATGAAAACTGAATGAATGAATGATGACTTTAAAAAAAATCATAATCCAACAGATTTTTTTTAAAGTTTTAACAACATATTTCCGTCATTTTGAAAAATATTAAAAACTGAATCAATAAAAAATTATATATAACTATCGACCCTACTTACAAAATTCACAAGAATTGGTTGAGAATTGCGACTGACTGACGAACAAAAGCATTTTTCGGCAAGTCTCGAAAATGAGACGCTTCGCTCGCTCGATCAATAAACAAAATTTTCTCTATTAATACACGATTTATCGATGAAAACTTTCAGCAATATTTCGTGATCAAGATAAAAGTTACCGAAGCGATAAATGGAGCTAAAACATGATTTAAGCTTCAAATCCCTACAACGAAAGTAGGATTTACGGTACTGCTGTCAAATCTGAAATTCCGCAAACCGGTAGGGCAGTGACCTGATTTTTCTATAACCCGCACTGCAGCAATCACGGCAAAGTTAATGTGAGAAGAGAAAATTGTTGAATGAGACAATGTGATGGAGCAATGGCTTATTGGGTTAGATTTCGTGAGTTCACGCGGCGGTAGGGACGGCTGGCGGTAATTTGGTTAAATAATAATCGTAACGTGACACTTGACTGATAGCATTGTTTTGTTGGTATTTTTTCAGACTCGTCAGACGAAAGATTTTCAGACTCGTCAGACGAAAGAAGAATTTAAGATTCATACAAAAGTAGAAAAAGATCCAAGACTCTTTTTTTTGTTTGCCATACTGCTGTAAAACTGCATAAAATTCACAATTGATTGCTTTTTGTGAACAATTTTTTTTTTAGTTTAAGCTCTTTTTTACAATATCATAGAGTAATATATAGGTACTACGTACAAACAATTAGAAGCACTCTATACAAATATTTTAATAAATCTTTATAATTAATATAAGAAGAAGAAGAACAAACAATATTAAACAACTAAGCATTAAAAAATCTAGCTAAATCCAAACGTTTCTTAGTAGGTACCTATTGAACAGTATACATACCGTAGTAGTCAAACAGATACACATATTTTGGTGTAAGTAGTATAGATAAAAAGTGATACTTTTTTTTGAGAGCATTCTACACTTATTTTATTAAACCTTACCCAAACTGTAAAATAACTTTTAAATTTTTTAACGTTGTTACTGTTTTTACCAATGCGATAAGCATTTGCTTATCACATTGGTTAAAACAGTGAGGTTATTTATCAACTACTTATTAGTAATATACATTACACTGCATTGTCTCCTAATTTCGTGAGTAAATATCTAAATTGTTATACAAGTGTCTTTCAAAGTGTCTGTCATATATAAAAGTACAAAAACAGCTGCTTTGACATAAGTTCGATAAAGTTTATTACAAAAATGTGTGCGGTACCCATCTATTGTTAAGTCTATTGCATTTTACGAAAGATATTTAGAGCATAGCGTTTTCGTGATTTTGTGAACAAAGATGTAATTGTCACGAAGCGGGCTTGTAGGCTATGTAACTGTATACATTTTAGACTCTACGCATTGACCGATCTCTTTGAAGATAAATATATAAAAATCTTCAAATAAAGCATAAAAAACGACTACATTTCTAAAGTGCAACTCTGTGTTTAGATTTAGTAGTATACATGCCCCATATAAATACATCTAGATATAACGATTCAACTGGATTGTGGTATTGTTCAAAGGATGACCTATTTCTAGGCCATGTGATACTAAAAGTGGTTCCTTGTACGAACGGAGGCTGTCTTAGGAGCTTTGTGAAGTCTGAGAGATCCGGCTTTCAGCAGCACAAATACAAATGCACTGAGCACTGAGAAACATCTACCTACTGACAAACAGCTCCATGTTATAAAAGAAAATGGCACAGGAAAAGATCTTAAAAGTAGGTATTGACTTTATAAAATAAACTTATTTCAAAGTGCACGAAGGTTTCAAGTCAAAGTATTTTTTTTAATGAAGGTCATTATTTTTATATTGTTTTTATGTAGCTAATGCAAAAGCTACAAACTACTAGCGTTTCGGAATGGCCACTGCTAGGAAGATACGCAGGAAAAAAAAACCATGCATATGACAAATACATTTCAAATCTAGTTTTAAGGCCGTACCTGAATTTTCCGGGGTCCAGTGCTGCCCCCAATTAAAAATAAACATTTTAAAGAAAACGGGGTCATGATTTAAACTGTAAACAGTAGTTCATAAAATACTTTGAAAGGTTATCTAGGGCTTGGTAGTAGCAAAATTTTAAATAATGTCTCCGTTTTCTTTGAAACGGCCTTAATTATTTATTAATCTTAGTTTTGTTTAGTGACAACTGAAACCTTTTTAAAATTTGTGAAAATCTAAGCATATTTAGAGTTAATTATGTCGTAATATTAATGCTTTTAAACATTCATATTAAAACTCATTAAATTAAACTTTTGATTGAATTTCTACTCAAAGTAATAGGTTACATTTCTTCTTCTTCTTCTCGAGTCGAAAGACTATTTATTAATTTAATTACATCAAATGTGACCAGTATTTGGCCACGGCGATTCCTCGGTCATTTGCCTCACCTAAATGGTCAAGACCTAAAGGTCTTGTTTTTTGCACGATGTGGGGCATTTTGGGCATGACAATAAGTGGTTAATTGATTGGACAACACCAACCTCGCATTTGTCGTTTTTGGAGTAACGCCACCTAACGATTTTCTAGAAATCTCTCAACACCAGTTTGGAGTCTATTCAAAGACTTCCAGACTGCCCAGGGGAGGTCGGCACCCGGTGGAAGGTTACACTGTTAATTGTTTTATTCAAACTTTTATATATAATATTTATTCCTCTTAATTGTCCGTATGTTTCTATGTTCTACGTTCCTACTTGAGATACTTATCTCGGTTACCACGGATGAACATAAATACACTTTCGTCAATCTCGTACACGATCCATTCTCGAGTAGCACTGAATATTCTCGTTCATGAAGATACGATAACTTCAAGGCTTATTATAGTTATAAAGCATTCATTTTTAAGTTCTAACACAGCCTTTTCGTGCACTTCCTTCCACTAAAAGCCAGTGTATCTTTCAGTGTCGTAAAGAAGATGAGTACTGGCGTTGGGCACAACTACATTTTGCATTGTTCCGAAACTGGGTTGACTCTAAACACGAATGCAGAAGCAGACTGTCGTGACTTACTCCATTCATCGAAAGTTTTCGTTGAATGCTCATCTTTTTATGAATGGAAACATGTTCCATTGATGAAAATAGCTTTCTTTTGTTTTCATCAGGACTTTTTTGTTATTTATCCTTGTTAAGGGTTTCGTACCCAAAGGGTACAAACGGAACCCTATTACTGAGACTCCGCTGTCTGTCTGTCTGTCTGTCTATCTGTCTGTCCGTCTGTCACAGGGCTCTATCTCTTGAACCGTAATAGCAAGACCTTTGAAATTTTCACCGATTATGTATTACTGTGGCCGCTATAACAACAAATACTAAAAATAAAAAAGTAAACAATTAAAGGGGTCGTCATACAAAAAACGTGTTTTTTCAGCGTTTTTAACTAGATCTTTATAATGGCATTAACTAGATGTTTGAAATTTTTAACGATTATGTTTATGATGATGATAATGATTATGTTTTATATTACTATGGCCACTATAACAACAAATACTAAAAATAAGATAAAATTAAAAATTAAAGGGGGGTTGTCATACAAGAAACGTGTTTTTTCAGCGTTTGAAAATACAATGTTTACACAAACGGAGGTATGGAACCTTTCATGTACGAGTCCGACTCGCACTTGCCCGTTTATTTTTATAGTTGAAAATTGAGGTAGAATGATTTTTAAGAAAATTCTTAGCCTATCAAAGGGAGCATTTCCGCCAAAGTCCCATTTGTTAACTTTAGATAGAAGAACTTGAAGAAGACAACTTTGCCCAAACAAGCCCATGTTAGCAAGTCTGTTGAATCAATAATTACACACGCACACATGTGCGTATATTGCATACGTACATCAGCAAATTATAATAACACGTGTAATGTCTAAATTCACAGATCAATCGCATGATTTATTCAAAGTAACATATGCTATACGCCTTAGAAGCGACTATGATTATGACGGTTCCAATTTCCATATCTTGATATTGGGTATGCAATGGGAATGAGGGCGGATGCTCTCCCTCGATAGTTGCCAGAAATCTCTATGAATATGTCAGTGTTACCCACATATCCCTACAAATGGAATTGATGTCTGATATGGTAAACAAAACTAACTGTAGTAGCATATGTCAGGCGAAATTCATTTTGGTTTTGATGATAAAATAAATTTCTTATTTCCATATAGTTCTAAGATACTTTTGACAACTTCACGTTGAACGTTTAGGCATCACTTTATTTCTTACTAGCGCCTGGGATGTAGCAATAGAAATAACGAGTATACATTTGTTGGCAATGCAACATAAAATTTAAAAAATAAAAATGTCAACTTGACATTTGTGTAACTCTGACGTTTTCATAATCGCTGTGTTCTCTCTTCTCTCTGGCTTCGTCTAATGTACGCGTGTGTAAAAGTTTGTGTCGCAATTAAAATCCAAGTCAAGCAAAGAACCAAGTTTAATTACCTACAAATAACAGTCCACTCTTCTCTTCATGGTCCTTCGAGCCGGATCGAATTAGTCTATAAATACTATACTAAAAAGTTATATTTTGGTTCAAACCCACTTGTCTATGTCACACATTTTATCTCATAAGCCTTCTTCAAAAGAACAATTGAAGGAAAGATTGAAGAAAAAGAAGAAGAGAAAAACCCAAAAGAAGATTTTTTGATCAAATGAAAGAAAAATTGAATGGGTAAACATAATATATAGGTTAAAAACTTAGCGTAGGAAAAAGAGACATGGAAAACACTCCACCGACAAGAGCGTAGCTCTCAAATACAATAAGATAAGAATACTACACTTCAGCTTAATAAAAAGCCAGCAAGTATGTGAAAAAGTTTAAATAAAAATATCTGTGACAAGAAAATATTTTGCGAGACTGTCTTCCTTCGAAAATAAACACCGCGGTACACGCGTTTACGTTACGACCACGCATAATTTTTACCACGCGAAAAATCAACAACACAAAATAAATACAATACTCCATGGAAATACGAGTACACTTCCTTTATACAGCAGAACGCTTTTACGGGCGACAGGTTCGCAGTTTTATAAGTCTTGCTGTATCCATTATTTAAAACTCCATACATTTTAATAACCCGGAATATGTGTCCCGAGTTGAGAATATTTATAATTTATACAACGTTGTAAAAACGGGTGATTTTGTGTCTCTATAACTCTAAAAAGTATTTTTGTGTAAACATTGTGTTCTTATAAAAAGTCTGAGATTTTTAACACTTCAGCTGCTGAAAAAGCAACGTGTGTTTTGTATTAAATGAAAACACATACGGTGCTTTTTCAGCAGGCGAAGTGTTAAGGGCATCATTCCACGACACTGCACAACTTTCCTAATAGAAAAGGCCAGATGTAAATTCATCAGCATAACTTCAAATGAAAAATGAAAAATATTTATTTGTAGTATTAAGTTGTGTTACATACAGTGTCGGAATCCTATTAAGCATTTATATGCCTGGAAATTAGTTTAAAATGATTATTTTCTATTTAGGTATATAACTTGCAATTCATTGGTGCTAAGTTAAACTAGCGTAGCCGCGTGGGCAAAGCTACATAGCTTTGGAAATAATAAATAATTTATCACCGAGAACCCTTTTGATCACAATTTATGTAAACTCTACCAATGCTACCTTGAATCAAGATCCCAAAATCTAAATTTTTAATAAATGTAAAAAATATAATATTTTTTATTATATATAATATTAAGTTGTTCGCTCTTTCTCTTAATAAAAATAATAAGTCCTAATCTTATTTTTAAACATATTCAGTGTTAATTTCCTTTTCTTAACTTCAAATTCATAGTATAAAACAAAGTCGTTTGTCCCGATTTATACTCTTAAATCTTTTAAACTACGCAATGGATTTTAATACGGTTTTTATCAATAGATAGAGCGATTCAAGAGGAAGTTTTGTATCTATAATACATACCCATGCAAAGCCGGGGCAGGCCGTTAGTGAACAAGAAAGTATATTGATTTCCGCTCGAATACTTTCGTCCGAAGCTCGAAGCTCGCAACATTTTTCTGCGTCACGTCACGTATGAAGAAGATAAGTTATAAATTACACGCCATGCGCCAGGACAAAACTTTATCGCTTAAAAGGTACAATAAAACTTGCGAGCACAACGTGTCTTCCATACTAAAAACCATTTATTGCTTTCTACATCGACGTCAAAGTGAAAAACAACTAATGCGTATTTTAATAGATAGAAAATACTTACACGTAAGTGTTCATTAATTTGTTTCATATTTTTGTAACAATATTTAAAAACGAAAATTTACTGATCAATGGTCAAAATATAATTAGTCACTACCCTGAATCTGAAATTAGAAGTTTTAAAAGTATTCTCGTAAAAGTCCCTTAACCATTAGCATATGCATCAGAGCATGGACTTATCCAATGGTCCCAGGCTTTGTCTACCCAAAAAGTGATAAAATTTAATATTAAATAATTAAAATAAAGACAATTTGACGACAATTAATTTTGGCGACCTCTGTGGCGACTTGGAGGTTCTGGGTTCGATCCCCAGCCATTGCAAGTTGGAAAATGGCCTTTTTCAAATTGTCCTGGGTCTTTGATGTTTATCTAATTGGTTTTATTATAAAACATATTATAGTATCCCATAACATAAGATTAAATGTACTTTGGGGCTAGCTCAATTAGTGTTATTTGTCCCTATTTATCTATTTATTTATTACAAGATTAGTACATATATACGTGTGAAGTTAAAAATATGTAGCAGGTCATCATCATCCGAGCGTATTTCTGGTTTCGTACACAGCGGTAACGCTTTAGAGCCCGGGGTCCACCTAACCTAGGTGATTTGACGAGATTACTGGTTTTAACACGAGCGCGAACTGTCGTCTGACCTCCACAACCCAAATGATAGACGAGAACCAATCCTAGGATAGGTTAAAACAAACGCTAGATTGTATTTGTGACCCACAGCTATGTATATAGTAGGTATTTAAAAGTCAATATGTACAGCATCAGGTTTTATAATGCATCTAACAGCATGGCATTGTACAATTTGTACACAAGGGATCGTGTTGTGCATTGTCTATACTACACTACCCTATACCTCGAACTCGTGAACTGGTAACCAAACAAAAAACCTGATACCATTACGGTATCAAAAGTGAATGCCCCGCGGATAGTCATCTGATATCAAGATTATGAATTCCCTGATAATATACCTGTTCGCTTTTTAACCCCCGACAAAAAAGATGTTATAAGTATGACGTTTCTGTGTGTCTATGTTCCTGTATATCTGTGTGTCTGTCTGTAGCATCGTAGCTTCGGAAACGAATAGACTTTTCGATGCGTTTTTTTTATCGAAATCCTTGTCTGTCGAGATGGTTCTTAGCTATGTTTGATGAAAATCGGTTTAGCCGTACAAAAGTTATTCGGAGTGAACCCTTAAGTAGGGGGTTTCTTAATTTGTCTGGCAAATAAACTTGTTTAATATCTATAATATAATAATTTTAACTGCGCCACCTGTTATCTTACTCATATACTTCGCACTCCTTCTCTTTATGGTTGCCTGTAAGAGATTGCTTCGGCGATAAGGCCGCCTCTTGTACCTTATTTATTTATAAGTTCCGTAAACTCTGTTATTTTTAATGTTGTTTATTTAGTGCAATAAAGATTTTTGTATTGTATTGTAATATTATTTATAATGTAACTTAATTTTGACAGAGTTTAATATTTTAAGTGTAGTAGTTTTAGAGGACACATAAACCTGTTGGTCCTGGTTGTTATCGCCAGTTTTAGATGCGTTTAGGCAGCTAAAAATATTGACACCACTTTCGTTAGCTGATTAATTATTAAAATATGCATTACAAGTATGTGCACATACTTGAACAATATATTTTAGGTAACTTAAATATAGTAGAGTTTCATAACAGTAATGTACTTATTATTATTGTAATTCATATGTAGTATTCGTAGGACATTAAAAATACCTAATTATAGGTAAAAATTAAATGCATTGTGTTAGCAACTATATGTTATACATATAAACTAACTAGTTTTGTTTGATAGAGTTACTTTTTTTACCTCTATATTAATATTTTAGTAACTGTAACTACATGACTCTATCTTGTAGAAACATAATAAAGCTTTTATGCAATAGAAATCATAAAATATACATGGATTTTAAAAAAAAATTAAAAACCTAACGAAGCAAGCACACAACACGGCAAACTTTAAATTAACTTGCGGGCTACACGCTCCAGTCCACTGTTCCTTTTTCATTAGGTTTTTATTACAATTGCAAATAACAGAGAAATGAATTAGTGATGTCGGTGTGATGAAAAAAATTGCAAGACATAAAATGTTGGTTTTATGTTTGTCATAAAAAGCTCTACGCGCGAAATTGAAATATAATTATTAGTAACGGATACTCTACGGTCTACGGAATAAAATAAAATAAAAACACCTTTAACTTTTATAAGAAGTTACATTATGTATATGTACAAGCTAATGAAAAAAAAAAAACTTACCGACAACTAGGAAACACTTGAAAAAACCTTCAGTATTTAAAATTCATCAGAGCATCTATTTCTAACCAGCACGAAAAAAGTTTTTTCTTCTTTTCTTGTTTGAATTTCGAACTGTTTATTTTTTGTGGCAAAATAATCGTAAGTTGCGCGGTGCGTTCGAAAGTGCGGCGATACGCGAGCTGCGGCGAGTAAAGGCGGCAATACACTGTGCGGACGAGAAGCCTCCGCTATGCCCCCTCCGGCTGTCACTCTACTTTCGGTTATTCTCTCGCCTCCCTCGAGACCGAGACCGATTTATCACGGCGTATCTGTGTTAGCTCCCAGACAATCCAGCCTTAACTTGTGGCCTGACTCCGATTCTTTCTTATACAAATCCTTGTTTATACCATTCCGAGTAGCGCCACTGACCGTGTAATGTCGCCGTAATGAATGTAATGGCAGACACAAATTGTCTTTTACCAAAAATGGTGCTATAGGTAATTTTGTTAGGACGTTTATGGAAATAAACATTGTTATTTTATTTGAGATTTGTTTGGAATGCAGATTATTTATTTATGTTTGTATAAAAACCTCTGATCTAACCTGAATTTAAAATAGGTACTTATTCAGCCTTTCTTAGGAAAAATTTCAAAACAATTATTTCTTTTGCATGATAAATTGTGCTTGCTATGATATGTTGACAAAAAAAATAAAAGAGATTTAAAATTATGATAACACACATCAAATTATTCTTTTGTCCTTTCGTTATCCCTTACACGCAGAACCCTATACCGAAGATACCATTTTGAAAACATATTTCTTAGTTAGTAAAAATCTTTATTGCACCAAAACATACAGATACAGATTATTAGATTATATAAAACTGTTGACAAAAGGCAGCCTTATCGCAACTGCAGTCTCTTCCAGGCAACCGAGGTACTTGGATTTGTTTGTTTGATTTCTTCTCTTATCTTCTCTAATTGACAACCACCTATACAATAATGAGATTCACCATGAGCACAAACCTCATATTAGAATGACCCAATTTGTCAGGAATTCTTTGTGAGCGATAGACAACGTGGTTTTCTTCTGATTGACTGAATACATTAGCCACATTTAGACTTTCTGTATAACCCAAAGGTTGACTAGTAGACAACGCTTTTATCGTTAAGTTCGCCTATTGTTCTGTACAATTTGTATTTGATGGACAATAAAGATAAAACATTTTTTTTTTAGCCATTTATGTCCCATAGTTGGGCAAATAAATAAATAAATAAAAAATACATCAATAAACCTCATGCAGACTATACACAAAGTAACGATCAGGCAACGATTACGAGATTGTAAGATGCAATAATTTGTAAATGAACAGATCTAACTACATATCTGTTCATTTATAAATGAATACAGGGTAAATTTTAACATCCTTCCCATATGTCTGTAATTTTCTCATTATCATATTATTTTGCTTGTAATTTTTCCAGAACATACGAGTAGAATAAACTAACATGCTGGTGTAATGTCACAAGAGTAAAGAAACAAGAAGAAAAAGATTTTCAACGTTAGTCTTATTATATACTAGCTGGACTGAGTCCGACTAGTGGACTAAGTCCGAAAAATATTATTTTATTTAATCAGTTACTTAGGTAATCAAAAAATAATGGACCCGTATCTTCTGGTTTATCAAAGTAGTCAAAATTTACAAAGATACAGCGAATCGAAGTTTCATAGTACCGGGGACGTCACCATCAATTAAAAATCGTGGTAGATCGTGACTTATTGCGAAATATAAATGCGCTTTATCTTCGTCATTATTTGCTAATAAGAAAAAAGAAATAAACGGGCAAGTGCGAGTCGGACTCGTACATGAAGGGTTCCGTACCTCCGTACAATGTTTTAAAACGATAAAAAACACGTTTTTTGTATGACGACCCCCATTAATTTTTAACTTTTTTTTATTTTTAGTATTTGTTGTTATAGCCACCATAGTAATACATAATCTGTGAAAATTTTAGGTATCTAGTTAATGCCATTATATAGATCTAGTTAAAAACGCTGAAAAAACACGTTTTTTGTATGGCGACCCCCTTAATTTTTTACTTTTTTTATTTTCAGTATTTGTTGTCATAGCGGCCACAGTAATACATAATCGATGAAAATTTCTAGCTATTACGGTTCAAGAGATAGAGCCCTGTGACAGACGTACAGACAGCGGAGTCTCAGTAATAGGGTTCCGTTTGCACCCTTTGGGTACAGAACAATATTTTTTTTATATCTACCTGATGAGCCAAAAATATTTTCTTAGTCTACAGCCGTATTAATCCAAAAATGTTCACACTAGTAATAAAGTTCTTCTGTAGTCCTTGGCTGTTTTATCTTTCTTAAATTTGTGAATGCAAAATTTGGATGTTTATTTATTCAGATGTTTGCTAATCATTCACGCCTCAACCGTTAATTTGAGTAAAGTCTGTCACTCAGAAAAAATTTTAAAATGGCATAATATTATTTATTTTTTGAAATATTATAAAAATCATACTATTATAACGTTCCAAAAAATGCAAACAATCAATAACATTAATGGTGATAACAAACCTTAAACAATCTTTGTTTCCGGTGAAATCAGGTGTGTACTGTATATACAACCTCATTAAAGAGGTACAATACAATACAATACCTTTATTGCACAAAAGAAAAATACAGGACATACTTATCTTAAAAACTAGGAAATGCACAAAAGGCGGCCTTATCGCTAAGCAATTTCTTACCTCAGTTAAGAGGTACGTAAAAAACATAATATTCTGTATATACTCGTACCACAACTTTTTAAACATCGATACAGAAAGCGATAGAGTCTGTAGGCACTTTAACGACTCAAAATTTGTATGGGACTGGTAGGCCTGCATCAAAGGCTGGCACTTGACAAAGAAATGCATAATTATTGTGTGCTCATTGTGTTTAATGACTATCCTGTCCTGTGCCGATGAACTCTCTACTTCGAGTGACAGGAAAAAGCCTGATTCATTGTTATTAATGATATGACGTTATTTTCTTTTTGTTTTAGTTTTTTTTTATTTCATTTACAATAAGTACACCTATCAAAGATAAATCCCATAGGACATTCATACTAGTTTACATACTTTCAACTTAAACTTACTAGTAGTTCGCCTCGAACTGTGAACTTGCGAACTCTATATCTCGGTAACCCCTTGACCGATTTGGCTCCTGTTCGAATTTAATTAACATATATAGACGTAACTAATATGATTTTTAAGTTCGTATGCGAATACCAAATTTCATGAGGCTCATATCAAATATACTCGAGTTATTGACGAACAAACATATAATAACCCACATACATACATACAAACTTGGGATTGATCAAGTAGACTCAGAGAACTTCACTCAATTTTCAATTTATTTTAATTTAAGAGGTTATTTTAATCTTTAACCAAAGAGTAGTTACTTCATACATATATAGGTTAGTACTAATGTGTTTAAAATCGTCACAAATTTATTGACTCTACTATTGGACTATTGAATAAAATACATTGTAACAATATTAAATTGGAAATAAACATTATGTTTCTATTAACTCTATCTTTGTTCAATGTTGAACTACTTAGCTTCGTAATCTAGGATTACATCCATCTTCACTGATGTCGAAAGGATCAGCGGACTCGGAAAACTTTTGGGTTTATTGTACAGTTATATGGCGACTTTATTAAAAACAACTCTATTCATTTCAGAAGCGAAAAGATCAAAGTTTACAGATAGGAAGATTTTGAATAGACTCTTTGATATTAGTGGTTTGCCCCAAACTATGAACCCGCTATTGGTATAAAGGTAGAAGGACAAACTTAGCAAAAAGTAAACTGTTTTAAATCAACATAGCAAGAGGCTATATAAGTAGTATATATGTAGTTTTTGTATGTGTATCGCTTTTTATTTTAATTTTTTATAACTATTTATGTATATTTTTGTGTATATATACTTGATATATTGAATAAGAAGTTGCACTAACCCCAAAAGATTACTCTCTCGGCATCACCTGTTGGTTGACTGGTAGAAAAGGCCCCTGGCCTTAAGTCCGCCATTTACATTTATTGTAATGAAGTTAAATAAATAAATAGCAAGCCAAATCGATATTTTAGCAATCATGATGATCATAATCATCAGGTATTGTTTAGTTTCCACTGCAGGAGCCTCTCTGTACTACTAGAGTAGTCAGAGGACTTAACCTACACCACAGGCCGGAATCTCTTAAGGTACGCGCAATATGCGTCCCCGTTCCCCGTCCCCGCACCTCTCCCCCGTTTGCGCCTCGATGACTCACGTTGGCCGTCAAGAACCGGGGGAGAGGTGCGGGTGCGGGGAACGGGGACGCATATTGCGCGTACCTTAGGAGATTCCGTTCTGTTTACTCTTACTGTATTCTGTGCCTACACTATCCACGCTGGCTTGGAGAGGTCTCATTGATATTTATAAGCTTTGTTTAGCTGGTATTTCCTAAGTGGGCTTCTACGACATCCACGGTAAGTCGTGGAGTGGTCTTATTCTACTCTACCGGGAACCACACGGCTTAGCAATACTTTGACCTATTTAATTCATTTTTAAAGGTATTATTTTTTAGAACAGAACGGAACAGAACAGAGCAGATCAGAATATATAAAAATAGAAAAAAAACACATAAAAATACAGATTAATATAAAAAACACATAATAGTCTGTGTGCGTTGCAGCAATTTAAAAAGGTCACAAGGTCATTTTTCGGTGTTTAAACGGCAGACTGTTGTCTTAGTACCTAGTCTCTGAAACTTCAAACATCCAAATTAATCTATAAAACTACACGAAGATTTACTATCATACTTTTTAAACTTTTATAGCAAGTTTAATACAGATCAACCAGATATATCAAGCTGATTAAAATGTATCCTATCTATGTTATGTAGAGTTACGCATAAACTTTTCCCATGGATCTTAGCAGCTACTCAAAAGTAGTACAGAATAACCAATTTAAAGTTCCCAGCAAAGCCCACGTTCTTTGCAAATTATGCGGCCTTCATCTAAATTTTAAAGCAGACAAGGCTAATTGCTAGTAAACCTCGGTGTAAAAGTCAAGCAAACTTCTATTGGATACCTCAGTACTTGGAATGAATTCTTGATGAAAAAAAACTGCGGTGAATAGGAGAGTAAAGATAAAAGTAAAGTCAAGAGCGATCATACCTTATGGTGTTGTAAGGCGATGTGGTTTAAGGTGAAGATATAGGCAAATGGCCTTAAAGTGGCGCCCTCATTTGAAATAAATTGTTAACTCGTTAATATGGAGATAATTTCCATATTCCTCTTCGTCATGCACTATATAGCCCTTTCAATTATTTTATAAACCACCGTTGAAAGTATTTACATTAGTCCGTCTAGTTTTAAAACTTGCCTCCGCCAAAAGTGGCCACGGCAAGTTTTAAAGCTAGACGGATCACCAATAATAGTTTCAACGGCAGTTCATAAAATAATATAAAGGTCTATCTAGTGCATGACGAAGAGCAATATGGAAATTATCACCATATTTACGAGTTAACAATTTATTTCCCACTTCAAGGCCATTTGCCTATATCTTCACCTTAACAACTTGCGACTTGCAATACTGTGCGTGTTTTTTAAAAATCACTGTTATTAAACTACTACAGTTTATTCCTCAAAAAATGTACATAAAAATCTTAAGGATTTTCTACAGACACCCACAATAGCCAAAACACGATTAAGCATTTTGGGCTCGATAGAAAAAAATCACAAAAATACCTCAAAATTTGCCTAAATTTTCCTTTATAATACGTATTTCTATTTTATACAATCACCTTTTTATATGAAAATTGTATTATATATATATAAAAAATGTATTATCTAAATATCTATATATATCCGTTTTGGCTAAAAAATAATAATAAATATAATACAAAAAAAAGCAATAAATAAAATACAGTAAAATATTCGCCGAGAGCGAAAAAAGGCTTTTTTGTATTATATTTATAATTTTTTTTGAGGAATAAACTGTAGCAGTTTAAATACAGTGATTTTTTAAAAACACAGTTTTCTTGGATTTGAACTAGCGAGGCCTTAGGGCGCTGCACGAACGCTAGTGCTGTTCTCATTTTTAAACTAAAATTTACTTGAAAAAAAGAAGAGAATTTAATTTTGTGAATGTTTTGATAAACTGTTTAGAGTTTTTCAAAATGTTACGTCCAGTTTACCAGCTAGTCTAAACATTCTTTTGAGTATAATATTATAATTATGTTATATATATCAATGGGATTGGGCGGGGCACGTCTGCCGCATGAGGCAGGACAGGTGGGCCAAACTGACCACATCGTGGGTACCAGATGGTCGTCGAAAACGAGGCAGACCTAGGCGGAGATGGCGGGATGACTTCGATACATACATGTCAGACTGGCGGGCTGTAGCTCTAAATAGAGATGAGTGAAAGGAAAAAGGGAAGGCCTTTGCCCAACAGTGGGACACCAATATAGGTTAAAAAAATTAATATCATTGTATTTCTTATTCTTCATACGCACGTTTCTAGTTGCATCCTCAGCTGCGTTGCTTTGGAGCCCCGAGTGCGCTTACCCGCTTTTTCTTTTACAAATATAGCTGTCAATGGTCTTCCAAGAATTTTTTTTCTTCTGTGGAGAGAAAGTGGAGAAGAAAAAAAAGCTGAAACAGTTTAAATGATTTGGCTATAGTTTTATGACCAGCCGCCTGCCCGACGTACACCCACTTTGGAAATGTAGTCTAAGCACGAGATATTTATGCTTATTTATTTAGTCGCCTCTTACGAATTCCACAGGAAGAGATGGAGTGGTTCTGTTCTAGGTCGGAAGCCGGCACAATCTATATATATATATAAAAGCGAAAATCACTTACTCATCACAAAATCTTGAAGAATACTGAGCCAATGAAGATGAAATTTGGCTGGAAGGTGGATTGTGACTAGGAGACGTCCGCTCAGATAGGATTTTTTTTAGGGGTGAAATAGGGCTTGGCAGATTGTATGAAACTTCGTAATTTTTAAAGTGAGACGCATGAAATTTTTAATGTAGTTTAATTGTTAGTAAAAAAAAAAAAAAATTAGTAGAAAAAAAAAATAACATCCCTATAGGGGTGAAATAGGGGTTGCAAGTTTGTATGAATCTTCGTCATTTTTGAAGCGAGACACATGACATTTTTGAATTAGCGGTTAGTAAAAAATTATAATCCATGAACTGGATTTTAATAAAACCAGTTTAAAAAAAACAATGTAATTTGTGCAGTCTACGCGGGCGAAGCCGCGGGCAAAAGCAAGTATCATTATATTTATGTTATTATATTCTGCGCCGTTACCGTTACCTACTATAAAGGCATAATGTGTAAACTAAATCAAACAAAATCCCTCACCAAAATGCCGGGAAATTCGGACATTAACAAAAAACAGGCGAAAAATTATGTAAGAAATAGCCGTTATTAGGTTACGTAACTTTATTACAACTTGAAGAACTACATGTAGTGATGTACTGACTATAAGAAGAACATTATGAATAACTAAGTAAACTACTTTTAGCAAGACTTCTGCATAGTATTTTCTTTAAATAAATATGATATTACTTGCCTTGTAGTTTTATCCCCATTTTTAACAACGGTTGCATGACAGCCGTTGTTAGAAATGGGGATTCCAATATCCAGCAGTCCAAGAATTTCTTAAATGACCAAGCTGAAGCGGCTTGCTCGAACTCGGACCCACCGACTTGTGCGCGCGATAGGCATGCCCACAACCCTAATGGTCCGAGAGCTGGCACGAATTTTTGGGTAGGTATTTGAGGCATCCTGTGGAACATTGGATACGACTATGTGCTACGTGGTGAAAATCCACAGGGCGTCAAAGTTATCTGCTACGCCGATGATACCCTTATCACGGCTGAGGGTAACACGTTAGGACGCTAGCCTTCTTGCTACAGCTGGAGTATCGCAAGTGGTCTCGAGAATTGGTAGCCTGGGACTTCGGGTAGCTCTAGACAAATCTCAGGCATTATGTTTCCACCGTCCTCGACACCCACCACCTGAAGGCGCAACTATAGATGTGGGTGGTGTCAAAATAGACGTAAAGGGCACAATGAAATATCTTGGACTAGTTCTTGACGTGAATTGGAAGTTCTCCGAACATTTTAAGAGTCTGTCGCCTAAGTTAAGAGGAACAGCATTAGCTTTATCAAGAATACTGCCTAATCTAAGGGGACCAAATTCATCTGTGCGTCGCCTCTACACAGGAATTGTGCGATCAATGGCGATGTATGGAGCTCCCATTTGGGCAGACAACCTAAGAAGAGAGAGCTGTGTACTGTTGCGTAAACCTCAAAGCGTTCTGGCTATCCGAGTAATACGGGGCTATCGCACAATTTATTATATAATGAAGCTGCCTGCGCTCTTGCTGGATCTCTGCCCTGGGATTTGGAAGCTAAAATTCTTGCCTCTACTTTTTACTGGTGTGAGGGTGAGCGCATCAGAGGACAAAGACCAGCTCCGAGTGAAGTAGCGGCTCACAAATCCGGGCTATTCGTACAAGCTTGAACTTATGGGAGGAGAGATTGCGGCACCCCCGTGCGGGACATAAAACTGTTGAGGCAATTCAACCAGTATTGGCACAGTGGTTGGACCGGCGGCATGGCGTCCTAACCTTTCGGCTAACACAGATCCTCTCGGGACATGGTTGTTTTGGGACGTTTCTGTGTAAAAAAGCTATAAGAGAGCCAACCACAGAGTGTCACCATTGTGAGAGTGTCAACGACACAGCCCAGCACACACTCGAGGAATGTCCAGCCTGGGAGCTAGAACGCCTCAATCTGAGTGCAATTGTGGGTGCTGACCTCTCACTCCCTGCTGTGATTCGAGCAATGGCTGGAAGTGAAAGGTGCTGGAAAGCCATGCAAATTTTTAGCGAGACTGTAATGGCAGCCAAGGAGGCAGCAGAACGCGAAAGAGAGGCAGTGGCTCTAGTAGAGATGCGACGTCGAAGACCGGGCAAAAGGAGGCGCATTTATGCTCAACTCAAACCACCCTGAGAATAGCCAACGGACGCCAAATACGGGGTTAAGTCTGTCGTCCACCTGGCTGGGAGTACGGACATGTGTCCCTGTTCGTCTCTCACTGTTGTGTTCAAGGGCCAATTACCCTGGGGTAGAGTGACCTAAAAAGGTCATTGCCGTGGGTGGGAAGAGTGGATGATTGGTGGCAACTCCACCGCTCCCACCTTCCCGGTATTGGCTTGAAGGGGCATCGAGGTGTTTTTAGTGGGTCCAAGTCCCACATAACCTGTTCCACTGTCCCCGCAGCGGAACGGTATGCAATGGCATTTTCACCTCGTAAAAAAAAAGGTATTTGAGGCAAGTTGAAAACTTGTCACATACCTCTCCTATTATACCCCAACACGGAACTGCAGACCTGACTGATTTTTTAGGGTCCAGTGCTGCCCTCATTCGAAATAAATTATAGGAAACGGAGATATCATTTAAAACAGTAACATGTCATTAGAAGGAATTCATATAAATCTTTTATGAGCGAGTTCATACTGCGACTCGGAACTTGTAAATTTTTAGGTAACTGTGACCACAACCTTTTATAGGGCTGAATCCTTGCCTTGGCCTGATTCCAAGATTTTGTCATCTGCCTGATTTGTTGAATATTTGTTCTTAATTATCTGGAAGACCAAAAATTTTACAGTTTTAGCATGATGGCATAATTTTTTCACGACGTGGCGACGTGGCTTACTTTCGCACTAGGGTTCGTCGATAAAGTAGTATTCTGTCGCTGCACAGTTCGCTGCACAGTTCGCCGCACTGGCATTCCTTTGCACTTTCATTAATCGCACAAACAATCTATCAACCAACAGTTTGTCGTAACTACGATATGTCGAATCACAATTCTTGGCATGTTTGTATTTGATTTGTTACGCACTCATATCCGGAGTGATTTAAAGCTCAAATAAATAAAGTACTTAAATAGATAAAAATAGATCTCTATTCTTCACAAGAGCTAACGAGACGAACTGGACACGACCAAAAAGAATCAACAAACAAATCAACCACTCTGCAATCGCAGTTTTGTTGTGGACTCGACTCGATCGGCTGTCAGAAAAATATAGCTACTAACGCCAACCGGGGATAATTGTAAGGTTTGCATGGGATTTGCTTTGTACCGGCTGTGTGTACATACTTCAGACTGGACACTATAATACTATAAATAAACCGGTCAAATGCCAGTCGGACTCGTACATGAGGGGTTTCGTACCACCATACAATATTTTAAAACGCTAAAAAAACACGTTTCTTTTTTGATGACCCCTTTTAATTTTTAAATTTAACTTATTTTTAGTATTTGTGGTTATAGCGGCCACAGTAATACATTACCGGTGAAAATTGTAAGTATAGCTATTACGGTTCAAGAGATAGAACATTGTGACAGATGGACGGACAGGCAGACAGCTGAGTCTTAGTAATAAGGCATCATCGGCACCCTTTGGGTACGGAACCCTTAAAAGACCAGTAATATAGTTTTGTTAATTAAATGAAATGCAACATTAAGAATAAGTCTAACTTGTAAGAGTAAATAGTGTCTTTTTCCTTTTAAGTCTCATTTAATTTCCACGTTTTTGACCATTTTAGGGTTCCGTGCAATTTTAATATCCCATTGATCTGAAAATTTGCATACAAATGTACATTATGATAGCTGGTTTAGGGGTTTAGGGATAGAGCTGGGAGGTGATCCTAAGAATCGAATGAGGACGCATCTCCATTGAGTTTGGTATTGTTTTGATTTGTTCGTCTTGGCAAGAACGCGTTTATGTTTTAGATGATGATAATGATACGTTGATGACCTCTGTGGCCTAGTGGTCATCATGCCAGGCTGTCACATCGGAGGTTCGATCCCCGGTCAGGTCAAGATGGAATTGACCTGAGTTTTGGATGTTTATCTATATATATATTTGTTATAAAATATAGTATCGTTGAATTAGTATCCCGTAACACAAGTCTCGAACTTACTTTGGGGCTAGCTCAATCTGTGTGATTTGCCCCTATATATTTATATATACAACGTGGAAGGTACATACCCGTAATAAATCGAACCACGGTTTATACTAGATCATTATAGCATAATGAAATTAAAATAACAGCCAAAGAACAAAAAAAAATTCGGCATTTCCATACAAATGTGTCCGGCCGCCCGGGCGATTTGTATGGGAAAGTCGAATTTTTTTTTTTGTTTTTTGACTCTTATTTTAATTTCATTATACTTAAGTGATCTAGTATAGCCCGTAGTTCAATTTATTACGGGTATGTCCCTTCCACTTTGTATATATAGGTTTTCCAATAGCCAATAAAGCGGATCTACGTAGTCCGAAATAAATGAATTTTATTATTTTATTTATTTAATAAAACGATGGCAATACACACTGATTGAGGTAGCCCCAAAGTATGTTTTAAACTTGTGTTATGGGATACTGACTCAACAACACTATACATATTTTACAATAAATACCCAAGGCCCAGGAAAATTTGAAAAGGGCCATTTTCCAACATGCCCTGGCTGAGGATCGAACCCAAAACCCCCGGAGTGGCAGACTGACGTGTTATCCACTACAACACGGAGGTCGTCATAAATGATAATAGTCAATTACTACACATAGGTACAGTTCTCGAATTGGTATTACGGATGAAAAATAATTTATAATTTCACACTCCTAAATCAAAATTCAATTGGCATGTGGCATAATGGTATTGCTGAGTTGCCTGCGGCCAGCACTGGAAACTGGCCAAAAACTGATCAGTTTTTCTTAATACTTATAAAAGATTTAGCTTATGCCCGCTGTTCCCCCCTGGGTAAAATTTTCGACAATCCCATGGTAACCACATATTTTCCCGGGATAAGTATTCGTGTTAATCCAGGTAATCACTTATAAGCTACAATAATATGCTAATGTAATAATTGAAATGAAATTAGCGTGCAGCCGTTTTGGTGTAAAGGCGAAACAACATCCATGCAAACTTTCGCATTTATAATATTAATAGGATAACTTATTACCCACTAAGAGTTGTTGTTGTTTTATTTAAGTATACCACAATAAATATCATCTTCTTCTTCATCTAAGCGCGTTCCCGGTTGCATCCTCGGCTATGCTGCTTCGGAGCCCGGGGTGCGCTTTCCCGCTTTTTCTTCTCCAAATATAACATGCATGTCAATGGTCACCCAAGGATGCCAAAGACCTTGCAAAATGGAGAAGAAATAGCCGGAACAGTTCAAATGATTTGGCTATACTTTTACGACCGGCCGCCTGCCTGACGTCAACCATCTTTGGGAATATATTTGTACGAAAATTTTTGCAACCGGCCGCCGCCCGACATTAACCCTCCTTGGGAATGCAATTGTAGCACGAGATGTTTATGCTTAGTCCTTTAGTCGCCTCTTACGACATCCACAGGAAGAGATGGAGTGGTCCTATTCTAACCCGGAACCACACGGGTAACCACAATAAATATCATTATCCAAGGCTTTTTTTAGTCTCCACTGCAGGAGCACGACCCACTCTGTACTACAGAGCCATAATTAGCCAGAATAGCTATAGAGGATTTAGCCTACACTCCACGCGACGGCCTTGATTTGTTGGAGAGGTCACAAGTTTTATTTAGCTTGTGTTTCCTAAGTCGCCTTCTACGACATCCACGGGAAGACTTGGAGTGATCCTATTCTACTCTACCGGGAACCACACGGCTTATACACAATAAATATAGCTAGCTACATTTCCTGTATCCTGTAGCCATTGTATGCAACATAGGACCTGAATTCTTAATTTAAACATAAAAGAACACTGTTCAAATATTAAGTCAAACTCAGCTAAAAGAGTACATAATAGCAAACCGGAAGCAAGTATCATAGCGTCGCTTATGCGAGGCACGTCTTGGTGAAATATATGTAAATTAGAGTTCCCGGCCCGGACGAGCCCTGTGATTCGCTGATTTATTGGCCAGGTAGAGAACCTTACTTTTCTTCCAATTGTAACGCGGGCGTGATCGCTTTCTATGTACTCATTTTTGAAAAACGGAGTCACTAAACGAACGGTTTGTTATGGAAAAAACCATTCGTTTAGTGACTTTCAAAAGTGGCACTCCTTGCCGTATATAAGTTTAATTTATTACTGCTAAGCTGTTACCCGTGGCGTAGCCCGTTTACCTATATAATCATCAAGCTGCACGAACTATGTTTTTTTGTTAAATATATGGTGAAGGTATATAATATTTATTCAGGGTCTAACAAATATACTATTAGTAAAACTATTTTAATGCTGCATTCAGTCCATGCATTTTTAATTTTTCTATTAATTCAGTATCATGATACTGAACAACTTTTTTTAGGAACATATATAAAATTATATAAAGTAATTTTTGCCCTACTATACACATTGACCGACCAGCTGATCCGAGTTTCTATGGAAAGTGAAAATTTTCTTTTGATATTTCGATATGTGTTTCTTAGGGAAACCCTTGTATCATGTATAACTAAATCTACCCTTAAATTTAATTTTCAGTACATTATATATTTATTTACATTATACATATTATTATAATAAGTTTTCTGCTTGGTCTAATGGTTCACCAGCAGATAATGTCATATGCCATTAGGTTGTACATTGTTTTTAACTGTGCAATAAAGTTTAAGAAAATAAATTAAAAAATATATATATTTTTGCTGACTAGATTTATGTTTTAAGAAATCATTGATAAACATATATATACCTACAACAGAGTTGCACTGTCCTTGGCTACCATCCACAATAAGGAAAAAAGACAAGAAAACCGTATTGAAGGCGGGAAACCTCTGGGAAATCTAACAGCGGCGGCGCCGCGGTCCTGTAATGAGCACCAACGATATAAAAATATACGCCGACGATATAAAAATATACGCCGCTTCCTTTGTTTACGACAATGCGAATAATACGAATATTGATGGACACGGCTAACCTACGAATTTTAAAACTCGCCATTTTAATTTATTTATTACTTTTTACATTGTACCTACATATATTACACACAGTCACTTCTTGATTTAGCAGGTACAAACATGAATCCTGATTGCAACAGAAAACGATAGAACGGCATGCGGATTTTTATTTAGTATTTATTAATGCTAATATTATCGCGCACTTGTTGCTCTTTGAATACGATTTTTTATCGTGAATCAACGTTTTTGTTGTTTAAATAACATTTTATAAGTGACCCGTAATATAAAAGTAAATAGATACCATCATATTATTATCTACGACTACAGAAAATAACAAAAGCTCTTAATAACTTTTTATAGACTTCAAAAATTACTATAAACGTCACATCCAATCGAGTACTTATGGCCCCCCAAAATGGGGTTTACACTAACTTAATAAGAGATGCAAGAACCTATTCTAGCATCCAACTAAACAAGATATATGCTATTTAGTTGCTTTATGATAGATAAGTAGGTATAAGTAGTAAGATGTCTCATGTCCGGATAAAACATATCGTTAAAAAATGCATTTTCAAGGGGAAAGTGTACACTGTTAAAAATTATGTTATTTTACTAAAAAATATGTAATTTTACATCCAAAAATTACATAAACCTGTAAAATTCCCGAAAAAATCTGGGAAATTAACGGAAAAATATGTAAAAATGACAAAAATTATGTAAAATTTCATATTTTTCCGTAAATTTCCCACATATTTCGGGAATTTTACAGGTTTATGTCATTTTTTTGCATGTAAAATGACATAAATTTTAACAGTGTAGGAGAAAGACCGGTAATGTGAATTATCACTATTCCTATGTGTATAAAAAAATTAAATCAAGAAAATGCAAGATACGGAACTGTTCGGAATATGTATTGTTATCAATAAACAACACAGAAAAAGTTAACTTAACCTTAACAAAACAATAACGAAAAAATCTGTAACAAACATATTCATAAATGATGAGAACATTCAAGTCCTTTGACACAACTTCAATTTGTTTCAAATTTTGCCTACTTTAATTCCCAAAGCCCAGTCCGGTTCGTTAGACCAAAATGTTTCAAAAAGTAGCTGCAATGCGACGTTATGTACTTACGCAAATTAGTAAAACCTACATACGACTTAAACTTTTTCGACTTTGAAAAACAAAATTATTTCAACGTGACTTACTCGTATTACCTACTTGATGGGTTTTTTCTTTCTTTTAATAGCCTGTATCAGTTTACTTGATTAGACCAATTAAGTCCCAATAAAGGGAGGTTTGCCTATAATTAACCATGCTGGGTAGGTGATTACAGTAGATGGTATGAAGTCAAAGTCAAAGTCAAAAGTTTTTATTCAATGTAGGATAAATATATCACTTATTGAAGGTCATTATTTTTAATTATTTTTAGTGCAAAAGCTACCGATACTAGCGTTTCGCAACGACCACTGCTGAGAAGAAACGCCGAAAGAAACTCATTTACACAGTATTGGTCGCCTACGCGCCAAAAGGGCTTTGTCAGTTTACAGAGATATTATGCCTAATACAATGTTATCACAATGTAACATGTAAAGCTTGCGAACGAGTGCCAAATCCAATTTACAGAAATAAGTAACACTGAGTAATCCGAGCTGACCAGTCCCTGCTGGCGGCACCCGTTCTAGAGTGGACGCGTGGATCAGCCATCGCTGAACTCAAACATATTAGAGGGAATCCAGTGACCCGACCCGCGACGCCACCACCAGTCTGGACATTTTAGTGAGCAAGTCAGGCTCGGGCTCACCGACCTTACCAAGAGTGAATACTAGGTTAATTTGTCTGTCACCCATTGATCGCAGTCCTTACAAATTTTACAATAACTACATGAGCTAGAAATGCTCGAACACATTATAACCGTTTGTTTCAGTCATATTTTATCTTTATAGTAAGGGAGACGTAAGCTACTTCTAAGAGTTTTTATCAGAGAAGTAGTCATTCACATGATAATACGCTTTTTTTAATAATTGTTTTTTAACGGCAGACTTAAACTTGGATAATGGCAACGCTGATATAGTGTCTGGAATTTTATTATAGAGGCGCACTCCGAGCCAATAAAAGATTTTTTTGTTTTTTCTAACCGCAAAGCTGAGGTAGCTAATTTATTTTTAATTCTAGTGTTATAACTATGATTATCACAATTTTTCTAATATAAATGTAGATTCTGACGCACATACATAATGTTCGCATAGATGAATTGTGAAGGCAGAGTCAAAATATTTATGTCTTTAAATAATTCTCTAAGAGACTCTTTGCACAAAGGACGCAGATGCCCTTTACCTATATCTCCCTAAGAAGAAAGTTTGGTGACAAATTATATTCTACTCTGCCGTCACCACACGGTACTTATATTTGTTTATATATTATAAATAAACCATTTTTTACCAGCTTTTATTCAGTTTCACCTGTCCCGTTGTCTGTGTGTCCGTAATCAAATCTTGCAAGCTAAATAAGCCACACTTCCTAAGGTATTATTCGATTGAGCTGAAACTTTACATGCTCATGTAAGTTGGATGACAATGCAATATTTTGGTACCAATGACCTGAAGGTGGCTACGGAACCTCTGCGACAAAACAACATAGGTAACGTCTTTCTCTGAGTTTGGGCTCAATAGTTTCGTCTTGGAGGAGCACTTTAAACTTTTAAGTTTTTAAAATATAGTGTCTTCAAAATAACAATACTACAAGAAAGTCTAGATTACAGAGTGCAACTTTTAAACTTTCTAAGGCGTAAGTACCTATTTAAGTTCAAGTTCTAGGATCAAAAGTTGCGGTATACAATCCAACCTCAGACGATACTTAAAAAAGGATAATCCCTAAGTTTTCCAGAGTAAAACAACAAAAGAACACAACCGGTATCCATTAGTACAAAGTCGCCGCCCGGTAAAGGTGACCGTACATAGCCATGCGCCCAATTGGGTATTTTAGTGGGTCAAAAATAAATTATTTGGTACTGTTATTAGAATAAAACGTCACAAAATCATGCCACTTGTCATTGATCACATCCACTTTGAACATGATTTTAGATTTATTAATGCAGAAAAACGGAAATTAGGAAATTAGGAAATTATTTTTATTTTATTAATTATTATGGTGCAATAAAGATAATTTGTATTGTATTGTATTAGGAGTGCTATTTGACTCCAAGGAACTATGACGTCATAAATCGAAATTTCATACAAATCCCATAGAAAATAATTGTTATAGACGTTAAGAAAAAAGTATTTGATTTGTTGCAAAATAGCATATTGACTTCTATTCACAATTTTTGGTGTACACGTGATGCATTTGTTGGAAATTTTTGGATAATTTAGGCAAGAACGCGCATACCTTTAAGATAGGAGAATGACAAGATCGCTGGAAATCCTAGGGAGAGGCCCTATGATGATAAAGGCATTTGAAATAGCTCAACGACTTAGCTCCAATCTTATGATGACAACTGAACATTGTTGACTCAATTTATATTAGTTTGCATAATATATGCGTCGAGAAGGATTTTTTATTTAACTTTATTACAATACCTGCAAATGCCAGAGATAAGCCCAGGGTCGTTCTCTACCAGTCAACCAACAGATGATCCTGAAAAAGCAATTATTGTAATAAACCGCATACATGAACTACACATATAACCTCTGACAGTTTTCGGAGATGTGTGCACGTGTCTTTTTAAACGCGAAACGAGTTTTTGCCATCCGGATATTGACTGGGAGGGCATTTTAAAGTGCGACTTTGGAATGCCCTCCCAATAATTATCCGAAAAGCTTGTACGATAAATGAATCGTATTAGAACCCACTCCGGTAATGTGGAATTCGAAGAAGAAGATTTCTAGAAGAGCAAAGATTTCTGACGGAAGAATCACCAAGAAAGGTAAATTTGGTCTTGAATAAATAAGCCGGAGCCTTGGGGCGTCTGCTACTTTTACTCGTACTCTGTTTTTTATACTTTTTGACCCTATCCGCTACATAAAACGGGCGCACGCGACGGGTTCATCTATCTTTGTCACAAACTCTATGAGCGACAGAGACACGGCATCATGCGAAAGATTCTGCTGTCTCTTTCGCACGAAGAGTTTGTGACAGAGATAGACTGAATGCATTGCATGCATTCAGTCTATCTCTGTCACAACCACCCGTGTGGTTCCGGGTTAGAATAGGACCACTCCATCTCTTCCTGTGGATGTCGTAAGAGGCGACTTAAGGACTAAGCACAAACATTTGTACTACAATTGCATTCCCAAGAAGGGTTAACGTTGGGCGGCGGCCGGTTGTAAAACTTTTCGCATAAATACATTCCCAAAGAGGGTTGACGTCAGGCAGGCGGCCGGTCGTAAAATTACAGCCAAATCATTTTAACTGTTCCGGCATTTTCTTCTCCACTTGGCAAGGTCTTTGGCATCCTTGGGTGACCATTGACATGCATGTTATATTTGGAGAAGAAAAAGCGGGAAAGCGCACCCCGGGCTCCAAAGCAGCATAGCTGAGGATGCAACTGGGAACGCGCTTAGATGAAGAAGATATAGTCTGAATGCAACGCGTGCGCCTGAAAACAGTAGTGACGTTGGTCACGTTACAAAAATGGAAACCTAATCAGGTGCTCAGGTGTGCGAACACCATAAAGTGTGCTTACTTTTTGCGCTCCGTCCCGTAGCCGCAATTTCCACAATCCACAAGATCCGCCGATGTTTGCTCTGCGTTCAACTCTGCGATTTGCACTGCATCTTAAAGCCTTTGACAAAGTTTTAAAATTCGCGTCTTGGCAAATTGGCATTCAAGGGAAGACTGTGTCAATCTCGTACGCTTACGCTTTCTGTACATGAAAAAATCACTTTTATAGTTGAACGTAATAATGTCTTGCTAGGTGTAAACTTTGAGCGACTCCTGCGATGTCTATTTGGTAAGGGATAAAGACGTAACACACAAGTTTATTTGCAAGGCAAATTAAAAAAGCCCCCGACTGTCGAGAACGCCGTCTAGTGATGAGTAGCGGAACTACTAATACTAGCACCATCTATTATTTTCTAGAGAAAGCCCTGACTTTCAAACGTCTACTCCCTAAAACTTTTAAACGGCTGAACCGATTTTCATCAAACATGAGATAAATAGGTCTGCCATTAACACTTATACCTTGACCTCATTGATAAGGTCCGGAATAGGTATACAGGCTGACTTTTATCCCAGTCCATGATACTGAACTACATTTTATAAAAAAAAGTTATTAAAATCGATAAAAATTTTTCGTCCTCCCATATAAATCAGCGCTGAGCCAAACGGAATTTGTATGGTATTTTGATCTTTTTCAAATTGACCTGGGTCTTGTATGTTTACCTATATATGTATTTGTTATAAAAAGTAAAATATAGAATCGTTGAGTTAGTATCCCATAACTCTCGAACTTACTTTGGGGCTAGATCAATCTGTGTGATTTGTCCCTATATATTTATTTATTTATGATTGTGATTTTCGACCATTTACTCTATCGGCTTTTACGATCTGCGCGAGAAGAGAAGCAGTCTCAGTTTTTTAGGGTTCCGTACCCAAAGGGTGCAAACGGGACCCTATTACTGAGACTCCGCTGTCTGTCCGTCTGTCCGTCTGTCACAGGGCTCTATCTTTTGAACCGTAATAGCTAGACACTTGAAATTTTCACCGATTATGTAATACTGTGGCCGCTATAACAAAAAATACTGAAAATAAAAAAGTTAAAAATCAAAGGGGGTCGCCATACAAAAAAACGTGTTTTTTCAAAGTTTTTAACTAGATCTTTATAATGGCATTAACTGGATACTTGAAATTTTCACAAATTATGTATTACTATGGCCGCTATAATAATAAATACTAAAAATAAAAAAAGTTAAAAATTAAACGGGGTCGTCATACAAGAAACGTGTTTCTTCAGCCTTTTAAAACATTGTATGGTGGTACGGAACCCTTCATGTACGAGTCGAACTCTCACTTGCCCGTTTATTTCTTCCAAACCAACATGAAAGAAAGCACAAACAATGTTTATGAAAAAACTTAATTTAACGTTACTACGTTTTAGTTCCGACAAAAATGCGACAAACCAGACAATGGAGCTAAACATTGTCATCGTAACACAATTACGGCACGAGGCAAAACGAAATAACCGCAGGGACAAAACAGGAATTTAATATGTCTCCTACAGGCGTTGTTACTCGACATAACTGTCTACTGGGAGGATCAAGCCTCTTCATCTTTTATAGTATAGATTACGTAGTAACTATTTATTAATCTGTGGTATAGACAAAGCCTATACTAACTTTAATATCCAAAAGTCAGTGGGCGTGAAGATAGACAATTAAATCAAATAATTCCCTCGATCAGCTTTTACGACTTGCATGGGAAGGGTAGTAAGTAGCTGGGAAATTCAACATTTTCTTTTTTCCCAGACTACGTGAAAGGAATTTTATATTTAAGAAAAATTTGCTGCTTGTCTATACAGGCTGACTTTTTATCCACCTGCAAAATTTTTTGAACCAGTTCAGTCCATGATACTGAATTACTTTCTATAAAAAAAGTTAAGTTGTGAAGACAAAAAAGTTGCTCCTGTATAACGGTGATGAACTTAAAGTGGAACTGGGCAGGACACCTGGCCCGGCGGAGTGATGGCAGGTGGAGCAAGGCTCTGACCGAATTGTGGCCCAGAACGGGTGAGAGAAGCGTCGGGCGTCCGCCTATGCGATGGGTTGACGATATAACCAAAGTCGCGGGTCGCACCTGGATGAGAGCAGCACAGGACCGAGATGGGTGGCGTCGACGAAGAGAGGCCTATGCTCAGCAGTGGGCGGAAGAAGGGCTGGGATGATGATGATGATGATGATGAAGGGTAGCAAAAAAGTGTCTAGACATTTTTGGTCATTTTTAAAATGGCTGAAATATGAAATTTTCTTCAACCACATTTCCGCCATTTAATTTCAAATATCTGAAACGACTAAAAAATCTATATAATTATCGAACCTGCTCACAGAATTTCACAAAAATTGGTTGAGAATGCGACCTATAGCACAGAATACAAAGGAGTCAAACCTATAGGCAAGAACAGCGGGAAATCTGGACATCCAGAATTCAGAATTTTTGCCAAAGCTTAAAGGAAGACGCTTCGCTTGCTCGGTCAAAAAAATAGTAACGTTATTCATATATAAATTTATCGAAACGGTCAATTTAGTTATCTGCGGTAGCTTTATTTCCTTTTTTTAAACTTCCCGCGTTTGAACGGAAATGAGTAAAACCGCGGAATGAATGATAACGGGACTTCGAAATGCGATTGGTCGCATCTTATATTTTTTATTTGGAGCCCTATTTTAGAAATGTGGAGTCAGAAAAGCAAAAAACATTGTTTCAAGTCACGGAGTACACGCTCTTAAAATCGAGGCTAGAAAACCTTAAAAAAAATTGTTTTTCGCATTATAAAAGTAAAAAATAGCATATAGAGCTAGCGGTAGTTTTAATTTTAATAAGAAATGAAAGGAAAACAATTCCTATTAAAATGAGACAAAGGTTTTTTGCCATTAGTGACGAAAACGACAAGTGGAACCTTCGATTTAAAAATAATTTAGATTTAGAAACAATTTCAAAATGTAGCACTTTGTTGACGTGTGACGCCCTAGCTCAAAAACGTACTCCTATTTACTTGACATAGTATCGAGGTGTCAATAAGTTACACTCGAGAGAACTGCGGATCCGTAATGACACGGCTCGATGGATCACCATAAAATTACAATAAGGGATCAAGTACAATAAATTGGTTCTAGACGAACGTAGAATTAAGTAACAGTGTTTTTGATTTATAATTAGATCTCGGGATATAAAATATCTCGATTCCCTCCTTGCTTTGTAAGGCAAGTTAAAACCTAAGCATCTTAAAAATCTGGCACCAGTGTTGCCCACTTCACACACGGAACACAAAAACCTACATTAGTGGCTTCCGCATCATAATTTTATTTTACTTATAGTAAAGAAATGTTGTCAACATTTCTTATTCTCTTTGTCATAAATTTAGTAAAGAAATGTCTAAATTAAAAATAAATATTTGACAAAAAAATTCGCCACGAGTGAGACTCGAACTCACGCTCCTCACATCTGTACTGTGGGTGCTACCGTTACTTTAATTCACCCCGACGGATTTCCTCGTTACATACTTACGCATTTAAAAACCTGAAAGAAATGTCGACAATCCGATCATTCGAAATACCTAAAATTATATTCACTCCAAATCACGTAACCTATGAATAAACACATATTTCTTTACTTATATCTCTCAATTTATAAAAATCTTTATTCTTTAGAATCGGATTACAACACGTAAATATACAGCAACTTATTCTTTCATAACATTTTATTAACAAAAAGAGCCTCATATCGGTGCAAAAAATAATAATACGTAAATATACAAAAAGATGGGATGATATAAGATTTTTTTTAAAGTGTGTGTTGAACTCACGTGGTGAGGGTTCCGTTATTTTCTTTTCAAACACATAAAACTTAAACTAAATAAAACTGTTTACAAAATTACCGCTTATTTTGGGCTAGCGGCCCGCCCCGGCTTTGCACTAGTATGCTTCATACATGTTAACGTCAAACCACATTAAAATCGTCCCAATTTTTTCTGAGGTAATCGCTTACAAACCTAAAGACTATACGCGACTATACTATAAAGAGATATACGCGGAGACTTCAATTTATATTAAGTATGGATGAAATCTCTTTCAGCAGATCTTTAAGGAAGAAACCATGATTATGATCAGGTCTTTTTTAGTCTTCATTGCAGGGGCACGACCTTCTCTGTACTGCCAAAGAGCATATATTATATATCAGAGCAGTAATAGTAGTTCGATCTACACTCTCCACGCTGGCCAGACGGGTTGAAGAGGTCTCACTCATTGATTTTTATAAGCGTGTGTTTCCTAAGTCACCTTCTACGACATACATAGGTAGACTTGGAGTGGTCCTATTCTACTCTAACGGAAACCACACGACTCACAACTTAAACAAAAGGACTTTTTCTGCTTTTATTCTCTAGTAGCGAACCAGGAAAATTTCATCTTAGGTACTTAATAAAACTTAGAACGTAAAAGGAATGAAAATGAGGAAGCTATTTCTTTATTATTACAAGCTTTTATTAAGTATTACCCGTCGAGTTGTCTGTGTGCGCAATCAAATCTTGCTAGCTAGATCAGACCCACTTCCCATTATTCGATTGAGCTGAAACTTAACATACTTATATAAGTTGGATAACAATGCAATATTATGGTATCAATGACCTGATCTCGTAATGAACTCGGAAGGTGGCCATAGCATCTCTGTGATAAGATAAAACAACATAACACCACCGAAATTAGGTTTGCATGATTCGTCTTGAGGAGCACTTTAAACTTTCAATTGATTGTTTTGGATAAAGCGTTTTTAGGGATCCGTACAACAAAATTATAAACGGAACCCTTATAGGACCACTCGTGCGTCTGTCTGTCCGTCCGTCTGTCACAGCCAATTTGCTTCGAATCTACTGGACCGAATCAGGTGCAATTTGGTAGAATGTTGAAATCCTATGACCCAAACACATATGTGCAAAGTAAATAAATATTTTTTAAAATAAGGGTCATTTTCATTCGGGGGACAAATTAGGAAATTTAAAAAAAAGTTTTGCAAACCTTGCTGTGTCATATATCAAATGAAAGGGCTAGTTATGAGGATCTCAAATATATTTTTGTTATTATTGTAAAATGAAGAGTTTTGATTTTATTCAAAGAAAACGAAAATTGACCATTCCCCCCCCCCCCACCCCTGATCCCCGAAACTATTGAGCCTAAAATTAAAAAAAAAAATACAAAATATAGTTAATTGCTTGAAAATTACAGGAAAACCTATAAGAGTTCAATAAATTGTACGGAACCCCCACCACGCGAGTTTAACTCGCACTTGGCCGGTTTATTAAATTTTTTTTTTTTAATTACTTGTCACAAAATAATATGTAGATACCAAAATAATAATAAATAATAATAATACATTCTTAAAAATAACATGTTAATATAGACAAACATCTACTTACACTAATTACGACTTTATACAGTTTCAGCTTTTCCTAAAGAACCCTACAAACTCCAGGCAACAATATCAAATGTGGCTTCCTTTTAGCCTTCAGAATTTATTCATAACATACAAAATAAAGGCGTGATACATGTACCTTGTATGAGAGCTTTTAACAAAGCCGCTATATGAACTTCAGGTTTAAGTAAGTAACGTTGAACTTGGCGGAGACATAAAACTTATTACCTTGCTCATAAAGTTAGGTAAAGTTTGTTACATGTATGACGAACGAGCGTCTTAGATACCATAAAGTAAGAACATGTTACTTAAAATGTATGTAAATTTTTTGCTTGCTTTGGTCTGCGTTTAGTTTTTTATTTTTTATTTACCATGTATTTATTTTTTACTGGTTTGTGAAAATAAACTGGTATAATTCCTGAAAGGAAATTTTCTAGGTGGTTTAGGTCATGGTATAATAAAACAAGGATTATCTTCCTGCGAGGGCCCAAGACTACGTCACGAATTTAACGATAAATGTTAATACTCATTTTTCTTTTAAGTAAATATAAGGACTTTCTCAATTAGTTAAATAATATAAAATAAAATATTAACTTTTTTACTATTTCGTATATCGTATGATTTTGTGTATACAGGGTTACTGGTATCTAACGCATAACCTTTTTGATGCAAGTTCAGTCCATGATACTAAACTGCTTTCCATAAAAACCAATATTCAATATTAATGAGACGCAAAAAAAATTTTGGCTTCCCATGCATATCAGCACTCAGCCAAATGGATTTTTGTATGGGAAGATGAATTTTATTTTTCGTTTTTCTGTAATGATTTTTATGGAAAGTAGATCAGTATCATAGACTGAACTTGCACCAAAAATGTTATGCGTTAGATACCAGTGACCCTGTACATTGAATTATTAGTTCAAAGTTAAAAAAAGCTTCTTGCACGGATAATTCAATCGCAAACAGTGGCAACACTCCCAACTGATGACTTATTTTTGGGCCAATCACATAAACCAGTTGTCACGGGAAGACAATACCGTGTTTTATTATATCATGGTTTCAATGTCATTAGGAGACCATCTTAAGGGCGAATGCGGAGCACAGGACGCGGCGACGTTCACGCCCGCACTAGCCCCACGGGCACGGCCCACGGGCCCTTATTCGTCTTGCAGTAACTAACAAGGCCCTAACGGAACAGATTTGGCGGCTCTTAGCAGACAGAGCCCAGAGACGCAAGATCCAAAGGCCACTTTTAGCGTATGGTAGGCGAGAAGATGGAGTAGGAATCCAAAAAGTGATAGGTTGGTAGCTGCATTGCCTATTAACATGATTCGCATTTTCGTTCATTCCCCCGATCGGCTTTTACTTTCCGTTTACATTTCTATGGTAATAGAAAGGCTACGAATTTATCGGATTTAATTAGAAGACACTGATACCGACCCTAAAATGCAAATTTCAGGTAGGTGTTCAGTTACCTAGCCGGCTCCCCATACATTTGTGCAACAACTCCTTTAGTATGGTAACGAGTGTATTCCCGGGCCGTGAGTGTCAGGTGTGTTACACGTTTGTCTACGTCGTATCGTATAAAGAAAATGTCAATTACTTTCAAGTGTATTGCGAGTAGTTTCATCCTATTTAGAATCGTGTCTGAACCCACGTTACTGTCCATTTTCTGAAGTGTCACTAGACAAACAAAATGGGGAATCTAGTATTTTCATAAATGGAATCGATTTGCTAGAATTAGAGTTTCGCTCAAATATCGAATACCTGTCTGATTTCCGACGCCGATACGTTGGCAAAACTTCGCGGAAAATTGTTTTCTCATATTTTTATGCGATGGATTTCTGTTAAAATATTTTATAGAATAACTAGCCTTTTCTACGTTCAAAGTCGTTTTGTTCCTTTTTGGGGGAAAAATAAATGATGAAAATTTATACACGATTGTTTCATATATCATAGTGATTTGAAAGCAAAGAACTGGCTTAGAATGCATGTGCAGCTCATAAAAATCAAACGTGGTCGCTATTACACTCGTCCGCAACTCTGGAGGTTTTGGGTTCGATCCCTAGCCAGGGCAAGTTGGTACTTATCTATTTATGTCTTTATTATAAAATATAGTACCGTTGAGTAAGTATCTCATAACACAATTTCAAATAATCGACCCACTTCGAGGCTAGCTCAATCTTTGTAATTTGTTTCTATTTATAAATTTAATGTGTGTATCCGAAACCGACCTTCCAAATCCTGATACGTAGATATCTGTGGATATTTCTTAATTACCCTTTATTTACCCTACAGCTGATGTAGTAGTGATTCGGCAATGAATTATTAATGTGCTGTCTCAATCAAGTCGGAGAGCGAATCCATTTGCCCAAATCTGTTAAAAGCTAAGCTCAGTACTGACTACTGCTGGCTGACAGTATAAATATTTAATGAATTACAAAGACAGTTTGGGCTAACCAGGTTTTAATCTCATTAGACCGTCGTCAGTACCAACTGGCACTGGTCGAGTTAAATATTTATAATGTCTTCATCTTATATATTATTGCTGGCAACTTCATAGTTTAACTCACACACCAATGAACTGACCAAGAAGAGAAGAATCAAAATCAAGTATTTATTCAGTAATTAGGCCTTCGCAGGCACTTTTACACGTCAGAAATAAACATACATACTCGAACATACATACTATCACGCCTGTTTCCCACAGCGGTATGCCGAGACTATGGACCTCCACTTGCTACGATCCCGACAAACCTCTTCCGCTTCATCTACACCCATCAATCTCTACATACATGCCCTTCGGCTACGGGTACTTCTTACCTCTCCTTTTTTCAGAACGTCTACACGTCTACTGTCCCGCTCTTCCATTCATATTTGCCTTATAATTTTTTTACCTCTTCTTATCTTAACATCCGTTTGTCTATTTTAGTCACTACTCATCTTTCAAGAAAAAAAAGCCAAAAAGCGTACAATTGTGTAGATGATTGCGTCAAAAATAAATTATTTAGTGCTGTTAAGAGAATAAAACGTCACAAAATAGTGTCACTTGTCATTGATCATAAAAATTTTCAACATAATTTTAGACTTATTAATGCAGAAAAACTGATATTAAGAGCGCTATTTGAGTCTTGTTGTACGAGTACTTTGACTCTGTCACGGTTTTGTATGTTATACAAATCCCATAGAAAATTTGTTTTGATATTTAGAAAAAAGTGTCTGATTTGACTTCTTGTCATCTAGCGAATTCATGTCAACAACTAGAAACTTTAATTTAATTACCTCATATTTTTAACTCAAGCAGTGAGTATACCGACATACTATAATCATGTATTTATTCCTCACATCATAACCCAAAGGCCTCTTTCAACATACCTACTGTTGGACGTGTTGGTGAAAAACCCTGATATGCGTACGTTTGTGCGGAGCTTTACACGCTAATTACCTCACTAGTACATAAATTAATTTTATCCAATTTATTATTCCTCAAATTTCCACCATGTTAGCGACGAACAATAGAAACTGTAATGAGAGTCGTGCTTCTGAAATTTTAATGTAGTACTAACATTCTAACCGATGTTTCAGACTAGGTAATTACCTACTAAATTTAATATTATTCCTAAATTTCCTACACTATTTTTATTAATACAGACTATTATTAATAATTTTTAGGGTTCCGTACCTGAAGGGTGCAAACGGGACCCTATTACTGAGACTTCGCTGTCTGTCCGTCTGTCTGTCTGTCCGTCAGTCACAGGGCTCTATCTCTTGAACCGTAATAGCTAGACACTTAAATTTTCACCGATAATGTATTACTGTGGCGGATATAACAACAAATACTAAAAATAAAAAATAGTTAAAAATTAAAGGCGGTCGTCATACAAGAAACGTGTTTCTTCAGCGTTTTAAAACATTGTACGGTGGTAGGGAACCCTTCATGTACGAGTCCGACTCGCACTTGCCCGTTTATTTAATGATTAAAGTCGCGGGTTTCACTTTCAAATTTCAAGTATCTAGTTAATGCCATTACGAGTATAAAGATCTAGTTAAAAACGCTGAAAAACACGTTCATTGTATGACGACCCCCTTTAATTTTTATTTTTTTCTTATTTTTAGTATTTGTGTTCATAGCGACCATACATAATCGGTGAAAATTTCAAGTGTCTAGCTATTACAGTTCAAGAGATAGAGGCCTGTGACAGACAGACAGCGGAGTCTCAGTAATAGGGTCCCGTTTGCACCCTTTGGGTACGGAACCCTAAAAACATATTTTATTGTGAGACCAATGGCACGTCAAGCACCATTTAGTACGTTTACCACCTATGTGCCTATAGTGCGGCTATATATAACGTCTAACAAAATATACTGAAACTATTTTAAGGTGAATATAGAAGAAAATGACCTTGAAGTGTGAAATAAATTGTTAACTCGTAAATATGGTGATAATTTCGATATTGCCCTTCGTCATGCACTAGATAGCCCTTTAAATTATTTTATGAACTGCCGTTGAAACTATTATTGGTATAATAGGTACATAATAGTCCGTCTAGCTTTAAAACTTGCCGTGGCCACTTTTGGCGGAGGCAAGTTTTAAAGCTAGACGGACTAATGTAAATACTTTCGGTGGTTCATAAAATAATTTAAAGGGCTATCTAGTGCCTGACGATTAGCAATATTGAAATTATCTCCATATTTACGAGTTAACAATTTATTTCAAATGAGGGCGCCACTTCAAGGCCATTTGCTTCTATATTCACCTTAAGGTTAAATTCAATTTATGATACTGAACAACTTTCCTCAAGGAATACATGTACGAAATATGAAAAAGTTCTAACTGACTTTGGGGTTAGCTCAATCAGTATGATTTGTCCCTATATTATTAATTTATATATTATTAATTAACAGGTTCCCTGTTCCATGTATCATACATATGTATATGAACAAACCAATGTTTTACTATTGTTCTTTATTCACGGACAGGGAATGTGTTAAATAAACTTAGTTTGTTTTATCTACATCTATTATACCATTTCGAGGAAAACGTTAATTCCGGATAGAAACTAACTATACGGAACTAATGGTTGTACATAGATGTAGCCGTACGGGTTTATCTGGACGGAGCCCTCAATTTGTTTCAATTATCTCACTTCGGAACTTCGCCAACAATCGAACAACTGCCTTTTTCGCTAATTCGTTTAATAAATTGGTTTCCTTAACGTTTCCACTTCAATAATCTGTAAACAAATGTATAATGAGGAAGAATGAAGTAAGTACCTATTTTCATCATTATTTGTAAGAGTTTAGGAAACATCAAATGTTGCTCGCGACGTAATAAAGTAAGCAAATATAAAGTAAGTTAGTAGTAAGTAAATAAAGTAAGTTTTCCAAAAAAAAATATTTTTATACAAGCTTTTATAATGAGGCCAAAGTATTTATATCAGTATTGACTCCAAAAAAGAAGAAGAAATATTTATATCAGGACAAATTAAATAAGTCCAAACTAGATGGGGTTGCGCCTATTTTTTACAGCATTCTTATTCCGGCTCCATCATCAAATCAGCTTATGTCATAAAAATATTACATTGTCATCTTATTTACATATTATCTCGATTGGAAAGTGAGCCAAATTTATCTTTAAAATTTTATTTGACTAAATTTGAACTTAACTACCATACATAAATTGCAAGCTTGTATACAATGGTCAAATTTTCATAACAATTATTTAAAAGTAAATAGATAATTAAATATTATGTTTATTTTCAGTCCTTAAAATGGATACAGTATGCTTAAGATATTCGGCACTGCTGCGACAGACATGTCGCAGTAACTTATGCCACAGAGAAGGTATTTATAGTTTAAGTTGCATTTAATTTAATGTAGGTAGTAGTGATTTGTGACATTTGAATATTTTAATTTTATTATGTGACATTTTATTATTGCTATTTTAAATTTTTGTTTCTGTAAATTTATTTTGAATGTATTATTTATTATTATGGATCTTAGACATCTGAAATAAATGAATTTTATTTTAATTTAAGATGGGTTATTTTGGAAATCCTTGGGAGAAGTTATGTCCAACAGTGAACTTCAAGAAATTAAAAAAATACAAGACAAGTTTTTCCTATTCGAAAAATCATGCATTCATTCATATGTCAGTGATTTCTCCGAATGTCAAAGATGACTCCTTGAATATTTTAATAATGGTTTTCACTATTATTGAAATATTCTCGATAAAAGTAGGTACTAACACTTCTTCGACTTCAGATATTTAACATAAATTAAACAAAACATTTAGCATTTAATCATCGGGATGCAAAGTAATTCCATTTTCAAGGAGAATTTCCTCACTGCTCCGTGCATTTGGGATTTGAGATCGACGACACCCGACTGCGGAGTACTCAAACATCGCATCTACAGAAATACTCTAGATACTCTACTACTGTAGGGACATTTTATGACTGCAAGATTATAGTTCACTGCTGCAAGATTATAGTTTGCTGCTGCAAAATTATAGTTTGCTGCTGCAAGATTATAGTTCGCGTTCGATATGAGAACGTTAAGCTTTACTACGAACATTTTCCAAAAGTGGCCGTTTTTCGCAAATGTGCGTAGTAAAGCTTAACGTTCTCACTTTAAACTGTAAACACTAGTTCATAAAATACTTTGAAGGGTTATCTAGGACTTGGTATTAACAAAATTTTTAATGATGTCTCCGTTTTCTTAGAAATGATTTATTTTAAATGGGGGTAGCACTGGATCCCGGAAAACTCAGGTATGGCCTTAAGGGTGGGTTCAGTCCATGATACTGAACAACTTTCCCCAAGGAACATATACCGAAATATGAAAAATAATTTTTGACCTCCCATACAAGTTGACCGATCAGCTGATCCGAGTTTGTAGGGAAAGCCAAAAAATATTTTTATATATTTTATATATTTCGACATATGCTCCTTGGGGAAAGTTGTTCAGTATCATGGCCTGAATCTACCCTTAAAATAGTTTTAGTATATTTTGTTAGACGTTATATTTATTCTTTTTCTTATTTAAGAGCTTAGTGGCTCTTGTCGGTGGAGTATGCGCCAAACTTCTCGATTCTCTATATATATATATATATATATATAAATATATATATATATAGAGAGAGAATCGAGAATATATACATATAAGTATAAATCAATTGCTATTCGTTTGTCTCGCTAAAACTCTAAAATGGCTGGACCGATTTGGCTAATTTAGTTTTAAAATATTTGTAGAAGTCCAGGGTAGGTTTATATGGTGAGATAAATCGGGCGAAACCAAGTTCGCTGGGTCAGCTAGTCACTAACGAAATCTTTTTTTTTTTTCTTCGGAACAAAATATTTTTGTTATTTCCTACTAAACAATATACTATTCAAAATACAGTCAGGTCAAGATGGAAACACAGGATTTCTTTGAATTTCTTTGTTGAGTAAGACTTCTGTACGTTAGTATATTTATTTCGTGCTTATATGGAAAACCAATTTCTTTATTTTATTTCTTTGGTACTTGGGGAAAATTATTATAGTATTAGGACGATAAGATTCAGTACATATTGGCTTTGATCTCTCTCATCTCAGCGTATTCCCAGTTGCATCCTCAGCTGTGAAAACCTGAGGTTCGCTTTGCATTTTTTACTAGCTAATAATTATTCAACGTGGAAGGGACATACCCGTAAGAAATTGTACCACGGTTTATACTAGATCATTATAGTATAAAGAAATTGAAATAACAGCCAAAAAACAAAAAAAAATCGACAATCCCATACAAATTGCCCGGGCGTCTGCACACTTTTATAGAAATGCCAATTTTTTTTGGCTTTATTTTAATGTCATTAATTATACTATAATGATCTAGTATAGACCGTGGTTCAATTTATTACGGGTATGTCCCTTCCACGTTGTATATCTTTCTGGTATTTGTAGATACTTCTCAGTGCTAACGGTAAATAATATTTAGCATAAAATCGGACCGAAACTCGGATCAGGATGCGCTATATTATTTCATTACCATGAATTACTCCTTTGTGCACAAGGGATTTGAATTCGACATTTCCGACCGCGCGCTCTAATATGCAATGCAATTATGAAATTCAGTAAGTAACTTAATTTAGTAGTAAGTTCAATGTAAATTATATTATACTAGTGGTTCTGTGGAAACAGCAGACCTCGCGACAGTGCCGGTTTTAGCTCTACCAGCGCCCCGGGCAAGATTCCCCCCCCCCCCCCCCCCCTCCCGAACTGCAATTCAAACTCTGACTTAGGCTTCAATCTTATAGGATTTATTTCTGCCGACGGGGCGGAGGGGTGCAAGTACGATATAGGATTCTTCAAATTTGCCACCTCATTGTAAACGAAGAGAGGGAGGGGGGCTGCATACAAATAAGAGTCTAGGAGTTGCCACCATTAACCAGCCGCTATTTATATATTTATTATTACCTGTGACGCCCCAAAAAACGCCCCCTGTCGCCCCTTTATATCTGGCGCCCTGGGCGATCGCCCAACCGCGCCCTACCCTAACGCCGCTACTGCCTCGCGAGCTTTTATAACTGACACTTTCCCATCCCTTGGCTTAGCCAAGCCATTTTAGTGAAATCAGAAAACAACGTATCCCATATTTTTCGTTTTAGCCAAAATATTAAGCTATCTACATGCCAAATTACATCTTAATTTAATTAGACGCCTTATCATGAAAGCGGTACAAACATTCATACATCCATACAAACTTTCGCATTTATATAAATAGAATAATATGATTATTAATAATTTTATATGCATTACAAACTGGCAAACTTGCCACCACCAAGGTAATAAAATCTCTTTATTACGTACTAGCAGTCCACCCCGGCTTCGCCCGTGGTACACACATAGCCTATGTCACTCGGGGATAGTGTAGCTTTCCAACGGTGAAAGAATTTTTTAAATCGGCCCAGTACTTTTTGAGCCTATTCATTGCAAACATACAAACATACAAAAATAGGTACAAATCTTTCCTCTTTATAATATTAGTGTAGATATGTACCTATATGTAGTTTATGTAGATACTGTAATAAAGACTAGTGGCAAAACGACCTAACGTAGGAGGTACGAGTAAGTACCTCTGCGAAATTCGGTTTATCGCGTGTCTCCCGGGAACGATTTGGGATTCGTAGAGAAAACTAACTTTACTTTGACTGTGAAAGCCGACTTGCTATCCAGTGATATTATTTATTATTACTTTATTATTTACTACACTGAACTCAAACATATCCGAGGGAATCTACCTATCTACCTAGGCCTTTGAGTCTTGCGGCCCAGGGCTCTAACTGCTGAGAGCCGCAAGACCCAAAACGCTCTGTCTGCCCATTATGGGATAAAGACGCGATAGTATGTATGTATGTATGTACCTAGGAAACCCTCAAACGAGACATCTTTTTCTGTTTTTCGCGTGTGTAAGTGGCCAACACTGGTGTCAGATTTTTTTAACTGCCTAAAGGCATCTGATATAGCTTACGGAGGAGCTCGAAAAAATTTTATACCACTTGTGGTCACCCATCCAAGTACGGACCACGAGACATAAACATGAATTATCTTCTATTTATGTTCCTTCTAAGTCTTCCTGTGGATGTCGTAAAAGGCGGCTTAGGAAACACAAGCTAAACAAAGCTTATAAACATTAATGAGACCTCTCCAACCCGTCTGGCCAGCGTGGAGAGTGTAGGCCAAATCCTCTGACTGCTCTGGTTAATATATTGCTCTGGTTGTACAGAGAGGGTCGTGCTCCTGCAGGCGGGACTAAAAAAACACCTGAAGATGATGTTCCTTTTTCGTCAGTTTACTCCGGCGCAATAAAATATATCACAAAAGTGACATTTCAATGTAGCCAGCGTTTTCTGTACTTAACACGGTCATTTAAAGACCCCTTCTATTAAAATTGCTCGAGAGCTTTCGTGCCAACAGGAAATTGTCCCTCAGACCCTCACTACAGCTTTTATTGGATTGAGTACTTTGTCGGTCTTTAATCAATTAAATTGCTTTCGATAGTTAGTAAACTCGTTTATCTGACAGCACTAGAACATTCTAATCATATTTTGTGTTTTTAGTATTTTTTTCGTGTAAGTGGCCAACGCTGGTTTCAGGTTTTTTAAGCTGCTTAAAGGAAACTCAAATGGGTTGACGAATGCTATACTTACCTACAATAATAACAGCCGGGACCAACTGCTAGGAATACGAGATTTTATTATTCAACATGTGGTCACCACACGCACTGGGTTGCTTAGATTGCAAAAGCACTAGTTTTGCGGGCTACTAAGCATCTTATTTTTCAGGTTATGGGGCTTTTAAACTTGGAAAACTTAACTAAAGGCACTTAACACAGCAAATTTCTTATACTACACTATACACTATCGCATACACTATACCCTAATGGGGCAGACAGAGCATTTAAGGTCTTGCGGCTCTAAGCAGACAGAGCCCAGGGCCGCAAGACACAAAGGCCACTTTAGGGCGACAAGTTTGAATAATTATTGATATTTTTTCAAAACAAAAAACCGATTTCAATACCAGCAAAGCTAAATATTCAAACTATTGTATACTTAGACGACATATGTTTCTAGTTATTTTCGTTTAAAAAACAAACCACACAACCGATTTTAATAGAATTTCTATGGAACCACCTGGAAAGTATACCTTTTCAAACAAAAAAAGGACTTTCCAAATCAGTCCAGGCGTCCTTGAGTAATCAGGAAAAACATACATAAAAAAAACATAAAAGATTCCGACGAATTGATAACCTCCTCCTTCTTTGAAGTCGGTTAAAAAGGAATCTAAATAGTGATGGGTTGGTAGCCGCATCGCCTATTAACATGATTAGCATTTTCGCCTTTCCCTCAATCGACTTTCACTGCTGCACGGGATGAGAAGCAGCTTGTACATTCTAAGTTTTTTTTTTCTCCCAGACCAGCATGAAAGCAAGTTTCTTGCCTGTTGCATACATTTAAATTGACGCAATAGATGACTTGTATGTTTTAAACAAAACGTCAACTATGCAAATTTTATTTATTGCTTCAAATTGTATGCGGCACGAAAGCGAGAACTGGAATGGAAGAGTAAATCGGAAAACACAGGTTCCGATATATGTTGGAGGTAGAAGAGTAAAAAAAACTTGCTTTGTATATAGGAGCCTTAGGAAATACCAAAGCAGAAACTTTTTGCGAAGCAACCAAATTAATCTATAAGAAATCGATTCCAAACTAAGATTGATCATGAAATAGCGCTTATCATAAACGCTAGTCCGATAAATTATTCTTGCTGAAATAAATTGAAATAGCTGGGAACAAAGGCGCTTTGACTAGCTTCACGACTGACCTGGCCTAGTTAAAAATAAATGGTCATTGATTCAGAAGATGAATTAGCGAATGTTCCTTTAAAAAAAAAAGATTTTCTTTCGTTTATCCTGAACCTCTTATTTACAGTGAAGTAATATAAGCTAAGGATACTAAAAGCATAAGGAGACCTAAGTGTATTTCCTTTTGTCTGACTACAGAAAGCCGATTTAGAAAAATATTTATACCAACCTATACACCCACTTCACTTATAGAGAAATATAAAATGATGTCTTTAATTAAATAATAAAGACATATAGGATACTGATAATGCGCGATACCAATATTTCACTCATCAGATCTTTTTTAGTCTCCACTGCAGAAGCACGACCCTACCTGTACTACTAGAGCCATATATCAATGAGACCTCTCCAACCCGTCTGGCCAACGTGGAGAGTGTAGGCCAAATCCTCTGACTGCTCTAGCCTGGCTAATATATGACTCTTGTAGTACAGAGAGGGTCGTGCTCCTGCAGTGGAGACTAAAAAAGAACTGATGATGATGATGGTGATGATGATGATGATATAGAGAGGGTCATGCTCCTGCAGTGGAGACTAAAGAAGACCTGATGATGATGATATATTTTTTATATTGCTTAAAGAGTCGTTAAATAGGTATAGAAGTATAACTAAATGTATGTTAAATGTACCTACGAGCACCAACATTACGAGTACAACATTATAATATAACTTTTTGTTGCAAAATTTTCTGGCAAACAAAGATTATTATAACATACGTTAGCTAGGAGGTTCAATGATACGTCATAATTCCTTAAATAAAATTACTAGAAGGAAAGATAAAAGGTAGAAGAGGTCCAGGGCGACCAAGAAAGAGCTATGTAGACCAACTGAAAGGAAAAAGCAGGGGTCAAGTCGTATCCAGCATTTAAGAGTAAAGAATAGAACCTAGAAGTTTGGCGCATACTCTACCGACAAGAGCCACTTAGTTCTTAAATAAAAAGAAGAAGGAGGTTCAAAATCACCCTGTATTCGGGCTAAAAAGTTACATAATTAAACTTTACTGCGTGACGGTATCAGCAAACATGCTATAATAATTCACTAATGTCATAGTTAGCGGCTAATTGCAAAAGCGTCGACTTTCAGCACCACACTTCTCACGATCGACAATTAACGGCAGGCACGATGAGCTAAAACAGTTCATTATATAATAATTATTGCTGCAATAGAGCACGCAGATAAGACAGTCGTTTAACGTGGACTCCAACCTATGTATACAGCCTATGTCCTCGTTATGGACAATACACTTCTTCTTCTTCTTAGCGAGTCGGAATGGCTGAAATTATTATACAGGCTGACTCTTTAACCACCAGCCAAATTTTCGAGCAAGTCCAGTCCATGATACTGAACTACTTTCCATAAAAACAATTAACGAAAATCTAAAATAATAATTAGCCTTCCCATATAAATCAGCGCTCTGCCAAACGGATTTTGTATGAAAGGACTAAATTTTTTTATCAATTTTTAATAACTTTTTTATAGAAAGTAGTTCAGTATCATGGACTGAACTTGCTCCAAAAATTTGGCTGGTGTTTAAAAGTCACCCTGTATGAGTGTAGACCAATGTGTGGCCACACTATGACAATACACCAGTCCACCTTACTGACTCTTGCCCAATCTTGTCCATTGAGGGTCCATTGAGCATAAAAAAATACACGAAGCCGATAGCGACGTTACTAAATGGATTGACAGCCTTCCATAGGTACCCTTTAACTTTGCTGCATATTCTAGAAAACCGTTCGCAAATAATAATAATCCTATGCTTAGACGAATAAGCTGGTCTGGGAGAAAAGAAAAACTAAGAATGTACTAGCTGCTTATCCTTCCGCGCAGATCGTAAAAGGCGATCGAGGGAATGGGCAAAAATGCGAATCATGACATGCATAGTCACTTTGAAGAGGAAAAATGCAGAAAAGCTCACCCTGATTTTCAAAGCAGCACTGCTACTAGGGATAAAACTGTTGAAAAATATACATTTGTATATTTTTCAAGTAGTAGTAGTAGTTTTTTACAGTCACGAGCAACATGGAAACCTTAAAATTCAAAATGCATGTAGCAACAACCAAACGCAAAAAAAAAGTTTTTAGTATACTAAGCTGTATATCAGTAAGTGTCATTGTCGTACACTTATTTCTGGTTATGATAAGTGAGAATGTATATAGTCATATATGAAACGTCTAACAAAATATACTGAAACTATTTTAAGGGTGTGGGCTCTGTCTGCTTAGAGCCGCAAGATCAATTATGCTCTGTCTGCCCCATTAGGGATAAAGACGTGATAGTGCAGTCACGATCTATAATATATACAGGATCTAACAAAATATACTGAAACCATTTTAGGGGTAGATTCAGTCCATGATTATGAACAACTTTCCCCAAGGAACATATATCGAAATATGAAAAATATTTTTTGATTTTCCATATTAACTCGGATCAGCTGATCGGTGAACTTGTATGGGAGGCCAAAAATTCTTTTTCATATTTTGCTATATGTTCCTTGGGGAAAGTTGTTCAGTATCATGGACTGAATCTACCCCTAAAATGGTTTCAGTATATTTTGTTAGATCCTGTATATATTATAGATCGTGACTGCACTATCACGTCTTTATCCCTAATGGGGCAGACAGAGCATAATTGATCTTGCGGCTCTAAGCAGACAGAGCCCACAGTGCCGCAAGACTCAATGGCTATATTTAACATAAGCGAGAAGGTGGAAAAGCAATCTAACGCATCACGTATTATCATGATACACATTTTCACCCATTCCCTTGATCAGCTTTTACGATCTGTGCAGGATAAGAAGCAGCTGTTACATTTAAAGTTTTTTTCTTTTCTCTCAGACCAGCATGCATAAGTTATTTATATCTTTACTTAGCATAATATTTTTCAATATTTTCCGCAAAAAACAGCTGCATACAAAAATAATTAATGATCAACCCATATTCCACGAGTTCATAAAAACGAAAACAAGCCACGCTACCTCGAATTGTTTCCATTCTACGCAAACAATCGGCATATTGTCCCACCCATTCATTTTCACTCGGAAGTAGAGACAAAAGAAAGAATTCGATGTATGCGTATGGACCACTTGACATCAATTTTCTATCTTTCGAATAGGACATATTACGCAAAACTCGGCGTATATGGCGGCACTAGCACATACAGAAAACAATCTGTTGTCTTTCTACATCTTTACTATCTATACTTCTATACTAATATTGTAAAAAGGAAAGATTTGATTGTTAGTTTGCATTGAATAGGCTCCGAAACTACTGGACTGATTTAAAAAATTCTTTCACCATTAGAAAGCTACACTATCCCCTAGTGACATAGGCTATGTGTGTACCACGGGCGAAGCCGGGGTGGACTGCTAGTGTTACATATTTTCGCAACAAATAACTATTATAAAAGTTTTTAATTTTTATATTTTTATTATTATTCACTCATTCAAAACCTGTGCTGTGGTGTAATAGCCATTTAAATACGTAATACCTATATAATTTTAATTTTTTTTTGCGACTATACACATCAAGTACTTGTCATTCTTAAACTTTTGTTTACGGTCTGCGCTAATACTGCACTCTGGCGGCAGAACATTGCAGTAATATCTCCTATTACGTTGAGCATTGTGGGTCTTGTGTCCCATAAAGTTTACTCTGAAACTAGAAATGTCTTTTGGTGAACCAATTTTAGGATTTGTAACCACAGAAGATAAAGACTCTACATTTAAGACTTATTTTACAAGCTTTTATTTAGTGTCACCTGTCCCGTTGTCTGTGTCCGTAATCAAAAATTGCAATCTAAATTAGACCCACTTCCCATTATTCGATAGAGTTAAAACTTCACATACTTATGTAAGTTGGGTGACAATGTAATATTATGGTACCAATGACCTGATCTCATGATGAAGCCGGAAGATGGCCACGCCACGGGCTCAATTGATTCGTCTTAAGGAGCACTTTAAACTTTTTAGTTCATTGTTTAAGGTAAAAGCATGTTTTTATTTTAAAAATATTTTTTAATTATTACTTGTTCTTATTTGTATTGACAAATAGAATGAGATCTGTTTGAAAAAAAATTTTATAGCTGTAACGTTAAGTTCATAGTATGTTATTGAAACTTTCTCTGGGACTCATTGCAGATAATTAGCGTAACTAATTGCACATTAAATGTTTGTGGATAATGTGTGTTAAGACAATAGACACATGTGGTGCTGTGCACATACGATTGCGAAGATCCTGTTATAGGACTTTTACAAACATTTTCCCTTGCCACCTTTACAACGACGAATCAGATATTTTAGAGCAAGCAAAAACTATTTTGCTCTTCCAAAAAAAAAACACATGTGTGTGTGTAGTAACGTGCCTTTTCGAACCATTATTATTAGTGTAAAAATATAGTGAAACAATTTAAAGGGTAAATTTAGTCCATGATACTGAATAATACAAATTTTTGGCCCCCATATAACTTGACCGATCAGCTGATCGGTTTCAACGAGAAGCAAAAAAATTTTACCCTGTATGCCGTCGAACATAACATACTGAAACTATTTTAAGGGCAGATTCAGTCCATAATTCTGAACAACTTTCCCCAAGGAAAGTATATCAAAATATGAAAAATAAAAATTTTTGGACTCAAGAAAAGTTGAACGATCAGTAGATCCGTGTTTCGATATATATTCCGGGAAAGTTGTACAGTATCATGGACTGAATTAACCCTTAAAATTAATTTGGTATATTTTAATAGACGTTATATTGCTTTTTTAGGGTTTCGTACCCAAAGGGTGCAAACGGGACCCTATTACTGAGACTCCGCTGTCTGTCCGTCTGTCTATCTGTCTGTCCGTCTGTCACAGGGCTCTATCTCTTGAACCGTAATAGCTAGACATTTCAAATTTTCACCGATTACGTTTTGCTGTAGCCGCTATAACAACAAATACAAAAAATAAAAAAAGTTAAATATTAAAGGGGGTCGTCATACAAAAAACGTGTTTTTTCAGCGTTTTTAACTAGATCTTTATAATGGCATTAACTAGATACTTGAAATTTTCACAGATTATGTATCACTATGGCCGCTATAACCACAAATACTAAAAATAAGATAAAGTTAAAAATTAAAGGGGGGTTGTCATACAAGAAACGTGATAAACGAGGTACGGAACCCTTCAGTACGAGTCTGACTCGTACTTGCCTGTTTATCTTACTTTTTATGAAAAGTAAAATATTTTTTAATAAAAACTTTTTGCCATTTTATTACAAAACTACTAGATTTTAATATATTTTAAAATCTACTAAATGTGTCAAACGATTGTCATTTAAACCTCTCAACTTTATATAATTTCAAAGATCCAATGCACAACAAAAACAATTTTTCCTAATTTATAAGTTTAACAGTACCAATGAAAAATCAAATTCAGAATAGCAGACCCGGTGGATCATCCTGAATATTTCAAATTCATTGAACTGTAAGTTTTATACCATATATAATGAGTTTATTTTTAGGGTTCCGTACCCAAAGGATGCAAACGGGGCCCTATTACTGAGGCTCCGCTGTCTGTCCGTCTGTCCGTCTGTCACAGGGCTCTATCTCTAGAACCGTAATAGCTAGACACTTGAAATTTTCACCGATTATGTATAACTGTGGCCGCTATAACAACAAATACTAAAAATAAAAAAAGTAAAAAAATTAAAGGGGTTCGTCATACAAAAACGTGTTTTTTCAGCGTTTTTAACTAGATCTTTATAATGGCATTAACTAGACACTTGAAATTTTCACCGATTATGTATAACTGTGGCCGCTATAACAACAAATACTAAAAATAAAAAAGTAAAAAAAATAAAGGGGTTCGTCATACAAAAACGTGTTTTTTCAGCGTTTTTAACTAGATCTTTATAATGGCATTAACTAGATACTTGAAATTTTCACGGATTATGTATTACTATGGCCACTATAACAACAAATAGTAAAAATAAGATAAAATTAAAAATTAAAGGGGGTTGTCATACAAGAAACGTGTTTTTTTTAGCGTTTTTAACTCGATCTTTATAATGGCATTAACTAGATACTTGAAATTTTGACCGATTATGTATTACTATAACCACCATAACAAAAAATACTAAAAGTATGATATAGTTAAAAATTAAAGGGGGTCGTCATACAAAAAACGTGTTTCTCCAGCGTTTTAAAACATTGTTCGGAGGTACGGAACCCTTTATGTACGAGTCCGACTCGCAATTACCCGTTTTATTTTAACTCTCCTGTATTCTCTTTTAACTATCAACTTTTTTGCTGTATTATCATTTTCATTATTTATTTTACCGTACCGATTTACTGCCCTGTTTTCAAATTAGCGAGCGTAAACTGAAATTACAATACTAACACTAATTAATCGCACACAAGTGATTAGTGAGAAAATAAGAAAGGTCTGCAGTTCTGTTTTGTGGCTCTTGGTCTTTTTAAGGTTAAGACATTTAACAATTCAGGCGTTGAAAAGGAAATAAAATAATTCGTGTTATCTGCTTATTAACACCTTCACTGCCGTATTTTTAAAACAATAAGTTATGCATTGTTTGAATGCACCGATACGTGCTTCGCGCACTGTAAAGGTGAACGTAATTCAGATTTTCGTTTATTCCTTCGATCGACTATTACGATCTGCGCAGAAACAGCTGGTACATTCTAAGTTCGCTCTTTTCTCCCAAACCAGCAAGGAAGGATAATTATACCTACGAAAAATATTCAATTTATATTCAAGAACATGTCACAGCACTCAAAATACGATTAATAGCAGTCATATCTAAAGTTTACGATGATATTAACATCAATAAAAGATGTCGGCTCAAAAAGAAAGGCCGGAACTGCCGTTTAAGTGCAATAAATGTTTTGTTCAAGTTATATTGGCTTGAAGTTTCACTGTTCCACGATAAATAATGCATGTGGCGCTCTGTTTGACCATGACCGTGAGTGTAGGGAATACTAAACTGGGGGACAATGGCGGACGTTTCACCTGGGTTTCGCTTGATCTTCTTTTGATTCGCTCATGATACCTCAGTCCTCGGTGTGATCCTAGTTCCCAGGCTCTTGATGACATATGAATTTGTATGTCACAGATCTACTGTTTAGTTTGTAATAGTCGTTAGTCATTATACTGTCTTTACTAATAGCTTATAATCGTGGTACGCCTGGCTGTAAGTAAGTACCGCTCCCATAAACTTTAAATTTTATTATTTTAATTATGGAATATTTTATTTAAGGAACGGAAAAAATATAATCTTGTTTCATACAAAATTAGTCAGTAAAAAGAGGTGTTATGATATGACTAATGTTACGACATTTTTAGGAACCTTAATGGAACCCTTTACGCCAAGTGCGAGTCGGACTCGCCCATTAAGGGTTCCCCTTAATGGGCGAGTCCGACTCGCACTTGGCTGCTTTTTTATATGAGGTGTATAGATATTCCTAATGTCAAACTTAAATTTAGCAAATGTGACTAGATGCAGAAATTGGAAGGTTACTTTTTCGTTGTATGTAAAACGTAATTAAATAACTTTGCGGCTAGATGATTGCGAATGGAAGAACACTTTGAGTGACACGCATACTCTTATCTGACCTTCTTGAATAGTTTTTTTTTTATGTTGCATCACATAAAAAAATGCATATGCGATTATCTTGTACTTAGCAATCATAGGTATAGAATACGTATGCCGACATAATGCGGCCGAAGTTCCGCGGTTAGGTAATTTATTACTTCGCGAAAACACGACATAAATTCAGCAAAGTGTGTTGTGGTTTAAATAGCACTGCAGGCGTAATCATGCCAAACTTTGATTTAATTCAACTCATAGTATATTTAGATTTGGCCATAAGGATTAAGTATTCCATTAGTTTAAAGTTTAATTTTCTTTTAACAGGTCAGCTGCACCTAACAGTATGTCGCGAGAGGCATCAACTTTATTGTAAGTAACTCAAACTTTATGCTCCGTCATAACACTCATAACAGCCAGTCATTCTGCGTCATGAGTCATGAAACCGAAGATCAGCCACTTTGGAAGACTTTACAGCTTCCATAAACTACTTCTATGCATAGATATAATACTTACGGACGGTGCAACGACGTGCATTCAAACTGTTTATACGAGGTCGTCTTATTTAGAGGAATCAAAAGTAGGGAGCAATACGGCATTTAAAAGTCTATAAGCGAAAAAATCTAATAATCTATTCTTGAGATAGCTAAGGTTAAAAGCTGTCAAAAGCAGTTGGAAAATTTTAGTTTTACTCGTAGTTCATAAAATAACAAAATAAATTTTAAAATTCAATTCAAGGTTTTCAGTTTTTATAACTTTTTTTAAACACCAAGCTGCCATGCTATTACGCCATACGCCCGTGTAAAGTAATGTGTCAACTGCCAAAATACAAAGGTACTTAGGTACTTACATCAGCGCATTTGTTTACATGCATAACTGACGTCATGACCACAGAGCGATGGTGTCCATTGCTCCAACATTATCGCGAAATTTGAAAATGTAAAATTTAAATAAGTACGTTTTTATAGCAATTATCGATTGAAGAAAAATTTTGTTTTTTTTTGGTAGGTGGTTTATTAGCACCGTGGAATGTTATTAAGAATTTTTTTCAGAAATTGGTGTATTAATACCCTATTTTGGACTTTCCAAATCTTTCAGAGAAATGTACTTAATCAGTACTACAATAATATGAATTAAACTTGTTATAAGGTTATGCGCAAATACCCTGTATTTATTAATTTATTTCAGTACAAGCATGAATTCCGCTGAGAAGCGGGTGTCACAATACGAAAACCTCCTGAGGAAGTTTTCAGAAGCTCACAAAGAAGAGTGCAGGTATGTTATGTGAATGGAAACTCTTTATTTATTAAAATCTTTATTGACCACAATGCTACAAAAGGTGAACTTAACACATTCTCTACCATTCAACGCAACGTTTAGGAAAAACAGTAAATTAATTTAATTGCGATAAGCGCTTAAAGATGAACTTAATTATTCACTATTTACAAGTATACTTAAATGAATGTATTCATATAATACACTTAATACATATAAGTACTTATAGTTTGGAGAATAAATAAAATAAAAATAAATAAATGCACATATACATAAATATAAATACGAATGTTTTGAGATAATGACTAGTTCTAGGTTAAAATCTCGTTCTTAATAAATTTGATAATAAAATTAAAAACGTTTATTTATTAACAATAATCCAAGTAGGAATGCAGGGAATAGTTTATTTTATGACGCTAATCACAGCTTACATTTACCGTTACCTACTTATATCCAATAATACTAGAAAGTGGGTTATTCTCTGGACAAAATAGGTGACACCTTTAGGCTTGTGTCAATAAATATCACTTATTCGAACTTTCACTATCCTAAATAGAATGTTATGGTCGTATATCAAATATTATGATTTTTATGACAATGTTAACTGGCAACCTACTTGGTTACTCCTGCTTCAAGCAAAAAGGTGTGACATTCTTTCTATTCAGCCTAACTTCCTTTTGTACAATGAATACTTACTTACTGCAATTAAACAATAAATAAATAAATATATAGGGACAAATCGCACAGATTGAACTAGTCCCAAAGTAAGTTCGAGACTTATTTTATGAGATACTAACTCAATGATACTATATTTTATAACAAATACATATGTAGATAAACATTCAAGACCCAGGCCAATGTGAAAAAGATCATTTCCCATCTTGACCTGACTGGGTATCGAACCTCCGGTGCGACAGCCTGGCATAATGACCACTAGGCCACAGAAGGGTTCCCTATAATTTAAGGTCTCATAATTTTTTTTTCCATAGTCATCATGTGTCCGAATGATTTCTAGCCCTAACATAATGTCACATATAATCACGAGCCCTAAAGTTGAAATCCCTAAGTACAAAATGCCCTAAATTTGTTTGCTATAAATATTACATTCCATAATATTTAATTGTAAAAATGATACAAAACTTTTATGACTAAAGATAATTATGTAAAACAAAATTTCGGATATTCGAACATTATTGCTACTGAAGTTTATAGCAAATATGTTATGGATGATGACATTCGGACAAAAAAAACCGGCCAAGTGCGAGTCGGACTCGCGCACCGAGGGTTCCGTACAAACCTGCAAGGTTTAGTATTTGGTTTGAATTTCAATTTAATACCTCTACGCGTTTATGAGGAAATGGGTAGTAAGTTTAAAATTATTAAAAAAAAATATATTATGTGATGTAACTAAACATTTATAGTTTTCGTAATTTTTCCTTTATCTATGCTATAAGACGTTGCTTCGTACCAAATTTCAAGATTCTGAGTTCACGGGAAGCACCCTGTAGGTTTTGATTCCCTTGCAATTGTCGAAAATTTGCGGCATAAACGGCTGTATCTTTTGATTGCGTTGGCTTAGAAGTTTGATTTTTTCACAGCTTCAAGGGACAGTAGACCTGAGTAATTGATATAAATTTCAGCTTCATACCTCCACGCGTTCCTGAGAAAAAGGGTCTTGACAGACGGACGGACGGACGGACAGACGGACAACAAAGTGATCCTATAAGGGTTCCGTTTTTTCCTTTTGAGGTACGGAACCCTAAAAATTAGGAAAAGAAATAAAGTACCCACAGAGGTCGTTGTAACAATAAACGAATGTAACGTCTAACAAAATAAACCAAAACTATATGAAGGGTAGATTTAGTCCAAGATACTGAACAACTTTTCCGAAGGAACATATACCGAAATATGAAAAGAAAATAAGTTTTCCATAGAAACTCGTATCGGTCAAAACTTGCATGAGAGGCCAAAAGTTTTTTCTTTCGTTTTTCGCTATGTGTTCCTTGGAGAAATATCTAAAAAAATATTACCTACAGGCACAACGAAAGCAATGTGTTTGTCTAAATTTAGCATGTGTTCTAGTCAGACTGATACTATGATCATATGTTATTCTCTTACCGCGAAAGCCGAAAACTACGTCACGAATGTCACAAAAAATGTTTTTTTTTATTTTTTTATTTACAACCTTTGGGTTGTTTGTTTGTTTATTTTACAGGACAGTGTCATTGGACATACCGAAAGTGCCACGTTCCGAGAAACAGTTCCCGACAGGATCTAAATATGAAGGCACTTGGGACATTTTGGGAATGAGTGGTATAGGAGTTTATACATTTCCGAGCGGTTAGTACCTAGATTTTTTTGCACCTAGAAAGCTAACCATAATTATTATGGTAGAACAGTTACCACATTAAATTAAACCTTATGCCTGTGACATAAAGTTTATAACTAATAAAAATATTATACCTACAATGCCCATTGAAGGGTTAACATGACCTCCGTGGCGTAGTGGTTAACTGGCCAGTCCATTAGTCCACCACTCGGAGGTTCTGGGAATCGATTACCCAGCCAAGGCAAGTTGAAATATGGTCTTCAAATTCTAATATCCGTCCGATTAATAATCCGCGATTTTTATTTTCGTCGCATGCTAAGGGGGTCCGGACCCCCTGTTATACGCCAATGGATGTGATACATCTTGTATCACATACCTATTGGTATATACTCGTAACATAGATTCTCGTATCTTTGCTTACATTTGGCAAACGAAACTTATAACACCCTTCTTTTTGTATAGGAAGCTAAAATTACATTAAAATTGATACAGAGATAATACATATTTACTTATTAGCCGTGTGGTTCTCGGCAGAGTAGAATAGGACCACTCCAAGTCTTCCCGTGGATGTCGTAGAAGGCGACTTAGGAAACAAGCTAAACAAAGCTTATAAATATCAATGAGACCTCTCCAACCCGTATGGCCAGCGTGGAGAATGTAGAGCTCATCTGACTGTTTGGCTAATATATATGGTTCTGGTAGTACAGAGAGGGTCTTGCTCCTACAGTGGAGACTAAAAAAGACCTGATGATGATGACTTATTGATTTTTATAGGAGTGATATACAGAGGAGAATTTGATGAGGGCTTGTTCCATGGTAACGGTGAGCTGCAGTATCCTGACGGGATAATCCTGAAGGGCAAATTCCGTCAGGGAATCATGGTGGAACGTACGCTAGTGTTCGCGGACGGCCTGGAGTACTGTGACGTTGACTGGCATTACTGCCGGATGCCTGACAGACGGTAAGATATTTACTTAGCCTTTAGCTGGTATTGGCTATGTTGTTTCATGATCAACAACTGCAGTATCCTGATGAAATAATCCTAAGGGCAAGTTCTGTCACGGAATCATGGTGGAACGTACGCTAGTGTTCGCGGGCGGCCTGGAGTCCTGTGACGTTGACTGGATCTTACTCGTATCTATACTATAACCCATGCAATCAACTCTAAATAATTCTATTTACCATATGACCAGCAACAAAGAAGTATAATCGACCATATCCTACATTTTACGAGTGTAATTAAAACGCCTTTCCAAAGTAACTAATTGCAGGAGTCCGAACATTCCAGAAATTGAATCCGAAATGAGATTAAAAGTCTGGTGCGTGGCTAAGCGAGTCTCACAGCGCACTGCAAAATTGCTGTATTTCATATTTGAGCTCATAAATCTCTGAGGATCCTCAAGTTTAATATAAAATTGTCTCTTTTATATGAGACATAGATGTGTCCCTTTGTTATAAAAGAATATTTACGCGAAAGACGGGAATTGTGTGTTTAATAATTCGTGCAGTTTAAACTTATGCTAGGTCAAGTTATGGAATAATCTCAATTAAACTCAATATTCCTCAATTGAATTCAATTCAATGTTTTTATTGCTTTTTACATTTTTACTGTATTACATTTCACCACATAGTCACTGCTTGAGAACAGGCAGTAGCGTCCTGTGCAACAATTTTATACCACCTCCTGCAAGCACCAATTTGCCTGCCCATCAGTGGTAGGTACATGATATTTAAATGGTAGCTATGTACCTAGATGCTGCATTTGCTTCTATTATATATAATTATTTGTATTACAGGTTTACGTCAGAATACGATGAAGGCCTAAAACCCTCTGGTAAGTCAAACCAGACTGCAGATCAGCCCACCAGGAATGTGCCATATGGTTACTACGACACTGGAGATGGTTTCTACTGCCCAGAGACTAACGTGGTATACAAGGCTGATGATTTAACTTCAATTATAAGGTTTGTTTGTAATAAGTTTATCGTACTACAAAAACAGAAATCTGGTACTCGTATGTGATGATGCCAGACAGTTGAAGTTGCACCTGGCAAATGGCACTAAGTTGTCAACTGTGCCACTGGCACAGTGTAATACTGGATCTTAGTGTGGAAAATTACTTTTTTGCGTTTTAAATTTGTAATCGGTCAGAAAAAGAGGCGATGAAAGAGTCCTGGTGCATTATCTAACAGTAGTACAGAGGAAAGTTAAGATACCTGTGCCACCTCACGTAGTGCGCGACGCGCGCGGTGGCACAGGTATCTGATTAACCGTCTGTACTAGGTACACTATGGACGTTAGTAATTATATTATCTTTGACTATGATCTATTGTGTAGAGAAGTGCATTTATTATTATTTAATATCAGTGTAAAAATTTACACATTGCGCCGCCGCTGCAATGCAGCCAACTTTCATTTTATATGTATAACCCTAAATTTTTCGGTCCGTAGTATGCGCGTCTCTTCGCGTCAGCGGCAAACTTAGCGCGAACGGGTAGTATTGACATTTACACCCAGCACCGCACGCCGCCACTGCCACTGCAACGCTGTAGCTTAAATATAAAATGTTATTGTATATTAAAGGCTGTGGATTTATAAAATAAAAATAAATAAATAAACATAAAAATGTTAACTTTACTTGTTTCATACACAGAACTCCACATCCGCGAGAACAGAAATGGATCGTCGAGAACTGTCGCATTGGTACAATAGATCACTTAGGGCCTCGAATTGAGTTGTACGAAGAGTGGCTGGAACCTGAAGTGGACCTGCCAACTGATCCCCTCCCCGCAGCTGTCTCCAGAGCTACAGCTCATCTGTTTGAGACCAAGAGCACCACCTCGCAGACGAGTCAGATGGATGATGATGATAGCGAAATGGTAAGGCGATCCGATTTTAGCACTTGGCTGAGAGACTGCAGGCGATCAACCATTAGAAAGTCAAAAATATCCTTTAAAGATCTCACTTGATCCATTTTATATCGTATCTTATATTATATTTATATTATCTTATACTATTTTTATATGCATTTCCAAATAGCTGTAGATAATTTCATTAATATTTCTATTAAGAACAATTACAGTTCTTCGAGAATTTGGGTAATTACCATTTTAATTGTAATTTTTTAGAATGATCTACAACTATTTGGATTTTTTTAACTTTTTAATATTTCAACTTCTTTTTAGAAATATGCTTTGATCTATTTTTAAATCAATTATATAATGCTATAGTTTTAATTCGTTATAATTTTTAAACTTTTTATAAATTGTTTTACATTTTTAGAGTTTTCGATTTATTACACGTATTTTTTTTCAATAATTATATTTTGTGCAGAATATATACAGGTTGTTATAGAAACCCAAAAGTAAAAGAGCATGGTTAATTACTCAGCGCATGATAGCAATCAATATCGGTCATGAAATGGAATTCATCGGATTCGGACTCATTCATTATTGATTTTTGGTTTATGGCTCTATTTTTTGGAACTTGGTTTCTTTATCACGGAATGGGAATTTACTATTCATCTGTGCGTAATCAACTGCTCTTTCCTTACTAAAAGTTGTAACTGCACAAAGTTTACCAAATGCATTGCCAACAAACGAATATGCTCATGTCAAAAATACTTAAAATGGATTAGAGGAAAGAATTTATTAAAAATATTTTATTTCAGTTACAATTCCAATATATAGCCTCGGATCTAGACTTCTTCCAAGAAGAAGCAACGCCTATTAAATATTAACCCCTCTTATCCACCATTAAGTTTTGCCCCTATTGAGGGGATATAAGAAATAAGAATTGTCTTATCGCCAGTGCCAAGGGTTTGGCATTCTCTATATCCAGGGCTGATACAATATTTATTTATATAGGACTCCACCTTAACGGAATCTTCCTGAAAAGAAGAAGAAATACCAAGAGGAAAAAGCTTTTTCGCTGCGAGCGTAAACATAGTCAAATGACCGATATTAGTCTTGATTTTGTTTTTCAGGACTTCATGGTATTTAAACAGACTGTAATTACCTAATGACAGTGTATGGAAGGTTTATATCAAAAATCTCCTTTACATAGAAACTCCTAAGTACTCTTAGGAGCGAGTTTTAAAACTTTATAGATATGTTACTTTTTCTGAATAGACACTTTTTATTAATCAAACATTTGTGAGATATTTACATGGATAATATGGATCAATGTTTACGTCATGTTATTATTAATTTATTTCTGAAGTTTTATATTTTAATGAATGCTTATGTCATTTTATTATTAGGTAGGAACTTTATTTCCGGTTTTTTTTAAATCTTATTTATGCTAAAACAATTACAACATAAGAATCGGAATTGTTATTAATCATAATATGTTACAACTCCGCAATTTCCGAAAATCCTATTTTCAAACCAGTTCTAATTCAAATCTTGCCTTTTTATTCATATACATATAGAGACCCTATACTTAAAATGCGGTCACCTTCGATCATATTTGAAGGCGGTCACTGATTTTTTTTTAATAATTATGTATTTTTATGGAATATTTTTAGGTATTTCCAAAATACGATTAAGTACTGCACTTTACTATCATTTGTGTACACTTTTTCAAACGAATTCTAAGATTGATCTCTAGGATAGATATCGAAAACGTTTACAATAATTAAAACATTGAGTTAGAAGCTCACTTCGTATATCCGGGCCAATATGTTGGTGGAACTAGTGACCATTAATTTTAACGCCCGATCCTGAGGCAGTAACAATATGTGGTGAATCATCCATTACACGACCACAAAATATTGTCTTTATGTAATATACAAAGTCCTATGATTTATTTGTATTGTTTTCATTCGATTTTGTAAGCTTTTATGTTTCACTACAAAAAGTATACGTTTAAACTGTTGTAAAAAATATGGTTAGAGGCAAATGACCGGGGAATCACCGTGGCCAAATTTGATTTAATTAAATTTATAAATAGCCTTTCGACTCGAGAAGAAGAAGAAGCCTAAATATTTTTTTATACAAATACCGAACTAGACGAATACCGTCAGGCGTTTTTCAGAAGATTATTGTCATAATAATATGGTAATCTTATACAGGAAGACTTTTCCCAGTACCTACGTTTTTACAGCAAATTCAGTCCATGATACTAATAACATAATTTTTCAAAAATATAGAAGAATATGCATAAACATTTTCAACTTCCCATACAATATAACCGCGCTATTATCTGATCGAATTTAGTACGGGCGTTCGATTTTTGTTTTCATGGACTGAAATTGCTGTTAAAATTTAGGCACTATAAAAACGCGATTGTCTATCGGCTATTATCTATCGCCATACCTTTTATCTATGTTTAGTATGACAATATTACTAGTAGCTCTGTGAGATGTCGACCTCGTGAGTCTGTCATTGCATAGCTTACGAGTATATGAAATTTCACGAGAATTGGTTGAGAAATGTGACCTGTAGAGGAGAACAGCCGAAAAGTCGGACAATGGACGAACAAAAGCATTTTTGCCCAAGTTGAAACCTCGTCAGAGTAAAATTTTTCTATGGTTGAAACGGAGACGCTTCGCGTTCGCTCGGTCAATAAAGTTGGCGATAAAAAATGGCCGCTTGACACGCCATAACATGCCTTGTTTTCACGGTTGACTACCTTAAGCCAATTTTACCTCTAGGCGTCTTCGTATTCTTCGTCGGATCCATCTACGGACTCGGACAGGAAAAGCAAGAACGTGCTCTTTTGTTTAAGCAGTTTAAGAAACCTTCTTGAATAAGACTTGTATTTGTATGTTTTAAGTTTCGAACCACACGCAGCGCAAGATGCGCGACTCAACTTGCGTCGCGTTACGTGCTTAGATTGCGTTTCATAGAATTTCTACCTACCATTCTCACCACGCGCAAGATGCGCGGGTAGAAATTCCATGACCGACGCAAGTTGCGTGCACTTTGTGTGTGGTTTGACACTAATACCCTAGTTGTACTTTAGCTTCTAATTAAATCTTTAATTTATTATTGTGTCTTTTCCATATGTTAAATGTGTATATCCACTTATCTGAAGTCTAAAAAATATACCTACTGTAACTATTTAAAGCGTAGGTTCTCTCCATAATGCTAAACATATGATAATAATTGAACAATTAAAAAAACAATTGATAATAACCTTGGGGAAAGTTATCTATTTAGCATTATGAACTTAAGATGCCCATAAAATGGTTTCAATATATTTTTTAGATATTTAAATACTTTTTTTACATTACAAAGTAGCAAATCTTTTGCAATTTTTTTAGGTCGGACTCCCAAAGGCCGCAGCTGTATTCATATTTTACGCTGCCGGTTTCTATATTTTACATACCATTCCGAATAGCGTGACCGAATTTCGGAAAAATTGCGCCTGCAATGCTATTTGAATTTCTAGCAACAAATTATGCCTAACTTTCTTCGCGTTTTTCATTAAGAATCTGGTCGCAGAAACATTATATATATAACGTCTAAAAAAATATACTGAAACTATTTTAAGGGTAAATTTAGTCCATAATACTGATCAACTTTCCCCAAGGACTATCGAAATATGAAAAATAATTTTTGGCTTTCCATATAAAGTCGGATCAGCTGATCGGTCAAATGTATGGGAGGCCAAATATTATTTTTCATATTTCGATATATGTTCCTTGGGGAAAGTTGTTCAGCATCATGGACTGAATTCACCCTTAAAATAGTTTCACAATATGTATTTTTTTAGGCCCTGTATATGATGTTCCTGGACGAAATAAATTAGTCGCGGAACTTCGGACGCGCAACTTCGGCACAGTGTATAGAGACACCACTTTTTTTGCTTCATTTTATGAACTTCGAAATACAATTTCAGGACACCATGGAAGATTGGATAGAGGTATTAAAGGAAGAATCAATGTCCTCTGACATACACAGGCGCTTACGATTCCATCCTTCGTATCAATTTCAAAGCATCGACAAGATAAGACTTAGTACTTTTTCAAATACTTAAAAAGAAGACATCAGAGAATTTTGCACTTTGTTGCCTTTTAGTTCTTATTGTTTTTAATTTTTAATGTTTTGTATAACGTATTGTATTATTTTTATAATTACTTAATTTTATATTATTTTGTTTATTTTTACTTTTACGTTTCTAGAACTTTAATATTCGATGTTTAATTTATTTTGCACTTACATGAATTTTAATTTATTTTTATTTTTTACAGTCAAGTTTCGTATAACGTATTGTATTATTTTTACAGTAATTAATTTTATTAAATTTGGAAATTTTATTTAATTTTTTTTTTGTTTTACTTTATAATTACTTTTTTAATTTATGTCAGGAAAAGCCCTAATTGCGCTATACCCACAATATCTTGGCGGTAATCCGTCCCTATTTTTAAAAAGTTATTCTCATTGTCAAGTCAACCCTTAGGGATTTCGAGTTATTCAATACTAGCTTTTTTAGCTCGCGTATAATTATAAGAGTGGAATAGAAGTACTGCTTTTCTGAAAAAGAAAAAAAAACAATTTTTCAGAATCGGACACAGAACAGAGATTTGTTTTAGGACTATATTGTTTACTTTATTTTTGTTCTCACATTTGGTGAGATATATAAAACAAAGTAAACAAATTCTAAGCACTGGTCACATGCGAACATGCAACATATAGCTGACCATGGGAAAAGCATGGCTTTTCCAGATGCACTTGTGCAACCTGCAATGTTTGCCTTTGCGCTTTGTTGATTGTAATAGCAAAACTTATAGGAACTTATAGAACTCTTTCAAATTAGAATGGCCGATCAGTCCACGACCACACGTCAACTCGTGAACAACCGCCAGTAGGAACTGGTCGGCTCAGCTCCGTTTTTTAAGACTACTCTTTCACCAACTTTCGCATTTATAATATTAGTTGTGATTTAATAACATAGCATAGCGTAGCATTGCGTTGCGTTACGCAACGCTATTCTGTACTTTTTTTCCGGGATGAAAGGTAGTACATGGGTATGTCCTTCTCAGTACTCTTATCAATGTGTATGCGAAATTTCAAGAAGTTTGGTTCAGTAGATAAAGCGTGAAGAGGTAAGAAACAAACAAACAAACAAATATACAAACTCACAACTATAATTAATTCCCAGACCAGCAATAAAGGATGGTTCCATGGTCATCATACCTAAGTTTAAAATTATAAATAATGATTGATTCAAAGAGTAAGGTAAGTCGACTACGTTTATGGATCATATGGTCCGAGATTTTAAATTGATCTGCAGTTTTGAGGATATTACAAGAGAAGTATAAGAGAAGTTTTCAGCTTGCATTCAGATTATTGACAAGAATATCAGTGTTTTTCTAGATTATACACACTTATATCGTAGTACAGCTGGCAATGGAAATTGATGATCTAGCATTACCATCGGTATACAATCACATACCTACATAGACCATACGACTACATTTTTGAGTCATATCATCATATGGTTTAGGGCCTTGTCTTATTACCCCAAAGATCTAGGTCTACAGCGTAAGGTAAAAAAAAAAACAAAAACAAGCGAAAAAAAACAGGGCTTGTGCTAAATTTAAAAGTGATCCAGACAGATATCGCGACCAATACGTTAAGGCACGAAATCACTGTAACAAGGTGTGTAGGGAGGCTCAAAAACGCCACATTTCTCAATCAGTCCAAAGCGGAGACCCAGCAAAGGTCTGGAAATTTCTAAGATCAATTGGAGCTGGAAAATCACAAAACACTAATCAATCAAACTTTGATATCGATGGCTTAAACAACCATTTCTCTTCATCTGTTGGTCTTGATAACAACACCAAACAAAAAACACTAAAATCTCTTCAGTCACGAACAGCTCCGGTCACACCTTCCTTTACTTTCTCACCTGTTGCCGATTGTGATGTTGAGAAAATTGTCCGCTCATTATCGTCAAATGCTATTGGTAGTGACGGCATTGGTCGTACTATGATTATTCCTATTCTTGATATCCTTCTCCCAATCTTGACTACTATCATAAATAATTCCCTTGCATCTGGTACTTTTCCCAATGCCTGGAAAGAGGCAAACATCACTCCTTTGCCCAAAAAGAACAAGCCTGACTCTTTCGCTGACTTCCGTCCTATTTCTATACTCCCTTTCCTCTCTAAAGTCCTTGAGCGAGTTGTGCAGTCACAACTTAATCACTTTCTTAATGTTAACAACCTGCACAATCCTCAGCAATCCGGTTTCCGTCCTGGTCATAGTACGACTACCGCTTTAATTAAGATCACGGACGACATACGATTAGGTATGGATAATCAGGAGCTGACAGTTTTAGGGCTCCTCGATTTCAGCAACGCGTTCAATATGGTAGATTTCGATATACTATTAGGTGTTTTACAATCTCTTAATATATCTCCAACGGCAATTGAGTGGTTTCGATCCTACCTGTATGGGCGCCGTCAACGTGTGCGCATTGAGAATAAATACTCTTCTTGGTGTGATGTCACTGCCGGTGTACCGCAGGGTGGTGTTTTGTCTCCTCTGTTATTTTCTCTTTTTATAAATTCGATTACTGCTCAGCTTCAGTCTTCTTACCACCTATATGCAGATGATTTACAAATCTACGCTAAGGGTTCTGTCGATAATTTTTCAGCTACAGTTGATAAAATCAACAATGATCTTGAATGCATATCTGCCTGGAGCAAGTCACATGGCCTCTTAGTTAATCCTACCAAGTCACAGGCAATCATTATTGGCAACCCTCAACTAACCTCTAAATTAGATTTGGGACTTCTACCACAAGTTGAGTTCAATGGGGTTGTCATAAGTTATAGCGATAAAGTAAAAAATCTAGGTATCTGGATGGATAGTAAGTTTTCTTGGCTTCCACAAATTGCTGAATTAAGTAGAAAGCTAGTTGGTGTTTTTTGCTCGTTTAAAAGACTGAATAAGTTCCTTCCTGTAGATACCAAAATTATGCTTGCAAATTCCCTCCTACTTCCTATCCTTGACTATGCCGATACCTGTTACCTTAATCTTACTGTAGAGCAACTTACCAAGCTTGAGCGCCTCCAAAATCTTTGTATTCGGTTTATTTTCGGTCTCCGGAAATACGATCATGTCTCCCATTTTCGCTCCCAGCTCAAGTGGCTACCTATCAAACGTCGCCGGGAATGGCATATTCTTTCACTCCTGTTTTCCATATTATTCAATCCTGCATCCCCTAGGTACTTAAGGGAACGTTTCGTTTTTTACAGTGAAATTGCAACTCGTAAATTACGCAGCTCCGAAAATTTGCGACTAATCATTCCTGATCATTCCACCCGGTTTTATTCTCAGTCCTTCACTGTAGAAGCTGTTCGGCTTTGGAACGCACTGCCACTGTCCATCCGACAGGCTCGAACGCTAGCCAGCTTTAAATCACAAGTCAAATCACACTTCCTTTCTTCTTTGTAAGTCACTCTTTTCCTTTCGCATCTTGTTTAGGTTCTTACTTTCTTTCGTGTACACTATCTTATTTATATTATATATATATATATGTAAATATTTTTCATATAAGAATGTAATATATATATTCTATAACATTTTATTTGTATATCTCCTTTAAAATATTGCACCTCACCTGTAACATATCTAAATTTCTTTTGTATCCATACTACCCTAAGGTTGCCTGGAAGAGATTGCTGTGCGATAAGGCCGCCTTTTGTATGCTAACATTTATCTCCATTTTTTATGTATAATTTGTTAAATTGTGTGCAATAAAGAGTAAAATAAATAAATAAATAAATAAATAAGGTACCATGCAACCTACTATTTTGATTCCTTTTCCACCATTTCACTCACCATCACGCTAAAAGTGGCCTTTGGGTCTTATCAATTCGTATATTTATCTTATCTACTTATTTTATAGACACACATACACATACTATTTACGCATAAACCACAATCGCCCGTGAGTCACATATAACATAAGGTCCATTGAAAACCAGCGTTGCGGTAACCGTGGCCGCGACATATGCTGAATGGGTCTTTTTGCCAAAAAAAACCACACCACCTTCGATCATATATGATCGAAGCACACCACGCTATAGCAATGCTGCACAAATGTATGATATGAAGGGGACATTATTATTATTATTTTTATTTTTTGTTGTTTTTTCTTACTCTTTCTTGTACGTATCTAACTCTCTTATCTTCATTTGTGTATATAATCTGTGTTTATTTGTTCTGGTATTCCTTTTTGGCAATAAAGTAATTCTATTCTATTCTATTCAATACCCAAAATGCTCTGTCTGCCCCGTTAGAGATAAAGACGTGATAGTGAACTTATGTAGACCAGTACAGGTAACGTTGCACGAATTAGAAATACTTTTTGTACTGGTGAAAAAAATATCCGGTATTACAAATTGAGCGTTGTACAAATTGAGATTATTAAAACTATCTGCTTTAAACCTAAACATAAAGATTATTTATGTATGTATTTTATGAAACTAGATTTTAAAAGCTTTTTTTATTAAGAATCATTTTTTAAGACACCTCATTACGAAAAAGAACTTCAGTATATCTACCTCTATACTTGATTTTGTTTTTTGTTTATTAAATAATAATACTGACGTGAAATTGACACTTACATTTCAAACATTCAATTCAAACTTACAGCTTTTACTAGATTAACATTTAAACAAAACATCAATCAATAATATAATATAGATATTACCCAGCAAGTTCGGTGGAAAACCTTGATTTTTTTCTTCTAGTGTAAGTAAATGTTTACAGAGATTACATAGGTAGATCCCAGGGTTGCTCCGGATTCCCTTGATCGTCTTGAAGACCTTGGTGGGAAGAGAAGCAGAATTCCACATTTTTCTTTGCTCCCGGATCAGCTTAGAAGACAGAAGGACACAACACAATCCATTACTTCCTGATCGTTGAAACTTCTTTTGCTAAAAACCATAAGAATTAAAATGCTCCGTGACTGCCTCCGTGGTCTAGTGGTCAAGGCGTCTGCCTTATGATCCGGAGGTTGTGGGTTCAAATCCCACTGGGAAGCATACTTTGTGAAAAGTTGTTTCCAGTCTGATTCATCACCTGATTATCCGAAAAAAAAGATGATTCCGTGTTTCGGAAGGCACGTAAAGCTGATGGTCCCGAACGCCATCTAGCGTTTGTACCTATTCTAGGATTGGTTCTGGTCTACCCTTTGGGTTGCGGAGGTCAGACGGCAGTCGCTCTGTGTAAAAAACCAGTAACCTCGTCAAATCACCTAGGTAAGGTAGCGGACCCCGGACTCTGAAGCGTAACCGCTGACGATGCAACCGAAAATACGCTTGGATTATGATGATGATGATAAGAATTAAAATGCTATCATCAAATTTACTTAGGACATGTGGCGACGGAGAGTCATTTGGTCACCACCCCTTTTTTGTCCAACGGGTGTGTAAGAGGCGACTATAAATAACAGGGGGTCAAACTCCATAAAATATTACGATAGTAGTCCGGTAGTGACGTTCTATTTGTATATAAAACCAAATTAAACTTTATCATTATATTAACGGGTTGTATGGATGTCAAGTTGTGCTCGCTTGGTATCCCTATTTACTGGTTAAAACTAGCGTGAGACACAGGCATTAATAATATGCGATAACGCGCTACGCATCGCTAACATCAGTGCGGCTAAGGACGTTTCGTGTACGCGTCGCGAGTCACATTCGCCCTGAGGAAGGCCTCCGAATGAGGTCAAAACATGTCGGCCAGTGGTTTTCGGGCAAGCTTTTCACGTTTACCCGTTTATCGAATATTAATAATTCCTGTTTATAATAATAATAATAAAAAAAATCTTTATTGACACTAAAAATATTTGACAGTAGTATATATGAAGCCTCTGGTTTCCGATATAGTTTTCACTGTGTTTCGAAAACCAGCGTCTTCTCCCATATCAAGCTGTGCTTTGACACTTGTGCGTATTTAACTTTTTAGGTGGAGGTAAAGACTAAAGAAAACAAAACAAAACGTGCAACTAGAGTGTGTGCGTGTGTGCGAGGGTGCGTGTATGTGTATGTGTGTATGCGTGTGTGCATGTGTGTATTGGTACCGTGTTGCGCTAAGTAGTAACATTTTAAACGCGATTTATTAATATAGTAAACTAAATAATTTTTAATATAATATAATATCTTTTAATCCAAAAATTTTAATTTAAATAGAGGTTATATAACATATTTTCTACGTAATCATAATCCATACTTTTTAGCCATTCTAATACAATATTTCTAAATATTTTCATCAGCTGTTTTTTAATTTGTTTTTTGTGTAACGTTCCAGCAATATATTATAAAGTCTGTTTATGGTTGTCCACCACGTGGAAAGTGGTCTCCCTTTGCCTTTCTTCTTTCTAAGAATCAAAGCCTTTTGCAATGCTTATTGTCTCGTGTCATCAAATCTTCACATCAAACTCTTGCTGTCGCCGAATATAAAATAAGTGCGATCTATGGTGCCAATGGTGTCACATACATCACAACAATAGATGCTGAAGGTTCGAAAAAGCCGGAAAGCGAACCTGGCTTCAGATCAGCACAGCTAAGGCTGCCACGGGGAACAAGATAAGAACAAAAACATAGGATCAGAGTAAATAGATTACTTACTCTATTTTATTACAATTTTGCCTGTATTAAAGGTGCTTGAAGAACAACTTACCTAGTCGTTATATAATTTTCTAAACTCCAATAAGTATATTGTATCAAATATTTTTGACTTAAAGTTTTACCCGAAGAGGAAATCTGTTTATGAATTTAAAATTTTCTAATAAAACATAAAACTTCTAAGGAACTGTAACCCCCAAAGAATAAAGAACGGGTCAGCATTTTCAATGAACGGGTATTTTACAAGAATATCTGATTGCTTGGTCTTCCGGGGCAACTAACGTTGTTACGGAAATTACAGTCTTTTACAGAGCAATTTAAGATGATGATTATAGTCCTTAAAATAAAGCTTGATTAGAATGACAGTTCTCACTGAAAGTAACGTCATAACTTTGTAATAAAGTCACATTTGCACACGAAACGTCATTAGCATCTGGCATCGTTGTAGCTAACAATTATTAGCATGTTTACATTTTTTTAAACATTGCTGCATATATAAGTCAAGATAATTATGTAAAATCAGCATTAAAAGTAAAAAACTTAAGTGTCAGTAACAAAATTAAACTTAGACAGAGATAATGGAGTTCAAGCTGAGGACTCAATACGAATAAGAGACAGATATATATCTTACGAAAAACAGATATACTTCGCCATATTATTATATTCTTGAAAACTTTGTACATAATGTTACAAGTTTAAATTTACTTTGGGGCTAGCTTAATCAGTGTGATTTGTCCTTATCTATTTATTTAAATATAATTTGGTCTTTCCAATATTCCATATAAACTGGTCAAGGTTCCGTACCGTCCAGTAAAGAACTATTTTCGGTTAACTATTTATTTATTTATTAATTTCCTAAGTCGTCTGCTACGACATCCACAGGACGACTTGTAGTGGTTCTATTCTACTCTGCCAGAAACCACACGGCAAATCCTAATCTTAAGACATAGAATAATTTTTATTTATATATATCTAAGAATTCTAGTATTACAAAACGTTATTGTTAATTTGCAGGCTAGCTACTCCTCAGTATGTCAAAGGCAGATTTATTGTATGTTATATTTTTTATTTCTTTTATTTGTTTACAACGTGGAAGGGACAAACCCGTAATAAATCGAACCACGGGCTATACTGCTATATGCTATACGATACTAGATCAATTAAGTATAACGAAAGTAAAATAACAGTCAAAAAACCAAAAAAAATTCGACATTCCCATACAAATCGCCCGGGCGGTTGCACACTTTTGTATGGAAACGCCAATTTTTTTTTGTTTATTGGGTGTATTTTAATTTCATTATACTAAAATTATCTAGTATAGTCAGTAATTTGATTTATTACGGGTATGTCCCTTCCACGTTCTATACTTATTTCGGCGTTACGAAAAGAAACAACTGACCAATGGTACTCGTACAAAAGATAACATGGCATTTTGGGTCCTATTTGGCGTAGTTATTAATTGCATAACGCGCTCTTCAAAATATTTGTGTCAGATTTTAAAAAATCTATTGATTCCGATAGAAGTTTGTGAAAATCTAGAGGGGAGGCTTTTGGCCAACTATGGGACACTATAGGCTAAAAAAATTATAGATTGCACAAAAACCTAAAAATCCTTACATCACCACCCTAAAAGCTTAAGTTTCGTCCGACGAAAACGTTCTCCGGAGCAGAAACGGTTACACGTAAGTTTTTATGTTACGAGTATAGGACGGCAAACGAACAAGCGGGTCACCTGATGGTATGTTATCACCGCTGCCCATGGACAACTGCAACACCAGGGGTGTAACAAGAGCGTTAACGGCCTTTCAGGAAGATATAGACTCGTTTTTTTAAGGGTTTCAATATCATAGAGTATTGTGTATGTAGACATCTTGTAATTATAACTTATTACACTGTCCAATTTGAAGGAATCCTAACTAGGAAATCGGAAAATGTAATGGCATTTACGACTGATTGGATCCGATTTACAATAGACGTTCCGACTGCTCTACTTGTAATCTGTGAATTCATTTCAAAACGCAATAGGTCACAAGCAACATGTTAAACAGAAATGACCTTATAATAAAAGCAATAAAGATTTATATGCGTCGCCGCGATTTATGATTAGTACGAGTATAGTGTGATGATCATTAGCTAACAATTTAGAAACCTACAAATGTTCCTAGTTAGAGTTCCTACAAATGTTCCTAGTTAGAGTTCCTACAAATGTTCCTAGTTAGAGTTCCTACAAATGTTCCTAGTTAGAGTTCCTACAAATGTTCCTAGTTAGAGTTCCTACAAATGTTCCTAGTTAGAGTTCCTACAAATGTTCCTAGTTAGAGTTCCTTCAAATGTTCCTAGTTAGAGTTCCTACAAATGTTCCTAGTTAGAGTTCCTATAAATGTTCCTGGTTTGAGTTCCTACAAATATTCCTAGTTAGAGTTCCTACAAATGTTCCTGGTTAGAGTTCCTACAAATATTCCTAGTTAGAGTTCCTACAAATGTTCCTAGTTAGAGTTCCTACAAATGTTCCTAGTTAGAGTTCCTTCAAATGTTCCTAGTTAGAGTTCCTACAAATGTTCCTAGTTAGAGTTCCTACAAATGTTCCTAGTTAGAGTTCCTACAAATGTTCCTAGTTAGAGTTCCTTCAAATGTTCCTAGTTAGAGTTCCTAAAAATGTTCGTAGTTAGAGTTCCTACAAATGTTCCTAGTTAGAGTTCCTACAAATGTTCCTAGTTAGAGTTCCTTCAAATGTTCCTAGTTAGAGTTCCTATAAATATTCCTAGTTACGAGTTTCTACAAATTGGATAGTGTAATACCGCTTTAACTATTTTTAAATACAGTACGAGAATGAGCCGTGTTAAGAAGCGTGCGTCGCCGTATGAGGCAATGATGAAAAAGTTTACAGAGGCTCATAAAAATAAAGGAGAGTGCAAGTAAGTTACTTTTTAGGGTTCCGTACCCGAAGGGTGCAAACGGGACCCTATTACTGAGACTCCGCTGTCTGTCGGTCTGTCCGTCTGTCCGTCTGTCCGTCTGTCCGTCTGTCCGTCTGTCCGTCTGTCCGTCTGTCCGTCTGTCCGTCTGTCCGTCTGTCCGTCTGTCCGTCTGTCCGTCTGTCCGTCTGTCCGTCTGTCCGTCTGTCCGTCTGTCCGTCTGTCCGTCTGTCCGTCTGTCCGTCTGTCCGTCTGTCCGTCTGTCCGTCTGTCCGTCTGTCCGTCTGTCCGTCTGTCCGTCTGTCCGTCTGTCCGTCTGTCCGTCTGTCCGTCTGTCCGTCTGTCCGTCTGTCCGTCTGTCCGTCTGTCCGTCTGTCCGTCTGTCCGTCTGTCCGTCTGCCCGTCTGTCCGTCTGTCCGTCTGCCCGTCTGTCTGTCTATCCGTCTGTCACAGGGCTCTATCTCTTGAACCGTAATTGCTAGACACCTTAAATTTTCACCGATTATGTATTACTGTCCAGCGCTTTCCAGCGACCTTAGTCAGATCGTCTGACCACCTTGTGGGTGGGTGTCCAACGCTTCGCTTGCCAGTACGTGGTCGCCATTCGAGAACCTTTCTACCCCATCGGCCATCGGTTCGCCGCTCTAGATCAGTCATTTTGGAAATCCCTGGGAGAGGCCTATGTCCAGCAGTGGACGTCATGCGGCTGAAATGATGATGATGATGTATTACTGTGGCCGCTATAACAGCAAATACTAAAAATTAAAAAAAGTTGAAAATCAAAGGGGGTCGTCATACAAAAAATGTGTTTTTTTCAGCGTTTATAACTCGATCTCGAAATTTTCACCGATTATGTATTACTATGACCACTATAACAACAAGTACTAAAAATAAGATAAAGTTAATAATTAAAGGGGGTCCTCATACAAGAAACGTGTTCAGCGTTTTAAAACATTGTACGATGGTACGGAACCCTTCATGTACGAGTCCGACTCGCACTTGCCTGTTTATTTATTAAACTTTATTGTTTAACAGGTTCGCAGTCCGATGAGACACATGTGCCTAATGGGAGACTTCACTGGTACCTCCATGAGGCATATGTGCCTGATGGCCAGTGTCATTTTTACTACGAGATCGCAACTTGCTTCGGGACTGTGAACCTGTTAATATTATAATCATCATTCATCATTTTAGCCGCATAACGTCTAGAGCTGGATTTAGGCCCGAAGTATTTCCAAAACCGATCTGGAGATCTAGAGATTGGCAAATTGGAGGCTAATTCGTCCCAGTGTCTTGCTTGCAATTAATTCGTATGTACAACTCTCGCTACATACATGAAACGGATAAGCTTTTTATATAGCCTACGGGCGGCAAATTTGTAAATTCGCAACGGTTGGGTCAGTATGTGTAGTCAATGTGGTTATATACACATTTGTATGGTTTTTAGAGTTCCAAAATCCCTCGACGGAACTAGTTTCGGTATTTCTGTCCGTGACTTAGCTCAGAAACTGTTAGTACTAGAAAGCTGTATCTTTTTATGTGTATATAGAAGGGTATCGATAGGTCATTTGAAGACATTGACGGTTTGCAAAGACAAACTTTTGATTTAGTGACCCGTTTTCGGAATATTAAACTAATTCTTGTTCAAGTAGCCTAGCCTAAGCCTTAAAAACATTTCTGTTTTAAAATGAGGCTAAGAAAAATACAACCAAGGATGTACCATATATATATTCCATACATCCTTAAACATAGTTTATTTTTTATTTTTTTATAATAGAGCAGTACCTGTGGATGCTCCAAAGGAAGAGCGCCAAGAGAAAGTATTCCCAACCGGCTCTAAGTATACAGGCACCTGGGACATTATGGGAATGAGCGGGAATGGCGTTTATCATTTTCCAAACGGTCAGTAGTGGGTTTTTATTCTATCGATCCAGCAGAAATTTGAAGGTATAGCGGGTATTGCCAACCTTGATAATAGTGCCACCTGCCATCTCAGGTGCTTGACAGATGGAGCTTTTTAGTAGATACCTCAAATACTCGTAAGCCTAGAGAAGGCCTAGAAATCTTTGGCCCAAAGACCTTTTTGCTCATCACCGTGACTCATCAGAAACAGTTCTGGGGAGAGTGAGTGAAAAGAAAAAGGTGAGACCTTTACCTAACAGTTAGACAGTACAGTAATATAATTCCGGGAATCAGATATGACATATTAATCTTACGGAAATAGTGTTGCATAATTTATATTTTATCTATTACATACATGCCGTATAATTTTATTCTTTCAAAGTGTTAAGTGTTAAGTTAATCTTTAAAATATGATAAAATGAGCAAATATGTATCCTGGAAATGTGTTATGAACGTAATACCTTTTAATTAATCTTTTTTGATTTGGTCTTGAACATTGACAATTAATGATCCGCCACCAGACTATGTAGGTGAGAGACTAGCAGTAACACAAATAAAACATAAAGATAATTGTATTTACTTCATTACAATACATGTAAATCGGGGACTTAAGTCCAGAGACTTTTGAAGACACTGAGAAAGGAGTCTTTTGGAGGTAAGTAGGTACAACAGAAACAAAAAAAGTTAACTATTAAAAAGTATTAGGTACCAAAATAATGTGCGAAAAACCTTCTCAGGAGTGATTTACGAAGGAGAATTCGATGACAAGCTACGTCACGGCGCAGGAGAGATGCGGTACCCCGACGGAGAGGTCATAAAGGGCAAGTTCCGAAAAGGACACATGGTGGAGCGTGTGCTCATTTTTGCTGATGGATTAAATTACAGTGACTCTGAGTGGATGTACTGCCGAATGCCGGATAGAAGGTTAGTCTAGATATTGTATAGCTTTAGCTAAAGAGATACAACGTACTATGTTTTCCTTATTTTTTTTATGTGTATGTTTGTAAATTTCCAAGTGTACTTAAATTAATAAAATAAATAAATAAACGTTGCATAGCGATGGAAGCAGCAGTATGACTATCACATGGTGGGGCGTGTGCTCCTACTTCCATTACGAGTTAATAGTAAACACTGGTCACAGAATACAGTAAGAGTAAACAGAACGGAATCTCCTAAGGTACGCGCAATATCTCTCTCTCCCCCGGTTCTGGGCCATCTTGTGTCATCAAGGCGAAAACGGAGGAGAATTGCGGGGACGGGGAACGGGGACGCATATTGCGCGTACCTTAGGAGATTCCGTTCTGTTTCCTCTTACTGTATTCTGTGCACTGGTGTAAGATTTTTTCGAGCTGCCTAAAGGCATTTGACGTAGCTCAATCTCTACTCGACTGTCATCTAATGACAACAGTCATAATTACACTTAAAATTGTAGGTTACACGATCATTCGGCATCAGTCAAGTCCATCAGTCTTGATTGACGTGACTGACGCCAGAATGATGGATGATTTTCACGGTTACACGGTCAATCCAGAATGATAGTAGACTGATAAAAAGTACGTGTACGGCAAAGAGCTATAATGAACCTTATGTACATTGGAGTACGGTGTGTAGTAAAGAGTTGATTTGTCTGTGGTAGTAAAGTACGGTGGCTGACGCGAGAAGGATACGAACGGGTTACGCGATCAGTCTCCCATCAATATGTTTTTCATTGAAAACAATTTTAATTTTTATCAGTCCGAACCATCAGTCTGTCATTCCGCGGGTTACATGACCATTCTCGATGGATTAGAATGCCAGAATGACCGTGTAACCTTGCTCTATGAATGACTACTCTTTGTAAAAACATTGACATGAATCAGAATGAAAAAATACTATGATCCTTGGTCTGAGTATACTAGATTTGATGAACCGATCGCATGATTGTAATAGGACGTAGAAAATTTGTTTTCGTGTTGCACCATTTTTATTTTTGGTAAGAAGATTGAGGACGAGATGGGCAGACGATTTGCGTGCATTTGATAAGGAATGGAAAGTGAAGACCAATGATAGGGAATTGTGGAAGGAAAGAGGAGAGGTCTTTGCCCAACAGTGGGACATAAATGGCTAATAAAAAAAAAATATTGGCAGAAGTCCTCTACATTGAAATACCTGACGTTAATCGGCAGCGACTTAAAAGAGACCTTAGTCCAGCAGTGGAATATTATAGGCTGATAAAGAAGAAGGTAATGGCTCCAAGTAGAGCGCAGTTTATCGATACGATTCTTCCTTTGAGTTATATTATGCTGTAGGTATAGCTATATTGCTACGATATATCTGGTCAGTTTGACTGCTTTTATTGTAGCTATATGCTTTTATTGTAGCTATAAACACCTTATAGTGTTTTTGAATAGTGATTTCTAAATGCTTATGATTGAAGCTCAGACCTTTGGTCTGAGGATTGAAGGCGAAAAAGTATACCTTACTTTCAGTTCTTAAAAATATTGTTACAGATTCACGATAGAATACGAAGAAGGCGTGAAGGCAGCTGGAGAGTCGTACTTGACTGCGGACCAGCCTACCAAGACGATTCCGCCAGGGTACTACGACACTGGAGACGGCTTCTACGATCCCGAGACCAAAACGGTGTACCGTTATCACGATCTCACTGCTATACTAAGGTACCAGATTAACTTTCGTACAAGGATTAGCATAACAGCTTAGTTACATAAAATATTTCACCCTCCTACTTCTTCCTTATTATTATAACAAAGACGTCGAAGGTCGAGGAGAATGATAGTAGTCATGTTAGGAAAAATCAAAACCAATCTAAGGATAGGTACATACAAACGCTAAAAGGCGGTCGGGACCCACTGCTTGACGTGCCTTCCGAAGCACGGAATCATCTTTCTTTTTGAATAATCAAGTGATTCAAGCCAGCACTATCGTAACCGGACTGGAAACAACTTTTCACAAAGTATGCTTCCCAGTGGGATTTGAAACCGCGACCTCCGGACCACGAGGCGAACTTGACCACTGGACCACGGAGGCAGTCAAATAATATCTACCATCCTCTGAACAGATCACCTTCTCCGGCAGAACAGAAATGGATAATCGAGAACTGTCGCACTACTCCATGCGAACAAACAGGCCCTCGACGAGACCTCTACGAGGAGTGGTTGGAGCCTGAAATCGAGGCACAGCCAATGCCGCTCCCGGCGGCTTGCACACAAGGCACCGCTTACCTGTTCGAGTCCGAAAGGTCTTTCATGTCCTCGGACGACGACAGCTCCTCGGTAAGCTTCTGCGACTTCACCACGTGGTTGCGGCGAAATAGAAGGTCGACTGCTGGGACTAAGTCTATAATACAATAGACAAAACCTATCCCACTAAACCTGTTCATAAAAAAATCTGCTCTCTGCGTACGAAACTGTTTAGATTTGGTTATAAATACGGCAGTTACTTTTTATTATATTTTTTTCTTATTCATTGTACAATGTTAAGTGTCTAAGTACACTGTGCCAAATAAGCGGCAAATTTATGTGACGTTAGGTCATCATGTTCTTCATATTGTGTTGCTAGTAATTCAAATACGAGTAGCATTACAAGCGTGATTTTTCCGAAGTTCGGTCGCAGCATAGTATGTTTTGACACTTATCGTCATACTAACGCAATTTTCTTAATTGTCTACAACAGTTTAGACATTTAATTTACTTTTTAGTTAATTACCTACTATATTTGTAAGAATTTACTTTGTCTTTTAAGTATATTTATTATTTCAAACAGAATGTGTGGCGTAATGCGGACGAGAACTCCTCCCCATCCTCCCCGACATGATGCTCTTTGGCCAGAGCTCTGCATGCAATGTCTCCCATGTCTGTTGGGTTGGCACCCTAGTTCAAGTTCTAGGAACTGCGAGCGAGTCCGTAGCTTTTGCTCTTCCTAAGAGTTTTAACAATCCCTTAAAGCATCTTCTCAACATTGTAATACCTTTTTGAAGCACGGCATCAAATGACGACGTCAAGTAACTTTTAAAGTTTTTTGACCTACACGTCCTAACACTGGACTGGCTAGCTTACGCCTAGATACTGTCATATGCAATGTAACCCTATTTTTTTCAACTTTATTTCATAGCTTAGATTTTTAGCTCATAAAGCCAAGCTAGCACAAAAGCCACGCCATTCTCAATTATTACTATTATTATGTATCCAACTGCTTTAATTATATATGACGCGAACATGCGTAACACCAATGCATGCATGGATAAGCTTTTAATATAAACATTCGTAAAATGTGTACAAGGGTTTGTAAGGGTTTGTATCGTAGTTTCATTATATTATTTAAGTTAATCATAGATATATTTTAATCATTATGTTATATTTATATTTTAATTAGGATAACTATTTCACGAATGTTATTTATTTTTTAGAACTAATATTGTAACTACCTAACAAAGTTCATAGTAATTACATTGGAATTAGAAGCACCACATCGGGACGCTGAGTCAATATGTCGGTGGAACTACTGAGGGTTAATTTCAGCACCAGAGCACTAATCGAGAGATCGTGGTATACCAATGTACCTCTAAACCGAAAAATAGCTATAATATTGACAAAGGGATATCAACCTAATAAAATTAGGCCTTTGAATGTATAATAGCTCATGCACGAAGGTTCATTATGTATTATCACGTAACGAAAATTTCACTATTTTCAAACCTCCTCTAGTTCTTCGTTTGTTTAGTCGGACAGGAATAGTAAAAAGATTGGTTTAAGACCTCTTCAATAAGAGTAGTTACTGTTTAGGTTAGTTAGTTAACTTTATTTTAATTAAATGTCTTATTAATTACCAATTAGTGATTTTTTTTTATCCTTTCGCTCCGTTTTGTAAACCTCGATATCTTACATAAAAAGTTTTTTAAAAAGATATCGCAACTTAGGTAGATACACGTTTAAAGGCCAGGTTTCAAGTACTAGTAGATACCTGTATTAAGTTTATTTTTTACAAACTTAAACATTACGTAATGTTGACCACTAAATAACATACAGGCAGGTTCCTGCTTCTTTTAGAACTTCTTTAAGTTTAGGTCGAACCACACGCAGCGTAAGTTGCGCAACGCAACTAGCGCCGTCCACAGATTTGTTTTTCTGTGAAAAGCAGACTTAAGAACGTACATAACGCGACGCAAGATCCGTCGCGCATTTTACGCCGTGTGTAGTTTGACACTTATCCCACAGACCGATGTATCCCAATATTTCCATGGAAATATAAAATGGTAATTGCGGGACATGCTTTCTTTTTAATTTATTTTCATGACGACAAAAAATTTGCAAATGATAAGGGGGCCTTTTCACAATACATATGGTGCGCTCTAGTTTTTTGTTTCCTATCCATATCCATGTCCCTTAGACATTGGTTAAAGTGTAATGGATAATATGTATTACTAGTTTTTGCCTGCGGCTTCGCACGAGTATCCTAAATCCCACGGGAATATTACTTTTTCTGGGATGAAAGGTATCCTATGTCCTTCTCAGTACTTCTAACTAATGTGTATGCGAATTTTCAAGAAGATTGGTATAGTAGATAAAGCGTAAAGAGGTAACAAACAAATATACAAACTCACTTTCGCATTTATAATTTTAGTTGGGATTGGGATTAGTTGGGATTATTTATTTATTTAATAACAGTTTAAGCAATAAATACTCTTAGATCATATATGTTCGTCCAATTAATTTTGACATTTGACAAAAGAAAGAATTCATTTTTTGTATTTTGTTCTTTTCGTGTTTGTTAAAATCAAAAAATATACTTCCCTAGTTAAAATATATTTTAAGAAATATCGGAAATAGTAGGGCAAATGATCCCAGTATATCCATCAGTAGAGGGAAATACCTAGATAGGGGAAATAGTGGGATACACCGCACAGACCTAATCAAATTAAAAATTACGTCTAGCAAACCGTTGATATTTTGATACCCTTTTCATCTTTCATTTCATTTTATCCTTCCCCCAGTACTTTATTACCCTGTAAGCGAATATGTAAGTACCTATGTTCCCCCAGATGTAGGTACCCATCTACCCATATAAAAGTTCAACGAAACCCTGGTGACGACGATACAATCAAAACTTAATTAGACTTTACAACTTTATTTCAACTTGCGGTGGCTCTTACGAAGCTACAATTTGCGTGACGGTTGGCAAAGCTTTGCCTTCATTTGCGAAAGATAATTGCGCGAAATAGCTGAGGGCGACGGCGAAGGAGTCTCTGTGAAATGCCTAAAAAAATATTTACATTCCTACAATGATATCTGGCCCATGCTGGTCTGGGAGAAAAGAAAAACCTTAAAATGTAGAAGCTGCATCTCTTCCCGCGCAGGTCGTAAAGGCCGATTCAGGGAATAGGCGGGTTCTGAATCATTTTAATAGGCGATGCGGCTAGCAACCTGTCACTATTTTGATTCCCTTTTACCGTATTCAAGCCCACCATCACGCTGAACGAGGCCTCAGGGTCTGACGGTCCTAGGCCGTCTACCTCGTTTGGGATAGAGACGTGATAAATATCCAAATATGTTTTTCGGAAATTACCAGGAAGTAATAATAGCTAAACAGGATCTAAACACAATATACTGAAAATATTTTAAGGTTGAATTCAGTCCACGATACTAACCAACTTTCCCCAAGGTGCATATACAACGTGGAAGGGACATACCCGTAATAAATCAAACCACTGTCTATACTAGATCATTATAGCATAATGAAATTAAAAAAGAACAAAAAAAAATTTCAGCGTTTTATACAAAAGTGTGCAGCCCGCAGCCGCTCGGGCAATTTGTATGGGAATGATATATTTTTTTTTTTTTTGCGACTTATTGTAATTTCATTATATGTATGCCTTCCACTTTGTATAACGTCCAATAAAATACCTGAAACTATTTTAAGAGTGATTTCAGTCCATGATACTGAACAACTTTTCTCAAGGAAAATATATCGAAATTAAAAAAAAATTGCGGCTTTTTATACAAACTGATCAGCTGATCGGTCAACTAGTATGGGAGGCCAAAAGATATTTTTCATATTTCGATATAATATGTTCCTTGGCCTTTGCCCAGTTATGGGACACAATACCTACAGGCTAGTAAAAAAAAAAATGTTCCTTGGGGAAAGTTGTTCAGTATCATGGACCGAATCTACCCTTGAAATAGTTTCAGTATATTTTGTTAGACCCTGAATAGAAAATCTAACTCATTACGAAAAACTCTTTAGCATTATAACCCAAGAAATATTGGAGGTAAATAGATTCCGTGATGACATCTCAAAAGCATAGCCTATTTTAAAACGTAGTGGTCACATCCAGGATATGTATTATGACGCTACTAAATAGAAAAGTCGCCTAAACAAAAGTCAATGTCATTAGACAACAAAGAGCTTGAAAACAATATCATTTAAAACCCTTATCTCAGATTTAAAAGTTACTTTTGACGTTTGGCGAAGTCTTCTTGCAACGTTATGAGGGAAAGAGACAAGATGGGTTTAAAGTCAGATTTTTTTTTTCAAATATTTTTCTACATTCAAGCTCTTTCACATTACCTCTATTTTGTTTTTTCTTTTTGCTCTTTAAAAATTATTAAGCTATTGACGTAAAATTGACACTTATGTTTCAAACATTCAATTCAAACTTACATATTTCAATATAAAAATTTTAATACAGGTAAAATTGTTATAAATTAAAGTAAGTAGTCGTAGTCTGATGTATTGTTTACTATATTATTATTTTTATCATGTGCCCCGCGGAGACTTAGCTGTGCTACTCCAGCTCCAGGTTTACTTTCCGGCGTTTTCGTCAGGTCTTCAGCGTCCTTTGTTGTTAACAATTGGCACCATAGATTGCGCTCATATTATTTTCAGCGACGTCAAGCCAAAGTTTGATGTGATAGGACAATACAATGAGCATTTCGTCTAAAGGTCTTGACCATTTCCAGCAAGAAGAAAGGCAAAGACCACATGGTGGGCAACCGTAATTTCCATGCTGATCTGGAAGAAAATAAAAAACTTCGAATGTACCAGCTGCTTTTCTTCCCTATGCAGATCGTAAAAGATGATTGAGGAATTAGACGAGAATCTGAATCATTTGGCGATGCGGCTAGCAACCCCTTATCATTATTTTGATCCGCTTTTTCAATCTTAAAGCCCACCATCACGCTAAACGTGGCCTTTGGGCCTTGCGACCCTGTGGGCTCTGTCTGCCCCGTTAGGTGACGTAATAAAATATCTATATCTGTATGGCAACCGTATATAGGGATACCAAGCAGGACTAACAAACAGGGGCCGAGCGTCCTGGGGCCACGGTACGAGGGCCGACCCATGGACGACCCTTAATAACGATGTCTCGTTACGAGGTATAGCAAAAGAAAGACGTCAAGCCAGAGTTTATTGGGCAGATGAGTAATACTTGCCTAAATCTAGATTTATAGGTTCTAGTGCTATATTCGTTTGTTTATTTGCAGGCTAGCTACTCTTCAATATGTTAAAGGTTGATAATATATTGTAAGTTGTTTTTTCTATTTATTTGATCTGTAAATAAATAAATAATAAATAAATAAATATATAAGGACAAATCACACTAATTAAGCTAGCCCCAAAGTAAGTTTTTAACTTGTGTTATGGGATACTAACTCAACGGTACTATATTTTATGATAAATACATATATAGATAAACACCCAAGACCCAGGGCAATTTGAAAAAGGCAACTTGCCCTGGCTGGGAATCGAACCCAGAACCTCCGGATTAGCGGTCTAGCGTATTAACCATTACGCCACGGAGGTCGTCATATCTGTATCTGAAACAACTGGACAATACTTTCACAGCTTTTCTAAATTAGCTGGACTTCTTTTCAAAGGGTAGACCTACGTCTACCCTTTGAAAAGAAGTCCAATAGGTCACAAAATGCCTTTTGTACGTAGGTACAAAAGGCGTATTTTGCGTTGTTAATAATTTGTATATCGTTCTCTTCAAAATATTTTAACTGTCGTATAGAAAACTTCTTTCAATTATTTTAATGAAAATGACTACTGAAAAAATTTAAAATTCCCACATACATAGCCACCCTAAAGCTTAGGTTCCAACGAACACATTCTCCGGAGCAGAAAAGATAGTAAGTACTATGTGTTGTATACTATACCACAGGCCGGAAACTCCTAAGGTACGCGCAATATGCGTCACCCAGGCGTCCCCGTTCCCCGTCCCCGCACCTCTCCCCCGTTTCCGCCTCGATTTCTCACGTTGGCCGTCAAGAACCGGGGGAGAGGTGCGGGTGCGGGGAACGGGGACGTATATTGCGCGTACCTTAGAAGAGTTCCTTCTGTTTACTCTTACTGTATTCTGTGACTATACACAACACACCACAAATAGGTACATTGCACCAACAGCCATATTGCCCGGTATAGGGTCTAATAAAATATACTGAAACTATTTTAAGGGTGGATTCAGTTCATAATACTGAACAACGTTCCCCAAGGAACATATATAGAAATATGAAAAATAATTTCTGGCCACCCACACAAGTTCAGCAGATCCGAGTTTGTATGGGAAGCCAAAAATATTTTTTTTATATCGATATTCACTGACTAAATTCACCCATAAAATAGTTCCAGTGTATATTTGTTACACCCTGTATACAGGGATAATACAGGGTTATTGGTTATTTGATGCTATCCTCTCAAGGGGTTTTAGGGAGTAGTACGAGTATGTGGCATTGACTGGACCCTATATTATATTATACAAAAGGTAATCATAAAGGGAGTAAATTAATAATTGATTTATATTTAGAAATTTGCCGATTGTTATGTTCAAACATTTATTTGAAAAAAAGTTACAATGAGAATCGAATAATTGTTACGGTGTAAAAATGAGACATAATAGTGCTTATTAAACTGTCATAACATGGTTCAAAACCTTAACCATTAAGGAAAAGAAGCCCCTGACATAAAATAAAAATTAAATTATGCTTTCTAAAGAGGCATAAAGCCTGACAGAGTAGGAAGCTTAATTACAAAATAATCGCGATATCAAAGGGAGCACATGGCGATATCTGAGTGAGAATGCTTTTGTTGGGCAAAACACGTTTTTTTAACTGCCACGATAATAAACCTACAAACGAACAGTAACTATAAGAATAGCATCTAATAACCAATAATCCTGTATTGCCATATAATGAGGGGGGTACTTAATACACTACAGTATGTATGTGTATTTCGTGTGTGGACAGCATAATTTTCAAATGTGGACTTAAAACGTTTTATTCTTTTTCAATACAGTTCGAAAATTAACAGTGTTGAGAAGCGTGTGTCACCTTATGAGGAAATAATGAGAAAGTTTAACGAGGCTCGTAAAGTAACGTGCAAGTGAGTTATTTTTTTTATTAAAACTTTATTGTTAAATATTAAAATGAAGACCCATCATCTTCCAGCTGCACCTCTTCCCGCGCAGATCGTAAAAGCATCACGCTAAAAGATGCCTTTGAGTCTTGCGGCCCTAGGCTCGGTTTGCTTAGAGCCGCAAGACCCAAAATGCTGTGTCTGCCCCATTAGGGATAAAGACGTGATAGTGCATAAAATAAATTTGATGCAGGATCAAACTTGATGCAGACGTAACATTATGCCTGGTGTGGTGTGGTGGTGAAAACGCAAGAGGAATTACAAGCTTGTTGGTCAAAAATGTTTAGGAAGTAGTCCTTTGTTTCGGTAAAATAGGTGACACCCTAAGACCTATGGCAATAAATATCACTAATGGACCTTCACCTTCCTAAATGGAATATGACGGCCGTATCTGTTGCCGTATATTAATTCTTATGGTTTATATTACAATTTTAACAGATGTAATTGTATTGCAGTTTAGTAAAAAAAGTTCAGGAGATTTCGGTGACTCTATTTGACGACCATTGTAGCGTAATTCATTTATTTATTAATCAGATATCACAAGATCCATAATTGGTTAGTAATAAATATGGAAAAAAGAACTTACTTACTGACTAATATTAGTTTCTGTCCTGTGCCCTACACAACAGAATTTGATGTGCAACACACAAAGTGTATAATCATTCGGGAGGTTATATCTCCTGCTATTACTTGCAAGATGCTTTTGGAACTAGCCCGTACTCTGAACAGCACTGTGGCTGCAGCTCTGCGTCTTACAGCAAAGTAGTCATTGCTATGTGCCAGAGCAAACATATTTGATGCACTGCAAAAACGGGGCAGCCCCATCAACATCCTGAAACCGTCATTATATTGAATACGAAGTGCGTTAGCAGCTTTATGCGTATAGTTGGTCCACAGACTGCAAGTGTTAAAGGACTGACAATATGCTTTAAAAAGTGTGATTTTTACATCCCTTCCACACCGAGCAAATCTGCGAGACAACATATTGCTTCTTACCGCTAACGCCCTTCTCTCCCTTTCGGTGTCCACTTCATCATTAAGGTCCTCTCCAACCCGTCTAGCCAGCGTGGAGTGTGGCCAAGTCCTCTGACTGCTCTAGCTAATTAATATAAGGCTCTGGTGGTAGTAGAAAGGGTCGTCTCCTGCAGTGGAGAATAAAAAGACCTGATGATGATGATGATGAATATTATTATGTCGGTACGCTTTTCAGCCACGGGTCCATGGGGACCCGGTCCTTTAAGGCGTTCATGGGGCCAAAGCCAACATGAAGAGGCCTTTTAGTACCTTTTTATTTAAAAAGTGAGATGGCTGCATCTATTATTATCATTTATTATTATTATTATTTTATAATAGAGCAGTACCGGAGGAAACGCCAAAGGAACAGCGGCCAGAGAAAATTTTCCCAACCGGATCCAAGTATGTAGGCACCTGGGACGTTTTAGGAATGAGCGGGACTGGCACCTATTATTTTCCAAACGGTGAGTAGTCGGGTTTTCTGTTGTATTGTTCCAGTGGAAATTTGAAGGTTTAGCGGATATAGAGGAAACACTAAGATCGAGAGAATTGAAAAATAGGTATTTGTATGTAAAATCTATTGCTATGCGATAGAGACAACTGCAGCTCGGACCGGAAATACCTATGAAAAGTACACAAAACTTCGTAGTCCTATGATTTGTCCTCCAAAACTTAATAGTATTAATGTCTTTTTAAATTAAGAAAAGCTATATGTCTGTGTTCCTATGTTTTCTTTCAATAAACAATTTCGTCAAATATATTGTTGGCTATATGTTTGAGTTGAACAGAGTTGAAAATCTTACCAATTTTTCAGATTAATGAAGGTTTGTATCTCTTGTAATAATTACATTTGGGAAAAAATTAAAGAAAATACCTATTTATGGATATGCCAATTTACATTTTTTTTAAACATTTCTCTACTGGCTCTACGGCAAGCGTGGAGAGTGTAGGCCAAGTCCTCTGACTACTCTGGCTCTGGTGGTACAGAGAGGGTCGTGTTCCTGCAGTAGAGACTAATAAAATACCTGATGATGATGATGACTTTTTATGGAAATACGACCTATCGAATAACTCTTAAACTGGTGTCAACTAGATGTTTGTGCCTTCTTAGTAGATACGTTAAATAAGCCCAGGGTAGGCCTAGAAAGCTTTGGCGCGATGCCCTTTATGCTCATCAGTGTCTGTTCAAAAGCAGTTCTGAATAGAGAGTAGACCTTTGCCCAGTAGTGTCTGTACAGGTAAAATAATTCCAGGAATCAATGATAAAATCATTATAGAATATTATGTCTATTAAGTATATGTCTACATTTTTTTTATTCAGTGATCTTTAAAATACTACAAAATGAGCAAATTTTTCCTAGAAATGGATTATGAACGTATCCTTTTTCTAAATGTTTATCTTGAAAATTTACACTTACCAAAAACGATCTACCACCAGATACAAGTAGCAGTAACGATTCGCAATAAAAACTTTACTTAATATTTTTTTTTTTTTGGTTAAAACTAACGTGAGACACAGACATTAGTAATTAAGATAAGCGGGTCACTCACGTAAAAAATCAGCTACTGGCAGACATGTTTCGGAGTTGGCAACGCGGGAGTCGGCAACGCAGAAGATCAGCGTACCCCACCTTCCACCGCACTGTCATTGCGAACGCAGCTGGCAGAGGCACGCGCCGCGCACGCCGCCCTGCGATGCGCCGCTAGCATCAGTGTGGTTCGGGACGCCTTCGTGTGACGTCGCGCATCACATTGGCCCTGATGACGACCTCTGGATGGGGTCAAAACATGTCGGCCAGTACCTAATTTTTTACGTACTCACGTAAAAAATTAGGTACTGTGTAAAAAAGACCTGCTTATCTTAATTACAAACTTAATAATTACCACAATAATTTGTAAAAAACCTTCTCAGGTGTAATTTACGAGGGAGAATTCGATGATAAGCTACGCCACGGCGCGGGAGAGATGCGGTACCCCGATGGAGAGGTCATAAAGGGCAAGTTCCGAAAAGGACACATGGTAGAGCGTGTGCTGATGTTTGGTGATGGATTAGAGTATAGTGACGTTGACTGGATGTACTGCCGGATGCCGGATAGAAGGTTAGTCTGGATATTGTACAGCTTTATGAGTACTATTTGTATTCTGTGGCTATGCAACAATGGATCTTATAGCCACAACAAATTCTTATGTTGTCTTATAATTAAAATATAGTCGTACAACTTTTAATTTATTTTGTGTTTAAGAGAATTAAAAATCTGTATGTATAATGTAATAAAATATCCGCAACATGCTTCGTCAAAAGGTAAACAGAAAAATATCCGCAACATGCTTCGTCAAAATTCTTAATCTAAGAGACCGCTCCGCATCGTTTCCGGCCCAAAGGTTCCCATAACGCTTGCTGCATTTCCACGCTGGATAGCTATGGAAAGTTTTTGAGCCAGAAAAGATACAGAACGGTAATCGTTAGTGCGATCACAGATACGTCGGCCCAATTCTCTTATAAAAGCCCTTGCTTCCTTTCCCCAGGTACCTGTGGTTTAAAAGGCTACCGGTACAAAAATATAAGCTGGTTTCAGACTAGAATATTTACTGTGCTTTTGCTTTGCTGCACTCTCTGCCGCCGATCCAGCCGTTTTGATCGTATCCTTGAGATGTGAAGGAGCAAACGTACAAACGCACGTGGCATCCCAAAGTAATGACCTACCTCTACTCCAAGGTACTAGGGTCAAACCATCGGGGCGCCTGCCATCTGTGCGACTCAATCCCGGAGGCTCTAATACACAAGGGATGTTTGCACTAACCATCGCTCTTCGAATTATTTCGTTTAGTGCATGGTGCCTAGGGTATCTGCCCGCGCATCTCAAACAGCTCAAGCTATGATGACCTTTCATATTAACGAGCGCCCCACAGACACATTGATGCTGATCACAGACGTTGCAACCTATCCAAAGTGCTACAGCTATTCGTAACGTGTCATCATCTAGGAGTGTTCCGAGCTGAGGTGATAGCAACGCATGTAACCAAGCACTTGACTCGGAAGCTATTGACGCTTTGATACGTGCCAAGTTGACGCCTGTACTGCTACTTATTAAATCGTCAACCACGGTCTTGGCAAGAATGTCGTCCCACTTACGCTGTATTTGTGGTTGGTCTGGAAGACTCTGAGTTAGGCCTCGGGCCTGCCATTCGGCTAAGGCATCCCCCACATAAGGCAAAGTGAACCCATCACCATTCAGAGATACAATTCGTACAACTCGTCAAAATAGGATTATTCTAGTGACCTTCAAATAACATAGAAAATTCAAAGAAATTTCTATTAATGAAATGTTTGTGCTTTATCACAGCAAGATTACAAAGATGACGGAACGCTCAAATCCTGGAGAAATGAAACAAACCGACAAGAAATGCGATTAGCGAACAAAAACAAGGCGGCCCTGTTTTGTGCGGCAATTCATACTTATCATTTATCGCGAGCAAACGAGGTGTAATTCTGTAGATCACATTTACCCCGCAGATTAATGTTTGGCGGAGAAATTGGTGATTAGGCATTTTTCCGCTGATAATGTTTGAGGAAACAATACCAGAAGAAAGATAGTTGGCTAAAAAACATGGTAATAAAAACAAAGCTTTGGTTTCAAAAATGTTAATAGATATTATATATATATATATATATATATTATATATTGGTAAGGTTGTGGGACAACGACCTGTCCCGGCGCAGTCAGATGAGTTACCACATTAAAATAAGTTACAGAGTAGGTGTAGGCAGATGTAGCAGAGAGCAGTATGAGACTAATTTATAAACTTTATTTCACTTGATATAGTTACAGCACTGTCCGTTCAGAATGAAACGTGAAAGTGGAATGAGTCAAATAAAAAGGGATGCGTAAGTGATTCGAAAATTTAATTAGGGAATTAAATTTGAAATGTAGTTATAATAAACGGGCAAGTGCGAGTCGGACTCGTACATGAAGGGTCCCGTACCTCCGTACAATGTTTTAAAGCGCTGAAGAAACACGTTTCTTGTATGACGACCCCCTTTAATTTTTAACTTTATCTTATTTTTAGTATTTGTTGTTATACTTAGTAGTCATAGTAATACATATTCGGTAAAAAATTCGAGTATCTAGTTAATGCCATTATAAAGGTCGAGTTAAAAACGCTGAAAAAAAACGTTTCTTGTATGACGACCCCCTTTAATTTTTAACTTTATCTTATGTTTAGTATTATTTTGTTGTTATAGCGGCCACAGTAATACATTATCGGTGAAAACAAGTATCTAGCTATTACGGTTAAAGAGATAGAGCCCTGTGACAGACGGACAGACAGCGGAGTCTCAGTAATAGGGTCCCGTTTGCACCCTTTGGGTACGGAACACTAAAAAGTAAGATGGACAGGATGAAATGGAGAAATAAGGTGAAAACGAACATGCAGCATACAAGTGGCATGCAGCATCGTTACAAGGTGAACATACAGACTGGCTGGTACTAAAATCTAGAAAGAAATATAGACGCGTGGTAGCTAGCACTATTTTGCAGTTTCTTGTGTGAAGATCAGGATAAAAGTGACCGTTGAGTCTGTCTATCAAAGCCTTTAAAGATGTTTTGTTATTGTTAATGATCACCAAGTAATGAATCAACTAAGGTCTAAGGATGAACATGTTCAAAACGATGCTCGTACTTACTCGTAAGTAATATAGAAGATATTCTAGATTTGATAAACCGATTGCACGATTTTGTGGGCCGTTGAAAATTTGTTTTCGTGTTTCGCAATATTGGTCTGAACGTGCTGTCAAAATGTACGCACTAGAAAATATCTTTCTGAGTGTTAGTAGCCCATCTAAAAATAAACGAAACTCATCGATGTAATTATAGCTTGGAGGCTTTCGCTGGAGGTATGCAATCTAACCATAAATCAAGCCTAAGCCTGGAGCACTTTCGCCCTAAACTCCCGGTGACTCAAGTAATAATTGGAACTAATGGGGGAAAATTTCACTCGATCGCTCCCTGCACACTATAATACAGTCATATATTGATTGCATTGGAGTGTCTGGCTATACGTACTCGTACATTATATTTCCCGCGTTTTATTATGTTGTCGTTTTTATTGAAAACCTCATTTTAGCACTGAAAGCTACTGAAAGTAAGGTCACAGGATACATAAGAGTCAAACAGAATGGAATCTCACAGCGTCTCCCGCAAATTGGCGTCCCCGCACTTCTCCCCCGCACTTTCTGCGCCTTTCTGTGCTCTAAACTAGGGTTTAGTTACTAGCCGCACGCAATACACAATGTGTCTTGGTTTGAGAACTGACAATCAATAGTAACCATCATGGTGAGAAGATGCGCATATAATAATTGTTTATCCACCGATTACAACAAAGAACACATATTTCACAGATTTCCAAATTATGAAAACACGTAGCAAAGCAACAATATAATTTCACGTTATTACCCAGCAACCATCTTGATATATCTCGCTCTCTCGCATTGGCAGGAGATACACATAAGCGAGAGGGGTATTATCAATCGGCAGCAGTTTAATCCGGTAATGTTACATAGGCTCCTCGCTCACAGGTCACTCACAGGTAATCACATACACGCAGATGCCAACTAAATTTTCGCGGGTTATAGTGCTATAATGCACTTGTTGACAATGACAACTTGACAAGCCGTGCGTGGAAGCGCAATAAGATAAACGTTTGTTTATTTTAATTGAATTTATTTATTAAATTGAATTTATTATGAATATGCAAATTACTATATTACAATAGTGAATTAGTAAATTTAGTGCGTTACATCATAATTTTTAATAATAAATCAGTAAAGTGAACTAATGGTAAAATGGACAATGGACATAATAAAAAATATTTGTGAAGTGATATTATGAAGCTGTTTCCGACTTTTCTGTAACATTTAATACATATAAAACAGAATATTTTTTACGGCATAGTGTTCGCAAATCTCCCGCTATAGAAAGATATAATCGTAAATATGTCGAACTCGTTAGTAGGTAAGTATTAAATTAATTCTGCGGTGCGACCCTAAGTATAAAACTCACACATCGACGTGTGTACAGATAAATTATTTCGTTTGTAGTAGTAGTAGGTATATATGTTACTCTAAATCAATGAAGAGTCATACCAGTGGTAAGGCTTCAAGTAGAGCGTAGTTTATCGATACGATTCTTCCTTTGAACATGTCGGCCAGTAGCTGACTTTTTACGTGAGTCCCGGTTCTTCTTCATCTAAGCGCGTTCCCAGTTGCATCCTCAGCTGTGCTACTTCGGAGCCCTGGGTGCTATTTCCCGCTTTTTCTTCTCCAAATATAACATGCATGTCAATGGTAACCCAAGGATGCCAAAGACCTTGCGAAATGGAGAAGAAATGTTTAAATGATTTGGCTATAGTTTTACGACCGGTCGCCTGCCTGACGTCAACCCTCTTTGGGAATGTATTTGTGCGAAAATTTTTATAACCGGGCGGCCGGTTATAAAACTTTTCGCACAAATACATTCCCAAAGAGGCCCAACGTTAACCCTTCTTATGAATGCAATTATAGCACGAGATGTTAGTGCTTAGTCCTTTAGTCGCCTCTGACGACATCCATAGGAAGAGATGGAGTGGTCCTATTCTAACCCGGAACCACATGGGGGAGTGAGTTACCCGGTTGTCGCATATCTATACTAATATTATAAAGCGGAAGAGTTTGTTTGTTTAAACGCGCTAATCTCAGGAACTAATGGTCCGATTTGAAAAATTATTTTTCTGTTCGGTAGTCCATTTATAGAGGAAGGCTTTAGGCTATATAACATTACGTTCCGACAACCACGCGAACGAAGTCGCGGGCACAGCTAGTTAATAATGTTTGGTTAGTTTTAACCAAAAAATCTACTCCTATCCCCATCCCCAAGATCTTCTTCATCTTCTTTGGTCTTCCCCTTCCCTATTTTTATTACCCGTCTTTTAAGTTCTTCTTGTTACGAAGTTAGGTAATCTCAGTTCTTTAAAAAATATTGTTACAGATTCACGTTAGAATACGAAGAAGGCGTGATGCCAGCTGGGAAGTCGTACTGGACGGCGGACCTGCCTACCAAGAAGATTCCACCAGGATACTACGACACTGGAGACGGTTTCTACGATCCTAAGACCAAAACGGTGTACCAGTATTACGATCTAACTGCTATAATAAGGTACAAGTTTAACTTTCATACAAGGATACAGAGAACTAAATGGCATCAAATATTTCGAGCCTCTATTTCTTCCATTAGAAGGCAGTCGTCAGGTTGTATCCCGCACGTTACTGAATGCCTACATTTTTTGCACATTTTCGCACATTATTACAAAGACTCGTTTAAAAAGACCTTTCAAAGTTTATGCGGATGAGTACCTACTAGAGGTTACCAACTTTCCATGTAAGCAAATATACCTACAAAGGTCATAAGGTATGGTTATATTGCAATCTTGGGTATAGGAAACATGCAATAATAACGCTGTCGTAATAAGAATCTTGGATTTGAAAAGGACAATACCGTTTACCGTCTGTCGGAGTGGGTTTAATTAGTGGACCGTCAAAACTCTGTGATTGGTTCGCTAATTAACTGGAATTGCCATCGCGTCGCCCTTCGTTCCGTACCTTTACCAACGTACAAGTTGTACGAGTACAACGTGGAAGGGACTGTATGGGAATGCCAAATTTTTGTTTTTTGTTTTTTTTTCATTGATCTAGTAATAGTTCGTGATTCGATTGATTACGGCTATGTCCCTTACACTTTGTATATGATGAATACAAAACGTTTATGCAGATTTTCAACATCTTTGCTCGTAAAGTAGATCTAATTTCACCAGTTTTAGATATATAAAGCAGCTCCTTAGAGCAGTTCATAAAAAAAACGCGTGTATTAGAAACGCAAATAGTGAAGTTACATTCTCACACACTCACGATTTGCTATTGCGAAAGAAACAGAATCCAGTATGAATGAGAGAGTAAGAAAGTTTGACAGTTGTGTGTGAGCGAGATAGTTAGATAATATAAGGTGAAGGTTTGACAGAGAAAAAGAATGAATCAGACATCGAACGTCATCGTTGTTTCAATATTTATATTTGCATCTTACCTTACTAGACCAGTGCAGAAGCCTTTGAAAATGGTAAAAAGTGAAAAAAATATATAGTAAGATGAAACCCATTGGAAAAGGAAGAGAATGTCGGGGGGTGGGGGGTGGGGGGTGAGGTTTTAAGGGTACAGTTTATCTCGATTTCCAGCAAAACTACAGGAAAACAGTTAAATGGGAAAGTTGTAGGTAATAAAAAGATCTACAACTTTGTATTGTATTTACACTTTTTTTTTACATAACCTCATAATTTATGAGCAAAATCCAAAAAACCAAGATTTTGGCTTTTTATTTTTCTTTTACATTTTCTTTTTTTTTTCTCGAAATTTGGTGAAAACTTGCCCGTTTGTGTCCCAAATACACTGTAATTTTTTTTATTTAAAATATTTATTTTTTTACCTTATTTTGAGTTAATATCGAAAAAAACCCTGATTTTCAATAGAAAATTCTCACGTCAAAATATCTGCTTTTTTAGAAAAGTTGGTAGGCATTCTGATCGTTGAAATCTCTACTTTCTGATGGTGTAAAAAAACTATACATTACTATGGTAAATGTTCTCAGGAAATGCAAAGAAACATATTAGATAAACACCCAAGACCCAGGACAATTTGAAATAGGACATTTTCAAACTTTCCCTTATTATTTATATACGAGTATATATATATAAGAGATTTTATATAACATAAATGTAATTAAAATTTAATAAATTAAATATTTCACTTAAAAATTGCAGCAGTCAAATATTTTTTAGATGAAATCCCCTTTCTTTGCATTTTTTGAGAACATTTACCATAGTAATGTATTGTTTTTTTTCGCCCGTATTTTATTTTTCCTCTCATTTTTGTAGTTTTCTCTTCCTTTTCCAATGGGTTTCATCCTACTATAGTTTTTTTTTTTTGGTTTCAAAATTATCGGCACTGGTCTATACGCTTCGTAGGCATTCGTAGCTTACGCTTTATCATTCATATTGTTTTTTTTTCAAATTTAATTCGCATGCCGCGCGGTACCGTCCAGTAGGCAGCGCACCGTGCTGATTTTAAAACGGCGGGAAAGCAACAGTGTGCATCTCAGTTTTATGGTTGAGTTTAATTTTTAATGTTAAATAAAATAAATAAATATTTATTTATTTATTTTATTTAAAGATAAAAATATAGGGTAATATACCTGATACTCAGAGTATCCAAAAGATACTCGTTGAAGGTCATACAGGTATACATGCCGACCGGAACACACTCAGATGCGGAGGTTGAGGTAGTGTATGAGGACATTAGTAGAGCCATACACGCCTCCAAAACCCATTTCACGGTTATTATGGGGGACTTTAACGCAAAACTGGGGAAGGGACGCGATGGAGAGATCAGGGTGGGGCAATTTGGATATGGTAAGCGCAATGACAGGGGGCACAGGCTGGCTGATTTTCTGGAGGAAGAGGGACTCTTTGCGATGAACTCTTTCTTCAAGAAGCCGCCACAGAGGAAGTGGACCTGGATGGGTCCTAGTAAGAATAACCAGCCCCCAGTCAAGAACGAGATAGACTTCTTCCTGACAGCGAAGAGGCAGATATTCAATGATGTCTCCGTGATCAATATGATTAAAACCGGCAGCGATCACCGAATTGTAAGAGGCATCTTGAATATCGACCTCCGACTTGAAAGGTCAAGGCTTATGAAGTCTACGCTCCGACCATCACTGAGCCAGATCCAAAACCCCGAAAGCTTTCAAGTTGAACTCTCCAATCGCTTTGAACTTCTCCAGGATTGCATTTCAGTGGACGAGATAAGCAACGGGTTTATAGAAACTGTTCAAGCAGTGGGATCTAAGTTCTTTAAGTCCCGCCCTAAAAGTAAACCTCAAAAAATCTCTGCTCAGACCCTAGACCTTATGACACAGCGACGATCCATGCCGCTGCAAACCTCCGAAGACGCTAAGTCATATCGAAAGCTTAACCGACAAATTCAAAAGTCCTTGCGACACGACATTCGCTCCTTTAATACTAAATGTATTAAGGAGACGATAGAACAAAACAAAGGTTCCAAAGTGTTTGCAAGGGCTATGTCTACTGGGCAGAGCCGATTGACTAAGCTGAAGACGGAGGGCGGAAACGTTGTGTCGACGGGGGAGGGGGTTCTGGAAGAGATCGAGAGGTTCTATGGGCAGTTATATACATCCGTTGCAAAACCTAACATAAATACGGCAAAAGATCCAAGAGCCAAGTTAACCCGACACCATACCGAAGATATCCCGGACATCAGTCTGTACGAGATTAGGATGGCTCTCAAACAGCTTAAAAACAACAAGGCGCCGGGCGAGGACGGAATCACAGCAAAGCTTTTGAAAGCGGGCGGAAAGCCGGTACTGAAAGTCCTTCAAAGGCTCTTTAATTCCGTTCTACTCGAGGGAGTGACGCCAGAGGCGTGGAACGGGGGTGTGGTGGTTCTGTTCTTCAAAAAGGGTGATAACACTCTCTTGAAGAACTATAGGCCCATCACACTTCTGAGCCATGTCTATAAGTTGTTTTCGAGAGTCATCACGAACCGTCTCGCTAACAGATTTGATGCCTTCCAACCTCCCGAACAAGCCGGGTTCCGAAAAGGCTATAGTACCATGGACCACATCCATACGCTGCGGCAGGTTATAGAGAAGACGAGGGAGTATAACCAGCCGTTATGCTTGGGGTTCGTGGACTATGAGAAAGCCTTCGATTCGATCGAAACATGGGCCGTGCTTCAGTCTCTCCAGCGGTGCCGTATTGACTATCGGTATATCGAGGTGTTGAAGTGTTTATACAACAAAGCCACTATTTCGGTCCGAGTACAGGAGCTCAGTACGAAGGCTATTCCATTGCAAAGAGGCGTGAGACAGGGAGATGTCATATCTCCAAAACTGTTCACCGCTGCTCTGGAAGATGCCTTCAAGCTTCTAGAATGGAAAGGACTGGGCATTAACATCAATGGCGAGTATATCACTCACCTTCGATTTGCCGACGATATCGTTGTCATGGCAGAATCGATGGAGGACTTAAGTACGATGCTTGAAGACCTAAATCGAGTTTCCCAACAGGTTGGCCTGAAAATGAACATTGACAAGACGAAGGTCATGTCGAATATGCACGTAACGCCTTTACCTGTTTCTGTTGGGAGCTCCACCCTCGAAGTTGTAGACCAGTATATCTACCTGGGTCAATTGATCCAGGCAGGAAGTTCCAGCTTCGAGGAAGAGGTCTTTCGACGAATCCGACTCGGCTAGGCAGCGTTCGGGAAGTTACGCAGTGTCTTCTCGTCCAAAATACCCCAGTGCCTCAAGACGAAAGTGCTCAATCAATGTGTGTTACCAGTGATGACTTATGGCTCTGAAACGTGGTCCCTTACTATGGGTCTCATAAGAAGGCTCAAGGTCGCTCAGCGGGCTATGGAGAGGGCTATGCTAGGTGTTTCTTTACGTGATCGAATCAGAAATGAGGAGATTCGTAGAAGAACTAAGGTCACAGACATAGCCCAGCGGATTAGCTCATTGAAGTGGCAGTGGGCGGGGCACATAGCGCGAAGAACCGATGGCCGATGGGGCAGAAAGGTTCTCGAATGGCGACCGCGTACCGGCAAGCGCAGCGTAGGACACCCACCTGCTAGGTGGTCAGATGACCTGAGCAAGGTTGCAGGAAAACGCTGGATGCAGGCCGCTTACGATCGGTCGTTTTGGAAATCCTTGGGGGAGGCCTATGTCCAGCAGTGGACTTCCTGTGGCTGATATGATGAAAGATAAAAATATCAGTATACCTAGTAGGTATTTTTCCTCGCAAGTGTGTTGAAAAACGTCGTACGATATACGTGCGTACGAGTATATTGGTTAACACACTCAGCTCCATTACGCCCTCGCCTCCGGCTCGGGCTGAAATTCCGCTTCGTGTGTTATAACCACCATAATGCACTTATATCGTAATGTACTATTACGTATAGGGTTCAGTTAAACAAAGTGGAAGCACAGAATAAATAATACAAGTACAGAAGTCTCACTCAGCAAAGAAATTCAAAGAAATATCTACTCAATGTGGCTACCCATATGGTTTAATTTAGCTCACGTCAGAACTCAGCACCTTTTCGTATAGATACCTAGACATCCATTGCAAGCCAATTTCATTCTTATTACTCTGGACATACGATTCGTATAACTGAATTTACCACCCGGAAGGGCCGCCTGCGCGCATAGTAATAATGTAGGTACATTTTCGATACCTAAACGGGAAGTGACACAGGCCTGGTGGAAGGGAGATACCCGTAATAAATCGAACCACGGGCTATTATACTACATCACTAAAGTACAATGAAATTAATATACAAGTCAAAAAACAAAAAAAAATCGCCATTCCCATACGAATCGCCCGGGCGGCTGCACACTTTTATATGGAAATGCCAAATATTTTTTTTTTGTTATTTGGCTGTTATTTTAATTTCATTATACTTTAGTGGTCTAGTATAGACCGTGGTTCGATTTATTACGGGTATGTCCCTTCCACGTTGTATATACTTAATAATAGTTTAATAATAAACTAAAACGCTGAAGGCATTAAGCTATTTAAAAAAACTGAGCTGTATTGCTAAATTGCTACCGGTTTTGTCAAACAACGGATTATATAATCCAACTGCGACATATAAGTATATATTCCCTGGTCCTTTTTGGCCATGGTGAATATAAATTAATTCAAGGCGTCGTTCATGTTTGACGACCTCCGTGGCGTGAAACATGTGGTTAACACGCCAGTCCACCACTCCGGAGGTTCTGTATACAAAGTGGAAGGGACATACCCGTAATAAGTCGAACCTATACTAGATCATTATAGTATAATAAAATTAAAGTAACATACAAATATATATAGCCTTACTACAAATAATATATATATATATATAGCCTTTCCATACAAAAGTGTGTAGCCGCCCGGGCGATTTGTATGGAAATGTCGATTTTTTTTTATTCTTTTGACTGTTATTTTAATTTCATTATACATTAGTGATGTAGTACAACCCGTGGTTCGATTTATTACGGGGATGTCCCTTCCACGTTGTATATCGTGTAACAAAATATATTGAAACTATTTTAAAGGTGGATTCTGTCCATGATATTGAACAACTTTCTTCAAGGAACATAATATCGAAATATGAAAAATAATTTTTGGCTTTTCATACAAACTCGGATCAGCTGATCGGGAATTTGTATGAGAGTTAAAATATTTTTTTTCATATTTCGATATATGTTCCTTAGAGAAAGCTGTTCAGTATCATGAACTGAATACACCCTTAAAATAGTTTCAGTCAGTATATTTTATTAGACCCTGTATTGTATAATAGTCAATAATCAATAATAATAATTAAATAATAATAGTCAATAATTGGCGGTGGGATGTGCTCTACATCACACCGCCAATTATTGACTATCATAATGAGAATCTATCATACGAGTACAATATGACAGCTCCTTACTTTCAAATTATATCCACCATTCTCTACACAGATCGCCTTCTGAGAAAGAACAGACCTGGATACATGACAATTGTCGCACAGCTCCATGCGAACAAATAGGGCCTCGACGAGACCTCTACGAGGAGTGGTTGGAACCTGAATTCGAGCCAGACCCACTGCCGCTCCCAGCGGCTTTATCGAAAGCCACCGCTTACCTCTTCGACTCCGAAAGGTCTTTCATGTCCATGGACGAAGACGACAGCTCCTCGGTAAGCTTCTGCGACTTCACCACGTGGATGCGGCGAAATAGAAGGTCGACTATTGGGAAGTCTGTGTCAAAAGCAACATCAAAAATGATAAAATCTAATCCGTCTTTTACCTCATCAAAATTGATCAAATCTAATCAGTCTGTTAGCTCATCAAAGTTGATAAAATCTAATCAGTCTGTTACCTCATCATAAGTACATACTAACTGATTTGATTTTTTATGAATACGACAGTTATTGTTTTATCATATTTTTACTTATTCATTGTACAATGTTTAATGTCTAAGCATATACTGTGCCGAAGTTGCGCAACTGAAGTTTCGCGGAAAATTTATTTCAGAAAAACACGATGTTCAGCATAGTTTGTTGCTAGTAATTCAAATAGCATTGCAAGCGTAATTTTACCGAAATTCGGTCGCGGCATAGTATATTTTGATATTTATCGTCATACTAATCCAATTTTCTTAATTGTCTACAATAATTTAGATAATATATTTTATTTACTTTTTAGTTAATTACTATATTTTTAAGAATTTTTCTTTATATCTTTTTAGTACTTATATTTATTATATCAATTATTTCAAACAGAATGTGTGGTGTAATGTGTCCACATTACACCACACATTCTGGACACGACATCCTCTACACGATGCTCTTTGGCAAGAGCTCTGTATGCAATGTCTCTCACTGTTGGGTTGGCACCCTAGTTGATATTATAGGAACTGCATCGCCAGTTCCTATAGTTCTTAGTGTCCGTAGTTTTATCTGAGAGTTTTGACAATGCCTTATAGAATCTTCTTAACTTTGTAATGCCTTCTTGAAGCATGGCATCAAATGACGACGTCAAATAACTTTTATAGTTTTATTTACACGCTCGTCTGGCTAGCTTTCACGCCTAGACACTTTCGTTTGCAATGTACCTAATCATGTTGTTACCAACTTTATTTTTTAGCTTAGATTTTGAGCTCATAAAGCGAAGCTAGCACAAAAGCCACGCTATTCTCAATTATTTTATGTTTTAACTATCTTTGTTGTATATGATGGTACGCATCATCATCTACATGCATAATACCAATGCATGGATAAGTTTCTAATAGAAAGATTTTTAAGATGTGTACAAGGGTTTGTATCGTAGTTTCATTACCTTTAATTTATGTTAATCGTAGATTCATTTTTATCGTTACATAATATTTATATATTAATTAATTATGATGATTTCGAATGTTATTTATTTTTTATACTTAACTTATATTTAATACCTAACACCGCAATTTCTGAAAGCTTAGATCTCCGGAACGTTCATAGTAATTCCTCGGAATTAGAAGCACTGCATCGGGACGCTGAGCCAATATGTCGGTGGAACTGCTGACGATTAATTTCAGCACCCGAGCACCAATCGAGAGATACTAAGTTGGAATCGTGGTATACCAATGTTTTACCTCTAAACAGAATAATAAATACAATATTGACAGAGGGATATAAACCTTATGAATGAAGAGTTTTTATCAATTTTGAGTCAAACACACTGATATACATATGAATATTAGGACTTTGTATAAAGATCACAGTAAAAGCACGGAGGTTCATTATTGTCACTGATTTGAGTCCTTTTCATCCGACAAATTTTACGCACGCGCTGGTCCAACCAAAAGTTTGAAATTTATAAAAAAAAATGTAAAATTTAAAGACATTCGTCAAGTCAATCAGGCTAGCTTGGTGTATCATGCTTTATCTTTTAAGATGAGCCTTGTAAAATTGCATGCATTGATATAAATATCCTGAATGTTTGTGTGATCGTCTGATCTGAACTAAACATAATTTTATCTCCAGGCTCGGTTTACGTTCTGGGAGTACTGCCGAACCTCCTCCGGCTCTTCGTTTGATTAGTCCGACAGGAAAAGTAAGAAGATTCTGTTTGTTTTAAGAAATCCCTCTTCAATAAGAGTAGTTATTGTTTAGTTTAGTTAGTTAACTTTAGTTTTAATTAAATGTCTTATTATTACGTAACGATTAGTTTTTTTTTCGTTGACAATTTGCAACGTCCAAAACCTCGCCGTATTAGGTACCTACCTATATCTATATAGGTACGCCCTAGTTAGATAACCCTTCAAACTATTTTATGAACTACTGACTAAAGCTTTTCTTCGCACATTTGCCAAAAGTGGCCGTTTTTCGCAAATTTGCGAAGAAAAGCTTCACTTTCTCACTTTGAACTGTAAACAGTAGTTCATAAAATAGTTTGAAGGGTTACTAGGGCTTGCTAGAGACCAAATTTTAATGATATCTCTGTTTCTTTTAAAAAACTTATTTCAAGCATTGGAGCCCGGAAAATTCATGTAGCCCCTATGTTGGAGACTGAAACACATGAATTGAGGTTATATTCCCATTTTTATTTTGTTTATTTATTTAACTTTATTACAAACTTAATAAGCGGACTTAAAGCCACAGACTTTATCTACCAGTCAACTCACTGGTGATGCCGAGAAAAAGAAAACTTAAGGAGGTGCTAATTATTAAAAAGATAGCAATATAACAATATATATCCTAAGTGGAAGGGACATACCCGTAATAAATCGAACCACGGGCTATACTAGATCACTAAAGTATAATGAAACTAAAATAACAGTCGAAAATCCAAAAAAAAAATTTGGCATTGCCATACGAATCGCCCGGGCCCGGGCGGCCACAACACAACGGGATCACAACGAACCACGGGCTATACTAGAGTAAGTATAGCCCGTGGTTCGATTTATTACGGGTACCTATGTCCCTTCCACGTTGTATATAAATAAACTTACATTCAAAATATACATGGATATAAGATATAACAAACTAAGTATACGTAAACTACATATATCATCTTTATTCTATCTGAAAGTTCCCAAAGATAATGTGCACGCACTGCACTCTTGAACGCTACACGAGTACGAGCCTTCTGTTTTTAGAGTTCCGTACCAAAAGGGTGCAAACGGGACCCATCTCTTGAACCGTAATAGCTAGACACTTAAAATTTTTAACGATTATGTATTACTGTGGCCGCTATAACAACAAATTCTGAAAATAAAAAAAAAGTTACAAATTAAAGGGGGTCGTCATACGAAAAACGTGTTTTTTTAGCGTTTTAAAACATTGTACGGAGGTACGGAACCCTTCATGTACGAGTCTGACTTGACTGGCCATTCCCATGCCACGCGTGGTTAAAAAAATAACAATGAATTGTTTGCCCCGTCATTTTGTTTGATATTAACTAAGATATTAACATTCTGAAAATAATCTATTCTGCAGAAGTGTTTATAGCCGTTTTGTTAAACGCATGATATGGTACCAGTACCACTACCACATACCACGTAAGGTCGTCGTACGTAACACATTGACCATCCAGCTAAACGATAACCGAGCTGTAATGCCAAACAGCTAGAGGTTTTCTCAAACAGTGTATTATACAATCCAACTGCGACGTCCATAGGTAGTTTATACTCCATGCGCAAAACGCGTCGACTCGCAAAACGGAATATGTAGGTAACACGGACATTCTGGCATCAGTCAAGTCCATCAGCCTTGATTGACGTGACTGACGCCAGAATGATTCTCACGGTTACACGGTCAATCTAGAATGACAGCAGACTGATAAAAAGTACGTGTACGGCAAATAGCTTTAATGAACCTTATGTATATTGGTGTACGGTCACAGCACAGATTAATAAATAGTTACTACGTAACAGATACATCACTCCCATACAAAAGCTAAAATACCTACGTATAATAGCCTACAAAATGCTGCTCTGCCTCAACCCTCCTTGGGAATGCTATTGTAGCACGAGCTTAATTTCTATTTTTCCTTAAGTCGCTTTTTACGACATCCACAGGAAGAGGTGAGTGGTCCAATTCTGACCCGGAACCACACGGTTGACTTGAAAAGTTGTGACGTAAGATAAGAGCGTGGGATTTTTATAGAAACCTCATACCTACATACCTACAAAATAATCTGATTGGACGAGACAGTACAAAACCCTATTCTATACGAGTACTTTTTATAACAAAACAGTGAATTCTAGTGAAAGTTATACCGAAAAAGAAACACTTACCTTTCGTCTTCGTCTTTTGGCAATGTGAAAAACGACAATTGTTTATTGGATCTTTGATTTTGACATTCGTATCATAGATTAATATTGTATTCATATACCGCACAATAATGTCGTGAATTTGTCATGGTTATTACGCTTGTTTATGTCGTAAAGAAACAATACGCAGTAAGGTTCTCTCACTTGTGTGTTCGAACGCACGGCTAGACGGTAGGTGCTTATAGCGCGACCTTGAGCGAGTGACGGAGGCCTGGTACGGTGTGTAGTAAAGAAACTAAAGTACGGTGACTGACGCGAGAATGATACAAGCGGGTTACGCAATCAGTCTCCTATCAGTATTACATCCTTCCTAAACAATTTTAATTTTCATCAGTCCGAACCATAAGTCTGTCATTCAGCGGGTTACACGATCATTCTGACCAGACCAGGAGTTCTATTTTTTTTTAGGGACTCAGCGAAACAAAAAACGTGTAGTTTTCCAACTCACCACTCGCGTTCCGACGCATTACATCGTATTTTTGAAACCGTCGTGTCAGCGATAATTTATAGAAACCGTCGTGTCAGCGATAATTTATATTTTGTTACGCAGAAAATATCATAAATTTGTCAAAGGTTTTATAACATTTCAACAAAAATAAAAAAGCAGCGTCAATCGGAACGATTCTCCATGGAACGTTTCTTTTGTTTGACGTTCTCTTGTACGCTACAAATGTCAAAATTACGAGTGGTCAAGACCACTCGTTGCAAATCCTTCGCAAACGATCAATTCAAAAATGGAAACCGTTTGGAAACACTCGCGCAAATCATTCGTAATGTGACTCCATGAATGAAAAATAACACTCCAGACTGATGTTTTGTTTTTTGTATGTAAGTGGCCAACACCGGTGTCAGATTTTTCAAGCTGCCTAAAGGCATCTGACATAGCTTGACGACTGCCATACAATGACAGCCGGGACCAACGGCTTTTACGTGCCTTCCGCAGCACGGAAGAGCTCGAGAAATTTTTGTACCACTTGTGGTCACCCATCCAAGTACGGACCACGCCCGGGATTGCTTAACTTGTGAAAACGCTAGCAATGCGTACTCCCACCGGGCCACCGAGCTCCTCAACCTCAACTCAGACTGATGGACTGGAATGATGCCAGAATGACCATGTAACCTAGCTCTAAGTGCTCTAACTTTCTGACACCACTTTTACTTGGTGTTGCCAGTACCTAGGCCATTTCCAGAGATATTGGAGTATATAGATTCCACAAGTCTCAAATCACGCAGGTCACGCTCACGTCACGGTGCCACCTGTTTTGAAAGTTCTTGGCGATTTTTTTACGCCATTTTTTTATGGCCCCTAGCGCCCTTAGCCCTACCTGCATCGTACTGCGGGTACGCCATGAAGCTAACTAGAGTAATAAAGAGGGCGCCGCGCCTGATGTTAAGTGCTCCCGCTTCCACGCACACAAATTTACTCTAGCCGAAGCGAGACAGCGAGCCATGCGGGGCGTAGGGAATAGCGGCGGGTCAGTGAGGCTGGTTTACGCGTTTCTGGTTTTTGAGGTTTTTTTCGTTAACAAAGAATATTTAAGAGTTATTTTAAAAGTAAGACATATGATGACTGCTTTATTTTTAATACAATTATAATCCAAAGTTACAAGGCCTTATTTATTGTATTTCTTGAATACTTTCTGTTTTAATATAATTCTGAGGTGATTTGGAGGCAACTTCGCAATTTTTTTCTATCGAGAAAATATTAAGCAATCGCTATCGAAAACTACAATGACTGGAGTTAGGCGGTGATCCCACTGCACCGTGCACCGTTGCGTAGCGCGGCGCGGCGTATTTTAACATTGTATGCAAGTATCTCAGTTTGCATAGAAAACACGCCTACTCCCTTATTCCCTCCCTTATCCCTACTTATTTATTGTATTTCTTGAATACTCTCTGTTTTAATATAATTCTGAGGTGATTTGGAGGCAACTTCGCAATTTTTTTCTATCGAGAAAATATTAAGCAATCGTTATCGAAAACTATAATGACTGGAGTTAGGCGGTGATCCCACTGCACCGTGCACCGTTGCGTAGCGCGGCGCGGCGTATTTTAACATTGTATGCAAGTATCTCAGTTTGTATAGAAAACACGCCTACTCCCACCCATTGACAACGCATCCCCGCGCGGGAGCAGTATGTAGAAACCGCGCTTTGCCACGGTGCGCGGTGCAGTGGGATAACCGCCTTAGTCCTGAACTTTGCTGTGTTGTTTTTCAAAGTGAGTTTTCGTTAATATTGATAATAATTAGGATCGCTCTAAGTACTATCGCTATAAGAAAGAAACAACTAGTCGATAAAAATATCGATGGATGCCTATAATAACTGTGATTAATCTAAGGATTACTAAAGGGTGCTAATTAAAGCAGCTTCTTTTAATTGTCATTCTCGTCTTCAAACATATTAATTTGTCTAATGAATTACATAATAGGTCAACGACCAAATACGCAGTAACGTCAAGCCATTAATAAAAATAAACTATAAGCGCCTTATAAATACATTTCAAACGAACGACCGTATTATTACAAGCTACTGTAAACGTAACTCAGAGTAAGCATGGCGATTATTCTATAGCAATAGCAACTAAATTTGTAATATGTCTACACATTGCCAGCTAGCTTCTAATACACTTATTAGAAGCTCAATTGCATCTATATCAAATCATTTCAAAGATCTTAAGATTAATCTTAAGATTTAGTGCCCTATATTTTTAGATTTTAATACATTAGCATAAATATGTAATTCGTGAGTTTCATGAATGACTGAATCATGACTCGTATTATTTTTTTATTATTTTCTACCATGATTTTCTGTAGGAAAGAAGATTCTTGATCTTTGGTCAAAATCTTATTTTTTAATGTATAATTATTACAGTAGCAAAATTATACAAAATCAAAATACCACAAATAAAGCTAAAAAAAAATATTTTATCTCCAAGCCAGAGATATTGGCTCCATCCAAGCAAGCAAAGACAAGGAAATTGGAAATTGTATCTTTCAAATGCCAACACTGCAACTACTTTTAAAAAAACAAAAGCGGCATGGACGGCGGTGAACAGACGTCGTTTTCCGCTGAAATTTTCATAATAGATCGATACTGTTTTTTAGTTGCTAACCATGTTAGTAATAAAGTTCCTTAATAATTAGCGGTAAATTAATAACTAACGTTGTGTTGGCGTTTCGCCCGAAGTATGAGATAAGTTAGATAATTCCGTTCGTTCAGGTTATTAATTCGCGCATAACAAATAGGCTGTGAACGTTGTGAATAACTGTTTTATTTCGCGAAAAGTGATAATTTAGAATGGTTTAAAAATGAAGTGCCACTATGAAGTATTGTGTTTGACGAAGGAGGCTACGTCCTCGGAGATAAAGAAGGCCTACCGCAAACTCGCGCTGCAGTGGCACCCGGACAAAAATTTGGATAACTTACAGGAAGCAAAAGAACAGTTTCAGCTCGTCCAAAACGCGTATGAAGTCCTTTCAGACCCGCAGGAGAGAGCTTGGTATTTATTTTCGATTTTTACAGTAATCTAGTCGTTAAAAGAAAATGTTTTCTGAATTGGTAGATATTTATTTTACCTTTCAGGTAGTACAGTTTATTAGGTTAAAATCCAAATTCCTTAAAATTCTATAAATAAATAGATTATAGACAAACAACCAACAGCTATTCAATCTAATAAAACTAAATAATTGACATTTAACTTTTTTACAGTTCATATTTCTAACAATAATGTTTTGAGTTAATCGTCCATCTAGTATGAATGTATCAGTTATGCATCATATCATTTAATGTCTTAGCTGATACCTCAGTACTAATAAGATCAATAATATTTGTATAGGTATGACAACCACAGAGAACAGCTGTTACGTGGAGCTGGCAGCTCATACAATGATGACAGTCTTGACGTGTACCCATTCTTTAGCCCCTCCTGCTACAAAGGGTTTAGTGATGATGCCCAAGGCTTCTATGGAGTATACTCTGAAGTAAGTAAAAGAAATTAAAAGTTGGTGATGTTTTATCACTATTATCAACAACCTAGCAATTTCCTTTTGAATATTTCATTCAGTACTATGTTTTAGACTTATTTTTAAAAATAAAACATGCCTTGACCTAAATAAGTAGTATTTTTTTATTGGCATGGTCAGGTTCATTTCATATAACAACCACTGTTATATGTTCTTCCTTAAGGTTGATGCAATAAGATTTTGGTTGCTTGAGAATTACTAACTATACTGATTGTGATACTTACATTTTTACTTCCAGGTATTCTCCAAACTTGCAGCTGAAGAGACAGACTTCTTTGATGATCCCGAGGATGTTTCCAAAATTCCCAAATTCGGCAACTCTACCTCTCCCTATGAGGAAGTGCATGAGTTCTATGCTTTTTGGATGGCATTCTCTACCAATAAGAGTAAGATTTTTTACCTAAAAAACTCCTATAATATTGTTGAGTTTTGAACCCATAAATAGCAAGAGATGAACAATGTTGGCCGAAGGCAAAATGATTTTCATAGAACACCAAACCTACATAGTAGGCAATGATGGCATGCATCAACAGAGGCCCATTCCTGACAGCTTATAGTCTCTAAATTACATTAGGTCTTAACTGCCTTGAGCATGAAGTGGATGAGTTCTCCTTTGCTCCACCACTCATTCATTTTCTTGTTTTAACTGGAAAATTAAAGACTTCTCGCAAAACTTGTCACCGATGTCCACATATTTTAATCTAGCGCCGCTACTGCTTAAATGTTTTGACTTTCATACTGCATATACTGGCCATATAATACTAAATCTAGTGCAAGACCTCAAGCTCTGTCTGTTTACAAAATGTTAAAGAAATATAGGGAACGAAGGAATCAATATTAATGATTTGTAAAATGTGTTTCCAGGCTATGTGTGGTTAGATCAATATGAAATCCAGCAGGGTGACAATCGCAGAGTCATCAAGCTGATGGAGAAAGAAAACAACAAGATACGGCAGAAAGCCCGTAAAGAACGCAATGAAGAGATCAGGAGACTGGTCAGCTTTGTGCGCAGGAAGGACAAGAGAGTCATTGAGCACACCAAGTTGCTGCAAGAGAAGGCAGAGGAAAATAAGAAAAAGGTTTGTATTTAACCCTTTCACTGCAAGACTTTATATCAGTTGTCATGCTCCCAGAACGAGGAATAGTGAATATCCATAGTTTTTGGTCGGATATATACGACTCGCGAAATGCGCACGAAAATGTTTGTCAGATTAATAGGACGTTTGCGGTTAAAGGTATTTTATAGCCACACCGCTAATAAAGGATACCTTGATTGCTACATGATTAAAGGCCGAAAGAGGAAGGTCAAGATAGTCAGCATGTAAGTTGGATAGCATTAGGTAGCTAGAAAATTCGGACATCAGTGTTAACTACAAACAAAAAAAAACAATTAGGTAGGCATCTAAACTCGCAAACTGCAAATTGCAAACAGATTATAATTTTATTTCTACTTTTACAGTCTGAGCAAATAAGAAGAGAAAGAATACTACAAAGACAGAAAGAGATAGAAGAAGCCAAGAAAAAGGAAGGTGAAAGTTCATTCCTGCAAAGTGAGGACTACCAAAAGAAACTTAGTGAAATAGAGTCACTGTTGGCTGAGGAATTTGGTCTATCGTCAGATGATGATACTATTAGCGAGGGGGGCATGGAGAGCAGCAACGAGGAGAGTTCTAAGACTGAAGAGGTAACTTGTTTTAACCTTTCTCACTTTAAACTACTGGGTCAGGCACTACTTTTTTTTTCATACATTTCTGGGAAAATGAAGACTGTCATCAATATCAGAAAATGCATGGTATGACGAATTACAAAACGAGGTGCAGCTAGAGGCTCGCGTGCCGGCAGTCGCGCGATGGTCGCCGTCTGTCACTGCTGTCGCGAACTGACGCGCAACGGTCGCCTACTCTGACTATTGTCGCGCGACGATCGCCTACTGTCGCTGAGAGTCGCGCGATAGTTCGCGACACTGATTGCCAATGCCAACTATTGTTGCGAACTGTCGCCAACATACTGTCGCTCGTCTGTAAGAGCCCTAAGCGAGAAGAGGTGCATAGTAAACATTCAGGTTTATGATTGAAAAAAATATATACTTATGCGATTTTTATCTATGATTTCTAAAATCAAAATGTCATTTTCTTGTCTTTTCAGGCAAGCGAAACATCAAGAGCAACCCCAAAATCATCAGGAAAAGCAAAACAAGCAATAAGAAATTTATATTGTACAGCATGTAACAAACTCTTTAAAAACGTCAAGTCCTTCGAGAACCATGAGAACAGTAAGAAACACAAGGAGAATGTTGCGAATATGACATTAGACAATGATGTTGGAATATCAGACAATGAGGAAGATGAGGAAGTTAATGAAAAACCTCAAGTTAAGACTGGAGAAGGTAAAGTGAATGGAGAAACGGAGGATGACAGGGATCCAATAGGAAATTCAACATCTGATATTGAAGATAATGATATTAGAGAAACACTGAGTGATGACTCTGACAAAATTCAGGTATGTTTGCCTTGATTTTATTCATTTAGTAACTCCATAGTCTATAGCCCTTTCTACAAAATAACACTTTATATCATATTTTTATTAGTATCAATACATCATTTACTTTTGTCCTAAGCAAACGTAGGAGTACTAGACTCCTCATTAATGTTCTTCATCTAAGCGTATTTCCGGTTGCATCGTTAGCTGTGCTGCTTCGGAGCCAGGGGTGCGCTTTCCCGCTTCTTCTCCACATATAACATGCATGTCAATAGTCACCCAAGGATGCCAGAGACCTTGTGGAGGAGAAATAGGCGAAACAGTTTAATTGATTTGACTTTAGTTTTAAGACCGGCCGCCTGCCTGCCTGAGCTGCCTGATCAATTCTTTAGGAGTATTACATCTCATTAAACTACTGTTAGAATGTATATTTACCAAGTCCTCAAAAAAAGACTATTGAAATTAAAACTCAACCAAAAATACAAACTGATATAAAAATCTGTCATTTTCAGGCTCTCCCGAAAAGCCATAAAAAGAAGAAAAATAAAAAGAAGTCATTCATACCAATGCCCGAGAGTGAGGGCAATGACAGTCATGATGAGATGAGCTTCAATGAAATTGAAGGCCCGTCTCGTAGCAGAAAAGCTAAGAAGTTCAACATGCTCAAGAGTCAGATACAGGCGAAAAAGGAAGCAAATCTGAAGAAAGGATCTCAATCACAGACCTCCACAGAAAATCTTTGTGAGGTATCAAGTACAACACCCACAGATGACGCATTAGGTGAAGCAGCATTACCAAAAAATAGACCCGCTTTGCCGAAAACACAAAGAAATGTAAAGCCTAAGAAGTTAGTAGACAGGAAACCAGTAAGAACTAAAACTAGTGAGACTGAAGACTCAAGTACCGCTCTGAATCTTCGATGTGCAGTTTGTCAGTCAGACTTTACATCAAAGAACAAGCTGTTTGAACATCTAAAGACGACAGGACACTCGGTGCCTCTGCCTCAGACTAGCTTTTCCCAGACTAAGAAAAACAAACGGGCAAATAGATAAATGTGCAATGAATTTAGATAGGATGGAGTATAATTAATCAGCGAGAATCATTTGATTTTCTTTAAATCTCTACAAGTTGTAAAGTGACTTTGTCAATCTATTTATTAAATTATGATCACTGTCATTAAACTATGCCTATTAAATAATAAACTGGTATCATTTCATTTTGGACTGTAAATGATATCTCAGTTTCCTTTAAAATTATTTATTTCAAATGGGGGCAGCACTGGACTCCATGCATTGTCTTAAGACGATACACGGAGTCCAGTGCTGCCCCCATTTAAAATAAATTTAACTGTAAACAGTGGTAGTAATTGAGTAGCCATATCTGAATGGGTGATTTATGTGGATAAACCCTACCTACTACAGTAGAAATGTTTCAGCTAATTCGTTTCTTGACACTGTATCTCTCTACTACAAATCTTGAAGGCTTGTACACAACTGCAAAAGTAGGTAGTAGATATTGTCTTAAGGCCGTACCTAAACGAAAAAGTGGGTCATGTGATGGTAAGTGATCACCACTGCAACACCAGGGTGTAACAAGAGCGTTACTGGCCTTTCAGGATGTAGAGCAGCCCAAGCAAGAATGCTTAGGGAGGGATTGACATCTTAGTTCAGTAAATTAACCACATTATTTCCTTATTTTATTACAACATACATTATTAAAATAAAAACATCACTTTCTTTCAAACACATTCAACAAGTCCACACAGGCATTCAAGGTTTTAACAATCCATTAAAATTTTAGTAAGACCTTTTTAAAAATGTTTCAAAATATAGTTTTAGGAGAAAATACTTAAAATATTGGACATTAAAAATTACAATTTAAAAGCAAGAGGCACCGTGACATGTATTTGGCAGTTGGTGATTCCTATGCTTAATTAGTTAGGTACCACTACAGTTTAATGTGAAGCTTAAAACGTACACTCCGACCAAACATATTTCTACAAGTGATTCCTTGTGAGTGATACAATTGATATTGTAGTCAAAGATTGAATAAAGAGATTCATAATTCAAGTACTTAGTCTATTCAAACTCAGGAATGTCTGTAAAACTGTAACCAGGGTATTGTTTATATGCACAGTATGCTATCCTTATGTGGTAGGCCCCTGGTAAAAACATAATAGCACCCAGCACTATAATTGGCCATAATCTGTCTGAGTATTTAGTATCTATGTGTCCAGTAACTATGAGACTACCAACTATTAGTAACACTGTGCCAACAAGAAATAGGAAGGAGGCCAGGCTTATTGCTTTCCATGGGATCCTTGGAGGTGGCTCTTCGAACTGAGCGTCGGAGAAACCGCTATCGTCGCTAGACACCAAGCGATAGCCTTCACGCTGTCTGCCGAAACGAAATCTGGACATCCCAAACTGTTTTATACGTTCTGAAAATAAGAAAGATTGCTGTGAATTTGTTCGGGATTTATCACAAAACAGCAGAAACTATTCATACAGTGCAATAATACATAAGAACTACGACTAACCAGCCGAATAAATAATGTATTTCTATGCAAATTCTATTTCTTGAATTAAAACAACAACAAAATCAATCGCAAGTCGCAACGCAACTTTTCCGATTTTCAAGATAAAGTTCAATCAATCAATGTCATTTGTCAACTGTCAAAAATATATCTGTCAGTGGCACTATTTTTTCAGATTTTTTGGCACGGCCGTTCTGAGTTCTGAGGTTTTTTGCCAGTGTAAGGCTGGCCATCCACAGACTGAATATTCAGATGCTGAATCTCAGATTCTAACTTTCAGCACGAGCGAGACCGAAATCCACTGTCTTTAATTAAGCATGCTCATTTTGTCAGTTTTCTGTTGCGTTAACTTGCGTGCATAGCTAACAGAACAGAAGGGCCTTTTTTAAAATGCTGAGTCACTAAACAAATGGTTTGTTTGTTCGTTTAGATAGTCAATCAGCAGCGTTTCAAAAATGGCATTACAGAACGTTCATAGTTATGAACAAAACGCATTGTTGTTATATTATATATTATATAAAATAAATAAACATACATAGACTACTACAGCATAGCTTGCTCATGGAAGTGTCGAACTACAAGTGATTTAAAATGATCCCGCGATTGTGCTATCATAATGTTGTCAGGGAGGGCATTCCATAGTCAATCGGCCGTAACGGCAAAAGAATTTGAGAGAAACCCAGTACGGTGAGAAGGAATCGAAAGAGTTAATTTATCAGAAGAGCGCAGAACCCTATCATGAGTCTCCACTCATGATAGGGTTTTACTTCCCAATTTCAGCTCTTATGCTCCCATAAGAGCTGAAATTGGGAAGTTAAATAGTTAGGAGCAAACAAATTATAAAGTATACCATGTAGCTGACACAATATGTGAAGGTTTCTGCGCTGTCGGATAGTCAGCCAATTAACTCCGAGCAATAAGCAGAGATGTGGTCATATTATTATTTACGTAGACAGAATAAAAAAAATTGCAAATCCTTCGCATACGATACATACGATCAATTAAAAAATGCGCCCGTTTGGAAACACTCGCGCCAATCATTCGTAATGTGAGTCCCTGAATGAAAAATAGCTCTCCATGTTGTTAATTTACGTTACTATATGATATCTTACATTTATCTGTGAGTTGCTTGTTTTTCGTGTTTGTAAGTGGCCAACACTGGTGTCAGATTTTACAAGCTGCGAACGGCATCTGACATCTGACAAACGGACATTGACGATTGCCATCATATTGCCATACAATAATGACACCATCCAACTGCGGACTACGCCCGGAGTTGCTTGACTTGCGAAAGCGCTAGCAATGAGTAGTCCCACCAGGTCCCAAGAGCTCCTTATATATCTAAGGAGGTGCATATAGTATACTTACTACTTACCTTCTATATTTTGAAGAAATGTCATAGTGGGAAATGCTTTGCTAACTGAGCATTCTAATATTTTAGACAGAAGCCGTGCAAAATGTTGACTTTGACATCAAAAGACCTGAAACAAAATTAAATTTATAGCTTTTTGTCGCCAATAAAGATTTGATGACTATCCCATACGGCTCTAGATAACCCTCTAACTATTATAAACTACTCTTTAAAGTTTAAAGTGAGAACGTTGAAGCTTTTCTTAGCATTTTTGCGGAAAACGGCCACTTTTGTCAAAAATGCTAAGAAAAGCTTAACTTGTAGTTCATAAAATAGTTTGAAGGGTTATCTAAAGCCACAACATTTTAAACGATATCTCCGTTTCGTTTCAAATAATTTATTTCAAATTGAGGCAGCACTGGTCCCCGAAAAATTCATGTATCCCCTTAATACATATGCACTATCGCATCTTTATCCATAACGGTAGTAAGTACTAAGACCCGGAGGCCGTGTTCAGGGTGACGTAAGCCGTGTAGGGGTGATAAAGAGAATCAAAGTAGTGACAAGGTGCTAGCCGTATCTGATATCGACATGAGAGTGGGCGGTAAATTCTCAGTAACTAACTACATACAACTGTCTAACACAGGAGTTCCCAACCAGCCAACGGGGCACGCTCCCTAGTTTGGCGTAGAGACTCCGCTGTCTGTCCGTTTGTCCGTCTGTCTGTCTGTCTGTCCGTCTGTCACAGGGCTCTATCTCTTGAACCGTAATAGCTAGACACTTGAAATATTCACCGTTTGTGTATTATCAAAATAGTTAAAAATTAATAGGGGTTGTCATTAAAAAAACGTGTTTTTTTTTGCGTTTTTAACTAGATCTTTATAATGGCATTGACTGAACTTGATACTTGAAATTTTTACAGATTATGTATTACTATGGCTGCTATAACAACAAATAGTAAAAATAAAAAAAAATAAGAAATTAAAGGGGGTCGTTATACAAAAAATGTGTTTTTTCAGCGTTTTTAACTAGATCTTTATAATAGCATTAACTATATACTAATAAATTTTCACCAATTATTATTGTGACCACTATAACAACAAATACTAAAAATAAGATAAAGTTCAAAAACCCTTCATGTACGAGTCCGACTCGCACTTGCCCGTTTATTTGTTTTATCGTAAATAGCCAACAATGTTGTCAACTTCAAGAGTTCAAGCTGCCTAAAGGCAGATACGTAGCTTGTTGACTGCCATCTTATTGCTTCGGCTAAGCCACCGAGCTCCCCATAGCAGATCAGGGGCCTCTTCGATAGAATTTGCTACGGGCCCCGTGCTTGCTAAATCCGACACTGGCTATGTAAGTAAACAATGTTAAATTATTTGATTTGAATCAACTCGAGACTGGTTTTTTAACTCTGGTTTTAATAAAAACTAAACAACGACATCTTGCCGTCAAAACCGACCTTATGATAGCTCTGGAAAAATCTTAAATTAGGATCGACCAACTGGTACAGACAATACAAGCTCGTGCCTTCTGGCGAGTAGGCGCCCAATACTGTGTAGGTAAATGACTTTCTGTCAGAATTTCTTCTCAGCAGTAGTCGTTGCGCTACGCTAGTTTATGTCCAGGATAGGTTTATATGGTGAGATAATATGGAAATAGGAACGGGAGCGGGCGGAACGAAGTTTGCTGGGTCAGCTAGTTACTGAATAAACATTTGAATTTTAAATTTGAATAAGCAAATCTAAGCTTGCAAATACAAGCGAGTGCGTGAACGCATGACCGCTGCCTGCCTATACGAGTATACACATACCGGATAGATAGAGAGATACCCAAAAAAGAAACGCTGCCTTGACATTGTTAAAGCACAAACTGAGCATAATTTAAGGTCACTACAAGTAAAGCTGGAAATAGACATTTTGCTTGCTTGCCCAATCAGGTACTGGTACCGGATCGGAGTCAGGCATTTGCAACGACAGTAAAATCGGGAGCACCGCTTCCAGCTCGGAAGACCGACCCGGTTACCGCGGTATGTAACAAATACAAACATAACAGCGCAACTGCCTTCCTATAGTCGGATCAGGCTATCGGATCCGACAACCTGAGAGAGAAACCAGACGTCTAATTGCCAACCTAAGGATTCTGCTTCATGTTAGCGCATTTCCGGTTGCATCCTCAGCTGCTGCTTTGGAGCCCGGTGTATGCCTTTCCGCTTTGTCTTCTCCAAGTATAAAATGCATGTCCATGGTCACACAAGGATGCCAAAGACCTTGCGAAGAGGAGAAAAAATTGTCAGAACAGTTTCAACGATTTGATTATGTTTTACGACCGGCCGCCTGCCTGACATCAACCCTCTTTGGGAATGCAGATGTAGCACATGTTTGTGCTTAGTCTTTAGTCGCCTCTTACGACATCCACAGAAAGAGATGTCCTAATCTACGCCGTAAACCACACGGCACAATTGCCAACCTAAGGATTATGCGGAGAAAGACCAGTAAGCTAATGTGTTAAGAAGCCCGGTAACACCGGGCTTCGAAACACCATTTTCAGCTATATTTAAGTCCAACCTTGCAGTTTCCTAACATGTAAGTTGGTACTTGCGTCATAGCCTCATAGCAAAATAGGTAGGAACACTGTTGTACTGCAGATTTGTTAAAAACCTTGACCCAATGCGTCGATCTGCAGTGAATACATAAAACAAAGGATAAACGAAACAATAAAGCACTTTAGCTTGCTACTTATTTATGAACACGATCTTACTGTAACTTCGCAAATAAAATAAAATGTGCGGCTGTGTGTGGCTAGCCAAGGCAAAAAGAGGGGTATAGTAAATTTGACATGTATGTAAGTATGTGTATCTGACTGCAGTACTTAACAATTGAAGCGATTTTAAAATATTTTTTTTTTATTGTTTTTTTGAAATATGGTAGTCTAATCTAGTGTTCTTAGCTATGTTCGGCTCAGCCATTTACAATTACTAGATATTTATATGAAAGATGATAAAGGCAGGTGTTTTAATTTTATTATGTACATACTTATAAGGACATATAAGACTCGGTATAAGTATGTTTTTCTAAACACAATATTTACAGATATCTCCGCTTTTTCCTTTTTTTTCTTTGGGATCAGGAAATGCTGCCAGACTACTGTAAAGACTACATAAATATTGTAGACTTTCTAAGCGTGGCCTTTAGGTTTTACGACCCTAGGCCCTATCTGCCTCCTAAGAGATAAAGACGTGATGTAGTTGCTTTTTGTTTTTCGTGACTGTGTCACTTAGGGGCTTGGGTGTGTGTGTCTATATATACTTATATCAATTACCTATATCCGGTGCATCGTGTGTGGAATCGTATAATTAAATTTGCCTATACTAAGGCGTTAACTCCACGGGTGAAATAGTCGTGACGATATTCCGTCGTGCCACCTCACAGTGCCACCTTATTCCATTCTGACTATCGAACCAATCTCCACTCCACACGGCGATATCAAGAGATATTGGAGGTAAGCTCTTTGGCGTATTTACTTAAGCTACATTAATATTGTCACTATATATTTAATTTAATTATCATGTTTTTTAATTGAATTATTGTAACATGTTTTGTTTATTTAATTTTTAATATTTTTATCAATTTGTTCAGTTCTCATAATTCAAGTTACATATATTCGTTTGCTGTTTTAAATTTTATTTATAACTAGCTGTGCCCGCGACTTCGTTCGCGTGGTTGTCGGAACGTAATGTTATATAGCCTAAAGCCTTCCTCTATAAATGGACTACCCAACAAAAAAAGATTTTTTTAAATCGGACCATTAGTTCCTGAGATTAGCGCGTTTAAACAAACAAACAAACTCTTCCGCTTTATAATATTAGTATAGATTATGATACAATCTTTTTTTGGCATCTCGTTCGCGCATTCTCAAGGGCGCCAGCTGAAAATCAGCTGTTACTCCTAGTGAGTAGCGTTTAGCTGAGCTGTAGCCTTTTTGTGCACTGTGCCACACAAATGCATGCATGCTTAGTTTTAAGTACTTATCTAAATTTGTAATTGTGTACTTTAAATTATGTATATTGTATGTTACACAAAACAAATAAATCATTTATCTATCTATTTATTTATCTATCTATCTATTTACATGCCACCTCGTCGCGATTCTCTCGCTTGTGGAGGTACATACAGCTAAGCAACGGTAAAATTTAAATTATTTTATAAAAAATCCTCCAATAGTCACAAAATCATACGAATTCATTCGAACATTGCATAATACGCCTCGAATCGTACCTATATAAAACGGACCAAAAGTTGTTATCTGCTTAACCTATCTCCATGGGGATTCCTTTGACCAGCGAATATATTTTCAGGGCCTCCTTTAGGGAAATAACTTCTTACTCCTGATGGCTGGCAGGGAGATGTGAGGAGCGAAGCAATTTGCATACTTAGATGTAGAAATAGAATCATGCCATTTTCTTAGAAATACCTAATTTTGGAGAAAATTACCACGTTGTTTTTTTTTAATAAAAACTTTTTACAAGCTTTTATTTACATACTGTTCTGTTTGTTGTTTTTATTTGGGTCAAATCTTGTAAGTTAAATTTGAGCCACTTCCCGATTTCAGATTGAGATGAAATTTTGTATGCCAATGCAATGTTGTTATGGCAAGAAGCTGATCTGATGATGGACCCGGAAGGTGGCTATAGAAACCCTGTAATAAGACGACGGAACTCCATAGAGTTTGCATGGGCTTATTACATTTGTCTAGATATGTTTGTAGGCCTTACAATAAAAAAATGTACGAAAATAATTTTTTTTTTTTCAAAAACTTATTACAGTTAGTGGCGGATTAACACATTTACCGCCAGTAGGCTAATCATGTTTCACCTACCACCTACCCTTTTTTTAGGGCCAAAAATGTAAAGCCGGTCTTATTTCTGGTGACGGGGGATGCAAATAGGAGTCATATATTGAAATTTTGCCGCCCCATTATGAACCATTATAAAAATTACCTTTGACCTTACCGCCCGGGGCATGGGTCCCGGCGATCCGGGGCTGCAGAAGGGGAGGGGTGGGAATTTTTCCGCGCGCCCCTAGGCACGTGCCTAGTTATCTACTCATCATAACCAGCCTTTTTTCTCTTTTTTTCAACTTTTCACAAAGTATACTTTCCAGTGGGATTTGAACCCATGACTTCCGGATTACAAGGCAAACGCCTTGACCACTGGACCACGGAGGCAGTTTTAAAGAAGCCAATATTTCCATATAAAATGTACGAACAGCTGTCAAGTCAGGCCTAAACTATTTCATTGTAGTTCGAGAAGCGTGAACAGCGTGAATGAGAACTCGTTAATCACCGACGATCAGCCTCATCCGCGCACCTGGTTCAGGGCAGGCGCTCTTTTTTGCCTTTTGCAATAATATTATTTGTGCGTAGGAAGCATTGATAAAATAATTCAAATACCCGGGCTTTTAACAGTTATATATTTGGTTTGTAACAGTTGACAACTAAGTTAGAATAGAATATGACGCCACAGAATATATTTTTTATCTGTGTTAAAGGCCGTAGAGGCGACTAAGGATAGTATAGGTATACACACAAACCTACAATCATTAATTACCAAGCGCTATATATTGCGGAATAGTTTACTAAGTTAACCATGGCATTACAGTTTATATGCTTAGACATTTCAAAACGATTAATCTAGTTAATGCCCTTTACTTATTATAAACGTTTTAGAAGAATTAAGGAAGCTTTATATGTATAATCTCATAAATATTTACTTCTCTCTCTATCCAAAGATTGCTATTCTACAAGTCCGCCTTTGTATCATTCATTACTATTCTGTTTTTTCACTGTTTTTTGCTGCACTATTAGTATTGTAATGTTAGTACCTATAATATATCTCTAAAATATAACAAGCATTTATGCATATTTATGCACTTGTACGTACAACTACCTATTGAAAGAATTACCTACAATAAGCTATCAACTTATTAGCACAGGCGACGCGTGGGCTTGAAAGTAAAAAGTGACTTCTTGTTAATTCCACGTGCTTATATGCTAGCGCGTGTAGATTAATCAGAATTCATAGAAATATGTGTACTTATTGAATATACATACAATGCATTCGCTGCGTAAGACTTGTTTATTGTTAGTTTGACAGACGTAAGATCTTTCTGAGAATTAAACGAATAAATAATTATATATTCGTATATCGTATACACCATAGTTGTATACTTTAGCGAGGTGACCAAATGCCAACGAAACTGGATGACAAACTGACGAACGACATAGAGTAGTAAATACCGCTTGAGTGATAAGACCTTGAAGTGAGTCTATCAAAAAAAAACTTAACCAGCCAATCACGAGATTTCTAAACTCTTTTTTAGCATTTCTCTATTTAGTTTTAGGACATGTAGGTATTTAATGACGAGTATCACAGATCGAACTTCTTGTAAAAATTAAAATACTAGAAAACGTCCTGTGTCGAAATCCCAAAATCTATAGTATTTTTTATGTCCGAAGGCCCAAAAGAACAGTTATTAACCAATAACGCCCTCGCCGTGGTGTAATGGTAAACATGGAACCTGTGATCATAGTCACCTATCCCAATGCGGACCACGCCCGGTATCGCTTAACTTGCGAAAGCGCTTGTAATACATACTCTCGCCGGGCCACTGAGTTCCGGCCAATCAGTGTTTTTTTTCATAGCCTATAGTGTCCCATTGTGATTTGTCCTTATCTAATATTATTAGCTGTACAAAACTGCCTAATGCATATAGGTACCTAGGTAGGTAGCTACCTAACCTACACTGACACATCACATTCGTGGAAGGCGCAAACATGAACAAACATTTTAATAAAACCTTTATCGTAGACATTTAGGCATTTCGTAGAACAATCGTAGAACGCGTTGAAGTCAATTTAATTAGGCGCTACAACCGCTACGCATTTCGTAGGCGACCGCTACGACTACTATAACGTTACGAATTCGATAATGATTAGGTACAACTCTACCTAGTACTAAACTACTGGCAATAGAGGTAATATGAACTTAACAATTCAAGGTCGTTTTGAATTACCTTGTTTATTGAGTGACAAGTATGAAAAAAGGGTGTGCATCTATCATCATACCTACCTATACAGGCTGACTTTTTATCCAACTGCTAAATTTTTGGAGCAAGTTCAGTCCATGATACTGGACAACTTTCTAAAAAAAAGGTTATTAAAAATCGATAAAAATTTTTCGACCTCCCATACGAATCAACGCTCAGCCAAACGGATTTTGTATGGGAGGACGAAAAAATTTTATACTATACTACAAATACCAGCCTAGTTGTATTTTAGAAAACGATCAATATAAAATATACTGGAACAGGACCATACTGACTGACAAAACAGTACACTTCAATAGACCAGACATAACCATATAACACAAAAACACCAAATCCGTTTATTTAATAGATTCGCAATCTGTAACACACATAACCTAGAAACCACTAATTCAGAAAAGATAGCTAAATACACCGACCTAGCAATAGAAATAAAGACTCAATGGCGCGTCAACACCGTAAAAACTCTTCGACCGGCGTCGTACCTCACACACTTCATACACATCTTCACACTCTTGATCTGCATTCATCTATTTACATACATATTCAAAAAGCTGTAATACTTAATACATGTAGAATAGCCAGGAAGTTTCTATCAGCCTCTTAATTCGAATAAAGCCTCTTTGTGTTGGCTCAGGCCCCACAAATGCTCAATTACCAAGTCTGTAGAAGACTTGAGATAAATAAATACCAATATAATAATAAAAAGCCCTTTATTCTAAAATTGTGTATTTATCTTTATATATTGTCTCTTATTTCAGTATGCCTCTTGGCATGAGCCTCCTCTAGTGATTTCCATTGGGCTCTGTCTCTAGTGACTCTCCTCCAATTTGGACCAGCAGTAAGCCTGAGGTCATCTTCCCATCTTTATCTGCCTCTACTTCTTTTTCTATCTCTTGGATACCACTCTGTCACTGCTTTGCTCCATTTTCCCCTCGTGTCACGCATGGATACCTACCTACCTACTATCAAACAAAATATAATAACAACTGTACCGTATAAAGTTATCTTCCTTATAAATCAATTTCTTTAGCAAGCTGTTTTTTTTTTCAAGATTTCTAATTCATCGCTTAGTGCCTGCCTAAGCTGTTCGCGAAGTTGAATTGAATCCTCAATTTAATTATTCCATGTATATGAATAAGTGCCTAAAACATTATTGACGAACGCTTATCTCGTCACTCACATTATTTTCCGTGGTAATACAACACGAAAGCACTTAATAGACGATAATGGCGTGAGCTTAGCAACAAGGCTCGACAGCCGCCATCGCTGGAATCGCGCCAAAACAAAGAAACAGCTCGGGAGAAAGTGTGAGTGGCCAATCGATAGCGCCCCTGCGATAACCTATTCCGAACAGCTGATTTGACGCAACCTCATTTGTTTTCTGTGCCTACTGACAAATTAAAAAATAAATAAAGTACATGTATCTACAAAAGTGATTTTTGACATTGTTTATTTTGAGTTTTTTTATTTTTATTGCTAATAAAATTCTATATTTGGTATGTAGGTAACTAGGTATGCATTACCGTATGCCTAAAATTACAAAGGATTGGGACTTTATACCTAAGTCACATAACGTACCTAATACAATTTTATAACACAGAACCATAAATCTACTACAGAACCAACTTCGTTTTTTTTCAACTAAAGGACACAGAGAGACAGTTAAAAAGGTATTCAAATCATAGCTTACCTTGTTTATGCAAATGCACGACGATATAGCACATGTATCGGGGCTGCGTGTGTAGTTGATCGGCTGCGGTGGCGAGGGGCGCATGCGCGGTGGTGCAGGCGCGCGCACCCTGCCGGCTGTCACCGAGCCTGCCACTCCGCCGGCAAACCGACCCCGAGGCACACGCGCGCCCATCGCTCGCTACGCGCAGCAACGCCGGCCCCTTGCGGCCAGAAGCCCTCCTCGGCGCTTCTAACACCCTAGTACTCGACACTCCATCTCACGGGGCAAAGCGCCACGGCCGGCGTTCGCAGACAGGGCTCGCTGCATAAAAGGTACACCTTTCATTATTATTTCGAATGACATGTCCGCCCTGAATTGCTTTTCATTTGCCACAATGCCATTTTAAATGGTTTACTCGCAGTTCCGCAAAAGATCCCACTTTGTACAAACGTCGGGGTAGCTGCATTATGACAAAAGGCGTTATAAATCATCAGCTGTCCTTTGTAGTTATCATGCGGTAATCCTCTAATTGGTAAGTAGGGTATTGTGTTTGACCTTCTCTCATTACGGCTTCCACTTACAATATGCAACAAACTATATTATTGCAATTCCACGTTTGTACAGTTATGCGTACGTTCATATGTCCAATGTGTGTGCGCTTTTTCTATAGTTTTATATCAAAGTTAACGACATCGTTAATATGGTCGTAAACTGTGCAGAGTAGTTGTTTTCAACACCCTACCAAAAATATTATAGCGATTAAGGGCAATCAAATGCCTACTCAACAGAAGTAAACTACTTTTAATTAACTAAGTTGTATTATATTAGTCTAGAATTTACTGCGGCTAAGCTTTTTGACACTGAGACTGAATCATTAGAGAGTGGTTCGTAGCTTTTTTAAATCTGCAACATTACAATGATTTCTTGTTTTAAGAGCTATTTATTAAACAGAATAGTAGTTAGATAACTTTTGTCCTAACTTTTACTTTTGTCATCGTCTTCAGTAGGTATTTACGAAAAAGGGGCGAAGTAACGTGTACTTGATTTATATTTGGATTTGAAATGAAATTTAGGTTACAAAGAAATTAAATTTAACTTAGCTTTTTAAAAATATCATATTATTAAGTTAAGTTCTTTTTTTTACGTTATCTAACTTTCATAAATGGAACCGATTGTAATCATATCTATATATTAATGTAGTTAATTAATGCTCTTCGAAACTCACTTGTGTTATCGTCTGTACCACGAAAATGATTCTAATTAAAAAAAATATGGTCCTAATTAGCGTGAAAAAAATTACGACATTTCTAGATTTCTATACTCTCTTACTAGCTGGTACCCTACTAGCTAGTATTAAGGGTTCCGTACCCAAAGGGTGCCAACGGGACCATAATACTGAGACTCCGCTGTCTGTCCGTCCGGCTGTCACAGGACTCACAGGGCTCTTTCTCTTAATAGGACACCTAAAATTTAAAACGTATTGCCTGTGGCCGCTATAACAACAAATAATAAAAATAAAATAAAGTTAAAATTTAAAGGGGGTCGTCATACAAGAAACGTGTTTTTAGCTCTTATAATGGCATTAACTACTAATAAATACTTAAGTATGGATAAACTTGTGTCAGGGATATGCGAATAAATCACACACCTGCGGCTCTCTCATCTCTAGTTTAGAGCCTTTGCTATCTCCAAAAACCATTATTCTCCTATAAGCTCTTAAGCCAGTCAGATCTAAGCCCTTGACAGTGGGTATAGGTATACTAACGTGTACTAACACCTGATGGGTTTTATCTATAATTATTATTAAATGAAGTCCGCCGACGAATATTTCTGTCTGTATGTATGTACTTACTCGTTACTCTGAAACTATTGGGCCGACTTTAATGCATTTTTTTTAAACACGTTAAGCATCTCTGATTATGTTTTACATGTACTCGTATCACATATTAGTATATTAGCGATCTTCGATTAAATTAAAATAAAAATTGATAATAATGAATAAAGCGGCCTTCGTATACCCACATATACATGTATATAATATACCTTATTATAGACCTGTACACCTCTACAATGTGGTTTTAAATTAAGTTTAAATATTTTATGGGGTTATTTATTTGAACAACTTTTCCCAATGTATGTATATTGAAATACGACAAAAAAATATCACTTCCCTTATTTAATAGATCGTGACTACTTTCTTTTTTTTATATACATATACTTTTTCAATATACATATTACATATACAATGCTGTGTACCTTCTAAAACATATACTGTAACTATTTTCAGGGTTCATGATCATTCAATTCAGTCCATGATACTGAACAACTTTCCCCAAGGAACATTATATCGAAATATTAAAACAATTTTTTTGCTCTCCATACAAACTCGATTCAGGTGATAGTTCAACCTGTATGGAAGGCCAAAAATTAGTTTTCATACTTCGATAGGTATACTTAAGTTTAAAGTTGTTTAGTATCATAGACTGAATTGACCCTTAAAATAGTTTCAGTAAATTTATTTAGATCCTGTATAATGGAAAAAAAATCAAAATGATGGACATAATCACCCCTTAAAATATTGATGGGTTATTAAAATGCACCTTAATATTCATACTGTCTTCTGTGCCGAATTCGATAATAAAGGAATGCATTCATACAGTGTGACTTTTTATTACATTACAAATCAAACGGATTTTGTATAGAAGGATGAAATTTTTTTATCGATTTTTAGGGTTCCGTACAAAAAATGAAAAAACAGAACCCTTATAGGATCACTCGTGCGTCTGTCTGTCCGTCCGTCTGTCACAGCCATTTTACTCCGAACCTACTGGACCGAATCAGGTGAAATTTGGTAGGATGGTGTAATCCTATAACCCAAACACATATTTGCAAAGTAAATTTTTTTTTTTCAGATGAAAATTGAGCATTCCCCCTGATCTCCGAAACTACTGAGCATAAAATTTTGAAAAAAATACGAAATATAGTTCATTACTTGTAGATTACAGGAAAACCTATAAGAATTCAATCAATTATACGGAACCACGCGAGTTTAACTCGCACTTGGCCGGTTTTATTAATAACTTTTTTTCAGTTTCATGGACTGAACTTGCTCCAAAAATTTTGCCGGTTAATAAAAAGTCATCCTGTATAACGTTCCTTTAGATTTTAGTTACACAAAACAAAACAAAAAAGGTTTGTGCTAAGTCCCTTTCTATATATATATATATAAATCATGTCTTCAAAGCGCGATTGTTAAAAAACCAATACTCAATAAAGGTTAACAAATCCATATCTAAATAAAATATATCTCAAAAACTCTATATCCTCTCAGTAACTATTTTACTGCGTAACATGTTAGATTACAAACCCCTGAAATTGACGTCAAGTAATTTCAGGCGCCGCTAAATGGTCTGGAAATCTAGTTCCTACATAATGGGCAGCAATAGATGGAAACAGCTTTTACGCACGAAGCCTTATCCCCGAAGTGTTGCCCTATTACGAAACTACCCAAATAAACTCTATGGCCTTGCCGTCTGAGTCTAGATATAGCTCTTATATTCTGTCTGCCATTATTGTGTGAAAGTGACCCTAACTAATCTGTACCTATATATCGCGATCCGCCCTATACAAAAATATATTACACATAAGTGTTGACATTTAACATTACCTACTTCGTCTTTTAGGGTTCCGTACCCAAAGGGTGCAAACGGGACCCTATTACTGAGACTCCGCTGTCTGTCCGTCTGTTCGTCTGTCCATCTGTCTGTCCGTCTGTCACAGGGCTCTATCTCTTGAACCGTAAAAGCTAGACACTTAAAATTTTCACCGATTATGTATTACTATGGTAAATGGTCGCTATAACAACAAATACTAAAAAAAAAATAAAGTTAAAAATTAAAGGGGTTCGTCATACAAGAAACGTGTTTCTTCAACGTTTTAAAACATTGTACGAGTACGGTGGTACAGAACCCTTCATGTACGAGTCCGACTCGCACTTGCCCGTTTATTTAAGTCTTGCCATTTTCTCTCGCGAAATTGCTAGAATAAACTTTAGAATAAGTAGCAAAGTTTTTAGTTACTTAGTTTTAGTTTAGTTTAGTTATTATTTATTATTAGTTGTTATTTTGTAATTACCCCCATTATATTCCAAATAAACATAATATCACTACGAGTAGCAAAAGTTATAATAACAAATGATATATTCTTTTTATTTGAAATTAAAAATATATTAATTATGTAAGTAAATATTTGTTGATGAAGATTATAATCAGCCAACCACTAAAAGGTCCCTCAGTCGTGGAAGAAGCGACGAATCCAAAGAAGTTTTGATAGCTCCCGAATTAGATATTATTCATCTAGACATAACGTTCACCACAATAAAAATATTTTGTCTTAATATTGATGACCTCCTCTTTATTCTAAATTGGTTAAAACGATTTCTATAGCATTGACGTGCTGAACAATAAAAGTGCTCTTCAATCTAGCGCCGCTATTCAAGTCTATCGATCTAGTACTGAAGCCGGTACGCCAACCAAAGTACTTACGCCAATACCAAAGGCATCTTCTACTGCTTCAAAATATACAAAGTGCAGAAAGAACGCGTTAAAGAATAGGACATATTACGTAAAACTGGGTGTAGATGGCGGCATTAGCACATAAACAATCTGCTTTCATTGAACATGTCATACTTTTTCGCAACAAATAATTATTATAAAAGTACTTAATCTTAATAGTTTTATTATTATTCACTAACTCAAAACCTGTGCTATGGTGTTATGGTTTCCTACGGCTATTTAGATACATATTTTTGCGACTTTGATGTACTTGTCATTGTCAAACTTTTTTTCACGGTCTGCGCTAAAGGCCCATTTACACAGTGCAAGTTTCTTGCCTGTTGCGTACAATTTTATTGAAGCAATAAATGATTTGTATGGCTGACGTTCTGTTTAGACCATGCAAGTTTTCTATTGCTTTAATTTAATTATATGCAACAGGCAAGAAACTTGCACCGTGTAAATGGGCCTTTATGCTGCACTCTGGCGGCAGAATATTGCAGTAATATGTGCAACCTAGAATATAAACTCTTGGTTTTTTTTTTTGGCGGGAAGTCAAGGTGTTTGGTTGGGGTTTTCGTTAAATTATTTTGCAAATTGATTTTAGTGTACTTTATAATATGAAATTGGTGTTGTTTGGTGTTATAAATGCTCATGCTCATGAACAATATGTGAAATAGTTAAAGTGGACAGTCATAGTACGGCTGTAGTGATATTTGTTTCGCGGACTGTGTGGGCGTCTTCGTGCGTCGTCCGCCACTCAATCGGCTATGAAAACCAGTGGACTCGTATAGATTTGTCGCCAGAAGCTCCCTTAAAGCAATCAAAGGCTTACACCAACCTTTGATTGTAACTTGTTAGGAAAAAAGAATTTCCCACGTTTTATTAACTTGTTCCTGGCTAAATACGCAATAGCGTCAAGCCATAAATTTAAAAAAAAATATATAGGTATATATAAACTCTTGTACGACGTGACATAACGCTACAACACTTACCAAAGAGCAAGAAAGGATGTACCTTTAGGTACCTTCTCCTATATCTTGACACTTACATAAATTAACGTCCGATTCGTTTTGCAGATAAATTAAAAAAACATATACTCAGAAAACGTACATTTTAAATTAGGATAAGTGAATGGAATTTTTTTTTTTTTTGGAAATATTAAAATCCTATTTTTATGATGATTTGCGTAATATTTATTGTGGAATGTAATCTAATCAGTAATTTAGTATCATGGACTGAAGTTGCTGTAAAAATTTGCGCACTGGAAAAGAATATTCTGTATGTTATTCACTACTATTTAGAGTTTGACAGCAAGATACTTTCGCTAAATTTATTTTGGTGCATTTCACTCGTTCTATTAAACATGTTCATTACATATTATAGTATGATTGTAGTATAGGTATGTTTATAAGCTTTACTTCTGTACTATCCTTTTTTGGGTTCACGCTTTACTTTTATTACGCCTTTGTTTCTGAATTGTTTCCGTGTAGAATCGTTGAACAAACTACCTATCTTAAGTTTTGCAACGAAAATGTTAACTACTAATGCAATTACAAGTACTTATCCATTAAGTATTTAAACAACGTTTTAGGTACATATGCATAATAAATCTAACCTCTGGTTATACTAGATCACTAATAGTATAATGAAATTAAAATAACAGTCAAAGAACAACAAAAAAAACATTCCCATATTTCCCATGGAAATTGCCCGGGCGGCAAAAAATTCAGCATTATTATTATTATTGTATGGAAATGCTGAATTTTTTTTGTTTGTTAATTTCATTATTATATAGTGATCCTAGTCCTTGGCTAGATTTACGAGTATTACGCATATTTCTCTTACACGTTTATCGCAGACTGTCTATGAAACCATTTGCCTACCTCTCTTCTGATCTATAACGCAGTAGGTCCAACTAATTATATGTCTACTTCGCATTATGACTAGTCATATCGCGCCTTTGTTCATCTAAGCATTAGGTACACCGATTTAAAGGGTATTTCCTTTACTACTATAATTAAAAATCCTTTTACTGGCTAATTAAAATAATAACCCGTGCTATCTACTAAGCAACAACAAACTATTTTAGTAGTTTATAGCCATGTCTCATGACGTTTAAAGGGCTTTACAATCGACTGCCGCATTCTGACACAAGTTTATAAATAAATGGGTTTTGGCGATACACTTTTAAACTAAGATCATTAAAAATGTTAGTGCCCTGCGCATCAGAATGAAACTTGACAAAGAACCTTGACAACGGAATATCATCTTCTTTTTAAATAAAATTATCTTGCTCTTGGCTATTACCAATTTATTAATTAGGAATAACCCCTTGCTACTGAGTAAGGGCCTTGGCCCTTACTTGGCTTAGCTTGCCAAGGATCGTTTTTTTTTTTAAGATTAAAATGTATTAGCTTTAGAAGTTATTCAATATCAGGGACTGTGTATCAAATTGCGAAATCTTTTGTAATGTTGCCATGAAGACTCCAAAAATGGAGAACGCCATGGCGGTGTTACAAATAAAATATCCCTGTAAGTGGTAGCTTTTTTAAATTGTGAAGCTACCACAAGCCTGTGTGTGTCGCAGAAAATGAGTAGCAGAATTTCTGCTGCATTCGGTTTCATATGAAAGTTCTGTTTGTGCCACATTCTGGCAGTAAATGATGTGAATTTCTGCAACTCATTTTCTTCGAATCACAACTCAAAAAAATTCGCTCGTTAGCCTTGCTAAGGGTGTTTCTGAAAAAAAATCAGTCCTTAATATTGAACAACTTTAATAGCAAATACATTTTATTTATATTTTTTTCACTTATTTTAGAAATTCGATGTTAAATTCGTATGAGAGATCAAAAGTTTTATTCGACTTCGCTTTTCGACTTTTTCCCCATTGAGCTAAGAAGTTGTTATAAATTAAACTGGAAATTAAATGTCAAGGCTTAATTAAGTACCTCAAGTATTAACTTTCTGTAACGACCTGTACGATAATTTAGAAATATCTCTCTCAAACCTTTCATTAAAATTGTTTATTGGAGACATCCCATTTTAATAATTAGCTTTGTAGGTATTAAAATTTTAAAAGCCAACTCTACCAATATAAAGGCTAAGAACTCATCACTATTTCGTTTCCCTTTTTAGACCAAATTCAAATCAAAATATCTTTATTATACAATACAAACGTAATACTATATCTATAATATCTCTTAATAATAGTCACTTTGATTTGTTTTGCACAAATGTTGACGTCAAATCCTTACACCTAAGTTTAGTGATAGTAGTAGTAGACCAAAGAATTTATAATAATACAATATAGAATTAACTACGTGTAATAATCTCAAAAAAAACAACATTGAAAATTAAACTTAATGCCACGTACAAAAAGCTGAAATTTTCATAATGCTTATGTCTAAATACCAAACGTTCCCAAAAAATGTATCTAAAGTTATAGGCGTCGTTTTCCCGTAAACTGCCAGTACAATAAAGTAGAAAAGGAGACCTATAACTTTAGTTATCTTTTTTAGGAACGGCTTTGCCACTTCGTAAGCATTCTAGATTGTATACAATTTCTTTAGTAGTGGCATATTACTAGTTGTCAACATTAGTTTAAACCAAGTAAAGTTAATTCGTGTTTTGTAATAAGACTGTAAGTTCGGACAATTTGAATTTTAGTTATGGGACAAGGATAATTCGAAAAACCATTGTGAACTCTATAACCTGTAATCGCTTGTTTAGTATGCATAAAACCACATTCTCGCAACAAATCCACTGGGAAAAACGGAAAATTATACATACCAGATGTAATAAAGCAAAATTTCCGATAAGGGTAGGTAAGGTCGACGTTGTCAAAGAGACTCTCTTAAAGGCTTTGCATTGTGTCGATTAAATTAATTCCGACTGGAAGGTCTGGCGCCTTTTGTTATCTGGGGTTTTTCTCAATCTGTTGTCACCGTTTGGATCTATCTAAATCTTATGAAGAAATTTTTGGGTGAAGCGGCTGTGGTGAATTTGATACTTAAAATACCTACTTTAGATGCGTTCTTTAAAACAATCATTGAAGGAAAGATAAAAGGAAAAACAAATGCAGAATGGGCAAGAATTTGATCCATCTCAATAGGCAACCCATCACTATTTCGATCCTCCTTTTCCATCCCACGCCCACAATTACGCTAAAATCTTGCGGCCCTGGACTATGTCTGCCCCGTTAGGGATAAAGACGTGATAGATAACTTTTTCCAACGAACATATATCTAAATAGGGGCAATTTGTATGGGAGGTAAAAAAAAATTTTTTATATTGCGATATACGTTCCTTGGGCAAAGTTGTTCAGCATCATGGTCTAAATTTAGCCTCAAAATCGTTTCAAAGTATTTTTAGTCAGACCCTGTATATATGTATGTACTTGTAGTGTAGTTTATAAAGGTACAATGCCGCTCTCATATTGTTCAGTAAGAAATTTATTTAATATCTTACCATCTTAAGCAAATCTAAGTACCGATTTTTTAAAAATAATTACGAGTATTTTACGTAAAGCTAGACCAGTACTAGCCTTAAACATGAAGAACTTTCGAATAAATGTTTAAAAAAAATTTTTGAAGCGTTATTACTCGTAATTAAATTAAACAAAAATTCTCAACTTTAACTATAAGCAATTAAAATAACAAAATATATTTTGATATTTATCTTAGTTTTTTGTATTTATCTACCCATGCATGTCCCATGTCTTAATTTTATTTAAAAAAAATATCATATGTAAAGAAAAATTAAAGGCCCAAACACGATTGGGTTTACTTACATACTTACGTTAATGTATGCAAAATTTAGACTCAACCACGACTGCTTCAAAATGCTGTTGCAAGATTTGACCCGAATAAACGTACATACATACCTACATACGTTGCAAGTTAAATAAAAGTTTTTAAAAAGAGTCATCGATGTTAATAAATCTATTACTTACCTCCACTCCATTTCACGAGTCACAACGGAAGTAGGTAAATCAAGTTATAACTCTTTTGTTTCAGTTTACACGCCAACTCAAGGATCACGCGATTTTTTAAATAAAATTATAATAAGCAGCACCAAAGCGCGAATAAAAGTATCACGTGATGTTGTGTACTTTCATTTTCTCACGCTTATCACGGCAAACCTGTGGCAAAAATTTTAAAACTCCGTGGTATTGAATTTGGTCCGAGATCTGGCACGAATTTTTGGGTAGGTATTTGAGGCAAGTTGAAAACTTGTCATATACCTCTCCTATTATACCCCAACACGGAACTGCAGACCTGGAACATTGTACGGAGGTATAAAACATTCATGTACCTATGAGTACGACTCAAACTTGACCAGTTTTTTATTTATCTGTTGTGTAAGTACAAAACATTTTTGAATTAGCATTAAAACTACATAAGGTAGTTAAAACTGGATTAGAAATGCAGTTATCAAGTATTTAATCATAAAAACTACTAAACTGTTATAAAAAAACAACTACAACTGATCTCTAAACTTAACAATTCATATATGACAATAATACAAGCATTTAAGAATAAAGTGCACTAAAATAATACTTAGGTACTTACTGAGAACAAAAACACACCCTATAAAACTGCCCGTAACGACAAACACTGCCACCTTAACATTCACGGTCGTAAAACTCGTAAATTAAACTCGACATCAACAGTTCAAATTTCACTTACTACGAGTGTAACCTGCCTCTCTGGGACTAAGTACTTCAAACATTGAGGTCAACACTAAAAAATATTCTACCTTCCAACTATCCTACAATGTCGCCCGTATTTATAATTCACGCTGAAAATACATTTTTCGACGAGAATTCTAAGCTTTGCTTTTCATCAGGGCGCTTCAGCACAGTTTTTTGCGGACATTGATAGAAAAATCTGTAGATTTGTAGAGTTCGAATGTTTCGCTCACGGCAAATTCGTTCATTTATTTTGTGAATGAACTTTTCGTTAGGAGCGTGTTTTTTTAATAATTAAAATTAAAAAACAAACAAACATTATACTGACACACTATCACATTTTTATTCCTAATGGGGCAGACAGGGCATGTTGAATCTTGCGGCTCTAAGCAGACAGAACCCCGGGCCGCAAGACCCAAAGGCCACTTTAAGTGGGGTGATAGGAAAAAATGGAATAAACCGGCGAAGTGCGAGTTAAACTCGCGTGGAGATGGTTCCGTACAATTGATTGAATTCTTATAGGTTTTCCTGTAATCTACAAGCAATGAACTAAATTTCGTATTTTTTTTAAAACTTTAGGCTCAGTAGTTTCGGAAATCAGGGGGGGATGGTCAATTTTCGTCTTCTTTCATGAATAAAATCAAAACTATTAATTTTACAATAATAACAAAAAAATATTTGAGATCCTCATAACGAGCCCTTTCATTTGATATATGACACAGTTAAGTCGGCAAAACTTTTTTTATTTTCCTAATTTGTCCCACAAAAATGACCCTTATTTTAGAAAAATATTTATTTACTTTGCAAATATGTGTTTGGGTCATAGGATTACAACATTTTACCAAATTCCACCTGATTCGGTCCAGTAGATTCGGAGCAAATTGGTTGTGACAGACGGATGGACAGACAGACGCACGAGTGATCCTATAAGGGTTCCGTTTTTTCATTTTTTGTACGGAACCCTAAAAATAAATCAAAAATAGAGATAGGAAGAGAAGCAGCTAGTACATTCTAAAAAATGAATCAAAAATAGAGATAGGAAGATAAGCATGTATGCAATGTACCAGCACATTCTAAGTTTTTTTTATTATCTACCAGACCAGCATGGAAGATTAGAAAAAAACAGCTATTCATGTTAACCAAATCACGTGATTGCCACATTTCTTATTGCATTTTTGCCAAGATTTTTGCATTGAATTTACAAATAACAAAGTCCAGAAAAAAATTAATACAACTCTTGTCGGTACGAGGGCTATCTTAAAGTAATAAAACATCATTGATTTTTAATTTTTTTTGTGGATGATGACAATTTGTTCCTGTAATGAGGCACAGAGGAGCATTCTGTCGAAAAGCTTCGTTAAAACATATTTAATTGCGCTAAGCTCTTTGTGGGCTGAAAGGTCACATTTTTATATTTTTTGTGTGACCCTTTTCATTATGAAAGTGTTTTCTCTACGCCAGCTGATAAAAAGTAGGGGAATATCGGCAATAAGCGGATATTAAAGGTGACTTTCAAATAAATAACAAACAAAAAAACTATTCTATTTCTACAATAGACACTTTTACAAGTAGCTTAGCAACCTACGTACGTAGTTGTAAAAATCCTCAAGTTATTTTTATCTTCCTATTTACAGTCTGTTGCGAGATGGCATTCCTTGAAACGTATTTTTAAGGGCTCCTACATAGGTAATTACCAGGTAAGAAAGTTTATTTACGTAAAAAACTGTGGCAGAAGGTATTTTTATTTATTTAACTTTATTACAAAAAAATGTAACAGGCGGACTTAAGGCCTAGGGCCTTTTCTACCAGTCAACCTACAGGTGGTGCTGATAAAAGCAAATTTTGGACGATTAGTACATTCAAATTAGCTATTTGACCATTATTAAACATTTACCTGAGACATATATTTATATATATACTTTCATATACATTCATAGACCTACATATAAAAATACACAAATAAAATAATATATACAAATAAAAGCTATATATGTACAATGATTATATTTTTTTTATTACGTCATTAAATGCGAGTGAGTGAGAGATTTACCTTTTATAAGTTACGTCATAAACTATGGTGACATAAAATACAATCTTTTATTACTTTATTATGTTGTTTTATAACTTCATATATTGGAAAATTGTTATTATTCATAACATAATCGGTTATTAAAGGCACACATAAAATATCCAATGTCTATTCATCATCATCATCATCAGGCCTTTTTAGTCTCCACTGCAAGAGCACGATCCTCTCTGTACTTACTGCCAGAGCCATATATTAGCCAGAGCAGTCAAAGGATTTGACCTACACTCTCCACGCTGGCTAGACGGGTTGGAGATGAAAAGGCCTAAAAGCGGGAAGTGACTCAAACTAAATAGCTTGTAAAAATAGAGTCCATACTAATCAGGATGAGTAAAGAGTGTTCAATTTCATTCCACAATAAGTTCCTTTGTGTCATAGATTTTACGAAAAAGCTATCTACTTATAGAATAAGACATAGTCTTAAATATTGCAATACTATTTTCTTGGTAGGCAGTCTAGTCGATGAAATTTATTGTCAACATTGACTGTTAAGATTCTAGGAATGGCCTACCTGCCAATATAGATACTTAATACCCAGATCGAAGATTCCAATAATACCTAATTATGAGTTGAGATCAAATATCAAGTATTCTAGGTGAGACAGGCGATACCAAGAAGCCATTATTAAGCTCTGCTTTGTACTTTTTTTTCTCACATACAAATACGACTTCAGTATCAGTATAATACTAACCCTCTCACAATTCACCACATACTTAATTTTATGTTTTAATATTACAATACTATACATGATGAGCTCAGAGTACCTATTTCACACTTTATGGAATAAGTAATATGGTAATACAGAAACTGGTTGGATACAGAAGTAGGAACCAGAAGTATGGTTTACATATAAATAAAGATTTATTATTATTATTTATATCTCCTTTAGGAATCACGGGTGTTTTCTCCTCGTTTTTTCGGGGGCTTGCGTACAGATCCAACACGTAGAGGCCCTTTGGAGAAGTTGATGCTATATGGCGCTCCCGCCAAGACCCATTCTTGGATATACCAGTGAAAGGTGTAACCTTGAATAGGTTTATTATTAAAATTTATTATTAATGGTAAGGCTGTTAAGAAGAATATATGCAGATAGTTATTAGGAACCTGCTACGTAGGCAATAGACACGATAAATAAATAAACGGGCAAGTGCGAGTCGGACTCGTACATGAAGGGTTCCGTACCACCGTACAATGGTTTAAAACGCTGAAGAAACACGTTTCTTGTATGACGAACCCCTTTAATTATTAACTTTATCTTATTTTTAGTATTTGTTGTGATAGTGGTCAAAGTAATACATAATCGGTGAAAGTTTCAGGTGTCTAGCTCAAGAGATCGAGTTAAAAACGTTGAAAAAAACACGTTTTTTGTATGACCACCCCCTTTAATTTTCAACTTTTTTTATTTTGAGTATTTGATGTTATAGCGGCCACAGTAATACATAATCGGTGAAAATTTCAGGTGTCTAGCTATTACAGTTTAAGAGATATAGCCCTGTGACAGACTGACAGACAGCGGAGTCTCAGTACTCGTAATAGGGTCCCGTTTGCACCCGTCGGGTACGGAACCAAAAAAAATATTTTTTTGTATTTGAAAAATGCGTTACATTATATGTCTTATATTACACACTTGTAACAAATCCGTTTCGTGACAACAAAGCTACGATATTTCCGTGATATGATTACCCGACATCATTCACATGTCAGGGAAAACAAAAACGAAAAGATAAAGATATTATATTCTTTTCTTTTCATATGAAAACGCGCAATATATCTAGCAAAATCGTAAAATGATACGAAGTCTATCAATCCTTTTTATGTGAGTATGACTGAGTATGATTGGTACTTTACCAATTAGCTTATGTAAAGAAAGTACTTTGTGAGAAGGCTTATTATAGGACCGATGACTATCTTAAAGACAAAAAGGTCTGGCTTGAGCTTGGCGCGGGTCCCTCTTAAAGATTTGTATACTTAGACATGTCATAATTTAGGTACATTGGTAAATACTAAATTTACAAATTGACATTATTTTAAATTTCGTAATTCTTATAATTCAATTTAATTATGACATAATAAACAATGTAATCTCTGTCCATCTATATAACTAATTTTAAGTTTTTAGTTTGTTAGTTGACGTTTTTGGAGAAAACGTGCAGTGCAGTTTGTTGCCGCTTCTTCTGCACTTGCGCCTAGGAAGCGGCGTAAACTTAGCTTTAAGTAACGATTTGACGTCAACATTTGTGCAAAACAAAACAAAGTGACTATTATTAAGAGATATTATAAATATCCTATGATAATAAAGATATTTTGAATTGAATTGAATTGAATTGACCCAATTACGGCAGAGTCCAAGGGAAGGTAATGATTCTAGAATTTTGCATTTACGTATGATCCACTGTTTGTTTGTTTTTCGTGTATGTCAGAGTTAACACTGTATAATCTTAACTGATAATTTTATGAATCTTGTAACCATTATAGAATAAGTACGCTAATGGTTAACACGCCCCATTTCGAAGGTTTTGGGTTCGATCACCAGCCAGGGCAAGTGGGAAAATTACCTTTTTTCAAATTATCCTTAGTTTTTTTTGTTTATCTATGTAAATCATAATATCTATTTATTTATATGTATGTTGATATAAGCGGCAGGCCTAATATCAAAAATTCGTGGGAAAGCTTAACGTTCTCACTTTATACTGAAAACAGTAGTTCATAAATAGGTTAGGAGCTCCAAATTCCAACCATACTATAACCTTAGTGTTCTTACTTACACTTCTGGCTCAGCGACTAAAGGGAGTCTTGGCCAGCCACTCTCGGTCTTGTGCTAGCTCTCGCCAGTTGTCGCCAACTTGCAGCTTGCGCAGGACCGCCATCACCACGCTCCAGCGATACCTGGGATGGCCCACCAGCCTGCGACCGATCGGTCGGCCCCGGGGAGTTACTCCTTAAAATAATACGATAGTCGTCCGATAGTGACATCCTATTTCTATGTCAAACCAAATTACACTTTATGTATTAACGTTCAATGTAGTTTGACACTGAAATGCGAATACGCAGTTACGTACGTCTTGCGTATCGCTTTGAGAGTTACCCTACTGGTATACTCTCTACACCCCCTGATTCTCCTCCATTCTTTCGACGTGTCCGAGCGTGCGAAGACGATGCGCTTTATCTTCGCCCATAACGTTAGACAACTTTAGTATAGGTACATAAAAGGTAAGCATACATTCAGCTCTTTACGAGTACAACCCTAAATACGAGTACCTACATAGTAAGTCTTTCATCATGGCTGCTTATCTTTCCACGCCATTAAACAAATGTAAGTCTTCAGTTTGGGGAAAAGGCTTATCGCGAAGAAATTAAATCTGCCAAGCTTATGTACTTATCCGATTAACGAGTTTGGCGCCGAAAGAAGATAATATTTGTACTATGGAAACAAAGGAAGGAAGAGACTTTCAGATTAATTCATAAGTAGTAATAGTAATGAGCGTAGCTTGAGCGAGCAAATATGGTACATTTTACATTATATGGTAGCTTACCGTATATGTAACATATAAGTACATATGTCGTTATGTACTATGACTTCCTCAATAATTTGAGTAACAAGGAAGTCATCGTAAAGCTTATTAACAATTTATTAAATTATTAAGTAATTCTTTGCATTTTTTTAGGGTATTTATGGATTCCCAGATGACGTTCAATCGATAGCTTAAGGTGAAGGTATAGGCAAATGGCCTTGAAGTGGCTTCCTCATTTGAAATAAATTGTTAACTCGTAAATATGTTGATAATTTCCATATTGCTCTTCGTCATGCACTAGATAGCCCATTAAATTATTTTATGAACCACCGATGAAAGTATTTACATTAGTCCGTCTAGCTTTAAAACTTGCCTCCGCCAAAAGTGGCCACGGCAAGTTTTAAAGCTAGACGGCTCACCAATAATAGTTTCAACGGTAGTTCATAAAATAATTTGAAGGGCTATCTAGTGCATGACGAAGAGCAATATAGAAATTATCACCATATTTAAGAGTTAACAATTTATTTCACACTTCAAGGCCATTTGCCTATATCTTCACCTTAATTTAGAGAATAATTGTTTTTTGATTTTTATTTACCCGATTGTACGTTTTACCGAAAACTACGCCATTCAGAAGCTCTTTTTACAAGCTTTTATTTAACTTGCAATGTATGTACGAGTATGTAACTGTTTGTTCGGGTGGAATCTTGCAACTCAATTTTTAAGCAGATACCTTCAACTGATTGAGCTGAAATTTTTCACGCATATGTATATCCCGTGACAATGCAATAGTATGATGATTTGGAGCTGATCTGATGATGAAGCTGGAAAGTGGCCAATAGGAACTCTGTAATGAAAGGACGCAACCCCATCGAGTTTGGGCTTATTTGTTTTGTGTTGACAAGACCTTTGGTCTCACAATAAAATCTTGTACAAAAAATTATTTTTTTTAACTTTTTATGTAATTGAGTTTCCCCGATGACGTTCATATATGTCCTATTCAGAGATGTGGGAGGGTTATTGTTCTTTGGTCCTAATGGCGTCATAGGAAGTCATACTGACATTTGTAAATGTTAAAAACAGTAGGTCTAGGTACTCATATTCTCATTGTTAAAATTAAGAAGCAATATTAATCAAATATCATTAATTTAATGTATTAAAATAGATATAATGTTGAAAGGTTATAAAACAATCGATCAAGCCGCGTAAGTGACTAAGCGTCTACTGCAGTGGTTTGGTCGCAGACTCGAGGGCGGGCGGCGCGACGGTAAACTAATAGGGCTGCCAAACGAGTAGGTATTCCAATAGAATACTTCTCATACTTATAAAGCGCGTCCTGATTGCATGCTTAGCCATGCTGCTTGGAGGTGTGTTTTCCAGCTTTTTCTTTTTCAAAGATGGCGAAGACAGTTAATCAAGAAAGAAGGAAAGGCTATTAACTTAATATTTTGAGAAGATAGATTTTGGCAAAAAGTTGGTATACTCGTAAAACAATCGATTGCGCCGCGTCAGTGACTGGACGTCCACTGCAATGGTTCGGTCGAATCAAGAGCAGTCGGTGCGACAGCGGGCTCTAAGCACAGAAGACAGTAAGAGTATGCAGAACGGAAACTCTTAAGGTACGCACCATATGCGTCCCGGTTCCCCGTCCCCGCACCTCTCCCCCGCTCTCGCCGTGCAGTGTGTAATCGCCCTGAGACATCAGGGCGAGAGCGGGCGATTACACACTGCACGGCACACACGACCGCACAAAAACGGGGGAGATTCCGTTCTGTATACTCTTACTGTCTTCTGTGCTCTAGTGTTGTATCTAACAGGAATTTATAAAACGAAACTGTGGATAAAAATAATATTTTGTTTCGTGTAATTTATTAAATATATTTTATATGATATATTGAATAATATTAAGTCATACTGACTCATTTTAACTCAGTTTTATATAAGACTATGTTTAAACGTAGTCGTAAGTTTATTTTTTTATTATATATACTTATTTGACGACTTCGGTGGTGTAATGGTCAACTCGCTAGTCCGCAAATCCGGAGGTTCTGGGTTCGATCTCCAGCCAGGGCAAGTTGGAAAATGGCCTTTTTCAAATTGACCTGGGTCTTATATTTATACAATACTCGTACAAGTTTAATTTTACTTTGGGGCTAGCGCAATCAGTGTGATTTGAACATATCTATTTATTCTATTTAGTTATTTATTATATTATTTTAAATTGTTAATTATATATTAAATTGTCATCTTTTGTAACTTGTTTCCACAAATAAAGAAGTTTGAAGTTTGAAGTTTATTATTTATATTAAATGACTTGATACTGTGTCATTTTGTGAGCCATTTAACCACATGCACAGAAAATATTATTGCCCGTATTACCCTTTACTACTCTAAAAATAATGCGACATAACTTTCACGAAACGTTTTTACCGCCTAACAAAATTGCTGTTTAATAAATAATAACAATTTAATTTACTAACAACAACCGGTAACTGTTATATAATTACAGGGATTAAGCCTCGACAGTCCCAACCCTAGCATAGCAACTCGCTTCTCACGCAAATACTACACATGTAGCAGTAGAATGACGTAGAAACTGGAATTTACATAGCGTATTATGCATACAGGGAGCTACAGAAGGGTCAAGCACTCCTTGATGGTTTAGTCCATGATTTTAAACAACTTCCCACACGAATCTTTCATACTGGTCTGGGGGAATAAAACTTAGAATGTACAGCTTCTTTTCTTCCCGCGCAGATCGTAAAAGCCGTTTGAGGGAATGGACGAAAATGCGAATCATGTTAATAGGCGAAAAGAGGCACATACTCGAGATAATCGGATATAAGCGAGGCAATATGTTGGGACACTTGATACGGCATGTTTGTTTTTTTTTTTTATACAACTCACACTGATTAAGCTAGCCCCAAAGTAAGTTTTAAACTTGTGTTATGGGATACTAACTTACCGATACTATATTTTATGATAAATACATATATAGATAAACACCCACGACCCAGAACAATTTGAAAAAGGCCATTTTCCAACTTGCCTTGGCTGGTTTTACGCGAATTATAATAGAAGGCAAAATAGAAGGAAGGAGTGGAAGAGGAAAACCAAGGCACATCTATATGAAGCAAGCAAAGGGAAAGGTGATACGAGTAGCAGTGTCGTATCAAGATGTCAAGAGGTTGGCGGAAGATAGAAAAGAATGGAAGAAACTCCATCGACAAGAGCATTGATGATGATGATGTTAATAGGTGATGCGGCTAGCAACCCATTACTATTTTGATTCCTTTTCCACCTTTTCATCCACCACCACGCTAAAAGTGGCCTTTGGATCTTGCGGTTCTGGGCTGTCTGCTTGGAGGCGCAAGACCCAAAATGCTCTGTCTGCCCCATTAGGGATAAAGACGTGATAGATTATTTGTAGTAAAATATTTATACATATAAAAAAATTTTCGTCTTCCCATGCAAAATCCATTTGGCTGAGGCTGAGTGATATGTATTGTATTGTGTCCCAGATTTTGACTACACAGCAGCCGTAAAATGCCATCGTAAACAAGTAATTATAAATAAAAAAACCGGCCAAGTGCGCGAGTTAAACTCGCGTGGAGAGGGTTCCGTACAATTGATTGAATTCTTATAGGTTTTCCTGTAATCTACAAGCAATGAACTATACTTCGTATTTTTTTTTTATTTTAGGCTCAGTAGTTTCGGATATCAGGGGGGGGGATGGTCAATATTCGTCTTCTTTCATGAATAAAATCAAAACTATTCATTTTACAATAATAACAAAAATATATTTGAGATCCTCATATCGAGCCCTTTCATTTGATATATGACACAGTAAGGTTTGCAAAACTTTTTTTTTTGTGTCCTAATTTGTCCCCCGAAAATGACCCTCATTAAAAAAATATATTTATTTACTTTGCATATATGTGTCTGGGTCATAGAATTACAACATTCTACCACATTTCACCTGATTCGGTCCAGTAGATTCGGAGCAAATTGGCTGTGACAGACGGACGGACAGACAGACGCACGAGTGATCCTATAAGGGTTCCGTTTTTTCATTTTTTGTACGGAACCCTAAAAAACATAATTTAAAAATATGACTCATATATTTTTGTAAGCTCCTCTTTATTTTCTTCATTTTTGATACCCTACTTGAAATTTTTGGATAAAAATAATAATTGAAAAGACTTATTTCAATTTAACGGCAAATATCCGCCATTTCGTTTTATTTAACACCTATATAATTGGGTTTTTATGACAAATCTAAGGATACAATAACTGTCGTAATCCATCCAGCCGTTTAAAAGATAGTAATAAAGAAATACAAGATACGCGGGAAAATCAACCCTTCCTTGGCAGTCGCGTAAAAAATGATGACGAAGTTGTGTTGTGTGTCAATTAGCCGATCGCTCCTTTGTTTGGGAAGTTAATTTAATGGATAAAGTTAATTTTTTCCCGACTTCAGCGAAGTCGAAAGGGGAGTAATTATTTTCGCCGATTAGACGTATGAATGTAGTTCATCTGACTCGTATCTACAATGTTATCCATGACAACTTGACAAATGTGGTATTCTTGGAATCGCCTTGACTGTCCGTAGGTTATAAGCTGTATGACGTCACACTAAATTAACTATGGCGGTTAATCTACAACGTTGCAAAACCTCTCAGATGGTACACAAAAAAAATTTGGATTTTCATACAAATTGACTCGATCAGCTGATCAGTTGAAATTTCAATTTTTTTTTTTGGATTTTGTGAACAAAAGTTGTTCAGTTCCAATTGCTGAGGTGCCATCTAAGAGTTTTTACGTTTTGTATTTATAAGTTGTTACTCAAAATTAAAAAAAAATGTTTATGTATAGTTATTACTTAATTAGGGCTTTGCAGACACTTTTAAACATCAAGAGTGCTTGCATAACCTAGATAATCGCACTTTTTATAAAGAATTTCTCATTTTCGCAGGTCTTAGTTTTTTTTAAACTTATATCTCGCCATTTTTTTCGCGATAGATGACGTAAGCGTCATGGACTTCGCTATAAATATTTTTGCACTGTATAAAGTCACAGAGGATTTAAGATTGGGCATGGAGAATACGTTGGTCACCATCCTAGTTCTCATTGACTTTTCTAATGTTTTTAATATGGTTGATCACGATATTCTCCTTGCCATACTTAGTCACCTGCAGTTCTCATCCTCAGTGGTGGATTGGTTTTCAGATTATCTACGTGATCGTCAGCAATCAGTTCGAATGGACCGTGACCTGTTGGACTTGATGACACTTTCTTTAGATGTACCGCAGGGTGGTATTTTGTCGCCCTTGCTTTTTTTATATCTTTATAAATCTTCTTTCTTCTGCGATTGGCTGCTCTTACCATTTTTACGCTGACGACCTTCAAATTTATGCTCAGTCGCCAGTAGACGATATCAATACGTGTGTTGCCACAATTAATTCCGCCTTATCGACTATTATGACCTGGTCTGATGAGTTTGGTGTTAGAGTTAACCCCTCCAAATGTCAGGCAATGATCGTAGGTAGTTCGAGACAGATTGCACAGATTGATACTAGTCATATCCAACCCGTCATTTTCAATAATAATATTATACCTTTTTGCAACTCTGTCAAGAACCTAGGATTAAACATCGATTTCAAGCTTGGCTGGACCACTCATATAGCCGGAATTAGTCGTACAATCACTGTTAGTCTTCAGCAATTGAACCGTCTAAGGAATTTTCTGCCTTTTTAAACAAAGGTCTTACTCGTACAGGCTTGTAATTTTTGTAATCTTTAACTATGCTGATGTGTGTTATTCTGACCTCAATGTAGACCTTCTCAATAAACTTGATCGGCTCCTTAATAACTGCATTCGCTTTATCTTCTGTCTTCGAAAATATGATCATGTGTCTTCTTATCGTTTGGAGCTTAATTGGCTTCCTATCCGCCAACGCAGGGAACTTCGGTTACTGTGTTCTCTCTTTTCGATTCTTACGAATCCTGATTCAGACACTCATGATCGACAACTTTGTTCTAATGAGACTCGTCAGCTCTTTATCCCCCCTTTTCGGACTAATTTCATGTCAAACTCATTTTCTCTTCAAGCTTCACGACTCTGGAATGCTTTACCCGTTGATATAAGAGAAATTTCTACCAAATTCTGTTTTAAGAGGAAAGTCCACGCCCACTATTTCTAACTCCCTTTCTATATAAAGTCATCATCATTCAGTTCTTCTTTTCATTATCTATTTCTTTGTTATTATATTTATTAGTATATGTATTGTGTAAGTAGGTATTTACTCTGATATATTTATATATAATATATACATATATATAATAGTGTGTATGAAGTACTTAGTATTTTTGATGTAAGTATATAGGTATTTATAGCTTTTGCGCCGCACAATTTTCTCTGCTAATCCCTATGGTTGACTGGAAGAAACTGCTCTTAGCATTAAGTCCGCCATTTGTTAAAAGGATATTTTTACTTTGGACAATAAAGTTTGATAAATAAATAAATAAAATAGTTTCACGTACGTGAAAACGTTAATAACTTAGAACCAAAATTAAATTAGACAGCGTTATTTGAAGCAATTCCCTCGCAATATAGCCAGCTGCTAAACCATGTGAATTATGCGGATTATCCGCCGCGCACGTCCTGTTTCTTCATTATCATGAAAACGTGGAACGTATGCCTAGAGACATGCTGCGAAGAATCTTTGCTTTAATAAATATAACAAATGAAAAAAAATCTAAGAAAAGTTTTTCAGTGTTCAAAAGTGGTCGTTCGGAGACATAGTTTGTATAGAAAATGTAGGAAAAACGAGCTTATTTTTACCCGAATGCGGCAAAGCCAAAAAGGAGGGTATGTGTTTGACCTGTATGTTTGTGCCTATAATTTTATGTTGCCTAGTAACTACTAAACGGCTAAACCGCGATTTTAATAAATTATACATGGTTAGATTTGTCTTAACCAGTAGAGTAACATAGGATTTATTAAAATTATTGGAAATCAAAATGGCGGATTTTAGGTCCAAATTGCGCGGCATTATTTTTTTTTTTCTTTTCAAAACCTATCGAAAGAGATATCAAATTAAAGGATTTTATTCAAGGATTACAAAAATATATGAAATTTATATGTTTAATTTGGAATGAAAAATGCTAAAAAACAACATATAACATCGCTTCACCAAGCGCATTCCCAGTTGCGTCTTACCTAGGCCACAGAAGACAGTAAGTGCCTAGGCATATTACTTGTTATCTATTATTGAATAGCAACTATTTTTATAAATACTATTAAATTATCGCGTTGCATCCGCTAATCCGGAGGTTCTGGGTTCGATCCCCAGCCAGGGCAAGTTAGAAAATGGCCTTTTTCAAACTGTTCTGGGTCTTGGGTGTTTATCTATATATGTATTTATCATAAAACTAGCTTTTCGGGCGTTGCGCGGGCTGCAAGCAGCCCGCGGTTTTTCGTGCAGCTGTTGAAGTTGGTTGGAATTTTATTTCCAGTTGAGAGAATAGGTAAAGTGCTAAAGTCAGTATAAAAAAAAAAAACGTATATGGGCCGCCATCTTGGAATTAAATATTGTTTGCAGTTTTTAGTTCCGCGGGGTTACCCCAGCATACAAAATTTCAGACCCCTTCGATGTTCCAGGAGGACGTACTGAACGAATCAAGTTAAAATTCTAAAATCCATACACACAGACGCCATCTTGGATTCCAAAAAAAATGTCAGATTTGGTTTTCGCGATCCAAAAAACCCTTGCATTCTGAATTTCAGTAAAATCGGAAGCAGTCGAATATTGGCGGCCATCTTGGAAAATTAAAAAAAAAAACACGCTCAGCGCTTGGTGGGAGTAGCTCGGCCTGCGGCCTCGCCACGCAGCTCAGCCTACGGCCTCGCGGGGGAGCTCAGCCTTCGACCTTCGGCCTCAGGCTTCGCTTAGTGACTGGGGGGAGGAGTTCTAGGGAGGGGGGAGGTCAGGAGGGGCTCGGGCTTCGCCCTCGCCACGCAGGTCGCCCTTCGGCCTCGCGGGAAGGCAACAGATGAACATACAAACATACATAGCGACAAAACACATAACCCTCCCTTTGGCTTTACCGTAGTCGAGGAAAAAAACATTAAAAAGCTTCCAAAAACATTATTATCGGTATGAAACTGCTTCGTAATGAGCCTTTCAAACAAATTATTCCTTATCATTTCCATAACATCGATTAAATGCATGCAAGGCCATACACACATGCACAAAACACCGCAGGAACAGGACAGCATGCGGATGTGACGTCACCACTGCCCTTGAACCCACTGGATATTCTCACCCCGCGTGTGAAGCTAGGGGCTCGAATGCACCGCTTTGCAGCTTTTCACAAGGTTAGTAAAAGCGCGCAGCGGTCAGTTAGATACAATATACTTATATAGGTGCATACTTACTGTAACATTTTTTTATATGTCAATATAATTATATGTTTAGCCTCTTGACAGTTTTATAAGAAAACTTAATTTTCTCTTTTATATAATTAAACTCATCGTTATTTCAGATGAATTTTACTAACATAATAAAACATGGGTTTGTATCTTACAACTTTTTGGTAAAAATTTAAGTGACTAAAAGTTTTTCTACCTGACCTCTAATGTAATTATGGAAATTATTTTATAATTTTTACACATTGATGAACACGGTCGGCCGACGACTTGAGAGGCGCGCGGTGCTCTTAGTTTTCACGTTTAGTTAAATCCCGGTTTATATTTGTTTATTGTTGTAACTGATCATATCTAAAGTATTCTTCTCCTTAGTTATCAATGAGGCGTTTTCCAGTGAAAAAATATAGAGATTAAAAACATTCTCAATAGATGGCGTTAAACGGTCTCCAAAGATTGAAATTGTTCTGTCAATTCCAAAAACAAACACACCATGAAAATTTTAAATGAATTTGACATTGACAGACCGATTTAAGTTATTGCTGCGCCATCTATCCTAACTTACTGTACTAATATATTTTTTTAAAGAAAACGCCTCACCGTCTGACGAAAAAATAGTCATATGACAATATGACTATTTTTTCGTCAGACGATTAGGACCAAAGAACAATAACCATAGAGCAGTCAAGCCAAAAGAAATAGCGACGACAGCTGTATGGGAGTAAACTTTACGTTATTTAAAATAAATTATTTTATATAGTAACGAGGAATGTTATTCCTAGCAGCAAAAGAAAAATATTTAGGGGTTTTTTAAATTTTCATCTCTTCCTTATTCTGAAGGAATCATGACCAAAAATAAACAAAAGATATTACGACTATTAATTCCAAGACAAAGTAATTTTCGCGGCAATAGTCTCTCAAAACGGAAAAGGAAAGATAGAGGCTAATTTGCAATTTCATATGCAACCGAGAATCGGAGTGGTTTCCCGATCTTCTAAGATTCTTCCCCTAGGGGTTGTATTTTTAGAAATTCTTTCGCAACTTCATATACATAACAAAGAGATTCAAATGATTTTATAAGTTATACTCGAATAAAGCACTTTTTGTACCTACATAAAGTTTGTTTAAATATTAGGTTTAGTAAATAGTTTTATTATATAAATATTTTGGTAGATTCCCAAAGAGGGTTGACGTCAGGCAGGCCGGGCCGGTCGTATAACTATAGCTAAATTAGCCTGATTTAAACTGTTCCGGCTATTTCTACTCTATTTTGTTATGGTCTTTAGCATCCTTGGGTGTCAAAAAAAGCGAGAAAGCGCGCCCCGGGCTCCGAAGCAGCTTAGCTGAGGTTGGAACCGGGAACGCGCTAAGATGAGGAAGAGAAGAAGAAATGTTTTAGGTAGATAGTTATTTTAGATAGTTAGTAGGTGAATAGTTTTTCAGTGAATATTTTATGATTATGAGTTTATCAACGTTATGTATTTATCAACGTTATGAGTTTATCAACGTTATGAGTTTATCAACGTTATTTGAGGCTCCACTGCGCATTCTCAGCCTCTAATTGCGCCTGTTTTGTGTCGACAATAAATTATGCTGATCATTTCCGAGACAAAGTGATTTTTTGCGGCCAGACATATCCCTTAAACAGCCTATATATCTGGGAGTAATGACAATGACTAATTCCAAATTTTATCATCCCTCATCGCTCCTCACAGAGATGGTTTTTGCGGATTCGTTGCCACTTCGTAAGCTTCTAGATTGTTTCGTCTGTCTGAGTCCTATTACGTGTGCGCAGTCCAGGCGATATGGAACGTAGAGTACGTTTTTTTACTTATAAAAAAAATAATAACTTTTTCACTACAGACCCCAAGTGAATATGAAATAAGAATATCTAAATCAGTCCTTGTAAAAACTAGCTCGTTGTTGGAAACGAGCTCGGGTCAGTGCACTAATCAGCTTCAAGAAGGTTCACGCTTCAGTTGGGTACAATAGTGGCTACTATGGGTACTAACAAAATGAACTGGAGACGTAACCCTTGTTATATTATGTAAGTACTCGGATATTACCTACAAGCGGGCCTGTGTCACTCCCCGTTTAGGTATCTAAAAATTCTAAAATGTACCTACATTATTACTATGCGCGCAGGCGGCCCCTCCGGATGGTAAATTCAGTTATACGAATCGTTTGTCCAGAGTAATAAGAATGAAATTGGCTTGCTATGGATGTCTAGGTATCTTTACGAAAAGGTGCTGAGTTCTGACGTGAGCTAAATTAAACCATATCGCTAGCCACATTAAGTAGATATTTCTTTGAATTTCTTTGCTGAGTGAGAATTCTGTACGTTAGTATTATTTATTCTGTGCTACAAGATTGATGAGAGAATTGTAAAAAGAGATTATAGCCGAATGCGAATGTTACTGGCATGTAAGAGAAAAAGTAATGAGCAGTTTAAATTCTGAATGAGTTAATTTTTTTTTTGTGCAATTATTACGTGATTATAACCGAATTAGAAATTAGATAGAGTATGATTATAGACGATACATATTATATAACATTCTTTTTAACGATTTTATGTGTTTTTCTAGCGTTTTTCTTAGCTAAATTCCCACATTTATATTAATGGTTAGATACAGGTACAAGTTGAAGGAAATATCTCGTCGTCTTGGGGAACACACTTCAGTGCTCCCAGAAAAAGATAATATAAATACGAGTTATACGAAGGACCAATCATAAAGCGTTACCGCCACAAAATAACAAAGTACCAACGTATTTTCTCTAAAAACCACTTGACGACACCATCATTTACTTGTCACACGATTTTTCTTTGAAGCGATTTGCTGACGCCGATAGATATTATAGTTTAGGTTCTTATATATCGATATCCTATTTTTGTCTCGTCATAAACTTAAAGGGACGTCTATACTTCGCCGAAATTGAAGAACACTCGATGAGAAAATATTACATTGATGTTCTAAAATTAGGTGACAAAATTGTTATGGGTTCGAAGTTTTTGGTAAGAAGTCAAGGGGTTTCAGTTAGGGTTTTCTCTAAATAAATACATAACATAGTGTATGTTCATGTATCACGTCTTTATCCCTAATGCGGAAGACATAGCATTTTGGGTCTTTTGGCTCTATAGACAGAAACCGCAAAACAAAAGGCCAGTTTTAGTGTGATTTGTCATTATTTATTTATTTAGTAAATTTTTTTAGGTATACAGAAACGAAAAACTAAAGATAAAGGACTCTTATGCCTTATAAAAAAAAAACCATTTTGGGGATTCCTTTTGGTCTTTTAGTGAAAGACTTCACAGAATTTAAAAAATGTTAGCGACAATGCAACAAAAGAATTATAATAATGATGTAAAAAAATCATTTGATCAAGTGGGCAAATCTTTGTTCTACCGGAAATCTAACCGGAGAAATTGCGGAAGCCTTACAACTTAGATTTCGGGCTATTGTTATAGTACAAACGATCATGCCACGATACGTTTCCTTATGTACCGGCTGATGTCGTGCAACATGCAAGTTCCGTTTCGGCACCTAGACTTTTATGAGGCAGTGGTGTGTTTGGTGTTACTATGGGCTTAAAGGGGCCAAGTTTGCTTGTTAAACTTTTTATATCACACTTACTCATTGGAATCAACTGGAAATCTTCCATGCTAGTCTGGAAGAAAAGATTAAACCAGGCCTATGTTATTCCCCGTTTAGTTATCGAAAATATACCTACATTATTACTATGCGCACAGCGGCCCCTCAAAGTGGTAAATTCAGTTATACGAAGCGTTTGTCCAGAGTAAGGCCGTGTTCACACGAGCGCGATTTTTTTCGGCGCGACACAGCGCGCACTTCGCGTTAGCATCGCTCCCTCTTTAGAAACATTGGAATTAAATGCTTATCTATTGTAATATAAAGTTTAAAATTAATTCCAATGTTTCTAAAGATGGGAGCGATGCTTACGCGACGTGCGCGCTGTGTCGACCTAAATAAATCACGCTTGTGTTAACACGGCCTTATAAGAATGAAATTGGCCTGCAAATGGATGTCTAGGTATCTAAGCAAAAAGATGCTGAGTTCTGACGTGAGCTAAATTAAACCATATCGCTAACCACATTGAGTAGATATTTCTTTGAATTTCTTTGCTGAGTGAGACTTCTGTACGTGAGTACTGGTACTTATTCTGTAATTAAACCTAGAATGTACCTGATATGGATGACAGCATGTCTGGAAAATAATTTCATAGAAATAAATAGATTAATAGGTAAATACAAATCACACTGATTGAGCTAACCCCAAAGTAAGTTTAAACTTGTACTTATTATGGGATAATAACTTAACAATAGGAATAATATATTTAGATAAACACCCAAGACCTAGGACTATTTGAAAAACTTGCCTTAGCTGGGGATCGAACCCAGAACCCCCGGATAAGCGGACGAGCGTATTGACCTACACCACCGAGGTCGTCATACACCTACACTTAATATCAGGCAGGTACTGATCTTCCTCTAATAAAAGGGTATATATTATACAGGATAAAGGCCAGCGTGTTTGAAATGCTCACGTATTCATGATTTGTCTATTTGCTGCCTACGCCTGACCCAATTAATTGGTATGGAACGATCGACAGGTTTCGTTGCTACGTGGGCGTTTGTCCCAATTGCCATTTTATAGATATATGACCTATTTGTGATTAAATTCGAAACGTTTGGAGAAGAGAACTCTGAGCCATAGCGATAACCTTTAATCTCCGGCTGCCAGTCACATTTCAGTAATTAGTTCAGACTCAAACTAATTCCACGATGCTCTTAGATTTCGTTTATAAAGGCCGTACCTGAATTTTCCGGGATCCAGTGCTGCCCCCATTTAAAATGAATCATTTCAAAGAAAACGGAGACATCATTTAAAATTTTGCTTAACTCTTAACAACTGCTACGATAAACTTACGATAAACGTTGTTTCCTTATATGTAGTAAGTTTCCTAGAGATGTATAAATTTCTTTGATAAAATATTCATATTTTTATAGGGTTTTTTAGGCATTCAAGATGCAGTACTAAAGTACTCAAATTAAATTAAATACTTGAAGTTCAAGTCCTGCTCACGTGGTATTTTTTCACCATTTCGTATTACATTATTTAAAATATTCATAGCCACACCACACTTTGCTAGGGTAAATGGATTCTGCATTATTTCCTTTTTTCCCTACATGAATATATTTTAACAAGTTTATATCTTATTCTGGTACATTAGTGAGCATCATTCTCATATATCATCCGACAGGTGGCAGGTTTTATAAATAATCGTATCGTGAGAATAAATTAATCACAATCAAATAACTTTTAGATTTTTTAAGCACTGAGGGCTTAAAAAATCTAAAAGTTATTTGCCCTCAGTGCTTAAAAAATCTAAAAGTTATTTGATTGTGACAGTACTTTCTTCCACTGCGATCCGCGCAATATTGCATTTTTTTTTTGTTCTACAGAGTGATATTAAACCTTGTAGCTACATTCAAGGAAAGTACTCTAAAAATACATATTCTGTCATATGTATCTTGTTTCACAATAAAAACCAAACTTATCAGCCAAAAAATGCGTAACAAAAATCTCCCATTTGAATGTCACCTCGTGGCAGATGGCGACCGGTGAGCGGGAAGGACACCGGCCGCGCGTATATTAAAGTCAGTAGGTTAGCCATTTATTAGAAAGGGAGAAAAAAAACTGACTAAAAATACTGTTTCGGTACGCTAGGGGGTGTAAAATCAACCTGTATAATTTTTTTTTACCTCATAGAATTTGCGAAACTAATTATATTATATTACACTGCTCTCCTCGCCTACTTACACTTTATTTACACTTGTTACAGTAATTTGAGTTTTGAAATAAAGGCGTAGAGTCAATTTTATATTATTTTTAAGCTATCGTCTACGCACAGACCATGGATCAAGATAGACACAGCCTCTGTATGAATTTGCGAGTCAATCTGACGTCAAATTGACTTCATTTAGGATCATCACTTTTAACATTTTTAATTGAAACTACAAAATGTATCAGTTATTACAATATATATTACTCTATAAGTGTAGCTAATTTACAAAATGGGTGTGGGTTCATTCACTCACACGAAACCGATCGCGTAATAAAGTTCATAAAAAAACACCACTGTCCTGAGTCCTTCCAGAATCCTTGTTGGGTAGTGGGGGTTGGTCCGAGCTGGTCCAGTTAATGACTCCTTCGTTGTGGAAACGGTCAACCAGTACCGGTACGGTGGTCCCTGAAATGCATAATTCCAGACATTTTAGAAATGTCGACTTTCGTTGAGTGACTGCAACATTTCGTGTCACCAAGCGCAGCGCGGCGAAAGACTGAAGATGGAAGTGGCGTAATTTACTAGCATAGAATAGTAATCGATGATGGATGAGGCATACAAGCTTTTAAATTACAATGATAATAAAAGGTCTGATTTATTTGAAGTGATAGGTATGCAAGGTATCGACTAATGGCACGAATTATATGCACTATGTGGAATCGTATTTTATATTTATATATAAGCTTAATGAAGTATGAAAGAACTTAGAAACTAAAGATATAGAAATTTGATTGTCAACTGGTGAAGGTCATGCAAGGTCGTGGTCGTACACGCAGTCAAAAGAAATAAGCATAACTTAATAATTATGATTCACTTAGAAGTAAACATAATATTTATTTGAAATTTTAGATATGAATAAATTTGACATTACCTGTGCATAGTATCTTCTCCAGCTGGCATAATAAAATCTAATAGGTTATAATTATAATGCTATGCAACACTTACCCAAATTATGGGGATAACACATATAACACTTTTGTTTAAACAACTGAGTATTTATATATACCTACCATAGGCAGGTAATAAATATTTGTAGATATAATTTAGTTTTTTTTTTGTAAGTAGTAAATTGATAGTAGTGTAATTGACGTTCTCAAGGCGCAAGCACTCTCTCAGACTACTTCTCCAACTACGTGTGGGGACAATATTGCGGTTCCTGTTTCTCCTGCGGTGTCAGTTACATGTGATCGTAATATTTACACTGAAATTAATAAACTTAAATATAATGGACACAGTTGCGTGCATTCCTTCATACAAAGAGTAAACGAATTTGTTCAGTCAAGGGGTATTTCTTTTGATAAGGTAATGTCACTTGCGTACGAAATTTTCGTAGACGACGCTTTACACTGGTATCGCTACAATAAAGATAAAATGAAGTCGTGGAATGAGCTATGTTGCTTGCTTAAAGAAGATTTCGGTAACAAAGACTACGACTACCGCTTTGCTGCTGAAATTCGTTCTCGCACTCAAGGAGATCGAGAAAACATAATTATTTATCTATCTATAATGCAAGGTATGTTCTCTCGCTTAAGTAAACCTATTTCAGAAGATGAAAAATTGAAAATTATTATGCATAATATTCGTCCATGCTACGCAAATGCCTTAACATCTGCTACGGCTATTACATCTATCGATGAACTTAAGGAAGTCTGTCGAAATTACGAAAATATTCAGGCTAAGTTTGCACAATTTCAGGAACCACCGATATTAACTAACAACACTCTGGCCCCTGAATTTGCTTATAAATATAAAAGTTCTTATCCTACTAATAACAAAGCTAATGAGAAATATAATAATAATAACTACTACAATAGATACGATACTTACAAAACAAATACTACTACTAATTATGATAATAAAATTAATTCTGTCAATGTAGACCAGTCATTTGAAACAGAAGTGGCTGCTATTAACTCAGAATCATCCAGAGTGACATTGTCCTAGATGTCGTTCGAACTCTCACTCACTTGGCAACTGCAAGCAGCCACAATTTTTAATCTGCTTCAAATGCGGAAAAAAGGATGTTCGCTACCCTGAATGTCCTGAATGTCATTCTCCTAACAAAGGAAATAATAATAAAGCGCCAAAAAACTAGCCAAACTCGATTGGAGTGACCGATCACAGAAGTGGAAGGATTGGCTAATTTTTATAAATAATTTTTTTACCCTGAATTCCGTCGCCTCAATTGATAATAATAAAATAAACATGAATAGAACTAGGCCTTATGTCACTATTCAAGTTCTTAACAAGACTTTCACTGGCCTTCTAGATACAGGATCTTGTGTTACAATTTTAGGTAATAGATCCCACGAAAAACTGCTGGACATAGGATTCGAACTACAACAGATAGACAATACTACACATTTCGTCGCCGCTGGAGGAGAGAAACTAAATTAAATTGGATTAATTAAACTGCCTATTAAATTTCAAAATAAAACACACATATTTTTTTTATTTTATTTAATTTATTTTTATTTATTTATTTATTTACACAATACATAAAATACATTAATTTTAAATCTATTTACGATGCCAACATAATCTCTATTGAGATTTACCGGGCATCGGAAATTGCCATCCTAATTTGTGATCATACATTTAAATAATAAATACATTATATTTAAATAATAGATACATTATAGAAAGTAATAAAGACATATTATAATACGAGTATAACAAAAAACGAACCTCAATGATATGAAACCTTACATTGCAACTGAGGTGTTTTTAAAAACCTTTTTGCTTATGCATATGCATAAGCAAAAATTATTTAATTATTATTAATATTATATAATTATTATTAATATTTGCATGCTTAATGCATATGTAGTAACCAGAATTAAAAATACTCTCTTTTTAGGTAATGACTTCTGGCGAACCTTCGGTATTTTTCTTAAACATCTAGACTCAGTAAACTTTCTCAAAGACTCGGAAACGGTGAACCACACCAATACAACTTCTATAGTTGAACCAGTCTTACACTCTTATAATCATCTTTCAGAATCTCAAAAGTACACAGCAGACAATCTGATTCGCCAATTTCAGGACATCTCATATGAGAAAAAAGGTTTCGGTCGAACGTCATTGATAACGCACCCGATTGATACTGGGAATGCTGCCCCCATACGTCAAAGATACTATCGAATGTCCCCCGAGAAACAACGAATCTCCAACTTGACGACATGCTAAAGGATGATGTTGTTGAGCCTTGTGAAAGCCCTTGGTCTTCACCTGTCCTTCTCACGCCAAAGAAAAATGGAGAGTTCCAATTCTGCTTAGATAGCCGTAAACTAAATTCTATTACTAAGAAAGACGCATACAGTCTACCTTATATAACTGAAATCCTAGATAACTTACGCGATGTTAAATATCTCAGTAGTATTGACTTATCAAAGAGTTTTTGGCAAATTTTAATATGTGAGGAGGACAGATGTAAGACCGCCTTTTATGTTCCCTCACGCGGCACATTCCAATTTAACTCCATGCCGTTTGGATTGACTAACGCGCCGGCGACGAAACAAAGATTGGTGGATTTCCTATTCTACGGGCCAGAATTCGAACATAAGGTATTTGTTTATATAGATGACGTCATTATAGTATCGGAGACGTTTGAACACCATGTATCCCTCTTAACAAGGGTCTTGCATAAACTTAGGCTCGCTTACCTTACTATCAATCTTGAGAAGAGTCAATTTTTTAGACAACAGCTAAAATATTTGAGTTACGTAGTGGACGTTGACGGCTTGCACGCGGTTTAGTGGCAAAGAAAAAGTAATTGCATACATGAGCAAATCCTTAAGTAAGCAAGAGCAAAACTACAGTGCCACTGAACGTGAAGCCCTAGCTGTACTGCGTGCTATCGAGCATTGGCGTTGCTACCTCGAAAATGGCCTGGAATTCACAGTATTTACAGATCACTCGTCCCTTAAATGGATTTTGAATCTCAATAACCCCACTGGTAGACTAGCACGCTGGGAGGTTCGATTATCTGCTTTCAACTTCAAAATTAAACACCGAAAAGGTGCTGATAATGTGAATCCTGACGCTCCCTCTCGAGCCTGTCCCATTTCTGCAATTAACTCTAGCTCTATCACCACAAACGACTCATGGTACCTAAATATTTATAATGGCTGCATTAAATCTCCCACTCTATATCCCAATAACATGGTCAAAGATCACACGCTATACCGTTACATGAAATCTAAATGCACCTTGAATAACGAGTTCGAGTGGAAGAAAGTTATGCCAGCTGAGGACAGACTTTCGGTTATAATAGAGAATCATGCCCAACCTACTGCGGGTCACTTTGGCATATTTAAAACATACCGACGTCTATCTCTTAACTACTATTGGCCAGGAATGCATGCAGATGTCGTTAAAGTTGTTACATCCTGTGACACCTGCATAGCTCATAAACACCAAACTCATGCTCCACTTGGTGAGATGGGTAAACCTAAGGTGTGCTCTAGGCCTTTTCAAGTATTAAGTATTGATCTTGTGGGACCCCTGCCAGTAACTAGGAAACAGAATAGTTACATACTAGTCATAACCTGTTGCTGTAGCAAATACTGTCTGCTACTTCCAATAAGGCGTGCTACCGCCGAAATAGTAACTAGAATCCTTGAGGAGAACCTATTTCTAAAACATGGCATACCATCCACTATTATTCTAGATAACGGGAAACAATTCGTCAGTGCTCCGCTGAAACAAATGCTTGCCAAGTATAAAGTACCAAAATTGCATTTTACGCCAAAATACAGTCCTCAGGTCAACACGGTCGAACGCTACACCAAAACCATAATCACAGCTATTTCAACTTTCATTACAAACGATCAACGTGTTTGGGACTTATTGGTACCTAAAATTCAATTTGCTATTAATAGCTCAGTCAATGAAGTGACAGGTTTTACTCCCTCTTTTCTGGTTTTTGGTCGTGAACTAGTTACATGTGGTTCACATTACGTAGATGCTGAAAACGACGATGATGTTTTGTATCAACCTCGCGACTCTTACGCTGAGAATCTAGGGACACTTTCATCTATATTTGATAAAGTTCAAGCTTCTCTGATACAAACACATAGCAGGTACTGCCATTCATGCAATCTTCGTCGAAAGTCAGCTGAGTTTAAAGTAGGTGATAATGTATGGAAAAGAACCTTTTATCTTAGTGATAAAGATAAATACTTTAATAAAAAAATTGCACCTAAATTCGTAAAATGTAAAGTAATAAATAAAAAATCTCCTTTAGTATACGAACTAGCAGATATGTCAAATAAACCTTTGGGCTGCTGGCATATCAAAGACCTGAAGCTAATAAACTACAAAGAATAAAATCATAGATACCTACATACTTCATTTTAAAAACACTGAGCGGATTTATTCTAGAAAAACCCTAACCTAAAAAGGGGGGTATGTAATGAAACTAAAAAAATACTTAAATTAAACTAAAATATATACAAAAAAAACTGATTATTTAAAAGAGAAAATACATAAAATTATTTACCTAATTAAAGCTACTTACCTTAATCCTTATAAAATTAAACATACCTCAATGCGCGCCATATTCTAATACGTGCGACATCGCATAGGTACCAATGGAGAAACCGGTTCCAGCAAGCGGAGAGCAGGGGATTAACGATACGACTAGAGAGTGCTTGCGCCTTGAGAACGTCAATTACACTACTATCAATTTACTACTTACAAAAAAAAATCTAAATTTTATCTACAAATATTTATTACCTGCCTATGGTAGGTATATATAAATACTCAGTTGTTTAAACAAAAGTGTTATATGTGTTATCCCCATAATTTGGGTAAGTGTTGCATAGCATTATAATTATAACCTATATAGCCAGCTGGGGAAGATACTATGCATAGGTAATGTCAAATTTATTCATATCTGAAATTTCAAATAAATATTATGTTTAATTCTAAGTGAATCATAATTATTAAGTTATGCTTATTTCTTTTGACTGCGTATACGACCACGACCTTGCATGACCTTCACCAGTTGACAATCAAATTTCTATATCTTTAGTTTATAAGTTCTTTCATACTTCATTAAGCTTATCGTAATTATCAACATTATTTCACTAATCGATTTATAAAATACGATTCCACGTAGTGCATATAATTCGTGCCATTAGTTGATACCTTGCATACCTATCACTTGAAATAAATCAGACCTTTTATTATCATTGTAATTTAAAAGCTTGTATGCCTCATCCATCATCGATCACTATTCTATGCTAGTAAATTACGCCACTTCCATCTTCAGTCTTTCGCCGCGCTGCTCTTGGTGACACGAAATGTTGCAGGCACTCAACAAAAGTCGACATTTCTAAAATGTCTGGAATTATGCATTTCAGGGACCCCCGTACCAGGGCAATTTCATATGTAAGGACCTAATATTATATTTCACTGCTCTCCTCGTCTACTTACACTTTATTTACACTTGTTACAGTAATTTGAGTTTTGAAATAAAGGCGTAGAGTCAATTTTATATTATTTTTAAGCTATCGTCTAGAGCACAGACCATGGATCAAGATAGACACAGCCTCTGTGTGAATTTGCGAGTCAATCTGACGTCAAATTGACTTCATTTAGGATCATCACTTTTAGCCTGTGTATTTCAATTCATTAGATTGGATATTAGGCTCTCTACTGTAAAATACTAAATCTGCCGTTTTGAATAGAAACTCGACGAAAACGTTGGAGAAAGTAATATCAAAAAAATCAAAAATCTAAATCAAAAATAGTTAATTCATTTCTGTAGTGTTTACAGCACTGGATTAGCGATCAGATATTTCTTGTAAGCAAACATACGCCATAGAAACTCGTCGGAAAACGTTGGAGGAAGTAATAAAAAAGATTCTTTCCGTTTGTAAGTGAATTTATTATTAAATATTGTATTAAAAAATGGGCACGCCAGGTTTTCATACAAATTGAAGGACTTTCTTTATCTAGTAGTATATACAGATCTGTGGTCTAGAGGTACTAAAACTCCGAACGAATTGTTCCAGGCTAGAATGGGCACGAACTAAAAACGTAGTTTTAGAGAAGACAGATGAACGCAATTTGGTACCCACCTAAGTGCTTTAAAATTTTCTTATCGAGTCGTTAAGTTACGCCTGTGGTTACGCGATTTGGTTGTTCGTGGTAAGTTCCTTGTGTCATTAAATGAGAGATTAATAATTCAATTTAAAAAATAATAATAATAATAATACAATTAAAAAATACAATCTGCACTATATTTCTAACCCACCCCTTGACATTTCTGCTGCAAAGGTGCCCAATATACTAGCTGCGTTACCGCGCTGAATGGCAATGGCCAAACTTTGCATCAGAAATGAGCCTGAACGGGAGTCACCATTTTTTTCCCTTATTCTGTGCCCTAACTCCCGGATTAGACGCTTGGCGTCTGTACCCCAACATCCCATGGTTTCTACGGCTATGGGAATGAAACTGTAGTGCTGTCTCATAACCGCATACTTCACCCGTTTCTTTTCGGCTGCATCCTCAGCAGCTGCTGCTGCTGCGATTATAGTGCGTCCCAGATTACTGGCTGCCACTGTGCTAACACACGTAGCGTCCCATACCAGACACCTGCCATGTTTCCGAGGGAAATTAAATGTAAGTTATTCAGACATGCTTTATACACGTATTCCTCTATGATAATAAGTATGTTTTACTTAAATTTTTAGGGTTCTGTCTCAGCTTGTTAAGTAACGTGTTTGTAGAGCAGGTAGAAATAAATGTAACTGTCATTGAGAAGCAAAAGACTTGACACAACACTGATTTAAATATTTTAATTCACTGTCTGTTACAGCTCTGTTATAAATTAGTCATATTTGACTAACAGTCATTTTGACTGTTAAAAGCTAGTTTCATGCCTAGATATATGCAATTTCTTTAGAAATTACAAAATACTGCTATAGTGTGATATGTCATTGCAAAATAAAAGCTAGACTACGTTTGAATGGAAAGGTCTAGGTGAAGGTCGCGGCAGCAAGCTGTTATTCTATAAAAAATAGTATATCTATTATTATCTGGGTGGCGCAAAAGTAAAGACCCTATTTGGTTCAGCTATAACATTTTTTCTAAATTAGAAAACTAGATTTAGGTTTTTTTAAATGTATATTTGTGCCATTAAATTTCGTACCATTAGGATTTAAAGATGATGTCTTTTAAATGGTGACCTCCAGAGTTGATACACATTTGAGCCCTATTTATGACATTTTGCATAACTTGCCGTAACACTTCCTGCGATATGTTCGTTATTTCTTGACGAATGTTTTCTTTTAGAGCTGCGAGAGTCTGTGGCTTGTTCACATACACCCGAGATTTCAAAAAACCCCAAAGAAAGAAGTCTGGACTGGTCAGATCGGGTGATCTTGCAGGCCAAGGCAAATCGCCAAAACGAGAGATAACTCGGCCTGGAAAAGCGTCCCTCACTAAGTCCATAGTGTTTATTCCACGTTCTTGGGGAGTAAAACGGTCCATGTTTATTTTCAGTGTATTTTACATTTGTTCACTACACAATTTTCAACAACAGAATGACAGAAAATGTCATATAAAAAAAATAAAAGTATTTTCTTTAGTGCCAGTACTTTTGCGCCACCCAGTATTATTATGGGGTGCTGGTATGGGATGCAACCTGTTCAGACACGCTGGCCCCTTCCCATCTACATGGAACTAACAACAGAGCTGGTGCGGCTTGTGAAGCGGTTGAAAAAGCTAAAGCATGGAAATACAGGGGTCTAGGCTCCGAATATGATTTTGTCCCATTCGGTGCCGAGACCCTTGGTCCGTGGGGTCCTAGCGCTATAAGGTTTTTTAAAGAAATAGCAAAAAGTTTAGTCGACATCACAGGAGACCGAAGAGCTGGCAGCTACCTCGGACAAAGAATCAGTCTAGCTATTCAAAGGGGGAACGCTGCCAGTATCTTCGGAACCTTGCCTAAAGGGACTCCTCTTAATAATATATTTTAGTTATTATATTATATTTTTTAAGGTTTTCAGGTTCTTTCTAGTTTTATCTAACTTTATATATTATGCGATTTTCTATGACATAAATATATAGATATGTTAACAACATAGTTACTTTGATCGTTGTTGACCTTTGTATCTTTATTATAAGTATGTTATATACTATGTGTATGTACTATTTGGTATGTTATATGTATTTAATTATTTTCTGCCGCAACGAATGATCTGTTTATCTCTATAGTTGACTGGGATAACGCTTTTAGCGTTAAGTCCGCCAATCCGCTAGATGACAAGATGTCAAATCAGACACTTTTTTCTAAACGTCAAAACAAACATTTTCTATGGGATTTGTATGAAATACAAAACCGTGACGTCATAGATTTTTCGAGTCAAATAGCGCTCCTAATATCAGTTTTTCTGCATTAATAAGTCTAAAATCATGTTGAAAATGGATATGATCAATGACAAGTGACACTATTTTGTGACGTTTTATTCTCTTAACAGTAGGTACCAAATAATTTATTTTTGACCCAGTCATCTACCCAATTGTAAAAGAATTTGTATTGTGGAACAATAAAGTTTGAATAAACATACATACATACTATCACGTCTATATCTCTAAAGGGGCAGACAGAATCCAAGGCCACAAGACTCAAGGGCCACTTTTAGTGTGATGGTGGGCAAGAAGGTGGAAAAAGGAATCGATATTTTTTTGTTTAAAATAAATAAATAATCTATATAAATAACGTGACAAATCCATGACATACTATTAAAATGCAGTCATCCATAAGCCACGAAATCGCGATAACTATCACACAATGCACCATTGGTCGATTTGCATCCACTGCGTTGGCTCGCATGCAGTAAACCACTCCAACCTTGACCCGATGCAGTATGTGTGGCATACACTTGTGAACATGCTGAATTATTCCGTTTTCTATAAAATAAAATTAATTTTGCTATTAAGCTGTTTTTATTATCGCCATATTCTGTGAGGAAAAATGTAAATCTCTACATTTTGCCTCTTCTATTAAGTATATTATATAGACATGGCTATACATCGTGTTAATGAAAGAACGCAAAACCTCTCAGGTGATACCTCAGCCCATGTAACTGAACAACTTTTGATCAACAATTTACGAAATCCAAAAAAAAATCGTATTTTCATACAAATTGACTCGATCAGCTGATCAGTTTTTTATGAAAATCCGATTATTTTTTTTGGATTTCGTTAAAGTTGTTGAAGTTTTGCGTTCTTTCATTAACAAGATGTATAATATACTTAATAAAAGAGGCAAAAGGTTCGGTCATCTACTACGACACGATGCGTTCCTTAAAACAATGATTGAAGAAAAGATAGAAGGAAACGAGGAGTAGGAAAATCCAGAAGAAGATTTTTTTTATCAAATAAAAGAAAAATTAAATATGAATACTTATAAGGAGGTTAAGGACTTAGTGGACGAAAGAGAGACATGAAAAGCACTCCACCGACAAGAGCGCGGCTCTTTAATACATCCATCTATAGCAGCCTTTATGTTATCCTTTTCAAAGGCCTCCTCCATTTCATTCCATTTGTGTCTCTCCCACAGATATAGATGTACATTACCCGTCTGTTCCATCGATCTGCGTCCATTTTCGCTATGTGTCCTGCCCACTTCCATTTATGTCTTCCATACTGTCTTAAATACAAGAAAAAGATAATTACTATTGGTGCTCCCACTCTGCTGTTAAAAAAAAGTTCACAAACATTTTTTAACAAAATAAAAATGTACTTAACAACGAAATAAACAATAAATGTAACAAAATAAAAATTTAAAAAAAAACTTATTAAGTAATATTAATTATTTTAATTGTAAAAAATTATACTTATAATAACGTAAACTAACAAACATTACAATTATTATATTTGAATTTAGAAATGTTTACTAATGTTTGTAAACATTTTTTAACAGCAGTGTTAGCTGACTATATCAGAATAAAAGAAAAATATGGTGACCCTCGCCCTGGCTTTTGATTCAAAGGTTGGCCAATTTTATTCAGCGTGGTAACGCGGCTAGCGTAGGCATTTGCAGCGAAAATGTCAAGGGAAGGGTAAGGAATACTTTAATTGCCTAAATATAATTGTATTTTGTTTGAATTGTTTGTTTTAATATAAATTTAAAATAGGCGTAAAACAGGACCACATCGTCTCTCGTTAACGATACCACATTCTAATTATGATTTTATTTTGTGATTTGGAACCTCTTTTCAGTTTCCTGCCTCCTGCAAACTCACATGACGTCTCTAGCATATCATCTATCTGGTAAAGGCCAAGTTAAAAGTTAATGATTATAACAAAAATAAACAGGTCAATATAACAAAAATAAACACGCGTGACAAGGGTTCCGTACATCTCATAGGTTTTTCTGAAATTTATAGGTAGGTAACTTTTTAAATTTCAAAATTTTAGACTAGTTTCGGAGATAATGAAAAGTGGTCAAATTTCACCTATTTCATAAATAACTTCAAAAATATATATTACTTCAAAAATATATATAACTTCAAAAATATTTATCGTAAAACTATAAAAACTGCATATTAGAGATTCTTACAACAAGGCCTTTCATTTAATATGTCACACGACATAGTTTGCAGATCTTTTTTTTTAATTTTAATATTTACCCACCATAATTGGCCTCTTAGGTTTTCCTGTAATCTGTAGGTTTTTTTTTTAAGTTTAGGCTCAATTGTTTTGGAAATAAGGAGGGAATACTCTCATACTCAATTTTCGATGTAACGAACATCCAACGTAATTCAGACTTCGCAATTTGAGACCTTGCCAACTTCGTCGATATATTATGCCGTAACTTGGCTCCAATGCCCAAGCCAGAATTAAAAATTTATTTACCTTCTAAAGCTTATACCCGGAACACTTTTCAAACTTTCGCTTTGCGGATTATGTTTTCAAGGGCTGTTTAAAGTCTCAAAACAATTTATAAAAATATAGTAGTGCAAAGTCAAGGTATGGTATTAATTCCTATATAGGGGTTATTAAAGAGGCCCTAGCTTTCAAGTTAACTCAATAATACATAATACAAAATGTTGACCAACTCTGGGATATTTGTCATTAAAAATCTAACAAACCGGGATGCTTTGTCTGCTTGTAGCGAATTCGTAGCAGATCGTAGCCGCTTCGTAAGCTTGCATAATCAATTATCAAATCAACTTGTTATTAATAATTGGATTTATATTACATAATATCTATGTTTACGATCAGACCAGCCATTATATTTTTAAATGGTAGACATATATATACTTCCTCTTCGAAATATAATGACGTCATAAAACTTTTAACGAGAATTTCGACGATGTTGTTAATTTTTATTCACGGAGACCCTATAAGTGGACGCTCGGGTATGAAACTTCGAATTTTGACGTAACTTGTTTGTGCACTCGACTCGAAACGAAAGCGATGGTGAGTTGGTGACCAAAATTGGTAGTGCATTTGTGAAGCACGAGTTCAATCCTCAGTAGGCGCGACTTCTACCTCTAAATCAAAAAAAAATCTTGTAACAAATGATAAATGTAGCTGGGCGACCGCGCTTCGCTTTAGCTTGATGAAAAATACCGAGATAACGAAATTCTCTAATAAACGGGAAAGTGCGAGTCGGACTCGTACGTGAAGGGTTCCGTACCTCCGTACAATGTTTTAAAACGCTGAAGAAACACGTTTTTTGTATGACGACCACCTTTAATTTTAAACTATTTTAAGTATTTGTTGGTATAGCGGCCACAGTAATACATAATCGGTGAAAATTTCAATTGTCTAGCTATTACGGTTCAAGAGTCTATCTCTGTTTGTCCGTCTGTCACAGGGCTCTAGCCCTGTGACAGACGGACAGACAGCGGAGTCTCAGTAATAGGGTCCCGCACCCTTTGGGTACGTCACCCTAAAAAATAGTCATGACGATATTTTGTACGGCAAGCCTATTGGTATGGATTGGAAAATTATTTGATAAAAAAAATCATACGGTAAGCAGATGTGAAGGTCAACCTCTCTTCGAAACTTACAGAGGTCCTCTGACTCGAGTACGCTGTGTAAATCATTCTTTGCGTTTCTCCTCAGCATTGGTCGTTGCGAAACGGCGAGTCGGCGACAGACTGAACTAGTATCAGTAGCTTTTATTTAAATAGTTAATAATTTAAATATATGAAAACATTAAAAATAATGAAATAGTAAACGTAATGTATACAAATCTTATTGATGTGTAAAAGTGCAAAGGCATAATTACTGAATAAACATTTGAAATTTGAATAAAATTTTGCAACGTAGCATAAGTCTGGTGATAAAAATAAAATATACTTTTTACTGCTTGCCTCATTCGCTTACGTCTCAATATATAATGACGTCATAAAACTTCTAACAAGAATTTCGACGATGTTGCAAAATTTTCACGAAAACCTGATAACTGCTCGGGTATGAAACTTGTAACTTTGACGTAACTTGTTTATGCACTCGACGCAAACTCTACATGTCACATTATGAACTTACCGAAAACGAAATAGCTCATATCCCATGAATATTATAAATGCGAAAGTTTGTATGGATGTTTGTTCCGCTTTTACGCTATGGCTGTATTCTTATGATCGTACGTGATGTGCACTAGGATAATATTTTGTTAATTTAGCACATCACGTATACTAAACGTACGTGTAGATCTAATTTTAATGTTTCTAATCTAATGTTGACTGTAATTATTTTAATATAAAAACCTGTTATAAAAATAAATTATCCATTATCCGGTCGCCACTCCTGGCCTATAGATGGTGATGGATCAACCAGATCCATTGGGTTTTAATAGCTCACCACTATTCAGTGGTGCACCTCTACGGTCGGTATACACGCCAAAACAACTGAACAGATTTGAATAAAATTTGGCATGTATATTTCATATATACTTCTTATCCCGGGAAATGTGAGGTTCTAGTGGGATTGTCAAAAATTTGACCACGCAAGCAACGCTACGGGTATCAACTAGCTAGTATCCAAGGGTGGATCCAGCTTTGGTGCCAGGGGGGGGGGAGTCACAGAGTCGTGATCAAGTCACAAGAAGTTATAATTTTATTTTTATAATCATAGATACAAGTAATTAAACATTGAAGGTACTTACATAAAATCTATATTGTGACAAAAAAATATTTAAAAACATTATGTTTAACAATTTTAATTAGTGGTCCACCTAGGTCCTGGACCCAGCCCAGGGGGGGTTATGACCCCCATGACCCCCCCCCCCCCTCCTGGATCCGCCCTTGCTAGTATTGTAATATTACTAAGTTCTGCTTGCAAACGAGTAAAACTCTTATACTTACATGACAATCTGTTTGTTGCAGAGATGGAAATCGCGCCCGAGGGGAAAAACTTTCGATTGGTAACAGAAGACGAGCTCCCAGCGGTGGCCGATATATTAGTGCAGTATATGCCTGAATCTCTAAAGGTGAGTCAGTATCCGGAACACTCTAACCCTGAAATTACATGAAAACTTTATAATCTTTCACATTTATTTAGACTTAATAATTAAATCAAGTTTTGATATCCATTTTCGTGCCCTTTTTCACGTTACATTAATTCCTCTCCTGAAATCTTTCACATTTGTTTCGACGACCCCCGTGGCGTATTGGTTATTACGCTAGTCCGCCACTCGGAGGTTCTAGGTTGGATCCCGAGCCAGGGCAAGTTGGAAAATAGCCTTTTGCAAATTGCTGCTCAGTGCTGGCGCCTCATCGTTATATTATGTTAAAATTAAAACCAACATTATATAAAGGACGGAACAGTGATTAGCAAAACAACGATTTTCGCAGAACAGACTGAGACCATCCCAAGTCTTCCCGTGGATGATGTAGAAAGCTAAACAAAGCTCATAAACATCAATGAGATCTCCTCAACCCGTCTGGCCAGCGTGGAGAGTGTAGGCAGAAATCCTCTGACTGCTCTGGCTAAAATATGGCTTAAATATGCATGCGAGACTAAAAAAAGGCCTGATGATGAAATGTAATTGTTTAAAGGGAGGAGTCGTTGGTGCTCGCGTTAGATGATATTTATTTATTATTATTAAAGTATTTCTCAGAAAACAAACTGAATGCTTAACCTTTTCTTGTAATTCAGCAATATAATAAATTACCTTCAAAAGAAAATGAGAAAATCATAAATGAATAGGTTCTTACTGAAATAACTTTGTAATTTGATCTTAGACACGCAATAAGTTGCCGCCAAACGAAGCGAAACAGTTGCGAAAATATCCTCAAAATTAAGTCAAATTTTGATATCCATTTTCGAGCCCTTTTTCACGTTACATTAAATTCCCTCTTGAAATCTTGGCCTATTTTAGACTAGGAAAATTACAATAATAATTAAATTTTTTAACAAAAAAAAAACATCCGACTTCATTTTCTTTAAGGAGTTTCTTCCATATCTCCAAAGTAAGTTCTTGATCATGTATTTACCAAATTAAATATGAGACCAACTTGGTAGTAAAGTCTTTCAAATAAAAAAAGTATCATCAAAATGGGTTTACAATGTCAAGCTGTCGCGTAACATACCTACACACAAAAAAAAACATACGGGTCGAATTGATAACATCCTCCTTTTTTAAAGTCGGTTAAAAATATGGCTACATAATTGGTTTTATAGACTAGAGGTAAGGTACCTTCATACAAAAAGGTCGTAAAGATGGCGACGGGAATTTATCCTTGCGGCCACCCATGGCAAAAAATGTTATAACGGCAAGCCACCACCTGCCTACAATAGTCAGTAATCATGATTATGGCAGGTGCCGTTGTTTCTTTTGCAATAGCCCAGCATTAGTTTATCCCAACCTCATTCTACGACCGATAAACCTTCCTTTTTCTTGTAATAGATCCTTCTTCTGCCGAAACCTATTCAATAGTACCTTTTATGGTATATCCAATAATGGGTTTTGATGTTTGTTTTGTTTTGGTGTGGCGAGAGCGCTACATCACATTAACTTCTCCAAAGGGCCTCTACGTGTTGGATCTGTACCCCTACGCAAGCCTCCCAAAGAACCGGGGTGAAAAGACCAAAAAACCCGAAGATAAAGTATAAATAATAAATATTAGGGACAAATCACACAGATTGAGCCCCAAAATAAGTTTTTTTTTAAACTTGTGTTCTTCTTCGTCTAAGCACGTTCCCGGTTGCATCCTTAGCTGTTCTGCTTCGGAGCCCAGGGTCCGTTTTCCCGCTTTTTCTTCTCCAAATATAACATGCATGTCAATAGTCACCCAAGGATGCCAAAGACCTTGCAAAATTGAGAAGAAATAGCCGGAACAGTTTTTTTTTTATTATTTGGCTATAGTTTTACGACCGGCCGCCTGCCTGACGTCACCCTCTTCGGGAATGTATTTGTGCGTAAAGTTTTATAACCGGCCGCCGCCCGACATTAAACATCTCGTGCTACAATTGCATTCCCAAGGAGGGTTCTTTGGGAATGCAATTGTAGCATATTGTAGTAGATGTTTATGCTTAGTCCTTTAGTCGCCTCTTACGACATACGTTTTATCTAAAATCTAAAGTCGCACAAAATTAACAAGGAGTCTAGGACATATTTCTCGTACATATTGGTGTAGTCTTTGTTTAGGATTAGGTATATATGTATCTCGTTTGTTGGTTTGTGTTTTTAATTAATAAGTATTAAAAATAATAATGATGACGTTTTTCTTTTGTTCTAGTTTCATCAGACGATTCAAACATATCTAAACAACAAGGTGTGGGACTTCAATTTTTATGTAGCGAAGAATTGGCCGGAGGACCCGATCTGTCTGCATTTCCCAGGCTGCACGAGTACGGTAAGATACTTTTTTTTACATTCCTTTACGCGGTAAAGATAAAGACATAAAAGAAGAAACAAAGAAAGAAAGTAGTTCAGTATCATGGACTGACCTTGCCCCAAAAAATTTGGTTGGTGGATAAAAATTCACCCTGTATATTATTATATTAATAGTATTTGTACTCATATACTTAACCATTGTGATGTTGAAATTTGTCAAGCGGGGGCGTATTAATCACTTGTACGAGTGTTTCGCCTTTCAATTTGATTGTAAGGCAAAATACAAATGGTTCATATGACCTTGTCGGTTCTCTCCCGATCGCACCAAGGATAGCTCAAAAAAATCTATACCCGCAGTGCGGCACTCGGACTGAAAATACGATCCTAAGAAAATTCTGGAAACTGCCTGCACAGCACAATTTACTTTTATTTCACAGAGAAAATAAAAAATCATACGAGAAAATTCCTAACGTCATAAACGACCTAGTAAAAGTTCTACAAATGGGCCGCTATTTCTGGATATAAGTTCTCGTCAAAGTGCAGGTTTTCCCGTCTTCCAGACTTTCCTGTTTTCGCGCCGCGGGAACGAGTGACGTAAAGAGGGCTTGAACGTGTCTTTAGCTCTTTCACTTGCCGCGACCGCGAAAATGTTGCCTTTTCGCGTTTTTAGCTTGGAATACGTGTTAACTTGACTACTTTAATTAATATTAAGTAATCTTGTATATGTCAGTTCCGATTCTATTTGATTTGATGTTTAGGTCTGATTAGTATTACCTAAGATTTTCTTTTATTTTGCATCTTTCCCGTAATCTACACATTGAGGAAGTCTAATGGGAACCAAAGCCTATAACAAACACAAAACGTAATAAAGGCAAATAAATATGAACAAATCCCGATTATCGATTTTCATACGCGAAGTTCTAATTCTCGAGTTTTTTTTTTCCGCGCCATTTTTCTTTTTCATTTAATAAAAGTGCGGAGGATAACACGAGACATGGTATAGTCGATAGTTTCAAAAAACAGTTAAGAAAAAGGCGTTAATTAGGTAGCAAAAAACAACTGGAGAATCTTAGCTGCTCTAGGAGAAAAGAATAAATAAAGAATGTACCAATTACTTCTCTTCCCGCGCAGATAGTAAAAGCTGATCAAGGGAATGGGCGAAAATGCGAATAGGCGATGCGACTAGCAACCCATTACTATTCTGATTCCTATTTCCTTTTACCTTCTCGCCCACCATCACGCTAAAAGTGGCATTTGAGTCTTGGTGCCACAATGCTCTGCCTGCCCCAATAGGGATAAAGATGTGATAACGTGTGTGTGTGTGTAATATTATTCAGTAGATATATAGGTACCATGGATTGAACTTGCTTACAGAATTTTCCTTTGCTATTGAAAAAACTCTGGATATAAAAGTAGCAGTGAATATTACTTTACTACAACACCAACTATGACATCGATATTGCTACTAGGTCAACGTAATTTAGCAAGTTAAAACTTGAATAAGTTTATAAAGTTAAAGCTAGCGTGACTTTTGTATTGAATATTTTTCACGAAGTTCAGATATTCTATTACTGGCGCGAGCTTTTCTCAGCTTTCACATACAATTATAATTAAGCATTTTTTTTTTGTTAGTAAATATACACTTTTAAAAAAAGAGTATTTTATTTGAAGTAAATGTATTTTCTCGGATTTCTTTGTATGTTGTCTATAATAGTGTTTACTTTAAAATCATTGCATTAGCAATCAATGTTTAGAGAAAGTAGATAATAAATAAATGTAAATTTAAAAACAGGATTATTACGTATAATTAATAGATCAGATTTTATTATAATAGGTAAAATGTTTTTATCTCATCTTTTCGAAAAACGATGATTTTATCCCAAATATTTGAGGCTAAAGTCACTGGTAATTCTCTAGACACTGAAGTTACTAAAAAGTAAGTTCCCTAGGCGTTAAACACATTTAAAAACTGAACACGAATGTAGAATCAAAAATAATATTGGCAGTCAGCTAAAAAAAGAAGAATTTAGTTTTAAAATTATAAAATATAGGCAAGGGCGTCGTAATTTTTAAAAAATTGGAATACAACACGTTTTACGTGGATGATGTAGGTCAAAATGTTTTGGTTCCTTTGCTTCAAAATAATAATTTATTAAAAACCAATAAAAACGCGCAATTGTTGTCTTTGATTTAAATAGTAATTTTATTATTTTTACAACTATTTTAAATGTGACTAATTTCTTGATGAGGCTGATAGTAAATAAATATTATATTTTCATAGTACTTCTTCAGTGAAAACGCCACCAAATAAAATTTGATTCACAACAGAGTGACAGTTAAAATCTGATTAGGTATATGTAGGTATTCTACTTTCGTTATAGGTATATATTTGCTTTTTCTCATAGATGGAGATGAAAAGAACAATGTGCTACACGGTGTACGGTAATAGTTTTATCTCGGGCGATATACTTGAATCCCTCGCTTCACTCAGGATTCCACCGTAGAATCCCTCGCTACGCTCGTGATTCTATTGTGGCATCCTTCGTTTCGCTCTGGATTCAACGTAACGCCCTCGCGTTAAAACTATTACCTTTACGCCTTGTAGCACAATCTACTATTATAACATTTTTTATTTTATTACAATGAAAGCCTGCATTTTGACGAGAACTATTTATCAAGCGCCGCGCGCTTAGTAATAATGTAGGTATAATTTCGATACCTAAACGTGGAGTGACACAGGCCTTCTTATAGTACGAGGAGTTCATTAGCTTTTTGGAAAAAGCAATTAAGTATTGATAAGGAAATAAATTATCTATGTAAACTTACGATGTTTAGATAAAAAAAAGACTAGTGCAACTACTACTGTAACTTTAAACGATAATTTCAGTGTCAAAAGAATTTTAAAGTTGAACAAGTTCATAAAACTCAAAGCTAGCGTGACCCATCAGGTTCAGCTATTACTGACGCGAGCTTTCCCAGCTTTAAGTATTATTTCGATGATTTCGTTTTGTTCAAGTTTTATTGTTCTCTTTAATCGTCTTTTTAGCCGACTACGGCGAAGCCAAAAGGAGCTTTATCGAGAAAGAAAGAATCTTAAAGAAAAAGGTTTTAGTTTTTAAAACCATATCTTTTAAATTTTTTTTTGTTTATTGAAGATCTTTTTCAAAAATGGTTCCTTTCTCCTTCCAGCCAAACAGCCACCCCTACGAAAGCGTGACGGTATTTTGTCCGTCCGAGCGCGCTGAACTGGTGGATCTACTGACGTCCGAGGACATTCTGCTGGATCTCACCAAGCCGTTGTACCTGAACTTCACCCACGAGGCCATAGTGAACCGCTTTGAGCGCCACTATGAGGCCCACGACAAGATCACTGGTGATGTCTACGTCTGTGATAACCCGCCGGCGGATGCCGACTCTGACGGGTGTGTTTTCTTTTCTTTTTTCTTTTATAATTTCATATAAGCCGTGTGGTTCCCGGCAGAGTAGAATAGGACCTCTCCAAGTCTTCCCGTGGATGCCGTCGACGACGGACAGACGGACAGACAGCGGAGTCTCAGTAATAGGGTCCCGATTGCACCCTTCGAGTACGGAACCCTAAAAAGACCTGATGATGAAAATGAAGATGATTAAGAATCTCATATTCAGTGTCAAAGTCGAAAATTTTTATTCAATGTAGGATAAATATATCACTTAATAAAGGTCATTTTAAAATTATTTTTAGTGCAAAAGCTACATACTACTAGCGTTTCAGAACGATCACTGGGAAGATTACGGCGAAAGAAATTGTAGCGGTTATATTACGTAAAAAAAACTGAAACTATTTTAAGGGTGAAGGGTAAGGGTCTGTGGTATTGAACAACTTTTCCCAAAGAACACAATCATATTGAAATACGAAAAATATTTTTTGACTTTTCATACAAACTCGGATTAGCATACAAGTTGACCGGTAGGTCAACTTGTATGGGAGGCCAAAAATTAATTTTCATATTGGTTCTGTCATAATACTATTTTCCTTGGGGTATGTTGTTCACTGTCATGGACTAAATCCACCCTTAAGGGGGTCATCCCATGTGACGACCTGTTTTTTAGGGATTTTCTAGGTTTTTTCTCTACGACCAGTAAATATAATACAATAGATACAATAAATAGTTCTAAATATAATACAAAGAAAATAATAAATAAAACACAGTGAAATATTCGTCAAGCGCAAAGAAAGGGCCGGAGCCGCGCTCGACGATATTTCGCAGTGTTTTATTTATTATTTTTTTGTATTATATTTATAATTTTTTCTGTAGCCAAAACGGATAGCTATTTAGATAATACATTTTTTGGTATAATTTTCATATAAAAAGCTGATTGAATTAAATAGTAATACGTATTATAAAGGCAAATTTAGGAAAATTTAGAGGTATGTTTGTGATATTTTTCTATCGAGTCAAAAATGCTCAATCGTGTTTTGGCTATTGTGGGTGTCTGTAGAAAATCCTTAAGATTTTTATGTAATTTTTTTGAGGAATAAACTGTAGTAGTTTAATAACAGTGATTTTTTTAAAACACTCACAGTTTTCTTAGTTCTGAACTGGCGGGGCCTTAAGTTCGTTCCCGATTGCATCCTTAGCGATTATACTAGCGTATTATGTGTACTTACCCGAAAAGATGAATGCAGTGTGCCGTACGCGCCGCAAGCGCCGCATTTAACAGTATCCTCACTATAAAAGTTCTAGAAAACAATCCTATTTTAGTAGCTATATGTGTATCACTTGTAATAGATTTTGGTTACAACTTTAATCGATTTTGTAATAATGTAATGTAATATTTGATTCAGGGACCGGAATACTGGTATTTTAGTATCGATATATTTTGGTATCGATATAATTTTGTTTCAGTACACGAATATCGATACATTGGAATAGCGATATTTTTTTATTATCAATGCGTAGCGAAGTTCAAAGCACGAAAGAATATTTATCGGTATTTGGTATCGATATATCGATACCAAATATGGGTACTTATTCCGATCCCTGATTTGATTCTGTATAAAACAAGCTTGCATTGTATTTACAGGCTGCCACCGGACGTGGAGTTAGTTCGGCTGCAGCCCGAGCACATGAAGGCGGTGCACGACTTGTACCCGGCGAGCGACATCGAGTGCCGCGAAGTGTTCGAGAAGCTGGTGGCCGAGCTACCCGCCTACGGCATCTTCGTCGAAGGCAATCTCGCTGCCTGGATGGTGCAGTCCTACTACGGCGCCATGTTCTCCATGCAAACTCGCCCCGAATTCCGCAGGAAAGGCTACGGCATCTATCTCGCCAGGCGGCTCACCAAAGAGGTCGCAGCACGCGGGTACAAGCCCTTCGTCGTCATCCGGCCCGAAAACGACGCCTCCCGTTCCCTCTACTCCAAGCTAGGCTTCGAGAAGCGTTTCCGAACGGTGCGCGCCGTTTTGCGTCCCCGCTAGCACGTAAAAGTTAATCACTAGCAGATTTTATTTTTTTAAGACTTTTGAAAAATCAATCTAGCTTGCGATCTTTGATCGCTTAGAGAATTTTAGTAGGTAGCTTTAAGATTGTATCGGCTAGCGCTCTCGATCTGCATGGCAACACCTACTTGCAAGGATCGGATCGTGATAAACTATTAATGTTCGATTTTCATTAAAAAATAGAGCCTCAGCAAAATTTTTACAGCTAGCATTTCAATAACTCTTATGGTCTTCTTGATGACAACGAACAAAAAAATCCCTAACTAAATATTTCTCTTAAAATATTTTGATAGCTTCACGTGTTTTATTCGCTTCACAGCAGATTCGAGAGCTGTAGCCGTTCGCTGCGTTCTCTGGCGCTAGCCTAGTCACTGATCTCAACGATTCTAACTTGTCTGGAATCACTCGGAACCTAGTTTCGTATGGCTCGCTAAACATCGATGCTTGTGTACCAAGAGATGTACTCACGATTCAACTCATAGGAAACAAAAAATATGGTGCCAACTTGTAATCGTGTAACCCCTATTTTAAAACAACGTGTAGTTTTTCACACGAGTCTCCATCCATGAGGTTCTATTGCTTCTTGACACAGTTAGCCATCATTTAGGCGAACGCTTATGTACCATTACCACTCGTTGATCGAGCGGAAACTATTCTGTCTCATGGTTTATAAAATGTTGGGACCCGTAATGATCTGTGTGATATAACGTTAGCGTATACATTGAAGAAGAAAGGAAGAAAACATGAGAAAGAAGTGTTCCCGTAACTGCACCCCAGTTTGCACAATTCGAAAAGTAAATTTTCAAGCACCGTAATGTTAACCTGAACAAATATGAATGATGAATGACAATTCAAAAAATCGATTTTAGTATCCAGAAGGTGTATATTTACGCGTATCTATTGCGCAGATACAGGCCCTATTTTACTTTCATCTAATCTTAATTACAGAGTTTCTGAAAGAAATGGGATGAGGTGACAATTAATTTATTTGTACCAGGTGTAACTATATTTTTAACACAACAGAATTAACACCAAAATTTTGTGAGCTGACAACTAACTTTAGCTGTAGTCGCTCTGATTCGAATAGTAAAGTTAGTTTTTGGTCATATTTAGCTTTTTCGGGAACCTGTTTTTATAAAACAAAATACATTGTTGGAAAAATTTAAAAAATCATTTAAAATTTGATACGAAAAGTAGATAGGTAGGTATTTTAATACTGGAATGTATTTTACAACTGCATAATATTGTATGTAAGTATATTGGACGTTTGCTATACATTTATCCAAAGAAGCTTAGATTATTTTAGTTAATCGATTTTGAATTACGATTAATTAGTGTGATACTTTTTTATAATTTGATTTACTTTGTAAAAGATGTAGATAGAACTTCGGTTTGCCGAATTTGTACTGTCTTCCTAAAGACTGGCGAATAGGTAACAACAATAGAAGGGAATGGTGTCCTACGTAGGCTTTTTTTAAATTAATGTTATCATGTTTATATTAATACTTAACAATAATTCTTATAATTTCTGTGACGTCACTAGTTTTAGGTATAATGTTCTGTGGATAAGTTATTATTGGCATGTTGGTCGATCTTGCTCAAAACGAGGAGCTTCCACTTAATATCCTTCACCTAAAATTTGTTATTTATTGAATTATTATTAATTTTTGTCGAAATTATTGCCAAATTGTTTGATATTGGTGACGTCGAAAGTTATTAAACTATATGAAAGCGCTTGACATTATTTACAGAAGGGATAAACGAACTAACAAAAACCTTTTCCTAACTCCTAAGATAACAATCGTTTTTAATCTTCTAAACATTATTTTATCATCTTTGAATGATTTCAGAAAATCGTTTGTAAGTTTTTCTTTTCAAAACAATCTTACTTAACTTCTTAAGCAACAGACTGGTCAACTGAAAAAATACAAAAAAATACCTTCCATTCTAGATCAGTTCTCTTATCTCGAAGTAAATATGTAACATAAAGCTTTAGAAGTACAAAACATCAATAAACATGGTCTTAATGTACCTATAGGTACAAAATGTTTCCATGTATAAAAACTTACAAGCGTTTTTTGACACATTCTATCATGCAGTCATGCTAAAAGCTTTTCTACTTTATTAGTGGGTAAAAACCTACATCGCATAAGTAGTTCAAAGATTTCTTCGAAATTATTAATTATAAGAACGTTTTCCGAACACTATCCTAACGAATAAAGTTGAACGTACATTTATTCACGCCGTACGCCCACCAGGCAGATTTTTCTTAAAATGATTTAATGAATGTGGCGACTACGGCATCGGCCTAATAGAACGCGAATGCGAGATTATCGCGCGAGTAAGCGATGCGACCATCGCGTGTTCGTGCAATGGCATAAACTGTCCTAATAGAACTCGCGAATTGACGACGCGAGGGACCGTGGAATACCTAGACGAATATGGCGCGACGTGATTAACGCGCAAATTTCAATTAGTACACCTATTCGAATCCAATATATTTGATCGCGCGTTCGTAAAAAATAAGTTCGCGTGAATAGATTTTTAAGCATAGTCAGTTAGGATTAGGACACCTATTCGAGTTCAATATGTTTAATCGCGCGTTCGTACAAGTAAAATTCGCACGAACTAACGATGATCGCGCATTCGCTTTCTATTAGGACGATGCCTACGGCGCATGCGATGCTGACAAATGTGCCTTCAACTTAACAGGACACAACTTCCGTCCTCTAAACTGCAGTTGCCATACAATGCTGTACGATTTTTGGAACTCCAGCAGAAAAAGTAGTGTCCATTCTGTATTCAGTTTATCACATAATTACCTTGCAAAGGTATTGAAACAATAAAAAAACTTAATAAATCAACTGTTTTTATTTACCTTTCCTTGTCTTTTCACGTAAGACTTCTGGGAATATTCCCAGTAGTGACTAGTGAATATACAGGCTCTCTTTTTATCCACCGGCAAAGTTTTTGGAGCAAGTTCAGTCCATGATACTGAACTATAAAAAAAGTTAGTTGCTTCAAAAAATTTTGCCAGCGGATAAAAATTCACCAGTATTCTGGTGGTATTAGCACAAAAAATACCAACCATCTGTTAGTAGAATAAGAACTGACTTGGTAAGTCTATATCAAAGAAATTAAATACAATCTAGAATGACAACGAGTAATAATCTTAAAAAGACAAAAAACATTGAAAATGTCCCTATAGTCTGACGTGAGTCTGACCAAGACCGCTGTACCGCGCCTGAGGTATGCCAGCGGCGAGACGGTGGCTGCCTTTGTCAGATGCACATGCATGAGATGAAATACCCAAAAATAGATCGTCCGTCCGTGCTTTATCTCGAGGTGTCAAGGCTGTCGTTTTCACAGTGGCCGAATATTTTTTAGGAAAAGAAAAGCAGACAAAGATAGTTTCGAATATAAAAGTGATTCTCATAACATTTAATTTTTCTAATAATAACACATTAATTTCACATAAATTCGTTTTTTTATTTGTGCTTAAAAAATCGTATTGAACCATAAAAAGATTATACAAAATTTGGTACCCGTTTTTTTTTTGGCTTTGCCATTTCGTATTCGTTCTGGATTGTACATAATTTTGTTGACAGGGATATGCATATATTGCATATATGCATATGTCGCAGTTGAATGGTATAATTCGCTAATTTACTAAACCTCTGGCTGTTTGGCATTACAGCTCGGTTTTGTAAAACAGCGAACCCTAATACGCGGGATGGAATGAACGACTTGTATTCATCCATGCGGCTAGAGAAGTTGTTGAACAATTCTATCTAAAGAAATTATATACAATGTAGAATGCCAATGAAGTGGCAATAGCGAGGGAGCGAAGCGAGCGTGCAAGGCAGCGGCCGGCGAGTGCTAGGAATGTTCTATTAATTTTACTAGGTTAGCACAAACCTATAGGTTTGGTTAGGTTAGAACTGCGACCAACACACGCTACACTACACGCACGTGTTAGAAAAGTTCTATCCATTTTACTAGATTAGGGCAAACCTATAGCAATAAAAATCGTGGAATAGTTGTCTGGGAAATGAAATTCGATGTCGAAAAAATCTGTATTCTAATAGACACCCAGTTATATTTCATTATGGTACCCTACACCAAATCCTTATCATGCATTTGTCGCAGTTGGATTGTTTACGGTTTCGTCAAACAGCGGATTACCGCTACTGTTTCACAAAACCGCTAGTCGTTTGGAAACGTGGTTAGCGGTTTAAATTAACGTAACACGTTGCGCAATCTTAGACAATCCAGCTGAACGATATTCGGCAGTTTAACAAAACCAAGCATAATGCCAAACAACTAGAGGTTTCGTGAATTAGCGGTTTATACCATCCAACTACGACACATATATTACGCATGCTTCAAATGTGTGTACCTACTATGTGATGTTCTTACTGAAAAGTTATCGTTTATCCAGTTTAATGCAAGCACAGCCGGGCTTATAGCCTATATACTCGTATATACTTATTTCTTACGTGGTCTATAAGCAGCGGACAACCAAGACGCTTCCAAGCTTCCAACTACTTCTATAGGTAGGTACCTCATATTTGTCAAGGTATCATGGACATTCATGGATTGGATATCATGTAAGAACAGATGAATACATACATGATAACACATACATACATATTGGCAAGACACATAACCCTCCTTTTGGCTTTGTCGAAATCTGGTAAGAAGTGGGCTACACTACAGTTCCTCCCTCAGTTACTAAGCTTATTTAAAATTTTAAACTATCCAAAACCAGGGCTTGTTAACGATACCAAATTCACACTAAAAGTAACGTTAAATAACGTTATTTTTGTGGTTACGTTATAAAGGGTATTGATAATACAGTTTATAACGTTATCAATTAACGATATAAGTAACGATACTTTTTTCAACACTTGTAAAATATAACATAAATAGCTTTAGTAGCCTACTAGACAAACTCTCATCAATTTATTCTGTCAAATATCGAAAGAAATACAGTGTTAACAATACCTTTTACCGTTAATATCATTGGTAACGTTATCTGATTAACGGTAAATAGTGGGAAAAATACCGTTACCCAGTATAACGTTATCTTTGCTGATTAGTTAACGCCGTTTGACAGAATTAACGTTACCAGATTTTTAACGGTATTCCAAGCCCTGTCCAAAACCATAGAGCTCATGTTGCCAAAAAACTAAAGACTGTCATTATTTATTGTCAAATAAAAGTCAAATTTAGTGTTGCCAGATTGGGTATTTTTCTCGCAATTCTGGGTAAAAATTTAGCTCCTGGAGAAATTTTGGAGAAAAGGAGAAATGTTTGGAAAAAAAAAATCTTGTGGTGAATTTTGGGTTTTATTTTATAAATAATCTTTATTTTATCAATTACGCTAGGTAGGTACATTATCTTATAGTAGCACAGCTAGTCTTATTATGCATCCTACTACCTATTAAATTTTAAATAAATGAAGTACATACAATACAAGTGTGTAGTTTTGCAAAAAATGGCACTATTAATTTCATTAACAATATGTATTTTTTTTTACAATAGGTATGTATACCTATTGTTTTGTGTATACACACATTAGTATTAATAATTCTAGAGGGCAAGTACACTAAATTATACAGTCAAACTACAGCTAATGTAATTATTTATGATTTGTTTGCAGTTTTACTCGTAGAACCATGGACAAAAAGCATTGCCTTTGGTACTACTACCAGTGGAAATAAATATGCTTAGCGATGGGCGGTGGGTAAATAACTAATCTACCCATTTGGGTATATACCCGGTAGATTGGGTAAATACCCGATAAATACCCGTATCTACCCAATTGGTAGGTAGATTGAATAATATAATATAAGTAGTTACTTCGCACTTCTTGTCGGGAAGTATGTGCAAATGCTATAATATGCTTAGGATTTAAAAAAAAAAACCTCAAACGCGACATTAAAGTATAAGAAAACGTCATAATACTTATTATACATTGAAAGTAGGCTTCTTTGATTTATTATCATTTAATTGCTGGAAGGTGTCATCATCATCATCATTTCAGCCGCATAACGTCCACTGCTGGACATAGGCCTCTCCCAAGGTTTTCCAAAATGACCGATCTAGAGCGGCCTGCATCCAGCGCTTTCCAGCGACCTTGGTCAGGTCGTCTGACCACCTTGTGGGTGGGTGTCCTACGCTTCGCTTGCCAGTACGTGGTCGCCATTCGAGAACCTTTTTGCCCCATCGGCCAACGGGTTGTCGCGCTATGTGTCCCGCCCACTGCCACTTCAACGAGCTAATCCGCTGGGCTATGTCCGTGACTTTTGTTCTCCTACGAATTTCCTCATTTCTGATTCGATCACGTAGAGAAACACCAAGCATAGCCCTCTCCATAGCGCGTTGAGCTACCTTGAGCCTTCTTATGAGACCCATAGTAAGGGACCACGTTTCGGAGCCATAAGTCATCACTGGTAACACACATTGATTATAAACTTTCGTCTTAAGGCACTGAGGTATTTTGGACGAGAAGACACTGCGTAACTTCCCGAACGCTGCCCAGCCGAGTCGGATTCGTCGAAAGACCTCTTCCTCGAAGCTGGAACTTCCTGCCTGGATCGATTGACCCAGGTAGGTATACTGGTCTACAACTTCGAGGGTGGAGCTCCCAACAGAAACAGGTATGGGCACAACATTGACATTCGACATTACTTTCGTTTTGTCCATGTTCATTTTAAGGCCCACCTGTTGGGAAACTCTATTAAGGTCTCCGAGCATAGTACTTAAGTCCTCCATGGATTCTGAATCGAAGGTGAGTGATATAATCGCCATTGATGTTGATGCCAAGTCCTTTCCATTCCAGGAGCTTGAAGGCATCTTCCAGTGCAGCGGTGAACAGTTTCGGAGATATAACGTCTCCCTGTCTCACACCTCTTTGCAGTGGAATAGCCCTCGTGCACTGCTTCTGTACTCGGACTGACATAGTGGCGTTACTTTATAAACACTTCAACACTTCGATATACCGATAGTCAATACGGCATCACTGGAGAGACTGAAGCACGGCCCATGTTTCGATCGAATCGAAGGCTTTTTCATAGTCCACAAAACCCAAGCATAGCGGCCGGTTATATTCCCTCGTCTTCTCTATAACCTGCCGCAGCGTGTGAATGTGGTCCATGGTGCTAAAGCCTTTACGGAAACCGACTTGTTCGGGAGGCTGGAAGACATCAAACCTGTTCGCGAGACGATTCGTGGTGACAGGCCTATAGTTCTTCAGTAGGGTGTTATCTCCCTTTTTGAAGAACAAGACTACCACGCCCATGTTCCACGCTTCTGGCGTTACGCCCTCGAGCAGAACGGAATTAAAGAGCCTCTGAAGGACTTTCAGTACCAGCGTTCCGCCCGCTTTCAGAAGCTCTGCTGTGATTCCGTCCTCACCCGGCGCCTTGTTGTTCTTAAGCTGTTTGAGGGCCATCCTAATCTCGTACAGGCTGATGTCCGGGATATCTTCCGTATAGTGTCGGGTCAGCTTGGCTCTTGGGTCTTTAGCCCTTTGTCCACTGTTGTTTATGAGGGACCTGTGGACGAGAAACCCGACACCATGCTGGGACTTCTTTTGGTCTCCTTCCCGGTGATAGAGTAGGTTACCAGACTTCAGGGTTGTCGTGCCCTCGCCCTCTCTTCGGACTTCAGACAACCCTACAATGTCCCACCGTAACCTACTCATTTCCTCTTCCACCTCAGCTAGTTTCTCGTCTGTCCTCAAAGTGCGTATGTTGTGTGTTACCAGGGCCAGTCGTCGACAGGAGTGGTAGCTGGATCTCTGCCGGAGATTCTTCGCACCCCCTGCCCCGCCGTTACCATGACCGCTACCGGAGTCAGGAATAGCAGGGCTGCCGGGGACTGGGGACCTGGGTTTTTTTGTTTTTACCATATGGGAGGTAATTGGCCTTAAACCACCGCGCTGGCCAGTGCGAGTAGGCGAGTCCACGATTTTAAAGGGGGTTTAGTCCCTTATGGCTTGTGGTAGCCGGTTGGATCAGGTTATTGCCGCCCGATATTGGGCATATAAGTTTTACGGCAGGGTGAGTCACCTCCAACCCTCCTCCTTTCTCATCCGGGCTTGGGACCGGCATCGGCGGAGTTCTGAGAGCTGGAAGGTGTACAGAGACGTAATTATATGTTAAAATAAGTCAAAAGATATTAAATGCTATGTCAACATATGAAAACCGTCATACATAAATAGAGAAAAGTATTTTCCACTGCTCATTTGAAGGCCAAAACTATTGATTTCGAGGTTCGTCCCGGAACAAAAGATATTTGTATTGACTAGTTTTTGATCCCACATCAACTTGTTATAACATTCAATCTACCCACCAAACCGGTGTATACCCAAGCGGGGCTAAAAACCCGGGTATATGCCCATCTCTTGTAGGATCCCGGTCAAAAAACGGGACAGGGCTTTTGGGTAAAACTAAAGAAAATAGTATCGTTTTGGAGAAAAACAATTTAAAATTTGGGGAGAAATAGAATCTGGCAACCCTGGTCAAATTCAATCATGTCAATTGTAAACAATACAAAATGGCCGATTGTTGTATTCTGTGATTCCTAATTTACATGTGGTTATGAAAATTGAGTTTTTTCTAAGTAAATAATAAAAAAAATGACAAGCTTAATAGATAAGATTGAAAAACTGATCAAAAGGGAAAAAACTACTCCCGAAAGAAAACAGAAAGATGATTCCAAGAAATCTTCGAGTGAGATTCTTTCTGAACTTTTTAGTGCTTTTAATGCCGATCCACCGAAAATCGAAGAGGTAACCGTGAAGAAATCTAAGAAAAGTAAAAAGAAACATAAGAAGGAAAAGAAAAAACGTAGTAGGAGTAGCAGTTCTAGCAGTGATTCTGACACAAGTTCCTATTCCCACAAGCGTAAGAAAAGAAAAAAGAGTAGATCCAAGAAACGAAAGGATAACGACCGGTCTCCTTCACATCGACGGTCGAGAAGCCCTATCAAAATAAAGCCTGACCCCGAGGTCAAAGTAAAGCTTGAAGCTTTTAGAGTTAACGATGATCTTTTAAAACGTGTAGTCAAAGAAGAGAGAGTTAAACATGAAACCAAGGAGGACAAGAAGCCTGTCATTAAATATGAAGACACTGATAGTGTAACTTTTATAGATACTAGTCTTATTCCAATGCCGGAGTCTCCTAGAGAACAGTTAGATCCTCATGACTTAAGGGTAAAGTTAGAAAATAAAAAAAGTGATGGAAACACTGAGAGTGACAAATCTAAAGGTAAGATTCAAATAAAGAACTTGAAATTCAGTACTGTGTTTGAGGAAACAGTGAAGAAAGCCGAAGAAGAAGCAAGGAAGAAAAAGGAGAAGTATGAAGAAGGTGAATACACAGATTCTTCTAGCAGCTCTGCGGCTGAAGTCATCTCCAACTTCCCAAAGACATCCGATCCAGGAGGGATATTAAAAAAGCAAGCAGCCGAAGAAAGCAAATTGTAAGTTTTTAATCAACTTACTAACTTAAACTTACTTATTCAATTCAAATTCAATTCAAAATATCTTTATTATCATAGGATATTTATAATATCTCTTAATAATAGTCACTTTGTTTAGTTTTGCACAAATGTTGACGTCAAATCGTTACTTACATCTAAGTTTACGCTTTCTAGGCGCAAGTGCAGAAGAAGCGGCAACAACACTTCGCCTGCTGAAAACGCACCATATGTATTTTCATTCTTCGCAAAACAAACACGGTGCATTTTTCAGCAGGCGAAGTGTTAATTTAAATAAGCCGTGACACTCCCGGCTGAGTAGAATAGGACCACTCCAAGTCTTAACATGGTTGTCGTAGAAGGCTACTTAGGAAACACAAGCTGAACAAACCTTTAATGAGACCACTCCAACCAGTCTGGCCAGTGTGGAGACTGTAGGCCAAATCCTCTGACTGGTCTGGCTTATATATAAAAAATATTGATTTTTAAAATTTTATATCCTTTACAAGAGAGATACAACATAAAATTTTACAGATTAAAATATTTTCAATTCAATTCAAATTCAATTCAAAATATCTTTATTATCATAGGATATTTATAATATCTCTTAATAATAGTCACTTTGTTTTGTTTTGCACAAATGTTGACGTCAAATCGTTACTTAAAGCTAAGTTTACGCCGCTTCCTAGGCGCAAGTGCAGAAGAAGCGGCAACAAACTGCACTGCACGTTTTCTCCAAAGACGTCAACTAACAAACTTAAAATTAGTTATATAGATGGACAGAGATTACATTGTTTATTATGTCATAATTAAATTGAATTATAAGAATTACGAAATTTAAAATAATGTCAATTTGTAAATTTAGTATGTACCAATGTACCTAAATTATGACATGTCTAAGTATACAAACCTTTAAGAGGGACCCGCGCCAAGCTCAAGCCAGACCTTTTTGTCAGACCTTTTAAACAGCATGTTAAGAGTTGTTAATTTTTTACTATTAAAACCTTGTATGTTTTAGGTCAGAAGAAGAAAAAATTATGTCAAAGAAAAGTAAACATACAGAAAGCTCACACAAATCTTCAAAAAGAGACAGGAGTCGTTCCCGCAAAAGGTAACTTATTTGGATTATCTCGCTTCTCCTAGGAATCATAAAAGTAAACCTAGTCATAGAAATAATGTGCATGTTAGTGTGAACCACATCAAATTTACTTCAGCAGTTTTCAAGTTTATCCTTGCCAGAAAGACAGATATATCATGGACTTAAAATAAATGTGAATAAATAGTTTCTACGAGGGCTGTTTGATAAGTACCCGTTAATGGAAAAAAAAAAACATTTTTTTTTGTATGTATGCATTTATTTTTCTACGTAGTCACCTTTTAACTCTATACATTTGTTCCACCTAAACTCAAGCTTCAATAAACCATCCAAAAAGTATGATTTTGGAAAGTCATTAAAATAGGCCTCTGTGGCGGCAATGACTTCGTCATTTGATCCAAATCGCTTGCCACCGAGCCATTTTTTTAGGTTGAGAAACAAAAAGAAATCGCATAGGGCCAAATCTGGAGAATACGGGGGTAAGACAATAGTTCGTAGCGTAACTGTGCTAATTTAGCCTTCACAACTCTGGACGAATGAGCCGGGGCGTTGTCGTGATGAAACAGTACTTTTTTCTTTTTTAAATGGGGTCGTTTGTCCTTCAACACGGCGTCAAATTCATCCAATAAATTGGCATAGTACTGCCCTGTTATTGTTTTTCCCTTTTCTAAATAGTCAATATGTATAATACCCTGCGAATCCCAAAAAACGGTCGCCATGACCTTTCCAGCCGATGGGAAGGTTTTTGCTTTCTTTGGAGCAGGTTCACCCGGTAAAATCCACTGCTTCGACTGCTCTTTCATTTCCGGGGTGTAGTGGTGGACCCACGTTTCGTCCACGGTCACGAAACGACGCAGAAACTCCTTCGGGTTACGTTTGAACACGGCCAAACAATGCTCCGAAGTAGTCAGTCGGTTCCGTTTTTGCTCCTCCGTGAGTAAACGCGGCACCCACCTCGCCGATACTTTCTTCATACCCAATTTTTCTTCTAATATGTGTTGTACCCTCTCGATTGAAACATTTACAGCATCAACGATTTCTCGAAGTTTAATTCGGCGGTCGCTCGGCTAAAACGATATTTTCAATTTTCTTAACCATATCGATCGTCTGTAGTCACCTCAACTGGCCGGCCTGGGCGATCCTCATCAAAGACGGTTGTTCTCCCCCGCTTAAACTCGTTATACCAATATCTGACGGTTGTCATAGAAGGAGCACATTCATGGTAAACTGCTTGCATTCTTACTTTTATTTCATCACATGTTTTTCCTTCCAAAAATAAGAATCTAATTACAGACCAATACTGTTCTTTCTCCATTTTAACAATTTTAAGTTCACGCCTTCATTGAATCGTTGTCAAATGAGAAAAAACAAAAGAATGCCATTTTTTTTTAATTTTCCCGCCTTTGAAAAATGGCTTAAAAAGGTGGTATACTTATTTGCGGCCAGTGATATTAATATATTTAGAAAACGGGTACTTATCAAACAGCCCTCGTAAACAAACTGAGAGCATTGATTTAAAAAAAAAATAAAGCAGTGGGACACATCGACAGGCTAAAAAAGCTTACAGCAAAAACATCAAATCCTATTAGTCGTCTTTTCTCGGCGTCACCAGTGGGTTGACTGGTAGATAAAGCCTATGGGTTGTCCTCCTATTACATTTGTAATAAAGTTATATAAATAAATATAATAACACTTAGGGTCAGTTCACACCGGGACGCGACGCGACGTCTCGTTGTAGACTGACCCTTACATGTAAGTTAAACCCATAATTTATTCACTTTTTGTATTTTAGAAATTAATTATGAAGTAGTCACAAAACATTTATTTCCATCCCCTGTGAACTGTCTTAACTACTAGTGGTACAGACGATTAATCTGATACCTGTGCCACCGCGCGCGTCGCGCACTACATGAGGTGGCACCAGGTATCTTATCTTTGCTCTGTACCATGGGAATATTTTTACCTTTTAACACATATGTGGCCAATTTAATTGCAAAATAGGTGTACGAGTTGTTTAATTCTTTTTCTATAATAGACTAAAATATTGAAGTGAACAATTACTATGTTTTGGCAGTTGTTCAAACATATAATTTCTCACTGACATTGTTTGTTACTTTTGTGTTTGTTCTCTATTGATTAATTAGTCTAGAAGAATTTTTGAATTTTACGACTAAACGGCATGGAATGTAACAGTTCGACACCAGGTTTTTTTAGACTAATTCGACCCTGCTGAGCTCGATTTTGCCCGGTGTCAGACCAATTTCCCCCCTTCCTCCCCCTATTCATTGAAAATATGCCCCTCGCCACGGTTTTCTTTGTTTTGTACAAAAACTGTTAGATCTAGAAGAAAACTGTTATTATGTCTATGACGATTAAAATATACTATTGTCTAAACTGAGGCCTATTTAATGACGACCTCCGTGGCGTAATGGTTAACACGCTAGACCGCTAATCCGGAGGTTCTGGGTTCGATCCCCAGCCAGGGCAAGTTGGAAAATGGCCTTTTTCAAATTGTCCTGGGTCTTGGGTGTTTATCTATATATGTATTTATCATAAAAATATAGTATCGTTAAGGGCAAGGGGGGGAAATTGGTCTGACACCGGGCAAAATCTAGCTCAGCAGGGTCAAATTAGTATAAAAAAACCCAGTGTCAAATTGTTACATTAAATGCCGTTCAACATAAAAAGGAGAAGGCTTTCAGATTATTCTTCTAGACTAAATACTTAACACAAATTATTTGCTTTAATTGTTACAAATTTTTTATCATTATTAAAAACATTTCATATTTATAGTTTTAAAAGGTTTACTACACTTTTTTAAAGTGCTTTCTGCATTCACCTAGTTTTTACAGTATTTTTAAGTGTTTTTATCCTTAGTGATAACTGGCAAGTGCGAGTCGGACTCGTACATGAAAGGTTCCGTACCTCCTAACGCTAAAAAACACGTTTTTTGTATGACGATCCCCTTTAATTTTCTTTTTTTTATTTTTAGTATTTTTTATAGCGGCCATAGTAATACATAATCTGTAAAAATTTCAAGTATCCAGTTAATGCCATTAAAAAGATCTAGTTAAAAACGCTGAAAAAACACGTTTTTTGTGTGGCGAATCCCTTTAATTTTTTACTTTTTTTTATTTTCAGTATTTGTTGTTATAGCGGCCACAGTAATACATAATCGGTGAAAATTTCAAGTGTAGCTATTACGGTTCAAGAGATAGAGCCCTGTGACAGACAGACGGACAGACAGCGGAGTCTTAAGTAATAGGGTCCCGTTTGTACCATTTGGGTACGGAACCCTAAAAACGAAGCCTTTGTCTAACAATTGGAAATATTTTTGCCTATGTAAGGCTAACAAATAAATCCTTATTGACTTTTGAGTCACAAAAACTGTTTATCATTTTGTAAATTGCAAAACAGTTATATAAATCTTACTATGTTGACATATTTACACAGCTGGAAAAACATTAACTAAACCACACTAACTGTGTCACCCGGGTTATTAGATGGTTGCTGTTAGAGCATTATAACTTGTGTATTGTACATTAAAAAATGTATAAAGTGCCTCAAGATTACTATACTAGTGACTATATTTGGGAGCAATATGTGCTAATGTTAGTATTTTTTAAAAATAAGTTTTATTTTTTTAATAAAAATAAGTTTTATTTTCTTAATAAAAATAAGTTTTATTTTTTTATTAAAAATATGATATTTTTTAATAAAAATAAGTTATACTTTTTTAATAAAAATATATACTTTTAAAGTTTTATTTTGGTTTGCCTCAAAGTAAAATCGTCAAGGGGAATTGCAAATAATGAAGTGAAGAATGTTGTAGCGATGTATGGTACATCTACTGGAATAAACCTTCTCCGTTTTTACGATAGATACCGTAGAGACGATGGGTCCATGGGGCCCATAAGCAAAATCCCTTGTGACTGAGATTTTAACGCGTCTCCGCGATGTTACGGGCGATCCGAGGGCGGGCAGCTACTTTGCACAGAGAACTTCTATCGCGGTGCAAAGGGTTAATGCTGCCAGCGCCTTCTGGGTGGCTACCTCGCGGCGAGGCGTTGAAGTCTCTTTTTTATTTGTGAAGTGTGTGGGTGGAATAAATGATTATAGTAATATTTTTTAACATTGACAAAATTCTATTTTTTTATTTGAAAGAATAAACATGGAAGTTGGTCCCATTTTTACTGATGATGGAATTCTCGAGAAATCAAGGGAACTCCGCAAATATTCTGTGCACACATATGGTGATTTTGATGTTTTTGTTAATAATTAAGCATTTGCATTCAGAAAGTGAGTTTTGATGAAGTGGAACTGATGAACAAGACCAGAAATTGAAGTCGCTTTTTATTTAAGTTATTGACAAAAAAAGAAAGTTTGACAAAAGCATAAAGGTAACTCAATAGTGCAGTTTCTGAAATTGTAATTCATTTCGCAGGTCAACCAGCAGGTCACGAAGGTCCCGGTCTCGTTCAGCATCACGGAAACATCATCGTTCCATCTCAAAGTCTAGGCGGAGAAGTAGATCACCACATGGATCACGGGCGAGACGATCCCGTTCGAGGTCGCGAGTGAGGCCACGACACCATTCGCCGAGACATAGAGGCAGAAGATCAAGGTATGTTATTGTTCTACGTCCAATGGTTGACTGACAGAGAACGCCGTATGATGTTTAGTTCGCCATTTGTACACTTCTTAATGTGAAAGATAGTTGAAATAATGTAATGCCTGAAATGTGGAACTGTGGTGTGGTGGTTATCATCTTCAAAAAGGTTGGTAATACTTATTGAAAAACTACACCCATTAATATTATTATTATTAAATAAATGATTATTATGTCGGTACCTTTTTCAGCCACGGGTCCATGGGGACCCGGTCCTTTGAGGCGTTCATGGGGCCAAAGCCAACATGAAGAGGCCTTTAAGTACCTTTTTATCTAAAAAGTGAGATGGCTGCATCTATGGAGGTCTATCCCTTAATATACCATTGAGATGCACTAACGGACAGTCCTTTATAGCTGCCGTATTTTTGCCAAGGAAGGATTAACTTGGCTTGGGTTATGTGGATGGGATGTTAGTGGACCAGATAACTGGGTTATGGAGTGAGATACGGGCATCTACCTGAAAATCTCTCACAACAATTTAAGCCTAGTAGATGGTGACTTGCTGCTCGTTGGCTACACTGCCTGTGGGCACCCTACTAGCCACGAAGATGCGGCCAGGGCGCAACACAATGTGAGCAACGAGGGTGTCGTGTCGTCACTCTGGTCGGCCGGTTAAGGCAAGACAGAGGCGGGGGGTGTGTAACTGTGTCTGTGTGTGTGTAAGCGCATGTGTGTATGGTCCCCCTGGAGGTAGGGTCAGACTGGGCTTGAAGGGTATGTACAGTCCCGCTCGCACACTAGGACCGGGTGCCAGGACTCAAGACCGTTAATATTATATTGTTATAGATGCTAAAAGGTACATATATTATAACATACCATAACTTCAGACCGGTTTAAATTTCAGTGATTATCGTATATTACTGTTACAGGTCTCCAAGTGGTGTCAAACTAGCCGACAGCGAGAAGAAGCGGCTGCTGGAAGTAGCCCGGAGGAACGCCATCAACATGCTGAAGAACGGCGCTGTGCCGGCCGGCGCCGCGGCGCTGCCGCCGCACACCCGCAGCCAGGTCATGGCCGCCATACAGTCTGGCGGTAAGGACAATAATACAAACTTGTTTCCTTGGTATCATCGTCTTTCTAGTCTCCACTGCAGGGGCACGACCCTCTGTACTGCCCGAACCATACTTGGCCAAAGCAGCCAGAAGATTTGGCCTGGATGACAAAGTCATAGCGACTGACAATATTCTACAATTACCGACTTAACTTCCTGTCTATTTACGAGGGCAACTTCTGAATACATTTTCTCCCACAGGTAAATCGGTAGACGAGCTGACAGACTTCTGCAAGCATCTATCTAAGAAGGAGGCTCTCGGCGAGTTATCTTCTGTTTCATCCCACGATGAGGACATGAGTGAGAACGAGGATACGCTAGCATTCCACCATCCCTTCCTAGTTAAAGAAAAGGCGCCTATCGTTATGAATATAAGGGTGAGTTTCATCATTGTCATTATCTTTTCTATGTAAATAAAAATCAAAATATTTCTCAGCTCTATTGACCCCATAAAGTATGTCAGTACATCATGGGTCTGTTTACAAGTTTTTTTGGAGACTGTATTATACGCCAGTGCTCTCTCAATTATACATTGTTACAGAAGACAACTATTCAAAAATATACTAAATTTAACTTGCATCTAAAAAGAATACAAAAATATTGTTTTTTTTTTAAATATATATTTAGGTACATATACTGGTACCCCAAATAATATTTTTGCTCTGTAAAAGTGCTATTGTACCCTATCATTATCATCAGTCAATTCTGGTTTCTCCCATTTATCACCACCTTTGTTTGTTTGTAATTTCTTTTTTGTACAAATAACTTATAACATATATAAACTATAAACAGACTACGATGAGAATTTATACAAAGGCGGGCTTATCCCAGGAAATAATCTTTTCCATCTAACCAAGTATATGAACCAGACAGGTTGGAGTTGAAGTGTACAACAAGATCTAGTCTTGTTGCAAATGAGGGTCTTTTCAGTTTGTCCTCTAATCAACCATTTTGAAGTTTCTTCCTCCAAGGGCGCTTTCTGTGGTTCACAGAAAGCGCCCTTTTTCCTTGTTCACAGTTATCAACGAAGTTTACGGTGAGAAGTGCTATCTACGAACAGAGATTTCTGTGAACAGTGCTTTCTATATGTAGTCGTATCGTACATGCGTGTTTCTGTATTAGGTTCCACACTCCGGGGGTGGGCGGAAGGACCCCCTCCGGGTGCAAATATTCGACGATTTTGGCGCCCCCTAAAACTGATCCCAGGGGCGGGCATCCCGGTTTGCTGCCCCTAGATCAGGAACTGCTGTCAATCAATCTACAAACTAGAAACATATAATTATATAATTATCACTTTATAGTTTGACTAACTTTCTCTGGCTTCATCTGTTTGTTTATATTTTTGTGCGATTTAATTGTTTTGTTACATTTCCTAACTCTCCCTAAAACTCATATTTATTTATTTAAACTTTATTGAGCCAAAAGCTACAATAGGTAGACTTAATGCTTAAGCATTTTCTCCCTGTCAACCTTTAGGAGATTCATATCTTAATTTTTCATTCTGTAAGTGATCACTTCCGGAGTAGACATTTTTTTAGATAATCTGTTACAATACATTATTAAAACATACTTTCATTGTCAGGGCGGCGCTCCCCTACCCATAAAGACCAGCACACTGCCCATAGCCAACAAGGAGGAACTTCGTCTACAGTTCCCGGTGTCTTCAGGCTCTCAGCACAGAGAGAAGGCATCGGAATGGGTCCCCGTATCGCCGCCAAAGAAGGATATGGTAAAATTTCATTAAAGTTTTACTCTGTAATACACTATAAAAGGTATATCTATCTACAGCCTACTAATAGTCTAGAAAAACATTATCTATCTTTTTACTTTTCGGAAAAATTGAATTGTATTTGCGAAATTTTAAAAATCTTCTAAAATATTTTCCTTGTAAATGACAATATTTTGTTAAAAACTAACGTCAATTATGTTTGCAATAATCACTTGGCATAGATTTCATTCTACATTTATTATAGCTATAGTGTACAAAATATTATATTTTATTAATATGTATTTACTTAGGCGAAAATCCATCACTATTTTGATTTCTTTCCCACTTTTTCGCCAGCCATTCCGCTAAAAGTGGCTCTTGGGTCTCGCAGCCCTGGGCTCTGCCTACTTAGAGCCGGAAGAGCCAAAATGCTCTGTCTGTCCCATTAGCGATAAAGACGTGATAGTGTTTATATATGTTTGTATGTAATAACTTTTAGTTCTTGCAGTATAATTGACAAAATGTTTTTCTCTTTTCTTTACAGCAAGTTGCGAAGTTGAATTCTAATCCAAAGCCTGTAAAACCAGCCACCGAGAAAGAACCTGCAAAGTAAGTTATATAATTAATTATAGTTAGATTTAATAAGTTTGAAATAATCAGTAAAATTTTATTAGATTTGGCTAGGGATCTGAATAAGATTGCATTCCTTAAACTTCCCATAAGGATTGTAAACCCAAAATTTACGAATTTTGACAAAAAAGTAAGTGACATATTGGGGGATGTCAACTTGATTTGATCCCGATATAAACTTAGTTCTCTTTTATTATTAAAATGTAAAATGATAGCATTTGCTTATTATTATTATGGAACTGGCATTCGAATTTGAATAAAAACGATAAATTTCGTATATTTACTACGGAACCCAAGGTTGACACGTGATGATGGTCTTCCAAATATCGAAGGTCCAATCCAAGGTATCTCGCCAATATTGTCGCAGATACTTCCACTTTTCACCTTTAGGTAGGTTTCATTTGCTTCGAAGCGATCGCTTTATTAGCTCGTATCGAACTGGCGTGGCACTGACTCGGTTCCCTTTCAATATGCGCCGGTATAGATGTGTACACTATTCTCGAAAATTCATCGAGGCGCCGGGTAGTTGTGTGTAAGTGCAGCGGAGTCAACAACCGGACAAACAACTCTAGACTTTATGTAATACGATATAAGGTCTAGTTTTGCTTGAAGCTTCTTTGTCTGAACTACTGCTTGCGAAACTTCTGCGTATATCTTCTTCGCGACATTATTTTATATTTTACCTGCAATAAATCAATAAATCGTATTATTTTCAGGCCGAGTGCACCACTTGCGTTGCCAGCGCCGCCTCCTGCTAATACGCCCGCTTATATGAAGAGTTTCTCAGCCGGAGCCCGTAAGTAGCTTATTTATTTACAGCATTCGAAAAAATCATAGACCTAGATTTTTTTACTGTGTCCATTATTTCTAGTCCTCTATAAAGTTATCAGAAACAAAAATCTGAAAATATATTCGTATTCACTAGTTGACTTGTGACCATACACCAACGTCAAAATAGGATTACAATTTGACACAAACAGTGGCGCTTCAATTTTTTTTCTTTTAGACTTACTAGCCAGCCTCTACTCCTATACTAAAACTAAACCTAGCTACGTAAGTAAATGATCAGGGAGGTTACTCCATAAAGTAGTATTCTATTTCTATGTCAAACCAAATTAGACTTTATCATTACGCATTAACACTCAATGTTGCTTGACACTGAAACGCGGATACGCTGTAACGTACGTCTTGCGTACCGCTTTTGGAGTAACCCTACTGACGTCAGCAACTTACAAAATTGACAATTATCAAGTGATAAAAACATCCATAGAAATAAATAAATTACTAATAAAAAAAAATACACATTTTATCACAGAGCTTACGTCAGTGCCGGCACTGCCGGCGCTACCTGCGCCGGGACCGCAAGCGTACCCACCTGGAATCGAACCACCGAAAATAGTAAGTTCCTGTCGTACAAATTAACATTTGCCATGAGTAATTTAAAAATTCACTGGCTTCTTAGTTTTGGTTTTTACAGGGTGACCTTTTATCCACCTGCCAAGTTCAGTCCATGATACTGAACTGCGTTCTATAAATATAATTATTAAAAATAGAAAAAAAATCGACCTAAAATCCATTCGGGTGAGCGCTGATGTATATAGGAGAGTTTTTTTTTTAATGTAGTTCAGTATCATGGACTCAACTTGCTCCAAAAATTTGGCTGGTGGATATTAAGTCATTAGGTTTTTCAATTCCATCAAGTTAAATATATATTTTTTTAATATCATGATTTCCATAGCGCAGATCACGTCTTGGTGTATATTTCCGTAGTGTCTCGAAGTTTGCGTTAGATAGGAAGAAATCAAAGAAGTGACCTTTGCCCAGTAGTGATATAACATAGATTAAAAGAGGATGCTCCTGAGTCGAAGACTACTATGACTACTTACATTAGTATTACATTAAGTTTTTGTTTTTTCTATCTTATCTACTTGTTATCTCTTAAACTAAGCTAAAATGCTTTAGAAGTATAGACACAATACCGTCAAAGCGCTTGTTCACAAAGAATATACGATTCACAGTCGACCCTATATTTTACTGCAGTCGTTTAAAAATTGACAACATACAAGCATTTTAAATCTTTTTCAGGATGTAGCATCAATAGTGTCGCAAAAGATAGCCATGATACGTCGAGAACAGGAACGGAACGAAGTATCGTCTAGTCGTGGGGTAAGTCTCTCAAGTAAATTTGTATATGTGTGTGTGTACTACTCAACTGGGAAAAGGTGGCGGATTGTCAATGTCTAAAGGCCATTCTGTATCTCTATCTTTGTTACCTACCTACTCCTTACATGCTGACTTGGGAGAGAAGAAAAAGGCATAGAATGCCGATCAAGGGAAAAGGCGATAATCTCGAGTAATAATATTGTCGCGAACGAGATAGAATTTTCCCGAACAATAATCGCGAACTACGAACTACTACGATAGAAGGATGCAAGCTAAATTGACCCATATGTCTTGTATCATAAAGTCTAGAGTTGCTTGACCATGTTACACTCACACACATACCAGGCGCCTGGATGCTTCGAAACACGTTCGTCGACTATGTAGAATATTCGAGATTAAAGTGGACCTTTTCGATGGCGCACATGAATAGTGAACCGTGGGTGCGCCAGGCAGGTCGATACGAGCTATCAAAGCGATCACTTCGAAGCGAAGGAAACCTACCTTAGTGCGACAAGTGGAAGTACCTGCGACTACCTTGGCGAGATACCTGGACCTCAGCTGCTACGTGACTTGGACCTTGGACGTTTGAAAGACCATCTTCACGTGTTTTTTTTTTCTCCAAATACCGAACCCCAGTTTCGTAAAAGTATTGATTTTTTTACGAAACTGGGGTTCAGTATTTGGAGAAAAACGCCAAACTTCGTATGAGGGTTTTTATTCACTACGGAACCCGAAGATGACACGTGCGGATGATCTTCCAAACGTCCAATATTCTATCTCGTTCGCGACAATACCAATAGGCAATAAGAGATATTACTGCAACGTTCTGCCGCCAGAGTGCAGCATTAGCGCAGACTGTAAACAATGTTTGACAGTGACAGGTACATCATACTCGCAATCAATTTGTAAAATTATAGAAGTATTACGTAGGTATTTAAATGGCCGTAGGAAGCCATAAGAGTTGGATCTCATCTATCAGCACGGAACAGCACTTTCCTATGCTGCTATCCTTTTCGTGGTTCGGGTCGCTGGATTCCCTCTAATATGGTTGAGTTCAGCGATGGCTGGTCCACGCGTCAACACGTGAACGGGTGCCGCCAGTAGACTGGTAAGCTCGGCTCCGTTTTTTTCCGGTCAGTTCCACTAGTTTTAATTAAATTCATATTTGTAACAGTTTGGCTGGAGTGCGAAGGAATCCAACTTGGGTCAATTTACGGGGTCGACCGGTGCCCAAATACTGACACCCAAAGAACTGGCTAGCGGCGCACAGGCTTGGGCCAAAAAGGTAATCCCTTTTATTTGTTCGTTCTTTTAACAGTTTGCAAAACCTTTCAAAGTAATGTCACTTGTTTTTTGGTATACTCTGTCAACTAATTTTTATTTGGAAGCAATGCTTTTGTGGAGTAAATAATGTAAACAGCTTATAGTCTTCATTATTACCTATATTTCATAACATTTGTAGACATATCTTCCTCCTCTCTATTTATCAAACAAAAAGCGGCCAAGTGCGAGTCGGACTCGCCCATGAAGGGTTCCGTAGCAGCAAGTAACATAATATAAAATTTTTGAAGGTAAATTGCGGTTTACGATTTATGACGTATTAAAAAATAACTATCTATGATACCGAGACCGCTATAGTTTTAATTGAAAGTACATACTTTGAGGTATGTACCACATTTTTTTCAGAATTATTTTAGTCATATTTCAAAAGTTACGGTGGGAGGACACCTCAAATTTTAACTGTGTATTAGATTATCTCAAGACTGGGGGGTTTAATATACATAGTTTCAAAACAGTTTTTGTTGCATTTTAAAAGACCTTTTCAACGATATCCCACACGTTTGGGTTAGTCCAATTTAATTTTTAAAATTGACTTCGTTGTATGGGAGGGGGGCTGAACAAAAAACATTTTTTTATAATGTTAAAAACCATCTTTTGCAACTTCAATATCTATCTCTCCACCAATTTTCGTGACAATCGGTGCAGTAGCGGCGGAGTACGAGCCCGGACGGACAGACAGACGGACGGACATGACGAAACTATAAGGGTTCCTTGTGGACTTCGGAACCCTAAAAAGGTAATTTAATAACAAGTAATTATTAAAAAAACCCCGACTGCGTGGTACAACATGCCTAGGCACTGACTGTCTTCTGTGGCCTAGGTAAAACCAGGCCTGCCTGTGTCACTCCCCGTTTAGTTATCAAAAATATACCTACATTATTACTAAGCGCACGATGGCCCCTCGGAGTGGTGAATTCAGTTATACGAATCGTTTGTCCAGAGTAATAGAATGAAATTGGCCTGCAATGGATGTCTAAGTATCAACGAAAAGGTGCTGAGTTCTGAAGTGAGCTAAATTAAACCGTATCGCTAACCAAATTGAGTAGATATTTCTTTGCTGAGTGAGACTACTGTACGTAAGTACTAGTTCTTATTCTGTGGTAAGACACAAACAGGAATGCGCTTGGCGAAGCGATGTAATGTTTTTTTTTAGCATTTCAAATTTCATATAAATTATATATATTTTTGTAATCCTTGAATAAAATCCTTTAATTTAAAACCCCACTCGATAGGTATGAAAAGATTTTTTATGCCGTGCAATTTGGCGCCAATAATGCGTCATTTTGATTTCTAATAATTTTAATATAGCCTATGACACCCTAGTGGTTAAGACGAATCTAACAACGTATAATTTATCAAAATCGGTTCTGCCGTTCAGTAGTTACGAGGGAACATAGAATCTGACATAAAAATCGTTGTTTTTAGCATTTCTCATTCCAAATTTTATTTAAAACTTGTTGCATATATTTTTGTAATCCTTGAATAAAATCCTTTAATTTGATATCCCACTATATATAATAGATAAGTTTTAAAAAGAACAAAAAAATATGCCGCGCAATTTGGCGCCCTGAATCCGCCATTTTACTTTCCAATAATTTTAACATAGCCTATGTCACTCTAGTGGTTAAGACGAATCTAACCACGTATAATTTATCAAAATCGGTTTAGCAGTTTAGTAGTTTCTAGGCAACATAGAATCGGACATAAAAATCGTTTTTTTTTAGAATTTCTTATTCCAAATTTCATTAAAAACTATAAGTTGTATATATTTTTGTAAGCCTTGAATACAGTCTTTTAATTTAATACCCCACTCGATAGTTTTTGAAAAGAAAAGACTTTTTATGCCGCGCAATGTGGCGCCAAAAATCCGCCATTTTGATTTCCAATAATTTTAATATAGCCTATGTCACTTTAGTGGTTAAGACGAATCTAACCATGTATAATTTATTAAAATCGGTTTGGCCGTTTAGTAGTTACGAGGAAACATAGAATTATAAGGACAAACATACAGGTCAAACAGATGAATGAATGAATGAATAACTCTTTATTGCACCTAAAAAATAAATAAAAAAAATAACAAAACACAAATTGTAAATATATATACATAGGTACAATGGGCGGTCTTATCGCTGACAGCGATCTCTTCCAGACAACCAGTGGATGGAGAGAAATGTAGGCACGTGAAAAAGAAATCCTTTTCGGCTTTGCCGCAGTCTGGTAAAAATAGGCAAATTTTTAATATTATTTAAGTATCTAAAATATAAAAAAATTGTTGTCATGTCTTATTTCTCAGACATTCTTCTGTAACATTTTGTTTTTGGTATTGCTTTCATATAGTTATTGGTTATAGAGTAAACATCCAGTTCTTTATTTATCACAGTACATATTAATCTTCGTTTACATCAATTAAAATTGTGATAATAAAAGAACATAAAACTATCATTATGAAGAGATGAATTAGTTTTAAATTATCAAACATTACAAAGCTACAGTGCTATAACATTTATGTAATTTATATTCCGTGAAAGCTGTGTTCGGCGCAGGATCTCAACGCAACGTTTGCCGGCTGGCACTGCGTAACAGACAAGAGATCTGTTTTTCAACGCGGGAGTCAGGAAAACACAAAACGTGTGGTTTGTCAAAGCGCCGCTCACGTCACGTACTACCATTACACGGTTACATCGTATTTTTGAAACCGTCACGTAAGCCAAAATAAATATACTATCAAACCTATCCTTCTTTTGGGCTTTGCCGCAGTCGGGTAAAAATAAACAATTACATCGAAACGAAATTATTGTATACCTAACTAAAATAATTATTATCCGCCTCTAGACATTTGTGCTACAACGGTACTTAACACTAACCGCGTTACCGCGCTAAATGGCAATGGCCAACCTTTGTACCAGAAATGAGACAGCGGGAGTCACTAATCTTTTGCTTTTTTTTTGTCCTACAACACAAAGGTTTTTTTGAAATTTGTAGCAAAAAACGAGTGTTCAAGACCACTCGTTACAAATCCTTCGCGTACGAGTGATTAAAAAGTGCGCCATTTTGGAAATGCTCGCGCAAATCATTCGTTGTATGTCTCCCGCGTTCAAAAATTGGTCTCCACAAATTGTACGTGTGACAGATATAAGTGACCTGAGACAGATTCGGCTATTTCTGTTGCAAATAGGGTTTGTGACAGTAAGAGGGGAACCGAAATCTGTCGTGGGAGTCCGCCTAACGCAGTTTTAGCTTTCAAGGATATTAATTGTACAAAATGTGTATAGTACTTGGCGCAAAGTTCTGTTTGATACCTTAAGCCTCTCGCAATAACTTTTCTTTCAGCTCAATCTTCGCTCGGGACGATGCTACGCAGTTTGCGGCCGGTCGGAACTTATAATACACTTGTATTATACTTTCTGACCTCTTGTTTCATTGTGATGGTGACAACAACATTTGGTAAACCAATTTTTACGACAAGTCGTAAAAATAGAAATGATAAGCCGAAGATTAATTGAAAAAATAAAGCGTCATAGGACTTTCTTGATTCTATGAATATAGCTGATGTCTTGTAATTAAAATAACGAAAGTTCTGGAGAGTAAGGAATATTAGTGGATTTACAATCACAATAATTCTCAAATGCATTTAGCTTCTGTACGTTAAGTCTAAGTTTCTATTGGATAAAAAGTTTTCGAAAAAAAAATACGTTTGTATAATTGTACGTAATATTATATTATGAGGACTAAGTACAAATGTAATAATACAAGCCAAATGTAATAAGCCTAAAATAAACTCGATGGCGTTGCGTTGTTTGATTACATGCTTCCTATAGCCACCTTCTGGCTCCATAATCAGATCAGCTTCTTGTTATAATTAATAAAAAAAATATAATAATATTTCATTGTCATCTGATTGATATTACCATACAAAATCACATCTCAATCGGAAACTCTGTTTGACCCACACAAATAAACAACAACAAACAGGGCAAACTATATAAAACCTTGTAAAAAGTACTGCCTTTGTGTATAAAATTAAGGTGTGGGATTGTCATTTACTTAATGACAAATATAACTGATAAAAACTGCGATAAAAGATTTTTTTTTCGCACGTATTGATAAAATCTTAGATAAATTATTATTATCAGCCGATATGTAGGCGATATGTCATCATGACACGTCATAAGCGAAATAGTAAAACATATTTTATATTTTAGCAAATATTCTGTATTGAAGTAAACATTCCTATTATCGCGATGATGCTAATCGAAATATGTTTACAAAATATGTTACCTCTATAATCCGGAAGTGGTTTGTGGTTACAGGAGTTAGTATTTTAGCTCGCACGATGAGTAGATCCATCTACTCATCGTGCGAGCTAAAATCTTGGTCAAAAATTAATTATTTGGTACTGTTTAGAGAATAAAACGTCACAAAATAATGTCAATTGTCATTGCTCATAACATATCCATTTTCAATATGATTTTAGATTTTTTTAATGAAGAAAATCTAATATTAAGAGCACTATTTGTCGCCAAAAAATTTTAACGTTACGGTCTATGTGATCGAAGGTTACGGTTGTGAATTTCATACATATTACATAGAAAATGTTTGTGTTGACGTTAAGAAAAAAAGTGTCGAATCTGATTTGACTTGTCATCTAGCTGATTAAAATGAAAATAAATGCTGTAGTTGGCCAAATCTAAAAAAAAAAACCTCTAAGTTTTAGGTGTTCACAAATGTTGTTGCCACCATCACCAAAAACCCATGTTTGATTACCGTGTGAAGCGCGAACTTACACAGTTTGCCCTACACACAAGTGTCTTTGCATCCAGTGATGGTAACTCTCATGCCATGCCCTATGGCATGAGAATCACCATTACCTCGCCTTGCATACAAATATTCAGTGTTCCCCTCATTTATTCACGACTGACTGATTTAATATTTATTTTTATTTATTAATTTTATTAGTCTATTAAAATTAACGTTGATATGTACTTATATGTACGATAAATATTAGATTTCTTACTTCTCCCGAGGACTTCTTTTCCGCAATTTGGTCCATTGCGCTGAACCCGTTTTGCGTGTGGCCGATAAATATTATCTATACAATAGAGTTGCAATGTATTTTTTTTATTGTCATTAGGTATTTGTCTGACCTAATATATATATTTTTTTTATTGAATAAACCTATCAATTCATACACCTATATTAGTCAGTCTATATTTTCACAAGCCTAGCGATTCTGTGGGCGCATCAAACTGTTATTCCTTACTCGGCAGAGTTTCGAATACGGTTGGTTCGTAGAAAAGCATGGCTTATATGGGGAATTCATGAATATTTGTTGCAGCTTTTAAGTGATAAGGAGATGCGAGCACTACTCTTCATGGGCGTCAGACGATAGGTGCAAAGCTTACGGTTCACGTGTGAGCGGAGGTAAGTATCCGACCTCCGGGACGACGTCGAAAGAAGACTCATTTGTAAACATATTCCATACTGATCAACTTAATTTTTCTCTCAACGAAGCAGGATCCGCTGCGCTCCGATTGCAAACCAAACTAAAACTCATTTGTTTCATGGTCAAATCGTGTGTGTATTTTGTAATAACTAATGATGCATGAAAGGAAATTTCTAAGCAATGTAATCTTTTTTGTAACACACCCAAGTCTCATTTTCAGTGGTCAATATTTTAATCATTAGGTCCAGTAACAATTTTTTTGTAAAGAAGTTAAATAAATTAACACTGTTTCCTTAGCAGTTGACTTTATTGGAAGAAAAACCTGGCCCTCGTTTCAGACGTGTGTAGGTACTCCGCAGTGAAAAAGAACTTTTAAATAGCGAACTCAATTGGCGCCAACTTTCCACCAATGGGATCCCTTAGCTGAGCGACTATTTTGTTCGTAATGTTGGCACTCACCAATTTCATTCAACTAGACGTTGTTATTGATTCGAACTGCCTACGCAAAAATATGTACGTAGTTCGACTATGATGATACGTATCTTATCTTGTAGGAGCGCAGTGAGACCAATATAGTTTTGATAAAAAGTTTTGATACAAAAACAGGCTAAAGAAAAAAAAAGGTTTTAACAAATTTCAAAATAATGTCCATTATGATTTTTTTCAAAACTTCACCTGTTTACGTATTTCTACTTTGTATATTATATCCAAGTCTAATTAAACATGTGTATATAGGATCAGCTGGTCCGCGCGGCGCCCGTGGAGGGCGGCATGGGTATGCACCTGCTACAGAAAATGGGTTGGACCCCCGGCCAGGGGCTGGGTAAGGAAGGTACCGGGACTCTCCAACCTTTGCTCCTCGAAGTCAAGTTAGACACGAGAGGGTTGCAATCGAAGGAGGAGGTCAGTAGCAGGCATACTAAAGCAGTAAGTAGATCCAATTGTTGGTACGCTGGGCTAAAATTACGCTCAAATTGTATCAAAGGTCAAGTCAACTCAAGTCATAGTTTTATATGCGGCTGACTAAAAGCCCTTGTCACAGAAAGACGTTGATTTATAAAATTTGATTTAACATATGATATTTTTATATTGTTTACAATCACGCGAAATTTTGGTCCAGTATGCACTTTCTAGATAAGTATCAAGTATTTTAATTTTTTTTACTTGCTTTACATTAGACAAAAATAGAGATGTATGTAGATAATTAGAATATATCAACATTTTGTACTCAATGTTGCTTGACACTGCAACGCGAACACGTAATCAGGTACGTATGTATGTCGTGTCGCTTTTGGAGTAACGGTCCAGGCGGGTTACTCCATAAAATATAACGATAGTCGTCCCATAGTGACGTCCTATTTCTATGTCAAACCAAATAAGACTTTATCATCATTAACGCTCAATGTTCCTTGACACTGAAACGCGGATACGCAGTTGTACGTCTTGCGTGCCGCTTTTGGAGTAACCCTACTGAAGTCCCTTGTAATATAAAATTTACTTGCAAGATTTGATCCTGTCGATTCCATACTAGCGAAAAGAACATACAAAAATCTGACCATTTTCTTAACAATTAATATTTTTTAGATAAAACCAAACCGCCAGGGCCGGCGTGGGGCCGCGCCTATCGTGGCCGGAGGGAAGCATCCAGTTTCTTTACTGGGCGAGTATTGCTCCAAACAGAAACTGGGCCCGCCGGAATACAACCTTTGTTTTGAATGCGGCCCTGATCATAAGAAGAATTTCTTGTTCAAGGTAGTAGCAGTGGTAAATATTAAATTAGTATAAATAAGGCTGCGTTTCGATTGAAGCATTAATTGAATACTTGTGATTGCTCTTGTCCGTGGAGTTTAGTGGAGAAGTAAAAATATTAAGGCGAATACCATCCAGAAGTGGCACAAATCTTCACTTTCCTTTTGTGATTAGTGTATTCATTTCATATTTAAGGCAAAAACCATGCAGAAGTGGCGCCATCATTTAAAAAATTTTTTTTTATTGTAAATATGGCGAAGTTTACCATATTGCTAACCGTCCGACGCTAGATAACCCTTTAAATTATTTTATGGACAACTGTTCAAAGTATCACGTTAGTCCGTTCAGTTTTAAAACGTGTTTTAGCTAAAAGTGGCCAATTTTGGCGGAAACGAGATTTGAAGCTAGACGGACCACCAATGATAATTTCAACAGCAGTTCATAAAATAATGTAAAGGGTTATCTAGTGCCTGATGGTTAGCAATATGTGAATTATCACTATATTTACTATCAAAAAAATTATTTCAAATGAGTGCGCCCCTTCTGCATGGTATTTGCCTTAATATGAAATGAATACACCAATCATAGAAGTGAAGTGAAGATTTCGAGTATTTTGTTTGGTTAATTCATGCATCGCTCCGCCCAGCTCTGCTTCAATCAAAACGCAGCCTATGCCTGATACGTGTTATATTACTAATGTTGTAGTATTATTTACTTATTTTATTTTCTATTTCATTTATTATGGTGAATAGCAAGCAGAAGTGGCGCCCTTATTTGAAATAAATTGTTAACTCGTAAATATGATGAAAATTTCCAAATTGCTAAATGTTAGGCACTATATAGCCCTTTAAATTATTTTAACTCGTAAATATGATGAAAATTTCCAAATTCCTAAATGTTAGGCACTATATAGCCCTTTAAATTATTTTAACTCGTAAATATGATGAAAATTTCCAAATTGCTAAATGTTAGGCACTAAATAGCCCTTTAAATTATTTTAACTCGTAAATATGATGAAAATTTCCAAATTCCTGAATGTTAGGCACTATATAGCCCTTTAAATTATTTTAACTCGTAAATATGATGAAAATTTCCAAATTGCTAAATGTTAGGCACTATATAGCCCTTTAAATTATTTTATGCACCACCGTTAAAAGTATTACATTATTAACATTAGTCCGTCTAGCTGTAAAACCTGCTTCCGCCAAAAGTGGCCACAAGCTTGTTTTAAAAGCTAGACGGATCGCCAATAATAGTTTCAACGGCAGTTCATAAAATAATTTAGAGGGCTATCTAGTACCTAATATTTAGAGATATGGAAATTTTCACCATATTTACGAGTTTACAATTTTTTCAAATGAGGGCGCCACTTCTGCTTGGTATTCACCTTAAGGCACAATCACAGACATCAGAATTTTCACTTAATTTATAGTACATCTATTTTATCAATATTATTCCGAAATCCTCCAAAAACACTACAGAGAAAATAATACATGAATAAAATCATAACAACAATAATAAATATGAGCTAATTACGTTGATAAACACAGTTTTTATAATAAGTCCTACCTATTATAAATATGTACCTGTCATTTTCTTATCTTTAGCATTAAATCAACAATTTCGTTCTCGATAACAAGTACCCATATTGCCAGCACTCCAATTTTTGATCAAGGAAATATAGATCTTTGGTAATGGAAAAAAAAGGTTGAGATTCGTCTGTGTTAGAGCGGCCCGATAGGGACGCTTCGCGATTGACATACTTATTTAAAATGCACAAAACAAACTTAATGATCTCTAGGCCAGAGCTAAGTTATAAAAAAATACTTAGTACTTTGGTAAGTTGTGCCTTAAATATAAAGTCGTTATGTTTGTTTAACAGGTAAAGGTAGCCGGAGTGGAATACCAACCGGCGGTGGCTAGCGCCAACAAGAAACAGGCGAAGGCCGACGCCGCACAGTTAGCCCTACAGAAGATAGGCCTTCTCAAACAGTAACTGTTTAGAAAGCTAGGATGAATCCTCAAGACCTGGATGGAATAATAAAATATTATGAAAAAATTAATTGACTTAACTACGTGTCATAGGATTCAGCCTACATTTTTCAAGTTAGGCACGTTGCACAGTAGAGGCTATAACCACGATCAGTGTCCAAAACGACCAGATAAACTAAACAAATCTATACTAATATTATAAAGCGGAAGAGTTTGTTTGTTTGTTTAAACGCGCTAATCTCAGGAACTAATGGTCCGATTTGAAAAAATCTTTTTTTGTTGGATAGTCCATTTATAGAGGAAGGCTTTAGGCTAAATAACATTCCGACAACCACGCGAACGAAGTCGCGGGCACAGCTAGTAATAAATATACCTCTACGGACAAATCACACAGATTAAGCTAGTAGCCCCTAAAGTAAGTTCAAGACTTGTGTTACGGTACGGGATACTAACTCAACGATACTACATTTTATAACAAATACATATATAGATAAATATCCAAGACCTAGGTCAATTTGAAAAAGATCATTTTCCATCTTGACCTGACCGGGGATCGAACCCGGGACCTCCGGTGTGACAGCCTGGCATGATGACCACTAGGCCACACAGGTTCGTTGCGACCAAGTGGTATGCGACGTTCATATGGCTTCCTTAGTTAATCTGTTGTTACGGCCATTGTCGTGGTCGTGGCCGTCATAGGTGTGCGAGGTGCCTTATAATTACCAAAGAAGTTAAACATGTATGATTGGTGATGCTTTGTTTTTATAATATCTTCTGCAATTACCAACTCGCCTGCCTAGCGTGGTAATTATGGGCAAATTATCCTTATACTGGGAGAAGCCTTTAGTCCAGCTGTGGACTAATATAGGCTAAAAAACAGTTGATAGAGATAAATGTTTCATTTCTTTGGTAACAGCAGAGCAGAATAAGAATGGATATCCATTACTCCTACGTAAACACCATTGCGTTAATGTAGATTAAAACTAGAGTTGCAACGGATATCCGGTCACTCTCCGGTGTCCGGCCCTCTTTTTGCTTTCCGGCCGTATGCTGAATATTTGCGTACTATCCGGCATCCGGCCGGATAGTACAAATTTTCATGCTATTCAAATAAAAAATATGACGTCGAAATACTTTCATGCCGGAGATCGTTGGCATACCGGTTACCTTGTTTCCTCATTTTCAAACTTTATTTGTTTACAGCAAAACAACTTTTTATACTGCGTAAATGATACTGATACAAGTGAAAATTTCCATATTACTGAATGTTAAGCACTAGATAGCCCTTTTAATTATTTTTATGAACTGCCGTTGAAACTATTAATGGTGATCTGTCTAGGAAGCGGGTTTTAAAGCTAGACGGACTAATGTAATACTTTTAAGGGTCGGCACCATGTAAAATGGGTTTGCGCGGGCAACAAGTTTGTACAGAAAGCGTTTGATTTAAGTCAAATAATGTATACACATAGATAGAGGAAGAGTTGGGACAGTAGACGAAAAAAAGGATTTTTTAAAATATTTTGTAGTTTTCCTAAAAACAAGCATTGAATTTACCCAAAAACATGCAAAACGCACTTTGCGCGGGCAATAGTTATGGCTTAAGTAGAAAAGACCACTAAGAAAATTACATACCTAGTTATAGGTGAATAGACTAGCCAGTAGACGAAAACCGTATTTTTTTAATTTTCATTCAGAAAAAGGAAGATAATTGTAAAGAAACCTGAAAGAAATATTTTAGAAAATCTTGCTACAAACTGGCTTGTTTTTCAGCGTAAAGAAATATTCTAACAAGGGATTGCATGTATTTTATAAAAATAAAGGCTATTTTGAAACATTATTCTTTATATTTGCTTACAATGCAATCACGCAATAATAAAAAAAACAATTTTAAAAATTGGTTGTTTTGCAACGTTTTTGACAGAATTCTCTGAAATGGCGGCCATGTTACTTCCATACAAATTTAGTTGCCCGCCGGGCGTTCAGGAAGGAGGCCGTGTCGAATTTTTCTAAAAAATCCATTTTCGAATTACGTAAAATTGCATTACAGTCTAAAATATTTCAATAAAAAACTATGTACAAACTGCCAAATTATGTCATACTTTTGCTACACTATGGTACAGTTTTGACATTTTGTTGACATTCAAGCAAAGATGTAATGCTATCGCAGATACGGCATCGTACATTTTTTTTTTAAATTTTATTGAAAATTAAGTCAATGAAAAAAATAATTTGGTTTGATTTATTACCTATATTTTTTAATTGGCGATTGGGGTAAAAATCGGATTGGAACTTTCTCGGGTCGCGGAATCATATTAACTGTTTTTGTAATAAAAGCTGCTGTTTAATTAGGGTTTTACAATTATTTTGATGGGTGATTCAGTCTGAAATTTTGAACAACTTTTCTCATGAATGTATATCAAAATACGAATTGACAATATGCGTAATATATCGAACCACAGGCTATACTAGATCTATACTTGGCTAGGCAGACAGGCTATAGTAGGCTATTTATCTATACTAATATTATAAAGAGGAAAGATTTGGTTGTTTGTTTGTTTGCATTACATGGCTCCAAAACTACTGGACCGTTTTAAAAAAAACTTTCACCGTTGGAAAGGTACACTATCGCCGAGTGACATGGGCTTTATGTGTACCAAGGGCGAAGCCGGGATGGACTGCTAATATAGTATAATGATATTAAAATAACAGTAAAAAAACAAAAAAAAATCTGCATTTTCATACAAAAGTGTGCAGCCGCCCGGGAAATTTGTATAGGAACCGATTTTTTTGGTGTTTTTACTGTTTTTAGGGTTTCGCTTATCTGTCTGTTCGTAAGTCACAGCCAATTTGCTACGAAACTATAAAAATGATTTAGTTGAGATTTAGTACCTACACTTATGTAACTTAGTGACCCAAAGATAGACGTATAACGTAAATAAATGGAATTTAAAAAAGGGGGCCACTTATAGTGGGTAAAGTAGACATTAAAAAAAAGTTTTGATAACAAAATCGTGTGACATATCAAATGAAAGAACTTTTTATGACAATTTTAAATATATATTTTTTTATATTATTTCTTAGATCGGTATTTTTAAGTTATATAAGGAAATGGGCGAAAATTTACCCCCCCCCCCCCCCCCCCCCCGAATAAACTACTGGACCGATTCAGTTGAAATGTGGTGCACATAATGTAAATTTGTGACCCAAAGACGGAAGTAAAATGAACGTAAATAAATTTAAAAAAAAATGGGGCCACTTATGGAAGATAAATGAGACATTAAAAAAAGGGGTTTGTGAACGACATCGCGTAAAATATCAAATGAAAGAGCATTTTATGATAATATTAAATATATTTTTCTAAATTTTTTAAGTTGGTGTTTTTGAAGTTAATTTTGAAAATAAATAATAAAAATACCCTTATCTCCGAAACCACTGAACCCAAACTTTTGAAAAATATACAGTTAAAAGTTCTTTACCTATAGATTACAGGAAAACCTATTAGAAGATAAAAAATAAAAGGGTGTAGTAATGCTAATTACTGCTTCATTAATCAACCAATTTTTTTAGCTGTTTTCAGGAAAAGATTTCTTTTTAGTGCTCTTTGTTGATTCGTTAAAAATATTGTACAAAATCAAACAGTCAAGTCATTAATTGAGCACATACAGCTGCTAAGCCAAGACTGTTGATCTGTTCAACGTGCAATCCTTTTTTACCCTCCGTACTTACATAATAAGGTGAATAGAAGTGAAAGGTGTTACGATTGCAGATGGTCGCTAAACGTATTGTTTCACAAAGAAAATTCAAATGTGTACATTTTCTGTCAGTGGAACACAAAACGTGTAGTTTTCCAAGTTACCGCTCGCGTAAAATACTATTTGATTGTATTTTTGAGAACGTCCTGTCAGCGATAAGTAATATTGATTTACGCAGAAATATCATAAATTTGTCTATGGTTCCCTAGAATTTCAACTTAACCAAAATAAACGGGCACGTGCCGTAACGGGCCACGTTCAGTGTAGAGTTCCGTAGTCAGTACCTACTTGTTTTATGTAACTAACAACTGCCTAACTTTAGGTCTGAATTCAGTTAATTCATGATACTGAACAACTTTCACCAAGGAACAAACGAAATACATACATTATTTTTGATCTCTTACACACAAGATTTGGCAAAATGTAATATTTATGGAATATATGTATGGAATATGTAAGGACGAATCACACTAATTAAGCTAGCCCCAAAGTAGGTTTTAGACTTGTATTATGGAATACTAACTCAATGATACTATATTTTATGATAAAAACATACATAGATAAACACCCAAGACCCAGGGCAATTTGAAAAAGACCATTTTCTAACTTGCCCTGGCTGGGCCTCGAACCCAGAACCTCCGGATTAGTGGTCTAGCGTGTTAACAATTACGCCACGGAGGTCGAATGGAAAGCAAACATTTTCTTTTATATTTAATTATGTGTTCCTTAGGAAAAGTTGTTCAGTATCATGAACTGAATCCACCTTAAATTAGTTTATGTACAGGGAGACGTTATATACCTACTACTGCCGTGAATTTTTTTACGTGTCCATATACAACCGTTTAACTGACAGAGAGGGGAGACACATGATTCTAACAAAAATTTGCAATCAAAAACCAAATATTTCACAAACGGATTGCTAAAACGAAAAAGGGTGTTCATAATCTTACAATATTTTTGAAAGACCTATTCAACGAAGACTCACAACACACATTTTTTTTTCAAGTTTTTATTACCACATATCCATGCCCATGCCTAATTACAGCTTTCTAGTACTAATAGTCTATGAGTAAAACTGGGGACAGACAGACAGACAGACATGATGGATCTATAAGGGTTTCTTGTTTACTACGGAACCCTAAAAAGCTGCGTGAAACAAAACAGATTCTCTATTCTAAGGGTTCTTTGTCATTTGCGCTTTAACAAATTTCAAAATACGAGTAATCAAAACCACTTGTGCATATATTTCGCTCCACTTCGCATACGATAAATTCAAAAATTGATGGATGAATGACCGTGCTTTTACAGGTTAGGCAACTTCTAGCTTGGTCACAGTTAGGATGGGTGACCGTGCTTTCAATCTTAATGTTGTCCAAGTCAAATGTTGAGATTCTTATGAATAAATTTCAGTTTTCTCTACCTACATAACTTGGCAGCTATTTAAATTTCAATTGTTTTGTCGGAATTTGAACTTGGCATTTTTACATTTATGTTTTTGATGGGGTAAAATAAACACCCAAGAACCAGGACAAATTAAAAAAGGCCATTTACCAACTTGCCCTGGCTGGGAATCGAACCCAGAACCTCCGAGTGACGGACTAGCGTGTTAAGGAATCGCCACGGAGGTCGACTAATAAATTGAAAAAGTAATAAATTTTACGCAAGATTCGAATACCTATAACTTGGATTTTTTAGAAAGTGCTATATGAATTTCACATATATTTAAACTCGCTTTTTAAATAAACGTCTTGCATTCACGCACACTACTGTATTTTCGACTTTACTTTTTCTACTGATAGCCTGTCTACTAAAGTGTTAAGTACATTATAATGACGTCTGCCAAGGCCTTAATTCAGAAATAATAATTCAAACAAAATAATTATTTGATTTGATTGTTTTGAAAATTTTAATAAGTATCGCGGACTGGAAGTCTTGACGAAAAGAAAAAAGTAAGCTGTATACTAATTCTACGTTACAATTTATGATAACCTACATCTATTGTCCCGTTTACACATTATTAACTCTATGCAACGTCATCTTGACATTTTTATCCCCCTAGCGGGAAAATTTTGCATATTTCAGAGCCAAATCCGACCACGTGGCTTTGTGCATACCGTCCTTAAGTGGTTCATAAAATAAAGGGCTATCTAGCACCTAACATTTAGAAATATGGAAATTTTCACCATATTTACGAGTTAAAAATTTATTTCAAATGAGACGCCAATTCTTTGTATTCACCTTAAACAATATTAGCCACCTACACAACTAAAATCGTCGAAACTTGGAACAACGCTTTGCACGAAAATGCAAGTGTTTCGATATGCTATTGCAGGCCGGATATTCGGCTATCCGGCCAAACCACTATCCGTTACATCTCTAGTTATGTAATTTAAATATTCATTTCTTCATAGTTCATTTATCAAACATACACAGGTGCAATATCGCAAATTTCTTGTATTTGGTACTATGTAATGTACTAATGCTGAAATATATAAATATATACCCGTAGTGTAATGTGTTCTGACTTTATACGGTTTATGAATAAATGAGCTCACAAAATAATATAATAGTTGGTTTCATTGCTTGTTCAAAGATAAGTGAAGGAAGATGTAAATATTTTTCTGGAATAATCTATTTAGTGTATGAAACATCATGTATTTCTGTTCACTAGAACTTTGACCTGAAGTGATTCTAAGCGTTAAAACAGTTTTTTTGTAGGTTTGTTCGGATAGATCACAAGGTGCCCGCCTTCTTAAAATTAAAATAAATCAATATACCATTTTAAAAAAATGTTTAGAATTACTAAAAATTATTTTTCTTCCAAAACTATATAAATTGAGGAAAAAATATTTTTACTCAAAAATATTAGTATTGTGATTACGAAGGTGCCCGCCTTCTTCATTTTAGATACAAAAAATTAGTTATTAAAATAATTTATAAAAGCGATAAAATTATCATTCCGCGTTCATTCCCCACCTCCCGCTTCAGTCAAATATGTGAAAGCATGCGGGGCGCTTTGCGGATCGCCCCGCACCTCATCCCCTCAGTCTTGTATTGTGCCTTAAAATATTGTGCAATAATCTTCGATCAACAATACGACTAGATAACGCGTTACCTACAAAATCAATGCAAAATTCAGTCCGCTTGAATAACAAATAACATTCACTGTGAAATCAACCTTATAAAAAATTGTTATAAAAAGTGTTTTTCTGCTTGACTGACTAAACAAAATAAGAGCTCACAGCCGGGAGTGCGCTCTTATATGAAAAGCTGTATTTTTTGCGCTATTTTTATCTAGTAGTAAACAAACAACAGATTGAACGCAATAATACTTTATTAATGTTGACTCATACCCAAAACATTCCATTTGTTCGGCAGAAGGCAGTGAGTATATAGAACAGAATCTAAGGTCCCGCGCAATATGCGTCCCCGTTCCCCGTCCCCGCACCTCTCCCCCTCGCCTTGTCTCAGGGCGAGAGCGGGTGAACACCAGAGGTGAACACACACTGCACGGCGCACGCGGCCGCACAAGAACGGGAAGAGGTGCGGGGAACGGGGACGCATATTGCGCGTACCTTAGGAGATTCCGTTCTATATACCTACTCTTACTGTCTTCTGTGCTATGGTGGACTCATTTCATTTGGCATTTCTTCAATTTTATTATCTTCCCCTTCAGAAATAACACAAAGTACTAGATATATTAGTAGAAGCAAATTACACACCAATATATTGTAACTTGCTCACACGAACTAGCAAGAAGTAAGTTTCGCCATATTATGGTAAAGAATCAAAAATAAAGATATGATAAATTATACACCAAAGTATAGCATAACTACTGCATAATTTATTAAAACAAAACAATTATTACAATCTAATACAATGACATAATATCATTGGTGTCTAATATTGAAAGAAGATGCAAATATGTTGCAAATTTTCTTACTATGCATTGATCTCGAGAGAGAGGCCTTTGCCCAACATTGGTACAGAATGGCTCATTATAATATTATAATAATGCATTGATTAGTTTTTGTTCTTTTGCCACTTTATCTCCTAAACTACTCTTCCTCGACTTTAATCGCAGATCTGTTCCAGTGTCATTGTCATACTATCATCTATTTACTCCTGTTTGGCCTGCTGTTTGATCCTATAGTCTGATAAGGCAGCTTTTATGGCATCTTCAGCAAGCACTGCAACAATTAAATTAACAATATGGATTAACTATGTATGGAGAGAAATGATGGATTAAGCCATCCCCAGGCTGTGGGGCAACACTGCTGCCTATGCAATCTACTACAGAGGGTACGATAAGCATCTCAACAATCCTAACAGACTTGTGATGTCACACTTTCACGGTCTATTGAATTCCAGGGGCGTGGAGTGCAAATAGGAGTCTGTAGTCAAAATTTTATGAGGCAGCAAAATCTAAATAACATGATTTCTGTGTCAGGGGTTGCAAATAGGAGTCTTGACCACAGCCTACATGCCTGGTTGGCAGAGTGTCAGTCAATGTACCAGTGACTGCGACAGCAGTAGGTCGTAGTAGTCTTAATAGGTTCGCAGTCTGATGAGACACATGTGTGTCATGGGTGACTTCACTGGTATGTCCATGAGGCATATGTGCCTCATGGCCAGTGTCATTTTTACTACGAGGACATGTACAAAGAAGATCGCAACTTGCTTGCGTTGTGGACTGTGAACCTGTTAAATAGTCATAAAGTGAAGCATAAATCGCAGTCCACTGCACTAAAACATTCACAGTATCAGAATGGCCACTTTAGATAAGTTGCAAAAGATAGAAAATTACAGATAGAAATAGTTTATTTTGTTAATAACTGATCAATGTTTTTAAATCATTACAACATATGTATATTATAGGGTCGCTTAGCCGGTTAGCGACCACCCTTCGGTTGGCGACCACTTGATGGACTTAGTGTCTTAAAATCAAGATAATACTATTTCTAGAGATAACACAAATAAAAAATAAATCTTACGTGTTTCTCAAATGATTATTTAATATGAATTAACACACTTTGAAACAAATGGTTTACTCTAGCACCAAAGAAAAATTACTCAATTCGGGTGATGATTCAGCGGTGTGTTATTGAGTAGTAAATAAAAAAAAAATAGCACGACGCTCGGCGCTTAGTGGTAAGTTTCATTAGTTATTTCATGTATACACAAGTAAGATTTTTTTTAGTACAATCGTTAAGTTTTCATATTAATTTAGTAGTATTTTTATACTGTATTTTAAAATAAAATCCAGGTCGGAAAACCGAAGTGCATATTTGCAAAAATTGTTGGATTGCGGCCACATGGTCGCAATCCGACAAATAAGACATTATTTTGTTTTGCTTATTCTGATCCTAATGGTTCATATAGGACAGTAACAATTTAGGGTGTGGCATTTATTAAGTGTAAAGATGCAATTATTTAGTAAGCGACCACCAGTTTTAAAGGAACTTTGTTTAATTTACCTACAAACAGTGACGCTAAATAGGCGGCCGTTAACCAACACAATTGAAATAAAGACGTTGGTTTACGGCCACCGCAATTTAGTATGAGAAACAACGGCCGCAAACCGAAATAAGTATTTAAATTATTGGGTATGCGACCACGTGTGATTTTAGATACCTATACCTCTTAAAAATTTATAAAAAATAGACAATATTTTTTTAACATAAACAAGGTGTAAAAAATATTCTTTATTTAAAGGCAAAATGAAACATATATTTTGAATCAGTTATAAATATTTAAATATTAATTTATATAAGTATGTATACAATATTATAAATGTTTAAATATTAAAATAGTGGCCACAAACCAGCTTACTGGTGGTCGTAAACTGAAAAAAGTGGTCGCCAACCGGCGAAATGGCAATTTTTTCACTTTTTTAGCTTTTTATAATATTTAATGGGTAAAAGTATTGTATTTTATGTTTTATATCTAAACTAGACTATACTTGGGACTAAATAACACTAACATAATAAATGTCGGCGTAGGTAACATTTTCTTTTACTCATCTGAAGTGAGTAACTCAGCTAACTGGTCGCTAACCGGCTTCCTTGCCCTACACATATGTTAAACTTACTTGAACAATGCAGTTTTACAGGTGGTAAAGACAGTTCTTTAGCTATGTCAGTGTTCTTCAATTTCAAAGCTTCATCAACTGTCTTGCCCTTCACCCATTCTGTAGCCAATGAACTAGAAGCAATTGCAGATCCACATCCAAAGGTCTTGAATTTAGCATCAATAATCTTCCCATTGTCGTCAACTTTGATCTGAAGCTTCATGACGTCACCACACGCCGGTGCCCCAACCAGACCTGTGCCGACATTTTTGTCTTTTTTGTCCATGGAACCAACATTACGAGGGTTCTCATAATGATCAATAACCTACAAGCAATAAAACCATATACTACTATGTTGTATGTAATATTTCCTCCATTATTGTTATAGTGCGCAAGACCTGAGGATATACATATGATCAGATCAGAATTACAGGGTACATACCAAGGGCGAATCCAGGGGGGGATCATGGGGTCAAGACCTCCCCCTGGGCTGGGTCCAGGACCTAGGTGGACCACTTATTAAAATTGTTAAACATAATGTTTATAATATTCTTTGTCACAATATAGATTTTATGTAAGTACATTTAATGTTTATTTACTTGTATCTATGATTGTAAAAATTAAATTATAACTTCTTATGACTTGATCACGACTCTGTGACCCCCCTGGCAACAAAGTTGGATCCGCCCTTGGTACATGCTGTACCTAGGTACCTACCTATTTTATGACCGAAGCACCCATGATTACAATACAAAAAAGAATAATATTGCAGGTCTTTAAACTATTTAAAGACTTTCAATCAACTATTTATACATAAATATTATCTAACATAGAAAGGAAATGCTAGGTATAACACCGACAGCATCACAATACAACGTAATAAAGACGTAAAATCGATAAACTTTGAACTTGTACAATAAACTTAGGTACGTTAGCGTGGTATGATGCAGTTTGAATTACTCCACAGAAAGGAAATACTAGGTATAACACCGATAGCATCACAATACAATACAACGTAATAGACGTAAAATCGATAAACCTTGAACTTGTACAAGAAATAAACTTACGTTAGCGTGGTATGATGCAGTTTGAATTACTCCCAAACTATTTATATTTACCAAACTAACGCATTTGCGTAAATTTGGTACGAGGAAAGCCATTTTATTAACAATTTTACTGAGACAATTCTTTGGAATGGAAAACACTTTTTGTGACACAACGAAATTCGAGCAAGATTTGTCAACGTCAAAAAAACATTTGATTTGACATGTCAAATCAATGTTACCATGCCTTATTTCATTTAAAACTACTAACTAGTACCGTAAATAAATGAGGGCTTTTCCGAGAAAAAAAAACGTTTTTTATAACGCCAATAGATGGTGCTAAATTCTGAGCATATGTCAAACAAATACGTCAGTTGGTTGTCAGTCTTTCTTTGGCCAGGACTTCAGGAGTACTATTTTTGAAATCGGGAGTCACATAACGAATGATTGTCGCTAACGTTTCCAAACACACGCCTTTTTTAAACGGTCGTACCGTATGCGAAGGATTTGAACGAGTGGTCTTGACTTGACTACTCAAAGAGCAAAAAAGGTACCTTTTTAAAGAGAAAATGAGTTGGAAAATTACAAGTATTGTATTTCGCTGATTCCCTCGTTGAAAAATAGCACTCCTGTTTTGATAGCGATGTTTTGATAACCATAGAACACGATTTCTTTTCAACATTGAGATATGTATTCTGTGCAGCGCCCTCTATTAACAACATAGGACAACTTGTTTTTTTAATTTTTTAACTGTCAAATTGAAATCCTTTCGTTAAAAAAATGGAAAACTTACTAAAACTATTTAATTAAAACTACTAATAAATAAAAAAGACCAGGCAAATCGCTGCCCCGTAATGTGCCCAGAAGGCTGGCAGCATTGCCACGTTGTATGGCAATGCTAATCTTTTGAGCCAGATAGAGGCCAGCCCTCTGGTCATGTGTGACGTCTGTCAATTTTCGGACGACAGCTGATGGTCCCCACGGCCCTAAAGTTTCAACCCCAAACGGCTCAAATAAGTAATTATTTCCGAAGCTACTATATTTGCGCCGATTGAGGGTTTCTGCAGCAGTTGCGGCTGTCTCTGCTTTAGACCCTGTGACTGAGAGATGAGACGGTGCCAGAGTGTCGACACAGATAGCGTCCCACAAAGTACCGTAAATTGCAGTCGTTATTTATTTTCAGGATTCCGTAGCAGACCGTAGCATTCCAAAGGGTGTGTCAACGGGACCAGACCGTATTACTAAAGGCCTGTGCAGACGAGGGATTTTTGTCCGCGGACTTTTTTGTCCGCTAAAAGAAATCGCTCTCGTGACGTGATGTTCGTGACGTATTTCGCATGTTCTGCGCGGGCCGCCGTGTTTTTACAAAACCCTTTTTAAAACTTTAATAACTTTATAATTTTTTTGATGGATTTGAGTAATTTAAAAAGAAATTTACTCAGATGCTTATATTCTAATTGATGTGGTATGCAAAATTGATATATCCTTTTGTCGAATTGACTCTCATTGAATAATAAATGTATTTATTTGATGTGTGAAATAATGTGTATGTATATTTTCTAGGTTTCCGCTAGACGAGTCTGTGCATGCAAAAAACTGTTTTTTCAACCAAGTGTTGCACTTGGTTTTGAAAAAACAGTTTTTTGTATGACTAATTTTTTACTTTTTTCTTTTTTGTAGTTGTGTTAAACAGATTGAGCCCTGTGACAGACGGACAGAAAGCGGAGTCTTAGTAATAGGGTCCCGTTTGCACCCTTTGGGTATGTCAGTAAAAATGGCATGTCATGTCAGTAGTATAGTATCAAATTATGGGGAAATTTTAATCAACCCCACCCCGAATTTATGACTTATTCTATGTATGTCCCAAAGAATTTATAATACTATCTAGAATAACTACGAATAATAATCTCACAAAAACGACATTGACAATTAAACTTAATGCCACGAACATAAAGCTCATATTTTGATAATGCTTATATTTGAATACCTAACGTTCCCAAAAAATGTACCTAAAGTTATAGGCGTCCCTTTCCCACAAACTGTCAGTGCAATAAAGTAGAAGGGGAGAGTTATAACTTTAGGTATAACTCTTGGGAATGGCTTTGCCATTTCATGCGCATTCTAGATTTGTATACAATTTCTTTGGTCTGTCCCTCGGGTGTACGCTGCTGAGCTTAGAGCATGCTCTAAGCTGCTGAGCTGCTGTCAAGTCTATAGGATCCTTGGTCTGAGTGAGACTGACAACGAAACAACCTGCAGCTTTTCTTACAAAATAGTGCTGTAAAAACTTCTATAATTAGATGAGTTTTACGTCTGGCAACTTTAATTAAAATGTCATTTCTTTCAATTATGTTCGAAACATTGGCTAAAACCAATTTATTAAAAGAAATATGAATTAATATGAATACTTAAATTATGCGTTGTTTGTGAACAAAGTCAGTGGCTTGAATTTTTAAAAACCCTTGACAATTTGCATGTTTTGTGGGTTTTATAACAAAATTATATAATTTGTCATAATATTCAAGTAAAATATTTAAACGCATATATATTTTTTAAACCAAATGTAGGAACGACTAATTAATCGATAGAACCTAACCTAATGCGCCGGTGCTGTTATCATGACAATCGGAATTAGAAGTATTTCGAAGCTTGTTGTCCCTGTTGTCGGTAACTTATTTTGTATTTCACGAGCACAATTAAGTACTGTGTAAGTATTTGCAGTTTTATTAAAAAATTGTTATTTTGATTACGTAACTTGTTATGTTCGCTAATATTGTGTTTACATTTGTGTTAAGTATAAGAATCTATCAATACATAAATGTTGATGTTTATTTAGGTTTCTTAATTTCTTTGTTTCATTTTAGTATTATTCTAAATGGTCAATCAATATAATTAATATTAAGGGTTTTTATTTTTTCCAATATATTCTCAAACGAAACTTCAACTGAGATTTATAAAGAAAGGCTCGCTTTCTTTGGGTACAAAGGTACCTACCTACTCAAATATAGTAAATATGTAGTTGGATACTTATCCATGTTTATTATTGTTTTCCTAGTTTTGAATTGCCTGAGTATTGTGTTAAATACTTTCCATGTCAAGGTGCACTCCATGTGCAAGTTGCAAATGCCCGTAAGTGCCTACAGTTTCTAATGTAGTAATAGAACTATTTAGTAACGAATTTATTTCAGTTATTAATATTTAAAGGACCTAATTATAATCAAGGTTTAACAAAGTTTAAATAAATAAAATAAAATAATTAATTACTTATTGGGCAAACATCAGATAACAAAATATGAATATCTTGTGTTAAAATGATTAAATGATAAAGTTTGGTCATATTCAAGGTTCCGACCAACACTGTAATGACATGCACTGCATTTGTTTGTTTTTAGTAAAATTTTAGAGCATTTATTAAAAAATACAAGTACAACTTTTTTTTAAATACATCTTTAAAATTATTGTATAGAGTATGTAAGTAGCTATATTACCAAGTCTAATCTCATTTTTGTGTTATATAAATATATTTGGTAACTAAAGCAAACCCAACTAATTGTTATAAAATTCCTTGCAGAAACATGGCTGCTCCGAACAATCCCGACTATAAGTTGGCTACATCAGTTCATGAATTCACTGTGAAGAACATTAAAGGGGAAGAAGTAAAGCTAGACGTGTACAAAGGCCATGTCTGCATCATCGTGAATGTTGCCTCCCAGTGCGGTCTCACAGCAAACAATTACAAGCAACTTAATGAGCTGTATGAACAATATGCTGAGAGCAAAGGTAAGTCTAGTCTTTGTTTTTCACCTTGTTAAATTTGTAGTTTTGTAAATTTAGTCATTTCATGACTCATCACAACTGAAATTTCACAATATTTGAAGATGTTTCTTTTTTATGATTTGGTCAAAGTAATCCCCTAGATACAGGATGGTAAGTCGACCTACATCCTTTGCGAGGTGTTAGATGTGCCCATAACAATCATTTTTCACTGCCTATTGCCTTAACAAAAAGTGGAGTAGACATTTTATCAAAAATCCATTTTGACAAAGTTATTCAACTGTAATTTTATGGCATTTTACCCAGTGATTTTCATGTCTTAGTGTTGGCACTTAGGCCATTTGGCCTAGACATATAAACCAAAAACTACGATAAAACTGATGATACAGCCTAGATCAACATTTTAATGAAGAAAATTTTGATGTCTTGAATCTTTAAACAGGTCCCCTTTAATATGATACCGCTTGTGCAAATGATAGATAACAAAACATCTATGTTTTCTAAGCTATGACGTAGGTATCTAGGATACAGAACATTGGCGATTTTATGTCCGTCCCAGCGGGACCCTTTACCTAAATGAATTAAGACCTTATTAGTTGAATTAGGGTAGGAACGCTGCGGAATTGGCGACGCGGCCGCATTCACGCTCTAGTAAATGACGGTTCTGAGCGAAAGAAAAGGATAGCAGCATATTAAAGTGCTGTTCCATGCTGACAGATGTGTCCCAACCCTTAGTATAAATTTTAAGGGGTTCCGTGCCTAAAGGGTGCCAGCGGGACCCTATTACTGAGACTACACTGTCTGTCTGTCTGTCTGTCCGTCCGTCCGTCTATCACACAGAGCTCTACCACAGAATACAGTAAGAGTAAACAGAAGGGACTCTTCTAAGGTACGCGCAATATACGTCCCCGTTCCCCGCACCCGCACCTCTCCCCCGGTTCTTGACGGCCAACGTGAGAAATCGTGGCGAAAACGGGGGAGAGGTGCGGGGCCGGGAAACGGGGACGCCTGGGTGACGCATATTGCGCGTACCTTAGGAGTTTCCGGCCTGTGGCTCTACTCTATATCTTGATCCGTAATAGCTACACTTGAAATTTTTACCGATTATGTACCTATTACTGTGGTCTCTATAACAACAATACTAAAAATACTAAAAAGATAAAAATTAAAGAATCGTCAGAAATGAAACGTGTTTTTTCAGCGTTTAAAAACATTGTACGGAGGTACGGAACCCTTCATGTACAAGTCCACCGATTATGTATTACTATGGCCGCTAAAACAACAAATACTAAAAATAAGATAGTTAAAACTAAAAGAAGATCGTCAGAAAATAAACGTGTTTTTTCAGCGTTTATAAAAATTGTACGGGGATACCCTTCGACATCGAAGGGTACCCCACCCTTCGATGTTTCCCCATACATATAATTTAGGGATTTTCAAGGCAAGAGTGAACAGGCATTTTTTTCAGTCTGCTTGATACTCGTACACCTTAGACCTTATCTTAGCTTCCCATCAGGCTAGATCAAACGCACTCAAATTTCTAATAAAAAATAAAAAAAAATGTACGAGTCCAACTCGCATTTGCCAGGTTTTTGTATGCTTCCGGTTAATGTATTCCGATTTGTGTATGCTTAAATTTCTAAATTGATAGCTTTTTTTTTATGCATGTTCCTATGTTCTCTTTTATTTATTATTTAATTTTATGTTTTTTTTTTATAAATTAAACAATTTATTTGACTAAAACTAAACTAAAAACTAAATTAAAACCTAAATTAAAAAATAAAACTGTGTTTAAAAATCTAAATGTTGATCATGTGGCATGGTGCCAAGAACACTGGCTGCATTCCCGCGCTGAATGGCTACTGCAATTTTCTGCGCGAGATATGAGCCAGCTCTCTTATCACCAGCGGCGTCGACGAGCCGAGGTGTAATTTTTTTAATAAATTGTTTTGTAATTTTTTTGTTCCGCTTGACGTCGAAACTTTTGGTCCGTGGGGTCCAACCCCACGGACCAAAAGTTTCGACGTCAAGCGGAACAAAAAAATTTTCATTAGATAAGGATGAATATTTGCGCCACTTGGCGTCTTCTGCGGCCGCTGCCGCGGCTCCAGCCCTTTACACTGTGGCTCCGAGGCGAGAAGGGGCAACCGTGTCAACGCATGTCGCGTCCCACACGAGTGCCCTCCCTCGCTCCCAAGGGATGAGGGTTAATCCATCTGGACGCTTGCCATCATCGCGAGTTATCCCTACAGGTTCTAATACATTAGGGATGTCGATGGTGGCAAGCGCCCTTTTAACGATATTGTTAATGGAGCCCCGGCGTGAAAATCTGCCGACACTGCGTTGGCAGTGCAGTCCGTGAAGTCCCTTCTTGTCGACGACGCTACCACATGAACAAAGGTGGCTTTCGTCAATAGCAGCACCCAGTCTAAGCCCAACTACAATTCGGAAGCTGCCATTGTTGAAAAGTGTTCCGAGGTTGGCGGAGAGGAGTGCGTGTAACCATTGACCAAATTCGTGTTCTGAGACGGCAAGAAGCCTCGCGCGATCGAGATCATTGACAGAATTTTGAACCAGATAGTGATAATCTCTCTGTACCAGTGGGACATCCCAGAGTTTTTGACGGTTTGGTACCTCTGGGAGGTTTTCTAATACCGATGCCACCAGATCGAATAAGTAAAGAGGCTTGAATCCTGGCGCGGTCATCGAGGTTTAAATTTAGAATTTTTTCTAACTCGTTTTGGGTGTGGCTTCTAGGTTTTCCAAAAGAACTGAGTGTATCCAGATTGGGCAAGCTCTTAATATATATGTAAATTTTGGAACAAAAAGGCAATATTTGAGAATAATAAACGCGATATGAGAATTTAGAAGGCCCAATCTGCTGATATTTTTCGAAAGTGTTTCATATTTATTTTCTAGGATAGGCCTAACGCTTTCCTCGAGTAATGGAGCACCTAGGAGGCAAAGTGAATTATTTTCTAAAACTTTGATATCCGGTGCTATATTTTTAAAATTTTGAATGATAGATTGCCTATCATTGTCATCAAACTTTGGTGAAACATAAAGCTCACACTTACCTAAATTAAGGTCTAAACCTATTTTATTAAAATTCTTAATTATTTTAGTTAAATCATCTTTAACGGAGTCCACTTTGCCCCCTAAATTCCCGTCATCTAGGAACCAGACGTTTAATTTAGAATTTAGATTCGCTATTATGGGATGCATGCCTAAGCTAAAAAGTGCTGGTCCCAAGGGATCTCCCTGCTGAACGCCTACTTCGGAGGAAATTTCTTTGTCGTTGAAAAATAATTTTGAAGGGGTGCTATAACATTGCCAAATATAATTATAAATGTTTGGTGTGTGTATATAAGGTTTATTCAGCAGAGTAGACCTGTCAATACTGTTGAAGGCATTTTTAACGTCAATTTTGAGTAGCACATCCGCTTCGTTGTCGTTACATAAAAAAGTACGAACCGAATGTACTGCTGCTTCACAACCGCCACGACTGCCAAATCCTAACTGAATTGGTTCAAATAAAGATCGTAAATTTGTAGAATTCTTTCTGCACGCTAGCTTAGAAGCTAGCCTGCGGAGAGTGCATCCAATAGCAATAGGGCGCACGCCTCCATCTTTTTTATTGAATGCGCAGAGGCGTGCGAGGCGTTACCAAAAAGTATTTTTCTAAAATTTTGTTGAACATTACCTGAGAATAAAAAAATACAAAATTTTGTTATGTCGCTCAACAATGTCCTGCCAGCGTCACCGGCGGATACGCTGATCAGGTCTTTGAGATTCTGAGGCGTGAGTCCGTCGATGCCACCAGCAGGGGGAACGACATAATAGCCTCCAAAGTGTCTTCAATATTAATATCGAGAGCCAACTGCGTTGAATGTGGAGGATTTGAAGGTGGAGAGGTTGTGATGGCCGAGGGGTGCTTGTCGAGTAGGGTTCTCAGCGTCTCTGCACTGTTGGGAGCAAGTGTGTCATCTGAAAAAAGAATTTTAGCAGCATTTCTTAAGTCACCATCCATTGCCTTGTTTTCTACAATTTTTTTAAAGTTATAAGGTTTCTTAGGGCTATTGATGGGTAGGTTATTACGTTGGAGGATGGAGTTACAATTATCTTTTAGGAGGGTAGTGAGTGATTTATTGCTTATGATGGAACATTGAAATGGTCTTAACTAAATGTCAGTAGATTTTGCCATGATTAGACATCTTTATCTTGGTTTTCTATACAGTTTTTCAAGGCAATAGATAGCGACTTGGCTAGAGATATTCTTGCTCCCCTAGGGATTCTTTTGATAATTCGAACGTTAGAATTTAGACTGCTGAGGTGATGTTCGAAAGGGAATTTCGAAATAATGGGTGGAGAAGTAATGAAGGGATAGTCTTTAACAGGAACAATAGGGGCTGATAAACGATGAAATTTGCCTATATGTATATTTAGGCCACGACGCCCCTTGAAACGGCGACCATCGGAACACTGATTGCATGTTATAAAATTACTTTCTTGGGTAACAATGGGCCGACTATTATAAAACACATCTTGGGGAACCGGCTGTTGGGAATAAAATATTTTTGACGACGGCGGCTGCGTACTACACTGCTCCGTTTGTGTTTGTGGTGGTACCGACTGCGGTATTCCTTCTGCATTCTTCTGGGGGCTTCCTTCAGGGGTCGCGTAATAGTCCTCTTGTGAAGTAGATATCATACGAGTATGGTTCACTTTATAGATCTTTACTACCTTTGTGTATATATATTGTTATTGTTTTGCATTTTTGACACAATCATTTGTCAATCTGCTCTGCATTGTTTGTCTTTGATTTTATATATTTCTTGCGAATTAATGTTTCTGATTCTGAATTGGCCCAACACATATGTTTTTAATATTATTTTAGCGCATATGCCTCAAATACTTGTATAAATACATATTAATTTTAAAATTGGCAACTTTTACGTTGCACGTCAAGTTGATTTTTTGATAGCTTCACATTCAAAAAATCAATTTTGTTATTTTGAAAGTCCCACCCCATGGTGGGATGCTTTTGCCGAATGAAGGCCAATTGACTAGTTAGATAAGTATAATTCATGAGCCTTTTATTTCTACCTACAGATTAATATTATATTAGGTATTAAATATTAGGTATATTGCTGCCTTAACAGATATATCCCTAAAAAATAGCGAATTGATTCCATTACTTTCAGCCGGGACTCCACAGTTTTTCGTCGATTTTGTATTGTGACGTCATAAATCTTATGACCTCATATCAGTGAAATGTGACATTGTGTGGGTACACACAATGTCATACAATCCAGTAACCTCATCAATACATTACGCTCGGATGATGACGATGATGACACAATGTCAGACTTCACTGACATAAGTTTTGTATTTCTTTCAAGGTCTTCGTATTCTGGCGTTCCCGTGCAACCAGTTCGCTGGCCAGGAGCCCGGCAACCCCGAAGAGATCGTCTGCTTCATGTCCGAGCGCAAGGTCAAGTTCGACATGTTCGAGAAAGTTGACGTCAACGGAGATGATGCCAACCCGCTGTGGAAGTTCTTGAAGGTAAATATACAACCTGTATAATGTAGGTACCTACTTTACACTTCTTCTCTTTATGGTTGCCTGTAAGAGATTGCTGCGGCGATAAGGCCGCCTCTTGTACCTTATTTATTTTATAAGTTCCGTAAACTCTGTCATTTTTAATGTTTTTTATTTGGTGCAATAAAGATTTTTGTATTGTATGGTACATTATACATAAGGAACAGGTCGAAAATTAAGTTTACGTAATGAAAAAAGAAAACAGTAAATCTTTAAATAATCTACCGAATATATTTTAATCCATACGGCCGTCATCGCGATCAAGTTTCACAACTAGTTGTGATGTGATCAATAAAATCTATGCCATAGTAAATGTACCCGATTTTCTACAACATGGCAAGGTTCGCTTTGGGGTCGACTTATTAGAGCGAGGTTACACGATCATTCTGGCATCAGTCAATTCCATCAGTCTGATCAGAATGATCGTGTAACCCGCTGAATAACAGACTGATGGTTCTGACTGATGAAAATTAAAAATTTTTTGAATGATCAAAGACTGATTAAACTGATCGCGTAACCCGCTCGTATCATTCTCGCGTCAGTCACCGTACTTTAGTTACTTTACTAAACACGTAGGTACACAAATGTAAATAAGGTTCATTATAGCTCTTTGCCGTACACGTACTTTTTATCAGTCTGCTGTCATTCTGGATTGGCCGTGTAACCGTGAAAAACTATCATTCTGGCGTCAGTCACGTAATTCCTGACTGATGGACTTGACTGATGCCAGAATGATAGTGTAACCTACCTCTTACGGTAATAACATTTACTGTTGGGACACATCTGTCAACATGGAACTGCACTTTTCTATGCTGCTATCCTCTTCTGTCGTTCAGAAGCGTTATTTGCTAGAGCGCGAGAGATGCAGCATAGGAAAGTGCTGTTCCGTGCTGACAGATGTGTCCGAACCCTTATGAGCTTTTGTGTTAGTGACCTTTACTTATGTCACTTTTTTCTAGCTGACATCATTAGTATCATAAACATTTATAACAATTACGTGTATGTAATGTAAATTCCTATATTTGTTTGTTGTTAGACGGACAGCTTAAGATTGTTCAATTTATTATCCCTTGTTTTATACCTATTAAAAGATAAAATTTCAAAATATTTTAATAGGTTTTCGAGCCTTCCAGACAAACATCTCCTATAGTATATTTTTTTTACTAGTCATGGTTATTATCACCATTTTTAAACAAATCATTAATTTCGTGTATGATATACGTACGAGTATCTACAAATTTTCGATAAAAGATAAGCTAATCGCATTGTGGTACATGGATGATAGTTTACCCGTGGTAAGTGCCAGGTGTTCGATACACATGACGATTCGACCTTGTTTCATTTCTGGACTCATTTATCAAGAATTTTATTGTTATGTTGGAAATCAATAAATTGTGTTTGGACGTACGCCGTCCATACTGTACGTTCCCATGCAATTAGTGTCAAATCAATCACTATGTTAATTATTCAAGAGTCATTAGATTGCCCATTTATTGGTCAGTACAAGTCAATTGTTGTTTTGAAACTTTTAGTATACATCGTGATAATTAAAGAACGCAAAACCTCTCAAATCCCTCAGCCCAAACCTCAGCGCATGTAACTGAACAACTTTTGTTCAACAACTTTCACGAAACTAAAAAAAAAATTGAATTTTCATACAAACTGCTCAGCTGATCGAGTCAATTTGTATGAAAATCCGTTTTTTTTTTGATTTCGTGAAAGTTGTTGAACAAAAGTTATTTATTTATTTATTATTTATTGTAAAACTAAATACAACGGTTTTTACCAATTACATAATATAGAAAGAACTTATAGCTAAATATAATATAAAGAGTGTTGTACATGGTTGGTACGACAGGTGTCATAACTATGAATTTACAGTGAAAACTTATTACAAAAGTTGTTCAGTTACATGGGCTGAGGTACCATCTGAGAGGTTTTGCGTTTTTTCATTAACACGATGTATAATAAAAGCAACTGACCGTTTTACTTTATGATACCGAACAATTGATTCTAAGGTACAAAAAGAAACACGATTACACGACATAATTTAATGAATCTTTTTAATAGTTCCGTTATATTTTAGTCATAACATTTTACTGGACAGGTCGAGAACTTTTTGGATTTTTAGTGTTTTGGACAGCAAACTGAAAAACGGAAACCCGATAGGAATTCAACAAAAGGTCAGATTTTGGCCGAAGGCGGATCTGAATCCCGGACCTTTTCTCACATCAAACGTACCGACAAAGTAAATGCATAGTTCACAAGTTCCTTGATGTATTTGGTCATACTTTCTAGCGGTGACATGACTTTATACGAACTTCAGTCTAATGTCTAAAACATGTAGTTTAAATGTGCGTTAGCGTACGCTAAATTAAAAAAATAAGTAAAAAACAATAATCAACGTTTCACCACCAGGAAGTATTCTTTCTAGTGGGTGCTAAATATTTTACTAAGTAGTATTCCACTATTAGACAGAAAAATTACAGTCTTGGTCTTGGGTATATCCATGGTCCGTGTAAATATCTCAATTTAGATCTTCGAAAAATCTGACACCATTAAGTATTAGCTCGATATGACATGATTTATCATATTATTTGCTACTCCGTTATGAAAATATATAGTAATAAGTATTTATTATTAATTTCTATCCTTATTTCACAGCACAAGCAGGGTGGCACCCTCGGAAACTTCATCAAGTGGAACTTCACCAAGTTCATTATTGACAAAAACGGCGTCCCGGTCGAGCGTCACGGCCCCAATACGGATCCCTTGGACCTGGTGAAGTCCTTGGAGAAGTACTGGTAAACTGTGATGGAAGATTTAATTTTAAGTTTGTAGCTACGTATATCTCTCTTTCCTACAGGAATGTACCAATGTAATGTGATAAGATCACGAATAAAAGACAAATTACTATTGCTAATGTTACATAGTGTTATAGATTGAGAGAACAATTTTGGGTCGGGTGTTTTGAATTTTTGATAAGTTATTTTAAATATAATTTTTATGGTTGGTTCTTTATATCATTCGTGTTTTCATTAGTATTTTGTTATCATTATCAACTTATTCTATGCACTATGTAACCTAGATATAGTGTAGTCCAAAATTCTGATTATAATATGTCGACATCGACTATTTTCTACGAAATCAACTCATTGGATCTTTATCTTGTAAGATATTAGCATCGATAAATTGATTTAAAATATTTTTGATAATTATCTATTGTCTGAAACATTAATCTGGGTGATGGTCTGACTTGGGATTAAGAAAAAATTATATTCAAATTATAATACATACCTAAGTAGTGTATAATACTAAAAGCATTTACTTATTACTTATATCAACGTAAAACTATTTTTGAAATAAATATAAATCTAAGTGTGTAAACCTATGTATTACCAAGGTTTCTATTAGGTGCAATAATTATTTACATATTGTTGCTTACCTGCATGTTATAAATCCTAACCTACTTATTCACGTCACAATCACTGCGTGTTCTTGTAGTTTCATTAATGTATGTAATAGATCACTGAATATGTATTGTACTGTTTTAGTTACGTTCAATATGATGGATGTTTATGCATAATATCTTGTTGAAATTTTAAATTATTATACTTACTATTTTTCTCAAAGTTGCCTTTTATTTCATAAAGTTCATATCATAATTTCAGTAGGTAACTGGGAAGACAGGGTCACAAAACCTGAAATATTACAAACATGATGGGACGTAGTTACGACCGGTGTGGCTTGAAAGTGTAATCCACCAGACACAGTCTGCGTGAATTTTTCGCTAAAGTGACGGTTTAAAAAGCGGTCAAGTGCGAGTCGGACTCGAACATGAAGGGTTCCTTATCTTCGTACAAGTGACGGCCCCCTTAAATTTTTAACTTTTATATTATTTTTAGCATTTGTTACAGCGGTCACAGTAATACGTGAGATTTTTAGTTTTATTGCGGTTCAAGAGATAAAACCCTGTGACCTGTGACTGACAGACAACGGAGGAGTCTCAGTAATAGGGTTTGCACCCTTTAGGTACGGAACCCTAAAAACGGTGTAATGGTAGGGTACACTATTTGTAAAACTACACTTTTTGTGTTACGCTGATTTCTGCGTTTAAAAATAGGTCTCCTGGAGCTAAATACTTTAAACGCAAGAGTCAACGACACACAAAACAAGTACTTTTCCAAGTTCCTGCTTGCGTTCCAATCAAGTCTCGAAATTACACCGTATTTTTGAAACCATTCTTCTACGCATACAACATCTTAGAAAAAAGCGTGAAACAGAACGTGCAAAATCATATATATGGAGTGCTATTTTTAAAATTGGGAGTAACACAACTAATGATTTGCGCAAGTGTTTCCAAACGGGCGCATTTATGGTGAAAGTCTTAGAAAACCATTGGCTATTTTTGAAACCGTCGTGTCAGCGAAAAAGTATTGTTATACGCAGAAAATATATTTAATTTGTCAACGGTTTTCTAAACAAACAACGTAAATAAAAATGCAGCGTGAAATGGAACGGACTTTCCATGACAAACAACACTCGGAACGTTTATTTAACTTGTACCTCAGACCAATGATTCTAGGATCCTTAACCCAGGGCTTGTTAACGATACCAAATTCACACTATAAGTAACGTCAAATAACGTTATTTTAGTTGAATTTTCATACAAACTGCTCAGCTGATCGAGTCAATTTGTATGAAAATCTGATATTTTTTTTTGATTTCGTTAAAGAAGTTGAACAAAAGTTATTTATTACCGTTAAGTTACCACTAAAGTAACGTTATTTTAGTGGTAACGTTATAAGGGGTATCGATAACCCAGTTTGTAACGTTATCAATTAACGATACTTTTTGACGTGACAACGTCTAATAACTCGTAGTATCGAGGGCTGCATGCACGACAAAGATGACATCATTGTCCCGTTACGCTCATTGTCGCGTTCCGCAAGCGAGAGCGCGGCACGAACGAGAGAGAGAATGTTTGACGTTGTCACGTCAAACTACCGTCCGTAAACCGACTTTACAGACAGTCCGAGTCGTCAGCAAAGTAGTAGTCTCTCTCTGAGTAGGTAGTTTTAATAAAGGGAGCCGAGCTGACCAGTCCCTAGTTCATAACCTACTGTTGACGGTACCCTCACGAGTTGACGCGTGGATCAACCATTGCATCGTTGAACTCATCTTAACTTTATTAGAGGAAATCCAATGAATGACCCGACCCACGACGCCACCCACCACCAATCTGGCTGGACATTTAGTGAGCATGCCAGGCTCGGACTCAGTCTGACAGAATAAATAAATATATAAGGACAAATCACACTGATTAAGCTAGCCCCAAAGTAAGTTTTAAACTTGTGTTATGGGATACTAACTCAACAACGATACTATATTTTATGATATATAGATAAATACCCAAGACCCAGGACAATTTGAAAATGGCCATTTTCCAATTTGCCCTGTTTGGGGATCGAACCCAGAACCTCTGGATTAGATAAAATGGAAGAAGACTGTAAGTATCTCTGATCTGACTGAAAATATGTGTTTGCTGTTTTGTATTGTATTAAAATTGTATAAAAAATCTGAAATATTGCTATTTTGTAGGTCAACCGTAAATATATTAAAATCGATTAATAAAACATTCCAATGCTTACTAGAAATACTCTGATACCTATACGTTGTGTATTTTTTTCCCATCACTAGTGTCAAACCAAGCAGTAATGCCAACATATATAGTTTTCTATCTCTATCCAATCTCAAAAAAATGAAAGAGACCGAATATTGCTTCCGAACTAAAGATAGCTGTAGTTATTTTCAGCCAATCATAAAACGCGTTTTGAAATTTATTCTGGCGTCGTTGGCGTTGGCGCTTGGCTTCGTGGATTGCGTGTTGTGTTGTGTTCTGACTTGTGATGCGTGTGTTTGTGTGTTGTTCATTGTTTTGTTTTCTGACAAGTAATTATTTACAATAATCGTACATTACTGTAATGATAAATTATTATTTCCACACATGAGTGAATACTACTGACAAGTAAATATCTTCCCGTGTGGTACAAGTGATAATTATAGAATCTACAAAAAAACGCTCATGTAACGGGTTGTGTACTATTTCAGGATGTCTACAAGAAGCGGACGAGTGAGAGCTAGTGTTATAGACACGAGTCCAATTCGAACTCGTAAGGGAGTGTCTCCTAACCGATCTCCCGCCAGAACAAGGAAAAGTTCGCCAGCGCGGAAAAGTTTACCCCCCGCGCCTGCCTCTGCCACCCGCAAATCGCCTTCGAGAAAGTCGCCGAGCCGAAAACCAGCTTCGAAATTCCCGGCCCGTAAGTCTCCATCACGAGTGACGAAGGAGGAATCTGATGTGAAACCAGCGAAATCTCCAGCCAAACGTCCCGTCCTGAAATCCGAGGTATCTGTGAAGCTAGAAGAGCTTAGTAGCAAGCTAGAGATCTACCGTGGCACGCGCTCTAGACGTACTGAATATTCCATTCAAGATGTTACATCTACAGACAAGTTGCCTGATATCACTAAAGTAAATGGTGTGGAGTCGGTTGATGTGTATGGCTTGAGAAATCGAAGATCCGTAGAGGAATTTCCGCAGCGTAGATCTAGTAGACTCAAAGAATTTATGGAAAATGTCCCTGACATCAGGAGAAGTCTCAGTAAGTCAGCCAGCAAGTCCGTTAGTAAGTCTATCAGTCAATCGATTGATACTTATTCAGATGAGGAAAATTCTTCAGAAGAGGCACGCACAGATAAATCACACTCTGTTACTAGAAAGTTAGCGACTCCCATACGAAACAGTGTGAATAAGATAGCCCAGATAAGTGGAAGGTGGGAATTTGGAGGTCGCATTGGATCTGCTTTGCTGATTTTGTTTATACCGGTCACGGTATTTGCTGTCATAAGTTCGTGTTCCAAAGCATGCACCTTGAAATCTCTGATAGATTTCTCTTCTCTACAATCCTGGAATGCATGGTTCAGTTTACAAGCATTTTCGGCCATCTTCGCACAGCTTGCAATCCAAGCCTTGATTGCTCTCATACCAGTTTGTGGCACAAAAGCTGACAGAATGGACGACTCGGGCACAAAATACAATTTCAATGCATTTTTCTCAAGTATTATTACTGTGAATCTCGTATTTGGTCTGCATTACTTTGGAGTATTTAACAAGGATCTCCTTTTAGAGGAATACTTAAGATTGGCAGTGGTATCATACATTTTTGCAGTTCTATTGAGCATAATTTTGTATGTGAAGCAGCCAAGTGACGACAATGATCTGAATCCCTACGGCACAACAGGATACAAGTTCTATGATTATTTCATGGGGAAAGAAATACATCCCTTTATCAAAAACCTGGATGTGAAGATTTGGATTTTAAGAGTCTGCAATATCAGTGCTGTAAGTATTGTATTTTCAGTGTTTTATGGTTTTAAATTTGTCACTATTCTGACTTTTCATAACATTTAATTTTCAATAGAAAACCTTTAATGTAATTCAGGTAGGCAAACCACATTTCTAAATATACCAACACTTGCCTTAAAAAATTAATTTGGTAATAACATATTATTTACAAAACATTTTTCTTTTTCAGCTCACACTGTCTGTGATCATCTTCAATCAAGGCATCAGTCTACCGAAAAAGGATCCAAACACGTACAACTACACTTTAACTGTAGACAACTACAAGCAGATTTGGAACGATGTTCAACTACAGCCCACAATACTGTTATACTCAATGATGCAAATAACCTACTTGCTCAGCTTCATCATGAGGGAATACCGGATCACGGCAACATTTTACTGGCAGTCTGAAGGAGTGGGTTATCTCCAATCTGTAGCAAGCGCCCTCTACCCGTTCTACTTCACAACGGTGTCTAAATTCGTTGCCGATAGCAAATTATCAATGTCCACTAACACCTTAATCATTGCTTCCGTAATCTTTGTGCTGGGATTCTTCATAATGCTTCTTAGTAACAGTATAAAGTATGAATTTCGGAGAAATCCCTTACAACCCAGCTTGGCAAGTAAGTTTCTTATTTATCAATATTTAATGTTTTTCTAATGGTTATATCAATTACTGTATCTTTAATCTTTATTATATTGTAGACTGTGCTTGGGGTTGTAGTTGCACGCGTCATTATCAGTCTTTATTTCATTTACAACTATCCAGTCTTCTTAATTATCATCATCACTATTGTATTATTTTAAAACCTCATGAAATCACATTTAACAATAATGGAATATTTTATTCAAAGTAAAAAATCTTTTGATAATACTATCGCAATAAACTTAATTTATTGACACTTTTTAACTTCATATATTAGCCCTCTGACTGCTCTGGCTAATATATGGCTCTGGTAGTACAGAGAGGGTCGTGCTCCTGAAATGGAGATAAAAAAGACCTAATGATGATGATGAACTTCATATAAATTAACCGGAAATAGTAAGGAAAAAGAAGTTAACTGCATTTACATATTTTACTATTTGTTTATATAACTTACCTATTGCGCTTAGGAAGCGGCACTAAACTTAGCTGTAAGTTACGATTTGACATCGACTTGTGCAAAACAAAACAAAGTGACTTTTAATAAGAGATATTATAAATATTCTGTAATAAAGATATTTTGAATTGAATATTAAATTAACACATATTTTTCTGCATTCCAGACTTAGACTCCATGCCAACATTCCACGGAAAGAAGTTGTTGGTATCCAGTTTATGGGGAATCGTTCGTCACCCGAACTACGCTGGCGATATCTTGATACATGTCGCCTTGGCATTGCCCGGAATTCTGACTCAGCACTACATAGCCGCTGCTCCTGCGTTACTTTCCATCGCAGTGCTCCTGCACAGAGCTTGGCGGGACCACGCTCGGTGCAAGAGGCGCTACGGAGCTGCCTGGCAACGATATTGCAAAAGGGTACCTTCCGTTATTCTACCTAAGGTTCTTTAACGTAGTATTCTAGTTGTATTCCTTCAAACTGGGTAAATATATGGGAACATGTTCTTTTTACCTGACTTCCAGTGGTCAAAGGAGGTAATGTCTTTTTTACTTTTTAACACATGAATTGACTACACTCATATCTTTTAACATTGACTTTTCTTTACAAAGTATCTCCTGCAACGGCAAAATCATAATTTTTGGGAATGTTAGAGCCATAAATTAAGAAAAGAAAGACATTTCTAGGTTTCATTCCTTTGAATATGTTCTACAGATCAAGTTCGCAGAGGTATCAAAGCATTAAGTACCTAAATTCGACATTTACTCATCTTTAACTTTCTTGTGACAAAGACCTACTTTTATATAATGTGAATCAACATTGTTCTAAGATTTCTATTTAAATAGAGGATATACTAGATGTTTTTTTTTGTACATAGCAATTATGTATGAATTTTTTACACAAATATTATTATTAAAGAAATTTATAACGTAATGTAAAGATCTCTAGTAGCAAGTAATTTCTTTAACAATGTTACTTAAGTGTTTTGTGATTAAGTAGTTAATGAGATTATGTGCTGCCATAAATGTACCACCGGACATATTTTGACTAACAAATTTTAGCTCTCTAGAGTAATTCGGCAAAGATTTTTGTTTAGGTTAGTATTTTGATTTATTAAAAAATTAAGGATTAAAATCTAGTATACCTCTTGAGGGTTTGAGGACGTTTTGTGGCATTTGATCCTGTCCGGACCATAGTACAAAATTCAAGAAAGCAATACTTAGAAAAAAGTACTAGAGTCAGTTGTAGGCTATAAATTTTATTAATTATATCTCCATATTGAGACTAATTATAATGTATTTCTAATATTAAAGAAACTTCTCAATAATTCAATTTTAAAATAAAATATTAACGTTCCACTTCCACTGCTGAAAACACATACGGTGCGTTTTCAGCAGTGGAAGTGGAACCTTATTTACATGCAGAATCTTATTAATTTAGCTTTTAGAATTAAATTAATTATTATTGAATATTGGTAATTTGGTAATTTTATGTATTGTATTTATATTTTGTATTTTTTATGACATAAGTATGTAATTGTTTTTTTTTAAATCGTGTGAATGTCTTTTGTCGAACAAAGTGTGCCTCTAATTAAGTTCTGATAGCTTAGAAAGCATAAAATAGAATGTTATGTATAAATTAGGTGTTTGCTCATGTTTAAAAGACATACTTTACGGTATTTTATTTTACTAAGATGCTCAGAAATATTTTCCTCGAATGGATGTACTTTAAATATTTGTAACAAAACTATTCCGCCTCAATTTTGGATCATATAAGCCTTGATTTCTCTGAAAAATATGCTCGCCAGGCTGATATTTTATATACATTTTGGAGGCATTTATTGAATGTATATTAGTACATACACCAGTACTTAAAGTATAAACATTACTTAGCAGATATCTTAGAAACACAATATTTAGCAGGGTCTACTTTGTATATTGGGTCAGATACACATATGAAATTACATTTACAGATAAGATGCTTGCATTTCAACGAGTCGAGGTTTTACTTAAATAGCTAAAACTTGCCATCACGATATTCAATATGTACAGTACATATCATACCATTTATTTACAAACCTTTGGTTAGTGTTTAATGTTACAGATATTTAGAAGAAGCACACTTAATTTACTCTTTGAAGAATGTATTCTACTTAATTTTTCTGTCACAAAGAATTAGAATGTAATAAATATTTTTACTGTATAATATTTTTTATTTTATTTTCAGTTTCATAACCTTCGTGTCTGAATATGATAGGCTACATTGATACTAGTAGCATGGATATGGAGCCCATTAGGGTTGGATTGGATCTCATCTATCAGCACGGAACAGCACTTTCCTATGCTGCTATCCTTTTCTGTCGCTAAGAAGCGTCATTTGCTAGAGCGAGAGAGAGCGACGGAACGCTTCAGCACCAGCCACAAAAAACACGGAACAAAACTTTTTTTTCTAAAACTAGTCTTTTGGGGTATCAAATGAAAGGGCTTTATGAGCTGATTTTAAAAATATACTACATCATTACATTTCAGTCACCTGTTTTCTGAAAAACCAAAAAAACATTTGCAAAACATACCAAGTTTGGGCTTCTGCAGGTAGAAACGGCTGAATGAATTTTTATAAAACATACGCCAAATGAATTTGAATGTAGGTACTCCTATATGACGTCATGGAAGCAATTTTGAAAATCTTAACATTTACTATTTTTTTGCGGGCCCTCACTTATCTAGAGTTCTAGCAATGTTTTACACGCTATGTATTGGGCACTCCTACATACCTTCTGCAATGATGAAAACTGTGGTAGTGCCAATCGTGAAGTCCAAAACCGGCGACATTGGTGATAAGCGTAACTACAGGCCGATTTCGTTGGCAACTGTCATAGCCAAGGTACTGGACAGTTTGCTTAATGCCCAGCTAGATAAATACCTAAATATCCATGATAATAACCAATTTGGGTTCAAATCTGGACAATCTACAGAGACTGCAATTCTGAGCCTGAAGCAAACCGTTAAGTATTATACGGATCGGAAAACACCAGTGTTTGCTGGTTTCCTGGGCCTGTCAACAGGTAAGGTTTATCCTTCACGGGACGAATCCTGGACCTTTGAGGCTTGCATGGAGACACAGGTCCAACATGTAGAGGCCTTGTGAGAGATTTGCTATAGTTTGCAATGCAGCACTCACTAGGGCATGACAGTAAGGACACTATGACAATGTTCTCACTGAAAATTCCCAGTAGGTGCATGACTATTGAGGAATAATGGAAAAAACTACATTTACTAGCCGTGTGGTTCCCGGCAGAGTAGAATAGGACCACTCCATCTCTTCCTGTCGATGTCGTAAGAGGCGATTAAAGGACTTAGCACAAACATCTCATGCTACAATTGCATTCCCAAGGAGGGTTAACGTCGGGCGGCAGCCGGTTGTAAAACTTTTCGAACAAATACATTCCCAAAGTAGGTTGACGTCAGGTAGGCGGCTGGTCGTAAAACTATATCCAAATCATTTAAACTGTTCCGGCTATTTCTTCTTCATTTTGCAAGGTCTTTGGCATCCTTGGGTGACCATTGACATGCATGTTATATTTGGAGAAGAAAAAGCAAGAAAGCGCCCCCGGGCTCTGAAGCAGCACAGCTGAGGATGCAACCGGGAACGCGCTTAGACGAAGAAGAGGAAGGAAAAAACTGCATTAGGACTATTGTGATGAAATGCTAGTGGATTGGAATATGGGCTATGGGAAGGACTATGGCACCTGTCTGACCAATGTTTAGAAACACGGATAAAATAGGCAGGTGGTGAAACTCGCCGGCTCAGACAATCCCCTGAAAAAGGCTGCACGACAATGTGCAGCAAGGAGGGCAACACTAGTTGAGTGGCTTAAGGGTGGAGAGGTGTCACTGGGCTTTAAACAACCATCATTTGCTCCCTTAGGGTCCCATCAGCACTGACGTTTCACATCCATCCTACGAGCTATAGCTCTCGCAACTCTTATTATTATGTATATTTAAATAAAAGTTACATGTATGGCAAATCGTTACCACTACTGGGTTCAAATGTGAATCAAAACACGAAAATTCCCATTAGTCGCCATTGAGGACAAATGGGAAATTTAATGTAAGTTTGTCCCATTCGTCCCCAGTGGGGAAAAATGTAACTGTTAAATAATAGTCATTCCCATGCGGTGGTGACAATCAAAACAAAAATAAAAATCGACTCATTTGTCCCCAGTGGGGATATCTCCACGAATGGGATAGATAGATAATTCATTTATTCATTCTTCTGTAACACAAGAATCCCCGGGATTACCCGTTCTTAAATCTAAAATCATGTTAAAAATAAAAATGGATCTGATCAATGACAAGTGACACTCTTTTGTGACATTTTATTCTCTCAGTACCAAATAATATATTTTAGACCATCTTTGTGGTATGTAGAATGTAGGTGTTCAATGAAAACAACATTTATTTTCATTTATTTATTTTTCTATAAAATACACATAAGTACGATTTGTAAATAAACATTTTATTATTTAGTTATCTAATTACAGTTTTCGTTTCTAAATAAATGTTCATAACACCCATACATTTCATGCACGAGTACCAGCATTGGTATTTAAAACATACATTATACATATATATTAATTATGTAGAAAATATATAAAATCAATGTGCATAGTAAAATATTGAAATAAAGTACACATTTTTAACAAAAGGTGTTAATAACAATTTTCTATGATTTCAAGAATAAATGTCTTTTTAGAATTTAAATGGTTTTGAACAATGATAAATGATTGATATGTTAATCTTCTCCGAAACAAAAACATCAATATATTAGACAGCAACATTATGAATAATAAATAAATAGAGAAGGACAAATTTTCGGTAGGTATGCTACTGACTCTATGATTTTGCTCATTGCATTAAAAACAAATCTTTATTAGGTAAGTATCTGCAAAAAGTTATCATCATTTTTTTTAGTCTCCAATGCAGGAGCACTACCTTTAAATGACAATAACTAATGGATCTTACATCATTGTAATGAAGTTTAGTTTTCAATACCCACGGTGGAATCGAAATGTAAGTGCCGCTCGCGTCGGGTCGTAATTGGAATCCATGCATTTTTAAAGGACAACGGTAACTATCTGCGGATATGACGTCGCATGCAATGCAATTTAAAATTATGTCCTATAGGACAACAGTTGTACTACCCTAAAGTAACTAACATCAAGTACCTGTAGACTTTAGACTAGAACATGGATCTTAAGACAAAATCGATATCCGTTAGTTTATTCTCCTAATAGGCCTATTATTACGTAAAATTAAACAATACACATCGATGAAATTTATAATCAAACAAAACAGCAATATTAACTTCGAAATTACGAATACACAATTAAAAGCAATATTTATTCAAAATACATAAAAAGCAGCTTAAGGTTTGTTAAATTTAATTTTGGCACTAAGACACATCTTATTACTCTTTCTGTACAAATTCATTCCTGTCTTGAATGTCTAACATCTGATCATATTATTTATTAACAATAAATATATTATGACCACAAAAAATGAATTCATCTAGATTAAAATTCTATAGGTACCTATATATTATTAGAATAGATTTTAATAATCTCGTCTTTAATATAAATACGTCGAACTCTTGAACTTTTCTTTTAATTTCATATCATAAGACTTTATTTTATGGTTTCTCTTTAATAGTAGAAGTGTTTGGAATAAGTAATAAGTTCATTCATCCAAATGGTGTGTACCTATCCCGGCGACGCGCCGACAAAGACGGCCTCGGTTCTTTCAAAGACGCGGTTTTTGTTCCGCGCCGACAGTATACCATTTTAGCACGAACGAATCTTACACAGAGGGATCACAATTAGTGGTAAAATATGTGATACAATATACCCAATTCCTTATATATTATATATATATATAAATATTTATATATATATATATATATATATTATTATTTATTATTAGAATTGGGATATCTACTTAAAACTACAATACAACAATAGGGGTTTGTGAAAACGAGGAATTTTTACGCATTTGATCCATAAAGCGTTATATTTTATATCTTAGATCCATCCGTACCATGTATCATAGGCGTAAAACTACGGTCTGGGTTGTTGATCCCAGGGGGGTTATTCCATAAAATACGATATTGATGACATCCTTTATGTCAAAACAAATTAGACTTTATCATTATGACATGTATTAACGCTCATATTAGATTTACCTACTTTATTTCAATGATTCCTGGAAGATCCATATTTCATACTAATGTAACTTTTGCAATACATTACATTTAATATGTTATTAACAGAACTTTTATAATATACTTTTTTGAATTCAGTTAAGGTAAACAATATGAGGACCACAATTGCAATCCATAGTAACTCGACCTGAATGGTATTATACCTACATTTACAAGTAAGTACTTATATCCAGAGTAAACATAGTCAAATAACTCAAATGCGTAAATTTAGCCCCGATTCAGCTCTACATTATATTTTGAAACGCATACTGCTAGGCTGTCAAAAATATTTTTTTAGGAAGTGGGTATATTTGTAACTGTAAAAGCTTTTTGAAAATATTTTATTAATAGAAACCAATTTTGGGTAAATTTCTGTTCAGGAAGACACATAAATTTCTTATCTATTTAAGCTCGACCAATAATGATGCTTACTTTTATAACAAAAAAAGAATTACTCTAGTGATAGATAGTAATCGAACAGTGCGTTTGTCTGTGTATTTCATTACATTTCAATTTATGCACTTACATATTTTATTGGTGACATTCAACAAATTGATAATTTCTATAGGTTTTAATATGCCGTCTATTTATTTGGTTCCATTTAACATTTACTATGAAAATATACATATTTAAATCTAAACCATCATTTATTTACAACAGTATTTACATAATTATCATGACAATATCTTAGAAAATAGATACCTTTTTATTTCATCTGAGAATTTAACTTCTAAATTAAACAAGTAAACTTATTTCAAGAGAAGTGTTAATAATAGACATAAATGATTAAATTTTGTTTTTGTGTAATTATTAAAAAAATATTTTTCCTTAGAATAAAATAAAATAATTGCGTTTCTTTTTCAAATATAATCTTCATTTTCAAATTATTGTCAACACGACGAAAAAATTTTTTTGTCTGTTTTACCTATATATTTATATTATACTGATAGTTATGGCATGGATTTGATGATGCTATTATAACGTATGGCAGTGGTTTGTCTATTTTAATTGATAGGTAGTGACAATTTACCAATTTAACCATTTTAGGCCCTCTAGTGTTTGCGGAATCTTAACACAATATGAATGTTTTTTAATTGTTAAATGATTGTAAGAAAAACTGGTATTAGCAATTTGTAACGCCTAAAACATTTAAATACAAATTTCTAAATGGTAGATACACTACTAACGCCCTAAACAAATATTATATTCTAAACATTCTATAAAAAATGGCCGGAACAATTTAAAAAAGAAGAGCATCTACGAAGACAATAATTATACGAAAAATGAGTAATGGAAATCTATTTATGTGAGTTATGTTAGTTAACAAGTCCAGTCAATTTCATGTCAAATGAAATCGACTGGACTTAGTTAGGTACACAAAACTAATACGAGTATATGTACCTAAAGATGTGATACGCTGATAAGTATAGATACCTACTTATAGGTTTATTTACGAATAAAAATGTTAGTTGGATTTGAAATTAAAACTTTTGAAAGATGTAGTATAAGTAATTGATTTCGATGTCAACAGTATAAGTACTTATTAAAAGTAATGCCAATGTTTTAACCAGATTTTATAGTCGTGGTCCGCACTGAACACTTTTGATCCTGAACTCCATTTCAAAGTTCTTGAGGATAATTAGAAAATAGAAAAAAAGTAGAGACGAAATACGAAATGAATAAATTCTGATCGTTTTTCTATGTAAATGTAACAGTAAGAGTCTACATTGTTACTGGGAAACATGCAATTAGGGATTTTAAAGATTGATCTAAGTTCGTCTGTGATTACTCGCTAAGATATAAGAACTAGACTGAAACCGAAGCGACTAAGCCGGAAAGAACAGACAAGAATATCAGCCATTAAGTTGCGCCCAAACTGTAAGGCAAATTTTATACCTACCTATCTACATGTTCAATCGTGCCTACAGCCAAATTAACAAACTGTTCTTTTAGTCTAGTGGGGAAATTAGCAGGTACCTGCGGCATGCCAACCACAGATAATATATATAAGTCAATTGGCAGACCAGATGGAACTTTTTGACAACACGCATATTGAACCTCAGCATTAAATCCACACTATGGCGTTATATCCAAGTTACATACACACTAATACATTGGTCTGGTTCTCATCCAAGTAAAAGGAATAAAGCACTTACATCTATTTTTAGACTAAAAACTACTTAAATAGCTTAAATTACCCACGGCACCAAGTCTTTAGTGGCACTGCATGATCTATCACTCTATATCTAAGTCGACCTACAGAAAGACGAGAAACGACGAACATTTAAAATAAATTTGATCTTAATGCAACAAATCTATCATAGTGGTATACGCGCCAACTTACAACGTCCATCGGCCCATAATAATCTATACCGGAGGACACGAACACATGCATTACACCCTAATATTTTCTTGTTGCATTTCTAAAGAGACTTGATATAGCACCTAATAAAGCACAAACGAGCCGCATTAAAGATGATGTACATTACACACCGTCCCAAAGATGACGCTAATGTATTCATATAAAAATGAAACAAACATAGATGTAATGTAGCGGCCGTGCACCCAATTTGTTTGCTATACCTAAGTCCTATTTATGTTCCCTAAATTGCAACGTCATTTTCTCGTCTCCCAATGGGGGGCGCAGCCCGTCACAGAAGGGCGCGCACTTCTGCAGGATGTCAGAAGTTGCTGTCGAAGACGTCCATCGACCTGGAGATCTCTTCGTCACGGATACAGCAGTCCAGGAACTCGTCCAGCGTGAGGACTCCGTCTCGGTTCAGATCCATCTTCTGTAAAAAAAGTAAGTAACACTAAGATTTGGGTCATTATCATCATCATCAGGTCCTTTTTAGTCTCCACTGCAGGAGCACGACCCTCTGTACTACCAGAGCCATAGGTATATTAGCCAGAGTAACCAGAGGATTTGGCCTACACTTTCCACGCTGGCCAAACTGGTTGGAGATTAGCTTTGTTTAGCTTGTTTCCTAAGTCGCCAAGATTTGGGTATTTTATCACAATCCTGCCGTTATCATTATACCGATTTATCATATTTTACTAGACCCATAGGTTGAGCGTGATGGTTAATGTCAGTTGCGGATTTCTCCTAATAAGACCCAGTAGGCCTAGGACGGTCAATCGATGCACAAAGGGGCGGCTGCAGTGGCGTAGCGTGCCTGGCGGGGCCCCGTATAAAAAATTATTTTAAAAATTATTATGAAGGGTAAAGATTTCTCACAAAAGAAAAGAAAATGTTTGCATATTTATTCATCATAATTATCTATCTGTCACTTTTTCCAAAATTATCCCCGCTTAGAGCGGCCACAACTACTAATCTGCCACCCACTGGTTGACGTGTAGGCGGAAAAGTGTATCAAAGGCTGATTTTAGCCGCATCGCCTGTGTAATAAAATATGCCACTGACGTCATCATGTCACGTGAAGTGACATGATGACGTCAGTGGCGTATTGGTAACTACGCTAGTCCGTCACTCCGTGGTTCTGGGTTCCATCCCAGCCAGGCTAATTGAAAAATAGCCTTTTTCAAATTGTCCTGGGTCTTGGATATTGGCTGTCTATGTATGTATTATAAAATATAGTATCGTTGAGTTAGTATAGTATCCCATAACACAAATTCAAAACTTACTTTGGGGCTAGCTTAAATAGTGTAATTTGTCCTTATCTATTTATCTATAAATGATTCAGATTCTCGATCATTTCCGAAATTTGTGCGATCTGCATAGGAATAGGAGTACTTATAACTGCTACATTCTACCTTTTCTCTTCTCTCTCAGATCAGAATGGAAGGAACATAACCGCTTTCAATAAACATGGCTCACCTGAAAAAGTCTCTCCACCTTATCCCGCACCACATCGTCATCTACCATGGGCTCTACAATCTTGCCCATGAGATCGTAGATGGCACCGACAATCTCCGTCATCTCTTCCTTAGTGATACACCCGTCTCCATTTATGTCGTACAGGGAAAACGTCCAGCGGAGCTTTTCTTCTAGCGTCCCTCTAGACAGTATTGATAGGCCAGTTACAAACTCCTGGAAATAATATGTTAAGGATATCATGTCTTGTTAGTATCCACCATACCGACATCAAAATAAATGATCTTTAGGTATGACGCGACGTTACAAGTTAGAAACTGTGATTAGGTTTTACTTTTCAGTAACCATATAAACAAATAAACCGTTACTAATTGACCAAATACAGTCCAAACTTTGGGCGCTAATTTGAGTTGTTAGTATAATATCGCTCTACCTACCCGCCATAAAGTAACATTACAGTTGGAAAACGCATATGACGCAACTGTTTATTTATTCCATAGTTCCCGGGCTTTTTGGCCGTCAGAGATGTGGTAGGAAACGTGGATGACCGTTTGCGAGAGTGCCCTATTGCGAAAATGACATTCTGCGAAAGTGACCAATTTTCTAGCAAGGTCATTTGCAAAAGTGACGAATTGCGTCACAAGTGTCACAACCTCCAAAACAATGACAAGTTAAATCAGACATTTTTTTCTAAACGTCAAAATCAACATTTTCTGTGGGATTTGTATGAAAATCAAAACCATGACAGAATAGATTTTTGGAGTCAAATAGCGCGCTCTTAATATCAGTATTTCTGCAATAAATCTAAAACCATGTTGAAAATGGATATGATCAATGACGACTGACATTATTTTGTGACGTTTTATTCATACCTACCAAATAATTTATTTCTACCCAAAACGGTACTCTATGTACCTACCCAAATTGGGTAGAGTGCTTACCTCAAAACTCAACAGGCCACTTCTATCTTGGTCCAGCGTATTGAAAACGTAGTGTGCATATTGGGCGGTGTTCGCTGCAAGAGAAAAACAGGCATTTTAGATGTCGAAATTTATATTTTTTTCCGTCTCAATTCAGAAAACATATAATAAAAGACCAGTCAGGTTAGAGTGGTCGTGTCTCCCACGCACGATGCCGTAAGAAGCGACGAAGGGAGGTTTATTTATACAACGTGGAAGGGACATACCACGGTCTATACTAGATCACAAAAAAAAGTGTGCAGCCGCCCGGGCGATTTGTATGGGAATGTCGAATTATTTTTTTGGTTTTTTGACTTTTCTTTTCATTTCAATATACTTTAGTGTTCTAGTATAGCCCGTGGTTTGATTTATTACAGGTATGTCCCTTCCACATTGTATACCTAACAAAGAACTATGACAGCAACGTTCGCTGTGCAGTGACTTCAATTACCGCGTCTTCTGCGACCATCCACCTGCCCGACCCTTCAATAAGCAAATCACTCTTTTTTTTGAGAGGCCTAAAGGCCACCAGTAGGCAGATATAGACTTGTAAAGAAATTGTAGAATAATGCATGTAGTCGATTGCCGACCTGTAGAGTCCGTTCCATCTGCTACCACGGGTCAAATGAGAAGGGAATAAAAAAAAACGAATATTAAATTAACATTCGTCACCACTGGGGACAAATGGGAATTTTAATGGTAGTCTGTAGGTACCATTCGTCCCCAGTGGAGACAATCTAAACGCAAAACTAAAAATTGTCCCTACCCTTCGAGGGTTGTTATTATAATGAAACCACTTAGGTACTGTCTTTCGTGTGTGTACATGGCCAACACTGATATCACCCTTCGAAAGCGCAAGATGACAGATGCGTCGGCGGACATCATCTGCGGATGCGTCTGCCGACGTGTAGAGGGTGATAATGTGCGTCTGTGGTAGGTATTTTAAACAAATAGTCGCGGCAGCTACGGTCTGGATATCCATTTTTAACCTACGAGTGCGTTGCGTCTGTCGAGAATGAACATAAGACTGATCGATCTGCAGACGTGTGGACAGTTCGTGGGAATTCATGTGTTGACGTGTAGAGGCTTTAGATCTTCGACGATACATACCTACCTACTTTAGATTATAGCTAGGTACCAGAGCCTGCCTGGTTGTCTACGGTGTTACAGCAGAACAACGTGGATTTCCAATAACTTAAAATTCTTTGTCTAGTAGTATATTTAAAAAAATACTATTATAAACGTAAGGTAGGTCGGTAGGTACACAAACATTCCTACCTTTATGAATTAACGTCTTATAATATACCTAGCTAATACCTATAGCTAGGTAAAGTTATATGACGTCATACGATAATAAGAGACGACTCATTTTGTGCAAAGCCAAGTCTTTTATAAAAATATGTACCTAAATCCTCCATTAATAATCAAATCAAAGGTTCTTGTAAACAAGGATGTTGATCAGATCAGTCTCAATCCGACTTTAGGTCAGATACAACCAGGCCCCTCTTTCCCAGTGGGCACTTTGGGCAAGTGCCCAGTAGTAGTTGTAGTCAAGTGCCCAGTAGTAGTTGTAGTAGCTGTAGTCAAACTTACTAGCTTTTACATGCGCGAAGCTATTCTACTCCCTCCCAAAAATTTCTTTCTTTTTCTTTCTGACTACAGCATGCTTAGATAAATTTAAATATATAATGGTATACTAAGCACATACACATTAAAGAAAAATCATCAGTAGTACACTCATCAGTGTCGCTTCATTTAAATTAAACGAACGAAGCGAAGCATATTGAAAAAAAAATACATAGAAAATTAAAACAAAATGTGTTTGACTTTATATTTAAGGAGATGGTGGAATGGAATCCCATACAAGTTTGGCCCTGGTTTGAGTATCGATGTCCAAGAATAATTTATTCCACATCAGTTAGGTATATAAATGCTAAAAATAGGTACATATTTTATTTATTTACAATTAGTTTGTATAAAACAATGGAATATGTGATAGATCTTTTTTTTGAGAACTTCGGTTCACATTGAGGTTTATTTTATTATAAATGAAGACTTTTTTATTATTACTTCCGTATATTTTACATAAAAACAATAATTTGTCAAATATCCATTCGCAACATAAACAGAGAAGGCATTCGCAACATGACGATTCTTTTCGTAGGTACTCGGAAAATACGTATTTTACGAAGTATTTTGGAGTAAAACTTCTCTAACATATTAAAAACTACTTGTAATGATATTGATAAATTATTAAAAAAAATATTTAACCTTGTTTATCTACTTTTTTTATCTATTCTAACAAAATAGTGTTCTGTCAAAGTCATAGGGGCCCCATTATCCTAATATGCCCAGGGCCTCCAATAGGTTAAAGACGGCCCTGGATACAACAGACGTTTTACGAAAGAGGCATTCTGCGACATTATGAGAAAGAGACGTTTTACGACAGGGAACATTTTGCAAGAGACCTTTTGCGACTAAACCCTTTAGAAAAGTAAATACATTTGTGAATAAGATTTTCACTTAGCCAATTCTGTGAGATAAACTGTTCAACGTAAGGCTAGAAATCAAACAAAGATTATTATTATTACATTTACTTTATTTCTGATATTACATCAGTTGTTACAGACCTGATAATTGTAATGGACACAAGTCCAATAAATTATAGTTACCACATACAGAATCCATGAAAATGCCTAGTTCAGCATTCAAAATACTGGCTGATCTGTAGGCATGTCAACTAAAATTATCACAATGGAATTATGTTGAAGTTACCTAACATTTGGTTTCCCTCAAAATTTCTTACTTAAGACGAATTTCAGTGCACACAGCTCATTACTTATCAAAGGACACTAATCAAGTTCCATGAAAAAGTTACCAACTTGATTAGTATTCTATGTCAAGTATAAAGAAAATCATGATGTGTGTACTGATTTTTTTTCATTCTTGCGTTCAAGATACAAATGTTTTATTACAAATAATTAACTTAACGTTAAGGTTTGAGATGGGCACACCACAGCGAATCCCCATGGATTGGACAGTTCTTATGTTTAATTTACACTAGCGCTCCGCCCGTCTGTTGCTGGTACACCTCTATTGTGTCGCCCTCTTCCATTTCCAGTGACGTTGGTGTGTCATTTTCGTTGATGGGCTGTCCGTCAAACCTGAACCGGACCACTTGCATTGATAGACCCTGGAATAAGAACAAAAATTTTGTAGTATTGTAAGATATTCCAATTTCACATCCAAGAGAAAAGGCCCATTTACACGGTGCAAGTTTCTTGCCTGTTGCATACAATTAAATTGAAGCAATAGAAAACTTGCATGGTCTAAACAGAACATCAGCCATAAAAATCATTTATTGCTTCAATAAAATTGTATGCAACAAGCAAGAAACTTGCACTGTGTAAATGGGCCTTAAAACTCAAAAATGGTACAAATAGGGCACTGTACTCTTAACCTTTGGAGTGTGAAAAAGCAGTTCAATGTGCACAATAGGATGTGCGCTGATCAGCCCAAAGGTAAATAAACACCTATTCTTATAGCTATAACCGACAGTTAAGAAATAGGGCACTGTACTCTTAACCTTTGGAGTGTGAAAAAGCAGTTCAATGTGCACAATAGGATGTGCGCTGATCAGCCCAAAGGTAAATAAACACCTATTCTTATAGCTATAACCGACAGTTAAGATACAACTTCTGATTTCACACTCGTCCTTACAAAGTATTGTGCAACGAAAGTAATAAAGTATAAAGTTATAGAGATTGAACTTATGTTTGTTGTGTGCCAATATAAGTTTTAAAAATATATATTTTTAAACACTATCTAGATATAACTGGGTGGGAGCCTTCCAGGCTACCTTACAAGACCCTGTATTGTCTGCCTGTAAGCCTGGAAGACCTAGAAATGTGTGGATAGCACTATAGTTAAACTACCAATTTTTTTCAAAGTAACTAATGTGCGAGAGTGGACTAAAATGGTGTCCCAATGAACCCCAAGCGAAGGAAACAGAATCGTAGGCCCTTCAAAATATGGTCTGATGACTTGAAAAATACATTAGAACTATCTGGACTAGACTAAAAGAGACGAGAGAAGTGGCGGCGAATTATGCGGGATGTGCTGATGCCGATTAATCAAATGTGCATTTGTATTGTTTAGAATCAGTGTATACCTGAACTATTATATATATAAAAAACGGACATGTCAACTTCACATAAAGTGTAATATGAAGGAAAAAGACTTGTTGCAGTTTTCTTATCTTATTACAAACTGCATTGCATCAGTTCCAGCTAAAATTAAGACTCCATATAGATCTGTATTGCACTATATCAAGGATTTCCTCAATAGATAATTAAAAGAGATCTCTTCTCACCATAATAGTGGAATTGAAATTAATTTGGGTAGCGTTGTAGGTATGTTGTTCCTACAATCCTACCATAGCATCAATGCAAATATTGTTGGTTAGAAAGAAAACAAATTGTTTACAATAGGAGTCTTTTGTTTAGCATCTAACACAACTAAGATTTATAATAGGTATCAGTTTTATATTCTTCTAAAATATTCAGAAAGGAATTGCCTTAGGCTAGTTATTATTGCTTTGCTTGAGATCTTATGGGCTGCCTAAGATGTGCAGTTAGTGGTGCAGTAAACAACTAGTAAAATACATTAAAAAAAAGAAGTACTTACTGCTCTATCACAGTAGGCGTTCATCAGTTTCCTGAGTGGTGTGTGTTTTTTGATTTTGAACTGAACAATAGCATTATCTTGTCCTAATACTTTCAAGTTGATGTGTTCACTTTCTCCCTGCAATTGAAAAATCACATTTTAGCACTTTGGTACGCCACTTCACGGGTATTCCATTATTAGAAAGAATTAAATAACCACATTTTATACCGAACGCCATGTCGGTGAAACGTAGTGATTCACATAGCACTGACAATATGGGAATGTACGTACCTTTTTTTCGTCAGACATTTTGAGATAATTGTATTTTGTAAACTAACAACACAAATAAGAGAACGTGTAAGAGAGTTCGAAGATTTTCACACAAAAGACACACTACTGACACATTCGTGATCCGGTGGCGTGGTAATGGCGTCCGGTCGCGGCTTGGAGGAAAGAGCGCAGGGCTGCCAACATATGCGCAGCAATAACGGCGCGAAAGGGACGCTTTTGCGCAGGCCCGCCGCCATCTGCTCAATTCAACACAATGATATCGATAAAATACAACACTAGTGGCTTTGTAGTTGATTTAATTTACTTTTTTAACTTAAACTTATAACAATAAACTTCACATAATATTTTTTCGAGACTTAAACATAACTTATATTATACCTAGTATCTACTATCCTACTTAAAAATATATTAAATAGGTTACAAAAAAATAAAAAGTCAATCGATACAATATGCATTATTCTTCTTGCTTGATTGATGTACTATTTAATGCACCAACTAATAAATTAGGTGTATTAAATTTTGAAAAACTTTATTTGTACAAACCAAATAAACTGGCGAAAAACTTAAGACAAATAACATTTACATAAAATTTGGTACAAACATATTTATTTTTTTAAATTAATAATGTTATTTGTATAAAGTTATATTGATATATCCGTTTCCTTTGCCAACTGTACAACACAAAGTAATGCGTCATCAATAGTGCTGCGAACATCGATAAATAAACGGAAACGCATAGTGATGTACGTTTAGGGAACGTTCCATTCCAAGCAAAAATGATTCAGAGATGTTTAACTTTATTTTTTATTTACATTTATACCCATCTTTTTCATCGGATTTTAAAATATAATTATATGGTGCATTTGTAATATAGCAAAAATCTATATTATTTTTATGTACAAACGTTTAAGTTTTATATTATTCCGCATCAGGTAGGGTAGGTATTATCATGAATTTGATTTAGAATATATATTTTTTTCTCTATTTTTATGACATTTTACGTTTTATTTTCCCCTACCTTAAACCATAATGTTTGGGTATCATTTTTACCCTTCTGCGCCAGAAGGAGAGTTATGTTTTTTGATAAGGTAAGTAAGTAGGTGCCTAACCTACACTCATTTATAAACCGATTGAAAAAATTAATTTGGTTTTACTTTCAGATTACGTCCCATTTTATCAAAATCGTTGCAGGATGCAATTTATGGAGTGCTTGTTGTAACTAAAAAAAACTTAGTTTATACAAGTTTGTTTTAAAATTATTTAAGTTACTTTTAGAAAATGTATATAGGTACTGACTTACCTATATTTTACTTAGGTATGTAGATTGGTTTATTACATTCAACCAGAAGGTCAAGGGTCATGCATAGCTGCATAGCATAGCATAGCCATAATGAATGTTGTCAATCATTAGTCATTACATTACACTCGTATTACGTAGCTCAATAGGGTATATTCATTTCTTTTTTTTCTTTTTTTAAATGATTCTATAAGTTATTATATAAACGGAAAAAAATATCACACTCACAGAATATTATTAAATAAGCTTAAAAAAAATAATTAAAACTACTATCGTTTTCGGACGACATAAACGCGGTGCCATTTTGCGCTTTTATTCTGTGACGTCACCGCACACTGTCGATGTCAGTGTCAATGGAAAAGAAAATCAAAAAATAGTAGAACCATATTTTAGGTTATAATTAATTGATTGACTTGTCTCATGAGTACAAAACTGAGAAAAATGGAAATTTATAAAATATTTACCTCGCGGCTTTTACTCCTCTGAGTTCAAAGGATGTGAAATTGGAATTACTTGCGAAGTACGTAGTCATCATAAACACATCAATTTTAGGCAGATTATCTGACTGTATCTGCCACAACAAAACCGCTTTCAATCATTGTAGCAAGTCTTTTTTCACCAGGAGTCAGACTTTCAGCTAATAATTCTCAAAGAACACTAATAATTTAGTAAAACAATGAAAATAATCTCCAACAATCATACAAATTATAAACAACTTATTGACAGTGACAGATTCTCCTTCTTTCTAATTTGTGGTTGACAGTACAGACTATTTAGAAAATTAAGTTTGACAGTGTTTGGTGTCGTCACGTTTCGTTCCGCCAATAGCGTTGCGTTTCGGAAATTTGCGAGGGAATTTCAAAAAGACAACTTTTAAATTATTAATTTCTCAATGGAAACATATTATTTAAATTGAAAAAATATATATGTGGGTATTTTTCTTTAGCAATAAAGTTTACACATAATTTTTTTTGTTCGTTTCTAAATCACGTGCATATTGTCTATAGTTACGTACGTACGTTCAGATGCCTGTAGGCAGCTCAAAAAATCTGACAACAGTGTTAGTTAGTATATTAAGTATTGACTATTATTAACACACTCGTTATGAAGAAGTGGTGAAGTGACATTCTCTGATCACTGTCGACTTTATGGCAATGTAACAAGAACGTAATTTATTAGGTACCTACCTACTTTTAGTTTTTATTTTGTTTCGTTTCGAATTTTGAAAATTTTGAAAACTTAGTTGCCTACGTAATGTATAATTAAAAAAGTAATTAGGTACCTACACAAGCACTAGGAATATTTTGAACCATTGTATTTTCGGGATATCATATGAATGAATGAATGAATGAAAATATATGTTCATAATTATATGTAGTTACATTGAAACCTTACGACAATGTCTTCGAATCTTGGTATTTATAACAGATTTTTCATGGAACTTCTTATTCCAACCAAACAGATGATCTGTATGGAAATTCTTCCAGGAAGCGAAACGTGGGCTCGTAAATTTTTACGTGTTTTTCGCAAGTGGATTTTATGGGCAATGATTGTTTTTCCGCGCAGCATTGGTAGGTGTTGTGAATTTTACATTTGTGGCCGGTGCTGGGTGCCGATAACGGAACGCAGAGGCAGTTGCGAATAATCGCTATACCCCCATATATTTCGTTTGAATTAAATTTTGTTACGTGACTCGACTTTTGTTACGATTCTAAAAATGATACCTATTACACAAATGTGTCAGAGCGGGACTAATACTAATACCTACAAAGCCGTGACTATTTTTACCCAACTGCGCTAGATTAAAGAGGTTAATGTTTTTCAAGTGTAGATGTATGTACCTATGTATGTAAATTTCTTTAGCACGCTCTGCAGCCTAAACGGCTTGATGGATTTTATATGTAATGGATTATATATGTAAAAATAAAAAAGTGACAGATTTTTTGAAGACTTATCTATGCCTAGTTATGTCTTCAAATTTTTTTTATCAAATTCTATTGAGTGGGTATCAAAAGAGAGGATTTTATATAAGAATTACAAATAAGTATATACCTACATAACTTACATATTTAAATGTAATTTGGAATGAGAATTGCTAAAAAACAACATATAGGTAATCCCGCTCATGTTGTATCAGTCAGTCGGGTAATTTGTTTTTAGGGTTCTGTAGCCAAATGGAAAAAAACGGAACCCTTATGAATTCGTCATGTCTGTCTGTCTGTCCGTCCCTATGTCAAAGCCATTTTTTTCCGAAACTATAAGAACTATACTGTTGAATCTTGGTAAGTAGATGTATTCTGTGAACCGCATTAAGATTTTCACACAAAAATAGAAAAAAAAACAATAAATTTTGGGGGTTCCCCATACTCAAAAAATATATGATGTAGGTACATTACCATGCAAACTTTCACCGAAAATTGGTTTGAACGAGATTTTGATAGGATTTTTTTTTAATACGTCATAAATTGTAAACCGCAATTTACCTTTAGAACTCGCAAGTACGACTCGCACAGGGTCGCTTTTTTTTAAATAATTACTCGTACTTGTTATGGTTCCTTATTAGTGGTAGGGTAGGTACCTACATGTACGTAAACTTTCCGGAAGATAATCTCTTGTGAAAATGAAAAACCAATTCTCTTGTATATGTAGGTATGTTCGTACCTAATTGCAGCAAATGAATGAGTATACCTTGGTCTGTATGTGTGTAGTAGTTATTGGCCCTGAAAAACACAATAGGTACGCTCGTTAGCTTTTAAATAATAAATAGATAAGAATCTATGAATTAAAATCCTTCGGGATCTCGCGACTGGCGTAGCTTTTAGCAGCCACTTGCATCGTCATGTTGAGATGTATTTCCCTGGGGATAGCTTGCACAGCCCGAGCTCTCAACAAACTTAGGAAGGGATTATCTTAATTTTCACAATAGTGTACCTAAATTGTGTAAACAGAAATTACTTCTGAATTCAGACCACAATCAGTAAAAGACTTTCATATTCGCAGAAAAATGTATGATAACTTCTAACAAAAAAAACTGAAATTATTTTAAGGGTAGACTCATTCCATGGTACTGAACAATTATTTACAAGAAACATACCTCTACTTATATCGAAATATTAAAAAAAAATTGCTTCCCACAGAAACTCGGTACACTGAAAGGACAAACATATTTTTCATATTTCGATATATTATTATGTTCCTTGAGGAAAGTTGTTCAGTATCATGGACTGAATCCAACTTTGAAATAGTTCCAGTAAGTATATTTTATTAGACGTTTAGTGATTCAGCCGCATCTTTAAGCGGCTAAATTCAAGTTTTCACTTCTGTCGGCACTCCCGGAGTGCCACTCCTTTTTAGGGTTCCGTACCCAAAGGGTGCAAACGGCACCCTATTACTGAGACTCCGCTGTCTGTCCGTCTGCCCGTCTGTCACAGGGCTCTATCTTTTGAACCGTAATAGCAAGACACTTGAAATTTTCACTGATTATGTATTACTGTGGCCGCTATAACAAGTTCTAAAAATAAAAAAAGTTAAAAATTAAAGGGGGTCGTAATACAAAAAACGTGTTTTTTCAGCGTTTTTAACTAGATCTTTATAATGGCAGTAACTAGTTACTTGACATTTTCACTGATTATGTGATACTATGGCCGCTATAATAAAAAATACTAAAAATAAGATAAAGTTAAACATTAAAGGGAGTCGACATACAAGAAACGTGTTTCTTCAGCGTTTTAAAACATTGTACGATGGTCTCTTCATGTACGAGTCCGACTCGCACTTGCCCGTTTATTTTTAAGTATTCTCTGTACACATTTTCCGTGTACATAAAACAAATTAGTAGCTACATATTATGATGTATTTATTTTTTGGTGGAATAGCAAATCAAAATTGCCCAATTATAATTTTCACACATTTTTTACAAATGCAAGTAGTGCATCCCTAGCCTTAAATCGATATTAATTTAATTTACATACCAGAAGCCATTCTTTTGCATAACCATTTGCATAAGTGATTGAGCGAGTTGGAAATGGAAAAGTCAATGCTGTTAGCCGTTCGGCGGCAATAAACGCTTACATAGGTCGCTTTAGATAGCTGATTCTGGTTTTTCGCGGCTTAGTTAACGGTCCTCTTTGCATCTATTCAAATTGCCTATAACGACATTCAGTTTTATTCGTTTGGCTATTCAGGAATTTCAAGTGCGTTCGTAATTTGATTTTAAACATTTCCTTTGGAAGTTTATATAAATGCTAATAAAAAAGTTGAATTTAGAAGGGTAATAATCTCAGATTAATAATTATTTGAGATTGTCAAAGTAAATGATGCTTAGACGCAATGTTGCTATGCTGTTACTGTAATAGCTACTAATACATACAAATATCATACACGTATGCTCCCAAAGTCCCAAACATACCTAATCTATGTAAGTATCATATAATAAAATCATACACACACGTATCCATACATTAATCTTATGTAAGTAAGCATTACATGTTGTTTATTTTATAAGAGGTACCTAGCCGACAAATTCAAGCCATTGTTAAAATTATACTTTTTAGGGTTCCTATCCAAAGGGTAAAAACGGGATCTATTACTAAGACTCCGCTGTCCGTCCTTCTGTGCCCCCGTCCGTCTGTCTGTCTGTCACCAGGCTATATCTCATGAACGTTGTGTGATAGCTAGACAGTTGACATTTTCACAGATGATGTAGGTATTTCTGTTGTCGCTATAACAACAAATACTAAAAACAGAATTAAATAAATATTAAATTGATGTGATTTTTTTTGCCGTTTTTTGCTCGATGTTAATAACGGAAACAGGTAGACGCTTGAAATATTTACAGTAGGTACTTATATTTAGTTACCTATATACATATTTAAAAATAAATAACTAAAATAAAATAAATATTTAAGGTGGCTCCCATAAATCAAACGTGATTTTTTGCGGTTTTATGCTTGATATTAAATAAAGTGTCTAATGTTGTACAGATGATGGTACGGAGCCCTTAGTCCGCGAGTCCGACTCGCATTTGGTCGGTTTTTTTCTTGAAAATATATTATAACCATTTTAAACTTCGTTATGTAAAACAGTGAATTACATATCTATAAAATAGTTACTGGAAACAACCACATTGAATATTGGCCTACCTATATACGTACCTATGAGAACGGAACATCGCCATCCAAAGGGTAGCCGCTTACAAGCAATTTGGAGGCATGTAAACCAGTACCGAAGCCCGGACACCTACACCCGAGACCACTCAACTTGATGGGATTATATGATTATGTGATGCGTTTTTCATGTCCCCATTTTATTCTTTTAGTACGGTATCTTTTATTAACGTTCCTTCCGCGCGCAGATATGCGTTGTTTTACTGGGAATTCTCTTTTGTGTTTTTAGTGCGGCAAAATTTAGGGGTACATTGTTATTGAAGCCAATCAAAAAAGGTATGGGTAGATACAAAACAAATACTTATTACTTACTTGCATGTATGGTATACTCTGATATGGTATTCTTTCCGCGATAGCCCAAGACTACGTCACGAATGTCACAAAAAGTATTACCATTGAATGTTCTTTTCAGTAAGTTTAATGACTTTCTCAATTAGTTAATAAATATAAAATATTAACTAAACTATTTCGTAGTGTGATTCACCTGTTTAATTTTTAATAAATTTGTTTATTAGGTACATTATCATGATTGTTTTGTTAAGTTAAATAAACGGGCAAGTACGACTTGGACTCGTACATGAAGGGTTCCGTACCTCCCTCCGTACAATGTTTTAAAACGCTGAAAAAAGCACGTTTCTTGTATAACGACCCCCTTAATTTTTTTACTTTATCTTATTTTTAGTATTTGTTGTTATAGCGGTCATAGTAATACATAATCTGTGAAAATTTCATGTATCTAGTTAATGCCATTATAAAGATATAGTTAAAAACGCTTAAAAAACAGGTTTTTGTATGAAGACCCCCTTTCATTTTTAACTTTTTCTTATTTTTAGTATTTGTTGTTATAGCGGCCACAGTAAAACGTTATCTGTGAAAATTTTAAGTATTATCTAGCTGTTACGGTTCAAGAGATAGAGCTCAGTGACAGACGGACAGACAGACAGACAGCGGAGTCTCAGTAATATCCCGTTTGTACCCTTTGGGTATGGAACCCTAAAAATGCACTTTGCTCGGGTAATTTAATCACATATAGTGGCAACATTCCCACCCAACTGATGGCGTATCTTTATTAAACCATGCTTGCATACACATTTTTTTTCAAGAATTATTTTATGGCCATGGATACGAGTCCTTTAGAGACTATCTTTACTTTTTCGTTTCTTTATTCCTAACCCTTGCCCTAACAAGTTTTAATCAAAGAGTGGTTGCCCCTTTGATTGCTTCAAAGGAGCTTCTGGCGACAAATCTATACGAGTCCACTGGTTTTCATAGCCGATTGAGTGGCAAACTACCTAGCACCTAAAGACGCCCACAGTCCGTTTAACACATATCACTACAGCCGTACTATTACTGTCCACTTTAACTATTTTACATATTGTTCATGAGCATGAGCATATTTAACACTTAACTACACCAATTTCACATTATAAAGTCCCCTAGAATCAATATGCTAAATAAAAAGCAAACCCTACTGAACCTCTTGGCTTTCCGCCAAAACTCGACTTGCATACACATACTGTCACTAATATTTTTTGAGTTTTTACCATACCTATAGTTATCAATCGTATGACGATCCTCCAAAATTTATTGTTTTTTCGACACCATTCATTCACTTTGTATATAATCTCTTTATATACAAATATATACTTTTTGAGATAGTGTCCAAAAGCACTTAGTTTGGCGTTAAATAGATTGAGCTAATTTACATACTAAGTGCTTGTTTGTTGATTCCATTCTTATATTATCTAGACACTTTATTCAACATTTTCATTTTAACTTTAATTTCTACCACACTGGTGTGGAAGAAATAATCTGAAGAAAAATAAAAAAAAATTAACTTACCTTACACGTTTGTTGATTATGCAGGGTAGATGCAGCTTCATTTCTTCGAGGTACGGGTTAAATAAAAGTCAAAAATTCAGAATAATGTATTTTCATTAAATTATCTGCTATTCGGTTGCAGACTTATCTACTCACAAAGGTTGATTTGGAGCTTCGATCATATATTATAAAGATGCACAGTTCCTTGCAAAATTAAACAAAATATTGTCCCTGTGTCAATACGTACATGGGTAGATGTATACCATTTCAAGTACTGCGAAAAAAGTTTTCAAGTGTCATACAGTTTAATCTAATTTAAATCCGTATTTTCACCACGCACTTTGGCATCTTTGACGTAACGTCACGCGCGCGGCCAACGAACGAATGAGAGCGAAACAAGGCATAAAACAGTATTATGCCTTGTTTTTCCGGTGCCATTTTTTAGGCGGCAACTGTGCATCTATAGAATATATGATCGATGATTTGGAGGTTCTAACCTACTTTTTCAGAGATGAAAAAGTCTTGAATGCCCTCTACCAAGCTTGAGTAATACCCAAGTTTGCTATAAAACTTAATAGTTGGTCAAAAATCCAAAACTAAGATAGTTTGAAACGTTCTATAGTGAATAAGAATTTTTCATAAAATCATAACGTAGCAAGTTGAATGATGAGAAGATAAGATAAAGAATAAGATGTATTTTTATTCAGGTAGGTATTACTTTAACCTACCTGAATAAATATACATCTTCTCAGGATTTCTTGTAAATCTGACTTTCTAAAGGCGATAAGACGAGAGCAACTTTGTACGTACGAGTAACATACTCGCACTACAGACTTAGCTCGACTTTCTTTAAAAATTTTCAAATCGCACACTTTATGAGATTAGCGAGGGGAAAACTGAGGAGCAGTGAAAACTTGCTTCTTAGAATCTCTACGAAACGAACTTGTATTTTATATATATCTTGGACCTCTTTGATGAAAAAAATATAGATCTAGCACTGCCGCATAAAAATACATACACAAGTGCTATGGAAAAGCCATAGATGTAGACAGCCGATGGTCACTTCGGGGCGACCTTTTTCTTGGGTCAGTGGCGGGGGTCCTATGCTGCTATCCTTTTCTGTCGCTCGGAACAGTAATTTGCTAGAGCGAGAGAGAGCGACGGAACGCTGCAGCACGGCCGGTGCAGAAGCGTTTCGTTGCTCTCTCTCGCTCTAGCAAATGACGCTTCTAAGCGACAGAAAAGGATAGCAGCATAGGAAAGTGCTGTTCCGTGCTGATAGGTGAGATCCAACCCTTACCTAGGCCACAAAATACAGTAAATGCCTAGGCGTAGGTAAGTAATGCTGTTGTATCACGCAGTTGGGTTTTTTGTTTTATTGATAATTACTTGTTGTTATACGTTATATATTGTCTAGTAACTACGTTAATCGTAAAGCTTTGTTATAACTTTATTGCACTATGAAAACACATAATTAAAGACAAAAACAAATATAGGGTAAATTGACAACGGCAGACTTTGGAATTCCTCATAATAGAATCTCTGGTGGACAGCCAGTTGATTGGAGTCAACCGGCTGTTTGAAACACAGTCCAGGCTCGCTCAGCTTATCTCAGCTTGAGTGGAGTGCGGGCTTTCAGCTAAGAATTTGAGTGTAGGTAATACGACGACGTCTTAAGAAAAGACTAGTTTAATATCATTGAGGTATCTACCCTCTCTTCGTAATCTACCATATTATCTAAATATGTTCGCCGTTAAGGGCACTCTGTCTCGTGTTCATTATAACTTTGTTGCACAAAAGCTTATTAAACTTAATAGACTAGAAAATTGTACGGAGAAAAATAAAGTTCTATTTACACAAGTTGTTCAGTTAGATAGAGATTAAGTACTATTCCACTGATAAACTTTCAAAGATAAAATAACTTGAATATTCCCACTGATTTTTTAAATGTAGCACGACATAGGATAACTCATATTAAGAGGTTGAAAAAAATTATAGCCGTCGTGGATGTGTTCTTTTTATGTAATATAAATACTTACGGGAAAGGCAATGTTTGGCTTAAAAATATCTTTGATCTATTTGATCTACATATCTATACTATTTGATCTTTGTGGGAAAAATTGCGAGTACATAAAAAAGGTGTCCTCCACTCCTGTGTTTCCAAAATTTCCCAAAGTGTCCTCCCGTATAACTCCTATATATAGTCTCTTCAGTTCTGGCTCTCCGTGACGAGGGTGGCTTACTTCGGGCGCACACTATCAGTTGCTTTTTAAACTGATTTGCACCTCAATGAATGTTTTATTTTTACTCTTGTGGTTGAATACTCACCACCTTGTGGGAAGAACTGAGAATAAATAATCTTGAAAATGTGCACTCCAGTGGGGCATTCTGCTTTAAAACCTAGATACAGTCTCTTCAGTTATGGCTCCGTAACGGAAACGGCCGGCGCAAAGTAAAGCTGCAACTATGTGATGAGGTTTTTCACCTGATTTGTAAACCAATAAATTTTTTCTTGACAAATATCTTTGACCTACATACTGACCTCCTCGTGGAATTGTTGTGAAGAACTGGGAATAAATAATCTTGAAAGTGTCCTCCCATACTACTTCAGTGGGGCTTTCTGCTTTGAAACCTCGATACAGTTGGCACAAAGAAAAGCTGCACCTATGCGGTGGGATTTTTCACCTGATTTGTAAAGCAAGCAATATTTCTTTCTTGACATATATCTTTGACCTGCAGACTGACCTTGTGGGAAGAACTGAGAGTAAATAATCTTGAATGTGTCCTCCCATACTACTTCAGCGGAGCATTCTGCTTTGAAACCTCGATACAGTTGGCACAAAGAAAAGCTGCACCTATGCGGTGGGATTTTTCACTGATTCTGATTTGTAAATAAAGCAATATTTCCTTTTTGACAAATACCTTTGACCTACATACTGACCTCCTTGCGGGAAAAACTGTGAATAAATAATCTTGAAAGTGTCCTCCCGTACTACTCCAGTGGGGCATTCTGCTTTGAATCCTCGGTACAGTCTCTTCAGTTCTGGCTCCGTGAAGCGGGTGGCGCGGCGGAGCGCCGCGATCGAGTCCGGCCGGTACCGGGGCAGCTGCTCACCCAACTCCTCGAGTTCCGAATCTGGAAAGAAGCAGAAATTTCTGGATAAGGTAAGGAATTTATTCGATTATTTGACTATCGGAGCAAGAGAAAGAGGCCTATGCCCAGCATTGGAACAGAAATGGCTCGTTATAATATAATAATAATATTTGAACTAATCGGAGGATGTTAGAAATGTTGTATCCCTCCCTCAAGAGTTCCATAACCCTAGACTTTTCTATACCAACGTAGTCTTGCTTTTATTTTGAAATAACATGTTAGATTTTGGTAGTAAAGAAATTGCATATATTAATATACAATTTTCATACATATTACGCAACTTAAGATCAAAATAATCATATATGTATTATGCTTCTTAAGATACATTAACTCGACATTGCTCGGCATCCTATTCATCTTAAGATAAAATATAGGTATATTATCTGCGTCGTGTGTGATGCCCTTAATTTAATAGTAACGTTATGGTCGGTGGACCTCAATATAGTTTTCTTTTATTCGTCAGCCTTTTGACATCATGGTACGACGCCGCTTTCTTTTGACCTAACTACACACACACACACGCACACACACAAAAACACCCTCACCCTATCACGTCTGTATTAGCATTTTGTGTCTACCAAGGTGACGGATGAAAGACGACTGCATGCAGCGGAGATGAAAATGTTAAGATGAATGAGTGGAGTGACAAGAAAGTATAGAATTAATAAACGGACAAGTGCGAGTCGGACTCGTACATAAAGGATTCCGTACCACCGTACATGTTTTAAAACGCTGAAGAAACACGTTTCTTGTATGACGACCCCCTTTAATTATTATTAACTTTATCTTATTTTTAGTATTAGTTGTTATAGTGGTCATAGTAATACATAATCGGTAAAAATTTCAGGTGTCTAGCTATTACGGTTCAAGAGATAGAGCCCTGTGACAGACGGACAGACGGACAGACAGCGGAGTCTCAGTAATAGGGTCCCGTTTGCACCCTTCGGGTACGGAACCCTAAAAACGAGTATGTAAGAGGAACTACAAAGGTAATGAAGAGAAGCAATAGATTAAGATGGTATGGACATGTAATGAGGAGGGAGGAGAGCCACGTTACCAGAAAGGTGCTGAATTTGAAGGTTAAGGAAATAGGAACAGAGGAAGGCCTAAGAAAAGGTGGATGGAGTGCGTTAAGGACGATATGGATAAAAAGAATGTAACAAGTGCCGTGACTAAAGATAGAGGAAATGGAAAAGACTCACATGCTGTCCCGACCCCACGTAAATTGGGATAACGTGAGGAAGAAGAAGACAGAGCATTTTGTGTCTTGCGGCTCTAAGCAGACAGAGGCTAGGGCCGCAAGACTCAAAGGTCACTTTTAGTGAGATGGTGGGCGAGAAGTGGGAAAAGGAAGCAAAATACTGATTAGTTGCTAGCCGCATCGCCTATTAACATCTCGCCTCATTTCCTCGCTCGGCTTTTACGATCTGCGCGGGAAGAGAAGCAGGTACATTCTCAGTTTTTTCTTTTCTCCCAGACCAGCATGGAAGATACTAACACTATTAGATTTAGCAAATATACGAATAACTCTTAACGGAATTCAAGGGATTCCGTACCGTACACACTCTTAAGTCTGTGCTAAAAGTGGCCGTTTTCCGCTAAAATGCGTAGAAAAGCTTAACGTTCTCACTTTAAACTGTAAACAGTAGTTCATAAAATAGTTTAAAGGGTTATCTAGGGTTTCACAAAGACAAAATATTAAATGATATCTTCGATTCCTTTGAAATTATTTATTTCAAATGGGGGTAGCACTGGACCCCGGAAAATTCATGTATGGCCTTAAATTTTAAATTAAATAATGAAATAAGAAAAGGTGAAAAATATCACGTGAGCGGGACTTGAACCTGCGACCTTGGTCTAAATACGACCATGCTCTAACCACTGAGCTATCACGTGTTCAATCCCGTACGCCGGATGAATGAATACGAATTAGGCTTGCGTCACCTAACACTAATACCCATTATTACAAGTGAGGTATCTTATTTAACCCATGTTACAATGAAGTTAAAAATCAATTAAAGTGTATCAAAGCCATACAATATTGTTATAGGGTACTAGCTTTTGCCTGCGGCTTCGCCCGCGTAGATTCGGGGTATGAAATATAGATGTTGGCCGATTCTCAGACCTACTTAATATGCTCACAAAATTTCATGAGAATCGGTCAAGCCGTTTCGGAGGAGTACGGGAACGAACATTGTGACACGAGAATTTTATATATAAGATTTCGGCATTCCAGATGCAGTACTAAGGCCCGTATTAATAAATCGCACTCAACTTTGAGTTTGGTCTTAAGTGCGAGCTTGAGTTGCCGTGCTAATTAATAAACCTTACTTGAGTCAACGCTTGAGTTCCGTGTATCACCTGAGTGAGCGACGTATTAATAAACAAGTATCAGAACTTAAGCGCGCACTCAAGATGCTACTCAAACACGTTTTTCCTGAGTGTAGTCGGACCATGACTTAAGTGCGCGATTAGATGAATTTTGTATTGAAGTTTTTGGCTTAGTAATTAATTTTGAAAATATTATCAACAAAAATAATCACCATTGTGGAGTATTATGAAAGTATGTACTTACGCACTTTGATGGATGCGCATGTTAAACAAACCCGGGCGTTGGATGGACTTGGATGGGTGACCATAAGTAGCATAAAATGTCTCAAGATCCTCCGTGTTTCGAAAGGTACTTTAACCCCGTACCTATGCATTACTAACGATTTCTAATGTCAAGCAACTCTGGGCGTGGTCCGCATTTGGATGGGTGACCAGAAGTAGCATAAAATGTCGCGAGCTCCTCCGTGTTTTGGAAGGCACGTTAAGTCGTAATAACGCTTTCACGTGTTAAGCAACCCTGGGCGTGGTCCTTACTTGGATGGGCCACCATAAGTAGCTTGAAATGTTGCGAGCTCTTACTAACGCTTTCACGTGTTAAGCAACCCTGGGCGTGGTCAGCACTTGGATGGGTGACCAAAAGTACCATAAAACGTCTCGAGTCCTCCGTGCTTCGGAAAGCACGTTAAGCCATACCTATGTGTAACTAACGCTCTCGCATGTTAAGCAACCTTGGATGTGGTCCACACTTGGATGGGTGACCACAAGTACCAAAAAATATCTCGAGCCCTCCGTGCTTCGGAAGGCACGTTAAGCCATACCTATGTGTAACTAGCGCTCTCGCATGTTATGCAACCTTGGGCGCGGTCCGAACTTGGATGGGTGACCACAAGTACCAAAAAATATCTCGATCCCTCCGTGCTTCGGAAAGGACGTTAAGCCATACCTATGTGTAACTAGCGCTCTCGCATGTTAAGCAACCTTGAACGTGGTCCACACTTGGATGGGTGACCACAAGTACCAAAAAATATCTCGAGCCCTCCGTGCTTCGGAAGGCACGTTAAGCCATACCTATGTGTAACTAGCGCTCTCGCATGTTAAGCAACCTTGGGCGTGATCCGCACTTGGATGGGTGACCACAAGTACCAAAAAATATCTCGAGCCCTCCGTGCTTCGGAAGGCACGTTAAGCCATACCTATGTGTAACTAGCGCTCTCGCATGTTATGCAACCTTGGGCGTGGTCCGAACTTGGATGGGTGACCACAAGTACCAAAAAATATCTCGATCCCTCCGTGCTTTGGAAAGCACGTTAAGCTATACCTATGTGTAACTAGCGCTCTCGCATGTTAAGCAACCTTGAACGTGGTCCACACTTGGATGGGTGACCACAAGTACCAAAAAATATCTCGAGCCCTCCGTGCTTCGGAAGGCACGTTAAGCCATACCTATGTGTAACTAGCGCTCTCGCATGTTAAGCAACTTTGGGCGTGATCCGCACTTGGATTGGTGACCACAAGTACCAAAAAATATCTCGAGCCCTCCGTGCTTTGGAAGGCACGTTAAGCCGTCTGATACCTTGGAAAATCTGATACCACAGTGTTGGTCACACAAAAAAAACAAAAATCTGAGATCGCGCTCTCAAGATCGATCTTGAGTGATACTCTGTTGATATACGTTTATTAATTAGCGACCATCTTAAGTGCGTGATCACAACTTGAGTGAAACTCAGCTGAGATCGCACTTGAGTGCAGTCTTGAGCTCGATTTATTAATACGGGCCTAAATTACTTAAATTAATACTTTAGTAATGCATCTTGAATGCCTAGAAACCCTATAAAAATACCGTAAGTACACTTTTAGTTTTATTTCTACATCCATCCCACATTGTGTCACAGACAACAAATGTAAGCCGTGTGTGTCAACGTTAAACTCGGGAAAATAACATTTATCTCTACGAGTATAAACACAACCTGAGAAAAATGTATTTTACGATTTTACGTTCCTGCTGATCCGTTAGAAATGCTACTTCAGCAATGATTATTTATTTTATTTAGGTACATATTCTTGTCATAAATTTATTGAGCTTTGAATTATTTGTTCCGTGCTTTATAATCATCATCACTTCAGCCGCGTAATGTCCATTGCTGGACATAGGTTTTCCAAAATTACCGATCTAGAGCGGCCTGCATCCAGTGCCTTCCAACGACTTTGGTTGTATGACCGCCTTAGTGGGTGTCCTACGCTTCGCTAGCTAATACGTGGTCGCCATTCGAGAACCTTTTTGCCCCATCGGCCCTATTTTTCTGTACAAATTGTATTTCATGGACAATAAAGATTAAAAATAAAAAAAACAAAGGCCTTATTATTGAATAATTATTTGATTCTTTGGTTCTTCTTTGATACGTTACTTTCAAGAATATCAGAATATACACAATGATTTCGTAATAGTAATAATGACATCGCAGTGTCGTGCACATTGTCGCCGACTTTGTACGAGCATAAAGGGCATCCTTTGTCGGTGGAGCAGCCCTCGGGTCGGGTTCCAAGGGCTCGTCCTGCGTGGGGTAAGGTCTGCCTCACTAATAATGTCTTCATGTAATCTGTTACATGAAGACATTATTTATTTATTGTGCTTTTGTACATTTTATTTAGTAAAAGCAATGAAAGTTCATGTTAGAAAATGAAAAAAAAAACACTGAGGGACACTTCACCAGTCAATGAAAATAACAATAATTAAGGATTAATAAACTGCGTAAAATATTCGTAGCAGAAAAAAATTTAAGCATCAATTTTTTTCTGCTACGTATACGTTACTCATAAACAGACCAGTCAATAAAAATTACAATAATTTTAAGACAAAGTATAGTATAAGTTTTACGTTTAAACAGCGTAACATGTTCGTACCATAAAAAAATTAAAGCTTTAGAGCTTTAATTTATAGTGTACTCATAAAGGGCGCCACGGAAAAAATACCTAAAAGGTTATATACATCTCTCTCTCTCAAAATTAACTTAGGGGAATCTATTAAAACTTTTTGTAAAAATCTTACCTAATCTTCTTTAGACAGATAACAATTTAGACTACAATATAACTTTCTAAAAGTAATATCTGTAAGTCCAAGGGCCAAATTTGTATTGAGTGTCAAATTGGCAGTCCCCTGCCATTTTCCCGGAATGTTATAAGTGCTGTCACAACTCGAAAACTCTTTGGCAAAGTTTCGAGTCAAGTTCTGTGCTCCCAACGCTTCGCCGGGGATCGACACCAAACTTTTGTTTTATTTAAATAACAAAATTCCCGATTTAAAACCCAAATGCCTTAAGTCTGTTTAATTAAGAGATTGAATAATGTTATAGAGAGAATTAATTTATATCTAGTTATCAAGAACTGCATTTAAAATGAAATTTAACGTTATTTAGGTTCCTACAAATATCAAATACTTATAGCAAAAAATCAACTATAGATCAATTAAAATATTTAAATTAATTTAGGTAATAAAAATAAACATCAAAATCGGATTTTCCTGTATGAAGTTAACGATTTTAGAAGGTACCAGTAAGTACAGCTTTCCCCTATTTCCTAAACTCAGAAGTCTATTTTTAATAACTTAAAAGTAAAGTTTTGAGATGAAACAAAACAAATATTTTTAGTAGAGATTTTTCTCGTCGTTTTGAAACACTCCTTCAGGTTTTTCGTACATCTTTTAATAGCTTTATAACAGTGAATTATGAAAATAAACTACAAATAATATATCTAGTTTCCGTTATGGCTAGTTTTCCCTCGATTACTATTATTATGCATGTAACGGATATGTTTGTTTATCCATAGACAAGTTCTTACTGAACTCGAAGGCCAAATGTCCTATCTCAAACAAAAGGAATTGCCTACATAAACAGGTGCTATTGTAATACGAGTAATAACCTGTCTGTCTTGATTGTCATATTGACAGTTACTAACACCATATAAATAAATATACTTATACATACGTAACTTATTATTCGTCTCGTTTAGAGACAAAGTCCTCAATGAGAAATAAAAAAAAATCCATTTACCTATTTCTTGTGTACTTTACATTAATTCAATAAGAGATTCAATTACTATACATTCAAGCAAAATGTAGTTAACATTGTATTTTATTATTTAAATAGAAAGCAACATCCAATATTAATTATTTTGTTAAAAAAATCTAAATAAACAATAGTTTTTGCTATTCAATTAACTATTACATTATACATTCAAAATCTTACATTGTAAACAATTGTAAATAATAATAACATTAAAAATATATATTAATCATATTGAAAGTAATAATTACATTGTCAATGAGAAATACTAATAAGTTAAATGTTAATACTAGAATTAGCCATGTGGTTCCCGGCAGAGTAGAATAGGACCACTCCAAGTCTTCCCGTGGATGTCGTAGGAGGTGGCAAGAAAACACAAGCTAAATAAAGCTTATAAACTCAGTAAGACCTCTCTAAACCGTCTCGCCAGCGTGGAGAGTGTAGGCCAAATCCTCTTACTGCTCCGGCTAATATATGGCTCTGGTGGTACAGAGAGGGTCGTACTCCCGCAGTGGAGACTAAAAAGACCTGATGATGAATACTAGGATTACATTCCTGATCACGAAATTTATTTTAATCATCGAAACCATTAAGCCCAGAGTGCTATCCCATTCCACACAACAAATTTTAATATTAAGCCCGCAAAATTGACTGCAATTTATTTATCTCTAGCTGTTGTCAATTTTTCCTTTCGATTTAATAAAAGTTGTTGACGACAAATCATTTACTTACAGCTAAGTTTAGTGCCGCTTCCTAAGTGCAAGTGCAGAAGAAGTGGCAACAAACTGCATTTTCTCAAAATACGTCAACTTAAAATTAAACTGATATTAAATGTGTGATAGTAAATATGTAGACTAAGAATACATTGTTATGTCATAATTATAAATTAGAATGATGTCATTAGTGAAATTGAAAATTTGTTACTTTGCAGAAAACTGCAAGGCGATCTCTACGTTTTATGCAACTAGACATTTTACGTAAGAACGTAAAATGTCTAGTTGCATAAAACGGAGAACTGAGAAAGCATGCCACTTCAAATCTTCAAGATCCTAATGGCGCGCAGATGGTAGTAAGGAGCTTAACACACTGGTAATTTTAGTGCATATTCCAAGTGACACTTTCGGTGCATGTTATGTTATTTAGCACATAGGTGCATATGAAAGACGGAATAAAGCATAGACGTCCTGTCATTTTAAAATGAAATAATGTGTTTACTTGTGATCGAAATAGTTAAATGTGAATTATATAGGTAAGTTTTACGCTTTCATAGGTATTGCATAAGTCAAACGCTTTTAATAACGAAACTAATGCAAAGTATCTTAAGAATGAAAATGTTTTCAAAGAAAATATTAGACAGGCAGCAGTTAAGGCCGTACCTGAATTTTCCGGGGTCCAGTGCTGCCCCCATTTCAAATAAATCATTTCAAAGAAAACGGAGACATTATTTAAAATTTTGCAACTACCAAGTCCTAGATAACCCTTCAAAGTATTCTATGAACTACTGTTTATAGTTTAAAGTGAGAACGTTAAGCTTTACTACGCACATTTGCGAAAAACGGCCACTTTTAGCAAATGTGCGTAGTAAAGCTTAACGTTCTAATTATATTAGATAGATATTATTAATATCTTATGATAAAAAAGATATTTTGAATTTTGAATAGTCATCATGCCGCCTCCGCCGGGATACGGCAGGCGAGGTAGACTCAAGAAATGCTGGCTTGACGTCGTCAACGTATCAAGCATAATAATGGTCTTACAACTAAGGATGCTCAAGACCGTGCGAAGGGGAGAAAAAAGCCGGAAAGCGGACCCCGGACTTCGCAGCATTATAGCTAAGGATACAACTGGGAATACGCTGAGATGAGAAAAAGAGAGATACATTCTCACGTCGCCTAAATATGCTACCAATATACCTACTAATGTAACAAGCATCTAAGTTGGAAGAGTCATATTTTCTAGAATTAACTGCATAGCATTGCGTCCAGAAGTAATTCGTTACCCTCCATCGTCTTTTTGCCGCGATTTTTCACCACCGCGTGCTTCTGACGTTGAAATAATATGGAAAAGTTTCGGTATAAGACACGATGGAGCTTTTGTGTACTAATTAGACCTCATTACTTAAAAGCTTTATACTTTGCTTAGCTTTGCTTTTGGCATATAACTCTTGATATTCGGTTACTTTGTTTGAGACCCGAAACTTTTAAGTTTTATTTGCGGATTTCGTTTTACAAGTAAAATTTTAAATTTTTGGCTTTTAATAAGCAAGCCAGCGTATATAAGGCTTTAAAGCATTACACTTTTCCGTTTCATAAACTTTTGTTTTAAGTAAGTATATTTATATACTACACCGTTTATTTGTGACTCTACTACTTCATTTTATTATAGGTATAGGTTTGAGATGGGTAGCGTGCATTGAAGAGCTATTCAGGAGTGGGGTGTTTCTACACAGCTCTCTAGCTGTCGATGATGATGATGGTGATGACGAGTAGGTGCTTCAATTTAAAAAAATCTTAATAAAAAGTACAATTATCCATAGTTTAAGCACGCATAGTAGCCGGTCACAGTTTTAATATTTTTATTTAATTTTTGAGATCATTTCTTTTCGGCCTATAGATGGCGCCATAGTTAATTTAGTGTGACGTCATATAGCCTATCACCAGCGGACACCGGCAGACAGTCAAGACAATCCCAACAATACCTCAGTTAAGTTGTCATAGATAACATTAAGACTGCAGGCTTCGACCGTGGGAATTTTTTATTGAACACTCGAATCTATATTTTATATCTACACATACGCATTGCGCTGTATTGTACATGCACCATTGAGACGAATTTAGACGAATTTAGAAGCGCAGCGAGCAGTCTGCCTTATCAGCGATTTCGTCCCCATATTTATTTGAGAATTTCGGAGAACTTTAATTTTTTTTTACTTCTCTCTTCTTTTTACAAAAGACAAATTATTTTTATTGTACGTGTTTAAGCATGAATCAATCTTCATATATGTTTTTTTTTTATTTTTCAACTCAGTCGTATGCGCAAGAAATCCGACGCCGTATTCGCTTATATTTTCTTCAAAGTTTAACCTTTTTAACTAAGTTTTTGAATGAATTAATTTTTTTTTTATTAAAATCTTCTCATTCACTTTTTAGGATTTTTCTTTTGTCTTTATTTCTCTGTAATTTATACACAACTTCATGTTTTAAATTCCGTGTAAACAACAATGACATGAACGTCGCACACTGCAAAAAATCGAAACACGTCTCAGGTTATTTAGAATTAAACAAACTATTATAATGAAAATCAATAAATTGTCTAACTCACTTTTTTAATACTTAAATAAACTTCAATTTAACATATCTTAACATATTGTTACCAAGATAGTTTGGCTCCAATAAGCTCCGAAAAAGCAGTCAAAATCATTAAAAATAAGGACCGGACCCTTAAAGATACGAGGGCACATACACATAGCTTCGCCGTAGTTAAGTGACAAACGTAGAGCAATAAGATTAAATCTTCTCAAGTGCCGTCATCTACATAATACGTCATCTTATTCTCTAATGTAATGTTCGGATGTTCACGACAAATTGTCGGCTGACTAATTGCCGTTCCCGAATCCGTCTTGAATTCGCATTCCGTCTCCTGCAATTAAGACTGATAACGAGTAATTTATTGCTTACCCCTCGGGCCGGATCCTACTTCCGTACCCTGTCATTTGTTATACAAAAAGTATATGTACTCAAAACTTTAAGGATGTGTTAATAACAAGCACTTAAATGTTATGTTGTGTTGTGCCAGTGGCCATTTCAAAATTATCTTTTAGGTTTTTGAAACTTGGAGTACAGCTTTATTAAATAAAATAAGGATTCGTAAAAGCGGATTTATTTAGGTACCTAAATGTAATGAACATGTTCATTACATTTACATACGAGATTAAAAAATTAACAAAAATTACATAAAATTAATATCTGCAGACGGTATTAATTTTATGTTTTTCGTCATTGTTAAGTTTGATCATAATTTTGCTTATTTATTCGAAAATTATGGTCGATTCTTCTTTCTCACATTATTACAGTATTTTGTATAAAATGTGGTAAAAAAATAAGTATAATAAATAAAAGCACATACTTGTACTAATATTTAATGACGGTATGCACAGAATTATGGAAATCCACTCAGTAGTTTTCGAGAAAATCAATTTAGAAATTTCAGCTGCTTCGCACATAATGAATGCGTTGAATTATTTTGTTTGAAAATTACGTTTATTTAAACTTTACTTATTTTAATTTTTTATTTTATTTAACTTAGCACAAGTAATATAAAATAAAAAATTAAAATAAGTATAGTTTAATTGTTACACTCACGTCTTTTCCACGTTGTATCAATCCATTAATTACACATAAACCTGTATATACCAGTTTTTAATTAATTTGATTGTAAGTTAATGAAATCTTTTATTAAATTATCTTCGAAATGAAAACGTATTTTAAAAATAATTTTTAAATGGAGATAATTGTTACTAAGAAAATTTCTAAATATAATACGTCATAAAATGGTTTTAAACAAGGAAGCGATCGAATAATTAAGATTGCACTGAAAAGAAGCAACAGCAAAGAAGAAGGTGGAAGCTTTAATATTTATTTTGCTTTTAGAGGCTTTGATAACTCTAGAGCACTTCTTACTAAATTAATAAGACTAAGAACTAAATATTTCCCTCCAACATGGAGGGAAATATTTAGTGCAATATATAGTGTTTTCATTTGCACATCTTTATGTATACTTGATGCTCTTTTCATGTTTACTTGAATTTAATTAGTTTGTTTAATTGTTTATTGTTTGTATAAAGTGAAGAAAATATTTGGCTAATTGATGAAGTTATGACCTACTTTGTAAAATGTAGGTTATGTATAGTGTATGTAGTATGCCACTTTGGCATATGGAAACAAGCAACGTTTCAATTTAATTTTTTTTACGTCTTAAAATAATATTTAATAAAATTGTGTCAGAAATTGAAAAAGGTTTACAGTAATAAAATAATTAAAAAATCAAACAAATAATATAATTAAATCATAATTAGAAAATAAAATTGAAAATATTTAAATGTCAGGTATAAAATTAAATGTGTAGTAAATTATACATTTTACAACACCCATATGTATCTAGAATTCGTCAATAGAGTAGCAGCACTTATTCAAAAAATGATCTCGCAACTATCTTATACCAGTTTATTTTTACACACAGTACTTATGTTACAGAAAAACAGGAAATTCCTATATTTTTACATAGTGCCACTTTTTCTTGTAAGCCAAATTATTCGTAAAATCTATTTCTAATGGTAAAAAAAAATTCAATCAACTCCTTCGTAAAAAGTTACGCGACGCTACAAAATACGAAAGAAAAATATACTTATGTCTATTTGAGAACCTTCCCGCACCGCTTTTTTCTTCGGTTAAAAGTGTAGAGATCACAAGCGTCCTCCAGTCACGGCCTCTTTGATCTCATTTTGAATGAACCACCAAGGAGTCGCTTATTGTTCATTAACTTTTAGCCCACAGGGTTTTCCTTTATATTTCTGTTACAGTAACTATGTAAAAAGTAATATTTTAGCATAAAGAGATAAGGAGCTAGTTTGCTTTCTTTTTAGAGACATAAGATTATGACTTGGGACGGTAGTAGTGTTTCTCATTATTTTAAATAAGTAGAAGAAAAGCGACAGCTAAATCTGTTTTTCATTGTTTCTTTGAATATTTTTCTTTTGAGGCAGTTAATAAGCTAAATAAATGTTTTAATTTTTGGTTTTACAAATTCTTTTTCTACAATATAACATACAGACATTCACTACCATGTATTTATCTCTAACGGGGCACATAGAGCATTTTGGCAACTTTAGCATCATGGTGGGTGAGAAGGTGGAAAAAGAATTAAAAAAAGTGATGGTTGCTAGCTGCATCGCCATTCCCTGCATCGGTTTTTACGATCTGCGTAGGAAGAGAAGCAGCTGGTACATTCTTTGTTTTTCTTTTCTCCCAGTCCAGCACAAAAGGCATAACTAGCTTATTTATCCTGATACAAGTAGCTTCGTGAGCTGAAGACTTCGTCTTTTATCTTTGCATAGCTTTAAACATTCACCACGCACCTTAAAAACCTTATGGCTTTGCCATTTGAAAAAATTCTAAACTGAATCGACAAAAAGATACAAAATTTCACGAGAACCTTTTGAGAAATGCGACCTGCAGAGGAGAACAGCTGGACAGCGGACTAATATTAAGGAATGAAAGCATTTTTGCCCAAGCTGAAAAAAAAGACGCTTGCTCGCGCCGCGCTTCGCGCTTACTTGGTCAGAAAGGCTCGCATTTCGAAGACGACAAGTTGCCATTACTTTTTAACGTAGTTCCGTGTCTACATATACTAGCCAGTCTATGATTAGCAGCAGCGTTTTCATAAACATTTAACTGTAAAACGATCAGACGCATGCGTCTCAATTTTAAAACAAAATAAAATTACAGCGACGTAAATAAGCTTTCGTTCAGAATATTAAATTAACGTAGAGGACACCGTGGAATGTAAAATTAGGCAATTTCCCCGGGTCCATCCGCGTGGCAATCCGCGGGCTACAAAATTTAATTTTACTTATGCCGATGCCTGTTAAAGGTGGCAAAGCCCGAAGGACGGGATTAAGGGATTGCCTCACGCTTTAAGGATTATATTAATTTATTGCTGAGGGTGGCCGATTTTGAGGTAAATGTATTATGCATAAATTAGAGACAAATGCGAGAACCTACTTATATCTTAGATATTCGAATTTGTACCTAAATATTTGTCAAAATAAATAATTGCTCATATTTTGGTCTGCCTTTCCTTTCACATTATTATTTTATTTTGCCCAACCAGGTTGTAGTACTCGTAGCTACAACATGAAGTGTTCCTATGTCGCAAAAAATGTTTCATGGAAAAGGCGAAGAAGAAGAAGCAAAGTGCGTAAGCCTCTTTCTTTAGTGAGAAGGTGATGAAAAAGTAGTGGCAGCTAAAAAGGAGCCAACCAAACGTAAGCAATAAATTCGATGTCAATTCGAAATCTTTAGTTTTACGTAGTTGTATTTTGACTAAGTAAATAGTAAAGTTTCGTGAAAATAAAGAAGTATGTATGAATTAATATAATCTGAAGAAAATACGTGCAAATTCAAACATTGCCAACAATGGAGACTGGAACAGGTGTAAAACGTCGTACCAATGCCAACGTACGAAATTTAGCTGTTATCTGAAGGTTCGAAGGTACGGATACCGTGTAACAGACTGGAGCGCCGTCACTGGATTATTGAAGCTAGTACGTGCGGTTTGCACGCAGAATGCCCAATTCGCAAAATGCCAGGCCAAAATAAGCTTTTTGGTATGATCTATTCTGATACCGAGGTATAAATTATAGCTAGTCATTATATTATTTATTGAAGCAAGTATGTGCGGTTTGGACGCATGTTGCCATTCCTCAATAATTGAATCAATGATACCTGAAAAAGGTACGTTTTGCGTTAATTCCCGTGTATAAAATTTTGTAATCGTAGTAGTAACAGGCCTGTGTCACTCCCCGTGTAGGTATCAAAAAAATACCTACGCGCGGCGGCCTCCGCGGGTGGCTAATTCAGTCGGGGCTCACGTGCGAGCAGTGACGCACGCGCGAGCTTTGTTCGTTGCCTAGGTACTTCACCGATCCGGCCGTTTTAAAAATGGAAAATCATAGATAAAAAGAAGGCTAAAAAATACTGCGCAGTTTTTAACTGTTTAAACAAGGATTGCGATCCAAATTTAACTTTTTTTAGACTTCCTAAGGACGCTGAAAGGAGAAAGATCTACTTTAAAGTGGTTATTATTATTATGTTGTCATTCATGATAGGTACCCTCAGTAGGTTTAATACCTAGGACCTAGGTACCTACTTAGGTCACGAAAATAAGTAGGAACGTAGATATAATTTATGATATAAATTTCTGATGTTTGGTTCGAGATTGACGATCTGTTTCGTTATAAGTAGGTACCTACCTAACCCACCTACTTACGAACTTTCTGTTCGCTAGCAATATAATTATGAAAGTTACAGAAGTGGTATGAACCTACTAAGTACATCCTATAGAATTCGGTATCTACTTTAAAGATTTTTTTTTAGCTGGTTAGATATTTCGCACATGTTATATTATATTTCATTCATTATAGTTTACTACCAAACGATACATACATACATACTATCACGTCTTTATCCCTAATGGGGCAGACAGAGCATTTTAACTGTTACGGCTCTAAGCAATCAGAGCCCAGGGCCGCAATACTCAAAGGCAACTTTTAGCGTGATGGTGGGCGAGAAGATGGAAAAAGAAATCAAAATAGTGATGGGTTGCTAGCCGCATCGCCTATTAACATGATTTGCATTTTCGCCTATTCCTTCGATCGGCTTCTACGATTTGCGCGGGGAGAGAAGCAGCTATGACCTCCGTGGTGTAATGGTCAACACGCTAGTCCGCCAATCTGGTTCTGAGTTCGATCCCCAGCCAGGGCAAGTTCGAAAATGGCCTTTTTCAAATTGTCCTGGGTCTTGGATGTTTATCTATATATGTATTTATTATAAAATATAGTATCGTTGAGTTAGTATCGTAATATAACACAAGTTTCAACTTACTTTGGGGCTAGCTCAATCAGTGTGACTTGTCCTTACATATTTATATTCATTTATATTTAAGTTTTATTCTTGTCTCCCAGACCAGCATGGAAGACCGATAATACGGTGCGCTAAATGGCGATAGTAGCTTCTTGTAGTAGTCAACCCTAGCGCGTCGCTCGCTGAGTCTATTTTAGTCGGTTTTTTGTGTTATGAACCGTTTGTCCAGAGTCATAAGGATAAAATTGGCTTGCAATGGATTTCTGTAGGTGTCTAAACGAAAAGGTGCTGCGTTTTAACACGAGCTAAATTAAACCATATTGCTACCCACTGTGAGTAGATATTTCTTTAAAAACGGTTGCGACTTAATTTTTTTAGACAAAATGGACAAAAAACTGGATAAGCACTACTGGTCAAACTTATTAACTAAATTTTAAATTAGTCAAAATAAAGAAGCCAATATATAGATAAAGTTTGAACTAATTGAACAAGGTCAAAGGTCGTTTCTAGGTTACATAAAATAAGGCGAAGTTATATGTGATTTTGTGCATGAGACATTTTGCGTTTAGGAACCCAAAAGGAGGGTTATGTGTTTGACCTGTATGTATGCCCCTATGATTATATGTTCCCTCGTAACTACTAAACGGCTAAACCGATTTTAATAAGTTATACATGGTTAGATTCGTTTTAACCACTAGAGTGTCATAGGATATATTAAAATTACTAGAAATCAAAATGGCGGAATTTTGGCGCCACATTGCGCGGCATAAAAAATATTTTCTTTTCAAAACCTATCAAGTGGGGTATCAAATTAAAGGATTGTATTCAAGGATAACAAAGAAATTTGGAATGAGAAATGCTAAAAAACAACATATGACATCGCTTCGCCAAGCGTATTCCCGGTTGCGTCCTAGGCATAGGTAAGTACAACTGTTGTATCACCCAGTCGGGTTTCTTGTTTTTTTTTTTTAATAATTTCTTGTTTTATAATATTTTTCGCGATTAGACTTTATGCGATGGAATATTTTGCGCTGAAATTACGTGCGCTGCGTGAGAAACCGCAACCATGAATATATTATATGCGTCTGACACTTTGCAGTCGTAAACGATTTGCGTTCCGGAAAGCCGTAACGATATTATCAAAACGATAATAGAGGGTTAAAAATCATTGCTTTCTAACGTTATGAAAGCATCTCCACTTAACTCTACCAACAAGAGCAAGCTCTTAAATAAAAGAAGAAGAAGAAAGAAAAGAATGTAATTTCCAACCAGGCAAAAAGTGTTAATAAAAATTTTAGTAAAGTCCAATTGATTTAATTAGGTACCGCTATTGTATAAAAACCTAGAACTTCATTGACTGAGGGCATGAGCGTTAATTTTGGGATCGATTTGAAATGCGCAACATTTGTGTACTGTGTGACTTTCTTATTGAAAATAGAAAAAGATCATGAATTGACCCAAATCTAATTTATTGAATATTCGTTAGTGAATAATTTTTCGTATTCGAGAATGAACGTATATGTTATTGATGTTTATGGAATGGTCCGGAAGCAGTTATAAAATGTCTGTTCCCAACTCTTACGTTAACCCGTCGTCCGGGTGCGTTCGATAAATTCGACACGATGATTTGATTTCAGGGGTGCCAACCAGGAATAAAAAATAATCACGGTAATTTAATTATTAACCCTAAAACAACAATAATTATGATCTTATATTTTCTAAGATTAAATATACTATTGTGGTGGATGTAGATAAGTAACTACAAAAGCAAATAGATCTTCTGACGAGTAAATAAAAAATCTATTGTTTATTTAATTTATTCCCGACAGCTTAAATATACGAGTTTATACTTATGTTAGATATGTATGTAATTTCTTTACCAAATAATTATTATTTATCGAAAAACTGGTTATTCATTTATCGTGTGTGTAAACGTTCAACACTGATCTAAATTTTTTTAAGCTTAAAATTATTTTGCTTGATGACAGCTGAGGCCCATAACTGGAAGTGCTTTTTGAAGCAGGAGAATGAGGGGGATAAAAACCTAATCGTAATTTAAATCACGATTTTACCAATTATAATCAAATGAAGGCCACCCTGGTAGCAACTGTTAGGCACCCAGATATAAGGCACGTTTGCCGCACTGCGTCTCATTTTAGGGTGCGATTTGAATACTGGAAGAACAATTTGCGGGAAGAACGTGGCGCCGGCAGGTGCGCGCAATTGGGAAAACTTTCCACTATATCTGAGTTTACGTTGTGAAAATTTTGGCAGCTTCTATTGTATAAGTACGATAAAATTTGTACTACTTGACTCAAAAGTAATAGGTATAGCAAAATGTGTTTACCTACATAATCACTTAGGTACATATGTTATAAAATAACTTAACTATTAATGAACAAAGAGATTAATTCATAATGAATATGATATAGATAGAACATCACGTCTTTATCCTTGACGGGGTAGACATACCCTAGGGCCGTAAGACTCAAACCGCTTCTTTAAGCGTGATGCTGGGTGTGTAGGTGGAAAAAGGGAACTAAAATAGTGATGGATTACTAGCCGCAAAACCTATTAACATGATTCAGATTCGATCAAATTGTACGATATGCGCGGAAAGAGAAGCAGCTGTTCAATTTTTCTTTTTATTAATTTTTTTTTATATTCTCTCGAACCATCACAGAAGACTCCCAGACCAGTACGATGAGGAAGATTATGATAATAAATCAAAATTGGTTAATAGACTCAACCCTAGCGCCAACCGATGGGCACCCAGATACAAGGCACGTTTGCCGCACTGCGTCTCATTTTAGGGTGCGATTTGAATACTGGAAGAACAATTTGCGGAAAGAACGTGGTGCCGGCAGGTGCGCGCAATCGGGAAAACTTTCCGCCCTATCTGACTTTACGTTGTGAAAATGTTGGCAACTGCTGTTTTGTAAATACATGTCGATCTTATATTTCGTACAAAATATACGTACCACCATGTTTAAGATGAAAAATACGATACAGTGCCCCCTTATTTAAAATAAATCGTTTTATCGTAAAACAAAGTTGATAAATTAAAAGTCTGAGTTCGCAATGTAAAGATTTCTTACAAATTAGTAATAATCCTACATCATATATTAAATGTGAAAGTTTTTTAGATGTTAGTGACTTTATCATGATCATGTCGTGATCATGTAAAAACGGCTCAACAGATTAGAATAAAAGGCATGTCAATATTTCATTGCTTTTGATGTATGATAGTTCAACACATACGATAGATACTTTTTAATCTAGAAAAATGTGAGGTTCTCTTAAGATTGACACTAAGCTCTAGGCTACTGCTCCGTTGACAACGAGGGCAATGGCGCGAGTAACACATAGTATAGTACTTATAAAATCACCTTATATTTGTTGGAAATATATTAAATTTACTTTTATTATGACCGTGTGGTTCCCGGCAGAGTAAAATAGGACCACTCCAAGTCTTCCACGTGGATGTCGTAGAATGCTACTTAGGAATCATTAGCTAAACAAAGCTTATAAACATCAATAAGACCTCTCCAACCCGTCTAGGCCAAAACCTGGCTGCTCTGGCCAAGTATGGCTCTAGTAGTACAGAGAGGGTCGTGTTACTATAGTGGCGACTAAAAAATATCTGATGATGAACTCTTCTAAAGTTTGAATGGGCTACATAATTTAAAAAGAATTCCCATCCAAATTTCACTCTAGTAAAATAAATCAATCCGTTTTTGCTTTGATTCAAGTCCGCTGGGGGCGTACCGTCAATTGTGCTAACTTCTCAACTCATTTCTCACGTGGACCTGAAGCCATTCTTTTGGCTTTATCAAGCGTGCAGTTAGCGGCTTCCGATCTCAGATTTATGGACGAATCTTATCGCTGGAGATTTGAATCTTTTGAAATCTCTCCAACAGCTTTAAAGTTAGAAAAGTATTAAGTAGAGACTTCTTTTGAAACTAGTAGTAGGTGGCTTGACTTATAACTTAATCTCAAAGTATTTGTGCCATTAAGTAAAATACGATAACCTTATTTTTTGCAGAGAGACAGAAGATAGAGAAGTCCAAAAACACTTTATTGGAAACAAATTTTCAAAATGTTTACTTTTCAAAAGTGTAAATTATATGTTACGCGTAATGTGATATACCTACTTACTTTAAGTTTCCTATGTCTTTCAGTGCAGTCATACTAACCAACATACTGCCCTAAATTCGTCACTAGGAACGACGGAAAAGCATATCACAAGCCTCTACCTATTATACTTAAATAGAAAAAGGGTAAGAAGTTAATGACGTTCTAAGTGAGACGAGTAAGTAGGTCGGAAATTGGTTCTTACCAAGCGGCTGCCGCACCGGAACTGATGTAAACGCACACAGCCCAGAGTTTGTCGAGTAATTTGACTGCTCCTTTCTTGGAGTTGGCACGAAATAGATAAATAAGTAAATAAAGAAAATAAATATATAATTAAATATATAGGGACAAATCACACTGATTTAGCTAGTCCCAAAGTAAATTTTAAACTTGTGTTATGGGATACTAACTCAACGATACTATTATTTTATAATAAATAAATATATAGATAAACACCTAAGACCCAGAACAATTTGAAAAAGGCCATTTTCCAACTTGCCCTGGCTGGGGATCGAACCCAGAACCTCCGGATAAGCGGTCTAGCGTGTTAACCATTACTAATACTAACTTACAAAACGGAAGCTCATCCCCTCTCGCGATATCACGGTTTTAAGTGTCCCCCGCGAAATCTCTCTCTCTCTCTATTTCACGTCATACCAACATCCACTCTTACTATCCCCATATTATGCCTTAAGCATTCCATCCACTTCTTTGGTCTTCCCCTACCCCTATTTCCATTAACTGACAAAGTTCTTTTCGTTACGTTACGTTAAAATAAGTAAACCATGTATGGTCGTAATGTATCTGTACAGATGTGTGTGGCGAATGAGATTGAGTCGCACAACACAAGAAATGTAGTGTGGGACCAGTGATATATTTATAATTTTGTCTTGTAATCTTTAGAGCAATCATTATCAGGTCTGTTTTAATCTCTACTGCAGGAGCACGACCATTTTTGTACTACCAGAGCCATATATTAGCCAGAGTGGTCAGAGGATTTGGCCTACACTCTTCACGCTGACCAAACGGTTTGACAGGTCTCATTGATGTTTATAAGCATTGTTTAGCTAGCGTTTCCTAAGTCGTCTTCTACATAATCTACGGAAAGACTTGGAGTAGTCCTATTCTACTCCGCCGGGAACCACACGGCTATGTAGAGCAATAAATAATGAAAATAATTATTAAAAGTAGTATTTATTACTAAGTTTAAAAGCGAAGTTACAATTATATTATTCAATCCTCCGTGCGGAGGTGTGAAGAGCGTAAGTTTTATTAAAAGTTTAAACGTAACAAATATGTAGAAAAATACGAAAATCTTTAGCGAGGTATTTCTTTTACATTTCTCCAGGCCATTAAACAATATCAAAGGGAATTTGTGAAAATTTGAGGAAAACACGTTCTTTGTAAAAAAATCTTCTAATCTAGGGATTATTAGCAGGAAATAAAATGTTAAAAATGTTTGTTGTGACCCATAACCACAGATGTTCGCAATATAATGTCTTCTTTCAAGTGTGTTCGTTATGAAGCAATAGTACCATACCATATGAGCCGATTATCCGATCGAAATGATGCAGTCCTCAGAAAGTAAGGCTTAATTTTTTTATATTGGTATAGTTTTGAATTTGGTCATCTTATACGACACGACCAATTTATTAAAACATAATAGAAGAATAGAAGCAAAAATAGGCTCTTATTGGTCTATACCAATAAGAGCTTTTATAGATTAAGTAAAAGAGAAAGTTGATGCCATGTCGTATAGGGAGGTCAAAAGGATGGCTTAAATTATAGATAGGTAGTTTTAAAATAGCTTGGGTCAAGGTTTTTAATGGTTCTCCGTGTTTCCATGTTCTTGTTCAAAAAGGCCAAACTTTTGTGTTTTTCTTCTCTTAATGTGTCTTACTAAATTATTCTGTTAATGCCGACTTTTACAAGTAGTCAGGTTCATCTTATTTTTCTTCTTCTTCCTCCTCACTGTATTCTACTAACTCCTCCCTTGGGAATTCATTCGTGCAAAAAGTATTATTTTTTAGTGCTCATGTGCTGGCTCTGAAAACTAGTTTTTTACTTCATGGTAGCAAGATAGCGAGAAGTAAGATTCATGATTAAGTTATTGATCTATTAATTCCAGAATGTTATTTATTTTTATCACTTATGATCTTCATCACAATTTGTATGAAGTACGTACGATTTGTTACAATTTCTACCTTTAATCTCCTGCCGCAAGTCGCGTTGAAGAACTTCGTTCCAAAAAGACCAGGTTTAGGCACTAGTGACTATATAAAAGCGATTGGATTGTATGCGAGAAACACCGAGAAACGTGAACGGCGCAGGGAGATTGCATTCACGCCAACACGTTGCCTGATCCGATTATCCGATATGAGATTTGGCCGAAATTGAATTTCAGCGCAGTCTTTTGCAATCATTCTGGAATTCGGCCCAACTTTTCGGCTGAGCTGAACATTGGTGGCTACTGCGGCTTTTGAAAGCTTTAAAATGATTGAAAAATATTTTTTATTTACAATAATCAACTCCCTTACTTTAAATAATTATATGGTCAATAGGTACCGACTTATTTTAGGGCGCCTCATATCTAGAAACGATTCAAATTTGTAAATAAACGGGCAAGTGTCAGTCGGCTCGTACATGAAGGGTTCCATACCTCCGTACAATGTTTTAAAACGCTGAAGAAACACGTTTCTTGTATGATGACCTCCTTTAATTTTTATCTTTATCTTATTTTTAGTATTTGTTTATATGGTGGTCATAGTAATACATAATCGGCGAAAAATTGAAGTAGGTATCTAGTTAATGCCATAATAAAGATCAAGTTAAAAACGCTGAAAAAATCCCGTGACTTGTATGATGACCCCATTTAATTTTCAACTTTATCTTATTTTTAGTATGTGTTGTTATAGCGTCCATCCATAGTAATACATAATCTATGAAAATTTCAAGTATCTGGTTAATGCCATTATAAAGATCTAGTTAAAAACGCTGAAAAAACACGTTTTTTTTGTATGACGACCCCCTTTAATTTTTAACTTTTTTTATTTTTAGTATTTGTTGTTATAGCGGCCATACATACTCGTAATAATCAGTGAAAATTTAAAATGTCTAGCTATTACGTTTCAAGAGATAGAGCCCTGTGACAGACGGACAGACAGCGGAGTCTCAGTAATAGGGTCCCGTTTGCACCCTTTGGGAACGGAACCCTAAAAATTAAGTAGTACCTACCTTGCCGTAATGTTTAGGTGGTGATCCCACTGCACTGCTGCGTGGCGCGGCAGATTTTAACATTGCATGCAAGTATCTTAGTTTGTACGGAAAACACGCCTACTCCAACCTACTGACAACGCGTCACCGCGCGGGAGCGTCAGTATGTAGAAACCGCGCTCCGCGACGATGCCTTGCACCGCGCGACGTCGCGGAGATTAGATCAGACGATTTTTTTTTCGTAATTTTAGCGTTGGTCCCATAGTAAAAGTTGTTCATATTAATGCGTACTTTTATCACATTCCAGGTTGTCACCCTCTTTTCGTTATACGTATACTTGATGTTTAATCATAGAATATATTTTTTATACATTTTAAGATCATGATTTTTGTTTTATTTTTGAAGGAAGCTTTTTTTACATTCTAAGAATGTACTTATGCTATGTAATTACAAACGCGACTGTGCGGATATTTGCGGCGGCAGCGAATAAGCCCAGACGCTTACAAAATAGAGAAAGCGCAAAAGTTAACTAAAGGAATGCAAACTTTAACCTCAGGTCAGGTCACGAATACTGTTTTTCACTTGCCTTTAGGCCCCGCCAGTTCAGAACCAAGAAAACTGTGAGTGTTTTTAAAAAATCACTGTAATTAAACTACTACAGTTTATTCCTCAAAAAATTTACACAGACACCTACAATAGCCAAAACACGATTGAGCATTTTTGGCTCGATTGAAAAAAATCACAAACATATCTCTAAATTTACCTTTATAATACATATTACTATCTTATACAATCACCCTTTTATATGAAAATACTTACTACTATACTTACTTGAAAAATAAAAAAGTTTTGCAAACCTTACTGTGTCAAATATCAAATGAAAGGGCTCGTTATGAGGATCTCAAATATATTTTTGTTATAATTGTAAAATAAATAGTTTTGATTTTATTCATGAAAGAATACGAAAATTGACCATTCCCTCCCCTGATCTCCGAAATTACTGAGCCTGAAATTTTGAAAAAAAATACAATATATAGTTCCTTGCTTGCAGATTACAGGAAAACCTATGAGAATTCAATCAATTGTACGGAACCCTCTCCCGCGAGTTTAACTCGCACTTGGCCGGTTTTATTTATCTTCACGCCCATCACGCTATATGTGGTATTGGGGTCTTACGGCTCTGTGCTCTGAATACCCCGTTAGAGATAAAGATGTGATAATGTACCTGTATTTGAAAAATAATGTTGAACTTCTAAAAAGTAAAACACTCGTAGGTAGTGTTATTCCGTGTTATCTTTATTTTGATGTTTAATGCAATGGAAATACGCCTAGCCTCACATATTTCATTACCGACCCAGTGAAGTTGAGGAAATTACTGTCTGGGAAAGAAAAAAGTAAAATACAATTTATTTTATTGATACTTAAATGATATTTTAAACATAATCGCTGGATGTATTTTGTTCATTCAGTTGTATTATAAATTATAATATTACTAGTGTTATTATTATTAAATTGTACGAAATTGACAATGTCCCGGCGACACGTTAATGTAATTTAATTTAAAATCATATTTAGTTATGGTACACAATATGTGCTTGCTATTAGGTACCTTGAAATGTTATCAAATAATGTTATATATATATTTTTAGATGTTTATTTCGTTTGTACTTTCCCGTATTATGACACCATACCGTCGCGCGACAGTTCACGGCTCTGCTACACGACCGTCGTCGGCGACTGTCGCTGACCGTCGTCAAACAAGGTTGCGAGATGTGATTGGCACACTATCGGTCATCTGTCTGAACCCTAATATAGCAATTATAAATTGTGACGGCATTGTTTTAAAAGTGGAAAACTAGCCTTAGTGTCTACTACTACGTGGTCGAAACAATAGCGAGACAAGAGTGGTAATTGTATGCTTTAGCTACATATATTACGGAAGAGTATCTTGAGTATCTTAGATTTTTGAATTAATCTCCAAAATAGTCAATTTCTTGTAGGTAGATTAGATACATTATAAATGTAACAAGGCTCCTGCAAGATTTGAAGAGCAAAGTACGCAAACCTACTCAATCTTTTTGAGTATACGAAAAGCCCCAACAGTATTTAATTAGCATGCAGTGCTAAAAAGGATGGGATGTATGTAAGATCATCAAAGCAAAATACCGTGATTATAACAATTGATTATAAACATTACGGATTGACCATAGTATATGAATATGAATAAGGGCCTGTGTCCACGAGCATGGTTTCTACACGGCACGGCGCGCCGCGTGTACACGTTTCTACACGGCAGTTCCATACATAACTGGCACCGGGCTGGCGCCGCCATGCCGTGGACACAGACCCTTATTCTTATTCATACTATGATCAACACAAGGACACATGCCCTAAGTAGCACTGTTTGTTTTTCGTGTGTGTAAGTGGCCAACATTGGTGTTAGATTTATCAAGCTGCCTAAAGGCATCTGACTTAACTTGCGAAAGCGTTATCAATGCGTTTACCCACTGGGCCACTATACGAATTGATTGCAGCATTTGTACCATCATTTCTAGGTCTGTGATAGCATCAGCATGTAGCTAAACTTCAAAGTGGTCGTAGCACTTCTACAAGACGATCGTAGCACTACTACGAGTAGGTCGTAGCTCTACTACAGATCGGTCGTAGGTCGTAGCGTCACTACACTACGAATATGTCGCGTAGAACCTTGATTACGGGAGTCATTTATGTAATCTTTGTACCTACTCATTCTATTGGTGTATTTATTTTGTTATTCAGTAACTATTTAAAACTTTGAAACTTGATCGACTTCTAAAAAAGTCAGTCAATAAATTTTATTCAATGTAGGATAAATATTAATTTACTTATTGAAGGTCATTATTTTTAGTGTAAAAGCTACAAATTACTGGCGTTACGGAACGACCACTGTTAGGAAGATACGCCGAAAAAAACCCAGTTCAGTATACGATATACGTCTCTACCTAGCCAGATGCATACAGATTTACACTTATTCTTATCTTATACTATATGTATAATAATTGCATTCGTTTTATGTTGTCTTCGTTAGTATGTAGCTTAGAGAAAGTACTGCTTATGTAAAGAAAGTACTTTGTGAGAAGGCTTATTATAGGACCGATGACTATCTTAAAGACAAAAAGGTCTGGCTTGAGCTTGGCGCGGGTCCCTCTTAAAGGTTTGTATACTTAGACATGTCATAATTTAGGTACATTGGTACATACTAAATTTACAAATTGACATTATTTTAAATTTCGTAATTCTTATAATTCAATTTAATTATGACATAATAGACAATGTAATCTCTGTCCATCTATAAAAGTAATTTTAAGTTTTTAGTTTGTTAGTTGACGTCTTTGGAGAAAACGTGCAGTGCAGTTTGTTGCCGCTTCTTCTGCACTTGCGCCTAGAAAGCGGCGTAAACTTAGCTTTAAGTAACGATTTGACGTCAACATTTGTGCAAAACAAAACAAAGTGACTATTATTAAGAGATATTATAAATATCCTATGATAATAAAGATATTTTGATTTTTTTGAATTTTATCTTTCAGAGCTTAATTGGCTTCCTATCCGCCAACGCAGGAAACTTCGGTTACTGTGTACATTTTTTTCTATTCTTACGAATTCTCTCTATCCCGAAATTAGAATGAAATCTAAATTCAATTACTTTTTAGACACTCATGATCGTTCAACTTCGGTCTAAAGAGATAAGTTAACTCTTTGTCCCCCTTTTCCGGACTAATTTTATGTTTTACTTCTAAGCTTCACGGCTATGGAATGCTTTACCCGTTGATGTCAGGAAAATTTCTACCAAATTTTCTTTTAAGAGGTAAGATCACGCTCACTTTTTAAACTATCTTTCTTCGTAATGTCATCATCATTTACTTATTTTCTCAATTGAGTATGATGATGATAATTAAGTAAGTGTTAAATATATATATAAATATATGTTCGTAGCATTTCCTAAGTATTCATATTAATAATACCAGTAGTAATTAAGTAGATATTTTGCTTTCTTGCACCGTACAATTTTCTATACTTATCCCTATGGTTAACTGAGAGAACATGCTCTTATTATTAAGTCCGCCATTTGTTAAAATATTCTTTTTAATTTGGAACATTAAAGTGTTATAAATAATTTTTAATTAGGCTTCTACAGTTTGGCACAGTTTGCAGCCAGTGAAAGTCGTCTGTTTTGCGAACTGTTCACGCGGACTGCCGTCAGCTTTGCTCGACGTTTTGCTATTAGACGAAGTCGCAAATTGCCAAAATTTTGACGCGGGAAGTAGCAAAAGTTTTGCGCACAAATTGGAGTTGCTAGTTTTTGTGACATGTGTGTCATATGACATTGTAGACCAGAAATACTGTACGGTTTACGTACATTGACCTCGCGCGGATGCACGGTCAGCATATCGTCACCGCGCCCGATACTTCGAGTTTAATTATAATTATTTTCTTAGTACGCCACCAACCTTCTTATCATTAAATACTCGTCGCTGAAATATATATATATATATATATATAACCCGTACAAATACGGTAGTTAGAAAGGGTGACAACTTTTACTATGAATGGACCTTAAGAAATACATAAAATAATAGCTACTTACGACATAGTCTGTGGAACAGATTATTGAAAACATATATTCTAATACACGTCTAGTCAGTAAATGGAGTTATAAATTTAAATTGGGTTAATTTATATTGCCTTTTATGTATTACTAATGTATTGTTAAATGCATATACCTCTAAGTTATTTGAATAAAGATTTCATTATTATTATTATTAAATGCAAGCCATTTTATAATATTTTATTTAGTTTTACCTTTCCCGTTATCTGTGTGTTCGTAAAAAAATCTTGCAAGTTAAATAAGACCCACTTACCATTATTCGATTAAGTTTAAAGTTCACATACTAATGTCAGTTGGGTGACAATGTAATGCTATGGTACCAACCAATAACCTAATCTCATGATGAAGCCGGAAGGTGACCAAAGAACCTCTTTGATAAAACAACATAACCACCGAATTAGCGCTCAATTGTTTCGTCTTGATTAGTACTTTAAACTTTGTTGCTATGAAGCCAATACTATAAAAGATGGCAAGAGTATTATACAGACAGAACGGAATCTCCTAAGATCCCGCGCAATATGCGATACCGTTCCCCGTCCCCGCACCTCTCCCCCGTTCTCGCCTAGTCGAGGGGCGAGAGCAGGCGAACACACACCCATTGACGTGTGCACGGCGGCACACGGTGGCACAAGGACGGGGGAGAGGTACGGGGAGGGGAACAGGGACGTATATTGCGCGTACCTTAGGAGATTCCGTTCTGTATGTAATACTCCTACTGTCTTCTGTTCCAATACTGAAATTGAAGTACAAACCAAAATATCAGTACTGGTTTAAGTGAAATTTTCCTTTCACTTTCGCGTGAGTACTTAAGTAGATTTGTTTGTTATTTATATTATGACGAAGCTTATCTGAATACACAACTAAGCTGAGTGCTCTAAGAGTTAATTTCCGCAAACCACACTAGTGTAGGAAATCATCCGAAGCAGGCATGTGCTGGCTCTGGGTGCACACCGGACTCGTATTGTATGGAGAGGACTGTTTATAACCCAAGACAGACTTAGACTTTTCTATATAAACTTAGTTTAGCTTTTTGAAATAACATGTGAGATATCGGAAAGATTTTTGTAATTTAAAAGAAATTGCATACTTATATCAAGATATATATTGCATAACACTGGTTTTCACAGTCAAAATATGAACTTGAAAGAGAATATAGTGTATCATGTAATTTTTGACTGTGTTTCTGACTGTCATATCAGTAAAGAAAACTTCTACACCTTTATTTTTTCTTTCAAGTTGATATTTTGACCGTCGAAACTAGTAATATGCCTACTACCTTGCTCTGGAACACCTAACCTACGCATTAACTCCCAATTTGTTTATTTTTTCCAGCCTTTTTTGAACTACATACATACTTAATCTGAATAATATTCCCCTTTTGTTGTAAATTTGTTGTAATGCATTGAATTTGTAGATTTCACATTGCGAGTGGCTAAATACTAAATGTATGTAACATTTAATAAGTATAATAATATTTACTCACTTGTGACACTGTAAATTGTAAAGCACAGATTTTTTTTTCCTTTTAAACAGTAACTATTGTACACTTCTATCATGCGGGTATTTTAGAGAAACCTATTATTAGCCTTACTATAAGAACAATATGTTTGTAAGAAAAACTGTAAACGCTGTTGATTTCTTGAATAAATAAAATAAAATAATATAAAACACAAATAAAAAAAAGAATATTGGATCTTTCCATTTAACTCAGTGGGCACAGCATAGAAATTGTAATATTCAACACATTTCGCTGAGCGTTACTTGGAATAAAATTTTAATAATACAGACTTTGCTTCCTGTATTTTGTAAAAACCTCTCTCTGCAAACCAGCGGCGGTTTCCCCTCGTTATTACTGCAGATCATGATATTTTTCTGTTGAATTGACTGCAAGTTTCTTACTTTTAGTTTTGATTGCAACTTCGGATCGGAGTTCAGGTATTTCACTTTTTTTACGACGCTACTGCAGAATTTTAGTTTAGTTTTAAATATTTTAATAATGCTGAGTTGATTTTATGGAATTAATACTGAACATGTGTTAGTTTGCCGTGTGGTTTCCAGCAGAGTAGAACAGAAACACTCCAAGCCATCCTGTACATGTCTTATAAGACGACTTAGGAAATGCAAGCTTGGACGAAGCTTGGTCAGTAGTGAGACCTCTCCAAGTCTCCAACCTGTCTAGCCAGCGTGGAGAGTGTAGGCCAAATCCTCTATCTGCTCTGGCTAAGTATGGCTCTGGCAGTACAGAGAGGGTCGTGTTCCTGCAACTAAAATATACAATATGGATATTATTGGACTGATGGCCCACCATTCTTTTATTTCAAATATTATGTGTATGTAGCTATATGACAAAGTAAAGAAATAAATAAATATATACCTACGGACAAATAACACAGATTGAGCTAGCCCGAAAATAATTTCGAGACTTGTGTTGTGGGGTAAACAAATAATATAAACATCCAAGACCCAGGCCAATCTGAAAAAAAACATTTTCCATCTTGACCTAACCGGGGATCGAACCCGGGACCTCCAGTGTGGCGGACTGGCGTGTTAACCACTACATCATGGAGGTCGTCGAAAAGTAAATAATTGATTTAAAGTTAGACTTAACGAAGGTACTTACAAAACTAAACTTATAATCTAAAATAGTGTCTCCAATTAAATTTTCAGTCTCTAAGTAAAGACAAACTGTCATGAACTTTTTTCAAAAGCCATTAATTCCAGACAAACGATAAATAATAGGGCACTTACGTACTGTTCAGATTCCAAGAAACTTTCAAGGCTTACGAGTATTTATTTATTCAACACACTTTATTGTTCCAAAGTAAAAATACTTTAGACAAATGACAGACTTAATGCTAAGATTATGTATCTAGTTTAAATAAATTTCTCAGACGCTAAATAAATATGAAAAAGATAAAATGTTAAGAATCATGAATAAGCAAGCAAAGAAAGATACTTTTAAAAGGGAACTTGTATTCAGAATAAGTAGGTACGTGAAACTTAGCTGAAAAGGTGTAGTAAAAACATTGCTAGGTTTTTGTATAATTAATCTCATGTTACAACCTATTTAAAATGTATCTGCTATTATTTTAATGACAGCTAATAGTTTTAGAAAGAAGGCACAACTTTCGAAAAAAGCTGATAGTAGCTGCCTCTTTTCCTTTATACGACTTATATTAGTCAGTTTTTTTCAACAGTTCATTATTTTGATCAATTTTTGCCAATCAAAGCATGTCGAAATACAAATTTGTTTTTGGTTCTCATACAAATCGAAAAAGCCACGTGATCAGGTTACTATGGAAAGTGATAAGTTTCTTTCGTATTTCGATATATGTACCTATGTACATTTGCTGGGAAAAGTTGTTCTAAATGATGGACTGAATCACCCCTTAAAATATTTGTGCTTTTTAAAAAAACACCTAGTATAAAATAAAACCGGGCAAGTGCGAGTCGGACTCGTACATGAAGGGTTCCGTACCTCCGTACAATGTTTTAAAGACACGTTTCTTGTATAACGACTCCCTTTAATTTTTAACTTTATCTTATTTTTAGTATTATTGTTATAGCGGCCACAGTGATAGATAATCAAGTGAACAGATAGAGCCCTGTGGCAGACGGATATATAGACAGACAGACAGACAAACACAGACGGACAGACAGCGAAGTCTCAGTAATAGGGTCCCGTTGGCACTTTTTGGGTACGGAATCCTAAAAAAATACTGACTAATTTAAACAAAACACCGTCTACTTCCTTGTATTTATCCCAATCGCTCCCAGGGAAGCGATTCCCTCATCCCTCACTCCGCAGCACGTAACGGTTGTTTTTCCGTGAATAATATTTATGTGGCTCTCCCTCCCTAATATGAGTTTTTGTTCTCAACATATTGTGCTAAGGTTAACGAAGCTAAACTTGCATGGAAGGTTTGTATGCTTTTGAGAAAAGGGGATTAGCTGAGAGATTGAGAAAAAGAAAAATTGAATTCGAATATAGGTATTTTAGCTCAAAATTGAGAAATTAATTTCTCAGAAAGGAGGATTACTTGTGAAAAAATGTATGTGCGAGAAAATATATGAAACTATATTTTATTATTATTTATTACGTCCTCCGTGGTAAATGGTCAACACACTAGCCAATCCGGAGGTTCTGGTTTCGATTCCCAACCAGGGCAAGTCGGAAAATGGCCTTTTCCAAATTGTCTTGGGTGTTTAATCTATATATGTATTTATTATAGAATATCATATCGTTGAGTTACGAGTACTATTCCATAATACAAATTGAAACTTACTTTGGGGCTATCTGAACTAGTATGATTTGTCCTTTTTTATTTATTTATTTAAAGAGGATTTTGCTATACCTGAAAAGGTAAATAAAAAGACTGTATTAATTATAAAAATAAAGAAAGGACTGAATAATTGTAAGAATTATTAAAAATTATTATCATGATCATAATCAGATCTTTTTTAGTCTCCACTGCAGGAGCACGACCCCCTCTGTACTACCAGAGCCATATATTAGCCAGAGAAGTCAGAGGATTTGGCCTACACTCTCCATGCTGACTAGACGGGTTGGATAGGTCTCATTGATGTTTATAAGCTTTGTTTAGCTTGTGTTTCCTAAGTCGCCTTCTACGACATCCACAGGAAGACTTGGAGTGGTCCTATTCTACTCTGCCGGGAACCACACGGCTTTATTAAAAATAATTGAATTGAATTGAGAAACTTAGTAGAGGTAAGAAGAACTAATATAAAATTAAGAAAGCTACTATAGAGCTTAGATCGCAACGGCCAGTCAGTCGTATCTTTCAGGTAAAACTAAATATATCAAGAACTAGAGCTATTGGTTGTCAAGAACGCAATATTCATATTGTCATTAATTTATTCGTCCGTAAATCTTTTTCAATAAAGAACTATACCTAAATACTCGTAGATAAGATACCATAAATCTCCGTATTATACACGTAATGTAGGAATAATATAATAAATAGAATAAAAATATTGGTCACATTTATTTCTTTAGTCACGTAGAAATAAATATGACCAATATTTTTACTATTCCTACATTTGTCGTGATACAAAAATCCTCAGAAAATGGTATTACAATATAAACCGACCGTTTCCTTTGTAGTTCATATTTTCGCTCTATCCGAAGCAGGAATTACAGCGAGCAGGTAGTATCAACATGATTTGTGCGAGCAAAAGCTTCCTTCCGGCTTTGCACCTCCAAGCGTGTCGCTCCTACATATTTTCTATCATTTTCCTTCCTTTTAGTAATAAAAATATTCAAGAGAAGAAATTGTTGATATAAGAAATTTTTGTTTTAAGTCGAACAAATATTTATAGTTTTTGGATTTTAGACTGGAAGGTTTACTCAAAGTAAGAAAAACTTTTGTAAATATATTGGATGCTTTTCCAACGTCTTACTTAGTTTTAGTACATTTATTTTATTTATTTAAAACAATAATATATAATACAATTCAAGCTATAATAATCTCATTAGAGATTTTCCATCATGTCATGTATATTATAATGAAATATTCGTCTCCGCTTAGAAAATCTGATGGGCTGAGCGCTCGTCTGTATGGGTTACAAACTTTCATCCAATTTTGCTTAATGTTTCTATGGAATATTATTTTGTATTATAGACTGAACTTGCTCAAAACACACATTTGATACAAAAATCTGCACTTGTTTCATTGATTTTTATAGTTGACCTAGAGGATGACCTAGGAAGACGTAGGAGGAATGTGTGAAGCGGGGCATGAAGGAAAGGGGGTTTTTTATGGATACAGTAAATAATAGAAAACGATGGAGGGAGTTGAAATACAGAGCCGACCCCAAATAGGGATAAGGGGACGATTATTGCAGATTTTTTATGAATAAAGGCTGACTTTTTTACTACTAGCGCTATTTCAGTCTATGATACTGAACATATCCTATAAAGAAAAAGAATAAAAATTTTCGTCTTATACAAATCTTTATTGCTGAGCGCTGATATGTATGGAAAGGCCAAATTGTTTTAAAAAAAAATAAGTATCTACAAAATAAGTGTTTTATACGAGTACTAACTGATTCCCTGCCAAATCACTTCCAGGGCACTTCACTGCTTAAGAAAGAGGCACTAGAGGTTACTCTCGTGATATAAAAACACGGATTTATGTTACTCTTTCACGTGTGCAGAATGCTGAACGAATCCCTAGGGCCTTGGGGTTTAGTCAAAACGGTCAAATACGGGCCCACATAATAGAGATTTTTTTACAACCAATAAACATTACGAGCTATTCGCTTGAAGCGGTAGGTGCGGCCCTATACCGGCTATATGAAAAATATAGTTTATGTTTATTATTATAGCGCTCTAACCGTGATAAAATGTATAATTTACTTCGACACGTATAATCTTCGTTGTATATTTTATTATTAGCTTTCTGAGTTCATTTTACCTTGATTTTGTAGGAGTAGAGTATGCATAATAATTTAATATTATATAATAAAATTTTTCGGGCGTTGCGTGGGCTGCAAGCAACCATCCAGCGATCCATATGTAGGTACTTGTACTTGTAAAAAACAATCTGGTTGCCAGCTGGTGTTTCTTCATTCGACTTAGAATATACGAGTATAATGTCGTGGTTTATTAACCTCAGATAGTTGCCTACAGTACAAGTATCAAGGCTTGGTCAATTGAAGCGGTAATTAGGTAGTTTCCTGGGTCAAAAATAAATTATTTGGTACTCTTAAGAGAATAAAACGTCTCTAGATAATGTCACTTGTCATTGATCACATCTATTTCGAACGAGATTTTAGATTTATTATTGCAGGAAAACGGATATCCGTTTTTCTTAATATTAAGAGTGCTATTTGACTCCAAAAATCTATGACGTCACAATCCGATATTTCATACAAATCTAATAGAAAATGTTTGTTTTGACGTTTAGAAAAAAGTGTCTGATTTGACTTGTTGGAAACTAGCGGATTGTAGTTTCTATGAGTAAATGTTTAAATATAATTGCATTATTTTAATATGCTCAATTGGTACAGTAGAATCCCTTTATGCCTAGAAGATTTAAATCAAAAGGTATGTCATACATGACTCGTGTAAGTAACAATATTTTTATCTCCAGAAAAGCGTTCAAGAAATTAGTTTATGGTTGTGAATATTGCTCCATGTGGTATTACAAAAGAAATGACGTCATTCCGTAAATCTGCGATACAATAAAAATGTCACTGCATCATAGTTCACTTGATAGCGCCGCCGGATTTGCTGGCATATAATAAAAGTGGATCACTGAGCGCCCACAATATTCGCCGTATCCGCTGTATCTACTGTATCCTTTATTATCTGAGCCACGTCGATGACGTAGGATGGGAACGTAGTTTGAAAAGTTATTCGTACATACCAATACCAGTGGCAAGATAAGGCGAGTATGAGTACGACGAGTTTTGATTTTATTCGGTAATCTGTTTGGCTGTAATCAGAAAATGTATATATGTAGTAAGTAACTAGATAGATCATTACATGATGATCTTCATAAAGACCATCATGGAAGGAAAGATAAATGGGAAAAGAGGACCAGAAAGACCGAGGCATAGCTACATGAAACAGATAAAGGAAAAGATGAACATCGTATCGTAATGCGAAATAAAACAACTGGCAGATGAGAGAGACAAATGGAAGAGAATTCATACTCCACCGACAAGAGCATAGCTCTTAAATATAGATAGATAGAATTAGATAGATACTGATATACTTTAATATATACATACACAGCGAGCCGACTTCGAATGAGGTATTTTGTTTTTTGTTTGTAAATATTAAAATAATACATGGTGACTTTTTAACCACCAGCCAAATTTTGGAGCAAGTTCTGTTCATGATACTGAAAATAATTAACGAAAAAAAAATTCGTCATCCCATACAAATCGGCGGTCAACAAAGCGAATTTTGTATGGGAAGACAAAACTTTTTTACCTATTTTCAAAAATTATTTTTATTGAATGTAGTCAGACTGATGTTGCTCTAAAAATTTGACTGTAGGTTCAAAGTCACCGCGTGTTATTTCTAATTAATTTCTGTATTAATTTCTAATTAATTTCAGTTTCAGATTTCAATTTTAAAACACCAAAGTAATGAAAATATATTGTAGCTTTTCATCAAGAAAACGAACAGTAAAGCGGACCGTTTACCTAAAGGCTTCATTCTGTACCCTGCACACGTATGCAGTAACATAAAGCTCTTATTTTTACATGGCAGTTACCTCTAGCGCCTATTCCCTGACGAATTGCCTTGGAAGGGATTTGGCAGCGAGTCAAGTTAGCAACATGTATTGTTGTATGAAGGCGGAACACCGAAACACCATTAGTGTTTTGACCCATAACAATTTCAAAGATAGGGAAACGTAGACAATTGAGACTTCATTGAAGCTGGGCGGAGATATGATATGTTTTCACAGAGGAGCGACGGGATACTAGAGCGACAGGGCATTAGGCTTGAAATTGCGTTTTGCGTGGACGCCCGCGCGGATCCATACAAAAAAGCCCCGCGCGTGCGTCCGTCGGTGGGAAACAGACCTCGCTGCGTGAACGCGGGACCCACCTTCCCGCGATGGATGCACGCGCGGGCTTGTTCAGCATAGACTATAGAGCATATAATTATAATCAGACGATCGATAGCCATAAGCACATACTTCTACGTAGTATATATATATTATATTCTCCATCGGCATGAATGTAAATGTACACCGTTAAAATTGGACTAGGTGACACTCCACACGCGCGCAGGGCCACGCGCGTGGGCACGCGCGGAAGCCCGCGACGGTGCCCGACAACTTGACGTAGTTTTAAGCCTTAGAGCGACGGGTCACACACGGGCTATGTCTATTCCAAAAGAGATAAAGATATATATTTTTTTCAAAGACATAAAAATGTACTTACGTATTTTGGCAAGGCAAAAGTCGCCATCGACGTTTAGCGCCCGGCAGACGGCTTCGCACACGCGATCGCGTGCAAGACGTGACCGTGAGTGTCATTTGTACTTATGTCCTCTCACTATCCTTGAGAGTAGGTATATCGCAAAAAACAAAAAGCACGTAAGTATAATTGAGTCTAAATATTGCTACCTAATAGTTAAAAATCGTGAACCAACCTTTTTGCTGTGTAATGTTTATTATACATAAGATACATGATACACGAAATAGTGAAAAGAGTAAAAGAGAGAGAGTTGGCGAATCGCGCCGGTTTGCGATACGATCAAGTTGATATACGACTGCCACTCCACAAATTCAACAATATAATACACTACAAGCTAAAGTTTTCCATTACTCGTTCACATATTATCTAGGTATCAATGTGCCAATAATGTGCAAACTATTTCTTGTAAATTGGGATCTGCATTTCGGGCAAAACGTTATAAAAGCGTTTACACGAAGGGCCGTGAATATAAATGGATTCTGACATTTATTGTCCATACAATGACTATGAAGAAAGTTAGAAGTAGCCCGAATAGTTGGGTATGTTAGTTGTTCAAAACACTTATAGTATACGCCTGTAGTACTTACTTGTCTTCAAGTTTGTTTAAGGTTTCGATGTGTAATTGAATTAGTTTTATGGCAGACTACAAAGTTCTTGTAATAAATACTTAACAGCTTCTTACATTTATGTATAGTATACCAACCAGAATAACTGCTAATATTTATAAACCCATTTACTTAAAATCCATTATAGATTTTTTATACTAAACAGATACATCCTTCCAACTTTTGTTGTATGTATCCCCATAAAAAATACTTTATATGTAAATAATCAAGCAAAATAGATGGATATTTTTCATCAATTTTGTTGATTACAATAAATAAACGGGCAAGTGCGAGTCGGACTCGTACATGAAGGGGCCCTTACCACCGTACAATGTTTTAAAACGCTGAAGAAACACGTTTCTTGTATGACGACCCCCTTTAATTTTTATATCCGCCACAGTAATACATAATCGGTGAAAATTTCAAGTGACTAGCTATTTCGGTTCAAGAGATAGAGCCCTGTGACTGACGGACAGACAGACAGACGGACAGACAGACAGACAGACAGACGGACAGACAGACAGACAGACGGACAGACGGACAGACGGACAGACGGACAGACGGACAGACGGACAGACGGACAGACGGACAGACGGACAGACGGACAGACAGCGGAGTCTCAGTAATAGGGTCCCGTTTGCAGCCTTCGGGTACGAAACCCTAAAAAGTCAAAGAAAAGTTAGCAGAATTCTGCTAACTTTTCTTTGATTTATGTTGATTAAACAATTTATTTCAATAGTTTAAAAATTTTAGCTTTTTAATTCTGTCAAAACAGATTTGGATCTGTGGAGTATAGTTAGATTCATTAAGTATATTACCCCGTGTGATATAAGTTTATATTATTAACTGACGTTACTGTACTGAAATACATGAGGCTAGGAGGCTGTACTTAGGTATGTAGTGCGACGATACCATTTGAATTTTATAGCATTTTTGTGTGACAGTGACTCCTTCGTCTCATTTATAGGTATGGCGTCATCCATTGGTCTAATTCGCCATTGGACCTAATCGTAAACGGGCGAATTTACGAGGATCCGAATCTCGGTCAGTTCACGGCGACTATAAAAATTACCATATACTTTTCACTGTATTTTCGATTAGGGAATGGTAGTTTTATGCCTTATAAATGTACTATAATCTGGATACAAAGATGAACGACTTTATTCTATCTGAAATTATTACGAAGACAAAACCAAAAGCATTTTAGGTATTAATAAAAAAATAGTAACTAAAAGCTACAAGAAAAAAATAGAAGATACTCACAGATAAAGAATAGATTTTGTATGTTATTGCAAAGAAAAGAAGAGTATCTGTTGCTACCTTTATAACAAATATACTCTTCTTTTCTTACAGATACTTTTGGTAGCGAAATGTGTATCGTCATTTTATTTGTGAAAGTTTCCATTCTTATCCTACTAAGATATGTTGAAAGAATATAAACATATTTAAAAACTTCTTATTTATTGAACTTTACAATATAATTAAAAAATACATTTCCAAAAGCTTTGTTTAAGTAATAACTTTGCTCTGGGCATAAAAATAACAAAATTACGCCACTCGTGTGACCAACTTTCGCGAAATTATGAAAATATTCATCCCCACGCACCCAAAAATTTACATCGGCGAGACATCACATTTTTCATTTAGACCTTGTTTACTTTATTTTCAATTTTTTATAAGTATTTTCAGGTAATACTACAGGAATATAGTATGCTGTTTGACACAACAACAGTGTATCTACCTACCTATATACTACTGAGTTTCTTTCAGTGAATTTTATCAGCAGTAATCTTTCCGAAATGTGAGTACTTTGTTGCAGCTTTCGAACTAGAAAAATATAACTATAAATTAGAGATAAATAATATCACGTAAATAGTAGATTACTGCACCGAGCACAAAGTGAGTCATTATTGCACGAGTGCATTAATTACTTACTTCAGCAAGGTGCGTAATCTACTTTTCTTTCAACTTCTTATATTCTTTGAGTATAAAATATACGTACGAAAAAAAAATGCAAATTATAAACAAAACTAATTTAACTTACTTATTTTACCCGGAACTTTTGCGGTTAAAGGTTATTAATAATATCATTTGCAGCTGTTTATATGCTCTCTATAGTTGAATTTGTCGTGCAAATCGAATTTATCACTTTCACTGTCATTTTCCATTTTAAAAATATTTTCTTTTGTAAAATAATTTGACTTTAAAACTTTTACAATGGTACAGAATGCACGATTTTTGTTTTTTTAACAAGGTCTTTTTTCGTCGGCCAATTTTTTTTTTCAGCCAGTATTTTTTGATTGAATGCATACATTTTTATTAAAACTTAAACATCTGTGCCATCTATGGTAAATTAAAAAGTAAAACAGTGCAATAATGAAAAATTAAAAAGTAAAACAGTGCAATAATGAGATATTAAAAAGTAAAACAGTGCAACAATGAGATTTCATACAACCATTATTGCACTGTTTTGGTTTGATGCCATAAGCACTCACTTTGTGATCGGTTTTTTAGTGTTTAATGATAACATTACAGCGTAGTTGGAAGAAAAATATATTTTTTTAATTTAGGTACTCGTATATGAAGTATGCAACAAAAGAGGTCTTGGTTCTTGGTTTCCCAAAGAGGGTTGACGTCAGGCAAACGGCCGTTTGTAAAACTATAGCCAAATCATTTACAGTGTTCCGGTTCCGTGTATTTCTTCTCCATTTTGCAAGGTCTTTGGGATCCTTGGGTGACCATTGACATGCATATTATACTTGGAGAAGAAAAAGTGGGAAAGCGCACCCTGGGCTCCGAAGCAGCACAGCTGAGGATGCAACCGGGAATGCGCTTAGACGAAGAAGAGGAAGAAGTATGCCACAAAAATAAAAATACTTATGCGATTTTAATTTTATTTAAACTTGTATAATTTTAGGGGTACATACTAAACTAAGCCTTTTTTAACATGTGAATTTTAAATGCGATTGAAATAAGAAAAATAAATCATAAAACTCGAGCTTGTATCTAGACCTAATAACTATGATAGATTTCTATTTATCCCGAAGGTTGACTGGTAGAGAATGCTATTAGCGTCAAGTCCACCTTTTGCACCTTTTGTTGTCGGTAAATAAAGTTAAAATAAATAAAGTAAGTTATATATTTTTTTTACACATATCCCTCATCAAAATATATTATTTTGATGATCAATCTATCTGAGCCAATGGAACCTACGTAGGTTTTTATGAATAAGCCCAGCAGAGCGACTCTATAGGCTAGTAAAAATAAGAAGTACGTACGTACTTGTTGAAGATATTGCTCTACGTATAATGTGGCACCACGCCCTTCAATCAAAGCTATCATTTGAAGCGACCTAGCTGTGACCTAAAATACTAGACTTTTAACAATAGAGTCTAGGCTATAAAGTTAATACTTAATATCGTTGAGTAGACCATTTAAAAAAGTAAAGTAGTTACCCTACCTACACAGCCTAGCCCTAACCATACACTACGAATAAATACATAAATAAATAGATGCAGGATGTCTGTTACTTGCGACCTATAGTAACAGACGGAAAGTGGGAAGGATTCAAGGTATTAGGTAGATTTTCTTACTGCCGGTCAAGCAGACTCCCAAGACCGTCACAGGCTAAGGGTCTCTTGGCCACAGTAAGAGGAAATAAAACCAGCAGTATGATGTCCAAGCGTAGGCAGCCAAAAGGAGTTTATTAAAGTAAAATTAACTATTTATACAATAATATTTACAAGTGTGTGTGTAAAGTAACAATATTTGTCTGCGTTAAATTAGTTTGCGTTGCGATCTTTCTTCTTGCTTGCAAATTCTTGAGGTCACATGTTCACGTGAACAACTTTATACTATTTTAAACTGGACACAGTTTCCAACCAACTTCAACAGCTGCACGAAAAACCGCGGGCTGCTTGCAGCCTGCGCAACGCCCGAAAAGCTAGTACTATTTTAAATTTAAATAGTTTCTTGATGAGGCCGATATACTAAGTATGAAGTTTACGTAAATATACATATTTAAAGATATAAAGAAACGCATAAGGAAAAAGTAATGAAACGATTCTAATGACTGGAAAATGTATAAGATGTGATAGTTATAGAAAAATATTTTATTTATCGTTAAAACTATTACCTTTACTCCTTGTAGCACAATCTACTATTTTTTTAATTATTTGTTTTATAGACATTTTTATTAGATTACCTTTTTTATATTATTATGAGAAGGAGTAAAAGGAAGATAAAGACTAAGGTAATATTATTCTACTTAATTACTGCACACGGTCATTAACGCGATACATCTTTTATCTACTGTCTTCTTTTTCTTGTATTTAAGAGCCACGCTTTTGTCGGTGGAGTGCTTCCCATGACTCTGTTTTTAACCTCCTTGATTAGATTTAAAGCGGCAATAATACTGTAATGCATTTGATTATCTATACAGTGGTGCCACGTAATATTTAGTAGGTATCTACATAATTATGTATAGTGAGAGCAAGTATTGTGATTAAATCTATGTGTACATGAGTACAATTTTATGTTAGATTTAACAAGTCCCTTGACCCTCGTTAAATAATATGAAATAAGCATGTACCAGCACCGGCCAGACAGGGCCGGCTCGTAAATCCGCATGTTTATAGCTTTTTTCACACTCGCGCAGGGCCGGATCTGGAGCAATAAAATAAATGTCAATACGCACAACGTGTACCTACTGCGGATTTAAGCTACAGATACTCGTGCAAGTGTGCATTGTACATACTTTTCTAGAAAAGAGCATGTTCATGAACATGCTTTGAATGAATGATTAAGCTATAGCATACACAAAAATCAACCATCCTTCGATTTTGGAGCAAGCTACCTGCGCTGCGGTGCGGGTGGGAGAGGCCATGTCCTGAGTGTCATGGACTGGCTTGCTTTTTTAGTCTTTTTAAGCATGCTAATAGGTGACGATCGTGTATGAGGTGTCAAAGGGCATGCCGGAAACAAGCATGCCTTTATCAAGCAAACGTATACAGTTAAAGAACATGTTCTTTTAGTAGTATGTGTATCTGTAGCTTTACAGATTTCGATGTTGCGGACAATAAAGGCCTCCTTGTGGCGTTGTGGTATTAGACGAATTTGCTTAATGCTCCGAATGCTTGTTGCCGAGACAAAACAATTTTACTTCGCGGATATAAAAGTGTTCTCCAATTTGATTCGAAATTCGCTCCTTGTTTACTTTTATGATTATGTGGCTTATCTCGCTTTCGTTTATGTTTCCTATCGACGCTGCTGCGAGACTTCAACTTTTTGTGTTCGCTGCAAAGTGACAAGTAAATATTGACATACAATTTTGATTTCTCTCCCCAACAAGGATTTCTTATGATTGATACCATCAATACTAAATTCACGAAAAACGCGAGTTGGTACAAAAATTAGATTCTTTCTTTCGGGTTGATTGGCTATATAAAAATTATATTTTTTTATAATAAGTTTGACCAGTCTTGGCGGGTTGTTGTACATTTGCCACAAAGTTAATTCGTCACGTTTTTAAAACTTCATACATTAAAAGTTAATTCGTCACATGCATTAAAAAGTATGTGTTAGTTCGTCACAGGTAGGTTCGGGTTATTGTAAATTTGCCACAAGTAGGAAAGTACCGACAGCAAGCAAAGTGATTGTTTAGCGGTCAAAATGAAATATAGATATTTATTGCAAATGTTTAAAGTATGCAACTATATGAGGACAAGATAATCTGGGAAAATTAATAAAAACATAGCTACTAGACAGCGCTCCTGCAAATCAGCCGCTATCAGTTTATTTTACAAGAATTTATAAAGAGAACTGTGATGTTTACGTCTATGTAGATGTTAAGTAATATTTTTTGATATTTGCTGTGAGTTTTTAAAAAATATCCAAAATAGATGATTCAAACGTTCCTTGGTTTTTAGCAAATTTATCTTTGTTTTGCTTTTCCTTATGTTATAAGTAAATAAATTAAATTTAACTGTGATTTTTGTGTTTGTTAGATGTAAGATTGAAAACCAAAAACTGTGGTTAAAGAAATAAATGTTTTTATTTGAATTATTGTTTAATTTTTTTTGCTGTCTATAAGAAAATAATCGATGTGACGAATTAACTTAAAGGTGTGGCAAATTTACACATACTTTTTTAGTGACGAATTAACTTTGTGGCAAATGTACAACAACCCGTCTTGGCTACGGTACGGTGATATTGATTATATTTATATTCGCTTTGTTATTAGTAGTATCTTTATCTAACTTACCTCTATAAGCACCAATCCACATTTTCGTATAATGACTTAGTACATGTACCTGGGCGGCCGAGGAAAAGAGGTTCTTTAAAAAATAAACCTAGCTAGATCGATTTTTACCCCCAAATCCCCTATGCCGTTTCCGAGATTCTAATCATGTATTTATTTTAAACAAGCAAGTACATTTTTTTGTATGTATATATAAATAAGATTTACTCGTTTAAAGTAAAAGGTGATTTGTAAAACGTGTTTTCCTTTTTACATGCCTGCCTCTTAAAGCAATCACTTAACATGAGACGTATCAAGGCTATACGTTAATGAAGGGGTTTTAATTTCCCGCCCGGCCACGTTGACGGCGGTTGACAGGTGGTGACGTCGCAGCTGTCAACTGTCATGCTGTGAAGCGGGAGAAACGCGGAGAATGAAATAATGCATGCTCAATCATATTATGTAGCCTGTTACTGTGTAGTTTCTAATTTGTTAGGGTTCTATTGTTAGACCGATGAATAATTTGCACTCATTTTCCAAAGCTTGAATAGGTTGGATGGTATTTCATTTATGTGCGAAATGCGTGACATTTGAAAAGCATTGTGATCAAAATGAGCGTGCACATTGCATTTTTAATAAAAGTGATAAAAATTAAGATGAAGTTTGTGCGCTCATTTACAAGCATTTTTTTATGAATCTCACTACAGTTTGAGCTAAGAGTCTCAAGTAGCAAACATACTTAAAAACAAATCTAAAGTGCGTCATTTATTAACCGATTTAAATTAAAATTTAACTACAAACTAAATCTTAAAATAAAACCTAGTCAAAATTATTAATTTAGAAATCTAATAGAATTTGGGATCCCATAGAAATTTTATCAAAATCGTTATTACTTTGGTTGTAGTAGTATAACTAAACAAAATTGCGGAAGAATTTGGTTTCGCCGCGATTTTTCAGAATTTAGAATTCAATTTTATTTCTTTTAACTAGCCCAGCAGTAGGACATTAATAACTTTTCCTTCTATTATTTATTCCATTCCTCTCCCTTTGGTCTTTTCGGTCCAATCCTTTTCAAATACTTGTAACGATGCTGCATGCCACCTGTTTGCTGCATCTTGTTTTCATACCTCATTTCCTTATCTCATCCTGTCCACTTTTCAAAACTTCATTTCAAAATTTATTCCCTAATTCCATTTTCGAAACATTCACACCTTCTCATTTTGACTCATTCCAATTTCATCTCTCATCCTTAACAGATTTAGGAATACAAGTCTGTAATATATTGTAACTATATCAGTGAAATAAAGTTTATAAATTAGTGAGTTTCTTATCCGCTAGTTGCCAACAAGTCAAAATAGATACTTTTTTCTAAACGTCAAAACAAATATTTTCTATGGGATTTCTATGAAAAACGCACGGCGTGACGTCATAGTGTATTGGAGTCAATTAGCGGTTTTTCGGCATTAATGAATCTAAAATCACGTTCAAAATGGATATAATGAATGACAAGTGACATTATTTTGTGACGTTTTATTCTCTTATCGTTACAAAATAATTTATTTTTGACCCTGGATAATACCCTATTGTTGAGTCACTAACTACTCTCCGTCTGCCTACTTACTTCTCATATAGGAACTCACCTGACTGCGCCAGAACAGGTCGAGGTTCCACAGACTTTCAGCTCATCAGCCGATCTTATTATTATCTAGTTTTCCTTGTTTTCTGTACCTATCTGATAAAACTCAGTTTGTTGAGATGGTAGCTCATCTTTCTGGAGTTATTAAAATATCAATTATATACAGGCTGCAAGTTTCAACTGCATTAAGTATAACAATCAGCAGCTAATGAGGGTGACGTGTATTATGCAAACCGTAGCACGAAATGGTAATGGCGTGTGAAATGTAAATTAGAACGCAACAATGACCCTGCTTAGCGCAACAAGTGTGATTATTGTGCAATTTATTATACAAATCACACCATCTGCTATTTTTGTACAGTAAATTTTATTCCATGCTTGTCTTGGTGAAAAGAGTAAACTTAGAGTGTACCTTCTATTAACGCGCAGATCGTAAAAGCAAAAAAAAATGAGAATCATGTTAATTGTCAATATACGGGTCGCAACTTATCACTATTTTGATTCCTTTTTCCACCTTCACGGCTACCATCACGTAGTGGCCTTTGGGTCTTGCGGCCCTGGGCTTTGTCTGCTTAGAGCCGTAAAGTCCAAAATAATCTGACTGCATAATTAGGGATAAATACGTGATAGTGTACATATATTCTTAGCGCGAATAAAAATGTAATAAAGTCTTAAATAATGTAAATGCACGAAACTTTTAATTACTTTTGAGCCCGTAAATCCATAAAAAGAGAAATCATTATTTTTTTTTAAATTCGAGATAGATGACCTCTGAATTCATACTCAAAAACAATCCTTTTCCACAACAGTACCTGCTTTTAGTGAAAGAAAACATTTTAAGGTAACCTTCACACTAGTGACTATTAAGTTTACTAATGTTTGAGATGGAGGACGCAATGGCAAACCACTTATTATCATCAGACAGAGCGTATTCCTGGTTGCATCCTTAGTGGTAACGCTTTAGAGCCCGGGCTTCACTACCCACGGAATACAGAAACTGTGCCACTACCTAACCTAGGTGATTTGGCGAGGTTATTGATTTTTACACACAGCGACTGCCATGCCGTCTGACATCCGCAACCCAAAGGGTAGAACAGAACGAATCCTAGGATATGTTTAAAAACAAACTCCGCAAACCACTTATCTCTGCAAAATAATTTATTGTGTATGTTTCCTTCTTACGAATACCTAAACCGATAAGTCGCTTCTGTTGCCTTTCTACTTCGTGGCACAGCAGCAACAAGTTGCCGGCGCCATCTAATGTTTATTGAATATTTTATGTAAATGCCTCCTGTAACGTCCACGATACAATTTTACATGCTAAACGTTTATTTTGTTATCTTCCTGAACCCTTGTAATAAAGTGAGCGGTCTTAATTTGAAGGCATACAGAATACAACATTTTTACATTGTGAATTTAGTGTCTATTTTATTTGTAGCACTTCATATAAATAAATAAATAAATAAACTAGTTGTTTAAAAGATCGATACAGAAGCTATATTATTAAGACAATTGTGGAATAGCCTTCAATGTTATTTCTAATAATTATTTCATTGAGTGTAGGAATCGCTTGGACCAAAACCACTTACGAATAATTTAGTGAAAAGGTTTAAACACTTTTTGAAAATCTATTTGTACAATAGTACAAAAGTAAGTAGTACAATAGTACTACTTATTCTTGATATTGTCTGGACCGACTCCTTCGATCTGAATTAAATTTTAAACGGATTTGGATATAAACATTGGCTTGATAATATTTTAAGTTCTAGCTTGCCAGGTACATAAACTATGTATTTGTTTGGGAAATTGTTGGTTGGTCGAGAATAGAATAAATAAAAAAATTGTAGATAAATGTGCACCCAAAACGTCCCAGCTAGCATAGGTCATACATTCCATGACTGTAGCACCATTTTGTTCTGTTCTGAGGAAAAGAGCTCGAATGCTGAATGCGCATGAATATTGAAAGAGTGCAATGTGACAGAGCTGGCTTGCAAAGTTTTTTTCAAAATATTGTGTTTTCTTTTCATGCATTTGTAACAATACCAGGCTGAAACCTTATTGCATATTAATGCCTCATAATAACTAGATAATTAGATCATTTGTGTAGAACATAAAATGATGAATTCGGCATAGATGAACGTGGCAAGATTTGGGATAGACATAGATAAGGGTAGTAGGGCCGGCGTCGTAATCACGTTAAAGAAACTAAAGAGTTGTTGACTTGTACAAAAAGCTTAATAGTTGTAAAGTGAACATACCATTTTCTATAGTCTCTTTTCTTGTCTTCGCAAAATGCTTTGTCTACTAACACTTCTTTCCCAAACAAAATGTTATTATTATTAATATACGATGACTTCCTTTGTGAGTACATTATTAATATGCAATGTACGGGCATTGTATATTAATAATGTCTATGTATCATCTTAGTAATAATCAAAAAATGTTAATAAAATGTTCACAAAATGAGAAATAGAGTTCTATTCTATTAAACAAAACTTAACTGTGCATATATTTTACTAATATTCTATCCAGCACAAAGTACAACAAAGTTTGAATGAAATAAGGATGCTCTGCAGTGAAGACTGAGAATAATTTGCATTTAATGAGAACAACAACTTAGTTTCCAGTTTGAGACGACAGAGCTAGTAGTTAAAATGGAAAATAGAGAAAGTTGAGAAGTTAACCTAAACTTTATATACGAGTAATATGCACTTTAGCAACGCAAATGCATCATAGCCTGCGCCCCTGGCTGTGTGGTAATCTACATTCCATGTCCTATGCCGATACTATGCGAATGTGTGGTAGTGTACACGTTATTATATTACACGTAAGTCGAGAGTCAATTGTGTCAAAAAATATTCTTTTTGTTGTTGTCTCTTTCACACTTATTTAGTTTTTTTTTTCGTGCAAGACATGACGACAGGCTTTCAAAAAACCTTAGAATACAAGTTGCTGTTTGATTGGTATAACTTAGTGTCGGTATATTTTTAAAAGATCAGTGACTTTTCTTACATACGAGTATGTATTTCGATACATTTTAGACCGATTTATGCATAAAACGTTACAAGATAAGTATAAAAGGCCCGATGCGTAAGTGTGGATATTAACTGACTGAGAATTATAGCATTATGGTGAAAAAGAGTGGCTTTGTATTTGAGCACAAAAATGAACTCTCTCCTTCTTTGTTAATTTTATTTTGTAGTTAGGGCGCGCTGCATCGTCAATGGAGCTGGAGTTGAATGACTAAACAAATGAAAGCGTATTGAACAGCATTCGTAGTCCTTTGACGAAATGCTACGAATGCTGTGTCTCTCACATAGTTCAGGGCACGTCTTTCAATTACACAGTCTAATAATAACATCTAACAAAATTTACTGAAACTTGCATTATGTACGTTATAGTGAATATCTTTCGTCAAGTATGCTCGTAAGGTATGTGTAGCAAAATACGAAAAAAATGGCTGCACATTAAGTTTACTGATCGGATAATCCGAGTTTCTATGAAAAGCATTATTTGTCAAAATTGGAAGTCCTCCGGCGCTCTCGGTAATCTACAAACTCAGTAACTACTGGGCTCATTTTGATGCGGTTTTCAGTAACAAGTAGAAGTTTTTACCTGAAGATAACATTTATCCATGTAATAAATAATATTCATTTATTTCAGGCAACAAAAGAGTTTACATGTAATAAACATTTAGGCCTTTATCAATATATTCCCTTAAAATATGTACATATTATATGATATAACTTAATACTGCGACGACGAGTTGTGGCTTGTAAAGCCGGGCAGGATTCTAGTATATTTTAAGTAAATAAAAAACGTAGTAGTTTCGACAAAATTATATTAAGCGATCTGGCTTAGCGGGTGAGTTTCTTTCCAAACGTCACATGACGTTAATCTCATTAGGCAGTTACGGGGCAACGTGCCTACAGCCCGCTCACGTACTGAGCATTTCGGCTTTACGTGACCGCTAAACAAAACGCTATGGATATCATTGTAATTGCTATTGGCGTTTGGATTGCGGGTATTTCATTTAAATCAAAGAAATTATAATTAACCGTGTGGTTCTCGGCAGAGTAGAATAGGACTATTACAAGTCTTCCCGTGGGTGTCGTAGAAGGCGACTTAGGAAACACAAGCTCAACAAAGCTTATAAACACCAATGAGACTTCTCCAACCCGTCTGCCAGCGTGGAGAGTGTAGGCCAAATCCTATCCTATAATCCTATGTATAAATGTAAAATGTGGGCAACTCCGCAGGAAACAGCTAGTAAATACTGATTTCTTTCTTACTGACCAACATGAAAATTGTGAAATGTAGTCTGAATTTTCCCGACGATTTGAGTACAAAAACGTAGTAATTATTTCATCACGAACAGTTAAATCAACGGAATGAAGATGTAAACATTTACAAATGACATTTTATTTCCTCGGTTTTATGATCTAAGGGAATAAAACAATGAATACTGCAACAACGCCTCTGTATTTTATGCCATTTTTACGGCCGTTTTGAATGATAAAACCGCAGTTAATTTTACTATTGACGGTATATGTATTGTATGTATATATAAGCGTTAGGTATAGGCTTTTCCTGATCTCCACCAGGCATTCTATACAATTCCTAGGAATTGTGTACATTGACTAGGAATCGGCTCTACAGAAGTATACTTTATCCCGAATGGGGCAGACAGGTCATTTTGGGTCTTGCGGCTATAAGCAGACATAGCCCATTACCAAAAGACCCACTTTTAGCGTGAGGGAGAAGGTGGGAAAAGAAATATAAATAGTGATGGGTTGTTAGCTGCATCGCCTATTAACATTTTCGCCCATTCCCTCGATCGGTTTTTACAAAAGGTTTTTCTGTGGTGGAAGAAAAGTAGGTGGTACTTTCTAAGTTTTTTTTCTATCTCCCATTTATATTTAAGCGTGGAAGAATATTAATTCAATACAAGTAGAAGCATACCTTTTACCTCCATCTATCTTCCATTTTATTTTCTAAGCCAGCAATTTTCGAGGCGCGTCTATTTCCCAAACTTCAAAGTTGATTGGGGTTGCCTAAGAGCGGAACTATTAAGTGAAAAGCGTTCTTTACCATCAAATTAGTTTAAAAGCTTCCGAGAGCGTGACGCGAAGTGACGTGAAAAAACAAGTGACGTCAGTGTGACGAGGGTTCGTGGTCCATCACTCACATTATCACTCTATCACTTCCACTAATATGATTGAACTGATAGTTGTGTTTAGCGCTAATAATTTACTGGTTAGCAGCAATTATCGTTTTTGTATTTACAGCGCTTGTCAATCAAGATTTTTTACCAACGAACCAAGAAAAATAGATTATATTGTATCTAACATTATATGTTGTCCTTACTTTAAATCTGTACAATGTTACAATAAAGTTTTTTGTATTGTATTATTCGAATTATTGTTACAGTGCCCTCGAGCTACCGGTTTCTCATGGATATGGTTCGTAATACGCAAAAATCATGATCGAAGAAAAAATTACAAATACATTATCACGTCTTTATCCCTAACGGGACAGACAGAGCCCAGGTCCGTAAGATCCAAATGTCCCGGGCGTAATAGATAGTGGGCGTGAAGATGGAAAAGAAACCAAAACAGTTCTAGTCGCATCGTCTATTGAATGGGTTCAGATTTCGCCCATTCCCTCGATCGGCTATTACAATCTGCGCGGGAAGAGAAGCAGCTGGTAGTTTCTATGTTTTTATTTTTTCCCTGCAATTCAATTCAATTCAAATAATCTTTATTATCATAGGATATTTATAATATCTCTTAATAATAGTCACTTTGTTTTGTTTTGCACAAATATTGATGTCAAATCGTTACTTACAGCTAAGTCTACAAACAAGGAAGGCACCCTGTTTAAAATTAAACCCTTATAACCTTAAAGTAATTATATTATAATGGTTGAATTAAAATTTTATGGGGTATTCTTCTTGTAATTTAAGAGCTTGCTCTTGTCGGTGGAGTTAAGTGGAGATGCCCCATCTCTCTTTTCTCTCTGTCGTCTTTTTAATGTCTGGATAGGACCTAAGTTTTCTTTCATTTGTTGGAAAAATTTTATCCTCGGTCTTACCTAAAAAAAAACCGAGTGAAACCTCATTATGATACCGATAGAGCCGGAAATAGTTTTTTTTTTAATATATGAAAATTTTGTTTTATTTTTCATTATATGAATGGTATTTATTTCTTAAACAAAGAACCTGATATCTATGGATTATTACTAATAATAAATAGAATAAGTATTTAAAAAAATTAAAATAAACCGATTGAGTTTTATATTCTTTTTTAGTTTGAAGTACATTTAAAGCGTTTCATAACTTTCCCTTCGAAGTGAACGGCTGTTAGTAATGATATACTACGTAAAAGTTATAGCTAATATAACAAGGTTAATACCGTTCGTAGATTGTCGTAGATGTTCCGTGCCCATTAGCACGTTAATCTCCTCGTGAAGATTGATAGCCAATACCGGCGATATTGGACGGGGTTACACGTGAAAAATTACATTACGTACTGGTTTTTTGTGTGATTCGATGTCATGATATCGGTGATTACGTAGTACATAGGTATAATATTTTTAATTTAATGAGAACGTTATTTTGTAGAAATTTTTTTTTTTTATAAAATTAAGTAAGTGCCAGCCAGGTTTATATCAGATGACTACAAAAATTATGAAAAAGCTATGCTTAGAATCCCCAAAAGAACCTGAAAGAAAACTACGGTTGTATGCTAAAGTGTCAAGTGTTAACAGTTTACACTAAATAGTTAGTATTTTAAATTTATATTCTGCCATTGTACCTTGTTTTATAGTAAAAAACCAAAGGTATCAGCCGACAAATGCGTACCAGAAATCTCCCATTTGAATGTCACCTTACGATTAGCGGGTGGTGGCCGGCGAGCGGGGAGGGAAACGGCCACGCGTATAGCAAAGTCAGTAGGTTAGCCATATATATCTATTTATATATATATGGGAAAAATAAAAATGAAAAAAAATAAATATTTTCTTGTTTCAGTTTTGTATTTTATTTGTGATTCTGATTCCAAGATTTAAATATAGCTAGGAGGGCAAATTCAACCTGTATTGACGACCTCCGTGGTGTAATGTTCAACACCCTAGTCCGCCAATCCAGAAGTGCTGGGTTCGATCCCCAGCCAGGGCAAGTTGGAACATGGCCTTTTTCAAATTGACTTGGGTCTTGGGTGGTTATCTATATATGTATTTATTATAAAATATAGTATCGATGAGTTAGTATCCCAAAAAACAAGATCAAACTTACTTTGGGGCTAGCTCAATCAGTATGATTTATCCTTATCTATTTATTATTTACTGTCCTATTATAAACTTGAATCAATTACATACATCGCAGACGTACAATCACTACATATCTTTACCGTAGGTACCAATTTGTATCGATAAATTTACATTTGATACTAAAAGCAAATTAATTGAACATACAAATTGATTAGATCGGGCTAGAGGTTGGGTCATGGATTAATAAGGATAATGAGGTGTTGTGTTTGGCGTAACTATGTACCAGACACATAATCAATCTCGCAAACAATCATGTGATTAAATATTATTTAAATAAGTTTCATAACAAAAACAAACTTATTTACTACTACTCTGAGTGAATTCACACGGGTATCATTAATGATTATTTGTAATGAAATGTAATAGGCTGCAATGTCGCATTAGGTTAATAACCTGTAATGATATAATGTAAGAAGAAATAAAAAAAAATGGTTTTTTATTGTACAGTGTAGATCTATTATAACGCGGCTTGCACCAGGCCTGGGAGATGTAGAGAAGAGCATTTTGCTCTTTGATTTATATGCGATAAAGATGATAAATAATATTTATACTGTTTTACCTACATAGTTAAGTCGGTAATATCGATATTAATATTATTTAAAGTTTATTTATTTATTAAAACTTTTGTGCACATTAAAAGTGTACAAATGGCTGACTTAACGCCTAATGGCGTTCTCTGCTAGTCAACCATTGGACCAAGTAAAATAATTTAAGTGGTGCGACAGAATGTGTAAACAAAATTGAAAAGTATAAATACCTACTGTACAAGAATAAATCAAGAATATAGATAATAATTAGAAAATAAATATTTAACGATACGATTAGTATAGATAAAATAAATATACAATGCATATATATAAATAGAAAACATAAATAATATGTATATTTATAAATACTTAAATTGATGACTACTAATTACTGCGCAGGGACACCATGAGAAGAAGAGACTTCTTGGAGAAACCGTTTATGAACCGCCCGTTCAAAAGCGTAGCGACTAGGCGCTCGTCTAATAGAATCAGGAAGAGCATTCCAGAGAAGGATGGCTTGAATTTGAAAAGACTTTTTCATGAAGTCAGTGCGATGAGAAGGGTTGGATAAATTTAGGCTAATAGATAAGCGAAGATTTCGAGAATGTTTTAATAATATTAGAAAATAATGAAATGTTTTATGAAATATCGGTAGTGCAGCACGATACTATCTTTCCAAGGTAAGATAACTTATGTGCCGGGCCACCAAGGTCTGACACGTCTTGTACCAAAACTAGTCACATTGTCACTTTGATCGCTATCTCTTCTGTTGTTGTAAGGGAGAAAATTGTAGTATTGTTAGTATTGTAAAGACCATTTTTTTTAGCGGAGTGCTGTTGCACTCCGCTAAAAAAAATGGTCTAACACACACACAATACACAATAAAACAATTCTAGGTAGGTATACAGCGACTACGATTTGCAGGACACTCGCATTTTGTACTCGTAGCAGCTACGAAACCTTCGACGAGTAATACGGATGTGCACAAAAAATATTTTAAGCTCATTAGGTCAGGGCTTGTTAACGATACCAAATTCACACTAAAAGTAACGTTAAATAACGTTATTTTAGTGGTAACGTTATAAGGGGGAACGATAATACAGTTTATAACGTTATCAATTAACGATATAAGTAACGATACTTTTTTTCAATGCTTGTAAAATATTATATAAATAGCTCCGGTAGCCTACTAGACAAACTCTCATCAATTTATTCTGTCAAATATCGAAAAGAAATACAGTGTTAATAATACCTTTTACCGTTCATATCATTGGTAACGTTATTCGGTAAATAGTGGGAAAAATACCGTTACCCAGCATACCGTTATCTTTGCTGATAACGTTAACGCCGTTTGACAGAATTAACGTTACTAGATTTTTAACGGTATTGCAAGCCCTTCATTAGGTAGATTATTAAAAAATATTGTATACATAAAAATATGGGTCCATTATTTATGGGTGATCAAACTGACGGACTAAATAAAATACAATTTTTTTAACCCAGCCATGTGACTCGGTTCAAACAGAAAATAACTATGCAAGTACTCAATAGGGATGTTCCTATTAAGTACTTGCATAGGTAGTTATTTTCTTCAAAGCATGTGTATACTAAACCATACATAAATCTACATACATATGGACTTATATCACTTCTACTATTTACAAGGTGTAAGTAGTAGAAGTGTCCCGTAGACACTATGAACTCCCTTCCTCCGTAAAGTCATCATCATTAAGTTCTCAAAGTTGATTATATATGTATTTATATATGTAGGTATAATATGATGGTACGTATTGTATAAGTAGATATTTATTCTGATATATATTATATAGTATGTAGTAATGTAATGTTTTATGTATATGTTCTTAATATGTCATATGAAGTATTTATTAAATCGGTAGTCATAATTGATTAATTTTGCTTTTTGCGCCGAACAAATTACTTTTCTGTTTATCCTTATGGTTGACTGGGAGAAAATGCTCTTAGCATTAAGTCCGCCATTTGTTAAAAGTATGTTTTACTTTAGAACAAAAAAGAATATTAAATAAATAAATAAATAAACTATGCTCTTTATACTTAAAGTATTACAGCACACCTACCTACACAATTTTTATCATAAGTAAACTTCACTACACAGTTTTTTATCATTATATTCTTAGGAATATAACAAATTACTGTGTCTGAAATTGTGAAATCTGTCCGAGAGTCTCATAAAAATCGACTCCTTCTTTTTATTGCTTTAAAAAATCAGACACTCTTCAGAAAATTGCATTTTTGTCCCTTTGACCCGACGTCGCCAATAATGCAGCATGTCCACATAAAGCCAAGTTTCAATAACAGAGCGCCATATCGGTAAAGCTCGAGTAGACTCAAAGCAAATCCTTTGCTGCTCTGGCTTAGTTTTATTCCGCTCCATTGCAGAGCCAGTACATGTATGCTCTTTCAATGTGTTGTCGAATATCTTATAAGTTTATTCGGTTTGGGCACTTCATATGTCGAATAACTTCTTCCGTGGAACGTAAATCTACTACATAAGTTAATGAAATGAAAGTAAAATTATTTGAAACAAAAAAAGGATACTTCCACTTCCACAAAACTCTTTTTCTGAATGCACATATAAATAAATATATAAATTAATATATAGGGACAAATAACACTGATTAAGCTAGCCCCAAAGTAAGTTCTAAACTTGTGTTATGGGATACTAACTTAATGATACTATATTTTATAATAAATACATATACAGATAAACACCCAAGACCCAGGACAATTTGAAAAAGGCCATTTTCCAACATGCCCTGGTTAGGGATCGAACCCAGAACCTCCGGATTAGCGGTCTAGCGTATTAACCATTATGCCACGGAAATGGTTAATAAAAATGCTTGATTTCTAGGCAAAACATTAAAATCATAATGTATGCATAAATTTTAGAGTTCTCTCGATTTTTCAATTTGTCGAGGATCACATCATCATATCTTCACCTGGTGATAATGGAACCAACTTGCATGTATACGCTTTTAAACAAAAAATAATTTTCTAAATCTGTTCAAAAACGAAGAAGTTATGGGGGAACATACATATAAAAAAACATATATCTTCACAAATTGTCATAGAGTATTATAAATATTTATGTAGTTTATGTAGGGTTTATGAATTTATAAAATATTTGTGTATTTTTATATGTAGGTCTATTAATGTATAAGAAAATATATATATGAATATATGTCTTAAGTAAATGTTTGGTTATGGTGAAATAGTTAATTTGAATGTACCTACCTAATCGTCCAAAATTTGCCTTTATCAGAACCTCCTGTAGGTTGACTGGTAGAAAAGGCCCTAGGCCTTAAGTCCGCCTGTTACATTTTTTGTAATAAAGTTAAATAAATAAAAATATACATTCGAATGGAGAAGCTTCTCCTTTTTTGAAGTCGTTTAAAAAAATGCAAAATTTTTTTAAAGTTTTTTTTTCTTTACTTAAGCTACATAGCCTTTGCATATAAAAATAAGTGTAAGTAGGTGTATCGCCTTAACAGGATTTTAAAGCAGATAGTCCAAAAAAACTCAGTTCAGTCAGATAGACCCAGTAAGTACACATAGCTTACCTCCAATAATACAGCAACTAGTCCCTACAAAGCCGACGTAGTTTCAATATAAATTTCTTATTCGCGGATGTAGAGCTCATATCTTTGCTCAAAGTAAAGCCTAAGCATGTGTAGTATAGCTTAGTTTTATTGTGCCTGGGCACTCAGTGTAAGCTCTAAAGACTTGTTTGTGAATAATTACTACGACATGTAAACACATTTCCTAGAAATTCTAGAAAATCTATATAATTAACTGTGAGTCATCGGGGCACGGTGATTACATAGATTTATAAAATACTAGCAGTCCACCCCGGCTTTGCCCGTGGTACACACATAGCCTATGTCACTCGGGAATAGTGTAGCTTTCCAACGGTGAAAGAATTTTTTAAATCGGCCCAGTACTTTTTGAGCCTATTCATTACAAACATACAAACACACAAAAATAGGTACAAATCTTTCCTCTAAAATATCTACCTCGTTATGGTAAATTAAGTTTTGTTTTGACATATAAGTAAATTGACTTTGAGGCAATTCCTAAAGTTGTATTTGATGGGGAAATAATTGAATATAGCAAATCCGTAAAAAATCTTGGCGTGTACTTCGATAAACTCTTTCTTAGCGCACTCAGATCTCCGAAGTCAGCAGGAAGATGTTTGCAGCTGCAAGATCCTTAAGAAAGTTAAATAAATTTTTGCCAATAGATACCAAGATTGCGCTTGCTCACTCCTTATTGCTCCCTATCCTTGACTATGCTGACACTTGTTATCTAGATATTACCAAGGAGCAATTGGACAAGCTTGAACGCCTCCAGAATTTATGTATACGGTTCATATTTGGACTCCGTAAATATGACCACATTTCGCAATTTTGTATTCAACTCAAGTGGCTCCCTATCCGCTTACGTCGTGATTGGCATATCCTTTCTCTCCTATACTCCATTCTTTTTAGTTCCACATATCCTGAGTACCTCAAGGAACGTTCTTTCTTTAGAACCTCTTCAAGGCCTCTACGCAGTGCAGATAAACTTCTTCTCAATATTCCAGCCCACTCGATCAATTTCTACAAATATTCTTTTACTGTCTATGCTATTCATCTCTGGAACACTCTACCCCTTTCCATTCGATTCGCCAAAATTTTGAATAAATTTAAAACCCTAACTAAAAATCACTTTTTTACTTCTGTTTAGTTCCTCATCTCTTTCCCCTACTATTTCTTCTATCTTCCTGTTTAAAATCATCATGTACAGATCTGTTTACATCATTGTGATATTTATTTATTTGTATGTATGTAATAAATTACTTATTATTATATATATATATATATATATATATTCATTTATTTATATAAATATTTTTTTTTTATAATATATATTTTGTATAAGTATTTTAATATCTATTGGTTATTTATAATCTATATTTTAAATTTAACTGCGCCACCTGTTATCTTACTCATATACTTCGCACTCCTTCTCTTTATGGTTGCCTGTAAGAGATTGCTTCGGCGATAAGGCCGCCTCTTCCGTTTAAGTTCCGTAAACTTTGTAATTTTTTATTGTTTTTTATTTTGTGCAATAAAGATTTTTGTATTGTATTATTGTATTGTATAAGTACTTAGCTGATTGTGCCAAAGGCACATTATCACGTCTTTATTTCTAATGGGGCAGACAGAGAACGAGAGAGCCCAGAACCTCAAAGTTGATAAATATTGAAATCTTCGATTTCTGTCGGGTGGTCACGTAGTTCCTATTAGATTCACAAGAATATGTTTAGTCAAGCCTGTAAACACTCAGAAACACTATATGATTATTGTAAAAGTGACTTCTTAGATTAATATTTAAATCTGTGGGTGAGCTTATAGGTTGTAACGAATTCTAAAACAGCAGTGAACAGAAAATACGGAATTACAGAAACCACTAAGTTCATCGAACATAATCATAAACATAAATGCGGCCTTTACAGCAAAACTAATGAAAACACTAATACTGTATAAAGTTAATAACTGAACATTATTACTGTGTAGTTTTAAATCAAACCGTTAATTATAACCTCATCGTGTAATTAATATCATGAATAAAATATTGCAAACGCTCGTTTTATTCGAAATGTTTCATCTCATCCAATATGGTAATTTACTAAAATCACAAAGCGGATGTGCCAAAATAACATTCATTATAGTAGGTTAAAGGAGTGAGCACTTTTCGTTGGGTCTTGACGCAAAAATCTGCCGCGATCTGACTTCATTGTATTTTTACAGGATATGTTTTTATCCAGAGCACAATTTTTACAGTTCTTTTGATGATATATACTCGTATATATAACAAATATGTATAAGATATAGGAATAATAAAAAGTGTGTGTGTGAGAGTGTTTACGTGCGATTTTGAAGTTTTCACAAATAAACGATTTATCTATCTATAAATCATGTATTTATCGTTTATAATTCTGAAGTAAGTTCAATCCACGACATTGATTACATCTCCCAAGAGAGACTACGATAATTTATCAGATAATCGTGCACATTTAAATAAGAAGTCGGATTTATTTCTTATCATCATCATCATCCGAGCGTATTCCCAGTTGCATCTTTAGCGGTTACGTACGCATCAGAGCCCAGGGTAAGCTACCTAACCTAGGTGATTTGACGAGGTTACTGGTTTTTACACAGAGCGACTGCCGTCTGACCTATGCAAACCAAAGGGTAGACCAGAACCATTCCTAGGATAGGTACAAACGCTAAATGGCGTTCGGGACCAACAGCTTTACGTGCCTTCCGAAGCACGGACTTATCTTTCTTTTTGGCTAATCACGTGATTCAAGCCTGCAATATCCTAACCAGACTGGAAACAACTTTTCACAAAGTATGCTTCCCAGAGGGATTTGAACCCACTACCTCCGGATCACAAGGCAGACACCTTGACCACTGGACCACGGAGGCAGTCACGTTAGTCGGATTTATTTCTTATATTGCTAGATATTTTATTAAAATATGATCTGTAACATGGAATGATATTGAACTAAAACTTGCGCGAGCATTATGCCTGTTATGATAAATATGGGGGATTACGTAGGCGGACCGCAATATCGAATGAGGCATATTTTCCATGTGATTCGACCCAACCCTTTCTAGACGGAATTCATGTTTTCTATGTTTTTGACGTTTATGACAGTCAATGAATGACCTCGACAAAAATTCGCCCACACGATCCAACATGCTTTAAAACACATTTAAATTGCGACAGCATTGGTATTTGAGCAATACTTTCGATGTGCCTACGACATTTTTTTGCTGCTTATAAACACACACACATCACTAAAACCTATTGTATGTAATTAAAATTTGTGTGTGTGTGTGTGACTGTGCAGTTTTTACAAATAAACGATTTATCGTATCTATCATTGTAACAGGGCACTGACACGGCCCACTCTAATTTGCTTTTCCTTTAATAAAAACAAACACGAGATTCCGTCGGTGGATTATCGGTTAACTATAGAAGTGAAAAAGAGGTGTGTTAATTAAATCTGTGCGGATGAAGCTAAGCCCGTCAATGCAGACGTCAAGACGTAGACAGCTCAGGATCAGCAAACTCAAAGATAGCCTAAAGGCAAGTTCACATTATACCTCTACATTATTATAATATTTTTTGTCGTTCTAAAATAATGATGACAGTAGAGTTTCTTTAATTTTTTTGTATATTCCGCCAGTCTTTTGACATCTTGGTACGATCCCGGCCTCACTTTCTCCTTTATTTGTTTCATAAAAGTGCGCCAGAGTTTCCTTCTTCCTCTATAAAAAAAAAGCACCAACATTAGGCATTCACAATTATTCTAACATATACAAAAGGTATCCTACCTTTTGTAACGGGTGGCGCAAAAGTAAAGACCCTATTTGGTTCAGCTATAACATTTTTTCTAAATTAGAAAACTAGATTTAGGTTTTTTTAAATGTATATTTGTGCCATTAAATTTCGTACCATTAGGATTTAAAGATGATGTCTTTTAAATGGTGACCTCCAGAGTTGATACACATTTGAGCCCTATTTATGACATTTTGCATAACTTGCCGTAACACTTCCTGCGATATGTTCGTTATTTCTTGACGAATGTTTTCTTTTAGAGCTGCGAGAGTCTGTGGCTTGTTCACATACACCCGAGATTTCAAAAAACCCCAAAGAAAGAAGTCTGGACTGGTCAGATCGGGTGATCTTGCAGGCCAAGGCAAATCGCCAAAACGAGAGATAACTCGGCCTGGAAAAGCGTCCCTCACTAAGTCCATAGTGTCGCGCGCTGTGTGTGCCGTAGCGCCGTCTTGTTGAAACCAGATGTGCTCCAGCCCCAATTCGTCCAAACTGGGTATCAAAAACTCTCGTAACATGGTTCTGTAGCGTTCTCCAGTGACAGTTATCGCATTGCCTCCAGCGTCTTCGAAAAAATAGGGTCCGATCACTCTGTCAACACAGATGCCACACCATACAGTAACTTTTAGTGGGTGTAGAGGTGTTTCTTGAATAATGCGCGGATTATCAGTGCCCCAGAACCGAGTATTCTGCTTATTGACATGCCCTGAGAGATGGAAATGCGCTTCGTCACTCATAACCAATTTTGAAGGAAAATCATCCTCTTCAAGGTTGAGGTTTATGACGCGCTGGCAGTAATCTAGACGAGCTCGGTGGTCAGCAGGCAGCAGCTGATGAGTCATTTGAGTTTTATACGGGAACATCTTTAAGTCTTTCACCAAAATACGCTGCAGGGTCCGTCTGGAAATGCCCAATTGCGTGGCACGTCGCCTCGTTGATGTTTCTGGACACTCTTCCACATCTTCGCGCACAGCATCGATATTTTCAGCTGAACGGCCTGTTCTTGGTCTCCCAGACTTAGGTCTATCCAATGTTGAGCCAGTTGCTTCAAGGCGTGTGGCAAAGCGTCGAATTGTGCGACCAATCGGTGCCGGACGGTGGTGAAATCGTCGACGAAATTCACGTTGTGTTCTTATCACTGATGAATTATTCCGTAAGAACATTGACACAATTATTCCACGTTCTTGGGGAGTAAAACGGTCCATGTTTATTTTCAGTGTATTTTACATTTGTTCACTACACAATTTTCAACAACAGAATGACAGAAAATGTCATATAAAAAAAATAAAAGTATTTTCTTTAGTGCCAGTACTTTTGCGCCACCCAGTATATGTTAAAATAATTGTGAGGAAATAGTGTCAAAAGGAGTTTAATCACAATCTCTTATTGTCAACCATAAAGAGGGTTAAGGTGCAAACAAGTAAGATTATAAAAATATTATGAAACATGTATAAAACCCACATACTCACAATTAATTTTAATCCTGTGATTATACCAGTATTTAAGATATTTATTGATAAAAACTTTAATGTTTCATAACAAAAATTGTAAAAAATTGGCGGAATTAACTCTAAAAGCGTTCTCTCGTCAACTATAGGGATAAACAGACACTTGAGATACTCGGTACTTTACATAATTTTTACGCAAAAAAAATTTTCGATCCTTATTTATCATTTCAGACACTTTATTTAGGAAATTTTACTTTTTTCTTGACAGGTTAGTTAGGCTGTGAGATTTTAGGCTAAATATAGGAATTCGAGTCAAGCATCTGCGTACCGGCCGGTCTAAGCCGTCCCTTATCCCAACCTTAATCCAAATTAAACTCATAACAAACGGCGAAATCCTCTAAATTTGCGCGTCTACCTTATAAAGTATGAGCGATTTTAGATATTAACTGAGCGGGGCATGAGCTGTAATTAAATTACTGGAAAATGAAACGCTTACATTGTAATATTTGTTATTAAGAATCAACATGCGAACGAACAAAAGTGTGAGGATTATAAGCTTTTTGGTGTTTTCATAAATTGATAACTCCCTTGTAATGAAAATTTTGAATGAATTTAAAAATTACAGCAGTGTATTTAAAAGGATATTAATATAAAATATAAATGTCATTTAGAGAGATATCATTTGGCCAGCATTGGGACAGTATAGGCTAATAAACAAGATATAAATGTATAAATTAAAATAATATATATATATATATATATATATATATATATATATAAATAGAATATAAAAAATAAACTTACATTCAAAATATACACAGACATAAGATATAATAAACTGTAACTACATAATATCTCATTATCTTTATTCTATTTGACAGTTCCCAATTAGTAGGATAAACCCGTTCTTTGGTTTGTCAAAATAAGTGACCTACACTTATTCAAGCACTTTTCTTCTCACGATAGTGGTCGTTCCCGATCAACACAATACATTTTTCAGACCCAAAAAAATTAATCCAACCTTTTTATTTTATACACTTCAGTTGTTGAGTGCTTGTAACGGTTTTGTTTCTTCTACCTATGAGAAAAGGTATTTATTAATCAACTTTTTCTCTTTGTATAGAACTATCAATTAAAATAAAACTTAATGAAATTACTTATTCTGTTAGTTGAAATTAGGTACCTTACACTATTATTTGTAAATAGAAATATTTTATTAAGCTGCCTTTGAGAAATGAATTTGCCATAGCTTGACGACTTGTATAGTGATGAAAGTAGGGACCAACTGTTTATTAGTTTTCCAAAGCAATTAACAAGTAATTATTTAAAAAAAACCTTCTGGCGCAGTCGGGTAAAAAATATATCGTAACCATAAGTAAATAAGTTTTTTGCCTAGAAATAACCTAACAAAAATTATAATGACGAGATGTTTTACTCCTGTGAGTAAAAAACCGGCCTAGTGCGTAAGGTATGTGTAATTTACCTCTATAAAAGGTTTTAAGACGCTGAAAAAAGACACGTTTCTTTATGACGACCCCCTTTAATTTTTAACTTTATCTTATTTTTAGTATCTGTTATAGCGGCCACTGTAATACGTAATCGGTGAAATATTCAAGATAGAGCCCTGTGACAGACGAACAGGCAGACAGCGGAGTCTCAGTAATAGGGTCCTGTTGGCAATCTCTGGGTACGGAACCCTAAAAAATCACAATTTGACAAGCGACGTGATATTATCACGTCGCTAGGTGGCGCAAGGTTAACATCGTATCTGTAATTTATTTAGAATTAAAATTTGAAAACGTCGCCAAAACAGAGAAATTACAAACGATTTATAATAATAGTTGTGCAATAGTGAAGTGGTAGTGTTTGCGGCAAAAAATACATGTGGAACAAAGAGAAAATTAAAAAAGAACAGTGCGGACAATAAAATTACATTATCTCTTTGTGACTGGATATTTTGTAAGATAATTGTATATGTACATCATCAGCGACAGTGCCTCGGGCGAAGTGCGTAGTAATAACAAAAATTACAGAAGTGAAACATTGCTTAATTTTGAATTCAGTACAATAACGTATTTTTATTGTAATTGAACTACTGTTAGTTCCGGCCATCCGATAACAGATGGCGTTGTAAATAGTGACATCTATCAGCGTTCTTAAGAACTAAGAATAATTGCTTCTGCTGCTTGCCGATAGAGGGCGAATTGCTTCTGCTACTCTCTAATAGAGGGCGCTACCATGCATTTATCAACGAGATCGACCGCTTCCGAGAATTGTGCGGCGTGTGCAAACTCGCTGGCTAAAAAAGAATACCTTCGCTGTATTACATGTAAAGCAGCTTATGATATATTATGTCTTAACATGACTAGCCAGCGCTATCGCTCATTTTATACTGGAAATTCTGAAAGAAAGCTTAATTGGAAGTGTCCTGAGTGCCTCAGTCGGGTGCCAAAGCAAGGAAACCTCAACACGCCGGTCCGTGTTAACACGGCAGTCAATAATGCCAGTGACAACTCTGTTGAAATTGGGAGCCCCCCTAAAGATAATCAAAATGTAACATTAAGAAACAAAATTACTAGGACACCAGTAATTGACGACTCTATATTAAATGAGTCGGTAGTTGAAAGTGATAGCCCTACTTACGTTAAGGTATTTGCGGAGGAACTACGGGCAATGCGACTGGAGCTGAGTAGGATGTGTGACAAAATGGGCACTTTCACCGAGGCAGTCAACACACGTATGGATAAGTTAGAGGAAAGAATGAATTCAATAGAAAGTAAGAAGGGTGATATAGAAAACAAAAAAATACAGGAGCTAGAGAATACAGTATCACAATTAAGATTACAAATTCAGGAAAGTGAACAAGAAAGTCTATCCAATGATATAGAAATAGCGAGCTTCCCCGAAGAGAAAAATGAGAACTCTATCCATGTGATTTTGTCTGTCGCTACAAAGCTAGGAGTGGAGTTAGAGGAATGCGACGTGGTCCACGCTCAGCGCGCAGGGCCTGTCCCGGCGGCCGTGGAAGGCAGCACGCCACGCCCACGCCCACTCGTTGTGCGACTAACGCGACGCAGCGCGCGTGATGCGCTGCTGCGCGCGGCGCGTGTTCGGCGAGGTGTTACGACTGAGGGCATGGTTCCTCAAGGACTGGGGCAGCCTCGCTCCTTCTATGTAAATGAACGACTCACGAGGACAAACAGGCAACTTTTTCACAAAACGCGCGAGGCTGCTACATGCGCTGGTTGGAAATATATATGGACAAGGGACGGGAAAATATACGCCAAGAAGGAGCAGGGGAAAGCGAGTACACGGATACGCTGTGATGCCGATCTCATAAATATTTTTGGTGACAGCAGTGTTGGTCCCAATAAAAAAAACTTGCATTAATAATAAACCTATAAATATTTGCACTAATTGTCTGTGTTCTATTATGTATAGGTTTATTGTTCTGATATGTTTATATAAATCGTCTATTTGTAGTAAATTAGTTTCTATATTTCGTTTCGTACTACTGAAATTTTATATGATTTGTTGTTGTGAATTAAGTAGTTTTTTATTTTTTGTATTAAATAAGATAGACAAAAATAACGTACGCAAGTATCGTCTGGTTTGTTTGTGGTATAATATAATTTACTTGCATAACTCAAATCAGCGTAAGTGGAGTATAGCGTTATATGTCAGGTCCTCTTCGGAGATTCTTGGACTTGATTTGCGTCACCTAACAATTTTGACATTTTATTTGAATAATTGTAACTACATAGAGATATCTTTTAGTTTTGTTGTTAGATTTATCAAACGGAATAACTTAACTGTGGGGCTATTCAATCCTGGGTCGCTCGGTAACAGCCGCCGCCACGACGAGTTTTTAGTTGCCATGGAACGACACGCTGTGGATATACTGGCCATCAATGAGACTTGGATTTATGAGGGCGAGGAAGCGCGTGCACCCACGGTACCAGGCTACCGGCTGCGCCACGTGCCGCGCTCCGTGAATGCACCGAAAGGACGTGGTGGTGGAGTCGCCTTTTACCTTCGGCGCGGAATATATGCTAGAACCCTTGACCACCCATATACACAGGATGTTGAGCAAATGTGGATCAGTGTGAAACATGGTGGCTATCGTCTCGCTATTGGCACGGCTTATCGACCGCAATGGATGAATATCGATACTTTTTTAGATGCAATGACAGAATCTGTGAGTTACTTTTCAAAATTTGATCATGTTATCTTGGTTGGTGACTTCAATATTGACCTCTTAGTCCCTAATGAATGCGATCCTAAAAAGCTTCTTTACTTCATTGAATGCATGAGTCTAAGTCAATATGTACAGGATGCTACCCATTTCACGGATAACTCTGCAAAATTGATAGACATTGTATGCAGCAGTACAAAAGTTATAAATCTTGTTGTAGATCATGTACCCGATTTAGGCCGTCATGCGTTTATCTCCTTTGAGTTGAACATAAAAAAACCAAAAACGATACCTCGTTGGATATCATACAGACCTATCAAGGATATAGACATTAATAAATTTAATGAAGATGTTAATTCCATTTTATGGGAGAAGTTAATATGTGAAAATGTGAATGAATCCCTTGCAGCTTTTAATGAGCAAATAATAGCGCTATTTGATCGTCACGCTCCTATTAAAATCTCTTATGTCAAGGAACAAAGTTACCCCTGGATAACGCAAACAATAAAAGATATGATGCAATTAAGAGATGAGGCTTACAAAAAAAGTCGTCAAAGTAAATCTTATCGGGATATAGCTTCCTATAAAGAGTTAAAAAAAATAGTCAACTTAGCATTGCATAACGAAAAATCAGCTTACTTTCGGTTTAAGATAGATAAGAATAAAGTTAAAAAACCTCGAACTCTTTGGAAAAATATAAAACGTAACATTGATTTTAATAAACAACAGTCTGAGTTACCCCCCAATATTGCCAATCCTGATAACATTAATAGACACTTCCTTAATGTACCTTGTAATTACAAAGTCGATATGGAACAACTGACACATCTATGGTTCAATAGAATGAGTCAATCCGTCTTTACTTTAAAACCAGTGGAGGAAGAGGTGGTATTGGATACCATAAAAAAAATTACAACAAATGCTCAAGGTATTGACGGCATTTCTCTAGACATGATTATCCTTACCCTGCCACGTACATTGTATGTCATAACAGCACTTGTGAATATGTCTATTTTAACTGGTGTTTTTCCAGATCAATGGAAAAACGCTATTGTTCGTCCTATTCCAAAAGTGTCTAACCCTAAAGAATAGAAGGACCTCCGGGCTGTTAGCATTTTGCCTTTTATGTCAAAAGTATTAGGAAAAATCGTTTGCATGCAACTAGTTGAATATGTAACTCTAAATAATATTCTTCCGTCAAAACAGTCTGGTTTCAGAGCTGGTAGAAGCACAGCCACTGCGCTTTTGGATGTGGTTGACAATCTTTTGGCAGGCAGGGACGTGGGAGAGGGTGCAATCCTTGTTTTGCTTGATTATTCGTGTGCTTTTGATACCATAAATACAACGCTGCTTTTGGCTAAGCTCACGTACTATGGTTTCGATGGACCAACTATTAAATGGTTCTCTAGCTATCTGAGTGATCGTCGCCAGCGAGTGGAAATTACTGGTAGTGATGGTACTAAATTAGTGTCTAGTAACGAGGTCTTAGATAAAGGGGTACCTCAAGGATCTATTCTGGGGCCCATTCTATTTATTCTATACACTGCGGACTTACCTTTACACATCAAAAAAAGCGAATATCATCTATATGCGGACGACCTTCAGATTTACAAAACGTTTAAGCCTTGCGAAACTGGCATTGCGATTGATGAAGTTAATGAAGATCTGGCACGTGTGTCCGAGTGGTCAGATAAAAATGGACTCGTTTTGAATCCCAACAAAACTAAATATCTAATTATAGGCACTAAAGCGCAGGCTGATAGCATAAGGACTCATTTACCAGTAATTAGATTGAAAAACACTCAGGTCCAAGAAGTTTCTGAAGCTAGGAATCTTGGTATTGTAATGGACAGTAGCTTACAATTTGAGAAGCACATATTGGAGACTGTTAGAAATTGCTATCACAGGTTAAAAGTTTTGTACCAGTTACGTGATTATTTAAATGTGGAAACTCGCATATATCTCTGTGAAACTCTCATATTGTCCAAATTAAATTATGCAGATGTTGTTACTGGTAATTGTATACTGGCTCGTACAAAAAAATTGATACAGCGTGTGCAGAACTCGTGCGCAAGATATTGTTTCACCATCCCCCGCAGAGCTCGCATAACGCCGTATCTTAATAGAAATGACCTACTGAACATGGAGTCCAGGCGGGCTCTTCACTTTGCTGTGCTTCTCTTTGGTGTTATAAGGAATAAAGCCCCACCATACTTGTTTGATAAGCTTGTATTCACTCGCCGGGCACGAGTACCTGATCGACTGATTTGTCCTAGGAATAGAACTGCTGCGTTTAGAGGAAGTTTCAGATATGCTGCGACTAGATGTTGGAACAATATACCTCCTCCTATCAGAACTCTCAATAGTATAAAAACCTTTAAAGATAAATTAAAAGAACATCTATTGAACAACCAATCAACATAGTCGCAGCATAGATGACAAAAATTTAAAACCATTTGTTAAATATGTATTTTTTAATTCGTGTTTCTATATTTATTTTATTTTTCTTATTATTAGTAAATTTTTAGGGTAGTTTTTGGCATCCACGGAAGACCAGCGTCGCGGCTAACGCTTCGACATATGCTGAGTGGAGACCAATTTGGCAACTTTATTTTTTATTTTAAGTTTAAAAATGTGTTGTGCTAAATGTGTTCTTGCCAAATAAAGATTTTTTCTTTCTTTCTTTCTTTCTTTCTTTATTATAGTGTTTTATTTGTCTTATGTTCCTCCGAAAATATATTTCGTTTATTGTGACAAGCGGGAACAGGCTGGAACAAAGTCCCAGAGGACCCTCACAACTGTTCGGGACACCTGCGACCGTAACTCGATAATAGAGAATCAAACTGCGGGACTCTCTTGAGGAAAGACACCGTGAATAATGAAAGAATAAGTTACCGATGTACGATTTCGGATTCCGTTATAAATACAGTTGGAATGTTGTTATGTATCTTAAAGTAAATAAATAAATATATACGGACCAATCACACAGATCGCGCTAGCCTGAAAGTAAGTTCGAGACTTGTGTTATAGGATACCAACTTAACGATAATACATAGGTATATAGATCAAAATTCAAGACCCAGGTAAATCTGAAAAATATAATTTTCCATTTTGACCTGACCAGGGATCGAACCCGGGACCTCCGGTGTGACAGCCTGGCATGACGACCACTAGGCCACAGATAGTTTACAAAGTCAAAGTAAATGATAGATAGCCTTTTATTAAATAAACGTGCAAAGCGAGCGAAGTTCTCATATAAACAAATCGACGCTTGTTTGTTTATAGAATAGTCATTAGTAGTTTGCGCCGAACTGTGAACTCGCGAACCCCATATATTGGCAATCCTTTGACCAATTCGGCTCATGTCCGAACTTAGAAATACTACCAGACCTACAAATTTTATAAAACTTGGATCAATAAGATACTCGAGTTATCGTCGAACAAACATACATACACATCTAAATACATACTTATATACTCAAGTAGACTCTGATAGCTTCGCTTGCATGTACAACTACAATATTCAGTTGGATCACTGTAAAATATCTCCAAGTCTTTGCGTGGATGTCGTAGAGGGCGACTTAGGAAACACAAGCTAAACAAAGCTTAAAAACATCAATACTTGCTAGCAAAACCTCTCCAACCCGTCTGGCCAGCGTGGAGAGTGTAGGCCAAATCCTCTGACTGCTCTGGCTAATATATGGCTCTAGTAGTACAGAGGGTCCTGCTCCTGCAATGGAGACTAAAAAAGACCTGATGATGATGATGATGACTGTATATATAAATACAGATTTATGATACCAATGGTAGCCTTACAGTAAGAAATTTAATGTATTAAGTTTCCTTCGATATGGTCTGTGAATGATAGTTTTATGAATTGAGCAAATCCAACGTCTTTTCTAATCTAGCCTTTAACAGTTGACAAGATTACAATGTAATTTCATGCTAACTTCAGGTCAAAGGTAACAAAGTCTGTCTAGGATTCACTGAACTTCACCGGATAAAGTTTGACTATAGTTAAATTCAGTATGAGTAACGTACCTAATTAAATGTTGATGTTCTTTTTATTTAAAAAAGGTATTGTATGCAATTTTTTTTTTCTTTACCGATATCGTCCCACGGCTGGGCAAAGGTCTCTCCCATTTTCTTCCAAAATGTATGTACTTCCTCTTCTTAGCGAGTCGAATGTATACTTACCAATAAGTAATAGTTCGATTTAATTAACCTTTTTTATAATTTCATAACACAGATTTTCAATTTCATAAACATATTTCCGTTTTTCCTGAAGGCTGACTGGTAGGGCACGCATTAGCATTAAGTCCACCTTTTGTACCATTGTGGTCAATAAAGATTTAATAAATACATTCTTCTTCTTATCGAGTCGAAATGGTTACTCTGTAGCTTCAATTTCAAATCACCTGTGACCAGTATGTGGCCACGGCGATCCCTCTGTCGTTAGCTTTAATAAGGTCCACTAGCACGTCTCAAGAGTCGTAACAGCTTTCTCAGGCAGCCAAGCATACCAGCAATAGAGGCTTCTAATGCAAAAGTTGTGAGGTGGATAAATAAGTATCCACCTTACGAGTCAAATATCCCTCCTGCTGAAAAACTCCCACCGGGTAGAGACCTCCCCTGGTCAGTCTGGAAGTCTCTCAATAGACTCCGGGCTGGTGTTGGGAGGTGTCGGGAAAACCGAGTTAGGTGGCGTCACGCTGATAAAAACCTTTGCGACTGCGGTGCCATTCAGTCGATGGACCACCTGTTGTCATGTCCGGGCTGCCCTACGTCATGTACCATAAATACATTAATATTAATGAAACTTTCTAATATAGCTGAAAAAAAAAAACAATTTTACCACGCAGTTTTACGCTACAAGCACCGTACAGCTCAACAAGATAAGGAAAATACTAACTTGCAGTTTACCACAGCACGGTTTTATTTAAATAATATCCCAATGCGCTGGAGCAAATCCTTGCCGTTATCTCGCTCGGTGCTATGGCTAATACCTATTTAGCTGGATTTAGGTCGATCCTATAGAATAGAAAACTTAACTCGGCTAATTTGGTGGTGTTGTTTGACAAATTACCGGAATTTTTAGTATTTTTAAGTTTAGGTAAAAAGGGAATATTTTTCCAGTATATATACCCAGTGGGAAAGAAGTTCCTTACTGCAAAATCGAAAGCTTTGTGAATACTTAACTTAAAATTTGATTCATTGATGATTTGTAAAAAAAGAACTTAAAAATTAATTTTGAGACGTCATCTTGGATTCCAAAAAAGTCTAGGTTCGCATTCTGCGACCGAAAAAAACCCTGAATACTGAGTTTCAAATTGCATGCAGTTAAGAATCGGCGGCCATCTTAGATGAATGATAACTTCAGAATGTCATTCGCACCCTTTAAAAAAATCTCTCATTTTTGAACGTAATTTAGACACCCTGAGAAAAAATTTTCTAATGTAATTTACAAATAAGCATCCATCGCAGGTTAATTTCCGCAAACGATTTTTCATTTTGTAAATGTACGTCTTATCAAGGTTTTCATTTGAGTAGGTAACGTTAAATAAAACTCAGAAAGTGGTCTTCTTTCTTCTCTCTTCGGTCTTCTTTCTTTATACTAACGCATTCCCAGTTGCATTTTTAGGTGTGCTGCTTTAAAGTCTGTTACTAGGTTTTTCTTCTCCTAAGATAATATGCATGTCAATATTCCTGAGAAGGCCGAAGATCGGTCGAAGTAGAGAAGAAAATGCCAGAATCATTAAAAGGATGATTAGATTTTTAATGCATATGTTGCACTAGATATTTGTGCTGCTTTAGTCCCCTTTTACGGCACCTTCAGGAAGAGATGAAGCGGTCCTATTTTAGGCCGGAAAGTATACAGTACAAAATATTTCATTTGAGTAACGTCAAATAAAACCCAGTAAGTGGTTTATTCAAATGAAAATATATTTTAAATTGCTGTTCACATGTGCTGGCTACGATTGAGTGAGCAAAGAATAAGTATTTCTAAATCGTGTTGCTGCTGCGAATATTTAAAGCCATACTTACTACTTTGATGTTGAAAATAGCGTGTGTGAAATATTTGAAGTTCTTTAAAGTTTGACGATCTCTGTTGCGTAATAATTATAGTACACACGGTAGTCCGCCAATCCGGAGGTTCTGGATTCGATCTCCAGCCACGGCAAGCTGGAAAATGTCCTTTTTAAATTGTCCTGGGTCTTGGGCGTTTATCTATTATGTATTTACTGTAAAATATATTATTGTTGAGTTAGTACCCCGTAATACAAGTTTAAACTTGTATTACGTGAATTAAAGAACTTGGCGGAAGAAAGAGAGACATGGAAAGCACTCCACCGACAAGAGCCCAGCTCTTAAATATAAGAAGAGTACAAGTTTAAATTTACTTTGGTGCTAGCTCCATTAGTGTAATTTGTTCATCTATTTATTTTTATTTAAAGTTGTATTTCTTAAAAGAATATCACACTAGTCTCTATATAGAGACTACCGTTTTTGTATAAGTTGGAAAAACGGTTTAAAAAAAAAAAACAATAATTTTGTTTCGTGTTTAAGAAACAACTCATAGTTGAAAACCCAACCCCGAAAAAAAAACCCAATTTATTTTTCTTTATTTTCGCAAGATTTGAAAAACTATGTAAAAATTACGAGTGTATCCCGTTTGAACTAAAAAATTCGCAGATAGCGGGACTTCATAAACACGTCAATGGTCGCCCTGGGAGTAGTAAGCGTGAACTTATAAACAGCGGTTGCCTCAGGTGTATTTATATATCCTGACCGCCTACATGTCTTGAATCGTAATGTGAACGTTCTAATACTTTCCAATTTCAATACCTTAGTAAACTGAAAAATCCATTAAACTTTACTCAGGGATATATACCAACTATTACGTTATAAATACTCCGCTGGTCGCCCTGGGATTAGTGAGCGTGACTTATAAACGGCGTTCGCTCGCCTCAAGTGTATTTTGATACGTTTTGACCACTTATCCGTAGCGGATAAAGTAAATAATGTGTAGTGTATGGGAGCTCCTTCAGCTTAGTTAGTAAAAACCTTTATTACACTAAAACATAGTGATATTATAGAAATTAGATGATAAAAGGTGGCCTAATCGTAACTAGAGGTACAATCTCTTCCAGGCAACCGAGGTACTTTGAGATGTTTGATGAATAGTGCGGAATTCAAATAAAAAAGAAAATGAAACTAGGTACAATTAATATTTATTCTTACATAATAAGATACCTACTGTAATGCCGTAATGTAATGTGAATTAGCGGATTATACCATTCAACTGCGACATATCTATACTAATATTATAAAGCGGAAGAGTTTGTTTGTTTGAACGCGCTAATCTCAGGAACGTATGGTCCGATTTGAAAAATTATTTTTTTGTTGGGTAGTCCATTTATAGAGGAAGGCTTTAGGCTATATAACATTACGTTCCGACAACCACGCGAACGAAGTCGCGGGCACAGCTAGTACACACATATAAATATAAAATATGTAAATAATTACATACATATATCAATATGTATACAAGAAAGATAATCCGAACAAGATGAAAAGACAGTTATATTACTCGTACTCGTATAATAGGGATAGAAAATGTGAAAGTCAAATCAATTATTGATGAAATTTAAAATATTTTGTTTAAATTGTTCGTTCTAATCTACTTTTATAAATTTCCCCGTCACCTTCTTTCTTCTTTGCTGGTCTGGGAGAAAAGAAAAAACCTAGAATGTACCAGCTGCTTCTCTTCCCGTGCAGATCGTAAAAGCCGATTGAGGGAATGGGCGAGAATCTGAATCATATGAATAGGCGATGCGGCTAGCAACCCATCACTATTATGATTTCCCTTTTCCACCTTCATGCCCACCATTACGCTAAAAGTGGCCTGGGCTTTACCGCCCTTGGCTATGTCTACCCCGTTAGGGATAAAGACGTGATAGTGTACCCCGTCACCTTAGTGATAAATGGGGGATTATGAATTGCACCAAGATATGAATAAGTTGATTTGGCAGCTTTCCAAGTTAGGTAGGTATGGTACTAGCCACTGGCGAAGTATTTATGAGATACTTATTTCAAAAAAGTTTTAATCAGCAGATTTTGATGGATTGACAACATAATCAAAGTCGTGGGTTGCACCTGGATAAGACCAGTACAGGACCGGATGGGTGGCGTCAACGAAAATACCCTTATGGTTAGGAGTGGGCGGAAGAAGGGCTGGGATGATTACGAAAATTATGACATGTACTAGGCACTTAATATTAGAAATATGATATTTTGGATGATTGTGTATTTGGACGTCCAAAAGCTAAAACTGTTGAAAAGCACAAAACTACACCAAAAATTAAAAATATCCTGATTTCGGTTGATTTTGATGATGTGCGCTAAAGAATTCAATATCAATCTCAAATTAGGTTTAGCATAATATCAAGTTTAATCCACAAATTCTTGTCTCAAAAACTTTTGCTTCTTCAAGGCTTCGCTTCCTAGTTGGTCGTAGATTTATTCTGCTCATTTATAACACAAGCTGTTGCCTGTGGCTTCGTTACCGAGGTATTAGCATTTACAGCTGTTCTTTGTGTAGCATTTAGACAAATCGAGCTATTTATCCTTGTCAAATCCAATGCTTTCAGGTTGTTATTTCATATCATAATACCTAAACTAAGGAAGATAGCTAAAAACACACAAAGGAAGTAACTCAAGAATAGGTAAAGGAATCTCGTCCTTCAGTTATGTCGAGAGTTGACATACTGAGCCGCATCCCAGGCTCCAAAACAGGGCAGCTGAGGATGCAACAGGGATCGCGAAAACATGAAGAAGAACCATAGTGTACACATGATATGCTACGTCATGAGACAAAGCAACGCTGCGATGACACAGCGCCTGTGTGACAGCGTTAAATTTTTGCGTTGCGACGATGCAACATTTTTGGGCTCTATAGTTGTAGGTAGTATAATGACAAAAATCGATTATGAGGATGTGATTTAATATTTTGTTACAAAATTATACAAGCATTGTAGCCATCAACAAAGGTAGGTAATATGTAATCAAATTACTTATACAACGAGTTAATGAAATAACGTAAAACCTTTCAGGTTGTAACTTTGAACTCTCTCTGAACTGAACAACTTTTGTTCTACAATATTCCCAAAATGTCAAAAATTAAATTCGGATTTTCATACTAATTGACTCGATCAGCTGATCAGTTTGTAGGAAAATTCAATTTTTTTTGGGTTTCGCGAAAGTTGTAGAACAAAAGTTGTTTAGTTTCATGGGCTGAGGTATCATAAATCAGTAAAATTTAAACAGATTCTACACTACAACATATCTAAACTTAGTATACTAGCATAATTGTTATAAAAAAAATCAGAATTAAGTTCAAATTTATATTATAAATGCAATGAAATTCAATGATACCTGGAAAAAAGAGGAAACGCGGCAAGCGTGAGTACTTTTGAGCAAGGTACCATTCGGGGTAGGATTTTTGATTAACTTTTTTAAATATTTTTTTATTGAAAGCTGAATAAATTAAATCAGAGGATGACGATGACCTTGTGGCTCCTCCTCGATACCGAAAAGGATGAAGACGTGATAATAATATGTATTATAATAAAAATGATAACTAAAACGAAATAAAGGCATTTGATTTTATAGCATTTCTAACATTACAAGCATTCTGAGGACATAATCATCATAAATCAACGCACTCGCACTTGCACTCAAACCCGGCTGGAATGAGCTCGACAGCAAATGCACTCCACATTTGCTGTCAAGCACATTCCAGCCGGGTTTGAGTTTGCTATTACTTACTATACGAATCGAAAAGTTTGTTTCCAAAAATACATTTTTGTATAAGATTTCATTATGAGTTTCTTCAGGCTTTAACAGCAGATCATATATTGTCACCGTATTAATGATTGTAAACACCGGTAGTTTAAACTGTCTTTTAGTTATAAACTGTTGATAAATTGTGAACTGTATCGTACTGCTCACAATATAACGCATTAATTTACAATAGTTTATAATCTATCCACGTCAAAACGTTAAATTCAGGCTTCAATCTTATAGGATTTATTTCTGCCGACGGGGGGGGGGGGGGGGGGTCGTACAAGTATGATATAGGATTCTTCAAATTTGCCTAAACGGAGGGAGGGAGGGAGGGGTGCATACAAATAAAAGTAGGAGTTGCCGCCATTAACCAGTCGCTATTTATATTATTGTTATATTTGTTGATTTCACGATAGGATACAACAGGATTCTACTTAACTAACACACAGATAACAAACAAACCACACCCACACTGTTACATCGGTTTTGCTGTTAAATTATAAAGCTATTCCTGGAAACAGCTGTTGCTGTTGGTCACATTGTAATGAATGGTCTAAATGTACTATTTTAGTGTGTGACGGAGGCTTATTCCTTTTCATAAAATAATGAAGGCATAATATCAATAACATAACTATATTCAGATGAAACTGAGAGAGAAAGAGAATCTATGAAACAGAAAATCCACATTGATTTCAAGTTTACACTACACGTAGAATATGAATCAGTTTGCTAAACACTTTGTCAAAAGAGAAAAAATAATATGTGGTGTACTGCAGCGAGTAAATTGGATCTCGAGTAAGGAAATACTTGTGTACGGGTTGGTGCTTTTCACTGTGCAGGTTTTTTTTTAAATACAGAATTGTTTAACAAAATGAATAAGTTCATTTTTAGGGTTCCGTACCCGAAGGGTGCAAACGGGACCCTATTACTGAGACTCCGCTGTCTGTCCGTCTGTCACAGGGCTCTATCTCTTGAACTGTAATAGCTAGACACTTGAAATTTTCATCGATTATGTATTACTGTGGCCGATATAACAACAAATACTAAAAATTAAAAAAAGTTGGAAATTAAAGGGGGTCGTCATACAAAAATTGTGTTTTTTCAGCGTTTTTAACTACGAGTAGATCTTTGTAATGGAATTAACTAGATACTTAAAATTTTCACAGATTATATATTACTATGACCACTATAACAAAAAATACTAAAAATAAGATAAAATTAAAAATTAAAGAGGGTCGTCATACAAGAAACGTATTTCTTCACGGTACGGTATGGAACCCTTCATGTACGATTCCGACTCGCACTTGCCCGTTTATTTTGTTTTGCTTTAAAAATAGAGTGTCTATATAACTTGTATTATAACACAGAAAAATAAGAATCGGTAGTATTATCGTGGGATTTGTAAGATTAAGTCATCCATAAGAGTTTAACTTCGATAGTAATTTTTCAGTTTGGCACAGGCGAAATTAATCCTGAAAAATGTTCATAAAACTGTGAAATTGCCTTAGTATAAATATCTTAAGCAGTCTTGAGGCACGTAAGTTCGGTAGTTGTTATTTCTTTTCCTAAGTTTTTATTATTGACCGACCGAGCGAAGTGTCTCAGTTTCAAGATTGGCCAAAAAATGCTTTTGTCTGTTCCCTCTCGTATTTTTCAACCGATCTTGAAGAAAATTGGCACATAAGATCCTTGATTCTTTTTTTAGATTGCATGGTTATAGGGGCTCGCGAGTTATATTGTTTTCACTGAAACACTAGTTAGTAGCTTGGGCTATAAACTAAAACAGAATCGCTAATAGTCTTGTGTGCACATGATTTACCGACACATCCATTGGGGATTAGCCTACTACTAAACTCTAACTTGTTTCTAGCCGTTTTGTTACGATATCGTAGGATCTTTTACAGATCCAATAACTGTTAAAGTTTTTTACCGTAGTATTAAGTTTATTATTTCAGCACACATTACAAATTTAAATAAAATAAAAACTACAATTAAATAAACGGGCAAGTGCGAGTCGGACTCGTACATGAAGGGTTCCGTACCACCGTACAATGTTTTAAAACGCTGAAGAAACACGTTTCTTGTATGACGACCCCCTTTAATTTTTAACTTTATTTTATTTTTAGTATTTGTTGCTATTGTGGTCATAGTAATACATAATTGGTGAAAATTTCAGGTATCTAGTTAATGCCATTATGAAGATCAAGTTAAAAACGCTGAAAAAAACATGTTTCTGGTATGACGACCCCCTTTAATTTTTAAATATTTGTTACTTTTAGTATTTGTTGTTATATCCGCCACAGTAATACATAATCGGTGAAAACTTCAAGTGTCTAACTATTACGGTTCAAGAGATAGAGCCCTGTGACTGACGGACAGACAGACGGACAGACAGACAGACAGACAGACAGACAGACAGACAGACGGACAGACGGACAGACAGCGGAGTCTCAGTAATAGGGTTCCGTTTGCACCCTTCGGGTACGGAACCCTAAAAAGAGACTCCAACGCCTCGCCGCGAGGCAGGGTATCCAGAAGGCTGGCAGCATTACCTCTTTGCACCGCGATAGAAATCCTTTGTGCAAAGTAGCTGCCCGCCCTTGGATCGCCCGTAACATCGCGGAGACACGTTAAAATCTCAGTCACAAAGGATTTTGCTTCCGGGCCACATGGACCCATTCCTTTAAAATTTTACATTACATCTACATACATAGTTACTTATTTTGGAGTTTGAAATAAGTAATGAAATCTTTTTGTATATCCATAGTAAAATACATAATCCACATTTGCGTTTTACATTTCGTATACATGCATTTTATTTATTCTTTATCTAGCCGCTTCCTAGGTAACGACATGTAAATCAATTCAATCCTATACTCGTGCAGCGTAATGTTTTTTTTTGCAATTTGTTTTTTAAAAATCATTTTATGTAGAACTGCTCGTATTTTGACTACTCTTTTCCAGTATACAAGTTCATCCAGATATCGTTTTTCAGTTGGAAATCTGAAATAATCCCGCTATTGGTGGTCCTACAGAGCTAGCATAAAAATGTTGTTTAATCCATAATCCATTCCATCCATCCTAGTCGCTACGGTTTCTATTCTCTACAAAATTAATCTACGTTTTTTTAAATAAAGATAAAACCTTGCTTTATTATTATTTATTAATAGTGCTTTTAGGATAACAACCTACGCTATGCATTGTCTTGCAAGACAAGTTCCGAACTTCTGAACTTTTGATAAGGAGATTGATTATGAAACTACTGTACTGCTAGTTTGTTGCAAATCGCTGATAGAATATTGTTTTTATATCTATAATCTATCTCACTGCCTAAGGACTTTTTTTAAAACTATTTAAAACATCATGCTTTATTCATTTTTAATGCTGGCGACACCGAACCGTTTAAAACTACAAAGGTTGCGTGCATGACTGAAACCGTACTTTGATAGATACAGGCATCTGAGAGGTTAAGTAAGTCCATTTGCTAAATTGGCGTGTATGCCGTCGGTGCGCCACAAAGGCCGCGTCTTTTTAAAAGCCAATTTATGCCTTTGAAGCGCGCAGTTAGCATGGTATGAACAAATAGACTATATCTATAAGGTTTATGTATTTCAGAAATAAGTTGAAGGATTAAGTAAGGCGAAACGAAACAGTCACGAATTAGGAAGAGGCATAAAAAGTGCAGTAAAAATCAGCCGCCTCACACATGAGTGACCACGCCCGTATGCTGTAATATTTGTTCGACATCAAATAAAGTGGCGCCAGTTGATAACTGGTGACTAGTTTTTTGCTTTTAGTTTCATTTTATTTAAACGTTAGACGATATATTACGTTTTGGGATATATTTGAGTGATTTCGTTTTAGTTTTTTAAAGAAAAATGATATATTTTAACGTATTTTATGGACAATTTATAGGCAAGCTGTTGGCCGTCATAGATTGTAGATGCTCTTCAAAATTATTTCGACGTTCTGATGCGGAACTATGTAGAATTATTAGATACCTATATTGAAATTTATAAGTAGAAAAAATAAGAACGCTTCTGCCACAGCTTCTGCCCAAAAACAGAATCTGCTAGTTAGGTGAGAAGTGATACAAACTGTATATAAAGCACGTACATTTGTATACCTACCTAGTAGGTATTTTATAGTCACTGTCACATAACACATCCATTAAGGTAATATGTACTACTTCACATCCCATTTCCTATGGGCAGCCAGTCCGTCGAGATACAGACTACTTTTCAATATATTTTAACAACTGGGTATAATGGTGGGTCAAAAATAAATTATTTGGTACTGTTAATAGAATAAAACGTCACAAAATAATGCCACTTGTCATTGATCACATCCACTTCGAACGTGATTTTAGATTTATTAATGCAGAAAAACGGATATTAAGAGCGCTATTTGAGACTCCAAGGAACTATGACGTCATAAATCGATATTTCATACAAATCCCATAGAAAATGTTTGTTTTCTACGTTAAGATAAAAGTATCTGATTTGAATTGTTGCAAAATAGCGTATTTGTATTACTAGTTTTGTCTTGAAGTTGAGAAACTATTGCACTATGTAGAAGCGTTGCTCCAAGCCAATCAAATAATTTTGTTTAACAAAGAGTCTCATATCTTTATGGAATCTGGTATCTTATTGTCAATTAACATACACATTATTAAATTAATGCATACGGGAATTAACGCGAAACGTACCTTTTTTTATTTATTTTGCTGACGTTTCGTTCGGGTTTCACCGAACGTGGTCCCAGCTTGACTGTGACCAGTCAAGCTGGGACCACGTTCAGTGAAACCCGAAAAAAGGTACGTTTCGCGTTAATTCCCGTATGCATTAATTTAATAATAATGCAACGCGATAGTTTAAAAGTATTTATAACATATACATGTTATGACATATTTTTTTAAATCTTTTACTATTAGGTATAATTTTCACAGCTAGCCAGCAAGCTAGCTATAGTATGGAAGCACCCATTCCTAGTATATCTGTGAAACACTTTTCTGGCCTCTTTGACTATTTGTTTGTAATTTTTTTCTTCTTTGTGCGTAATAATATTTCTTCTTTGTATTGTTATAAATAATATTGTGTATGTTCTTTATTGTGTATATGTGTTTTCTAGATCAAATAAATATATGTCGTGTTAACTGCACATAACTGAACAAGAGAAGTGTTATTAGGCATCGACTTTCTTATTCTCACATCATTACGGTCCTATCAAAGTTATATAAACAGAACATAATTGATCCTGATCGGGAGAGAGTAGCCCCTAAATTGGGATTGACGTATGAGGGTCACGCAAGGCCAAATTCGGCTATACAGGAGTGGATTGTGTATTATGGAACACTTTGATATTATTCATGGTATTGTTGATGATTTTTCGATCCGTGTGGTTTCCGGCCTATAAAAGGACCACTCCTCTCTCATCTCTTTTTCTAGATGTCGTAAGAGGCGACCAATTTTTTAACACAAATGTATTCCCAAAGAGGGTCGACGTCAAGCAGGCCGGTCGTAAAACTATAGGCAAATCGTTTAAACTGTTCCAGCTATTTCTTCCTCACTTCGCAAAATCTTTGGCATCCTTGGGTGATTATTGATATGCATATGATTTTTGGAGAAGAAAACGCGAGAGAATGCAGCCTTTACTCCGAAGCAGCACTGCTATAAGGATACAACCGGGAACGCGCTAAGATAAAGAAGATACTTGATGATTTTTATGGTTTCATAAATCTTGCGTAAGTATATCAAAATAAAGCAATTATAGTATATTGCTTTATTTTGATATAGTTTTAATATCGATAGCTAAATTTGAAATTAAAATATACTTCATACTTTAAAGTTTGTAAGTTGATTGCACATTTAGGCGATTCACCCACTGGCAACGCGCCCCGCCGCGGTGCGCAAAATCTGCCGCGTTTATAGTGGGTTGGACTAGGCGTGTTTTCTATACTTGACAAACTGAGATTGCATACAATGTTAAAATCTGCCATCCCGCGCTCCGCGACGGTGCGCGGTGCAATGGGATCACCGCCTTCGATATTTGTATATTTGTTACTTAATCACACTTTCACTAAAAGGTAGGTACCTTGTAGTCCTTGTGTCCATCCTGTTAAGAATAAAGGCGTGATAGTGTAGGTAACTATCACGCCTTTATTCACACATTAGTCGCAAGACTCAAAAGCTACTCTAAGTGTGATTGATGGAAGGTGTGAAGGTGGAAAAGGGAAACAAAACAGAGATTGCCAGCCGCACAGGTAAAGTCTACGTTATTTCTTTTCTCCCAACTGGTATGAAAAGAAAATCATTATTTCTTACTTTCCAACTGTAGCCATTCTTCGGTTGAGTCAACTTTTATAAAAAAGCGAGATCCAATAGTTGGTATAAAACAACAATCTCCACTTTGTTGACTCGCTTACAAACATTTCCGTTGCACCTAAAGCTGAGTACACTCGATGTTTTATTCATCGGCCCGAGTTGGACGTAAGCCGAGAAGTCGAGCGCTTACTCGATGCACGAATCGATGTTTAGTATCCGAAATGAGCTGGAAAATTCAAAATCATCAAAATTATTTCACAACCATATAGCAAAGATAAAGACCCGACTTTGCGAAATCCTAGATTCAGATTATTGAAATGGCTTATTTCTTTTACTTTTTAGGGTTCCAAAGGGTGTAAACGGGACCCTATTACTGAGACTCCGCTGTCTGTCCGTCTGTCACAGAGCTGTATCTCTTGAACCGTAATAGCTACTAATAATAAACACTTGAAATTTTCACCGATTATATTAAATATTCTATTTTATCCTGTAAAAATTACAGATTGCCGCAAGAATACCTTTTTGGGTAAAAAAATTGTATTTTGATTTAGCACCGCTACTCCCCAGCCAGGTCTGCAGTTTTGAGTTAGGGTATGAGGTATTGTAACGAAACTGGGGTTCGAATTTGGAGAATAACGCCAAACTTCGTATGAGGGTTTTTATTCACTACGGAACCCTAGGTTGACACGTGAAGATAGTCTTCCAAACGTCCAAGGTCCAAGTCGCGTAGTAGCTGAGGTCCAGGTATCTCGCCAAGGTAGTCGCAGGTACGTCCACTTGTCACACTAAGGTAGGTTTTCTTCGCTTCGAAGTGATCGCTTTGATAGAGAGCAATTGCCGTCTGACCTCCGCAACCTAAAGGGTAGACCAGAACCAATCCTAGGATAGGTTTAAATAAACGCTAGATTGTGTGGGGACCTACAGCTTTACGTGCCTTCCGAAGCACGGAATCATCTTTCTTTTCAGATAATCAGGTGATTCAAGCCTGCAATACCCTAACCAGACTGGAAACAACTTTTTATAAAGTATGCTTCCCTGTGGGATTTGAACCCACGACCTCCGGATCATAAGGCCTTGACCACTGGACCACAGAGGCAGTCTGTTTAAAGTCATTAATAATAGGTTATTTATAATGGTGTTGATGGTAATATTTAGAAATTAATCGCTTTTTCATTGTAGCAGACAATTCCGACATGCTAAAATGTTTTAATAAAAACGGTGAATCACATTTTATTTCAAGAGGACATAATTTGACTGTCAGCACAATATTGTGTCTACCGTGAATAATTATTTTTGGCAGGCATTTTCTCGTAATTTTCGTAAAGTGGCAGCGATGAAAGAGACAGATAATTGTATGGACAGTCGTGTGAAAGAGACAGGTAAAGTGTGGCGATCGGAAGTGGAAGGCGGCGGCGAGATAATGCGAAATGCGCGTTTCAGTAATATGGTCTCCTTTGTTAGCATTGAAGCTGGACTGTTCATCGCGATACTATTATTTTCTTTCTAAGCGGTATAGGCCACATTGTAAGTTGTAAAATCTATATTTCACTGTGAAAATGCACTTATAACATTATTTTTGGTATCGTATTAGAAGAATGTATGATCTACCTCATGGTCAATAAGTAGATACATAAATTTGGCTTTTAATCTGAAATCTTAATATCTGAAATGCTATATGTATAAAGAAGGAACTAATATGTGTAAGGAAATAACTGTTGAAAATGCGTTGAAATAAAACCTTATAACACTCGTAGGTACAGATAAGATAGGTGGCTTGATATTCAATATAGGCTATGCGCAAAGGAACTTGAAAGAATAACAAGTAATTATTTAAAAAAAATAAAAACAAGCTTTTACCTAAAACCATGAACGAAAAAGGTTAAAATGCTTCTTATGTGCAAACTCGGTGGGGTTATGTTATTTTATAAAAGAGATGCCGTGAACACCTTCCGGCTTCATCATGAGATCAGGTCATTGGTACCTTATTGCATTATCACCCAACTTGAATAAGTATGTAAAGCTTCAACTAGATCGAATTCAGTGGTATTTATTTATCTTGCAAGGTTTGATTACGGATGCACAGACAACGGGATAGGTAAAACTAAATAAAAGCATGACAATGATTCCGTCTATTGCCGTAATTGTCTCGGAAAGAGTTAGTTATCGTACAATGCCAATTCATCAATTTTACATATATTTTGAACAAGGTTTGTTTGACTTGTAACTTAACAATCCCAATTTCAAATTGCAAATCGGGATTATTTATGTCACCCATCAAATCCGGCAAGCCGAACCGGAATGGCAACCTAAGCCCAAAACGGAAACAGTTTAAGCCTAAAGTTGGCATTAGTTTACTGTAATTTCAATGGATTTCCCTATTGAATTTTAATAAGGTGATAACAATAGGTACGTTTACCCTAGTTCGGTTAGACGTTGTTTACTTTCGGATTAACAGCGTTGTATGTAATTGACTAAAATTTTATTAAACCCTTAAGTTTAGATGTTTGTACAAACGTGACCCAATCTAAAATAATTTCTAATTGGCTGCGGATAATTTTGTAACAGTGTTTAGTTGGGAATGTTGTTCAAATAATAATTTCTAATTGGGTGTGGACAATTTTGTCAGTTAAGTTGTATCTATTGTACGAAATGTATTAGGTATAACGTAGTAGATAGAGCTAGTACCCTGAACTTGGCATTCTTCTTATTTTTATAGAAATTAGGTTGTCAGTTGGAAAATTTTGAAAATACGACAGAATTTTGTAGAACAAAGTTTTTAATCCTCAAGCACTTAGTTAAACTACCATTCAAAATTTTCTTCACAACTAAGAAATTGCTCCCAAGAAGGTAATTAAGACGAAAGAAGGCAATCCAAAGTTTTTAAGTCCTAGAGAAATAATGACGAAACCGTTTAATCTCCATTCGTTGGTATCTTTATATTGAAAGTTTGCAAAACTAGGGGACTACTGACTGAGTACTAAGTTCATTTTCGAATACCGAGCGCACTGATAAGCGGAGCGATTAGCGACTATCCTCGTATACTTACAGAAGTCTCTACTTCACACGCTTTTTGGCATCCTTGGCTTTGGTCCTATGGTCACCACCATTGACAGTGGCGGCTTTAGGGGGTGGCGAACAGGGCAGTCGCCCGGGGCCTCGCTCTTGCAGGGGCCTCGAAACAACCCGTTTTATTTTATTTAAGAGTCCCCTTACCCTAGGCAAAATCAGACTTTCCCCTACAAACGTAGTCTAGCTTTTATTTTGAAACGACAAGTCAGATTTCGGCAAAATTTTGTAATTCTAAAGAAATTGCATATAATATCTAGGCAAATAACTGGTTTTTGCCGTCAAAACATGAAGGGGACTCTTAAGGCGACGTGGGTTCATAATTTGCAATACTGTGCGTGTTTTTGAAAAATCACTGTTATTAAACTACTACAGTTTATTCCTCAAAAAAATTACATAAAAATCTTAAAGATTTTCTACAGACATCCATAATAGCCAAAATACGATTGTGCATTGTTGGTTCGATAGAAAAAAAAACCGGCCAAGTGCGAGTCGGACTCGCGCACCGAGGGTTCCGTACAAACCTGCAAGGTTTAGTATTTGGTATGAATTTCAATTTAATACCTCTACGCGTTTATGAGGAAATGGGTAGTAAGTTTAAAATTATTAAAAAAAAATATATTATGTGATGTAACTAAAAATTTATGGTTTTCGTAATTTTTCCTTTATCTATGCTATAAGACGTTGCTTCGTACCAAATTTCAAGATTCTGAGTTCACGGGAAGCACCCTGTAGGTTTTGATTCCCTTGCAAGTGTCGAAAATTTGCGGCATAAACGGCTGTATCTTTTGATTGCATTGGCTTAGAAGTTTGATTTTTTCACAGCTTCAAGGGACAGTAGACCTGAGTAATTGATATAAATTTCAGCTTCATACCTCCACGCGTTCCTGAGAAAAAGGGTCTTGACAGACGGACGGACGGACGGACAGACGGACAACAAAGTGATCCTATAAGGGTTCTATTTTTTCCTTTTGAGGTACGGAACCCTAAAAATCACAAACATACCTCTCAAGTTTTGCAAATTGTGAACCCACGTCACCTTAAGTATTTTTAATTTTGGTCCTTAGTTGTAACAAAACAATAAATACAATAAAGTTGGTTTTTTCATTACATTGAGAAATTACCTAATCTCACTATTCGAAAAACTTGAAGTGCGGTTGTTTTCATTGTGTAGCGTTCGGGGATTCCCTGTGTTTCATTTCTTTCTCATAAAACATTTAAAAAATACCTACATTCGAATCACTTACTTTGCACAAAGGAGAAGGACCTCACAAAAATTTGCCGCTCGGGGCCTCGCAATGGTTAAGGCCGCCACTGACCATTGATACTAATGCATTCAAGTTTATATTTGGAGAAAGTGCTGAAAATCGCATAGTGGGCTTCCGAAGCAGCATAGCTGAGGATGCAACCAGGAACGCGCAAAGATGAGGACAACATAAGAATATGTTATTATATTGGGTACTTTACTAATATTTTTTTTCTGTTTTGTAGATAGGCTTCAACCTAAATTGCAATGCAAGTAGCTTTATTTTTCTCTGAGAAACAAAGAAATCATCATCATCATCATCAACAGTTTTCAGGTACCCACTGCTGAGCATAAGCCTACTTTTGTCTGCGCCATCTTGCTCTGTCATTGGCCATCGAAATCCAGTCCAAACAAAGAAATAAAACTATTTAATTGTAAACCGTAACAAAGAAGACAATGTTTTTAAAATATTTTTTTATCCCAATATTTCTAATAAATTACCAACCTACTTTGTTTTGTTTCAATCTACTTTGTTGTGTTTTTAACCTACTAACTTTACTATACGCGCGGCTGGTGACCTTCCCGCTCGCCGGTCGCCGTTCCCCATGAATCCAGCAGCGATCGGTGACATTAAAATGGGAGATTTTTGGTATGCATTTGTCGGTTGATATCTTTGGTTTTTATTATGAAACTAAAGGCCCATTTACACGGTGCAAGTTTCATGCCTGTTGCATACAATTAAATTGAAGCAATAGAAAACTTGCTTGGGCTAAACAGAACGTCAGCCATACAAATCATTTATTGCTATAATAAAATTGTATGCAACAGGCAAGAAACTTGCTCTGTGTAAATGGGCCTTAACGCTAGGTGGTCAGACGACCTGAGCAAGGTTGCAGGAAAACGCTGGATGCAGGCCGCTTCCGATCGGTCGTTTTGGAAATCCTTGGGGGAGGCCTATGACCAGCAGTGGACTTCCTGTGGCTGATATGATGATGAAACTAACGATAGAGGGATCGCCGTGAGATGAAATTGAAGCTACAGTGTAACCATTTCGACTCGATAGGAAGATGATAATGAAACCAGAATAAGTATTTTTTATTTTGCTTAAAGAGTACTTTCCATGAACATAGCTACGAAGTTCCAATTCTCCCTGTATACATCTATACTAAAAAGAAACTTTGGATGCAGGTCATTAGTTAATAATTACACCGAACGGGTCACAAGATGAATGGTGGCAAAACGGGCAAGTTAAGCAACGCAAACTATGCCACTGCAAGTGCAATTTGACCAAGTTTGGTTTGCATTCTCATTCAAATCACTCGTGGTTTGGCCAGATTCAGTCTGAATGAATAAGATCTTACAAACTATCTAATTGACTTGTCCAAATTGTTGTGAATCACTCCAAATTTAACCTATTAACATTGTGTGTTTAGTATCATCCGCTCCAAATTGCACTGGTGTAGGATTTATTCCAGCAGTTTTAACGAGTAAAGGTTTAATGTGTCTTCCAAAACACGGATTTTTTATGCCTCTTTTGTGCACATTCAAAGCACCAACAACGTCAGGAGTTGCTTAACATGTGAAAGCCCTAGTGATATATTCTCCAGGCCATCACTGAGCTAAATCAATCAATCAATTTCTATAAGTGATCTTTTTATTAAAATGCATGTACATAGTATTACGTTTAAAGATCCACTTCATTTTACATTTTACTTTCTTGCAAAGGCATGCAATCTTCTTTCTTAAATTAGCACTTTTCAATTATAATTTAAATTAAGTGACAGTCAAAACATGATATTCATTCATTAAATATAAATAATTAAGATATTTTATCATTTAAAAATTCATCAACTGTATAAAGCATTTGTCAATAATTAATTCCGTTAGTTGTTTCTTTATAAATTCAGATTTAAGTACCTTATTTTTTGGGACCTTATTGTATTTTGGAATTGCTTCAATAGTAATTGAAGCCATTCCAAACACACTTTCTCTGAACATAGATCCCTCAGCGGGAATGCTTAAGAGCCCGGGGTCCGCTACATAAACTCACCTAGGTCAACCTAGGTTTTATTTGACGAGGTTACTAGTTTTTACACAGAGCGACTGCCGTCTGACCACCGCAACCCAAAGGGTATACCAGAACCAATCTTAGGATGAAAGGGTATCTTTCTCTCTCTCTCTTTCTCTCAGCGCGTTCCCAGTTGCATCCACAGCCGTAATGCTGTGAAGCCCGGGGTCCGCTTTCCGGCTTTTCCTTCTTCACTTCGCACGGTCTTGAGCATCCTTCATTGTAAGACCATTGGCACGCATATCATCCCTGACGACGTCAAGCCAGCATTTCTTGGGTCTACCACGTCTGCCCCGGCAGAGACGGCATGGCTATACATTTGTTTCCTACGTAACTTGCCGGTTTCCGCAAGACATGACCATACCAGCGTAGGCGATCGACTTTCTTGCAGTTTGTCTGCTATGTCACGGACATGAAGGCTATCTAGAAGATGAAAGGGTATCTAATACTATCTTTATATTAGAGAAACATTGTTTGCTGACTCATAAACACTTCCACCCGAGGCAACTATTTCTGACCCCGACTCTCTCCCAAAGGAACGTGTGATATTTATCGATAAGCTATTTAGGTATTTGTTCATTCTCTACTTTATTTTGATACTAGCTGTTGACCGCGGCGTTTCCCACGTAATCATTTATTCCTAATGACACACACTTTCACGTCTTTATCCCTAATGAGGCAGACAGAGCATTTTGGGTCTTGCAGCTCTTAGAAAACAGAGTCCAGGATCGCAAGATCCAAAAGCCACTTTTAGCGTGATGGTGGGTGAGTAGGTGGAAAAAGAAATGAAAATAGTGACGGGTTGCTAAGGCGTCTTTTTTTGCCCATCCCCTCGATCGGCTTATAAGATCTGCGCAAGAAGAGGAGCAGCTGGTATATTCTAAGTTTTTTCTTTTCTCCCAGACCAGCATGGAACAATTATATATTTTTATTATTTATTTATTTTAAATATCTAATAAATTAAATCAAGGGTTTTTGTCAATCCCACGGGAACATCCCATTTTTCGGGAAAAGTATCCTATGTGTTAATCCAGATAATAAGCTATCTGCATGCCAAAATTCCAATCCATTCATACGTTTTACGGGTAACGCGTGAAAGCGGAACAAACAAACATCCATACATTTTTTCGCATTGAAAATATTAAAAGCGATAAGATAACCTCACTAACCTATTGTAAATAGTTGGAAATTGTTATGTAATAAATACTTTTATTTTTGTTATGTCATACTCGTATAAAACTAGGTCAATGTTAAATTACTTATTAGTCTTAGTTTAGGCTAGATTGTAATATGTGACGTTCCATGGTCAAAAGTACCTTGTGAACGGTGGCGCTTACGACATTGTGTTTATTTAAGCTAAGTTAATTGTACGAATTGTTTTTCTAAACGTCATAAGCGCCACCGTCCACAAGGTACCTTTACCCGTGGAACGTCACATATTATTAGCGTACTTGTTTATAGTAGGTACGTTAGAAAGGGGAAAAAAATGTCATACTCGTAGAAGACTAACAAATTTTACTACCTATATACTTATTAGAGAAACACCGCTCCAGTGAGCAGTGAGTTAGTACTCATAAACGCCAGCTTCCACCCGAGTCAACTTTCCCTGACCCCAACTCTCTCCCAAAGGAACGTGTACATAAATGAAAATTGCTTATCGCATGGGCTGTTGACCCGCCGTGAGCGGATTCAGTTAGCTTCCCGCATTCCCAATGCAACAAAGTTAATTATGGGTCCAGTATTCACATCTCGTATTTAGTTGGGAAATTAACATTTAGCGAAATAGTTAAGGCTGTACCTGAATTTTCCGGGGTCCAGTGCTGCCCCCATTTAAAATAAATCATTTCAAAGAAAACGGAGACATTATTTAAAATTTTGCTACTACCAAGTCCTAGATAACCCTTAGATAACCCTTCAAAGTATTTTATTAACTTCTGTTTACAGTTTATAATGAGAACGTTAAGCTTTACAACGCACATTAGCCAGAAGTGGCCGTTTTTCGCAATTGTGCGTAGTAAAGCTTAACGTTAATCTGTAAACAGAAGTTAATAAAATACTTTGAAGGGTTATCTAAGGGTTATCTAGGACTTGGTAGTTGCAAAATTTTAAGTAATGGCTCCGTTTTCTTTGAAATGATTTATTCTAAATGGGTGCCCCCATTTAAAATAAATCTCGCACTGGACCTCGGAAAATTCAAGTACGGCCTTAAGTGAATCTCTTGAATTAAGTTATGTTTTCCGTGTATGTTAATGGCCAATCTTTCTCACATAGCTTGATGACTACTGTCAGGATTAAAAATCAAATCAAAATCATTCTGTTAAGAAGAAAAGTTACAAATTTTTACTGAAATCTGACATGTCGTTTCAAAATAAAACGTAGACTACGTTTGTATGGAAAACTCTGATTCTGTCTCGGGTAAGGGCACTCTTAAGATTAAATTATGGCAACGTTGAATTATTCAAAAAGTGGCGCTATATTCAAAACATAAGCGAATGACATTAGAATCCAGTGTAATGGCAAGCGAATCGTAGGACCCACAAGGTGGTCAGACGACCTGACCTAGGTCGCTGGAAAGCATTGGATGCAGTTCGCTCTAGATAGGTAATTTTGAAAATCCTTGGGAGAGGCCTATGTTCAGCAGTGGACGTTATGCACCTGAAATGACGATGATGATGATGAATGGCGGTGAGGCGAGGGACAAAGTGGTGGGAGCTCGCATTTTTGTGTGAGTGTTGACGCAGAACATAAGGGGAGTGGAGACTAAGAAGGGACACGACATTAAATCATATAACAGCATCAGATAACAGCCGAGACGACCGGCTTCTGCCTTCTGAAAACACGGAGTAGCTCAAGATTTATGCCAGTTGTGGTCATCCATCCAAGTGCAAACTATGCCCAGGTTTGCTTAACATGTACAACCGCTAAATATGCCTATTACAACTGTCCCCGACTCGTTCCCAAAGGAACGTATTATATTTAACCCTTTCACCGCGACTTTATATCAGTTGTCGTGCTCCCAGCGCGAGGAATTGTGAATATCCATAGTTTTTGGTCGGATAAATCCGACGCTCGCAAAATGGGCACGAAAATGTTTGTCGGATAAATCTGACGTTCGCGGTTAAAGGGTTAAACGAAAATTGCTTCTTGTGTGGGCCGCTGATAGTTAGCCGATTCAGTTAGTTCCCCCGCATTTCCAATGCAACAAAGTTACCTAATTACGGGTCCAGTATTTACATCTCGTATTTAGTTGCGAAGTTGACATTTGGCGAAGCGGTAAAGTAAATCGTTAATTGCTGTTGTTTTGTTTTGAGAGACAAGCTTGATTTGAGTGCTTGCTAGAATACATTTTTTTTCCATACTGATTACAAAAATAAAAAGTAATATAAAATAATAAGTATATTTTAAATTCATTACCATAAACCACTTGTTAAATTAAGTGAAATGCTAACCCTTGCGACTGTTAAGATCGGTGGCACACGTCCCTAAGCAAAGATTCACGCTAGGTTGGACCGCAAAATCACGTAAAATGGAGCGTAAATTAGTGGGGTGGCTTTGGTAGTTTTCTTTTAATTTGAAGGCTTACTGCTGAATTTTGGATAAGAGAAAATGAGACAAACTCAGATGGAAATTATTTGAAGATTTTAATTTAGAAAATGTAAGATTGTTTAACTTTTCCTGTCTAAGAGTAAAGAATAATCGGCCAAGTTTGGTCGGGCCACGCCACGCACACGCATAGTTTAGGGTTCTGAAGTTTCTCGATTCCATATTTATTACGTAAATTATGTTTACTACCTATTTTTAACGAGATTAAGATTTTCCAATATTAATATCGTACCTATACAAAATCATAGTTTTCTAGTACTAACAGTCTCTTAGTAAAGCCGCGGACAGACAGATGGTCGGACAGACGGACATAGCAAAACTATTTATAAGGGTTGGGACACGTCTGTTGCAGCATAGAAAAGTACTGTTCCGTGCTGACAGATATGTCCCAACCCTAAGCGTCTGGATTTTGTAACCCTAAAAATTTAATGTTGCTGCTTCTCAAAAGTCTTGCTCTAGAACTCCATCAAGAGAATTGACTCAGCCTGGTAATTTTTCTAATTTGGTGATCCAGCAGATTGATTGACTTATATCCGTTTCTAAATATTTCAGTTTCACTATGGCCTGACTACTCCGTAAGAAATAAAGACGTGCAGCCAAATAACAGGAACACTAAAATAAGTTTTCCCCTTACGAGGATAAAATGCATAATATTTAACAAAATGTATTCAAACTTAACCATTCTCTTGTAACGAGGATTATCATAATAAAAGTGATACGCTTTCATACAAAACAAAGTTAAATGCACATTGCACTACGTGATGTGCATGCATTTTTAAACAAGCAATCGCCCAGCGATTACAGTTTATTTTTGGTGCAGTTTACATGCAAAATATTTCCTTCTTTATAGTTGTTCAACTGAGGCCTTAAGTTGGGAAGGGGTCGAAATTAACTCGAAATTATCGTGTAAGTATACACACGGCTGCTGCTTCGCTAGTTACTTTTCTTTGAACTTGACGATACGCTACCGCTTGACAAGATATAAACCTCTTGATTCACTTTATCTATTGATGAAAACCGCATTATATAATCAGTTGCCTCGTTTAAAACATCTAAGAGAACATACATACAAACATACTCGTACATAAAGAGGGACAGAAGGCGGGAAGTAACTTTGTTCTGTCTGCGCACACAGGTCGCATTTTTCAACCAATTTTGACGAAAATTGGCGTACAAGTTCCTTGATTTATTTAAGTTTTTTAGCGATTTTTGATTGAAGGAGAAAATAGGGGGAAAAGGTCCCGAACTTTGCTGTAGTGTTATTCATTGTATTCATTAACGGATTTCAATTAAATTTGTGAGGTACACTAAGGACTTCCTACACAAGATGTTGCAAAAAATCCAAAATAGCGTTATACAAACTATCACGCCTGTTTCCCACAGGGGTAGGCAGAGACCATGGATTTCCACTTGCTACGGTCCTGATAGACCTATAAACCTACCGTTATACCTTTAAATTATCAGTTAAGAAATGATCAGTACGTCTCTTATAGGCTGCAAGTCCTAAGTCATCTTTTAAAATACGCGACATACGAGTCGTTCTAGGTGCTATCTTCATCTCCCGTGATAAAATCTTTTGCTTTCAGACAGGATTTCTTCGAATTCTTTCCCTTACTGCTTTGACCACCTTGTTCGTACAAACACTACGTGGACAGCCAGATCTTTTTCTGGCACAAACAGAGGAGATCTCATTGTATCTAGTAATAGTCCGGTACACAAACATTTGACTAATACCAAGGGTATGGAGAGTTTTAAAAAATGCATTTGGCTCCATACCTACTTTGTGTAATGCAATCACAGCGATTTGGTTCTCTTTATCACCCCACTCCATTTTAATATCGCACAATGTATTGGAGCCAAAATAAAAAAAGACAATGAAAAATCATATAAATATAACGGATTCCAAATTCAAATGTAATATTTTGTTTATTTTTAATTGTAACAGTATTTATGGCCAGACGGATTTCACTGAAATGGCATTGCTAAGCCAGGATAAAAGATGAAAGTGTCGGTTATTGCATGGATATAAGAGCTCGTGTGGACTACTGTTCTCACAGAAACAACGAGTACTACTTATTGATAGTATACGAGCCCATATCTAAACAGACTAAATAATATTCCCTAAAGAAAGTTAATACATTTATAAACATTTAAAGAAGTCATATTAAAACCTTATTGCGATGAAAACATTAAACCGGGTAAAGAGTAATATGAAAAATATTTTCTCTAGCCTTTTCAAGAGCTCTATTTTTCTTAACAGACGTATTTATTTGAAAGGGCTTTCTTTTTTTGTTTTTATTCTATTCGTGCCGTTTCCCTGAAAATCTCATTAAAATGCGCATTATATTTTTTATATTACAAGGCAAAAGCAAAGAATATTTAATTAAGTATAACATAATACATCAAGGAATTGGTAGAAGACATTTATCACGTCATTGAAGACAAGTAACAAATACTCGTATAGGTATGATTTTACTGTTATTTGTTAACGGCTTTCCATAGAAACTAAAACATAAGGTCGGATTTGCAATGCTCGTTTTGCACTCCTGGTATTGCAGGCGTCCGTTTTTTCTTATTAGCCTTTACTGTCCCACCGCTGGGCAAAAGCCTTCCCTCTTGTACGTCACTGATCTCTATCTAGCGCGATGGACTTCCAGGTCTTATCGAAAGGCTAGAATCACCACACCACCTTGTCCTTAGGCGACCTATCTTGCGACGCTAGCCTACAGGCACCCCTCTCTCTCTCTTTCTCATCTCAGCGTATTCCCAGTAGCATCCACAGCTGCACCGCTGCGAAGCCTGAGGTCCGCTTTCCGGCTTTTCCTTCTCCACTTCGCACGGTCTTGAGCATTCTTAGTTGTAAGACCATTGGCTCGCATATCATCCTTAACGACGTCAAGTCAGCACTTCTTGGATCTACCACGTCTGCCGGGTCCCAGAGGAGGCGGCATGGCTATACATTTGTTTCATACGTAGCTTGCCGGGTTCCGCAAGACATGACCGTACCAGCGTAGGCGAATTTCTTGCAGTTTGTCTGATATGTCACGGACATTTGTAGCCTACAGGCACCCATACTACGTTTATAACTTACCATCAGGTAAACCGTACGCTTGTTTTCTTTCTTAGTTGTATAAATAAATGTAGTTACAATAACCTTATTATATAACAAAATATTCTCAGCGTTTAATACTACGTACCTTTGACTACGTACATTATTTTTATAAAAATGATAACTTTGCACTTTCCATTGTTTCTTTATGAAGCTCCGATAAGCAGGAGCTTGCTCCAATAAAGTGGATCCTTTGTTATGGAGTGCTCTAAAGAAATGAAGATTATAGCCAAATGATGGCATACTACGGCTCGAGACGGATAAAAATGGAAAGAATATTGAAAAAATATTAGGCCTCGAAACTGACCTTCATTGTATTAGTGGTCTGGCTGGATTTTTATCTTTTTATTTATCGTAATATTTTGAGACACATTCAAGCGGTTTTAAGCAATATTTTAATAATAATAATGTCGAGAATTAAAATTTTAGAGATCATAGAATACTAATTTTATTAGAGTCATATTTGTTCAGATACCTAAACTGTTTACGTTGATGTAGATATGTGCGGAAAATACGTATACTATATTGATTATTCATTGATATTATTTATTATTTTTTATAATTAATAATTTGCTATGATTTATTTTTTTTCGACTTGTTCTACTAAATTGTGTTTAACTTATTAAGTAGGTACTCAAAATGTCCTATGTATTCGTCTCTAGTACAGACTCATTTGTTCGGATACTGAAATGAGTACGACAATCAAATGATTGTTGTCAGTGAGCCACAAAAATAATTTGAAAAGGGAACTAATTTTTTGAGCTGTTATTTAAATATTCGAGATGTTAGTATGATCAGTTGGAAAACATATTGAGCAGTCATTTTTAATTTAATGGTGGTTGTTTAATTATTGCGACAGTAAAACATGAAGTGTAATAAAAAATCAATTAGTCGGTTATTTTTAGGTTAGGTTAGGGAAAACCTATAGGTTAGGTTAGGTTAGAACTGCGACTAGGTCGTGCTAAGTCGGTTTTATCCATTTTACTAGGTTAGGAACCGCTCGTTCAATTTTTTTTTACCGCTCATTTAATTATTTTCCTGCTCAATTATATATTCACTGATCCAGTTCATTATTTTTTATTACTCAATTTTGTTTACTTTACTGCTTAGTTTTAACTGCTGAACAAGTTATTAAACATGCCATTTATAATTTTTACCTTACCAAAATTGCTATTTACAACTGCCTCTTTAAATCAGTGCCTTTTTTTAATGTCATTTTTCCTTGGTGCCGTACCCGTACTTCAGTTTTTTATTAGAGTTCGAGTTTCAAGCCTGCTTGAATTCAATATTAATCCATTCGGCAAACGATTACTGCAGTTTAATGAGGAGAGAGAGGCAGAATTAATATTTTTTTTTGCAGAAATATAAAGATTAGAAATTATAATCTAATATATTTGGGTAGAGAAAACGAGATGGGTAAAAATATAGAGGAGTGAAGCATATGGAACCTTTTGTTTTTGCTCCATGAATAACATGAAAGAAAATTTCAAACAACAAAAAATATAGATAGCTGTTTTTTTAATCAAGTAAAGGCAAATGTTGTCTTTTATTACCTAGAAAGGAAAGTAAATTGTGTTTTTGTCGACCATTTAGACGATGAAAAAGTTTGCATGTCGGTACATAATATTTCAAAGATAACATTCTTTGCAATGTAGACTCTTTTCTCTCAAGTAACTTTAGTAAAATACCCATAATATTTTACAAATTCGTGGAGATTACCCTACTTTGTTGAGCGTTGCGTATAGCGGTGGAATTTACTTAATAAACTGTTGGATTAAAAATATTTCATAGAGTTTTGTCAACGCCTTGAGACTGGAGATTTCAATGAGAAGATAAACCAAGCTCCCGGGGACATTATGCAAAGACAAAAGGAGATAAACGCCGGGAAAATAATTCCTATTTTCACAAATAACAAACTTCTGAGAATTTTTCTGAGAAAAAAATGAGACTGTCGTCATTAGCTTTTGAATTTATTTTCCTATATTACGTTTACTTTGTTGTTTCAATTTGACTTTTATTACACTTTTTGAATAAAATGAAGCGCTCGATAACGCGAAGGTTTTACGTGTTAGTGCTTAGGCGGGTGTGGTTCAAATGTGGATTGGGAACCACATGTGGCAATAAATATCCCAAGCTCGTCATCTATTCAGTCCCGGTTCATCATTATATAGCAGATGTGACGTATATATTAAGGCAGCTTAAAAAATCTGGACTTTTGTTGAGCACAAACAAACAGACATAAAACGAAGGTTACGGAGTCATAGAACAATGTGTTCAGAATAGCATACTACGCAAATTCACGCATGAATGCTTTAGTCACGCACGCCCATGTCTCGCTCTAAGCAATGAACGTTTCACGAAATGTTTTTGACCGTCAAAATATTGTAACTGTAACAAAATATATTAAAGCCCTAGGGAATACAGTAACAAACGTACAAAAGCACCATTTGAAAAGTTCGGAGAGGAAATTAGAAAACAAATGTACAGAATCGATTGAGTTACTCCAGCCGCTCCCGAGACGCAAAGATAAACACTTTTTACAAACTGATTTTGAAACTTTTTTTGATTGTATTCTGACAAAGTTTCTATTGCTTTATTTATAAAAAAGTGTTCTGAACACTGAATTATAGTATGGGAGAAAGGTGATTCAGTTTTGATATCGATTCTAGTCGTAAAATCCAGAGAATCGTGACGGCGCGGAAGGAAATTGTTCACAATTTCGTAATATAATTCAATAGTCTCCGTCCAAGTTATTTTACCGGCCATTATAATCATTTTTGGCTCATCAGGTAGGTAATGTAACTGAAAATTTTGAATTTCGCATGACGTCACAATCTAGTACGATTTTTACTAGAAGGTGATGTTAGTCGCCCCTACTTCAAATCTTTGTAATTTTTTTCTACTTTGATAAATCGAAAAAATGGTTCCATTATTTTTGGATAATTAATATTTTTGGACCCATTACACAACCGTATTTCTTTACTATTGTTAAATATTTTTTTTTAAGACGGACCTACCATAGTACGCTGTGTTATAGGCATGAATTCTGATTGCAAAATTCATTGAATTGTATTTTAATTTTTATGCAATTATAGTTCTTTTCAGATTGAAAGAATTAAGTTTTTTACGTTATGTATACTTACCATTGAAGCGTTAAATCCTTCGAAGATTACGAGTTCTGTGAACAGAATACTACGAGAACAAACCTATATAACAAATGAACACGACTAGGGTGTTAATAGTCGCTACTATGGAGTACTATGGAACAGAATGAAGTAGGTACTGTGAACTACCGTGTGGTACTACTGAATGTATGTATAGTCATGCCAGGAATCCAGTGTTTGAAGATTTTATAATGAGTACGTCCCAGATAAATAAAAAATAGAAACAAGTCACTCACGTGCAATTTTTTCCGTTCGACCGATTATCTATAGTTAAGAACTATCTTCTTAAGTGAATACAAAACGTAATAAAATATACTAAACGTATTTTAGGGGTAGATTCAGTTCGATATATAATATACTAAGTGACTTTCCCCATTTAACATATCAACAAAAAAATGCCTCCTTAAAAGTAGACCGACCAGTAGATCCGATCCAAGGGAAAGCATTCATTTTTATGTATTTTAAATAATATTCCTTGGGTAGAAATTGTTTAGCATCATGTACTAAATTTATCTTCAAAATAGTATCAATATTTTTTTTTTTTAATTTTTCTAACATTTAATTAAACGGCAAAAAGAGAGAGACATAAGAAATATAAACTGGCTATATTATATCTACACGAATTGAGGAAGTGAATGATTGATTAAAAATGATTGTAAATACAGAATATCTGGGACGGTAGGTAAAAGTAAAAATACACATAGTGGCAAAATCATAGCTGATCATATTTGCAACTAAGTGAATTGGAATTTCTAATGTAGGTACTAAACTGCAATACCTAATGTATAATTGGCCGACTCGAGAAACGTATCCCAAAAATTCTCAAAATTAATTTTAAACTATAACCTCGATCGTTGAGTACATAATAAGAATGGTTTGTTTCAACGGATATTTTTTTTTTAGATTCCGAAGTAATTTTGTTTATAAAATAAAGACGCATCTTTTTTGTCATTAGAAACATTTAAGCTATATTTTTTTAAGAATAAGGTAAAAATAGATTATGGAAAAATATATAAAAAAGTACATTATATTTTTGAAAATTTTGGGATTTGATAACTGTAACTACGATTGTAGTAAATAAATGTGAGAGTGAATCTAAATACATGAGGTTTACATGTATAATGTTTACGTTTAATTATGTAAAAGATAAGGTAATCTTAAATAAAGTAAGAACATTTTAAGTGGAGTTTCAGTCAAAAGTACAGAACAATTTTCCTAAGTAAACTGTATCGAAATACAAAAAAGGTTAACTTTCCTTAGTAAACAAATAAATTAAAAGCAGCCCACTTTTTTCGTATTTCTGAATAACCATAGTTACAGGAAATTGTTCCGAATCAAAGACTGTACTGCTTCTTAAAAGTATGTACTTCATTTAAAATAACCTGGTAATGTGACGTCACAATATAATGGAGTTTTAAATATCTAAGTGCATGCTTAGTTTGTAAGTTGAGCTTACTTTCGGACTGCTCGGTGAGACCTGGGGAATACAGTAACTTGTTAGTAATGTACGGGACTAAGTGTTAGGTTTTAGGTCTAGAAGATAGTTTTAGTACCTACTATAGCTTCAATGACAGTACTTAGCTAATACTAGTAAGTATTTAGCTAAAAAATAACTGTCAAATATTTTTTTAAAGTAACTAAAGTTGTATGTAAGAAAGAAGTAAACGTAACGTTGGAATTTGTATTGTAATTGAATAGTGAAGGGTTTTGGAAGTTACTTTAAGAGCCCGTACTACCCTAAAGTTCTTAGAGCGGTCTTAAATATTATCAATATTACCGAAATACTCACTTTGAAATATAAACACAGCAAAATTCAGGACTAACTCTATACATAATATGTTTCGAAATCACGATAACTTGAAATTTTCTCTATAGAAAAAAATTGCGTTACCTCTAAATCACCTCAGAATTATACTAAAACGGAAAGTATTTAAGAAATACAATAAATTAGCCCTTGTAATTTTGGATTATAATTGTATTAAATATAAGGCAGTCATAATATGTCTTACTTTTTAAATAACTCTTAAATATTCTTTGTAAAACGAAAAAAAACCTCAATACCAAAACCAGCCTCATTGGCCTACCATGTTCTTTTCACCCCGCATGGTCTCGCTGTCTCGCTTTGGCTAGAGTAAATTTGTGTGCGTGGAAGCGGGAGCAAAAGTAAGATTATTCACATCAGGTAGCCTTAATATTTTTAATCTTGTAAAAATAAATACGTATTGTTTACAAAAATGGCAACCCTACTGTAGTGGAGGCCCCTGACGGAAGAACCTCGCAACCATCCGCCCATCTTCATCACGTGATGGGGTCTTTGATGGTCAACCAATGAAGCTCGGTCTACTTCGTATGTATGCATGTACCATTGCCCATTGGTCAAATTGTTCCCACCACCTCTATCCCTGACGTATGATCAAATTTAAACAACGAATTATACTCGTCATCGAACTTTTAATCAGACAACTGCATTTTCATTCCTCGTGAAAATCATCACCATTAACTGAAAATCACCACTATTAACGGCAGATCAAAACATACAAAAAGTCTCTACACGCGCCGATACACGTATCTTCTAACTAATATAATAAAAGGATGAAAAATCCTTTTTTTTGTAAACTATTTATCAACTGGATCGGTTTAATTTATATATCTAGTCTACAGTCTACTTTAAACAATTGTTTAAAATAAATACATATTAAGTTAAAAAAAATTACCATTACCAACTATGTATTCTGTGCCATTACCAAACACGTGTAACAATTTAAGTAAATAAACCGTAAATAGCTGTTTAATTTATTCACAGAAAAAGTAAATGTTGGCTTTAATTAAAAGCCTAAATCGCAAAAGTTAAGTTGTTTTTCATTCCCAACTCTCATTTAAGGCTGTAGCTAAATTTTCCGGGGTCCAGTGCTGCCCCCATTTTAAATAAATTATTTCAAAGAAAACGGAGACATCATTTAAAATTTTGCTACTACCAAGTCCTAAATAACCCTTCAAAGTATTTAATTTTTAACTATTTTTTATTTTTAGTATTTGTTGTTATAGCGGCCACAGTAATACATAGACGGTGAAAATTTCAAGTGTCTAGCTATTACGGTTCAAGAGATCCCTGTAACAGACGGACAGAGAGACAGACGGACAGACAGACGGACAGATAGACGGACAGACGGACAGACAGCGGAGTCACAGTAATAGGGTCCCGTTTGCACCATTTGGGTACGGAACCCCAAAAAAGGTAGAATTACAATCACATCAGAATCAATCATTTCAGTGAAAGCATTATTGAAATTGGACCAAAAATGACGAAGTTAGAGCGATTTTCGGGCCGCACTCTCAAAAACGCTCTCCAATGTACTCGATTGGTTGATGACGTCATCTGCCACGCTCGCGTTTGCCGCCACCGCCCGCGCTATGGGACCAAACGGTGGGTTCCATCTCAAAAGTCTGTAACTTTTTTGTTTCTTCTTGTAAACGAGATATTCTGGGCAATCTTAAAATGTATAATACTTTTATATTTACTTCGAGAACTTAGAAGATATCTGAAGTTGAACAGTCAGTTTATAATGAGAACGTTAAGCTTTACTACGCACATTTGCCAAAAGTGGCCGTTTTTCGCAAATGTGCGTAGTAAAGCTTAACGTTCTCACTTTAAACTGTAAACAGTAGTTCACAAAATACTTTGAAGGGTTATCTTGACTGGGTGACTTAGTAGTAGTAGAATTTTAAATAATGTCTCCGTTTTGTTTAAAATGATTTATTTTAAATGGGGGCAGCACTGGACCCCGGATAATTCAGGTGCGGCCTTAAAGCGGGCAAGAGCACTCACTCCGTTTCAGAAGTAAATTCATGATAATAGCTGCATTCAATGCACAGGAAACAATCCGATTCACGGAAGTGCCACCAAAACCACTATGCGGAAAACTGTAAATTCCTTTGTAATAAGCAGGTACGAAAATACAGGGACACGGGAATAGGGGAAGATCAAAGAAACCGTGGATGGAATGTACAAAGGAGGATATGGGTAGAAAGGGAGTAACGGACAATTTGACTGGCGGAAAAAACTGTCGTGCAACGCTACGTAATAGTGGGGTAAGGTGGCAGAAGGGAAGCAGGTGCGGAAAATGCTCATAGATACAATTCGTTCTTGCTTCTATCTAGCTCATTCTCAACTTTTCGTCCTTGGGGTCCAAGTACAAAACAATTTATTAAAAATATTACGGACATTTCTTCATACCAATTGCAAGGCTAATCAGTGGCTGCTGGATATTGGCGCTAACATATCTTTTAGCGCCAATATCCAACAGCCATAATTTGTATAAGTGCCGTCTTCTTGAATGTACTTTTGATAGAGTCATTTTTTGCGCTTGATTATGCTTCCATAGTTCGAGTATTATAGTTCGTCATGTTCAATGCTACAACTAAGCCGAGTGGTTCTCGGCAGAGTAGAATAGGATCACTCCAAGTCTCTCCGTGGATGTCGTAAAAGGCGACTTAGGAAAAACCAGCTAAACGAAGCTTATAAACATCAATGAGACCTCTTCAACCCGTCTGGCCAAATCCTCTGACTCCTCTGGCCAAGTATGGTTTTGGTATTACAGAGAGGGTCATGCTCCTGCAGTGGAGACTAAAAAAAGACCTGATGATGATGATGAATGCTACAACGAATCCAGAAGGTAAATCATGACGACGGCAGCGGGGGCATAACTTTTCTGTGACGTTTACACCGGCATACGGACATAAGGCTCGCGCTACACTGAATTGGCAGCGACGCGACGAGGAATTTCATAACAAGACATTATAAACTTTATGTACAATGTCATAAGATATAGAACGATTGATAGACAGGACTAGGACATACATGTTAGGTGTTCAACAACTTGAGTAAGGTTGCTGCTTAGTGAAGGCCGCTGTGATTGTCGCTTAAAATCCTTAGGGGAGGTCTTTGTCTGGCAGTGGACCTTCATTTTCAGTTTTTAGTGTGTGTTACAAAAAGCTAAATAATCTATGAAAAGCAAGATTAATTGATATTGAACAATCTCTAGCTCACTTACTAGCTGTACAAAAAGCTGTCTAAACAAAATTTCCCTGTAGTTAAATATAATTTTTCTTCTAAAATACACTTTACTCTTTATGTTATTACTAGCTTTTGCCCACGGCTTCGCCCGCGTAGACTACACAAATTAGATCTTCATTGGCAAAGTAGTTTTCGAGATATCGTGATGAGTGAGTGATTTTCGCTTTTATATACATATATAGATTGTATCTAATTGTGTGTTTTTATAGTACATTAAAGTACAAACAAACACAGAGTAATAAAATAATATGCAAAAATAACACTTCGTATGCATTAAAACGCTGTTCGTCGGGGCGAGAATCGCATAAAATTTATTAGAGACATCAGTCAGTCGATTGTGGCGCGGCATGGGCAGGCATAATCGGCCGGGTAAAATATTACACTTCTGTCGACGAAATAAGAAATATCGACGGTGTATGTCCGATCGGTCATGTGGAGTTTGTATGTTATACATACAGGGTCTAACAAAATATGCTGAAACTATTTTAAGGGTGAATTTCGTCTATGATACTGAACAACTTTCCCAAACGACATATCAAAATATGAAAACAATTACCCTTGTAACAGTTTCAATATATCCTGTAAGACGATAAATATGTAAAAATACATGTAACGTACAACACAGAAAAGATAACAGACTTTAGGGCAATGTTAAAAATTGATCGTACGTAGTATTTTCAGTCCTGAACAAATTTCCATATTGATCATATTACAAAACATCTGCCAAATATATGCAATGTTAGTTAAAAGGTGTAAGTGGTATCCAGGTGGTCGCCGCAAAAAGGGTAGGTCAAGAACACGATAAAGTGACGACCTCCGCAAATTTAATAAGCATTTGATAGAGATAGTGCCAAGTAATGAGACCTGGAAGGCAATGGGGGGACCTGGCCGTTTCGTAAGACTGAGGGTTGCTACACACATAATCGGCACAGACGGGCGGTAAAATCGAATATACTTAGATGAATGTTCGGTGGAAAGCAAAAAAAAAGCAATGATACTACTGAATCCCATGATGTGTCGACCCAAATGAATTATCCGATCAAGCCGAACAAGTGCAGTAATTGCTTTCGGCTTTGTTCGACAAATACTGCCGAAACAATAATGCCGGCCCAATTATGTGTGTAGCAACCCTGACGAAGACACTCCTATGGGTTTATGAACAGAAGCTTATTTACTAGGCGTTAATTTTGTGCCAATAAGTTCGTGAGTAACCAACGGCAAGGCTACACATTTTGATCTTGTTTCCAAGTGAATTTGAAAAATGCGAAATTCACCAACGCATATTGTAAACAATCAATCGTGTGGTATGTGTACAACTGGACGCAGCCTCCTGCTACGTGATTGATTGCGCATAATATTCGATTCCATTCGATATTTTCCATTTCATTGTTAGATGCCAAATATTTCATAGCACCGCTGATATGCTTTCTATAGAAATCATATCCGTTTTATACTCGAACATTGCGTATTCGTTGTTCGAATATATTTTGAGTGCTTTGTAAATTTCATCTATCTAGCAGATTGTTCGTAGATTTCGTAGTAGGTATATACTATTTAAGACTACAACACTGCCTTTGTTATACCTAGTTCTAGCCCTTTTTAGGGTTCCGTAGTCCACAAGGAACCCTTATTACGTCCCTTACTACCCTTATACGTTTCGTCATGTCCGTCCGTCCGTCCGTCCGTACGTCCGTCCGTCTGTCTGTCCGTCCGGGCTCGTACTCCGCCGCTACTGCACCGATTGCCACGAAAATTGGTGGAGCGATAGATATTGAAGTGCCAAAAGATAGTTTTTAAAATTATGAAAAAAAAATCTTTTTTCATACAACGAAAAGTGAATTTAAAAAATTATATTGGGCTAACCCCAACGTGTGGGGTAGGTATTGTTGAAAAGGTCTTTTAAAATGCAACAAAAACTGCTTTGAAACTATGTAGATCAAACCCCCCCAGTCTTGAGATCTATATCTAATACAAATTTAAAATTTGAGGTGTCCCCCACCGTAACTTTTGAAATATTACTAAAATAATTCTGAAAAAAATGTGGTATATACTACAAAGTATGTATTTTCAATTAAAACTATAGCGGTCTCGGTACTTTATGTATTTATACATATAACTTTTATATTACATAATATAAAACTTGCTGCTACGGAATCCTTCATGGGCGAGTCTGACTCGCACTTGGCCGCTTTTTAAAGCTAGGTAAGCTAGCCACTCTAGATATTTGTGTTCCGTGACCAGTGTATGGTTTGTGTGGTGAAGGCGCTATCTACTCGTAGGTAGATATTGCCTTCACCACACACATGCTTATGATGTAATCTTCTATCTTTATTTAAAACAATTCAAAATTATACAAAAACATTTTTACAAATAAAATATCTCTTCCAACGCGCCACATCGAGGCAACGTGCCCAATATGCTGGCAGCATTTCCTCACTGTATAGTGAGACTTATTCTCTGAGCAAAAAAGCCGCCAGCTCTAGAGTCACCAGTTGCCTCAATGAAGCACGTTGTGACGTCCTTAAAAATAACTTTGCTTCAGGGTTCCAAGGTCCCATCGTCACCACTGCTAATGGTAGAAATATAAATCCGTCTCCCAGACCCGCGTGTTTCCGCTTTTTGGCAGCCTCTGCAGTACAAGCCATCGCTCCACCAAGATTAGACGTTGCAGGCAAATGTGAAGGTGCAAGAGTATCCACACATGTGGCATCCTAAACGAGGCTCCTACCCTGCCTCCATGGGACCAAGGACAAGCCATCAGGTCGCTTGCCATCAGTGCGGATGATCCCATTCGGTTCCAAAATGAATGGAACACCGACAGTGGCCAAGGTTCTATAAATTATATCATAAAAAGATGCATGTCGGGGGATTCTGCCCGCACTTTTAACACAGGTTAGCCCATGGCGACCGTACCCATCAACAGTAGCACCACAATGGCAAATATGTGTTTATGATTAACATTAAGGTAGATTTAGGTAGGTACCTAAATCTACCAAAATGTTAATTATAAACATAAGACACACGATGTCGACGACTATCAAACTTACCGACTCTTTCACTCATATTAGTTTTACCATTCATTCTCTCTCTTTCTTTCGCAATTAGGTTGTCCCTTACACAAAGACGTTCATGTTGTTAATTTACCGTTTGAATAGATATTTATGGCTATAATATTGGAAACAACCTTTCCAAAGCTTTCATAAAGGATGAATGAATACAGACAACCAATATTGACTCGAGGCGCGGCAAGTCGAAGCAATTTCGCGCGTAGGTGAGATATTTGCGAAAGTTCCGCCCATACCTTTGTCGGGAAGTCCTAAAGTATTTCCTATATAATACTTGCTGTCCGTACACTTATAATAATGATACACACACACAAACACAAACACGTCTTTATCCCTAATGGGGCAGATAGAGCATTTTGGGTTTTGCCGCTATAAGCAGACAGAGTCCCGCAAGACCCAAAGGCCACTTTTAGCGTGATGGCAAGCGAGAAGGTAGAAAAATAAATCAAAATAGGGATGGGTTGCTATCCGCACCGCTTATTAACATGATTCGCATTTTCGCCCATTCCCTCGATAGGCTTTTAGAATCTGCGCGGGAAGAGAAACAGCTGGTACATTCTAAGTTTTATTTTCAATCTGTCTGAAATTTTACATTTTCTTACCAAAAATTTGTGATATTGGATATAAATGTAACTACGATGATGATGCAGAAAGGCTATTATGGAGACAGTTGACATGGAGGATCATATAGGGAAAAGGTTTGAACCTAGAGCCTCCGAGTTCGTCAGAAAATTACACATACACAAGTCAGACTCAATCTAAAGAAGTCTTGTTACTTTATAAAAAATAATAACAAATTTAAGAGTTATTGGTACTGTTTTCAGAACAATAGAAATCAGAATGCCTGTTATTGGTTTGGACAGTTGCTAATTACCCTGAAAAGTGAGGTCCTGTTACAGAGGGGTCATTGCTTACAATTGAATGATTAATGAAGCATTTCAATAGCTTTCGATATGAAATATAACATGTCCTCTCCAAATTAATGTAGATTGGCTTGATGACCTTGTATTGATTTCTGTGGGTATTCGAAACCACAAGCCATTGACTTAATAAAGTCTAATTGTCTACCACAAGTAGACAACTGATATATACTACATTCACCGTCACATAATAATTACTCATAAGTTTGTTATAAAAATTATATAGATACGACTATATGAAATTGTATTTTAATTTTCTAAAATATACCTTTGGACGTGTAAATAATGACGACTAAAATTATATTTATCTAGTTTCGTTTATAGCCAAACTAAATAAGATTTGATGATGAAGTTTTCCAAATGGGCATCTATAGGCACTCACCATCAGGGTTGTATCTCAATTCAAAATACATTTAAGATCATTGGCGTTACAAGATAGGGAAGAATTTTATTTTAGAAACTGAACCTACAGTATAAAATCTTATTCAAATATTTATAAAATGTATCTCATTATATTTATTAAGAGTTATATTTTTTTCTTTCTTGCCTGTAATTTGGCACCTCACCTGTTTCCGTCAAACATCTCCAAGTACCTCGATTGCCTGGAAAATATTGCAGTTGCGATAAGGCCGCTTTTTGTCAACTGTTTTCTATAATCTAATAATCCGTAACACTATGTTTTGGTGCAATAAAGATTTTAACTAACTACAGTTAGACACTTAAAATACTTTTAACATAACTAACTGTCCGAGGTAACTCAATTTACTTTTTCACTACAATATTTTATTCGAAACGCAAAGTCAGCGGGCACATTTGATGTCACGTTCACGAGGGACCCAATCCGGAGAGGAAATTTCCATCCATGGCGGAATGAAGGGTGCTCGTCTCGAAACTGATGACGTGTAAAAAGCCGATAGGACCATCGGGCTTCATTTAAATGTCGCGAATGGGCTAAGCCGCTCTTAAGCCTGGTTCAGATTGGTCGAGTATGAATTAGATTTTTTTTGCTTAGTAAACTCGGCTGAATACTATTTTAATAAATATAAATAACCAGCTTTTACCCGCGGCTTCGCTCGCGTATCCTAAATCCTATGGGAACAGTACATTTTTCCGGGATAAAAGGTACCCTATGTCCTTCTCAGGACTCCTAACTATGTGTATATAAGAAGACTGGTTCAGTAGATAAAGCGTGAAGAGGTAACAAACAAACAAATAAATATACAAAATCACTTTCGCATTTGTAATATTAGTTAGGATTAGGATTAGAATAATAAATAAATAGATAAGGACAAATAACACTGATTAAGCTAGCCCCAAAGTAAGTTGAGTTTTGACTAGCCAGAGTTAATAACTTTTCATATGTGGGTGTACTTCATGCTTTTTTTACATTTGGGACTGATACCTATCCCAAATGTGCATTTTTACATTACTCAAAAGGACACTACACACATTTCAAACTAATCAAAAGGTTTTGAGTGAGAAAAACAAGCAATGACCGAAAGGAGAATAAACAGTTACTTATTTAACTAATATATTGTTCTTTCATATGTAATTCCTTCCTCCGCATTTATTTTCCGCACATTTTTTAAAAATTATATGCGGCAGGTTTTATTTTAGGTACTTCATAAGTACCTACTGGTTCCGATTGTTCCGACCTATGCAATTTTAGTCTCACGGCGCGCACGTCGAGTAAACACATTTACCCCCTTGAGTTATGGCCGTGAACGCTCGTAAACACGACACCGATAGTTGAGAGGATTTGGAATAGAGCTTGATATTGAAAGACAAATGTACAATAAATATATATACAACAACAACGAATATTAGACTAATTCGTGGAAAATAAGAACTTTTTTACTTTTTAGATTCACGTATATTTAGTGGCAAAGTACCTACTAGTTTTGATACCTCGACCTATGTGTATAAACCTCCAAGCCGATAGAAGACACGTTTCGGAATACAGCTTGATATTGAAAAGTATCAATGAATTCTATGAAACGACACCAAGTAGGATTGTATTAGTAAAAGAAATAGCTCAAGAAGCAGGAATCAAAAGTTTATTTACAAGGTATGCCTTCCCAAAGAATGTCGACCTATGTGATGTTACCCTCTTGGCGCTCACGTCAAGTAATCACATTTACCCCCTTGAGTTACGGCCGTGAACGCTCGTAAACACGGCCCCGATAGTTGAGAGGTTTCGAACAGAGGATATTGAAATACAAATGTTACACTAATTAGCGGATTGTTTTGAGAATAAGAAACAACTTTGCCCAGCATCTTGTTGAAAAGCTGTGTTTCAATGTCCATAAAACAAGTTTATTGCGCGCAGTGCGCTCTCGTCCGCTGTTTGCACTACGTTTTTGTCATAATAACTCGGGTCTTCGTTCTCCTATACATCGTATGGTTGAGTCACACAATAAACTATTTGAGAGTGTTGATATATTTGCGTGTTCAATATATAAATTTAAAAAACAGCTCCACTAGTTACTCTCGTTTTAAATTATTACTTTAATATTGTAATCAACTAAATCAAAATTTACAATTTCACTGGACCTAAATTTGAACATCACTTATGAAAGTAACCTTGTTTTTTAGCTAACCCTCTAGTAGCAACTGATTAAATAAATCTGTAAATAACGTGGTTGGTTACAAAATTGTGTACATATATTTATATAAGCCTACATTGTATAAAATTGTATTTTGTAACTGTTTGTTATTCCTAAATAAATAAATAAATAAATAGCAGTGGGACAACAATATAGGCTAAAAGGGCTTTTATATATTTTTTCTTTAATCAGAACAGAATCTGAAGAGAAGAGAACAGATCTTTGTTGTAATCATCTTCGCAGTGTAAGTCATAAAAGCAATTCTAATATATAAGCGATATTAAAACAACTTTTCCCAAGTAATTTAATCGTGACGACGACGAAACGAAAGATGTTTAGTCATCTCATAGTTACGCCACGATCAATTTATTAAAAACTTCATAGAAGGAAAAATAGAAGCAAGGAGAGGAAAGGGTAGACCAAGAAGAGCATTTATAGATCAAGTGAAGGAGAAAGTTGACGCCGTGTCGTATAGGGAGGTCAAAAGGATGGCTCAAGAGAGGGAGACATGGAAACTACTCCACCGACAAGAACGTAGTTCTTAAATTATAGATAGATAGACAACGAAACGTAATAGGAACATTTTTTTGCTTCCCATAAAAACTCGGAACCGATGATCGGTCCATTTGTATGGGAGCCCAAATTGTTTTTTTTTTATATTTGGCTATATGTTCCATGAGAAAGTTGTTCAGTGTCATTTAACTTTAGAATAATTTCAGTATATTTTGCTAGACGTTATAGAATAAATACTATTTATCTCTAAAAAGCACAGGTTGATAAAACCAGTTCACAAATACTCGGATCAGTATATTTTACCAGCGTTAAAATATTGCAAGCGTACACTGGTGTAATTTAATGGCTGTTTTAATTAATTTTTGTTTTGATGCTTTTCAGTAGCTAAATATTCTACTTTTCCTTTCCTTGCTTTATATTACATGAGAATGTCTTCGGAACAGTGATTAGTTATATGAAAAAAGTTTAAAACTGCTATCAAATTGTTTTTTAGACTTTTACTTTTAGTTACTTATACTTAAATTGGATTAACTGAAGCAAACAGTTTATTTGCTAGACAAATTAAAAAAACGCCGACTTTTAAGCGTACACCCCCAATAAATTTTAAACAGCTGAACCTTTTTCATCAAGCATAGCTAAGAACCATCTGGACAGACAAGACTTTCGATTAAAAATAACCGCATCGAAATCGGTTTAGGAGCTGCTATTACACAGACACAAGCACAGACACATCAAAATACCTCTCTTTTATGTTGGAGGTTAAAAAGGAGAACAGCGTGAATGATTCAAGCATCGAAAAACATTTCTAAATTCATGGTCATTAGTTTAAAAGGTACACTGCACCTGCTACACAAAATTCTGGATTATTGAGCAGGGTAGGAAGCCTATATGGTTTTTAGGATATGTTAAGGTGTTGCAGGTATTTTCAGAAAACAAAAATATAGAAATCTAGGTCATATTGTACAAATGAATAAGTAGATCCTTAGCAAAAAAAACAGGACTAAAAATGCCTTACACAACACGGGCGATCCCATTATACATCGCCATTAGTGTACTAATAGCAATTTTCATAAATATCGCAATTTTATTGTAGTTTCTTATTATCACATGTTAGTAACAGTTTGTACGAATTCCCTGTTCCACAAATGCAATATCAGTAATTGCATTGCCGGACCACGCTCTGGTTGCTTGGCCTCTAATTGAACGTAGAGATTGAACAATTTGTTAGCACTTCAATATTATGTCTCCAGATGTAGATACGAGGCAAAAATAAATATATATATTTATGGACGAACGACGACACGAGTCCTGACAACCCTAAACTAAAAAGCGTACTCTGCTTCTTCTTCTTGTATTTTAAGAAATAAATGAAATGAAATGAAATTGAAAATTTATTTGACCTTTTAAATTTACACAATGGTTACACTGTTGGCATTTCCAATTTGCGTTAAAATTGTGCCGACAATAAGGTTCAGTAGTTTTACAAAAATAATGATTAGAGTGCTGCGCTCTTGTCGGTGGCGTGTTACTCTGCTAGAAAAATCAAAATCCTGTATTATTTCTTGATGTCGCTACTATCTCGCCATACAAAGAATGCTGGATAGGTGAAGGTATTCACGAAAAATCAGAGATGGCGCTTGTTTGTTCGTATAAAATGATCGCTTATACCCCCATCTTTTCGAAATTAAACGGAACCACTACGAAACTACAACATACAATATGCTCTTCTGTATGTTGACGAGCAATATCATTGTGTTACAATCTGGTATAAAACGTTGTTTGTGTTAAATTTACTGCCTTGCGTGTATGGTGGCATGACTACATTGTAGTCGATGACGGCAAAACTGGCCATTCAATCTACCTTCCTACAAAGCATACTAGATTAATCTATACTTATTATAAATGAAAATGAAGAAGGCTCAAGGTCCCCCAACGGGTTATGGAAGGGGCTATGCTCGATGTTTCTCTACGTAATCGAATCAGAAATGAGGAGATTCGTAGAAAAACTAAGGTGACTAGCATTACCCAGCGGATTAGCTCTTTGAAGTGCCAGTGAGCGGGGCACATAGCATGAAGAACCGATGCCCGATGTGGCAGAAGGGTTCTCGAACCGTGGTGGTGTACCGGCAAGCGCAGCGTAAGACACCCACCTGCTAGGTGGTTGGACGACCTGGGCAAGGTTACCTGACAAGGAGATGCTGGATGCAGGCTCCTTCCGATCGGTCGTTTTGGAAATCCTTAGGGGAGGCCTATGACCAGCAGTGGACTTCCTGTGGCTGATATGATGATGATGAATAATCAAGTCCTCCGGTGCATATAATCGTATGTGAGTCGTTACTTTATAAACTCTGAAACAATGTGGCCGATGCGTTTTTCATTAACATATAGAATATTTTTATTTTTGAAATGTTTTAATTTCATTACACTATAATGATCAAGTATAGACTGTGGTTCGATTTATGACGGGTATGTCCCTTCCACGTTATGGATAAGTTATATAAGTATATGTAGATGAAAAAATAAAGCGGTCAGCTCCTAGCTGACCGCAAGTATTTAGTGAAATTAATTAAGGAAGTATGGAGCTTACCCCTAGCAGGGGTAGGCCCATAAACAGAAAGTATCTGTGTGACAAACATGTCAATCTTCATGGTTCGTTGGAAAATGTACTAGATAGAGAATAGTGGAAGAAAATGAGACAGGCTTTTGCCTAGCAGTAATTCTTCTTGTTTATTGATGGCTATTGCTTCATGTTTTGGTCTAATCTATACCTATTGGATAATAGGACTGCATGACAGGGTTCGTACAAAGTACTTAATTCCCAGAGTTAGAAGCAAACTGCTTTTTAAAATCATTTTCTATTGAGAGTTTGTTTATCTATTGTCGGCTATTACTTTATGTTTTTCTCTAATCTATACCTATTGGATAATAGCTTTATATTTTTGTCTTAGGTATAGATAAGAGAAAAACATTAATTTTGTAAAGAGTGTAATATTTAATTTATTGTTATGTAACGGGAGGGAGAAGCGGGGGCACCTAACGCAGGTATATCATACTTACAAGGTGCTCCCAAATATCCATTTACCTTAGATTAAGATTTTGATATGTACCAAAATATATTTTTTTAATTTTTTTTATTAGACAAAATACCTATTCAATAGACAAACAGCTCTCAATAGGAAATGAATTTCAAAAGCAGTTTGCTTCTGACTCTGGGTAGTAGGTAGTTTGTACAAACCCAACCATACCTTTAAAATTTTCGCCTCACGTTTCCAATTAGCTTAAAACTGTAAACGTACAGCTTTAAAAGTTAAAGTTGTACAACTTCGTTGATGCTAAAGCAAATGGCAGTGGATGCGTTTCCAGTAATGAAATGTTTAACATCGGACGTGCGCAGTTTTTCAATCACCAAATGGTATAGTAAGTAAATTTTAATTAACGAATAGATTGTTTGATTTTTAGTTACATTTGAATATTTTTATATTCACTGACAAAAATTAAAACTTTTTTCAAAAAATTCAACTATTTGGCTGCAAAGCCAAATAGTTGAATTTTTTGAAAAATTCCGTGTGGCTTTCGTCCTAGAATGGGACATCTCAAACTCTTCCTATGGATGACGTTAGAGGCGACTAAAGAACTAAGCATCTCGTGCTACAACTGTATTCCCAGAGAGGGTCGTCGTCAGGCAGGCGGCCGGTCGGAAAGCTACAGCCAAATCATCTAAACTGTTTCTGCTATTTCTCCTCCACTTCGCAAGGTCTTTGGCATCCTTGGGTGACCACTGACATCATATTATATTGCAGCAACTGAGGATGTTACCGGGAACGCGCTCAGATAAAGAAGAAATTTTTATTAAAATGATAATCGTGTTTGTAATATATAATGGGCTATACGCAGAAATTAATTGATTGAAAGCATTTCTGCCCAGTTCATCAGCATTTTGAATATAATTACCTACCTAATTTTAGGAGTACCTATGCATAAACAATACAGTTTCTACAACCTCTTTTCATCGGGACTCTTTAGCTCTCTATTCTAAGTTACATATGTACGAGAACATATCGATTAATTCAGCAATTTTGGTTCCCACTCCTTTAATAATATAGCCTATTTTTTTTAAGAATTATTTTACGCACCTGGATAAGAGTCCTTTAGAACATATCTTTATTTTTTAGGGTTCCGTACAAAAAATGAAATAACGGAACCCTTAAAGGATCACTCGTGCGTCTGTCTGTCCGTCCGTCTGTCACAGCCAATTTGCTCCAAATGTACTGGACCGAATCAGGTGAAATTTGGTAGAATGTTGTAATCCTATGACCCAAACACATATGCGCAAAGTAAATAAATATTTTTTAAAATAAGGGTCATTTTCGGGGGACAAATTAGGAACTTAAAAAAAAAGTTTTGCAAACCTTGCTGTGTCATATATCAAATGAAAGGGCTCGTTATGAGGATCTCAAATATATTTTTGTTATTATTGTAAAATGAATATTTTTGATTTTATTCATGAAAGAAGACGAAAATTGACCATTCCCCCCTATATCCGAAACTACGGAGCCTAAAATTTTGAAAAAAATACAAAATATAGTTCATTGCTTGTAGATTACAGGAAAACCTATGAGAAGTACGGAACCCTCTTCACGCGAGTCTAACTCGCACTTGACCAGTTTTTCCTTTCTATATATGCTAAGAAAAACATAAAAAATAATAATACCATAATTTCATTTTGATACATCATAGTATTATCTAAAGTTGATCACATATGGTAACTTGAGCTGATCTGAACCTACTGACATATGAGTATCACATAAATGCCTGAAGGTTAATATAAGTACTGCAGTAGAGAAATTTCATGGTACAGGGTCCGACATTATGCATGACAGAGCTTTATGTACTGTTTTATCACTTGACGGGAACTTTCCAAGCTGAGTGTATGATGGTGATATTGCCCTAGGATTGCCATTAAAGAGTTAACGGCCTCTATTGAGAGATATTTAAATGAAGACATATTATGTTTATAGGTTGGGCGGCTCTAAGTCTTAAGATGGTTGGTTTTAATAAAGTTCCTAAATACTAAACTTTCACCGCTATCTTGGTCAGACTTTGCTTAAATGTTACCTAACCTCCTTTAAGAAGGTCCATGCTATTGGGTCCAAGTCTGTGCCGATATATTAAAAATAATAATAATAAGAGTCTTGACTAACATCTTAAAAGACTCTCTCGCTAGATAGCTGGGTCCATGCTGGGTCAAGAGTCAGATACAGGAGGGTCCTGGACACGACGCGCATTAAACCCTTCCGCTCTTTGCTACGGAAAGAATCTTTTATATAAATTATAGAACCCCCTCGTTGAGCAGACTTTCTGTTAAAGCAGCTAACAATATTATAGTTGTTTAGGCTGAACATCATCTGACTCTCATGCAGCCAATGTTCAGTCAAACATAAAATGTCCACATCCATTTCTTCTGAAACTAATTCTACTAATAATTCTTTGCCGGAAAGACCTTCTAAATTTTGATGTCAGGAGGCTCTCTCTGCGGCGCTAACCTCCGGTAGCATGGGCCATGCCCCGCTTCCAGTTGGCAGCTAGGTTAAGTCTTATAATATATTTATATTTTGTACTATGTTTTTTTAATATTTTACTATTAATAGATATATTTTAATTAACCTAACTAAGAATAATAATAAATAAAGAGGATAATAATAGTATTCGATTAAGATAATAAATTTATTTCTCTCATAGAAGCGTGAAATTATGTTGCTGCGCCGTATAAATGGGCGATAATGGGCTTAGAAGCAAAATGTGATAAGTCATTGCTGACAATAGGCCGCCCGTGATGTGCGGACTTTTTGATGTACCGTGCTGATATCATAGTTCATACTCGTATTTAACAGTTTTATTAAAAATACTGGACTCAGTTTTTACATAACAGTTCTTATTGGTACTTTTTTAAATTTTCCTTACTGCTGGACATTATACTGTTACCGCTGAAATTACGGTGATCACGTAGTACTTTTATTTAATTTATGATCATAACTATTAAAAAAATACGGGGTGCATTAAAGGAGATGTACTGAGCACCCATGTTCGTCCGCCGCAAATTACAATCTGCGTGGACAGCCAGATCGGCAACGCAGATTGGCTGATCCTTTCCAAACGATATTGCTTCGAAACCATATAGCCAATTCTACTCTAAAGAACACCAAATAGGTAAATGTAAGTACCTACTTATTTATGATAAGTATTTGGTTCTTACATTCACCTATTTGTTCTTGGTACATAATTTATATTGACGTGAAAAAAGCCTGTCATGACCCGATGTCTGCACAAATAGTTGAGAGACAAATAGAGAGAGAGAAAATTGAAAAAACTGTTGCTTCACAATAGCCACAATCAAAACTGTTAGCTCCAATTTTTCAGCGAGCAAAAAGTGTAAAATGGCAACAAAACTGCACATGAGTTATTCAACACGTAAAATTGCGGGATATCCGAAAAATATCTCCGGTACACTGCATGCGGAATGACAAATGGCGTCATTCGTCAAACCATGCGGAAAATCGCGGGACAGCCAATGATGGCACTCGTTTTATCATAAAAAAACATATTTTTAGGTTTATATTAAAGGTTTCGGGCTATATCTGTGTTGTCTATAGAATCTTGGACTTCCAGTGCCATCTTCAAGGAATGTCGGCAATCATCATTGCGTACTTTTGAGAGGCACCTTGGAATAGGGATCCCGTGTTTTTTGTTGGGCCATTGGTGTAAGTTTTTCAGCAAATAAGTTCTCCTTCGGTCTAGGCCTCTTTCTGCATTGGATCTTGCCTTGCATGATAAATTACAGGAGTTCATATATTAAATATAATAGTCCCACATAGAGTCTTCACCATGCTTAATTGAAATTGGAAAATCAAATTAGCTAGAGCATGGAATTTGAACTCAAACGACAAGATTGCATGACAATGATCACCCAAGGATGCCAAAGACCTTGTGAAACGAAGAAATAGCTAAAACAGTTGAAATGACTTGGCTATATTTGTACAACCGGCCGCTTACCTGACGTTAACCCTCTTTGGGAATGCATTTTGCGCGATAGATACATATATCGAAATATAAAAAAATATTTTTTGGCCTCCTATATAAATAAAACGAACCGCTGATCCGCTATTTTATGGAAAGCAAAAAAAAATATTTTTCATATTTTTATGTAACATACATAGAAATTGGGGAAAGTTGTTCAGTATCAAGGAATGAATCTTCCTTTAACAGTTTCGGTATATTTTGTTAGATGTTTCGTATGATAGTTAGTATCACATTTATATAATATTCTCAATTTCACGTCAGCCAGCATTAAGTCAAGGTTGGCTGACGTTCATTATAACGTCTTTAAAACTTGACAGAAATTTTATCACAATGCAGACTGAAGGCCTAAGCCTTACTTTACTTTACTAAATATCAAAGATATTTCCAGCCCAGTGACCCAACAGTGAATAAGTATAGCGTAGTAACGCGTGTGTAATATCAATTGGAATGTCGTTAAACATCGTAAATCTTCTACATCAATGTCTTGAACATCTGAATAAAGAAAACAGATATACATATTTTAGTATTAGTATGTAATCTTTTTCTTCCTCACCTTATCCCACTTTACGTGGGGTCGGGACAGCATGTGAGTCTTTTCCATTTTCCTCTATCTTTTGTCACGGCACTTGTTACATTCTTTTTATCCATATCGTCCTTAACGCACTCCATCCACCTTTTCTTAGGCCTTCCTCTGTTCCTATTTCCTGTAACCTTCAAATTCAGCACCTTTCTGGTAACGTGGCTCTCCTCCCTCCTCATTACATGTCCATCCCATCTTAGTCTATTGCTTCTCAACTTTTCCATTATTGGGGCTACCTTTGTACTTCCTCTTACATACTCATACATAGTATTAGTATGTAATACTTTCATTAATTCTGTGGTATTAATACCAACCAATTTTTAAAAACCTAATTGAAATAAATAAATCTTGGTTCATTTAAAATATTTATTAAGCATTTTTTTTTATAGTGTACGTTATGTTATATTTACGAAAGCTTGACACTTTTAGAAAACCTTTACAGGTTCAAACTTCTTATAAATACAGTTACAAGGAAAAAAAGAAATAAGTACCGCACACAGTACGAGTATAACATAACATATAATGTATAACATAAACAGATTAAAGGTTCATACCTAAGTTATCAACTATTTTCTCAAGCGTTAACCTCGCTTGCATAGTTGCATACACAACAAATACATGCATAGTAATAATTCGGTTTAATTTGGTAACAAAGTAACACGTGTTAACTCAGGTTACGTGGTTTTACGGGTTTAGTTTGTGGGAATTTCGTGTGATACTTTGTACGAGATTGCAGTACGTTAAAGTTGGTAGAAAGCGGTGTGTTAAATATATAAAACGGAATTAACAAAGTAAAACTTTAATGTTTTGTTCAGAATGTTAATGTGAGATGTTCGTTCGTTCGATGTTCCGTAAGTGTTTACAATACGGTTAACAATAGTTAACCGTATTGTAAACACTAACGGAATGACTTTTCCGGGATAATTTGGTCTAATTACGCCACCAGTTAATTCATGCAAACTATTACCAATCTATTCCTATGGGACTAATTCGGTTGAGTAAATCAGATAAATCAACTGAAGTAATTAATAACACTGAGATAATAATTTTTAGTCGATGATATCTGGATAGCTTACTTATATATATATTTTATGTAAGATAACGCATAGCCTTAAAAAACTTTTTACTTTTAAAAAAGTTACTCTTAAAAAAAGAGATAAACCCATTAACAGATTATATACCTAGACCATTTATCTCAAACATTGGCCCCTGTTCCATTTTTGAATACCTATATGCTTTATGCTATATGCTATATGCTTATTTAGCACACAAAAAGGAATACTTAGAGCTTACCCTTTCAAATATAAAAAGTCACACAAATCCTGACATATTGTGCTTCACAGAATCTTTTATTCCATTAGGAGCAGAAGGAAATATAAACATATGCAATTATAAACTTGCAGCAAACTATTCTAGGATAAAAAAGAGGGGAGGAGCTTGTATTTTTACTAAAAACGGTATAGAAAGTAAGGAGTTAACCTGTTTTAATGGCTTGGCTACGAATCATCATTTTGAATGCTGTGCAGCAAGCCTACCATCAAATAATATAATAGTTATATGTATATATAGAGTTCCATAAAAAAAACCAAGCTATATTCAGTATTTTCTTTAAAAAATTGACTAATTGCTTTCTAAATGTTATTTAAAATATACAAATCATAAGTTAATAATTACAGGTGACATGAATATAAATATGCTTATAGAGAATAAATATTCAATTCAATTAAGAGACATTTTAAATAAATACAACTTAATTTCACATATAAATGTGCCAAAAAGAAGGAAAAAATGTATAGATTTAATAATTTCGAATATAAGTAATGCACACGGTTATACCTTACCATTATGTCTTTCTGATCATGACACTGCACAAGCCATAAAGTTTGAGGTGGAAAAAAAGAAGGCTATACCCGAAAAGATTTTCTATTTCAAAAGAATATACTCTTTTGAAAATATGGAAAAATTTAAAGGTTATTTGGCTAGCCTTTCTTTTTCTAATGTTTATGAGCATAACAATGTGAACATAGCATTTGATGAATTTCATGACATCTTTAGTCTTTTATATACCCTCTGTTTTCCTAAAGTCAAATTCTGTAACCGAGTGACTAAACCACAGTGGATTACAAATGGACTTAAAATAAGCAGCAAGGTTAAAAGAAAAATGAGGTTCAAATATTACTATACAAAGACTGAAAATGATAAAAACAATTATAATAAATATAATAAACTATTCAGAAAATGTACTGTTATATCTAAGAAAATGATGAACCAAAAACATATTTTATCTAGTAAAAATGTTTGTAAAGCAACCTGGAATGTAATAAAAAATGAAACAAATAAAAAATTCAATAAAGATTTCATAAAGTAATTACTGATCCAGCGGTGATAGCTACAACATTTAATACCTTCTTCATAGAAGAAACGAATAAAACTAATTATAATCTAGAAAATACAACTCGAAATACTATGAACAATAGTATTTTTCTTAGACCTGTAAGTTCGGAGGATGTCGTAAAAATTATTCTTTCATTAAAAAATACAAATTCGGAACGGTATGATTCAATATGCACAAAGGTTATTAAATACTGCAAAAATGAACTAAGTCATGTATTAGCGTTTCTAATAAATTTGTCATTACAGACGGGTGTATTTCCAGAAAAACTAAAAGTTTCTTTGATAAAACCACTTCATAAGAAAGGAGACAAAACAAACCTATCAAATTTTAGACCAGTGGCAATACCCTCCATTTTTTCAAAAATTTTTGAAAAAGTAATGTATGGACAGTTGTCTGATTTCTTTTTAAATACAATATAATACACCAAAATCAATACGGTTTTCAAAAAAATAAATCTACAACACATGCTACCTTTAATCTAGTAAATAATGTTAATGCAAAGAAGTATACATCTGTACTATTCTTAGATATGACGAAGGCATTTGATTTTGTTCCACATCAATTATTACTGGACAAATTGGAATGCAAAGGCATAAGGGGTCCAGCCTTAAGTTGGATTAAATCGTATTTGTCTGATAGAGTGCAATGTGTAGAAGTTGAGCAAGTGGATAAAAATGGGATTGTTCAAACGTACAGGTCAGAAGAAAAACAAAATAAATTTGGCGTGCCACAAGGCAGTGTTTTAGGACCACTTTTGTTTATATTTTATATTAATGACCTAATAGATACTATTGACCAAAAATCAATCTTATTTGCTGATGACATATCATTAATAATAACTACTGACAAGAATTTTACCTTAGAACAACATAAAAATGACATTTTAAATAATTTACAATTGGTAGCCAACCAATGGTTGAATAAAAATAATTTAAAAATTAATATATCAAAAACAAAATAAATGAATTTTAATAATTTTAAAAATAAATCAATTGACATACAGTTTGACGGACAAGTTTTAAAGAATGCAGATAACACGAGATTTTTAGGTTTAATTATTGATACAAAGTTAAATTGGAAGCGACAAATACACAAAGTTTGTAGTAATATAAACAAATTTGCATATGCCATTTCAAAACTAAATAAAGTTGCAAATAAAGATACAGCTTTAACAGCATATTTTGGATATGTCGAGTCTATAATTAGATACGGTTTAATTATGTGGGGAAATGGTACCAACATAAAAAGAGTGTTTAAGGCGCAGAAAAGATGCATAAGATCAATTATCAACATACCACCATATATTTCGAGTAGACCTTATTTCAAGTCGCTCAATATATTAACCCTGCCATGCTTATACATTTTAGAAATAAGCATCTTTGTAAAACTAAATGAGCATTTATTTGTTCAAGCTAAACACTTCTTTCTTAGAACAACAAGAAATTGTAATAGACTCGTGTTAAATGTGGTACCAAAAACTGAAAAATATAAAAATAACTCTTTTGCAATGTGCAAAAATATTTATAACAAATTACCATCTGCACTTAAAGAGCTTCCATTTAATAAATTTAAATCATCACTGCGCAAATGGCTGCTAAAAAAAGTTTTTATTCAATTAATGAGTTTTTAGAACATAAAGTTAAAGTCTGCGAATTCGATGCATGAATAATTTGATTTAATAATATTTTAATAATGTGTGAAAAATTTGCATGCTATTGAATATGGCTAAATAGGTTAAGCTACTGTATTTAATTGTATTTGCCTAACACCTGTATTAACCCTATTTATTGCAAATAAAAAACTTATCTTATCTTATGGCGGCGTGAATGTTATCATTAGTATTTTTTTAATTTTTTAACAATGAAATCTGGTTAATTACCGATTAAAAGTTATTTCTTTACACTATGCCGTGTTCCTTGAATTATTTTTACTGTATTGTTACACACACCGAGGCATTTTTAATTATGTTTACCATGTTTTCGCTTAAAAACTGACGAAAGTACTAGCGATTTATGTTTAAGGAGATAGATACAATTGAACGGGACAAAACAGTAATATGTAGAGTCTTCTTTAGTAAACCTTAACTTTACAAAACATGAAATGACTAAGCAAAGAAATTAGAAACTAGTCAATTGAATTTCTTGTAAATACTCGTAGTTACCGAAATAACTAGCTTCCAAATTCACACCTACTGTTGCGTGTAAGCTGCGCAAACACCAGGATGTTGTTAGTAGTGGTATGTTTATCTAACGTATACACACAGGAAGTTTAGATCCCCCTAAACTGTATTACAGGAGCGTCTCTCCGGGAACTCAATCACAACAGAAACTGTGTTACGAACGACGACTATAGTAACTGTATGCATCGTTAGTGAGGTAAATGCCACAGAGTTCAAACTGCAAATTAGAGAACTATCAAACAACTAGTTTTCGCCTAAAACCGTGAACACGCATTACGCGTTCGCGAACCCTTTTAAAACTCTACCTCTCAGCAACCTTATGATGTTCGGGCGTCCAGCCTCTTTACTGACTGACCATGGACTATGACTTGACAAGGGAGGATAAAAGAGACAAGACAGAAGACGACTAGATAAGACAAGACAAAACTGAAATTGGATTATTTTCCTTAAACGCTGGGTTTTATTTTGGACTAAAAACCTAAGAGACCGTATAAGGTGGATTTGGCTTAAATTTAAATTTGGCTTAGATTGTGACTGTTTGATTGAAAAAAAAAACACAATGTACCAGCCGCATTTCTTTCCACGCAGATTTAAGACCGATCGAGGAATTGGGCGAACATTTGAATCATGTTCACAGAAGATGCGGTTAGCAACCTATCACTATTTTGATTTCTTTTTCCTCCTTCACGTCTTTGGCTAAGCCAGGCTCTGTCTCTCACGTTGGAGATAAAGACGTGATAGTGTGCAAAAATTCTATTATATTTACCTACATGCCTATCACATTAATGAAGCTCTAGTCAAAGGTACCCAGGTTATCGTCGAACATACAAAGAAATACCGGATTGTATAAGCAGAGTCGAAGAACTTTGCTGTCTTATTCGAATATCTATATCACCAGTAACCTCATAAGCTATTTGACTGGCTAGACTGTACGTGCAATTCTAGTAAATGCTGTGTCACCATTTTTCTTAGTTTCGCTGCAGTCACATCACATCGTTAGAATCTCCTGCGACCAATATTATAGTCTTGATAGCATTTTGATATGGCTTTGCTCTAACTCTAGACTATATCTGTATTGCTTTTTTTATTTTCGCTCTTATCTATAAAACTATCTTTATGTACCTCTAGACTGTACGATGCATTTTAGTTTCAGTCTCATCGCATTGCAGTAATATTTTGCGACGTTACAACCTTAGTAGCCTTTTGGTACAGCATTTTCTGTAAACTCGACTGCATTCTCTTTTATTATGTTTCTATCTTTGTTTTATTATTAATCAATTTATTAGTTTTAAACAAAAAGTATTATGTTAGGAGGAGAGACTTAGAAAAGCCATTACATATCACTGTTTTGTTCCGTAATCCGTTAAATTGTAGTTATCTCCATAAACTTCACTTAATTGCTTGCTAGCTCTTATACGCCTAGTACTTTTGACAGTTTATAAGCGAAAACCATACGAAAGAATGATAAATATAATTAAAAATGCCTCGGTGTGTGTTACAATACAGTAAGCAAAAGATTCAAAGAACACGGCAAAGTGTAAAGAAATAACTTTCCAACCGTTCGAAAATTAAATATGTGTAATGAAATTCACGCCAACATTTCTTTAAAAATAGAACAGGGTCCAATGTTTCAGTGATCTATATATTTTATATCAATGGTTTTTACAGTATCATATATTTGCAATGTATACACAAGGTCATTGTATATTTGTATCTTTCGAATTTTCTATACATACACACTCCGTTATCTTTTCATATTGTGATCATCTCGAGGTAAATTGAGGTACTTCTTATTCTTGAGACCCTTTCAATAAATTAAACTTTGTGCTATTGTAATTCATCATCATTATCATAATGTCAGCAGCATGTGGTCCATTGCAGGAAATAGGCCTTGATTAAATTTAATTCTTTTTTATTCGACCTAAGTGTTCTAGAAAGCCGTCCCATCGGGAGTAGCAGTCTTCACTGAGGTAATCTTGAGAGACGTTATAGCCTCGGGCTGTGGCATCTGGACTACAATTTTATTTATACTTAAACTTATCTCGAATACTTCCAGTTTTATTTAACTCGTCTCTACGATATTGGTAAGTCTATATTTAAGTACGTAGCTGCTAGAATTTATTTAGTTTTATTGCATACTACTTCATATTACTCTGTGATATTACTTAAATTTTACAGATAAGGATAGCATTTATCCGGAATTTGTCGACACATGTAAAGGTTGCTAGACACATAATCGGGCCGGAATTGTCGGTTCGGCAGTAGTAGCGGCAGTTGCTCTGGCAAACCGGCTCTGGTAGTATAGACAGGGTCGCAGGGAGTAGAAGTATTATTACAGCAACAGTACAGCTCACGCAGTGTTCGTAATTTAAGTTTTTATCCTAGGCATAGTAAAGAAGAGTCTATATCGACTTGCTGACAAAGAGAGCAAACTCCTTGTCCTGACTGTACCTAATTTATAATTTATTTCTCTTTCATTGTTTTTGTGCCCATATTTCTGTCATTATCCTCTATACTATAAGCATTCGATGACGACAATAAAGCGCGTTAATTAATAATGTATGAGCCATTGAGTGTTTCAGTGAATCCGATCCGCTATTTGATTGTCGCGATTGAAGCGGTGCGGAGAATTCAACGAATGATTGATTGAGTGAACGATGAGGATAAAAGAATTCAATTTCATGAGATAGAAATTGAATATTTTATCAAAATACTATCCAGTGTATATAAAAATATTAAAAAGTAATAGTGTCAAATATTTATCTCATAGGTATTTTTTTTTCGTAAATAATTTTAAATTAGATAAAAATAAATATTTTTTTTAAATATTAGGACTAAGTTAAAAAATTCAAAATACCTTGTAAAATTATTAAAATTTTAAGACAACAAATAAAATAATTAAGCTTTGGTATAATGGGACTAAAACATTTTATCAATTATGAGTACTTACGTACTTATACATTCAAATATAAACCTTGACAAACCTTGACAAAAAATATTATTTAACACACACACAAAAAATATTATACAGTAATGATTACTTCTTAGTTTTTTCACATCAAAAAAAGTTTATCAGCCGTATACAACGTGGAAGGGACATACCCGTAATAAATCGAACTACGGTCTATACTAGATCATGATAGTATAATGAAACTAAAATAAATAATATAATCTATACTAATATTATAAAGCGGAAAAGTTTGTTTGTTTAAACGCGCTAATCTCAGGAACTAATGGTCCGATTTGAAAAATTCTTTTTTTTTTGGGTAGTCCATTTATAGAGGAAGGCTTTAGGCTATATAACATTACGTTCCGACAACCACGCGAACGAAGTCGCGGGCACAGCTAGTAAAGTAATAAAGTGTGCGGCCGCCCAGGCGATTTGTATGGGAACGTCAATACTTTAGTGATCTAGTAAAGCCTGTGGTTCGATTTATTACGGGTATGTCCTTTCTACGTTGTATAAGACTAAGCCTAACACTTTGTATTTTAAACCTCTTAGGTCGGCGCAGCACGAATCAATTTCTCACAGGCTTACGCGCGATCCAAACAATATACGCGTAAATAAACCCTAATTCGGTGATTTAGGCAAAGCGGATGAAAATTAATGGAAGCGTTTCTATTCGTACTTTCGCGAAGGTAAAGGTCCTGATTTGTGACTCCACGCCACGCAACATATGAGGATAGGGCTACCAGAACAGATTTCACAAAATATATGATTTCCAGGAATACAAGGTACTAAGTTTTTTATGTAAGTACCAGTAGTAGGAATTTCACAGAAATACCTAATGTTTCCGGTAATTTTGTAAAGTAGGGGAGTGTAGAGTTCTCTGGTGCAGGTCCGATCCCATGTGAAGTGAAATAAGTCATTCTTTGTTTAATTTATCTAATTTTTGATACTCTACTTTCATAAATATTAATTATAATAGCCAAGGAATACAACTATTTATTAAAAAAAAAAGATACCTACTAGATTCATGTATAAAAAAAATAAGTATTAATTAAATATCACACATATTGAGCTAGCTCCTAAGATAAATCTAAAGTACTACATACTATCAAGCCTATTTCCCACAGGGGTAGGCAGATATTATATATTATTAAAGATATTATATATTTATAATACAGGGTGGAATTGAAATCGTTGGTATCCTTTAAATATCCACTATACCCATGATACAAAATAATTTGAGCCTAATAAAACGTCAATTAGAAGTCGTCATTTTCATATTAAAGAAAACCCCTAAACATGCGTTCTACTCCTTGTTAGACACCATTACTGCAATTATAAATAAAAAAACTTATCGTCAAAAAACTCATGAAAAGTAAATTAATTATAATAGTATTAATTTTATCGCGTCGTCGTAGATTCCGTAGTACCTAACATTCGTTCCCTCAATCGGTCGCGTGACATCGCCTTTCCCCACTCGACTTTAAACCTTATCCACGCAACTTAAAGTCGGTTTTTGTGCTGGTGAGTGTACTTACCAGCGCTGGGGTCATAGCACTCTCGCTAGCGCGACGCGTGATGTTTTGATACTTTGTTTATTTTTCTTACTTTTTGATACTTTTTAATTACTGCATTAATTGCAGTATTGTTACAAATATGTTAAGAAGTTCAATTAATGCCACTGATTTCAAATGCTCCCTGTATATTCATGGGAGATCTTTGTCCAGCAGCGGGAGAGATAAGTTTTAATAAATATTAAAACAAAGATAAATTACCCAAGACCCAGAACAATTTGAAAAACGCCGTTTTCCATCTTTCCTTTGCTAGGGGTCGAACCCACGGTTTTAGGAATGGCGAACATGTTAACCAATACGGCGCAGAGGTCGTAGATGATCAAACAAAATTATTGAACTATGATTAGATAACCAAGTAAAGCTTTAGGTTTGCTACAATGCTTATAAATACGCCATGTACAGTAAAGCCGAGGGATTTCAGGAACCAATTATAATATCAGTATTACGTCGGGATTTTCTCGGTAACTTTGGGAACTGGGAATTCTCGTGTGGCAGCCCTATACTGAAGTGTTTAATCGCTATGTATTTCGAATGTAATAATTCAGTTGGATTTATTCAATATTGTGTTTCGGGTTTGGAAAGCCTGCTAATTCATTAGAGGTTGAATTTACGTCTTCATGATAAATCCATGATTTGTCTTAAATCAGAATTTACATTATATTATATTTACCATGCCTTAGTAAATGAAGGTTGAAACACAAAAATAATTCTAACTGAAGTTTATTTAGAATAAGATTCAAATGTATTTTCTCTTGAAAGTATTAATAACCGATACTAAAACAAAAAAAAAGTTAAGCTCACTAAAAGCGTACGTAATATAGCTTTATGACAGTATCTATATGTTTTACACGACTTGAGGAATAGTTTGAACAAAAAAATTTTTTGTCGTCTAACTACGTATATTGTCACAACGTCCAACATGCGAGTATTCATAATGTACATTATACCTATTACTATGCAATTCACGTAATAAAATACATAATTATTTATAAATAATTTAACTTTTCTTTAAAATCACAATATCTATTTGTACAAGTAAATTTGACGACCTCCGTGGCGTAATGTTTAACACGCTAGTCCGCCTCTCTGGAGATTCTAGGTTTGATCCCCAGCCAGGGCAAGTTGGAAAATGGTCTTTTTCAAATTGATTTCAGTGTTTATCTATATATTTCATCATCAAACACTGCAGGAGCATGACCCTCTCTGTACTACCAGAGCCATACATGGCCAGAGCAGCCAGAGAATTTGGCCTACACTCTCCACGCTGGCCAGACGGGTTGGAGAGGTCTCATTGATGGATGTCTATAAGCTTTGTTAGCTTGTGTTTCCTAAGTCGCCTTCTACGACATCCACGGGAAGACTTGGATTGGTCCTATTCTACTAGTACTAGTGATCTATATATGTATTTATCATGAAATATAATATCGTCAAAGAATATATTGGTATCGTTGGGTTAGTATCCCATAACACAAGTTTAAACTTACTATGGGGCTAGCTCAAACTATATGATTTTTCCCTATTTATTTATTATTTATAAGTAAAAACGTTAAGTTTAAGTGAGAAGGTAAAATAATTTTATCTTTGTCCATTTTATCTTTGGAGTAAATATATTAAAATAGTCGTTTTGAAACTAAATTCAGTGGCTTTAAATTCAAATTCGAGCCTTAAACGCGAAAATGAAAGTTTATCTGTTAAACTCGCTCAACAGGTTCTAATGACTGAACTTTGAACAGTAGATACAGCTATAGACTAATGCGCGAAATCATTAGCCTTCTACCAACTTTCACAATGTACGAGTATATTTATATAGACCTCAAATTAGTTTTATATTTTAAAGGTATTTTATCAAAACTAACGTAAGATAACTATATAAACCGGTTGACTCACGTGATATAGTCGGAAAAAGGCCGACCAGGTTTCGAGTGATCTAGACGATCATCTTCAGGGCGAGTGTCAGCGGTAAATATATTTTATGGTATTCTCAAAACTGGGATGAAATAAATAAGAATCGGACTTCGTACATTAGTTAATCTATCTATACTAATATTATAAAGAGGAAAGATTTGTACCTATTTTTGTATGTTTGTATGTTTGTAATGAATAGGCTCAAAAAGTACTGGGCCGATTTAAAAAATTCTTTCACCATTGGAAAGCTACACTATCCCCGAGTGGCATAGGCTATGTGTGTACCACGGGCGAAGCCGGGGTGGACTGCTAGTTGTAATATATAGGGTGTAACAAAATATGCTGAAACTATTTTAAGGTTAATTCCGTCCATGATACTGAACAATTTTCCCCAAGGCATATATATCAAAATAAGAAAAATAAACTAACAAAATCAAAAAATAAATCAGCTGTTCGAGTTGTATCGAGAGCAAAAAAATATTTTTCATATTTCGATATTGGTCCTTGGGGAAAGTTGTTCAGTATTATGGCCTGAATTCACCCTTTAAAAAAGTTTCAGTACATTTCGTTAGACGTTATAATATATTACATTAGATTTATTAAAAAAGGTTTTCAAAGCAAATGTAAGTGGAAGAGTGGGTCAGGGTCGCCCTCCGACGAACATACTGCGACCAGATTGCATTCTTTAAAAAGAGAGGTCAGAAGTACTCGTAATCGGCGGGCATGCATGAAGAGAGTGTTGAGTGTACTCGTAGATGAAACGAGAGAGGTCTATCAGGATCGTAGCAAGTGGAGGTCCATAGTCTCTGCCTACCTCTGTGGGAAACAAGCGTGATAATTTGTATAAAAGTACTATACAATGTGTAAAGGACATACCCGTAATAAATCGAACCACGGTCTATACTAGATCACTATAGTATAATGAAATTAAAATAACAGACAAAAAACAAAAATAAATTAGGCATTTCTATACAAAAGTATGCAACCGCTCGGGCAATTGTATGGGAATGTCAATTTTTTTTGTTTTTTTGACTGTTATTTTAATTTCATAATACTTTAGTGATCTAGTATAACCCGTGGTCTGATTTATTACGGGTATGACCCTTCCACATATATGCAGCGTGTATGTATTGTGTGTACGACACATACCTACATAAAGGAGTGACTCAGCCCACCCATATGAACAACTTTTTTCTACCGTGCAGTTTTAACTGACCGGAAAATTTATACAAATCAAAGACGCCAATGACAAGTTTTTAAACCAACTAAGATTGCCATCTTATAATAACAGTATCAAAATCTACTCGTAAGTTAGGAGATACGAGTCAAATTTAATTTAACTAACTAAAAGCTGAAAACAATTTGAAACTTAACTCTTTCTGATAAACGGTTTACCTATTTTGTAAAGTAATGTGCAATGTGAATATAATACATAAGGAAGACACATTTTAGAAGTACGAGCTGCACGAGTGTTTACTGTCAGTTGCATAGTTGGAAATCTAAAAAAAAAATAGATGATGGAGGTTTTAAATAAATCAAAATATTATTTTTTCTTTCACTTTTTTCCGAATTATTTTCACAACATAGATATAACATAGTAAATCCAGATCCAATACGTAGATAAAATTATTTTGACATTAAGGTGAAGATATAGGAAATAAATTGTTAACTCGTAAATATGGTGATAATTTCCATATTGCTCTTCGTCATGCACTAGATAACCCTTTAAATCATGTCATGAACTGCCGTTGAAACTATTATTGGTGATCCGTCTAGCTTTAAAACTTGCCGTGGCCACTTTTGGCGGAGGCAAGTTTTAAAGCTAGACGGACTAATGTAATTACTTTCAACGATGGTTCATAAAATAATTTGAAGGGCTATCTAGTGCATGACGAAGAGCAATATGGAAATTATCTCCATATTTACGAGTTAACAATTTATTTCAAATGAGGGCGCCACTTTAAGGTCATTTGCCTATATCTTCACCTTAAGTTGACATATAAAGAGAAAAGATCCCAAATATGTATCTACATAAGAAGCAAATGACGCATTTGGGCATTTACCTCGCTAACAATATATACCCACTTATTTTACAGTTCGATTCATTATAAGGTAATAACGTATACAAAGTAATTATACATTTTATTCACTTGCTACATCAGGTAACAATTTCGTACTAGCAAAATCAGCTTTTAAATTAAATTTAGCAAGATCTGCAAAACAATAAATTGGGCCTAATAAACATCAGCAAAATATAATACCAAATCGTGTAAAATCGTGAGAGCCATGTTGTTAGGCTGCTTCAGTGGCTTTTTAAAGACCCGAGATGCGGCCAAGCCGAAAATAGCTTAAAATTCCTAACGTCAAGTTTCACTTCGTAATTGAAATGGCCAGTCCCGAGGCGGGACCAGGAGAGCGAAAAATAAAGTGTTGGGTGTCCGAAAGTGCTGAAAATAGGACCCTAGTGTCGCGCTGGTATCACAAAGGGTTTAATTGAGCCTCGCTGGACACATCGCCAACTGAAACGTATTTTCAGTCACATGCTGGTCTGGGGGAAAAGACAAACGTGAAATATTTCAGCTGCTTTTCTTCCCACGCAGATTGCAAAAGCCGATTGATGGAATGGAGGAGAATTTGAATGATACTAATAGGCGATACGGCTAGCAAGCCATCACCATTTTGATTTTATTTTTCTGTCTTCACGCTAAATTTGGCCTTTAAAGCTTATGGCCCTGAGCTCTGTCTGCCGCGTTAGGAATAAAGACGTTATGATATATTTGTCGCAGTTGGATGGCATAAACCGCTAATTCACTAAACCTCTAGGTGTTTGGCATTACAGCTCGGTTTTGGGAAACAGCTAAATTTCGTTCAGCTGGATTGTCACTGTGTCACGTTTACCTCAATTCAACTTCTTACTATGTTATCATCTAGTCTACAACATCAAAGAATACCAATAAAGAAAAATAAAAAGTTCGATGCAAGTGAATACAGAAAAGTTTGTTAACGCGACATAATCTCAATGGCGGCGTAGCGGTTTCTCTCTGCCTTCATTTGAATCACGTAAATTCTCCATCTTGCCGGAAAGCGGGCGTCGAAATAACTATATGGGAACCAAGCTGAAGATCTGCTTTATTTTTCCTAACCATTTGCAGCCCAAAATCATAAACGATGTCTCTGATATCTCTCGATGAAAAAAGCTTACTCTCGAAACGTTGTGAAGAATTCCGAACTAAATCTACAATCTTTCGTCTTGCGCCGCGGCATTGATGAATACAAATCGTTTGTGCCATTCTGCGTATGAGGTGTCAGTTATTTAACGCTGTTTTACGAAACCGAGCTGTAATGCCAAACAGCTAGCTAGAGGTTTCGGGAATTAGCGGATTATACCATTCAGCTGCGACATATGTATAAATACATGCCACCAATCCAATTGGCGAAAACTCTCAGGGGTACTTAACATGCAAAGCGGGCCACCTAGGTTCTCAAACCCCCACCAAATAATTGGGCCCCACTGGACAGATGGAAAACTGAAACGGAAAGCAGGGTCTCCTAACACAGGTATATTTTCCTTAAGAGGAGATGCTAGCCGAAAATGTGTAACTCAACCATTGATTAATATGAAAAAAAATGGGGTAAGATTTAAATTAAATTAAAGCTAAATAATATTTTTTTTTTATAAATTAAAACTTATACCTCTAAGAACTAAAAATAAAAAAATACAAATTATGTAATCCCACTCCTCGGCAGCGTGGCCAAAAGGCTGGCAGCATTGCCATGTTGTATGGCAATACTGATCCTTTGTGCCAGATAATTTTCAGCCCTTTGGTCACGAGATACCTCGGATAATCTTGTGGAAAAGTATTTAAATAAATTATGGGCTGAAGGACCCCACGGACCAAAAGTTTCTACCCCAAAAGGTTCAAATATGTAGTTTAAAAAATAAATAAATATATAGGGACAAATCACACTGATTAAGCTAGCCTCAAAGTAAGTTCCGATATCTACATATTTGCGCCTTTTGAGGCTGAATAAATTATTATCAAAATTATTAAATTGAATTAGACGTATTTTAGTTAATCATCTCACTGACTAACAACCATGTCGGCATCAAACGCGATAAAGAAAATAGAGCCGGGTTTTGAGAATATTAATTCTGCTTGTACGCAGGATTTATCCCGCCCAATCCCAGATTTTATTGCTACACGCGAGTTTACCTTTGTTCAGTAGCCTTATTAGGGAAAAAATCGTTATATTGTAGGTATATCTGTATGAGAATATATTCATGCAAAAGCTGAATATTATAATTGTTATACATTAACTAAGCAGGTTCTTGTTTTTAACTTCCGACGCCAATATAGGGGTTTTAATGTGGTCTACCTGTGGCATCGTAAATCCTAAAAGGATGAGATAATTTTGATATATCTAGTATTTTATTGTCTTGTTTGAAAGGTGTTAATCGTGTGTGTTCTTATGTTCTCTGTTTAAAGACGAAAGTCTGGTGTATAATTATTTTAACATTTAAGTACTGGTCATTTGTAAAGTTTATCTTTATGATAACTGAATTGAATAGTTTTCTAATTACTTCTCAATTATTATCAGCAGTATAAATTATATTGAGCCCGATAAAATATTAATGAATGTCGAGTAATATTTTGATGAAACGACCACATTTCATATTTATTGACTGCGTTGTAGTGCTTTGTGGTTACCACTTTGTGACATGCCACTTTTATGATAATACTGGCGTATGAATATGACTCCGTCCACGCCCATACCTCAAGGGCCAAATGTCGGGATAAATTTACAATTTAAATATCCGTATAATATTTCTTTCATTTTGACAGATTCCAGAATAACCAAACCAAGTGAAAAAAAAAACAGCAAAATGATTATTTCATTCATACCCAAAAAGCAAAAATAATTGGCTGGAACGAGGGATGGACATCTGGATAGTGAAATATACATTGCGTGACTTGTCAAGTAGGTACCGGGAAAATCTTTTTACTCTACGTGTTTTGGATTTACGAGAAGTCTATGCTACAGTGAACAGAGAGTTTATGGATGTACTGTTGCTACGGTAAACAGTTGCGTAGCAGAATGGTTTTGTTTTTCTAGTTTGGCAACTGAGCTGATTGGCTTGATTATTTTTTGTTTTATTAGATTCACGAGACCACCAAGAAACTGGAGACGCCCGAAGGATTAGCTTAGAAATTCAGCGGGAGAATGCTGTCAGCATTTTGAGCACGTTGCCTCGATATTACGATTTAGATGAAATTTTCTAAATTTTAAGTTTAGTTTCAAATTTTTAATATAATTTAGTTTTAGATAGATTAGCATTGGTTATTTTTTTTCATTTGCCTTTGTTTATTCCTAATAAATACTGTTTAAAAAACTCAGATTCTATTCGAAAAATATTAAGGACTTACATTTTTTGTAATTTAATTCGGTAAGTCCAAAAATGTCTAAATTCTAGACAAATAGTGCTTATTTGTAAACCCCCCCAAAAAAAATAAGCAAAATTAAACAGTATTTTTAAATAATATCTCGAATTTTAAATAAAAAGTAGGAAGCACCAAGTCAAGTTTTTACATCGTTATAACTTGCGCCGGGCATGTGAGACTTCAATTTTAAAAGCCATGCGATATTTCCCCGAGCGTAGGTTTGAGAGCGCGCCAGTGAGACGCCACGTCACAGACCACCCAATTTGGGCGTGACGTGAACCTGTCGAACTGCCGGCGATATATCACAAAATTCTTTGCACACAGTTTGTTATGCACTAAACAAAATTTGTATTTTTGAAACATATTGTTGATCTTATTCATTACCCTCAATTTTGAAGTTCTGAGATATAATATTGATATCGTAGGTAAATTATTAGTGGATATAAAAGTGCAACATATCTGCCAGACAAAAATTTGATCTAAAATCCATCCTACAAGCAAAAAAAATTAGAATAGTCTTATTCATAGAGAGAACTATGAATACGACTATTCTTAATTGTTAAAGTTATATAGAATAGTCGTATTCATAGGGATTACTATGAATACGACTATTCTTAATTGTTAAAGTTATATAGAATAGTCGTATTCATAGAGAGAACTATGAATATGACTATTCTTAATTGTTTAAATTATATATAATAGTCGTATTCATAGGGAGAACTATGAATACGACTATTCTAAAGTGACTGTACAAAGTGTCAAGTCAAGCCATTAGATTTAGATTGTTAAAACTTGTGCTGTGCATTTGATATAAGATTCCAATTGCCGCGCCAGTGCGGCTCCGCGTCACAGAGCGCCCAATTTGGGTGCGACGTCAATCTGTTGAACTGTCTGCAATAAATCACACATTTCTTTACACATAGCTTGTTATGCACTAAGCTGAAATATTTTGCAACATTTTTTTGAGAGGATTATTTTAAGCAGTCAATTTAAGATTTTTCTGACTTTCAGAAATATAAGAGAGCCACCCATCGTCAAGGGCGAAAGATTTGTCAATCTCAAATTCTGCCCAACATTTACTTAACTTTTTTTTAATGTAATTGTTTTGACAGTAGTGTGAAGAAAACTGTGAAAATGAGTGGAAATATAGTGTTGCTGGCTTGCTTGAAGCAGTAGTGGTCTAATAGTTTATAATGTAACCTATATAACTTTAAGTTCCAGGTTAGCAGTCGATCTCTGGAATTTTCGCCCGGCCCGACTTGTAAGTACCTCTGAGTTTGTAGTACAATCTGATTTATGTTCGTTCATTTTTATAACCGTTGACACTAGGTCGTTGAGTTACGTCAGATATCTTAAGGCAGTTTGAAAAAATCTGACATTAGTGTTAAATGTTAAAAATTTCCATATTTCTCAATGTTAGGCACTAGATAGCCCTTTAAATTATTTTATGAACTGCCGTTGAAACTATTATTGGTGATCCGTCTAGCTTTAAAACTTGCCTCAAGCAAGCAAGTTTTAAAGCTAGACAGACTTATGTAAATACGTTCAACGGTGGTTCATAAAATAATTTAAAGGGCTATCTTGTGCCTAACATTGAGAAATATGGAAATTTTCACCACATTTACGAGTTTTAAATGAGGGCGCCACTTCAAGGTCATTTTCTTCTGTTGCTGGTTTTTCAGGAGTTTCTTTTTATCGATACAGTAGTAAAGGCAACTATCAAAATAGTCATATTTAGAGTAAAGGACATCTTCATTAATTTTATACCTCTAAATATGACATTGGCACAAATAATTACTCGGAATTAAAATTCTAGTACTAGTAATTGGCTGTAACATTCAAAATATTTAATAAAACAGTTATAAAGCACGTCGTTTATATTATAGTATCTGGCAATAAAATATTGACGGTCTCAACGCAATATGCGTCAGTATTGTTGGTTTTTCAATACTATTTTATCATCGATTCGATTGTGAATGAAGCCATAAAGAATGAGTAGATGATAAGTCCTGAATTCAATAGAAAAATATCGTGGTCAGGAAACGTTCGGGCGAGTATAAAGGCCGGGCGGGCACGCGTTGCGGGAATAAATGGGAATAAACGGAAGATATTTACGATTATGTCGAGCCCAAAAATCTTTCCCGCGGTGCGCACCGAGGCTTTTACTTAACTCTGTTTATGTTTGTGTTTAGGCAGATCTGATTTGGCAAGATAGGTATTTGAAATTTGATTAATTTTACTGAAATTTGGGCGAGTAGATGGGCGGATTCGACTAAACATTAAGTTACACCAGTTAACTATTCCTGGGATAATTTTGATCTTTGAATTTAATCTCGAATAACTTTGTTGACATTTTTTTATTCTATTCCTGAAGAAAGTAATCCTTGGTATTGTTAATCTATGGTTGAGGAATTAATGGTGAGTGAATGTATAACCCGACAAAAATATATATAATACTCTTTCCATAGATTAATTTGGATTGCGGAGACCATTCAAGAAATGTAAACAGTCGGCTTTTAATACTCCCAGATAACGTTACTATTCCTAGAAAATTGGTAGTATAATAGCTTACTTTAGAATAGACATCTTATTCTTGGATTGGTCAAAATCGAGTTATTTTAGAGTATATTGACATTCTCGACGACCTCCGTGGCGTAATGGTTAACACGCTAGACCGCTAATCCGGAGGTTCTGGGTTCGATCCCCAGCCAGGGCAAGTTGGAAAATGGCCTTTTTCAAATTGTTCTGGGTCTTGGGTGTTTATCTATATATGTATTTATCATAAAATTGTGACGCGGCGATCAGCAAACCAGTATCGCCGCGCACATACGCCTTAGGAATATTCCACTACTCACACAGCTGCAATCGGTACGCGCCACATACAAACTTGCTTTCGATACAAAACCAGTATGATCTGGTTTCCCCACTAGATTCCCCCGCCGACCGCACCGCCGCCGACTATATAAGGGCATACGAGCCCAGTAGCCGCGGACACTCGCTCGGGTGCCCGCCTCGGTCGCTTGGATCAGATATCTTAGTACGACCAGGTTTCCCTTCCCCCCTTCCTCCCAACCACCCTCGGCCGCCTGGATCGGACATCTCGGTACGGTCAGGGTTCCCTTCCCCCGCACCCCTCGGCCGCTGGATCAGATATCTCGGTACGGTCAGGGTTCCCGAACCTTCCCTTCCCCCGCACCCCTCGGCCGCCTGGATCAGATATCTCGGTACGGTCAGGGTTCCCGAACCTCCCTTTCCCCCGCACCCCTCGGCCGCCTGGATCAGATATCTCGGTACGGTCAGGGTTCCCGAACCTCCCCTTCCCGCTCACCCCTCGGCCGCCTGGATCAGATATATCGGTACGGTCGAGGATCCGTCTCAACCACCCTCCGTCCCATCCGTTTCGTGGTCGTCCGCGCCACCCCCTCGCACCCCCGTGTGAGGGAGCGTCGCGACGCCGACGTGCTCCTGCGCGTCCCGCATACCCCTTCAGGGTAGATACACCGTGGGCGCACTACCCCGTGCGCCGCACCAACCCCTACTCGTCCTCAACGTTGGGGGTTGGCGCCCCGACGCTGACGTGCCCGCGCGCGTTCAGCGATACCGTAGGCGAGTGTGCATTTCGCATTCCGCACCCCGCGCCCTCGAGCGCCTTGCCACTACCCTATCGTGAGCACACGATAGGGGTGGTACCCCGACACCCACGCACCCGTGTACGTGCGGCGTCGCCGTTCCGCCCGGCAGGTCCGTCCGTACCCTGCCCCCCGTTTTCCAACACAGCGCGCCCGCGCGCACCCCTTTGTATTGCACCCCTGTGTGCATCCCGTTCCGCACCCCCTCAGGGTGACATCACCGGTGCAGCCCTCTGCACCCAGTGATCCGTAGCCGTAGGACCGACCCGTAGAAGTAGGTACTTCTTCCGTTCTGTATTTCAACCATGCGTCCCGTGGTTTCCGTTTCGCGCCAAATCGCCTACAGCTGTGTGACCGTGGACAATTCATGACGCACCGTCTTCCTCTATCGCTCTGGGGTTGCATAGGTATCCGTACATAGGTATCCTGTAAACCTAGTTTTAAGATAGCGCTAACTAAGCCTAGGTTAGACTGAGATAAGTAGTGCTGTGAATAAATAATTGTTACTGTTGGTATAGTGAGTTTTAAATACACCCTTCCCGGTAGGTTACCTCATTAGGACACTCAGACCCTGTCATACTAAGGTGGTTACAGGTGTCTACCTAATTTATGTTGATGATAGCGTCCAGAGGTTCGACCCCTCGAAAACGCTTCATCACAAAATATCGTTAAGTTAGTATCTCATAACACAAGTTTAAAACTTACTTTGGGGCTAGCTTAATCAGTATGATTTGTCCGTATATATTTATTTATTTATTTATTGGTCAAATCCATCTATTCTATTAGGTCTAATTTAAAGATTGTCTATTTAGGTATAATAATTTCGCTAGATAGCTATTTCTACATTGAAGATACTTAGATTAAATAATTATTGTTAATTGTGTTGTTACTGTTAAATTAAGAAAAATTTACAGTCTAAGTAAGTTGCTCATGTAAAATAACAATTTATGTCCTTCGCATTCTTTCTTTCTAAGCAATTTGAAGGAAATTTGTGTTTAGAAACATTCCTTATTTATTTTTTTGAATGGATCTTATATAAACATTTGACACAGTTAATAGTCACGATAAATGACAATCTAAATATAATCTTACGTCGAAACTACATTAATTTTTATTAAAGACAGGTCTAAAACCATTAAGTGTGAGCAAATGACGTCGCAGATTCCTATATCCATAAATTATGCACTGTTTATCGGGAAGCTTTTAGCAACAAACTCAATTTATTTATGCAAATCCATAATTCATTTAGGCGCTCCAAATTTACTCAGCAAATCATGGACACAATGCTATTTTATTCAATTCATTAATAAACTTCAAGATTTCGAATTACCAAGAAGGTAGCAGTCGCAGTGTTTGTCTGTCTAAGGGACAAAAGATTTTTGGATAACGTACCGAAGTGTTCTCAGGTCAAAACAAATGATCGCGTTTTCAGACATCGCCGGGAGGTGGTAAATGACAAGGCTTGTTCCGAGGTAACCTTTGATAACGAAACCTGTAGATACGTGGCACAAACTCAGATTTTTCAGCAGATCTGTGCAAAAAATGTCTCGAAATAGAGCATTTATAATGGACTGTGGAATTTCGTTTACGTACTTGACTCAATATTTTTATTTTGAATATAGGTAGTACATTTGCTATTCATTTCTTTGCTTTGTGTTAAGTTTTGTGCCGCTTTCTAGGCGTACATGCAATGCAGCAAAGCGCAACAAACTGCACTGTAGCATTTTCTCCAAATTAAAAAATATTAAAAAAAAAACCAAGGTTCAAGTCTGTTAGGTTAAAAAATGTTTAGGTATCCAAGTATTTGTACAGTCCATTTGCCCAAATGGTTTGCACACTTTGTCGGTGGCCCGAAGAAGGTGGCAACGGCTCCATTAAAGACGTCCCTTATGCTGTGCTTTGTATTCACTTTAAACATTGATTTCACTCAACAGCTAAACTGTAAAATAACACTCAAAGTAATTTGGAGGATATACTTATTTTAATTTTTTGGTGTTTAGTTAGTGAAATAAAACGAATGATTGAAATAATATTTATTATATTCATATAACTTCCAAAATAGCTTGTAAGTGTCATCATCATCAGGTCTTTTTTAGTCTCCACTGCAGGAGCATGACCCTCACTGTACTACCAGAGCCATAAATTAGACAGAGCAGTCACAGGATTTGGCCTACACTCTCCACCCTGGTCAGACGGGTTGGAGAGGTCTCATTGATGTTTATAAGCTTTAGCTTGTGTTTTCTAAGTCATCTTCTACGACATCCATTAGATGACTTGGAGTGGTCCTACTCTACGTCCTAGTCTACTCTGCTGGGAATCACACGGCTTGTAGGTGTACTACACACCATTTGAACGAACGAACTGTATATATGCGCCATCTGAAGAAAATAAAACATCATAGGCGGCAACAGACAATAGCTTGAGCCTGAATGACACCTTCATTATAGAGGCTGACGTTTCGCAAATACTCGGCGAATTGTTACGGCGCTCAAGTGTTATGAAAAGTGTTCCCGCCCAATTCCGCTCTCAAAAGTTTGTTCGTGCACTTGACTTTAAGTAGGCACATTGTCGTCGACGAATGATACGTCAACGTTGACTTGAGAAAGTTTAATTCTCGCTGAAATAATCACGTTAGTTTTTAATATTTTACCTAATATTAATTTAGAAGTTTTTTGGCACCATGCCATACGGTCATAATGTTTTAGATTTCTAAATCAAAAATTTACACTACATTTTATTTTTAGGTTTAGTTTGTAGTTAGTTTAGTTTCAATTTGACTGAACTAGAATTTTCCCCATATGTTCAGACTCAAACTATCAGACAGAACATAGTATACAATACTGCATTTTTATAAATAAATAGTGGACGGTGGACAAATAGCCACCTAATGTGGAGCTGGTCAGAAAATCGTTGCCGCATGCCTGACGAACTGTGGTTCAAATAATAACTCTCTTTAGGGCATTTTGTATGTCCTTCTAAACAAGCAGCCTGTAGGTGGACTAGAAACAGTACAGGGCGGTAAAAGTCTTATATAATAATGCCTTTAGGATGCTGTTGGGGCCTTGAAGCTGCCTCGATTCTGTTTGCCGAGTTCCGCGTCAAAAACGGCTCCGCAATGTACTCGTATTCCTTGAAATGGAAAATGGATATTATATTTTATGAACAACATTAATTAGACTCCAATATCATATTTATCTAATGAATATATTTTTGTCCCGCTTGGCATCGAAACTTTTGCTCAATGGGGTCCAAGTAAAAACAAAAATTACTCCACGGCTCTTTGACGTTACTGGTGACAAGAGAGCTGGCTCACATCTCGCACAGAGAATTGCAGTAGACATTCAGTGCGCTTGGCACAATGCTACATTAACAACATTTATATTTTAAAATTTAGCTTCTAGTTAGATTTTCATTATAGAAAGTTGTTTAATATCAAATAATGTTTCTTGAATAAATATGAATTAGCAGTTCTGTCAAAAAAATACTGATTTCATAGCTGTTCTGTTTTGATGTGAACCGTTTTCTCAGGTCTATTCACTCTAATGAAATTTGTTTACAGTAAAGACCCTACAAAAGTTTTAGCTAGTTTTATTTTAGTTGACATTACACTAATGTTTGTTTCTACCCATATTACCAACGCTAATAGACCTAATTTGTGGTTTGTATGCAAATTGAGTTTAGTGTCCACAGCTCGCAGCCAACGCTCATTACGTCTTTAGTGACATCATCAATGTTCATCTACAGTAAATACTTTGTAAAAATATTAAATCTAGTTTTGTAGTTTTTAGTATTCTAAGTATATAAAAATGTACGATTTGAAATGATATGAGCGAGCAGTCAACCGGCAATTACTAGAGTCGTGCAAATAATACGAACACTCATTTTATTTGGGTTTTGAAATGTTAAACAAAGTGAGTGTTTAGCCGTGTGGTTCCCGGCAGAGTAGAATAGGACCACTCCAAGTCTTCCTGTGGATGTCGTAGAAGGCGGCGTAGGAAACACAGCTAAACAAAGCTCATAAACATGAATGAGACCTCTCCAACCCGTCTGGCCAGCGTGGAGAGTGTAGGCAAAATCCTCTGACTGCTCTGGCTAATATATGGCTCTGGCAGTACAGAGAGGGTCGTGCTCCTGCAGTGGAACTAAAAAAGACCTGATCATGATGATGAAACAAAGTGAGATAGAGTGCAGTTTAGGTCTTGCGACTCTAAGCAGACACAGCCCAGGGCCGCAAGACGCAAAAGCCACTTTTAGCATATAGATGGGCGAGAAGGTGGAAAAAGGAATCTAAATAGTGATGGGTTGCTAGCCGCATCGCCTATGAACATGATACGCATTATCGCCCATTTCCTCGATCGGTTTTAACGATCTACGCGGGAAGGGAAGCAGCTGGTACATTCCAAGTTTTTTCTTTTATCCCAGACCAGCATGGAAGGACAAGAAGACAATCAAACACTAATTTTATTTGGTTTTGAAATGTTAAACAAATTGAGAGAGAGAATTAGACGTATTTGAACGAGTCTGCAGATTCATGTGAAGAGAGTTTGTTTTCATTGTGTTCCTTTTTGCACTAGTGTTGTAACGATAAAAATAATTACTAAAATACTTATAAGGAATAATGCTCCCTGAAACAATCCAATCAAAATATTCAAAACTAAACTTACTAGTTATTTGTTTCAGCGCTGTCACAGCTAATTTCAGCGTGTTCAGCGTACGACGCCTCAGATTCTTCTTCGCCGAAAAGTTCTCCATATCGATGTTCACAGACATTTTTATACAAACAACAAGTTCTACTGGATAAGATTTTTATACACTAAAATATATAGCAAGTCAGCGAAGAAAAGACGACAGTTTTTTTGAGAAAGCCTTACACGCGATCCCTTTTGAAGTTTTATATGGAGTATTTTTTATGTATAATTACTGTCAAGCAGGAATTAAGATAATTAGTTATAGGTATTTTGTTTTTACATTTCACTATCAAAAAATAAGTCGCTTACATATCATGAAAAGATCTTTACGTATTTTACTGGTTTTTCTGAGAAAAAAGCTCAAATTCAAGAAAATTATTTTAAATACCCTCATAAAATTTGCACTGTACACTCGCAAAGTGCAACAAGACAACACGAGTATAACTGCGCCACGAATACCTTTTGTTCGGAAAGCCGGGAATATACTGAATATACTGCGTGTAAATGCATATCGGTAACAGTCGGTCCTCGTACAAAGATCAGTATACTTCATATTGCACAGGGAAACGCAAGGAGTTGAATATACTATATTTTATACTTTTTAGAAGTATACATGTGGAATTACAGTTAGGGTTGCTACACAATTATTCGGACTGGCATTAATCGGCACAGCCGGGTGGTAAAATATGTGTAGGAGAATCAATATTCGGGGACAAGCCGATTTAATCCGGTAGATAACAATAAGTGAAATCAGACACTTTTTGCTAAATGTCAAAACAAACATTTACTATGGGATTTATATGAAATACAATACCTCTCAAATAGCGCTCTCAATATCAATTTTTCTGCATAAAAAAATCTAAAATCATGTTGAAAATGGATATGATTAATACAAGTGACACTATTTTGTGACGTTTTATTCTATTAACAGTACAAAATAATTTATTTTTGACCCAGTCATCTACCCAATTACTTCGGGTCGGCTTTGTTTGACAAATACTAACCGACAATGCCGGCCCGAAAAAGTGTGTACCCGAGTTTGAACTTTAGGTGATGATCAAAAACTGGTTATCATTTTAATTCAATAGGTACTGATTATTTCTTACAATAAGTTAAAATTAAACAACAAACTAATCCTGAAAATAAAACCTAGTCTTAGTTAATTTAAAACTCAAAAGATTTTGTCCGTACGGCGTAAATGTTCCTCGAGTTTTTCAGTATCATGAACTTAATTAACCATTTAAATAGCTTAAATGTAATTTGTTAGACATAGAGGATGAAAAACCAATTTTATAGAGGATATTTTTCAGTATTCATCTTCTAAATAAGCGTTGGATCTATACAGTGACTTTATCTATTCATACGCTTTTTAAAGAATTTTCATTGTGTACATGCGATTTTACTCTAGAAAGTTACAAGGGATTGTCCTCTGGGGTTTCGTTCACTTACGTAACGTACACTTTAACGTAGGTAAATTGACATAGAAAATCGTATTTATTTTTCACAGAAAAAAAAATACTGAAAAGTTTTATTCAACAAAAAAATCTGAACACGAAAAAGGCTTTGAAAGAAAAACTACAAGCGCTGGTATCCAGTTTATTTTTGTCGGGCTAAAGTTGTATCAGGTGAAAATGCCTAACATTGTTTTTCGCCTGTTTTCCGCATACTTTCCACATTTATATGCTGGAATATCGCGGACTATTATTAGTTTTTACTGTGACTACCGTACAATACTTAGGAATAAATGAAGACAGAGCGCAGTTTTATTGAGTAAATATTTTACATTTGTAAAAAAATGAATAGTTTTATAAAATAGCAATATAAGCCCACTGCTGGACATATGCTTCCCTTAAGGATTTCCAAATAGGTCAATCAAAAGCGGCCTGCACCCAGCGTTTTTCAGTTACCTTTGTCGGACGTTTGACTTCTTTATATGTATGTAAGTAGCTCTTTTCGCTTGCCAGCAGTTTATCCACTTTGCTCCTCCAATTACTTTAAAACCTACTATCAAATGTATAACAAAAATTCCTTAATTATAAAATTAATATCGACTCTGAGGTTTGTTAGCATTGTTTATATGTATACGAGTATGTCGAATCGGATCCTGTATGTGAGAACAATGGCTCTTCTCGTCTCAGAAGATCTCAGGTTCATAACAACAATCACGTGATTTAGAATCATCATCATCATAGATTGAGAGCTGGCACGAATTTTTGGGTAGGTATTTGAGGCAAGTATACCCCAACACGGAACTGCAGACCTGGCTGGTGAGTAGCGGAGCAAAACCATTTTGATTTATTTAGATTGAGCTGGCCGGTAGAAAGTCCCATCAAAATGACCTGTCTTTTTGAGAATCTTATTTTTTAGTTATAAGTAATACCCTATTAAAATTTCAAGTTGCCTCAAATACCTTTTTAATATTTTTTTGAAAAATACTTTTGCACGCGCCTGGTAATATCAAAGCCTCGACTAAATCGTCTGGCTTATTGATATTTTTATTCTTTAAACATTAAACTACAACATATAAAAAATGCATATTGCCTCAAATACCTATTTTGAAAAAAAAAAAAACTATGAAATGTGTAGGTTGCTTTAGCCCCGCTACTCACCAGCCAGGTCTGCAGTTCCGTGTTGGGATACAATAGGAGAGGTATGTGACAAGTTTTCAACTTACCTCAAATACCTACCCAAAAATTCTTGCCAGCTCTCGGACCATCAGGTCTTTTAGTCTCTACTGCAGGAGCACGACGCTCTCTGTGCTACCAGAGCCATATATTATCCAGAGCAGTCAGAGGATTTGGCTTACACTCTCCACGCTGGCCAGACGGGTTGGATCGGTCTCATTGATGTTTATAGGCTTTGTTTAGCTTGTGTTTCCTAAGTCACCTTTTACGACATCCACGGAAACACTTAGAATGGTCCTACTCCTATTCTTCTCTGCCAGGAACTACACGGCATATAGAATAGTAAGGAAAAAAACAATTAATTCTATATATAAGTCGACTCTCTGGTTTCTGGTCGGTTCATATTAACACCTGTCGAATCGGAGCCTATTTACCGCCGAGTATGAGATTGTTTACGCGATAACGATGGCTATTCTCGTCTCGGCAGATCTCAGGTTCATTAACAACACTCGCGACCTTAGTTGTAGCGATTAGCGCCTGTTATCTTAACTTTTGCTTTATTTTAAAATGCGGAAGCAAGATTAGATTTGGAGTTTTACATCGAGTTTTACATCTGAAAATAAGTATTTCGAAAAAAAATATTTTTTTTCACAAGCTTTTATTGTGGCACCTATAGGTATGTACTTATCAAGACAAATGTAAAAGTCACAAAATTAATGGGGTTGCGTCGTTTTATCACAGGGCTCCTATGGCCACCTTTCGGCTCCATCATCAAATCAGTTTTTTGTTATAATAATATTGTATTGTCATTTGATTTACATTAGCATACAAAATGTCATCTCAATCGGAAACCGGAAAGTGGCTCAAATTTAACTTGCAAGATTTGACCCAAACAAATAAATAAACAACAAACAGGTCGAATTAAATATAAAAGCTTGTAAAAAGCTTGTTATAACTTAAAAACTACTTGACCGATTACAACAAAAAATTTCTAATGAAATAAAGCACAGCACACATTTAAAAAAATATTTTTCCTTTGTGGGAGTAGTTTTATTGATTAGTTACTTTATCTTGGGGTTTAATTTAATATACTTATCAGAAAATTAAGAATAATTCGCATTTTTATTGCATAAGTAAAACATTTCATTCATATTTCAGGTAATCAAAATAGTGATGGGTTGCTAGCCGCATCAGATTCTCGCTTCTGCCCTCTGGGCAGCTGGGTATCTGCTTTTACGATCGCGGGGGAAAAAAAGCAGCGGGTAATTTTTTATTTTATTCTAGACTAGCAAGAATGAGCATCGGCTTGATGTTATTTTAATATATTTTGTGAAGCTATATGAATAGCTTATAATAGCTGTGAGAGACGGACGGACATACAAGTGATCCTATAAAGGTTCCGTTTCTACGTTTTGAGGTATGGAACCCTAAAAATTTAAGTACATAAAGAAAACAAGAAAGGTAGTAAGAAAGGTATAAAAGAATGAAATTATGGTTAGAAAATTACAGTTACTCATTGTGTGTAAGTCCGAGCATGTTTAATACTCTACCATTCCAAAAATCAGGTCTTTCTCTTCCAACTCAATTTAGTGTATTCAAAGGTCAATTTGTTCATACACCACCATTCATTCGGATCGAATTACATGTGTGATTTCCTTCCTTTTGATCGTCGGATTTCTAGCATTAAACCGTTTAACACTGAAGAGGATGCCATGCCTCATCGAATACAGGACCGACCTATCTTAATGTTACTATACTAAGTAGATTAATTTCCATGATGATCTGATAGGAAAGAAAACGCGAAGTATTAATTCTAATCCTAACTATAATATTATAGATGCGAAAGTGAGTTTGTATATTTGTTTATAACCTCTCAAGCTTAATCTTCTTGAAATTTCGCATACAAATAGGAGTCCTGAGAAGGACATAAGGTACCTTTCATCCCGGAAAAATCTACTGTTCCCATAGGATTTGGGATACGCGAGCGTAGCCGCGGGTAAAAGCTAGTGCTGTATAAATCAATAAATAGTACGTAGATTTCAATAAAGGGTTTGTGTGTTAATCGGCGAATGGCGATTGTTTTAAACAGACGGTGAGCTTGGAACTTGTCAGTATTTGTGATTCGCGTTTTCTTGCATGCGCATTATCTTTATAAGCAGAATTTAGTATTGAAAGAAACGGCTTATATGTTAAGAGTATGAGAGTCGTTAAAACACATATGGTGTAATGGACGTATATTCGTTTGTCTTCATGAAAGATATAGGGCGAAACATAATTTTCATGTCATCTCACAACTTTTTGCGGTGGCAAAAACTGTGTTGCCAAAGTGGCATGTCTTTACAAGAAATGGGACCAGTTTGTCTTCATGGAAACATATTCCTACTGAAATATGAATAAAGAACCACAGAATATTATTACATATGAAAGTTCGTACAGATATGAGTTCCAATTTAGGCCTAAATAGACATTCCTATTCCAGCTACATGCCACATTTTTAATTTTAATTTGCCAATACGTTCAGCCGAACGGATTGGAATAAAATGGCGCATGTAGATATCTTATTACTAGAATTAACATATACAATAGTTTTTTAGTTAAAGGATGTGAAATTCCTGTAGGATTGTCATCAACATCGCGAGCTACGCTGCCGGTAATAGTATAATGTGTATAATATTACCCAAACCAACATTAATTCGGCCTTTTAAATTATATTACTACCTACCCACAGGAAAGTGTCTATTTATAGGAATTTTTCATCTATTTATATTCCGCCCTTACTGACGAGAGATGGCCTTTGCCGAAATTAGGTCAAGGGATTTAAATTTATTTAATAAAGCGACAAAATTTGGAAGGCTCACTTTTCTGCTTACACGACGAAAATGAAACCTTTAATAATAAAGACAGATTATAAAATTTGAATCAGTTGTAATATTTACGGTAAGTAGGAACCAAACAGGTAATAGTGGGCTAATAGCTTAGCTAATATTTAAGCATAGATAAGGCCGAGACTAGATTGAATTGAACTAGGAGCTCCCAACATCAAAACTCAGCACTATCTCTATCTCTTTCGATGTGTCCATGACAAAATAACATAAATTATTGTTTTATAAAAAAAACTAAATATTTATTGGCTATTAAACCACAGATCATTTTATATCCATTCTCGCTCATCTTCAATGGAGTCTTGGCCTACTACTGTCTTTTTAGGGTTCTGTATCAACGGGTAAAAACGAGACCCTATTATTAAGACTCCACTGTCCGTCCGTCCTTCTGTCTGTCTATCACCAGGCTGTATGTCATGAACCGTGATAGCTAGACAGTTGAAATTTTCACATATGATGTAACAACCGCTATAACAACACATAATAAAACTCCTATTTTGTCACGTTTGTTGTATGGGGCTCCCTTACAACAAACGTGATTTCTTTTGCCGTTTTTTACTCGATATTAATGACGGCAACAGGTAGACGCTTGAAATATTCACAGCATATTAATTTGTATACCTATTCACTTTAAAAATAAATAATTAAATTAAAATAAAATAAATATATAATAAGGGCTCCCATACAACAAACGTGATATTTTTGGTGTCTAATGTTGTTAGATAATGGTACGGAACCCATCGTGCGCGAGTTCTACTCGGCCTTGGTCGGTTTTTTAATAATTCCCTCTATCTGAGCGGCGCCAAATTTTTACGAACCGTGTGTGAGAAGAAGCAGCTGGTATATTAAATCTAAGGCTATCTGTGAATAAATACCAGGTCAGGATAAGAATCCTTGTGAAAGTTCCCTTGCACATAAAAAAAAAATGTTGTTCAGTATAGTATATAGTACCTAAGGTTAAGTTTGATTAATAAAATGACGTAAAAACTTTATTACGATAAAAACAAACATTTTACGAACAAAGTTTTTGTTCTATTTAAACTTGCGCTTGTTTGTTACTACATCACATCCCTATACGTACATGTACAGGTTAACAGGTAAACAAGGTTCAGGTACTGTTCTTTAACACAAAGAACTTGCAACAACACTAACATTATGATAAATATCTGCTCTTCCTGGTACTCTTACTGGGGTCATGTTTAGTCAAACGGCTATAATATGTCTATGGATTTAAGTCCGCCGTAATAAAGTTAAATAAATAAATTAAAAAAAAAAAATTAAGAAGAAGAATAAATAAAAAAATAAAATATAAAATATAATTAACTAAAAAAATAAAAAAATTAAATAACGAACGAAGATTTTTGTTTTACTTTATTTCATAAAAAACGTAACTACTCAACAGTAAAAAGGTAAAAAAGGTAACTAATTTTATGGATTTGACGTTACTGGCGAATTATTGCATTTATTTTCTTTTACTGTCCGTTTATTTATAGCCAATCGTAGCACATAATTGAAACTTTAATCTAGAAATAGACATCCAATATCACTCAAACTCAACAAGCTGAAGCGAACTTAGTAACATCTCGTCAACACTCCCAAATACTGGCACCGGCGTTCGATACCATCGGCTAATAAAATCCTGGCTTACTAACCGACAGTAAATCGACCAGCTTTTCTGATTAGTTTCCTATTCAGATCAAAGTATAAAGGAGATACTGTTTTACTATAAACGTACTGAAGCACTTCTACTTATTTCACGTTCTTGCCTGTGGAGTGCTATTAACTTGTGCAGTGGATGAAAAATGATATTAATCAGTATGTTTAATATCAAAGTTTATAAAAATAATGAGTTTTTAAGATCTAATGTTTGTTTTTTTTGTTTATTAAAAATATACCTACATACCTAGTAAAAGTAATAAAACTTAATTTAATATTAGTTTTACGAAACATTGATTAGTTACGCACAGATTAAACAACGTAGTAAGTATATTTGGCATATTTCTTTTGTTTTGATACTTGTGTAGCTATGAATAGGGTACAAAAATATAAAAAATAACCTGAATAGGTACGTCGTACATAACATTTCACTAAATTGTTTGTAAACTGCTTAACAAAAATTAATTAAATATTTATGTATTGTTTCCTTGATTCTGATATCTTTGTAAATGGTTTTAACTCTTGGCTATTATTCTACATCGGAAATTTTGGTTAGCGTTGACGTTGATTTATGTATTAAATTTACAAGTGCAGATGTTAAGAAAATTTAAAGTGATTTATGGAAAAACACACAATCAAATATTTTCTTATTATAATATAAGTCAAGATGAAAACACATTTAGATACAATAACAACGTAAGAGTAAATTGATAACGGCGGACTTATCTGGAATATCTTCCAGTCAACCGGCGAATAAATAGATAGGACAATTGTTCACAACAAAGGTAACTCATGCCTACAGAATTGATGATCCAGAAACCGCGTTCTATCATATTTGCACGCAATGCGTTACCTAAACACTAGATTTTCGGGCGCTACGCGGGGTGCAAGCAGCTCGCGGTATTTCAAGCAGCTGTTGAAGTTGGCTAAAATCCATGTCCAGTTGAGGAAATAAGTAAAAAACTACAGTCAGTAAAGGGCGGCCATCTTGGATCCAAAATCAGTTTTGTGCATAAGGACGGATTCTGGATCATATCAATTCTGTGCTCATGCCTTAAGGCGAAGATATAGGCAAATGGCCTTGAAGTGTGAAATAAATTGTTAACTCGTAAATATGGTGATAATTTCCATATTTTTCTACGTCATGCACTAGATAGCCCTTTAAATTATTTTATGAACTGCCGTTAAAACTATTATTGGTGATCCGTCTAGCTTTAAAACTTGCCGTGACCACTTTTGGCGGAGGCAAGTTTTAAAGCTAGACGGACTAATGTAAATACTTTTAACGGTGGTTTATAAAATAATTTAAAGGGCTATCTAGTGCATGACGAAGAGTAATATGGAAATTATCTCCATATTTACGAGTTAACAATTTATTTCAAATGAGGGCGCCACTTCAAGGTCATTTGCCTATATCTTCGCCTTAAGACGCACAGAAAATGTCTGAATTGGTTAGCCACCACCGCATTTTATAACAATTATGGATGAAACGCAATTTTTTTTACCGGAGTCATCAGTCTCATAATCGCGTACCTATTAATTAAGTTTATTCAGCCATAATTCTTGTTAACCCGGGAAACAGCAATAAAGGGGGTGATCATAATAATAAATTAGAAAAGTAATTTACCAAGGGCGCAAAAATGATTTACGCTAGCATTACTACGTTAATTTAAAAATATAGTGCAATAAAGCTGCGATTGGGATTTTTTAACGAAGGCTCAAGGTTAATTTAGGAATTACTTTTATGTTTAAGGGTTGCTTTACAGCTAAGCGGGCATAAATCGGCATCGTCGGATAAATGTTCGGGATGTTAGTACCTATTATTCTAAAAAAGTCACAATAATTTGGAATTTTTATACGGGTTGCTACACACATAAGCGGGCCGTCGATCGACTTGTTTTTTAACATACAAAATTTTATAATCAATAGTTTTCCTCGACTAAAAGCATTTTATATCAAAATAGCGGCCCGCCCCGGCTTTGCACGGGTATGTATTGTACATATAAACCTTCCTCATGAATCACTTTATCTATTAAAAATCGCATCAAAATCCCTTGCGAAGTTTTAAAGATCTAAGCATATATAGGAACAGACAGACAGCGGGAAGCGACTTTGTTTTATACTATGTAGTGATGATTTAGTATGTTAAAAATATATCGCGATGGGTTGGCTAAAAAATTTTTGGCCGAACTATGACTAATTTATGTCCAATTCTTTCATTTACTGGTGATCAGATACTAGCGAGGAGTCTTAGCTTGGAAGCCATTACTAAGGTTACACAAACATCAAATAACAGGCCGTAATACAGTATTTAAAGAATATGGGGGGCGTTATTTTTTAAACTTATTTTAAATTTCTTTTTTAGTTATAAATCACCAAACTAAGCTCGATAGTATGTGAATTAATTATAGTTTGGCCGGGATTTTTTTTGTCAACCCTTTCTTCTTATTGTAATTTATGAGGTTGCTCTTGCCGTCATTTCTCTTTTCTCTCTGCCATCTTTTTAATGTCCTAGCTTTTCTTTGTTTTGTTGAAAACCTTCATCCTCGGACTTCCTTTCGCGATACCAACCCATTTGTGATATATTTTTTAACTGAATACTAAATTTAATATAAAATACTTTGATTCCATTAATGAAACAGACAGAAGATCTACGTCTAATTCAGATCTTAGATGATGTGATTTTGACAATATCGCATTTATTAAATCAGTATCCTCATTTGTTTATTCAGTCTGAATTTACGTGACAAATCAAACAGCGCACAACAATTTTCAGGAATGATCTCTGGATTTAGTGCTAACAGTTTAGCTGTTAGATCTAACAGCTAAACTGTTAGCATCCCGCACGTGCCCCGCTCAGCTCGGTTCAGAGGCGGCAGTTGGTTGCAATTTCATCTGCACTGATTGTCAGGTTCCCAAAATAAAGAAAATACGGATAGTCGTTTATTTTCGTTTCAAAATAAAAAAATAGATTTAGTGCAAATCGTACAGATTAAACTAGAGTCAAAGTAAGTTTTAAACTTGTATTATAGGATACTAAGTCAACGATACTTTAGTATACATGTATGTGAGATTGGGGCTGAGAGAAAACCGTAAATTCCGTAGGTGAGTCTGTAGGTATATTTTTAAAATCAAACTTATTTACATTGTTATCATCTCGTATTGATTCTTCAATTCTTTCCCTTATAACAAAACCACGCATTCTACATTCAAATTACTTCTTACTTCTTTTGTTACGTGCCAGCTACACATTTGTGCTCATCTTATACTCATTCGACTAACCTCACAGGATGTGAGTATATAAATCCATCATCCAAATGACATATATAAATCCAAGACCCAAAACAATTTGAAAAGGACATATTCCAACTTGCGCCGGCTCGGATCCAGAGCCTACTGAGTGGCGGACTACGTGTTAACTTACTGGATCACGGAGGTCGTCAAAGCTGATTTATTTAATCTTTTTGCAAATCAAATTTCTAATTCACGAAAATAATTTTGAATTCTTTGTACTCGTAATAGAAAGTGTTTCTTGTCAAAACCTAGTTGTATTTGGTGATATATGAAGAATGTAAGTGACAGCCGTACGGCGGCGTACTCCGCACGCAATTGAAACACGCAACTCTTTCGAGTGTCTTATTCCGAGAATGAATTGTAGAAAGTGTTGGTTCTGAGCTCTCGTTACTTGAACGGAATATACTGAACTTTACGACTAGGGTCACGTGAACGTGACTCACCTATTAGCGTTTAAAGGCAGGTTCCGATTTATTGCAACCACTGAAAGTTTGGGAATTTCTCTGGTGAGTGGTCGGTCCAGTAGAAAATCAAACACGCCGCAATTAAAAAAATATATAAAAAGAAAATAATTCGACGCTGTATATTCGACAAGATGAGTTTTCTTTAAAGTTTCTTCTTAGCAGTAGTCGTTTTACAACCAAATTCTGTAATGCGAGCGCAGCGATTTAGGTTCCATTTTTTATATTATTTAATGTTATTTAAGTATTTTTATTTAGTTTAGTTTTATATACGTATGTAGTTATAGATTCGTTTTAGTTAAATGTTGTTATTTTTAGTTATCTCATGAATAAATGATCTTAACTATCAAATGTTCACTTAAACTTGTTATTTATTTAAAAAACTTTATTGTTCCACTATAAAAAATGGTACAATTGGCGGACTTGTTGACCAAATCATTTAAAAAAAGAGTTAATTTCTAATTAAAATATTAATTACTAACGTTATCGGCGGCGATAATACAACAATAAGGTTTAAATAGGTACCTACTTCAATAAAAAGTACTATGTGAACCACGCCTAACAGTTTACTTCATAAAATGAATATTTATAAACATCGATTCAATTATCCTCACTTTTTAATACTGTGAACATTCAGTTCAAAACTGAAAAGAATCAAAAATAAAAACACTTTCATCCGCTCATTCATAGCAAAAATTTCGATAAAAACTGAAGCTACAATCTAAAAGGTAGATAGCGGAACAATGAAATCCATTAACATCACACCAAGTCCGTAAAAATAGACCGTACGGTTTCGGGGTGTAGCCAGTTGCGGGTAGGCATCCCTCAGCAGCTGAGGGGGTGCTGCAGTTTAGACCAGCTGCTGGTCTAAAGCGTTGCTAGGCTGACAAATATGACAAAGCTCTTCTGGCGAGTAAGGGACCAATACTGTCTATGAGTTTCTTGCAGCGTTACTTCTTCGCAGTGGTCAAGGCTAGTATCGGTAGCGTTTCTTTAAAATAACGATAAATTAATTTTATGAAATTTATGAAACACTTTTTGAAGATAATTACATCAAAAGCGCCACACCAGTTGACTATGACCATTGGTGATTTTGATAACTTAAGTGAAAAAATTAAAAGTTTTTTTTTAAGTTTTAAGATTATTTTTAAGTTTTAGATATAGTTTAGTTAAGTTTTATATTCATAGTTATACTAAGTTTAATAATGTTATTTATACTTAAATTTCTTTATAGTAATAAATAAAAGTCAATGTTCTCGTAAATAATATTTTTTGTAGATATTGACAATGTTACCTACCAGTGCTGTGACTTAGTATTGTAAGTGTAAGTGATTAATTTTTGTAATATGCAAGTCATTACTATGAATTAGCTGGTTTCGTTCTCCCAAGAACAAATTTCTGGCTACGCCTTTTCCCATTGTTCAAGTTAATCAAATTTGTACCCTCTATTGACATACATTTTATGCAAAATTGAAAACTGGAAAGTGATTGACAACTATTAATTAGTGAAACTGCTGGTAATCGATTAAACTGGCATCGGAAATTTCATTAAATCCGCGAAGTGTAAAGTTTCCCGAAGTTGGAGGGAAGTTGTTCCCGGACGGGTTGTCCGAAATTGTTGATAGACTTTATCCAGAAATATATTTAAATCATCGAAATAAGTGGCAAATTTAAAAAGTTTTGGGAGGATACTGTATATTAATTTCTACGTAAATAAAATAAAGAACTTTTTAAATAAAAGTAATTTAGTAGGTTTATCGCATATATCAACTTGCAATAAAAAAAGATACTTATGTGAAAAATATTTAAATCAGGCTCATGTGTCGAGGTATTTAATGCCATGCAAGCTCTTTACAAATCAGTTTATAAGCGTATTTTAAATATAAAAGGTTTCGCCTAAAATAACAGCGAAAAGGTTAAATACAGAATTAGAAGATCGAACAAGTTCTTTTATGCGATGGGCGTAAATAATGCAGCTACCCTCGCGTAAAAATTCGGGAGCTAGCCAAAGGTTTTAAAGGGTTGTACCTACACGCATGCACAGAATATTATTAAAGAAAAAAGTCCAATGACAATAAGGACACTTACGCAGAGCAGTTTTCACGGCAGTACTCGAGCAGCGCCAGAGGAAATGAAAAAGACGAACAAAACGTTCCCAGAGCGGGATTCTTTCTTGGCTTGGGACGTCTGAAAATCTTACCCTTTTCCTTGGAGCCCTTTTGTCCCTTTTGCCAGGTTTTTTACTTTTAACTAAACTGGGTTTTATTACTTTCACTTCATTTACAATCACATTACTAGATGCACTTTCTATGGGCTTGTCAGATATAGATTGATTTTTCACTACATTTTTGACGGGTTGTTTGGCACTGATATTTAGAGGCGTCACTTTCGTGTTTTGTTTCACTTTGCAAAATTTATTGAACTCCGTGTTATTAGTTTATTTAGTCGAGGAGATATCGGTTGGATCACGAACACAATGAGAGCACGACACTTTCAAATATGACTACTTGGATTTGAGACGCCAACCACGTCTAGACGACACGTTGGCTGCGTTTCAATTTATGGCTATACAGTTTTAATATCAGCAGCTGTATTTTTGATATGAAATGATTAATACGACGACGTGTTTTTGTTACGTCTAGTTATACTAATATAGATAACAAACAACAGATGCGTATAAACAAAGCGTGTGAGTAGTTTGGTCGGCAGCCAAGATTTTATCAAGCGACAATTTAGATGCGATCCAATTGTTCACGAGTCCAATATCGCATGTGTTTAATTAAATTGGGAAGGAAATTCCCATCGGCTATCGGTCGGAAATCTATTGAATCAATTTGACCATTTGCATCGGGAATTGCAACATGGTACAATATTTTGTCATTCCTTTTTCAGGTACACGTGTATAGTGAATTTATATCGCTTTTGTGAATTTGAATTTATTAAACGTTTATGTGCATTTTAATTAAATTTTATGCTGATTGCTATCAGATTTTGATACAAAATAACTTTGTTAAGGGTTTGAAACTTACGCTCCTAAAGTTGATCCCACAATAAAGCTACGCGACGAGTAGAGTTTAGTATACTAGTCAATTTTAAAAAGTATGCAAATTCATATATTTTCACGTTGTTTCTCATTACCAGCGGCGACCTTGTCATTACTCAGTCCTAGCGGCAATTTTTTTTTGAGATTTCACAATAAGATTAAACCAGCGAACTATACATTATTTCACTGGAATATAAGCAGAAAAAAATACTTTCCTTAATTCTTGCTACGCTATTCCTAAAGCCACCGCTGGCCAAAATTGCCATCCCTATATTGTAATCGAAATTTCATTGAAGCTATATCGATCAATATTATGTAGATTGTTATCGTAGGTGTAACGACTGACGCCGCCTCTCTACTTCGCATAATCGATTCATAAACGAGAGCAATACACGCTAATTTATGTTGTTAGGATTATCTTCACACGACATTGTACTTAATTTAATTATATCTAGTTATCAATTCGTGTAGAAATGTATAATTTCAATTATATCTATATACATTCTGTGTAGCTTTAACTTTATTCATCATTTTCTTCATATTGTAAAATAAAATAAAACTGAAATCTGAAAAAAGTGTGAAAACATAATTTCACACTTTTTTCAGTTATACTTATTTCACCTTTGTTAATTTCAATGGAATTAAATCTTTCAAAATCCAAATACCTATTTCTGCTTATCAATAAGTACATATAAGATCTAGAATATTTGACTAAAACTTACTTTGAAAAAAAAACAAACACAATATACGTAGGTATTTCCCACGAATACAATCATGCTAAATGTTAGTTCAGTATTCAAATCGTATGCAAGCAAAACCGTACTCCCCCATGTAGTTCGCATCCTCGTCAAAATACCTACATTTTCGCTGGTGAAAATTCAAAGAGAAAACGCAGGTGCCGGTGTACCTATACAAAATTTATGTAAAGCTTATGAAAATCGTATTCTGCCATAGAGATAATCTTTTTATCGAAATCGCCTTTGAAGACGACAATTCTAAAACGAATAATTTGGAATTCTTTTGAAGGCTCGTGAAAATTAACCGTTTGGTAAGGACTCGTTGAATTCAGTAACTGAACTGCCAGCCATTTTGGACCATTACCCACCAAATTATTACTTTAGGACCTTTCTCATAGTACCTTATTAGGATTTTTATGCATTAAGTATATTGTTATTGGAAAGCGTCGAAGAAATATGGTCTGGGCGACCTTCTTATAGTAATTACGTATATTTTTATGGAGATTGAAAATACTACCGAAAAACGCGTATTATACAAGTATAATAAATGTAGAGATTTGGATGGAAATGAGGGAAACCTTTGTCCAGCAGGGAGACAAAAAAAAATAGTGTACCTAATATAAAAAAATACAATACTCGACTCGACTTACCAAATATCACTGCAGTCGAAAGTTTTTTTTATTTAGACTTAATTGTACACACATACAAATGTAATAGGTACAACAGGCGGACTAAATGCTAAAAGCATTCTTAAGTGGTCAAACTAGCAGGTTGCTTGAAAAGCTTATGTGGGTGTAAAACATAATAAAACAAAACAAATATTTTTTTTTTAAAGTTACTTAACATGCCCTTATAATTTTGAATAAAGTTTAGTAGTTCTCTTACATTGTTACCAGACTATTAAGAATTTCGCAAGATACAAAGCAATTTATCTGTAACCACAAGCTGAAAGTTGTCGGGCGGCGGTTGGCGTAATAAAGTTTCCAAATTAAACGAGACAAATCGAGCAAGTTATTCCAATTTGCTCATAATTTATCTAACAGACTTAAATGTACTTAGTTAAAAATGACAATTTTTTAGAAGTTAGCCGTGTTGTTTGCGGCAGAATAGAATGGGATCACTCCAAGTCTTCCCGTGGATGTCGTAGAAGGCGACTTAGGAAACACAAGCAAAGCAAAGCTTATAAAATCAATGAGACCTCTCTAACCCGTCTGGGCAGCGTGGAGAGTGTAGACCAAATCCTCTGACTGCTCTGGCTAATATATGGCTCTGGTAGTACAGAGAGGGTCGTGCTCCTGCAGTGGAGAGTAAAAAAGACCTGATTTAGTTTTATTTTATTAATTGTTTAGAAGTTACGATGATCCGTGGTGTAATAGTCAACACGCTAGTCCGCCAATCTGGAGGTTCTGGGTTCGGTCCCCAGCCAGGACAAGTTGGAAAATGGCCTTTTTCAAATTGTCCTGGGTCTTGGGTGTTTATCTATATATGTATTTATTATAAAATATCAATTATAAATTATAAATATCAATCAGTGTGATTTGTCCCTATATATTTATTTATATTTATATTAATTTATACTAGACACGGTCGGGTAACAGAGAACGGGCAACAGCGTCCTCTGTGCAAAGCCTTTGTCCATCTACTGCGATCACCAACCCGTGATACAGCGTGGTGATTATGAGAAAATTCTCTCTTTATTCGGAGAGGCCTTTAGTCTAGCAGTGGACCGGTATAAGCTGTAAAAAATAAATTGTAGACACGGTCGGAAAATGAAATAGTATGTTTAAAGTATTTTTTATCTCATCTGTTCGAAAAACGATGATTTTATCCCAAATATATGGGGCTAAAGTCACTGGTAATTCTCTAGACACTGAAAAGTAAAAAGTAAATTCCCTAGGCGTTAAAACAAATATGAAAGCCGAACAAGAATGTAGAATCAAAAATAATATTGGCAGTCAGCTAAAAAAAAGGAGAATTTAGTTTTAAAATTATAAAATATAGGCAAGGGCGTCGTAATTTTTTAAAATTGGAATACAACACGTTTTACTTGGATGACTGTAGGTCAAAATGTTTTGGTTCTCTTGCTTCAAAATAATAATTTGTTAAAAACCAATAAAAACGCGCAATTGTTGTCTTTGATTTAAATAGTAATTTTATTAAGGAACTATTAGGTTATTTTTACAACTATTTTAAATGTGACTAATTTCTTGATGAGGCCGATAATAAATAAATATGAAGTTGACGTATAATATACATATTTAAATATATAAAGAATTAACACACAAGGAAAAAGTAATGAAACCATTCTAATGACTGGAAAATGGTATAAGATGTGGTGGAAAAATATTTGCATAGTACTTATTCAGCGAAAACGCCACCAAATAAAGGTTAGTAACTGAATGTTAAACTCTGATTAGGTATATGTAGGTATTCTACTTTTGTTATAGGTATATATTTGCTTATTCTCATAGATGGAGATTAAAAGAAGAATGTGCTACACGGTGTACGGTAATAGTTTTGTCTCGGGCGATATACTTGAATCCCTCGCTTCACTCAGGATTCGACCGTAGAATCTCTCGCTACGCTCGTGATTCTATTGTGGCATCCTTCGTTTCGCTCTAGATTCAAAGTAGCGCCCTCGCGTTAAAACTATTACCTTTAAGCCTTGTAGCACAATCTACTATTGTTATAAATAGACGTTCAAATGAGATCGTATTTACTTATATATTGGAGTGAAGTAATTACCTGTTAGGTATATTATTCGTGTGCTGATAAATTATTTCGCATTTGGGTTGTAAACCATTTTAAAAATTGAAATAATCTTCTTCTTCGTCTAAGCGCGTACCCGGTTGCATCCTCAGCTGTACTGCTTCGGAGCCCGGGGTGCGCTTTCGCGCTTTTCCTTCTCCAAATATAACATGCATAACAATGGTCACCCAAGGATGCCAAAGACCTTGCAAAATGGAGAAGAAATAGCCGGAACAGTTTAAATGATTTGGCTATAGTTTTACAATCGGCCGCCTGCCCATCGTCAACCCTCTTTGGGAATTTATTTTTGCGAAAAGGTTTATAACCGGCCGCCGCCCGACGTTAATCCTCCTTGGGAATACAAATGTAGCACGAGATGTTTGAGCTTAGTCCTTTAGTCGCCTCTTACGATATCCACAGGAAGAGATGGAGTGGTCCTATTCTAAACCGGTACCTCACAGGTATTAAAAATCTCCCTTTATTTGGAGAGACCTTAAGTCCAGCAGTGGACTGGTATAAGCTGTAATAAAGAAATAGTAGACACGGTCGGAAAGGGTAATACTCGTAGTTAGTATGTTTAAAATATTTTGATATAAATAGACGTTCAAATAAGATCTCATTTCGTTAAGTATTTATATTGGTGTGAAGTTATTACCTGTTATATTATTCATGTGCTGATAAATTATTTCGCATTTATTTTTTCTAAAAGTAAAATATATAGACAGAAAAAATGTAAATAAATGTAACATTATGATAATCCTAGTAAGTAAAGTTTCATCAGTAAATTAAGATAGTAACGAACACTAGAAAAATAAATATGCTCCTTATAATCAGGTATAAAATTACACTCAATCTGCCATACCAATTTTATGACGATATTGCCGTCAATATCGCGACTGTGGTCAGTAATATTGAAAATTACGACCTCGTATTCAACCTGGGATGGAGGGCTTACCACAAATACTATTTTTGGCACCCTACTTTTTACGATTATGCGACAATTATGAAAATTGCGACCTTCGAAGTATTGAGTTATTTTAACGCCCGGCTTTATGTCAATACTTAAAAAGTTTATTATTCGCTGTAACGCTTCGTTTTATGTCTATGGCTGTTTTGCAAGATCATGTTTGTTGCTTATAAACTTATCATGTAAAGTTGTCATTTCGGTTTTATGATTGTCGTAACGTTGCGCTTTAAATTGATATGTTTGGCTAGTTTAATGAGTACTGAATTAATATTACACATAATATGCATAATGCATAATAGTTGTTAAGCTAAAGTTACTGGCTATTATTGGCAGTATATTCAATTATTCACTGGCAAAATTAATTTCTTAAACAGAGACTCGTTAGACCGATTTTTCTCAAAAGTTTTAATTAGGCTTTGCCAATTGCTCCGAATCTTTGGAAACATTTTAATTTTAAAGTAGGATGTAGATGTTAGATATATAACGTAACGTCTAACAAAATATACTGAAACTATTTTGAGGGTTAATTCAGTCCGAGATATCGAACACCTTTCCCCAAACATATGTCGAAATATAAAAAATAATTTTTGGCTTTCCATACAAACTCGGATCAGCTGATCGGTCAACTTGTATGGGAGGACAAAATTATTTTTCATATTTCAATATATTCTTCCTTGGGGAAAGTTGTTCTTTATCATAGACTGTATCTACCCTTAAAATAGTTTCAGTATATTTTGTTGGACCCAGTATATTCTTGCTTTTTTTCCAAAAAAAAAAACCAATTCGTTTTTTTCTCACTTTTTGGTGTGTTAACCGCTTAGTTAGCTATTGTGTAAAACTAGAGAAGACACCACATACAATACCCGGCACATAAGTTGACCCAAAATGGCGGCTCTGCGCAGGTATAATTAGAGGGTAAAGTGTGCGCAGTGACCGCCATTTTGGGTCAACTTATGTGCCGGGTATTGTAATAATATCACTGTTTTGTCCCGTTCAATTGTAGCTATCTCCATAAACTTCACGTGGTCGCTTGCTAGCTCTTAGACGACTAGTACTTTAGACAGTTCATAAGCGAATACATGGTAAACATAATTAAAAAATGCCTTAGTGAGTATTTAAATACAGTAAGAATAATTCAAGGAACACGGCAAAGTGTAAAAAAATAACTTTCCATCAGTTAGTAACCAGATTTCATTGTTTAAAAATTAAATACGTATGATAAAATTTACGCCACTATACCTATATTCAAAAATAGAATAGGGGCCAATGTTTGACATAGCTGGTCTATATATTATATGGCGAGGGTTTCATTTGTCTTTTTATATTTTAGTAAAATTTTACCACTACATTACATTTTCAGCATATTTATGTTTTGAAGTAACAAAACTATGAGTGATAGATCAACACAATAATAGTCGACATTGAGTGATCGAGTCAAAGCTGTGGCTAGACAGTTAGCGATTAGCGGATTACTAATGATGCTGCGTGGCAGGTTATTTTGAGAAGAATGTAGGAGGAAATTACGCTATTTCTGAAAGAGAACAACATGACCGTATTTCCATGAAAATAAGTGATGTTGTATTTTAATTTAATTTGAAGAATGTCAGCTATACCGTTTCTCTGGACGACTTGACGAACGCCAAAGATTAAAACCTCGGCAGCCGTAGACGGGCTAAAAATCCTACCATTAAGTATTTATGATTAATGCAGTAACATGCCATACCACATGATGAATTTAAATTACTATTTAACAGTTGTATGTTCTAAGGATTTCAAAACAATGCGCATTTCCTCCCTACCATTTAAAATAGTAATTAAAGATTTTTTGTTCATAATATTGCCATACTGGTTAGAATATTTAATGAATACGATGACAAAATGAATAAAATGAAAAATTATAATTATAATTATAATATCTATCTACATTTAAGGGCCCAGTCCTTATTTTTAGTGATTTTGACTGCTTTTTCGGAGCTGATTGGAGGCAAACTAACTTAGTAAGAATATGTTAAGATATGTTAAATTGAAGTTTATTTAAGTATTAAAAAAGTGAATGAGACAATTTATTGATTTTCATTGTAATAGTTTGTTTAATTCCAAATAACCTAAGACGTGTTTCAATTTTTTGCGGTGCGCGACTTTCATGTCTTTGTTGTTTATTATATTACACGGAATTTAAAACATGAAGTTGTGTAGAAATGACAGGGAAATAAAGACAAAGGAAAATCCTACCAGGTTCCGTACCTGATGGGTGCAAATGGGACCCTATTACAAGCGACTGAGACTCTGCTGTCTGTCCGTCTGTCTGTCTGTCCGTTTGTACGTCTGTCCGTCTGTCCGTCTGTCCGTCTGTCCGTCTGTCCGTCTGTCCGTCTGTCCGTCTGTCCGTCTGTCCGTCTGTCCGTCTGTCCGTCTGTCCGTCTGTCCGTCTGTCCGTCTGTCCGTCTGTCCGTCTGTCCGTCTGTCCGTCTGTCCGTCTGTCCGTCTGTCCGTCTGTCCGTCTGTCCGTCTGTCCGTCTGTCCGTCTGTCCGTCTGTCCGTCTGTCCGTCTGTCCGTCTGTCCGTCTGTCCGTCTGTCCGTCTGTCCGTCTGTCCGTCTGTCCGTCTGTCCGTCTGTCCGTCTGTCCGTCTGTCCGTCTGTCCGTCTGTCCGTCTGTCCGTCTGTCCGTCTGTCCGTCTGTCCGTCTGTCCGTCTGTCCGTCTGTCCGTCTGTCCGTCTGTCCGTCTGTCCGTCTGTCCGTCTGTCCGTCTGTCCGTCTGTCCGTCTGTCCGTCTGTCCGTCTGTCCGTCTGTCCGTCTGTCCGTCTGTCCGTCTGTCCGTCTGTCCGTCTGTCCGTCTGTCCGTCTGTCCGTCTGTCCGTCTGTCCGTCTGTCCGTCTGTCCGTCTGTCCGTCTGTCCGTCTGTCCGTCTGTCCGTCTGTCCGTCTGTCCGTCTGTCCGTCTGTCCATCTGTCTGTCTGTCACAGGGCTCTATCTCTTGAACCGTAATAGCTAGACACTTGAAATTTTCACCGATTATGTATTACTGTGGCGGATATAACAAAAAATACTAAAAATAAAAAATAGTTAAAAATTAAAGGGGGTCGTCATACAAGAAACGTGTTTTTTTCAGCGTTTTTAACTTGATCTTCATAATTGCATTAACTAGATACTTTAAATTTTCACCAATTATGTATTACTATGACCACAATAACAAAAAATACTAAAAATAAAATAAAGTTAAAAATTAAAGGGGGCCGTCATACAAGAAACGTGTTTCTTCATCGTTTTAAAACATTGTACGGTGGTACGGAACCCTTCATGTACGAGTCCGACTTGCACTTGCCCGTTTATTTTTTAATTAATTCAAAAACTTAGTTAAAAAGGTTAAACTTTAAAGAAAATATAAGCGAATACGTCGTCGGATTTCTTGCGCATACGACTGAGTTAAAAAATAAAAAATACACATATATGAAGATTGATTCATAGTTAAACATGTACAATAAATAAATAAAAATAATTATAAATAAAATTATAGAAATTCTCAATCTATTAAAACTGAACTAAATTAAAACTAAACAAACTAAAATATTATAAGCTAAATAAAAACTAAAAATATTTTAAATATCATTATAAGTGAAATATACTTAGTAATAATAAAATATAGTCAAATACTATGTCTTTTGTAAAAAGATAGAAAAATTTAAAGTTCTCCGAAATTCTCAAATAAATATGGGGACGAAAACGCTGATAAGGCACACCGCTCGCTGCGCTTCTGAATTCGTCTAAATTCGTGTCCAGGGTAAATGTACAATACAGCGCAATGCGTATGTGAAGATAGAAAATATAGATTCGGTTGTTCAATCAAAAATTCCCACGGTTGAAGACTGCAGTCTTAAGAACTATGCTCTTGTCGGTATGAATTCATTTAATTACAATATATTCATTACAAATTAATTGAAATTAATTTTTATAAGAAACTTTTAATATAACAGTTTTCTTTAAAAATAGAGGTATAGTCATAAAAAAATATAAAGAAACTCCAGGATATGGAAATCTTCTTAGATAAAATATTTCCGAGGCTGCCTAATGAAGACACAGTTTTAAAAGGCAAACATTATTACGATCTGCAATTACCATTTGCGGGTAGATTGTGGTTGAAAGTCCCGCGCTCTCAACATCAAACAATATTTCGTTTGTGTACAAAATAAAAAAAGACACGGACACAGCGCGAGCTTTACCTTTTGATGTAACTACAAATAATATACTGAAATACATTTTAGATAATATATGAAGTCTAATGTTGCATAGCTGGTTATCATCATCAAAATTTAAGAGCAACGCTCTTGTTGGTGGAATATATAGCTGGTAACTGATGTAAAATCTTTCTTATAGATTTGTAAATCTGATTTAACGAGTGTATATTTTTTATGATTACTCCAATTTTCGACTAGCTGTTTGACTAAACATTCATAGCCTCCAAATATTTTTTCTTGTCTTATAGGCAGCGTCTAAGAAAATATACTGAAACTATTTAAGGGTGGATTTAGTCCATGATACTGAACAACTTTCCCCAAGAAACATATATCGAAATATGAGCATCCCATACAAGTTGACGGATCAGCTGATTCAAGTTTGTATGGTCACATTGAGTTGTATCGTCATTTTTTGCATATTGATTGCTCAAACAACGTTAGAAATAAATTAAAGATATTTTACATTCGAAGTATGTTGATTAATTTGTTTGATTTGTGCTTAACACATTATAAAATGCTTAAAAACTAATTCTAAATGTTATTCAAGATTTCGGATCGTAACTTACCTGCCAAATCCTATTAACGTTATTGCAAATGAGACCTGCATGATTGAATATTCCAGCCAAGAGGTCTTTATTTAGAACACTACATTATCTATGAATATTCCAAACATATTCTCAGACAGCTTATTAATTATAAATTTATGAAAACAACAAAATGAAAATACAGCGAATTTTCATTTTGTAGTAAAACACTTGAGTCTAATTTGTAATGTCAAAGTATTATTTACCAAGGAATGCACTGGCAATGTTTAATGTTGCAAATATGCTGATGTTATGCAAAAGAGCCTTGGCTTCGCAACTGATTGCTTTCTGAAATTATTTCGCTATAATTCAGAACATACAATAATAATTCGGGTAAACTCGTAATATTCCCATCTCACACAAAATTATGATACTAGTTTGTCTAAGGAATTACTGCAGATAAATATGATAGCAAAAAATATTATGAAATGGTGGAGGAAAATCAACAGTAATATAATACACTAATAAATATCTACAATAGACGTACACGTTTATCCGTGTCTTATATTTATTTATAGTAATGATATAAGTCTTAGAACATATACTAAAACCTTTTGAAGGGTAAATTCAGTTCGTGATACTGAACAATTTTCAGTGGCGGTGCTAGATTAAATGTGGACGTTGACAACATCAGCTTTGCGAGGCCTTTTTAATTTCCCAGTTATAACGAGAAAATGAGTGGTGGAGCAAAAAAAGCTCATCCGCTTCACGCACGATTTCGTATATTTATTTCTGTACACGCATATATTCTAATACGCGTGAGCGTTTTTGCGAGGCCCTCTCAGGCGCGAAGTTGTCGGTGATCGCTAACATCGCCGACGCCTAGAGCCGCCACTGGCAACTTTTCCCAAGAATCGTGGTAAACGAGGAACGATAAAAAAATGGTGAACGGTCAGTGTGTATGGTAGCCAAAAAAATATTCTTGTATTTCTCTGTGCAAAATAATTCAGTATCATATACAGGATTCACTAAGATTTAGATTAAGATTTTTAGTATATTTTGTATGACGATATATTAAGGGTAGGTTTAGACGTGTAATAGTGCCTGTAAAGGCCTAATTATTGAATAAACTAATTTTAAAGTTACGAAGGAGCAAAAATATTACCTAGAGCAAACTTGACGCCGGTCCATGCGGTGCGGAAATAGTGGAAAAGCCGGCGGTAGAGCGGGCGGTGGCGTCGGCGGCGTACCGGCGCCTCCGCGTCGGGCGCGGGCGAGGGCGCGGGCTCGGACGCCTCCCCCGCACCCCCGCGACCCTCCACCGACGACGCCGTGGCGTTGCGCACCCAGCTTTACGCAAAACGCTCGCGCTCCGCTAATGAAACCGCACCATAACCACACACACCACGAAACGTTCACTCAAACGCATTGTTCACAATCCATTTACTGCACTGTATATTTTATCTATCTTTTTTGTTACACACCATTAAGAGTAGAGCACTGGTATAATTAGATACGACACACTAATGTTGTTAGCTTTGAGACGTGGATCTGAAGAGAATATTTGGCGTTGTTAATAATTCAGAAAGCATCCAAGACGGACGGTTAGTAGCGGTTGAATTATAACTGTTAGTAAACTACACTTTGGTGCTTGTCTTTGAAGGCAAATAAATGGATTCCGCAAATTGAATTGAAAATTCCGTCGCCTGTTTTCTTAGCTTGAAAACAGGATTCAATTAAGAGGTTATCCCGTTCTTGACAAGTTTTTCAGTGAACTGCGGCAAGCGTTAGAGGAAGCGGGAATCTGTGAACAAAGAAACGAGCTGTTAGTCTTGTTAGTGGCGTTGGTCTGAATTAGTATCTTGTTATCGGATTAGCGAGTTAAGCTGGCGATTAAGAAGTTTAAATTGCACTTACACATAAATTAACGAATTAAATTGTTTCAAATTCAGACGCAGTTTATATTTTATTGAAGCAATGTACTTCATTACACATATACATACAACCTGTACTTATAGATCGGGTAAAAACCGGCAGTATCTCATATAAACTTTGCATTAGAAAGCAATGTGAGCCCAGGTAAATAATTCTAAACTATCAATTACAACTATCAATTTTTTGTATGAAGGCTTCGCGTTATTTTAAACATAAATGAAATTGAATACATTTGTGCACCATTTGAAGTCGACTAAGATCATATAAATAAGACATGGCATAAAAGTTTGAAATAATTAATCAATTAACGCGTAACCGCAATAACTTTTAGGTAATACCGCCCGCACTCATTTGGAAATACGTTTGTTTAAAACATTATTTCATTAAGTTTTCGAATAGAATTTTCTCTTCGCTTTTTTGTTATTTTGGGCCTTTTCTGTATAATAAACTGCACGCCCAATTAAACATTCTCCACCTTACAAAGCGGTCCTGTAAATTTTCAATATACTTATAAATAAATATCTTCAATCTCTTGATTATAATGATACAAATTTTTTTTACACCGTATCCTGTAAAATCTTTATTTAATGCATTAGTGAAGAGCAGAGCCCTCACGAATTCAAATATAAACAGATGTTAGAAAAAATTCTAAATAAATAAATGTTCAAAAATGAAAAGAGTACCCTTTCGGAACAACAAAAAAATTATATGTATACGATTTTGATATTTAACATCCGCTGTTTCCAAAACAAAACTGCACTCCTGAAATCAGCTATACAGTATAACGTTACTGATTTAATGAGCACTGTGCTTTTTCTGTATATTGCATTAAAAATTTTACTTTTGAATTGATAGCATACTCACTACATGATTGATTTAGGAGAGAAGATTTTAAGGGTAAGTCTACATAATAGATGTATAAAAGTAAAGAGATAAAAACGAAAATAATCGTACACTTTCATCATAGGCAAGTAGACCCAGAATTTCCACAAAATTCCCAGTATTCAGTAACCTTTTATGTTTATCTTATCTCCTAAGGTCGGATCGTTGTATTGGGAAAGGAAACATCGATCCTATGGGATCTTTTTTGTGATCCTCTGACGTTATATTTGTTAGTAAAGGCCATCGAGGTATTTGTCGTATAAGAATTTATACTCGTACATTCACAATCACATCTTTATCCCTTAACGGGTTAGACAGAGCTTAGGGCCGTAAGACCCAAAAGCCACCTTCAGCGTGATGGTAGGCGTTAAGGTGAAAAAGGTAATCAAAATAGTGATGGGTTGCTAGCCAAATCGCTCATTAAGGCCATACATGAATTTTCCGGGGTGGACCCCGGTGCTGCCTCCATTTGAAATAAAGCATTTTAAAGGAAACGGAGATATCATTTTAAAAATTTTGTCATTGTGAAGCCCTAGATAAACCTTCAAACTAATTTATGAACTAGTTCACAGTTCCGCAAAAATGCGTAGAAAACGGCCTCTTTGGGCAAATAAAATCGCCAAGGCAGCTGCATTATTTTGTATTTTGGCTGTTATTTTAATTTTAATGTACTATTATGATCTATATATGATCTGATATACTATGGTTCGATTAATTACGAATATGTCCTTTCCATGTCGTATAATGAGAAAACTGACATTAATTGCGTGTTTAATTCCTAAGATCTAGAACCTAAGTAAAATCTAAACAATAGGGTTGAGCGAAAACTTCTTGATGTAAACTTAACTGGTTTAATTTGGGCGTCGTCAGTCATGAATAAAGACGCCGTTTGTTCGCTGTTTGCACTGAATTTGCATTAGAATTGGATTCTGCGGCGCGCCTCATGTAAATTTGCCTCTGTGTGAAGCTACAAAAATCTGTCACTCGTCTTTGTTGATTCTCGTTTGCAGTTCAAATTTTGAGGTGTTATTTTTCTTTCATTTGAAAGTAGATTTACAACTATTTATGTTTAATAGCATTACAATGCTTGGAAATTTATCCAAATTGAAAATATGCGATGAAAAAATCCGCCACGAGTGAGACTCGAACCCAGGACCCTCACGTTAACGCTACGATATAAGTTGAATACCACACTTCAGAATAGTGGGTAGTAATGAAGATTTACGCATGCTTCAAATGCGTGTACTATGTGATCAGAAAATTCGTCGGTTTGATTCAAAGTCACGATAGCACAATTGAAAGTGCACTCCCGGCGTTAATGTGAGGGTCGTGGGTTCGAGTCTCACTCGTGGCGGATTTTTTCATCACATATTTTCTATTTGGATAGATTTACAATTTTCTTTTCATGCTTCTTCTTCTTCGTCTAAGCGCGTTCCCGGTTGCATCCTCAGCTGTGCTGCTTAGAAGCCCGCTTTTTTTACTACAAATATAACATGCATGTCAATGGTCACCCAAGGATGCCTAAGGCCTTGCAAAATGGAGAAAAAGAAGCAGCACAGCTGGGGATGCAATCGGGAACGCGCTTAGACGAAAAAGAGACCTAAGACCCAGGACAGTATGAAGGCCATTTTCCAATTTGCTCTGACTGTGGATCGAACCCAGAACCTCTGGAGTGAGGACTGAGGTCGTCAAGAATCGGCGAGAATCTGAGTTATGTTAAAAAATATGATTCCCTTTTTCTACCTTCTCAAAATCTTGAAAACTGACACGCTGACTCGTTTGTCTTAACCCTTAAGTTAAGACAAACGAGTCAGCGTGTCAGTTCGCGACCCTGGTCGGCGACGGTCAATGACCATTGTCGCGAATTGTCGCCGACGATCGCGAACTGTCGCTCATCTACTCGTAAGTGCCTTTTGAGTCTTGTGGCCCTGGGCTCTATCTACCCCATTAGGCAAAAAGACGTGTCAGTGTATCTGTACTTATTTGCTTGCACTGAATTTGCATTAGAATTGGATTCTGCGGCGCGCCTCATGTAAATTTGTCACTGTGTGTACTCGTTGCTACAAAAATCTGCCACGTGTATTTGGTGGCGATTTAACTCGTTTGTAGATCGAATTTTGAAAATACTTTCACAGAAATTTTCCACACTGATCTGGTAGAAAAGAAAAAAAAAAGTAGAATATACTAGCTGCTTCTCTTACCGCGCATATCGTAAGGATGTAGTGAAAGGGCGAGAACCTGAATCATGGGAATAGAATTTTGATTTCCTTTACTACCATCACGCCCGCAATCTCGCTAAGTGACCTTTTGGTCTTGTGAACCTGTGTTCTGTCAACCCATTAGAGATAAAGACGTGTTAGTGTACATTTAAGTGTCAAGTTCATTCTATCGCATACTCGTCAATACTGCGAATTCGTCAAGCTTGCGTCAAAACTTAAGACATACTGGTCAAGACTGCATTCTCATCAAGCCCTCAACTTTTTTATTTTTACTGTGTATTGGTTAAGTTCATTCTATCGCATACTCGTCAATACTGAGAATTCGTCAAGCTCTCGTCAAAACTTACGACATACTGGTCAAAACTACATTCTCATCAAGCCCTCAACTTTTTTATTTTATTACTGTGTATTGGTCAAGTTCATTCTATCGCATACTCGTCAATACTGCGAATTCTTCAAGCTTTCGTCAAAACTTACGACATACTGGTCAAGACTGCATTCTCATCAAGCCCTCAACTTTTTTATTTTTACTGTGTATTTGGTCAAGTTCATTCTATCGCATACTCGTCAATACTGCGAATTCGTCAAGCTCTCGTCAAAACTTACGACATAATGGTCAAGACTGCATTCTTATCAAGCCCTCAACTTTTTTTTACTTTTTACTGTATATTGGTCAAAATCATTCTATAGCATACTCGTCAATACTGCGAATTCGTCAAGCTCTTGTCAAAACTTACGACATACTGGTCAAGACTGCAATTTCATCAAGCCCTCAACTTTTTATTTTTACTGTGTGTTGGTCAAGTTCATTCTATCGCATACTCGTCAATACTGCGAATTCATCAAGCTTTCGTCAAAACTTACGACATACTGGTCAAGACTACATTCTCATCAAGCCCTCAACTTTTTTTATTTTTTACTGTGTATTGGTCAAGTTCATTCTATCACATACTCGTCAATACTGCGAATTCGTCAAGCTCTCGTCAAAACTTATGACATAATGGTCAAGACTGCATTTTTATCAAGCCCTCAACTTTTTTTACTTTTTACTGTATATTGGTCAAAATCATTCTATCGCATACTCGTCAATACTGCGAATTCGTCAAGCTCTCGTCAAAACTTACGACATACTGGTTAAGACTGCATTCTTATCAAACCCTCAACTTTTTTTCTTTTTTACTGTGTATCAGTCAAGTTCATTCTATCGCATACTCGTCAATACTGCGAATTTGTCAAGCTCTCGATCTGTATTTGTTTGCACTGAATTTGCATAAGAATTGGATTCTGCGGCGCGCCTCATGTAAATTTGTCACTTCGTGTAGCTACAAAAATCTGTCACGTGATATTTTGGAACGCGCCGCGGAAAACTCGATAGCTGTTACGTTCCGGGTGGAACGTCACTTTTTGTGGGTGATTTTTCTTGTTTGTGGTTTGAATTTTGAGGCGAAAACTATAAAAAAATACAGTTTTATAGATTCGTTTGATATAACTACAGCTATTAGACATCATGTTTCTTTTTCATGGCCTTTCTATTTGAGGCAGACAGTTTGTTTCCATTGGGAAGTGTGTAGTTGTCGTTATCACTTCTGATACTTAAGGCCGTACCTGAATTTTTCAGGGGTCCAGTGCTGCCCCCATTTAAAATAAATCATTTTAAAGAAAACGGAGACATCATTTAAATTTTTGCTACTACCAAGTCCACCAAGGGTTATCTAAACCCTTCAAAGTATTTTATGAACTACTGTTTACAGTTTATAATGAGAACGTTTACCTTACTACGCACATTTGCCAAAAGTGGCCGTTTTTCGCAAATGTGCGTAGTAAAGCTTATCGTTCTCACTTTAAACTGTAAACGATAGTTAACAAAATAGTTTGAAAAAGAAAATTTTAAATAATGTCTCTGTTTTCTTTAAAATGATTTATTTTACATGGGGGCAGCACTGGACCCCGGAAAATTCAGGTACGGCCTTAATTACCGTCCGTCTCTCTTTGTCTGAAAACTGAACGCTTACAATGCTAATATAATATATTTATAAAATTGCGGTTAATTGGATATATGAATTGCAAATGATAATTATAACTAAACTAGCTGTGCCCGCGACTTCGTTCGCGTGGTTATCGGAATGTTATATAGCCTAAAGCCTTCCTCTATAAATGGACTACCCAACAAAAAAAGAATTTTTCAAATCGAACCATTAGTTCCTGAGATTAGCGCGTTTAAACAAACAAACAAAAAAACAAACAAACTCTTCCGCTTTATAATATTAGTATAGAAGTATAGATTAAGAGTGTTTAACCTCTAAATCCATATAGCCTACGCCTTTCAATGGAACGTATATTATCTAAGACACGTAATTCGTATTTCATTATTTCTATATTAACACATTGCTGGACACTCAGCCAGACACAATAGAAAGAACAATTGATATACGTCTATAGACGTAGAGTCCAGCAATATGTTAATATAGCTTTCAGAAAGTCAACATGTACAACAAAAAATAACAGTATATTAATGTGCTTAAAATTGTGCTTAAAATTGGCTTGAAACGATTTACTTTGTGAAAGTTAGGTAAAGTCCACACATGAACTCTAAGTTAAATTAATGTTATTTCATTTCGTGCAGCTCCTTTCGTCATCTTTGAAATAAAATTTACTTTTTAGAGTTCCGAAGTCCTCTTATAGTTTCAGTATGTCCGTCTGTCTATCTGCGGCTTTGCTCAGAGACTTTTCATTAGACAACTTTTACTTTGCATGGATATTTATATATATTCCGTATGATGAAAAAGACGTAAAGTGAAATGATGAAAAAAAAATTTAGGGTAGTGGGGATGTTTTTTTTTGCATGTACCGCTTTTTTAGAAATATAAGATGTGTGTGAGGGGTGAGGGATGTGATAGGCAGGGCTTGTTAACTTTAGTGGTAACGTTATAAGGGTGTAATTTTAGTGTACGTTAATAGTGTAGTGTAACGTTATAAGGGATATCGATAATACAGTTTATAACGTTATCAATTAACGATATAAGTAACGATACTTTTTTTCAATACTTGTAAAATATTATATAAATAGCTTAAGTATCCTACTAGACAAACTCTCATCAATTTATTCTGTCAAATATCGAAAAGAAATACAGTGTCAACAATACCTTTTACCGTTAATATCATTGGTAACGTTATCTGATTATCGGTAAATAGTGGGAAAAATACCGTTACCCAGCATAACGTTACCTTTGCTGATAACGTTACCGCCGTTTGACAGAATTAACGTTACCAGATTTTTAACGGTATTCCAAGCCCTTGTGATAGGTCTTTTAAAACCAATAAGGGTTATCAAATACAACTTTTTGATTTAGTGACCCGTTTTCTAAATATTTTACTTATTCTTGTTCGGGCATAGCGCCCCTTCCCTTCTAAACCCCAAATTATTAGCTTAAAAATCTAAAAAAAAACGTGATTGTAGTATATGTACTGAACTCTATGCTAGCTTAGCTTTGCAGCCGCCTAAAATATTACATAATTTTTGGAAATATATAAGTGGAAGAAATTATTATATATAATATTTATTAAGGTGACGTGGGTTCACAATTTGCAATACCGTGCGTGTTTTTGAAAAATCAATGTTATTAAACTACTACAGTTTATGCCTCAAAAAATTTACATAAAAATTTTAAGGATTTTTTACAGTCACCCACAATAGTCAAAACACGATTGAGCAAGTTTGGCTTGATAGAAAAAAATCACAAATATACCTCTAAATTTGCTTAAATTTGCCTTTATAATACATGTTACTATTTTATACAATCACATTTTTATATGAAAATTACCAAAAAATTATCTAAACTAGAAAACCCTTAAGACTTTTATGTAATTTTTTGTGGAATAAACTTTAGTAGTGTAATGACAGTGATTTTTCAAAAACACGCACAGTATTGCAAATTGTGAACCCACGTCGCCTTAAGAAAATTTCAGGTAGATTATTAAAAAATGACGACCTCCGTGGTGTAATGGTTAACACGCTAAACCGCTAATCCGGAGGTTCTGGGTTCGATCCCCAGCAAGGGCAAGTTGGAAAATGGCCTTTTTCAAATTGTCCTGGGTCTTGGCTGTTTATCTATATATGTATTTATCATAAAATATAGTATCGTAAAGTTAGTATCCCATAACACAAGTTTAGAACTTACTTTGGGGCTAGCTTAATCAGTGTGATTTGTCCCTTTATATACATATAAAATATTGCATACGTATTTTTTCTTACCACTGATAAGCAAAAATGACGAAGATCCAGCGCATTTCAATTTCGCAGAACGTCACGATCTGATTGTACCACACTTGCAATGACAAAGATATTAAGTAAATTTTCTACATACAGTACACTTTTTAGGAAAATTATCACGGCTATAATATTCTAGCTCTGTTTGAATAAGAGTAATAGTCGCCTAACTTATTAAATATTATATATGTATTTATTTATCCGTAGTCTCATCGCCTTATAGTATAATAACTCAGGTTCTTGCCTATTCCCTTGATCGTATTGTTCTGCGCGGGAAGACAAGAGCTTGGTATATTCCATATTTTGCTTTTCTTCCAGCATGGAATAGCAAGGAAACTCTACTAAAATGTCACCAAACCCAATAGCATATTCAAGTCCTCTAAAATGTTGAAAGTTAAACAAAAGTTCACCTCCTGGCCTCAATTAAGGTTTAATTTGAAATGCTCCCGCGCCCTACTTTCTGGATTTAGATCAAACGCCCGTTGTACTGTACTGCCTATTGCCTTATATGATATTCAGATCATCGCCAGGTCTTTTTTAGTCTCAACTGCAGGAGCACGACCCTCTTTGTACTGCCAGAGTTACCATTAGCTAGAGTAGTCAGAGGATTTGCCTACACTCTCCACGCTCTCCGGGTTGAAGAATTCTCATCGATGTTTATAAGCTTTGTTTAGCTTGTGTTTCCTAAGTCGCCTTCTACGACATCCACGGGAAGGCGTGGAATGTTTAAAATGGGGATATGATATTCAGATATTTGGTAATAAATATTTCATAGATTGAAAATTTGATATGATTACATGTTGTATCATGATGTATACCTACTAGCCGTGTGGCTCCCGGCAGAGAAAAATAGGACCCAGTCTTCTCGTGGATGTCGTAGAAAGCGACTTAGGAAACATAAGCTAAACAAAGCTTATAAACATTAAAGAGATCTCTCCAACCCATCTGGCCAGCGTCGAGAGTGTAGGCCAAATCCTCTGACTGCTCTGGCAATATGGGTCCGGTAGTACAGAGAGGATCGTGCTTCTGCAACATGCATATTATATTTGGAGAAGAAAAAGCGGGAAAGCGCACCCCGGGCTCCGAAGCAGCATTGCTAATGACGCAACCGGGAACCCGCTTAGATGAAGAAGGAGGAGAATCAAATTATAGATTTTTTTTACTTCATTGTTTTCAATATAAACTTTAAACATAAGCGTATAAAAATATCAGAAAACACAAGTATTTTAATAACAAATACGAGTAGGTATCAGAATGGATGCTGGAAATACAAAGCCTTAGAAGATTGGATTTAGGAATACTACGCCAAGTCGTAGCAATCTACGATATTGCTACGAGCTCGTAGCCATGTATCAGCGTCTACGAAGCGTGAGGCCACTCCTATTTTTATCCATCAAAAGGTTACACGCCAGATTTGTGAAGTAACAATAACCTAAATAAAAATAAATTCACCATCCACCCGTAATATAAATTGTGGCGTGAAAAACTCACTTCAGAGACTGGACGCAGTTTTATTTTTAAGGGGACAATGGGCCTGCCGAGCCTGACGTACGAACTCAACCGTTTTATATCTACTGCTCGTTTTCTCTAAAACATACCATAAGTTAAAGCATTAAAGTTGAGTTGAGTGGACTATAAATTGTGGGTGTATAAATTAGAACATGCGTCACTGTCGTTGAAGGAGCGGAAGGATGCTTCGCAATAACCTGTGAAATGAACGTTTGATGACCGCAACTTAGGAAAAAGTGGGCGAAGTCGAGTAATGACGTCATTTAAAAATAAATAGGACAGGAATATATTCCGTTGACTCGTTTTGAAGAGAAAAAAAAACTATACAGGGTTACTTTTAAAACAACGGCAACATTTTTGGAGCAAGTTCAGTCCGTGATACTGAACCACTTTCCATAAAAACGATTATCAAAAAACTTAAAAAAATAATAATCCGGCTACCCATACAAATCGGCGCTCAGCAAAATGGTTTTTTATGGAAGGGCGAAATTATTTTATCGATTTTCGATAATTGTTAATTAATTAAATGTAGACACAATTTAAGACCAATGGTTATAGTCCTATCTGTAATTTATATCAATATTGTTTTATTAACTTCTACAAAACTTAACTAACTTTACAAAATTCTAATACAGGAATTTTGTTTGCTATCCATTCAAGTTATAGATGTAAAAGTAGACTTTGATTGAAGGAACAGTGTAAATGTGGTGTAAATAAATAATATAAATTACAGATAGAAATATAACCATTGGTCTTAAATTGTGTCTACATTTAAGAGACAAACTCTTGTCGGTGTCATTGTGTGGAAAGAGACGCAAACAATGACTTTTTTTTGGAGAGATAATGAAGTAATTTACCATTGCCTTCTCCATTTCACTAGTAGAATTAATAATTACTAGTGTGCAAGTTTTCTCACGATTTTTTCCTTCACCGGTCTTAAATTAAAAGACATAAATGAGAAACCATTAAATTAATGTTTTAAGCTCATAGTGTCCTATAGTTGGGCAAACGCCTCCCCTCTAATCTTTCCCTAATCTCGATCGATAGCGATGGTTTGCTAGTTTTAATCGTCTGTTCTGAGATCATTATCTGATCTGCCCATCCTGTTCTAGGGCTATACCTCTTTTTCGTCTGTCTGGAATTATCCTTTAGTTACAAGTTATTTATTTTTATTTATTTAAACTTTGTTGACACATAGCGCGACGAATCGATAGCTGATGGGGTATAAAGTTCTTGAATGGTGACCACGTACTGGCAAGCGAAGCGTAGGAAACCCACCCACAGGGTGGTTAGACGATCCGGCCAAGGTCGCTGGAAAGCGCTGGATGCAGGCCGCTCTAGATAGGTCATTTTGGAAATCCGTGACGTTATGCGGCTGAAATGATAAAACTGTATTGTACAAAATGCAATTTGTATAGCACAATATGCGGACTTAATGTTAAAAGCATTATCTGACAGCCAACCTTAGGGTTGTTAGAAAACTTTTGGTACAAAAAGGATATTGATAGGAAGAGCAATTGATATATATCAGATATTAATATATATTAATTTATAAAATACACTACTAATAAATAAAGGTGTATCGTAAGGATATTATAAGTAGCAATTATCACACATGATATCCCTGCACATGTCTCGCAGTCATACGGATATTCATTTTCAGTTCTGGCTGCCCGGTTATGGAATGCGCTTCCTGTAGATGTGAAAAATGCCTATCTTGATTCCTTCAAAGTCAGACTTAGAGGATATTATGAAAGTTCCTCACGTCACTTTGAGCTAATAATATTGTAGTCTATGCATGTATTTTTATTTATTTTAGTTGGTGATATTTACGTATATTATTTTGTTATGTATTATAGGCGTATGTAATATGTTTTAGATTAAAAATTAAACACTTTATTTCTATTGATCTTGTACACTTTGACTTCTGCCCATTATGCCCATTTTTTTTTAATTTTTCATTCGCTGATACTTGGTTGACTGGAAGAGATCTGATTATGGGATAAGTCCGCTATTGTACATATTATTTGGTATTTTATGGCTTATATGTCTGTAAAATATTTTTTTATAATAAAGATATATACAACAACAACTTGATTGGACTGAGCGAGCATATGCTTGAACGCTTGACAAGGTCTTAAGCCAGCGCGACTAGTAGCAATTTCAACGGTGTAAGTAAGCACGTTCCAAAGTCTTACTGCCGTAACGTTGAAAGTATAGATAAAAAAATCTATACGTTACTTACCATTTATTAAGAGAATGATATTTTTTATTTTAGAAGTATATGGTTAGTTAAGAAAGTTATATTTTAGTAGTCTTATGTTTCTTTATCAGTGGAATTGATCAATGAGATAATACCAATAAAGTGCTTATAAAAATGCAATAAAGTGCTTATAAACGTTGTCATAAACTTTGATTGTCCTTAAAAATAGCAGTTTAGCTTGAAATCCTGGCAGAATGAAATGAATTATTGCGACGAAACGTCAGTTTTGCCGAGTTCAGAATACATTTAGCGATAAAATTTAATTTGTTCTCGTAAAGCGTTTTATGTTTAAACTCACCTATCAAGTCCGATACAGGCTTCCAGCAACGTGCTTTTTATAAAAGCTTAATTGAAACGTTATTATTTTGACTTATATAACGTCTAACAAAATATACTAAAACTATTTTAATTTAAGGGTAGGTTCAGTCCATGATACTAAACAATTTTCCCCAAGGAACATATATCAAAACAATATCAAAATATGAATTCTTTTTGCTTTTCATACAATATCGCATCAGCTGGTCTGCTCTGGACTGGCCAACTTATATGGGGGGTCAAAAGATATTTTTATATTTCGATATTAGTCATCATGGTCTGAATTCGTCCCCAAAACAGTTTAAGTATATTTACATAGTTATACACCCTGTATACTTGTCTGTATTGGACCGTTACGATGACTTGGCTGTATAAGTCTAGGTCTCTTTACTTAAATGCTTAAAAGGTTTGGCAGCATTCCAGTGTCAATGTCGATGTCAATTTGACAATTGACAGTTAAGAATTTATGGCGCGCAGATGTTAAGAACTTAGCGGCGGAAAGAGAGACATGTTAAACACTCCACCGACAAGAGCGTGGCTCTTAAATACAAGAAGAAGAAGATTGGAAGAAAAATTTATTTCAGTTGATGGTCGGAAAAAGTTGTTCACTGGTCGATAAAACTTCTAGGAGTGATATTACTAAGCACAAACTTTGTTTGTTAGAGAAATAAGACTGGACACAGTGGCTTCGTCATTGCTGAAAACCATCGATGCATTTAGTTATTTGTTGGGTGAAGATAACCTAGTGTTTTTATTTAATAATAGGATTGGTTCTGGTCTACCCTATTCAATAGAGAGTATGCATGCATTTTTTTTATATTTTTAATCGATAGTCCTCGTCGAGAAATAGCCGCAAAAAATAAATCAGTGCCGAAAAACATGTATATGGTGTAGAAATTCAATATTAAAAATAGCAAGTAGATTATAACAACTAAAACACGCCATTTTAAAATATGACGTCAACGTCTGCAATATCCGCTAGAGACAGAAGCTGTCAACGCATGTTTTTCTTTTTTGGGTACTTTCGATATTATCAGCCAGTGATGTTTGTTAAACCTCTATATAAAAGTACATACATTTCGAATGTCATCGATAGTCAAACTACATGGACGGACAATCCTACCGAACGCACCCGAACTTGTCATTTTCCTTTTGTGAACTTTGTCGTCATTTCCCTTTTTTCGTCAAGTTCCCGCGCAATATTTGCATATTTTCAATAATTTATTTCTAATCCAAATAAGAGTCAATAAGAAAAATAATTAACTAGGCGTGGTAACGTAATAATAGAAATTGTAAAATAAAAATATGAGCCGGATTGGTATTACATGCATATTCCTTATTTACTAAACAAAACCGAATCAGAGTTAAAGAGGATTTATAAGGAAGTAAGTACGTATCGCTTAGGCAGATGAGATTAAACTCAATCTTACTCGTATATTAAAAGATTTGTGCAGAATAAAGACTTTATTTCTTAGTGAATAGTCTTACGGTTGGGAGCCTGCGCCTTAAATGATAAAGCCTTTTTTTAGGATTCCGTATCTAACGGGTGCCAACAAGACCCTATTATTGAGACTCCGCTGTCTGGCTGTCTGTCCGTCCGTTTGTCACAGGGCTCTATCTCTTGAACCGTAATAGCTAGATTCTTGAAATTTTCAACGATTATGTATTACCATGGCCGCTATAACAGATAATTCTAAAACTAAGTAAAATATAAAAGATAATTATATGACAACCCCCTTGTCATATAAGAAACGTGTATATTTCAGCGTTTTTAATTCGATCTTGAAATTTTCACAGAATATATAGCTAATTGTACAAAGGAACCCTTCATGTATGAGTCCGACTCGCACTTGACCGGTTTTTTCATAATTCCCAATTGTCATGGTAGAAGTATCTCGTATTGTGTTGTGTTGCTCTGGTATTTAACTTTATATATAAAATTAATCTACGCTCACTAACTTAGCCTTTATAGATGTACTTAAGAACCCCCTTACCCTAGACTTTCCCATACAAACGTAGTCTACGTTTTATTTTAAAACAACATGTCAGATTTCGGTAAAAATTTGTAAGTTTAAAGAAATTGCATATATCTAGGGTTGTAATTGGTTTTCACAGTCAAAATATGAACTTGAAAGAAAATATAAGGGTGTAAAACTTTTATATACTGATGGTCAAAAATGATATAATGCACTATATTTTCTTTCAAGTTTATATTTTGACTTTGAAAACCAATTATAACCCTAGATATATGCAATTTCTTTAAAATTACAAATTTTTATCGAAATCTGACATGTCGTTTTAAAATAAAACGTAGACTACGTTTGTATGGGAAACTCGGATTTCGTCTAGGGTAAGGAGACTCTTAAGTGCAATAGGTGACATCTATAGAAGCAAGTATCCACGAACATTTTATATCATAAAGATACTAAGGGAAAACGCCCGCGCCGCCCAGGCTACGCTTTGCTAACATCAGTGCGGCTCGTGACGTCTTCTTGTAGGCGTCGCGTATCACATTCGCCCTGAGGAAGGCCTCCGGATAAGGTCGAAACATGTTGGCCCGTAGCTGACTTTTATGTGAGATACTCGTTTATCGCATTAATAATTGCATTAATTTAATAATACTGTATACTAAGTTTAATAAGAACTTAGTGGAGTAAAAAGACATGGAAAGCACTCCAGGACAAGAGTGCGGCTCTTAAATACAAGAAGAGAATACTCAGCAAAAAAAAAATTTTTGCTTAACACTCCTATTAGTCCAAACACCACGTTATTAACACTGTGACAGTTTATTTCAATTAAGAGGCATCACCATTATTTAACATGAATTATACCTCCATAAACCACGAGAGTGCGCTCTGATAATATAGGGTTTTTATCCCACAAGAAGAGATAGCGTAGAGAAAAATCATGGCTCATAAATCTCAACCAGTTAGTGAAAGGAAGTGCGAGGAGGTAAATAATGCACAAGTACGAATGTTTGTATATTTTTACCAGACTGCGGCAAAGCCGAAAAGGATGGTTATGTATTTGACCTGTATGTTTGTCCCTATAATTCTATGTTCACTTGTAACTAATAAACGGCCAAACCGATTTAAAAAAATTATAAATGGTTAGAGTGATACAGGCTATATTAAAATAATTATAAATCAAAATGGCGGATTTTTGGCGGCAAATGGCGCGGCATAAAAATTCTTTTCTTTTTAAAAACTATCGAGTGGGGTATCTAATTAAAGGATTTTATTCAAGGATTACAAAAAAATATACATACAACTTATAGTTTTAAAATAAATTCAGAATGGGAAATGCTAAAAAACAAAACTTCTTATGTCCGATTCTATGTTCCCTCGTAATTACTGAACGCTTAAACCGATTTTGATAAATTATTCGTAGTTAGATTTGTCTTAACCACTAAAGTGTTATAGGCTATATTAAAATTATAAGAAATCAAAATGATTTTTGGCGCCAAATTGCACGGCATAAAAAATATTTTTAAACCTATCGGGTGGGGTGTTAAATTAAAGGATTTTATTTAAGGATTACAAAAATATATACAACTTATTTCATTGTTTAAATGAAATTTGAAATGAGAAATGCTAAAAAACAACATATAACATCGTTTCGCTAAGCGCATTTCCGGTTGCGTCTTACCTAGGCCACAGAAGACAGTAAGTGCCTAGGCATAGGTAAGTACTGCTGTTGTATCACGCAGTCGGGATTTTTGTTTTTTTAATAATTACTTGTTATATTTTGTACAGGAATTTATAACAAATGCGCTATATGTTGGTAAAAACTGTATCAAAATTTCTTCAGTATTTAAGATTATTTTGTATTAGTAACGTATATAAACATTTCATAGATTTATCTAAAAAGCCTGGAAAACTTCAGTTTATAAGAAATCAAATATATAATAATTTCCAGCCTTAATCTTGGAAATTTAAGATATTAATATTATTATACACGAGCAATGAGCATTCCATTAAAAATACGAAAGCAATGAACTTTTAAGAATTGTTATTTTCACTACACCCCAGTTTGCAGCTACAACGAAAGCAATTAAAATGCAATCATTTAAAACCCATTTGTTTTAGTTTATTGCAATTTGCTGGAATATTTTCAAAGAAAAATGACTGTCATTAAAAATAGAATACATTGTAGATACTAAGTTAATTACCATCTGCTACCACCTATACAGAGTGAGCTGGATTGCGATGAACACAATAAAACCCTTGTTACAATTTAATTTATTACCCTAACGACCCTTTTCAAAGCGAAGTGCGGGTAAAAATATGTGAAAGACGAATAAAATTATATTATTGAAACTATATGTTTAGAAGCCGTGTGGTTTCCGGCAGAGTAGAGACTCTACTCCAAGTCCTCCCGTGGATGTTGTAAAAGACGACTTAGAAAAAACAAGCAAAATAAAGCTTATAAACATCAATGATACCACTCCAATCCGTCTGGCCAGCGTGGAGAGTATAGGCCAAATCCTCTGACTGCTGTAGTATAGAGAGGGTCGTGCTCCTGCAGTGGAGATTAAAAAACACCTGATGATGATGTTTCAGTTTTATGTGGATTACGTATTGGAAGCATTGCTTCCAATACTTACGTACCCTGTAATACAGGGTGTGTACGGTACAGTATACGGTAGATATATACCTGAAGGGTCGAGTTAATCCGTCAATTGGAACAGTTTTTCGTATGGGACCAATGCTGGGAAATGTACGGGAAAGCCTATAATTTTTAACCGACTTCAAGAAAAGGAGTATATCATCAATTCGTCGGAATCTTTCTTTTATGCATGTTCCCCGATTACTCGAAGACGCGTGTGCCTTTTGGTTTGAAAGGGTAAACAATAAAGGTGGTCCCATAAATAAAAAAAAAATATTAAAATCGGTTGTGTGTTTTGTTTTTTAAACGAAAATTACTAATATGTCTAAGTATACAATTATTTGAATTAAATATTCAAATCTGGCTTTGTAATCAAGTAGTTTTTTTGTTTTAAAAAAATATCAATAATTATTAAAGGACGGAACTCGAGGGAAAAGTTGTTTATAAAGTGCCGAGTCTCTCTCTCGAAAAGGCGCGTAGGAATTCGTGCCCGACAGTATATAGTCGTACTTATTTTATTTTTAATTGAAAATGACAAGTGACTTAGACGATCTTTATCGCGTAGTGGCTAACATGCCAGACCGCCACCTCGAGGTTCTGGGTTCAATCCCCAGTCAGGGCAAGTTGGGAAATGCCCTTTTTCAAATTGTCGTTAGTCTTAGTTGTTTATATATATATATATAATTAAATATTTATTATAAATATAGTATCGTTGAGTAAGTATCCCATAATACAAGTTTAAACTTACTTTGGGGCCAACTCAATCATTAATCAGTGTGATTTGTCCCTTTAAAAAAAAGTGAGCAGTTTTCTGTGCGGGCCAAATACAATTCATTGTGAAGTCTTCGAACTTTACAATGAATCAGTATCAAAGTTTTTCTTCCTAAGTCAAAACTCTCCTTAAAAAGGCAATCCAGTTTCATTAGAACAAAATAAAGAGTAATAGCCAAGTTGTCAGAACTTGTCCCGGCTTGTTTTACAAATTCACTGTGATGAAGGAATCTTTTCGCGGATCTACCCGGCTTCCCTTCGGCTTGTAAAACAGATTTTTATCTTGGCAATCATCCAAATGACGTCTAACTCAATATGATCATTGGAAATAAGGATTTATTGTTTTTTTTTTTATTTCAAAGTAGGAAAATTATATAACAATCTGCGTCGTAGAAAATATTTTTATTAACAACTCATGTGAAGTATTCTTCATATCGGTGAAATTCGTGTTTTGTTGCAGCCGCTTTCATTTTGTGTTAAACTTATATAATTTTTGAAATGAAATATAAATTTTCATTGTAAATGGAAGACGCTATAGATAGGGACAGCCTTTGCCTAGCTGTGTGTGTATCTTTTCAAGTGTTATACCGTATGTTCTCAAACTGATTAGATTACGTGAGAATTAATATAAATAAAAAAAAAAAACATTATTAAAAGGCTCATAATTATATCTCCAATCTCATTGATTATATTAAGTTCACTTGAAGCGTAGTTTCTCTCTCTCTCTCATTTAAGCGTGTTCCCAGTTGCATCCTCAGCTGTAATACTGTGTAGCCCGGGGTCCGCTTGAAGCGTAGTTGCTAATATAAATAAATAGGTAGGTATAAAGTTGAAAATACTCACATTCAATGTAGCTCATTTGTAGAATGTATTTCAACTGAAACAAAAATGGAGAGATATCAAAAACCACTTTATTATTCCTGTACAATGCACTTTGCTGCGGGTTTCCACAATGGAAAAATGGAGTTCAAATGGTACTAAGACGGATTAGTAGAGTGAAAGAAATGATTTATTTAAGTAAAAATATTTTTATATTTTGTTGATTATTTATTTTATGTGTAGGTATATATACAGGTGTTGACTGCCTCCGTGGTCCAGTGGTCAAAGCATTTGCCTTGTGATCCGGAGGTCATAGGTTCAAATCCTACTGGGAAGCATACTTTGTGAAAAGTTGTTTCCAGTCTGCTTAGGATATAGCAGGCTTGAATCACGTGATTATCCGAAAAGAAAGATGATTCCGTGCTTCGGAAGGCACGAAAAGCTGTGGGTCCCGAACGCCATCTAGCGTTTGTTTAAAACTATCCTAGAATTGGTTCTGGTCTACCCTTTGGTTTGCGAAGGTCAGACGGCAGTCGCTCTGTGTAAAAGCCAGTAACCTCGTCAAATCACCTAGGTTAGGTAGCGGACCCAGGGCTCTGAAGCGCTACCGCTGAGAATGCAACCGCGGTAACACGCTCGGATGATGATTTGGTGTTGTATACAGGTATAACTGCGCATATACATACTTAAGGCGAACACTATATTTTTAAGACTATTTTTTTTCGAAATTTAATGGTCCTATAGGAACTCGATCGCTCAGGAAAATACAGCGTTTATATGTCCAAGTATGTTAGGAGAATCTCGCTCGCTTCGCTTGCTCGGTCAATTATAGAGTCCTCTGACTGACCTACGCTTTCGAGCCGTGCATTATAATTACGGCCGAGCGCCAGCAGTAATTCCCGCCGCACTGTCATGCTTCCATTTATTACGGACTAATTGCCTTCAAGCCTAAATTATCTCGCTTTGTGACCTAGGACTGTATTGATGCTGCATGCATCATGTCCAAACCTCCTTTCTTCATCTCATCCTGTCCGTTTTTCATTCTTCATTTCATTTAAAATTCCCTTTTATTCCATTTTCAAATCATTGACTCCCTTTTCAGTTTCACTCATTCCACCATCATTTCTGAAGCTGATCGCTCACTTCTCTCTATCTGTTGTTCAATTATTCTTTTATAACAGTCTCTTATACTCCGTAGTCTTATGTAACAGTCAGTATCAGATAATAAATTATAATAATCTGTGTTGTTGTCGAGTCTCTATTTCTACATCTTCTACTTTCTTCTATGTGGGAACTCGCCTAGAGCGCCGGGACAGGTCGAGGTCCCACAGGACTACGCTCTAAGGCCTTTTCTGTCATAGACTTAGACACAGTTAGATATGCTTAATCTATAATTGCTGTCTATTTCAGTCATTTTGTATGAATGCTTCTCTTCTCAGGTACATCGCCAAAATCAAAGGGCACCAGCCCACATTTTTTACCCGACTACGGCGAAGTCAAAAGGAGGGTTATGTGTTTTGCTGATATTTATATTATGTACATCTGTTCCCTCGTTTCTTCAAATCACCGCTTCGATTCTGATTCCATTTACGTAAACAAACGAACAGTAATTACAACGAAACACTCGAACGCACACATAGACAAAGATGCATGCGATTATTAAATTAATGCATACGGGAATTAACGCGAAACGTACCTTTTTAGCAGGCGCTAATCACTGGATTGAATTTCATCGTACGCAAGTCCTCGCTGGCGATTGCCACTATCGCACTAGGATGATACGTGAGGCGATTGAAATTAAGAAACATCCTAACAATTTCAACCGAGAAGATGGCCTTAAATTGTCAGCAGTGTGGAATCCAGTGATTAACAAAACACAACCCCGGTTTGGTGCACAATCGGTTAATCACCAGAGTTAGTGTGTGACGATACTTGGAGAATGAACAATATGACGGTGGACGAAGATCACACCGGGCAGGGGGAGGCGTAGGCGTCATCGCTGCTTCAGTCAAGCTGGGACCACGTTCGGTGAAACCCGAACGAAACGTCAGCAAAATAAATAAAAAAAAGGTACGTTTCGCGTTAATTCCCGTATGCATTAATTTAATAATAATGCAACGCGATAGTTTAAAAGTATTTATGCATGCGATTGGTCGCGACAAGGTCACGTACGCGTGATATCGGTCAAGCAGCTAGCTTCCCGAAAGCTGGCTGCTCAACCGACAAGGCCGCGGTCAACGCCACGAGCGGTGAGGTACAATATTAAAATGTTTATTTACTTACATATACCAGGTGAGTCCTGTGTTTTTCATATCTATATAGCATTTACACAACTTCACGGCACATGACGGCATTTTTAATGAATCGATTATCGCAAACACACAGCAATATTCTCAAAGGAAACTTCTTGCAACGCAACCGCACGACTCGAGTATTACGGCGAACTGTCGCGCCGCGCTGTTCATATTTTAAGCCCCGCCTACCGCGGTACATATCGCGTGGAATGATTTTTCGGGATTATTTACGATTCTAGAGAATTATTGTTCGTAGCTTCAAATATATAAATGATACCTTGACAAATAAGGTATCGTCGGTATCTGTGCAGCTATCTGCTAGTTATAGGCTTTCGACACGAGAAGAGGCTAAGTGACGTCACAGTAAATCCATTGTGGCGCCCTTTATAGACCCTATAGTAATAAACTAAAAAATAAAATAAATCAAATTATGGGTATCAAATGAAAGGGCCTAAAAAGCACATGTCAAAAATACATACATTTTTAGCTGTTGCTTCCTGCTGTGCTTACATTAACTGGGTAAATGTACTTTTTAGTATCTATGATTTTTTCCGTATCCGGTTTTAGTTAAAAAAAAACTATATCTTGTGATCGATATAACTAGATGTTTCGAAATAGGCGAAACGCTAGCAGTTTGTTACTATTCATGATTCGTGTATTCCTAAGTAGGTATCGCTTTTGACTCTTTCGAGCTTTTTAGGTCAAAGGTCTTTTTAGGTTGAGAATAAGTCAAATATTCAAGAAAATTAAATAAAGCCATTTTGACGGGTTTTTGTTAGTAACTTTTAGAATATTCGGTCCGTCTACATTTAAGAGCCAAGCTCTCGTCGATGTTATTGTGTGGACACACAGAATGACTATTTTATTTAAAATATTACTATGAAATTATTATTTTAATTCAATGACACTGACATTGACAATACAATGACGCTATGAAATGCTAGCGATTATATGACTATGGATTATTTCTTTGGATTAGCTGTATAGTATAATCTGTACTTCTTTATATATCTATGAGTCAAGTTAAAACACGTTAGGTTAATAGGGTAAGTGATTTTTGTTTGATTGATTGATCTTTTGTTAATTAGTATTGCTAGGAATACCCTAAGTATATCGAAAACTCCACTCTTCTACAAAGTAACCAACATGCGTTTTATATGCTAAAACCTTTTCAGTTCTGTTTTAAAAGTCTATCAAAATGCCATTTCACAGATATGGAAGTCTATAAAAGGCAGGCTATGCAGCTGGAAGGAAATATTGGAAAAAGTAAGGTATAAGACAATTTTCATATCTAAAGTCTGCCAGTTTTATCTCCAAGGTCTTTTGTGAATAAATCTGTTTTTAAGTAATCTTTAGATTGTATGCTGTAATGGTGGTGTATGGCCAAAACGCTAGTCCGCCAATTCAGAGGTTCTGAGTTCTATCCCCAGCCAAGGCAAGTTGGAAAATGGCCTTTTTTAATTTGTACTGGGTCTTGGGTATTTATTTATTTATATATGTTTTTATTACAAAATATAGTATCTTTAAGTCAGTATCCCATAACACAAGTTTAAAACTTACTTTGGGGCTAGCTCAATCAGTGTGATTTGTTCTTTTATAAATTTATTTATTTATGCTATGTTACCAAGTAGGTTTTAATACCGTTTATAACTATTTAATTCATACACGGCACCATACTGCAATTTGATTTGCCACTTCAAATCAGCAACAGCAAAACAGCAGTTTGAGTTTTAAAAGTTTGAGTTTTAAATAAATTTTTCCTCCAGCAGTCCTAGTCCCAGTCATCCTGATTATATTTATTAGTACTTATCTATTGTATTTTATGCATGTTAGTATATATTTATAGTTATTATATGTTTAAAAGTATATTTGTGTATAAGTATACCTATGTGTTTTAGATTATATATATTTTATTTATATTAAGTTTGCTTATTTTTGTAAATTTTATTACGCCAGCCACACATATTTTCTGCTTGGTCTAATGGTTGACCGGGAGAGAATGTCATTAGGTCCGCCACTTGTACTTTTATTTTATTGTGCAATAAAGATTAAATAAATAAATAAAAGGCATTTTGCTTCGTAGACAAATTAAATCTGATCATAGAGGATCCACTCTCCCCTTTAAGTACATGACTACCGTAGATTTTAAACCCTATATCCATGTCAACTAGAGATCCTCCTGTATTCGGAATTATCCGCAAACGTCGGTTGAAACAGATGAACATTTCCAAAATACTGTCCTCATTCACGCCTACGCGACGTAAGTCAATCAGGCGATAAGACCGTTGTCGATTTTTGTCTTTGACCCAACTATATTTTAAGTTACCTACACTCCTCTTCAAATAAGCTCTTTAGCTTATAATATGTCAATTTGTAAGTATTTTTTAAAGGCTAAAAAATTGTTGACTTCGTATTATAAGGACTCTGTAGTAAATAAATATTATAGTTAATACAATGTTTTACAAAGTTTCTTACAAAGCAATACTTTCTTTTCGTGCTTCAGAAGGCACGTAAAGCCGTTGGTCCCGGCTGTCATCGTGGTATGGCAGTTATGTCAGATGCCTTTTAGGCAGCTGGAAAAATCTGACACCAGTGTTGGCCACTTACATACACGAAAAACAAAACAAACAAACTTTCTAACATATACAACAATTTTTTTAGTTGAAAGCTTTTTTTCCTATTGTTATCACGATGCTTAGACCTAGTTGAGTTTATTGTAATATTGTAAAAAAATAAAAATCCATGGGGTTTCAAAAGAATTATTCCAATTTTTTTTTATAATTTTTTTAGATACTTATTTAATTTGTACATAGTATTTTTATTTATAGTTTTTTAAGTTCTGGTTTTTAGTTTTGCCTATAATTATTAGGTTTTAATTAGTTATAATTTTAGTTATTAATTTTCTTTTAATTTAACTATTTTTTTATTGTTATGTAGAACCTAAATAAATATATTGCCTTTATTTTCTAAAATTTATTACCCAGAAGTTAGATAAAAGATTATAGATCATCGTAGATTTGGTCTCCACGGCTTCAATACTTTTTAAAAATTTAATTTGTGAATATTTTTTATTTGAAAAGCATAATGAGGTCAAGAGGTTTAATAAATTCGTACCGGAACAAACAGACGTAGGTATTTTAATTGGACTTCGGTTTTTTTTAAATTGTTGCTCATTATTATTCTTTTGTTTTTTATTAACAGACTATATTACTGAAACATTGTATTTTTTTTATAAATACCAATGCGGTGGATTAGCAACCTGTCGCTAAATGTGCCCATTATCTATTTAAGCTTGGCCTTTGAGGACTTCTTGCTTTGGTTTTATCTACCTGGTTAGACAGATAGACATGAAAGTGTATCCTTATTTTATTTATTTATTTAATACTCTTTATTGTTCCAAAGTAAAAACATACTTTTAACAAATGGCGGACTTAATGCTAAGAGCATTTTCTCCCAAAGAAAAAAAAATTGTTCGACGCAAAAAGAAAATTTAATCCATTATGACTACCGATTCAATAAATACTTTATATAACATATTTTATTATGAATATACAGTTTAGTTTACTCACGGTGTATAATCGAAAAGCCCGACCAAGTTTCAATCTATTTAGATAATCATTATCAGGGCGAGTGTTAGGGTCGCCTCGGTAATGAAAAAGGTATAATATTCATAACGTTCAAGGTGTAAAAAATTAATCATTACCTATATTTTTTTTTATTAAGTACTGTAGCTACGAGTATCATTAAGTAATTATGTATTCGTTTTCAAAATAGCCGAAATTCGAAACGGCAATCTTTTTCCCAGCTGCTTTCGTTCGGCACAATTAAGAATATATTTAATCGCGTCACCGTGATTGGCACCACAATGAGCTTCGTTAGGTACTTTTAAAGCCATGAAAATGCACGAACATTAAATTAAATGATCAAAAATGAATCAGTGTTTTTCGGGATAATGCCATTGTAGTCTGATTAAATTGTTTTATATTGTTTTGATGGAACCTACGCCGCAGATTACATTTGTTACTTCGCCTATGCTCTACGTCAAATATATAATAATAGGAGTTATTACTGCAATATTCTGTCACCAGAGAGCAGCATTAGCGCAGACCGTAAACAAATGTTTGACAATGACAAGTACATCAAACTCAAGTAAATTTATCACATCTCAAGGATGCGCTCAAAATGGCTGGATCGGCGGCAGAGAGTGCAGCAAAGCAAAAGCACAGTAAATACTCTAGTTTGAAACCAGCTTATATTTTTGTACCGGTAGCCTTTGAAACCACAGGTACCTGGGGAAAGGAAGCAAGGGCTTTTATCAGAGAATTGGGCCGACGTATCTGTGATCGCACTAACGACAACCGTTCTGTATCCTTTCTGGCTCAAAGACTTTCCATAGCTATTCAGCGTGGAAATGCAGCAAGCGTTATGGGAACCTTCGGGCCGGGAACGATGCGGAGCGGTCTCTTAGATTAAGAATTTTGACGAAGCATGTTGCGGATATTTTTCTGTTTACCTTTTGACGAAGCATGTTGCGGATATTTTTCTGTTTTCCTTTTGACGAAGCTTGTTGCGGATATTTTTCTGTTTACCTTTTGACGAAGCATGTTGCTGATATTTTTCTGTTTACTTTTTGACGAAGCATGTTGCGGATATTTTTCTGTTTACCTTTTAATGAAGCATGTTGCGGATATTTCATTACATTTACATATAATAAGATTAATAAATATTAATATCCTTTAATAGTAAATTTATAATAAAATTATATACAATACTCAGGTATTAGGTATTTAAATGACCATCACACCACAACACAGGTTTTGAATGAGTGAATAATAATAAAACTATAAAAAATAAATATTTTTATAATAATTATTTGTGCTATATGCAAAAAAATATGACATGCAGAGCATGTAGAATGACAGCAGATTGTTTACTGTATGTGCCGCTATCTGTGCCTAAGCAATCTAGTTATGTACGCGCGACTTGTGTCGTACTAATTTCCTCCACCAGCACCAATACCACACTCTATTCGGGAGTGTGGAACCTAATATTTGGTGCGTTGAGTTTGCTTAAGATATGTGTCTATAAGCGTTGTCCATAGGCTAAATCGTCCTAGTGTCATAACAACTTTTTCGAGTAGTAATGGTACACCCAACATCTTACCGCGTGTACTCGTAAATACTTATACTTTTTTATATTACTGTCAACACATACTTGAAGTTTAAGCCCGTCAATATGGAAACCTATTTTTATGGGACGAATCATAGAATTATCGAAATTGTCTAATTGTCCCCTCAGTTGCACACTCTTGTACAAGAAAGTCTAAAAATTTCAGGCGACTATGGAACTCTTGAACCGCCAAAACGACATGAGCCGAGTCTACTACCTACATAATAAAATCCAAAAATGTCACTTTATGTAAACAGAAATACGAAGCAACCCTAAACTTTAAAATTATACACCTTAGCTAAGTATTAACCGAAATAAACATTGGAACAGTGAATTGCACCGAGATCTGTGTCAAGCGACTTTGGAACCCTCGACGCGCCCCGGCCGCCAATTACCCGCGAAAACAACGCGAGTCGAGCCGAATGGAAAGTTTTTTACAACAACCGAACCTTTTTGCTGAGCCTCTTAAGAGCTGAGAGCTGAGGCTGGGATTGTTACTTTAAATTTTAGTATGTCTATTTGCTTTAAGTATTGGTATGAATTTGATTTTTTGAAAGCTATGTACTGTAAGGTTCTTCTTAAGACTTAACTCTTATATCAAATGTAACACGAATATTTTCTAAATCCTATGTATTTATTTATTAAACTTTTAAACAGAGAATTGTAACAGGCGGACTTAAGGCCGTTGGCCTTTTCTACAAGTCAACCTGGTGCTGAAATTAGATCATTCGGAAATAGTGCAAAAACTGAAATGCTTGAAACTAGAAACACTTACTACAATATAAACCTGATATGTATCCATATCATAAAAAATCCTAGTTTACTGCAATAAAATCTATAAGCAATAACACTGTAGGTCATATTTGACCCGTGCCAAATATTTTTTTTTGCATCGGTTCTATAAAGTTCTTGTTATAATTGACTGAGTGAGCGAAGCGAGAGAAGCGTTTTCGTTTCAGTTTCGGCAAAAATTCTTTCACGTGTCCGCATATTTCGGGTGTTCTCGCCTACAGGTCGCATTTTTCAACCGATTCTCGTGAGGTTTTGTGAGCAGGTTCATAAAGATTTTATATAGACAGTATTTTTTTTGAATATAGATAATCATAGTTCTAATTAAAAATCTGTATGTATAATGTAATAAAAAATCCGCAACATGCTTCGTCAAAAGGTAAACAGAAAAATATCCGCGATCATAGTTCTTATAGATGTTTTCGGTCGATTCAGTTTTACGAAATTTTTCAAAATGGCTAAATATGAAGTTTAGGGTAGACCTACAGCTCACATAATTGTTTCTACTTTCCGAAAACTTATCACAGATTTTAAAAGTAGATACAATGATCACAATAATCCGCCAAAGCGATGACAAATGGACACAATAACAAGCATCTCGCCGCAGAGAGCATCTTAAGTGGTCCAGGGAGACTTGACACAGATACAGTATGTCCACAATGTCTATTTATCATCGAGTCTGAGCATACAATAAGGACTGTTTATTACTAGTGAGTATGGAAATCTGTTAGGATCTGAGGATCTGAGATAGTTGCAGTTGAAACAAAAAAGACCTGATGATGATGATGATGACAGTGGATTCAATAATATCTATATCAGGGTATGTCAATCTGTTTAAATGTATAATTTTTACTATGGGACTAATCCTGACTGGGATCATGGAATTTCTTCCCTGACATTTTCAAATAGTCCGGGCAGTTGCAAAATTGTAAACGAAAAAGTCAGTTTTTTTTTGTAAAGATCCCTAAACCCAAAAGGGAATGTAGCGACTATTGACGGGCTTCTCGTAAAAAAACAAATCTAAATTCTCAAATGTCAAATGAGAATTTCTCTGGCACGATATCCCAAAATTTATTGAAAAATTGTTTTCAAAACTTTATCAAAAAGTAATATCATCAAGTTGTCAGGAAAGCGTTGAAATAGAAAAGGGAAGCCGAAAACTTTGTCCATTTCAGCTACAATGGAACTAAATATGATGAACGGTTCCACGTGAGCGCGAACGTGCTACAATATATCACTGAAGGAAAGCATTTTTCAACGATGTGAGCTCTTGGTCTATTTTGGAAGTATTCTCATTTTCACATCGCTTTCGCTATGTATCAAATATATCAATATAGACAGTGTAAATATTCCGTTAATACTTTTGTTTATTTATTAAATTTATTATACTATTACTAAATTTTATTGACCATGCTGTACAAAAGGTGAACTTAATGCTAATGTATTCTCTACCAATTTAGGAAAAACAGAAATAAAATTAGCCATAGGCGCATAGTCTACTTACACACATACAGTAAACATTTAAAGGGTTGTCTTAGCCCATCTACAAGTATTTAGAAAATGGCCTTTTTATTTTAAATTATAGTATCGTTGAGTGAGTATCCCATATCTTGGGGCTACCTCAATCAGTGTGTCCTTATTTATTTATATATTTTATATCAATTTTGGACAAGTGCTGGAAAAATATTGAAATAATGTTTATCATTTCTATAGAAGAAATATAAATCGATATTTTTAGATTTCCAGCACCCAAGAAAAAAGATTGTGTTTTAGACAACTTAAGATTTCCTATTGATAGTTAAAACAGGAACTTTACTCCAAAAGCGGCAAGTCATACGTACGTTGCTACGTGTTCGCGTTGCAGTGTCAAGGAGTTTTAAGCGCAATGATGATAAAATCTAATTTATTTTGACTTTGAAACGACACTATCGTATTATTTTATGAAGTTAAAGTCCTGGCTCGATGTCGCCAGTGAGATAACCGAATCAAAACAGCAAAGGCTCGGAGGTGACAGAACCAACCACCGTAAAAATTTGTCTAGCAAGGGTCATCATCATCACCCGAGCGTATTACCGCATCCATCCTCGCAGGTCGCATCCTCCCTCAGCGGTAACACTTTAGAGTCCGGGTCAGCTACCTACCCTAGGTGATTTGACGAGGTTACTGGTCTTTACACAGAGCGACTGCCGTCTGACCTTTGCAACCCTTTAGGGTAGACTAGAACCAATCCTAGAATAGGAAATAATTAGTTTGGATGCTGAGGGTTAATCATCCACTCACCCGAAAATAAACGATTGAGAAGGGAAACGTAAATAAAACAGATTTCCAATATTATATACTTATCTATAAACATCAGGAAGTCTTACCTAAAGTGAAGTGAGAATATTTGTAGAATATCGTGAAGGTAGAAGACGGGAAGTGTTTCTGGGCCAAGTAAATAGGATGCGGGCCCGACAGTGTCGTCGCCGTGAAATATGGTAGCAGGCGGGCCGGGTTATCGATGGTCTAGTAGATTTAATCTCATCCAGATTGGTATTGGATAGTTTTATTTTTATAAACATTTTCAACTGGCTTAGTATGGTTAGGTTTGACTATCTTTTATCCGCGCTTAATAAGCAAGATTTTCTTTTCACACATATTTCTCGGGAACTAACGATAAATTTGATAATAAAGGAATTATTATGTGAAAACGGGTAGATAATTCACTTGGTAATGTCGGGATCGCCAACAGATAATGACCAAATATATTTTTTTAAGTTTTTCATAGATTGTTACTTGATCAGCTAACTGCTGAATAGGTATGTATGGGAGATTAAAAAAAAAAATTCGCCTGTCCTAGCGGTTGAATATCACGGACTTATAAACCTTTAAAGATTATTTATCATTTATTAAAGATTTTTATGATCTAGAAGTAAAAAAGTAAATAATTAGTGGTTAATACAGAGATAAAAAAGATATCTTGCTTCTAAGGCGTCGAAAGCAGTTTGTAAAATTGTCTGGCAGCTAAGTATCCTGAAACACTGGGAAGCAACAAGTTCGCACTAAAACACCTGAGACGGGACGGAAACACTGCAGTTTTTCCCTTTTTCATAAAACACACGATAATATCTTTCAAATACGGCGTGGATGGGGTGAGTTTTTTTTTTAGATTTATGAAGTTTTATTGTCAAGTAGTCCAGTCATTTAAGTAAACAAAAGGCGTCAACTACACAATGGAATAAATAAAACCTTTTTTTGGCATTCTAAATGTTGTCTTTAAGGACACATGTTTGTGTCCTTAGATATTTAATATTAACATTCTAAAACATGCAAATGCTATTTAGTCAAGGAAGAGATTTGACGAATAATAGTTGGTTGAAATCAATATTCGTTAAAATTAAGGCAGTAGGTACATAAATCCACATTTTAAAATAAAACAGTATGAGTAAGATTGTTCCCAAGCAAAGCTAAATCTAAATATAGTTTTAAATGTGAAAACGAAGTGCACTCGGAACCATCAATCGATTCGATGCGCTCGGTTTCAATCTAACTTCGCAAAATCTATTCCGACTTACACGTATGTATGGTAGGGTCACTACATTCAGAGTAAATAAAATTTTTAAATAGGCAATTTAATTTCTATAACAGAGCAAAGTCCTAATATAGTTTTGAATATGAAAATAAAGTGCACTTGGATCATCAATCGATTTAATACGCTCGTTTACTCACAAATTCTATGACGACTTACTAGTAGGGTCTTTAGCTTTGAAATAAGAGATATTTTTTCCAATGAGCAAGTTTATTTCTGAAGCCGAGCGAAAATTTAGTTTCGATGTGAAATCGAAATACACTGGTAACCACTCTGTCATCAATCGACAACAATTTTACGCAGTGTTGTGTATGTGAGTGTTATCTTCAAGATACAAAAAAAGGCGTTACTATTTTAGGATATATCTGATCTGATGGCGAGTTCTTGATTGGGGAAGTTCTTTTTCCTAGTTTTTGCTATATATTTGATTAGGATTCAAATTATTGATCATTTATTATTTTTTCATTATTCATTCATTAATTTGTACTCAATATTGTTGTATATTGTAAGTAATGGTATGGTATACTGATACTGAGCGTGACTTTTGAATAAATTATGAGCTACTTTCAACATTATTAACAAGATTTGGAACTCGAGTAAATTAATCATTTTATAAAAAATAATTTAAATCAGCTAAATATTGGCTTTAAAATATTAAGTATATGTTATATTAATTATACTTACTGTGATTAAAGAAATATAAGTAGGTATTTTTTTTATTTTCATAAGGTTGTCTACCTACTATACGCGGGAAAATTGGAACGAATGGTGACCCTACGTTTGCGAAAAGTTTTGGAATTTCGTTCGTTCGTTTAATAAACTGAGACTAATTGCATAGGTATACCTGTGCCGGCTACTTTAATTCTATTATTATTTAACTGTAACTATTTCTTGTACAATAAAGATATAAAACAAACAAACAAGTTCTAGAACTTTGCTGTTTTCTTTATCTTGAGACTAGAGAATCGGTAGAAATAGTTTACCTTATAAACAATTCGAATTCCTGGGACATCTCACCTACACACACACTCACTCATACACACTCAAAAATACATACATAAAGGACTCCCAACAATCGTATAGATAGTTGTTAACCCTTCATCTGTGAGTCTAAATCTTATTGGGCCAGTTTACTGTGATATTTAATTTTAATACAACCTAAACTCGGAACAAGTGCAACAAAAATAAAAAACTTTACTATGTTCGTTTATAAATAAGAATAAAATATTCGCTAATTGACAAGAGCGTTCACCGGACAAACATAAAAAAATATAAAAAAGGAGCTACAAAGAAGGCGAGAGAAACAATACACCGGGCGTTGACCGTACTCATATCAAAGCTTATAAGGCAGTAACTTAACAATGTAGGGTGTGCCCTACATATTTAATGGTCTCTGCTCGTGTCATTTCATTATTCCTCGATGGCTGCAAGCCTCTATTGTTTTTGTGGTCATTGATACGTAACGAAAAATTGCCATCATGAAGGCCAAGAAATAACAAAGCGCTTGAAAAAAGTGCAAAATTAGTTGACACTAATAGAGAACACACACATATTGATTATTAACTCATCGATTCTTTATAAAAAAGCTAAAAGTTCTTTTTGTAATTTGATTATTTTCCTAGGCAAACTGAAAAGATAACTAAACCATTCTGTAACACCCTATTAACGTACTGCATCTTTTAAAGTTAAACAGTTGAACTTAGAATGCTGCTTTTCTTCCCACGCAGATTGTTAAAGCTGATTAAGGGAATGGGAAAAATGCGAATAATGTTAATAGGCGATGCGGTCAGCATCTCATCAATAATTTGATTCTTTTGTAAGAAAAAATATAATATTTGTAACAGTGCCATTAATATAATTTTCCCGTGAAGTAAATATTTAACCAGTACCTATTTATCAAGTTGTCTTATTGCTCTAGGAGCGTCGACTACTTGCTCAACAACTTTATATGTAATGCTCACCTAAAGCTGGGACAAGTTAGACCCTACACCTTTTCCATCTTCTCGCCCACCATCACGCCAAAAGTGGCCTTTGGGTCTTGTTTGCGGCCTTGGGGTTTGTCTGCTTACAGCTGCAAGACCCAAAATACTCCGTCTGTCCTATTAGGGATAAAGACATGATTGTGTATAGTATAGTACCTCTATATGTTGATCTTACTGTAAGATTAAATGAAATTATAACTGAGGTAAATTTTACACTATGTATGTTGTTATGTAGAAAACGTAGAACGTACTTATGTAACGCGAATAAAACGAAACCGCTTCAGTTACGATCTAAATAAAACCAAACGAGAAATAAGAAATTGTACTCATAAATGTGAATGATACATAAATTATGGTAATTTGTGTAAAGCATGCGTTAGGGCAAGCTGTGTCTCGATACTATGCTCCTGTTGATTCTAAACTTTCGTCCCCACATTTGCAAACTCACAATAATGTTTATAAGGGTTTTATAGAAATGTCCTGTTTGTGCAACAGGGCAACAGAAAATTAGTTGTCAATGTATAATATATACAATACGTGTAGAATTAGAATTATAAATACTTAAATGGGAGAATCAAGGGGATCCCACCCCTTGATTCTCCCATTTAAGTATTTATAATATTGTTTGTCATAATAACTTAGTCATATTCTTTTGTCATCATCATAGTTTGACATAATGTTCTTACTCATAATGTTTTTTGTATTTGCAATATTCACTACCTTAAAGTTTTTTGACATAATAGCCGCAAACATGGTTATTTTTTATTAACCTGAAGTTGAGTTTATATTTTAATGAAATTATGATTTAGGTGTTATGTTAAACAAGATAACGTAAAAAAAAAATATTTTTAAAAATGATAAAAAATCTTAAATATTATGACAAAGAACTTAATGAAGTTAAAATAAATTATGTGAAGCTATATAATAAGAAATATACAAATGAGAGTACCGAATAGGATGGCGAACTCAATTCTGCAGCAGAAATTATGTTCTATAGCCTTCACCCTAAGTTAATATAAGCAAAAAGCAGAACTGCTCAATTTGCAGATTAAGCAAAGAACAATAAAGCGTAGGATGTTATATGATAAATAAACGGTTGACCGATACACACTTAAGAGGGGTGACTTAGTCCACTTGTTCATAATGACAGGCAAAGTCAACCCTAAACCCTTACAAGTACGTGTCGACTGACCGTACATTTACCCTTATATATTACTAGCTTTTTCCCGCGGCTTCGCTCGCGTATCCCACGGGAACATTACTTTTTTCCGGGATGAAAGGTACCCTATGTTACTTCTAGTACCTCCCAGGATATGTGTACAAAGTTTCATGATGATTCGTCAAGTAGTTTTTGCGTGAAAAGGTAACAGACATCCACGCTTTCACATTTATAATATTAGTAAGGATAAGTCTTATAGCTGGGTCAAACTATAACATATACCCTACCGAACTGACGTTTTATCTCCTGGAGATAGTTCTTAAAAAAAAGGAGGTTTTTCTTAACGAATCTAAAAAAAGTTAACTTCTTTGGGTGGGTACAATTCGAAAGCGAAAGGAGACGAAACATTTCAGCTGAGTGCATTTCCGAATTAAGGTAACGTTAGTAATTTTTCACGCGTCGAGTGCGCAACACATAAATTATTGAGACATATATACCAGGAGCTTAAAACACAAGTTTATTTACCAGATAAATGAAAAATCACCCAACTTTTAAGGATTTACCCCCAATAACTTCTGAACAGCTAAACCGATTTTCATCAAACATATGTAAAAACCAGCTCCACAAACAAGGCCTTCGATAAAAAAGTACTGTATCGAAATCCGTTTATTCATTTAGAAGTTACGAAAAGAGCTACTCTTTGTCGTCATGAGTTAAAAATAAAGGTTAGTGATTTATTTAGATGAATTCATTGAATGCTGACATCGTTATAAAAATTCGACCCTGAATATGTTAATCAAAATTACAGTAAACTTGTTATTTTACTGGGAAAACAGATGGACCAGTCGCCATCCGATCCGGACTACGTTATCGCAAAGCAAGGTAAGTAGGTATTATCGAAATATTATGTATTCCTCAGATGGCATAAATGTCAACCTTAATATCGTATTTGGTGGCAAATTTTATCCTATAATTATAAAATCCTACAAGTTTATCCTACAATTTGGATTAAAAGAAAATCTCCATTTAATGATAAACTCCATTGTGACATACTCAATGTTGCTGTAACTTGGCTGCTAAATAATTTAAGGTTAAGGCGGAGTAATCTTATATGTGCCGCGAAATTCCTCGCTAATACCATTAAGCAGGTTATCGCTTGTAATTTCGTTTATAGCGAGTTATATTTTGAAATGAACAATTAAATTACGATGAAAATATATTGTGGATAAAGTTTTTGAAAAATGAACAAATAGGATAAGTGTTGCTTTAAGGTAAGTACATCTTGAGTAATATCACCACTAAGACTCGTCTTGAGAGTCATCTAAAGACGGATAGTCTTTAGGCGAGTGTTAGGGGTAGTTTGACTAAAACTAGTTGGCGTTTCCTATAACTGCGTGACTAAAACTACATGAAATAGTCATAATGAAATTATCACATGCTTTGTTTATCATGTCTGTTTAAATAATATTATCTGAAAGGGGTCAAAAATGAATAAATGAATATACAAACATTTTACTATTTAGGCAAAGTTATATACTTTACGTCACTAGGTGGTTTAGGTAGTTATGATTCGGAGATTAGTATTGCAATAATTTCGTATTGCACCTCTCCTCTTTCGAGGTTGGTATTTCTGACAAACATTTCTTAATGCCCACCATCCTGCTAAAAGTGGTCTTTGGGTCTTACAGCCCTAGGCTCTGTCTGCCCTGTTAGGGATAAAGATGTGATAATGTATCTGTATTTCTAAAGAAATCGCTAACAAAGCTTTTTAATTTAATAAAGTAAGTTTTGCGGTATCATAAACCATTATATTTTCATCGACTATAACGATAGAAATCTGTATAAAAGCAACTTTGTCGCTACTATAGTTCTTAATCTTCTAAGAAATACGGTTCAATATGGTGTCAAAAAGAGGTCGTCTCACAATGGATATATTTTAAGACTATTTGACGAGCTTTCAGAGATAACTGCCTTGAAACGTTCCCTTTGTACTATTATTCATTGTTTCCGTACTCACTGTGAATAAGACTGACACCGTTATTTTTGTTTCGAATAATAGTGCTACTCTTTTGTATAACGAATGGCGTCAGACGAAAGCGAGGGACGTGGGTGTCGCTTAAAAAAATTAATTAATATTGGTTAATAGGGCACACGAGCACTGTAGTTCATTCAATAATAGGAATGACTTATACGAATTGTCCGGTAAGCTATACCATTCTGTATGAGATACTACAAAACTTTAAAAAAAAGCCTGCTCTGGGAAAATATCCGCATTTCATCAGCCCTGCGTTCTTTTAAGGGGTTTTTGGGCCATCGTTTTTCACACCTCCACGCTCCAGTCTTGCGGAAAATCACATTTTGGACACAGTACTAAGCTGTTCTTTACAATTTTATCTTTAGGATCTTAGCTTCGTTCTTATAAATTAAACCTACATACGTCAACTGGGAAAATACACTCCAGCCGTTGACAATACTAAAATCGCTCTCACCGCCTCTATCTTCACAATTCCGTCTCATTCCGAACTGGCATATCGCAAAAAGTTAAATTTTCGAGACAAAATTTCGCACGACAAAGGCTTCGCTGGGCGCAGTTCCGCTCTGTTGATTGTCAAAGCTTGCGTGAGACGAAACGCGAATATATCCCAGTAACAGTAATGAATGCGAATAAATTGAAGTTTTGTAAATTGCAGTTTATTTTGTTTGCAAACGTGTCAGCGGTTGGTTCTACGCACGGATCGCTACAAACGCGTATTTTAACGAAGTTGATTAAGTAAAAATTGCTTTACTGTATGTAAACTCATTAATTTGTCCAAATTTTGATAATATTTTATTCATTTTGCGATACCTATAAAATTTGACGACGAAGACAAACAATTGTTTCTTTGCAAGTCATAATATGTTTAAAAAGCTGAGGCAGCTTACTCAAATAATTTAAACATTACAAAATAAGATGCATCTACGACATCAACCTATGGTTTTACAAACTGTCCAATTTCATAACTTAATTTATATTCTTACCTAGTTAGAAACTATCTAATGTTCGGCAATTAGATTGAGTGAGTTGGTCCTAAGACCTTTTGTGTTGTTCTTCTTTTCGTGTCATAGACGTGTCATAAAAGAAAGTAAACTGGAAGGTAAAAAGTACAAATTTTTGACGAAATTTATTTTTCTCATTAACATATAATAGGAATGTGGACTGGGTCCGAAAAATTCTCTTTTATTTTGTCTGTTAGTTAGATTATCCAAAAATAATGGACTCATGTTTTTCGGTTCATGTTTCATGAAATATAATGAAAATTTACAAAGACACAGCGCGTCAGTTTCGGAGTGGGGGTGATTGACGTCACCGTTAAGTAAAAATCGTACTTGATCGTGACGTCATGCGGTATTTAAATGTTCGAAATAGTAAAAATACGTATATGTTAATACATATAATAGGAATGTGGACTGGGTCCGAAAAATTGTCTTTTATTTCGTCCGTTAGTTAGATTATCCAAAAATAATGGACTCATGTTTTTCGGTTCATGTTTCATGAAATGTAATGAAAATTTCCAAAGACACAGCGCGTCAGTTTCGGAGTGGGGGTGATTGACGTCACCGTTAAGTAAAAATCGTACTTGATCGTGACGTCTTGCGGTATTTAAATGTTCTAAATAGTGAAAATACGTATACAATATTTTTTAATAATCTACCTGATAAGTTTAAAAATTTTTAGTCCACATCCGTATTAAATGATTATCATTACCAAATATTTATAAGAGCTCCTACCCATAGATCTCCACAGCCCAACAGAGAGATTACTTCAAGCTTTTCACACAAAAATTGTTCGTCATTAAACCGGTTTCCACGTGTTGAGCAGAAATAACGAGCGGATAATTAGGCGGGTGAACTGTAAACACGCCGGTTTGCTTTGGAATCAGTTCAATATTTGATACAGAATGTTGTGTTAAGGCACGGGGGACTCAAAGTATTGACATGCTAGCAATTTCAATCGTATTTTGACGAGATAGAGGTAACTCTTGTGATTTTTAATTGCCAGATAATTTAATCTTTTTGGAAATCAGTCATCATCACCGTCCGAGCGTATTCCAAGTTGCATCCTTAGCGGTAACGCTTCAGAGCCCGGGGTCTGCTACCTAACCTAGGTGATTTGACGAGGTTACTGGTTTTTACACAGAGCGACTGCCGTCTGACCTCCGCAACCCAAAGGGTAGACTTTTATAGGTTTAAACAAACGCTACGTGGCGCTCAGGACCCAAAGCTTTACGTGCCTTCCGAAGCTCAGAATCATCTTTCTTTTCGGATAATCAGGTGCTCTTAGAACCACGTAACGAATTTTAATGCTGTTATCATAGAGTGATTCAAAAGAGAGGTTTACATGTAATAAATATCCGCGCAAAGCCAGTACGGGTTGCTAGTGTAGAAGCCAATCAAGGGAATGGGCAAAAATGCAAATCATGTTACTATTTTGATTCCCTTTTCCACCTTTTCGCCCACCATTACGCTAAAAGTGGCCTTTGAGTCTTGCGGCCCTGGGCTCTGCCTGATAGAGCTGCGAGACCCAAAATGCTCTGTCTGCCCCATTAATAAAGACGTGATAGTGTGCATATATGTTGTGATTGTCGACTTCAGTAAAACTGCATCTAATTACACACGTTACACACGTTATTCCACATACATGCAAACTGATGCCGAAGAAGAATTTTATAAGGACTATTGAATACGACTTCTGTGACCCACATATCGGAGGGAACGTGAACAGAAAATTGAAATATATGGCGTTACACTGGGGAAGGTACAACAGTATGAGAGAGTTCAGCGTATATGTAAAAGTTATGTTTTTCGCAACAGACATCTCTAGCTGTGTTATTGCTTTTGTTGAAGGATCCCAATGTAAACAAACATATTAATCAAAACCATATTCTTTGTAAAATGAATATAATTTTTATTTTGGCAACAACTCATTTTATACAAAAAAATCTTACTTTTTATAAATCAAATTTATGTACTTAGATATATGCAAAAGCCAAAGTAATTTACTTAGTCCCGTTTTCATTAATGTTTGATTATATTGTCGAAAAATGATTATTGAAAATAGCTGTAATTTAATTAGTTTTTTGTCTTTTTATTAATTAGGGATTATTTGTAAAACAACAAGACGCGTTCATAGTTGTTTAACAGATCTGGAAACCCATTTTTGAATGCGACAGTCATACAACGAATGATTTGCGTCAGCGTTTCCAAAGTGGCGCATTTTTTAATCGCTCGCAAAGTATTCGCAACGAGTGGTGCACTGGTTTTCGATACAAATGTCAAAGAAACCTTCGCGTTGTATGACATGGTGAGTCCGTTCTGTTTCACGCTGCTTTTGTTTTTTTTTAAAGAACATTCGCATTTATTTTTTTCAGTTTCCTGCGTGAAAGAATATTATAATTGGCTGACGCGACGGTTTCAAAGATACGGTATAATAGTATTTCGTGACTTGGAACGCGAGCAGTGATTTGGAAAAGTACATTTTTTGTGTTTTTCTGACTCCAGTGGCATTTTGACAAACAATGACAATGACAAGGAAAAAATGTATTGAGAATAAACACTTATTTTGCTTGTAAGCGTAAATGTATAATTGTAAGTATGGATGCATTGATACGCCTTATTGCCGATACGATACCGATACCGATACTTCTATAAAAATATCGGCGATACCGATGCCGATACCGATACGCATAGTGAATTTAAATGAATTTTGTATTATTATTTTATTTTTATTATAAAAAAATACAGACAGAATGAGTAGCGACCTCATCCGCCATTGTTGTTTATTTTGGTAAATAAATAAATAAATAAATAAATATATACGGACAAATCACACTGATTAAGCTAGCCCCAAAGTAAGTTTTAAACTTGTGTTATGAGATACTAACTTAACGATATTTTATGATAAATACATATATAGATAAACACCCAAGACCCAGGACAATTTGAAAAAGGCCATTTTTTAACTTGCCCTGGCTGGGGATCGAACCCAGAATTAGAATCGAAATAGAAGTGTGTGTTTGAATAAATTATGTTTTAACAATGAATAAGTAATTTTTGTGCTGGAGTAGTGCGTTTTCGTTGCATAATTTATTGGACTATTGTCATTAGAAAAGATTTAAGTAAAGTGTTTATGAATTTAAGTGTAAATTAATATGTAAGCTGTAAATGTCGCCAAGAAAAAAGTAACCTTCAGAAGATTGGAGTCTGCAAAAATCAATCAGGTATTTTATAGTATATAAGTAACTTAACTGTCATTGGCGTGTGCATTTAAATAACTTTTTTTACATATGTATACAACTTATTAAATATAATTATACAGTTTAAGCACAAATTAGGTTTTACCGCGGGAAGTCGGCAAAAATTGCGTTGTATGGGACACTTCGCGTGCAAAAATCTAGGAGACCCCGGGCGCGTGACGGGATAATTATGATATGTAATGTAATTCTTTATTTTATTGAGCAAGGTAAAAAAACTAACAACAAGCAAGCATCGAGTGAAATGGGTACTACGCGATGCCAAAGCGGATGAAACAATACACTGAATAAAGCGCGGGGTTTTCCCGAGTATAGTTCGTGCCTCGTTTACAAAGAAATAGACGAACAGCACGCGCGTTTTCACTACTTTCTTGAAGCGCTAAATTTAAAAAGTATCGTTTTATCGGTAATAAAAATATCGCGGATGCCGATATATCGGGAAACCCGAAGTATCGCCGATATATCGGTATCGGTTTGGTATCGGATGCAACCCTAATTGTAAGCGTAATTTAGCAACGTTATTGTTCGGGGTTATCTAACGCAAAATACCAGAGTATATACACTCAAAACTAATATTTGATCGACTGAATGCCAGATTATGCCGTCCCCCACTACTTATGCACCGACACAGAACAGCTGTTTTCAGGGGCAGCTTCAGATACAAGGCGACTAAATGTTAGAACAAAATACCACCTCCAATAAGACTTTCTGTATCAATTTCAACTTTCAAAAAATTGTTGCGCGCCTATTTGCTAGATAAACAGAAAATAAACAATCCAACAAGTCGCCGGTAACTGTTGCTGCCACTGACTGATAGATACGTATCCTTGTTTGTAGCCCTGTATTTTGCTGTGTATCTATGAAATATGTATACCTACATAGTGTTTGTAGTATAATATGACACTGAGCCTTATAGGTATTATGTCTAGGTTTATGTTGTGAATAAGGTCTCTTGATAAAATTCTACTATTTGAGCTCCTTTTCGACTTGACAGGCCGTAGCTGAAAATCAGTGAGCTGCTCTCTGAGCAGCACTAAGCACTGAGCTATGACCTTTTTGGATTGCTGTGGCACACAGATACAAATATATTTATATATGTTTCCGTGTTTTCTTGTGTTTTTTATTATGTTCTTATGTTGTGTATTTTCTGTATGTGTGTGACTATAGCTACAAATAAACATCTTATCTATCTATATATGTAGGAGTAGGGCGAGCACATTAGACAAACCAATACCGTAGTTTATACACACCGTCACGCCTGTTGTCGACCCTGTACGTATAGTCATTTCAAATGAATTAAATACCAAAAGGCGATTCTATCTGCGAACTTTCTGCGATATAATGATTCTACTTTTAGATAATTATGGCAATAAAATATATGCTCTAAGATTATTCAGATTTTTGACATTATTGGTTTTGAATCTATGATAAATTAGTAGATGCCAAACTATTTTCTACGAAATGACGTTTTTGTAAACCGCTGTTATGCATAATAATATTATAACATAAAAAGTTCTATTATAAAGGGGGGACCCGAAGCATACTATATATGTGCTATACTCATGTGCTTCGGCGTATTTTTTGATAACTTTATCGACGGTCTGCATTTTAAGGTCCCGATGTAGATCGTCGATTCTTATATACCAAGGCGCATATACAATGGCGTTCAGTATGTTCTTTTGGAAACGTTGAATAATTTTAATGTTTTTTGTTTGGTACAACCCCATAGCTGTATACCATAAGTCGAAACTGTAAATGAAAATATTTTTGAAAGTAGCGTTCACTTAAAACCTAGTTTTATTACTTCAAAAGTTTTTTTTTCACTTCGATGCTAGTTTTTTTGCATTTTTAAGATGCTTTTTTTTATTCAATGTTCTTTATGTGTGTATTGCCTAAATATTTAATTACCTATTAAAAAGTTCTACTTTAAAATTCTAATTTCAAATATTTTCAAAATAAACGCAGACTATTAAATAGAATATTAGAATTACTTAATGTGAAGCTTAAATTAAAAAAATACTTTTTAGTTTCGTTTCTATAAACTAATGACCTTAAAAATATTAACTAATTTATTTGGCTAAATACTGGTCAAATTTGATTAATTTAATTATTAAATAGCCTTTCGACTCGAGAAGAAGAATTAACTTAAACTAATTAATAATATAATTTTTCTTGAGTTGTCAAGCTAATTTTAATATAAGTGTCATGTCACGAGTCATAATTATTGTACAGATATAACATGTAGCCGAGTGAATTGACTTATTGAAGTAGCAATGTAGTTTCATACCTACCTTCACAAACAGAAAGACACAAGTCAAATAACACTATCTCAAAAATACCTGCTTACAAAAATACTAAACCACAGAGAGTCAGTTGTTAACAATGGCTCTTCGCATTCTGAATGAATGTTTACACAAGTGGATTCCACTAAAACTGTTCGAATGTTTTAGAATAAAACCCAGGTAACCTAGAAACGTGGTTTAATGTAAAAGCTATTTCACTTTATGTTGTCTTAGGTTTGAACATTAATATTGAAAGCAAATATAGAAAATGTAAAAGGTTTACTTTGGCGATGTACCTACTTACTTTAATTTATAACCAATTTGTACTATCACCATACAAAATGTACTTATTTAAGTACATAAAAAATATACTCTGTCGCACCACCCAAATTATTTCTCTACTTGGTCCAATGGTTGACTGGCAGAGAACGCCATAAGGCGTTAAGTCCGCCATTTGTACACTTTTTTTATGAGCAATAAAGTTTAAATAAATAAATAATACACATACTTATATAGATACACTATCAGGTCTTTATCCCTAATGGGGCAGACAGAGCCCTGGGCCACAAGACCCAAAGGCCACTTCTAGCGAAATGATGGGCGGGAAAATGGAAAATGAATCAAAATAGTGATGGGTTGCTCCCTCGATCGGCTTCTACGATCTGCGCGAGAAGAGAAGCAGAGATTCTAAATATAAATTATTTATAACATGTCAATTGTAATAAAAAATATAAGTAATTTGTTTTTAGTATTTAAGTTTTATTTTAATTACTTAGTTTTAGTTTAGCTATTATTAAATGAGTTGTAAATATTTATGTTGTAAATCTATAGTTAAAAAAATTATTAACAGAGTTTGAATGTACCTATATCATCCAAATAAGTTTTTCTTTCAGCATTAGCTACAAATGTACAACCGAACAGTATTTGATACATTTTATTTGAAGTCCACTTCCAAAGAAAAACAATGAAACTTTTAGCGGGAAACGCGCAAGAAATAAACTTGAAATCTGAGAATCTAGGTGATAATCTTTTTTTTCTGTGTTCAGCATTGACATAGATAACTATACTGAATACAGAATCAGGAATTAAAGAGCAACAACAATGAGGAAAGAGGAATGACTTATTTTTATTTTTTTGATAAAAATAGTACTTCTTTTTCTATTCGCAGGACATACCCATTGACAAAATAGATTAGCACGTTGGAGGTGAGGAAGAAGAAGGAGATGTTGATATGAAGTGGTTAAAACTCTATGAGATTTTTTCTTAGCAAAAATCGATCTCTAGAGGCTTCTGAAGAACATAAAGTCAATATAGATAAATAAGTAGATAAAATTCTTATTTTGTTTTGTCTGTAACACTATACCTACAATAAAATAAATGGGCAAGTGCGAGTCGGACTCGTACATGAAGGGTTCCGTACCACCGTACTATGTTCTAAAACGCTGAAGAAACACGTTTCTTGTATGACGACCCCTCTTTAATTTTTTACTTTATCTTATTTTTAGTATTTGTTGTTATAGTGGCCGTAGTAATACATAATCAGAAAAAATTTTAAGTATCTAGATAATGCCACTATAAAGATCGAGTTAAAAACGCTGAAAAAAACACGTTTCTTGTATGACGATACTTTTTATTTATTTTAAGTATTTGTTATTATAGCGGCCACAGTAAAACTTTATTGGTGAAAGTTTCAAGTGTCTAGCTATTACGACGGTTCAAGAGACAGAGCCCTGTGACAGACTGACAGACAGACAGCGGATCTCTGTAATAGGGTCCCGTTTACACCCTTTAGGAACGAAACCCTAAAAATGATAAAGTTTAATATCTTAATACTAAAACTACCAAACATGCATCAATTGTGTGCCACAGAAGCACAAAATGAAATGAAGAATCTTTGAGTATACTTGCATTAAAAACGTATAAGTGTGTAAACGACATTTATTATAATTGAAGTTAGCGGTATTTGCGTAAAAATGCCCGAGATCTATCCGAGTTTACCACTTGGTTTGTTTTGCCACAAAGGTTGTTAAGCCGAGATTGCCCTTATCCCCATCTCGGCTTATTGTCAAAAAATTAGTCCACGATGTAAACCTTCCGCAAGAGTTCATTCTATTTAGGGCATAAACTCTTTGTTTACATAAGGTAAGGCTAAATATATCTTACTTAGTATAAGTTGTGCCATTTGGTTCCCATCTAAAAGAGAACCACTTTATCTTGTCCAGTGGATGTTATAAGAACAGACAACCAAGGGAGTAAGCATAAACATCACGGATCATCAACTGAATTCTCAAGGAAAGTTTATGCTAGATGGTGGCCGGTTGTAAAACTACAGGCAAATCATTTTAATGGTTCCTGTTCCTTCTTCTCTAAATTGCACGGTCTTCGGCATCCGTGCACATCTTTTGGAAAAAAAAACTGAACGCATCCCGGACTCCGTAGCATCACAGTTTAGGATGCAACCAGGAACGCACTAAGATCAGAAAAAAGATTATACCTATTTGAATCAATGAAAAACAAAGACAAACATTCATTGAAGTCAGCGGCATTCGGGTAAAAATGCCGGAAATTTATTCAAGTTTAGCACTTGGTTTGTTTTGCCACGGGGATTAGGGCAATCTCGGGTCATTGTCCAAAATTAGTCAGCGACGTAAGCCTGCCGCAAGGGTTCGTTCCGTCTCGGCTATAAACTCTTTGTTTACAGAAGGTAAAGCTAAATATATCTTACTTAGTATTAGGTACAGAGTAAATATTAACAAAATGTTGTAAACAAAGTTCTTCTTAGTCTCCACTGTAGGAGCACTCTCTGTACTACCAGAGCCCCACTTGGCCAGAGTAGCCAGAGGATTTGGCCTACACTACACTCTCCGGGCCATATAGGTCGGAGAGGTTTCATTGATGTTTATAAGCTTTGTTTAGCTTGTTTCTCCTAAATCGCCTTCTACGACAAATCACGGGAAGTCTTGGAGTGGTCCTATTCTACTGTGCCGGGTACCAAATAGCTTTGAATGTTTTTAATTTAATCTGCACTTGTACTCAATACCTGTATTAGATATTTCCCGGTTCTGTTATTCGTCGTTTGCTCCATAGGACAAACAAAATATTCTTCACCAGTCTGCTTAGATGGATAAATAAATTCATAAAGACAAATCACACAAAGGCACAAAGTTTTAAACTTGTGTTTTGGAATACTAACTCAACGATGCTATATTTTTTTTATAAATAAACATAAAGATAAATGTCTACTCGATGATTGTCTTTCCTCAATTTATGCCGCATTAGGGGCCGTTTATGTTTATATGTTCCAAGAACCATATTCTTATGTGTATGACTGTGACGCTATCGCACTCGAGAAGGAGATGGTTATATTTATACTTGCAATAATATGACTCGTTATTACGATGATACTTATTTATGTAGGCCTGAGTAAGTTATGAAGCTCATTAGTTTTCTTCTAACGAGACTAAGTAAGATTATTTAATTTACAAGGCGTACTAAGCAATTCTAAGAGTCTATTTAATGGTCTGTGTTTGTTTTCACTATAATTTAAATTAGACTTTTTGAGTGGACCTTTTTACGTTAATTGAATACTTAATTTCATTTTAACACTCAAAGAAAGCCTTTAAATTTTCGGTACCAAGTCTATAAGAAAACTAGTTATCAAGTGAACGCCACTTTCCAAAACTTTCAAGAAGCAGAAATTTAGGGTTCTGTACCCTAAGGGTGCAAGCGGGACCCTATTACTAAGACTCCGCTGTCTGTCCGTCTGTCCGTCTGTCACAGGGCTCTATCTCTTGAACCGTAATAGCTAGACACCCAAAATTTTCACCAATTATGTATTACTGTGACCGCTATAACAACAAATACTAAAAATAAAAAAAAGTTTAAAATTAATGGGGGTCGTAATACAAAAAACCTGTTTATTTCAGTGTTTTTAACTTGATATGTCATAGGGCTCTATCTCTTGAACTGTAATAGCTAGACACCTGAAATTTTCACCGATTATGTATTACTATGACCACTATAACAACAAATACTAAAAATATGATAATGTTAATAAATAAAGGGGGTCGTCATACAGGAAAGGTGTTTCTTCAGCGTTTTAAAACATTGTACGGTGGTACGGAACCCTTCATGTACGAGTCCGACTCGCACTTGCCCGTTTATTATGAGTTTTTTATTGACCGAGCGAGCGAAGCGAACAAAGCGTCTCAGTTTCGAGATAGGCCATAAATGCTTTTGTCCGTCTGTCTGTCTGTCTGTTTGTTCTCTTCTACAGTTCGCATTTATCAACCGATTCTCGTGAAATTTTGTAAGCAGTTCGATAATTATAAAGAATTTTTTTGTCTATTCAGTTTTTGGAAATTTTTAAAAATGGTGGAGATATGTGGGTTTAAAACTTTAAGAAAATCATAATTCAGCCATTTCGAAAAATTTTCAAATATGTCATAAAACTTTTAGAGAAAAAGGTTGCGTGTTAATAAGGATAACAAAATTACCCTTAACACGCAACCTTTTTCTCTGAACAACTTTTTTATCCGATAAACTTTAAATAGCTCACAGAGCCACTAGTTTTAATAAGTGTATCTTTATTTTCAATAATATACTCGTAATATACAACGAATGATTTACGCCAATGATTCACTTTGGAAACGCTAGCACTGCTAGCACTGATCATTCGTTGTTTGACTCCCGCGTAAAAGGACATACATTTACTCGCCTACGCCATCGTTAAATGATTACGAGTGTGTATTTCCAGAAAGTAGCGTGGGTGAATGAGATTATACGCATAGTCGTGTGTTGTTTTTTTAAGTAACTGGCTCAGTATCTGTTCCCTCTGGAAGGATATGCATATTGCATACTTGGCATTATTTGCCTTATTGAAGTAAAAGTTGACATCTTCCCTATGTACATTTCGGTTTGAGTTAGCAGAATATGAACTTAACATCTCTTCTGGATATCGTAAGAGGCGACTAAAAAACTAAGCATAAACATCTAGTGCTATAACTGCATTCCCAAGAAGATTAAAACTATACTAATTCTTCTCGATTTTGCATGGTCATCGGCATCTTTAGGTGTACATCGACACGCATATTATTATATATTTGGAGAAAAAAAAGTGGGAAAGCGCACACGAGCTCTTAGCAGCACAGCTTAGTATGTAACAGAGACGCGCTAAGATGAAGAATTAATAATAATAAGGCAGTACTCCTTGACACGGCACGCATTGTCAGGAGGTTTCTCTCTCTGCGGCCCTAACAGCCTTATAGTCGGTATAAGCCGGTAGCTTGGGCCTGGGCCCCGCTGCCCACTGGCAGCGGGGCAAGGCCCAAGCTACCGGCCAATTCTCTCTTAACTTAAGAGTTAGGATAAATAAAGAGAATAATAATAAATATATATATGGAGAAATCACACTGATTAAGCTAGCCCCAAAGTAAGTTTTAAACTTGTGTTATGGGATACTAACTCAACAATACTATATTTCATATATAGATAAACATCCAAGACCCAGGACAATTTGAATAAGGCCATTTTCCGACTTGCCCTGACTGGGGATCGAACCCAGAACCTCCGGATTAGCGGTCTAGTGTGTTAACCATGACGCCACGGACGTCGTCATTGCTATATCGCGCTGTTTTGCTTTTACAAGCGTGGTTCGACCTTAGCTTTGTAAGAAAAAGAAATCTTTTATCTTTGTGTTAATCAGGTTTGGATAATGCGACACCTGAGTTTATCTTGTTACAGAAGAACTTTGCAAGGACGTCTGAAATTATTCCAGCAACGACAAAGTTCTCTCGCCAGGTTTTAAATTATAAGCTGTAGTGACCTGACATTTTGTGACACTACACGAGACTTAGTAACGCAACTAAAATATAAATATTACGTTCTTACTTATATATTTTTTTAAGTGACAGAAACATGTTCTTAGTCTAAATATTCAAAATAAATTTGGACTAAGAAATTATATTGAAATCTCAAACACTTGCGATCTCCTAAATTTTCTATACTTATGTAGATTTAAATTTTTTAAGTTTTTTTTATTATCAGCCCAGATCATCATCATCATCATCATTGATGCATCTTGATCGTTTTTATTTCAGTATTTGAAAGAAGATGGAGGATCATATTATGTAAGTATCAATGTGATAAAAAAAAAATTACCATGTATCTCTATAATATTTACCATGTTTTTGTATACAAATATTTTCTACTTACAGCAAGTCGTAGAAGCCTACGTGTATACTTCTCACAATGTTAAAATTATAATTCTAAGCGTGACATTATATACCGTGTATTGATATAACTATGTATCTAGTAGGCTGCTGTGGACGGTACGCTATGCATTGTTAGATAATGATAGCGTTCCAGTTACAACAATGGCAGTTATCAAAGATAGCGCAAATGAGCGGGCTCTGTGTTCGATTCTATACAATACTGTACATAATAATATATAAATTGCCGCTATACCTATAGGTATATTGATTAAGTATTCCTATTATATAAGACACACCTAACAGTTAGCCCACCTAAACAGTATCGGCCGAACAAAAATAGTAGTAATAGTCTGAATGAGTCTTTAAATACAAAAATAGTAGTAGTAGTAATAGTCTGTCTGAGGTCTAATTTGAATACTATGTGGGCAAATCTTGTTTGTCTAATGATGATGTTAAAATGTAAAAAAATATTATTCTTTATATTACTTTTAACGTCATTGATATGTATGTACAAATAATTAATAAAATACACTTTGGAGAAGTGTTGATTTAGAATAAAATAATTATATTTTTCTTTTAAGTTCTTTATGAAATTCCTTTTTAATTCATCTCTATATCAGCCACAGGAAGTCCACTGCTGTAGATATAGAAATTTTATACAATTTGATAGTTTCTTAAACATACTGAATTGTCTATTATTCGTCCATTTATCCCGTAAAACTATATAAAATCAATCATCAAACACAAGCATGTTTGATATGTTATATAAAACAATGTCTGGCATCATTAGATTAAACAAAAACAAAACATAATACACACAGAGGACAGTAGGATCATTTTGCAGTCAACCCTGACCACTAATGCGCTAACAAGTTGACCGGGACAATTTATCTGGCCCTATAAATTGGGAAGGCCGGAGAAATCGGCACCCCATTGTGATAATGCCCAAATGCCCAATGCGATACACTGTCACAAAGTAAAGAGAGTATATAAAACCCGAATAAAGCTACGAAAATTTTAATGCATTCCAATAAATTCTTATGCGTAGCGCCAGCGATAATGTGTTGACAGAAACCATTTACCTCATAAATTGGAAAGACTGCAGACATTGGCAGTCTATTATAATAATGCCTAAAATTAATATGACACAATGCTATATATGTCTAAAGGTCACCAATACCTTTGACTTGTCAACCATACCAGTGCCAGGATATCACGTGATGCTTCGATTTTTAGGTAGATAGAAAAGAAAAGGAAGACGAAAGAAGACGTGAAATAAGAGGAGGGAACGTGGTTTTTTGTATCGAGATGGTGGAAAATTAAAGAGAGACAGACATAGCCACCGCAGATAGAGAAACGGCGATCAAAAGGTGAATACTGTTATACTATAGCTATAATATAGCTCATCTCGGAGTTTTCATATTGTGCCGATTTGCTCTTGCATTTAGAGACTTGTGATGACTGTTTCTATAAGATAGATATATAGATAAATCTTTATTCACTAGAAGGCCACAGGTACATGAATAAGTCACATATGTTTATCAAAGATCTAGTATAGAAGTAATAGTAGGTATAAAGTAATGCAATGTGATTGTAACATGAGAAGTGACCTAGATAGTGAAGAAATCCTGACTCAGCATGATGTCACGAACGACGAACTGGTCGAGCTGCTAAGCTACGATCGTTAATTATTTGTTTTATGGTATACACTTATGTGTGATGTAGTGTCATTGTTATACTCTCTTTATTTTAGAGCAATGCTCTGAATAATACATTTTCAACAACCCACACCGCAATTATCAGTTCGCTTGGTGGCTAATAAATTTTTATTGCCTTTCGTTGCATATTCGCATTTTATCCGTAACTTCGTTGGTATGGAAACAAATGTAATAAACGTTGACCCTTTTTGCCATCATTAAATTTTCACGTACACTCTTTATCAGTATTTTTGTACTATCGGTGACAAGAGTCAGTAGCAATATTTATTATTTACAGATTTACTCAAAGAGCAAAAAGGTACCTTCTTATAGAGATAATCTTGTTAAAATACATATTTTATCTCTTTCCCTTTTATTGGCAATGACTGTTGCTAGAATGATACTTCGCGAAACGTCAAAAGTAAACATGTAGTCTGTTTTGTGCTTAATACGACAAAATTTAAATGACATTGTCTAATGACAATAACTTCTGTTTAGGTGACTTTTCTTTTTAGTAGCGTCATACAGGACCTGGCGTACCGCGTAAAAAAATATGTACGCCACTACGTTTCAAAACAGGTAACAGTTGTGACTCTTCATCGCGGAGTCTTTATACCTTTAATATTTCTGGATTTACTTATGTAGGTTTTATAAATAAATAAAAGCCAATATGCCATCTAAACTTAGAAAAGATTTCATTGTAGTCTAAAGTTTAGGGAAACCGACTCCAACTAGAGATGGAATAAGGAAAAGACTGAAATATTTTTAAGCATTCTAATGACAACATCTTGCTATCTTCATACCAATTTTCAACCTTGATGTCATAAAAATGTAAAAAAAAAAAAATCTTTTTCCACACCACCAAATCCTAAACTTGTCCTAGTTTCCGGCGAGACAACATGAATCTGATAATATTGTCCATTGTGTAACGTCCATTCGTCTATATGACTCTATTGAATAGAAAATCCATGGAACTTTCAACAGACATTATGTGCCGTACATTAATGCAGGGGTGAATCATGTCTATTGACTTTTAGCCGTGTTCCGATGATAATGGATCGCTTCTTTAGGACGTAATTTTCGGATGGAACTCAGTTGAGGGAAAAGTACGTTACAATGGACAGAACTCGTTCTTTAGAACTCTAATGAACTATGAAGACACTGTAGCTAAGTGAGAATGTGCAGTGTATTAACAACCAGTAACATTTCGTTACTTCGCTGTACCGTGTGGTTCCCGGTAGAGTAGAATGGGACAACTCCAAGTCTTCCCGTGGATGTCGTACAAGGCGACTTAGGAAACACTAGCGAAACAAAGCTTATAAACATCAATGACACCTCTCCAAACCGTCTGACCCATGTGGACTTCAGTGAAGTGTAGGCCAAATCCTCTGACTGCTCTGGCTAATAATATAGCTCTGGTAGTACAGAGAGGGTCAAGCTCTTGCAGTGGAGACTAAAAGAAAAAACCTGATGATGAACATTTCGTTATTGCTAAGGAAGAACCAGACGCGGACCCTTCTAGCGGCTATCCACTCACATGAATTTGGACCATCGCGGACTTATGCGCATTAATTTTTATTTAGGATTTACTTAAAAGTTGGGCTATATCGTTTATATCTCTTAGTCATGGTCTCATCATAACACTTACATCGTTGTTGACATATCGAAAGAGATAGAGAAGCCACAAACACTAAGATAGCATGGTGAACAAATCTATCACCTAACCATCTGATATTCTTCCCTGGGTTTTCTGGAAGTCCCTGAACAGGCTCCGGACTGGTGTTGGGAGATGCCACGAAAGCCGAATAAAGAGGGGTTTCTCAAACAAAGATAGTTGTGACTGTGGAGCTGTTCGCATTATGGCCCACCTACTGTCATGTCCCAACAACAAACATCACACTTGAGCAACTTTATGAAAGTTTAATACAAATATCGACTGTAATTACTAGTTTAGAATTACGAGCCGTACTCCCACAAATAAATATGTAAGTATCAACAAGCAAATACGAGTATTTTCAGGTGTATTTTATTTTTATAAGTAAAATTTATGATTTTATAATGAGATTTTTTTTTATTGCGTGTTTTATTATGTTAACCCTATATCTGTCGAAAAAAAATCAATAGTTGAACAATTGACTAGGGCGTATATGCTCCCGCCGACGCGAAAGGTTAGCCTTTATACCATTTTATTTTAGGCTGGCACTTCTCTGTAATAAAATAATAAACAAGACAACTCTTATTTCATACTCGTAATGTTATCAAGAGCATAATTCATGATTTGTGTCACAAACGTACCGTACATCTATAATCTACTCTTCTAAACCTACATTGCGGATAACCAAAGTCCTGCCGATTCTTTCCTCTTTGTATATTTACGAAAAAGTTCGCAAACCCCTCTTATTTGCAAAGTTGATAAGAGTCCTCAACTTAAAGCCCCATTAAGCGAACGCTCGATTTATTTCAAATTGAGTCACTTTTGCTTTTGTTCTTAGCATTAACTATTTCATTTCGTCTTACTTTTGTCTCGGAAAATCGATGGCAGGCCTTTCCAATTCCAACTTTACGCGATATCTCAAACGTATTGTTTCTGTTTACTGAGAGTCCGAACCTTTCTTCATAGTTAACGAGCGGCCCGAAAATACATCGTGGCCAAAGATCATGTCTCGTGTATTTCGAGTCCCAAAATATATCTTTATGCCACTGGAATAAATTGACACAACTTTGATCTTACTTCTACTTTATATAAATGTATTTATATTTTTGTAGGTAGGTACCTATGAATATTTTGGATATAGAAATTACACTGAAATTGAAAACCTAAAGTAATGATTTTAAAGTTGTATATTTGTTTATAATCCTTATATCAAATCCTACATTTTAATACCCAATTAGATAGGCTATGAATAAAAAAAAAATATGACAGATTTAGTTACCTAGTGTCACTCTCATACTCAAATCTAATGACATCTTAACTGTTGAATTCCATCCAGCCGTTTGGAAGATACGAGGTTATAAAGAAATGAACAAACAAACATACATAGAAACATACATACAAAATACACACGAAGAACATAACCCTTGTGTGTTACATATTGCTCGAGGCGATAAAATATCTAGTATTAACTTGACTGGGACAGGATGTAAATCCACCGAAAATCCTATATTAAATCCGTCTTATTTTCTCGAGATTTCGACCTCTGTATAGCATTAACCAGAAAAGTGACCGTAAGACCCCTGTGGGCTATAGCGGTGTGAAACGGTGGATATTTTATTCATGAACACCTGAATTCTTCGAACGACTGTGGGACAGGGACAGAAGATTTCCAATATGTCGGACACACAAACACACGGCCAGCCTTTCGATAACGATCACTTTGAAATAGGCTATTGTGTTTTCTCACCCAAAATCACGCGATGTCCGTTTCGATTGAACTATCTAGACTTTTTATTGGAATTAAACATGAAATTCCTTCATTAATAAAATGTTCAACAATAAAAATAGAAGATTCTGAGTATTGAAAAGTATTGTTACATTATGGAGTGTAAAAATACAAGATTTTATCTATTGAAAATCAAAGCTACAAGTCATCATAATATTGGATTTAATAGATAATTTAGCTGATAAAATTAATATATTATGAGTCTTGATTTTTTATTATTAATTACGCAATAATGTATTAATTTGAACAAAATAATCGAAGGAATTGTTAGATGGCGATCTGTCATAGAATAATCTATCGTCAACGTATGATGCTATAGGTAATAGTGATTGATTATCTGAATATTCAGTTAAACATCTTAAATATCTTTGTTTATATATGTCGCAGTTGGATGGTATAAACCGCTAATTCACGAAACCTCTAGTTGTTTGGTATTACAGCTCGGTTTTGTTAAACATCCGAATCCGATCCGTTCATTTAAACCGCTTACCACGTTTCCAAACGGCTAGCGGTTTTGTGAAACAGTAGCGGTAATCCGCTGTTTGACGAAACCGTTAAACAATCCAACTGCGACACATGCATGATAAGGATTTGGTGTAGGGTTACCATAATAAAATATAACTGGGTGTCTATAAGAATACAGATTTTTTCGACATCGAATTTAATTTCCCAGACAACTATTTCACGATTTTTATTGCTATAGGTTTGCCCTAACCTAGTAAAATGGATAGAACCTTTCTAGCACTCGCCGGCCGCTACCGCGGCACGCTCGCTACGCTCGCTCATCTCGTGCGTGTGTTGGTCGCAGTTCTCACCTAACCTAACCTATAGGTTTGCCCTAACCTAGTAAAATTAATAGAACATTCCTAGCACTTGCCGGCCGCTACCGCGGCACGCTCGCTGCGCTCGCTTGCTATTGCCAATTCGTAGGCATTCTAAATTGTATATAATTTCTTCAGCTAGAATTGTTCAACAACTTCTCTAGCCGCATGGATGAATACAAGTCGTTCATTCCATTCCGCGTATTAGGGTTCGCTGTTTAACAAAACCGAGCTGTAATGCCAAACAACTAGAGGTTTAGTGAATTAGCGGATTATACCATTCAACTGCATAAATAACAGCTTGTAAAGATAAATATTAATGTAGTTAAAGCCACTTTCAGCGTAATTCTATTGTGCACGATTCGTGGATATTTTCGCACATTATCTCAGTCAGTTTTTATGATATCTGCAGAAAAAAAAATAGCAGGAACTTTTTACTTTATTTTTCACAGACTAGCATATAATTTAATAAATTACAATAAATATAATATAATATTTATATTGATTGTAATACTATAAAACAAAGTCATTTCCCGTCGTCTGTTCCTCTCTATGTATTTATGTACGCTTAGGTGTTTTAAACTACCCACGCGACGGATTTTAATGCGGTTTCATCAAAAGATAGAGTTATTCAAGAGGATGCAGGCCGCTTCCGATCGATCGTCTTAGAAAGTTCTTGGGGGAGGCCTATGGCCAGCAGTGGACTACCTGTGGCTGATATGATGATGATGATTCAAGAGGAAGATTTATATGTATATGTCACCGGCAATCTGTATAATTCAGGTATTCTATACAATTCCTAGGCAATGTATAGAATGCCTGATGCAGGCAATGAATGAAATATTATGAATATTATTTTACATTACATACTTTGCCTAGGTAATGTATACAATTTCTAGGGATTGTATAGAGTATCTGTTGTTCCACCGGCAATGTGTGTAATCTATTAATTATCAACCCCCACTTACTTAGTCACGGAAGGTAGGTTACGTTATGGTTGTGCCTGAGATAAGGGATATATGGGTTGTGCTAACACAAGAATATATAAAATACCCAACCCATGCGTGCCGGGGCGGGCAGCTCCAAATATTTCATATTAATTAATGTCTTCATAAACCATAATATAAAGCATGTAACCTACATCAAAATATAGCTGTACTCGTACGAAACCGAATACATTACATTGTTGGTTATTGGTCGCTATTTTCGGAATTTGCAACACTAAGTCGCTTCGATACTGTGGACATTCGCTGTCAGTTCGCGATTGCGGTCACGCGCTAGCGTCGAAATGTAGTTCCATGACGGATGCAACATTGTATTGTACTTTAGAGAATCTTGCAGGGTTTGGGATGAAATGCTTGAAATAGGTCTAAGATATCTTGTAGAAATCATGCAGCAGCGACTTCTGTGCAACGACTTCATACCATCTTCTCCTTGTTTATTATGGGCAAATCTTCACTTTATGCTGTCTGTAGTTCAGTGGTGGACTAATATTGGCTCGTGAAGAAGATTATCTAATACTGATGTATTATACTACAAACCTTACGAAATTTTGATAGACACTCAATTCACTGCAGTAAATTTTTTAGATTTAAGGGTCTAAAAGCTTTCCTTTGCAACTGAAATTCTGTTCCATTTCATTCATGTTCAGTTCATTCATTTCATGTTCAATTTAGGTTTAGAGAGAATCCGCAATTTTAATCGCTCAGCCATTTCCCCGGACTTTTTTTTCACCTTGCCATTTACAACGGTGACGCAAACTAAATTGAAGCGAAATAAAATAATATTTGCATTACAAAACTAGGTAGATACGTTTGGTTTTTTTGTTGATCTGATTATGTTTCTATGAAGTGTGAAAATATTTTTTCGGCTTTTTAAACATTCATTATCATCCGAGCGTATTCCCCGGTTTTATGCTTCAGAGCCCGGGGTAGTACCTAACCTAGGTGATTTGACGAGGTTACTGGTTATTACACAGAGCGACTGCCGTCTAACCTCCGCAACCCAAAGGGTAGACCAGAACCAATCTTAGGATAGGTACAAACAAACGCTAGATGGCGTTCGGGACCAACAGCTTTACGTGCCTTCCGAAGCACGGAATCATGTTTCTTTTCGGATAATCAGGTGATTCAAGCCTGCAATATCCTAACCAGCCTGGAAACAACTTTTTCACAAAGTATGCTTCCCAGTGGGATTTGAACCCATGACCTCCGGATCACAAGGCAAACGCCTTGACCACTGGACCGCGGAGCAGTCAATAGTCAGTCGGCTTTTTAAACATTCTTCCTTGTGAAAACAAGATCAAAAATCATAATCCACTAGTTTCCAACAAGTCAAATCAGATACTTTTTAGGGTTCCGTACCCAAAGGGTATAAACGGGACCCTATTACTGAGACTCCGCTGTCTGTCCGTCTGTCTGTCTGTCTGTCTGTCCGTCTGTCTGTCTGTCCGTCAGTCACAGGGCTCTATCTCTTGAACCGTACTAGTTAGACACTTGAAATTTTTACCGATTATGTGTTACTGTGGCGGATATAATAACAAATACTAAAACTAAAAAAATAGTTAAAAATTAAAGGGGGTCGTCATACAAGAAACGTGTTTTTTTCAGCGTCTTTAACTTGAGCTTCATAATGGCATTAACTTTAAAACTTTTAAAACATTGTACGGTGGTACGTAACCCTTCATGTACGAGTCCGACTCGCACTTGCCCGTTTATTTCATAACGTCAAAACAAATATTTTCTATGAGATATGTATGAAATATCGGACTAAGAAGTCATAGTTTCTTGGAGTCAAATTTTTAAAAATCACTTTCAAAGTGGATGTGATCAATGACAAGTCACATTGTTTTGTGACGCTTGACAGTACCAAATAATTTATTTTTGACCCAGGAAACCTTTCTTTAATAACCTGTAATTATGTATTTAAATCTATTGCAACAATTATTCCTGGAATTTGCAATCGCCTCCAATGCAACGGACACTCTGCCATCAGTTACCCGCAACCGCAGTCACACTCACGCCAGACATATTGCGGGCATATCTCAGTTCGACTGAACATTGTGTATCCAGAACTATATACAACGTGGAAGGGACATACCCGTAATAAATCGAACCACGGGCTATACTAGATCACTATATTATAATAAAATTAAAAAAATTGGTTGCCTGTAAAGTCGGTATACGGGCGAAAGTTTTACGTGACAACGACTTCACTCCACTTCACTCCAAACTTGACTTCCACTCGGGCATGGTTAGCCCGCCTAAGAGCGAGAGAGACAGACATAAAAAGTGAAAGGCACGCGTGCCTCTCACTCGCTCTCATTGTGAGCGCATAACGTGAGCGGAACGTAACGCAGTTTCTTGAAGTGTCACCCGGCTAACCAATTTATAAGACGTTGTCACGTCAATAACAGCCAAAGAACAAAAAACATTTTTGGCATTTCCATAGAAAAGTATACGGCCAGCCGGACGTTTTGTATGGAAACGCCAATTTTTTTTTGTTGTTGGCTGTTATTTTAATTTTATTATACTATAGTGATCTAGTATATAGCCCGTGGTTTGATTTATTACGGGTATATACCCGTATTAAATCAAACCTTCCTTCTTCCTCCCCCTTCCTTCTTCCACTTCCTCCCTTCCACTTTGTATAGATGTTCACGCCTAAGTTTTAATTATTTAGAGGCTATAGATCTCAATAAAACCAAATAATGAAGAGTTTAAAAGTGGGAACAATTGATTGATTTTCATAAACTATAATATTTTTAGCAAATAAACTTGTTATTGTTTTCTATTCTGTCCAACGGACATCTTCATGTTTAGTATAAACAAGCACTAATTTAATTTTTTAAAATTTAAAACTAGCTTTTATCTAAAACAATGAAAAGTGCTCTTTAAGGAATTTGGTGGCGTTATGTTGTTCATCTCTGTGATTACACAGAGATGCCATGGCAAATTTCCTGCGACTTTGATGTCCTTGTCATTGTCAAACATTTGTTTACTCTAGTACTCTTAATGAGTTAATGCAAATGTATCCAAATAGCTAGAAACGAAATTCTCCCTACAAATTAAATGAATTTTTCGACAATGAATAATAAAAATGTATCTATATTCAGAAGCAACATTTATTAAGCTTACGTGATTAATTCTCTTATATGCCGCCGGTCTAAGTAAATGATAAGTAATTACGGTCTGTTATCATTAAGGTAACCATAACAAACGTTATGGCCGACTTCCCATGGAGGATGGCCGCCTAAATGACCTTAAGACACAGACGTTTAATAGTGCTATGACATTGTTCGCTAATTGCGGACAAAAGTCATTTACATAATTAATTTAGTTTTCTACGAGTACAAATTAGACGTTTTACAAGAAAAAAAAGTTATTTTTAAGGATCCACAGAATATGTTTAATCACTTAAGAGCCCCTTTACTCTAGACAGAATCAGAGTTCTCCATACAAACGTAGTCTACGTTTTATTTTGAAACGACATGTCAGATTTCGGTAAAATTTGTAACTTTAAAGAAATTGCATATACAAGTATCTAGGGTTGTGATTGGTTTTCACAGTCAAAATATGAACTTGAAAGAGAATATAGTGTACAAATTTTTACCGAAATCTGATATGTCGTTTCAAAATAAAACGTAGACTACGTTTGTATGGGAAAGTCTAAGGGTAAGGGGATTCTTAAGTATTAATTGGTATTTCTTTTGCTTATTTGCCTACTGCGTAGTTAGTAGGTATCATTTATTATAAACCTACTTTTTGGTTGTCATTGTCTGGTTTGATCGGCTCACTGTTTCATCCAATATCCTGACACGAAAAGTGTTTATGGTAGCTTTAAATAGCATATTTGGATAATAATGAAACTTTTTAAGTGTGGTTTGATAAATATTCAAGCTTATTTTTAAATAAGTACAAATATTTAAAAGGGGTAATTCAATCCATAATTCTGAACAACTTTCCCAAAAAGTATATAGCGTACCTAATTCGAAAAAAAAAAACTTTTCATAGTAACAAGATCACGTGACTACTTCGATTTTTCGTTTTTTTCGTTCTTCGATTTACATTTACTGGGAAAACTTGTATAATATGATGGAGTGAATCTTCTTCTGCTTTAATTTAAGAGCTTGCTCTTGTCGGTGGAGTCTGTAAAATATACTAACCTTGTATAATGTATATATATATTCAGTGATCTCTAGGAATAAAATGATATTGTGCAAAATATCTGAAAAGTTATACCTACTATGTTCACATTTTTAAACTAATTATAAAGCTGCAAGTGAGAACCTTTTATTAAAAATATAGTACTTTTGTGTCAAAGGCACAGTTTTATTCTAGCCTTTTCTATCAACGGTTTAATTACAGCCGTGCAAGTTAGCTGTAGAGTTAATCACTCGGTGATAGTGTGCCCTCAGTGAGATAGCCTTTGTGTTCGTAACTGCATTGTTCTTCTTATCTCAATGAACTAACCTGGTTCAAAATAAACTGTTTTAAGACATCTAAAGCTAATAAAAAGTGAATTTAGGACAACAGTAACTCCAACCATACTGTTTGGTATTCCTTTCTATTCAGGTTGATGTGTTTTCTTTCTTTTCTTTCGTGTTTGTAAGATGCCAACACTGGTATCAGATTTTTCAAGCTGCGTAAAGGCATCTGATCTAATGATGACAGCCGGGACCAACGGCTTAACGTGCCTTCCGAAGCACGGAGGAGCTCAAGAATTTTTTTATGCCATTTGTGGTCACCCATCCAAGTGCGGACCACGCCTGGTGCGCTTAAACTGGCAAAAGCGCTAGTAATGCGAGCTCTTTCGAGGTTTATGTGTTAAATAGTAGATATCCTGTCACTAGAATAACCAACCTGTGCTCCATTTGTTTATGTCGTTATATGTATTGTTTGTGTTGGCCGTGTGGTTCCCGGCAGAGTAGAATAGGATCACTCCATCTCTTCCTGTAAACGTCGTAAGAAGCGACTAAAGGACTTAGCACAAACATATCGTGCTACAATTGCATTCCCAAGGAGGGTTAACGCCGGGCAGCGGCCGGTTGTAAAACCTTTCGCACAAATACATTCCCAATGAGGGTTGACGTCAGGCAGGCGGCCGGTCGAAAAACTATAGCCAAATCATTAAAACTGATCCAGCTATTTATTCTCCATTTTGCAAGGTCTTTGGCATCCTTGGGTGACCACTGACATGCATGTTTATATTTGGAGATAAAAAAGCAGGAAAGCGCACCCCGGACTCCAAAGCAGCAAAGCTGAGGATGCAACCGGGAACGCGCTTAGACGAAGAAGGATGTATTGTTTATGTAGTAAACCAACTAGAGAAGACTCAGTTTGGAAACCAAATATTATTTATTCCTACTAATAAATAAATATTTGTCACTACCGAGCGTCAATGTTTCTAACAAAACATTTTTCTTGTAATTTAAGAGCTTGCTTCCATCGGTCGAGTTAAGTGGAGATGCCTCCATTTCTCTCTTCATTCTGCCATCTTTTTAATGTCCTGATACTTATCTAGGACCATCGTCCTGATTTTTTTTAATTTGTTGCAAAAACTTTTTTTTATTTTTTTATCACAATAACAAAACTTTTACTTTACTTTTTAATTTTTTTGTGAATAGAAAAATAAACATGACTACATCTAGATATCAATTTAAAATTAGCTGAGTGTTTGAGTAACTGCAATGTCTGCACAAAATGTAATTTGCCCTCAGACAAAGAAGAGCCGGCGAAAGCCCTCTCAACTAGGCTGTAAGCCCGGCTTACGGAGTCATAATGGCTGCACGGTTATTGCATATTTCAGACCAGCAGTAAAAGTAATTAGAATTTTAATATTTAAAATTAGTGATATTAAGCAATGGCTGCACATAGTGTTAATTGCCGTCATACAAAGAAGAGCCGGCGTGAGCTCTCTCAACTAGGCTCTAAGCCCGGCTTACGGAAATATAATGGCCGCACTGGTTATTGCATATTTCATGGCAGCTGTGAAGTTAATAACATATTTTATGTTTTAATACATCTTTAATAACTAGCAATAGCTGCACAAAATATGAATGCCCTCAGACAAATAAGAGCCGGCGTAAGCCCTCTCCACTAGACTGTAAGCCCGGCTTACGGAGACATCAAGCCACCGACCCATCTAGACACCGGACATCCTGCGTTACGTTTTCCATTTCTTGGGTACCACTTGGTGAAGTCTACTCCACCTACTACCGTTCCTTTGAGCCAGGTGTCCCACCCAGTTTTACTTTAGAGTCACAATCCTAAATATATAGAGAGTATATTGTGAACTTTCGTTCGATGTCAGATCTCCACGTTGGGAATCGATCATACAATTTGATGATGAGCATGACTTGCTCCATGGCTCTGCGCAACCGCAATCTTATACATGGTACCTTTTGTAAGAGTACATGTCTCGGCACCATAAGTTGTTGTGGGCAGAACACACTGGTTGTAGGGACCTTCGCCTTGAACTATTGCATTTATTACAAATGTAATTGTTTTATTTTACATATTAGTTGGGTATAATAGTGTAGATAAAATAGTGTCAATATAAAAGATGGCTGCGCTGACACTGGCGTTGCATACACTGAACCAAGTAGTGATCGAGACCGACATATTTTGTTTCAGTCTGTGTGAGTTGTGTGAGTGTGATTTGTCCCTATTTATCTATCTATTTATCTACATCTTTGAGGATAATTTGTTATACGTAAATTAAGTAGTAAGACAAGCATGTCGTATAGGTCATTTATATTTATGTCATATATATGTATATGTCATTTATATATATATATATATATATATATATATTAAAAAAGGTCAAAAAACCTGTAAAGACTGCTGTTTAAGGAAGTATATAAATACAAAATACGAAAGTTTTCCTTAGAATTCACTGACCATTATATGCTGTATATTTTGAATATACTGTTCTGAGGGCAATAAATTTCACGGCGGCGTGGAAGAGATTGGCATTGTAGCCACGGCAACATCAATATTTATAAAGGTTGAAGCCCGCAGTTCTACACTACATGCTCGGTTATATATTAACCTGTTCTAAAATTTATATAACATTTTCACTAAAACAGAGGTGAATTTTCTAAACGGGTTGTAAATAGATCCTTCGAACCTTCACCTACAGAGAATTAATTGTTGCGGAATATATAGGAATGTCACAGGCACAGTGGACAATGTGCCTGTGACATTCCTAAGTTTTTACCTCTAACTGTAGAAATTTTACAATTAGCCGCGTTCTATGTGAATTCTACAATTGTAGGCCAGGAAAATCTGTCTGTTTTCCGGCATGAAATAGGACTACATTACCGTAAGTCGTATGCAATATGCATAAGTACTTCCCTTTTTTTTAATTTGTTGCTCTCTCTCTCCGTCAATTAACTTGTAACATTATGAGACGTTCCGAGAACAACAGCTGTATTTGCATTGTTTAAAATCTGCGGCACGTGTTAACTATGACACTGGCACATTCTAGTCACTTAATTAATAAAGTTTGTTTATCGAAAATCAATACTGTTTGAGTTTGCCGCACATTGAAAATTAATTTGATAAAGACCAACTTTATCAGATACCGCAGTGAATGTAAATATTAAATGTAAACTTCGTTGATAGCGATTTTACTGCTTTGATAATTTCAATTAAATTATTTAAATTAAACTCAGAAATCATTCCAAGAAACAAACTAACTGTGTAGTTAACTTAAACAACTAAAATAATACGACAGCTTGCACAGTGTCGCAGTTTTGAAACAAAAGTAGGTACACTTATGTATAACTACTTTCAATCAAACTATTGCGTTGCAAAGTTATAAATTTAGTAAACTTAAATAACTAACTATGGTACACCATATTTATAATGTATTTACCACTTATATCGTATATCTACATAGAAATGTAGATGTAGAAGTGTAGTGTAGAAGCAATAGTAAAACTATCAGCACAGAATAATAACCAGTATGCCATCAGTCAACATCACACGACAAGCACCTGATAGACACTACAAATAAACATCAAAATAGACTACATACCGATGAGACAAAACGCGAATCGATAAAGCTGACTTCTGAAAGTGCAGTGAACCCTTCGAATTATAACAGATAGAGGAACAAACCGCCGCTGACCCGATTCCTTCCAGCCGGGAATCGCTGAATACTGAATACACACAGCGTAGACTTAAGTGTTGGAACATCGTTGAGTCAAAATTTTCGACTCGATTAAATTCGACTCGAATTTTGAAACTTTGTTGTATCCAATCGTTTGAAGTTACTCCCCTGACTACATAATTAGGTAGTAGTGTGTGTATTGCAAATTGAGCTACAACCTGTCTGTCACCATAATAACTTCGAAGCTTTATGGTCTTGAAAAATTTGGCAGTTTTTAGTTATGTATTTGTATAGGTACATGATAAACTCTGAAATTACTGAGCCGATTTTGATGTGCTTTTACATTTCTTTCGGAAATGTTTACATGTATAATAAATAACATATCCATGTAAAGCCAGCGCGGGTCGCTAAATTGGCTTCATACCGGGAAGTCACCAATTCAGCTTTAATTTTTTATTGAAAATGGATGACCAAACTTAGCACTGTGCATACTATTTTATAAAAATAGTACACCAAGGTTTGTCGAATAAATAATATATCAGTAAAAAACTGCATTCTGAAACATTCAAGGTACCCCACCTTGACTAAAAACTTTTTTTTAAGACTTGTATCTCAAAATTAAGACAAAAACTACTCGAGTATTGGACAGCACTAGGAGAATCGAATAAAAATCAAAATACGGTCTGTGTTAATTACATTTGGCAAAACATGGCCAGTTGTAAACAAAGCTGATGGTGCAGATTTACGACACTGTACATTGTTTGTGTACTTAGCAACAGTAGAATTAATGGTTTACAGTAACAGATGCTAGAAACGGTTAAATATATATATTATTTTTGTATTATATCTACATAGGTAGGTCCCAAAAAACAAGATTTTTTACGTTGCTTAATTATATATATATATAAGTTATATTATATATAAGTTATTGGAGGATTGATAACTTTTTTCCTAAATATTAAATTCAAAGATGAATATTGTTACAATTTCAAACTCTATTGTGTTATGACTTATCATGTCTTTCTTTTAGAAATCAATCAGCTTTATGGGGTTAAAAATACTGCTGTTAAAAAATGTTTACAAACATTAGTAAACATTTTCAAAATTAAAATATAACTTATTATTATTGTAGTATTTGTTGTTATACGTTATTATAGAAGTTATTATTTATAACTATAATAATGAATATTAATAACAGTATTTTATATTTATGTTATAATGCATTTTTATTTTGTTCGAAAATATTTATAATATTACATTTATATATACAAATTCAGAATATATTTTTAACATTAAATAACTTATGACTTAGTTTGTATTACTGGATTCTTTCGCATTATGCTTATTATTTTATTTAATTTAGCTTTCTTTACATATATTATTAGTATGTTTATGTATTTTATTATATCAAATTAAAAAACGAAAACGGTTATGGCGGAAATAGTGAATTTTTGATTTTGGTGCTCGATATTTTGAAAACGAAGAATGATATCAAAAATTTGAGAAACACTCGTGCAAATCATTCATTATGTGACTCACTGAATGAAAAATAGCACTTCTGATCGTGAGTATGTCTGGGGAATGTAATCAGTATCAAGAGCAGAATTTTATGTTTAAAAATACGCGTGGAAATAAAATCTTCAAGTTCAAACAGCGTCTGAGAAGATGTTGAAATTAAAAACCACAATGTTTCGCAAATGTGAGCAAAACCTATCTAACTCTAGACACAACGGCCAATTTTTAGCAATGACCCCTCGAAACACAGGGTGCACTTGCACAGAATCGTTGGCTGGCGTTTATCGTTACGGAGCCAAAGTTTCGTGATTAGCCACAGCTCTGATGCGGATGTTAATAATTGCCTCCACTTTGTTTTTAATTTCTTAGAACACTCTGTACAAAAATGGCACCTCGTTTATTTTCTTTTAACGAATACGAATTGTTTCTATTACGCGCAATTTTTCTTTTAATCTTCAGCTATACGAACTTGGATATTTTTCTTAATTTAAAGGATATTTATCTTGGGTTAGATACATGAAATTTATAAATATGAATCGGCATCTGAATGTACCTGATCCACGTCTTACGCACCGCACTGTGCGCTTAGCCATTTTTCATGTTAAATTTACTTTTAAGATTTTAAGATTATATCGAACGCAAACTTTAGTGTTATATGAAAAACCGGACAAGTGCAAGTCTGTTTCGTACATGAAGGGTTCCGTACTTCCGTACAATGTTTTGAAACGCAAATAAAAACGTTTCTTGTATGACGACTCCTTTTACTTTTTAACTTTATCTTAATTTTAGTATTTGTTGTTATAGCGGCCACAGTAATACATAATCGGTAAAAATTTCAAGTGTCTAGCTGTTACGGTTCAAGAGATAGAGTGACAGTGACAGATGGACGGATAGACGGACAGACAGCGGAGTCTCAGTAATCACATGTGGTGAATGGGAAGCATTCCTTAGCAGGTCGGTTTGCCGTTACATTGAGAGTTATTCCTTGGTGGAAATCTGCAATGAAGATTTTTAGTAATTATATTGTGTGTATTTTCCGAGCTGCATATTGAATCTTGGACATTTAAAGTGATCAACGAGCAAGTTAACATATACCCTACAGAGACGTCCATTAAATAACAAATTTGAACTCAAAAGACATTTGCAAGGGCTAGACAGTAGACAATAGTTGAACATTAATCGAGGGGACTTAAATAAATCCTTTAATTCTTTCCATGTCCGGACGCCGATAAATCCGGATTACGTACCCGTCGAATAAAGTTGATATCTGCTTCTAATTTATTGCTTCAAGACTACCTGACTATTGTGCTACTTGATTCACCGCTGCTGTCGCGAAGTTGGACAACTAATGACTGTGGTGATAAATGCTCTATTATTTTTTACTGTTGTGTTTTATGAACTTTCTTCTTTAACTTCCTCTTGTATAAATTTAAGTAAATTTTTATGAACTTAGTATTTTAATTTTTTATATAAAAAAAAACCCCTATTTGCAAAATATACATTCGCTAAAACTATCTTTTACTTTTTGTATGTACTTTCTTCATCCAAGCGCGTTCCCGGTTGCATCCTCAGCTGTCTTTGCTGCTTCGGAGCCTGGGGTGCGCTTTCCCGCTTTCTCTTCTCCAAATATTACATGCATGTCAATGGTCACCTAACCCAAGGATGCCAAAGAGCTTGTGTTTGAGAAGAAATAGCCGAAAGAGTTTAAAGATTTGGCTATAGTTTTACGACCGGTCGCCTGCCTGACGTCAACCCTCTTTGGGAATGCAATTGTAGCACGAGATGTTTGTCGCCTCTTACGTCATCCACAGGAAGAGATGGAGTAGTCCTATTCTAACTAGTGATGTGTCGCCCCGGGAACGTTCCCAAATTCCCGGGAATTGAACGTTCCCGGGGAAATTGGGAATTAGGATACGTTCCCAGAGAACGTTCCCGTATTTCTAGGGAATGTTACGGAATTTTGGATATATGCATTTGTATTATAACCATATCAAGTGATACACTTACGTTAGTAAAATATATTTACAGTGAAAAAAAATATGTCTGATAAATAAAATTACAACTTTCCCTGGCATTTCCATTTTTTGGGAACATTCCCGGAAACGTTCCCGGAAATCTGGGGAACGGGAACGGCACATCACTAATTCTAACCCGAAACCACACGGCTTTTGTATGTACTTTATTTCTTCCTATTACGCGTCCGCTACTTAAGCAGGCACATGCAACGTGTTCACTTCCAGTTTATATCTGTCACAAACTACGTGCGCCAGAGAAGGTCTCTGTTTTGTTTTTTTGCTTACCTTTTTATTTCCTTCTTCTTCGTCTTAGAGCATTCCCGATTGCATCCTCAGCTGTGCTGCTTCGGAGGGGTGGCTCTCCTGCCTTTTCTTCTCGAAATATCACATGCATGTCAATGGTCATCCAAGGATGCCAAAGACCTTGCATGAAGAAGAAATAGCCGGAACAGTTTAAATGATTTAACTATAGTTTTACGACCGGCCTCCTGCCTGACGTCAACCTTCCTTGAGAATGCAATTGTAGCACGAGATGTTTGTGCTAAGTTAAGTCCTTTAGTCGCTTCTTACGACATCCACAGGAAGAGATGGAGTGGCCTATTCTACTCTTTCGAGAACCACATGGCGAACCTTTTTTTATCTCCTATGTTATATTGTTTCAAAAATATATCGAATAGTATGTATTTGGCGTGATGTGTGGCGAGGTCTTCGTCTGAGATAATTATTAACGATTAGTCTTTGAAACAAGCAATATCTACCAATTTATGACCGTTCTGTAAGATATTGTTACATTAATAAATATAAATAAAACAGCTGAATAAAAGAGATAAATACATTTTACAACCAGTAAAGGAAAGCTAAAAGCATCAATAAATAAAGTTTACGTCTAATCCTTCACTAAACTGAATACAGTTAAATGAAAAATGGTTTTCCTTCAGAGCAAAGCAATAACTTTTTTTTATTACTTTATTCTCTGAACATTACACCTCGGCCTTGACTCCAAATTAATTTTTAATGAACTCGCAGTTTAATTAAACATCTGACATTTGTAAAGCAAATACTTCAATTTGTATTTTTTGAAAGAGGCTGCTTTGAATTTTTATAATCTTTTTACTGAAGCATTTTGCAAATTGGCAAAATACAGTGAGACTGGTACTTAATACCTGCAGTGAGTTTTGTAAATGTTTTTGGCAGATTTACTTTAATTGCAACCTTAATTGAATCTTAAGGTGAAGATATAGGCAAATGACCTTGAAGTGGCGCCCTCATTTGAAATAAATTGTTAACTCGTAAATATGGAGATAATTTCCATATTACTCTTCGTCATGCACTAGATAGCCCTTTAAATTATTTTATAAACCACCGTTGAAAGTATTTACTGTCTATATCTTCGCCTTAATGAAAAGCATGTAGATTTACATAAATTTAAGATAATTTTTTACGATAGGTTATTTTTTTTAGTAGTAAATATTGCACTTGTGTTAATTCATTGTAATGGTAAGTAGTATTTATAAAGGGGGTTAATTAAAAATTTTACATATTATTTTTAAAAAAAATTTTTCTGTAATTAAAAATCAAATTCATAAATCGTAGGTATATTGTATATGTATACCAAATAATTAATGTTATATGAACTAGTGGGACATAAAGGACACAGTATGCATGACATAAGTATGGGGTGCAGAAACTAGTAAGTTTAACATTTTAGTTATCGTGTTATAATTAAGTTTAACGAAAGTGTAACTAAGGGCTCTAACAGAAACGTATGGACAAATTGTCGACGCGACAATTCTTCCATTCATCGTGACGACGACGGTTACCGACTGTCGCCGACCGTTGCTGATAGTTGTCGCGGGCATACTGTCGCTCGTCTAAAAGAGCCCTAAGTAAAAATAAATTAAAATTACTAGTGTCTCATACATAGATGATTTAAGTGATGCTAAGGTGGTGACTGCCTCGTGGTCCAGTGGTCAAGGAGTTTGCCTTGTGATCCGGAGGTCGTGGGTTTAAATCACACACTTAATGTATAGTAAGGATATTGCAGGCTTGAATCACCTGATTATCCGAAAAGAAAGAGGATTCCGTACTTCGTAAGGCACGCAAAGCTGTGGGTCCCGAACACCATTTAGCGTTTGTTTAAACCTATCCCAGGATTGATTCTTGTTTACCCTTTGGGTTGCGGAGGTCAGACGGCAATCGCTTTGTCTAAAAACCAGTAACCTGGTCAAATTACCTAGGTTAGGTAGCGGACCCGGGCTCTGAAGCATTACCGCTGAGGATGCAACCGGGAATACGCTTGTATGATGATGATATAGGTGATTTAAGCAGATGGCCAGAATTGCTCTGGGGTTCATTTTTACAACTTCAACAAGGGATTCTAATCATGAACAGGCATCTCTCAGTAAGTACATTAATGCGAGCTTCAACTTAATTAAGTGCGATTTACCGGGGCTCACGTTAAAAATAACCCTTGTACGAGTATGTGGCTTAATATTGTTGCTGTGTATAAAAATGTCAGAAAAGACATGCTTTATCCCGGAATTAGATTTCTGGGGTAGGTTTTTCAAGTGAAAGAACCTGTGACCTCTCGGCATAAAAATTATACCTTTTTGTTTGCAACATATATATATATATATATTTTTTAAATTCAAATGTTTATTCGGTAAAATTAGACCTTTGCAGGCACTTTTATATTTTAATTACCTTTGTATACATTACATATAAAGAAAAGCTACCGATATTAGCGTTTCGCAACGACCACTGTTGACAAGAGACGCCGAAAGAAACTCATTTACACAGTGTTGGTCGCTTACTGGCCAGAAGGGCTTTGTCATTATGTCTGTCAATTTACAAATACTTATTCTATTTATTTATTATTCTTCGGTTAAATGTAATGTTTATATTGGCCCAGTATTAGTCGATACTGCTAGAATATGTCAAACATATATCTATAAATAGCCTGATGTCTCAATCACCTTTATACGTTTTTCTCGCCCTCGATTTTCTTAGGGCAGTAGGCCAGGAGGTAATAAAAGATAATAAGAAGATTTGTATGTAGTTTACTGCCATTTAGATAGTAAAACACTGTTAGAGAATATTTTAGCATTAAGTCCACGACACAGTTTAAATAAATAATAAAAAAAAACACAGATACTAAACTAACTAGTTACATCGAATACGAACTACGATTACTACGAGACAAAAAATATGTTGAAGCTACTTCTTTAACTAATTCAAAGTAACTGCCATCATAGTCTATTAAGCACCTCTACATCATTTTCAACAGAAAATGTTAATGTCTAATTATATTCCAAACGACTGTTTGGCGGCACGTGATGCGAATTCCCCTTCACCAACTTTTTCAATATATTTGCTTGCAACGTTTTGCCCGTTTTATTGGTTTCCTACTCCATTTGTTTTGATCGAACGAGAGCAGTAGTTTTTACGCTTTACGGTACGGCTCTAATTTTACCGTTTCGGTCTGTGGTCGCTGTGAGGTTGTTTGTTTTATGTACATTTTACTTTTTATGTGTATTTTAACTTCGTTTCTTGAGCTGGTCTCTTCTTAGATTTTATTTTCTCTTTTTATTGGTTGTTCATATAAAGGAAACTGTTTTAACAATAAATAAGAGCGTATTGATTAATTATTAATTCACTGTTTTGTTTAATCTATCTTCTTTGTCTTGTAATTTGAGCTTGCTCCTAATTTCATTTAATTTGAGCTCGCTCTGATCGTCGAACGTAGAAATGCCTCTATTCCACTCTGCTCACTGCCATCTTTTTAATGTCCTGGTAGAACCTAGGCTTACTTCTAATTTTTCCTTCTTAATATTATTATTTATTTATATACCAATTTATGTACACGGACAATATATACAGAGAATACATAAACAAAAAGTTGTACAAAGGCACTACTTATCTCAGAAGAGATCTCTTACAATAGGCCCGTGAGGGGAGATGTTCATATATGAACGGCATTCAGGCGTGTTCGTTAAATAAAGGAAGAAGAAGATCTATCTAGCGTGGGATAAATCTTTTCGATTGTGATAACATGATTTTGCGTCTAGTTTTTTGTGTCTTTAATCGATGCCGATTTTTGAAGTGAAACTTCTTTAGGCTGCAAGCATTTTTTGAGATGAGAAAAAAACCATTGAACTCGCGACACTGTGATCGTAACCGACACCACCTTGTTTAAGTTTTTACTTTTGTCGACACTCCCGAAGTGTCAGTGTTTTTCAGTTCAGAATTAATTGTATTTGAAAAAATCGGCAGACGTAGATAAAAACCCACTTGTAATTAAGGTGTCAAAAAACAATTAAAAACATATAAATAAATGCACTATAAAAAAGTAGAACTTATTATTGTATAAATAATTAAGAACTACTAACTTTGTTTTCTTTTGTTTCAACTATTTTAATATACAGGGTTATTTTTAGTTAACTTGCAACCTTTTTGGAGCAAGTTCAGTCCGTGATACTGAACCACTTTCCATAAAAACAATTATCGAAAAACGAAAACAAAATTTTGTCTTTCCATACAAAATCCATTTGGTTGAGCGCCGATTTGTATGGAAAGTCGAATTTTTTTTTTCATTTTTAATAATTATTTTTATGGAAAGTGGTTCAGTATCACGGGCTGAACATGCTTCAAAAAGGTTGCAAGTTAATTAAAAATAACCCTGTATAACTCGTTAAAACAATCATATAGGTATAACCCAGCCAAAGATAAAAATGGCATAAGGTCAATAAGTCAAAAGAGAAAACCTTCAACAAAAATTTTCTAGTCGGTCATCGGATGGACACCGAAATATATTCACATTTATGGGGTCCACTCGGGCTGAATATCTAGCCCCTACTTATCATAATATCTCTATATATATTTTTAAGCACATGTCAAATTTAAGAGCTCTAGGAAACTAGGTGTAAGGATGTTCAATTCACTTTTTATCTATTTTAATATCGATCATAGGTACGAGTACTATGTGTAAAACTAAATTAATAGATACCAACTCGTTATAGTAAAGCGTGGTGGAGTAAGTATGTTTGAACTTATTCCGATGGGAAAAAATATTTCCATATAATATCATTAGACATTCGAGTATAAGGAGTATTATCATGACTAAAGTTTTTTGGCCTGCAAAATCAAAAAAACATTCGCCTTTCGTAGTTATAGCTACTTATCTTGGGACCTTTTACAGTCTTTTTTAGTGTTCTTCTTTTATGTTACATGTATAATCACTTTATGTTACATAATTTTATGTTAAATCCCTCGTACTTAATATATTTTTTTTTTGTAGGATATAACATTCCTTCAGATGTTTTTTAAAACTTGTATATTGAACTGCCCCGTGCATACGTAAATAGATACGTCGCATTTTATGAAAAATAATACAAAAATAAGTTTCTATCTGAAATACTTAGCTTGTACCAGTATGTAGCTATTTTTAAAAAATTGCAAAAAGTTATAAACAAAGACCTTTAAAGCACAAAAGTTAATAGCATTCTCTAAAATTTAGCTCCAGACAGACAGAGTTTGCAAAGTATGTTAACTTGCAACTTCCTGCAGCTGTAAATGAATTAAGTTAATCTATTCATGAGTTTCCGAATTATTTATAACACCGTAATTTATGTTTAAATATAATTGAATATTGCAGGCCTATAATATATGCATTTATAAGAGATAAGAATATCCCTAATAATTTAAAATTTAATAAAATAAAATGACAGCCACATCAAATCCTGGTTCGCTCTTTCGTCTTGTAAGCCAATTAAAGGGCAATAGAATGCCGGGTGTTAATAACGAATTGTCACTTTTTATGTTATAAAGATTCATCACCATATAAAGGCTTACAAGTCCACCTTTTGTACTGTTGTGGTCAAGAAAGATTTAATAAATAAAAAGTACTGTGACAATTTTCAGATATTCACAAAATCCTACCATTGAACTCCCTCCGAATAACAGCTATGTACGTATATACTCAATACCTGAATACTGAAACAAACGTGGTTTTCAATACGAATATAAATAATCCCTAATGCTCAACGTGGAGGTGGCAGTAATGAGCCTTAATGAAATATGCGATGACATCGTTCTACGTCAATATTTCATCCCGGCGTAGGCTGGAATAGGCCTTCGAAGGTAGAGCTACAAATTATTAGATATTCGTTAGTTATTTTGTTTTTTTTTTAATTTTTTTCTGTCATATTCTTGAACAGCATACTAACCACAAAATTTTGTACAGTGGGCCACTTAGAAAATTATACCACCACTATAATTTTGGTACTATAATATTATACTATTAGTTTTTAAGGCCATACCTAAATTTTCCGGGGTCCAGTGCTGCCCCCATTTAAAATAAATCATTTCAAAGAAAACGGAGACATTATTTAAAATTTTGCTACTATCAAATCCTAGATAACCCTTAAAAGTATTTTATGAACTACTGTTTACAGTTTAAAGTGAGAACGTTAAGCTTTACTACGCACATTTGCGAAAAACGGCCACATTTAGCTAATGTGCGTAGTAAAGCTTAACGTTCTCATTATAAACTGTAAACAGTAGTTCATAAAATACTTTGAAGGGTTATCTAGGACTTGGTAGTTGCAAAATTTTAAATACTGTCTCCGTTTTCTTTTAAATGATTTATTTAAAATGGGGGCAGCACTGGACCCCGGAAAATTCAGGTACATTCCGCTATGCAAATTTCTAAAATAAACATTTTTTACCGACTCCAATAAGAATGATTAATTCCCAGTGGGTTTCAGCGCGATTACGCTCAGATAACGTTTGCGTTTTTTTATTACTTCCTCTTTTTGGTAATTTATATTTTTCGCTGTAAATTAGGTTAATTACGCGAAGGGTTAAATGATAAATGTCACTCTTTAGAATTTACGTCGTGCGAAAGAAATTAAAGACCGTTAATGTCAGACAAGACTGGAAAAATGTCGAGCGATGCGCCACAGAGCTACATATTTTAATTAAAATAATACGATACAATAAACAAATTGTAATTAAGTTTAAAATCGATTACAATATATTATTAAATTGAATTAAAAATTAAATTGTTAACACTAAAAAATCTACTTTTAAATGTGATATTTTTGGTATCACTGATAAATCATTTGTTTTTTCTTGATTAATACTGTTATGATTAATAATGATTTTAACAATATCAAAATTAAAACTTACAACAAATAAACGGGCAAGTGCGAATCCGACTCGTACATGAAGGGTTCCGTACCAACGTACAATGTTTTAAAACGCTGAAGAAACACGTTTCTTGTATGACGACCCCCTTTAATTTTTAACTTTATCTTATTTTTTGTATAAGATGTCATAGCGGCCATAGTGATACATAATCTGTGAAAATTTTTAATATCTAATTAATGCCATTATAAAGATCTAGTTAAAAACGCTGAAAAAACGTTTTTTGTATGACGACCCCCTTTAATTTTTAACTTTTTTTATTTTTAGTATTTTCTGTTATAGCGGCCATAGTAATACATGATCTGTGAAAATTTCAAGTATCTAGTTATTGCCATTATAAATATCTAGTTAAAAACGCAGAAGAAACACGTTTTTTGTATGACTATCCCCTTTAATTTTTAACTATTTTTTATATTTAGTATTTGCTGTTAAAGCGGCCACAGTACGAGATCGGTGATAATTTTAAGTGTCCAGCTATTACGGTTCAAGAGATAGAGCCCTGTGACAGACGGACAGACAGACGGACAGACAGACGGACAGACAGACGGACAGACAGACGGACAGACAGACGGACATACAGACGGACAGACAGCGGAGTCTCAGTAATAGGGTCCCGTTTACACCCTTTGGGTACGGAACCCTAAAAAGTGCAGTTAGTGCATTTCATTAAACTTTTGATAAACCTGAAGATTAATTTTACACCACACAACTTAATTTTTGTTTACAGGCACCATTCATCTATACAACGAGTAACAAAAAGGGGGTATCAACCCAAAAGGGTGTTAACGTACTAACTACGTAAATGTGCGTAGTAAAGCTTAACGTTCTCACTTTAAACTGTAAACAGTAGTTCATAAAATACTTTTAAGGGTTATCTAGGATTTGATAGTAGCAAAATTTTAAATAATGTCTCCGTTTTCTTTGAAATGATTTATTTTAAATGGGGGCAGCACTGGACCCCGGAAAATTCAGGTACGGCCTTAAACATACCTCGAAATAAATACAAAATAAAAAAAAAATAGTCTCGTGTTTACTAATGGGTAAAGCGGAATTGAAAGATAAACGGACTATGGCTTTAAAATTGCTATGTGAGCACTTCCACTGTTAGTTTATTTATAACTTTATAAAGACTATTGTAACGCCGAGGGAATACTGCCGAACGGGTCCAACTAAGATATACGATCTTGTTTTGATCGTGACATCATTCGTGCAGCCTTACAGGAAAACTTGCATTTCACAAAAGTTACTCTGTAAACAATTTTATGTTACTACTGTTTTTATTGACAGTCACCCACTTCTGATTCCATGCATCTGATACGGAAGAACTTGTTTGTTTCAACCTCTAGTTTACTGATAAAATATAATAAAAACATGGCTATACCGAGATACAAAGGTTAACATAAGGTATTTTAGCATTCAGTACGCAATATGTGGAATATTTAGAACTTTGATGCTATTTTAAAATCAAGCATACAACGTGTAACAAAAAGGAGTATCAACCCGAAAGGAGTACGTTAACTATGTACTAACCAATTTGAACAACATTTACTATGGAGCCATCTCTGAAATCGCAAAAAAAAATCTGCAGCCCCATACATTTTGGCACGGTAAGAATTTAATTTTGTATGGAGCTGCAGATTTTTTTTTGCGATTTCGGGGATGGTCTCATAGTTAAAGTTGTTCATATTAGTTAGTACGTTAACACCCTTTTGGGTTGATACCCCCTTTTTGTTACTCGTTGTATAGATGAATGGTGCCTGTAAACAAAAATTAAGTTGTGTGGTGTAAAATTAATCTTCAGGTTTATCAAAAGTTTAATGAAATGCACTAACTGCACTTTTTAGGGTTCCGTACCCAAAGGGTGTAAACGGGACCCTATTACTGAGACTCCGCTGTCTGTCCGTCTGTATGTCCGTCTGTCTGTCCGTCTGTCTGTCCGTCTGTCTGTCCGTCTGTCTGTCCGTCTGTCTGTCCGTCTGTCACAGGGCTCTATCTCTTGAACCGTAATAGCTGGACACTTAAAATTATCACCGATCTCGTACTGTGGCCGCTTTAACAGCAAATACTAAATATAAAAAATAGTTAAAAATTAAAGGGGATAGTCATACAAAAAACGTGTTTCTTCTGCGTTTTTAACTAGATATTTATAATGGCAATAACTAGATACTTGAAATTTTCACAGATCATGTATTACTATGGCCGCTATAACAGAAAATACTAAAAATAAAAAAAGTTAAAAATTAAAGGGGGTCGTCATACAAAAAACGTTTTTTCAGCGTTTTTAACTAGATCTTTATAATGGCATTAATTAGATATTAAAAATTTTCACAGATTATGTATCACTATGGCCGCTATGACATCTTATACAAAAAATAAGATAAAGTTAAAAATTAAAGGGGGTCGTCATACAAGAAACGTGTTTCTTCAGCGTTTTAAAACATTGTACGTTGGTACGGAACCCTTCATGTACGAGTCGGATTCGCACTTGCCCGTTTATTTGTTGTAAGTTTTAATTTTGATATTGTTAAAATCATTATTAATCATAACAGTATTAATCAAGAAAAAACAAATGATTTATCAGTGATACCAAAAATATCACATTTAAAAGTAGATTTTTTAGTGTTAACAATTTAATTTTTAATTCAATTTAATAATATATTGTAATCGATTTTAAACTTAATTACAATTTGTTTATTGTATCGTATTATTTTAATTAAAATATGTAGCTCTGTGGCGCATCGCTCGACATTTTTCCAGTCTTGTCTGACATTAACGGTCTTTAATTTCTTTCGCACGACGTAAATTCTAAAGAGTGACATTTATCATTTAACCCTTCGCGTAATTAACCTAATTTACAGCGAAAAATATAAATTACCAAAAAGAGGAAGTAATAAAAAAACGCAAACGTTATCTGAGCGTAATCGCGCTGAAACCCACTGGGAATTAATCATTCTTATTGGAGTCGGTAAAAAATGTTTATTTTAGAAATTTGCATAGCGGAATGTAAGCGGGAGATTTCTTGTGACGAACGATGGATCAAAAATGTTTTAATATTGAAATATAGTTAATTAAAAACAGATCGCAATGCGCAATAACAAGGGACAAGGTCTACAAAAATACCCAAAAGTGGAGCTTAAAAGCACTAGATTTGAATTTGTTGTTAAATTTTTTACCGTCGTCTATAATTACACTATCATTTTTAGTAGTCTAACTAGATACCAAAGAATGAATAAACCAGTAGAAACTTAAACTATGAGTCAATATTTTAGTGATGTGAAAGTATTTTTTCGAGTTTCGTAACAAACTATGCTTCGTAACCAAATCGAACATGACAAAACTATCCCAATTCTCGCAGTTTCTAAGAAAACTTATTGTTTATATGGCAATATACAGGGGTGCCGTTGTTGTTAGTACTTAGTAGGTTTGTATATATGATATTATCAGACGGATGGAGGTATAAGCATGTAAAGTATATGTATCCAACATAGCTTTTTTCATCGTTAGGTAAATAATAATGGAAACAATTAACACAGGTTTGAAATATCGTGAAGTATCGGCCTTTGCCCAAGATTAGTTTACATGAAAGCTGGATGGAAATGAAGGTAAATCTGTGGACTGTGGATACTGAAAAACTTTTCTGCAAGTTTTTTCTTGACATATGATTGCAAAAAAGTTAGTAAGATTGCAGGATAAGGTTAGGAACAAGCACATCCGTGGGTCTCTTAAAGTGGCCAGCATTCAGTATAACATGCGAGAAAGCAGACTCCGGTGGTACGGTCACGTGATGCGCAGGGATGATGACTACATGACGAAGAAAGTAATGAATATAGCCGTAGGCCGGAGAGGCAGAGGACGCCCCCTCACGACTTGGTCCAGTACCATTATGAAGGTATGAAGACGATGGGGGTGACCCCTGACATGACATATTTAAAACTGGCGCAAGAAGATATGGAGAGCCGACCCCAAATGAAATGGGACCATGGCTAGGACTGATGATGATGATGACATTTTTTTTTTCAAAGATATAGATTTAATCTGCCTCTCAGAAACTTTTATCTTAAATGGAAATGAATCAAACTTAAAAATTCCTGAGTTCTTTCTTGCAGATTCATTTTCTAGAAAGACTAAAAAACGTGGTGGCGTTTGTATATTATGTAGGGACAACATAGAGTATAAAAAGATAGATTATTTAAAAGATATATCTATTGAAAAGTATTTCGAATGTTGTGGTATAGAATTGACGGCACATGACTGTATACTCATTTGTCTGTATAGAATACCATTTAATAATAAAGATAAATTGACGGATCCTTATCTATTTTTGGATAGATTTGACAAATTACTATTTAAATTAAGGACAAAATACAAGAAAAAAATTATTATTACTGGCGATTTCAACATCGATACACTAAAAAATAATGATATTCGAGATGCTTTTTTAGCTTTGCTGCAAAACTATAACTACACTTCTCACATAACTGAACCAACAAGACAAAAAGCTTGCCTAGACCTAATTGTAAGTAATATTACTAATACAACTGCCCAAGTACATAAATTAGGCCTATCTGATCACGAAACGGCTCAAACCTTGGAATTCCCAATAAACAAAAAAGAAAATAAAATAAAATATTATTTTATATATAAACGAGATTTTAGTAAAGAAAACATTAGAAAATTCAATGAATGTCTTGCAAACCTATCATGGTCGGAAGTTTATGGTGAAACCGATGCAAACAAGGCATTCAACAATTTCTATGAGCTCATAATCCTATTCTACAACTTATGTTTTCCAACTAAGAGAATAAAAGTGAGTACTAATCAAAAAAGTAAAAAATGGGTGACAAAAGGCATTAGTAGGTCATGTAGGACTAAACGATCACTGAGATTTACGTATTATAAAAAAAAGGATATAAATAGTAAAATAAAATACAGAAATTATTCAGCGATTCTCAAAAGATGTATGAATTACTCACAAAAAATTAAAAATATGAAATATTTACATAATTCTACTAATATAAATAAAGCAGCCTGGAATCTAATAAAAAATAATAATGTCATTAAAAATAAATTTATAAATAAAATTGTACGACATGGTGAGGTAATTACTAATCCTACTGACTTAGCAAATGCTTTCAATGACTTTTTTACAGACATACAGACAAAAAATAATATTGCAGAGACCACCACGAATTTGTGCAAACCAGTAAATGAAACTTTATTCTTATTTCCCACGGACAGTGATGAAATCGGTAAAATAATAACAGGGCTCAATAATACAAATTCTGTAGGTAGTGATAATTTATCTACATACGTAATAAAGAAATCTAAACATATTTTGGCACCTGTGTTGAGTTTTCTTATAAATTTGTCTTTTGAACAAGGACAATTTCCAGAAAATCTGAAGAAAACTGTCATAAAACCACTTCCTAAAGATAATAATGCAAACTGTTTGGAAAATTATAGACCGATAGCTTTGGTGTCTATCATATCAAAAATTTTTGAAAAAGCTATGTATTTTAGGCTTATTACATTTATAACTAAGTACAATATATTAAACATAAATCAGAATGGATTTCAGAAAGGTAAATCAACTGTATTAGCCATGTTCAAATTGGTAAATGAGGTGCTAAGTCATGTAGACAATAGTACTGAAGTTATGGCGTTGTTTATTGATATGACAAAAGCTTTTAATTATGTTTTACATAAAATATTGCTTGCTAAATGTGATAGGTATGGAATTCGGGGGAAGGCTAATAGCTGGATTAAATCCTTCCTTGAAAATAGGAAGCAGCAAGTAGTAGTGACTAATCTGGATAAGAATCAAAATGAGACTTCATTTATGTCTGGTGAGAAATTAAATAATATTTGCGTGCCTCAAGGAAGTATACTAGGTCCTTTATTGTTTTTACTATACATTAATGATCTTCCAAAAGCTACTGAACACTTCTGCACGTTATTTGCCGACGATCTTTCTGTAGTGATACCTAATTTATCAAATTCAATTGACGCATATAATACGGACATAAATAAAACGTTAAATGACATAATAAATTGGCTTGACAAAAATAATTTACAAATAAACACTAAAAAGACTAAATACGTACAATTTCATAATCAAAGGAATAATAAAAATGCAGATTTAACAATAACACATAATGGACCGACTATTGATGAATGTAATGATGTACAATTTCTGGGAGTTACTTTGGACAAAAACTTAACATGGAAATCTCATATCGATCAAGTATGTAGTAAATTAAATAAATTTTCTTTTGTTTTGTGGAGACTGGTCAATATAACAGAGCTTAAAACAGCCTTGTTGGCGTATCATGGGTACGTAGCGTCTGTATTACGATATGGAATTGTAGTATGGGGAAATTCGACAGAATTGGACAGAGCGTTTATGGCACAGAAAAACTGTGTAAGGTCTTTATGTAAGTTGCCTCAGAGAACTAGCTGTAGACCGCATTTCATAAAACTTAAATTGTTGACACTACCATCCATCTACATTTATGAAATGTGTCACTTTGTAAAGGTACACTCATATTTATTTCAAAGAAATTGTGAGGTAATTTCTAATTATCGTGGCAGATACCCCAACAGGCTTGTGTTATCTAATGTATCAACAGCTTTATGTGACCAAAATAGCTGTCGGATGGCTGTTCGTATCTACAACAGGCTGCCGGAAGATATCAAAGTATTGCCGTTGCCAGTCTTTAAGAACAGGCTGCGTAGTTTCCTGCTGGAGAAGGGTTTCTACTCGATACAGGAATATCTTTGGTCATAGAATTGTTACTTATAAAATACTTATTACTAATTAAATTTTTTAAACGTTAGTAATAACAAATTAGACCAAATACTAATATAATTATAGAATAGAAAGATATGAATACAATAAATAATTAAATTAATGATAACTTAATTGACATTTGCATGCCTAGACAGGTTAGAAGTGTGATCTAAAAATTGTAATTAACAACTATTGTAACCACTTTTACAGCAAATAAATATATTATTATATTATTATTATTATTTATTGACATGACATCAGTATCATGGACATCAGTACCAGGACATCAGACATTCGACGACCTCCGTGGCGTAATGGTTAACACGCTAGACCGGTAATCCGGAGGTTCTGGGTTCTATCCCCAGCCAGGGCAAGTTGGAAAATGGCCTTTTTCTAATTGTCCTGGGTCTTGAGTGTTTATCTATATATGTATTTATCATAAAATATAGTATCGTTGAGTTAGTATCCCATAACACAAGTTTAAAAAACTTACTTTGGGGCTAGCTTAATCAGTGTGATTTGTCCATATATATATATATCATGCTCTGAACTTCCTATATACATTTGTGCATTCAATAAAAAATATCTCGAAATAAAAAAGAAATCATACTAATTCTCCATCTGAGTTTATTACTTGGATTTATTTACCTACATATTTTAGATCAATACACACAATTCTTTGTAAGGAAATTTTATTGATTTCTATTGTAAATTATGAAAATAAAGGCTATATTTGCCTGACCTCGACCTACACGTAACTGGATAGAGTACGGCTTCTGTCGTGTGTGGCTCGAGATTTTCTCGCAAATAACCTATTGTCACATTAAAGTGGAGCAACGGTGGCTTAGGCGTACCCTTGTGACTATTAACTGCCTATTATGTGTACTTGGTCTGGGAGAAAATAAAACTAAAACTTTGAATATACCAACTAGTTCTCTTCTCACGTAAATCCGATCAGAGAATTAAAGGGGGAATCTGAATTTTGTTTTCTACTTGATTCTATTTTTACTTAACTACACGTTTAATATGTATATCTATCCTACCCATAAGGAATAAAGACGTGATTTTGTATGTGTGTATGTGAATGTATAAATATATACCTTATATCTTTAACGTTTATTTGTTTACGATGTATAAGTTTGTACTTGGGAAATTTTGATCATTCTGAGTAGATCCATGGACCAGATCCATTATGGATCTAGTGAGATTTTTTCCCTGTTTGGGCCGCTAGTCCCGGCTATAACATCATTACATTGTAGTCATTGAGCTATGTAAGACGTCTTAAGGCAGCTTGAAAACCCAAAAGAAAGAAGGTGTTAAGTACTTTTTTTATCACTTGTGCCAACACTTACAACTTACATAAAAGCATCTCACATAGCTTAATTTAGCTCTATAACTTGGACAGGTACGTGTGATAGTGGTACTTTAGTTTGAGCCTAGCTTTTGTTTTGAAAAATTTTTTTTTTTTTAATTTCTCCATTGTTCATCATCATCACTATATTTACGAACTATGTTCTTGTCGGTGGAGTATTTAAGTTCATAATTTTGTAAGAAAGTGAGAAATAAAGACTTTAGTAAGCAAGATTCATGATTCGGATGTTTTGGCTCGAGAAATACACAAAGCTCTTTACAAGATCCCTAATAAAAAACAGTACTATGGTAGGACAATTTGCATCAGTAGAATAGCAACAAAAAGTTTACAAAGAGCACAAAACATGATATACAGCATGCTGTATGTATGAACAGAGACATAAAATAACAAGCCCAAACCGCCCTTAATAAAGAACGGATTCCCGCCCTAACAAATTATCATAGTGGCAAGGCAAACAAGGTTTTGTGTCTTTGAAATTCTATAGCCAACGGATGGATTGTCCATTTAAGCTGTATTAGATGACACCGCACCTACGGCCTTCCACAAAAAGGTGTGTTTCTGATGAATAGAAAATGATAGCTCACAGAATAAAGTCGTTTGGTGAGTGACACGTTCGTATAATGATACCGATGTGACATTTGTTGGGTATTGTAAACTTTGTCAAATTGTCCAGGGTGTTTATCTATATGTGTTTTTATTGTAAAATATAGTATCGTTGAATAAGTATCCCATTACACAAGTAAAACTAACTTTGGCGCTAGTTCAATGAGTGTGATTGGTCCTTATCTATTTATTATTGGGCGGGCGGAAACGGGTTTACATACTGAGATATAATATAAACATTATTGTTATCTTATCTACTTGCATAGTAGTATCATGAAATTGATTTTCATCTTCTTCCTCAGCTTATTCCACTCTACGTGGGACCGGACAGCATGTGAGTCTTTTCCATTTACGAGTACCTCTATCTTTCTTCTTCTTCTCATGTCGAAAGCTCAAAGTGTAATTAAATTTTTTATACCTCTACCTTATGTTATTTATTATATTTTTCCTATTCATATCCTTCTTTACAGCACCACCTCCATCCACCGTTTTCCATATAGTGTCAAACCAGTATCCTTGGATGACCATGATGTTATACATATAATATTTGGAGAAGAAAAAGCGGAAAAGCGCATTACAGGCTCCGAAGCAGCACAGCTGATAATGCAACCGGGAACGGACTAAGATAAAGAGAAGATCAGTTTATCGAAATTAAATTTTCTCAGTTTTTCAAACTTTATTATAAACTGGAAACTTTCCTTTAGCAAATAATGCAAAGTAAGATTTGTTTGTACGGTAAACTCATTTGAATAACGTAACGTTTGTACTCATCGCAAGAAAAACGTGTGGAAATATAGGACTTTCTTATAAAATGAACCAATTTATGAAGTAAGTTCATTATTGTACAAGTTTGCGTGGAACATACGGTAAAATATGAAAAAAATATTTGACTTAGCGAACCCGTCATCCTTTGAAATTCAGTACGTATATGTAACTATACTGTTCATTTCTTATATTGTTTGTTCTGACTGGAAATGCAGTCAATATCAAGGACTAAATAACAAATTTCCAAAAAAAACCTAACAGCCAAACAGACCTTCTAGCAAAGCAAGTCCGTCGTAGCATAAATATCCTACCTATAAATAATCATCAATTCTCTTTACATATTTTAAGTAGGTATTTTTTTTTGTTTCAGAGTGTAAGTACAAATTATAATATATATAGTACAGGTATTGGTACATACTAGTAATATTTCTAGATAAATTGAATATTGCCATAAAAATGCCAAACTATGAATTCATAATACCTAAAATTATACGTTTATCCCACTCACTTATCTACGTTACCATAATTTTCCCATCTCTTTGACTTAGCATAAAATACTCTACATAGAATTCATCTTCATCATTATTTTAGCCAAATGAAGTCCACAATCAGTGCAGTCTTCATGTCCGTGACATAGCAGACAAACTGCAAGAATGTCACCTACGCTGGTACGGTCATGTCCTTGCGGAAACCGGCAAATTACGTGGGAAACAAATGTATAGCCATGCCGCCCCCGCCAGGGCTCCGCAAGCCAATGGTATTACAACCAAGGATGCTCAAGACCGTGCAAAGTGGAGAAGGAAAAGTCAGAAAGCGGACCCCCGGGCTTCACAGCATTGCAGCTGAGGATGCAACTGGGAATACGCTGAGATAAGAGAGAGAGAGAGAATGTCCACACAGCTGGATGGTCAATTGGACATAGGCCACCGTTTACAGGTAGGTACATAATATTCAATGGATTTCAAACAAAACTTTTTTTTCTGACTGTACTGCGAGTACGTGATGTCGAGGCCGAAAACAAATTGTTCCATTTCGCTAAGAAACAGACTACTCGAGTCCATACATTACGTGCGAGTGTAGGTATCAGGTGGTAAGCGTTCACTGTTTCAGTAACATCGATAGATAGAGCCTTTTCTTTTTTATTGACTCGCATTAGTGACCCAGCCCACTTGATGTAGAGGGGTTTGATAGTTTGATAGCGTATAGATATTTTTACTTGAATAAATATATTATAGTCAATTATGTAACTATGTTGTATAACTTTTTCTTACACTTTGTTTTCCGTGAACAATTTCAGTACTTCGGCATTTTGCTATTTTATGACTTGATGTTCTGCTTCAAATTAAAACCGATTTAAAAATAAAATAAAAAAAACGCAACAAAACCTATTAAATTTTCCAAAAATGACCAAGATATGCAATACACATTTATAATACCACAAAGAACCAATGGCCTAAGAAGGCAGAAGGGGTCTCGAATGGCGGCAAAGTACCGGCAAGGGCAGCGTAAGACATCCATTTGCTAGGTGGTCAGAGGACCTGAGCAGAGTGAGCGGTGTTTCAGGAAGACGCTGGATGCAGGCCGCTCCCGATTGGTTTTTTTGGATATCCTTAGGGGAGGCATATGTCCAGGCGTGGACTTCCTGTGGCGGATATGATGATGGTTTATTTCCTTCTTATGTAGGTCATGAAATTAAAAGACTCGCATCCGTCCCGACCCCACGTGGAGTGGAAAACGTAAGTAAGAAAAAAATAAATAAAAATAACTGATATAAAATAAATAAACGGGCAAGTGCGAGTTGGACTCGTACATGAAGGTTCCGTACCTCCGTACAATGTTTAAAACGCTAAAAAGCATGTTTTTTGTATGACGACCCCTTTCATTTTTAACTTTTTTTTTTAGTATTTGTTGTTATAGCGGCCATAGTAATACATAATCTGTGAAAATTTCAAGTATCTACTCGTAGTTAATGCCATTATAAAGATCTAGTTAAAAACGCTGAAAAAGGCTTTTTTTGTATGGCGACCCCCTTTAATTTTTCCTCTTTTTTTTGTTTTAGTATTTATTTTTATAGCGACCAGAGTACTAGTTTACAATTTTTTAATTTTTTTGTGTTGCACATATGAATCTTGTTGTGTCTTTTAGATTTTTGTATGCTAAATATGGATCTGATTATGATTTTTTTCTAGGACGTCAGAATTGCAAGTATTGTTATAACAAGTTTCCAAATTTTACCAATTTCACCTTTTTTTTTTTTAGAAAATAAACTACTCTGCTTATAATTTACTTTTATATTGTAAAATAAAAGATCACTCTTCTTAATCGAAATAAAATTTGATTTATCCCTCTATCATTCTTATGTACACAGATATATGAAATTTAAGTTGCGACAACATTTCTCATACTTTGAGCACCGTGCGCATTGTATGGCAATATACCGGCCTATACAAAAACGCGAATAGCTCAAATTCGTAAAAGAATTGAGCTGTGATCTTAATGAATTGTACAATGGATGGCTTGCACTATAATAAACCTAAATTAAAAAGTTCCAAAAAAAGTAATGGAATTTATAGTAAAATTTTTAAATTGGCAAAATTTACGAAAATTTAAGTTTTGACATGAGATATTTTAAAACTTAGACGTCTTAATTTTTTTTATAACCAGATAATGTGTTATTTGTACTGAAATCTTTATGAAACCGCTGCAAGTATGCGAACAGAAAAAACTTTGTAAACTAGAATCAGTGAAAATTTCAAGTGCAGTATTAGTAATTTCTAGTCTATTGCGGTTCAAGAGATAGAGCCCTGTGACAGACGGACAAACAGCGGAATCTCAGTAATAGGGTCCCGTTTGCACCCTTTGGGTACGGAACTCTAAAAAAGACTGCTTCCTAAGACGTAAATACACATAATTCCCATGGTTATACACCATAAATAGCAATGACATAAGTGCTAGAAACATTGCGACACGAAATAATAGACTTTTTCATTACCACGTAATGGGCACCTTAATACCTTTAACCCTTCGCACGCTACATTTAATACGGTTCCACACAATAAATATTGCGAAATGAACGGTTAGTTCCCTCAACATAGGCTGGAATTTCTAGGTAGCCCGAGCCATAAAGACGATATCGCAAGGGTTAACACTAGGTTCGTTGTGGACTGCCTTGCTTACACATAATTTATAAACTTTGGTACTTTAATAAAATAGTCTGAAGGCTACTCAAAAAATATTATATTTATTCTATAAAGAATGAAGGGTTAACAATTTTTTAATCTTGTAAATTCTATGCAATGAATGTGTGTTACCAGTGATGAAAATCAATGTGTATTACTAGTGATGCTTAAGGCTCTGACACGTGGTCCTATATTATGGGTCTCATAAGAAGGCTCAAGGTCGTTCAGCGCGCTATGGAGAGGGCTTCACTCGGTGTTTCTCTACGTAATCGATTCAGAAATGAGGAAATGTAGGAGAACAAAACTTACTGACATAGCCTAGTGGATACACTTCGTTGAAATGGCAGTGGGCGGGACACAAAGCGCGACGAACAGATGGCTGATGGGGCAAAAAGGTTCTCGAATGGCGACCACGTTCTGGCAAGCGAAGCGTAGGACACCCACCCACAAGGTGGTCAGACGACCAAGGTCGCTGGAAAGCGCTGGATGCAGGCTGCTCTAGATCGGTTATTTTGGAAATCCTTGAGAGAGGCCTATGTTCAGCAATAGACGTTATGTAGCTGAAATTTTATTCACAAACTTTTGAAGAATGTCATATTGCACTTTGTATGGAAAGCCGCAGCAGATCAATTAATAACAAATGTCATGTTAATTACACACACACCTAAGAAATGTGCTATTAACTAGCATAAACAAGCACTTGGTTACATCAAATTAAACATACCTTAATTAAACTCACTTGTAGATAAAACATGGTTACACAATTGAGATTATTACAGTAACATCTGTTTGTTATACAATACAATACAAATTAATTATACTCATTGAATGAACACTTAGAACGCTAACGCTTATATAACACCGAATATTAATTCGTTTATTTATGTAACAGGTATTTGAAAGAGTAAGCGAAGTTCTCGGATTCTATTTGGAATAATAATTGTATTTGGGTTATTATTTTATTAATTTATTATTCGGTTAGTATTTTTTTATGAAATAGTTTAATAATTAGTATATATATATACTATAATAATAATATAATATATTATGAATTCTATAATAAAAAATATATCATGATCAAGCATTATATTGTAATGCTAAATATAATAGAAAATTTAAATCATTTTTCTCTGAAAATTGAAATTACAATTCCCAAATTTTCCACAAAATATGAAAATAAAAGTGCCTACTTCAATTTTAAAATAGGATTAGCTCAACGTGTTGTTAGCTAAGTACCTATATAACACCATCCCACCTAAGTCGTTTTTAATTGAATTCTGTAGGTATACAAGCATATACTTGTATGAACTAAACAGATCTGGTTTGATACAAGTGGACCGGTGCTATACGAGTATTATGAGTTATAATTGCTTGTGACAAAGGTATATTTTTGTTTTATGAAGATATACAGATACATCCTTTTATTACGTCTTGAATCCCTAACAGGTTAGACAGAGCCCACGGCCTTAAGACCCAAACGCCACGTTTAGCTAGATGGTGGGCGTGATGATAGAAAAATGGAATTAGAATAGTAATGGGTTGTTAGCCGCATCGCCTTTTAACATGTTTCAGATTCTCGCCTTTTCCCTTAATCGGCTTTTTTGATCTGCGCGGGAACAGAAGCAGCTGGTATTTTTATTTCTCCTAGACCAGCGAGCATTTATGGAGATATATTAACACACATTACTCAGTTTTAATTCAGCACTTTTGTGTGGAATGTTGGATAAACAATTTCGAAAATGTATCGAAAATAAAGGAATAATATACAAATCTCGATTTAAGGTAATTGATAAAAGAAATTACTCAGTTTTAATTTAGCACTTTTGTGTGGAATGTTGGATAAACAATTTCGAAAATGTATCGAAAATAAAGGAATAATATACAAATCTCAATTTAAGGTAATTGATAAAAGAAATTGCAAGTATGTGGGCCACAGTCATCTTAGAGCAGGCCGCATTAAATTGGATTCCCTCTAATAGAGGCTGATACCAGCGCATCTTACTTTGATTACAAGTGCATTAACTGCACTGCAGGCTCCCGCTAGCGGCGTAGTATTAAATAGCATGTACGAACGTACTGTGTTGATATTGCAAGTATTGTTCTAATGCATGTGTATTTTTGAAGTGAAAACTTCTTAAGGCGCGCTGGGCCTTTTTTTGAGATGGGAAAAATACCATTGAACTCGCGACACCGTTAACGTAACAGATACTACCTTGTTCAAGTTTTCACTTCTGTCGGCACTCCTGGGGTGCCACTGTTTTTTTAGGACAACTCTGATTGAGCTAGCCCTTAACTAAGTTCCAAACTTGTATTATGGTATAACAAACTCAACTTAGTATCTGCACCTCAACATCCCATGGTTTCTACGGCTATGGGAAATAAACTTTAGTGATGTCCCATAACCGCATACTTCACCTGCTTCTTTTCGGCTGCATAAATTTAAAAAATTACATAAATATTGCAATAAATGATACCAATCCAGCATATCCTAATCAAATTGGAGTGTTGCGGATAAGATCACGTTCGTTTGTCGCACTGTTGACTGCTGAATGCTCAAAGAGACTCCATGCAAATTAGATACATTAGCGGAGAGACAGGCCACGGAATAATGCATGGGCACTTATTGATCTCCGTTGGATTTAGCTCCTGACGGAATTTGGTTTGTGTTGAACTTAGAACCCTCTCTCATAGAATAGGGATGATGACTGGGTCAGAAAAATATTATTCTAATTAGTCCGTTAGATTATCCAAAAATAATGTACCCATATTTTTCAGTTTATCAAAATTCTTCGTCATTTATTGTTTCTCAGAGGAAAGAAAAAATATGCGTACAATATTTTTTAAGAATCTAACCGATAGTCCAAAAATATTTTTACAGTCATGCGAAATCCAGTAAACTTCCCTATCGAATTCCAATGTTACTAATACTCGTAAGGTTATTGTACGTTCAAAAAAGTCTTTGTAAGTAAGATATATACGGAATACCTACTTTACTAAAAATGTTAAAATCATCTTTCTATCACTTTTACCGAGATATATAATTTGTAGTTTTAAAATTATTTTTAATTGCAATACTATTTTTTATTTTAAATTATTTTGTTTGCATTAGAATAATTCAAAACAAAAAACATTAGCCGTGTGGTTCCCGGCAGAGTAGAATCCAGGATCATTCAAAGTCTTCCTGTGGATGTCGTAGAAGGCGACTTAAGAAACACAAGCTAAACAAAGCTTATAAACATCAATGAGATCTCTCCAACCGGTCTGGCCTGCATGGAGAGTGTAGGCCAAATCCTATGACTGCTCTGGGTAATATATCGCTCTGGTAGTACAGAGAGGGTCGTGCTCCTGCAGCGAAGACAAAAAAAGGCCTAATAATGAGTTGTATTATCTTTTTACAAAGAGTTGTTAAATTCAATTCATAGTTTTATTTCATGAATTTCAGTATAGGTATTTATTTTATGAACCATCAAGGCAAGGTTGAACATCAAAGCGATTTTGCCGACATCTGTTCTCAAATTGAATTTATCTAAAAAATAATACGGTTAGCTTATTTCAGGCCCTCAGACGAAATCTCATCGGCTAACGGCACTAATTAAGGTGAAGGTATAGGCAAATGGCCTTTAGGTGGCGCCCTCATTTGAAATAAATTGTGAACTCGTAAATATGGAGATAATTTCCATATTGCTCTTCGTCATGCACTAGATAGCCCTTTAAATTATTTTATGAACCACCGTTGAAAGTATTTACGTAAGTCCGTCTAGCTTTAAAACTTGCCTCCGCCAAAAGTGGCCACGGCAAGTTTTCAAGATAGACGGATCACCAATAATAGTTTCAACGGCATGACGAAGAGCAATATCGAAATTATCACCATATTTACGAGTTAACAATTTATTTCACACTTCAAGGCCATTTGCCTATATCTTCACCTTAATCAATCCAAAACAATATCAAAGAGGCAATATACCTCTACAACTTGTCTCTTTGATAATGATGATATAGACAGTAAATTATTTAAAACTACCCCAAGGCAATATTTTTTTTTTGTAAAAATTTTAAGTGAAGTATGAAAGGTTAGTAGTTTGTTAGTTTATACAGTTATATATGTTACTTTGGTTGTTTTTTTGTGTAAAAAAACTAGCTTTGTTATGAAGAAGTGATTTTAATTCATATGAAATATTCATTCAAATATGGTGATACACCGGAAAATTGTCTTCTAGTTTGTGAATTAGTTCGTATCTAGTGTGGTTCGTATACCAGCCACTTCTCCTTATCTTGTTTAGTAAACAAGCCATGATAAATAAGTATACATTGAATGTCATTTACACGTATCTTACTAATAAGACCCCGGAAAGGATGATATTGCTTTGTTACATGTAATATTATTCGGAGATAGGTCGGGACATTATCGTTATGGAAATTAACAGCTGGTCGGTAATCCATACTTATTGGTGTCCTGTGACTTGACGATTATGGAAAACTGCTAATATTTTTTCAGGGTTTTAATAAATAGGGATGATGACTGGGTCAGAAAAGTATTATTCTAATTAGTCCGTTACTTAGATTATCCAAAAATAATAATAAATAAATATATAAGGACAAATCACACTGATTAAGCTAGCCCCAAAGTAAGTTTTAAACTTGTGTTATGGGATACTAACTCAACGACACTATATTTTATGATAAATACATATATAGATAAACACCCAAGACCCAGGAAAATTTGAAAAATAATGTACCCGTATTTTTTAGTTTATCAAAAAAGTAAAAATTCACAAAGATACAGAGTATCAAAGTTCCAGAGTGGGGGCTTGTGACGTCACAGATGTGTAAAAATCGTACGAAAGCGTGACGTCATGCGAAATTTAAATGTACTGTATCTTCCTTATTTATTATTTCTTAAAGAAAAGGAATACAATATTTAAAATACTAAATAAAATACGTATACAAATTTTTTTAATAATCTAACCGACGGGCCAAAAATATTTTTTCAGTCATCATGCGTATTGTCACATTGGTAAGTATTTTGATAATCTAATGTTATTTTGAATTCCAGACTAGAATAGGACTACTCCATCTCCTCTTGTGGATGTCGTAAGAGGCAACTAAAGGACTAAGATTCAACATCCTGCTACAACTGCATTCCCGTAAAGGGACGTCAGGCAAGCAGCCGTTCTCAAAACTACAGTTAAACCATTTAAGGGCCCGCGTAACCCTGATAGTACTTAGATAATATCAATATTAACAAAATATTTTAAAATAAAAACAGCAAAGTTCAGGACTAACTCTATACATAATACGTTTCGTAAACACGATTGCTTAAAATTTTCTCGATAGAAAAAAATCGCGTAGTTGCCTCTAAATCACCTCAGAATTAGATATACAAAAACGGAAAGTATTCAACAATATAATAAAATAGCCATTGTAACTGGATTATAATTATATTAAACATAAGGCAGGGATTATACCTATGGTTTATTTTTTAAATAACTCTTAAATATTCTTTGTAAATGAAAAAACCTCAAAAACCAGAAACGCATAAACCCTTTTCCCCTTTTCACCCCGCATGGCTCGCTGTCTCGCTTCGGCTAAAGCAAATTTGTGTACGTGGAAGCGGGAGCAAAATTTAGATTATCCACATCAGGCGCAGCCTTAAACTGTTCCGGCTATTACTTCTCGATTTAGCATTGTCTTCGGCATCCTTGGGTGACAATTGACATGCGTATTATATTTGGAGAGGAAGTTGGTAGCGTACCCTGGGTTTCGAAGCTCCTCAGTTGAGGATGGAACTGGGAACGCACGCTAAGATTATATCTATATCTATCTGAAACGACTACCTCCGTGGTGTAATGGTCAATACGCTAGTTCGCCATTTCGGAGTTTCTGGAAGATTTTAGAAAAAGGTGTTTGATAGCCATTGTACTTACAGTACACCTGAAGGAAAAAGAATTTAACATAAAAAAAAGGCCAAGTGCGAGTTAAACTCGCGTGGAGAGGGCTCCGTACAATTGATTGAATTCTTATAGGTTTTCCTGTAATCTACAAGCAATGAACTATATTTTGTATTTTTTTCAAAATTTTAGGCTCGGTAGTTTCTGAGATCAGGGGGGAATGGTGTTCGACTTCTTTCATGAATAGAATAAAAACTATTCATTTTACAATAATAAAAAAAATATATATTTGAGATCCTCATAACGAGCCCTTTCATTTGATATATGACACAGTAAGGTTTGTAAAACTTTTTTTTTGAAGTGAAAACTTCTTTAGCGGCGTTGTGCACTTTTTTTATAAACTGGGTAAACAAAGTAAAAATGGGTAAACAATGTTAAACTCGCGTCAGGACACGTGTCCTGATCGAAAATTCGTAAGACGGAGCGGAGTTGGCACAAGGGGCCTAAGCGCCTTTGGGGTTTATGGCTCTTACGACCATTTTGTGTTTGTAGTGACAATAAAATAACAAAGGAATTTTATTTTCTATTATGACATACAATAGACGGATATTTTCACTAGCATTGTCAAAAGATGAATAGTCCAGTTTGTTTATAAAGAGATCAGAATGACTTGAGCGTCTAGAGTTCGAATACCAACGGAAGATGTTCACTTTTTAGCTCAATGAATTTAATTTAATTTTACAACTGGTATTTTGAAGTTTTATTTTACAAGTTTTTGAAGTGAAAACTTTTTTAGCGGCGTTGTGCACTTTTTTGCAATGGGTAAAAAATGTTAAACTCGCGTCAGGCCACGTGTCCTGATCGAAAATTCGTAAGACGGATGGAGACTAGACAGCCGGCGCGGCGTAGAAGAGGAAGTATCCCCCTCTCTTTCTACGGCGCGGCGAAAATGTATGCCTGCGCCTGCTGTTTCGTTTAGCTGAGAGATAAACTTTTTAATGTAACATAAATTGTCATATTTGTGTACGATAGCGCAATAAATATATATTATATTCTACCACATAAATGATAGTACTTTTATACTGATACTTAAAGCAATTCGTGCAAAATTATTCCCTAACCATTCCAAAATATCAAAAATTAACAACGTTAATATTTAAGTTTTCACTTCTGCCGAAAATGTACCTTATTTAAAAAAAAAATATTTATTTACTTTGCACATATGTGTTTGGGTCATAGAATTACAACATTCTACTAAATTTCACCTGATTCGGTCCAGTAGATTAAGAGCAAATTGGCTGTGACAGACGGACGGACAGACAGACGCACGAGTGATCCTATAAGGGTTCCGTTTTTTAATTTTTTGTACGGAACCCTAAAAAAACATTAAATGAGGAACCTATTTTTATACTTGAGAAAGGAAAGTCATTAGATATTCTGTTACACTCGTGTTTTTTGTTTTATTTCTTCCAAACATCAAAAGAATTTAATTAACTCGATCACTTAGCAAAGAAAATTGAGCTTCTAAGCAAATTAATGTTCAAGGGAAAAGTTTATCATAAAATTCGTATCTACATTGACTTATTTACAATTAATTAAAAGTACTAAGAATTTGGTTTGAAGAATTCATTAAATTTATTTACTCAAGTTGTTAGATTTAAAGAAAATAGAAAAAAAAACCTTTTCAAATATTTACTCGGAAGTTTCAATCAAAATATTTACTTTTATTTTTACTTAGTTTACTTGTTCAGTAGATGTACGAGTATGTAACGTGCATAGAAAAGACGATTTGACTAGTGACAGAATAAAACGGAAATAAACTACGGAACTGTGCCCACCCCAAAAAGTTCGTTGTTTAGTTAGGTAGGTTGTTTAGTAAGGAACTTATAATTTGAACTAATTTATATTAATGTGAAATGACGGATGTCTTTTATGTCAGCAAAATAATTTAAACAAGCCAAAATTTGGATTAATAGGAAACTTACTTACCACCTATTTACTACCTAGTGTATTTGAGTTTCGAATGTAAATATAAACATCTTTGCCTGCTGATAAGATTTATTTTGTAAACAGTTTTATGCACCAAATAAATCATTTTACTTTCTTTCTTCCTTGCTTTTTTCAATTAAGAATTTTATACTTAGCTGTAAGTTAGTAAAAATGGCTCACAATACAAATAATAAATCATCACGTGTTCAGAAAAAGATAGAACACCAGTCGTTGAAAGTTTGTAAAACCCGATACGAAAAGGCTATCTTTTGTGCCGCTACATTAGTATGGATGGAGTATACAAGACACACGCATTAAAACTTTTAGGCCTTCTATTTTCTTTGTTTAAGACCGCAACGGTGTAGTGCCAGGATTTGCCTGAGCCTAATAAGTAAGTTTTGTTTTTTAAACATAGTAGTCATTTTGTATTCAAAAATGTACACAATGATTTTTGGTGTCATATAGAAAGGTGTTTATGTAGTGTACATAATATGTACTGTATATATATACACAGTACACATTAGGTACAATTTTAACGTGCTTACATATACACAGATATATATAGGCACGCCATGATACGGCTATTAAGCGATACATACAGGTAAGTTGCCAATCAAACTAATGCAAGTATAGAATCATCGCTCGAGTATGTAACTTCGTAATGTAATTATGTATATGATGTTTCTAACTAAAATCAGAGATGTTTATGATTGTAATATAAGTCTACAGCCTAACTCTAAGACTGAAGTTTCAGCTTTATATATTGCCTATTTTCGAAACTGTTAAGGAGGCTTACTACAATCAATAAGCTTACTAGAACGAAATCGTATTTCTCAAAGGTAGGTTGGGCGCCAATTTGATAAAGTTCTGCTCCAAAATTAAACAAATCCCTTCTTTAATTCTCTTAATACAGGGTCTTATAAATATACCTACTGAAATTATTTTAAGGTTACATTAAGTTTATCACTGAACAACTTTTACTGAGTTTCTATGGAAAGCAAAAAAACTTTTTTCATATTTTTTTTATATATCGCCATACGTTTCTTGGGGAGAGTTTATCAGTATCATGTACTAAATCTAACTTTAAAATAGTTTCAGTATATTGTATTAGACGTTATTTATACTCGTACGTTAGACGACAGCTTCAATATCTTTTTCCTTTACTTTTCTCTAATGGCCAGATACAAGGCCCGTCACATAGGCCCCACAGTACCTACTTTAAATATCTAAACTTAAATTTAATGGAACAGAAAGATACATGAATTATTTAAAGGTCAAATTGAAAGTCCATAAATCAAGGAATAAGATGGCGACATTTCACTGGGAACTATTTGGGACGTCCTTACTGGCGACAGAGCGAGCGATAAGAACTGCCTAGGGTCTTCGCATAAATCTGTCTGAAGAATTTACTTACAATAAGGAATAATTTTTTTATACTTAATATTTTTTTTATACAAAACTAGGTCTGAGATGGTATAAAATAAGGAAGACTTTCGCTTATAATGTGATTTTTTTTTATTTATTTATATTTTCGGGATGTCATCGTTTGAAAGATTTTTGTATCTTAAACCAAAAGCGTTTTTTATTTATATAGAGGTACATTTAGCTTTTTTTAGTGAAATAAGATCTTCTTCTTCGTTTAAACGCGTTCCATATTGCATCCTCAGCTGTGCTTCTTTGGAGCCCAGCTGAGGATGCAATGCATGTCAATGGTCACCCAAGGATGCCAAAGACCTTGCAAAATGGAGAAGAAATAGCTGGAACAGTTTAAATGATTTGGCTATAGTTTTACGATCGGCCGCCTGCCTGACGTCAACCCTCCTTGGGAATGTATTTGTGTGAAAAGTTTTACAATCGGCTGCCGCCTGACGTTAACCCTCCTTGGGAATGCAATTGTAGCACGAGATGTTTGTGCTTACTCCTTTAATCGATGGAAGGAAGAGATGGAATGGTCCTATTCTAACCCGGAACCACACGGGTGGTTCCAGGTTAGAATTTTAGTAAAATTTTAGTGAAATAAGATCAGCTGAAGTTATTAGGAATAACCGAATCGAGGTAACTTCATTGTTCCAATTGTCTTTGTATTCAAATAAAACAAGGTACGTCCTTGCTTGTTATTGCAGGTGAAGTTTATTATGTGTACAATAAAGTGCTTTGTTTACTTACATATGAATGATTTATTTTTGATATCAAAGATTAAAATAAAACTCACAATATAGGTATCTGATTTTTTGATACGAGATCGATTTATTTAATACTGACGTTATCTCAATTTATAATCAGTTGTATAATATACTGGATTACTTTCATAATATCGAGGTCAAGCGTTCGCCTACTGATGTTCATATTACTCAAGGAGTGTATAGTTTCCGTGGTGTAGCGGTTATCACATCTGCCTAACACGCAGAAGGCCCCCGGTTCGATCCCGGGCGGAAACATATATTTTTAATCCCTGTTTTTCTCTTATCGGTATTATAAATTATAATATAGTGCTCCATTGCACAAAATAATACATATAAATCTAAAATAAAAGCAATTCTAGGTTTTTTATTTATTTTTGTTCAACATTAGTGCTTCTAATTGACTGTGAATTAAGGCCGTACCTGAATTTTCCGAGGTCCAGTACTTAAAATAAATCATTTAAAAATTTTGCTACTACCAAGTCCTACTTTGAAGGGTTATCCAGGACTTGGTAGTGGCAAAATTTTAAATGATGTCTCCGTTTTCTTTGAAATGATTTATTTAAAATAGGGGCAGCACTGAACCCCGGAAAATTTAGGTACGGCCTTAAATAGGATACTTATTTGTGGGTTCATCTACTGTTATTTTCACACATTCTGCCTAACACGCAGAAGGCCCCCTTAGATCCTGGGCGGAAATAATATCCCAACTATCCCAACTAATATTCTAAATGCGAAAGTGAGTTTGTATATTTGTTTGTTTGTTACCTCTTCACGCTTTATCTACTGAACCCATCTTCTTGAAAATTCGCATACACATGGTTAGGAGTACTGAGAAGGACATAGGGTACCTTTTATCCTGGATAAAAGTAATGTTCCCATGGGATACGCGAGCGAAGCCGCGGGCAAAAGCTAGTATATTATATTTTAACTATGTCTATACTAATAATGTCAGATCATTTATTTCGTAGTAGTACGACGTGGGCTAACATTTTGTACTCAGGTATTTAATACACTCTATAAAAGAAAAGGTATATAAGAACTCGTATTAATTAAATGTAATAGAATTACAATCCACGGTTTCCGATAATAAATTGTTTCAGACCTCTGAGAGGGCGGTGTTCGTATAAATCTACGCCTCAACTTATCGAATTCATTTTCTTCTAGAAAAGGTTTCTTAGGGTGAGTATTCACTGTTATAGAAAATATTTGTGTATAACTTATTGAACCAAAAACATGCATTCATTATTTGCAAACAGCTTTGGATACAAACGCAATTTTATCCGATGTTGGTATCTCTTCGAAGAGGTAGAAAAAGGAATCAAGATACGAGTAGTGATGGGATGCCGCTTCGCCGCCCATTCTCTCGATCAGCTTTTACGATTTACACGGGCAGCTGGTACATTCTCAGTTTTTTCTTTTCTCCTAAAGCAAGGAAGAAACTGTCAAGTTAGTTCTTATATTTTTATTAAAGACTAGTTCTATTATACTCGTAGTATGCTATTTCATATTTCGTATATTGCTTTTTCTTTCTTAAGAAATGTAACCAGTATCATAAACTGAGCCTATTGTCAAAAGTGCACACAAAATTATGATCCTATTAATTATGTAGAACTTCATTAATAGGCATTTGAAAAGGTACAAAAAATAAATTAGCAAACTTTACCACCTAGTGAGTAAGAGGCCTAATATAGATCTACTTATTCGCGCGTCGTACGAGTGCGGAATCTCTGCTGAAACAGATAAGGATATTAGAGGCTTTTTCCTGAGAAATATGACGTCGAATTACAGATGTGCCATTTCCTCGATCGGCTTTTACGATCTGCGAGATAAGAGAAGCAACTAGTAAATTCTAAATTTTTTTCTTTCCTAGGCCAGCATGTAAATGATAGATCAGTGACATATTTAAATCACTCCAAGAATCGAATTTTAAAACTAGGTAAGTAAACAAAGCTAACGCTTTCACAAAGCTGTGCTTTTTAACCGACTTCAAAAAAAGAGAATCTTTTTTTATGTATGTTCCCTGATTACTCAAAGACGCTTGGACCGATTTGGAAAATGATTTTTTTGTTTGAAAAGCTATGCTTTCCAAAATCAGTTGTGTGGGTTGTTATACGAAAATAACTTTAAAAAAATACGTCGCCTAAGTATACAATTGTTTTTTTATATTTAAAAAAATAGTTTATCGGAAAAATCTGCGCATATTTAAAATATTTAAAAGTAGGTAAACTGCCTACATATATGAAAGAAAGGTCGAATGGTACCTTTAGTTGCCGCTATGAACAACATCAAAAGCCTCGGTACTTATTACGCGAGTCCTATAAAAAGCGATTCAATATTGCTCAAATTTAAATACCAAAGGCTCCAAAACCAATAGAGTGTCCTTTCTCCACTGAATCTGCCGATAGATAGTTATTTATTTGGAAGCTGTTTATTTGGGCCCTTTACTTTATGAAAAGTAAAAACTGAGAGGGATGTTTTACTCATCGTAATAGACTACAGTCGATATTGAAAACAAATATATTCATGGAAAGTTTGAAATTCGCAATGCAATGTATGTACATATCATCACGTCTTTACCCCTAACGGAGCAGACAGACCTAAGAATCGCAAAACTCAAAACCACAAATACTTTTAAACTATCGCGTTGCATTATTATTAAATTAATGCATACGGGAATTAACGCGAAACGTACCTTTTTTTATTTATCATCGCCGAACGTGGTCCCAGCTTGACTCAAGCTGGGACCACGTTCGGTGAAACCCGAACGAAACGTCAGCAAAATAAATAAAAAAAGGTACGTTTAGCGTTAATTCCCGTATGCATTAACTCAAAACCACACTTGGAAAGATGGTGGCCCATAGATGTTAAACGGGAACCAGAAACGAAATGGTGGCAGAAGCTTGCAAAGAAATATAGATCATAGGGCGTATATTAACCTAATAAATAAAACGAAAAATACATACACATTTGTAAAGTGACGAAAATGTATGAGTAATTTATTCAATTTGTACGATAAAATTCAATACAATTATTTAAATTGTTGCAAAAATTAAAATATGAAACAAAATTTTAATGGAACACTCAATAAATTTCACGCATAACAATAGATATTCCAAATAAAAGCAATAGAGTAAGTAATCGGCTTACCTTGCCTTGGTCATAAATTGAGATAGGACAGTTTTATTGGGACCCTAATAAATTACATTAGTAAATTCCTAAAAGACAAGTGCGAATCGGTCACCGAATTCGGCTAATTCGTTGATAACCCTCAGGCCATGTGGTGTGGATAGTTATATGTTTTCAAAATTGTTGTCTAAATCTATGTTTTCCTAAATCGGTGAGTATCATAGACCTATTTTTCTTTTTAAGATTCACATAGCGTATTAAAAAATGTGACCAGAAATTAAATGTCTTTGTGTGACTTTAAAAGGGTTGTATTTGTACCTACTACATAAACAATCAGTAATGCAGCACGATACCATATTTTCAAGGCAAGATAACACATTTTACAATTTGAAAAATTCCAATATTCGTGTAACGATGTTCGTACCTGGCAAACAACAGCCAATACGTTTTGCACCAAGACTTGCCACGTGTCACATTGATCACTATCTCTGTAGAGGTAGAGTAAATATTAAAGTTAATTATCTTTGATTTGAGTTCACGTTAGGTTAGGTTTATTTGCCTTATTTAGGTCGCACGGATTCTCCATAACTATCCGTAGGAATAGGAATCGACACAAAGCGCGCTTGGTTTGACAAAGGCGAATTATTATCTACACTGGTGTCTACGCTCACTCTCACACACTTGTGGCACTCACTACTTTCACAACACGAAACACGATTTCCACTACTAATCACACGAAGACCGAAGTTTTCTTTGCTCGTTGAAGTGTCCGCCCTGCTTGAGTCAGGGAGGACTGCTGCTGCTGGACGCTGGCGATTGCGTCTCCTTCGTCTTACAAAAATACAATACAATACAATACCCTTTATTGCACAAAAGTACAAAACAGAACATAATTATCTTAAAAATTAGGAAATGCGCAAAAGGCGGCCTTATCGCTAAGCAATTTCTTCCAGGCAACCTCGTTTATATAGAAAAAATTATGGGAAATTAGGTAGTGCGGGGTGGTCAATATAATAAACATACTTATAGACAATAATTATAATAAACATACATACACCTAATACTTAAATACATACATACAACTTACACAAAGAAAACATAACAGGACAAAATGAAGAAACTAAGTGGAAACAAGGGAAGGAAATTACCTTTCATAAGGATAGAAAATACGATTTTATATAAAATACATACAGCTACGATACCCAAGATTAATAATATTGCTAGACTCGCATAGCTGACAGCATACTGGTGGAAGTCATGTATAGTTAGATTGTTTATCTCGTCCTTAATCTGATGATAGATTTGATCGTGATTTTCTGTAGTAAAGTCATATTATATGTTGATAGAGAGCTATTAATGAGAGAGTTCAGGATAGATACCTCTGGGGCTTCAAATTTAGGTTGAACGTTAAGTGTTTTCAGGAAATTATTGTAAGAGTAAATTAATCGCTTTTTAAAGTGCAACCTTGACCTATAGTGAAAAGGCCATTGCCTGTTTTAGTAATGACCTCGGTCGGACAAAATATCCGAACGCTGCATTTGCTGCAACATGAGTACAACCATATGTTCGGGCGATGTAATTTGACCCATCTGTTTATACATGGCACTTGCTCGTGGATACAAGGTGATGCTATTTTCTCCACATTAATTAAAGTAAGATTGCAGATGTGCTGTTGGGGATATAAGTTATAATGTGGCTTGTCCAAGCTGCACATTAGATATTCTTCAGAGGGGTGCAGACAATGTTGTAGATCGAAGTCAGTGAGGAATACAACATTTTCTTTATGAAGGTTGAACGCTAAATAAGGATATACAGATATGGTAATAGACAAATGAGCTCCATCATTCTGCGGTACTCCAATGATTTTGTCGAGTTCATATACTTCTTCACTGACAACAGGAATCTTTATTTCAATGATAAGATAATTTTATGAACTTTAGCGTATACTTTAATCATAATCTTCATCTCGAATGTTTTCCTTTTCTACTGCTAGTTTAAGATCACCCTGTAGCTGGTTGGAAATAAATTTAATTTGCTGTTCAAGTTGTTCTATAGATAGGAGGTAAGTATCAAAGCTACCGTGAGTAATATCGGTAATAGTGTTGATAAGAGAGTCTTGCGTTCGCCTCAAATGCGCGAGTATGACGTTAGCGGCTAAGGCTGAAGATGTGAAATAAAGACCTTGATTCGTGTCGGAGCGTAATTGGTTAACTTCCGAGGAAGCTTCCTGTAGATGTTCCTTGATGAGGGAGAATTGCTTATTCATTATCTGTTCGTTGCGCATTACGATGTTTGATTCGGCTTCGATGACGAGCGTTTGATTTCTTATAAGCTGCTGAAGATGATTTTTGTTAGAAGATACCTTCTCAATGTCCTTGGCGTATTGCTGAGCAAAGTTATCATCTAGTACGCCAAATAGATGGTTTGCTACGCTACCAACACCGTTTATTAATCCTCTTTATTTCCGTCTGTTGTTAGAGCTCAATAGTAGCTGATTATAATGCTCAATCTCCGTTAATTAATGTGCTAGCTGATCAGATATTCTTCGATATGGAGAGTTGCATCTCATAGACATGCTTATATCTGTTAGATTATTTATGAAGGCATCTATATTTTCAATAGCTTGGAAGTAATTAGTTAGATTATAGTAAACAACTAGCTTCCATTCATCTCGAATATTCTTTATGTTTGAAATCTTATCAAAGTACAACGAGCTGCCATCATTTAGCGTAGTAGTGTACAAGTTATTACTCGATGAAACGTTATTTTGTGCAGACGACGGGGGTATACAAGTACCAAGCAATAGAAGCATAAGAGTTATAAAGTTTGAAACCATTAATGGCACAGTTGTATGGGTGATTGAAAAAATATATACTGAAGTTTAAGGAAAACCGTATGTACTAGCAAGATAATATGAGCCGGAGTAAAAAATACAAACGGACACAAAGTAAATATGCTGAAACTTTGTGCATGATCGAACATATTGTCAGCGAAAATCAAGGAAGTAACTCCATCGAATATTTTTTGAAGGAGGTGGGGGAGAGATGGCACAATATACAACAAGGAAAAAGGGAAAATATACGACGACAAACACTTTTCCTTTATTGAGTCTTAAACGACAAAATTAAAAAGGCGTTCATACATTCCCGAGTACAATTGAGTTGAGTATATCTTGGTGTTGACAGGTCCAATTTAGTAAGGATTCCACTTCTGGTTATATCAATTAAGGTCGTAATACAAGTAAAGGATGTTTTATAATTCATTCTTAGCGATACTATATTGAATTATTTTGTTTGTGTCTAAAATTGAAGATCAATTTACTCATTTTATACATCATCCAAACAGGCAGCAACCAACTTTGAAATAGTGAAAAATATTTGCTTTAATGTAGCTTTGACATTAATGGAGCTTAATTAGAGGAAGAAAGAGAGACATGGAGAGCACTCTACCGACAAGAGCGTAGGTCTTAAATGCAAGAAGAAAGAAGTATGTATAAATATATGTTTAAAGAGACAGTAGTAAATGTCTTTATGACACTTCTACGTAACAATAATTCTTGGGACCGCGAACAGCAGAACAAAACCAATATCTACCGGAAATTACCGTAAGACCAATAGGGTAGTATCCAGGGACAAAAATAAATTATTTTGTAATGATAAGAGAATAAAACGTCACAAACTAATGTCACTTGTCATTCATCATATCCATTTTGAACGTGAATTTAGATTTATTAATGCCGAAAAACTGATATAGAGCGCTAATTGACTCGAAGAAGCTATGACGTCACGCCGTGCGTGATTTCATAGGAATCCCATAGAATATATTTGTTGTGACGTTTAGAAAAAAGTTTTGACTTGTTGGCAACTACTGAGTTATTGCTACTGAATTTTATTTCAGTTATGCATGCTTTTGTATAGTTCGAAGTAGAAAAGAGTTGTTTCTTTGAGTGTCTTATAAAATGTCAAAGCTATTAACACTTTGCAAGACACTCAGTGAAACAATAAAAATAACAATGTATTTTCCCCGCTCCTTGTTCGCTCGTTCACAACCATCACATAATATAATGTGTCAACACAACATTGTATTATAAGTAGAGTTCAAATGTTCGGATGCATATTTACCTTAAGTTGAGATTCTCGCGGATTTTTTCGTTAAAAAAGTGCTTTCCCGGGAAATTCAAATTAAAGTGTATACTCCGTGAGATGAAATAAACCCAATTTGACACAAATGACAGTTGCCTTGTTACAACGTAATATGGTTGCCCGCAATCCCGGGAGCTTCTTCCATATTTGTTAGCCAAAAATAACTTTATTTAATCTTGCATCCGTATATCCGATCTCTAATAATAAGTATTTTTAAATTGACAGACTTATGACAAAGCCTTTCTGGCGAGTTTAAGCGACCAATACTGTATACATGAGTTTTTTTTGTCGTTTCTTTTCAGCAGTGGTAGTTGCGAATCGGTATCAGTAGCTTTTCTTTAAAATAATTAATAATTTGAATATAAATAAACATTACACGTAATGTATGCAAAGCCTTTTTAAGACATGTAAAAGTGCCTGTAAAGGCCATTTTACAGAATAAACATTTGAATTTTGAATCTTCTATATACGTAAATGTTCCGGAAAGGGTTATGTTACTTTGTGAGATAAGAAAAATAGTAGAAAATATAAGATAAGTGGAAAAATTAAAAATAAATTATGGAATTAACGTTGAATTGACGAAATCTTAACTATACTTACGAACTAACGTATGTTACGTCACGTAAAAGCTTTACTCTTTCTCTATGAAAACTATACAGCAATCGCAAAAATATCGTAAGACCTCAAATGAAAAGAGCCAATAATCGAAAAAGTCAGGTGATGGTAAAAATATACTCACCAATAAAATTCTACATGATGAAATACCTGAAAGGTAGAAAAATAAATACAATACAATACTTAAAGCAACACATGTTAGTTCCCAGTAAAACAATCATGTTCCAAGTATTATTGGAGACTTGTTCGCTTACAATGAAACTTTATTTTCGATGTCTGACCTCATAACGGATCGGTGAAGGCGGGGAATTGAAAAATGCTTTTTAGTTCATTTAATATTTATAACAGCATTGCAAAATAGAACCGTATTGGATTTTTCTGATATTTTTAACATAGTGTCTGAGACTTTTAATAAAGTAAAGCCCGTAATACGCTACCCACTACAATCGTACTTAACACTCTTTTCAGAGCACACGGGCGCTTCCCGTACGGGTCGCCCTTGTCACCGCCGAACAGTACGCTGTACGGATGTCCCGTACAGCTGTGAAACTAGTCGTAAATAAAACATAAATTTTTCATCTCTCTATTTGTGACAATAGTGAAGTAAAGCTGTAGAGGTCACGTAATAGGAAAGCGTACCACAAAAGGTAAATAACATGACTAAGGTCGCAGAAAAAGCCATTGCATGCAGATTAATCGATCTCTTTAGAAGTCTTTAAGGCCTATGTGCAGCAGTTGCCTTTTTTGTATCCATCACATTGCAGCGCGTTCCTTACTGCGTACAGAAGTGGACTTAATGAGACTGGTATGTAAATAAATAAATAGATAAAGACAAAACACAAGAATTGAGCTAGCCTCAAAGTAACTTTTCAACTTGTGTTATGGGATACACAATGCCACGAAGAAAAGAAAAATAAAGAGAAAGGTAAAGTAATCGAGCAAGTAATAAAGCTGGAGCTCGATAACCTAGCGGTGCTGTAGAGCTTAGCTGTTTTACATATTACATACACTTCATATGTAGGTACAGTGTTTGTCTGACCACCGCTAGTCAACAACTCGCGACGCGGTACGAGCGGTTTGGCTCCAAGCCATGATGCCATGCGGTTTCGATTCGCATATTGTTTTCAGTGACAGGTTGTATAAAAAAGCGACCAAGTGCGGGTCAGACTTGCCCATGAAGGGTTCCGTAGCACCAAGTAACATAATATAAAAGTTCTAAAGGTAAATAGCGGTTTACGATTTATGACGTATTAAAAAAAAAGTGGGGTTTTATTATTATATAGGATTTTATTCAAGAATTACAAAAATATATACAACTTATACATTTAAATGAAATTTGAAATGAAAAATGCAAAAAAAAACAACAAATAACATTTCTTCGCCAAGCGCATTCCCGGTTTCGTCTTACCAAGGCCACAGAAGACAGTAAGTGCCTGGGCAAAGGTAAGTACCGCTGTTGTATCACGCAGTCAGGATTTTTGTTTTTTTAATAATTACTTGTTTATTGTCTCTAATTTATGAGATTGTTTTTTTGGTCACAGTCACAACGGATGTCTTCGGAACTGTTTATTTTACTGGATATGCCAGAGTTGTCGAGTACAAAACGAAGCATAATATAAAGCACTTTACTGTTTTTGTTTTGTTTTGTTTAGCTGTTGACTAGAATCTTTTTCGAAGTTTTTACATATTTCTAGAGATCTGTTTGTCATGTGTGGCTACTCAACAACTTAAGACTAACATTTTGGCCTCGCGCCATGGCACCATGCGGTCTTGTTTCACATAGTGGTTTCGTTTATAAAAAAAATATGGTTGGAAAAACAATGTTTGTTACTTAGTTTTATTTGAATAAGAAGGATAATAATGTACATATTGAAAAATAAAGAAAACTCTTTCTCTCTCTGCGGCTTTAACCGCCGGCAGCTTAACCCCATTGCCAGCGGGCAACTAGTTTAAGTTTTAATAATATATTGAACTTTTTATAGATATATTATAAAACCTAACTTAAAGAAATAAAGTGAAAGAAAACTGGAATACTACAAAATTACTGTAAAATCGTAACCATGTGGCATGGTGGCAAGAACGCTGACAACATTTCCCCGTTGGATCGCTATACTTACGCTAGTATATACGAGTAGTACTCTGAGGCTATACTGATACGTTGTGCGAAAAAGCAGCTAGATCTCTCGTCAACGGCGGCGGAGATTAGTCTTGGGGAGAGGATCCTCGCACCGGGGCCCCAAGGCCCGAAAATCGAAAGAATGTTTTTCGTCTAAAAGCCAGAATGTAGACAATCTAGTCTTTCCGCCGCATCTTTCTTGGTGCATTTGGCAGATATGTCCCACCCAGTTCCATTTTGACTTTGCCGTTTTTGCGCCTATATTGGCAAATTGCTTTCTTGAGCGCAGCTCGGTGTTTCGCACCTTGTCTAAGCGACGCTGCTCTCCATAGCTCGTTGACAAACCTTGAGTTAATCAACGATGCCTATTAGTACACTTGCGCCGTTTGGCGATCTCAGCGTTTTCATCAGCCAAACCGGTTCTCGGGACTGATCCTCTCAGATAGGAAGACGCACTTTTGAAATAAATATTGAGTATACAAAACTATTGAAATGCATTTTGATATTATTGTTTATCAATTTCGAGTAAGTATCTAGTTTTTATGTAGTAAATAGGTAATAGACTTCCACCGGCACCGGCGCCCTACAGAGCAGGTAAATCCAGACAACATTAGCTTGACCAGGCCTGTGTCACTCCCCGTTTAGGTATCGAAAATGTACCTACATTATTACTATGCGCGCAGGCGGCCCCTCGAGGTGGTAAATTCAGTTATACGATGAAATTGGCTTGCAATGGATGTCTAGGTATCTATACAAAAAGGTGGTGAGTTCTGACGTGAGCTAAATTAAACCGTATCACTAACAACATTGAGTAGATATTTCTTTGAATTTTTTGCTGAGTGAGACTTCTGTACGGAGTATTAGTATCTATTCTGTGGCTTGACGTCGAAAGATGTATTACGAGTATGTATATGAATTAATCCGAACGCACTAAGAACATTTAGATTAAAGATAGAGTTTCCGTAATATGAAAATATCAATTGGACATGGACACAGTATATTATTATTATAAACTTGAAAGGGAATATATATTATCATACATATAAATCTAAAATCGCCAAAAAATATTTGTTATACAATGTTTGCTCTAATTTGTAAGTATTTTAACTTACTTTCGTACAAATATTGCTAAAAAGAAATATATTTTTAGTGTTTGCAGGTAAGTAAATAAATAAATAGTTAGGGACAAATTAAACTGATTGAGCTAGCCCCAAAGTAAGTTTAAACTTCTGTTATGGTATACTAACCCAACGATACTATATTTTATAATAAATGCATATATAAATAAATACCCAAGACCCAGGAAAATTTTAAAAGGCAATTCGGCGTGCCCCCGCGCGTTCCTGAATTAAATCGATTACCTTTATTGAATTATGAAACACTACAATCCTGACTGAGACCCGGTCAAATTTAATAAAGCAGATGTGAGTAATGGAACATGAAATACTATTTAAACAGAGGGAATAGAGAAATCATTTCAATCGTTAAAATCATTAAAATTGTGTGCAGAGTTTAAATACTCCATATGAACAATTATGAAATTAAAAAGATATCAACCCATGTGACCCGTTCTTTCATACTTACACATATAACATTTTAATCCGCTCAATAGTGAACGCAGAACAAACACCCATACATACAATCTTTGACATTAACAATTTCAAAGTAAAATATTTTTTGCCGACGGTTCTATGTAAATAAATATTCTCCTTCTTCCTTCCTTTATCCCACTCTAAGTTCCCACTCGGCACAGCATGTTAGTCGTTTCATTTTGTTCTTTCTTCCATTTTGTCATTTCGGCTGTTACATCTTTACAAGCCATATCGTTGTTAACACATTCCATCCACCTTTTCTTTGGCCTTCCTCTATTTCTGTTCCCATTCACTTCCATATCTAACGCTTTCTTCACAGTGTTGTTTTCCTGTCTCCTCATAACGTGACCGAACCATCCTAATCTATTACTTTTTAGTTTTTTCAGTTATTGGCAATATGTAAATAAATAATAATAATAAATATATAAGGACAAATCACACTGATTGAGCTAGCCTTAAAATGAGTTTAAACTTTTGTTATTGGATACTAACTCAACCATAGTACTCAACGATACTATATTTTATAATAAATACTTATGTTATGATAGATATATATATAAATAAATACCCACGACCCAGGACAATTTCGAACTCAGAACTTCTGGAGTTCAATAGCTGTGTTTCTGCTAATTGGACCTAAGATACAAAATAAACAATCTAATTCGAAAAACTACTGAGCTTTCGATTCCAAACACTTTTAAAACACGTTGGATTCAATGCCATTTAAATTTTGTTCCTAGTAACATTGACCTAATTTTGGCAACAAAACATGGTAACAACATATCGTTATGTGTCAGTATAATGAGCATAGTTAACGGAGTCTCCTACGAAGCTATAAAGGGGTCAACTACAGGCCATTAGCTCTGAGAAATACTTCCAATTTTATACTTAACTACCCCCATGGGACCAGGTGGGTTTTGTGGGGAATTAACTATACTCTCCAATGTGTTATATAAATAGTTTTCTAGCTTTTGCCCGCAACTTTTTTTGCGGGCAATATTTGGGAATGTGATTTCAAAATAAAATAAAGTCAGCCTTAAATATCTAAAGAATTTGTCTCGAATCGACAAATTCTTTGAATTAATCGAGAATAGATTCATTGCTTTGATTTAATATGAGGGAGGGGAATAAACAAACACTAAATTTTTGCTTGTAATATTGTTATGCATTCGATATTAAATTTAAAAGATCTAAACGAGGGCCAGACGGCGGAAAGCGACATTGTTTTACATGAAGTATTGATGATTTTTACCTTATCGAGTTAGGTTATTAAGCCGTCGATAGATGAAGATTTTTTTTACCATCGACACGACTAGATTTTTTAAAATACGCTTTAACTTAATCGTAAAAAGCCTAGGACACTCTTGATTAAAAATCCATACTCTCATATACCATAATCTCGTAATTGTTTATCTCAGAATAATTTAGGTGATTTCAATGTAGTTTTCATGTCGTTGAAAGAAAACAAAGGGCAAAGATAAGGAAACGTTACAACGATGGACAAAAAAAGGCTTTTTCTCATAAACAAAGCTGATCATGATGAACGAGGTTTTTACAGGCATATAGAGTACTGTACAGTGTTGTATTTCTTCGAAAAGGTTTAAATCCGTTCAAAAGAGACCGGAATCAAATTTTTCGACAATTTGCCTACGGATGCAGTGTTTCAAAAGAGCTGGACAATACGACAATGTAAGCGAGATACCGTCCAGAATGCTGATTTAGATTCAGTCAGTTTTGAGTGAGGTGATTACGTGTGCTGCATCGCAAACCACTTGTTTGGTTTTAAGGCTGTAAGCTTTGAGGAAGACAATGTAGAGATGACAACTGAAGTGTATTGTAGACAACTGCATTCTGGTATAGCTTTTCCATCTTGAAATCTCATATTTATAAAACAAAGTTTACGGAAACCTAAATTTCCAAAAAAATTCTCAAATGTTTCCGTGAATTGTGAACAAATCTTATTGAGGGTACTTATACCAGTATTCATATGAATGGTATGTTATTGGACAAGTGAAAAAATATAATAAAGTTTTTCTAACTGTTATATAAACTTTTATTTTACACATCCAACAGCCACGCCAGCTGATCTATATTGGTATTACAAGTAAAGAATCTATACGGTTCGATCTCCAACCAAGGCAAGTTGAAAAATGGCCTTTTTCAAATTGCTAGGGGCTAGCTTAATCTGTGTGATTTGTCACTGTATATTTTTTTTATTTTTTTTATTAAATTGGCACAAGTGTCTTCCAATTGGTTCTATTATGAACTTCATTGATTTAAAGACCCGTTAAGATACTTCATCCATTTCTTATTATGTATGTTAATATTTTTTCATATAAAGATACATAGCGATAAAATGTACCTACGTAAAAAAGGAGATTTTGGGACGACATTGCAAGCTTCATGAAAGAAGAGCAGAAGGCTGCTATAAAAAGAGATCAGTAAAAAAAGCAAAAGAGAGGCCTTTGCCTAGCAGTGTAACACATCGACAGGCAAAATTTTAAAAAATAATTATATTGCGAACAAAAAAAATTTAATACAGGCTGGCTTTTCTACCACCACTTAAATTTTTGGAGTTAGTTCAGTCCATGATACTGAACTACTTTCTATAAAAACAATTAACGAAATACTAAAATAAAAATTCGCCTTCCCGTACATATCAGCGCTCAGCCAAACGGATTTGTATGGGAGAACGAAAATTTTTTTATCGATTTTTAATAACTTTTTTTATAGAAAGTAGTATCATGGACTGAACTTGCTCCAAAAATTTGGCTGGTGTTTAAAAAGTCACCGTGTATAAAACTTAAAGTACTCAATAAAAAGCTTAATAAAATAAATGTTTTAAATTGTATTGTATTAGAATGTAATTGAAATGCTAAGTGGCATGCGTAATTGCCGCTGTACCTGTGCGGTAGTTTAATTAAACTGACTAACATTACGGTAAACCTTTGGCTGCGGCGAGCTTAGACGGCGGGTGCATGTACGAAACCACAACAAGTCACAGACTGAAGCGTTACTCTTCCATTTTTACATCGGTATTATTTATTTATTTTTCGTGTATGTAAGTGGCAAACACTGGTGTCAGATTTTTCAAGCTGCCTAAAGGCATCTGACATAGCTTGACGACTGCCATACAATGACAGCCGGGACCAACGGCTTTACATACATCCATCTGTTTACATACATCGGTATTCTAAGTGCATACACGAAACGCCGAATACGCCGAAGCGTTTATAAATATATAGAACTAAACCATTGCTTTGTCCATATATATTTATTTATTTATTTATTGCAAGATGCTCAGACAAGCACTACAAGATTTACAATTTATTCAATTATACGTCTAGTGCCGTAAGTGTCCTGGTAAATTTTCAAAATTGTTTAACAGTACAAGAAATAAACCTGCCAAGTGCGTGGCCACGCTCAGAGTAGAGTTCCAAAGTTACACGTTACAACATGGTGACTTTATTTTCCATAATTTTACAGGTTTACTACCCATTTTAAACAATTTACAACTTTATTTAAGAACTGTTTTCTAAGAATTATGTATTTTGTATGACGACTATGGCCTAGTGGTCATCAAGCCAGGTTGTCACACCGGAGGTCCCGGGCTCGATTTCCGGTCAGGTCAAGATGGAAAAAATCTTTTTCAGATTGGCTTGGGTCTTGGATGTTTATCCTTGTATCAATTTGTTATAAACTATAGCATCTTTGAGTTAGTCTAGCTATTAAATATCACAAGTCTCGAACTTACTTTGGGGCTAGCTCAATCTGTATGATTTGTCCGTATATATTTATTTATTATTTATATTTACCTCGAAAAACAGTATTCCACTTGTTCATAAGTGCGAAAGTCTAAATAAAATTCATTGCAACAATATCTCAACTCCGATATTAATAGTACTGAATATACTCATAAGCATGTGAATAGTAAGGAAATAAAATATTTATCTTACAATGAACAGCGAGTACGCACCGGCTGCATTAAAATCTAAAATATGATGACGCTAACTGCCCTTAAAACGGTCATGATCAGGTCTTTTCTAGTCTCCACTACAGGAGCATGACCCTCTCTGTACTGCCAGAGCCATATATTAGCCAGAGCAGCCAGACGAGTCGGAGAGGTCTCATTGATGTTTATAAGCTTCTTAAGCTTGTGTTTCCTAAGTCACCTTCTACGACATCCACGGGAAGCCTTGGAGTGGTCCTATTCTACTCTGCCGGGAACCACATGGCTTTTAATACATAAAACGCTTCTACTTATGAATTTATGGCACACAGAAATCACCAGAATGTCTGGACTTTCAAGTGATAGTAGAGACATCGTGCACACAAAGGCGCTTCACTTTGCAGTAACTAGACATTATCTCGGGAAATAATACTGAACGCCTTTATAAAAAGTAATGTCTTACTGGATTTAACTCACAACGCAAGTACAATTGAAATGTATTTATAACAATTAATTTTAGTATTAAGTCATCTTCAACGAGTTAAACTTCACGCAAATTTCTGTTGATCGCGCATACGCGCTCTAATATAACGACGCCTTATGGTGTCGTCTTATGGAGTCAATTTGGATACGAGTAACTGAATTTTCTATAATTGGCATTATTGAAGAAAGAAATGAAGGCTTTTGTTGCCTAGCAGTAAGATAATAATAATTTAAATTTTTCTGTTTGTCCTAAAGGCTGACTGGTAGAGAATGCATTAGCATTAAGTCCACGTTTTGTACCAATGTGGTCAATAAAGATTTAATAAATAAATAAATAAACAAATAGCTCGGTAACATAACAAATCATATAAAATTTACTGCTATTCAGTTTTTATTTTTATTAAATGAAAACTGAATAGCAGTAACTGTCGATGACGACAGTCTGCATAAAAATAAAAATTGAATAGCAGTAAATTTTATATGATTTGGTATGTTACCAAGTTATTTACAATTTATTATTTAAAATAAAATACGAGTTACTGAAAGGTTTAAAGAATAAGGATCCTCTAAAATTAGATATCTCATATGATTTTTTTTATGAATCCTCCTACGTCTTGTCAGCTATGTAACATTTTAAGTAGAATAAATTATTTAATGGTATAATTGTTAAGAGTAGGTGAGTGGCGAGGCGTAACAGTAGTTATTTTTTTTCTGTTTTAAATAATAATTTATTGGGTAAAATAAGTATATAAATGAATATTTAAGTTGCATACTTGACACGTTACAAACTAATATTCAAACAAAAAAATAAATTGTAGTAAAAGGTGATAGGTTTGACAAATTGCAAGAGAGTCGAATATGCTGGTACAATCACGTCTCGCGGAAACCGGTAAATTACAAGAAACTAAATTTCTGTTCCGACATCGCTAGGCCCTGACAAAAGGGGTAGAACCAGGAAACGCTGGCTAGATGCTGTCAATGATGAATTTTTTTAATTAAATAATTTTACGGCTCTGGATACAAGTCCTTTAGAGCCTATCCTTAATTTTGTTTTCCTAGTTCCTGTTAGCCTATCTTTATTCCTAATCCTTACCTAACCTAATCCTAATAAGTTACAATCAAAGGGTGGTGTAGGCCTTTGTCAAGGGAGCTTTTGGCGACAAATCTGTACGAGTCCACTGGTTTTCATAGACGACTGAGTGGCGGACGACACCCGAAGACGCCCACACAGTCCGCAAAACAAATATCACTACAGCCGTACTATGACTGTCAACTTCAACTATTTAACACATTGTTCATGAGCATGAGCATTTATAACACCAAACAACACTAATTTCATATTATAAAGTCCACTTGCAAAATAATTAAAGCAAACCCCAACCGAACCCCTTGACTTCCCGCCAAAAACTCCTGTCAATGATGAAATGCATTCTAGTGATGTCATATACTCGTACAAGGTAAGACCCTGCTAAATAGAAAAAATGCCGGAAAGCTTTCACAAAGCAACACAGCTGCAGTTACCACGCAACCGTTACCACACTAAAATTACGGTGAATCGAACGATAAGGCCATCCATGATGTAGGAATTCGTCACCGTGTCCGTCCATACCATGAAAGTTCTGGAGAAAGTTTGCAACGTGGACAAAGGTTTTTGTTTTCACAAATAAATACTTATGTGTTGTTTATGTAGAGCAAGTTTTTGTTCATCGGACCCTTGATACAGACTCGATGCTTAGTATGCACCTTTGAGTGTTGTTTATTCATTAATTAGTTTAAAAATACTTAATTATTTCACTGTTCTACATTTCCAAGCTCACTAAAACGTCCAAAGTCCCTACTATTGTCTTTTATCACACATGTTGTGACATTTTAATTACTTTGACGTGATATATGTCCTCAGTTGGTTGTTTGGAAACTTTTGTCATTAAAACTTTGAATATTTAAGTTGTAAATAAATATAATAGATGTTACGTTTAGAATTGCGATGTTGAGACGTGGCTTTATTGTAATATTACAAAGTAAATAAATATAAACAAACAAATATAAATAAATATAAACAATTCATTAGCAATATACCTAATATACTCGTAGTGGCAATGATACCCAACATATTTCCAGAATGAACAAATGACTATAAAAAAGTCTATTCACTTCTGACAGCTTCTCATGCATAAAAAACCGAATCTAAACTTTTCACAATATCCTGCCGCTTTATTCTGAAAAATAACATGACTGTTGTTCTATAATATCGGTGCTTTACAATACTCAAGCAAAGCAGTAATTTGCAATTAAAATTGTTATTTTCTAACTGCAAATCGGTGAAAAATATGTTTAACCGACTGAAGACGAACGATATTGTCGGCAGATATTCATCGGAAAAGTATGATACAATTATGAGCTTGTATCTAGTATTAGGTATTTTTAAATAATAAATGATTAATAATAATTATAATTTTAAATATTAAAATTTTGTGGAACACTTGTTGCATAAATTGAATTTTTATTATATGTTTCAGATTCCTTTTCTAAAATGTTTAATCATTTGAACCATGTTATGATAAATGAATAAGTGCTTTAAAATGGCCCTTTTCAAACTTTTGAAATAATATTTTGAGGGTCACTTTTTAAAAATTTCAAAAATGTTGAAAAACGATTTAGCAAAATAAAGTAAAACATCAATTTACTCCAAAAGGGTTAACTTTTGCCACAATATATGGTCAAATTAATTCAAAAAGAACTTTGAGAGGATAGAATCCAATTTAAGTGATTTATGTATTTTTGTGGACATCTACAAAAATACCTAAATCACATCGTTTATTTTCTTTATCTTCATAGCACAGTTATAATTTCTAAATGATCTCAAACGAATATAAAATAAAAATAAAAATAATTTTTACATCGACTTGTTTTAATGAGGCTGTACGTTATGAAGTGCAGCCATCTCCAGGGGTTGCATTGTGTCGGATCCTGCACTCAGTTAATTAACAGCGGCCTGTGCCCTCAAAACTGCATTTTAAATACATGGTTTATATTTCTAGTTTAGGATTTATTAAGCTTTCTTATTTTGCAAGCTTATTTTGTCATATTATTCGTCATCGTTGTTATCCTGTATGAAGTGTAGCATATAAAGGGGCCTAAATTACTGTCGTGGTAATGGTTAACACCTGGCCTTTTTCAAATTGATCTGGGTTTTGTTGAAAGTCAAGAATGGTTACAATTTTGTTGGGTGTTTGAAAACAAAGAAAAATATGTAGGTACCATCTGACTTACTTCCCAAGTAGATCGTTCCAATCGATCAAAACATTTTTGTAATCGTAGAACAAAGAACATCAGGCACAACGAAGTTAGACAGGAAAATATGAGTGCTATTAGGCTACCTATAAATTTCATTCAATAAATTAACGCCTCAAGAGACTTCGTGATAGATTACACAAAATGCTATTTCGGACTTTCTGAGCTAAAGAATAGCGTCTATATTTTTATTGATAATTTGATTTAAATAAATTAATTGTCCGGATAACATAGGTTACAATTTGTATTTTTTATTTTTAAATATATAAGGATCACACTGATTAAGCTAGCCCCAAAGTAAGTTTTAAACTTGTGTTATGGGATACTAACTCAACGATATTATATTTTATGATAAATACATATATAGATAAACACCAACAATTTGTATGATACATACAAAAAGTTAGAATAAAAAAAATCTATACCGAATGGGGTGTAAAAATATATACTTTGTTAGCCGTAAATGAATGCCTAGCTTCGATTAATTCGCTTTTCAGTAAGAATTTAGTTAAGATAAAAATCTAACACCCGTATTAGTTTTTTAAATGTTTAACTTGTTACATCTTGTTGAAATATTATTTTAGGTCCCACTTTCGTTCTTTATGAAAAAATACAAAACTATTTTCGATGCTTTTCCATTAAGTTCGGATTCGATACTAGGCTTTATAAGGGTGGCAAGGCATGCTCGGAAAATGGGAGAGGTCGTCTCGGACGAAATTGATTGTCCCGCAAATTGTGCCGAGCTGAACTTAATAGTTCGTGATATAGTTCGCGCTATGCAACTATATATATATATATATACAGATACAGATACACTATCACGTCTTTATCCCTAACGGGGTAGACAGAGACAAGGGCGGTAAAGCCCAGGCCACTTTTAGCGTAATGGTGGGCATGAAGGTGGAAAAGGGAAATCATAATAGTGATGGGTTGCTAACCGCATCGCCTATTCATATGATCAAAGAATATATATATAAGAATATTTATATATATATATTATTCCGCAAACAAAAAAATTAATAAATATATATTTTTTGCAGCAGAACGAATCATTATCTTGAATTGTTTGTATAAATTTATATCTGTTTTTCTTTTAAAAGCTGATTGATAGAGGATGCATTAGCATAAAGTCCACCTTTTGTACCATTGTGGTCAGTAAATAGTTTAATAAAAAACCGGCCAAGTGCGAGTCGGACTCGCGCACCGAGGGTTCCGTACAAACCTGCAAGGTTTAGTATTTGGTATGAATTTCAATTTAATACCTCTACGCGTTTATGAGGAAATGGGTAGTAAGTTTAAAATTATTAAAAAAAAATATATTATGTGATGTAACTAAAAATTTATGGTTTTCGTAATTTTTCCTTTATCTATGCTATAAGACGTTGCTTCGTACCAAATTTCAAGATTCTGAGTTCACGGGAAGCACCCTGTAGGTTTTGATTCCCTTGCAAGTGTCGAAAATTTGCGGCATAAACGGCTGTATCTTTTGATTGCGTTGGCTTAGAAGTTTGATTTTTTCACAGCTTCAAGGGACAGTAGACTTGAGTAATTGATATAAATTTCAGCTTCATACCTCCACGCGTTCCTGAGAAAAAGGGTCTTGACAGACGGACGGACGGACGGACAGACGGACAACAAAGTGATCCTATAAGGGTTCCGTTTTTTCCTTTTGAGGTACGGAACCCTAAAAAATATAAAACTATGTATATAGCTGTTAGTGAGTAGGCTGTTGTAAACAAGCGTATAATAATCATGAAGGTATTAATCAAAGAACCAAATATTTAATTAGTAATTAGGCCTTCGCAGGCACTTTTGCACGCCAATAAATTTAGTGTACATTACGTGTAATGTTTATTTTTATTAAAATTATTATCATTATGATAAGATATCAATTATGCTTTACTACCAAGTCACATTTACCCGGCCTCTGAAGCAGAACAGCTGAGGATGCTACCATGCGAGAACGCATAGAAACTCTATCACGTTTTTATCCCAAACGGGGCACATAGAGAAAGGGTCTTGCGGCTCTAAGCAGACAGAGCCCAGTACCGCAAGACTCAAAGACCACTTTTAGCGTGATAGTGGGCGAGAAGGTCAAAAGGAATCAAAATAGTAATGGGTTGCTATACGCATCGCGTGTTAACATGATTCGCATTTTCGCCAAATACCTTGATCAGCTCCTATGATTTCCGCAGGAATAGAAACAGCTGATACATTCTAAGCTTTTTCTTTTCTCCTACATGGAACGCAAAAGATTTTTAGAAATTAAATAGAAATTTACTCATTATAATATAAATTAAAAAAAAATAATCATCTTTTCATACAAGCTTTATGTAATCAACTAAACAGACTTTTCTAATCCAAAGTTATCAATTAATATGAATTATCAAAGCAAATGTGAAGGGTGAAAGGGGCAGGAAACCCTTGAAACAATTTCAAAGCATTCGCGCTTGACCGCTTTCACGAACCCACTCGTAACTTACTTCTTTCAATGGCAGGATATTTTTATGCGTATCGATAAAGATGTGGGTGGAAAGGCCGCAGGTAAAGAAGATTTAAATGTTGACATCGATTGTTATCGGCATTTGAAATGTATTTTTAGACAAGAGCCCAGAGCGCCAGAACTTCCTTATTTCTCACTGATCATTTATGTGGGATTAAGTAGTATTAGTATGTACTTTCAGTTGAGAATAGAGTAAAATAGAAGCGAGGTACAAGCTGTACCAGTCAGCAACAGCAAGAGGAACAACGGAAGGAAGAAGCGTGTACTATTAGTTTACGCATACTCGCTATTTTAAAAACAGGGCCAATTTGGTAGTTTCCTGGGTCAAAAATAAATTAATAAAACGTCACAAATAAATGACACTTGTCATTGATCACATTCATTTTGAACGTGATTTTAAATTTATTAATGCAGATACTGCAGAACTGATATTAAGAGCGTTATTTGACTCCAAGAAACTATGACGTCACAGTTCGATTTTTCATACAAATCCCATAGAAAATGTTTGTTTTGACCTCAGTTTTGACGTTAAGATAAAAGTATTCGATTTGAATTGTTGGAAACTAACAAATTGAGAATTTACATACTCTATTTATATATAATGTCATCTTCACTCTTGATTATACAAATTACTGCATCACCCATTTTGTACTAGGTACATACATGCTCATTAATGTACCTTGTATGAAATAATAAATCATATGGGAGCAATCTTATTAATCAATGTCGTCATATTGTGGTGTGGCTGAAACCATTAATTATGATACGCAGGGAAAAACATTTATTGTTTCATTAAGTTTTATGTACTTACAGAGTGATATAGACTTCAATTCAATAAGAACTGAGTAAATAAATATAAATACCTATTAGGTCCTACATATGAAATTGCCGATTTTCAATACTGGCAACTTTAAAATCAAATATCTTGCGTTTCATTAGGAATTCCAAATTCAAATTTATTTCGAAATAAAGCCAGAAAAATATTGTTTTAAAATTCGTATTTCATTTGTTTTAACATCATTTGTTTGAGTTTCAACATTGCTATAACAACAACTATGGACAAATTGAAAATTCGCGGTATTTACGAATACGAGTTCCACCGTGGCACCAGTGCTGCAGAAACGACTCAAAGAATTAACGACGTGTATGGACCAGGCACCGCTAACGAACGAACGGTGCGTTTTTGGTTTCAACGTTTCCGTTCTGGGAATTTCGATTTACACAATGAGCCTCGTGGACGACCTGATACTCAAGTGAATAACGAAGAATTGAAGGCGATAGTGGAAGCGGATCCATCTCAAACCACTTCTGAATTAGCAGCAGCCTTCGGCGTAAGTGACAAAACGATACTTATCCACTTGCGCCAAATCGGAAAAATTAAAAAACTCGAAATAGGGTACTGCACGAATTGACTGAAGCAAACCAACAAACACGCGTTGCTTGCTGCGTTTCTTTGCTTAATCGCCACAATAATGAGGGGATTTTGAACCGTATCGTGATTTGTGATGAGAAATGGATCCTGTACGACAATCGGAAGCGATCATCACAATGGCTTGACCCTGGAGAACCGGCAAAACCTTGCCCTAAGCGAAAACTGACCAAAAAGAAGATTCTGGTTAGTGTTTGGTGGACCAGTGCTGGTGTTATCCACTACAGCTTCTTGAGATCAGGCCAGACGATTACTGCAGACTTGTATTGCCAATAATTGCAAACAATGATGGAAAAGCTCGCCGTTAAACAACCGTGACTGATGAATTGCTCTAGCCCACTGCTCCTTCAGGATAACGCTAGACCACACACTGCACATCAAACGATCGCCAAGTTAGAGGAGCTGCGACTGGAACCTCTGCGTCACCCACCATACTCTCCAGATCTTGCCCCAACCGATTACCACTTTTTTCAAAATTTGGATAACTTTTTACAAGGAAAAAATTTCAAATCTGATGAGGCAGTCAAAACCGCCTTCAAACAGTTCATAGACTCTCGCTCGCAGGATTTTTTTCCCAAAGGTATCAATGATCTGCCTATACCTATGCCTGAACGGCAATTTCATATGTAAGGACCTAATATATATATATATACTATAAACTATATATATATAGGACCAAATCACACTGATTGAGGTAGCCCAAAAGTAAGTTTAAACTTGTTTTATGGGATACTACATACGATACTATATTTTATAATAAATACATATAGGTATAGATAAACACACCCAAGACACGATCAATTTCAAAAAGGCCTATTTCCAACTTGCCCTGGCTGAGAATCGAACCTAGAACTTCCGTAGTGGCGCCACGGAGGTCGTCATCAATCCTACTAAATCTATCACTCACTCATTACAAAATCTCGAAAACTACTTAGCCAATGAATATGAAATTTGGCAAGAAGTTAGATTGTGACTAGGAGATGTCCGCTAAGAAAGGATTTTTGGAAATTCCATCCCTAAGGGGGTGAAATAGGGGTTGGCAGTTTGTATGAAACTTTGTAATTTTTAAAGTGAGACACATATTAATTAGATTTTAATAAATTGCAATTCCAGTTTAAAAAAAACAATTTAATTTGTGTAGTCTACGCGGGCGAAGCCGCGGAAAAAAGCTAGTAGTAAGTAAAAAATAATAATGCATGTGTTAGATTTTGTTAATTACATCCCTATAGGGGTGAAATAGGCGTTGCAAGTTTGTATAAATCGTCGTCATTTTTGAAGCGAGACACAGTTAATTGGATTTTAATAAATTGCAACTCCTTCCTTCTAAAATTTTCTTTTTCTCGGCATCACCAGAGGGTTGACTGGTAGATAAAGCCTATGGCTTTAAGTCCGCCTATTACGTTTGTAATAAAGTTAAATAAATAAAAAAACTCCAGACTTAAAAAAAAATGTAATCTGTGAAGTCTACGCGGGCGAAGCCGCAGGCAAAAGCTAGTAATATTATAAATGTAAAAGATTTAGATTGCGATTTTGGATGGTACTGGTATTTACATATTTGCATCAATGATAAAGTATTATTAAAAAATCTTTTTACATATAATCTTTTATGACTATAATTTTTTTATTACTTTCTAGATTTCAATCTGGATCTAATAAGATATACTGACTGGGTTTTGAAATCTTTTAATAAGTAAATAAGTAGTAAATATGTAAAAATTTATCTTTTAAATTTTCAATCAAAACGTAAACTTATTATTATTAGAATTTAAAATAATAATTATCATAAGTACAATAAGTTTTTCTTTCATAAACATACCTCTCACTGATACTTGAAAAGAGTCATGAATATCCAGAGAACGGTAACAGATATATCTCCAACACGGTAATTAACCTATGAATATGCATACAGAATAGCCTAGCAAGCTATTACACAAATGGGCTAGGTATGTGAGGACCCACTAACACGGCAGCCTAGGGGAATACGGGAGCTTGGGTTACATTGCAGCTTTAATTAGTGTGTCACTGGTGTTCTGTAAACAGAAGCCGCAGTGTGTGCTGTAGGGGCAGTGATGACGTGGTGACGTGGATATAGGAGTGTCCCGTGGAATTTTAACCGATAGCTATGACGTCACTTGGTGGATCGACAAGATGATGGCAAGAGTATTATTGCTGTTAGCGCAGTAAATCATACGTAGCACAATGTAGACTGGTAATACCGTTTGGTCAATTCAATTTCTAAATTTTACTTTTTAGAATTCTACTTCTTAAATAAAACTACCAACATCTTCTATGCTGGCTTGGTCATAAAAAGAAAAAAAGAATTTACTAACTGCGTTTCCTCCCTTGCAGATCGCATGTTGATCAAGAGAAGCTATCGCAAATTCTCAGTTTGGGACCAACTACTCGTACTACGAGGGTAGTTACATTGTTAGGTGATATAAATATCATTAAGTCTGAGCGCCTCTCTGGTCCAATGTTCTTGTGATCCGGATGTCGTGGGTTCAAATCCCACTGGGAAGAATACTTTATGAAAAGTTATTTCCAGTCTGGTTAGGATATAGCAGGCTTGAATGAACAGGCGAAAAGGAAGCTGATTGCCTGCTCCGGAAGGCACGCATAGCTGTGGGTCCTGAACACCACCTAGCGTTTGTTTAAATCTATCTTAGAATTTATTATGGTCTATCCTTAGGGTTGCAGAGGTCAGATGGCAGTCGCTCTGTGTAAAAAACTATAATCTAGGTTAAGTAGCGGACCCCGGGCTCTAAAGCGTTACCGCTAAGGATGCAACCGGGAATACGTTTGGATGATGATAAATTTAATTAAGTCCTTTGCCCAGCAGTAAGATACTACATCTACAGGCTAGTTAAATATTAAAAATGCCCTATAAGATATCAATACAACCCCAAAATAACCTAAGCTTAACAGTTCACAGCGATGTTCTTCCAACCTCATTATTAAACTTCGAAACAATATCTTCCAAAAAGATAATTATATTCCTTATCAAATGATTTACTCCCCTTAGTTTACAGATTCTGTTCCCAGTTCTCACTGATTGTAACCAAGTTAGGCGAAACCCTCGTTTTACATTCCGAAGTGGGCAAGACACAGTCGTAATTGGGAATTCGGGAGAAGTTTAATAACTTCCCAGTCCCTTACATTATACGGATATTGTTAGGTACTGTTTATGGAATTTTTATAAGAGTATACGTGGTGTTATGATAATATTAGAAATGTTGACACAAGGAAATAATGTAATACAAAAGAAGAGAGCGGTTTTGACGAGAAGTCAAGGTGTCCAGTCGGTTGTCCAATTCCTAAAAAAATAGGGTGTGATAAAAAAGAAAGGTATGTTAAAATTATGGTTAAAAAGGCACATTCATGCTATAAAAAGTAAATTTTATATCGTATTTACACAATATTTTAGATACTATAGGATTTTAGAACATATTCATTATGTTCATGCCCAAAGGAAACGAAGGGAAACGTTGCCTCTCACATTAGCTCGTTTTTATTTAAGAACAAGTTTGGAACGCCTTATCAGAATGCTTAATTCAAATTCAAATTCAAAATATCTTTATTATCATAGGATATTCATATCTCTTGATAATAGTCACTTTGTTTTGCACAAATGTTGACGTCAAATCGTTACCTACAGCTAAGTTTATGCCGCTTCCTTGGCGCAAGTGCAGAAGAAGCGGCAACAAACTGCACTGTACGTTTCACTTAATGTTCATTCCTAATGTTTTACAGGAATTATTTAAGAAAAGAAATAGAAACTTTCCAAATAAAACCAGACCTTACCATATAATACATACGTAGCAGCCATGAAGACCTTGCCTGAACTAGTAGCGTAAAAATCAAATTAGAAAAAAGATGACCAGATAAATAGACGGTTTTCAAAAAAAGCTTCTGGAAGCAATTACGTTGGATGTCTGAACTATTCAGTCGGTCATCTTAAGTGGAAGGGTCGACCGCTTTGAGAATTCTGTATCGAGATTAAAAAAGCTCGGCAAAGATTATTGGAAAATTGTTTACCTGCAAACCGATATAAGAAATAAAACATCCCTAAATCTATACTGTATACATCATATTTTTACTACCAGAACTTGATTCCAGTGAAATTCAAAAGTCAAAGTCAAAGTCAAAATGTTTCATTCAATGTAGGATAAATTATGTCACTTATTGAAGTTAAGTTATACATTATTTTTAGTGCAAAAACTAGCGTTTCGGAACGCCCGCTGCTGGGATGATACGCCGAAAGAAGGTAAACATGGCGAAGGTGAAGGAAAATAACGTAAGGAAACTTGCACACTAGTGGCTATTAAGTTTACTAAAGTGTGAGTTTTAGAGGACAATGCCAAACAATTCAAAAAATCGTCATTTGTTTCTTTTCATACATGACACCGACAAGAGCTTGGCTTTTAAATGTAGGAGGACGTAAACTGTTCATGATAAAGGTGGGTAGGAAAAAGAAATAAAGGCCTTGGTCCAGCAGTCAGATACACATCTTTGGTCAAGATAGGTCGATGATGGATCGATAGATGCCAGGGGTTTTGTCTGGTTGAAGTGAACTTTAAGGGTTGTTGTACACTAATTCGCAGCCGGGCGGTAAAATCGAATATATGTAGATGAATGTTCGAAAACCGATATAAGAGCTTCGGGTAGGCTTTGTTGTTCGATAAATACTGCCGAATCGACAATGCCGGCCCAAATAAATATGTAGAGACCCTAACACAAGCAAAAACAATATAAAATTCATATGTATCTTACACCGTCACTTTACAAATTTAAATACGCAATCTCCCTTTAGGTCTACTGGTATGTCTTACTCACTTACACTGGCTAACTTGGCAGGTATACAAGGACACAAGTTTATTTGCTAGGTAAATTAAAAAACCATTTAGTGATTACTAGCAGAACTACCGATAGTTCCGCAACTCTCACGCGGACGCACGTGATGTACACCACATAGCGCCATCTATATATTTACTAGAGAAGGCCCCGACTTTCAAGAATTAATCCCCAATTACTTTTAAACGGCTAAACCGATTTTCATCAAACATAGCTAATAACTACCTCAAGGAAACTTGCTTTCACGTGAAAAACCGCATTAAAATCGGTCCATCCGTTCGAGCGCTACGCTGCTACAGACAGACAGACAGACTGACATTAGCGTCAAACTTATAACACCGCTCTTATTGTCGGAGGTAAAAAATGAGTTTTGGTTATAGGTACTCGTAACTTTGTTCACATGGGTATTATCTACTAAAACTCCAAGCTATTAACGTAAGAACTTATATCCAAAGAAATCTGCAGACTTGGGTAACTAACAGGCTTTCAAAGTGCGTAAGTCTATTGTAATGTGATTCCATTGTAGGCACTTCGCAAGCTTTCAAAGACAATGAGCTGACCTTAAATTAGCTTAACCTAGACCTAAAAGGTGACTTAAACTTTTTACATAGCGTTTTATTTCAATCTATTTGATTAAATTGGGCTGGGCTAGAATTAGCATAAAGTTTGGAATAAAATGTGAGGCAACCAACTGATCCATTAGTTTAGTGTGTGGCAGTGGCATTTTAATAAATTTAAGTGACAGGTTACACTTTTGTTGCATTATCCCCCATTTTAATATTTAACTTATTTTCATATGAATTTATTCATGTATTTATAGCCAGCTCGCTTTACTGTCTGCATGACGATCAAAACCTGGTCGGCTTTTTCCGACTATATTACCTGAGTCAACCGGTTTAAATTATTAATTATGGAGGTCTATCACGTTAGTTTTAAGGTGAGGTGGGTTCACAATTTGTAATACTGTTCGTGTTTTTGAAAAATCACTGTTATTAAACTACTATAGATTATTCCTCAAAAAAATTACATAAAAATCTTAAGGATTTTATACAGACACCCACAATAGCCAAAACACGATTGAGCATTTTTGGTTTGATAGAAAAAAATCACAAACATACCTCTAAATTGTCCTAAATTTGCCTTTATACTTAATACATGTTACTATTTTATAAAATCAACTTTTTATATGAAAATTATACCAAAAAATGTATTATCTAAATATCCCTATCCCTTTTGGCTACAAAAAAATTATAAACATAATACAAAAAAAATATAAATAAAACACAGTGAAATAAATATTCGTTCAGAGCGAAGAAAGGCCCGGAGCTGTGCTCGACGATATTTCGCAATGTTTTATTTAAACTGTCGTAGTTTAATAACAGTGATTTTTCAAAAACACGCAGAGTATTGCAGATTGTGAACCCATGTCGCCTTAATAAAATCATTAAATACAAATAGTATAAATTATCATATAACTAGTAGTTTGCCGCGAACTTAGACCTCGCGATTTTTTATGAATATTTCAAAAACTACTAAACCGATTTGATGCCTAAAGAACTTGCCTACTACATGCCTACCAAATTTCATCAAAATCAGACTATCGGTTCGGCAGTTATCGCGGAACAAACATACATACATTCATACATACATACAAACAATGTGTTTTCGCCCCAACTTGAATTATACCCGTGCTTGTTAAGCTGGACTTTGTAGCTCTTATCTAGGGTAACAGAAAACGTGTAACTTTGCCTAATCCAGCCTGGAATATTCCACTTCAAAGGCTTTCGAACTGCGGACTACTAAGTTATAAACCTGAACTGGATAGCATATCGTGTTAAGTAGCTCTTTATGTGCTTAGTGGAGTTTTAATTGGTAGAATATATTTTCATCCAATTCTGAACTGAACCTTGTGATATCAGTAATGAATGTGGGATTATTCAAAATGAAATTATCGCTTGTGGAGAGACGTTTTAAACTGTAACTACCTTAGTCCAGTTTAAGCTTTGGAATTTGTACATTAGCTTTTATTTGAACGTGTTTTTCTCTGTGCTATCTATATTTTACTGCGCTGAGTTATTATTAACAATTCAAAAATTTCAAACTAGCGAGTACGCGTAAACTGAAAGTACATACTAACACAACTTAAGGCAGTACCTAAATTTTCCGGGGTCCAGTGCTGCCCATTTAAAATAAATCGTTTTAAAGAAAACGGAGACATCATTTAAAATTTTGCTATACCAAGTCCTAGATAACCCTTCAAACTATTTTGTGAACTTCTGTTTACAGTTTATTATGAGAACGTTATGTAAACACAAATGCTTAGTGAGAAAATAAGTAAGGTCTGGCGCATCTGTGGCTCTTGGCCAATACGAACTGCTCCGAAAAATAAAACTTAAATGCGGTTGAAAGAAAAAATAAAATAAGGCTGAATAATAGCAATGATAAATCAAAATATCCGAATGAATGCATTCCGCACTGAATGGAATTAAACAATTATTCAAATGGTGAAATGAGAATGATATGCAAATTTTGTTTAAGTGTTCCCCTTTCATTGCGCATCAGTTACGCACTGGTAATTAATTACTTTATTTTTGGGGAATATGCTGATTTACACAATAATTCATATAAGCTGATGATAAATTATAAGTGAAGAGACTTAACGACAGACTGAAAATGAATTTGAGTGACATCAATGTGGAAAACACCCCGAAATTGCGTGAATAATCCAGCAATTTTTCACAAGTGAGGATGACGTCAGAAAGGCAGCCGGTCGTAAAACCACACGGCCGAATCGTTTCTGGCTTTTGCTTCCTTCACTTCGCAACCCTGACTACGAAACAGAGTCGAGAGTAATTATCTCGGCGCGTAAATAAAGAAATGAATATTTTAAAAGAGTATTCCTAAATTCTGAACAAAATACAAGTTATAAAAACCGGCCAAGCGCAAGTTAAACTCGCGTGTAGAGGGTTCCGTACAAATAATCACATTCTTATAGGTTTTCCTGTTATCTAAAAGCAATGAAGTACATTTTATATTTTTTTCAAAATTTTAGGCTCATTAGTTTCGGAGATCAAGGTTAATTTTCGTCTTCTTCAATGAATAAAATCAAAACTTTTTATTTTACAATAATAAAAAAAACATATTTGAGATACTCATTACGAGCCCTTTAATTGGATATATAATATATATATACTCGTATATATATTTATATCCAATTAAAGTGTCAATTAAAAGTGTAAATTAGTGTGTTATAAGGTTATATAAGGTTTGCAAAACTTTTTTTTTAATTTCCTAATTTGTCCTACGAAATGACCCTTATTTTAAAAAAATATTAATTTACTTTGCACATCTTATCAACCTAATTTTTTCACCTAATTTGGTCCAGTAGATTCGGAGAAAATTGGCTGTGACAGACGGACGGACAGACGGGTATAAGGGTTCCGTTTTCCATTTTTGTACGAAACCCTAAAACTAACAAGTTTATTTTCCAGATGAATTAAAAATCCCCGACTTTCAACCACCAATAACTTTTGATTGGCTGAACCGATTTTCATTAAACATAGCTAAAATCCGTCTTGAAAAACAAGACATCGATTTAAAAAAAAAGCGCAGCGATGTCGTTCTATTCAGACAGATACACAGACACGTCAAACTTTTTCGTCGGGGGTTAAAACAGATTGTTACAGATAGATTTGTTTACAGAAAAGTACGATTTTCCAGTTAATGCAAGCTTAGCAGCCCTTAATTATTTATAATGTCTAACAAAATATACTAAAATGATAGAAAGATCGCAAAATATTTGCCAGTGTGGTTTCTCTCCAAAAACTATGGAGCACGTACTTAGGTGTCACAGGTGCCCAAACACCTAGGATGACCTGATGGCCGCAAATGATACAGCTATCGAAGTGGCCCGATACTGGAGTGACAAAATATAGTAAGTAAAGTACCATCGACACGAAAAGAAGAACAAAATAAACTGAAAATATTTGAAGAGTTAATTCAGTGTATGATACTGAACAACTTTCCCCAAGGAACATACATCGAAATACGTAAAATATGTTTAAGCTTTCCATACAAACTCAGGTGATCTGTTGATTGGTCAACTTGTATGGGAGACCAAAAAATATTTTTTATACTTCGATATATATTCCTTGGGGAAAGTTGTTCAGTATCAAGAACAGACTCCACCCTTAAAATAGTTTCAGTATGTTTTGTAAGATCCTTTATATGATTATGAAGATGATTTTGATTTTGACCCAACACGGTATGATGTTTTAAGTTCTTTATTAATGGTCCCATTTGAATGTATTGTGACGTCAGTAGCCTTAATAGGCCAGCGGACGGTCAAGATGTTTCTAACGATGCCTCATACCTAATAGTTGGGTCAAAATAGTATATCAAAATTCTAAGATCGTAACATAGATAAAACAAACGAAGAGCTGTCTAATTTTACGAACGTTTATTATTCTATTTAACGGTCTGTCTGTTTTAATTTCAATATTGGTTGACTTAGACTATTTTCACTTCACTAAATTTCAATTTGACTCCAGCATTAAAACTAATAACTCTATCTCTTTAAGTATTTTACAAGTGACTTAAATTATTAAGTCGAATTGTAACGGTTAATAACTTAATCAATATTCATTTTCAGAACGGATAATATGAAACTTTTTATACTTATACAAGAAGACAAAATTATTAAAAAGATTTTTAAAACACGAGGTATTTTTCGAGGTATTTATTTTTCATGTGCTTAATGATTATCGAATACTTAGGAACGATATCTTGGGCAAAAGTTATAGTATATGTATTTACGAAAAGATTTTAAGTTTATGATGCAGATCGTTAAAACTATGATTAGGATACATACGAAAAAAATAAAGTATTTTAAGAAGAAAATTATTGAGTCTCATACTTTTTACTACGGTACATTTTCGAGTCCTAACAGCGAAGGGGTTCTTTTTAAACTGCATCACTTACAGTCTCTGGCAGCTATCCAACTTTTGCGTTCACTTCAAGCAAAGTGCTATTATTAAGCATTCAAAGATTCACAAAATATTGTTCTCCATTATCCAGGAAGTTATAGTATATGTATTTACGAAAAGATTTTAAGTTTATGATGCAGATCGTTAAAACTATGATTAGGATACATACGAAAAAAATAAAGTATTTTAAGAAGAAAATTATTGAGTCTCATACTTTTTACTACGGTACATTTTCGAGTCCTAACAGCGAAGGGGTTCTTTTTAAACTGCATCACTTACAGTCTCTGGCAGCTATCCAACTTTTGCGTTCACTTCAAGCAAAGTGCTATTATTAAGCATTCAAAGATTCACAAAATATTGTTCTCCATTATCCAGGAAGTTATAGTATATGTATTTACGAAAAGATTTTAAGTTTATGATGCAGATCGTTAAAACTATGATTAGGATACATACGAAAAAAATAAAGTATTTTAAGAAGAAAATTATTAAGTCTCATACTTTTTACTACGGTACATTTTCGAGTCCTAACAGCGAAGGGGTTCTTTTAAAACTGCATCACTTACAGTCTCTGGCAGCTATCCAACTTTTGCGTTCACTTCAAGCAAAGTGCTATTATTAAGCATTCAAAGATTCACAAAATATTGTTCTCCATTATCCAGGAAGTTATAGTATATGTATTTACGAAAAGATTTTAAGTTTATGATGCAGATCGTTAAAACTATGATTAGTAACATACGAAAAAAATAAAGTATTTTAAGAAGAAAATTATTGAGTCTCATACTTTTTACTACGGTACATTTTCGAGTCCTAACAGCGAAGGGGTTCTTTTTAAACTGCATCACTCACAGTCTCTGGCAGCTATCCAACTTTTGCGTTCACTTCAAGCAAAGTGCTATTATTAAGCATTCAAAGATTCACAAAATATTGTTCTCCATTATCTAGGAAATACTAAAAATAAGGAATAATTTGTTTACACTTACGTCACTACTTACTTACCTAAAGAAAAAATAAAAAAATATTTTGTGTTTGGCCATCAAGGTGTTAATTAAGATATACGAGTACTTATTTTTAGGGTTCCGTAGGTACCCAAAGGGTAAAAACGGGACCCTATTACTAAGACTGTCCGTCCGCCCGTATGTCTGTCTGTCACCAGGCTGTATCTCATGTACCGTGATATCTAGACAGGTGAAATTTCACAGGCGATGTATTTATGTTGCCGCTATAACAACAAATACTAAAAACAGAATAAAATAAAAATTTTAGTGGGGCTAAAAATTAAATACAACAAACGTGTATTTTTGCCGTTTATGCTCGATACGGCAATTGAAATATTTACAGAATATTTAGTTGTATCACAGAGGTTACCTCTATATTCACTTTAAAAATAAATAATTAAATTAAAATAAAATATACATGTATCCCACACAACAAAACGTTATTTTTTTTGGTGTTTAATGTATAGATAATGGTACGGAACCCTTTGCTCGCGAGTCCGACTCGCACTTGGCCGGTTTTTTTTGTATATTAAAAAGAGACAGTGATATTATTACTTTGCGCTGCCAGTAGATTTATGCTTAGTACACATATTTTACGTAAAAGCTGATTTTTTTTTCAAGTATTTGAAGTTTTTTCTACCAAAACAGCATGAAAGAGATTCGTCTTTAATAAATATGAAGAAGCTTGCACCGGCGAAGAGATTACGAGCGTCAGAATGGACTGCGAAGCAGTTACCACGTAGACCCCTGTTGACGTATGTCCCGCGTTACACGGAATAAGGCCGTAACGGAGTTTTATTCGCTCTCAGTAAATAGGATTCTAAGAATATATCTTTTATCTTTTACTAGTGGTTATATTTTCTAGTCGGAACTGCTTTCTAGGTCGCCATAAGGACAGGCTAATGTAATAAATACACACTAATCATGCATTAGAGAGCTGCATCGCCAACTGATCATCATCATCTTCTTCGTCGCCTTCTCCCTATTTGGGGTCAGCTCTGTATGTCAACTCCCTCCATCGTTGTTGTACTAACCTTATTAAATTATTGCATACAGGAATTAACGAAACGCGAATTTATTTTTCATGCATTAATTTAATAATGATGTAACGCGATAGTTTAAAAGTATTTGTACTACTAACCTTGATTAAAAATAAAATAAAATGGTTCTTAAATAATTTTATCGATTCCCTTGATCGACTTTTACTACCTTCACGGGTAAGAGAAGCAGTACTGGTACATCCTACGTTTTTTCTCTTCTCCCTAAGTAGCATGGCAAAGTATTCCCTTTCTCTAAATATCGAGAACCCCCTCAACCTGTCAACCTGGCGCGGCAATGAGATTACGCACGTAGAATGGATTGCGAAGCAGTTTGCACGTAGATGCCGTGATGTACGGCCCGTATTATATGGAATAAGGCCGTGAAAGAGCTTTATTCGTGGAAGATTTATCCAGGATTCTAAGGGAAGTCATTTTACGATGCTCGTGGTTATATTTCATAGTATTGACGGATTTCTAGCTAGCTACTCGTATCAATATTGATTTTTTTAAATTCAGTGCATGTTCAGACAGTAAGGAGTGACAAAGTTCAAAGCACCGACCACCTTGCTGCCCGATAATCCCTCGTCCAGGAAAACATTTTCTTATAAAGTCAAAGTGGCCTAGCACATTAGGGATAAACACGTGATATTGTAAGTATCTGTGTATTAACGGAAAAGCAAAAAGCTCCTTTACCTGGCAGAATACGTACGTGAGAATGGACTGCGAAGCAGTTTGCACGTAGACGCCTGTTGACGTACGACGTATTATACGGAATAAGGTCGTAACAGAGTTTTATTCGCCGAAGATTTATTAAGGATTCTAAGGGTTATTTTAGACTGGAGTAACACATTTTACGATCTATACTCGAGGTCGTATTTCTGAGTCTTGACCGCTTTCTAGTTTGCCATAAAACGTATGTCTATTTTAATATCAGTCAAATTTTTGGAGCATGTTTAATTCATGACACTGAAATACTTTTTTAAAGATAACTTTTAAGAAATGTGAAACAAGTTATTATTTAAAAAAAAATATTTTTCAATACAAGTTTTTTTCTGAAACATCATCATCCAAGCGTATTCCTGGTTGCAAGTTTTTATCTGAAACTAAAAAACCGAGCCCAAACTCGGTGGGGTTGTGTTGATTTATCACAGATATGCCGTGGCCAAATTCCGGCTTCTTTGCATTTTCTTTTTACGAACTTATATATATATATTTTAATTTTATTTATTTCATCCTTTCAACTAACTTTACAGGAAAATTTCTAAAACGTTAAAAAGGAACACTATACAAAAAATATAACATAATACACAAATTACTACTATCTAAAAACTATTCTAAGTATACAACTAATCTTCTAAACTAATTGGTACTCTGTTTCTTTTCCTAAAATTTTTGTCCGTATTTCATCATCCATAACATATTTGCTATAAACTTCAGTAGTAATAATGTTCGAATATCCGAAATTTTGTTTTGCATAATAATCTTAAGTCACAAAAGTTTTGTATCATAATAAATGGTGCTATAATAATTGGATATTCTAATTTTCCATGCTATAAAGTCACATGTCCTAAGTGTTGTATTGTATAATGTATGTTAGTTGAATGTTAATTTATAGTAAAATTTTAGTCCTAAAAACATTAGGTTATATGTAATTAGTTTTCAGTGACAGAAACGAATTGCTGTAAAACCGACTCCTCGTAGTCTTGTAATAATGTAACGAAATAACGTTACATTAAAGTTTTTTTGTGAGACAGGGAGACGTTATATCTCCGAAACTGTTCACCGCTGCACTGGAAGATGCCTTCAAGCTCCTGGAATGGAAAGGACTTGGCATCAACATCAATGGCGAGTATATCACTCACCTTCGATTCGCCGACGATATAGTTGTCATGGCAGAATCCATGGAGGACTTAAGTACTATGCTCGGAGACCTTAATAGAGTTTCCCAACAGGTGGGCCTTAAAATGAACATGGACAAAACGAAAGTAATGTCAAATGTCAATGTTGTGCCCATACCTGTTTCTGTTGGGAGCTCCACCCTCGAAGTTGTAGACCAGTATACCTACCTGGGTCAATCAATCCAGGCAGGAAGTTCCAGCTTCGAGGAAGAGGTCTTTCGAGGAATCCGACTCGGCTGGGCAGCGTTCGGGAAGTTACGCAGTGTCTTCTCGTCCAAAATACCTCAGTGCCTCAAGACGAAAGTTTATAATCAATGTGTGTTAACAGTGATGACTTATGGCTCCGAAACTCAAAGGCTCAAGGTAGCTCAACGCGCTATAGAGAGGGCTATGCTTGGTGTTTCTCTACGTGATTGAATCAGAAATGAGAAAATTCGTAGGAGAACAAAAGTCACGGACATAGCCCAGCGGATTAGCTCGTTGAAGTGGCAGTGGGCGGGACACATAGCGCGACGAACCGATGGCCGATGGGGCAAAAAGGTTCTCGAATGGCGACCACGTACTGGCAAGCGAAGCGTAGGACACCCACCCACAAGGTGGTCAGACGACCTGACTAAGGTCGCTGGAAAGCGCTGGATGCAGGCCGCTCTAGATCGGTAATTTTGGAAAACCTTGGGAGAGGCCTATGTCCAGCAGTGGACGTTATGCGGCTGAAATGATGAAAATGATGAAAGTTTTTTTAATCATAATTTTGTTTCCACGTAAGTTTCAGTTTGCAAAATAGTTGAAGCATTTGAAACAAGTGTTAGGACAGTTTAAGGCAAACCTATCGGTTATGTTAGATTGGAACTGCGAACAACACACGCTAGGATAGTTCCATCCATTTTACTAGGTTACTATTGAAACATGTTTTTATGGACAGTTTTATCGATAACTAATTAGTTTATATAAATTGTTAGTTCGATATACCGTTTTTCTAGTAACAAAAACCATTTAAAAATATTTCTTTTTTGAAATTTTATTAGATAATATGAAACTGCGATGATACACTATTCGATTTCTTAAGAAAAATATATATTTAAAATCGTGGAATAGTTTTCTGGGAAATGAAATTCGATGTCAAAAAAATCTATATTCTAGTAGACACCCGCTTGCATGCTGCATGCTTGCTTGAATGCTGCATGCTTACTTGCATTCCCATTTTACATTATATTATATTTGACATTAACTTAGGGCTAGTCATCATTCGGAAACATGATAATTATGGAAAACAAAATTAAATATTTTAAACTTAATTTGGAATGTAATATTTATAGCAAACAAATTAGGCCATTTTGTATTTAGGGATTTCAACTTTAGGGCACGTGATATTATGTGACATTATGTTAGGGCTAGAAATCATTCGGACACATGATGATTATGAAAAAAAGGTTCTGAGACCTTAAATTAAAGATATTATTTTTTTTGTAATTTTATTAAATAGAGCAATTACATGTAAGGCCACCTTTGTGAATTCACTCAAAGGGTATGAAAAAATGATCACTTTTTGGTGGATTTGATTCACCGTGGCTGTGCCCTATATGTGTAACTTACATAGTATGTGAAGTTTTAACTCGATCGAATAATGGAAAGTGGGTCTAATTTAGCTTGCAAGAATTGATTACGGATACATAGACAACAGGACAGGTAAAACTAAATAAAAGCTGGTAAAAATATGTCCTCATGGACAAATGGGTGATCATCTGATTAGTTTCTGTTATGTGCGGGGAAGTGTTTTAATGTTTTTGCTATTGAAATCGATTTTTCTTCAAAGATTTGGCGGTTGTTAAGCATTTAAAAATAGAATTCCTTTAAGTAATTTTGTTGTTATAAGGAAAAAAATGTAAAAGTATTTTTTTTCCAATGATACGCATATAGGTACTTATTACCGAAATACCCATTATCTTTTATTGTTTTAGATAGGGAACCCATATTTTACACAAACGGTACAAAGACTGTTTACAGAATTGTGGTGAGTTTTAAATGAATAATTTAAATAAATCAACCCTACGAATGCACTATGTAGGTAGGTGAATAATTATCGATAATAAATCAGTCTTGAGCTAACCCGCTTGTTTCATTGACGCGCCCTTCCAATATCTTTACAAGAATTACTATATCAGTCATGTAAAATAAAACTTATGTTTTATCATTCTTCTTCATTTTAGCGCGTTCCCGGTTGCAGCCTCATCTGTGCTGCTTCGCAGCCCGGGGTGCGGTTTCCCGCTTTTTCTTCTCCAAATATAATATGCATTTCATTAGGTCACCCAAGGATATCAAAGACCTTGCGAAGTGGAGAAGAAATAGCCAAAACAGTTTAAATGATTTGGCTATAGTTTTACGACCGGCCGCCTGCCTAACGTCAACCCTCTTGGGTATGCATGTGCGAAAAGTTTTACAAACGGCCATCGCCCGACGCTAACCCTCCTTGGGAATGCAGTAGTAGCACGAGATGTTTGTGCTTATTCCCTAAGTCGCCTCTGACGACATTCACAGGAAGAAATAGAGTGGCTCTATTCTAGGCCAGTAGCCACACGGCTCTTCTGTTTCATCATTGTCAGTATAAAAATGTTGCTTGAAAAAATAATTTAAATCCGAGACGTATTATCAGTCCGTTCAATAAACGGCGTATGGAAGATTAGACAGATTTCTTTGATATTTACTCGTGTATTACGCCATACACCCTGCCATGATGGATGAGATAACACGCCGCGATCCGTTCGCAAATTGCCTTTGAGATTTTTTTAAACATCAGTTCTTAATGTTTTCATATAATCTTTTCATTTATCATCGGAGGTTCTGGATTCGATCCTCGGCCAGGGCAAGATGGAAAATGGTCTTTTTCAAATTGTCCTGGGTCTTGGGTGTTTAATTTTACTATATATGTATTTATCATAATAATATACTATCATTGAGTTATCTTATAACACAAGTTTAAAAACTTACTTTGGGGCTGTATCAATCTGTGATGTGTGATATAATTATATTCTTATCTATACGTATTAAGATACACATTATTACGTCATTATCCCTAACGGCGTAGACAGATTTCTGGGCCGTAGGACCCAACGGCCATGTTTAGAATTATAATGGGCGTGTAACCATTTACACGCCCACCATAATTCTAAACGAAACGAACAAGAAAGGGATTCAAAATGGTGAAGGGTTGCTGTTTCTAGCTTCATCGCTTATTGTTATGATTCAAATTCTCGTCCATTCCCTCGATAGATTTTTACGATTTACAAAACAAATGGTGCATTCTATTTTTTCTGTTTTCTTAGTTTAGCATGGTCATTATGTGATTATGTTTTATCAATTTTATTATTTGACCTTTATTGTACATAATACAATTTACTTATTTAGCACAATAGGCGGACTTTATGCTAAAACCATTATTTAACAGCCAACCTTTGGGTTGGTAGAGAAATTTAAGTGGGTGTAAAATAATGGGAAGGATAAAGAGAAAGTTTTTGTACAAGCTGTATTTGTAAGCTTCATCTAAATTAGGTAATATCGTCTAAATAAATCTAGAATTAAAGTTTCATCTTCATTATCATTTGGTTTTCATAGAAAACTACTAACGCTTTCACGACTTTGACGTATAAAAGTGGCTGTAAAGACCTAATTAACGAAAAAACATTAATGATTCTATGTAAGTTTTCGAGACAAATCATACAAGCTTCAATCCCATCCAGTTTGTATTGTTTCGTTATTGAGTTCTAACGGCCACTTTCCCGCTCTATCAAGTCAGCTCTATTCTTCTTACATTTTTATTTTAGGAGCTGGGCTCGCTGGGCGCCAAGTTATACCTCCTTATATGTTTTTACTTTTAATTTTTCCTCTGGTCGAAAATTTTTCTTCTGGGTTTTCCTACTCTTCTTGTTCATTTTATTTTTCTGAACATTTCCCTCTTCTATTTTCTATAATTTGTAGTATTTGCCTTTTCTTTCCCACATTCTCTAATACCTTTTCGTTTGTAACTTTTTCTGACCTAAGGAGAATGAACTTATCTTTTTCATTCTCCTTAGAAGCGAGTGCCTTTGTTTTTACGAAAACCATATTGGTCGTTGCCCACTATATCTTCTATTTTAGGCCGGATTCCATTTTGAATTATTTTTATCAATATTTTTGATGCTTGTGTCGTATAATTAAACTAATCGTTCTATATTCTTCACATTTTTATGTATTAGGTTTTTTTAGGATCGTTACGGTTCTACTTATTTTTAAAATCATTCGGTATTTTTCCTGTTTTATATATTTCGCGTATTCATTTGAATATCTCTTCTAAGATTGTGTGACATTTAATATAATAAGTTATATCTGTATGCCATCCACACCAGCGGCCTTGTTATTTTGTAAGGTATTTAATGCAAAATCAAATTCTTCACGTGTTGTTTCAGGTCCAATCTCGCTTTCTTCTACCGTATTTTCATCTTCTATGTCTTCATCGTACAGACCTGCTCCATTATAAAGTTTTTTTATATATTGGACCCATCGTTCTATTATTTCTCTACTATCTGTTAACATTTTATTGTTTTCATTTAAAAGAACTGTGCTTTTTGATTTATAGTTTGTTTTAAATTTTTTTATAATGTTGTAAACTATGTCTAGTTTTCTTTTATTTAAATATCTTTCTATGTCTCAAGTTGAAGTCAGCTCTATGACTTTGCTATTTTGCAATATAATAAAATTTACTACTCAAAAATAATAAATTCTAATATTCTTGACATATACTCAGATAAAGATACACTATCACGTCTTTATCCCTAATGGAGCAGACAGAGTATGTTGCGTCTTACAGCTCTAAGCAGACAGAGCCCAGGGCCTTAAGAACCAAAGGCCCCTTTTAGCATGATGGTGGGCGGGAAGATGATAAAATGAATACAAATAGTGATGGGTCCGCATCGCCTATTGATATGATTCTCAGTTTTCCCATTTTCTCGACTTTTTCTTTTTTTCCTGACCAGCATGGAAGAGAAGACAGTAGCATTGACATATGCTCATCATGTAAAAACCCGTTCAATTGATTAGTTACAAACTAAGTGTAGACTTTTTCTTGAATTAACATTAAACATCATATTTAATTAAAATAAGGTGGCGATAATCATAGGTAGTAACAGATGAGCCACATTGTGATTTTATTTGAAATATTATTATTTGTACTTATGTAAAGAAAGATGCTGAAAGTTGGAGGCAATCTCAAAATATTTTCAAATGTGACAATATTCCATTTATTCATTTACAGAAATAAAGGTAGGTATTCATAGATTTACATTATACGATAGTAGGCAGTCGAACAGATGTAATTTCGCATCGTAAATGTCAATGTGACCTTTGCAATCTATGGCCTTTGACATTACTCGTTTTACTAATTCATTATGTTGAAGAACTTGCTCGGATATCGCTCCCGTCCGATTTTTTGAGTTTAAAATGATCAAAGTATAAACTAAAGGCAGTGCCGGCAGGCATTCATTTTAATTTATCTCTTATCCTTTTCAAATATTTGTAAGTCTTACAAAGTGAACCTACTGGAACTACGAGTAGGTATTTAAAAAAGGAATTCAGTTATGATACTGAAAATGCTTGTTATAAGATAAGGTCAGGATTAAGTTTAAATCAAATAATGTTTGATTGATACCGCGATGGCGGAGCAGCCTTCTGTGAAAGGCTGCTCCGCCATCGCGCGCATAATCCTAAGGTTGCCCCTGTCGGGCCGGTTGGCAACCGGGCGAGAGGCCTCGACAGGCGGCCTTGGGGGGGTCCGGGCGTCCCCGCGGTCTCCGCACTAGTCTTATCCTACCGCGCAACAGTACTGTGACTTCTGGGGGGGGGGGGTCTGGCTGATGCCTCGCGTAACTGCCACTTTTCGCCTTTTTTCCCTCTTGCCCCAAAAATAAAAACAATAATGAATAAAAGAAACAAAAAGTTGAGGAATCAACAGCGGATACACGGCCTCTCGCTAAAAGTGCACCTCACTAACATTCGAGGTCTGCACTCTAATCTCGTCCCAGTCCACCACCATCTCGAGACTGTAAGGCCGCATCTGCTCTTGCTTACGGAGACGCAAATTACTACCCCTGCTGATACATCCTACTTGAATTACCCAGGATATGTCCTGGAGCACAATTTCCGCTTTAAGGCAGGGCTTGTTTCTATGTGCGTGATGACATCTGCTGTAAACGTCTCCGTAACTTGGAAGATCCCTCTTCTTCTTCAATCTGGCTGCTTGTGGACACCGGCACAGAACAAATTGTCTATGTCGGTGTCTACCGATCGCATAGCGGTGACCAGGAGACAACGAGGCTTTTTCGTCACCTAAGTGAGGCTGTTGATGTGACTCAGCAAAGGTATCCTACCGCGCAAATCGTTTTTCTGGGGGACTTTAATGCTCACCACGAACAATGGTTGTTCCCATACCAGAAAACTGACCATGCTGGTAGAGAGGCGTACAAGTTTGCCTTGTCTTTGAACCTTTCCCAGCTGGTCGACCAGGCGACTAGGATACCCGACGTTGAGAATCACATAGCTAATTGCTTGGACCTTCTGCTGACGACTGAACCAGACCGATATCACGTGTCTGTTTCAGCCCCTCTTGGGAGTTCTGACCACTGTCTGGTAAAGTCCGTCCTCATATGTCCTCCACCTGACTCCAGCCCTAGAGGCAATAGACGGGTTTGGCGGTACAAGTCAGCAGATTGGGATGAGATGCGACATTTCCTTGCTTCTTACCCTTGGCTGCAAGCCTGCTTTTCTTCTGGCGATCCGTCGAGCTGTGCAAGTGCCGTTGCTGAGGTTCTCGGTCAGGCGATGGAGTATTATATTCCATTTTCTGATCGACCCTCTGGCATCAATGCCGAACCCTGGTTCAATGCTGACTGTTTAAAAGCTTTGTCAGCATACCAGGCTTGGGCTGACGCTCGTAAGCGCAGAGCTCCGGATACGCGTAAAAAGAAGAAAGCCTTTAACTTTGCGGCCAAGTCCTGTAAAAAAACGCTTAAAAAGGCTCGCTTCGACCACATAGGCAGAGTTGGTGCCAGACTCGCTTCGTACCCTTCCGGTAGTAAAGCATTTTGGTCTCTGGCTAAGTGCGTTGAAGCTAACTTTTGCCGCTCCTCACTTCCTACTTTGCAGAAACCTGACGGTACACTGGCACACACGGCTTTAAAAAAGCTAATTTACTAGCCTCACTGTTTGCCGAAAACTCACGTCTAGATGCTAGCAATCAAACACCGCCCCAGTTACCTCCTTGTGGATGTAAAATGCCTGAAGTCCGCATTCATCAAAAGGAGGTTCTCAAGACTCTACGCAACTTAGATGTGAATAAGGCCAGTGGTCCCGACGGTATTCCTGCTATTGTCTTAAGGAATTGTGCACCCGAGTTGTCTCCTGTTCTGACGCGCCTGTTTCGTCTATCTCTTCGGTCCGGAATCGTCCCAAAAATGTGGAAGCTCGCCAATGTTCAACCCGTACCTAAGAAGGGTAGACGTGCCGACCCTTCAAACTATCGCCCAATTGCAATCACCTCCATTCTGTGTAAGGTAATGGAGCGTGTTATTAACAAGCGCTTACTTGCGTACCTTGAGGACAATGATCTCCTCAGTGACCGGCAATACGGATTTCGCCAGAACCGATCTACTGGGGATCTTCTTGTGTACGCTACACATCTTTGGGGTGAAGCCCTTGAAAAATACGGTGAGGCACTTGCTGTCTCACTTGACATTTCAAAGGCATTTGACAGGGTATGGCATGACGCTCTTATAGCGAAGCTTTCCGCTTACGGTATCCCTCCCAGCCTTTGTGCTTGGATTTCCGATTTCCTGAGGGAACGGTTTATTCGAGTAAACAGTTACTCGAACGGCTGCTCGTCTGACCTATTGGCAATTAATGCTGGAGTACCTCAGGGATCGGTTCTTTCCGCAACGCTATTTCTGCTTCACATTAACGATCTGCTAAAGCCCGGTATTTTTGGGTATGCAGATGATAGCACCGTTACGGAAAGATATTTTTCTAGTGCAAGGGCAAAAAAAAACGGAAATAGACGAACTAAGAGAGGCAATGGTGCTCCATACCAATCTTACTCTGCAAGCTGTCTCCGATTGGGGTGATGCCAACCTTGTAAGATTCAATGCCTCTAAGACACAGGCGTGTCTCTTCTCTGCTAAAAAGAGCCCTTTCAACTTGGCTCCCACTTTCCGGGGTGTGCCTGTTCCTATCACCCGTCATCTCGAACTTCTCGGTATCGATCTCTCATCAAATCTTAACTTCGGTAGCTATATTGAGTCCAGGGCTAAGACGGCTTCTAAAAAACTGGGCATCCTCTCCGAGGTCCAACGGTATTTTACCCCTGACCAACTGTTGAGCCTTTACACAGCTCAAGTTCGCTCATGTATGGAGTATTGCTCCCACCTATGGGATGGATCTGCCCGCTATCAGCTTGAAGCCCTGGAAGCTATCGACAGACGTGCCAGAAGACTCGTTGGTGATGAGTTGCTTACGGCAGGACGGCTCCACAGCCTCGAACATCGCCGACTGGTAGCAAGTCTGTGTGTCTTCTACAGGTTGCACTTCGGGGAGTGTGCACAGGAATTACATAATTTAATTCCCCCTGCACCATTCCACCATCGGACAACACGACGTGGACAGGGATTCCACCCATTTGTGGTCGATATTTCTCCTCATCGTACCTCTCGATTCGCCTCCTCCTTCATTGTGCGAACCGCTAAGGTGTGGAATTCCCTCTCTGCGTCGATGTTTCCCCATACATATAATTTAGGGATTTTCAAGGCAAGAGTGAACAGGCATTTTTTGAGTCTGCGTGATACATCTTAGACCTCATCTTAGCTTTCCATCAGGCTAGATAGAGGTCAAACGCACTCAAATTTCTAATAAAAAAAAAAAAAGATTGAAAAGAATTAGAATGACAAAAATAGTCTTAGGACTCTTATAGAGACGAGCGACAGTTCGCGACAGCAGTGACAGTCACCGACAGTTGGCGATCGGCGCGCGACATTTGGGGAAAGCTGCGCGATAGTTAGTGACCCTGGTCAGTGACAAGTGTCGTGAATTGTCGCACGACGGTTGCCGACTTTCACTGCGGTCATTATCATCAGGTCTTACTTGTCTCCACTACAGGACCACGACCCTCTCGGTACTACCAGAGCCATACTTGGCTAGAGCAGCCAGAGGATTTGGCACTCTCTACGCTACACTCTCCACGCTGGCCAGACGGGTTGGAGAGGTCTCATAATGTTTATAAGCTTTGTTTAGCTTGTTTTTCCTGAGTCGCCTTGTACGACATCCACGGGAAGACTTGGAGTGGTCCTATTTTTTTCTGCCGGAGACCACACGGCTGGTGGCACATTTGCCATGTGTCAATACTTCAATATCTGGCTTCTGCATGTACCTGCATACAAACGCTAAACTTTCCAAGTAGACTCGGAGAACATTACTAGGTTTGCTTAGTCATTCAATTACTTATCAAAATTCATAAAAATCCAACGAAAAATATATCACAAGTTTTTTAATAAAAGTTAAAGCCTGTTAATCTCAAGGACAATGAAAAAGTTGGTGATTACGATGAGTTCTCGGGGGTTAGAGGATCCCTTCATTGGTTATAGATGAGGTGCTTAAACGAGTCGAATCGTCATTTTTATAATGCGTAAGGCGCAAAAGAGTGGCTTTTACCTATCTTTTACCATCGATCAAATATGCTCTTACTTATTGTAGAGCTTGTGGCAATTGTTTCGAAGGTACATAGTTTGACCGATAAATAAACGGTAACAGATTTAAATGCTCTAAAAACACAAGCTGATGTTATTTATTTATTTAAAGTTTTTTGCACATAAAACGTGTACAAATGGCGAAATTAACGCCTTATGGTTTTCTATGCCAGTCAACCATTAGACCAATTAGAAAAATAATTTGGGTGAAGCGACAGAATGTGTAACAAAGAAGTTTGGCGCATGCTCCACCGAAAAGAGACATTAAGCTCTTAAATAAGAAGACAAGAAGAAAACAAAATGTGTAAATAAAATTGAAAATTATAAATACCTCCAAGAATAATAATATTACTTAATTTAAAAATAAATATGTACCGATACGTTAACCATAGATAAAATAAATATACAATACTATGCATATACATAAATAAATAATATAAATGTATACGGAAAGATAAATACATATATGGATGACTACTAATTACTGCACAGGGACACCATGAGAAGAAGATGCTTTTTGGAGAACCGTATGAACCGCCAGTTTAAAAGCGTAGCGACTAGTCGCTCGTCTAATATCTTAGATTTTTTTAAATAAGGGCTCTAACAGACGACTCCTGTATCATGTATGTACGGCGCAGGCTTCGGTTTTCACCTAGGCCATACACGAAGAGACGTTGATGTTGTTGAGGTTACTTGATGATGTTATGGAGACACAAGACCACGTCACGTTGAAAATTATTTATTGTTGATGAGTTACATGTTATTAGTGTGACGGGTCGGTGTGTACTATCCGGCTCGAAGGAATATGTACGGCGCAGGCTTCGGTTTTCATCTAAGCCTACGCCATGCACGATGAGATGTTAATATTACTTGATGTTATGGAGATACAATATCGCGTCACGTTAAAACTGCTTAATGGTGAGAAGTATTACATGGTGTAGAGTGTAACGATCGCTGCTCGATAGTTTAAAAACAGCTGACACGCGACCTACATTGTGTGTAGCCGCGTGCAACCGAAATGTGCGAGCATGGCTCGTACACCCGAGACACCTGTCATGTCCTGAACCTGAACTGTCGCGCGACGGTGTGTACGAGACCTAAACTAAGCAGACAAAAAAATATAACGCCCACCTGGTTGTAAATTGTAAGATAAAAGTATTTCAGCAGAGCGATTTGTCAAATACTTAATGCATACTCAAGCCAGTGAGCAGTGGAAAAATCCATTAAGATTCCAATCTACTACTCTTGACGTCTCAATGAAAGTAATTATGAAGAAAAATGCGTCTGCCGTTAATCTTCCAGCAAGTGATTAGTATAGTGTCCAACGATGACGTGATAAGGGGTGAAGTAACGTTTTGGCATTTTAACTGGTAACTTTTGAGAAGGTTTTGGTGCCGTGTGGTAGGCCTTGAATGGGACCACTTTATCTTTTCCTATAGATCCGTATCAGGCGATTAAAAAATAAGACACACGATAGACTAAGTAGAAACTTATCGTGCTGCAATTGCATTATCAAAGATGGTCGGTGATGGTTTTAAGACAACTGCAGCTTGGACCGAAAATATCTATGAAGTACACAAAATCAACGTTTCGTAGTCCCCCTGAATTCTCCTTCAAAACTTAGTGTCAGTTCACACCGAGACGCGACGCGACGTGACGTAGCGTGCACTTTGGAAGAAATATAGAACTTGTTTACTACACAAAAAGATATGAATTTCAGCGACAGCCCGCTGTGCCGAGATGCGCAGCGCTGCGTACCGCGGCGCAGCGAGCTCTCACTGAAATCTCACTCTTTTTGTCTAGTAAACAAGTCTATATTTCATCCAAAGTACGCGCTACGTCGCGTCGTGTCTCGGTGTGAACTGACCCTTATACTTCAAAGCAATTTATTTATTCATAAAAAAATTTAAAAGCTATGGCTGTGTTCCTATATTTTCTTTTTATACTCGTAATATAATCTTGTGGAATTAGTTTGCTAAATGTTTGAACAGAGAGTACAATCTCACCAATTTTTCAAGTTATCAAATTATGAAAAAAAAAGAACATTAGAACATGCTCATTTTTTTAGAAATCATGGTTCTACCGGCACTATCCGGCGATGAATCAAGGGACTACGTTTGTATGGAAATACGGTCCATCAATTTCCTCTTAAAGCAAAACAATAGTGAGAATACATAAAGTAAAAGTTCTTGAAAAGAGTTTTAGTTTTTATGTTTTCATCAGACATCAAACTTTTTTGTATGTCGAAATTTCTTTTCCGGGTAAGTTGTAATATATCAAGTCAAGAACTAAGCATCAAGTAACTTCTAGGAAATTTTCTCTTTTCTGTATCACTATGTACGAGTTAAACTGAGCTCGTCAATATTACCAACATATCACGTTGTAATCTAGATATACAAAATTTTCTTCTAATACGGGATTTAGTATTCAGATTGCCAGGTAATTGGCAGTCGATAAAGTCGATCTCATAGTTACAACCTTGCTACGGAAAAATCATCTAACAATAAAAAATAGGAACTATTTTTGGCGACATATTACCCTAAAGGAATACAACCGAGAAAATATGACTATTGTTATTTATTTTTTCGTATAGACTTATTTATTTAAGTTTATTCCACACAATCTTATAATTGATTGATTACAATAGGTCAAACTTAACGTTAATGCGTACTACTTAGACTAAATATATACTTAGATTAAAAACTATCACTTTTAGAGTGAAATAACGGACACTTTGCAATTTAACAATATATGAGCACAACACCTTGCTAACACCTGTAATTTATAGGGTATTCCAATTACTTAAATAGATAACATAGATACTATTTACTTTAACAAACTTTCAAGCCCTATTGCTAATGGTTGTTTGAAACAAGCATTAATTAATTACTAAGGTCACGAACATTCTAATCCTACACAATATCGTTCCAGGAAATTAATTCACTTACAACTAAGTACGAAAATATGCGATAGACGACTTACCAATAACGCGACGAACGCAATTTCGCTTATCACTGATAACTTAATTCCAATTCACTTTAACCGTGACAAAGAGTTATTAAATACACAGTAAGTAAGATAAATAACATGAACATTTTTGAATTTTCAAAAGCACTTTTAGCGTTCGAATTACGTGTCTGACAGTGTAAAACGCAGCGCGGGCGCTCGGCACGAGCAGGGACAGTACACTGGCGGGTCGCAGGGATGCTGGTCCGTTGCTATGTTACGCCTACCACCCCCTGTAGATCGGGCCTTCAGGCCGCCGCCCTAGACGAGTGCGCAACCTACTTTACGTATACGCCACTGTCTGCGTAATAGCTCTTCGGCAATTTCCTGATGAAATGCCGTTGATATGCCATTTGTGCGGGATTTTATTTTTGATTGGGACCGATTGGGCTCAGGAATAGAATGAGGTTTTGTTCTCTTTGTAAAGAAAATTGTTATTAAGTTCAAAGTAGACAATAGCATCTAATATTTTAATAGCGTTTTATACCTACTAATATTGTTGTTTGAGCTAGTAAACGAAGCATCTCAGTGTAGGGATTGGGCAAACATGTTTTGTCCGTCTGTCAGCAGTCTGTCTGTTCTCGCCTACAAATCGCATTTCTCAACCGATTCTCGTATATTTTTGTCATTTAAATTTTGTTATCTTATCTCACAAAATTCGTTCTCAATTCAGTTTATCGAAGTTTTTCAAAATGGCGGTAATAACGTGGATGAAAACTTAAATAGTTTGGAAAATCCAAAAGTGCACGCCTCATAATCTAATTTTTCACAATTAAATTGATTTTGATTGTTTTATTGCTAACTTTAACCGAAGAAAAGTATGTGTTGGCTTTAACGCACGACTGGAGATTATTTTTTACTTTTATTTTTAACTTCCCGCTGAGAAAATTGAAAATTTTCAAAATTCGGGACGTTATTAGTTTGACCCCGTTTTTGAAAAGTCAAGTTTTCATCAGATCTCGACGTTTAAAGGTCTCAGGAATCTTCCCTGACCACTCACGAGCAAGTGTCATGCACCCTATCCGTATGTGTGTGTGGGTGTGTATGTGATCCGCTTATAACTCTTGAACAACTAAACCGATCGGAACCAAACAAGTAGCTTTCCAAAGAGTTCTATACAACTCAGATTTCCTGTGAATTTAAACCGTTTCGGACCGGTAGATTTTGAGAAATCTCAAAAAAACTAAGCAAAAACAAGAAAAAGACATAAGACTACGTCACGAATGTCAAGAAAAGTGTTACCACTGATTGTTCTTTTCATTCTCAATTAGTTAATGCAAATTAAATAAAATATTAACTAACTTATCCCTTCTTTTACATTTATTCGTCTTTCATATTTAATAAAACAAACAAAATCACAACATTCTTTATTCAAATTTCTTTTTACTTCTTTTCTTACTTGCCAGTAACACATTCGTACTCATCATACATAGGTATTAACTCTTTCAACAAACCTCACTTCCAAAATTATTTTTAATATGTCACCTGTATTTTTATAATAATAATTACGATTAAACTACATTGAATTAGACCGTGATCTTCGAAAGGACTTAGTTTTGGATATACTGAAGCGTATAAAAAAAATGGACTTGATCAGATAAGTTTTTCGGGAGTTATCGTGACAACGCCAATTTCCATACATACAGACACACGGACGTCCACAAAATGATTTTATTAAACATTGTTTTTATTTATTTCAAAGGCAAAATGTCTCTTAAAAATGTCATAAGTGTTGAAACTAGTGTTTTTCCTTGACATTTATGTGTAAATATTATTGTACAAGTGCGATAGAAAATAAATAGAGACACATTTAGTTAAAAAAATCACTTGATTTTTGTAAGGCGAGAGTAGAGCACTACCTCATGCGCTTCGCTTATGAGGCGTGCAAAAAAAATTCAGCCATTTCGAAAAAGTTTAAACATGTCATTAGGTTTTTTTGTTATTCTTATTATGATTAGGTTTTTTTTTAGAACAATTGTTTCATTCCATAAACTTCAAGGGGTTTGGGGTTGGGCTATGCAAAGTCAGACTTGCGACGCCTCTAGCTTGTGAGCTATACCACTACTATAGTTATGGTACTAATCCTAAGCTTAATTTTTCTTTATGATACCCTCAGTAATGAATTTCTATATACGTAAGAAAAAATATACATATAAATTCTAATATTCTAACTAATTCAATATTACGTCTTAAATAATCTGACGTATTTCACTATCCCTACCCCTACATTTCCCTTAATGCGTAAATATCGCAACTACAAAATAGTTAGAATACAGAACAATGAAAGTTAAAGGAAAAGGAAAGTGACGACTCTAAATCACTCGTCTAACATGGTACCTAATTGCCAAAAGTTGTCAAAATTTTAACAAACACTAAATCATGACCCTTAGGTGAGTGTTTTCGATATTGTATTTCTAAACAGAAAATAATAAACGATATTCAAAACCATTTAAAAAACGTACGTTTGTTTTTCTGAGATTTAGTTTTCCATCGATCTTCGCGTCTCGCCGTCCCCGCAGCCCAATGGACCGCTTTCATGCTTTGTAATAAATAGCCTCTATCTGGGTCCAACTTAATTAAATTCTTTATAAATTATTAGATTCTATAGTCGAGCTTATTGCTGAATCATAAAGAAAATAGCCTACTTTAGTTTCTATGCTTACTTTATATATTTTGTTCAGTGCTGGAGTAAGCGGCTGATAAAATTTCCCGTCGATCTTGTCTCGCCGCTGACCATCACCGCAGCCCGAGAAACTCTTCTACAATTGGTCTGAGATAGGCTCTATAGCATATTATTGGATTCTATTTCAATAGAAATTGTCTGTCTTCCTACTTTAGTTTCTATACTTTGTATAATTTGTTCTGTACAAAAGTAAGCGAGGAGCCGAGGAATTCGCCTACAATTGTCCTGAGACAGCCTCTATCTGAATCCATCTTAATTATTTCATAAGTTTCCTTACTTTAGTTTCTATACTTTATATATTTCGTTCTGTACCGGGGTTAAGTGGCTGATAAAATTTTCCATTGATCTTTTCTCGCCGCTGACAGTTACCGACGCCTGAAGAACTACAATACGCTATTTTGCATCAAGTCAAATCAGATACTTTTTTCATAACGTCAAAAACAAACATTTTCTATGGGATTTGTATGAAATATCGATTTATGAAGTCTGATTTAAGAGCGCTATTTGACTCCAAGGAATATCCGTTTTTCTGCATTAATAAATCTAAAATCACGTTCAAAGTGGATGTGATCAATGACAAGTGGCATTATTTTGTGACGTTTTGTTCTATTAACAGTACCAAATAATTTCTTTTTGACCCACCAAAATACCCAATTGGTCTGAGACAGCCTCTGTCTAGGTCCATCTTAATAATTTCCATTTAAGTTATTGGATTCAATAAAAATCTCCTTACTTTAGTATCTATACTTTCTTTATTTAGTTCTGTACCGGAGTAAGCGGCTGATAAAATTTTCCATCGATCTTGTCTCGCCCTGACCGTCACCGCAGCCCGAGGGACCCGCTTGCAATTGCTTCGAGACGACCTCTATCCGGGTCCAACTCATTTCAGATGAATTATTGGTATAGAATAACTACTTTTTTTCATTCCGTATATATTTGTTTCTGAAAATATTCAGCTATTCAGCATTTGTATTCAGTTTGAATTGGCATGACTGCTATCTAGCGATATTAATCAGAACTAAAAAAACAATTTATATACTTATATATAATAAATAAAATACGACAATATACTACGAAAAACAAACATCCGGTCACGCAATAATTGCTTTAATCAGCTGGGCGCACGTTTGTATAAAGTGTTTTTTTTTTTACTGAATAGGTTTTTTTGGGAAATATAATAAGTATGAGTGATTAAACCTACTATTAAAATTTCGCATTAGAAAAGATGTGTTTTATGGGGAAAGTTCAGTATAGTGCTATAAAAAAATTTAAAAACATTTTGTTTCTAAAACATAAAATAAATTTTGTCATTACATAGGTTCACTATGTATTTTAACCTAATTTTTATTTGTCAATCACTATGTTTCAGTGCAAGAAAGATTTTAACTTACTTTGTCTACACTATAGTTTTTTTCATATCATATCATATCGTGTTATTACATTATGTTAAGGAAAAATTATGACAAGAATTTTTAGGATAATAAATATTATGACTACAAGAACATAATGTCAAAATATGGTTATGACAAAAAGATATGACTAAGTCATTATGACAAACAATATATAACGACCTCCGTGGCCTAGACCGCTTATCCGGAGGTTCTGGGATCGATCCCCAGCTAGGGCAAGTTGGAAAATGGCCTTTTACAAATTGTCCTGGGTCTTGGGTGTTTATCTATATATGTATATATCATAAAATATAATATTTTTGAGTTAGTATTCCATAACACTTTGTCCCTATATATTTATTTATTTATTTATTATTTATAATATTATGAATAAAAAGTTTAGGAGAATCAAGGAGATCTCGTGTCAACCGCTGCACTAACTGTAATATCACTGCGGCAAAGCGCGTCGTGTGTCATGAGTGTCATGACACTAATTTGGTTGATTTTATATGCCACTCAAAAAATAAGTAGGAACACTGTTGTTTATCTATCTTTCTTTCTCTCCCTTTACAGCCCTTATTAGTCTACTGGCGTTGTTTATCACACTAAAGAAAAGATTATAAAGTGAATTTACTAAGAATTCATTAAGAATGATATTTTTGTGTACGCTTGAATACCATACTTACACTTTTAAGCTTATAATGACAACAAAACATTAGGAATGATTTCTCAGTAACTCTAAAATAAATAAATTTTATATTTTCCTAAACAATATACATATAGTTACAATATAATAATGATAAAAATAAAATAAGTAATAATTAAACTACTAAACTAAACCTAAACACATTACACATTTCATATAAACTGCGGACATTATATACAAAAGTTCACCCTCTGTTTTAATATTTTAGGGAATCGGGTTACGAATATTTATAACAATTTCATTACCCGTGCTTCGTTCACGTGCACGTATTGTAGAGGTACATATATGTATGAAAGTTTTGCTTAAACAAAAAGCGCCTGTGATACCCACCCGCTAACAGGGAAGTGGTACAATTTACCACCAGAAACTTTACCGCATTATTCAAATAGGTGACGTCACTGGGTTCCAAGTTGCGCTCTTAGCAAAATTCAGTTTTGCCACACATTTAAAGTTATATTTTAAGTGAAATTTCATTCACTTGCAACGCGGGCTCCAGTTACAGCATGTACTTACTTATAACGCATAAATTTTAGAATATGCCTTGTTTCTACTTTTAGGCCAAAATATTTCAGTGAATAAAATAATTAAATTATTTTTGGACGGTCACTACGATATAGCGTTTGGGCGCGTCAATATAAATTCTACCTACGGGTATTTATATCCACGTGTCCAAATGCCATCACATGCCCCTGTATGGAAATCTTCTTGTCAGGGACATTCTAAACATCTTCAAAAAGTTTTCTAAGCTACTACCCGAATTTTGCAAATTTAAAATTTAAATGCATTTTTATGGCACTTATCGATTGAATAAAAATTGAGTTTTTAAGTGGTTTATTAGCACCATGGAATCTCATACGCTAGTTTACAACAAGACAAATCCCATACTTTTTTCTTTACGTCAAAAACCAACATTTTCTATGGGGTTTGTATGAAATATCGGACTATGACGTCATAGTTCCTTTGAGTCAAATAGCGCTCTTAACATCCGTTTTTCTGCATTAATAAATCTAAAATCACGTTTAAAGTGGATGTGATCAATGACAAGTGGCATTTTTGTGACGTTTTATTCTTCAATTTATTTTTCACCCAGAAAATACCCAATTGAGACACTTTTCAAAAATAGGTGTAATACCTTATTATATGACGTAGGTACAAACATGTATCTCTTGATATACGTATCCTCGAACTACGTGTTCAGGTAGATGAGACATGCAACCAAGTTAGCAGCTAATTGAATTTCTTGGCGACGGAGGTCCGGTGGCTCCCTGTTTACTTTGCAGGGTAAATTGCTGCTTCACGATCTAATTTAGTGTCTGGAGGCTGACTTAATATGACCGAGATGTACCTGTCAGTTGGCTGAATTTATTATGGTTGGGTAAAATGTACTGTTTAAACGGCAGTAAATTTAGAAGACATTTTTAAATGCATCATTTTGAAACGTATGATTGAAAGTAAGAGTTTTTTTTATTTCTTTATTTTTCGCTTACATGCACTTATAAGTAAGATGGTTAGTAAGTACCTACATGAACCCTAGCAGGGTATTGCGAAGTTATAGATATTTAAGTTTATATAACAATAATTGTAGTAATAGTAAGTAATATCAAATAAATGTCACCAGATAATTGAAAAGATTTATACGAGTAAGCTAACAATAAAATTACTTACCGGCAGGCGCAGCGTAGAACACTCACCTGCTAGGTCGTCAGACGACTTGAGCAAGGTTGCAGGAAAACGCTGGATGCAGGCCGCATCCGATCGGTCGTTTTGGAAATCCTTGAGGGAGGCCTATGTCCAGCAGTGGACTTCCTGTGGCTGATATGATATATTAAATTACTGCAAGTGAGTTGGGCAGAAGTCAGAACTCTGAAACTAAAACTAGATATTTTGTAAGTGTGTATTAAGTCATCTTTAAAACACTATTCATATTACAATTTTTCGTTCAAATATTTATACCTAAATAATATGGGTTGTTAAATTGTTAACTTATTTTACTGAACGTATTATATCATCAATATGAAAGTGTTTTATTACGGAATAAATTCTCAATTCAAAACAATAGATCACATATAGGTACACACATCACATCACACTTTATCATCAAAGAATAGGTCATATATGATAGACAGCTGTTCCATACATTTTATCGCATTTGGTCATACAAGTTGATTTGACAACACAGAAAGCATTTAAAAAGCCATGTTGATACGTTGCTTTGTTTTAAAGTGAAGAACGGATAAATACTACATATTTATAAAATACTAGCTTTTGCCCTCGGCTACGCTCGCGTATCCCAAATGCGACGGGAACATTACTTTTTTCCGGGATGAAAGGTGCCCTATGTTCTTCTCAGTACTCCTAACTATGTGTATGCGAATTTTTAAGAAGATTGGTTCAGTAGATAAACTGTGAAGAGGTAACAAACAAACCAACAAACCAGCAAACAAATATACAAACTCGCTTTCGCGTTTATAATATTAGTTGGGATTGGGAATACAATGCAAAAAATATTTTTATACTAGTTGTCTCAACCAATAATCATTATCTCACTTCATTATAATTTCAACACACATAATACAAAACCGGCTCAGAATTATGGTTTTTGATAGCCATTTCATTATGAACGTGCGATGCGTGACTTTCATGAGTGATATCAGACTGTATCTTAATCATAAATCTTTGTGAAAGGAATATACCTACTTACTTAAGGAAAATAAATCATATTTTATGAACTTAACTATTATTATCTATTTCTATTATATTATTATATGGAATAAAATTTTAATATTTTTAATTGTTATTTAATGAAAAGGTTTGAGGAATACCTCTATTTTTTAAGTGAGTATGAAACATTGGTATTGATTTACATTCTGCATTCAGCTTTGTGTATTTTACTAATGATATATTTAGTCCACCTATTTAACCTTCAGTAAACAGAAACAGGAAACCTACAGAAAAACCGTTGTCAGTAAAATTAAATTTATTGGAATATTGAAGGTCTCCCCTCTATATTCCTTCTTTTGCAGTGAGACTTATGTAACTAGTTAAAAACTTAAAATTGTATAAGAACAATACTTAAAATATGTTCAGTTACAGAAATAAGTAATTAGCATGAGTTAGCTTATTTTTCTAACTACCGTCATCAGGTAAAGGTCAAGTATAACCACAGAATAAATAATAATACTAACGTACAGAAGTCTCACTCACGTCACGTCACGTCACGTCAGAACTCAGCACCTTTTCGCATAGATACCTAGATTGCAAGCCAATTTCCTTCTTATTACTCTGGACAAACGATTCGTATAACTGAATTTACCACCCGGAGGGGCCGCCTGCGCGCATAGTAATAATGTAGGTACATTTTCAATACCTAAACGGGGAGTGACACAGGCCTGTTATAACTGCAAACACAGAATCCGCTTTTCTGTATTTGCTAATACTTTGTTCAAATTACAAAGTATAATGACGTCATCTTTTGTGATAAGCTATCCGAACTTCACCACTTTGACCTAAAAATTTTTAATTCACTTTCGCAAGTCGGGTCCGTTCGGTGATCAATCAAAATCTCATTTGGACGTCACATCACACACAAATTAAAGAGATAAAATATGCGTAACTTCATGCAGTATCAGTATGCACTTTAGTAACGCACGCATAGACTTCACGGTATCCGGCTATGTGGTTCCCGGCAGAGTAAAATAGGACCACTCCAAGTTTCCCGTTGTTATCATAGAAGGCGACTTAGAAAACACAAGCTAAACAAAGCTTATAAAACATCAATGATACTTCTCCAACCCGTCTGGCCAGCGTGGTAAGTGAAGGTCAAATCCTCCGGCAGCTCTGGCCAAGTATGGCTCTGGTAGTACAGAGAGGGCAGTGCTCCTGCAGTGGAGACAAAAAGACCTAATGATGATGATAATAACACTTGTAGCCGTTTTTAATACAATAGAAAAAAGTATTGGCAAAATAGCCATACAGCCTACCTGCTGGTAACGATAGCCCGTTTGGCTTAAAGTTTTGAAGAACTTCATACTTTAGTATGTCAGGAAAAGCTAAAAATCCATAATTAAACATTGGTATTAAAGAAATGATATTAATCATTGCAAAAAAATTAATCACTCAGTAAGAGTCCAACTATATAGATTTTGTTTAGTACTTCAACTACAAGAAATTTTAGATATACTCAAAAATCTTGTTTATTTTCACTCTCTTTTGTGAAATGTCCTTGTTAATTTCCTCATTTTTGTCGAAAAGATGCAAATTATTAACAGTGTTTCTCCATATATATTTCTTGAGGTACTCGCCATCTGCATCATAAACTGCAGAAAAATTTGCGCATTAGAAAACATATTATCTTCATGACTATATCCTTATACAGAGTAATTATAAACCTCATACCTATTTATATTCAAGAAAGTACCCTTTTAGCAAATAAAAAATACATATTCTATCATATGTATCTTGTTTCATGATAAAAACCAAAGATATCAGCTGACGAATGCATACCAAAAACCACCCGCTACCGGGCTCATGGCGGGCGGTGGTCGGTGAGCGGAGAGGGCGATGGCCGCGCGTATAGATTAGCAATTTATTAGAAATTTGGGAGAATATTTTTATACACAAAATAGTTTTTTTTTTCTTACGTTTTTGATTATGATTCCAAGATTTTAATGTAGCTAGAGGGTGCGAAATCAACCTGTATATTAATTAGGTGTCATTCTATAACATTTTTATTTAGTGCCTCAGCGACCGCGTTATCCATCTTGCCTAATTTTGGCACACATCGCCACCGACAAGGTTTTGATAGCAAATTCATTACCAGCCTGTAAGATGGTAATATTATTGTATAATCATGTGTTGTGAAAAATATAAGGGGCTTTTCATGTTTGAATAGTGGTATTTAGAAAACTAAATTTTATTTACAAAAAAAATCCTTTACAATCCCTTTAAGTACCTATAAATCCCTTTAAAATTCTATTTACAAGAAAAATATACAGGGTCTTTCAAAATATACTGAAACTATTTTAAGGGTTGATTCAGTCCATGGACTGATGGACATATATCATGATATATGCTGAACAACTTTCCTCAAGAAAAATATATCGAAATATGAAAAATACACACTAAAGATAAGATCGAGGTGGATGGGCAGGTATTGGAGTACGTCGAGAAGTATATCTATCTGGGCCAAGTAGCATCCTTCAACAAGAGGCAAGAGCAAGAAATTGATCGCCGTATCAATAATGCATGGAAGAGCTACTGGTCCATGAGAGAACTAATGAAAGGTACCCTTCCAATCACATTAAAACGAAAGCTCCTCGACTTGTGCATCCTGCCAATCCTATCCTACGGCTCACAGACGTGGTCTTTGACTGAGACCCAAAAGTCTAAACTCAAGGTCTGCCAAAGAGCAATGGAACGCAGCATACTGGGACTACGTCTTATAGATAAGGTGCGAAACACAGAGCTGCGTTCTCAAACTCAAATTACAGATGTAGGAGTAAAAATTGCCAGTCTGAAGTGGAACTGGGCTGGGCACGTTTGTCGAATGGTCCCGGGAAGATGGGCGAAGTAAGCTACGTTCTGGCTGCCGGATGGCCGTCGGAGCAGAGGCAGACCGAGGAAGAGATGGCGGGATGACCTCGATAGTTATGCCAATAATTGATAGCAGAGAATAGAGACGAGTGGAAGAGGAAGGGGGAGGCCTTTTCTCAGCAGTGGGACATAACACCAACAGGCTAGAAAAAAAAATGAAAAAAAACAAGTTGACCGATTTTTGGCTTATGGAAAGTCAAAAATTATTTTTCGTATTTCGATGTATGTTCCTTGGGGAAAGTTGTTCTGTATCATAGACTGAATTCACCCTTAAAATAGTTTCAGTATATTTTGTTAAACGTTATATAAAGTTTCTTCTTTATTAGATTTTTAAATTAAATCTTTAATGTCATGGAAGCCCTACATTAATGATATGTCATCAGATTTTGATGTTAAAACTAAACGATATGGCAGGTTTTAACTGGCCATATCATGAAATACAATGATGTCAGATGGTCAGCGACATCATGATATGATCAATTCTACGATCTGGCCACGACACATACATGGCTCCGGTAGCGGAAAAAACAAACTTCATTATTTTACTATTACTACATTATTAAGAAAAAGATGTTTCAGCGAAACATTCAATAATTAAAAGGTCGAAGATAAATATTTCTAGGCGGAGCTACTGACATGTAAACGTATAAATGGAAGTTAATCGTCCCGAAAGGACACCTGAGCAACTTTTATTGTTCCTTGCTATTTAATGGCCTTTTCCATTTGGCACAAATTACCAAGTGGCGAATAACAAGGAAAGTTTGAGTATACAGGTTATAAATTAAGAAAACATTGCCATTGGTAATAATTGATATTATGTTTCTTTTTCATATTTGTTCAATAACAATAAATGTTTGTTTTTTTTCGGGTGTGTAACACTGGTGTCATTTCAAGCTATCGAAAAGCATCTGACATAGCTTGACTGAAGCCTAATAATTATGACAGCCAGGACCAAAGGCTACACGTGTTGTGTGTCAATGTTAATATTGTCGATATAAAACGTAATACTGTTTGTCGAAATTCAGTTTTTTAGTCCCTTTAGGCTAAAGACTTTCTTACCATACATTACAAACTTCTACGATAGTACCATTTTTGAATTTCCTTAGTTATTTTCATAAACTACTTAGTTGCTATAAGAACGACGAAGTAACAACATAGCGGAGTCATTTATGCAAAAGTTCAAAAATAAATTACGTTATTCAAGACTTTAAGTTTCCAAGAATTCTGCTGAAATATGAGTTAGTTAGACTGCCTGCTAATTTATAGCAAACAAGGGACGTAGCCATTGCCTAAGTATGCAATTACGGTCATATTACGACAGGTTAGTACCTAGTCGACTTTAATCTTAAGACCTTAGTTGAAAATGACTGTTGATTAGATGTTGCTGAAGGTTTTTTACAGAGAAAAGGACTTCAAGGACGTAACGGGTGGCTAACCACATCGTTTATTGACATGACTCACATTTTTACCCATTACCTCGATCGACTTTTACGACCTACGCGGGTAGAGTTGCAATTAGTACATTTAACTTTTTTTCTTTTCTGCATTATACAAACACGGAAGAAATTAAAAGTAGGTACCTGAATGATAAATTAGTAACATCTTTCTACTACTTCTAGTCTTAAATTCCGATTTCCTCTCTACTATACTCGTACGTGCAATTGCCAAAATTACTTTATTTGCTAGGAATCTTCTATAATGAAAAACAATTTCAACTTTAAATTGATGCAAAATTAGATATTTTGCAATCAAAAGTATTTTTTAGAGAAATATATTTTATTAATAAGCGATACAAGGGTAACTCATGTAAAAAGCGAGCTACAGGTCGACATGTTTCGATTTCATCCGGAGGTATTCCTCAGGGCGAAAAAGACACACGACGCGCACACGAAGACGTCCCGAGCCGCACTGAAGCCGTGTATCGCATATAATAATGCCTGTGTCTCACGTCAGTTTTAACCAAAAAATGTATTTTACTTCGTTTGGAGCATGTACAGACAGCGTTAATCAGTATTCCACACTTGATCATCTCTCTTGATTTTCTAGAAACAATCCGTGTTAATTACAAGTTTGTAAGGCCCTATTCCCAATAACTCTGTTTGGCTCGTGTAGCGCTGCCATTTGTATTCTTGTTTCGTCTGGCTTTGAATAAAGGTGCAATCCTCACAACCTTTTTAACAGTCAGTGCTTGTAATGTTCTATGAAAGACAAAACTGATAAAATAATAGATAGTTTTAATTTGATTATACCTTGTAAGTATGAATATAAATTGTAATGTACTTAATAAGTGTGAGTCTCTACCTACTACTTTTAATACAAGCAGTGGATTTCTTCGATCAAGTTGATACTTTCAAAATCCATTGTCTCTATCTCTATATATACTGACTTTACTAGTAGTAAAACTACCTAACTTTCTCAAGCAACTTAACTGTTCCATGGAACCTGGGAGTCCGACCATATATACCTACAGAAGGTGAACTTTGCTAACTGGGTTTATCTTCGGTTACACACGTACAAACTTAGAAACTTTGTATTAGAGATAAGCTATAAAATATGGTACAACTAACATACGATACGGTTATGTGGCCGAAACGCCACCCACCATTCCACTGGGTTCAAATTCATGTCGATACGCTAGTAACAAAGGCCTTCCGTACCACACTTACCTTTCTACTATGCTGGTCTTGAAGAAAAGAAAAACTTAGAATGTACCACCTGTAATTTCCTAGGAATTGTATACAATTCCTGACTTTATACAAAATATTTTTTTATATATATATTACTCGTATTATTTTTAATTGTATTATGGGTCAAATAGTTACCTGAAATAAATGTATTTTCTTTAGTTATTTTTTATAAACCTAGGATTAGTCGCTAAACTGTGAACATAAACTTAAGATAAGCTGACTAATAGTAAACTTAGGTTTAACCTAACCTAAAGAAAGCCGGCTAATCGTAGGTTTATGTTCACACCCATCTTTATCCGTAACATATATATACTCGTAATATAGGACTTTTTTTGCACAAAGGCGATTGGTCCAGTAGCATTGACGCGCAGTCAGCAATCCCCATAATTTACTGAACCACCAAGCGAAGATCCAAGCCTGCTTGGACTGCTCTGTGTTTGTTTTACACATTTAGTAATAAAATGGGAAGGAAACTACTTCTACGCAACAAGTGGTTTTCCCCCCACCCCTAAACTTCCCAGAACTGAAGCGTAACTTGAGTTATAGCCTAGATCATTTCACACGAGAGATTACATGATATGTTTGCAAAAGCATAATATTTCCTTATGAGTTTGATTTTGTACTTTTGTTCCTAGTTTCTAGTGAAAAGTTTGAGCATCCCTAGGCGTGATTCACACCTGCATTGGTGACCACAAATTAATAAAATATCTGAAGCTTTCTTTAAGTATTGAAAGGCATGTTTAGCTGGTCCCAGCTATAATTATTAGATATCAGTCAGATAAAGCGATCGGTCCAGGCAAAAAACTTAAAAAATACAAGAATCAGTAGAGGATATCTGTCATAATCTGTGTATATACAGTTTTATCTACCCCAGCTTTAAGTAACATATTAATACTTGTATTCCAGTAATCTGTAATCAGTCATTTATTCACCATAAATATGATTGTATACAATAGTCTTAAATACTAATATCATATTTTGACGACAACTCAGCACACACTTACAGGTAGCTTTGCAATATTCTAGTATTTGCAATACTCTTTGAGTTGCTATGATGAGAACATTATTATACCTAACATCTGTATGTATTTATGACTCATGTTAGCAAATAAATGTTTGAATCTTTACTTTTAACATAGATGGTTAATTAAAACGATGTTTTCATCCCATGCCTTTTGAAAAGAATTGCCAAGCTTTATTTCTTGCATAACAGTTTTAGTTTCATTTTAAGTTTCATTCACTTTTTTTTGGGTGCCCCTTGTTTCACAGACTGAAATTTCATAGAATTTCGATTCACAGAAAACTTTTCATAGAATATTTAATTCTTATATTTTTATTTCAAATATTATTGTTTCAAAGACTATTTACTTGAAGGAAACACAATTTATAGAAACACAGTTTAATGAATTTTTATTAATTTAATTAAAAAAAACTTGTTTCACTTTTTTGATACTGAACGGCAATTTCATATGTAAGGACCTAATATAAGAACTATACTGTTGAAACTTGGTAAGTAGATGTATTCTGTGAACCGCATTAAGACTCACATAAAAATAGAAAAAAAAACAATAAATTTTGGGGATTCCCCATCATCATCAACGTCAGCTCTCAACGACCCACTGCTGGGCATACTCGTAAGCCTCCTTTTGTATGCGCCACTGAATCCCATACTTAAAACTTTTTTTTCGTCAAACCCATACGTGTGGGGTATCAATGGATAGGTCTTTAAAAATGATATTGAGGTTTTTAATATAATTTTTTTCTAAACTGAATAGTTTGCGCGAGAGACACTTAGACAAAATAAGAGAATGATAAAACTAAAAAAAATATATGATGTACATTACCATGCAAACTTCCACCGACAACTGGTTTGAACGAGATCTAGTAAGTAGTTGTTTTTAATACGTCATAAATCGTAAACCGCAATAGAACTTATATATTATATTACTTGCTGCTACCAAACCCTTCATGGGCGAGTCCGACTCGCACTAGGCCGCTTTTTTAAATATCGTATTACAAAATACGACATTAAAAACTATGAAATAAAATTTAATTTGCTTCAAATATACAGTGAATTTATGCATGTGTATAGTTCGCGACGTTTCGTATGCAAGCTCTATACACTGTATCTCAATGAGTTAGTCCGGTGCTACATCCGCACTGCGGTGAGTTACGTACACAAACTAGAGGCTTCGAAGATTTGGAACTTTGTTATGACGTCACAGCTTGCAGATAACATTTCCTTTTTAGGGTTCCATAGTCCACAAGGAACCCTTATAGTTTCGTCATGTCCGTCCGTCCGTCCGTCCGTCTTTCCGTCCGGGCTCGTACTCCGCCGCTACGCACCAATTGTCACGAAAATTGGTGGAGAGATAGATTGAAGTTCCAAAAGTTGGTTTTTAAAATTATGAAAAAATGATTTTTTTTTCAGCTAGGGGGGCTGCCCATACAACAAAAAGTGAATTAAAAAAATTAAATTGGACTAACCTCAACGTGTGGGGTATCGTTAAAAAGGTCTTTTAAAATGCAACAAAAACTGCTTTGAAACTATGTAGATCAAACCCCCCAGTCTTGATATAATCTAATACAAAGTTAAAATTTGAGGTGTCCCCCCACTGTAACTATTGAAATATTACTAAAATAATTCTGAAAAAAATGTGGTATATACCTTAAAGTATGTACTACTAAATATACTTTCAATTAAAACTATAGCGGTCTTGGTATCATAGATAGTTATTTTTTAATACGTCATAAATCGTAAACCGCAATTTACCTTTAGAACTTTTATATTTTGTTACTTGCTGCTAAGGAACCATTCATGGGCGATTTGTTTATTTATTATTTCTATGAAAAAATAAATAAACAAACAATGTTATCGAATTTCAGCACAATATAAAAAAAGTGGGTGTACTTTCTTATACAGACAAAAGTTTAACAGATTTTCGTTATTTAGAAATTTTAATTTAAGATTATCATGTCATAGAATAATCAATATGTAGGTTACTCAGTATAAAGAATTTTTAATAATAGATTTTCGTTGCACAGAAAATCAATAATTAGAATGTTTGTTATCAATAATTTGAAATCATGAATTTTATTACAAATAACATTTACTTTTGCGATGTTTCTAATATCAGAATATCAAATTAAATATTATTATTTTTAATAAGTTTAGTTAATATAATATTTATAACCTATAAGTTTGCCCTATTCTAGTATAATGGATAAAACTTGCCCAGCACTCGCCGGCCGCTGCCACGGCACGCTCGCTCGGCTCGTGCGTGTGTTGGCGTGTTGGTCACAGTTTTAACCTAACCTAACCTATAAGTTTGCCCTAATCTATATTGTGGTAGCCATTTATAATGTATTCTAACTTATTATATGGTATTTAATTTGATTGAACAATGTTTTCACTTAATACTTCGTTAAATAATAATTTTCTGTAAAATAAAATTCCATGAAAGATTATACCGAACAAACAATATTCTTTAAAGAAATATTCTACTGTTTGTATTCTGTGTTTTTATAAAATATGAGATTCTAAAATTCATTGAACTGTGTTTCTATAAATTGTGTTTCCTTCAAGTAAATAGTCTTTGAAACAATAATATTTGAAATAAAAATATAAGAATTAAATATTCTATGAAAAGTTTTCTGTGAATCGAAATTCTCCTAAGACTACTAGAATGTACTTGCTAATGAAATAAACTCGTTCTATATTGGCTATAGTACCTATCTTTATACGTAGTGTAGTACCTACTTGTTCAATATTTTTTTAAAGTCGTATGTTTAATTAAAATCTCTTCAATAAAATCCCGATTTGGCAATCGGAACTGCCCACACTACCAAGTAAACTGAAAATAGCGCTAAACGAAATAGATACATGCTTACCAGCCGATAAAGAGTTCTAGTCACGTCAGACCAGTGCTGTTTGCACCAGTATTTGTTGAGATGTTTGTGAAGAGAGCAGACAAATAACAAAAACAATAAATTTATAAAACATCAGCCTGCATTTTAGCGGCTGACTTTTGGTGCGTTAATATTAACATAATGGTATATATTGATAAATATATCAATTTAATTTATTTATTTAATTAACCCCCACAATTTCAGCAATTCATTATTATTAATCAATCGAAGTATGCGCCGTTGTTATCGATACACTTCCGCCATTTTATAGGCAGATCATTGATACCTTTAGAAAAAAAATCCTGGGAGCGAGAGTCTATGAACTGTTTGAAGGCGGTTTTGACTGCCTCATCAGATTTGAAATTTTTTCCTTGTAAAAAGTTATCCAAATTTTGAAAAAAGTGGTAATCAGTTGGGACAAGATCTGGAGAGTATGGTGAGTGACGCAGAGATTCCAGTCACAGCTCCTCTAACTTGGCGATCGTTTGATGTGCAGTGTGTGGTCTAGCGTTATCCTGAAGGAGCAGTGGGCTAGAGCAATTCATCAGTCTCGGTTGTTTAATGGCGAGCTTTTCCATCATTGTTTGCAATTGTTGGCAATACAAGTCTGCAGTAATCGTCTGGCCTGATCTCAAGAAGCTGTAGTGGATAACACCAGCACTGGTCCACCAAACACTAACCAGAATCTTCTTTTTGGTCAGTTTTCGCTTAGGGCAAGGTTTTGCCGGTTCTCCAGGGTCAAGCCATTGTGATGATCGCTTCCGATTGTCGTACAGGATCCATTTCTCATCACAAGTCACGATACGGTTCAAAATCCCCTCATTAGTGTGGCGATTAAGCAAAGAAACGCAGCAAGCAACGCGTGTTTGTTGGTTTGCTTCAGTCAATTCGTGCGGTACCCACTTTTCGAGTTTTTTAATTTTTCCGATTTGGCGCAAGTGGATAAGTATCGTTTTGTCACTTACGCCGAAGGCTGCTGCTAATTCAGAAGTGGTTTGAGATGGATCCGCTTCCACTATCGCCTCCAATTCTTCGTTATTCACTTGAGTATCAGGTCGTCCACGAGGCTCATTGTGTAAATCGAAATTTCCAGAACGGAAACGTTGAAACCAAAAACACACCGTTCGTTCGTTAGCGGTGCCTGGTCCATACACGTCGTTAATTCTTCGAGTCGTTTCTGCAGCACTGGTGCCACGGTGGAACTCGTATTCGTAAATACCGCGAATTTTCAATTTGTCCATAGTTGTTGTTATAGCAATATTGAAACTCAAACAAATGATGTTAAAACCAATGAAATACGAATTTTAAAACAATATTTTTCTGGCTTTATTTCGAAATAAATTTGAATTTGGAATTACTAATGAAACGCAAGATATTTTATTTTAAAGTTGCTAGTATTGAAAATCGGCAATTTCATATGTAAGGACCCAATAGTTTCGGAAAAAGTGGCTGTGACATACGGACGGACAAACAGACAGACAGACAGACATGACGAATCCATAAGGGTTCCGTTTTCTGCCATTTGGCTACGGAACCCTAAAAATTAAGAATAGACCAATGAATAACTCGTATTACTTACAAAACTACACCAAATATTGTTTTTCAATCAATATCCAATTTTGCACGCCTCATAAGCGAAGCGCATGAGGTAGTGCTCTACTCTCGCCTTACAAAAATCAAGTGATTTTTTTACTAAATGTGTCTCTATTTATTTTCTATCGCACTTGTACAATAATATTTACACATAAATGTCAAGGAAAAACACTAGTTTCAACACTTATGACATTTTTAAAAGACATTTTGCCTTTTAAATAAATAAAAACAATGTTTAATAAAATCATTTTGTGGACGTCCGTGTGTCTGTATGTATGGAAAATGGCGTGGTCACGATAACTCCCGAAAAACTTATCTGATCAAGTCCATTTTTTTATACGCTTCAGTATTATCCAAAACTAAGTCCTTTCGAAGATTACGGTCTAATTCATCTGGGACGCACTATTATCGCAGCAGCAGCAGCTGCTGAGGATGCAGCCGAAAAGAAACGGGTGAAGTATGCGGTTATGGGACAGCACTACAGTTTCATTCCCATAGCCGTAGAAACCATGGGATGTTGGGGTACAGACGCCAAGCGTCTAATCCGGGAGTTAGGGCACAGAATAAGGGAAAAGAATGGTGACTCCCGCTCAGGCTCATTTCTGATGCAAAGGTTGGCCATTGCCATTCAGCGCGGTAACGCAGCTAGTATATTGGGCACCTTTGCAGCAGAAATGTCAAGGGGCGGGTTAGAAATATAGTGCAGATTGTATTTTTTTAATTGTATTATTATTATTATTTTATTTGACTGTAATTATAAATATAAAAGCAATTCAATGTAGTTTAATAGTTATTCTCAAAAAACATCATTTTTGAATTTTTTTTCTTGTTTTTGCTTAGTTTTTTTGAGATTTCTCAAAATCTACCGGTCCGAATCGGTTTAAATTCACAGGAAATCTGAGTTGTATAGAACTCTTTGGAAAGCTACTCGTTTGGTTCCGATCGGTTTAGTTGTTCAAGAGTTATAAGCGGGTCACATACACACCCACACACACATACGGATAGGGTGCATGACACTTGCTCGTGAGTGGTCAGGGAAGATTCCTGAGACCTTTAAACGTCGAGATCTGATGAAAACTCGACTTTTCAAAAACGGGGTGAAACTAATAACGTCCCGAATTTTGAAAATTTTCAATTTTCTCAGCGGAAGTTAAAAATAAAAGTTAAAAATAATCCAGTCGTGCGTTAAAGCCGACACATACTTTTCTTCGTTTTAAGTTAGCAATAAAACAATCAAAATCAATTTAATTGTGAAAAATGAGATTATGAGGCGTGCACTTTTGGATTTTCCAAACTATTATAGTCTATTGCCGAAGGACGATAATGTTTTTCTTGTATCTTGTATATCTGACTGTTCATTATCTTTGGCACCTTCTTTAGACGGTTGGACAGATTGTGAGTATGTCATTAGATTTGCTGAAATTGTGGGGGTTAATTAAATAAATAAATTAAATTGATATATTTATCAATATATACCATTATGTTAATATTAACGCACCAAAAGTCAGCCGCTAAAATGCAGGCTGATGTTTTATAAATTTATTGTTTTTGTTATTTGTCTGCTCTCTTCACAAACATCTCAACAAATACTGGTGCAAACAGCACTGGTCTGACGTGACTAGAACTCTTTATCGGCTGGTAAGCATGTATCTATTTCGTTTAGCGCTATTTTCAGTTTACTTGGTAGTGTGGGCAGTTCCGATTGCCAAATCGGGATTTTATTGAAGAGATTTTAATTAAACATACGACTTTAAAAAAATATTGAACAAGTAGGTACTACACTACGTATAAAGATAGGTACTATAGCCAATATAGAACGAGTTTAATTCATTAGCAAGTACATTCTAGTAGTCTTAGGAGAATAAGTATTATACAGATATATCCCCTCAAAAACAATACATGTTAAGAAATGCCAGCCGAGCAATGTAGTTTTTTCCACCGTTTAAAGTTTTGAGATTACATACAATTCACATTAAAAATTAAGTCAGTATAGTTATAAAATAAAATTACTTAGCAATGCCTCGGCAATATGAGTTTCTCATCATTTTTCGCATAATATGATTAAACAAATATATTACTGTAAAATTGCCATGTACTCGTAATTTTATTTTTTAACTGGCTTGGTTTTTCGTATTGATTGTGATCGCAATACTTTTTACGGTGGAAAAAAACTTTTGATTAATACTTTAAAGTTTGAATAAAGACAATTAAGCATTAAAAACTTGAAAGCTCAGTCACTGTAGACTTCTCCAAATTCTTGAACTTAATAAGCTTATTAAACTTTTGTTTTTAAAAGTATTTTATTAAAAATTTTGTTATCGCCGTAGTCCTAATTATGTTTATCTACAAGAAAGTGTCTTATTATTCTGACGCCGAAATCGTGCCTTATCTTGGACACTGAAAAAATAAGCCAAAGTCATTCAAATCAATTTGATCCTAGGATACTTTTGAAGAATACTGATTGAAAATAACTTGATAAAAACTTAAATTATTTAATCTTAAATTAATGAGGATCTTATTGAGGATAAAACATATATTTAAACTTTTTTCATAAATTTAGTCAAGCAGTGGACTAATTTAGGCTTATTTATCTTTACGACCTAATAAGGCTGTAAATAAGAATAAAAGGTCAAATAAAATATATTTATAATTATTTTAAAGATAGATTCAGCCCGTGAGACTAATCCTCAAGGTATGTTACGGTAAATCTGATAAATTGAAAATTATTAAAAATTTCACAACATTATTAATAATAACATCTTGTTTTGTTAAATGTGAATAATCAATAAAAATTAATTACTTTTAGTAGTAATTATTGATAATTCACTATACATATTGGTAAAAGTGATAAAATAAAATAAAACCCAAAGTTTTTTGTCCACTAGGTATTTATTTATAATACCACACAGTCTTACAATTGTCCTATAATCAAAAATCAACAATAAAATCCTATAGCGGCCGGCGACTGCTAGGAATGCTATTCATTTTACTAGGTTAGGGCAAACCTATAGGTTAGGTTAGGTTGGAACTGCGACCAACACACGTACGAGCCGAGCGCTAGAAAACACGGAGCCAACTAAAAAATTATTACATTTATCGGTACTAACGTTAAACTATTAATAATCTCTGACAAATGTGATTAATTTATCACTTTTACCTCTATTTTAGGTAATTATTAATAATGATACACAATTATTAATATTTTCTTTACATTACTTACCGTAACATATATATATGGACTTGTGATAAAAATTTTGCCTCTAAGTTGACCGACTACTTGATGTACATTTTTATGGGTACCTATGGTTTTTAAATTTTGATTAATATTTTACCAAAATAAAAGTCTTAATTATATAAATAAAAGCCAAAAATATATCAAAATTTTAAAACAAATTATTTGGTCAACTTGAAGGACAAATTTTACCACAAGTCCATATTTCATTGTAATCGGCTACAATGCAATATTATATTACAGAATACAGTAAGAGTAACCAGAACGGAATCTCCTAAGGTACGCGCAATATGCGTCCCCGTTCCCCGTCCCCGCACCTCTCCCTCGGTACTTGTGGGCCAACTTGTGTCATCAAGGCGAAAACGGAACACATATTTCGCGTACTTTAGGAGATTCCGTTCTGTTTACTCTTACTGTATTCTGTGATTATATACAAAATAAACTACACTACTAATTACAAAATGTAAAATAGATAATAACCAAAGTGATCAAAATTCACTCTTGTTCCTCGTTACTGCACCTAAAGTAAAGCGGAGTGCAACTAAGCTTCCGGTTCACTTTTGGGGCTTACCGCCCGAGCTAGCGAATTCACTTTATAATATTTTAGAATAAAAGACGGTGCACATTCTAGCCATATTTATGTTCGAAGTAATTGTGTACGTATTTTGATATTTTTAATTAGATGTTTCACTAGAAGCATAGAATAATGTGTCTCATTGTCTGCTCTGATTCTTTACATACCCAGAATTTTGGGCTCCCATGAATTATCATGATTGTGAGAAGTGAGAATGTACAGTCAGGGCGCCCAATAGAGTTCTTGTCTGAATGATGAACTATAACTATGTTCCTAATAATGACCTGGCATTTTATTAGCCAAAATGAAAAAGGTAGACAGATGAGTCAAAAATATTAATTCTTGGTTGGTTGGTTATGTGTACATCCGATACCTCTGAATGAGTCACATTTTTATAAAGAATACTCGTAGAAATAAATTAAGTTTCTAAAAGAGGTCTAAAATAACACGCGTTAATTTATTTATATGTGTGCATTAAATATTAGAGAAGTCCTTCGATTACTCGAGGATCCCATTTTCAGATCTTTACCTGGTAACAATGGAACCAACTGGTTTTACGAAAACCAAGCCCAATATCCGAAATGTGTCTCCACCCTTATGCGATCGGAGAAAGCTCGTTAGCATGAGCACCTACCAGCATGAATAATGTAATTAGAGCGACTAATTAATGTTGATAGATAAGTCGATATCCAATTTGCATACTATTGTGATTAGATACTAGTTATAAACTGCTTAACTTCTTTATGAGTTAATAAGTTTTAGTTAATAAAAGTTTTAATTGATGTTGTCAGATTGGAGAAAAATATCTTCGCATTTCAGTATACTTTTTAAAAAGAAATCCAGTTTCTCACTACTTATTAATACAAAAATAACTTTATCAACATAGTCGTAGTTTACAATAAAAGTTGTCAAATTTTAATCTTTGGTAGATTTTTTTCTGGGCAAACTATAATAGCCCTTATATAACATATAACACTGAATACACTGATCTTCATGTCAGCATCAGCAATCAGCAGTGACAAAAATTGGATACATTTAAAGGTTATCGTATATAACCCAAGTTTGGATACAATATACTCTGCAAATGCTTCTTTAACGTGTCGATGGTTTGATGGTTAGATTTTATTGGACCAGAATAAGGCCTCTTTTAAATTGTCGGAAGCGGTATATAGGTCATCCAAAATGCAGGTGTTTGTGGAGAGAAGCCATACTCGCACTGTTTGTCATGCGAATGCTGATATCAAGGTTAGACTTAGACGCCACTACTTAGACTCTCACAACAAGATATCTAGAATAGGAAAGGATAAGTTAGAATCCTATAAAGTCTGTTTCTAATTTACTTACACGTGATCCACATCCGAGTTCAAGTATCAAATTTAGCCTTGACAGACCTAGTTCCCTTGTTAATGGCATACATAAATGTTGCCTGGTTTGCGTTATTGTTTCCAGCGTTGGACTTTAGCCAAAGCTACGCTCAAGGCTACAAACGCGTGTGAACTTAAATATTCGACTTGAACCCTGAGGCCCTGAGCTTGGAGTTTAGGAAGTTAAGATCATAAGATGTGGACTGGGTTAATAATACATTATTTTGTTCTGAAAAGAAAATTAAAAGTCACAAAATACTATCACTTATCATTGATCACATCCATTTTGAACGCGATTTTAGATTTATTTTAGCTTTCTAGATCAAGACATAATCATATGCAGACAATATATGAGGAAGCCATTTTTTGAATGTTCTAGGTTCAAGACAATATTGAATGAGGACATTATAGGATGAGGTCATTGTATGCCAGAGGGCATAATACATAGTAAAAAAAAATTGGTTACGTCATGCTTGGACTGAATTAAGTACTTATCTTTAATATTTATTAAATATATATCTATGTATGTAAGTATGTTCGTATATATTTATGTGTGTAAATATAAGTATCTTGTAGTTAAATTTATACGTACCGGCTTCTACCTTATATATAACAGAGTAAATATCCTCTCAATCTATCGCAGGTTGACTGGAAGAGATTCCTACATGAGATAAGTCCTACTTTGTATATTTGCTCTTTCGTATTATGTTGTCTTTTATACTTAAATTTTTGGTAGAATAAAGTTATTACACACAAACAAACAAAAAATAATGAAAAATTATTCTTTCTACTGATATAATTTTTGCCATGCTCTGTAGCTCTTGGTGGTTTGTTATTATGGTTTATTAATTCATATTATATTTTCAGGGGTAAAAGTAAAAAAAAAATGGAGTTCCATAGTCTCTGCCTATCGCTGTGGGAAACATGCGTGAAATTTTGAAGAAGATAGATTTGTTAACTAAGAAAGTGTAGGTAAATGGTAAGTTGTCTAAACTTACCTTACCAAAGTTTATCCATACAAAGTTGCATAATATCCAGAATATCTCAGAAAATTTTGACTTGAGTACCTATTTCCTTACCCAGATTCAATATCCTTTGGCTTTCGTTTACGACTGGTTTATCATCGAAGATATCCTTGTGCAACACTGTAGGTAAACTTCATTCACAAAATTACTTCCTCGATTGTTTCCTCGGCTTTCGAAACTGAACCAATTCTGACACTAAACTTACAAAGTAAGTATATAGGTAGATTTGTAAGACAATAGAGACTTGATTGTATTGACCTTTCTACTCTGAATATAGCGAATCCAAAAAAATCTGTTTCATAGATTGATATAACTAAGGAATTTAAAACGGCGACAATTTTATTGAAAGAAGTATACTTCCATTAAATAAAAAAAAAACAAAAAAATAAATTGTCGAAGCTAGGAGAGAAAAATAAGACTAAGAAGGAATCATTGATGTAATAGAAGAATCGTGTCGTAGGAAAAACTGTCCACTGAATATGTACGGTATTTTTCTGTTACTTCTTTTATAAATTACTATATGCTATAAACGGGTAACTCACTTCAAGAGTCAGCTACTGGCTGACATGTTTCAACCTCATCCGGAGGTCCTCATTGTGATACGCGAAGCCCACACGAAAACGTCCTGGGCCACACTTTGACGTGAGTTTCCCATTTATATCATATAGTAATGTATGTGTCTCACGTAAGTTTTAACCATTAAACTTCTTTTAGACTTAAAAGTAAGAGATTTTCCCATTAGCTTGGCTAAGAAGTGTTACAAAGTATTTGATCAATCCTGTTTTACAACAAAACGTCTTATTGTTGTAAAAAAGGATTGATAGAATCGACGTTTCCTACAAGATTTTACTATTTTCTTAAAGGTACATTTTAAACAAATTTCTTCGCGAGTTCAAATAAATAAAGCGCTCTAAAATATTAGTGAAAATGATGATTTTTACTTATTTCAGTTCTTACGGGAGCTACGAATTTGAAAACAAATTCTTAGCTTTTGTAAGATTATTTTTTTCATTTGAGAAGTTATGAAATGAGATGTACACAGGTAGTTAAAGTAAAAGCAAGTATGACACTATTTTATTTTATTCATTGGCTTTATTGCTAGCTTTAGTGGATCACTATAGTTTCAAAGATCAATTTCAATTATTTATTGCTCTTCAACTACGTACAATAGTTATTTATGCAACTGTGATATAATAAGAGATAATAGTATCACATGAGTGTTTTAATACCTAATTATGAACAGTTGCATACAATACTTTATCTACAACCATGATATGAATCCTCTATAAAAGGTATAGCCTTCTGCTTTACGTTTTAGCAAGGCAATTAATATTGAATATTTTGAGATATCCACGTTGTGATTAATACTCAGCGTACTTTTGAGCATTGAATAGAAGGTCCATAGGGATGAAGATTTAAATTTTTCGGATAATTCTTGAAAATATACTAATAACTCATCTTTAGAAAATGATGTAAGTACTACTTCTTTGATATTGTCCAATTAATTAAATCTTGGTATGCCTTTTCATATTTTTTTCTCGACTTTTCTGGTTAGAAATGTCATTTGCTGCATTAGAAATATCTTGTGGTGTAGGTATTATCAATGTATCACTCATTTTTGTAACCACAAAGTAATAATTTTTCGAAATGGTTTTTACGAACAAAAATGGCAGGATACAACGTAAATTCAAATAACATGTTTTTTTATTTTATTTCGAATCTGTGGTAGTGAAACGCGCGAGCAAGATAATGATGCCATTTTTCAAACGCGGAATCACTAATCGAACGTTTATTTGTAAGGAAAAAATCATACGTTTACGTGAATCCGCGTTTCAAAAATGGCACTTATGGTTCCTTTTTTTTAATTCATATAGATAGAGGCTCGATTCCTCTATCTTTATGAATTAAAAAAAAGATTTGCGTTGCATAATGAAATTTAGTACAACATTATATCACGCGTTTGGATGATATTATGGTTACTATGACACTGGTTGTTATAATGTTGGCAATAAGCTAACTGTTTCAGAAACTTTTATAGTGGATTTATAGCATGGGTGTAGATAAAGGTATATTACACTACATAGTCACTTCTTAATTTAGTAGGTATACAACATGAACCCTGATAAGGCATTGCAACAGAAAACAATGGGACGACATGCGGATTTTTATTTAGTATTTTTCAATGCTAAAAACTCACGTAATTATTCAAGTAAAGATCAATTTGTCTGGTACTAGTAGTTTTTTAGATGTCCATTAGTTTTTATACAATGTCAGTGTTTTATTTACTTATTTAAATACTAGCTACATTTGTTTATTTAAATACTTAAATTTTAGTTGAAAAGGCCAAAGCAACATACATAAACGTAAATTTCACCAACATTTCACGTAAAACTACTTTTTAACATTTCGGGTTAATTTCCGTGTGCTTTTTTTATTTATCTAAATTTTATTATCTAATTTCCTAAATAAAGAAAAATTTAAAAAATTCATAATAAATTATTATTCTTCTTCTTCTTCATCGTCGTCTAACATAGTAGTGGTGGTGTTGAACACAGCAGACACGATGGTCCTCAAAGCCTTCCTCGCGCTTTGTCTCAGGAGAGTCAGCTTAAACTGCATCAGCACTATCAGATATGTGGACATGAACGATATATTCTGAAAAAGAAATTAATACATATAAATTTAAAAAATTCTGTAATATATATTATGTAAATAAAGTATTCCAGATACATTATCACGTATTCAGCCCTTCATCCTATACTTGGCTAAATTAAATACTTAGGTATTGGTATTAATTCTGTGATTTTACTAAGAAGCTTGACGCCAGGCAGGCGGCCGGTCGTAAAACTATAGCCAAATCGTTTAAAATGTTCCATGTATTTCTTCTCCACATTGCAAGGTCTTTTGCATTCTTGGGAGACCATTGTCATGAATATTATATTTGGAGAGAAAAAAGCGGAAAAGCGAACTCGGGTTCCAAAACAGCACAACTGAGGATGCAACCAGGAATGCGCTAATACGAAATAGATAATTCTGTGATTTGGCGTAGACAGAGTCAAAGGTCGTAATATATGTATAAAGGCTATGCTAAAGATAATATAATTACTAACGTTACGTTTAGCAAGATAGTGGCTCTAAAAGTAGAAAACGGAAACAGAGAGAAAAAAAACGCTTTCAAAATCTTATCTTCCACTTTTTCTTTCATTACAGCAGCAGTCTATATCAATAAAATTATCTTTGATGTCATCAAAATATAAATTTCCAATTTGCTGCGTTCGCGATGAACAAACAATCCATTGCTACAGTTGATTTATCTCTAATTTTACCTACATGAGCGGCATGTTCATTTGAACATGAATTTTAGATGGACAATATGTGCGTTGGAGTATAATTAGAAGCCCGTTATAGTTGCAAATGCCTGTAAAGCATTATCATATTTTGGTAATAAATAAAAACAATCTATATATACTCTATACCTATAGTGTGTTTGTGTATTTGTTTGTTTGTAATGTCTATTTTCTGTTGACGATATACCTAAAACTACTGGGGCCATTTTGATCCAAATAACACTAACATGTACAACATTTCTTTGGACAGAATTTAAAGTCGTAGAACGTAAAACGGGTCCGTAGTACGACTCGACGATCTGTTTTTTAAATTTACTTGTTACACATACCAAAATTTTAAGATTTCATATTCGTATCTCTCTTTAAAAAGGAAATAAAATGACAAAGGAGCTTTCTGAATTCACCGGGGACATAGTCTTCAAAGTCGATAAACTTAGTTGGTAGGTAGATCTAGTATAATTTGTCTCGAAGCTTGCCTCTTGCTGTAATAGTCTGCAAACTATTAAACGGTATCGTAAAGCTCTGAACTGCAAAGTATTCTATTTTATTTCAAAGAAATTTTAAACAACTCTTCAGTTAGGAAAATCCTTATTGCACTTTACGAATAAAACCAACCCGAAAAAGACTTTTATCAATTGTGCATCTACGAAAATGTAAGTATATAACTATGTATTTGCATCCAAATCAAAATAACCAACATTTACTGTTCTTACGTACATATTACTTTGTGAAAACTTGTTTCCAGTCTGGGTAGGATATCGCAGGCTTGGATAACCTGATTATCCAAAAGAAAGATGATCCAAGATCATAATAGGTGGGTTCTTTTTGATGGCGACCAGGTTCTCTAACTCTCGCTGAGTGCTGTGGTCCATCGCGCCGTGTTTCACATTGAAGAGGTGGAGCAAGGCAAGATTCTGACCAACCGGCTCTCACCGGCCCGGGCCGGAACGAATGCCACGGGAGCCGTACGGCTGCCGCGAGAACGAATTAATATTATGACAATCATCTTCCGTTCGGCCCCGGTCGGCGCCCGAAACGTACCTTTTAATTCTTGAATGACTTGAATTATTAAGTATACTTACAGCAGTAAACAATTCCCTGTTGATATTAGTGAAGCCGTCCAGGTTCATGATGGGCGGGTTCTTGGCGATGGCCACCAGGAACATCTCCACCTCTCGCTGGGTGCTGCGGTCGATCGCGCCGAGGTTCACGTTCAGAAGTCGGACTTGAAATTCCAGACCAACCTATAAAATAAAACTTAAACGTTACAAATATCAATTACTCTTGAAATTTTCGTAAATCATACCTAATCTTCTTAACTAAGAAATAATCAAAATCGATTCATCCATTTAGAAGCTACAAAAATACAAACACAGCTTTTTTTAAAACAATCCGGAATTGCTCCGCCAAGTGTCAGACGTGACCTGTGCGGTGGAAAAATTTAAGCAGCAACAACAAAAGGCACCTAATCTACGGACAGACCCCGCCACTAGCACATCTCAAGAGCCGTAACAGCTTCCTCAGGTAGCCGAGCATACCAGCCGCAGAAGCTACTAATGCAAGAGTTGAGCGGTGGATAAATAAATATCCACGTTACAAGTCAAACCTTCCACCTGCAGAAAAACTCGCACCGGGTAGAGACCTCCTCTGGTCAGTCTAGAAGTCTCTCAATAGACTCCGGGCTGGTATTGGGAGGTGTCAAGAAAACCGAGTTAGGTTGCGTAACGCTGATAACTTTGCGACTGCTTTGCCATTAAGTTGATGGACCACCTTCTGTCATGTCCGAGCTGTCCTACGTCATGTACCATAGTGGACCTTAATGACGATAACGACAGAGGACTCGCCGTGGCCACATGCTGGTCAAAGATCATTTGAAATTGAAACAGTGAAACCATTTCGACTCGATAAGAAGAAAACAATTAATAATTTTAATAAAAATAAATACACGTATGTATACAAAACTTATTGACGTTAACAAGTGCCAGCAAAGGCCTAATTTATGAATAAATAGTTGAATTTTAAATTTATTATTAAGTCGTCCCTTCGAGTTATGTGTCCACAACCTGTTAATTTATAGCGTAATATTTCTAATAAACACTGACCTTCCTAGAAGCATGATAAGCCTCGTTACATATAATAAAGAGCAGCGTCATGCAGTAAGCGACGATGACGATCAGCCCCATCTCCTTGTAGCTAAGTCCGTGCTCCAATATCTCGGAGAGTACGCCGTAAAGCGATATAGTGGTTGTGAAGAAAATCACCATGCAATATATGCCGTACATGTTGGAGTAAGCTCGGCCTGAAATAATATATTTAATACTAGCTTTAGCCCGCGGCTTCGATCGCGTATCCCACAGGAATATTACATTTTTCCGAGATGAAAGGTACCCTATGTCCTTCTCAGTACTCCTAACTATTAGGTCCTTACATATGAAATTGCCGTTCAGTATCAAAAAAGTGAAACAAGTTTTTTTTAATGAAATTATTATTTAATCAATCGAAGTATGCGCCGTTGTTATCGATACACTTCCGCCATTTTAAAGGCAGATCATTGATACCTTTGGAAAAAAAATCCTGGGAGCGAGAGCCTATGAACTGTTTGAAGGCGGTTTTGACTGCCTCATCAGATTTGAAATATTTTCCTTGTAAAAAGTTATCCAAATTTTAAAAGTAGTAGTCAGTTGGGGCAAGATCTGGAGAGTATGGTGGGTGACGCAGAGGTTCCAGTCGCAGCTCCTCTAACTTGGCGATCGTTTGATGTGCAGTGTGTGGTCTAGCGTTATCCTGAAGGAGCAGTGGGCTAGAGCAATTCATCAGTCTCGGTTGTTTAATGGCGAGCTTTTCCATCATTGTTTGCAATTGTTGGCAATACAAGTCTGCAGTAATCGTCTGGCCTGATCTCAAGAAGCTGTAGTGGATAACACCAGCACTGGTCGACCAAACACTAACCAGAATCTTCTTTTTGGTCAGTTTTCGCTTAGGGCAAGGTTTTGCCGGTTCTCCAGGGTCAAGCCATTGTGATGATCGCTTCCGATTGTCGTACAGGATCTATTTCTCATCACAAGTCACGATACGGTTCAAAATCCCCTCATTATTGTGGCGACTAAGCACAGAAAAGCAGCAAGCAACGCGTGTTTGTTGGTTTGCTTCAGTCAATTCGTGCGGTACCCACTTTTCGAGTTTTTAAATTTTTCCGATTTGGCGCAAGTGGATAAGTATCGTTTTGTCACTTACGCCGAAGGCTGCTGCTAATTCAGAAGTGGTTTGAGATGGATCCGCTTCCACTATCGCCTTCAATTCTTTGTTATTCACTTGAGTATCAGGTCGTCCACGAGGCTCATTGTGTAAAGCGAAATTTACAGAACGGAAACGTTGAAACCAAAAACGCACCGTTCGTTCGTTAGCGGTGCCTGGTCCATACACGTCGTTATATCATAGTTGTTGTTATAGCAATGTTGAAACTCAAACAAATGATGTTAAAACAAATGAAATACGAATTTTAAAACAATATTTTTCTGGCTTTATTTCAAAATAAATTTGAATTTGGAATTCCTAATGAAACGCAAGATATTTGATTTTAAAGTTGCCAGTATTGAAAATCGGCAATTTCATATGTAAGGACCTAATATGTGTATGCGAATTTTCAAGAAGATTGGTTCAGTAGATAAAGCGTGAAGAGGTAACAAACAAACAAACAAATATACAAACTCACTTTCGCATTTATAATATTATATTAGGAGTTAGGATAGTTAGGATAGTTAGGATTAGGATTAGGATATTTTTTACAACGTGTCATTGACATAAATTTGTAATAAAATTGTATATTGGCACTACTGTACTTTAAAAATGAATAAAGAATTATTATTATTATATATTATTATTAAATGCGTAAGAAATTATAATAACAGTCAAGAGAGGGAGACATGGAAACTACTCCACGGACAAGAACGTAGTTCTTAAATTATAGATAGATTTTGATTGTGGTTGTTAGGACACCGCAATAAAATACACTAAATTGAAAGAAATTGAAGGAGATAGCAGTGACCTTTACCGAGCAGTGAAATAATTGAGATAAAAGAAAAAAAATAGGTCTGTAGATTACGATTACTTGAACAACACTCAAGTTTATTTTTCTTTTTATTTATTTCACTGCTAGTCCTTAAAAAAGTATACAAATAAAAAAAAGTATTTTACATTTTTCCATTAACATTATTGGTGAAATTTCATTGGCATTAGGGGAATTAAATGGGTTGACGCATAAACTACATGGAAACACCTAAACCACGGATTTAGAACATAAAAAACCTATGTTACAAGTTTTATGAGTTCTAAAAGTAGTTGACACCTTAAAAAGAATTTATGGCTCCATCGCAGCCAACGAGATTAGTTGGCGAACATAGTATTTATAGTTTATATATTAAAAACAGGACATTCAATTTTACGACTGTATTTTATAGGTGTTATCACGTTAGCTATATAGCATTACATTTTGTAAATAGGATGAAACTAACGATCGTTATAGCAGGTTTTTGTAACAAGTTTACCTTTACTGCCGATGTTTTTAGCCTTAAATATAACTAGTTTTTTTACTATCATATCTAAATGGTCTGAACGTTTATTCCTCGATTTGGGATGAGCCTATGAATAAAATATTGAAACCAACCCTGAAAAGACTTATACTATCTTATACGTTTACAGCCCTGAGGCAAAATATGTTCCCCAATGGATTTTTTGTCGGTCATGTTTCGCTTTTTTTTTCTTACTTTATCTAAAGGTTAGCATCTTTATTGGAGATAGATGTATTAAAATATCTGAAAGGTAAATGGGGTAATTTTAGGGTTCCGTACAAAAAATTAAAAACGAAACCCTTATAGGATCACTCGTGCGTCTGTCTGTCTGTCCGTCCGTCTGGCACAGCCAATTTCGTCCGAATCTACTGTACCGAATCAGGTGAAATTTAGTAAGATGGTTTAATCTTATGACCCAAATACATATGTGCATAGTAAATAATTTTTTTTTTTTAAATAAGGGTCATTTTCGGGGGACAAATTAGGAAATTGAAAAAAAAGTTTTGCAAATCTTACTGAGTCCTATATCAAATGAAAGGGTTCGTTATGAGGATCTCAAATATATTTTTGTTATAATTGATATAAGTTTTGATTTTATTCATGAAAGAAGACGAAAATTTACCATCCCCCCTAAAATAGCTTGTAGATAACTGGAAAATCTATAAGAATTCAATCAATTGTACGGAACCCTCTCCACGCCAGTTTAACTCGTACTTGGCCGGTTTTATCATTTTATTGTAAATATTGTTGCAAGCAAATTGCGGTTGCTAAGTTATTTTAGAAATATTTAAGGCCATACCTGAATTTTCCGGGGTCCAGTGCTGCCCCCATTTAAAATAAATCATTTTAAAGAAAACGAAGACATTATTTTAAATTTTGCTACTATCAAATCCTAAGAGTTGACGATCGGCACCGTTTTATGACAAAACATTGAGTCTAAATATTAATTGAAAATGGACAACATTCAACGATCAGATTGTATCGTAGATGAAATTGACTCAAACACAGACACCTGCACAACAATTACCGGAATTACGGTCAAGAACCTGTCAAAATTCGTAAAAACACTTGCCCTTACTGGTAATCGAGCCTACGAGTAGGGCCTACGGGTTACAGATAAAAGTAACCAAGTTTGTAAGAGAAATTACATCGCGCCTTATCGCGCATCGAGGCATCTGGAGAGCTAAAAGCTGGCAGCTTTTTCGCATAGCGCATGCATGCATTGCCATTCAGCGGCGAAATGCTGTCAGTATTTTGGGTACGTTGCCTCGGTGTTTATTTATTTTATTTTTAAACTTTATTGTTTAACAATGAAATTGTCTTACAATTGGCGGACTTAACGCTAAAAGCGTTCTCTCCCAGTCAACCATAAGGATAAACAGATAATTCGTTGCGGCGCAAAATAATTAAATAAGTACATACTTATAACATACCAAATAATACACATACATGCATATATACTCATAATATAGATTATATATACGCATGCATATATATATATATATATATATATAAATAACTAAATAAATACAAAAACATACATACCTACAATGAATGATGATGTAGATAAGAAAATGAGACTTATTTAGAAGATGACAGTGTACTCTTCTTTTGAAGGAAAATTTTGTGGAAATTTCTTTGATGTGTTTGCGTTTGACGAAGAATTTTATCTATAATTTTAAATGAATTGTATTTGTGTTTTAGATATATTTCTTCGCTAAATCATTATCATTATCAGAGCGTATTTCCAGTTGCATCCTCAGCGGTAATGCTTCAGAGCCCGGGGTCCGCTACCTAACCTTAGGCGATTTGAAGAGGTTACTGGTTTTTACATAGAGCGATTGCCGTCTGACCTCTGCAGCCCAAAGGGTAGACCAAAACCAATCCTAGGATAGGTTACAAACGCTAGATGGCATTCGAGACCCACAACTTTGCGTGCCTTCCGAAGCACGGAATCATCTTTCTTTTAATAGGTGATTCAAGCTTGCAATCCTAACCAGACTGAAAACAACTTTTCACAAAGTATGCTTCTCAGTGGGATTTGAACCCACGACCTCCGGATCACAAAGAAAATGCCTTGAACACTGGACCACGAAGGCAGTCAATATATATAGTTCGCTTAATAAATTAACTAAAATTATACCTAGTTGTTGCATCATGTGAGACAAATCCACCCACAAGTGTCTGTACTGGGCTAGTTTCAGAGCTGGATGGTCAGCTTCCAACGCTTTGTGGAGGTTCATTGCTAGCCCTCGAGACGCAGTACCGAAGGCATTGCAATTGATGTACCTGCAACATACAAGTAGGTACAGCTTATAGATGTAAATAGATACTTAAAACTTCAGAATCATCATCCTTATCTATCAACTTAGATATTTTACCACAAATCTCAGTTGTTTTTGGAAATGTTACTGTAAAATGTTTTGTTGTTCGAATATTATGGCATCACTTAGAGGTTGTTTATCTACTTAACCTACGATGCTAGATCAAGAAGCCATACTCTATTTACCGGTTGGCTGGTAAAGGTAAAATAGGTTAAATAGGTAATTTGGTTTATGTTTCTTCCATGCTGGTCTGGGAGATAAGAAAAAACTTAGAATGTACCAGCAGCTTTTTTCCCGCGCAGATCGTAAAAGCCGATCGAGGTTATGGGCGAAAATGCGAATCATGTTAATAGGCGATGCGGCTAGCAACCCATCACTAGTTTTGATTTCTTTTCCACATTCTCGCCCACCATCACGCTAAAAGTGGCCTTTTGGTCTTGCAGGCCTGGGATCTGTCTGCTTAGACCAAGACTCAAAATGCTCTGTCTGCCCCATTAGGGATAAAGACGTGATAGTATGTATGTATGTGTATGTTAGTTTATGTAGTTCTTATTACTTTAATTAAAACCAACATCACTACCTATTTAAAATCATATTTCATATCATTGTTATTCAAATACAACAGTGAATTTGAAGAAAAAATTCAAATAAACCGTAAAGTAACTTACCATAAGGAACAAAATCCGTCCAACATCGCTATGATGGGGTAATAAGCAAATGAATGCCACAGCTCAAAGTCATCTTGCAGGTAATGTTGCGACAGGATCACTGCTATACTAAGACCCCATGAGAAGAAACACAGGCCCCACGTTAGGGAATACAGATTTGGGAACACGATCGGAGTTCCGGTTATTTTTAGGTATTTCAGCTGAAATAAATAAAAAATAAGGAATATTATTAATAAATTTTCTGTAAAAAGAAACGCGTAAGTTAGGTACAATGGTAACCATATCAGTGATTTGCGTTAGTTGTTCTTTTGTCATTGGCAATCAATATTTTTTGCAACATGGTCAAGGTCTCGACGACTCTGATGTTTCTTTCAGTAAGAGTGTAGAACGCGCAGTTACCGAGTTAGTACTAAGTATTAGTCTTAGTACTAAGAGTATAACTATACCTACCTGTGACTTCTGAAATAATTTAGAAATCCCAGAATTGGAATTATCAGTCAGTACTCCCCTTGAGTTATGCCGGCTAACTAACGGCTAAAACGGGAGTACATACATATCTAATTCGATTTTAGATAGGTATTTGGCTATTGTTCGTTGTTCACTGGATCGCTAATATCGGGTTTTCTGGCTACTACGAATATAGGTAGTGTTTAGTGTTGATATTACGAGTAAATCCTACTATCTACTGTTCATTATGCGTATTTATATAGGAGTTTATCAGATTATTCAAATTTTTTATTTTATTTTATGATAGAACTATATTGATAGGAGAACTGTATTGGTTTTTCAAAAAAAACCAATACAGTTCTTACTTCTACACATTTATGTAATCTAGGAACACAATTAACAGGTTTTCGCATATTGATTGATATTAAAACTTTCTTACTAATATCATTTGCTTGGGCGAGGTTTGGTGTGCTAAGGTAAATTTCCTTAAAGGTACTTAGCATACAAAATCTCATTTTGCACACCTGTCCCAGTGTGCAATCTGGCGAAAGGTCATGGCAGGAGCGCAATTTGCTGAGAGCCATGGCAAGTCTGATGGATTTTCCTTCCCGTGGTTGCCGCCCGTTCTTGGTCTGGTTCCCTAAGAAACAGATATAACAGAAACCACCAGACGCACTTCACACTCCCTGCACAACCCAACCCTAATCCCTATCCACACTAATCCTCAACCCACTCCCATCCCTAACTTCAGCTGCAGGTCGTTGTGGACAAGACCCTGCGGGCCAGACGACACTAAGATATGTGACGTAAGGCGGGGGAGGGGTGTCCACACACGTGTTTGTGCCGTGCGTGGGAACCCGTAATGGTCGAGAAGGGGATCCTGGAAGTTGAGCCGAGGCGGGGTAGGGTGGACTTATAAACCCCTCCGAGGCAACACGCTTCTTTGGCCCTGGATTGATCTAACACGGGCGGCTCTTACTTAGCTAGTAAGAGTCAATCGGCTGCGATGTCCAGTCTGATGGCCGTCAAGCGAGTTTCCTGGGCTGGCAGGCCGGCAGTCGGTGGTACTCGGTGCCATGGTTTACGTTTTGGGCTATGGCACCTAGTGTTATTTAGACTCGTGCGGTCGGCCTACTCGGGGAGCTATACTCCAAAGGTAACACTGGCGCAACACTCTGTTGCGTCCCCGGTTTGAGGACTCCGTGGCGGGTGGTGAACCTAAGGGGCGAATTACACACATACGGTTACATGGACACCCAAAACCAAAAACACCCAACTCAAACCTCCAAACCTTCGGGCGAGGAGATACACGACGCAGAAGCAACCGCCGGCGCATCTGCATACGTCAGACAAATGGACAGCCCGGCAAAACGGACTGTCCTACTGGAGACCTGGCAGGAGGTGACTCGCCGCAAGGGAAAGGGAAACCGGACCCAAGCGAAGAAGTCGCCACCAGCATTGGTCCAGAACACGGCTAGGCGTTCCAATCGGTTTGGTAAAAGACCAGCAAGTACCAAGGTCACCAAACATAACGTCCTAAACCCGTCACACTACACCCGCGTTAATGAGACGTTGGACAATACACGACCGTCCACCTCTTCGGAGGGAAAGAGTCGTTCCAAACTTGAGAACCCGCAAGGGGGATCGAAAAAACTCGAGAACCCGCAAGGGGGATCGAAAATTCCTCCCACAGAGAGAAAACTGCCGCGTAAACAGCAGCCCCGGAAAAAGCAACAGCCCAAGCCGAGGCAGCAGACGCAGCAAGAACAGACCCCGCAGGTAACCAAGCGCGCGCGCCTCGACGACACCATCTCCCCTAGAGGTGAGACCAAGAAGGTGAAACTCGACGGTGCTGCAGTGACCAGCGGGACTACATACGCCGGAGCGGTCGCGACGGACTTGGACGTTGCGGTCACGACGGTAAATAGATCGGACCTGACACCCGAAGAACTGGGTAAAATACAGGAGAGCATCGAGGACCAGCTCATGAACCATGTCCTTGACCTGGACTCTGAAGTCATACCTGTATTTGGGGGTAAGCCCGTCATCGCTGATGGCGTGCTTAAACTCAAGTGCAAGGATGAGGCGACTAAGTCCTGGCTCAGGGAGGTGGTAGCAGGATTTCCCCCAGCCTCCAACAAACAACCGCTGACGATGATGGCCCAGAAGGACCTGCCGAAGAGGACCAAATGCGGTTTGTTCCTGCCTGCAAGGAAAGGCACCATTCACCAACTCCACACCATGCTTCACCGCATGAATCCGTGGGCCGGCGTGGATAGATGGACCCTCTATAGTCCCATCCACCAAGACGCTGGTATCTACATTCTGGTAGGCGTACCGGATGACCTTCTCCCCACCATCGTGGAGCACGAACGCTGTCTGGCATTCTCCCTCGGGTCGGTGTACCTCCAGATACCCACCGAGGGCAGCGACATTGAACAGGCAAGTACTACACCAATGGATGTGACTACTAACCCTGAGGAGGCATCCGCCGCTGCACGGTGTGAGCAGCAGGCAGGACCCTCAGGGACGAACATACTCCCCGCGCCGTCCAAACCTGAGGTGGCCAGCCCGGCCGAGAACGGGGCTGTGGTGAAGACGCGCGACGCCGAATGCAAGGTGCTCTCAGAAGACGAAGACATCCTCGAGACTGAGAAGCGCCTTGCAAAGATAGGCTGTGGGGATGAGGAGGTGGAGGAGGACCAACAAGATGTCCAACTCACCGACTCGGACCCGGATGACTAATGTCATCCAGATAAACCTCCAGCATAGCCAGACCGCAACGGCTACCCTGCGGGGCGAGCTGGAGAAGAATGACACCCTCGCGCTGATCCAGGAGCCGTGGATCAGACGCAACACCATATGTGGATTTAATAACATCGGAGGTAAGATAATTTTCGATCAAACCTGTGACACTCCCAGAGCTTGTATCTATCTACCCCGTAACTTCATGGCAATGCCACTAACACACTTATTTTCCAGAGATCTGACAGCCATCAGGATCTCAACGAGTGACTACAAAACTCTACCGAATACAGTGATTGCCTCCGTCTACCTCCCGGGAGACGAGGGAACAGACATACCAACCCGAGAACTCATAGAACTGGTAAGCTACTGTGAAAACAACAAACTAGAGCTCATCATTTCTGTAGATGCGAATGCTCACCATCCCCTCTGGGGCATGGAGAAATCCAACCCCAGAGGAGAGGAGTTTGTCAACTACCTCATACAGACGAACCTCCACATACTAAACAAAGGTAACAAACCCACGTTTATAACCAGGCGATGTCGCACCATCATCGACCTCACCCTAGCTACAGATGGTATATTAGAACACATCTCTGACTGGCACGTGTCCGACGAGGCCTCCTGCTCTGATCACAGATGGCTTCGATACAAGGTAAACCTCACAATTGCCAAACCTATTCCTTACAGAAATCCAAGAAAAACTGATAGAAGCACATATAACAAGCTCCTACAGAATAAACTTGGACCAATGCAGCACCATACGGCACTAAACAGCGTTCCCAAAGTAGAGGAATACGCAGAAAACATATCACAAGCTATTACACAAAGCTACGAAACTTCATGCCCTCTCGGCACCAGAGGCTGCTGCCCCAAAGGCGGTAAGAAATTCTGGGGCCCCGAACTGGAAAGGCGCAAGTGTCAAGTACACCGACTCTTTAATAGAGCGATAAATACAAGGAACGAAACAGACTGGGACAACTACGCCAGGGCTCGCGCCAAATATAAGAACAGGATCAGGGCGTTCAAGCGCAAATCCTGGTGTAAATTCTGCACGAGTATCGAGACCACGTCCGAAGCCTCCAGGGTATATAAACTAATGTCAAGCGGGGGCAACAAAACCATAGGCACCCTAAAGAAAGAGGACGGCAGTTACTCTGCAAATACTGAGGAAATTTGTGAGATACTATTAGAAACGCACTTCCCTGGATGCCTCAAATTTAATCCCCTGGATAAACCAGAGGAAACTATACACCATCCTACTGAACAAGATTGGAAAATAGCCCAAGAGATTGTAACCAAAGATAGAGTAGAATGGGCAATAAACAGCTTCCAACTATTCAAATCACCAGGTCCAGATGGAATATTCCCAGGCCTACTCAAATGGGGAGGAAAAGTTCTTCAAGAACACCTCACTAACCTATTAAGGGCTTGCCTGGCTCATAAATACATTCCTCTACAATGGAGAGAAGTCAAAGTGATATTTATACCGAAACCTGGTAAAACGGATTACACTAATGCCAAATCATTTAGACCTATAAGTCTATCGTCCTTCCTCCTCAAAGTGTTGGAAAGACTATGTGATAGGCACATCAGAGATACGGCATTAATGAATTACCCATTACATCCAAAACAACACGCATACTGCACGGGTAAATCTACTGAATCAGCGTTACACGAAGTGGTAACAATACTGGAGAACGCAATACACAGCAAAAACCTATGCTTAGGAACTTTCATTGACATCGAAGGTGCCTTTGACAAGACAAACTTCAATTGTATACAAGAAGCACTAAATAGGCATAAAGTACCAAGCACCGTAACTGGATGGATATTCAACATGCTAAAACTACGTAATATACAACTAGACATATGTGACACCACAAGGGTAATGGCAACCAGAGGTTGCCCACAAGGAGGGGTATTATCTCCCCTTCTCTGGAGCTTAGTGGTAAACGATCTAATTACATCGCTAAATGACAAACACTATCACACAGTCGGCTACGCTGATGACTTGGCAATACTCATACAAGGGAATTCAGCAAGTATCGTGTGCAGCTTGACCAGAAGTGCATTACGCATAGTGGAGACATGGTGTACTACACACGAGCTCTCAGTGAACGCAAACAAAACGGAACTGGTCCTGTTCACCAACAAAAGAGTCTTAGGAAAGTACGAACCTCCAAAGCTCTTTGGAACAACTCTCACTCTATCGAATGAAGTCAAATACCTAGGTGTAAAACTAGACTCAAAGCTTAATTGGAGTACACATCTAGAGGAAAAGATAAATAAAGCAAACATAAATCTTTGGAACTGCCGAAGATTAGTAGGCAAAAACTGGGGCATCTCCCCTAAAATCATGAAATGGCTATACACAACAGTCATAAGACCAGGACTTACGTACGCAGCACTAGTATGGTGGCATAGGACCACACTGACAACAGTGCAAGACAAGCTACAGCGATTCCAAAGAACTGCATGTCTGGCAATAAGTGGAGGCATGAAAACTTGCCCAACAGCGGCACTCGAGGCAATTCTTGATATCAAATCGCTACACCTACACATCAAACAAGAAGCACAAGTCGCAGCTGCAAGACTTAAAACACTAGGCCTGTGAAAACACAAAGACAAGGCCCCTCATACACGAATCCTGCCACTAGCCCTCAATGCATCATACCTCATAGGCGCGATAAACGACAGGATCCACAAGCAATTTGTCTTCGACAAAAAATACAAAATACAATTACATGAGGAATCTTCAGACAGCTCCGGTACTGAAGAAATGAGGGTATACACAGACGGCTCAAAGACACAAAATGGTGTAGGTGCTGGCGTATTCTCTCATGACCTCAACATTCACTCTGCATATGCCCTGGGTAAGGAAAACTCCATCTTCCAAGCCGAATGCGCAGCTATAACCCACGCGGCTACAGAAATTATTAGGAGGAAGGTATCAGGTATGTCCATCCGTATCCTAACTGACAGCGCAGCGGTCCTACTTGCCCTCAGAAGGACACATGTGGACTCTGCCTTAATACAAGAATGCCACAGATCCCTGGAAAAACTCTGTAAGTATAACACAGTCACTCTCCAATGGATCAAAGGACACAGCAACTCACTGGGTAACGATGCAGCTGACGAGCTCGCGCGTCGGGGATCGAGTATGACACCGTTGGGACCTCTTCCTATGGCTCCGATCCCCTTCACGCAGGTTCGCACCTGGATCAGAAATCGCACTAGCGAAGAACAAAATCAATCATGGCGATCCCTCCGGACATGTCGGCAGGCTAGGGAGGCACTACCCCAATGGGATAGTCGCCTATCCCGACGCCTGTTAGCACTACCCCGGAGAAATCTACGCCGTATGGTTGACATTATTACTGGTCATATTGCACTAAACAAACACCTTTACACCCTAGGAATTACTGACAGTCCTCTGTGCAGAGCTTGCATGGAGGCTGATGAAACTGCGAGCCATCTCCTCATCGAGTGCGGTGGCGTCGCACACATAAGAAGAGGGTTCCTGGAACATCAAGGAACCGTGGAGGAAGCCGTGAGGGCGCCGGGGAGCGTTCTCGGATTCCTGCAGGAGCTGGGCTGGTTTGAAAACTGATAACTACGCCGGCTCCACACGCAAAACGGGTTCAGCGCAATGGACCAAATTGCGGAAAAGAAGTCCTCGGGAGAAGGAAGTAAGTAATATCATTTGCTTATAAATACTATTTGAATAATAACAGAAATCATAACACACAACAATTATAGAAAAACGTATAATACGTTAGGTTTATAGTTAAATTTATAAGGTTAGGTTAGCTTAAGGTGGTACTGGAGGCGCGGGTGAACTCCACAGCGAGTTGCCTACCGACGCGCTTCGTCGTGTTGCTATTTCGTCGAGAAAGAGAAAGGGCGCTAAATAATGTAGCTCCGTCCCGACCCCCGCATGTGAGAGCTACACCCCCGCGTACGACAAAGAGAGTGCACTGAACGCCAGCGAAACGGGCCGTTATAGGCCATGAATCGTAGTTTTCGTAGTTTTCGTTTATTTCGATAAATACGATACATACCCAAATAAAACTAAATTATTTGGAATTTAGAGTCTTCACTCTAGTCGTATAATTAGTTTCCATAAGGATCGAAAATATAATTATAAGTGTAATAGGCGTCTAAATATTACTCGATTTCGTCGATAAAAAAGGCAAATTTTAAGTTGCTATAACTTTTTTTTTGTTTATTATTTTCGAACCAAAACTAAATACAGATCTAGATATTTATCATCTTAATGCTTGTAAAAAATTTGAATACAATGAGTTTTATGGTTTCGAAATTAAAACGAAAGTACGTTTGTATGGGATTTCGTCCCTCCAGTTAACCCTTAAATAGGTTATTTTAAGGAACACATTCTCATTGTATTTGTGCGTTACCTGATAAATGTTTAATATGTACTATTTGTTGCAAGAGATAACTTCGGCAATAATAACCTTTTAAATATTATTTGACACAATATTAGGAAGGTCATATATAAATATTAATCAATGTGTGACAAATAAATATAGAAACTAAAAAAACTTGCCGTGTCACTACTCGTAAGCAGAAGGATTGTTAGAAATAAGTATAGGTCTGCTGGAAGAAAATTTTTATGAAATAAGCAGAACCTATGTACTCGTACTCAATTTTATTAGTTAGTGAACCAACCAAATTGCGGACAAAATTTTGCATGGCCCATAACACAGATTAAAAATCATTTAGTGGTGCAAAAACCATTTTAGATCCTCTAACTTTTACAGAATATAACTTACATAACTAGACTTTATCTACACCCATGCTATAAATCCTCTATAAAAGTTTTTAAAACAGTTAGCTTATTGCAAACATTATAACAACCAGTGTCATAGTAACCATAATATCATCCAAACGCGTGATATAATGTTGTACTAAATTTCATTATGCAACGCAAATCTTTTTTTTTTAATTCATAAATATAGAGGGATCGAGCCTCTTTCTTTATGAATTTAAAAAAAAGAACCATAAGCGCCATTTTTGAAATGCGAAAAAATCACGTAAACGAATGATTATTTCCTTACAAAAAAACGTTTGATTAGTGACTCCGCGTTTGAAAAATGGCACAATTCACTACCACAGATTCGAAATTTAAAAAATACATGTTATTTAAATTTACGTCGCATCCTGCGACGTTTTTTGTTCGTAAATAGCATTTCAAAAAATTATTACTTTGTTGTTTACAAAAATGAGTGATACAAGCTTTGATAATACCTACACCACCAGATATTTCTAATGCAGCAAAGGACATTTCTAACCAATTATTAACAGAAAAGTCGAGAAAACAATATGAAAAGGCGTACCAAGATTTTATCAATTAGACAATATCAAAGAAGTAGTACTTACATCATTTTCTGAAGATGTAATAATAGTATATTTTCAAGAATTATCCGAAAAATTCAAATCTTCATCCCTATGCACCATTCAATGCTCAAAAGTACGCTGAGTATTAATCACAACGTGGATATCTCAAAACATTCAAAATTAATTGCCTTGCTAAAACGTAAAGCAGAAGGTTATTCCTTCTATAGATGATTCATATCATAGGTGTAGATAAAGTATTGTATGCAACTGTTCATAATTAGGTATTAAAACACTCATGTGATACTATTACCCACATTCGTGTTTTTATACCCCTTATTATATCACAGTTGCATAAATAACTAATGTATATTACGATATAAGTGCATTATGGTGCGGTTACAACACTCGAGACGGAATTTCAGCCCGAGCCGAAAAGGCGAGGGCTTAATATAGCCGAGTGTGTTTAACCAAAAACACACTTATATTGTACGACGCACGTATTTCAACACACTTGCGAGTAAAAATACCTAATAAACTGATTTTTTCGTTTTTGAATAAACTCAACCATAAAAATGCGATGCACACAGCAGTGTGCCGGTTTTATATGTAAAACGGCTGGAAAGCAACAGCTCTACAGCCGTTTTACATCTAAAACCGGTGAAGTTAAATCAACTTTACGAGCAAGTGTGTTGAAAAACAACATTTCTATATACTTCTAACATTACACAATAAATGTACATATAATTTAAATATTCTTCATTTCTACATAATTTAAAGACCAGTAAGTACCTGATAATGAGTCCACATATTTTTAAATATAGCTACTTGAGGACCGTGCCGCCAGGACGCGATGGGCAGAAGAATGTGGGGGATCAGGATGCTCAGGAAGATGATATTGTAGATAACTTCGTCGAAGCGCTTGTTGGAGTTCTGCTGGAAATTCGTGTACCGCTCGCGACCCACTGCCGACATAGACAATTGTTTATTGCTTGTTAGTGCTATTTATAGATATCTATTTCATTATTGATTATTTATAGGCATAAGTTGCTTTAGACATGGTAACGAGTACAAATAAATAAGAGGCGACTATAGGAAAAATAGCTCTTAAAGCTCGTGCTACAATAGCATTGCCAAGGAGGGTTGACTGCAGGCACATCCGAGCGTATTACCGGTTGCATCGTCAGTGGTTGCGCTTCAGAGCCCGGGGTCCGCTACCTTACCTAGGTTATTTGACGAGGTTACTGCCGTCTGACCTCCACATTCCAAAGGGTAGACCAGAACCAATCCTAGGATAGATACAAACGCTAGATGGCGTTCGGGACCAACGGCTTTACGTGGCTTCCGAAGCACGGAATCATCTTTCTTTTCAGATAATCAGGTGATTCAAGCCTGCAATATCCTAAACAGACTGGAAACAACTTTTCACAAGTATGCTTCCCAGTGGGATTTGAACCCACGACTTCCGGATCACAAGTCAAACGCTTTGACCACTGGACCACGGAGGCAGTCATAGCCAAATAATTTAAAGTGTTCCGGCTATTTCTCCTCCAATGATATGCATATTATATTTGGAAAAGAAAAAGCGGGAAAGTGCACCCCGGGCTCCAATGCAGCAAAGCTGAGGATGCAACCGGGAACGCGTTCAGATAAAGAGAACGAGTACAATAAGATGTTAGCGATATCTAAAGATATCTATTTCATTAGGTATTTATTACTTATAGGCATAAGTTGCTTGCAACATATATATATATATAGATTACTTATAGGCCTAAGTTGCTTTCAACATAGTTACAATAAGTTGTTAGTGCTTACTACAAAGTTAGTGCTTAGTGTGTGTTAAAGATAAATCGATGTGAAGTCAGAATTTAAAATACAGTCCACTGAGTTTCCCTTAGTGTGTTCTACCATTTGTATTATACAATACCTTTACAGTGGAGTATGTACTGTTTACAGTACGGTTTCTGAGGAATTCCCTTATAAAATTGTAAACAGAAGGTCTCTGCTACGGTTTTCCAAAAGACTAAACATGAGGTTAAAATTTTCTGCAGCGACGCGCTTTTGTCATGACGCCTGATGTAGCACAGATATCTGTCACATTTTTATTACTCAATCCATATGTATGAAGTGAATGTGTTTATACCTTTTACGACAATAATACATTCCAGACCCCACACGATGTATGCCCACAAAGTCGCCTTTGATATCCAATTGAATGTAGTACGTTTGGGAGTTTTTGCATCTGGAAAAGTCATAGCAACAACTGTTAACAATAGAAAGGTCGTGTCAAAAAAAAAATCGGTGACTACGGTGGTCCTTACTACTATGACAACAAAAAATTAATTATTTTACGAGGTTATAAGGAACTATTTCAGTACTTTTTTTAATTTTTTTAACTCACATTTGACATGAATTCAAAATTTTAATCATAATGTCAAAAGCTCGGATCAATTTTTTTTTATGATACAGCGCATTTAAATACGAAATGATGACTAAAATCATTCATTTTAAGGTGATTTGTTATTAAATGATAACTTTTCTCATACTCTGTAACCAACGAAAGCAAATCTTAATATATACAGGGTCTAACAAAATATATTGAAACTATTTTAAGGGTGGATTCAGTCCATGATACTGAACAACTTTCCCCAAGGAACATATACCGAAATATGAAAAATAATTTTTGACCTCCCATACAAGTTGACCGATCAGCTGATCCGAGTTTGTAGGGAAAGGCAAAAATTGTTTTTAATATTTCGACATATGTTCCTAGGGGAAAGTTGTTCAGTATCACGGACTGAATCCATCCTTAAAATAGTTTCAGTATATTTTGTTAGACGTTATATATTTATATATTATATTCCTCTATTCACAAAACTTTGCTTAGGTTCACCAGTAGAAAAAAAAAAATATTATATGCAGTTATAGTTATTTTTAAACAAAACTCAGCATTTTAGTTTCAAGTTTGTAAATAGTCGTTTAAAAATATTGATGATAACATCATATAGGATAAAGGTTGATCGTGACAGTTTTTTTCTTCATTACGCTCGACTTACAAATTCTCAGTCCTTAAATAGCTGTAGGTAAACTACGTGTGTATACATTTTTTTATAGCCAAACTTCGGTCGTCGCTATATTGTCCTTTAATGGCACCGCATTTCACGAGAGTATGAAAGTTTAACTTGGACAATCTCGAGTTTTGGAAGTTATCGAATTTCGCGTTTTTTCTTTTCTTTGTTGGGAAGTCCATTCCATTCAAGGCCAAAGCTTTTTAAGCTTTTTGTATCGGTCTCGGGGGTGTGTAATGAAACGTAAAGTTTAATTTTAGAAATTTCATCTCAGATCAATATTTGCCTTATTTTCGTAAATGATTCTTGGAAATGTTTTCTTTTCTGCAGATATTTTTTTATAAAACTTCAAGTAAATTGAGAAAATTAGACATATTTTGTATTGTGTCGGTGTCAGTTACTGAGAGTAGTTATTTTCCAGGTTTTATTGTAAAGCCGACATAAATATTATTTATAATATTGATGGTGTAAGAAGCTGTAAATTTCCTACTTTAGACTCATGAAGTCTACTTAATTACTTCTACATTGGTTACGCTTGGCCACAAGCCCGCGTAATCTATTATAATCCTCAAAGCTTTGAACCTTGAGAGACAAATCTTATGAAAATAATAATAATAATAAAAAGGTACTAAAATGGCCTCTTCATGTTGGCTTTGGCCCCATGAATGCCTCAAAGGACCAGGTCCCCATGGACCCGTGGCTGAAAAACACGTACCGACATAATAATAATAAAACACTTTGTTGCACAATTCAAAATATGAAGACTAGGTGTACAATAGGCGGCCTTACATTTCGGGTCGAATCAGCCCGTTATTTAAAGCCTGTATCTAAATTAACAATATTTACTTACTTTTCGGCACTCGCATTATAGGCATAACGCCCATAATTTGAAAGAGCACTAATAAACTCTTCGTAGTCAAATAAAAACTGTCATGTTCATCCAGCAGGGCTCCATCTTCATCGGTTATCTTTGGTCCATACAAATCTTCGACGTTATGCTCTGTAACTAAATAAAAAAAATATATTTAATACACCCACGGCAAACATATTGCACCAATGAAGAATAGAAATGTTCACGACTGTACGCCACACCAGGCGTGTGTTTCTTATTGATGTTTTTTTTTTAGTTCAATTAATTGTAATAGCACTAATAGAAGTAATTAACAGAATGTTTTTTTTTGTTTTCAGTTACAATGTTCTGCAGGACTGTTCAGAGACTAGTGAGACCTTTAAAATCAAATAATTACGGATTTTATTTTTCCAAACCAATAAGAAGTTAGTTGAAGCCAATACTGAATCTCGTAGCTCAGTGGTGCATGAGTACTGCATTCAATGTATGTACAGCAAACGGGTACAGCATCACTGGGCGCAGGCATAACGGCTAGTAGTTACTTAACTTAGCTCTACGGTCAAAGGGCACCTAAACTCGTTGGTCTAGGTTAGTTTAGTATCACTAGATGACAATCACTCATCATCATCATCAGCTTTCATGAACCCACTGTACAGCATAAGCCTCATTCTTTCTGCGAAATAACTACCACATAAGTATTTTTATTTTTATGTGTTCAAGACTTATCTGAAATTTTATTCATTCATATCCCATTTGCAAACATCGCTAATCTCTAATGGGAGTTAATTTATAAATAGAATAAAAAATATATACCTACTAAGTGAAAAGCTTTTCACTCAATTAGGAAAAATAACAATCATTTTGAAACATCTGTCTCATCTCAGCGTATTCCCAGTTGCATCCTCAGCTGTAATGCTGCGAAGCCCCGGGTCCTCTTTTCGGCTAACATATGATATTGGATTTGAAATATATTGTATCAAAACAGGAAGGTACGTTTAGCCGTTGGTTCCAGCTCTCATCATTGGGTGACAGACATTAAGCTAATTCAATTAAACACACAAACACAAAACAGTCATGAAGAAAAATATATCTAATACTTCAGTGATTCAAATATATATACCTATTTGGTAAAATTTATCTTTACTTATCATTTAAAGTATATATCTGACTAGCACAAAAATAAAATAGAGTGTATCTCTTCCAACTAACCTGCGATATATTGAGAGGATATTCACTCGAATAAAATATTCATATGTACTACGCACTAACTAATGCAAAAGTATACTGACGTTATATATTTTTATAATAAAAGAATAATAATAGAGCAACTAGACAAATGTAAGGTAAGAAGCAAAGAAAATTCTTAAACAAAAGCCTTGAATTAATAGTCTAATACAAACAAAACATAAATGCTCGTAAGTACGACTAAGTACCTTCCTTCTAGAAATTGTCGTAATGCACTAGACATAAATCGTGTGACTTCCCTGAGACTATGATGTACTATGGCTGCCACAGCCCCACTTACGACGGCGCTTAGATTGTCTCAGGCAATGTTATACTTACTCAAGTCGGATAACGACTCACAAATTCCATGCAGTTTCATATAACAGCTTTTCGAGTGCTCTGTATGCTAAACTGCTTCTACGTGAGAAATTGTTCGGTTTAGCGGTTACTTACAATTTAAAGAGTAAGATAAGCTTCAAGATTATGTTATCATGTTATTGACTACTTCTGATCCTGACAAAATTAGGCTATTTTTAATCATCTAGGTTGATAAATTGCACTTTCAATTTCTTAAAAAATTAAACAAAACATAAATAATCTTAAGTATGACTAGTATCTTCCTTCCTTCTAGAAATTCTCGTAATGCACTAGAACATAAATCGTATGGTCTCCATGAGACTACAATGTACTATGGCTGCCACAGCCCCACTTACAAAGGCGCTTAGATTGTCTCAGTCAATGTTATACTTACTCAAGTCGGATTAGGACTCATAAAATCCATGTAGTTTCATATGACAGCTATTCGAGTGCTCTACATACTAAACCACTTCTACGTGAGCAAATGCTCGGTTTAGCAGTTACTTACAATTTAAAGAGCAAGATATGCTTCAAATTAATGTCATCATGTTATAGACCTTCTGTTTGATTGACAAAATTAGTCTATTATTAATCACCTAAGCTAATAAATTGCACCTTCAATTTCTTATAAGGAGCCTGGATATCAAAACACTAATAATGAGATTTGAAATGTACTTTCTAGGGTTCCTTACCCGGGACCCTATTACTGAGACTCCACTGTCTGTCTGTCCGTCTGTCACAGGGCTCTATCTCTTGAACCGTAATAGCTAGACACTTGAAATGTTCACCGATTATGTATTACTATGACCACTATAACAACAAATACTAAAAATAAGATAAAGTTAATATAATTAAAGGGGGTCGTCATACAAGAAAAGTGTTTCTTCAGCGTTTTAAAACATTGTACGGTGGTACGGAACCCTTCATGTACGAGTCCGACTCGCACTTGCCCGTTTATTCTTTAAACTTGATAGAAATTCGATATTTTTAGATACAGTAGCAGCAAGCGCAAATAGAAGCTATAAACCATAAGCACAGAAGATGGTAAGAGTCATACGAAACATATCGTACCTAAACGAAGCAAACTGACGGCAAGCCTGGAAAGGACACATTTTTTTTTGGTAAAGTAAAACGGTTTGTCGTAATGCACTAGAAACTAAATCGCGTGGTCTTCCTGAGAGTATGAACTACTACAGCATTTGTAGTCAGAACTTAGATTGTCTCAGCCAAATCTAATACTTACTCATGCCGGATTACGGCTCACAAAGTCTATGTAGTTTCATATGATAGCTATTCGAGCGCTCTGCATGCTAAACTGCATCTACGTGAGCAATTGCCTGGTTTCTACATCTTAGTTTGTGACTGTTTCTTAGAATTTATGTGGAGTTAGATATCTTTTTTTATTATAAAATAGGTACATAATAAATTGTATTTTTAATTCGTCCACTTATCAAGTAAACTTATTAGAAATAACACATAATATATAAACACTGTTAATGCAATTTTTTTTCTGATACAATATTTTTTATTACCTTAACTTATATATATATTAACATCTTCAGGGCTAGCTGAATCAGAGCGATTTGTCCTCAGCTATTTATTTTTTTATCTTACCTAATATTTTAGAGGTTATTTAATAAAGGCGTGATGACTATAGCTATTTCTTAGAACTTAATATAAATCTAATGAGTATCATTATAAATACATTAGCTTTATTGTGAATGAAGTAGGATCAAGGTTATTATTATAATCCTTTATACCTATAATACTTACCTAATTGAAATACAAGAATGACTCCCATGTGGAATCAACAGACACGTAAAAACTTAAAGAGGCTGGCTCCGAATGCAAATTTCATTTCAGGATACGAGATAAGACGAATTCGTTTCGTAATCTTGTCCCATAAGGGGCAGGATTTGGTCGCATAATTCAAAATTGTATTCCTCCCTCGTAAAACGAGACTCTGTTAAGTCAAACAATAAAAAGAGTTTGAATTACTTTTAATATTTTTCCCGGTTGCGTCGAATATTTCGGGCTTTCGTATTTGCTCTTTTTCGTTCGGCCGGGATGAATATGTGGGACCTTTGTGCATCCTATTTCATAGTAGACCTTTTTAGTCAAATAATAAAAAGAGTTTGAATTTACCTTTCATATCATTGCCGGTTTTTCCAAACATATCGCGCTTTCGTATTTCCTCATTTTGGTTCGGGTTGAACATGCGAAATCTATGGCTGTCCTGGTTCATAGTTTTATATTTATTTCACTTCCTTATTTCTGATTGCAGAGGCGATCCCTTCTGGCTCCGAATGAGCTCTGAAAGCTGGAGTAACAAAATACGACATAATCAATCATAACCCACCCGTCTCAGCTTACTTGGTTATGCGCGTTTGCCATTGGAAAACTATGGAGACGGTTATTTAGTTTGGTTTGACCTACTTAATTGGCTATATAAATCTGTGATATATTTGAAAAACCTAATAAATAATAAATTAATTATTCTCTATTTGCCATGAAACATTTTACCCACAGTCCACATCCCTATTATGATAGCCGGGACTAACGGCTTCACGTGCCTTCCGAAGCCCGAAGGAGCTTGAGAAATTATTTTTATGCCACTTGTGGTCACCCACTTAAATGCAGACCATGCTTAGTGCTAGTAGTGCGTACTCTCACCGGTCCACCAAGATCCTCTAAAAATAGTAAATTGCGCTTACCGACTCCTCTGTTGTCATTTTTCTCTCATACTTTGTGACGTCACAGCGTCGTTACATTTGTTGTCCTTGGTTTCACAAAAACGGTATTAAACTTAGGATAGGACTTAGCAAATAGGATGGATGTTGATGATGTATTGATGAGACATTGGACTTAGATTCATACAAATGGATCCGTGTCCTATGTCTGATCAAATATAATCTGTTTAAAAAATGTACACTTACATGGACCTTTTTTAAAATAAAGTTATTATTTCTATCTATATAGAATCCATGCAGTAGGATATATTATTATTATTAAAAAAAGATGATTAGCTAAAAATATCAAGTGCACTCTACAGATGCCCCTGTTCTCCGACACCTCTTGTGACGCCGTACACCGATGACGCCGCAGCGTCGCTGCGCGGCCATTAATTCATATTTCACACTAATGGCGACTTTCAAAAACACTTAACGACCCTATAAGTGAGACGTTAGCGGCCTTGTGGACCTAAGCATTAAATATTTAAAGCCGAGCTGAGGGATTACAAGGGCAGTTGTACTTTTTAAAATTAATATTTGATACGGAGATGAAATTGAAAAGTATACGACCTTTTTAAAACTGATGAATAAAGATATTTTACCACGTCTTTATCCCTATCGAGGTATACAGTGCCTAGGGCCACAAGACCCTAAGGCTTCGTATACCGCAATGGTGGGCTTGAAAATGCAAAAATGGAATCAAAGTAGTAATGGGTTGCTAGCCGTATCGCTTATTAAAATATAATAATAATGCTGAAATGATCTTCTCCTTTATCGATTATATTGGATATCATGAGGCCCAAAAGCCAAATTTAGCGGGTGGGGTTGAAGATGCAAAAATGGAATCAAGGTAGTGATGGGTTGCTAGCCGCGCCCATTTAAATGATAATGCTGAAATGATCTTTATCGTGTAAACTTATACTTACATCGGATACACGATAAAGAAGAAGATATTTTTTCACGTTTTCATCCCTAACGGGACGGACAGAGCATTATAGATTTTGCGGCTCTAAACAGATAGAGCCCAGAGACGCAAGATCCAAAGACCACTTTTAGCGTTATGGTGGGCGGGCAGATGGAAAAGGAATCAAAATAGCGGGTTGCTAGCCGCATCGTCTATTAACATGATTTGCATTTTCACCCATTCCCTCGATCGGCTTTTACGATCTGCGCGGGAAGAGAAGCAGTTGGTACATTCTAAGTTTTTTCTTTTCTTCCAGACAAACAAGAAAAGATAATTTTAGTCAAAAAACATTTCAGGATGTTTAAATTGCTTAAAGGTATCTGACTGAACAATTCAATCTCATGATGATTGCCGAGACCAGCGGTAAAACGTGTCTTCCGAAGAACGTAGGAATTATAAGCCATTTACGATCACCACTCCAGGTAGGTCCCATGTATGCGTGTGGCTTTCGGCCAAGAATAAGACCACTCCATCCCTAACTGTGGATGTCGTAAGAGGCGACTAAAGGACTAAGCACAAAAATCTCGTACTACAACTGCATTCCCAAGGAACGTTGACGTCGGGAGGCGGCCGTTTATAAAACTTTTCGCACAAATAAATCCCCAAAGAGGGTTGATATAAAGTAGGAGGTTGTTTTTTTATGTCATAGGACGACAAATGAACAAGCGGGTCACCTGATGGTAAGTGATAACCGCTGCCCATGGACAACTGCAACACCAGGGTGTAAAAAAAGCGTTACCGGCCTTTCAGGAGGGAGGGGGAGGGGAAGGGTAAAACTATAGTTAAATCGTTTAAACTATTTCAGCAATTTTTTTTCTCGACTTCGCATGGTCTTCGGCATCCATGGGTGTCCATTGATGTCAATGGACACCCATTATAACATTTTTAAACATGATATGCATGTGCATATCATGTTTAAAAAAGAAAAAGCGGGAAGGTGTACACCGAACTCCGAAGCAGCCCAACTGAGTACGCATTCAGGAACTCGCTAAGATAAAAGAGAATTCAATAATGATGATAGACGGGACCAGCGGTAAAACTGTCATCGGAAACACGCATAAATTCTATAATTATAATTTATTTGTGGTCACCAAGGAGGTACCAAATGCCCAGCGTAAGCGCTAATCTACTCGTAATAATGCATAATAATGCATTGATCATATCTAGCTGGGCTGAAATTATTGTTTTGTCGATTTAAAGCTTTTTGTTGTAGCACTTGTAGCGCTGTAGATTTGCTACAATTTTCGTAGCCACTCCTAATACTTAGATCGTAGCTCGTTGTCGTTACTTGCTACTTCACAGTCTTATGGATTGATAACAAATAGGTATGCTAATCATATGTTTGTTGGTAAATCACCGGGTATATTTTAATCTGTGTAAGGGGCGATGCCATAACCGATAAGTACCAGGAGTTGCAGAAAGGGTTGTTCTTATACTGCTGACTCACTTAATATAGTCAAAAAAGGCCGAATCGATTTTGATCGATTTAGACGATCATCTTTAGGCTTCAGTAGTTATGCCTGATGCCGAAAGCGACGATGATACACCACATACAAGTACGAGAACCTCGCCGGTATCTGCGGTTCCCCCTGCAGTCATCATTTCGAGTCGAGCAAAGCGGCCGGCAGCGCGGGCGCAGCGCTCAGTGCTCAGCGGACAGCGACATCGTCGGGTTGCCGTTCCTGACACTCGCCTTGAAGATCATCGTCTCAATCAATCAAAACCTGGTCGACTTTTTCCGACTATATAACGTGTACGTTTTAATAAAATATTATGAAACATTGTTAAGATTTACCTGATCTAAGAAACCGTTTTAGGTCTGTCGTACCAAAACACAGTCATGAAATTCAGTCACGTACAGTTTCAATGGACAAAACGAAACAAAATACACGTGATGACGCAAACGAGCAAATTGTGATAAATCTCTGTGGAAGCTCGCTTGCAGTAAATAATGGTGGTGACGTCATACCAACATATTTGCATAATCGAGAGTCAGAGGGCTGAGCATTATTCAAATACGGTAAAGGCAATTTATTTTAATTACGTTAAATATAATTAAGTTGATCTATTTTTTATTTTACTTTTTACAAATATTTTTCAAAATTCAAATTTGCCAATATTTTTTTTATTTCTTTACTCATTCAACTACATGGACATTCAACTGAAATGTGTAATTTTATTGTTAATGGTGCTCTTGGTGCCCAAAATACAGGGTCTTTCAGGATAGTTTGGAAAGCATAAAAGCAATTTTCCAATTTTATCAAAATTGGAAAATTGCTTTTATGCTATACATTGTTTTTTACTGCAACTTCCAATTTTCATAGTCTCATTTTATGTTTTCATATTTTCATCAGGATAAGATATAAATAAGAAACTAAGGTAATTTAATAAGCTGAGCAAACAGTGTCGGTAATAGGTATAAGCTCCTATCGTAATTTAAGTAAATAAAGGTTGGTACTGACTGCTTTGGCTTAAGTTCACCGTTTATACCTATATTTATTGTATTAATAACGATGGTTAATACAATAAATATAACCTTATATTGGGTGTTATATGAATATATAAAAGGAAAATACCTTTAACTATATGTTTTTAATAATTAGTAATTTCATACTAATTAGAATGTGCCATAGCGTCCAGAAATTTGCTTTTATCAGCACCACTTGTAGGTTGACTGTATTACATATTTTGTTATAAAGTTATTTAAGTAAATAAATAAAATAAATATAGGGACAAAATATACTTGAAAGGATATATCAGTCAGAATAAACAACTTTTCTAATGGGACCAACGCTGGGACCATGAACTGACTCACCCCTTGAAGACTATGTCGACGGTAGATTTACTCCCTTTAAATCTCTTAAGTATTCAAAGATTAAAAAAATATATATATTACGTATTCTTAGATATCTATCTATTAATTACCGAGCTGAAATGCTATTTTTATTTAAATTATTCCTTTAAATTAATAACAATTAACGGCTATTATTTAAATAGCCACCCACCCATAACGGCAGTTTAACTTCAGTTTTGAACAAGAAGCAACAAGTTCTAAAGCTAAACTATTCAAATACAATTTCTGCGTATTAATTTTAGACTAAACTATTGTCCAAAGTGGTATCGAGAGGCTGTCGGTCCTAAGTGGAACCCACGCGCCACTTATAGAACTACGTTCAGACAGTTGTTACTTCGTGTACACTTCAGTTTTATCTTTTTTCTTTAGACTTTATATCGAATCGTAGAAAACGTAGAAACCCTTTAATGAAAGTTTATAAAAACAAGATATTATTTAACCATTTTTATTATTCCATTTCTACGTTTATGAAGTTCATATATGTTATTTTTCTTAAAATGGCGTCAGCTGTTTTCGTAGATACGAAAAGTGAAGTGAAAACCACTTGCAATCAGTAGCCACAACCAATAACCATTTCTACGAACCAATACATAATGAAAATAAATAAAATATTTTAGAAATAACATCCGTTATATCACATAACCAATTTAATTTAATTTTATAGGTTCAATTAAAAAGTTACAAACAAATCATTTAAAAAAGAAAACATACTAGTTAGGTGATACTTATTCCTAAAGAAATTTCTTTTAGTAGACCCGCGAGAAGAAATGGAAAGAAAGAGATAATTGGCATGTACAATGCAAAACTATAAGAAATAGACAAGATACATACAAAAAGTAAGTAAGTAAAAGTATGAAGAGGTTGATGAGTGTAGATGAAGCGAAAGAGGTCTGTCAGGATCGTAGCAAGTGGAGGTCCATAGCTCCTTCAAAAATGTGGAATTTCCTTAAAGGTATGGGTGTGGGTACGCAGAGAGGAAATCTTGATGTCAACTTGGATGTGAACGATTTAAACAAACATTTCTGTACATCCCATTCCTGTATTCCTCCGGGGGTCAAAAAAGCTACTCTAGCTGGTCTTGCGTCTAAGGTTGGTCCTGATTGTCCCCCATTTAACTTGGCCAATGTTTCAAGTGACGACGTACTCGACATTATAAAGTCAATTAACTCTAAAGCGGTGGGTCATGATGGGATTTCATTAGACATGATCAAACCCGTAGCCCATATTATCGCTCCAATTATTGCTGATATCTTGAACTGCTCAATGTCATCAGGTGTGTTTCCTTCGTTGTGGAAATAAGCGCATGTAATTCTTTTGCCTAAAAAATCCAATCCCTCTGATCCCTCTCACTTTCGCCCAAATTCTATCCTTCCTCTTCTGTCTAAAATATTGGAACACCATGTCCTACGTCAAATCACATCTTATTTAATACATTATAATTTGCTGAGTTCATATCAATCTGGTTTTCGTGTTGGTCAGAGTACAACTTCTGCACTTGTTAAAATTACTGATGACATCCGGGCCAGCATTGAAAACAAAGCTCTTACATTTCTTGTGCTTCTTGACTTCAGCAATGCCTTTAATACGGTTGATTTCGATATCTTGATTGCCATCTTGCGTACCTTAAACTTTTCCACGAACTCTCTTGCTTGGTTCCAATCCTACCTTACGACGTCAGTTAGTGAGAATTGACGATCGTCGTTCCAACTGGTGTGATCTGACTGCTGGTGTTCCTCATGGTGGAATCTTATCTCCTATTCTTTTCTCTATATACATTAACAGCATAACAGCTTTACTATCCTGCTCATTTTATCTTTATGCTGACGATTTACAGATCTATACGGCCGCTTCTTTCATGATTTTCATCTCGCTATAAGAGCTATTAATTCAGACCTTGAGTGTATTGCTACATGGTCTCGTAACTTCGGGCTCATGGTCAATCCAGCTAAATCCCAAGCCATTGTTATAGACAGTCAACATTTTATCTCTAAGCTTTCAGATGTTGCGATACCCAATGTAGTTTTTAATAACTGCCCCATTCCTTTCTCTCAAACAGTAACTGATTTGGGTATCACAATTGATCAGACTTTAACATGGTCTCCTCACGTCAATGAAATCAACCGTAGATTGTATGCGTCTCTTCACTCTCTGAGACGCTTGCAGTACTTTCTTCCATTTAATACCAAAGTGATCCTTGCCCAATCTCTCCTGTTACGACTCCTTGATTATGCGGACGTCGCTTTCCTTGATGTGGGTGAAGGAACACTTACCAGATTGGAACGACTGCAGAACCAGTGCATAAGATTTGTATTTGGATTGCGGAAGTTTGACCATATTTCTGAATTCCGTCGACAACTGGACTGGTTTCCTATTAGACTCCGCAGAAATATGCATATCCTCTCCCTGCTTTTTAATGCTCTTTTTAATCCTCATTCCCCTACATATCTCATATCTCCACGACAAATTCTCCTTCCGGCAGATTGACCCAAGATTACGTGCTAGTGATGTACCGACTTTGCAGATACCATGTTATTCTTCCGAAAAGTATTCCAAGTCGTTTTCGGTTCTTGCCGCTCGGCTGTGGAATGCTCTTCCTGTTGACATGAAAATGGCTTCCTCTATTGGGTCTTTTAAAAACCGACTAAGAAAATACTTTGAGCATTCAGTAGATTCATTATGCGAATAATAGTGTTTATATTTAGTATATTATATATTTATTTTATACATATGTTTATTTATATGTATGTATATGTATTATATAAAAATATTTATTTATTTATAAATATGTCATATCTTTTTTATTTGTTTTTGTTTTTTTTAGTATTTTAGATTTTAAGTTAGTCTTAGGATTTTCAAAATTTCTTTGTATTATATTGACACTCCACCCCTTCCAAAAATATGTAACCTTTTGAAGACTGGGTTGACTGGAAGAGATCCCTTCTTGGGATAAGTCCGCCTTTGTACAAGCTATTTCTTTTTCTCTTTGTATTAAATAATGCACATTTAAATGTAATCTTTGTGCAATAAAGAAATTAAATGAACAAAAATACCAAGTAAGTGGGACATGAACCCGCGACCTTGGTCTAAATCCGACAATGCTCTAACCAACTGAGCCATCACGATTTGAGTACTTTAGAACTGCATCTTAAATGCCTTAAAAAAAGCATAAGTATATATAAAATAAATACATATGTTAATATTTCTAAATGGGTATATCAGGATGATAAAATCAGAGAGTAAACTTTTACTCGTTTCTAAAACGCCGTCATGGTTTTAGACTCACGAATGTTCTAAGTCTTAGTTTTAATGCCAATTCAAATACAATTTCTGCAAAATTAATATCTCACTAATTGTTCTAAACCGGTATCTCGAGAGACAAATCTGATGCAAATTAGTCCCATCTTACGGATGATCAAATATGCTCAGTCAATTTATATGCAATTAATTTCTGACTACAGAAGGAGTATTATGGACTATTTATAAAACATAGTTAATACTTATATCCTTATACATAATACAATATGGCTTCATTTTTATTTAATTATATCTTCTTGCTTCTTTAACAATTAAAATAAGAGATTACGAGGTCCTTTCATTCTCTTACCGGTTCCGGGTTAGAATTAGACCACTCCATCTCTTCCTGTGGATGTCGTAAGAGGGGACTAAAGGAATAATAGTTTTTAAAACTCGCGCTACAATAGCATTTCCAAGGGGGGTTGACGTCGGGCAGGCTGCCGGTCGTAAAACTATAGCCAAATCGTTTAAAATTTTCCGGCTATTTCTTTTCCAATTTGCTAGATTTTTGGCATCCATGGTCGACCATTGGTATGCATTTTATTTTTGAGTTTCGAAGCAGCACAGCTGAGTATGCAACCGGGAACGCGTTCAGATGAAGAAGGGTACGAGGTCCTTTCAAGGAAAAACGAAGTTTTACGTATTGTTTTCCAAAAGCCTTTGGTTAGTACATACATACTATTACGTCTTTATTCCTAACTAGCTTTTGCCCGCGGTTTCGCTCACGTATCCCACGGAAACATTACATTATTCCGGAATGAAAGGTACCCTATGTCCTTCTCAGTACTTCTAACTATTTGAATTTTCAAGAAGATTGGTTCAGTAGATAAAGCGTGAAGAGGCAACAAACAAACAAATATACAAACTCACTTTCGCATTTATAATATTATAGTTGGGATGGAGCAGACAGAGCACTAAGGTTTTGCGGCTCTAATTAGACAGAATTCAAGGCCGTAAAACCCAAAGGCCCATTTTAGCGGAGTGGGCGAGAAGGTGGAAAAAGGAATCTGAATGGTGATGGGTTGCTTTGCCGTGTCGCGTATTAACATGATTTGCATTTTCGCCCACTCCCTCAATCGGCTTCTACGAAATTACGCGGTTAGAGAAACAGCTGGTACATTAACACTTACAACACAAGTTTTTTTTCTCTCCCAGACCAGCATTAAAGAAAATTTGGTTAGTAGTTTTATAATTTAGAGTTCGACGGCCAAATCGCTCTTCTTGAATTGAAAAATGTAAAACTTTGAGCAATTCACTTGAATTCAAATACTAAATACTAATTTAAAACGAATGAAGATAGGTGTGTGTAAATAATAGTTATAAAATATCAAATCTTTGGACTACAAAGTACAGATAGTTGTGTGCCACTATTTAAAAAACATATAGTTAATTCTAACACTCCCGTCACTACTCGCATATATACTGGAAATAGCAATATTTGTGAAAACGAATTTTCATTTGTTTCCTAGTTTATCCGATGTAGTAATAAGAAACCGACGTGAGATATATTGTGATAACTTGTCTGCATTCATCCAAAACTGCTTTATTGCATGACAGTGTAGTATGTATGGCAACAAAGATATATAATAAAATACCAAAAGAATATAAAGAATTAAATTTAACTTAGTTTTTGACAGATAAGCGTTATTATAGTATTAGGGATTTTTTTTCTGATAAATTGTAAAATTACTGTCTTAAACCACGACGAAACGGAACGTGAATAACTTGTAACTTGTAACACATTTTTGGCAAATAAATTTACCTTTATCTTTATCTTTCAACTACAGTACGTCATACAATCATTTTCATGGGTACCTGATAAGACACGGCGACGAAATAAATGTAGCCAACATTTATTTTGACGCCGTGCCTTATCACTACGATCCTAAAGTTAGGGTGAAAGGGATCAAACCACTGAAGTAAAGTGACTTGTGATGCGCAAACAGGCTCTAGCTGGAACATTTAGGTTTACCATAAATATAAGTAAATTTACGAAGTAAATATTTATGATTTAGATGAGTCGATCTGACAGACAGTCGAAAAAAATTGGTTTTACATAATCACATCACACATAAGATAATTTCCGGTTCGATATTTAAGCCGGATACGACACGGGGTGGTCTCTTACATTATTAAATTTGACTGTAAACATTTTGTCAAAGCGTTTTGTGGATTATTAGATGTAAAAATTTTGTCAAAGTGTGTTGTGGATTATTAGCTGTAAAAATTTTGACGAAGCATGATGCGGATTGCTATGTGTAAATTTTGACGAGGCATGTTACGGATTACTTACTATGTGCAAATATTGACGAAGCATGTTGTGGATTACTATGTGTAAATTTTGACGAAGCGTGTTGCGCATTACTTACTATGTATAAATGACGAAGCATGTTGCGGATTACTATGTGTAAATTTTGACGAAGCATGTTGCTTCGTTGAACTGGTTTTTATTTATTTCTGCTCCCTTAACATGGCACGCGTTTATCAAGCGCTATCACTTTTTTGCTCTGCGTAATAATAACGAGCGGAATGGTACTAGTCCGTCGCGCGATATAAAAAGTTTATCTGGTCTTATCAACGGTCCCATGCTACGGGAGCTGAAATAGTTGTGACGAACATACACATACATAAAATATATTATAGAAACAAGCTGCTACTCGTATACAATATAACAGGGACACCGGCTGTAACAACCTACATTTGTCTGAGTCGACGCCTTTCTTATCTACGTCATATTTCCACTTTACGACTGAGAATTCATTTTATTTTGTGCCATAGTTATTCAATATTCAATTTTAAAACTCTTCATGTTTTAATAAAATATTTTATTCAAATCTATGGGAAGTAAGTTGTAAAGATAAGATGTAGTAAAGATCATTAAATAACCTTATTTAATACAATACAATACCATGCCCTTTAGTGCACAAAAAAATTAATATAGGGCATTATTACATTATGCACTTTCATATATTTGTCCCTAACGGGGTAGACAGAGCATTATGGGTCTTGCTGCTTACAGCAGGAAGAGTCCAGGGCTGCAAGACTCAAAGGCCATTTTTACCGTGATGGATGGCGAAAAGGTTGAAAAAGGAACCAAAATAGTGATGGGTTGCTAGCCGCATCGCCTATTGTTATGACTCGTATTTACAACCCTTCTCACAATCGACTTTTACGATTTGTGCGGGAACAGAAGCAGTTGGTACTCGTACATTCAACCTTTTTTATTTTCTCCCAGAAGAGTAAAAACTAGGAAATACGCAAAAAGCTTATAAATAGAGACTGTAAATAAACAAAGTTTCTAATAATACAACACAATAACATCACAAAACTAAAGTAGGACATAAACCTAATAACAGAGCAGCGATCGATTAAGCCGATCGAGTAATGGATAAGTTCTGTTGGTTCCAGCTGCTTCGGAAGTTGCTCGATTGTACCTCTAGGATGTTTGTATTATATCAATGTTTGTTGAATCTTGGTCGCTTTATCGCAGCCACGATCTTGGCTGAGAGTTGTCAGATGTCAGACACAACTTAGGTTCAGTATTTAGGCAACTGTGTAAACAATTACACGATGTGAGTTGAAGTAATTCTAAGCTATTGACATACTAAACACAGAATATATTAGAAGTTGTAATAAATATGTATCTGAGTATAGGTATGTGACTATTCACATAACTCTTATTTATTTTAGTATTATTTTGCCTTATGGCAGCTTGAGCAATTAGACACTAGTGTTCTCCATTTACATAAACGAAAACAAACCACAAATCTACATAAATAGAGACAGCACCAATGGAGACAATGTACCTAAATACATTCATTTCCCCATCTCCAAATGTAACTCCGAGGCATTAATTTTGCTCGCAAAGTTTCGGACCTAAACAACACACAGAGACATAATTTCAAGTTGAATGCGTAACAAAACTCAAATGTTCTTGGAATGAATTAACTTTCGTTATTCTCGTTCTGGTTGATGTTATGAAACGTAAATATTTGAAGTTCATAAATATGTAGATGAAATGAGAATTTGCTTTGAGTTGTATAGTAGTTTTGAATAAAAATACTATTTTATTGAAATAGGCAGCTAAGCATTTCATCAAAGCAAATAGCAGAACAATTATTGGTGAAACATTTTGAAAAAGTATCGTAATATTAATTTATTAGTATAATGCGCAGTTAAAACCTTATTGATGACCTCGTAGAGTTTACGCGAGTCTGCCACCTGCCACGGAGGTTCTGGGATCGGTCCCCAGTCAGGGCAAGTTAAAAATAGCCTTTTTCAAATTGTCTTGGGTCTAATTGTATTTATTAAAATCTTTTTGTATTTATTAAAAAATATAGTATCCCAAAATACAAGTTTAAACTTAGTTTGGGGCTATCTCAATCAGTGTGACTTGTCCCTATCTATTAAGAAAAAAAACATGTTAAACCTTCATTTTAACCACGAATTACGCTAATTAAACACGGGAAACGCTAACTAATTTCGGCCGATGATGTCCTTTTCCATTAACTGGGCGAGAGGCAGCTAAAAAAAAAAAATATTAGTATATGATTAACATCAAGTTAGCCACTAAGTTAAAAATAACACAGCGAGAGAGAACTTTACCATTTATTTCACTTCACAGTTGAAATAATAGTTCCAGAATAAAGTGTGTTTGAAGAACCAGTTTTTCTACTTAGAAATGGCTTAAAAATGGATCTTAAATTTAAAAAGTAAAAATTAAATGTACGGTAAGTAAATTTTTACTTTGTTTTTAGCATAATCTGATTGAAATCTTTGGTCACTAACACATTCGATAGAAGAAAAAAGGTTTCCTTTTAGGCCTATCAGGCCCAATATCATCTGCTAGTCTAGTCCTTCGGGAATCTGGATTACTCTATTTATAATCTTTATTGAAATGAATGCCAATGCATTCTCTACCAGTTAACCTTTAGCCTATTGACTATTTAGAGTTTCCAGGTTAAAGCCTATTCTCATGATTGACTGCTATAGACTGAATGGAATGAAAGCATATCTTCAAAACCAGCATGAAAAGATACCTATGTTTAGGAGCAAACAAAGAAAACAACAATAATATACCTTGTGTGTACTGAGTTTCTCTTGCTTGCATGCATGTGCACTGAAAATCTCACAAATTGCAGTTCTCAGTTCCAAAAGCTGGTTTATGATTCAGTTCACAGCTCCTACGGCTGCAAAATAAGGATAGTTTGGAAGTTAAACTGGTTGTAAAGGTGGTGAGATGACCTGATCACGGCCTTTTTGGAAATCCTTGGATAGACGTCCAGTCTTGGATTTTTTAAGGCTCATTAGTAAGCTTTACTCATATGTATATTAATTATGGATAATGTTGGTGAAAGCCAAATATTTGAAGTTTTGTTCCATTTAACGTAAATAGTGTTGGACTGTTTACAATAGAGAGTATGTATGCATTTTTTTATATTATTAATCGATAGTCCTCGTCTAGAAATAGCCGAAAAAAATAAATCAGTGCCGATAAACATGTATATGGTGTAGAAAATAAATATTGAAAATAGCAAGTAGATTATAACAACTAAAACACGCCATTTTAAAATATGACGTCAAAGTCTGCAATATCCGCTAGAGACAGAAGCTGTCAACGCATGTTTTTCTTTTTTGGGTACTTTCGATATCATCAGCCAGTGATGTTTGTTTAACCTCTATATAAAAGTTTATAAATTTCGAATGTCATCGATAGTCAAACTACTTAGACGGACAGTCCTACCGAACGCACTCGAACTTGTTATTTCCCTTTTGTGAACTTTGTCGTCATTTCCCTTTTGTTTATTAAAAGTTCCCGCGCAATATTTTCATATTTTCAATAATTTATTTCTTATCCAAATAAGAGTCATTAAGAAAAATAATTAACTAGGCGTGGTAACGTATTAATAGAAATTGTAAAATAAAAATATGAGCCGGATTGGTATTACATGCATATTCCTTATTGAATTGCCCCACTTATCGAAATAATATTAAGCCTGTTGTGTTAAAGAGCATGCAGGTCGTCATTTCATGCAGATCTTAGCTAAAGAAAAAAGACAAAAGTACAAAGAAGAAACAAGAAGTGAAATAAACTGCCTTGGAATAACGCTTGTGCTAATAAATGCGAACAACGTAGACAGTATCCTGAAAGAACGTAGATGCAACATTTGTGCACCAAATATTTCATGCCCGTCATCTGCCAACCTAGTTGTAAATGGCTCGCTTAACTCAAAAATGTAGGGCCAGCGCAAATGTGGTGCGTTTCGCCATATGTGCGCGGGTCCTAAAGAGTTTTATTTCTGTATGCTGCCTGATTTTGTATGCATCTCCTCCAACGTATTCGTAGTCACGTGCAGCTAATTCCCGCAGGAGCGTAATTGCATCAACCATCATCTGCGAAGTTATTATGGCTCGACTCAAACAATTTTGCAACTGAATCACCTCGGAATTCAAAACTAGGATGCCGTGGAAGAGACAGCTTCATTTCAAGTTTGTTGACGAAGCAATGCTACAAGTACTATCGTAAAGGTTTGTTTGTTAAATTATACCGTTAACAAGAAACATTTTGTTGAGATGTTTCCTCCATTTATTTTACATTTTTATTATTATACAACATATCGCTCTCTTTCTTTCTTCCTCTTATTTTAACTCATTCCTGGTTGCATTTTAAGCTGATTTGATTCCCGGGACTGCTAAATACATAGGTTAAATAGGGCAGTTAAGTTACCTTTGTAATTTTAAAAATTGGACAAAAAAATTCAACCTCATATGAGTAAAATAAGTAGATATAAGAAGAAAACAAAAAAATTAAAGAAGGGCTATTAGACTAATGTACCCAATAAAATAAACCCTGTCCTACTTGAGAACGACGCGACGTTGAGATCATTTTTGAACATTGTTTGCGAAAAAGATTTGAAATGAAGCGTGTCCCTTTCAAAACAATGGATGCAAAACGGTATAATGTTGTAGCTATTTCATCAAAAATAAGTTAAAAGTAATCCCTTATAAATTTTAGGAATTTATCCTACAGATATTTAGTATCTTGAAAATTAATTAATCTTTTATTTGATTGAGCTAGCCCCAAAGTAAATTGAAACTTGTATTATGGGATACTAACTCAACGATACTATATTTTATAATAAATACATATACTTATACAATCAATATCCAGCACAATTTGAAAGATACCATTTTCCAACTTGCCCTTGCTGGGGGTCGAACTCAAAACCTACGAGTAGCCGACTAACATGTTAATCAATACGCCACGGAGGCTGTCATTTTTTTTTCTGATTTAATACGAGTATATAGGTAGTCACTACACTACCAACAATAATCATGTAAGCTAGAATTGTTCTTTTCAGTTAGTATCACAATATCGTTGGAAAGTAGTTTGAATAAACATCGTCGTATCACTGGATGTGTTTGTCGAAGAGCTATCTAGGAAGTTTGCAATTCGAAACCACTTCCAACTGTTTCAACACTTTACTCAAGACAAACTATTCACTTTTAGAGTATTTTTACCCTTTGGATTTATGAAATAGCTTTTCGTCGTGCTCGCATCGGCAAGATTAACATTATACATTTTCTTGACTTTATGATTCCTTTCCAACTAAAGTGCAGATGAAAAGGGAAAAAAATCTTTGTAGAAATCCCTTTGCCCTTTTCCGAGTAGTTTCGTCATGACTATTTAATGTTTCTTTTTATTTTGTTTAATATTTATCTTTATGTTGTTTCAAATTTATCTGTATTTTGTTTAATATTTCTTTTTATATTATCTAATTCTTTTAGTTTTTAAAAGTTACAACTGAGATCTAACATGGTAAAACATTCTCAGCGAGCAGCATTTTTTTATCATGTTTTTTTTTTACATTAAGAGCGTTTAGTGTGTAAGCAGCATGATATATACAGACAGCTGTCCCTTGTCCTATTGAGAAGCGCGTGAATCAAATATTTATACTTACTAAATTTTGTTTTATTATTACTGCATCACGATTACATAAAATATCTTAATTAATTTTCATACGCTTTTTGGTTTTCAACTTTATTACTTAATCAAACTTACCTTTACAAATGAATAGCTATGTTGGGAGCACGCATATTATATAGAATGGAATATGGTGAAAATAAAACAAATAGATAAATTGGCGTCCGCCATTGGTTTACAAATGTTCATTGTGAAACAATAAAGTTTTTATAAATACGTAGGTATAAATAAAATAAGACGGCCAGTTCCACAGAGACAAATTGATTATCTCAAACAAACTGGGAGTCTTATTTCTGCATGTGTATTTTATATACTCGCAAATATAGCTAAGACAGGAAGTAATTAAAACGAAGCAGTTACCTCTCCCACAATCGGATCAACACATGCGTGCCTCATTAAAACTTAGATTAGGGTGGCTCTTAATTGGGTGCACTATCACACTGAGGGTATAATGTCGTTTATATAGCATTATCTATTAAAACAACTTTACTGTATTTACCTAGTTTGTTTTGTAATAAAATACAATTGTTTTTATTTCATTTCATTTATTAACATAGGACCACTAACAGGTTAACAATATAATTCTTACTATATACAAATAATTTATGCTTAATTGCATTAGATACAAAAGCCGACTAATATATAAATCAATCAGAGTCTGCATCAAATTAATTCACAACACATTTTCTATAGGCTCCGTGTGACGAGGCTGTAAGATCTATGTGAGATAGTTCATCAGTAATCGTATATAAAGTATTATTATTACGTATAATTATTATATATTACACTTGTATAGTAATAGGAGAATGAATACCTACATTAGTCCTACTAGTTTTAATTGAAAAGAACTAGTGAGAACGCTATACTCTCATCTAAGCGTTTTAACTACGTCGTTAATTAGTCTAACTTAACAAAAGCAACCAATAAGTAATTATAATATTATACATAGGTAATGAATATTTTAATTTTTTTTAAAACGTTTGATCATTCTTCAAAACATTACTTATTAACTTGAGTAATAGTTATTTAAATAATGTTGTTGTGTTTTTATTATAAGTATATACAACGTGTTAATGAAATAACGCAAAACCTCTCAGATACCTCAGCCGATGAAACTGAACAACATTTTTTTTACAACCATCACGAAACCTAAAAAAAAAATTAATTTTCATACAGACTGATCAGCTGATCGAGTCAATTGTATGAAATTCCGAATTTTATTTTTGACATTTTGGGAATGTTGTAGAACAAAAGTTGTTCAGTTTCATGGACTGAGTTGCAACCTGAGAGGTTTTGTGTTATTTCATTAACACGTTGTATAGGTACTTGATACCACTTTGCTATTTGGGCAGACAGGCAAAAAATTAACAAGCCAAGAACAAAAGGTCCACTTTTGAAAATCTATTCAAAAATTGACAAGTTCTTCGTTGTGAGGGATCTTCAAAGCGGCTGAGGTAATCATTATTTGTGTCAAGACTCTGATCTTGATCTACAAAATCGGTTTACGAAGTTTGAGAGGCATTTGAATTTTAAATTTGGTTTTGGATGCGATATTAAAAATGTTTGAAGCTCGTTCTCAAGTTCGATTGATCTTGATGTTATGTCACTCAATAATTTGAGAAATATTTTATGCGTATTTTTTATATTTTTCTTTTCTTTCTTGTATTTAAGAGCCGCCCTCTTGTCGGTAGAGTGCTTTCCATGTCTCTCTTTCCTCCGCTAAGTTCTTAACCTCCTTATATGTTTTCACATTTTAATTTTCTTTCATTTGATCAAAAAATCTTCTTCTGGGTTTTTCTACTCCTCCTTTTCCTTATATTTATCCTTTAATTATTGTTTAAAAGAACACATCGTTTCGTGGTATATGACTAAATATTTTCCCTCTTCTTTTTGTTACTTTTTTTAATTTTTCATTCTCATCTAGCAACACATTTTGAACGCTTCTAATATATCTCTATCCTTTTTGCACATCGTCCACGTTTCACACCCGTACAAGGCAGTACTCCATATTTGATTGTCTGTTGTTTAAGCCTGGTTTGAGCGTGGTGGGGCCCCTCTTAAAAATGTGCACAAATGTCATTATTTGGGCACATTTCATACATACAAAATTTACAAATTGTAATTTTTCAATTTCACAAATGCCATCCTTAACTTATAATTATGACATGCGAATGTGACTTTTTTGCCTGACACTGTTTTTTCCGGTACGTGGCCGTCATTCAACAACGGGGGATTTAACATAACAACTCTAGACTTATCAGCCTTTTTGCTATTTTATCAACATATTTTATAAATGTATCTAAATTTCACAGCTATATTTCACTCAATAGACCTAGGTACCTAATTGATATTTAAGTAAAACCTAAAATAGTTGAGCTGTCCTAAGATATTCAATTTGCAGATTTCTCAAAGCGAACTGTAATTGCTAACATTTCAATCGTAGCGTTAAATATTCAGTAGTCTCCATGATATCAAGCCTCCAGTATAAAATAAAGTTCATAGAAAACTGTACCCTTTTTATAACACATACACTTAACTAACAAGCTACGATAATGTGCGTTTAATAACTAAGAAAAGCGTTACTCTCGGTTTCGCAAGTATGTTTTTCACTATTATCAAATAAGATTTCTTATAACAAAACTCAGACTAACTTCAGTATATATGTTTTTAATAGTATCTACTAATCCAAAGCAATTTCAGCCCAACAGATGAGGCAACGAATTTTATTAGTTGTCAACTTGGATTCGGTTTAAAATGATGGCTACTTATATCTAAATTAAAAATATGTCATGACAATTTTCACCACGAGTCGGATTCGAACTCATGCCCCTCACATCTGTACTAAGAGTGTACTTCCAATTGTGCTATCATAACTTTGAAACACCCTGACGAATTTCCTCATCGCATACATTACTTACGCATTTAAAGAATGCGTATTTCTACATTACTACCCACACTAAAAAAATACACATAAAGTTAGTTTGCATATTTTTAAAAGCCCGAAGTAAGTCCAATAAGTGAAGTGCATACAACTACACTTTGTGCTTCTTTTGCTCTCTCAATAGTTTGAGTCAAGGTTTGAGGGCGAATTAAACTTTCACGCCTCCCTTTAGACGCCCAAATTGAGTGTGACGTCAATAAGGCATTTACATTACGACTAGAAATAGTTTATATTGCTGATGTATTCAAATTTGTAATGCTAATGTTGGTATTATTAAATATTCCTATTTATATAACTTTTTAAGCGATGTCCCATTAAAAAATATACTTAGGCAGATTATTTAACAACATTCAAGTAAAACTAAGGAGTCATTTGGTCGTTTTTTTTTTAAAGATTTTTGAAGCGGACTGTCCACGTTCTACTTTATGCAATCCCTTATATCTAGTACGTTTTAAAATTAAATAAAAATAAACCTTTTTTGTTCAATAAACAAATGAAAGGAACAACATGGTAGATACTGTATTATCACGGAAATTCGATCGCATGTCTGCACTCTTCAGATATTGTGGTTAACGATATAACACTTAAGTAACTCATAAAACGTTGCAAACAAAGCGTGTTTACGTCATTATCCACTGCATTTGATTTCTTCACTCTAGCAGATAAGGTTTCTTTTGTGTTATCGTTGGATCGTATCGAAATGTGCTTCGCTCAGCGCTTTGTTGATACAAGTGAGTTGCACCGCACCACACTTGCACTATCTCAACTATTTCCTAACTGCTTTAGTTGGGCAAACATTGCTTTTATCTAGAATTTCTATCCGTTTCGATGTATGTTTATTGCTTTTCTAAGAGAACGAAACGAATGATTAACGCAAACAGGAAAGTGATGAATAATTTATTTAGAGTTTCGGTCTGTTTTAATGTAAGTTGTTTTTTACAAAAAGAGAATGAAATGAATTATCAACCAGACAGGAACATGATGAATGATGCAAGTCATCAATGGAATTCTTTTGCTATTATAGTACCGATGCTATGAGGCATAAACATTGAGGATATTCCCATACCTCTATTGTTGGGCTAGCTGAAGACTTTTGCATATGAACGTCGATTCTTTTTCGAGATTTCAGAATTATTCTAATAAGAAAAATCGTTCAAACAAGAATTTCGAGAAAAATACATTTTTTCTTACAAACTTTTATTGTAACAGTTATCAAGACAAATGTAATAAGCATAAACAGGAAGGGGTTGCATCGTTTTTTTACAGGGTTTCTATTGCCACCTTCCTGCTCCATCATCAGATCAGCATCTTGTCATACTAACATTTAATTAATATAATATTAAATTTTACATCAGCGTACAAAATTTCATCTCAATCAGAAACCAGGAAGTGGGTCAAATTTAACTTGCATGATTTTACCCAAAAAACAAGAAACAGGGCAAGCTATAAAAAGCTTGTAAAAATGGACTGAATCGTAAGTGCTTCCCAAAAAAAAAATTATCAGCATTATCTGGTTGATAGAATTTAGGGTAGGTTTAGGTTTTAAACATTATACCGCCTTATTATAAAAACAGGACTAACTTTGTTACTAGGTTTAAACCATTACCCGCCCAAATCAAGTTGACATCTAGTAATATCACACTATCTCACCTGTCAATGTCAACTTGATTTGGGCGGATAATGGTTTAAACCTAGTTTTTATAATAAGACGGTATGTGTAGGTAATTAACTGTAAGTAATTTCTTTTTGATGCATTTGATTCGGCTTGCATTTTCAAAACTTTCAACATCAACCGTAAAAATGATGTAAGCAGTACAATAGTCAGTAATCATGATTGTGGTGGGTGCCGTTGTTTCTATTGCAATAGCCTAGTACCAGTCCATCCCAATCTTATTCCATAACCCGTAAACCTTTCCTTTTCCTGCAATAGATCCTTCTTCTGTCAAACCCTGTTGAAGGGTACACCTTTCATAGGTATATCCAAGAATGTATTTTAAAGGGAGGGCTACATTACATCAACTTCTCCAAAGAGCCTCTACGTGTTCGATTTGTATGCCCACGCAAGCCACCAAAAAGGCGAAATACCCCGAGATACCAAAAAAAAAAAAAATAAGCTGAACAAAATAAGCTCTAAAATATTATCTCACATTTTACGTGCACTCGTGTCTCTCATGGCGCACTATATCGCCCGTCTTTACATAAAAGGTCGAATTCTGTCGGTCTCTGAATAATTCATGGGCCCTTATGTGGCGAAAATACGGTATATGACGTAAACGAACCGAAAATTTAGTAAAAGAAACCCCGACCCAACACGCACTGCTTGGCACACAATTTTAGAAACAATGGAAAGTTGTAACTCTACAGGGAATCGAGAGAGGCAGGCATTGTTATGGAGAAAATAATTTGTTTACTTCATGGAATATACTGATTCATTTGCTTTGTTACACGCATTGCGAAGCAGCACAAATCGTATAGATACAGGCTAATAACATACTTACCTAATTTCTGACAAATAAACTTTTATGTAATGTTGAAACATACGAGTAACATATCATTCATCATGTTCCCGTCTGGTTGATCATTCATTTCATTCTCTTTGAAAAAACAACATACATTAAAACAGACCGAAACTCTAAATAAATCATTCATCACGTTCCTGTCTGCGTTAATCATTCGTTTCATTCTCTAAGAAAAGCAGTAAACATGCATCGAAACGGATAGAAATTCTAGATAAAAGCAATGTTTGCCCAACTAAAGCAGTTAGGAAATAGTTTAAGTTTATTTGTCAGAAATTATTAATTATTATGATATGGTGTGGTTGTCGACTTCTCCGAATAAAGAATGGCACTGATTTAAAGAGGCAGTTGTAAATAGCAGTTTTGGTAAGTTAAATATTATAAATGGCATGTTTGATAACTAGTTCAGCAGTTAAAACTAAGCAGTAAAGTAAACAAAAATGAGTAATAAAAATAATGAACTGGATCAGTGAATATATAATTGAGCAGGAAAATTATTAAATGGGCGGTAAAAAAAAATTTACGAGCGGTTTTCCCTAACCTAGTAAAATGGATAGAACTAGTAATATGATAAAATAACCGACTAATTGATTTTTTATTACTGTTCATGTTTTACTGTCGCAATAATTAATTAACCGCCATTAAATTAAATAACTGCTCAATATGTTTTCCAACTGATCATAATAACATCTCGAATATTTAAATAACAGCTCAAAAAATTTGTTCCCATAAAGAATTCAGATCTAAAAGATTGCTAAGTTCTGTAGAGAATCCTAAAATGTATTCATAAGAACCCCAACATAGTACATATACTTACTCATAACTCAGTTTCCATATGGCATTAGGTCCGCCACTTGTACGTTTATTTTATTGAGGAATAAAGATTAAATAAATAAATAAAAATACATAAAACGAGAAACCAATTTATATTCCCATTTGAAAGTGGGAATATCTGTTATGTTCAACCAGGTAATCTTTACTTGCATGCATCTCTTCTTCGATAACACAATACTTAATTTAAGGTGAATATAGAAGCGAATGGCCTTGAAGTGGCGCCCTCATTTGAAATAAATTGTTAAGTCGTAAATATGGAGATAATTCCATATTGCTAATCGTCAGGCACTAGATAGCCCTTTAAATTATTTTATGAACCACCGTTGAAAGTATTTATATTAGTCCGTCTAGCTTTAAAACTTGCCTCCACCAAAAGTGGCCACTGCAAGTTTTAAAGCTAGACGGATCACCAATAATAGTTTCAACGGCAGTTCATAAAATAATTTAAAGGGCTATCTAGTGCCTGACGATTAGCAATATGGAAATTATCACTATATTTAAGAGTTAACAATTTATTTCACACTTCAAGGCCATTTGCTTCTATATTTACCTTATCAAAAATCAGGAAATAGATACCTATCACTAATATCGGAAGACGAATGTGTTGTGTACTAAAACTTTCTTCTAAGTTCCTATGTTTATAGTAAAATATTTTCAAAATTGCAAAATAATTTTGAACTGCACTTTGAAAATTGTTTCGAAAATGGTTTTGTATTCCAGCCAGAAGATCTGTTGGCATGAGCACAATTGCCCGCCAATTCAGATTGACGACACAGGAGAAAATGCAGGAAACCTGTGGCTTTCGGAAAGACAAATGGCAGGCCCATTTTAACATTATTTTGGCAACAGTTCAAACGAGTTCCAAATGTCACATATATCTTCTATAGTTCTAGTTTTAGAATATATCTAGTACATATATAAAGAATCACGTCATCGCACCAGGCAGGTAGACAGAACCTTGGCCCGGAAAAATTTTAAGGGTCTTATTTTTCTTACAAGTTCCCCACGTGTATGGGTAAACTAGGTACGTACAAAATAATATTATACAACTGATCCAATGAACCTTGAACCTTCTTACTAGGATTCGATTGGGCTGTATCATACCCACTCATGTAAGTAAATTCAGCGACAATGCCAGAATATGGATAATAAAGCCGCGATTTAGGGACTGCATCTCCATCAAGGAAGTTACTTAAAATGCGTACCTAAAAATGTAGTAGGTACCTATGTTATTATGAATAAATCGGCCAAGTACGTGTCGGACCACGCTCAGCGTAGAGTTCCGAAATTACACTTTACAACATGGAAACTATATTTTACATAATTTTACTTGTTTACTACCCATTTTTTAAACAAGTTAAAGCTTCATTTAAGTTATATGGATATTGACTGAGTCCAAAAATATTATATATAGATATGGGCTGAGTCCGTATATTATTAATATAATATTAAAATGGCCTTTTTCAAATTGTCCTGGGTCTTGGGTGTTTATCTATATATGTATTTATCATAAAATATAGTTTCGTTGAGTTAGTATCCCATAACACAAGTTTCAAACTTACTTTGGGTCTAGCTTAATTAGTGTGATTTGTCCTTATATATTTATTTATTATTATTATATTATACAAAAAAAATAAACCCATTGTTTTCTGTTTCTGTTAAAAAATCACAAACATACATCCCATAAAGTGAAAATCGTACTAGAACACGACGTCATGCAAAATTTAAAAGAGCTGTTTCTTTGTAATTATTTGGAAATAAACGAAAATTTACGATTATTAAATAATATTTTTTATCTACCTGATGAGCAAAAAAAGTTTTTTAGTTCACATCCGTATTATTTTCTAAAAATTATATAATATTTTAAGCGGCTGTACATAACTCTTTATTTAACTAAGGTAACTAAGCCGGAATGTTTTCCCTTAAAGTTTAATAAATACACAACTATGATCATGTTTTGCAGATTTTTCAAGCTAGCAGTTTGATAGAGGACGACCTAGAAACGTAGAAGGAATGTGTGACGCGGGACATGAAGGAGGGGGGTGTTGTTAACTTGTTAGTACAGATATGGTAAATGATAGAAAACGATGGAAGGAGTTGACATACAGAGCCAACCCCAAATAGGCATAAGACGAGGTAGATTATGTTGAGTTTAGCTTTTAAAGGGAGGGGGGAGGAACGCTATACTCAAACAAAAATATGTTTAATATTTCAAGAACGGGTCACTAAAACGAAAAGTTGTCTGTGCTTCTCAATGGTTCTCACAGACCTAGGTATCTAACGATATGCCTCACTATGGGGTAAACATGAAAAAAATATCATCACTACTTTATATTTACATCAACTTTACAGTAGTTACAGACCACAGTAAATCATATCCTCATCATTATCATATCAGTCACAGGAAGTCCACTGCTGGACATAGGCCCAAGGATTTCTAAAACGACCGATCGGAAGCGGCCTGCATCCAGCGTTTTCCTGCAACCTAACTTGAATCGTCCGTCCACCTAGCAGGTGAGCGTCCTACGCTGCGCTTTTCTGGGATAGCTACCTTGTATCATATTTGGCAGATGGTACAGCTTAGAACATAAAAAAGATACCCTAAAAATAATTCTTTTTACCATTTTATTTTATCACTTTGTCAGCATACGCAATATAATAATATATTATTACCAAAATAACAGCTGTCCAGTACTAACAGTCTCTGAGCTAAGGCGGACGGACAGATGGATATACCGAAACTATTAGAGTTCCGTCTAGGGACTACGGAACTCTAAAAAAGGGAACAAGTTCGTTTAAACGTTCAAACGATTCAACAAGGAACAAGTAACATTACTTTGAGTTTACTTTAAGTTAAGACTGCAGTCTTCAACCGTGGGAATTTTTTGTTGAACACCCGAATCTATATTTTCTATCTACACATACGCATTGCGCTGTATTGTACATGCACTCTGGAGACGAATTTAGAAGAATTCAGAAGCGCAGCGAGCGGTCTGCCTTATCAGCGTTTTCGTCCCCATATTTATTTGAGAATTTCGGAGAAATTTAAATTTTTCTATCTTTTTGCAAAAGACAAATTATTTTTATTTATTTATTGTACGTGTTTAAGTATGAATCAATCTTCAAGGATGTGTATTTTTTATTTTTTAACTCAGTCGTATGCGCAAGAAATCTGACGACGTATTCGCTTATATTTTCTTCAAAGTTAAACCTTTTGAACTAAGTTTTTGAATGATTTAAAAAAAAATTACTAAAATAAAAAAATTGAAACACGTCTTAGGTTATTTGGAATTAAACAAACTATTACAATGAAAATCAATAAATTATCTCATTCACTTTTTAAGTACTTAAATAAAATTTAATTAAACATATCTTAACATATTGTTACTAAGATAGTTTGGCTCCAATCAGCTTCGAAAAAGCAGTCAAAATCACTAAAAATAAGGACTGGGCCCTTAACTTTGAGTAATTTGACTTCATCATAATCATCATCAGGTCTTTTTAGTCTCCACTGCAGGAGCACGACCCTCTTTGTACTACCAGAGCCATATATTAGCCAGAGCAGTCAGAGGATTTGGCCTGCATACACTCTCCAAGCTGGCGAAACGGCTTGGAGAGGCATCACTGATGCCTAAATTTGACTTACTTGATACAAATCACTTACAAAAATAAAAAACATAGTAACAAAGTATATTATTATTATATTATTACTCTGTGCTAAAATTTTGTAGGTATGTAAAATAGATATATTCTACCAGTATTTTCTTCTGTTTTTGTAACGGAAAATAACCTTTCCTTTTTTATTATAAAAACGGAATTCGGTGAAAAAATAACATTTAGAGATAATAACTGGAAAACAGACTGCGCAGTTGGTAACATAGATCATGGAAAGACGGAGTACCCAATATACATTTCAGAGTATCTACTTAACTCTTTTTTAAACTCCATGAAAAAGTCGAGGTGAATAAAAAATTGCTTGTTTGAGAAAACAAAATTATGTTGCGATTGCCTTGAGAAAAATAAGCAACAGTTCCACAGTTGTTTATGAGATAATTTAAAGAGGTAGGTAGTTATCTTGGGCTGGGTCTTGGGTCTTTTGCCAAACCACAAAATAAGTAGGTAAGTAAATGACAAAATACATTGTGACTCTAATTTTTTTTATTATTACAAGCTTTTATTTAGCTTATCAAATCTTGCAAGTTAAATTTTAAACACTTTCCGGATTCCATTTGTCTCGATAAGTACCTAAGTACTAAGGCCCCACAACATAAGCATGTACGAAAAAAAAATATTTTTTTTTAATCTTATTTATTATGTACGTATTTTGTTCTTAATTTTACCTATCTGTATCTTTCTGCGATCTGACCTGCGTTGTTAACTGTACGGGTCTCTTTTGGGACACTTGCTTGTTATGAAGTCTCGGAATCTCTCCCAGGGGATTCCAAATCGGAGTTGTTTCCAAAATCGTATTGCTTAGCTTCAAGATAAAACCAAGTGGCACGCCACGGGTTTTCTTAATTTTTTTTATTTATTAAGACTGTTAAAGAAGAACATGAACGCACAGTTTTTTAAACGAAGACAGCATAATTTACTGTAGTAGTAGCATGTAGGTAGCCAGGTAAGGTAAAGTACCTATGAGTTAAGTAGGTAGTATTTCCACAGATTTCCACATTCTGAACTGGGTTTCTTTCGGCGTGATCTTCCCAGCAGTTGTCGTTCTGAAACGCTATTGATTTGTAGCTTTTGCACTAAAAATAATTGAAAATAATGACCTTCAATTTATGAAATTCAATAAGTTATATATTTGTCCTACATTGAATAAAACATTTTGACTTTGACTTTGGGTTACTTATTTCTATCACTTAGTATTTTATACATTTAAGTTATTGTCATACTTCAGTAGGACTATAAATTACATAGATACCTACTTACCTTATAAAAGTCATCGTATAAGTATAAAAAGTCAGTCGTTAATTTTAGAAAAAACCGGCCAAGTGCGAGTTGAACTCGCGTGGAGAAGGTTCCGTACAATTGATAGAATTCTGATAGGTTATCCTGTAATCTAATCAATGAACTATATCATGTATTTTTTTTTTAATTTTAGGCTCAATAGTTTCCAAAATCAAGGGAATTGTCACTTTTCGTCTTCTTTCATGATAAAATATAATATATTATATATAATATACATAATATACAAATATAATAAAATCTAATCTAAAACCATTTATTTTACAATAATAACAAAAATATATGTATTTGAGATCCACGTAACGAGCCCTTTCGTTTGATATTTTATTAGTATGACACAGTAAGGTAAGCAAAACTTTTTTTTAAATTGCCTAATTTGTCACCCGAAAAAGACCCTTTTTTTTAAATATTTATTTACTTTGCACATCTGTGTTTGGGTCATAGGATTACACCATCCTACCAAATTTCACCGGATTTGGTCCAGTAGATTCGGAGCAAATTAGCTGTGACAGACGGACAGACAGACGTTTGTAGGTTCTCATTGTGAATGCGATGTGTGACATCTAAAGCTAGCCTGTGAAAACATCACGTATTTAGTAGTTTGAACATTTTTTAAGAGATGGCGCTGAATAAATTTATTTGATAGAACGTCTCTAAATCACGGTTATATTATTTTTGTGATATGTTGCATTTTTGATATAAGTAGATATTCTAAAACTTTTGTCTAATATAATATTTTATAGAAAAAATTAACTCGAAAGTTCAAGTTCATACTTCAGCTACTCACTGCTAGATGGCGCTCAAATTATGAAGCAGTAAATTGTCACACAAGAATGTTGGAATGTAAATTGTATGAACATTCCAACTATTTATTGGTAGTTCTAAGTCATAGGGTTAGTCCGTTTATTCCTGTTTGGATGTCTGGATTGAAAATCACATCACAGAATATTACCCTTGACAACCGATTCCTCATCATGGACAGCCTTCCAAAGGCTGGGGGAATAGGCCTTGCTCAATGACTTGGCTACCTAGGTAGTTTATCTACTGCCGAAATAACTACTTCGGTGTATGGATTTACAGATTTTCAAATTAAGTACGTTTTTGTATGTACCTATTTATCTAGTTATTTTTAATACTAAGTTTGACAGGCGGTAGGGTCACTGCGCCGGTTTCGCGACTACCTCGGTTGGCGACTATTTGAAGGACTCAGTTTCTTAAATCACGATCATCTTACGTCTTCGCAAAAACTGATTAAACCCAGGCAGCGTCGACGAAAACTTCCTCAGAGCGCGTGACTATTCAACGGTGTGTGAACGTGTAGCGAGTAAAAAAACATTGCACGACGCGTGGCGCTCAAAGGTAAGTTTTTACGGCCACCATAATTTAGTTTAAAAAATTATGGTCGCAAAACTCGCAAACCAAAATAAATATGTAAGTTATTGAGTTTGCGACAACGTGTGATTTTAGTTTATATAACTAGTAAAATACCTAAGCATTTTTAAGTTTCGTAGCCAAATGGCAATAAACGAAACCCTTATGGATTCGTCATGTCTGTCTGTCTGTCCGTCCGTTTGTCACAGCCACTTTTTTCTGAAACTATAAGAACTATACTGCTAAAACTTGGTAAATAGTTAGTTAGTTAGTTAAGATCTTTATTGCACCAAAACATAATGATACAGAGTAATAGATTAAAGAAAACAGATGTCAAAAGGCGGCCTTATCGCAGCTGCAATCTCTTCCAGGCAACCGAGGTACTTGGAGATGTTTAACGAAAACAGGTGAGGTGCGAAGTTATATGCAAGAAGAAAAAAGTGTAATTAATAAAGATACATACAATACATACATACAAATATAAAATATATACATAAATACATACATACCTATATCAATATGTACACAAAAAAGAAAATCCGAGCAATGTAAGTGTGTGTAAGGTAAATAGATGTATTCTGTAACCCGCATTAAGATTTTCACAAAAAAATAGAAAAAAAACAATAAATTTTGGGGGTTCCCCATACTTAAACTGAAACTCAATATTTTTTTTTCATCAAACCCGTACCTGTGGGGTATCTATGGATAGGTCTTCAAAAATGATATTATGGTATATAATATCATTTTTTTCTAAACCGAATAGTTTGCGCGAGAGACACTTCCAAAGTGGTAAAATGTGACACACATTTTACTTCCCCCACTGTAACTTCTAAAATAAGAGAATGATGAAACTAAAAAAAATATATGATGTACATTACCATGCAAACTTCCACCGAAAATTGGTTTGAACGAGACCCAGTAAGTAGTTTTTTTTTAATACATCATAAATCGTAAACTGCAATTGACCTTTAGAACTTTTATATTATGTTACTTGCTGCTACGGAACCCTTCATGGGCGAGTCCGACTCGCACTTGGCCCTTTTTTTATACTATACACTGCTACATTTTAAATAAATTTATGGCCAACACGAAAAAGGCCTGAACTAGTGTGACTAGACCGCTAGGTTTTGTTCTGTACACGATACTTCTTATGTTTTGTTTTTAACAACATAATCACAGAATACATAAGAGTCAAACAGAATGGTATCTCACAGCGTCTCCCGCAAATTGGCGTCCCCGCACCTCTCCCCCGCACTTTGTGAGCTTTGACGGCTCCAAACCAGGGTTTAATTACTAGCCGCACGCAATACGCGACGTGTGTTGTCTTGAGAACTGTCAACCAATAGTAACCATCATGGTGAGAAGGTGCGCGCATAATAATTGTTTATCCACCCAATACTCTAAAGAACGTATATTTCATACATTTCCAAATGATGAAAACTGGTAAGCAAAGCAACAATATAATTTCACGTTATTACCCAGCAACCATCTTGATATATATACCCTTCTCGCTCTCTCGCATTGGCGGGAGATACACAAGAGCGAGATTGTAACATTACCGGATTGCTAGTAAGCAATCCGGTAATGTTACATAGGCTCCTCGCTCACAGGTAATCACATACACGCAAATGCCAACTATATTTTCGCGGGTATAGTGCTAAATGCCATTGTTGACAATGACAACTTGACATGCTGTGTGTAAGCGTGATAAACATTTGTTTATTTTTATTGAATATATTCATATAATTACCGTATAGTTTTGCGCCGAATATGCAAATTACTATATTACAATAGTGAATTAGTGAAATTAGTGCGTTACAATATAAATGACTCAATAATAATCAGTAAAGTGAACTATAGGTGAAATGGACAATGGACATAATGAAAAATATTTGTAAAGTGATATTACGTAGCTGTTTCCGACTTTTCTGTAACATTTAATACATATAAAACAGAATATTTTTTACGTCATAGTGTTCGCAAATCTTTCGGTATGGACAAATATAATCGTAAATATGTCGAACTCGTTAGTAGGTAAGTATTAAAATAATTCTGCGATGCGACCCTAAGTATAAAACTCACACATCGACGTGTGTACAGATAAATTGTTTCGTTTGTAGTAGTAGTAGATATATATGTTACTCTGAATCAATGGAGAGTCCTACCAGTGACATAATGTAGATTAGGAAAAATTGTGCACATGTACTTTTTCTGATTAATAAAAATTATTTGTAGGTATGTCTTTATTTCTATATCTACAGTAGAGGAAGTTGTTAAGGACTATGAAAGAATTCCTTCAAGGACAATCGTCGGGGATAAACTAGGACAACATAACATTATTCTCATAAATAAAAATGAGTATAATGTACACCTAAGGATTACAACATTGTTTTGTTAACAAATACTATGTATTTCTAAAAATTATTTTTTATTGAATTGCAAAAGTAAAAATATTATACATCGTGTTAATTAAAGAACGCAAAACCTCTCAGATGGTACCTCAGCCCATGTAACTGAACAACTTTTGTTCAACAACTTTCACGGAACTAAAAAAAAATATTTGAATTTTCATACAAACTGATCAGCTGATCGAGTCAATTTGTATGCAATCCGATTTTTTTTTTTGATTTCGTGAAAGTTGTTGAACAAAAGTTGTTTAGTTTCATGGGCTGAGGTACCATCTGAGAGGTTTTGCTTTCTTTCATTAACACTTTGTATACAACTATAATTATTTTATTAGCATTTTTTAATATGAAAATATAGATCGCAAACTGTGATCGCAAACCAGCTCACTGATGGTCGTAAAATGATTAAAGTGGTAATTTACCGACGTTTGGCTATATTTTCACTTTTTCAGCATTTTATAATAACTAATGACTAAAAGTTTTTTATGTTATGATCTGTGGTTATGATTTATATCCAAACTAGACTATACTGGGGACCAAGTTACACTAACATGTACAATGTTGCGTATACGCAGAGTTGGGCATTAATAAATTAAAATTTCAATTGACTAATAAATTAATTGCGATCGAATTAGTTGCAACTGAATCTTAATCTTGTAAGGTATAGCGGTATCATTCCAAGACAAAACGAAGATGAAAATAAGTCTTCTTACTTGTTAACCTACGAGTATATGGACAAAGTAGAATAACCCATAATACCTAAATAAAATCATTATATATAACGAAATCATATTTTTTTTCGGATAATCAGGTGATTCAAGCTGGTAACAATTTTTCGCAAAGTAGAGGTATACTTTCCAGTGGAATTTGAACCCACAACCTCCGGATCACAAGGCAAACACCTTGACCACTGGACCACGGAGGCAGTCAAACGGTCAAACTCATATCATTATAGACATTTTGCCGCCATGTCGACGCCTGCGCCGCCTCCCCCAGCCAACCAATGCGCAGGCGCTACACCGTGCAATTTGTGACATGCAAAATTGCACCTCGCGGCAACTCTTGACTAAATTATACCTTAGAACCTACGGATGTAGTCTGTCTTTTATGTATTTACTATTTATTTTTTTATTAACTGATATGTAAACTAGATTTTTATATTTTACCCGGTTCTTCTAGTGAAACAATATGTTAGTACCGGACGTATTTCTACGAATAAGGATACTAGTTTTTACAGAATAACAGATTGAATAAGTAAAAGTTTTTTTAAATTGTAGATTTACCTGTGTCACGATTAAAAAAAAACAAATAACAATACCTGAGGGTACGGACGCAAGTGTCTTCAAAGATTTCAGGATCCCAAACACTTGATTCACTGTCACCCTAGTGTTACACAGGCATCCATACGTCAGCTGGTAAGTGGTAATCTGGATGCTGTTTATCCCTATTTCATAATGAGTATATGTGAGGTTCCACGGGTAAAGGTACCTACCTTATGGACGCTGGCACTTACGACATTGTGTTTATGCTAAGTTAATTGTACGAATTGTTTTTCTAAACGTCTTAAGCGCCAGCGTCCACAAGGTACCTTTACCCGTGGAACGTCACATATAGTCGAATAAAACATAATAGTTATGAGTATCTTTCCCCGTGTGGTTCCAGGTTAGTTAATAGGACCACTCCATCTCTTTCTATGGATGTCGTAAGAGGCGACTAAAGGACTAAGCACTAACATCTCGTGCTATAATTGCATTCCCAAGGAGGGTTAACTTTGGGCGGCCGCCGATTATAAAACTTTTCGCACAAATATATTCCCAAAGAGGGTTGACGTCAGGCAGGCGGCCGGTCGTAAAATTAATAGCCAAATCATTTAAACTGTTCCGGATATTTCTTCTCCATTTCGCAAGGTCTTTGGCATCCTTGGGTGAACATTGACATGCATGTTATAGTTGGAGAAGAAAAAGCGGGAAAGCGCACCACGGGCTCCGAAGTAGCACAGCTGAGGATGCAACTGGGAACGCGCTTAGACGAAGAAGAAGTTATGAGTACCTACCACATTAAAGCACATTTTTATTTTATTTAACATAGGTATGTACAAAAGTTTTAGCCTACCAGCTAGTCAGTAAAATTATTAAACACTAGCTGTGCCCGGGACTTCGTTCGCGTGGTTGTCGGAACGTAATGTTATATAGCCTAAAGCCCTCCTCTATAAATGGACTACCCAACAAAAAAATAATTTTTCAAATAGGACCATTAGTTCCTGGGATTAGCGCGTTTAAACAAACAAACAAACAAACTCTTCCGCTTTATAATATTAGTATAGATATAAACCATTTTCAAAAGTAAGTAAGTACCTATGACAAGAATCGTAGTGGTCGATTTGTACAGATGCTTGGTTGTTTGTATTGCTTATATGAATATTAATTTGCACTTATAACTATTTTAAGTGCAATGTATAAAATAATACATGGCCGTGCCAACTAATTAAATATGTATTAAGTAGGTACTTATGTGATTGTTATTCACGCTTAAATTATTATTTTTATGATAAAATATTAATTTTACTTTGAGCTAAGTAATGGTTTATAATTGCCGTGTGGTTTCCGGCAGAGTAGAATAGAATCACTCCAAATCATCCCGTGGATGTCGTAGAAGGCGACTAAGGAAATAGGTACAAACTAAACAACGCTCATAAACATTAATGAGACCTTTCCAACCCGTCTATCCAGCGTGGAGAGTGTAGGCCAAATCCTCTGGCTGATTTGGCCAAGTATGGCTCTGGTAGGTACAGAAAGGGTCATCTCCGGCAGTGGAGACTAAAAAATAGACCTGATGGTGATTTGATGACGTTGCTAGTTATTTGATTTATCTTGGATGGCCTCTGTCGCGTACCTATGGCCTATGGTCCCCTGACTAGGGGTCAGGACAAATGTAAATCGATAATTCAACACATGGCGCGACAATGCGCCATTTTGAATTATTTCATTTTTAGGGTTCCGTACCCAAAGGGTGCAAACGGGACCCTATTACTGAGACTCCGCTGTCTGTCCGTCTGTCTGTCCGTCTGTCACAGGGATCTATCTCTTGAACCGTAATAGCTAGACACTTGAAATTTTCACCGATTATGTATTACTGTGGCCGCTATAACAACAAATACTGAAAATAAAAAAAGTTAAAAATTAAAGGGGTCGACATATAAAAAACGTATTTTTTAGCGTTTTAAAACATTGTACGGAGGTACGGAACCCTTCATATACGAGTCCGACTCGCACTTGCCCGTTTATTTAATATACCCAATTTAACTCTCAGAGTTAGGACAAATCTAACGACTTCTCTCAAGCTAAAATCCATCAAACCGTTTACATACAATGACACCGACAAAAGCCTGGCTCTTAAATTTAGACTAGACAGACATATACAAATAATATGTAGGTATGTATTGTAATTTAATATAAAGTTTTTTTGTATTTTTTATTTGTAAGATATACGATATATGTTAAAGATATACTTAGTAAGGAGATTCATCCCCTCCATCATTAGCTATGCCAGCGGCGCATTGCTTAGTAATAACATTAATGATATGTATCGAGACGGAATGTCATTTCGAAAATTGCGGTGGCTTATTATAACCCGGGTAATTGGAGGAGGTCACGCATCCTCTGGAATGTCCCTCGTTATCTGTCACCGCCATTAGACCCCAGATTGTAGGTATGGACTGTATTTTAGCATCGGCAATTTCTCTGTGTGACGTAGTAAACTGGATAACTTAGAGGTGGGTGCATTTTGTGGCAAAAAATGTACCCATGACAAAAAAACGTGTAACGAAAAAAGCAAAAACTTAGATTTACCAGCTGCCTCCTCTCTTCCTGCGCAGATCGTAAAAGGCGATCAAGGAAGCTATTTTGAGTACTTTTTCCTTCTTCTCCCCCACCATCATGCTAAAAGTCTTGCGGCCATGGGTTCTACTTGCTTAGAGCCACAAAATCTAAAATGTTCTATTTACCCCATTAGGGATAAAAACATGCTAGTGTAAGTAAAATATAAGTTTTTTTCGTGATTTGGTCACTTACAGAAGTGAACAAATATTTACTTAGAGCCTTGGTTTTGTATTTAATTATCTCCCTCTTGCATTTAAAGCGAATACCATGCAGAAGTGAAGCCCTTATTTGAAATAAATTAATTATAAAGGTACAAAATTCCATATTGCTAACTGTCAGGCACTAGGAAGCCCTTTAAATTATTTTATAAATAACGTTAGTCCATCTAGTTTTAAAACGTGTTTTAGTCAAAAATTGACACTTTTGGCGAGAAACGCGGTTATTTTTTTTTAAACTTGACGGACCACCATTGATAGTTTCAACGGCAATTTATCAAATAATATAAAGGGCTAGCTGGTGCCTGATGGTTAGCAAAATGGGATTTTTTTACTATATTGAAGTACGAACAAACAATTTATTTCAATTAAGGGCGCACTTGGCATGGTATTCGCCTTAAGAGTCACGCTATTGTCGGTGGAGTTCCTTCTGGATACGGTTGATAATTTATTTTGGAAGCAGGTTTACATGCGTAATTTTTGGCATAGTGTTCCATAATTTTTATAGGCATAATGATTTTTAACATAAATTTAATTTAGGCATAATGTGTAATGGGCTATAACTAACCTTAGCTAACGCTCGGATGCCTCAAGTTATAAGCCATACCGTTTTTAGTCTAAGTGTTGTAATATATAATTATCGAAATCCTACTATAATATTATAAACTTTTCGTTTTCACGCCAAAATCACAGCCAAAATGGCAGAACGGTTTAGAATGAAATTAGGCATGTCAATAGCTTATTACTTGAATAATAAAACATACTAGTAGAATACTTTTTATCCCGGAATAATGTGAGGTTCTCGTGGAATTTTCAAATACCCTTTGACAACGCGGGCTACAACTATAAAATAATAAATAACAGTAATAAAACAATATTAAATACCAATGATACCTACACTGTAAATAATATAATGCATGTGAATGTGCCCTTGGGCTATCCTTGTGTGTTTATATTACATAGTTTTATTTACACACTTATTGTTCGTAAAGGCTGATTTACATTGATACAGTAGCTGGCGCCTAAATCATTGGATTCCGGCGCTGGATCAGCACTGTATCAATATAAACATGTTTCAATCTAGTCCAGCATCCGCAGTAAAACATGTTTACATTGATACAGTGCTGATCCAGCACCGGAATCCAGTGAAGCTGGCGCCACTTACTGTATCAATGTAAATCAGCCTTAACATATTCACAGAATGCTTATTGTTTGTAATATAAAAAGTATAATCTTAGGACTATTAACAATATGCATAATAATTATTAGGATAAACAGTAATGGCTAACAAACTTATGCGTTATTGATAACTTAATATTATATTGCAAAAAATATTTGTACCTACCTTTTAAATTTAAGTAATTTATTACACTTAACATTATGCATTCAGTCCCCAATCCTTTTTTGGGACTACACTCCGAATAAAAACTCATATGAGGTTTTACTTTCGCTTTCATTTTCAATGATCGAAAAAGAAAACAGCTACCTGCCAGTTGCTATAAAAGGGTTCACCAATAGATTAATTAATCGACTAGTCTATTTGATATTTAATCAATAGCGTGACCTTCTAAGCCTTTTCACTTTCACTATCGTGGCATAAAAACACAATGAAACACCATCAGACGAGCTGACGCCGTTCTTTGAAAGTGATTTTAGTTTTCTTAGAAATTGGGTCAAATTAAAGAGTAGCTGCGTAGACTTTTTTCTTTTCTTAATTACAAACAAATTTAAGAGAGACGGAATGAAAATAAACAAACACTTGTAGTATTTAAGACGGAATGTTAACTCTACAAAATGCGTACCATTTTATATATTTTTCTATTATATTATCTTATCGGATACGTCACAACGTCAACTAAAGAAATAAGAATCAGGCGCCAAATTAAAAATAAAATAAAATCTACAATCAAAATTTACAAAATATGTTTGGTTCTGGATATATTACTCCCAGGAGAGACCAAAGATAAAAGATAGAAGTACTTAAATGCATGTGTTACTTTACGCCGCAGGTACCTGGATAAAATCAATTTTACGTACAGAAAAAAAGAACGAGGGACATGAATAGGAAATGAATGAATCAATCATTCAACGGATTAAAAAAACCAAACCACAATTGGATATCAAGGTGAGTTGGTAACAATCTCCCACGCATCTACATAGTTTCCAGAGCAATAACCTAGCAAGAACACTCGATAGTCTAATAATACACATGCCGTCAACTAGTCAGAATTTTTCCCCAGACACATCGAAACTTGACGTTTATAAAACAAGTAAAAATGCAGCAAAAACCGAATTACAACACGAACCGGGAATAGTTCGGTACTGGATCAAATAGTTAATAAGTATTTAATCGGGTTAACGCGGGTTTTTTGTGGTCGGATATACCATAAAAGGGTTTGATGGCATCACATTGGCAATCAGAACATCATGAAACCGAAAGTGTGAGAAGCGGCTCGTTAGAGCATTCCTGCACATTCTATCTGATGGAGCTATGTTAATTGAACGCTCACCATTTTTGCATACTTTTTGCGGCCAGTACTCGACGGAAAGATGTTTTGTTTAAAAATGAGGTTGCTTGGTTACTTGGACCGCTAGTGAGCTTTAACTATATTATGACAGAATACATTATGTTTTACATAATATTTTTAACACCTTGCTTGTCCCAATATTAGCCAGCTCCTTTCAAAAATAACAGTTGATGTACGTCTATTATACGTAAGTGCTAAAATAAATTTTGAAGACAGAAATACATATAAGATAGCTTAACTAAACTTTATTTATAGCACTTTTCAAATTCTTCGGGCCAGGGGCATCTAAATATTAGGTCCTTACATTTGACATTGCCGTTCAGTATCAAAAAAGTGAAACAAGTTTTTTTTAATGAAATTATTATTTAATCAATCGAAGTATGCGCCGTTGTTATCGATACACTTCCGTCATTTTATAGGCAGATCATTGATACCTTTGGAAAAAAAATCCTGGGAGCGAGAGTCTATGAACTGTTTGAAGGCGATTTTGACTGCCTCATCAGATTTGAAATTTTTTCCTTGTAAAAAGTTATCCAAATTTTGAAAAAAGTGGTAATCGGTTGAGGCAAGATATGGAGAGTATGGCGGGTGACGCAGAGGTTCCAGTCGCAACTCCTCTAACTTGGCGATCGTTTGATGTGCAGTGTGTGGTCTAGCGTTATCCTGAAGGAGCAGTGGGCTAGAGCAATTCATCAGTCTCGGTTGTTTAATGGCGAGCTTTTCCATCATTGTTTGCAATTGTTGGCAATACAAGTCTGCAGTAATCGTCTGGCCTGATCTCAAGAAGCTATAGTGGATAACACCAGCACTGGTCCACCAAACACTAACCAGAATCTTCTTTTTGGTCAGTTTTCGCTTAGGGCAAGGTTTTGCCGGTTCTCCAGGGTCAAGCCATTGTGATGATCGCTTCCGATTGTCGTACAGGATCCATTTCTCATCACAAGTCACGATACGGTTCAAAATCCCCTCATTGTTGTGGCGATTAAGCAAAGAAACACAGCAAGCAACGCGTGTTTGTTGGTTTGCTTCAGTCAATTCGTGCGGTACCCACTTTTCGAGTTTTTTCATTTTTCCGATTTGGCGCAAGTGGATAAGTATCGTTTTGTCACTTACGCTGAAGGCTGCTGCTAATTCAGAAGTGGTTTGAGATGGATCCGCTTCCACTATCGCCTTCAATTCTTCGTTATTCACTTGAGTATCAGGTCGTCCACGAGGCTCATTGTGTAAATCGAAATTTCCAGAACGGAAACGTTGAAACCAAAAACGCACCGTTCGTTCGTTAGCGGTGCCTGGTCCATACACGTCGTTAATTCTTCGAGTCGTTTCTGCAGCACTGGTGCCACGGTGGAACTCGTATTCGTAAATACCGCGAATTTTCAATTTGTCCATAGTTGTTGTTATAGCAATGTTGAAACTCAAACAAATGATGTTAAAACAAATGAAATACGAATTTTAAAACAATATTTTTCTGGCTTTATTTCGAAATAAATTTGAATTTAGAATTCCTAATAAAACGCAAGATATTTGATTTTAAAGTTGCCAGTATTGAAAATCGGCAATTTCATATGTAAGGACCTAATATTTACCCAAGGTAGTAGGAACCTAAAATTGTAATTGACCGAGCGAGCGAAGCGAGCCAAAAATGCCAAAAATGCTTTTATCCGTTAGTCTGTCTGCCTGTCGGTTTGTTCTCGCCTACAGGTCGCATATTAACCGATTCTCGTAAAAAAAATCAAGCAGGTTTGATAGTTATATCAATTTTTTTTCAACGGGTTGGGGTTGAGTCGCGAGGTTTACGGCCCACAGGGCCACTAGTAATATAAGAAACAAGTTTATAAAAAAAACCTACATAGGAAAAATAAAATCGTTCCACTCATAAATTAAATATCTGTTATATGAAATTAATCCTAATTAATGTTTCCTAGTAATGATTCACACATACAATTTTTTTATAAACAGTTGTGCATTACATATAAATAAATGTATGTATTGACTTCTGCACTGACTTTAGAAATAAAAGCAACATATAATGTGCTAGTCACTTTATTTCTTCGAGTTTCTCCTTCTAAAATTGTTGCTCTCTATCTACTACCCACTGTCCAGACTTCGTGAGATTCCAAGTCATTTATACCTATATCTACACACTGACTAGCGAATCAAGTGACATATTATTTAAAGGTCAAAAATCAGGAAAAAACTCAGGTGCATCATACATAATCAAATATTTACAGCGACAAAAGATTCTTTGTTGCGATTTTAAGTGTCTAAACTCACTATGCCGAAATTCAGCGGCTAAAATTCAGCTCCCATAGTAAAATTACTATGTTTTGATGGACCGAAGAACATGACCTTAAGGTGAAGATATAGGCAAATGGCCTTGAAGTGGCACCCTCATTTGAAATAAATTGTTAACTCGTAAATATGGAGATAATTTCCATATTGCTCTTCGTCATGCACTAGATAGCCCTTTAAAATATTTTATGAACCACCGTTGAAAGTATTTACATTAGTCCGTCTAGCTTTAAAACTTGCCTCCGCCAAAAGTGGCCACGGCAAGTTTTAAAGCTAGACGGATCACCAATAATAGTTTCAACGGCAGTTCATAAAATAATTTAAAGGGCTATCTAGTGCATGACGAAGAGCAATATGGCAATTATCAGCATATTTACGAGTTAACCATTTATTTCACACTTCAAGGCCATTTGCCTATATCTTCACCTTAACGTACCTAAGTACGTCACACGATTTACCAGTTAGCTCTATAATTCGAACTGCATAACAGTGACATGCATCGTCCACTGCAGCACAATTTCGTGGAACCGGCCGCTTTGATAATGATCTAACCTATTTGTATTAACCTCATAACCTGACCTACGCGATCGCGTGACAGTCGCGGTGACCCTTGTCGAACATTTTTTAATTCCGTCACAGCTCAGAAACTTCAGACATTCGGAGCAAAATTGTCGCACAGCCATAGATACTACATTCATGGACATGTGTGTACATGTCCGTGTGTAAGTAAAATGTAGGGCTGCCGTAAATTGACAAATTTTACGTTTTTCTTTGTATGGGGTTGTTAGTCCCCTACTATTTGTTCGTCCATGATGTAAAGTGATAAAAATAGAGATACTGAGGGAAACATAAAAGACTCTAGAAGATTATCTTTGTAAACTGACAAAGCCCTTCTGGCGCGTAGGCGATCAATACTGTGTAAATGAGTTTCTTTGGCGTTTATTCTCAGCAGTGGTATTGCGAAACGCTAGTATCAATAGCTTTAAAAAAGAAAAGTAATTTAAATACAAATAAACATTATACGCAATGTACACTAACATTATTGACATGTGACAGTGCCTGCAAAGGCCTGATTCCTGAATAAATATTTGATTCTGTATTAAGACTTCCATGTTATAAGAGTAGAATAGAATAGTTGCAATTTATACGTACCCTATAATGTAAAATATAATGTTAATATTATGATAATAATAAGTGTAAATCTGTAATGCAATAAAGCCCATCAGGCTGAGTAGTGACCTATACTGAACTGGGTTTCTTTCAGCGTAATCTTCCCAGAAGTGGTCGATCCGAAACACTAGTAGTTTGTAGCTTTTGCACTAAAAATAATTAAAAATATTGACCTTCATGAATAAAAAAAATTTACTTTCACTAGCTGCCCCCACGACCCCTAATTGAGTGGGATAGCATAGTGAACAAGTTTATTTGCCAGGCAAATTAAATAACTCCCGACTTTAAAAACATTTATAACAAAAAATCCTATATCCTTCAAATATTATAAAAAACGATAGTTTGTGAGGATGTATGTAGGCATATTTGTTCCGCTTTTACGCCAAAACGGCTCAACGGATTGGAATGAAATTGGGCATACCTACATGTAGGTTATTATTTGGATTAATACATATCATATTTTTATCCCAAAAAAGTGAGTTTCTTTTGGGAACGTCAAATAACATTGGATCACGCGGGCAATGTCATGATTATTATCCTTACCATATCCATATCTAATCTGAATAAGTACTGGTACATGCACGATAGAAACGCCTAGACTTATCACTTCTGGTTTCTTTATTATATAACATTAGCGTATCCAACCAAAAAATATTATTGTTGATTACTATATATAGAGTTTCCTAGTTTTTGTACCGATATGGTCAGCAAATATTATTGTTGTTCTACTGGTTTTGCAAGTGTCTGAGATTGTATTTTCATTAATATGCTTTTTACACTTAATATACTTCCATCGTAGGTACCTATGTATCTACATAGGTACCTACCAATAAAAACAGACGGATTTTTCATAACGTTTTGCTGTCTTTTACTTTTACATATAAATAAGCATAAGCATAGTATTTGCTAAGTATTAAAGTGGTATATCTATTATTGAGTAAAAGACATGTAATACCTATACTTAAAAATATACAATATTTTTTTAATATGTTACTTACATATTTTTATATAAATAACATAAGAATAGTAAAAATATTTGCACGAGCAAGTAGGTATTAGTCAACTGAATGTATTTTATTGTACACTATATGGCATGTACAATGTTTTTTTATAAAAATGTACGCCATTTATTTTAATTTTTTGTAGCAAACCTTTCAATTCAATTAGCATTACGTACCTACCTTTATTCAATCATGAAAAATGCTCCGGAAAAAAAACCTCCATTTTTTTCAGTACTTATTTAAGTATATACTCGTACAGAAAACAAACAATGTGTAACAAAAACTGCATCATTTACATCTATGACACAACATTTCACACGTACCTACAGAAAACAATCGCAGTTCAGTTGAGACATGTTATTTTTTTACTATTGATTGACAACCTTGCACGCAGCCTTGTAAGGCCTCTTGCTACTCTGCTTTGTCTTATTATCAACTATTCAAAGAAGCACACTTCTTGATACTTGTTTATTTTTACCCTTTTCGGCTTTGCCGCATATGTGTTTGACCTGTATGTTTGTCCCTATAATTCTATGTTCCCTAGAAACTACTAAACGGCTTAACCGATTTAAATAAATTATACATAGTTAGATTTGTCTTAACTGCTAGAGTGACATAGGCTATATTTAAATTATTGTAAATCAAAATATTTTCTGTTTAAAACTTATCGAGTGGGATATCAAATTAAAGGACTTTATTCAAGGATTCGAGAAATATAATAAATTCAAGGAGAAATTTGGAATGCTAAAAAACAACGATTTTATGTCCGATTCTATGTTCCCTAGTAACTACTAAACGGCCTAGAATGCCTAGTTATGGAGCCTAGTTGTAAACGATCTTCTAACAAACCTAAACGATAACAACTACTACACAGTTGCGGTATATGCGGATGACCTTGCGATTATGATACCAGCTATACACAGCCGTAATAAGGCCCACCATCACCTACGGGGCCGTAATATGGTGGATGCGCACAACAATAACAACAGCACAAGAAAAACTCCGGAGCTTCCAAAAGATGGCATGTCTGGCCATAAGCGGCAGGATGAGAACATGCCCAACGGCTGCTATGGAAGTAATACTTGACATCAGCCCACTGCACTTTCATATAACACAAGAGGCACAAATTGCAGCCATGAGACTTTGGACCTTAGGCCTTTGGAAAAAGAACTCAGGCTCTCCTCACACAACAATACTATCAAAAGCTATGTGCTCATCAAATCTAATGGGAGCAATAAACGTCAGAATCAAAAAACAATTTTGGTTAGAATACAATAATGAAGACAATAATGATAACTCAAATACCAATGAGGTAAGAGTATACACCGATGGCTCGAAGACGAGCACAGGAGTAGGAGCCGGTGTCTTCTCGCACGACCTCAATATCTACTACGCCACGGCCTTGGGTAAGGAAAACTCCATTTACCAGGCTGAATGTGTAGCCATATCCCATGCCGCGGCGAAGATCAACAGGTTAAAGGACATGTCTATTCGTATCCTAACCGACAGCGCAGCAGTCCTTCATGCTCTGAGGAACCCGATGATCGACTCTGCACTAACTCTAGAATGCCACAAGGCACTGGAAAAAATATGTAAGTATAACAACAAGGTCACAATCCAATGGATCAAAGGCCACAGCGGCTTACTGGGCAATGATGCAGGGGACGAACTGGCAAGGAGGGGCTCGGGCATGGTACCTATAGGACCATCACCGCGTGCCCCCATCTCCTTTAACCAAATTCGCTCCTGGATCAAAACTAACACTAACAATGAAAAACAACAAGCCTGGAACACCCTAGGATTATGTCGGCAAGCAAGGGAAGCCATGCCAGAGTGGAATCCACGTTACTCACGCCGACTACTCACACTTCCAAGGGTAAAGCTCAAAAAAATGATAGGCTTACTAACAGGGCATTGTACTCTAAACAAACATCTATTTATTATAGGCATAACCGACAGCCCCCTATGCAGAGGCTGCATGGAGGCAGAAGAAACAGCAAAGCACGTGATACTGCAGTGTCCGTGCGTTGCATCAACAAGAGAGGAGTACCTGGGATCTCCAAGTACGCTGACGGACGGGTGCAGCTCACCCTCTGCATTGCTCCGCTTCCTCGACGAGTTGGGCTGGCTCGAGTGACAACGCAAAACCAGCCCACAAAAGGGGAGACACAGAAAAATGTCGATGCCTCCCTCACGTGCAAGGGGCCTAAAAGAAGAGCCTAGACGCGGAAAGATGCCCACGGAACCAGGAGAACTACTAAACGGCTTAACCGATTTTAATAAATTATTATACATGGTTAGATTTGTCTTAATCACTAGAGTGACACACACAGACCTACCACTACATAGGATATATTAAAATTATTGGAAATCAAAATGGCGGATTTTTGGCGACAAATTGCGCGGCTAAAAAAATATTTTCTGTTCAAAACTTATCGAGTGGGGTATCAAATTGAAGGATTTTATTCAAAGATTACAAAAATATATACAACTGATATGTTTAAATGAAATGTGGAATGAGAAATGCTAAAAAACGACATATGACATCGCTTCCCCAAGCGTACGAGTATTCCCGGTTGCATCCGTACTGCTGTTGTATCACGTAGTCGGGTTTTTGTTTTTTTTAATAATTAATTTATATAAATTTAGCAATTTATCAAGTCAAGTATTTGCGGCAGGCAGGTTGATGAAAACCTGAATCGGCTGCGTGATCTTTTTGGTAACCTTCCATTCATGTTTCACATCCTTAAAGCAAGACAGATTCTACGTTTGATCGGAAAGATTTTGAGTTTGACTCTGCAAGTCAACTTCATGAATCGCCATATGGGTATATATTTCTCGTAAAGTATGTTTGAATTAGTATCCCCTAGTATCTAACTCAATACTTATAAGTGATTTGTCTAATTTACATACATTTTAGTGAACCTGAAAAGTGATTGACTACAAATACCAACATTTTACCATCCGGCCAAAAGCAAATGTCACGATACACACATTATATACATTCCGTTCAATGTCAGGGGAAATGATATACTAAATATAACACTAATTAATAGCATCCGTTACTAACTCAAGCGGCATATTATATATTTATGTATACTTTTTCTTATAATATATTTAATTCTATATTTGCTTTATCTCATTACTCATTATGAATAATTCACACTGTACAAGAACGTGGGTATCTTATATGTTCTGCGTCTATATAATATTATGTACTTTAATATATCGGTCACTTTGTGATCACCAGCAGCCTAATTGCACTGAAGGACTTTGATATGATCATTGTAATTCAATCTTTGTTTCAAAACACATACGCTATCCTTACTAATATTATAAATGTGAAAGCGTGGATGTTTGTTACCTTTTCACGCAAAAACTACTTGACGAATCATCATGAAACTTTGTACACATGTAACATAGGGTACCTTTCATCCCGGAAAAAAGTAATGTTCCCGTGGGATACGCGAGCGAAGCCGCGGGAAAAAGCTAGTATTTTATATACGTTAGTTAACTCCAGAAATTTAGTTCTAGTCCTAGTCTTTCAAACCATTAATTTTCTATTTATTCAAATTAGTTGTAATAGTATATTTATAAAAACACTTAGGCGTTTTATTGAGAATTTAATAATAAAATAAAATTGTTTTAAAATTTCTGTTCATTCAATTAACAAGATTTTAAATTTAAAGGGATCAAAAATATTTGGTCGTACTAATATTTTAGCCGTCCGTATATGGATGGCTGCAATGAATTGTCTCGTATTGAAATAAAACAGTGCTTTAATATTAATGCATTTTATAAACAAATAAATAAATAAATAAGTATACAGAGTCTACCAAAATATAGGTACTGAAACTATTTTAAGGGTAGATTTATCCCATGACACTGATTATCTTTCCTCAAAAAACATTGCTCATATCTAAATATGAACAATATTTTTTGTTGACCTTCCATACATGTTGACTGTTTAACTGATCCGAGTTTGTATGGAAAGCATACAAATATTTTTCATATTTCGGTATAATATGTTCCTTGGGGAAAGTTGTTCAGTATCATGGACTGAATTTATCCTTAAAATACGAGTAGTATCAGTATATTTTGTTAGACGTTATACAATGTGGAAGGGACATACCCATAATAAATAAAACCACGGGCTATACTAGATCACTAAAGTATAATGAAATTAAAATAACAGTTAAAATACAAAAAAAAAATTCGACATTCCCATACAAATCGCCCGGACGGCTGCGCACTTTTGTATGGAAATGCCGAATTTTTTTTTTTGTTTTTGGGCTGTTATTTTAATTTCATTATACTAAATTGATCTAGTATAGAGCGTGGTTTGATTTATTACGGGTATGTCCCTTCCACGTTGTATAAGGACAAATTACATTGACTGAGCTGGCCCTAAACTAAGTTTAAACTTGTATTATGGGGTACTAACTCAACTAATAAATACTTATAGTAGGTATATTAGTTGATTCGGTAGCCACAAGATAGCTTTTTTTTTTTAATTTTTTTAAACTTTTGTTCTAATAAACATATCAGCCTTATCGTAAACCTTAAACATGCTTACATCAAAAAGAGTTACTGTTGCGCAGCCGCTGCTAGTTTATATACCTCAATTGCTCCATCCGAAGATGGCTCCGATCATAAGCACGATATAACGCCAATATCAAATTTATTCAAATTCAGGCTGCTCAACAGTAACTGTCTCTCTCTGTCATTTCGTACACATTCCAATAGCAAGTGTTGTGTATCTTCTAGAGTGCCACATACACTACAATTTGGTGAGTCGACTTTATTCATTAAAAATGCAAACTTTGCTAGTGGCATATGTCCGGAGCGAAGTCTAACGGCCAATTTAATAAAAAACCTACTTAATTTGCTACCTAAAAACCACGGAGTCCGGAGTGGTTGCCATTGCAAGACCCTGTACCAAATACCTTTTTCCCCTAGACCTTTCATCAAAATATAATTTCCATAATTTCCAATTATTAAAAATATTTACGTTTTTGTAGGTTGACATAATTTCCAAATAATGAGGCTTAATTTAATAATAATTTCGTTTCCGTCGACTGCTCCAAGTTTTGCCAATTTGTCCACCACTTCATTTCCGTGCAATCCTATGTGGCCTATAAGATAGTGTTGCAGTAAAATTTAAAATAAAATTGTTTTTTCTTGGGAACAAATGGAAATATTGCGAAGTTTCGGGTGAGATCCTTAAGTAAATTCGTTTTCTTTCTGCTTCTGAGTCTAAGTAGTTACGTGTAGTTGGTGACAAATTCATATACGTCCACTGTCTAAAATAGAAGACTATCAAGAAACCAAGGATAAAGTCATTAATTTAATATAGCGCACGCACGCGTCGCTCATAGTTCAAAAGTGATACGAAAATAAAACGACGCGTCTTCAGAGGACAGTGAATTCACGGGCGAAAGTCTACCGGCATCAGTTACGCAATAGCATATTCTGTTCTGCCGATTGTGTACCGGTTTTACAGCACTATTTTAGCGGTAACCATTGTCGGCTTATGAAGTAGGCATGTGTAAAATTACATCGGTCGGGCATGTTAGTATAGTTTCGATAACAAACGCCGGTCGACGCTTAGTGTGTTAACTGCCGCGTCTGCATACGAAAAAGTGAAGTTATTGTGTATTGTTTACTGACACGTAAGTGTATATGCGATAAGGATGATTTTTGCACATTTTAGAATATTTGAAACAAAGTAGTCAATGGCGATAAATAGAGTTAATTAAGAAATCTATGTACACTTACCTCTACTTAATAAAGAGAAAAATATTCGTTTATAATAGATTTACATATAAAATGTGAAGGAATTTAAAAATGACACCTTGTTTTCAAAGATTTTTTAATAAGCATATCGGTAGCTTTATTATTGTTTAATAAGATATGCACATTTTTATTTTTAAATATTCAAAAGAAATACATTTTAAACGAAAAAAAATTCAAACAATATCTACTTAAAACGTTGTTTGAAAGTAAATAGGTGCTACAATAAGTAGAAATGTCACACAAGTATTCTTTATAAATATTTTATCTTTTAAGGATGTTATTAAATAATATCTAATTATGTATAAGAAAAGGAAACTTCTAGTAAAATATCTCTAGACGTCTATTATCACTTTAGTGTTATACGACCGCGTGGTGGGTTATCAATGCCATATAAACCTTAGGAATATGCCTTTAGTAACTCATCTGTGACGTCATGCAGTCAGTGACTGTGTTGTCATCGACTTCGTCTTTATGAATGCACGTTTCTATTGAAGGCCACTGCGATAACTTCCTACGTATAAATACTACAACAAAATACCTACCTCTAAATCATTTTCTCTCCTTTCTAAGAGATATTGTATCATATTTAATGTATAGTAGAATTTTCTCTCCATATAGGCTGATATAAAAGTTTGTTTCTTCACAGGTTTATGGTACGGAAAAGATAATTTTGGCAAAACCTACTTTACAAACACACTCGGATCAGCTGACCAGTCAACTTTAATGAAAAGCCAAAAATTATTTATCCTATTTCAATATAGTAATATGTTTCTAGGGGAAAGTGGTTCAGTATCATTAACTGAATCTTCCCCTTAAATAGTTTCAGTATATTTTGTTAGACTCTGTACCTAAATCATTTTTGAATAGACTTGTTTAATAAATTACATATATAGGTAAATATTAAAAAGGAAAGTCCCATTGGTATTTATTACTCGTAAATTGTATTGTGGTATTATATTTTTTCTTATGGCAGTATAGTTATAAATTAATAATATAACTACGCCAGGAACATATATGTAATAAACAATATTATGCACTTATCAATTAGGTCATTTTTAAGGAAAAAGGAACTTATATTCTTCTGGAGAGCTGCGTTGAAAAATTATTATCTAGATTAAGGGAAATGGAATAAAAATTATTTAACGGAATATATTCTGATAAATAGATGCAACCTTCAATAGAGATTAATTTAAATTTTACTTGTTAAATAGAGATTTTGATAGCTACTATTAAAACTTGTCAAAAAACATTAGCGACTAAAATTGAATTTAAATAGGTATTTAGTGATAAACACTCTAAATAATTTGGGTCGTATTTTATTATGTTACTAACATCCTTGTTTGTAAAAAGTTGCTTACCTATTGATTGTCGATATATCCAATGACTGTTGTCACTAAATGATTTTATGATTGTATGTAAGTTTGTATAGGAAACACGCATATTCCAACTTACTAAAAACGCGGCAGATTCCGTAAAAACGCGGCAGATTCCGCGCACCGCGGCGGGGCGCGTTGCCAGTGTGTGAATTGCCCCCGGGCTTCACAGCATTACAGCTGTGGATGCAACGGGAACACGCTGAGAATAGAGAGAAAATGATTTAAAAAATATTGAAACACTGGCACATTCTTTTTATTTGACATTTGACGTTGAAACTGGAAAAAAGCTTGATTTGAGAAACAGCATTGTCAAAGTTTGATTGAAAAAGCACATTATTACTGCTTGTTCTTGGTAAAAACAAAAAGATTTCGGTACTTTTAAGTTTTTAGTTTGTTAGTTGACGTCTTTGGAGTAAACGTGCAGTGCAGTTTGTTGCCGCTTCTTCTGCACTTGCGCCCAGGAAGCGGCGTAATTTGACGTCAAATTTTGTGCAAAACAAAACAAAGTGACTATTATTAAGAGATATTATAAATATCCTATGATAATAAAGATATTTGCACGCCTCATAAGCGGAGCGTTGAGGTAGTGCTCTACTCTCGCCTTACAAAAATCAAGTGATTTTTCGAACTAAAAATGTCGGTATTTATTTCTTATCGTACTTGTAGAATAATATTTACACACAAATGTCAAGAAAAAACACTAGTTTCAACAGTCATGATATTTTTAAAGGACATTTTGTTCTTTAAAATAATAAAACAAGTGTTTAAGAAAATTATTTCGTGGACGTCCGTGTGTCGGTATGTATGGAAACTGGCGTGGTCACGATAACGCCCGAAAAACTTAACAAATCGAACCCTTCTTTTTATCATACGCTTACGCGCGCTCTAAAACTAAGTCCTTTCGAAAATCACGGTCTAATTAAAAGTAGTTTAATTATAATTAGCAATAAACTGAAATCCACCTATCGTTGGTATATCTAAACCTATGTAAATAAGGTTCGTTGACATTGACAATTTTTTTTTTAATTTATTTTTACGGCGTTTAGCATCTGCCTTTCAGCCATTCTTAATTTCCATTCTTTTTCTGGATACAATGTTAATCTTTTCATTTTTCTTTTCTTCTTGACATTGACAATGCATGCGCAGTAGGTACCTTTCTTTTCTGTGTGGGCAATGGCGCGAAGATTTAAAAGTATTTTTTTTATTTTGTTCATAATACATCGATAAATATGCAATATTCAAGTTCTGTTTTTTTTTGTGAAAATTGAGTGACCGCTATGAGGCGTGCACTTTTCGATTTTCTAAACTTATTTTGAATTGAATTGAACTTAGAAAAAAAGTCATCAAGTGTAAAGTCATTTACTACATGAACTTGTTTATTTTTAATTATTATTTAAACATAATTAATCAATGAAAATCACAAAATACAGTTTTTTCATCCAACTGATGTGAACGTTGAACAAAACTGATAAATATCGAAAACTAAATGCCACGCACTGAATCCTTTTAGCTAAGACGCCCTCAGTTTATACACCAGCCTGTTACGTCACCAGCAAGTACCAAGTTACCTCCCCCCCCCCACATGCTGTTGCTGCACTCTATCTCTATGCTGTTGCTGCACAAATAGTGGCGAAATAAATATGTAGAGTGCTGTTAAACTTACGGATACTACCTACAATACTCAATAGATAAGGACGAAATACATAGATTGTGTTAGCCTCAAAGTAAGACTTTTATCAATAATACTGTATATTATAATAAACACATATACTCGTAAATACAGAAAAATACGAAGTGCCACAAATTTTTAAAAGCCATTTTCCAGCTTGTAATGGCCGGGGATCGGACCCAAACCCTGAGTTCTGAGTGAACCATTACGCCACGGAGATTGTCATGGATGCTAATTGAAGAATTAAAGTGGACAGGTGTTGTGACGTATCCCACTGAAATATTGACGCTACATTAGTCATATCGTTATAACTTGTGTGATGTAGGCGGGGCTCGTTACGAGTAACTAGTCATCATAAAATTATTAGGGAACATTGACTAATAGGTAGGTACTACGTATGTTTACTTACATCAAAATAGAACTTACAATGAAGCATTTGGTCAGACTTTTACCCTTAACCCTTTCACCGCGAGACTTTATATCAGTTGTCGTGCTCCCAGGATACTTACCGGTATGAATTGCTGTATTAAAGATATGTTGTAAAGGTAAAATTATCAAATCTTGGCATATTTTTAAAAGCTGAGAGGGAATATTATCGGGTCCTGTAGAGCATTCGAATTTTAATTTATTAATTGCCGATTTAATATCTTTTACACTACATTCGGAAATATCTATTTGGCAAGAATCTAAATTGCTGGTTAGACTATGTTCTGATTTGTGTGGATCTAAATTTGGTGTCTTTGGTAAAAATACGCTAGAAGCCTTTGCAAAGGCTTTTGCTGCATCTACACCAGTGTAAGTTTTGCCATTGAAAGATACATTTGGATTCAAAGAACGCTGAGACTTCAGGTTTGAAATATGCTGCCAAAATAGCTTGGGTTTACATTTTATTTTATTTTCGATACTGTAAACATAAAACTTGTATGCTGCAAAGATGCGTTTTTTAAGATCTGTTCTTAAGTTTATGAACAATATGTGTGATTCATCAGATTTATTACGTTTCCAATCTCTGTGTAGTTTTAATTTCTTTTTTAAATCTTTTATTATATCTGCCGTGAACCAGGTTGGATAACAATTATTAAATTTACTACTTCTGATTTTTTTAGGTATAGTTTGATCAAATATGTTATAAATAATATTGTAGAAGTTAGTAGCGGCAGCAGTCACATCATTCGCAGTTAGTACATTTTCCCAGGTTTCATTGGAGAGTGTATCAATAATTTTAGTGTAGTCGGCTTTGTTGAAGTTCCAGTCCCTATTTCGGTCAATATTACTGGATTCTAATGTAGTAAGTTTATTGTTAGGCGATTCAATTTTGTATGTGAACTCTAAAAGCGGGTGAGGACGATCAACATTGACTATGCCACCAAATACAGATTCCGAGACAGGCAATACGTTAGCGCATTCCTGAACCAGTACAACATCTTATTTGCTCCCAATAGCATTAAATATTTCATTCATCTGTTTCATACCACAATAAGAAAGAAAATAATAATAATAATTATTGACATTAGTTGTGGCACTATTTAAATTAAGATCACCGAATATAACAATGTGCCCTTTTAGATTACTAACAAAGCTTTCTACTTTACAAAACCAGTTAAGGTAAATATCGTCAGTCGCACTAGGGCTAATATACACTACACATACATAAACAGTCTGACCTTGAACAACGAAAGACGCCCATAAGTCCTCCCAAAACTCAGTTTCAAGTTCATTGTGCCGCTCCAGCGTAATACAAGAGCGAGCAGCGAGCAGCACACCACCACCTGCAAAGCCGCGGTCTCGCCTTACAACGTTCCATCCATCACACATTATTTCACTGTCAGAGAAAGTGTTGTTAAGATTCGTTTCTGTTACAGCGAGAAGGTCGTGTTCCAGTAACCTTAAATTAGTTTTCCAAACTTCTAATTTCGTCCTAATGCCACGAACATTCTGATAGAAAAAGTCCAGATCACGAGTCTTATTATTATTACATTTGGTTTGTTGAGCGTTAGTATTTTCGTCAGTGCTACAAACAATATTGTTAATTTTGTGCTTTTCGAAAGTTGCTTCTTGGCTTACGAAAGGACATCCAGGGCTTCACTAGTGCATTATTCGGCCAAATGTCAGGGGATACGCATTTTGAATATAGCTTTTCTGGAACTGTTATTTTATATGATTTGTAGTCACCTCGAGGTTTGAGTTCATGAACTGAACATTTACTGCCTGGGAACAGGCTCTGCAAGTAACGATCAATTTCCTCAGCGCTTGATGCCATGTTCCAAAGATGAATAATTTGACGGGGTTCAGCTGCTTTAAGGAATGTAACATCAGGATCAGCTGTACAGCGTTGTGAGACTGTTCTCTGTTGCTTTTTAGCACGTACCTCTATCCAGTTGCTTTCATCTAGTTTTAGGGCCTTCGATGGCGCATTGTAGGAGGAGGAATAGTCACACATTGATTGTTCAGTTTCCACTGCCTTATTTTTACTATTAATTATCGTGCTAGAAGCTTTGTTATCAGCTGAGATTTTAATAGAGCTAGAAACTATAGTTTGAGTAGATGCTATCTTTGGCTTTGATGTACTGTTTTGATGAGTCTTCGTTTTTCGTGCTCTAGGTTTATTTTTTGAACGGTTTGAGTTTTCGGGCACTTTATTGTCAAGTTCAGGTATTAGTGGAGTAATCTGACTACCATCAGATGTAACTTTATGGCAGTTGCAATCACATGAGGTCGATTTTGTAGTAGATGTCTCAATAATATGCAAACTTTTATCTATTTCAGTCAATTTTGTATTACTTACATCCTGTTTAGTGTGTGAAGTTTCGATTAAGAGAAGAACTTTTGATAGCTTATCGTTTAGAATTACTACTTGGTTGCGTAAAGAGTGCACTTCTTGCTTTAGTTCAAGGTCGTCTGAAGTTTTTCCTGTCTCGAAGGAAATAATCGAATCATTTTCGAAATCTATGAGACTTTCGTTCAATAATTGTGTTTCGTGAGGTTTAATTTTTCTCCTCTGTGTGACGAACGTATTATCTAAGGGTAGATTGTTGCAACCATTTTTCTCTTCATCCACGTTAGTTATAGAACAAGCAAGAGTATTATCACTTTTAGGTATTTTGCTGCGACATAAATGACATGACCATTTTTGTTGGTTATTTATTATAAGCGAAAACAGCTGCGACGAGACGTTAGCGCATTGCAAATCAAACTGAGAATTGCATGCAGTACAAGTAAGGTATTGTTTGGAAATGATTGTTTTTAGACAGCCAAATCATTCAGAGTTAGTAGAAATCATAATGAAAAATTATATCCAAACCCAATAATGTTACTAAAAATAGAAGCGGGTCATGCGAGGTCACGGTCAAATTATAGGATCTTGTCTTGAATGATTAATTTACAACAACAAATAACTTACCTGCACATCAAATATATCGTTTTGAGAAAAATCCGTGTATTTTACATCCATTTCATGATAAACAGTCTATTTTCAAACAAGAAGATTGTCCGTATTATTATTTCAGATAATTCTTTCCAAAATTGACTAAAAAATAGGTGCTTTGCAGCATTTACTTCAATACACGACGTATTATTTGAAAGTACATCTACATACCACGAAATATTTCTGTATTTAATTGGAAATTATAAATTAAATTACTAAAAATTCTGCCGACATTGACAATACATACAACATGGAAGAGACATACCCGTAATTAATGGAACCACGGCCTATTAGTATAATGAAATTGAAATAACCGCCAGAAAACAAAATATCAATTTCGGCATTTCCATACAAAAGTGTGCAGCCGCCCGGTTTATTTATATGGCAATTATTTTTTTTGGTTTTTTGACTGTTATTTTAATTTCATTATACATTGGTGATCTAGTATAGCCCGTGGTTCGATTTATTAAGAGTATAATAGTATGTATAATATGGAACCTTAGTTGAACTGGTAAACTAGTTGAACTAACACAAGATAAGTATTTTGGCCTCGGAATAAAAGCTACAAAAAATTATTCTTTTTCAAAAACCTTTTAAAGGTAGCAATACTTTTATAGAGCCTTTTAGACTAGGCCAGCGGCCTACCGTTGGTACCTACTGCAAAAAGTTTGCAAATGTTAAATTAAAATCGACGCACCTACGAACAAAAATAAAGCGGTTGCGTCGCAAGAAGTTTCCTTTGAGAATATTGCTGTGTTTTTGCGATAATCGAATCATTAATAATTGCGTCATGTGCCGTGAAGTGGTGTAGAAGCCATACAGACATGAAAATTAGTTATTCGAAAAAAAGGGACATGCAAACAAGGTTATTTATTTTAGCGTAGCATACTGCATAATCCTCGCGTTGTATCTCACCGCTCATTGCGTTGACTGCCCCACCTGACCGACGACGACGCGTGACCGTGTCGCGATCAATCAATCGCAATAATTGTAATTACTGTTCGTTTGTTTGCGTAAATGGAATCAGAATCGAAGCGGTGAATGTAGGAGCGTTAGGTTTCTAGAGAATTATATTTCGATGCGACCAATCTATATTGGGCTTAAATATCGGCCAATATCGAGATTATACAAATATTTAAATGAGGAGAACACCTGGCGCAGTATCTTTTATATATTTAGAATTTGGCATTACTCAAATATCTCATTTGTTACAATAGTTTACAAAGCGCTCTTATTATGTAGGTTTAATCTAATTTTAATGCAAATAAATAATTTAGATTGGATAGGTACTTATATCTTTGAGACTACCTCCGCGGTCCAGTGGTCAAGGCGTTTGCCTTGTGATCCGGAGGTCATGGGTTCAAATCCCACTGGGAAGCATACTTTGTGAAAAGTTGTTTCCAGTCTGTTTAGGATATTGCAGGCTTGAATCACTTGATTATCCGAAAAGAAAGATGATTCCGTGCTTTGGAAGGCACGTAAAGCCGTTGGTCCCGAACGCCATCTAGCGTTTGTACCTATCCTAGAATTGGTTCTGGTCTACCCTTTGGGTTGCGGAGATCAGACGGCAGTCGCTCTGTGTAAAAACCAGTAACCTCGTCAAATCGCCTAGGTTAGGTAGCTGTCCCCGGGCTCTGAAGCGTAACCGCTGACGATGCAACCGGGAATACGCTGGAAGATGATGAGGTACTTATATCTTTATCCGGGAAATATTGGTATTAATGAAATCGGTAGTTATAATGGGTTAACTTTGCTTTTTGTGCAGAACATTTTTTTTTCTGTTTATCCCTGTTGTTGACTTAGAGAAAATGCTCTTAGCATTAAGTCCGCCATTAAAAGTACCTATGTTTTTTTTACTCTGGAACAATTGTAATGTTGTATAAATCATTAAAGTATTTAAGGTCTCTGGAACAATAAAGAGTAATAAATAACTAAATCAATATTATATACTTATAGGTCACCAAAAGCCTATAAAGATATCACGCGCTCAGATCACGCGTAGACGGTTTCATCGATAATTCGGTAATGTACGATAAAATACGTACTCTGTCAAGAAATTTAATTGAAACTGTTTTTTAAATTTTTTGGACGTCCAATATCAAAGGGTGAATACCCATATTACGTACTTATTAGTTTAGTTTGAAATTTGTCCGTGTTCCCGATCATATGTACCTACCAACTTGAAGTAACTAGGAAGGTAGGTACCTACCTATCTTACTTTTTACTGAACAAATGTAGGTATTATAAGTACCTATTAAAAATTCCTGTCCATCTCATTTATAAACAGGTTTTTTTGGTAACAAAATTAACGATGCATAAAAAAATTAAACAGGTATACCTACTTAGGCACCTACGAGTACTTGCAATCGTGGCCGTGACTCCACATAAGTACATTAGTACCTACCTATTTGCTATTTTATTACCGGATCTTCACTATTCACTTAGTAATTATATTGAACATCACTGAACTGAGTAGAAGTACTACCTACCTAACCAATTTAAGCCTCGTATCCATTAGGCAACATTTGGCGCGCAACACTCAACATGTTCAGCAACGTTGCACAACAGCGCGCGACGTTGCCGGTTGGTGCGCAACATGACGCGCGGCTGGTTGTTTGTTTCCGTGCAACATGCAGTTGAGCTACTACTGGTATTTATTCTGTGGTTGAGCTCAAATGTTGTCGAGTGGAGACGTGATGCGCAACGATGTCCGTAATGTGGTCTAACGAACATGTGTTGCGATTAAGGCTACAGTTTATAATGAGAACGTTGAGCTTTACTACGCACATTAGCCAAAAGTCTACCTAATTTTAGCCTTTTTAAAAAAGAGTACCTAAATTTTCCGGGGACAAGTGATGCCCCCGTTTAAAATAAATCATTTCAATGAAAACGGAGATATCATTTAAAATTTTGCTACTACCAAGTCCTAGATAACCCTTCAAAGTATTTTATGAACTGTTTTCAGTTTAAAGAGGTGAAGATATAGGCAAATGGCCTTGAAGTGTGAAATAAATTGTTAACTCGTAAATATGGTGATAATTTCCATATTGCTCTTCGTCATGCACTAGATAGTCCTTTAAATTATTTTATAAACTGCCGTTGAAACTATTATTGGTGATCCGTCTAGCTTCAAAACTTGCCGTGGCCACTTTTGGCGGAGGCAAGTGTTAAAGCTAGACGGACTAATGTAAATACTTTCAACGGTGGTTCATAAAATAATTTAAAGGGCTATCTAGTGCATGACGAAGAGCAATATGGAAATTATCTTCATATTTACGAGTTACCAATTTATTTCAAATGAGGGCGCCACTTCAAGGCCATTTGCCTATACCTTCACCTTAAGGCCGTACCTGAATTTTCCGAGGTCCAGTGCTGCCCCCATTTAAAATAAATCATTTTAAAGAAAACGGAGACATTATTTAAAATTTTGCTACTATCAAATCCTAGATAACCCTTCAAAGTATTTTTTGAACTTCTGTTTACAGTTTAAAGTGAGAACGGTAAGCTTTACTACGCACATTTGCGAAAAACGGCCACTTTTGGCTAATGTGCGTAGTAAATCTAAACGTTCTTATTATAAACTGTAAACAGTAGTTCATAAAATACTTTGAAGGGTTATCTAGGACTTGGTAGTAGCAAAATTTTTAATTACGTCTCCGTTTTCTTTGAAATGATTTAGTTTAAATGGGGGCAGCACTGGACCCCGGAAAATTTAGGTACCTTAATTATTGTTCAGTATTATTATATAATATTGTCTAGTCTAGGTACCTAGCTATCTACGTATTTTCAAGAACAAATATTTTCTTTATGAAATCTGCCATATACCTTCCTACCTATACCTATTTAGGTAGGTACATTCACTAAGTTTCGTTTCAGTAAATATTTTTGACGATACCCAGTAAGTACCTACCTACAATGTAGGTAGGTATAAAATACAGGATGAAATAAAAAAGCTTTTTTTAAAATAGCACTACCATATTTACCAAAGCTAAAGACATCAAACCTATTTCTATTGACGGGATCCAAAAATTTTCAGAATGGGAAGAACACCGCAGGCACAAATTACCGGGGTCCAGTGCTGCCCCCATTTGAAATGAATTATTTGAAAGGAGACGAAGATATAATTTAAGGCCGTACTTGAATTTTCCGGGGTCCAGTGCTGCCCCCATTTTAAATAAATCATTTCAAAGATAACGGAGACATCATTTAAAATTTTGCTATTACCAAGTTCTAGATAACCCTTCAAAGTATTTTATGAACTACTGTTTACAGTGACCCCGGAAAATTCAGGTACGGCCTTAAGGCCGTACCTGAATTTTCCGGGGTCCAGTGCTGCCCCCATTTAAAATAAATCATTTCAAAGAAAACGGAGACATCATTTAAAATTTTGCAACTACCAAGTCCTAGATAACCCTTCAAAGTATTCTATGAACTACTGTATACAATTTAAAGTGAGAACGTTAAGCTTTACTACGCACAATTGCGAAAAACGGCCACTTTTGGCTAATGTGCGTAGTAAAGCTTAACGTTCTCATTATAAACTGTAAACAGTAGTTCATAAAATACTTTGAAGGGTTATCTAGGATTTGGTAGTCGCAAAATTTTAAATAATGTCTCCATTTTCTTTGAAATGATTTATTTTAAATGGGGGCAGCACTGGACCCCGGAAAATTCAAGTACGGCCTTAATGCCGTACCTGAATTTTCCGGGGTCACTGTAAACAGTAGTTCATAAAATACTTTGAAGGGTTATCTAGAACTTGGTAATAGCAAAATTTTAAATGATGTCTCCGTTATCTTTGAAATGATTTATTTAAAATGGGGGCAGCACTGGACCCCGGAAAATTTAGGTGCGGCCTTAAAATTAGAATATTCTGTTCACTCTCGCTTTCCTTAGCATTTTTGCCAAAGTGGCCGTCCGCAACTATACATTGATTTATTCTTGAACCCTTTTTGCACCAACCAAAACCACAAGCGTTTGAAAAGCATTTGTTATATTAGTTCGGCTACTCGGCCACAGATGGCACTCATAGTACATTTGAATATAAATAGACTACAAGTTTATTAGTTTAATAATAAAGAATAAGTGCCTTAGTAGGTACTAAATAAATAAATATATGTCTTAATAGCATACGAAGAACCATAAACCTCATATTTGAGTAATAATTCACTCTCCTACTCAACAATAGATGTCACTACATGTGTAATAATTTTATTTCAGACATTAGATAGACCTATGTTGTGCCTATGTACAACCACTGAGTGAGTACTGGTACTTATTCTGTGGTACAACCCGCAGAAGTTAGGCACCTCGCTCTGATGGAAAAACATTCCTTGCAGATGCCAATTTGATTTCTGCGGGTTGTAATTTGTACTAAAATGTACCTACCTACTACCTACATTGAATATTATTTTAACTAATTTAAAAAATAACTTGGCACCTGCGAGGAATGTTTTTCTATAGACTTTTGCGGGTTGTAGTCTAAAAAATACATCAATGAATTATACAACGTGTAATTTACAGATATGTAATAAATCGAACAACAGGCATCATTAAATTACTAACTAGTGTTATGAAATTAAAATAACATCGGTTATTCATAAAATAGTTTGAAGTTCTTTTTAGACATTGATACAAATCAAATTATTAAATATCACCATATTTAGTTTTAAACAATTTATTTCAAATGAGGGCGCCACTTATGCTACCATGTCACCTATGTAAAAATTATTAAAATCGATTTGGCCGTTTAGTAGTTACGAAGGAACATAGAATTACAAACAAACATACAGGTCAAAAACATAACCATCCTTTTCGGGTTTGCCGCAGTCTGGTAAAAATAAAAGTTACTCTAATTAAAGGTTTCAACTACAAACTTTTTGATTGAAAGATTTGATGTATTTTACTGCACTGGTATTTCCATTAGATCTCATAGTTTTCTGAGCATCTGACTCATAGCTCATTACTGTAATAGGAAGATTAGCACATGGAAATTACTGACTCAAAACGGATGCTTTATAAAATATTCCATAGATTACCTGTACAAATCTGTCTAGTCCTGACTTTCTGAAAAACAAGACATAGGTACAACCCTATGTCTTTTTAGTTTTTATCTAAGAATGTGGTAAGAAGCAACTTTTTTGTATGTACTTACAATATGAAGATATAATGTACCTTATAGATACATATACAACTGTGTGATGCTAGGCCATGGGTACTCTTTAAATGTAATTAGATAGGTACTTATACTTACCTTACTTATTTTGGATACGGGACCCTAATAATCTAAAATATAAAAATGAATCGCTGAATGTGTTGCTAAGCGCTAATCTTGAGAGCAGCTGAACCGATTTCGCTAATTATTTTTTTAGAATATTCCTTGAAGTACGAGGATGGTTCTTACGGAGCTTAATGCTGAAAACGCACCGTATGTGTTTTCCTCTTTGGAAAAACACACACGTTGCATTTTTTAGCAGTGGAAGTGTTAAATACCCGTGCAAAGCCGGGGCGGGCCGGTAGTAATTCGATAAATATAGATGTAACCGCATTACATACCTAATTAAGTAGATAAGTGTGCGGAAAACTACCTTAAATATAAACCACAAACAATTTCCCGTTAGTAAATAGTTTATACAGAATGACTTGAACCGCCAGTAAAATTTTTGGAACATGTTCTACAGACCATGATACGAAATAACTTAATTTTTTTTTTTGAAATCGATCAAAATTTTTCGTCTTTCCATGCAAAATCCATTAAGCTGATTTGTATGGGAGGGTAATTTTTTTTTCGTTTTTCTATACAATTACAATTTTAATTGTTTATTGGAAAGTTGTTCTGTATCATAGACTGTATTAAAATGCACTGTAGAATATATGCACAGCACGTAGATATTTACCAAATACCTATACATAGTTAAAAATTATTATGGGAGTAGAAATTCAGCCAATTCATTCTAAATTACCGTGTTTGGATGTTTGTTACACAATCAGGGAAACGTGGACTTTATTGGATAAAATTAACACAGGAAACCTAACTTAAAAATAAATTTCAATTCCAAATGCCATTTAATCCATAGTAAAATTAATTTTGTACATTTATATTTAGTTATCTTTCATTTCAAATAATTAATTAACAATTGGTTGTTAGTGTTAGTGTTACTTAGTACAAATTTAAAATAGACAATTTTATAAACTTAGGAGATGTGACGTTTTTGCTAAGATATCTTATGATCTTTTTTCATTTCTGATTGTCATGTTTAATTGTTTTTATCATCATTATTTTATCAATTACGAACCTTTTCGTGAGTTAAGGCCTCCTCTATTTTTCCTCAGTCTCCTTCTTTGATTTTTCCACTTTTCCCGCCTTTTTATTTATTTCGTCTGACTATCTTTCGTTGGTTTCCCTTTTCCTCTATTGTCTAAAGGCCCTTTTCGGTTTGTTACCTTCTAAATTTCTTATTACCGATTTGTGCTACTTGTCCAGTGTCCAGCCCATCTCCACTTTTTTACTTAAAGAAATCCACAAAGTTTTCTAGAAGAAAATTTAAAATTCAAAGAGCATTTTTGAACTTATTAATACGCCAAACTCATCGACTTTGATTTATGCTCTTAGCTGTACGAGCAAACAAAGCGAACGTTATGGCAATATTTTTTTCATATTCCAATGGTAATTAATGCGTGCGTAATTACGTATAAGTTTTCAACAAGAATAGAGATAGCTGGAGGAAAAGGAGAGGCAACCAAAAATATAGAGTGAGATAATGCATATCCAAAAAGTAAAAGTATTCTTGCAAAAAAGTCTTTCAATTTAAGGATATTAGGACTACTTACCAATATCCTCCTACTTGAAGTAGATGCTGGCAGATGTGAAATTCATGAGGCTTCTTCTTTCATGAGATCGAGAGACAGATCAACATCTCAACTTGTTTGGAAAGAAATAATCACATATATTTCCGAGATCTAGATTTTTTTATGTGGAAATAATAGTATAAATCGTATAACATTAGTCCGCGTTTTTAAGTTACTTTAGTAGATTTATTATATTTCATTTCTCAATAATTCTTATTATCAAAGAAATTCTTTAACTTGAGCTAGATCCCCACGGCAGACGAGAATAAAGTGGTTCATGACGTATTTAAACTGGCCTTTGATATTATTTCATTCTTAAAATACTGAAGTAGATATTAGTCATTGCAGGTTATGGAAAATGAACAGAGATGAATTTTAATGTATTATGAGTTACTTGTAAATTAAAATCAGTAGCTTCTCAGTAAACACTACGACAATATTTATGACGTATATAGGAATGATCAAACTGAATTAAATTAGGAGAAATATAACATGGACGTAATAACTACATGCATCTACATATGTTACACATTAAATAATTATACTTAGTACCAGCATTGGCCCAAATAGTATTTTTTTTTATTAAAGAAAGACCCTTTCAAGTTATGAGTAATACCGTACATTTACACCCTGTACGGTAAAAACTCTACCTACTTACTTTGGGGCTAGCTTAATCAGTGTGATTTGCCCTTATATATTTATTTATTTAGAGAGGTCTGTAGTAGCAGTTCTAGTTGCAGGATACTATAGAAGGGGAAAGTGAATTACGCTAGATGGGGTGCTTTACAACTTTGTTTATCATTATCAACTTTTGAAGCTAGATTTAGGATAAAATTGACTTTTAAGACCTTGAAATCCCGTGAATAGAATTTATCTGAAGAAGCAGTTAGATTTTTACATACTAAGACAAATTCCGAGCTACGAGTACGTAGCGAGAGAAGCCCGAGCCCTTCCCCTTCTTCTCCTCGCAGGACCCCACAAGTAACTAAGCAAGCTGTCGTAAAAGAGCTTTCTTTATTCCACTTCTTACTTATCCAAGATAGCCACCGATTCTCAACTGCGTGCGATTTGACTGAAACTCAGTATCCAGGGTTTTTTTTTGGGTCCAGAAATCCAGAAATAATTTTTAAATATTTTTTTACAAAACATCAATGAATTATATTTAAATTATATGTTAAGTGTTTATAAAGCTTTCGATTTTACAGCAAGGAACTTCGTTCCCACTGGATGTACCACGACACCCATCCCGTTTTGGTAGGTAACTATTATTTAATCATTTATATTTTATTTAATCTTTATTGCACAATAAAATAAACGTGTACAAGTGGCGGACCTAATGCCATATGGTATTCTCTCCCGGTCAACCATTAGACCAAGCAGAATATACGTGTGGCTGGCGTAATATAATTCACAAAAATAAGCAAACTTAATATAAATATAATACATATATATAATCAAAAACAATATACTTATACACAAACATACTTTTAAACAAATAATAACTATACATATATACTAACATGCATAAAATACAATAGATAAATACATAAATATAAATACTAATAAATATAATCAGGATGACTGGGAGTAGGATTGCTGGAGGAAAAAATTATGTACCGCTCGCTTAAAAGCCAAACGACTGGGAGCTCTTCTTATAGACTCCGGAAGGGCATTCCATATCCGGATAGCCTGGACTAGTTATTAAATTTGTCAGCATTTTGATAAATTGTGTCTTCACTAGGAGTTGGTAACGGTGACAATGACCCTTAAGCGAAATGAACTTTGCTCATAGTCGTAAACGTAAATCAAGTGACTCACTGTCTATTATAACAAACTCGTAGTCTTTTAGCGACTGGAAAAACAACACAGTGGCCTTAGCACATTGCTTACTAGGTATACATTCTGTATAATTCCGTTTCAGAGTAAGAATAAGGGAAAGACCAATATCCCTTTAGAGCTCGTCACGATTGAACTTTACTATTTCGGACTAAATCAGTTTAATCATTTGGAAACCTATGACTCAAACGGATCCATAGCACCATAGATGCCCGCTTCCATTGATAGATTCTCAGTATACCATGACGCTATTGAAGGGAACGACCAAAATCCCATAATCGTGATCGGAACTCTCCATGTGACGTTGTACTGTGGACTTTGGCCCGCTTCTGTGAAAAGTGACGTAGTAGCGAATGACGCGCGCGAGTGACGCGGCGACACGCCCGCCGCGTCAAGGTTACTGTGTTTTATAGTCCGATTATACAGTGCGTTACATAATCGTGTTTTATTTATAAACTTGCTATCTAGAACGTATTGTGGTTTGTTTCAATTGTGATAATTATAAATTATTTTATCAGCCTGGCCACACAAAGTGGAAATGCCACTAGCCTTGGAAATGCCCCCAGCCTCTTGGGGCCTTGCCTACGGTGGTAACTTAGGATTTTTTTTTTACCTTAATTTCGCATTGGGTCTTGAGGCCTGTAAAGACAATTGTTTGAAATAAATAAATACAATACAATACAATACAATAAATATATTGATGTTTTTATTTTTAGGTTTTTTTTTAGTATTAGTTTTAATTTATTGGTAAATTTTAGTTAATTGTAATTTATTATGTAAGCACTATAATTTCACTGTAATAATTTTCGTTTTACCTGTATCATAATATAGTCAAATTTTGTAAGTCCGTTTTAACACTCAGCTTTCTCTTTTAGAAAGGAAAGTATGCAATAATGAATTAGGGGTTTTTCCACTTTAGTAATAACAACAAATATTTTAGATTTTTTTAATTGACATTTTTTTTAAGTGAGTTACTTACTTATTTAATAACATCTATTGTACCTATAGGTATACCATTAGCTATTTAACTAAGTAAAAGCGCGAGTAAAAGCATTATAAGTACAAAGTTTTTATTAACATAAAGTAACAATAGAGACATTGTCCTAGGTAGATGTAAACAAGGAAATGAAAATATTATGTAAGTGATTTACATAAATATCTCAATATTTTCCGCACGAGTCACGCAATCTTAGTTGTATTTGTAAGAAGAAAGACTTAAAGAATCAAATAAAATATTACGTCATTATTAAGTGCTTATATCAGGAAAATGAAGAGAAAAACATAAGCAATCACACATTTGACTCATTAAATCGCTTATTTAGTAATGTCAAGACAAGTACAACATACGAGTAAAGTTTTAACTTTCACTAGATAAACTTTCATGACATAAACGAAGTAATTACTTCATCGTACAAATTTGGATTGTTAAAAATCCTAACAAACTTTCGCTTAGTAGGTAACATAACACTATACAACTCGTGCGTGCCCAATAGTAATTACTGTTTTATCTACTTAATAAACTAAATTGATTACATAGAACATTTAGTCTCTCAGAATCGTAAGAGCCAATATTTTAAACATAAGTGTTTAAATGCTGTATTCATAAAAAATATTCACACCGTAAATCAGTGATAAAGTAACGCTACTGAATTAAGTCACTGTTTTTTCTGTCGATTGAATAAAAAAGTCGTTTCCCCTTTTGAAATCGAATGCCGTTTGATCAAACATAATTTGCTCGAAAACCTTGACTCAACTGTCTATAAGACCTACAATCAGTGTGCTCTAAAGTTTGCTATATCAATGCATCAACATCTCTAACGGTTAAAAGAGGTATAGGTAAACGCGAATTCTCGAAATATCGTCAGATAATCTGCACTCTATCTTCCATGCTGGTCTGGAAGAAAAGAAAAAACTTAGAATGTAAAAGCCGATCGAGGGAATGAGCGAAAATACGAATCATGTTAATAGGCGATGCGGCTAGCAACCCATCACTATTTTGATTCCTTTTTCCACCTTCTCGCTAAAGTGGCCTTTGGGTCTTGTGGCCCTGAGACCTGTCTGCTCTCTCGCAAGACCCAAAACTGTCTACCCCATTAGGGATAAAGACGTAATAGTAAGTATGTATGTACCCCTTAAATTGGTAGCATATTTACTATATGACTGACTAAGGAGGACAGAATTTTAATGAATATGAGGGTAAAATTTTGATTTTGTTTAATGAATCAAAAGTACTAGCAGAATTTAAATAAAACTGTATACTGCATCGGACAAAGAATTCATTCATGTGTGTTTTGTAATAAATCATTATTAAATATGGTAACAAAAACTGGAAGTAGGTATTTTGGGGGCACATTCGGTCGATGATACTGGTCCCCAAAGAACTATTATCGAAATTAGTGTCAAATAGTGTAGGTATGTTCCTTTAAAATAGTTTCTACATACGAGTATCTTATAGCCTACTTAGTTAATATAATACATTTTAATATACATATAAATAATATATTTAATTTGTAAAAAACAGGGCCTACGATTTAGTCTTAGCTTGCATGACTAAGAGAATGCGCATTCGAACTGCATAGTGATTCCAAAGGTTAAACCTTACCTTATTTAATTATTTTCCGTTCCTGTGGAAACCTTTCGAAGGGAAGTGAGTCAGACAAAATTAAGTCAATCTTTTATGACTATATAGTCTATAAAGTTGCAACAGACTCTTTCAACATCGAAAAGCGACAAATTTATCAAAACATTTTATTTAAAAATCGTAGTTGTAATTTAATTGCAGAATATATATCTAATATTTTGCTACATTTAATATTATGTTTATTTAAAACGAACCGCGATACTTGTAGTGCGGTTAGTTTTAAGAGAATCATTTGAATTTCACTTTTTACCACTTAATAAAATATTTTCTTCCTTGCTGCTGGTCTGGAAGAAAAGAAAAAACTTAGAATGGACTAGCTTCTTTTCTTCCCGCGCAGATCGTAAAAGCCAATCGAGGAAATAGACGAGAATCTGAATAATATTAATAGGTAATGTGGTTAGCAACCCATCAATTTTATGATTTCTATTTTGCATCTTTATGTCATTCAAGCTAAAAGTGGTATGGGCGTTCCCACTCTAGGCTCTCTCTGCCCCGTTAGGGATAAAGACGTGATAGTGTAATAAAATATTGTTTCTCTTCCTAAATTCTCTGATACAATGTGTCACTCCCATTGTGTCACATACATTATTACTATGCGCGCAGGCGGCCCCTCCGGGTGGTCAATTCAGTTATACGAATCGTTTGTCCAGAGCAATAAGAATAAAATTGGCTTGCAATGTATGTCTAAGTATCTATGCGAAAAGGTTCTGAGTTCTGACGTGAGCTAAATTAAACCATATCGCTAGCCAAATTGAGTAGATATTTCTTTGAATTTCGTTGCTGAGTGAGACTTCTGTACGTCAGTATTATTTATTATGTGATACAAGCTGCATCATCAGTATTACTTGCTACCCTACTTTGATCTCAGACTAAATATCAAGATATACAGATCTGCGTATTGATTCTCATACCACGTATCACCTATTAATATAAATACATATTTAATACAATATTTTTGAAATGCATGATTTGTCATCACAGCTTCACAGCTATTTAAGATAACTGGGGCAAACCCAACATGACTACTGAACCATTAAATCACAATTATGAACACTTGCTTTTATTTCCATTATTCATAAAAGAATCGTAAAATACTAAGTACTTGAGACATTTGTCATAGTTTTCCGCACGTATGCGCTATTGAACGGAAGTGGAAAACTAACATTAATATAGGGGTAAAAATTCCACTAGGGGCGTTGCTTACTATACTAACATCAGATAGAAAATACTCCTGGTTTTAAACTAAATAGACAAGTATCCTGTTTAATGTTGTTAGTTGTGTCTGCCTCCGTGGTCAAGGCGTTTGCCTTTTGTTATGTTTCCAGTATGCTTAGGATATTGCAGGCTTAAATCACCTGATTACCCGAGAAGAAAGATGATTCCGTGCTTCGAAAGGCACGCAAAGCTAGTCCCAAACGCCATCTAGCGTTTGTTTAAACGTATCCTAGGGTTGGTTCTGGTCTACTCTTTGGGTTGCGAAGGTCAGACGGCAGTCGCTCTTTGTAAAAAAAGTCACCTAGGTTAGGTAGCGGACCGCGGGTCCTGAAGCGTTACCGCTGAGGATGCAACCGGGAATACGCTCGGATGATGATGAGATACCTAAACGAGTATACCTATAGGGTCTAACAAAATATACTGAAACTATTTTAAGCCTGAATACTGAACAACTTTTCCCAAGAAAAATACTATATTATATGTAAAATAATTTTTGACCTCCCGCACAAACTGATCGATCAGCTGATCCGAGTTTCTACGGACGGCAATTTTTTTTAATAATTTGATATAATGTACCATATGGAAACTAATTCAATATCATGGACTGAATCTGTTCTTCAAGTAGTTTCAGTGTATGTTTTTAGGGTATATAAGGACCTTTTTAATTGAGCACAGGGACAGTTTCTAGTTCCCGTCATTCTATGGTACCGTCTTCTAATAAATGTGTAAGCAATATAACAGTCCACTGCTGGGCTAAAGGCCTCTCCCATTAAAGGGAGGATTTGCCCATAATCATCACTTCCTATAGGAATAATACTGAATTTTTAATATGATTTTTTTACCTACCCACAAGGTGGTCAGACGACCTGACCAAGGACGCAGGCTGCTCTAGATCGGTCATTTTGGAAATCCTTGGGAGAGGCCGATGCACAGTGGACGTTATGCGTCTGAAATGATGATGATGATGGATATGATTTTTTAAATTAACCTTTGCCGTCCCACTGCTGGACAAAGGACTCTTCAAATTTTTTTCCACTGGTTTTACTGTTTTATGGGGATTAAAAATTAAGTGACAACGCTTTTAAGAGGATACACTCAATTTTTTATGCAAGGAAGTTCTTAATACTTGAATTTTCCGAGGTCCAGTGCTGCCTCCATTTTAAATAAATCATTTCAAAGAAAACGGAGACATCATTTAAAATTTTGCTACTACCAAGTCCTAGATAACCCTTCAAAGTATTTTATGAACTACTGTTTACAGGTTATAATAAGAACGTTAATCTTACGTTAACTTAACGTTCTCACTTTAAACTGTAAACAGTAGTTCATAAAATACTCTGAAGGGTTATCTAGGCTTTGGTAGTAGAAAAATTTTAAATGATGTCTCCGTTTTCTTTGAAATGATTTATTTTAAATGAGGGCAGCACTGGACCCCAGAAAATTCAGGTACGGCCTTAATGTTTTGATTTGATTAATGTCTGAAACGGCTCTGGAAGGAAACCATAAAAAATAAACTGATATATTTATTTCCCTTCATTGTACGGAAATTTAGATGACGTCCTATGGGAAGATTCGTGATAGGGTATGCCCTATCACGAATAGATCTATCCTAGCAATGATCTAATTTTTCCAGCCATGAATCCATGGTACCTATATACAGAATCACTGCGTAAATAATGCGTGACCGATCTTTTGATCTCCGGAACTAGCCTAGGTTTTCCCGTCGGTCCATCAATGTGATGCTCTATACTCATGGTACTCGGATCCGTTTTGAATCATGCTTCATAGTCCATACGTAGGCGTAAAAGATTAAAAAGACCTTGTAGTGACTAGCCAATAAAATATTTGCCCATCTGGAATAGATAAAAGTGCGCAAAAAAAGAGAGTCGAGAAAATAAGTAGTTTATTTCATATCCGTTTATGAAATAAACTATTTTCTACCCTACCATATTCATATATGAAATAAACTATTTTCTCTAAATAGAAAATCAAAATTACTAAACTTTGGAGCTTTTGATTTTTATTATCGTTTTCTAAAACCTAATTCAATTGAGGCCGCAAACTTATTTGAACCTATGCACTTCGCAATTTATTTAATTAATTTATATAAGATTACAATGTTCAGAACAGTACACAGTACTAAATTGAAAATATTTTGTTAAAAACAAATAACTCGTGGCGAATTTCTTTATCACATATTTACAATTTAGATATTTCTGGCCTCCCGCGACTGTAAACTATTCATTGTTGTGAACAATTTTTTCCAGAAATATGATAAGTAAACAAAATATTTCTAACAAAAAACTTTTTTCGTAGTAATGTTCTTACTTTTTAGAGATAAGAGAGGTACATGTTTAGACATATAACAAAAATTAGTAAACAATCATTTATTTTCTCCAAAATTGTTATATAACTTTGACTGAGGTTCAGTCCATAGTGAAAATAGGTGCAAATAATATACATATATTCTTCTTTGTCTAAGCGCGTTCCCGGTTGCATCCTCAGCTGTGCTGCTTCGGAGCCCGGTGTGCGCTTTCCTTGTTTTTATACTCGTTCTCTAATATAACATGCATGTCAATGGTCACCCAAGGATGCCAAAGACCTTGCAAAATAGAGAAGAAATAGCCGGAACAGTTTAAATGACGTCAACCCACTTTGGGAATGTATTTGTGCGAAAAGTTTTACAACCGGCCGCCGCCTTACTTTAACACTCCTTGGGAATGCAAATGTAGCACGAGATGTTTGTGCTAAGTCTTTTAGTCGCCTCTTACGAAATCCACAGGAAGAGATGGAGTGGTCCTATTCTACTCTGCCGGAAACCACACGGCGACTTTGAAAATATTTATATTGCAAATAATATATATACTTTATTACTACTATAGTATTAGCTGCGGGTGTCAATGTGCTTGGCCCACCAAAGTTAAAAAAATATTAATTAGTACCAGACACTGTATAATTTTTGTGCTGATTCTCACATCAACTGATTAGCTTCGCAATTATTTGGATCAAGTAAAAAATATCATGCCACTTTTCGCACGAAATTGCCTAAAATATAAATTGGAGACGTAACAAGTTTGACGTAATAGATGACAAGTCAAAATAATACTATGACGTGAATTAAAGCAAGGTCAAATTTTGATCCGGCTGTGTATCCTGTTGATTTATTAAATTAGATTTTAGTGTCAATAGGAATAGATACTTCAAAATGATAAAAAAGATTGCTATTTGGGATTATTATTATATTATTATTATTAGATACTAGCGCTTACCGGCGGTCCCGGTGGCTCTAACGTACTAAAATACGCATATTTTGCCACGGCTACACTCGCATACTCTCCTAGTTTTCAATTTCAAATTAATGAAAATAAAAAAAACACCAACTTTACCATCTAAGTAATGCAGTAAAATATAACAAAATGGATACAAAAATCAGGTTTTTTTGGTACCAAGTAAGTAACGTATCTTTTTATTTTACATTTAATTTAGGCCCGTTTTACCATTATCTTTTAATAGCAAAATTTCTTCAGTAGACATTTTGACTCACAGTCTCGCAATTTGGAACACGGTCCCTTCTTGACCGCAGTTAACTTCGAAATCTGAGAAAAATGCATATTTTGACGTGATCGGGAATTCCGTGCAGCCTCTCACAGTGAACAATCTTTCAGATATTCGGCTTTAGTCATCAGAGAAATGGCTAACTAGCATTCGGGGTCATGGGAAATGTACTGTAGAACAATGCTTTCTTGTTTTACAAAAATGCCTGCATAATTGATTATTATTTTATATACATAGATGTTATATATTTTACGTAGCTGTAGTGCAAATTATTTAATGCTTGATTCAGAAAGCAAAAAATATACACCATGTACTGTAATCTTATCTCTTGTAATATTACGTCAGACAAAATGTTACTTTTACTGAAGTATTTAGGTAATTAATCTTAATGTGATCAACTGATCAGGAATCAAGAAATTTATTAATAGTAAATAAAGTTTAGTTTATGCACTAACTGAAACTGATATTACACATGTGAAATTAGGTATGTTTGTTGGTTTTCCTGTTGGTCCATTTAAATCGAGATGAGTAAAAGTAAAGAGCAACGTGCACGCGCGTCAACGTGCGCCGGCTGTGTTCATTAATGGCAGGACATGATTTTTTGCAAGCAAATACTTGCTCAAAATAATGAAGTTATAGTATAGGCCTATAGACTACAATGTGCCCCGCAAAAAGATTTCCAAACGGTAGACCGTTGCGCGCGAAGGAAGTCGAGGGTTAAATCTTGTACCTAATATGTATAATTTTAAATTCCGTGCTCAAACTGTCTATCAAAATGGCTACTTTACTAAAAGATAAGCCATATTCTTGGAACGCAGGCAAACCACAAAAACATATCAATGCCTACCAATAACTATACTAACTATATGCCTACAGACAAACAATTTTATCGCACCTAAACAAATACAATTACAAGAAAAACTGTTATGCATTACGTATTATCGCTAAAGCGGCAAAATATTTGCATCATAATATCGCAATTTGTGTGATCGCACGCGCTCGGCGTGTGGCGCGCTGATTCATTCACATAGTGGTACTATACTATACATAAAGTAGAGAAAGCGACCTTCGGCTGAGTCAAACATACAACAAAACAAACATTGCATCGCTATGTGTGACTCAGCGGTACTCATTTGTAACTAACCCTTGCACCTGGGTGCACCTGTCTAGATTTACCGGACATCACAAAAATACGATATGTTTTGAAGAAATGACAGATACAAATACACTATCACGTCTTTATCCCTAACGGGGTAGACAGAGCCTAGGGCGGTAAAGCCCAGGCCACTTTTAGCGTAATGGAGGGCATAATCGATCGGCTTTTACGATCTGCACGGGAAGAGAAGCAGCTGGTACATTCTATGTTTTTTCTTTTCTCCCAGACCAGCAAAGAAGATTCAAGAAATTGTTCCTAAAAAATATTTCTTTAAACTAAAAGTTACTCATTTACGAAATAAATTTATAGTCATCGTTTTTTGAGGTAGAGTTTTAGGTAAAATAAAAATAAATCAACATACATATCATATGGATTCAATAAATACAGATATTGTCCTCATGGAACAGTAAATCTAAGAAAATAAATTCTTTTTCTCCCAAAATACATTGAATGATGCAAAGGATTGAAAATGAATTGGCACAAAGATAGTTGACCGCTTCTTACCTGGATTAACACAGGATAATTTTGATCCCAGAAAAATGAAAGGTTCCCATAGAAATGTCAAAATCTCTTTGATCACGTGGGCAATGTTGCGGACAACAGCTAGTATAGGATCGTAGAAAGTGGAGGTCCATAGTCTTTTTTTTTTTTTTTTTTTATTTAATAAGGCATCACAACAGACACTAAGTAATAATATTACAAGGTTTCTTAAATTACTAATAGTACACCAACTTAGCGTCCTAAACGTGTATGCACAATTGCTTAAGCTAAATAAGACAGACAAAGTTATACAATTTACAATTTTGATTAAGATACAAAAGGTACAATATTCCTATTACAATTTATGTAGGTATAACACTTAACAAAAACAAAAAAAGTCATTTCCTATGTACTGGATGTAGTGCTGAGGATGTCATAGATATCTTTTTTGAAAAAGTTCAACCTATTATTAAAAATATCAATTTCGTCGTTATAAGAAATCTCATTGTATTTCCGGCACATTCTAGCTAATGGGTTTGAGAACGAGATATTAATTCTGTAAACGGGCAGTATAAAAGTGGGTAACGTACGACGGGGATTGTATTTAATGTTAATACTCAATTGAGAAAGCAATGCTGGCGAATCAATAATGGAGTGAAGCAATTTGAATAAGATTATTAGATCTAGTGTCTAGTTATCTAGTTAGAGTCTATGCCTACCTTGTGGGAAACAGATGTGACAATATGTCTGTATCCTACCTTAGATATATATTATATATACCTTGATCAGGCCGTCTGGTGGACGGTTGATTTTTTTTATATTAGTAGTTACGAGAAAGTAAATAATATACGTAGTTGGTTCTCTTAGGATATTCGCAAATCGAGGATCGGAAGAGGTAGGTAGGTATTTAAGCTTATTAACTTATTCAAAATTAATATCAGTGAGGTCATTTTGTGGTCAGGGATATATAATAATACTTCTTATGATGTTTGTGTGGGTACCTGACCTAACTGACCTTTTTTTTTTTTTTTGACGCGGACAAAATCCCTTCGGATACCTTACCGGTTACGGGACACCGGTAAGGTTATGTGGTGTTACCACTAAAAACTCCGCGGTGTCACCTCTTAGCCGCTATCGGCCGGGGCCGTGTGCTTCTCCGGGCCGGAGAAACCGTCGCGTTGGCCTCTCGGCCCGACAAGAACAGGCGCGCTGACTCGCACACGCGCCTGCCTTCCACTCCGGAGGGCTGTCGTCCGTTGGACGATGGAATCCCGTTTCCACCGTCCAACCAGCCCTCATAATTTGGGGCCTGCAGAAGCAGGCCCTGCCCCAGTCCACCTGACGGTGACCGGGGCCCACCAAGCCGGCCGCAGGGGATAGGGAGAGCGGCAACGTAACACCAACACTCCTCTTCCCCTGCGGCCCCACCGTTGCCGTGCCAAGCGCCACGGCCGCGCTTGGTCGCGGAGGATAGGGCGAGCGGCAACGACACACCGACACTCCTCTTCCCCCGCGACCCCTGCCACGGCTGTGAGAGTAGGGAGTAAACCCCCTTCTCTCACAGCCAGGCCATTCCCACCAGGAATGGCCTCCTCCGGGCCCGGGGAGGCCTAAGCCTCAACCCGGGCAATGGGTTCCTCTTGGCTTCCCTGCGGATGAGGCAGTCCGCAGGTACTGAGCCCCCCCATCGCGACAAGATGAGAACCCGGGCGGGGGGGTGACCTAACTGACCTGACCTAACCCTAAAAACCAACCACAATGCCTAGGTAGGCATTGTGGTTGGTTTTTAGGGTTCCGTACCCAAAGGGTAAAAACGGAACTCTATTACTAAGACTCCACTGTCCGTCCGTCCGTCTGTCTGTCACCAGGCTGTATCTCATGAACCATGATAGACAGTTGAAATTTTCGCAGATGATGTAATTCCGTAGCCGCTAGAGGAGAAATTAGGGTATTGAAATGAACTAACTTATTCAAAATTAATATTAGTGAGGTCATTCTTTGGTCCAGGATATAAAATAATACTTCTTATCATGTTTGTTTACATTTACTTGGCTCGTTGTGTTTACTACCATGTTTTCAGTGGGAGATTCAGAAGTTTTCGCCAGGAAACTCATATGACTCGACTGGATATTTCACAATGTAACCTTCCCGATAACATCATGAGAGCACAGACGCGGGATCACTTCAAAATGCTGGTAATTCGACACTATCGCGAAAAAGCTTTGCTGCAATAATTTAAGTAAGTATATTTATTTTATGCTTATGTATTCATATTTATGTAAGTTTATTTTAAGTATGTAAATATGTATATAGATTAATGGAATTTATATATTAATATATGTATAGTGTATATAGTATATATCTTATGTAATTATACGAATTATACATGTTTTATTATTTGTATATAACACTCTTCTTTCTTTATTTTAAGTAGTTAATCTTGCACCCCATTTACTACCTTTTCTGCTACGTCCCTAAGGTGAACTGGTAGAAAATGCTTAGCATGAAGTTTTACCTTTTGTATTATATTCGTTAGATTATTGTGCAATAAATATTAAATAAATAAATAAATAAATGTACCTACCTTTCCGATTATTGCTTATTTTTCATAATTTATTATATCGCTGGGTGGAATACGATTACATTTTAAATTTTTATTACTTTCCGAGTTATTCAAGTCTTCCCTTTACAAAGATTAATTTAAAATGGATTATGTATGGTTTTGTAGGTAGGATTAAAATTTAAAGGTCGATATAACACTCGTTGGTATTTCAATTCGTATTCTAGTTACTTTACAAACAAATTTTTGTTAAAGTGGTCTTTCTACTTTTGGCTCTGTGTACTGAGTTAGGGGATAAAACGTGTTAAGGGTCGGCACCATGTAAACTGGGTTTGCGCGGGCAACAAGTTTGTACAGAAAGCGTTTGATTTAAGTCAAATAATGATACACATAGATAGAGGAAGAGTTGGGACAGTAGACGAAAAAAAGGATTTTTTTAAATATTTTGTAGTTTTCCTAAAAACGAGCATTGAATTTACCCAAAAACATGCAAAACGCACTTTGCGCGGGCAATAGTTATGGCTTAAGTAGAAAAGACCACTAAAAAAATTTCATACCTAGTTATAGGTGAATAGACTAGCCAGTAGACGAAAATCGTATTTTTTTAATTTTCATTCAGAAAGAGTAAGATAATTGTAAAGAAACCTGAAAGAAATATTTTAGAAAATCTTGCTACAAACTGGCTTGTTTTTCTGCGTAAATAAATATTCTAACAAGGGATTGCATATATTTTATAAAAATAAAGGCTATTTTGAAACATTATTATATTTGCTTACAATGCAATCACGCAATAATAAAAAAAATAATTTTAAAAATTGGATGTTTTGCAACGTTTTTGACAGAAATCTCTGAAATGGCGGCCATGATTCTTCCATACAAATTCAGTTGCCCGCCGGGCGTTCAGGAAGGAGGCCATGTCGAATTTTTCAAAAAAATCCATTTTCAAATTACGTAAAATTGCATTACAGTCTAAAATATTTCAATAAAAAACTATGTACAAACTGCCAAATTATGTCATACTTTTGCTACACTATGGTACAGTTTTGACATTTTGTTGACGTTCAAGTAAAGATGTAATGCTATCGCAGATACGGCATGGCACATTTTTTTTTTAATTTTATTGAAAATTAAGTCAATGAAAAAAATAATTTGGTTTGATTTATTACCTATATTTTTTAATTGGCGATTAGGGTGAAAATCGGATTGGAACTTTCTCGGGTCGCGGAATCATATTGACTGTTTTTGTAATAAAAGGTGCTGTTTAATTAGGGTTTTACAATTATTTTGAGGGGTGATTCAGTCTGAAATTTTGAACAACTTTTCCCCATGAATGTATATCAAAATACGAATTGACATTATGCGTAATATATCGAACCACAGGCTATACTAGATCTATACTTGGCTAGGCAGGCAGGCTATAGTAGGCTATTTATCTACACTAATATTATAAAGAGAAAAGATTTGGTTGTTTGTTTCTTGGCTCCGAAACTACTGGACCGATTTAAAAAAAAAAATTGGTTGCCTGTAAAGTCGGTATACGGGCGAAAGTTTTACGTGACAACGACTTCACTCCACTTCACTCCAAACTTGACTTCCACTCGGGCATGGTTAGCCCGCCTAAGAGCGAGAGAGACAGACATAAAAAGTGAAAGGCACGCGTGCCTCTCACTCGCTCTCATTGTGAGCGCATAACGTGAGCGGAGCGTAACGCAGTTTCTTGAAGTGTCACCCGGCTAACCAATTTATAAGACGTTGTCACGTCAAAAAACTTTCACCGTTGGAAAGGTACACTATCCCCGAGTGACATAGGCTTTGTGTGTACCAAGGGCGAAACCGGGGTGGACTGCTAGTATAGTATAATTATATTAAAACAACAGTCAAAAAACAAAAAAAAATCTGCATTTTTATACAAAAGTGTGCAGCCGCCCGGGAAATTTGTATAGGAACCGATTTTTTCGGTGTTTTTACTGTTTTTAGGGTTTCGCTTGTCTGTCTGTCCGTAAGTCACAGCCAATTTGCTACAAAAATATTAGAATGATTTGAGATTTAGTACCTACACTTATGTAACTTAGTGACCTAAAGATAGACGTATAATGGTAATAAATGAAATTTAAAAAAGGGGGCCACTTATTGTGTGTAAATTAGACTTTAAAAAAAAGTTTTGATAACAAAATCGTGTGACATATCAAATGAAAGAACTTCTTATGACAATTTTAAATATATTTATTTTTTATTATTTCTTAGATCGGTGTTTTTAAGTTATTTAAGAAAATAGGCGAAAATTTAACCCCCCCTACTAAACTACTGGACCTATTCAGTTGAACTGTGGTGCACATAATGTAAATTTGTGACCCAAAGACGGAAGTAAAATGTAGGTAAATGAATAAATAAATAAAAAATGGGGCCACTTTATGGGAGATAAATGAGACATTAAAAAAAGGGTTTTGTGAACTATATCGCGTAAAATATCAAATGAAAGAGCATTTTATGATAATATTAAATAAATTTTTCTTTATTTTTAATTTGGTGTTTTTGAAGTTATTTTTGAAAATAAATAATAAAAGTACACTTATCTCCGAAACCACTGAACCTAATCTTTTGAAAAATATACAGTTAATAGTTCTTTACCTATAGATTACAGGAAAACCTATTAGAAGATAAAAAATAAAAGGGTGCAATAATGCTAATTACTGCTTCATTAATCAACCAATTTTTTAGCTGTTTTCAGGAAAAGATTTCTTTTTAGTGCTCTTTGTTGATTCGTTAAAAATATTGTACCAAATCAAACAGTCAAGTCATTGATTGAGCACGTACAGCTGCTACGCCAAGACTGTTGATCTGTTCAACGTGCAATCCTTTTTTACCCTCCGTACTTACATACTAAGGTGAATAGAAGTGAAAGGTGTTACGATTGCAGATGGTCGCTAAACGTATTGTTTCACAAAGAAAATTCAAATGTGTACATTTTCTGTCAGTGGAACACAAAACGTGTAGTTTTTCAAGTCACCGCTCACGTAAAATACTATTTGATTGTATTTTTGAGAACGTCATGTCAGCGATAAGTAATATTGATTTACACAGAAATATCATAAATTTGTCTATGGTTCCCTAAAATTTCAACTTAACCAAAATAAACCGGCCACGTGCCGTGACGGGCCACGTACATTGTAGGGTTCCGTAGTCAGTACCTACTTGTTTTATGTAACTAACAACTGCCTAACTTTAGGTCTGAATTCAGTCCATGATACTGAACAACTTTCACCAAGGAACAAACGAAATACAAAAATTATTTTTGATCTCTTACACACAAGATTTGGCAAAATGTAATATTTATGTAATATATGTATGGTAATGTAAGGACAAATCACACTAATTAACTAGCCCCAAAGTAAGTTTTAAACTTATATTATGGGATACTAACTCAATGATACTATATTTTATGATAAATACATACATAGATAAACACCCAAGACCCAGGACAATTTGAAAAAGACCATTTTCTATCTTGCCCTGGCTGGGGCTCGAACCCAGAACCTCCGGATTAGCGGTCTAGCGTGTTAACAATTACGCCACGGAGGTCGAATGGAAAGCAAACATTTTCTTTTCATATTTAATTATGTGTTCCTTAGGAAAAGTTGTTCAGTATTATGAACTGAATCCACCTTAAATTAGTTTTAGTACAGGGAGACGTTATTAAATATACTACTGCCGTGAATTTTTTTAAGTGTATGTGTGTGTGTCATATACAACCGTTTAACTGACAGAGAGGGAAGACACATGATTCTAACAAAAAATTGCAATCAAATACCAAATATTTCACAAACGGATTGCTAAAACGAAAAAGGGTGTTCATAATCTTACAATATTTTTGAAAGACCTATTCAACGACGTCTCACACCACACATTTTTTTTTCAAGTTTTTATTACCACATGTCCATGCCCATGCCCAATTACAGCTTTCTAGTACTAATAGTCTATGAGTAAAACTGGGGATAGATAGACAGACAGACATGACGAAACTATAAGGTTTTCTTGTTAACTACAGAACCCTAAAAAGCTGCGTGAAACTAAAAAGATTCTCTATTCTAAGGGTTCTTTGTCATTTGCGCTTTAACAAATTTCAAAATACGAGTAATCAAAACCACTTGTGAAAATATTTCGTTCCACTTCGCATACGATAAATTCAAAAATTGATGGATGAATGACCGTGCTTTTACAGGTTAAGCAACTTCTAGCTTGGTCACAGTTAGGATGGGTGACCGTGCTTTCAATCTTAATGTTGTCCAAGTCAAATGTTGAGATTCTTATGAATAAATTTCAGTTTTCTCTACCTACATAACTTGGCAGCTATTTAAATTTCAATTGTTTTGTCGGAATTTGAACTTGGCATTTTTACATTTATGTTTTTGATGGGATAAAATAAACACCCAAGAACCAGGACAAATTAAAAAAGGCCATTTACCAACTTGCCCTGGCTGGGAATCGAACCCAGAACCTCCGAGTGACGGACTAGCGTGTTAAGGAATCGCCACGGAGATCGACTAATAAATTGAAAAAGTGATGAATTTTCCGCAAGATTCGAATAACTATAACTTGGATTTTTTAGAAAGTGCTATATGAATTTCACATATATTTAAACTCGCTTTTTAAATAAACGTCTTGCATTCACGCACACTACTGTATTTTCGACTTTAGCCTTTTTCTACTGATAGCCTGTCTACTAAAATGTTAAGTACATTATAATGACGTCTGCCAAGGCCTTAATTCAGAAATAATAATTCAAACAAAATAATTCTTTGATTTGATTGATTTGAAAATTTTAATAAGTATCGCGGACTGGAAGTCTTGACGAAAAGAAAAAAGTAAGCTGTATACTAATTCTACGTTACAATTTATGATTACCTACATATATTGTCCCGTTTACACATTATTAACTCTATGTGACTTCATCTTGACATTTTTATCCCCCTAGCGGGAAAATTTTACATATTTCAGAGCCAAATCCGACCACGTGGCTTTGTGCATACAGTCCTTAAGCTCATGATTTTTTCACATACCTATGTATGTATAAGTAGTGACATTTATGTCAGTTTTTTAAAGTAATTTTAAGGCATCTAACATATCTTGAACACTGACAAGCGTCAAAGAAGGTCAAACAAAGCATTAAGGCAATACATGAATTTTCCGGGGTCCAGTCCCCCATTTGAAGTAAATTATTTGAAAGAAATGGAGATATCATTTAAAATGTTGTCTTTGTGAAATGAGAACGTGCTTTTCTTAGCAACTTTGCGGAAATCAGCCACTTTTGGCAAAAATGCTTACAAAAGCCTAACGTTCATACTTTAAACTGTAAATAGTAGTTCATAAAATAGTTTGAAGGGCTTCACAAAGACAAAATTTTAAATGATATTTTCGTTTCCTTTGAAACAATTTATTTCAAATGGGGGCTACACTGGAACCCGGAAAAAGACACATAGCCGAGGCTAAAAAGAAAAAGGCAGGAAAGACAATGGTAACTTTCTGCGGCGGTCAGACGGCAGTCGCTCTGTGAAAAAACCAGAAACCTCGTTAAATCACCTAGGTTAGGTAGCGGACCCCGGGCTCTGAAGCGGTACCGCTGAGGATGAAACTGAGAATACGGTCTGATGAAGATGATGACAATGGTAACATTCAGAAGGAGGAGTCAAACCCAAACATTCACGTCATACCATAAAACACATTTCAAATCTAAAAATAAACCATTTTACCACAATTTGTTATCGTGTAATCCGTTTCAAACATTGACATCACACCAGTGTTAGTAAATAGAGACGTGCGTAGACGAGTGTTTGTAGAACTTTATATGGTTAAGGCAAATGCCTGTTAACTCTCTTACGTAGTTGCCAACAGAGAGCTGGGACAAACCACACGGATCCGGGCCGCGGAACAGATATGACTATAACTGTTTATCTGGATACTTATTTTAAATTTATTTATTTTTATTAGCCTATACTGTCCCACTGCTGGGCAAAGGCCTTCCGTCTTGTACGAAACTCATCTCTTTTTTTTGTTTTTTTCGGAATTTTTACATTCTGAATGGCCATTGGGAAATTCTTTTAAGGTGAAGATATAAGCAAATGGCCTTGAAGTGTGAAATAAATTGTTAACTCGTAAATATGGTGATAATTTCCATATTGCTCTTCGTTATGCACTAGATAGCCCTTTAAATTATTTTATGACCTGCCGTTGAAACTGTTATTGGTAATCCGTCTAGCTTTAAAACTTGCCGTGGCCACTTTTGGCGGAGGCAAGTTTTAAAGCTAGACGGACTAATGTAAATACTTTCAACGGTGGTTCATAAAATAATTTAAAGGGCTATCTAGTGCATGACGAAGAGCAATATGGAAATTATCTCCATATTTACGAGTTAAAAATTTATTTCAAATAGGGCGCCACTTTAAGGTCATTTGCCTATATCTTCACCTTAAGTACAAAAATACTTGTGTTAGAAATCCCCGCTCTCATAACAAGTTGACATTGAACTTTTTACTTTTACGAGTATAGTAAAAAAGATCTATCTCTATCTTGCGCATTGGACTTCCAGGTCTTGACGAAAGACGCCAGATCATCACACCACCTTGTCCTTGAGCGACCTCTTTTGCGACGTCTACTTACAGCCTTTTTTCCTCGTCATTTCCGCAATGTTATACTTCCTTAATACAGGGCTATTTTTTAAAATAAAATAAAAATCGGCCAAGTGCGAGTCGGACTCGCCCATGAAGGGTTCCGTAGTAGCAAGTAACATTTTACGATTTATGACGTATTAAAAATAAACCGGCCAAGTGCGAGTTAAACTCACGTGGAGAGGGTTCCGTACAATTCATTGAATTTTTATAGGTTTTCCTGTAATCTACAAGCAATTAACTATATTTTGTATTTTTTTCAAAATTTTAGGCTTAGTAGTTTCGGAGATCAGGGGTCAATTTTCGTCTTCTTTCATGAATAAAATCAAAACTATTAATTTTACAATAATAACAAAAATATATTTGAGATCCTCATAACGAGCCCTTTCATTTGATATATAACACAGTAAGGTTGGCAAAATATATATTTTTTTATTTTCTAATTTGTCCCCCGAAAATGACCCTTATTTAAAAAAAAATATTTACTCTGCACATATGTGTTTGGGATTACAACATTCTACCAAATTTCACCTGATTTGGTCTCGTAGATTCGGAGCAAATTGGCTGTGACAGACGGACGGACAGACAGACGCACGAGTGATCCTATAAGGGTTCCGTTTTTTCATTTTTTGTACAGAACCCTAAAAACTACTTACATAGATCTCGTTGAAACCAATTTTCGGTGGAAGTTTGTATGGTAATTGTACATATATTTTTTTTAGTTTTACCATCCTCTTAATTTAGAAGTTACAGGGTTACCAACATTTTACCACTTTGAAAGTGTCTCTCGCGCAAACTTTTTAGTTAAGAAAAAAATTATATTAGAAACCTCAATATCATTTTTGAAGACCTATCCATAGATACCCCACACGTACGAGTTTGATAAAAAAAATTGAGTTTCAGTTCTATGTATGGGGAACCCCCAAAATTTATTGTTTTTTTATCTATTTTTATGTGAAAATCTCAATGCGGTTCACAGAATACATCTACTTAAGTTTCAACAGTATAGTTCTTATAGTTTCAGAAAAAAGTAGCTGTGACATACGGACGGACAGACAGACAGACATGACGAATCTATAAGGGTTCCGTTTTTTGATATTTGGTTACAGAACCCTAAAAATTTTGTTCTCCCATACATAGGTAATTCGTTCTGATTTTAACAAGAAGGTGGATTGTTTTACGTTTTTCATTTTTATGGAAAGTAGTTCAGTATCATGGTCTGAACTTGCTTAAAAAAGTTTGGCTAATGGTTTAAATGTCACCCTGTATACCTGGTGACCCTGAACCCTACCTACTTCAGTGTATGCTGATTTAATTTTCAGACCACACCAACCTACTGCTGAGCTTTTGGACATTTTACCAATACTGTGCCAGTTTTCTTTTTCCACTCCTTCCCCGTCAACCTCAAAATATCGCCATTCTAGTGGGCTTGTAGTTTTCCCAATGGTTTGTTCCCTTCTCTTGGCCCCAAGGCTTGCTTTCGTGGTCTCAATCTCAAATAGTGAGAGTTGAGGCTGGGACAAACCACACGGATTCGGATGGCGGAACAGATTCGGTTTGAACTATTCGTTTGCGTCATATCCGAACTTATGAATTTCGTGACGGAGGGTCTTGATCTTGCTCTTGTTTCATAATCAATTTAAAGTCTATTCAATGTTAATGTCTAATAAACGGGCAAGTGCGAGTCGGACTCGTACATAAAGGGTTCCGTACCACCGTACAATGTTTTAAAACGCTGAAGAAACACGTTTTTTGTATAACGACCCCCTTTAATTTTTAATTTTATTTTATTTTTAATATTAGTTGTTATTGTGGTCATATTAATACATAATTGGTGAAAATTTAAAGTATCTAGTTAATGCCATTATGAAGATCAAGTTAAAAACGCTGAAAAAAACACGTTTCGTTTATGACGACCCCCTTTAATTTTTAACTATTTTTTGTTTTTAGTATTTGTTGTTATATCCGCCACAGTAATACATAATCGGTGAAAATTTCAAGTGTCTAGCTATTACGGTTCAAGAGATAGAGCCCTGTGACAGACGGACAGAAAGCGGAGTCTCAGTAATAGGGTCCCGTTTGCACCCTTTGGGTATGGAACCCTAAAAAGGTATTCATGTTGTTTTTTATCTGACTATAATTTACACAGAAGTACAGAACACAACATATGTATAGTAGATTAGGCCGTATTCTTAATAAATTTTATTATAGTAAATTGTAATTTTTCTTCCAACTACGCAGTAATGTTATCATTAATCACTAAAAAACCGATCACAAAGTGAGTGCTTATTGCATTAAACCAAAACAGTGCAATAATGGTTGTATGAAATCTCATTGTTGCACTGTTTTACTTTTTAATTTCTCATTATTGCACTGTTTTGCTTTTTAATTTACCATAGATGCCAGGCACAGATGTTTAAGTTTGAATAAAAATGTATGCATTCAATCAAAAAGATACTGGCTGAAAAAAAAAATTGGCCGACAAAAAAAGACCTTGTCAAAAAAAACAAAAATCGTGCATTCTGTACCATTGTAAAAGTTTTAAAGTCAAATTATTTTACAAAAGAAAATATTTTTAAAATGGAAAATGACAGCGAAAGTGATAAATTCGATTTGCCCGACAAATTCAACTATAGAAAGCATATAAACAGCTGCAAATGATATTATTAATAACCTTTAACCGCAAAAGTTCCGGGTAGAATAAGTAAGTTAAGTTAGTTTTGTTTATAATTTGTATTTTTTTTTCGTACGTATATTTTATACTCAAAGAATATAAGAAGTTGAAAGAAAAGTAGATTACGCACCTTGCTGAATTGAGTAATTAATGCACTCGTGCTAATTTAATGCCCTCGCTGCCGCTCGGGCAAAAACATAGCACTCGTGCAATAATGACTCACTTTGTGCTCGGTGCAGTAATCTACTATTATTGCTTGAATTTAACGTTGGATTATTATTTTTTCATGAATTAATTATAAATATTTTTAAATGGAACTTCTTACACATAATCTTCTTACCATATCTAAAACGTCGTCTCATAAAATCCATAAAACACGTAGAATTAGGATAAAAATAACAGAAATATTTTTCGAGAATGTAGGGAAAACGTTCCCCTTCTTGACATCAACACACATCACAAAATATTCATTTAATGACTGACTTAACATTAAAAGTATGCATCATTTGTCACATCATTGAAGGTATTACAAACTCCCATACAAACGTAATAATATACGTCGTTACTAAATTCCTTGAAAGTCTTGACTATGAAATGTTTTGACAGTGTAAGTTTTAAGGAAATTAAGCGAAAAATTACAAGTAATTTATAGTGCTTTTCCTTCAATGCGATCACTGCATGATTGTTTATTTTCCGTCACTTAAAGGAGTATACATTATGTCAGGTATATTTTCAAATTATATGACTTAACCTACGTGTTTAACGTTATCAAAAATACAGTAACTCTTTAACTTTTTACAGATAATGACGTCTTTTTTCCTAACAAAGAATCAAAGAATCAAATATTTATTCAGTAATTAGCCCTTCGCAGGCACTTTTACGCGTCAATAATTTTAGTGTAGGTACAACACGTGTAATGATTATTTATAATATTAAAATTACTATATTTTTTAAAAGCTATCGATACTAGTCGTTTCGCAACGACCACTGCTGAGAAGAAACGCCGAAAGAAACTCATTTGCACAGTATTGGTCGCCTACGCGCCAGAAGGGCTTTGTCAGTATACAAGGATATTCTGCCTAATACAATGTTATAACAATATAACATGTAAAGCTTGCGAACGAGTGCCAAATCCAATTTACAGAAATAAGTAACACTGAGTAGTCTTAAGAAACGGAGCCAAGCTGACTAGTCCCTACTGGCGGCACCCGTAGTAAAGCTGTAAGATCCAAAGACCACGCTTAACGTGATGGCTGGCGGAAAGATGAAAATGGAATCAAAAAGTAATGGGTTCATAGCTGCATTGCCTATTAACATGATTCAGATTCCCACCCATTCCCTCAATCGGCTTTTACGATCTACGTGAGAAGAGAAGCAGCTGGTACACACGAGAAAATAGTTCGGTTTCCAGGTCACACAACTACATTTCCCTGTGTGCGCTGCAACACTGTGTAGACAAATGATTGCTGTCCAATCAGCATACAGTTTCATCTGTGTTGAGCTTATTATACGTAACACACATACATTTTGTGCGATAATATCGTAAACGCGTAAGCTATTACAATACAAACCATTATTTTAGCCGTCGTTACAACAGCAATCGTAGTCCAGTGGATAAGGCATTCAACCAGACCTGTGTCACTCCTCGTTTAGGTATCGAAAATGTACCTACATTATTACTATGCGCGCAGGCGGCCCCTCCGGGTGGTAAATTCAGTTATACGAATCGTTTGTCCAGAGTAATAAGAAAGAAATTGGCTTGCAATGGATGTCTAGGTATCTATACGAAAAGGTGCTGAGATCTAACGTAAGCTAATTTAAACCATATTGCTAGCCACATTGAGTAGACATTTCTTTGAATTTCTTTGCAGAGTGAGACTTCTGTACGTTAGTATTATTTATTCTGTGATTCAACTCTTATCTGGGAGTTCCATGATCGAATATCACCGATTGAGATGTGAATGTTTTGTGCAATGTTTTTCTTTGAGTTAAACTTAAAATATTGCGATATTCGTTTTTATTCAACAATCGATAAAATAGCATATTTATCCATTACGGGGTAGATAAAGTCAAGGTTCACAAAAACCAAAAGCTACAACATATTTAGCAAGATACAAAAATTATAAAATCAGAAACGAGTAAGATGTCAATATGGAACTTTAAATTTTAAAATAGAATAAAAAACACCTGTCTGCAGTAGGCTACCTTAAGTCAAATCAATAACAAAACTAACAATTATTAACTAATTCCATGCTAAAAGAAATGTACTAAATACATTTTAACTTCCTACATATACATAGTTTTTGCCGGCCGTTTTCTTGTTTGAATTCTTTAGGAATGATTCTTTAAAAAACAAAATTTGTAATAGATCAAGTATGCAGCTTCAAAAACAATTTTTTATTACATATTTTGGCTTCACTTCTTCTGGAAGAAAGCCAGAGCGCCAGTCGATATGCTAATCTAGAGTCACTGATTTGTTTTGAACGGCTAGCACAGTATGGGAACGATACTAGATAATGATGTATAGACACTCCGTCTACTACTAGTCAAAAAGATTTTATTTTATTTACTAAAGAATAATAAACAGTTACATTAAAGTCTTAACTATGTAACAGATAAGATTACATTTATAAAAAAGCGGCCAAGTGCGAGTCGGACTCGCCCATGAAGGGTTCCGTAGCAGCAAGTAACATAATATAAAAGTTCTAAAGGTAAATTGCGGTTTACGATTTATGACGTATTAAAAAATAACTATCTATGATACCGAGACCGCTATAGTTTTAATTGAAATTACATACTTTGAGGTATATACTCGTACCACATTTTTTCAGAATTATTTTAGTAATATTTCAAAAGTTACGGTGCTGGGGACACCTCAAATTTTAACTTTGTATTAGATTATCTCAAGACTGGGGGGTTTGATCTACATAGTTTCAAAACAGTTTTGTTGCATTTTAAAAGACCTTTTCAACGATAGACACGTTGGGGTTAGTCCAATTTAATTTTTTTATTTCACTTTTCGTTGTACTGGAGAGGGGTTGAAAAAAAATATTTTTTTCATAATTTTAAAAACCAACTTTTGGAACTTCAATATCTATCTCTCCACTAATTTTCGTGACAATCGGTGCAGTAGCAGCGGAGTACGAGCCCGGACGGACAGACAGACGGACGGACATGACGAAACTATAAGGGTTCCTTGTGGACTACGGAACCCTAAAAAGGTAGTAATAAAGTAACCCACAACGTTAGTCAAAGTAAAAATTAATATTTACTTTAAAAAATCATGCATATATATACGAGTATATACTTATATTATAGTTAAAAAAAAAATTTTTTACTTTACCTTGAAAATTTTTATAATCGTTGTCTATCAAAGCTGAAACTATTTGAAACCAAAAGTTCTGATCCTCTAGAGAGCCCGCCGGTTGTAGAGACTAGACTAGCAGACTAGACTAACAGAAATAAATAATTATATAAATATATATATATATATATAATGTACAAACTATCCATTGGCATGAAAATATTATACAAATATGGATTATTGAAATACTTTATCACATCAAAAGTAAATATTGATCAAATATCTAATTATGTATTAAATCAATTCAAACACAGGTGATTTGAAATTGAAGCTACAGTTCGAAAACCATTTCGACTCGATAAGAAAAAGAAGTTTCACTGCACTTGCACAATATTGTACAATACACAAACATAAACACAAAAAAAGTAATTGACAAAAATACTTGTACTTTATTGAAGCATAATATATGTATAAGTAACTTTTGTATCCAAATGCTGATCAAAGTATTTCCCTTCTCTTTTTCACCAAAACTAGGGCAGGTCAGGTTCAACTACTGTATAAGAGCATACTAAACTGTATGCCAGTTTATAATATTATCACTTACGTTGAATATGGCATTTGGGTTTTACGGCTTTAGGCTGTGTCTACCCCGTTAGAAACAAAGACGTTTATCTGATTCTAAATTCAAAATTTCTAACAAATAAAATACAATAGAAAACATAATTTCATTGAAGTTCATTGCCTGCCATCGAACGCAGCGTAACCTCGCTCAAGGTCTCTCATTGAGCGGTTATTACGCAAGTTCATTGATGAGACGCGCTTGAGTGTGTGTGCGTCGATAGCGTGACACGACGCTGTGTGCTAATGCTTGGAAAGTTTTACTTGTAGCAATTACCCTTTTAAAAACTGAACTGACTGACTAATAGATTATTACTTTTGTGACCCAGTCATCATGCCTTCTTCTTCTTAGCCGTTGCGTTCCCAGTTGCATCTTCATCTGTGTCCACAGAATACAATAGTAATATCCAATCCCTCACAGGGTAGATAGAGCCCAGGCCCATAAAAAACCAAAGGCTACTTCAATTCAATTCAATTCAAAATATCTTTATTATCATAGAATATTTATAATATCTCTTAATAATAGTCACTTTGTTTTGTTTTGCACACATGTTGACGTCAAATCGTTACTTAAAGCTAAGTTTACGCCGCTTCCTAGGCGCAAGTGCAGAAGAAGCGGCAACAAACTGCACTGCACGTTTTCTCCAAAGACGTCAACTAACAAACTAAAAACTTTAAATTAGTTATATAGATGGACAGAGATTACATTGTTTATTATGTCATAACTAAATTGAATTATAAGAATTACGAAATTTAAAATAATGTCAATTTGTAAATTTAGTATGTATCAATGTACCTAAATTATGACATGTCTAAGTATACAAACCTTTAAGAGGGACCCGCGCCAAGCTTAAGCCAGACCTTCAACGTTATAAATAAGGGTACCAAAATGAAACCCTTTTTAAAACAATTCATTGATTACAAGTTATTAAAAACTATTAGTACGGATTTTTGTCGCATATCCCGAAGTCTTGAATGAATCATTAATTTTCTGAACTGTTACCAATCTATATTGAAAATGTGTAAGTGTACGCACTTGCGCGATGGACAACAATCGCCGGAATAGGAAGTGCCGACGCAAAATGGCCGCGACTGCCCAGGGCACAAAATATAGAGATCATCAATGAATAACTTTGGCCACAGAATACATAATATCATGCTAAAATGTTGGGAAAAGTAAAGAGATACCTTGTACACGTGTTAAGGCCATACATGAATTTTCTGGGGTCAGATTTTCTATGCATTTTTGCCAGAAGTGGTAATTTTCCGTAAAAATGCGTAGAAAAGCTTAACGTTCTCACTTTAAACTGTAAACAGTAGTTCATAAAATAGTTTGAAGGGTTATTAATGGTCAAAATTTTAAATGATGTCTTCGTTTCCTTTGAAATGATTTATTTCAAATGGGGGAAGCACTGGACCCCGGAAAATTTATGTATGGCCTTAATATAAAAATATGTGAGCCTTTTCCTGAAGGTCAGATATAAAATTGTAGTCATGTAAAAACATATACCTATGCGATATTTTCTCGAAAATACACGTGTTTGAAGTTCCGAAGCATTATTTGAATTCGAAATACGCTAATTCTGTATCAGGGATTATAGAAAATCCCTAATATCTTTCACATGTAGATATAAATAAATTATTATTAAATAAATTTATATATAAAGGACAAATCATACTAATTGAGCTTGCTCCAAAGAAAGTATAAACTTGTATTATATTATATTTATTATGTAGATATAAATGTTTAAACTGGTTCAACCGTTAATAAGCCTACTAAAGTAAAAAGAAATTTACTCTTACAATGAAACACTAGCAAAAGTTAAATCTGTAATTTCCTTTAATTTGCTCTCCAGACTAGTTCCGTATACGGGTTCTTGGCTTTTGTTGGCGATTTGTTGCTATAGTTGCCATGAACAATGGAGACAGCGGCTCTACGCGTGAATCGCCTAAATTTTAGGAAATCCTGGTTCATGTGCGGGTGAAGAAAGTAGTCTAATAGCCAGTTAGCTTCGTATTGATTTTCAATGATATCATCATCAGGTCTATTTTAATCTCCATTGCAGGAACACAACCCTTTTTGTATTACCAGAGCAGCCAGAGGATTTGGCCTACACACTCCACGCTGGCCAGACGGGTTGGAGAGGTCTCATTGATGTTTATAAGCTTTGTTTAGCTTGTGTTTCCTTAGTCGCCTTCTACGACATCCACGGGAAGACTTGGATATACCTAATGCAATGATATATATTACGCCCAATGAAATGTTTTAAAGACAAAATAAAATGTAATGTTGGTTTATAAAATAATAATAAAATGACACGAGTATGATTTTTTCCATCATACACGTTTGATAATATATATGCAAAATAATTAATACAAGCTTGCTTTGGAATAGAGTCATATTATTTTCCATTTTTTTTTTTAATTTAATTTATTTGGTATATCTCTCTCTATCGGACTCTTAAATTCTTATAATTGTAATAATTTGGTTTATTTTCAATACTCAATACTTAATTTTTACAATACAAATAAACTTAATCTCCATCGATATACATTATGAAAAGCGGACTCACTAATAGGCGTGATGACTGAAAAAATATTTTTGACCCATCTGTTATGATATAAAAAAAAATATTAGTTACGTATGTTTTCTTTTTTTCTGACTTACAAAAAACTACGAAGACACAACGCATTTAAATTCCTCATTACGTCATGGCTTCGTACCATTTTTACAAGGCCGTGATATCACCAGCCCCCACACCGGAACTGGGATACTCTTTATTTTTGTAAATGTATACTAATTTAATAAAGTGAACTGACTGAAAAATAATTACGTATATTGTGACCCAGTCATCATGCCTTATTCTTCTTCGCCTTCGCGTTCCCGGTTGCATCTTCATCTGTGCTGCTTCGGAACCAGCGAACCTTTGGTATCCTTGGGCATTGCGACCAGCATGTCGCAATGCCCAAGGATACCAAAGACCTTGCAAAATGTCAAGGAAATAGCCGAAACAGATTAAATGATTTGGCAAGTTTTACGACCGGCTGCTGGCCTGGCGTCAACCCTATTTGCGAATACATTTGTGTGAAAGTTTTATAACTGGCCACCACCCGATATTATAGTCCTTTGGAATAAGTTTGTAGCACGAGATGTTTGTGCTTATTTCTAAAGTCGCCTTTTACGACATCCACAGGAAGAGATGAAGTGGTCAGTCATCATCCCTATTGAATGATAACTCAATTGGCTCGTAAAAACAATAGTTCTTTATCAAAGGCTTATCATATCCTCAATTATAAGCAATCACGATCAAGGACCAACCGCGCCCACTAGTGCGTGCTCAGAACTAGGCTCAGAATTAGAGCATAGCAAGGTCAGCGCAATTATAAGTGCACACCGTTTACTGTCTGAACCAATACCTTTGGATTGCTGAGTACCTATTCTACTCTGCCTTCACCACACGGCCAACAAAGAGTATCTTATGCTCTAATCCAGGTATTAAGCTTTCTGCGTTAGCATTTCAGCACCATAGTCATAAGTGGGTAGGACACACTGGTTGTATAAGCGGGACTTCAGAATTTGTGAAGTGTCAGCTGATTTCAAGATGTCGTCTAGTCTGTTGAATTCCGCCCATCCGAGTCAAATTCTTCGATCAATTTCTTTTATTTTCTTGTAAAGCTCTTTACCGAAGTTTTGGGTGACACTTGTACCTACACCCAACTCTGGGAAAAATTCCGTCGTCATCACCCTCCACAAGAAAGGAGATATGTATAACTAAATTAAGAAATTATCGACCCTTATGCCTTCTCTCGGGAAGATATAAATTGTTTATTTAAGAGCCCATACTACCCTGAAGTTCTTAGAGCGATCTTAAATATTATCAATATTAACGAAATACTCACTTTGAAATAAAAACACAGCAAAGTTCAGGACTAACTCTAAAAATAATCCGTCTTATTATAAAAACAGGACTAACTTTGTTACTAGGTTTAAACCATTATCCGCCCAAATAAAATTGACATTGACAGGTAAGATAGTGTGATAATACTACACTGGCAGCACCGTGCCGCGGCTGGCAACCCTATCGGAGCAGGTGGGGGGAGGTGACGAACGCGGCCACGCTCGACGCGCGCTCACTCTCTTCTTGGTTCGACGCTCGTTCCTTACGGTTGTATTGTTCCCATGTCAAACTGTATATTGTATTGTAACTGAATTTATGCAGCACCATAGATATATTATGATTAAAGTAAACAATGGAATATTTCAAAAGTACTATTAATAAATGTATTAAGCTTAACGGTTCATCTAGCAAAATAAATATGTATTAAGTATAACTGTGTCTAATATTTATTTTGTTTAAAGGAATAAGTTTGTATTTTATACTACCGTAATTTTAGAATTATTAAAAATATTTTTATTGAACTACATAATATAAATCAGGCTCAATGAAAATGGTAATGTAACAACAATTTAGTCACTTACACACATGAACAGATAAACAAACTGATATGGAATTTCAACCATAGCATCGTGTGATCAAAGGAAATTCTATTGAGATTATTGAGACAACGCTCTTGGAAACATTGTTACTTGACTGTCGTGAACTTTATTTTGACCAACGATTAAGTTCACGGATGTTTCATCGGTGTCTACCTATAAAGTCAATAAGAATATTGCCACAGTACGAGATTAGCCTCAAATTATGACGCTAAAGCCAAAGAAACAGCAATAAAAAGTGCTCCCGGATTTTGTTTACAATTGCGTCATCTATTCTTTGCACGATGTTATATGTAACACGTTCAATACTTATTACTTTGAATTATTAAGTAAAAATAGTTCATTCACTGACTTGTAACACATTCTAAACCTTACGACGCTCCACAAAAAATCTAGTAGGACTATTGGGATTAATAATATTCCCATTTGAAGTACTGTTACATCACAGCAAACCGGTAGATCTATTGGGACTAAAATTCCCAGTTGTCCTACTAGTAGGAAAAATTTGGTAGGACTACTGGGACTAGCTCGATTATTTTAGATCAAAGTGGATTCACAGAAACAATGTATTATGAACAGCCTATGACTTAAAGTCGAACATCGTATCTATAGGTATTTAGGTAATAAATACAACATATACAATACTATAGAACAGAAAATTTTATCATCGTACAAATTTTCATAAAAATATGCGCTTTAAAATCAAATATGTATGACTGGTGTGGTTTGGGAGTAAATATTTTTTATGCATACAAAAGTCAATATATTCGATTTGGTACGAAACGGGTAGTATGTTATTTTTACCTACTTAGGTATATACCCTCTGTTGAAGTTTTCAAGAAAAACATATTGTAAACTTCTTATGTAAGTAGTATATCTATATCCAATGACTAAACGAGGTTTTCAATTCTTAATCTAAATTTGATGTGATTTTATCAGTTTCTATTAATTTATTGCTTCGATACATACTGATACACTATCACGTCCATATCCCTAACGGAACAGACAGAGCCTAGGGCAGCAAGGCCCAGGCCACTTTTAGCGTGATGGTGGGCATGAAGGTGGAAAAAGGTAATCATAATAGTGATGGGTTGCTAACCGCATCGCCTATTGATATGATTCATAATCTTGCCCATTCCCTCGATCGGCTTTTACGGTCTGCGCGGGAAAAGAAGCAGCTGGTACATCCTATGTTTTTTCTTTTCTCCCAGACCAACATGGAAGCACCTTCGATACATAGTGAAAAAAATCCAGACGGTTCCATTTTAACTCCCAAATCGTGTCAGAATAATCATTACGACCTTCTTGCTCCTCATGATCTCGTCAAATATGACAGGATATAATTTCACTAATATTGCCCATAACAGTCACTCCTTAGCTAAGGGAACAGCCACAAGCCATTTCAACCCTTGTAACTTAAGGATCACTGCGAGGCTTAACTCATTATAGCATATCACTAAAATTTTCAAGAGTTCTTATTACGTTGGCTTAGTATCCAAAATATCTAGGTCACGAAAACCATTCCTACAAGCCTCAGGCCCAACCATCGAACCTAAATGCTAAATTATCATCAAACACAGACTGATGGTCAGTTTTTGCAACAAAAAACGTTTTTCAAGTCTTGATTTTGAACGGTGCCAATTTTATCTCTTTATTTTGTTTTTACTAGCCTTTAGTCGCTATTCTATCTGGTTCATCTATCCATCCATACTTATTATAAATTGTAAGTATGGATGTATATATGCCTTCTAACGTATATCTGGTTGTATACAATATATAGAAACTCTCTTTCCTCCGCTAAGTTCTTAACCCCCTTATATGATTTCACATTTAATTTTTATTTTATTTGATTAATAATACTTCTGGATCTTCCTACTCCGCTTTTCCTTCTATCTTTCCTTCAATTATTAAAACTACGCGGACATTGTTCACTAATAATTTATGTAGAGAACGGGAAAGTTTTCATGTATATAATACATACAAGTGCGAAGCGGTGGTGGGTTACTGGTTACAAAAAAAGTGTCGAGACATGATCTATTTGTGTCCTTTCATGCTTCTTCTCGAGCTTCTCCATGCTTCAGAAGGCACGTTAAGCCGTTGGTCCCGGCTGTCATCATGAGATGGCAGTCGTCAAGCTATCTTAAATGCCTTACGGTAGTTTGAAAAATCTGACAACAGTGTTGGCCACTTACACGAAAAACAAACAAATAAAAAAATATTTAAATTGTTACATTTCTTATTAATAGGATAAGATTATTTTTTTTTATTTATTTACAGGTTCGACGGCAACAGCGAAAAGAGGATCTTTACAATCCGACGCTTACTTAAGGTAAGAATTTTAAATTTGAATGTTTATTATGAAAAAAAAAGTGGCACTCCAAAAGTGCCGACAGAAGTGAAAACTTGAACAAGGTGGTGTCGGTTATACGGTAACAGTGTCGCGCGTTCAGCGGTTTTTCCCATCTCAAAAAGTACCAACGCGCCTAAAGAAGTTTTCACTTCAAAAATTAGGTATCAATCATAAAAAGTGAAGTATCGACGGGAACGAGAAAAATATGCTTGTGTTATTTGATCAGCTGGTTTGGATAGGTAAGTCTTGGAAGCCCTGCAAATGATGACCGTATACATCTACTGCCTTGCAATATACGTAAAGCAGTAGGTACCTACGTGACAAGAAACATATACTTAATAGAAGTCTCTAAAACATGATCTACTTTGCAAGTGATTAGTCATACCTACTCGTTTATACGTTGTTGCAGAATCATTTTTCGTAAAATAATATGCATTATTATTCAATATTTTATCAATTCTTGTTACTTTACGCAACATAAAACGCAATTAGTTTTCGCAGAATATCAAAACAATGCCTTCAAGAATCATTTTCTATAAACACTTTTTTTCTGTAACGATGTATTGGCCTTTCAACTAGTTCTAGACTAGACATGTTATAGCCATCTAATATCTAATTAAAGACATTACCTATTCCTGATATTATGATCTAATCAATTTAGCCCACGAGTTGACCAAACGTGTAAAGTAAGTAAAAAGTAAAAACGTATTGTGTAGTCGTGTGGTTCCCGGCTAGCCGTGTGGATCCCGGCAGAGTAGAATAGGATCTATCCAAGTCTTCCCCTGAATGTAGAAGGCGACTTAGGAAACACAAGCTAAACATCAATGAGACCTCTCCAACCCGTCTGGCCAGCGTGTTGAGTGTTGGCCAAATCCTCTGACTGCTCTGGCTAGTATATGGCTCTGGTAGTACAGAGAGGGTCGTGCTCCTGCACTGCACTCCTGCACTAAAAAAGACCTGTTGATGATGCTGATGATGAATTTAACCCAACAAAATGTTTTGGTTGTAAACCAGATGTTCTCGACTTTCCACTAAGCGAAGCTAACAATATTTATGGGATTTACCCCATGAAAAAAAAACTTCGAGTGTTTATCCGTTCAAGTGCTGAGGACACACAATAAAAAAAATCTAGGTCTGTGGACTTCTAACACAAACGTTTTAAATAATAAAATGATGTGAAACTTCATGGTTTAAATAATCAATAAGCAATCTTTATTTCTTTTGACCATCTAGTTTATCTATGGGTTAGTAATTTTGACATCAGACATTTGACGCTGACTCCAATGCGTTCACATTACATCGTGTAAATGTGAAATTTCTTATTGGTTTTTTAATATTTTTCGTGTATCTATTTTTGAAGAAATTGTTTATTTTCATGTCATGGTGATATATCATGTGTTGTAAATTGTTCTTGGGAATATCAGACATTTCTTTGGTCAGGTGTGTAGAGAAAGAAATCATTGTGCTGTCATCATGTTGATCGGATGGTCTCATCGGAAGGTAGAAGACGTTTACATAGGGAATCAGGTATGAAAAAATATGATTTTTATTACAGGAAAAATTTTGTTTAAAGCTCAAATTTTAAGCTAAGTTCATGACACTGTTATACTTTCCGGTGAAAATATTTTTTTACTTTTAATACAAACGCGTAACCGATTGGTTATGTATAGGAGTTTAATTATACAAATATAGCGATAATAGATAAAAAAAATCAAATCACGGTTTCGCACTTTCAAATTTTAAGCTCACAAAATCAGACTCAATAATTATATGCTATAAACAATTTTATAGTTTTACTAGCGGCCCGCCCCGGCTTCGCACGGGTATGTATTATACATATAAACCTTTCTCATGAATCACTTTATCTATTAAAAAAAACCGCATCAAAATCCGTTGCGTAGTTTTAAAGATCTAAGCATACATAGGGACAGACAGTGGGAAGCGACTTTGTTTTATACTATGTAGTGATACAAAATGTGACTACAGTATAGCTTACTGTGGCTGAAATGATAATGATGATGTTGAACAACCAAAATTTTTTTTTATTTGAACTTGGCAGAGGCGTCGCGAAAGGTATACAGCAAAACACTTGTCATCGTAGTTTTTAAGGCTATAAAATGTCCACATTGATACTGTATCGATCGTAATTGACATCCCCTAGATAACTGAGCGTTCTGTCAGATTGCCACCGTTTAACTTGTGATCTACTTGCTTACAAAAACTGCATCATTATTGCCTCGTTAGTTCGTAGTTTAATGTATTTTCCTGTATTTAATACCGTTACAGTAATCGTCCCACACATGTCGACAAGCGCCGGCTCTTGATGGGTATTTTCACACAGCCCTTTTCTTGTGTCATAGAATGTATTAAATAAATAGAAAGATCACACATATTTTTTTATTTAGAAATGCAGTTTTATAAAAGGTCTTTTGCTTTCTTTATCCTTTTCCACCTTGTGTCTTAATAAACATTGGGCTTAAATTCATCCTTATCATTAACAATACCGCATCTCATTTGGTACTTATTTTAAAGTAATCAACTTTAATCTACATATTTTCTAAAGCGTTACTATTTTTTTATTCGATACATCAAATTTTGACATGCACATAAATTCGTAAGAGCTCAAATTAAATGTTTTATTGTTTAATCCCTTTCAAGAATATGTTGACGGTCAAGCGATGACGTTTCCAATTTATAACAGCTTGATTAGTTACTTGACTACATTACGTAGGAGACACCAGTTGCTTTACTACTTGACATTCAGAGAAGCCATAATACGTCAGCTGCGGTCTTTCCCGATCTCTTAAAACATTTTCATATCGTCAACTTTTGTCATCGTGAGTCAGTTCGTTAATTTTTTCATTCACTCAGTTACTCAGATGATGTTGTCTGTCGCTTTCAATGCGATATTAGTCACCGTTCTACTTAGATGTCATCTGATCCTAAATCCGTATTGACTTTCACTTAATGTATTGTGACTTATTTATTAGAGGTCGCGTATAATACGCTTGACTTTTCGGCTGTTAAATTCCTAACTTAAAATTAGATACACTTTAGTATAATGATACATTGTTAATTAATTGATATAATTATTTTATGAGATAAATTAAGAAAAGGTGGATGAAAATGGCACTGAACCAAACAGAAAATTTTGTAGGGATGGGGGGAGCCCATTACCTAGCAGCAGAGATAATAAAGGTTGTAAAGAGAATACAATAGACGGTTTAATTTACGTGTCATCTCTTTTCGTTATTAAATCTGTGACAAAAGCAAAAAGAGGATCACTTCCCACTCCAGTTTTTACCACCGTAATGACCTTCGATTTTAATTGTCGGCCTAATTACGACATAATTTGACGACGGCCGAGTAATGTTTTAATTGTACACCCTTCTCTTTGTGCTCTCCTGCCAATTAGAATAGGCCCTGAAATTAACAAAATGATTTAATTTAAAGAATTTTAGAATTTGCCTGTTAGGCTAATTATATTATCCGTGTTTAATAAGAAAATTAATGAATTAAAGGCATTTTGTAAATTGCGTGATTTTGTTTTAATGGCTTCGGGTTATCGCGTGTGACGAGCTACAAAACGATTGTCGACGGCGATATTTTCGCACAGTTTGGAAGATAAAATTTTAAATGCGAAAATGGGCCACAAAAAGAGTGGGGCCAACCGGCACGCCGCGGCCTGCCCACCCAGTCAGCCGACTGTACCGGCCGCTATGCCGCTCCGCCGCGGTCGTTGGCGAATACCGCCAATTCCTGCGCCATACTTGCCTTTATCACATAAGACTTATAACCCTTTTCACTATCAATCTATTCTCAACTTTAAAATATAACATCCAAAGCTCAAATCCACTTGACGACCCAACGACTAATTTTTCAACTGAGATAATGATTAAATTGTTTCGGCATGTCAAATCAAACGAAATTATGCTGTTATATCTTGTTTAATAGCGATACGTTTATGTCTGTTTCGTATGTATGTAATGCCAGGATTTAAGCACGGATGGAATGCATTAAATAAGAAATCCAACTTAGGGGTACCCAAGTTGGATTTCTTATTTAATGCATTCCATGCTTAAATTTCAAAATATTTTTCCACTCGTAAATACATTTCAAGACATTCGTAGCCCAATTTTTGGTAGGTAATTTTTGAAACCTTTTAATGTAATTCCTGATCACATACAATTTTACAAATATGGGTAATATTTCTATTATGATTAAGAATATAAGTTTGACGTTAATGATTGATACTCGTATAGATAAAATTCCGCACTTTTTTATCTTAGCACAGTTTATAAACTTTGTTACTCGTAGGTTCTAAAGGGTTGTAGAAAAAACCTACAAAATGAACAACCAATATTATAAAAAATATTTTTAGAATGCCTGCCAATAATCGACGTTTTTCGCGATAGTAATAATGAATTCTATTATTATCGCGGATTACTATATCAGTATAGTATAGGTATATACTACAGGTTCACCTCATCAAGCGTAGGTTTACAACATTGTAGCAGATTATTGCAGTGCAGTGCAGCATGTAATCGACACGTATGTATGGTACCATATATGAAATGGTCGACACATACTTGCGGATATAAATAGAATTCATTTGTTCCTTTTTAGGGTTCCGTACCCAAAGGGTGCAAACGGGACCCTATTACTGAGACTCCGCTGTCTGTCCGTCTGTCACATCTCTTGAACCGTAATAGCTAGACACTTGAAATTTTCACCGATTATGTATTACTGTGGCCGCTTTAACAACAAATACTAAAAATAAAAATAAAAGTTTAAAATTAAATGGGGTCGTCATACAAGAAACGTATTTCTTCAGCGTTTTAAAACATTGTACGGTGGTACGGAACCCTTCATGGACGAGTCCGACTCGCAATTGCCCATTTATTTGCTTCTTCTTTCAAGTCGATTAGCTATATAAATATTATCATTTTTTCAAAATAGGTTTGACCAGTACTTAGCTACGGTGACCGCCTGTCATTTATCTCGTTGAGGTCCTGCATTGAGCAGGGTGTAGAGCATTTGGGGCAGGATAATAGATGGGTCATTGACTGGACAGCACCGCAGTCGCATTTGTAATTTTTTGAGAAGCGCCACCTAACCCGGTTTTCTTGACATCTTCCGACACCAGTCCGGTGTCTATTCAAAGACTTCCAGACTGCCCAGAGGACGTCAGCACCTGGTGGGGTTTCTCAGAGGGCGAACATTGAGAAGGAGAGGCGGGAAATTTGATATTACATTGCTCCAGTGTGGTTTTTTTTGGATTCCTTTTTTTGCTAATAAATCAATTTGATTTATCGTGTCAAATTTTTATGGTTATTTTTAGCTTTTGGACTTTATTAGGTCTTATTGACTTGATTTACAAATTCTAGATTCTAATATACAAAGACAACATTTTGGTATCCTGAGATAGTTAATGGATCCGTTTTAGATCAATCTGAAGAAAACTTAAATCTTAGGTTGTATTTGTTCTAGCTAGGAAATTGGCAATTTAGTTTATGTACCTACACACACATCTATGTAAAAATATTAGAAATATAATGAAGTTTAAATATTTATGTATCAATTTGTATACGACTTGAACATTGTGCATAATATGGCTCAATAATTAAAGCGATTTCCATAGCATTCGTTTCCCATAGGTATACCTCTTTTGCGTTGAAACATGTATAAATTTACTAATAATGATTGATTTTACTACAAATATCAACCAATCATTAACTAACATTAATTTCGTCGAAACTATTAGTTTACCATATAAACTAATAGTAATTTTAAACACGCGTACCTACCCTATAACTTAGCAACATATAACCTAACAAACTCTAAATATGCTCTTCCTTTTTCAATGTCAACGAACGTTGGTGAATTCCTTCTATTATTTATTCTGTCATTTAACAATGATCCTCTCTTTTCTTTCTTATATCTATTGGAATCGAGGCGGGTGACTCCTATGCGTTCACCGATGTCCGATGACGATGACCGATGTCAACAAAATAGAAAATCGAACTCTTATAAGCTGATAGGCCATAGCTACGGTGAATATAATATTTAAATACCTACATACAAATATTTATTTATTTTATAACTCATAAAACTTAAGAATCTGTGTATAATTTCATCTCCTTCCTTTTTATACCTATAACTATATATATTGTTTACCGATGACCGATGACCGATGACGATGCCAACAAAATATAAGATAGAAAACGAATATTTTGAATATAATATTTACAAACTATTTGTTTATTTTTATAACCTACTAGCAGTTCGCCCGGCTTCACACGGGTATTTAAGCTCCGTAAGAACCATCCTCGTACTTCAAGGAATATTCTAAAAAAAGAATTAGCGAAATCGGTTCAGCTGCTCTCGAGATTTGCGCTTAGCAACACATTCAGCGATTCATTTTTATATTATATAGATAAAACGAAACATACTATTTATAGGTGCAAGTATTATATATATAAATCATCAGGGAGTAGTAATTAAATCATTAATAAATACTTAAAGTATTTGCTTAATAATACAGGTAGGTATATATAATATAGCTCATATAGGAAATGTTTTATATAATTAGTAAATGAATACATAGCGAAAGTAACCACAAAATAACAATAAAATAATACTTTACTAACAGGATCCTTATAACAACTATGTATATATTTACATATACATATTTACATATATACATAGTTGTTATAAGGATCCTGTTAGTAAAGTATTATTATATTGTTATTTTGTGGTTACATGCTTACGCATGTAACGATAGATTTAAGTCATTATTACAAATAAAATAAAAACAGGAAGACTAACTTATCATAAAGTGAATAGGTAGGTACTTACTTAACTTTAATTTTCTAACAGTTTAAAAGTTGAGAGGTACCTAATTATATTTCCATATGAAGGAAATACACTGATTCATGGTAAGACAAGAAGAGATCGACTAATAAGTAGATTGTTTATTATTCTTTCCTGTTTATTGAAGTAGTAATTTTATAAATTTATCCAAGGAGTAGATTGGAAAGAAAATAAACAAACAACAATAAAAATAACATTGTTAAATTTGTTTGAAATAGTTATCTTTTTAATTTTAACTTTTTTTTATAATTCTTGAGATGACAAACGGTATTAAACGTGTATGTGGTCTCCACTCTAAAAAAAGCAATTGGTACCTATATACAGGTGTACTTGTATGGGAGGCTTATCCACTAAACATCTTCCAAGAGTAGCCACATATCCAAAATAAATCTAACGAGCAAAATTTTGTGAGATAAAATGATTTTGGTCATAATTAATATCACCCACGTGTCTTTCATAATGACGGAGGCCAGTGTACCGCGCTGCCTGTCGAGATAAGTGACGTATTTACTCACTTTAATTAATTACATATATGTAATGTTTGAATTCTCATCCATGGGAGAGACAAATGGTAGAGAGAGGTCTTTGAGCAGTGGGACACATTATCTGGCTAAAAAATAATCATCATCTATTAATAGAACAGTATACGTAACATCTATCGTTTTAAGTCTTTTTAAATCCATCTGATATATACCGTATTATGTTATTATTACCTGAGGACCTCTATTTGCTAACAATCAAGGACATAATATTTAATAAAAGTTCAATTTTGTGGGTCTTTGATGACATGATGTCATCATAAAGCTAAAAAATCTGTGTTTGAAACATTGAAGTATGGTTTGAAATCTAATGCAATTATATTTGAACACATTCTCCTTTTTTTGCTACGTTTGCTCTACAAATTCCTAACTGCTGTATTCAAAGAAATATCTATAGGTTATTCTCTTTACTTACTATTCTATAATTACTAGGAATTATCTATAGGAATATTAGTTTTGTAGGAACTCAAACAAACATTATAAAAATATTTACACCCATGTTATACGAGTCGGTGCATACAGTGAAGTGTACACGGTGACATTGTAAATTATGAATGAACGTAAAGTGTGTCACAGAGATTTCCGCAAGTCATTATGAAAGGAACTTTTTAGTAAAGGGTATTGCGATATTGGGAATCACCAACTATTAGATGTGACTAACTATGGTGTTGCAATAAACGCTTCGTAGAACGTTAAATATAGTGCCTGACCTCTAAATTGAGCAACGATCTGCACAGCCTCCGATTGACGTCAGAGCATAAGAAATCGAACATCGATAATAAGCATTCGTATATAATACATTGCGCATTTAAAATACAACATGTTATCGTTATTCGCTTGTGTAGCAGCAATGTATATGTAGTTTACGTGTAATATTTTTGCCTGGTGTGTGAATGTGACACAATGAACGTAGTATTTGTGTTGTAATCGTCCATTGAGATTCCGATTCCGGTGCCGGTGCGTTCAATGAATCACACTCGTAACTTTAGACGTCGCTGTCTAGCCAAACAGTTCTATAAAAACTGCGTAATGTGACTCTACGCTCGTAGGCTTTTCATACATAGACCTGCGTATACGAGTATTATTACAATAATTAGATATCACATATATCTTATCATTAGATGTATTTTGATAGATTTTCAGATTCTATACTCAGGCAAAAAATAATATAAATAAATAAAATTAATGTATTTTGGACTAGTAAGATGGATAGAATTAAAATTTAATTATGTCATTAATAAATAAAAAGGAACATAATTAAAGAATCAAATGACTAACATTATATTTTAATAAATAAAAGACTCTTCTTACTGTTTTCAGCTATTTAGGTATTTAGCTACTTCTTCCCAATCCTTGACAAAAGTAGACAGGTCATCTCTCATCTATACTACTTTGTATTAAATAAAGACTATTATTATATGCTAGTCTATTTAATGCTATGTTAACAGTTAACTTGTTAAGTAAAAGATTTTGTACAACTAATATTACTTCCCAAAATTGTTACAAATAATCTTCAAATGTATTTAACAGAAATGGACTAGCTCTCGTGTGTTCTCATCAGAGATAAATACTTACTGGTAATACCCGAGTAAAGATGACTCCTCGAGTTCTTACTATCTTGTACTAGAGTTACTACACACAGCAACGTAATTAATTAGCATGGCTAATTATCATGATACGTCAGCCTACCGGGCACTGATTACGTATGATCTTGTACACACGACAGCAGATAGTCACTATAAACTAACCTTTATGTTGTGGTAACAGTGGTGAAATTGCTATGAATGTTAGTAGCTTGTTGTACTGTTGCCTGTACTCGTATGAATCGCAAGTTGGTTGTTGCGTAAAGGTCCGTTCCAGATTTTTTACTTCTTGATCCGTGTTGTGATCACTCGTCTTTGCATCACGGCTTAAGTAATTTGTAAGTCAATTTTGTAGATATCTGGGACCTAGAAAAATAGATCGTTTTATTTATAAAATATACTGAAATACTATACTAAAATACATACCTACATTTAGGTACTACACGCTTTGTGCAATATCGTCTAGACTCGCCTGACCCGTGGCTCGATTCCCATCGGCAGACATGTGCAATGTTTCTTCGCTATCTACATCGTGCAAATATTTTCCAAAATTTCGGAAGAACATGTTGAAAATTTAAGATAAACAGTAGAGAATACCCAAATTCTTTCAGATAAATAAAACCCACTTGAACTGGAAAAGGGGCGTATTGTTGACGCGCAATTTATCAAACAAACATCCAATGATGCGTCTATTCTCAAAGTTTCTAAACAAAATTTAACAGCACTCAATGTGGCCCAATTGTGTTACGTACGAACCGAATTCATTGTGTTTCCTTTTATAAGGCCGCCTCACACAAAACGACAAAGACTGTAATTTCGAACACCTTTTTGTTGGACCTCCGTGCACTACCGTTAAGATAAAAACAATAGCTGAATATTGTAACTTTAAAGCACGACCCGACAATACCCTTTATTGCATCATATATTATGTAGTGAAAGTTAAAAGTATTGTTTCTAATATTCGTTAACGGTAAACAAAACGAGGCGAGTGAAGGACAAAGAAGCCGATATTTTACAGAAGTCGGCTACTTTACAGAGCCCAATAAAGACAGTTTGCAAAAATTTTATGGCTGTTTTATGGCGTTTTATTTATGAGACGTTATGCTCGGAGCAGTTGCCGGTTTTGCCTTCACATTTTTTGAGCTTTGTCTGGAATCGTGCCGTTAATTTATTACACAAGGCTTCAATAAATTTTGATCCTTCTGTTGAGTTTAGACAAAATAAAATACTGATCATATGATATTTATCAATAAGCTCTTAATTAAATCTGACAATGTAAGATTTCAGTCACAAGTTTAGAGTTGAGTTAAAGGAAGAAAAAAATTTACTCAGGTAAAATATATTAGTTTTTTCCTTTAACTCAACTCTATAATAACTTAACTCTAAAATAACTTACATTAGAATTATACCACTTATACTTAAAATACAACGTAAACTATGAAATTTGATAGATAATAACCAAATCATTTTTTCATTTAGTAAGTTCATTAATAATAACAATTACATTCATAAATTTAAAAGATAACAAAATACCTAATTGTAAAATGCATAACTGCCTATAAAAATAGAAGGAATAATCCAAAACTGCAAAACTCGTCCCTAGGGATCGTCAGCTACAAAACACAGCGTGATATCACTTGCCTCTCAAGTATATTAGCTAAAAAAATAAGCAAGTGTCGACTTGAAAATTAAAAAAAAGTGTCCATTTCAATACCAGATGAAGTGCTCAAGCAGCAGGTAGGTACCAGGTAGCCCGGCCTTAGCATGCCATTCATACAAAAAGTTTCTTATTATACTTTATGACCACGTCTTTTGTCTATGAGAATCTTTCGTTTTCATTTCAATGGTTGGGTAAATTAGGTAATGTTAGGATTAAAGTTAATAAGTTAATAACAATTGACTTCGCAACTAAACTAAGTAGTTACTGGTATTCAAAGTGGGATTAAAATTAACAGTTTGAATTAAATTTGGGTAAATACGCTGACATCAATGTGGGAAAATGTTTTAAGTTGTTGTTTTAAGCCAGTGGAATGCAAATAATTTAAATTTATATTTATCCTGTGGGTATGTATGTGTATGCACTTAGAACATAATAATGTTTTGATAATGGATACCGTTATCAGCCTGTATTTCCCTTGACGTAATAGGAAATCAAGAACTATAAATAAGGAAGAGGTATTTTTGGATAAAAATAATTTAAATATCGAAATAATTCAAAATTAAAATAACTAGTAACAGATTTGTATTACGATCTTTATCAAAATTTAAAACAAGACGATTGTTTAAAAAATATACATAATTAAAAAGAAAAGAAAGTACGACTTTGTACAATCCTTCTTTATTGTAATTCATCAAATATAAATAATTAATAATGTAACCATTTGCCGTGTGGCTGCCTGTCTAGAGTAGGACCACTCCATCTCTTCCTGTAGATGTTGTAAGACTAAACACAAACATCTCATCATTCCCAACGAAAGTGGACGTTGGGTGGCGGCCGGTTTTAAAACTTTTCGCACAAATGCATTTCCAAAGAGGGTTGACGACAGGCAGGCGGCCGGTTGCAAAACTATAGCCAAATCGTTTAAATTGTTCCGACTATTTCTTCTTCACTTCGCAAGGTCTTTGACATCCTTGGGTGACTTGGGTGGAAGAAGGAAATGCGGGAAATCGCACCCGGGCTCCAAAGCAGCACAGCAGGGTAAAACTGGAAACGCGCTTAGACGAAAGGAATAATTAATGTAAAAATGCAAAGGTATTTTTTTACATATGATGTTATCATCACTCGCTGTATTCATGGACCTTTTAAGCTAATGTCAATATTGTGCCCACGAGGATATGACTTCCCAAAGCAAATCCCCATATATAGAGACAAGAGTGACGTCGACATGACGCCTGATGAGTGATGTGGAATGTAACAAAGGTGTGACTATGACGCCTTGAAATCATAGGCATAAAGCCTCTTAAAATAGAAATGAGGTTTATTTTTAACGCTGCATCGATGAGTTATGCATCATTGTATAATGATGTTTAAAAATAGTTCAATATAATGATTATAGTACTACAATGCACTGAAAATTATATGTCTAGACTCTAGTTACATATAACTTTGACGATATCTGTGGCCTAGTGCTCATCACACCAGGCTGTTACACCGGAGGTCCCGGGTTAAATCCCCTGTCAGATCTAGATGGAAAATGATCGTTTATAGATTGACTTGGGTCTTGGATGTTTATCTATATATGTATTTGTTATAAAATATAGCACCTTAAATTAGTATCCCAGAACACAAGTCTCGAACTTTCTTTGGGGCTTGCTCAATCTGTGTGATTCGTCCGTCGTATATATAGCCAAATCGCTATAATAAAAAACCACAAAACACATATTTTTTAATGGTTGTGATGTAGATATACTTACTTGATATACTTGTACCTACAGTGAAATGAGTTAGAAAAGTTGGAAATTGTATGTCTTATGTTTAGGTATTCATTCATTCATTTATTTATCGCTAACATGTTGCAAATAAGATGACAAATACTGATGCAGTAATACATGTACCCAGTTTGAGTGTGGCGATACAAATATCAAAATTATTTACATCGTCGATTTGTTACCTTATTGTCGACTAGCTGTGCCCGCGACTTCGTTCGCGTGGTTGTCGAAATGTTATATAGCCTAAAGCCTTCCTCTATAAATGGACTACCCAACAAAAAAAGAATTTTTCAAATCGGACTATTAGTTCCTGAGATTAGCGCGTTTAAACAAACAAACAAACAAACAAACTCTTCCGCTTTATAATATTAGTATAGATTTAGAGTTAATAATAAATAAATTATATAAATTGGTGATCGTCAAATAATATACCTAATATAATTAGCATATTACGAGAAATAAGCTTTGAGTTACAATAATTTTTAAATAATTAATTTCTTTAATTTTATTAGAATTTGAATAGGCGGACTGAAAGCCTTATATCAGGTGTTTATCAATCAGCTCACACAATATGCGCAGGGAGTGTAAAAAAGCCGATCGAGGGAATGGGCGAAAATGTGTCATGATAATAGGTGATGCTGCTAGCAAGCCATCACTATTTTGATTCCTTTTTCCACCTTCTCACCCAACACCACGTTAAATGTGTCCTTTGAGTCTTGCGTTCCTAAGCTTTGTGTGTTTGAAGCCGCAAACCCCAGAATGCCTTGTCTATCCCATATGAGATAAAGACATGATAGTGCATAGTAATGGTTATGCTATGAATAAATAAAATAAAAATAAATAAAATAACCAGGGCTGTGTGGAAAACCAATTTTTATTTGTACGCGCGCAAAGAAGCTAATATAAAAATAAATAAACAGCTCAATCAATCAATATTAACCACTTACCTACAAGAAATGTAATATCCTTGTTATCTAATAAAAGATACGTATACGATACACTTATAAGGAAATTATGTTGTTATTTTTATCGTACCATTTCCTTTTATTATGATTCAGTCGGCTAGACAGTATGGCGTCGGAATGTGTTGTCAAGCATTTTTGCTACTGCAGCATGTCAGCAGGAAAGCTGAGGCAGGCGCAGGTGGTGTGTTCAGAGAACCACAGGTTGACGCAACGGTGCATCCGGCCTGAAGTATTTTGAGATGGTTTGTGATATGTGGTACCCACGCCTTTCTATTTGACTAGGATAATGTACCTCTATAATTTACCCGTGTGGTTCCAGGTTAGAATAGGACTACTCCATCTCTTCCTGTGGATGTTGTAAGAGGCGACTAAAGGACTAAGCACAAATATCTCGTGCTACAATTGCATTCCCAAGGAGGGTTAACGTCGGGCGGCGGCCCGTTATAAAACTTTTCGCACAAATACATTCCCAAAGAGGGTTGACGTCAGGAAGGCGGCCGGTCGTAAAACTATAGCCAAATCATTTAAACTGTTCCGGCTGTTTCTTCTCCATTTTGCAAGGTCTTTGGCATCCTTGACATGCATGTTATATTTGAAGAAGAAAAAGCGGGAAACTGCGCCCCGGGCTCCGAAGCAGCACAGCTGAGTATGCAACCGGGAACGCGCTTAGACGAAGAAGAATTACCTCTATAATGTCTGGGATCAGGCCAGGCCGCTGTCGCTGGGACATTTTGGAAATTCTTGCTGTAGGTCTATATTCTACAGTAACTGACATGATATGATGATCTATAATTTAAGAACTGTGTTCTTGTCGGTGGAGTAGTTTCCATGTTTCCCTTCCTTGAGCCATCCTTTTGACCTTCCCCGTGTCGTATGGGGAGCTAGTATGATGTATGTAATTAATAATGAAAATTATAAGAACTAGCTAAGTGTCTTTAAGTTTTAACAAGCCATCTCTTGTAGGCAAATTCAATTACATAAGGTGTTTCAGAACAAAAAAAATTTCTAAGAATAATCATCGTCTTGTTATATAGAAGTTGTTATTTTACGTATGAAGCTTTTTATTTATCAATCTTATCGAAAAAGTATATATATTTTTAGACGTAATGATAAAGATTGTGTACATGCAAGGTAGAGTACTTTATTTAGTTTATATAATATAAATAAAATGGAATTTTTAATTATTATTTAATTTTCATACAGATACAGGTGTTAAACTTAGGTAGATACCATTATAAGTAATTAGCGACAGTTAAAGTACGGGTACTTTTTTAACTGTCATTAATCGCTATCGTTTAATTATTTCATTTAAGTACAATAACCCGACAATTAAGAAGTAATACTCGTTAGCTAATCAGGGGCTCCCTGCATTATTAAATAATTAAGTGTGGTAGACATTACCCAATATTTGTAAATGATAGCACTTTGTAAAACCTATAAATTCTTAATGATTGCTTTTGTTTTTGATGAAATAGGTAATTATAGTAGTAATGTCTGATCATTACGGTTCTTGAGATTAGCTAATTAACGTATAATTATTCAATCATGTCGTTACGTGTTCATATGTTATACCCCGAGGTATTTGATTTGGTTTTATTCGGAAAATATACAGTCTGTCTTATTATAAAACTATTTAGATAATATAGAGCTTTTACAAGTTCTCGCATATATGTAGCAAAAGTGCTTAGCTGTTAGGTATTTAATTGATTAATAAAAATTTAAAAATAACATGGACGCCGTGCGTTTTCCGGCAAAGTGAATAGGATCACTCTAAGTCTTCCCGTGGATGTCGTAGAAGGAATAAATAAAGAAGGAGTTTTGCCTTAGTTGCTCGCACTCTTAGGGATAGCAAGGACTGAAGGAATTTAGCGAATCTACTCGTATTTGGTACTTTAAGTTGTATTTTCACTAGCAAAACACATCTACGAAGACTTCCTTTTAGTTTAAAATTATACCAAAGTTATAAGGAAGGGTTGTTATAGAATTCAAATAGATAGTTTAATACCTGTATAAAATAAAGTAGAATGTTGTCGAAGTAAAACAGCTGACAGATTAGAGAGACAAATGGTAGAGAATTTATACTCCACCCACAAGAGCATAGCTCTTAAATATAGACAGATACGAGTAGATAGAGTGTTATCGACTTTAAGAGCACCGATATTACTGTCAAAGTCAATAAAGTTTGGACTCTTGGTACTTCTATTAATTACTATAACACTGATTTGATAGCACATATTTTTTATGAATATTTAGCAGAGATCCAAAGTTAGTCTCATCATCATCATCGTATCAGCTACAGGAAATTCACTGTTGGACATAGGCCTCCGCAAAGGATTTCCAAAACGACTGATTGGAAGCGGGCCTGCATCCAGCGTTTTCTTGCAACCTTGCTCAGGTCGTCCGAGCACCTAGCAGGTGGGTGTCTTACGCAACACTTGCCGGTACGTGGCGTCCATTCAAGAACTTATCTGCCCCATTCACTGAGCTTCTATATATCACACTTCAATGAGCTAATCCACTGGGCCTGTATGTTATGTATGTGGCCCTAGTTCTTTTACGAATCTCCTCATTTCTGATTCAATCACGTAGAGAAACACCTAGCATAGCCCTCTTCATAGCCCGTTGAGCGACCTTGAGCCTTCTTATGAGACCCATAGTAGGGACCACGTTTCAGAGCCATACGTCATCACGTTGGTCAAAGTTGGTCTCTACCCTAGAAATGTGTATCTGGTTTCGTAAGTACGTTCATTGCACAATTAAAAATAATATTAGGTAACGAGTAAAAGTTACGGATTAAAAGATTAATGGCCTGATAGAAAAAACCTTACGCCATAGCTGTATATACGCATATAACCTACCTTATTCCATAAGATATAAATCATTAATATAATATTTGTTTACGTACTGAGTCAACTGAAATCTTTCAATGACTAACTGTAAGATATTACGTGTTTCAGCCGTGAGTCAAACTAAAACAAAGTTAATTGTGCCAAAATCGCACGAGAAGAAAATATTTGCGATACCTATAGTTTGATTTTCACATGTTGCTATTGCAGATATTTTTGGCTTGAGTATGAGCTTTTACATTGGATAGAATATATTTGTTTCCATAAATTCTTTTTTTTTACGCGACTTCAAAAACGGGGGAGCTTCTCAATACGCTATTTTGCAACAAGTCAATTCAGATACTTTTTTTAAATGTCAAAAACATCATTTTCTATGGGATTTGTATGAAATATTGATTTATGACGTCATAGTTCCTTGGAGTCAAACAGCGCTCTTAATATTCATTTTTCTGCATTAATAAATCTAAAATCACGTTCAAAGTGGATGTGATCAATGACAAGTGGAATTATTTTGTGACGTTTTATTCTATTAACAGTACCAAATAATTTCTTTTTGACCCACCGTAATACCCCATTGTACATATATGTGTTTTAATTATGTATCTTCCCCTATAACTTCTCCGTTTCTGAACAGATTTAGAAAATTATTTTTTTGGTCGAAAGGGTGTATGTGCACGTGGACAATGGGGCCACCCATTGTCACCAGGTAAAGATAATTGAATCCTCGAGAAATCGAGGGAACTCCTATTCTATCTATGCACACATATAGTGATTTTGATGTTTTTGTCAAGAAATCAAGCATTTGCATTAAAAAAAAGAGTTTTGGTGAAGTTGAACTTTTTATTAGGGTTCCGTACCCAAAGGGTACTGAACCCCAATAAAATATACTGTCCGTCTGTCCGTCTGTCCGTCTGTCCGTCTGTCCGTCTGTCCGTCTGTCCGTCTGTCCGTCTGTCCGTCTGTCCGTCTGTCCGTCTGTCTGTCGGTCTGTCTGTCCGTCAGTCACAGGGCTCTACCTCTTGAACCGTAATAGCTAGACACTTGAATGTTTCACCGATTATGTATTGCTGTGGCGGATATAACAACAAATATAAAAATAAAAAATAGTTAAACATTAAAGGGGTTCATCATACAAGAAACGTGTTTTTTCAGCGTTTTTAACTTGATCTTCATAATGGCATTAACTAGATACTTGAAATTTTCACCAATTATGTATTACTATGACCACAATAACAACAAATACTAACAATAAAATAAAGTTAAACATTAAAGGGGGTCGTCATACAAAAAACGTGTTTTTAGCGTTTTTAAACATTGTACGGTGGTACGGAACCTTTCATGTACGAGTCCGACTCGCACTTGCCCGTTTATTTAAAATTATATTTATTGTTAAGCATTGAGATTGCATATCATTCGTTTTTAGGACACATCTTGTGATTGCGATCTGATTAACAATGTTGATTCACTATAAAGTATTACTTTAAAACTTTTTGAGATAGGTATGTGAAAAAGTTTTTTTATTTGAGATTTGAGTGCGTTTGACTTCTATCTAGCCTGATGGGAAGCTAAGATGAGGTCTAAGGTGTTACACGCAGACTCAAAAAATGCCTACTTACTCTTGTCTTGAAAATCCCTAAATCATACGTGTGGGGAAAAATCGACGCAGGGAGGGAATTCCACACCTCAGCGGTTCGCACAATGAAGGAGGAGGCGAAACGAGAGATACGATGAGGAGGAATATTTACCACAAATGGGTGGAATTCGTGTTCACGTCGTGTTGTCCGATGGTGGAATGGTTCAGGGAGAATTAAATTATGCAATTCCTGCGCACACTCCCCAAAGTGCAGCCTGTAGAAGACACACAGACTTGCTATTAGTCGGCGATGAACGAGACTCTGGTTTCTGATCTCAGGTCTTTCTAAGTTTTTCCTGTTGATTGTTTTCCATTTTCTTGGTTTTCACCGATTCTGCTAATTCGTTTACTGCTAATGGTTTACCTTGCTTACTCTTACTTAAGCAATGCCTGCTTTCCTGTTAATTTCACATTTACCTTTAAAACTAATGAAAATAACACATTTACTTGTAAATGCGTGTAAAGTGACGAATTGCAAGTGTTATATTATGACATGACGCAACCATAAATTATTAAGTGAAATTATAGTTTAAAGAAACGTTTTCGATCACACGTACGCATAAAAATGCCTATCATCAAATATTTGTAATCCTTACTTATCATAAAATGAAGTCTAAACTTACTGGGCCTGTTTTGTTGGCGCGCATTTCTTTAAATCCACATCATATTTACAAAAAGCCGGGTTAAGAAGTTGTTCCTAATTTATTAAATTAATTTAAAGTTTTAATTTGTGTAATTCACCTTCCTTTTGGAACAAGAATTCGATTGCAACAGGCAAACCACACAAATTTGTATCAATTTTATGTAACGGTATTTAATTAATTTAATTAATAAACGGTAGTAATTTAATTTGAAGGTACTTATTCAGGATGACAGAGAAAGGATTATTAAAGTAGCACAAATAAAAGTAATTATTTTCCGGGATGGGAATAATATGGTAATATATTATTCGACTAAGAAGTAAAATAAAATATGTTTTGAATATTAGGACTAAGTTAAGGCACTGACACTTTTTAATGACTAATCGTAAATGCACATGGTACATGTAAGTATATAATTATAATTTTAATTTTTCTTCGGCCAAGTTGAAATATTTCGCGCTCGCGTAACACCATTATGAATTAAATGCTTTAAGGCCGTACCTAAATTTTCCGGGGTCCAGTGCTGCCCCCATTTTAAATAAATCATTTCAAAGAAAACGGAGACATTTAAAATTTTGCTACTACCAAGTCCTAGATAACTGCTGTTTACAGTTTATAATGAGAACGTTAAGCTTTACTACGCTCCGTTTTTTTTTAAATAATTAATTTTAAATGGGGGCAGCACTGGACTCCGGAAAATTCAGGGCCTTAACACAGAACTCCACTACTTATTTGGGTATATTTTTTGCGATAAAGATATAACCTAAGTTCTTTAATCTGAAATAAATCACTCAACCGGGTAGAGTATAATAGGGATGATGACTGGGTCAGAAAAGTATTACACTAATTAGTCCGTTAGTTAGATTATCCAAAACTAATGAACCCATATTTTCAGTTAATCAAAAAGTAATAATTCACAAAGATACAGAGTATCTAAGTTCCAGAGTGGGGGCTTGTGACGTCACCGATGTGTAAAAATCGTACGAAGGCGTGACGTCATGCGAAATTTAAATGCGCTGTATCTATGTCATTTATTGTTTCTCAGAGAAAAGAAAACATATGTGTAAAATATTTTTTAATAATCTAACCGATGGGCCAAAAAAATTTTTTAGTCATCATGCGTATTTGTGATTTACTTATTGAATTTTCACAGATCAAATCTACAATGCATCTCTAAGTTTATTTTTATAAGCCAATGATCTTTCCTCGAGTTGATATTTTATTAAAAAGACTTGTATGATTCAGATGATTTAAAATCGATATACATCAATCAACTGATGTAACCGGTTCCTAGGTTTGCCGCCCGGCGAGTGTTTACGTTTATTATGACATTATAGTGTTTCTTGTATACAAAATTTACATAATTATAGTTAACACAACACACGATTAGTAATCACAGCATTTAAAAGAAATCGGCTAATTCACAAATAGGATATGGGAAGGAAAATCTAATCTAATATGGAATTTTCCTGTTCTCATCTAATTGTAATGTTCCTATTTTCCATCTCGGAAAAATTGGTGCCCAATTAAAAGTAAGATATTTTTCCATTTCTTCTATAATGTTTTTCTTATTTTTCAATTTACTAGTAAAAAAACGTATATGTATTTAAATAATATTTTGAGGAAACAAGGGACTTTTGCAAATATGGGGAATAATAAGAAGTTATAAAGGGTATAAACGTAGGTATCTACAGAATCGACATTGATTTACGATAATATAGGGAAAATTGTTGTAAACCACTATTTCCTGTTTGTAAAAGTAACATCGACACGATCGAAGAGGAATTCATTTTTATTACCAATGAATAAACGTATTCTTACTAGGGTACTCTTATACTTAAATTTTAATAAGAATATAAATCTTATATAATATAACGTCGTGAAATCGCCTAGGTTAGGTAGCGGACCCCGGGCTCTGAAGCGTTACCGCTGACGATGCAACCGGGAGTACGCTCGGATGATGATGATGGTGATAAATCTTATATAATAATATACGCTAAAAATACGTTTCAAAATTGAACTATTGTTTTTAATATGATAACGTTTATAAAATAATTGTAATATAATACAAGAAATTATCTCTATTAAGGTAGAGCATTCTAGTTTTAAATAACTCCTTCTCACAATAAAGAGATAGCTCTTGTAATACTAAATAAACCAAATAAATATTATTATTGATGAACATTAAAAGAAAATGATATCTAAAATCATGTTAGATACAATTTTTCTTTCACATAATCATAATAGGAAAATGATAAGACAATTTGAATAAATTCGATTTATGATCAGTCTGGATATATATTTTTAACAATAGTCTGACAAGTAAAGGTTTATTTTACATACCCTTGTGGTATTAGTCATAATCTGTAGATATTTGTTCAGGTACATACGTCTGTAGTCTTGCAGGCCTCGTCATCGGTTTTCCCACTGCACCATGCAGGATCTGATGTTTGAATGAAACGATAAAGACCTGAAAATATATTAATAAGTAGTTATATATCTAGTATTCTTATATTGTCATGGTAAATGTATTCTAATTTATTTATATATGTCCAAATTCAAATTTGATATTAAATTAACTGGCAGTTTTTCAGATAATCAATTTAAACATCTCTGTGTGTTACGTCAAAAATCCTTGTAGCGAAATTAATCACTATGAGTTATTACTCTGATATGCAATTTTTGCAGACTTGTATATTATTTGATGAGAAATAGTAAGCGAGCACAGAATATATAAGCTAGAAAATAAGCGTGTGTGGAGAAATCGCGAAAATTCAACCCCTCACCGCTAGCGGATGTAAATAAAAAACATGTGATCCTGGGACCCTATTGCATAAAGGTACTTGCAAATGGGTGGGTCGGGCGCCGCCCTCGGCCACCATTGGCCGCACAGCCGCTCGTCTGCATCCATTCGCTCCCCACTGCTCCCGCTCCACGTGCTTAGTCCACTCTTACCTTTATCTTTCGCGCGTCCACCGAACAGTGTTAGTCTCACAGTTGTCACGGCGCGTGCCACATTGCTCATTATTTGGGGATGTCACATATCGTCGCATACTATGGATCAATGTAACATACCCTCTTGTGCCCTCAACAGACAAGTCACCACTGTGATAATTAGAAACAAAATGGATTTTTCGGAAAATTTTTGCCAATTCGAGTTGTGCCCAAATTCGGCCAGCCCCATGGTGGTCCACAGGCCGTCCGGTTGTGAAAAATGTAAAAGGACTAGATTAAATAACCAATATAGTGACTGTGATAGTGGTCTAGTGGGAAAATGTCGAACGTACAAGTCAAGAGCAGCGAAAAGTAGTAAGCATATATTTATATTTATTTTATTATGTAAAATATTTTTTTTTGTGGCAGTAAAAAAATATTTCCCTCTTTTAATATTAAATGTTGAGCACCTCTCACTATATCAATGTCAAATTGTAGAAATGCAAACAATATATTTATTCTATCATTGATAACTATCAAGATAAATTTTCTATTTAAAAAAAATAACAACCACAGTGTTAACAATACACAAATAAAAGTTTTAAGGTTAAAGGTTAATATTTCCTTCCTATTAAGTTTATAATATTTTGTAACCAATAAATGTGTAAAACTTAAATTATATTTATTTTCCAAATATGTCTTTGATAAAACTAATTAAATTTCTATAAGTAATTATATTAATATTTATAATAATGCATTAATTTCACAATTCAAATTTAATTTTAATGAAATTTCATTTTGATATTTACACTACATGAACAAATATATTTAAGAACCTTAAACAAAACTATTGTCAGTAACTTCTTTCAGTTTTAATTAAAATTATGGCTAGAATACACATCTTTACTTTTACAAATTATGGTAAAAATAATATATTTATTCTTACCATTTATTATTATTTATATGGAAAATTAAAAAAAAAACCTTTAATCGTTTTGGATAAAGTATGATAAGTTGTTGTTGAATATCTACTTACTAGAATATCTTTTAACTTTAGTACATGACCACATTAAATACCAAATATAAAACCGTGTGCTATTTATTACAAATATCTTGTAAGTGTCTACATCTAATCTAAGTACAGACTAGGTTCCCTAGGATCGTACCTAATTGTTATCATGTCACCAACGTAAACATCCCGAGAGCTTAGCCTCACCTTGTTTAGCATTATTTATTTATAAACCATGCATGTGTCCGGTGAACGCCTCTCACATCCTCTGCTTACTCCATCTACATATACTTACATTTCGGTATATTTAAAAAAGCTTATATATATTTGGAGTTCTGCCACACACATTTTAAATCTTTATTCATCATGAAGGAATACCGTTTGTGTGGTAGAGCCCAAGTTGCATTTGAAATACTAAAACGGATTCCAATTTAGTGCATGTGTGTGTTTCAGGGATTCTTTTCAGAAAGTTATTGATATTAATTTTTGAATTTCAACTCTTACTCTAAACGTATAGGACGTGATTTTGTATGTATAACGCTACTTCAGATGTAGCACTATTTAAGCACGTTGTTCCAAATTTTTGATTCTTCTGTTAATCTTTTCTGTTGATTTCCTAGTCGTAGGTCTGCCTTCCTATCTTTTTAAGGTTCATTGTTTTGTTCATAGGTAATTTCTATAAACATTTTTTCGTACAAAAGAAAAGAAGCGCACATTAAGACGATAAAATCGGCCATTAATTAACTTTAATCTATAGAGACAGCTACACCTCAATTATGTCAAAACAAAAAAGCAATGTACATTTTCATTAGCAAAAACGCATTCGCTCCTACAATGTTAAACACGACAGTGGTAACTAGTGTAATTAAGTCGACTTACTGTTACCGGTTGCATATCTCACTAAATGATTCTATCCTTTAACAGACGTACGGTTACATGCGTGTGCGCACAACTTATTTCGTAATAAGCATCGGTCGCCAGCGTAGAAAATTGTTTAAGTATTTTTTTTATTTCATTGCGTATTGAGTCCTTATGATTCATTTTGTTTTTTTTTTATTGTAATAACTTAATTATACGAAATCATTTAGGTAAGTATCAAAAGACAATGTAATACCACAGAATTAGTACTAGTATTATAATACGAAAGAGGAAATATACCTACAAAGCCGGACTTATTCCATGTAGGGATCTCTTCCAGTCAACCTGCGATAAATTAAGAGGATTTGTTTTATAGGTAGATTAAATATTGTCAAGTCTGGCATATTTTCACTTTGATGCATTATAAATACATAATAATTACTAGTCTTACATAAATGGAATGCTATAGCGTAGGGAAGTGATAAAATATAAAGCAATAATTAGGAAATTAAACCGGTATAACTAATTTGTTATAACTTTAATTTGTCAAAAATATAAATCAAATTTAAACCAAAACTGTAAAACATATCATATAATATTCAGATCCATTCATTTCTTTATACATGATATCATAAACTAAATATAAAAATCTCGTAAGTTAAAATACCTATAGGCAAAAATTACTTTTTCCGCCACTCAATAAGTAACTAATCTATACTAATAATAACAGTAGCGGAAACAAATGATATAAATTTTATATTCCAATGATGAACTCAGTGAATGATATCAGACAGACACACGTCACAGTTTGATATATCATTGATACGTTTTACCCACAATTTTACGTATAAAACAAATTTCCTACGGTTTATATTTTCCCACGTGGCCACGGGTCTGTACCTGACGGAACCGGATATTAAAATATAATGAGATACATAATTAAATATACATTAATTGACACGCTTGAGTGTCTATTAAACAAAACATTAACAGGTGAGAAATTAGAGATAATATTTTTGTTGTAGTGGGACAGTTAGGTTTTATGATTGAAATGTTTTTGTTTTTGGTGTGTGTAAGTGGCCAACACTGGTGTCAGATTTTTCAAGCTGGTTAATGATGACAGCCGGGATCAACAACTTTACGTGCTTTCTGAAGCGCGGAGGAGCTCGAGAAATTTTTACGCTACTAATGGTCACCCATCCAACTACAGACCACGCCTGGTGTCGCTTAACTTGCGAAAGCGCTAGTAATGCATAATCCCGCCAGGCCATCGAGCTCCATGAATGAAATATGATGATAACTCTTTGACCAAAAAAGGGAATATAGTATTTGGCAATATAAACATAGGTATGTATTGCATTGAAGAGCTGTATCTACAAGTTGGTGAAAACACCTATGTCTACAAATTTTAATGATTTAAACGAGTAGTTGGCTCAAAACATGTAAATTCGATCCTTTGAGAAACATAATACAAATATGACGTATTTTTTTTTATCCAAACGTTGGTTAATATAGATAGTAATAGTTTGTGTACTTTTGTATACCAAAAGCAATTTACAACGCCAAATTGATAATTTGTTCTAAATCCTTCGATAAAAAACAATGTTTCTAATGCCTATAATTTTTAACCACAGATTTTATCTAATACAATTAAAAAGCTATTAATTTCTGTGCGCATGCGCGCCAAAGAGTCAAATGTAGGGGACTATATTTTTTAGTGAATTTTCCCGGAAGTTGGGTTTTCACAATGCTACATAAATAAATGAACTATTAGGTAAACATGAAAAATTATTTGTGTTTACAAATTTAATTTTAACTAGTTATACTTTTAATAAATGTAGATGGATATAATAGTAGGTAATACCAAATATTTATTCTGTGGTAAACCTATACTTTTTATTTGTTAGAACAAAGAACGTATATGTTTTTAGCTGTTATCATAGTTCATATAGTTCCACTTACATTTCCCGAAGAAAACAGAAGCTTCTGAGAAAGCTATGCAGTGCCATCCCATTATACGTTAGTGGTGCGCAGGCGCAGCGGCTCGATTTCATGAGCTATGTCCGCGTCATTAGGCCCGCGATCCACTGCCTCATTAGCAACATTTTCACATAAAACCTCGTTCATTTACGCCGAGTAAGCCGCCGCGTCAATTATAAACAGTTATTTCAGTAAACCCGGCTCACTCATAATTGCAGTGTTTAGCTGTCACCCATTTAGTGAGAGATGTCGAACCGACCTTATTTTTTATATCACCTTCAAAGGAAACGATTACGGGAACATGCAAAAATCACACTCGTAATACAGTATCAAATTGCCCCGCGTCAAATAACCGCAGATTCCATTCAATTTTACTCCAGAAAAGTAATTGAGATAACATCAGTTGTTACGTTATTAAATTTAATTCGAGAAAAATTCGCGCTTGTTTCGATAATTTGAGCGCGACGCTATTACCATTTAGAGCAATTTTCAGTTAATGAAGAGTGTATCACCTCAGACCGTGTGATAGGAGCCGCCACGCGCGTCTCGCGCGATAATCGCTCTTATTATGCGCAGTCAAATTTTACGAGCGCATCGGTTGTTAGCCGCTACTAACAAAATGAACCGACACAAATTAAACTTCTATTATGGGTAAACACGACGCTTTTTCTATGCGGCGTCACGCGGGCGGATATCACTTGTCCTATAAAGTCACTAACCACATTGTAACCTCTTGCAAAAACAGGTCCAAAAAGCGTGATTTTCGGATGCGAAAAATTATCCGTGCACCATTTCGCAAAACGCCCGTAAAGATAATGCGCGCATCCAAATTTGACGCATTGATGAACGGAATTTACATAATGATTGCGCTGGCGCCTGCGCCGACGACCAGCTAACGTCCGGTCGACGCCGCGCGGCTTTTCTCGGTTTTCGAACCAAAATTCTAGTTAGCGAACGCGCGATTTCATTTTAAAAAGGTTAACAAGATCTCGTTTGGGTCGTTTTTCGTGCTGCGCTGCCTCCTTTTGTGAACGGCGAGCTGTTAAAAAATAAACGAACTCTTTGTTTCTCGGGTAGTCGGGGCGACCTCCGACGCGGTCCCAGCTTTTTTATGCCCCCTTATAACCTGTGTATTACCTACGTGTAGGTATCTTCTACTTTTTATGTTCGCTCGGTCAGTTCTTCAATGGGCTAAAGAATCCAATCGAGTCTCATATTGTTGATCTTAATAGGGTCAGCAAACATTCTTGGAAATAAAATTTACTTTCTTAATACAATGCGTTGTACAAATTAAACTAAATAAATAATCCTTTTTAGATACCTCAGTAAGTAAACTGTGTATTATGAAATAGAGAAAAATAAAGTTAGTATTATTTACAATGCAATGGTCGCTTTCGTCGCCGTGGCGATCTTAATTGTCAAGTGTTATCTCTATGGAATAGTTTCCCGGCGCGTCGCTCGCCCAGTTTCCCAAGGAAATATTTGTCTCACAGTAACTCTACGTCTTTTACGATCTGACCTGTTATTTTTTTTTGTTGAACTTTTGACGGCGGTCGCGCGGTTGCTTTTGACCGAGGCACTAATAAAATGTTATGATCGTGTGTTTAACGCGAGTCGGGCCTTCCTTTTGACATGATCGTTATTGCCGGTACACCTTTGCGGTCGCCTTTTGTAATCCGACATACAACATTATTATTGTGTCAATTACGCAGCCATATAAAGTCTATAACTAAATCTCAGCTAGTTATCGTTTAACGATCTCGATTTGTTTATGCGAAATGATGCGTTTTCGATGTCGAAAATGAGAAGTTTCGTTGGTCTCTTTCTGGCTAAACGGTGGGCGGGTGGCAATCGGGTTCGGTTCACAGGGCCTAGTTAAATAATAAGCGGCGAAGTGCCCTATAACTATAATTTTGTTTTGTTTGACCGCCGCGGCCGCGGGCGAGGCGAGATCGCCACGAAACTGACTAACGAGACGTGAAAAGGATAAAAAAATCACGCATATATTTGCGCTAATTTTGTGAGTTTATTGATGAATTTGACTTTGGGCCATTTTTGTTCCCACACTTTTGTACAGTCAAACCTAAAATTGTTTCAAAGATAAATTTTAAAATGTTTATTTTAGGTAGGAGAAAGGTAGGAGGTAGAGCATTGAAAATGGGCAAGAATTCTAAAGTATTGTGGATTTGTGGTCTTATAGGTGATTGGGCAAGTTTTGTAAGCACAAACCGAAAGTTATTCAACAATTATATTTTATGCTTTTTATCTATAATTTTTGATAACATTGCAAATGCTCCATTTATAAATCAATACAATACAATTTTAAGAAAAGCGTTGTAGCGCTCTATAATATGAGTGCTCATGATCAAGTAATCACGTAATATCGCATTAAATCGTAAAACAGATGGCCAATGTTTGTACAGTGGTAAATAGCGCAAAAGATTACCTCGCCTTAGTCACCTTACTGTAGACACAAGAACATAATGATTCACGCATTGAGTCAAAACTCTAAAAAAATGAACACCAGTGAGTAATGCCTAATAACTCAATAATTTGTGGCACCGCTCAAGGTAATAAGTCTTTAAATATAGCAATTGTTACTACATTTAGAATCGTTTCACTGACGACACATGCTATAAAGTGACGGACTAAGCAAAAAAAAAAAAGACGTTTAACAGTCTGTCTATTATATGTTTAAATTTCGTTCCCATAAAAGTAGGCAAATACTAAGGATCTTCACTTGCTACGGTCCTGAAATATTTTCCTTCTATTATTAACATTACTCGCTTCATTCATGCTTGATTAAAATACTGAATAATGGCTATTATAAAAATAAACAAGAGTAAAAAGTTCAATGTAATTAATTGAATAATTCTGCACGTCAAAATTCCGTAAGTATTGAGCAATGAACAAAAAGATCTCACCAACGTGCGTGCGCACAATAGGGAAGGGCCGCTCATAGCACACGGAACGCTATTCAGAGTAACATCTGAACGCAGTAATTTTAAAATAAAACAATCGTAAAAAAATTACCAAGTATAGCAACTATTACATATATCACGAATTTGTTTTTTTTACAAAATTTTCAAGACAGTATAGTACAATGAATTTTAAACGTGCTAGTGTTAATTTTGTCAGTGAAGTGTTAACAATCGTGTGTATCAGAACGATCAGATCGAAGTTCCGATAGTCGATCGATTTGATAAATCGATATCGGAAGAATGTCCGTTTTGTGACCGTTAAATCATACCGCATTAGTGATTCACATAGGTTCACTGGACAATTAGCAAAGGCTGTCCACCTCTGGGCCGCGTTGTATTTATTCATCGGATGTTCACCGATTACCATAATCGATAGCACTGCGCGTGCCGCATACGGAACAAGTGGCTCTTGGGCGTTTTCATTGATGAGATGCATCGGAAAGTGCGATGGTAATTTGTTTCGTTTATCAGAGTTCAATTATTAAGGCAGTACCTGAATTTTCCGGGGTCTAGTGCTGCCCCCATTTAAAATAAATCATTTCAAAGAAAATGGAGACATCATTTAAAATTTTGCTACTACCAAGTCCTAGATAACCCTTCAAAGTATTTTATGAACTACTGTTTTCAGTTTAAAGTGAGAACGTTAAGCTTTCCTACGCACATTTGCGAAAAACGGCCACTTTTGGCTAATGTGCTTAGTAAAGCTTAACGTTCTCATTATAAACTGTGAATAGTAGTTCATAAAATACTTTGACGGGTTATCTAGCAAAATTTCAAATGATGTCTCCGTTTTCTTTAAAATGATTTATTTATAATGGGGGCAGCACTGGACCTCGGAAAATTTAGGTACGGCCTTAATGCTGTTAAACCTTTGGTGCCAAGTGCTATTTACTAGTTAGCACGATTCGTGTGACGTACTTAAAAAGGGGTGTAAAAAAAGTCTTCACTATTTTCGCATGGGTATGGGTACCCTCGAAGTGGAAGGGGAAGACCAAGGATGAAGTTTTTCCAACAAATTAAGGAAAGTTTAGAAGTAAGGTCCTACCGAGACATTAAAAAGATGGCAGAGAGAATAGAGGAATTGTAGCATCTCCACTTTACTCCACCGAAAAGAGCAAGCTCTTAAGTTAAAGAAGACCCTCGTTTGGCAGGTGTCAATAGGTTGTAAAACATACAAAGTATTTCATACAAATAAGGTTTAGATCTAGTGCATCATTCAGAAGACCATTTTGCACTTTGGACTTATCTGGACCAATAAGCAATGTAACCAAAAGTGTATGCGAGTATCTAAAACTCAAACTTCATCGTTCTAAAAAAGCTACAAATATAACGGCCAGTAGCTAATTTAATTTAATGCTGAAAACATTTTTAATAGAATGTTAAAGTATGGGAATTACTTACTTCTTCTCCTTCACCTAAGCGCGTTCCTATTTGCATCCTCAGCTATGCTGCTTTGGAGCCCGGGGTGCGGTTTCCCGCTTTTTCTACTCCGAATATAACATGCATGTCAATGGTCACCCAAGGATGCCAAAGACCTTAAAAAATGGAGAAGATATAGCCGGAACAGTTTAAATGATTTGGCTATAGTTTTACGACCGGCCGCCTGCCTGACGTCGACCCTCTTTGGGAAGGGAATTACTTTCTTTCAACCTTAAAAACTTATGGTACCTCAGATTATATTGTATACATTGTTCGAAACTTAAATTGTTTTACTTTGTCAGGATACGTCAACGTTTGCGCGGTTGTGTGCTTGCTACTACTCGTCGGGGGGCTGTCACCCCGGTCGTCGGCGGCGCCCTACAGGAGCCGCACCATGGACCGCGAGAAACGTTCGGCAGATGGAGAGAACAGTCTTTGGGGAAACCCGTGTAATTATAACCAGTCTAATGTAAGTATCTAAAAAGTCTTGTGTTTTTAAAACCAAACATTTGTTAGTAAAAAAAATTTAAGCTAAATTTTAATTAAATTTGAAATTAGATTTAAAATGTAGACATTAAGAATTGAATTATGAATTTTTGGATCTATAGGAAATCAAAAAGTGTGACCCTATATGGAAAATGCACATTCTGACAAGAAATAGTTAATTAAGAGAAATTAAGTCGACATCATTGAGGATGTCTCCGTATTAGAACTAGTAGTTGCAACACTTTCTCGTCCCAGTGATATGTTGATGCAATTGCTCTATGATGCTTATATTAAGTTATTTCTCATCTATAGTCGTAAATAGTCTTATTTTTTTTAGAAATATTTGAGACACTTTTGATAACCATGCATTTTTTTCTTTCCAGACAAATAAAGTATACTACACGCCAAAAAATGCGAAGCATGTCCAACATCAAGCTAAATATACATACGAAGAAGCGGTGAAGTACAAAGACGAATTTGTAAGTATCGATGTTTCTGAATTTTTATTTTTTCGCTTTCATTGACACTGGCTGGCGAGACATCGAGTAGTATTCGCAACCACATCGATATGCCCGCCGCGTCTCTCTAAATGAACGGACGGAGATTGCGCCTGCTCATACCAATAAAACTTAGCTGACAGTAGTGCGTGCGTAGATATCGATGATTTTATGAATGAAACTGACACAGTAATTTTATATTGGTATTGACTTTCTAAAAGACCTGGTTGTAAGCATACTTTTATCTAAACAATTAATAGTTTTTCACTCTTTATATTTATTATATATTATGCTCATTTTAAAAGCAAAACTCCCAAATTTTATTAGTATAATCACGTTTTCATCTTCTGCATAGTAACTGCAATAAAAACAATATAACTATACTATGTTTTCGCATTAAACTACACCTAAGTTGCCAAAGAAATTGGCAAATAATGATTAACGCATATTCTCGTCAATCGCGTTCTATAGTAGAGCGTTAACGCACTCTACTGGTAATCTATACACGTTTTGGTTTTAACTTCCAGTTACAAAAATATTGTCGCCAAATTTGACCAATGAGAGTAGTCTTCGCCAGTAGCACACGTTTTAGCGCCATTTTCTCACCGGCTTGGAAAAGAGATTGCATCGGCGCGGGCGCCAGCTCTGCGCGTCCGGTCACCGCTTCCTCCCTTTTAATTATTATTTTGCACTGCATTTGTATGACGTCATACGCCATATTAATCAACCTCAAGAATAATGCGACAAAAACACTAACTCATAAATAAAAAATAATGTGCTCGGAATAACAGACACGTCAACCTACATTTGGGAATTTATAAAACATTCACGAATTATCAGAAATCGACGTTCGGCATGTTAATACAACAATTCATATGACGATTCTATCGTTCCAATCCTAGGAATATAATATTTCCGAATCGGAAGTAAGGTGGGCCGATCAACCAGCAATAATGCGATGTCGACGTCGCGACTCGAATCATTTATGGATGAGCCTGTACCAATGTACTCGCGTGTCACATCTCCTGTCGACACGGGACGTGAGTATTTCGGTTGCAGTTCACAAAGCATACCAATTATTGTGCGTCCCGTAGTCAATGGAAGCGGAACAACGGATGAGTTTATTCTCAATGCGTCCAGTTATCGAACATGGTGTTCGCGTATGAGGTATGGTGGCATTGTAATAGTCGACGGTCGTAACGACGGCGACGTCCTGTCCGCTTACCACCGCCTCGTAAAACGACATTATCGACGCACAGTAGCCGGAACGAGGTACAGGACGGTGCGCGTACGCATAGAATACTGATCGCACATTAGTATTGCACGACACACCTGCCCGACGATTTTTTTCTGTCTCTCCCCTTAATGTCGGTCATTCGTTACTAATGTATCATATTTATTGCGATTTAGACGTAGCTCTGAGTCGATGAACTACCATTGTTACCGATAACCAAGGACGTTCTTCTTTGTTTCCCGCTCTGGCTCGTAATTGCATATCTAGCGTTAACGCCTTCCTCGCCGAAGTAATTTTCGTATCAACGCGTTGTTAGATCGAGATAAAAGCATAACAGGAAAGAAACTGCCGTAGTGTAACATAAATAACGAGACAATATCCAAATTACTCAGGCGGTCGCATAATGTCGCTGGTCATGTGTATAATAACTGGCCGCGTTACTAAGAACGCAATAATAAATTCAACGAACTCTACCGGTATGTGAGTCGCCACCGGGCACCGTGTGAATGCCTTAGCTCTGGTACTTTTGAGTGTGCCGGTGTCACGTTATCTCATACTTATTTTGATACCCAAAAATCTTAGGAGATCTTTTGAGTGATACGGAAAGTGACACGGGAGACGAGACAGGCGATCGACCGCGTCGCGCGATACGTACCTACATCGCTACGCGACTCTTATCTTTCCTATAGTGACGCTATAAACATTGAATTACACATAGTATGTAATGTATGTAAGTAAGTACATATATTATGATATCGTTGTTCACTGGCGACAGGCTGTCTGCGCCGTAGGTGCGTACGTGTGCTGTAAATACATGATTTGCCGCGCCTGTGTGAGTGTTTATTTGATAAGTTTCCGATGCGCTAGGCATTTGGACACGTAGTCGAATTTCTTGCGACCACCCGCACTCGATGCAACTCGCAGCGTAATCGATTTAGCTACTGCTTATTGGAATTCTGCGACTGCTCTAAAATACGATTTATCATCCAGTGGGAAAATTTTATGACGGCCACGTAGCGGCATTTTATATTTGAGATTATGGGATATAAACTTGAGCTTCATGATTTCATAATACGAGTACGTTCAGTTTTTATACTAAATCTAGACCTATGTAAATATTAATATTGATAAAACCAACTTGGATGAATCTTTAGCAGACAGTGATGAATTAATGATAAATAAGTACCTATTAAAATAGTTTTATAATAAATAATGAAAATATTTTTGTTTTTTAAGACTACATCACTAAATGCAATCTTGTTTTTACATTCGGTTTATCTATTTCTAGTTACTGCATTTACGATAGACAACTTTTACCCTTAAGTGCATAGTTTATCGATAACGTCACTTTCCGCGCTCACAAATTATGAACGCAAATTTATTTTTCATGCTTATTACTTCATTACGAGTATATAATATCCTTTTAGTATTAAAAATTAGGGGTCTATAAAAATATTCGCTAATAAAGTCATTAATTGGAAAAAGCTAAATTAGAGTAGTAAGCAATATAAATGTTATTTTATTTTTCAATTAGGTACATATTTTGCATCACATATTTTTTTTATTACTCAATAGGAATTCTCCTTTATCCAATTTGTCCAAAACAGAACCATAGAAAAATTGTATGCAGTAACTTTTTTATTTTTTAAATCAAAAACTTGGAACAGTGCAGAGATGGCAGTGTTCTAGGAATCATAGGTACTTGTTTACACTGCTGAGTTTACTATATATACTATTCGGTGTATGTTTCGGATATGGAGTAATTGACCGGACGCACACCTGTGTAGCACCTACTACATTGCGCATTCCACTCCTCAATTATTATGATGAACGCATTCCAAAGCGTTAATACCTACTTAATCATCTATTTTGTAACATTTATTTTCGTCGCGATTTCATGATTTGTTTATTCATTATTTCCTACAATTGATATCAATTGTAGGAAATAATGAATATACATGTATATACATGTGCTTATCACGACAATTTAGTAAAAAATACCCTTATCGCCAAAGTTTATACACGGCCCGTGTCAAAACATAATCGTTTTAATGTATAGCTCTTTTGTAATCGTTAACCGAATAACAACTTTGATAAATCTTTGCACAATATTGGATAATTTATCATAAAGAAAAATACGTTTTAATTAGTGGTATTGTTGCCTAACAATTTACAATGGGACACTAAATTTCTATCGCTCGGACATTGCATCTGCCGATTTTGTTGCATCTTTTTCGCATTTGGACCCTGTGTTGTTGTGATAGGATTTAGTTTCATTTGGATTTTAAGTAGGTGTCGACTTTTAATGTGGAAACGAAAAGGTTTTGTTACGTGACGAGTAGCAGCCAGGCTTCTTACTGTATCATCTTTCACGCAGCCTTGACTTTGTCATTAAATTGTTCGATGGACATGCAGGTGTTGATATTGAGAACATCACAACCTTTTCTTTAACGGGGTAGACGGTGCCTGCAAACGTAAGACCCAAAAGCCACGTTTAGAGTGATGGTGGGTGTTAAGATGAAAAAAGTGAATCAAAATAGAGATGGGTTGCTAGCCACATCGCCTATTAAGATAATTCAGATTTTCACCCAATCCCTTGATAGACTTTTACGATCTTCGCGGGAGGAGATGCAGCTGGTATATTCTAAGTTTTTATTTTCTCCCAGACTAGCATGGATTAAGATAATGCAGAGCTAAGAGTCCTGCGAGCCCTCTGCAATATGATTAAAATATCTTGCGGCGGATTTTTTGATGCTTTTTTATGAATGTTTGTGAACCAAAGTCTTTAATTATAATATTAGCATTTTAAAACACTGTTACACTGCTATCTTGACAAAGAAAAGACAAGGTGCTCAATACCTGCAATCAAACAGTTAAGATAGTACTTTAATAGGCTGATTGCTCTACCAAAACCAAAACAAAATGATCTACATATTGCAAGTACTCTACAGCGGTTCGAGGCTCATACTAAATTGGGTATCATAAATCTACACCACGCATGATGTTTCGGAGAATGACTTATATCTGTCTTGCAATTGTCAGTTTTAATGCAATTGTTTTGATTTTCTAAAAGTTTTGCAACATTTTCTTCACCATGTTTGATTTTATACAAAATTCTTTTTTTTGCTTTACTTAACTAGGTATTAAACTAGTTAGGTCACATCTCTCTGAACATTAATTAAACTATATACGCGCAAAATATATTATTTAAAATTGAAAATCTATATACATATATAAAAGAAGAAACTAACTGGCTGGCATATTGACCGATCGGTCTAGAAGCATGAAATTTAAAATTTGCACAAGCGTTCCTTATATGACGTAAGTGTGCACTGAGAAGGGATTTTTGTAAATTCATCCCCTAAGGTTAAAATGAGGGTTGAAAGTTTGTATGAAACTTGATCTCGAATTTCGAAGTTAGAAATGTAAAAAATACACACAAAAGCTTATTGTATCTTTGTTTTAAAAAAATATTCTTTAAAAGGGTAAAATCAAGGTTGAAAAATTGTATGAAACTGTATAAAAAACTATAAAAAAATAATGTACGTACCTTTAACAGTATATAGATGTTTGCAAAATAAATAGTCTTAGAATCAACATGGCCACTGAGGATGGTCCAGACCAGACTTCTTTTATATACGGTCCCCGCAGGAAACTGTACTGGAATAACATCCGTCCGAGTGTTTCCATGAAAGTCAATCTACACAATGTAAGACCTCTATTTTCATCATTCGAAGAAATCAACGATGTCTGTATGAGTGATTCACGCAATAGACAATCACTTGTTATAGTTAACTGCTGGTAAACTAATAGGAGCAGTTGTAATCCAATCATGTCGTTTAATTTTACGGGTTTTATGTATGTACGTAGTTTATTTTTTTTATTTTATTAAAACTAACGTGAGATAAATCCATAATTGATAAATTTAAAATGGTTGACTCACGGGATATAGTCGGAAAAGGCCGACCAGGTTTCGATCGATTTACACTCGCCCTGAAGATGATCGTCTAAATCGATCGAAACCTAGTCGGCCTTTTCCGACTATATTACATGTGTCAACCGTTTTAAATTAATAATTTTTTTTTATTATTTTAAAGTTTTTACTTATATTTAAGATAGAAGTTGAAGTAAACAATAATATACCTAATAAGATGTTGGCATGCTTTAACATGTGCAAACATATTTTGATGTGATTGGGAATACTATTATTGTTGATAAAGCCAGCCCGCATTGATAAAGTGTACTCGTAATACTTTATGCAATACATTATTTTTTATAGTGCAATTATCAAATTCCGGGTTTACCCTTCATAACAATTTTATCTTATTTAAGTTCAGTACATTTTGTAAATATTTTTATTTTAATATGCTGTACTTTATTGTTTTTACTCGTGATTTCTTATCTGCACGAGTATTTATATTTGGCAACTACTGAAGACTTAACAGATTTTGCCATACGATGATATTATTTGAACTTTATTGCATACAATTTTCATTTTTTTTTGTAAAAGTCATCATCATCATCATCAGGTCTTTTTTATTCTCCACTGCAAGAGCACGACCGTCTCTGTACTACCTGAGCCAGAGCAGTCAGAGGATTTAGCCTACACTCTCCACGCTGGCTAGTCGGGTTGGAGAGGTCTCATTTATGTTTGCTTGTCTTATACACAGCAAAAAACTTTGTTTAGCTTGTGTTTCCTAAGCCGCCTTCTACGACATCCACGGAAGGACTTGGACTGGCCCTATTCTACGGGAACCACACGGCTAGTTTTCACTTTGTACAAATATTACCATAATAATTTATAGTCAATAATAGAAAAGCACTCTAATTTTCTTGTTTCTTTTGTTGCAGGCTTCTAAACTATTCTCATTTTCAAGTTTTGACGCGTTGTGGACCAGTTCGTGGACTGATGACCACTTTCTAAGTCCGGAGGTCCTGCCAAAGGAGAAGGTCTTATACAAAAAAATGTCAGACGACGCAATGAGCCAATTAATGGTAAGCATCAATACATATATTAACAAATAAAAAAATCCAATTCTTCTTTTACATTTACTTCTTTTAAAGCACATAATTTGACGTAGTTTTAATTTTTTTAGAGTATTTTATTCCTGAAGGTTTATAAATTCCCGTGCATATTATTATGGGTACCTAAGGGTAGCTTGATATAACGGGTAGCTATTCTAGACTACTGTTGAAGTTTTGTTTCTTCTTAAAATATATCTCAAATGAAATTATACTTGTTTAAGAGTAACAAATTTTAAATTTACAATATATATATATATATATATAACTTTAAATACAAATATAAGAGTACAGTAACCACATAGTTGACGGCAAATCAAAATGAAGCAACTCAAAAATCCCAATGTATTAATTAGTAGGGATGCCACTTTATTTAATTATATCTCGGGAATGTCGAATTGATGGTTGTTTCCTAAACGAGAACAATAAGCGAGGAGCGGTGAATTCGCTGATTGTCAAAAACGTGCATCCGTATGGGTTTTTCAATCGATTTCAAGGAATCGCTCGCCGTCGGTGGCACTCATTGTTGTTGGCCGACTATCGCTTACGTGAGAACACAATCGTTTTGCAATATGCACGCTTTTGATCATGTTATTAACGAATTTTGGATAACGAATGATAATTATGATACTACATTTTATGACCTTATCAATTTAGTTCATTTGTCAATCAATAATTTAATAACTTGATATTTTCAAATCAAACTTCTTTTTATTCACAAATATTTGTCAGGAAGCCGGCATAATAAGCATTAATTAAGTTATAGTATCCGTGTGTGTTACATCTACATAAATCTGCTTTGTGGTATTTTTCGTGTTACGAGTAGGTAACATAGTTACAGACATACGCATTTCTGAATTTCATATAGCTTGTTAAAATATATCCATGTGTCCCACCATAATCTTTATTGTACCCTTTACAAATTTTGTAGCTGGAACTTAACTAACGTTTGTGTTTCGTTTGTCTATAGGGAAGAATAGACGAAGTGTTACCGTCTATGTACAAAGGACTGAAGATGGTAGTTGCCGGCCTGCACATGTTCACGGAAAGCCTGAACAACACTAACATTAGCACAGACGCCATCCTCACCGACAACCTTAAAAAGATCAACGTACGGAGTGTTCTCTGCTATTTCTATGTAAGTACTCCTATTTTTATTTATTATAAAAACACTGGCATTCCGGGGGTACCGCAGAAGTGAAAACTTGAGCAAGGTGGTGTCTGTTACGGTAACAGTGTCGGGATTTCAATGGTTTTTTCCAATCTCAAAAATGCACAACGCGAATAAAATAGTTTTCACTTTTCAAAAAAAGTATCATTATTATCATCAGATCTTTTTTAGTCGCCACTGCAAGAGCACGACCCTCTCTGTACTACCAAAGCCCTGTATTAGCCAGAGCAGTCAAAGGATTTGGCCTACACTCTCCTCGCTGGCCAGACAGGTTGGAAAGGTGTCATTGATTTATAAGCTTTGTTTAGCTTGTGTTTCCTAAGTCGCCTTCCACGACATCCACGGGAAGACTTGGAGTGGTCCTATTCTACTCTGTCTGGAACCACACGGGCAAAAATAAAAAAAAAAGTTTCTGTATAAATGGACTGACTAGAATTTGAACTAAGATCACACACTATTTTCCTACACTTAAATTGATCTTCAACTTCATTGTTACATAGGTATCAGATACCTCACTTGTAATAGTGGGTATTAGTGGTGTCGCAAGCCTAATGCGTGTTTTAGGAATATCAAATGGTCAAGAGATTCGGCGTGCGGGGTTGAACACGTGATAGCTTAGTGGTTATAATAGAGCATGATCGTATTTAGAGCAAGGTCGCGAGTTCGAGTCCCACTCACGTGGTATTTTTTCACCATTTCATAATTAATTATTTGATTTGAGTACTTTATTACTGCATCTTGAATACCTAAAACCCCATTAAAACCGTATAAAAATAACCCTATAAAATGAGACGACCTCCGTGGTATAATGGTCAACACGCTAGTCCACCAATCCGGAGGTTCTGGGTTCGATCCCCAGCCAGGGCAAGTTGGAAAATGGCCTTTTTCAAATAGTCCTGGGTCTTGGGTGTTTATCTATATATGTATTTCTTATAAAATATAGTATCGTTGAGTTAGTATCCCATAACACAAGTTAAAAACTTACTTTGGGGCTAGCTCAATCAGTGTGATTTGTCCTTATATATATTTTATATTTATAAAAATATGAAACTAACGCTACTGTTCTTTTGTTTGTAGGATTTAATGGTACTACGGAATTTGGAAATCAAGCCACTACTGGACAATGAAATCCCAACAATCACAAAGGCAAACCAGCTGTCCAAGGGCTTCCTCATCTACCGGGACATGCTCAACTACCTGGAATACTTGGAGCAAGTCTTCCAAACCATGGCCGAGACAGATCTCTCCAAAACCGCTTGAAGCAAACCCTCGGTTGTGTTAACTATAATCGTTAAGACCGCTATCAACTTTGAGGAACCACATATCTTAACAAACAAAAGAGTACATAAATCCTAGAGTAATACGCCCTTAATTTTATTTTACTGGAAGTTACATTGTACTTGAATGCTCTTAAAGTTAGCATGGGGATTGAATGTATTGGTGCTTGTATTGTAATTACGTTCCTCATCGAAAGATCCCGGTAACTCCTTAGTCAAATTGTCTTCACCTTTGGCTGTTAATGTAGTAGAAAAAAATGACATTGCCATTACATTGCCATTTTGGTCTAGAACGGATTAGTTCCTTTTTAGTTAAGTAACGAATTTAAAACGTTTTAATTTATTGTTGCTGACTAACAACTTTCTAAATTTTCCGATTATCCTAGTCAAGGTCTTAACTTATTTATTCCTCGCTTATCTCCACTTTAGTTTCAATTCCTTATTATTAATATTATTTAATATAGATTTTAGTATTAGACACCATTCCACCAGATTGTGAGGTTGAATGTTGATAGGAAAATTGTTTTGTATTTATGAATGCGGCAGGTGATGAATCATGTTGATTTGACTCTGCACGGGTGTAAGTCGGCGGGAGCGATCAGTTCATGCGAGTGATTGTATGTACGTACATCTACTTTCTTCTCCACTAGTGTTACGACACTTTGTTAACTATTTATATTACTGTTAAATCCAATGAAATAGAATAGCTTTAATAGAGCTGTTAATTATTGTAAAGTACAGAGCCAGTGTATTTATAACTTAATCATTATTTGTATAGTTCAAATAATACTATTTATAACGTAACAAACATAATGATATGTTTGTGAAATTAAATTATTATTATTATTACCTTTATAGGTTTTTTATTTATTAATCAATTAAACCCGTACAATTTACACAAACAATTATATAATCAGTGTATGTAATGCCACCATATACGGCATCCGGGATATAACCGTAAACTTGGTATAACTGAAACAGATCTCAATATGGGTGTATTTAGATTTGTCTCGGTTATACTAAGTTTCCCTGTATGAAATGTTGACATACCAACACCTGTTGGTGGAATACAACAACTTGAAACATATGTATTGATAGATTTAAAAACCTTTATCAATGAAATTATCATTGACTCAAATAAAGGACTCACTTCTAACTTCGCACATCTCTTCGTTTGTGTAAATTCGACAGCTGCAATGGTTACTATTGTCCTTTGTGACCAGTGAGGTCATGTGGTTAGGTAGGATTGATACTGAAAATAAAAAGTCTCTTTTCATTAAACTAAACTAAAACTCTTTTTATTAAAGATCATTTTAAAAAAAAAAACAATATTTGTAGTGCCAAAGCTACAATCTACCAGCGTATCACTGTCAGCAGAATCAAACAACACTTTTTTCCAAACCCAAAAATTTTTAACTACCCTCTTGTGTAAGTTGAAGTTATAATGTAGGTATCCATATTCGTACACACTCAAATGTTATACCACTCCAGCTATTTAGAAACCCTGCAAATATTACGAGGTAATTACCTAAGTAAAAAGCCTAAAACTCAAGTAATGCGAGTAAAAAATATTGCCTTGTGAGAAGAATCACTATCTATAACCCTTACTTATTTAGTAACAATGAAAAGGGACGTGAGTAAGTATTACAAAAGGGAATGAGTAAGTACTTGCTAATATAGCTAAAGTTATAAGAAACTACTGAAATATATACTAAAATAGGTACATGTATGTGAGTACTATAAATATTCAGCCAAAAATCCGCATTTTACCCGACTAGGGCAAAGCCAAAAGGAAAGGTAATTATTTAGGCACTCTACCTATGTATGTGGTATGTGGATATTTTCGTGTGTATTTGGTAGATGTATTATGTATTTCCATAACATCCGAACTTCTTATCCAATTTTCACAAATGAGATTTCAATTGATTCACTATATTGTCCGGAAGAGAGGCTACAATTTGAACGCAAAAAATGTACCTATGTCATGAATGTTACATACAAAAAAGTTCGAACCAAAAAAATATTATTCATTTTGATATAGTGGGGTGTCAAATTAAAGGTCTTAACCCTTTCCGTGCTCCCAGCGCGAGGAATTGTGAATATCCATAGTTTTTGGTCGGATAAATCCGATGCTCGCGTCATAGGCACGAAAATGTTTGTCGGATTAATCCGACGTTCGCGATTAAAGGGTTAATTAGCACTTTTCAAAAATATAAACATTGTAAGCACTAAAAATGTCTGCCGGCCTTCGATTAATTTGATACTTAATTTATACTTTTCAGTAAGAATTTCCCGAAGTCGGGTATTAGTTTTTAAAGTATATCTATTGGCTGAATATATTTGTTTTATTCAACAATTTTAACATTTATACAAATTTACAATATTGCGCAAACGAAAATTACTTAAAGCGAAAATAAGGGCGCGATGGCGCCTTCATCTGAATATGATTTTATTGTAAATAAAGTTTAAATATAATTAAAATTCTGCTGACCGTTGAATGTATTATTTTGTGTTCGCTCTTTTGGCGGAAACGCGTTTTAAATCTAGTCGGACTAACCTAATACTTAGAATGGTTGTTCTTAAAATAATTAAAAATTCTATCTAATGCCTAAAAGCTAGCAGAATTGTATTAATTTACTTGTTTACTATTTAAGAATAAATTTCAATTGAAGGCGACACTGAACCACTGTCAAAATAAAAATAGTTTTGAAAACATTACGAATACCTACATTCTTATTAGTTTATTCTAACTTTGCCTAAAAAGTTGTTCAGCTTTCTTATATTGTGATTACTAAACTAAATAAAACAACCTTACAACGACAAACAACAAAACGAAATCAAAGTAATGTCCACATTCCGCCCTGATGTTCCCATGTCCCATGGCTCGAAACAATTTCATGTCTACACAAGATATTCACGACAGGTCTGTTTGCGTTGGTGACTCGCTTGCCTCGACAAATTAGAGCGACGGAAATGAACACACATATAGATACAATATCACGTTGTTATCCCAGACGGGGTAGGTAAAGCCTTCTAACATAGCTTGATAACTGCCATATAATGACGACAGTTGGGCTTATGCTTGAAGCTGAGAGGAGCTCGAGAAATTGTTGTGATCATCACAAAAGTGCGGACCACGCCTGGTGTTATTTAATTAGCAAAAGGGCTAACTATACATAAGTCAGCCACACAAAAATGTTTTTGGTATCGTTTTTTTTCACATATTTAAAACTTTTTTATCTGACTGTACAGCTTCAATAATTTGATGGTGTCCAAATTGTCAGTGAAAAAAAATAATAATTTGAAAAGTGTCGAATATTTGCCAAAAAGATTACTTTACTACACTACACTTTTAATTTTTACAATATATTTATTAAGCGATGCTCAAAACGGCTATTGTACCTATATGATAACTATTTTTATCTTTATTAATTCGTGGGCTATGTTTTACTAGAAACCTTCATAATAATTTTAAGACTAGTTTTTTTTTTAATAGAACAGCATATAGAAGTAAGTAGCTTTCGTTTTACTTTATTCTTCATCTTTTCATTAACTTCACACAATTTAATACTAGTAGTTCGCCGTGAACTTAGACCTCGCAATTTTTTTACTTAATTTTTTTTAAATATTTAAAAAACTACTGAATCAATTTTGATGCCCAATGAACTTAAAAATTCTATTGAAATTCCTACATACCTACAACTTCCATCAAAATCGGGCCATCGGTTCGGCAGTAATCGTGGTACAATGTGTTTTCGCCTCCAACTCGATTTAGAGACCTCGCTCGCTTCGCTCGCTTGGTCAATAACATCATGAATACAAATTAATAAACTTATGTAGCCAGCCCTAATAGAAATGGAATATTTTCATTTCGTAACTATTTAACACGTGCTAGCCGAAAAGAAAAAAGTAATAACAGAAGCTTACAAGCTTTCGCCGACTTGCTAACTAGTCCTTGGTGGCATTCGTGGTGGCAACTTCAAAGTTGCTTACCGGTATTTATTTAATATGTTAGACGCGACATGATTTTGTCCCCACAGTTAGTTTTCTGGACCAGGCGGTACGGGAGAAAGAAATTCCTCCACGTATGTGACTTTTATATTAACTGGTGTATTTTAATACATTTTACTAATAGAGATCAAAATAGTACTGCGGTTCGTTCATGAGTGCGATTTTTCAGGCATATTTTTTTAATAAGATTTGTAAGTATTAACCAAGTGAACTCTATAAACACTCAGAACAATACAATAACATATATGTACTTAGTACAAATGCTTTTAGCCGTATGCGTCTTGAACAATTACAGTTTCTGCTCGAACTGACTTGCTAGGAAGAAGGAGTTTATTGACTATATCGGTCCTTAGCAATGAATAAAAAGCGGCTAAGTGCGAGTCGCCCATGAAGGGTTCCATAGCAGCAAGTAACATTTTACGATTTAAGACGTATTAAAAAATAACTATCTATGATACCGAGACCGCTATAGTTTTAATTGAAAGTACTTACTTGAGGTATAAACCACATTTTTTTCAGAATTATTTTAGTAATATTTCGGTGTTACGGTGGGGCATTACCTCAAATTTTAACTTTGTTTTAGATTATCTCAAGACTGGGGGGTTTGATCTACATAGTTTCAAAGCAGTTTTTGTTGCATTTTAAAAGACCTTTTCAACGATACCCCACACGTTGGGCTAAGTCCAATTTAATTTTTTAAATTCACTTTTCGTTGTATGGGAGAGGGGGCTGAAAAAAAAATCATTTTTTTCATAATTTTAAAAACCAACTTTTGGAACTTCAATATCTATCTCTCCACCAATTTTCGTGACAATCGGTGCAGTATCGGCGGAATACGAGCCCTGACGGACAGACAGACGGATGGACGGACGGATGGACGGACATGACGAAACTATAAGGGACTCCTTGTGGACTACTGAACCTTAAAAACGACTAAAATAAAAAGGATAAGTAGTCAATTCAGCGGCAGCATGCTATATAAATCATTAGCCAAACAAATTGATACACTAGACAAACTTTATTGACAGGCAAAGATTAATTAGCCAAATAGTCCATGTTAGAAGGTGTTACAAATGACACATCGTCGACACTTTACAACTTCAAACCAAAACATAATGTCACACCATTTCGATCGAGCTTTGTAATTTGACAAAAAAATCATACATATGAATAGAGGAGCTGCTTACTTAGAATCTTTGAATAGAAGTGTCATGTTATTGACAACAAATGTCAGTATCAAAGTTACACCCTGAGTTTACACCAACTGCTAAACCTTAAATAAGTTTGCTATTCAATGCTCGTTTAATGTAGAAGAAAAATTTATGAACATACAAATATAGCAATGTAAGTTAATTATACAATATCGTTTTGACGTCGCACGGAGATGTGGCGATGTTTGATTAATTTTCATAATTTTGTTGATTTTCCCAAAGAGTAATCAAAACTGACTTGCGTCTTGCGAAGCAAAGCTTTTTTCAGTATCAGAACAAAGTAAAAAATTAAACATCACCACATCTCTATGTGGTGATGTTTAATTTTTTCTTTATCATTTTGATGATTTTCCTAAAAATTATAATGCAAACTGACTTGCATTATACCAAGTTTAAATAAAATGATAAATAAATAAATATATAGGGACAAATCACACTGATTAAGCTAGCCCCAAAGTAAATTTTTTAAACTTTTGTTAAAGGAAACTAACTCAACGATACTATATTTTATGATAAATACATATACATAGATATAAATAAACACCCAAGACCCAGGACAATTTGAAAAAGGCCATTTTCCAACTTGCCCTGGCTAGAGATCAAACCCAGAACCTCCGGAGTAGCGGTCTAGCGTGTTAACCATTACGCCACGGAGGTCGTCAATTTCATATTGACGAAAATGTATGATGAAAATACACTCACATTATAAGACAATGGATTTCTGTACATCTTTCGAACCGTGTGGTTACTGGCAGAGTAGAATAGAATCACTTCAAGTCTTTCCGTGGATGTCGTAGAAGGCGACTTAGGAAATTCAAGCTAAACAAAGCTTATACCTTAACATCAGTGAAACCTCTCCAACTCGTCCTGCCAGCGAGTAGAGTGTAGGCCAAAGGGTACAGAGAGAGTAGGGTACAGAGTAGGGTCGAGCTCCTGCAGATCTACTAAAAAGACGTGACGATGATGATGAAATTTTTAGAAGCTCTTTTGAAGCCTGAAGCATTGAAATGACGTACTTACCTAACCCATCATATGACCTAACAGTGTAATAGACTTGTCATTATTTCCCGCATGGATTTTATATGATTTTTTACAAATTTTTAGTTTTAGGTGTTGCTTTAGTATAAAGTTTAATATATTCTTCAAAAATATGTCACAGTTTCACCTCATAAATGTAATTCCAGCTCCATACTTAAAAGCGTACAGTACTTATAAAATGAAGTGTTGTTGCGACCGTGTAAATAAGAACCACAATATTTACACATTAACAACCAAAGCTCATTGAGAATGACCTACCACATTGTGTATCGGGTTGGGACATTTTTTTGCTTTTTATAAAAAAACACGTAATAGCTTTTTATTTTGTAGCTGGTTCTGTATGTTGATTGCTTTATAATTCAAAAAGATAAAAGTTTAAGATTTCTTAGAATTAGTACATTAAAACGTACACTAAAAAAAAAAATATATATATCAAATGTTTAGTAAAAACAAGTACAAGGTTCTTATTTAGACGAACACTAGATTTGGTTTTTTTAGGCCTTATCTTAAGTGTTTAAACTCTCATAGTATCTAATGAATTGGAGCAATATATAAAAACTAATAATGATTGATTAATTCCTCCTCCACCACCCTTCATCATCTTTATACTTTAATTGATTAAGCAAGCGCGAACTGTGCAAATAAATCTCCATTTCACACTAGGCAAATATACATTCGTATGTTAGGCTATTCTCCTCTACAGGTCACATTTCTTATCTAATTTTAGTGAAATTTTGTGAGCAGGTTTGATAATTATATGGAATATTTTGACAAGGCAGTTTTTTTGTAAATTAATTGTGGTCAGTAAAGCTTTGTTCTTCACTTGCTGGACTCTGTAAGGGCCCAAAACATTTTCACATTATGTTATAAAATAAAAGTAATATAAAAGCACAGCGTTTGAACACTACCTTGTAATATAATGTAGCCCCAGGCCTTAAGTCCGCCATTTACATGTATTTATTGTAATAAAGTTAAATAAGATTTCATTGATCAATACTGGCTACCGTAAATATAAGAAATACACTCAATTATCATTTAATGAACGTGACAAGAGATTTGTACTTTTGCCGCTGACTCCTAAAAGGGCACAAAATATTTTCACATTCGTTTAACGACCGGCCGGGTCACAAAGCGTTTAGGCACACCGAACATTTGCCCTTTATCTCGCTCACGTTCCTTGTTTTATTTATTAGAAAGATTTATTATTTACTCGGGTTTGCTCGGCTCGCACACGATGTGTCACGAATCTGAGACGAAAAACCAGGTTATGTTAATGTGAGAGGTTCGCACGTGACAACTTTTTTTCAATCCGATGTACCGAATTGGCTGCGGTTATCGTTTCCTTCTTTGTTTCGTCGCTTACTCTTTGTTCAATATTAGCCGTCTTTTCCATTACCACTCGTAAACTTACGCATTAAATGAACGATATTCCACCATCCAAACTCGTTAGCACTACGTTTGTGATGTGAATTTGATGGACACACATTCTGAGTTAAAATGAGAACAAAAATGTATCTGCAATCGAACCTAGGACTTCCTTTCGGGTAACCAATATATTGGAGGCCATCATGTGGATGTATTTAGTTATTTTATTACTTCGTCATCATGTACTCTCTCTACGCTGGTCAGACGGGTTGGGGTCTCATTGATGTTCATAAGCTTTTTTTGGCTTGTGTTTACTAAGTCCCCTTCTACGACATCCACCTGAAGACTTGGAGTGGTCCTATTCTACTCTGCCGAGAACCACACGGCTTTTTATTTATTTTACATTTTATTGCTTGCTTTGTTGCAAATCAACTTAGTAGCCTGAAATAATGGCACGGTAAATTTTTTTTCTTCCAGACTAGCTGTGCCCGCGACTTCGTTCGCGTGGTTGTCGGAACGTAATGTTATATAGCCTAAAGCCTTCTTCTATAAATGGACTACCCAACAAAAAAAGAATTTTTCAAATCGGACCATTAGTTCCTGAGATTAGCGCGTTTAAACAAACAAACGAACAAACTCTTCCGCTTTATAATATTAGTATAGATGAAGTACTCTTAACCAACAACATATTTATTTGAATAAAGATTAATATTATTATGTTGATACAACTTAAACAAATTATTTCGACCAAATTAGGTACCATAAAAACGGTTTTTGTGAGTTAATCTTAAAAGATAGACATATACTATCGCGGACTGTTTTTTAGATCATTAAAAGAGCTATTATTCTTTAATACATATTTTTTGTGTATCTTGAACCGTTTTCACGGCGCACGCAACGGAAGGCTTCAAAGATGAAATAATTTCTCCCGTTTTTTACACATTTACCACTATATCTTTGCTCCTATTGGTCGTAGCGTGATGTTATATAGCCTATAGCCTTCCTCGATAACTGGACTATCCAACACAAAAAGAATTATTCAATTCGAACCAGTAGTTTCGGAGATTAGCGCGTTCAAACAAACAAACAAACAAACAAACAAACAAACAAACAAACAAACAAACAAACAAACAAACAAACAAACAAACAAACAAACAAACAAACAAACAAACAAACAAACAAACAAACAAACAAACAAACAAACAAACAAACAAACAAACAAACAAACAAACAAACAAACAAACAAACAAACAAACAAACAAACAAACAAACAAACAAACAAACAAACAAACAAACAAACAAACAAACAAACAAACTCTTCAGCTTTATAATATTAGTATAGATTAGTATAGATATATAGCAAAATCTTTTATCGACATTACCAAGCCAACCAAGTAATGTAAAAGATGGTAAGTGGTAAGATATTGCAAAAGAGTTCTAGAATTACCGGCATACAATTCAAATATTGAATTACTGTGAAATATTAAGATCCAATAAATATTGTATTCTTTTCCTGGCACGATAATAACAAACTGCGCCTACATTTTAATTTCACTTGGAGCGATTCATTGGATGAATTCTCTCTAAAATTTGCTATCCTCGTCAGTTTAAAAAAAAGACCACTTTCTATTTACCTTATTGTCGAAATTAATTACCGAAATTTGTTAAATAAAACTGAATACTACCATAATTTAAATGACAGCCTCCGTGGGTTTAAATCCCACTGGGAAGCATACTTAGTGAAAAGTTGCTTCCAGTCAGGTTAAGTTGCAGGTTTGCTTAAATCACCCGATTATACGAAAAGAAGGATGATTCCGTGTTCCGGAAGGCACGTAAATCTGTGGGTCCTGAACGCCATCTAGCATTTGTTTAAAACCTATCCTAGGATTTGGTTCTGGTGTACCTTTTGGGTTGCGGAAGTCAGACGGCAGTCGCTCTGTGTAAAAACCAGTAAACTCATCAAACCACCTAGGTTAGGTAGCGGACTGGGGTCTGAAGCGTTTCCGCTGAAGATGCAACCGGGAATACGCTCAGACGATGACTGTAGTTTAACTTTATCTGGAATTAAAACAACCAGCTCACACTAATTGGCCGCCCTGCCCAAAAGAATATAATCATATGTTTTACTACATGTTATCCATTGGCCAGAAATTTGTAGGATTTAATAAAAAAAAACTAATCGATTAATATTAAGATTGATTTGCCCATTGAACAGTAAAAATGTAATACAGTCATGAGTAAAACAAATGTTAAAGCTTCTGTTTTAGCGTATAGCATGTGTGACTCCAAATGAATATAACAAATAGATTAATTTATTATAGAAAAAAAAAATACAGATTAGTGTAACTAAAATAGTTGACCACCGCTACACCAAGCATGGTAAACTATTTTTGTTATTTATGACACATACACAGACCTTTCGTGTTATTCTTGAAGATTTTAAATGTCAGATATAGCAATGGGCTTTCCCTATTTTAGTATTATAAAGTCGCACTTGACCCGCGCAAAACCACACGTCTGCCGTGACCAGTACACAAACAAACGAGAAGACAAAGATGGAATTGTTTGACGTTATCTGTTTGCACTGCGGGACCTAAAACACAATACAGAAATTACAGAACAGAATATAACGAAAGTTGTTCAGAGTGGACTGAATTCAGCCTTAAAATAGTTTAAGTATATTTTGTTACACTTGTTAATATTTTAATTCCTTTTTCCACCTTCTCGCCTAAATGAATAATATTTTTATCAATTTCTCATTATTTATTTTAGCACTCTATATAACGTCTAACAACATACCTATACTGAAACTATTTTAAGGGTGGATTTAGTCCATTAAATTGAACAACTTTCCCTGGGATCAATCAGCTCATCGGTCAATTTGTATGGGAGGCCAAAAATTATTTTTCATATTTGGATATATGTATGTTCCTTGGGGATAGTTGTTCACTATCATGGAATGAATTCACTCGTTAAATAGTTTCAGTATATTTTGTTAGACCCTGTATATATATCCTCTTTTCCTTAAACATATATCGTACCTACGTAATCTATAAGATTGTAAGTACACTAAATAAATTCTTTTTCGCTTGGAATGGTGTCCCTGACTAAAAATCATATTTTTTCCTTACCATATGGATGAACATTCTAGCAATGCACACACACATAAACAGTCCTCATGTAATTTTCCATATAATTATATTTTCCTGTAGAAAAACCGCAAATAAATATTTCTTATCAGCAGTCAACAGATTTTAAAATTTTGTCCATGAGGTACATTGAAAAAGTTTAGTTAGTTTACGTACGTCATATTAAACACGAGTGATTTAATTGTAGTTATAAAAATTGTTTTAAGTAGTTTTCCTTTTGTGTAGGTATAATAATTGTTTGCTTAACTAGGTACTGATAGGTATTATAAATGCCAAGGTTTGTATAATTATATTAATAATATGCCTGAGTGCTCCAGAGAGTCGGTCAGAGCCTTCGTCCACGACGCGTCTTTATCGGTCGGGGTGGAGACCCAAGAGGCCTCGCAGGACTCTCAGCTCTGCATATATGTATTGTGTCTCTGCATTGCCTTAATTGGCCGTGCAGGGAGGAGTCGTTAGACCTGTTGCTTCAGCGGTAGAAGTGTTAAAAGGCATCACGCCGCGAGTAACTTCGGAGAAAGCGCAGCACACGGGAGCGTCACATTAAATCAATGTCTCCAAAGGGCCACTACGTGTGGGATCTGTATCCCCACGCAAGCCCCCCAAAGGACCGGGGTGAAAAGACCCGTGAATCCAAAGGAGATACAAATAATATTAATACTCGTAATATGTATAATCGAATGTTTTTCAAAAATCTTAAGCCAAAACGGCTCAATGGATTGAAATGAAATTTAATATGTAGGTTAGGTTAGGCTATAAGCTCATTATCTGTATTAAACGATATAATGCTTTTTATTCCGAAAAATGTGAAATTTCCTGGGTTTGTCTATTAACTAACCAGCGGGTAATGCCTAGTAATTATATTCGCTTATATCTTTCTATACGCTTTTAATTTGTGCCTAAAATAAACTGACGCAAAGAGAATCATTGGACTCTCCAATGATTGCAGACTAATTCCAAATAGGAAAAAAAATATTTAATTTTAATTTACCTCAACTGAAACGATGATCTTAAAATACTAATGAAATTATTATTTATTAGTACGCTTTTCAGCCCTTTGCACTTTGTACTATTATGTTTTTTTCTTCAGATGAAATACAGATCTTTTCATGTTATGCACAGTTTAAACGTATATGTATACTTAGTCGTTTGAAGTTGACTTAATTTTTACCAAAACTTCCTTTAAGTAAATAAAATATGAATCAGATCTTGACCAATCACCAAACTAAATCAAATCCTCAGACAGGATTTAAGACAAGTAATTGCAAGCAATTATCTTTCGTCTTATAAGGTCATTTGCACAGTTTTGTGCCAAGACCTCGTTCATACAATATGATAAAAGAGCGTAAGTACCAATACTTGTCAAACACACTTAAGGCTTTTAGAGAACGGCTATATTGCGACATTGAGCTCCAAACTATGACCGGAAGCGCGACGCGTGCCTTTCTTCAGGTGTCACCAACTCTTAGCTTGGTGCCAGTTAGAATTTTCTTTTCTCTACATTGGCATATAGAAATATTCCTATCTATATTGAATGCACACTTAAATCATACCTCTTGTCAGTTTTAAAATAAGTTAGTTTATACTTAAAAAAGGGTAAAATAATAGTCCTTAGTTGATATATTAACTTAATAACAGTGTTGGGCGTAATTAATTACTTTTGTAAATTAATTAATAATTAAATTACATTTAATTAAATTACTTGTAATTAAATTGCAATAATTATAATTACATGTAATTAGAACGAAGCGGAAAATAATTAATTAAATTACATTAATTAGTACAATGCATGTGACGATGAGACAGTCGTCATACTCTCGCTCTCACGTCACTGCACGCGTCGTCATTCACTCGCACATGTTTGAGATGCGAGTTGTCTTCAAATCTAATTTAAAATAAGAAGTTTTTTCCCTTAATTGTTCAAATCTGATTTAAGAAATAAAGACATCTGAGAGCATTTTTATTTATTTCTATAAAAGTAATTGTTAACTCCAAAAATTAATTAATTACAAAGTATAATTATTAAAAGTAATTATTAATTTAATTACTAATTACATTTTGTAATTGTAATTGTTAATTGATTAATTAGATTAAGCATTGCCATCCAACGTGGCAATGCTGCCAGCCTTCTGGGCACTCTTCCGCAAGGGCAGAATTTGCGGGATATTTTTTATTTATAATAGTTTATACTTATAAGTAATTTATTTTTAGTATTTAAGTTGTATTAAGTTTTTTTTTATGTTACTTAGTTTTAGTTTAGTTATTATTTATTATTAGTGTTGTACATGTATTTATATTTATCAGTAATAAAGAAATTGTTAATTTAAAACTACAATTACTTTTCCTTGTAATTGGTAATTAAAATTACATATTGCCATTTTAATTGTTAATTTGTAATTTATTTACTTTTTCCACAACACTGCTAAATAACAATTAATTGTTTTTACTATTTTTATTGTTCTTTTATATTTTCTAATGTTTTAATAACTGCCGGAAAATATTATCTGAGGTAATTCATAAGTACATTTCTTTGAATTCATATATGGCATGCAACATAGTGTTCGGTTTTACTAAGATTTGTTTCCAGAAAAGATTTTATATTTATCTGTATTGTTACTCCATAGATAAGTGCATACTGTGTGTGATAGAATACAGTTGTATAAAGTTGAGGAGGCCTGGCGATGATGCAGAGCCCTGAGAACTCGCTCTGTAGTAATTACCGTATCAGACGGAGTCAATACAATTAAGATGTAGTCCAATTACTCGGGCACGTATAGACAAATATTTATGTGAATATTGTACATGTATTTTAATATTAAACGATATGTGATTACTACAATACCTATGAGAAGCTCATTAAAAGGTGTATTTTTATTACTCTTACAAGGAAAAGCCGTGTGCTTGCCATGCATTTCATAGTTCAGTGTAAATTAAATTAAACTCGCAAATGGTAACATACACATACATGCGTCCGGGTGTGAGGTGTAAATTTAGGGCTACCGTAGATAGACACATTTTACCCAACTGTCTTGCTGTCTGTCGTTATTGCCAGTAGTCAAGCTATGTCAGATATATCGGTATACCTTATGTCATGGCTCTCCATATAAAAGTCAGTCCTCTGTGTGAGGAACGTATTATTGCATGAGTAGGTGAACTTCCGTTCTGTAGGTAGTTCTGTAATATGTTCATATAAAGGGTCTAACAAAATATACTGAAACTATTTTAAGGGTGGATTCAGTCCATGATACTGAACAACTTTCCCCAAGGTACATATATCAAAATGTAAAAAATATTTTTTGGCCCCACATACAAGTTACCAATCAGCTGATCCGAGTTTGTATGTAAAGTCAAAACATATTTTTCACATTTCGATATATGTTCCTTGGGGAAAGTTGTTCAGAGTTACAGTATATTTTTTTAGACGTAATAAACATACTATCATGATTGATTTCAATACATAGGCAGAGACTATGGACATACACTTGATATGATCCTGATAGACCTCTTTTGCTTAATATACACTCATTAATCTTTTCATACATGCTCTTCGGTTACGTATACTTGTTACGTATCTGGGGGCACGGTAGCGCCCCCGCCAAGTCGAGCGCGAAGCAAACACTGCCGTACAATCTGGGGGCACGGCAGTGCCCCCGTCAAGTCGAGCGCGAAGCAAACACTGCCGTACAATCCTTTACTGGAACCATTTCGCCGCATTTTCAGGCCCCTAATTGAGAACCTCTGGATAAGACCAGAACGCAAAAGTTTTCGTCATCCAGTAAGCTATAATCACATACTTAAAATCCAAAATTTCAAGTCTGTAGGTCATTTAGTTTCGAAGTTAAGCGAAAGCAAAGTTTCGCATTTATGATACTCACTCACTCACTTATGATCATCAGAATAGAACTAGTACTTCCCATAAACTCAGAGAGCTGAAATTTGGTACAGAGTTAGGGTTTAATGGCCACATAAAGGGAAAACTATAAAAACTAGGATAATCGAAGATCTGGAGTACCTAGTGACCCTGATTAGAAAACACAAGAGCCCAACCAAACTATTAGAGATCGACATACCGCCTTTACAATAAATATTCAACTTAGTGGGCCATTTCATTTGATGTCAAAAATCGAAGGTCTGAAGTATCTGATAAAGAACCCTAAGCTGGTCTCAGCTGTATTAGAGATATGGTAATGCCCCCTTCTACTATTGGTACATAAAAAAATCGACTGTTATTGCAAAAATCCAGCGTAGTGGGACACATCTTCTAATTTAATCTAGCCTATAGCGTCCCACTGCTGGGCAAATGCCTCCCCTTCTGCTTTTAATACGCATATAAATAAAACTCTGGATAAGACTAGACTGGCTTTTATACTTATACTTACAAGTTTACAAGAAGAAATAGTCGAACGATTAACATTATTCTATTTATTTATTGAATAAGGCTTACCAACATTTGTTTACATTGTTACTTAATTCTAAAATTTTTACTTACAGGATTTTTACTTAATGTAATAAACACTTACAGGTAAACACGACATGCGTAAAAAAAATCTTATGAAGTTAACCTAAATTTCATGAACAAATTTATTCCTATCAATACGTAATTTGCTTAGTTGTTAGGTATTGACAAACAGTGTTCCGTATCCTGTAATATAATAGTGTTCCGTAACATTATTCTACTCGAACATTACACAAATTATAAATAGATTACACTAAAATATAAATTCGCTCGAAATTTGGTCTAAATATAATACATTGGACTAAGAGTGGCGGAAAAAACTGTGTCAAATAAGAAAATGATGAAGGGATCGTCGTACAAAAAATGTGTTTTTTCAGCGTTTTTAACTCGATCTGTCACAGGGCTCTATCTCTTGAATCGTAATAGCTAGACACCTGAAATTTTCACCGATTATATATTACTATGACCACTATAACAACAAATACTAAAAATAAGATAAAGTTAATAATAAAGGGGGGTCGTCATACAAGAAACGTGTTTGTTTCTTTAGCGTTTTTAAACATTGTACGGTGGTACGGAACCCTTCATGTACGAGTCCCACTCGCACTTGCCCGTTTATTTTAGAACGTCTGCATTCTGGCCGCAGAATGTTCGCCAAGGCCGACCCTGTCCTGCTCTTCCATTCAAACCTACTACTACATACTGTAGTATGTACTTACATTAATTCTGTGATATAGGAACAAACATCCTTTTATTGCGGATATTGGTCACACCTTACGCGTGCTGATTGATGATAATGACTCACATACTGATCACAAACATATTGATAAAATAAATTGGTACCGAGTATTGTTATTTTCTATGGGATTTGTCGTCATATATATAGGTATATTAGTTACTAACTGTTACCCGCGTGGTCAGCTGAATAAATTCAGCTCTTTTCCTATTGAGATGTTCTTTAGTTCATTATTTGGTACCTAATTCTAGTTGATCACAAAATTTAAGGCCGTACCTGAATTTTCCGGGGTCCAGTGCTGCCCCCATTTAAAATAAATCATATCAAATAAAACGGAGACATCATTTAAAATTTTGCAACTACCAAGGGGCAGCACTGGACCCCGGAAAATTCAAGTACGGCCTTAACAGGCTCATTTAGCATGCTCAAGTGAGCGAGGTTTTATGCTGTTTTTTAGCATATCTCATTCCAAATTACATTTTTAAACATATCCTCATCATTCACAGCCTTGAACCTCCCACTGCTGGGAATAGGCCTCTCTCAATGAATGCCATTTACCACGGTCCTGAGCTACGCTCATCCACATTCGACCCGCGAATTTTCTGATGTCGTCTACCCATCATGCCAACGGAAGATAGAAGAGGTAGACGACATCAGAAAATTCGCGGGTCGAATGTGGAGGGAGAAAGGCGAGAAACATATACGTTGAGTATATTTTTGTAATCATTTTATAAAACCCTTTATTTTTATACCTACTTGGTTTTTAATAAAAAAAAATAAGGACAAATAATTTGGCGCCAAAAATCAGCAATTTTGTTTAGTTTTTAATACCAGTGTCACGTTTACGACTATTAAAACGAAGCTAACGGCACTGCTCAAAAAAAAATCCATTTAGCCGTTTAGGCTGTAGAGCGTGCCAAAGAAATAAACATAAATACACTTAAAAAACATAACCCTCCTTCTGGCGCAGTCAAAAAGTTTGTAGTGTAACTCTGTACCCAACGGGACGGAAAATTTAAAAAAACCCGATTTTTGCCACGAAATTGGTGACCTAATTTATGTAAAATGCAAACGCGCATGTATATATGTAAGCATTGAATTAATTAACAATTTGCACTTAGCGGCTAATAATATATCAAAACCTCAAAACCGTATCACAAAATTCCGGCCTAGCCTCATTTCCTCAGTTACTAACCGATTTAGTTCCACAAGTGGACTATGTACGTGTTGGTATTGCCGTTCGAACTCGAATGAAACCACTTCCCATGGCGGTGACTCATCTATAGGACATTCAGTTGATGATGACGATTCATATCATTAGGTACTCTAGATTATTGTGCGGATGTCCGTTGGAGACAAAAAATAATCAAAGTTCTTAAAGTACTAGTTCTCACGTAGTGCAACTGGCGGCAATATTTGGCTTGAAAATTTAGAAGGCATATGTTTATTTTGGACAATAATAGAATAAATAAATAAATAGGGACAAATCACACTGATTAAGCTAGTCCCAAAGTAAGTTTTGAACTTATGTTATGGGATACTAACTCAACGATACTATATTTTATGATAAATACATATATAGATAAACACCCAAGACCCAGGACAATTTGAAAAAGGCCATTTTCCAACTTGCCCTGACTGGAAATCGAACCCAGAACCTCCGGATTAGCGGTCTAGCGTGTTAACCATTACGCCACGGAAGAAGATTTATCTATATCTATACTTCTATACTAATATTATAAAGAAACGGGTGAAGTATGCGGTTATGGGACAGCACTACAGTTTCATTCCCATAGCCGTAGAAACCATGGGATGTTGGGGTACAGACGCCAAGCGTCTAATCCGGGAGTTAGGGCACAGAATAAGGGAAAAGAATGGTGACTCCCGCTCAGGCTCATTTCTGATGCAAAGGTTGGCCATTGCCATTCAGCGCGGTAACGCAGCTAGTATATTGGGCACCTTTGCAGCAGAAATGTCAAGGGGCGGGTTAGAAATATAGTGCAGATTGTATTTTTTTAATTGTATTATTATTATTTTATTTGACTGTAATTATAAATATTATAAAGAGGAAAGATTTGTACCTATTTTTGTATGTTTGTAATGAATAGGCTCAAAAAGTACTGGGCCGATTTAAAAAATTCTTTCACCGTTGGAATGCTACACTATTCCCGAGTGACATTGGCTATGTGTGTACCACGGGCGAAGCCGGGGTGGACTGCTAGTAATAAATATATATAATAATATGTGCCGTGTGGTTCCTGGCAAAATAGAATAGGACCACTCCAAGTCTTCCCGTGGATGTCGTCGAAGGCATCTTAGGAAACACAAGCTAAATAAAGCTTATAAACATCATTGTGATTTGTGACCTCTCCAACCCGTCTAGCTAGCGTGAAGAGTGTAGGCTTAAACATCTGACTGCTCTGGCTAATATATTTAGCTCTGGCAGTACAGAGAGGGTCGTGCTCCTGCAGTGGACACTTAAGTCAATATGTTATTAGAAGTCAATACTCAAGTCATACAGTCATACATTTACTTACCGGGGGTAGATTAAAGACATAATTAATAACCAAATAATTATAATTTAGTTTTAATAATTATATTAATATTTAAATTAGTATTATATACATATTATATTACAACAATTTTTACTTGCTTCAATACTATTACTAATCAGTCGTTTTCCAAAACCATAATAATTATAATATATATATATATATAAGAAATGTATTAAAAAAAACTTCTAATATTCTAGAGAAAGGACCTCTCTCCAATGTGTTAATGAACAAAAGTAAACAAGAGGCAGGACACGTAAGCTAGCGCCTTACCTAACCTCAAAAGGGACAAAAATGGCGTCCACGGTTCCCATAGACCTCAATTTGCTCTGTCCTATGCGTTAATTGACTCATAATGTGTTATCGTGTGAATGTCTCTAAGCCTCTTGTTTCCTTAGCAATGTTTATTTATAGTTAGAAATGCGTTTCCATATGGACCTGGTAAGTGGGCTCCACCATATTTGGGTAATATCTTAATCATCATCTTCTTTTCAGCATAAATAAATAAATAGATAAGGGCAAATCACACTAACCGAGCTAGTCTCAAAGTAAGTTTAAACTTCTATTATGATATGACATACTAACTCAACGACACTATGTTTTATAATAAATAAGCACATATGGTTACTTTTAAAAAACGGGCAACCTTTTTGAGCAAGTTCAGTCCGTGATACTGAACCACTTTCCATAAAAAAAAATATCTAAAAACAGGCGCTCACCCAAATGGATTTAGTATGGGAGGTTGCATTTTTTTATGCCGGTGTTTAAAAAGTAACCCTGTATAGATAAACACCCAAGACCCAGAACAATAGAAAAAGGCTATATTTTCCAACTTGCCCTGTCTGGGAATCGAACCCAGAACCACCGGCTTGGAAGACTAGCGTGACCATTACACCACAGAGGTCGTGGTGTAATGGTCACATAAAAGGTAAATAAAAAGACCCGGTCAGTGGTCTTAGCAGGAACATACCTGTTTATTTATAGTTTGTAGGACACCGATCCTGTGTTTTGTTAGGCTGCCGTTCTGCTATTTCTTTCCACCTCCTTTGTTTGAGCTCGTTTGGCGCTTTTGCCGGTGGTCTAGCGTTTTTTGTGCTCTACTGGTTTTGGGTCATGTCTCCTAATGTGAAACTTAAATAAATAACTATAATAAAGGCGACTGAGCAATCGTTATTTCTATTACAGTTATAGTAACTTATATGTTAAGATACGAGTAATTTTAAATTTTTGTTTCTTTCATGCTAGTCTGGGAGAAAAAAAAAACTTAGAATGTATTAGCTGCTTCTCTTCCCACGCAGATCGTAAAAGCGGATCGACGGAATAGTTGAAAATGCGAATCATGTTAATAGGCGATGTGGCTAGTAACCCATCACTATTTTGATTTCCTTTTCCACCTTCTCGCCCACCATCACGCTAAAAGTGGCCTTTGGGTCTTGTGGCGCTGGGATCTCTCTACTATTATTTATTTTTCGTGTGTTTAAGTGGCCAATACTGGTGTCAGATTTTTCCAGCTGCCTAAAGGCATCTGACATAGCTTGACGACTGCCATACCACGGTGACAGTCGGGACCAACGGCTTTACATGACTTCCGAAGCACGGAGGAGCTCAAGAAATTTTTATGCCACTTTTTGGTCACCCATCCAATCCAAGTGCGGATCACGCGCGGTGTTGCTTAACTTGCGAAAGCTAGCAATATGCGTCTATCTATGTATATCTCTCTACTGAGATCCGCAAGACCCAAAATGCTCTGTCTGCCCCATTAGGGATAAAGACGTGATAGTATGTATGTATGTAGGTATGTATGATTTTAAATAAGTTGATTTTTTTTAGCGCATTAGTAAATAAAATCTGTTAAATGAGAACCACAAAAAAGCGCACATTATTTTTAATGTAATTTTAGCTGTAACGCAAAATGGAGTATGCATTTTATAAACAGAAGCTACATATTATATAATACTGTACTGTACTATACAGGGTGACTTTTAACCACCAGCCAAATTTTTGGAGCAAGTTCAGTCCATGTCGATCCCGAAAGAGTAGATTTGGACTACTTTCGTGGATGTCATAGAAGGTAACTTAGGAAACACAAGCTAAACAAAGCTTATAAACATTTCAGTAAGACATCCTCTGTCTGCTCTAGCTAAGTATAGCTCTGGTAGTACAGAGAGTGTCGGGCTCCTACAGTGGAGAGTAAAAGGAGACCTGATGATGATGATGAAACGTAACAAATAAATACAATCATAATCATATAATAAATCGATATAATTTAACATTGTGGTCAAGTTTAATCTAAGTCAAAATCAAAATAAAAGCATGTTAAACTTTCGGGTTCTCTTATCCCATTCACAAGACGTAACCACATAAAGTATAAAGATTAGACAAATCGTAGTGATTTGTACGGTGAGCGGCCCGGAAGGTAACTGGATACGATAACTATGCTCTCTTATTGTACTCCTAAATATACGTCGACAATTTAATGGTGTGGTTGGCATGAGTTAACAAAAAGACAGAAGGATAGCTTCACGTGGCATGTAAGTATATGAATTTTAGGAATTTTGCTTCGTAGACATTTTGATTTTTGGGCAACGTGATCAGGAATGGTTTTTACGGCCAAATGCGAGTCTTTCTCGCCCATTGAGGGTTCCGTTATATAAACAATTTAAAAAGTTATATTTGCTGTCAAGTTCATTACTTAGTATGAACTTGACTAGATGTACCTATAAGTTTGTCGTTTAGTGATTCGACACATTTAAATAGGTACCATATACTTCTTGTAGGTTTCCCTGTAATCTATAAATAAAGTAATGTGTATGGATTTTTTCAAAAGTTTAGGCTCAATGGCTTCGGTGATAAGGTATTAATTTTCACCTATTTTCTTAAATAACTTGAAAATACGGATTTAAAAAATGTATTTTAAAATTCTTATACAAAGCTCTTTTATTTGATACGTCACACGATAGTTCAAAAACCTTTTTTAAGAAAAAACTTATCCAGGCACTAATTTTTGAAAAGGGAACATTGATCTCCTGACACTGTTACCGTCACCGACACCTCAGGAAATTGTTCAAGTTTTCACTTCTGTTGGCATTCCCGGAGTCCCAATGTTTTTTAATGTCTAATTTACCTCCCATAAGTGGCCTTTATATTTGAAATTCATTTATTTACGTTATACGTTTGTTTTGGGTCACTGACTTACCAAATTTTTACACAATCGGTTCAGGAGTTTCGTTGCAAATTGGCTGTGGCTGTGACAGATGAATAGACAAACAAGTGAATGATCCTTTTTATTACCTTTAGAGGTACGGAACCCAAAAACGCGAGCATAAAATAAGTAAACACCTACAGGTGTTTACAAGTGGCGTTGTTTTCCATATTTTACGGCACATTGTTTGGGAAGTTAATTTTGTTTCCTCGTTATTTTATGTTGGCAAAGATATCGGGTTGCAAGGCTCCCGGGCGAGCTAAATGAAGCGATGCAAGTAATTAGTGAGATTTATAATTTGATGTAGCATAGCAAAAACAAGGTCTACATTTTTGTTAGTTTTGTAATTTATATGCAACTACTCGTGACATCATTAATCCAGAAATTATGTGCACTTACTATTTATGGTTTATAATAATTAGAATTAGCCGTGTGGTTCCACTCCAGGTCTTCGCGTCGATGTCGTAGAAGGCGCCTTAGGAAACACAAGCTAAACAAAGCTTATATACGAGTACATCAATGAGACCTCTTCAACCTGTTAGGCCAGCCAGTGTGGAGAGTGTAGGCCAAATCCTCTCTGCTCTGGCTAATATATGGCTCTGGTAGTATAGAGAGGGTCATGATCCTGCAGTGGAGGCTGAAAAAGACCTGATGATGATGATGACGTTTAAGTTTTTTTTAAAAAAAAAAATTACCTTCTTTGATATAAACTTTAATATTAGCAACTCTTGACTCCTTCGCATTAACTACAAGGATATATATATATATTTCAAAGTACTTTACTCTTTAGTGAAAAGACTTGTATTTAAAATTGTTTGTTATATAAAAAGAACAGAAGATTTTTTTACTATTTTTAGTAGAATATGCGTGAAGCAGACCTGACTGTTGTTAAGACTGCCCCCATTTGAATTCATTAAATAGTTTGAAGGGTTATCTAGGTTTTACTAGCTCAAAATTTTAAATGATATTTCCGTTTCCTTACAAATAATTTATTTCAAATGGGGACAGCACTGGACTCCGTGTATCGTCTTAAATGTAGAACCAGCACATTAAAGGTCCAGGTATTTAAGTACAAGAGTTTATGGATTTAACAGCGTGGTTAAGCTTTTAAAGAGTTATTAATATTTCCATGCTACTCTGGGCGAAACGAAAAAACTTAAAATGTAGCAGCTGCTTCTCTTCCCGCGCATTATGCAAATCATGTAAATAGGCAATGTCGCTAACAAAACATCACTATTTTTATTCCTTTATCCACTTTTTAATCTTGCGGCCCTGGGCTCTGTCTGCTTAGAGCCGCAAGACCCAAAATACTCTGTCTGCCCCATTAGGGATAAAGACGTGATAGTGTGTGTGTGTGTGTTTTAGTGTGTATTACGTGACATATTAAGATTTTAAATCCTAATCCTAACTAGTCCTAATCCTAATCCTAACTTCCTAACTAATATTATAAATGCGAAAGTGAGTTTGTACATTTGTTTGTTTGTTTGTAACATCTTTACGCTTTGTCTACTGAACCTATCGTCATGAAAATTCACATACACATAGTTAGGAGTTTCAGTTCGCGTTTCCCAAATCCCATGGGAACACTGCTTTTTTCGGGATGAAAGGTACCCTATGTCCTTCTCAGTACTTCTAACTATGTGTATGCGAATTTTCAAGAAGATTGGTTTAGTAGATAATGCGTGAAGAGGTAACAAACAAACAAACAAACAAATATACAAACTCACTTTCGCATTTATAATATTAACTAGCTTTTGCCCACGGCTTCGCTCGCGTATCCCAATTCCCACGTGAACATTACTTTTTTCCGGGATGAAAGGTACCCTATGTCCTTTTCAGTACTCCTAACTATGTGTATGCGAATTTTCAAAAAGATTGGTTCAGTAGATAAAGCTCGAAGAGGTAATAAACAAACAAACAAAAAAACAAATATACAAACTCCCTTTGGCATTTATAATATTATTGATTAATTAATAATTGGGATGGGATAGTTTGGATTATAGAGGGAAACACATAGATACTTATCTGTGGAAATATCCGTCACTTTATTTACCAAAATCAGTCATTACAATGGGAATACCATTGATAAGGAATCATCTGTTTATGATATTATTTTACGACGATTTATTATGCTGTGTGACGTACTTATCCATCACAATCAACGGACGTCCGCTGACGTTCGCTTAGAATTATATGCGTCAAATTATAATCTTGTCCGTTTGTATCTAATTAATCATTTATTTTACCAAAGTTATCTCTTTTTGTGTTATTAGAAAATGTTTAATATTATAATTTTGCTACAGTTTTTCATTGGTATGGTTGTTTACTTTTTTAACATAAGTAAATTATGTTTCTTCACCTATACAGAGTCCACCTATACCTTAAAATAATTTCAGAAGGTATATTTTCTTAAATATACATTCTGAAATTATTTTAAGGGTGGATTCAATCCATGATACTAAACAACTTTCCCTAAGGTACATATATCGAAATATGAAAAATAATTCTCCCATACAAGTTGACCGATCAGCTGAATAGACTTTGTATGGCCAAAAATATTTTTTTTACAGTGTAAACTCTATATAGCGTCACTGAAGGGACTGCTAAGTATAAAGTTTAGATCCTGCTAACATTAATATTCCTTTTAATAACAATGCACATTGCTGTAGTCCATCGACGTAGAAGAAAGTATTTTTCCTATGGTAAAGTCTGTTATCTTCGTGACGTTTTTTGTTGCCTGCCAAAACAATGTAACAACAGTCTAGCGGCCGACGTAAACACGTGCAAGTAATCACAAATTAATAAATAGCCTTTCGACTCGAGGAGAAGAAGAAGAAGTTATCACAACAAACAAAAGAACGAAATTCTAAGAAGCTTTGGTGCATATGATGGGGTCAGTCGTGGTAAATCCATGCTAAACAATAAAGCAACAAACAAAAAATTTGAACATTAAAAACGGTCCGCATCTGCAAAGAAAGTGCTCTTTATTGCTTAATGATGACGTATTTTCGACGATATTTAGAGTGGGTGCGACGCTACATAGAGTGTATCATTGTATGGAAAACAAAGCAAACCAACCAGAGCCAAGGAATTTCGACGTTTTAAAGAATTGGCTGTTAAATCGAGTGACGTTACATAGAGTTTACACTGTATATCGAAATATGAAAAATAATTTTTGGCTTTTCGTACAAACTCGGATCAGCTGATAGGTCAACTTGTATGTGTGTATATGTTTCTTGGGGAAAATTGTTCAGCGTCATGGACCGAATCCACCCTCAAAATAGTTTCAGTAGTATATTTTGTTAGACCCTATATTTATGGTCATTGGACTTTATATAGATAGAATAGGTTCACGTTATCATATTAATTTTGTAGAAAATAAAACATTTTATTTTAAAATGACATTTCGTAATAAAAATATTTTGTTTTTTAATCTCTCAAAACAAAAGATACATGTAGAACACGATCAATTACTAATGACTTGCGGCCACTTGCGGCCAAACCATATACAAAAATATAGACGTCAAATTAACGATACCATTATCCTTACAAAAAGATAAACGTTTTATACATCACATTTAACTCTACCGAATTAAAAAACTGCTTATCAAAAGCAAAACCGCAGATTACCTACCGTATCGAAAATGGCAATTTGGCGTTAGTCCGACCGTCCTAAAATTAATTGGACATAATTAATAAAGCATCTAAAACAAACTCTACCCAGCCTCTGCAATCGTGTTCGTTGCTTTATTTTATTTGTTAATTGGTACATTTTTCTACCTTATTTGTATGAAGGTAAAGTTGAAAATCTATTATAAACTTTTGTAAAGGTGAGTTTATCACGGTGTGTATCTAAGGCTTTTTTGTTACAGCATTCCGTACAAAACGGCCGTTGTAAAGAGCCTCCGATACCACCCATTCATGAGGACACTGGTGACCTATTGATATTCGAGATTGTTGGTTTAGCGTGGATATGCCTCTCATCATTATTAAAAGCAGAGAGTACTACTACATCGTGAGTTAATAATAATAACACTTAGGTCGTTATTTATTATAACCTCCAATTAGTATTATTTTTTAAATATGAAAGTGGGCTGGCAATTAAAATGCTTATTTCAAATGTGGAAAATAATAATCGAACAAAATATTACAATTTATTCAATAGATTAGTTTTAGTTTCACCTAATCCAACACGTACCAGTATTACACGTTTCAACTAACAGATTTTGTTATAAAATAAATGCGCATTTTTAATAAGTGTAGTATTTTTTCTGTTTTCAAAACTATTTGTGTTTATTAACAAGAAGTACGTAAGGCGGTGAACCCACTGCACCGCGCACAGTCGAGGAGCGCGGTTCAACTAATTGACGCTCCCGCGCGTTCACACTATTTCAGTGTGTTGGACTAGGCGAGTTTTCTATACAAACTGAGATACTTGTATACAATGTTAAAATCTGCGGCCGCGGTGCAGTGGGATCACCGCCTTAGTATTCCCTGGATTTAAAAAAATATATTTTAATTTCTTATGATGAGCTACCTACTAACTACTATAAGCACTCCTTATTTTTTAAAGCTGTATTACTTTGTCAGCCTTGAAAGAAGTTAATTAGAAATACTTCCCTATAGTAAGGTGCCGTTTAATCTTATCCACAAGTTTCTACCGTGGCAAAAGCCCACACGCGCGGCCTGGCATCCTCTTGTAAAATCGACTTTGGGATTGAACGACACTTGGTCCTTTTGTTGTGCGGCCTTGAGAGCCAAATATACGGCCGCCTCTCGCTCTCATAATGAGCGTCAGCACAACTATTAACACCTTTGCTCAGCTCAATGAAGATATAACAAGAACTTTTAATAACAAAGCGATGTATTGTGCATAATCTATTTGTCTAATACAAATTATTTTTTAGTATTAGTGTCTAGTACTGAATTATTATTTTTATGCTACTTAGTAGGCAAAGTACCTGATGGTAACTGGTTATTGTAGACCGTAGCTGACATATTTTAATGTCATTTTTATTTCAGTTTTTTGGTCCAAAAAGTATTTTTTCTTACCTTGGCAAAGAATTTTCTCGAGCTCCTCCATGCTTAGGAAAGCATGTTAAGTCGTTGCTCCCAGCTATCATCATTGTATGAAATATGCCTTTAGGCAGCTTGGAAGGCTGACACTATGTTGGCCACTTACACACATAAAAAGCAAACAAACAAACTTCCTTATTCACTGACATCTGATATACCAGGGGTGATCTACGCGCGTAGGCCAAAAGTAGGTATATTATTTAATATATAATGTGATTAATTTTCCCTTTTCACAATTTAGAATAGTTAATCTGACTTCGTCTCTATAATGATTTAATGTGATAAGTTGGACATGCGTATAAGATAAAACCTTAACAACATGCCTCATGTAGTGCTACATGATATAGCTAAAAACTATAAATTTTATAATTTACATTAGTTATATGTTAGATTAATAAAAACGTCTACTGACTAACTTAATTATATTTAATTTAAATCTATATAGACGCACAATCTAAATGTATTCTATAAAAAAACAAGTCAGGAAATCTTCGAAAGTATGTGTTAAACAAATTATTGTCAATTGACATGTTTGTAGAGAATTATCTACGCTTCAAGTCTCAGATAAAATTATACGCGTATCAACCAATTTCACACCTAGCACCATAAAATCACAGATACTTAACTCACTAGGGGACACGCATAATCAGCGAATACCCGGTTCGGTAAACACAACGCCTCCCTTGACACCCCGAATGCCACCTCGAAAACCGATTTTAAAAGATTTCAAACATTTTGGCCAAAAAAAAAACAATTTATGATCACTTCACCCCCGCTGTAACCATTCAAAGCCCAATAATTGTATATTCTTTTACAGTAGTGTATTTTGTATGGCCAAGGAAAAAAAATATTCAGCCAAAATCACAGGCGCCTTTAATCACCGCTATTGAGATCTATCGAGGGATCAAAGCGCGTGCGGCTACTACGAAATATAAGCTTTATGTGCATTGTAATAAAGTCAAATTTAAGATTTGAATAGTTTTTTTATTTTTTGTATGGAAGCGGATGCTCGTGTCAAGCGCTTTAGTATTTTGAGTTTGTTTTGAAAATTCTTTTATGTGTATTATTTGCCGTCGCCATTGTTGATAGAATGGTTGTTCTGGAGGCGGTTTGTGAATCTTACTTGCAATAATTTAGATGTCAGTGTATGTGACGATCTACGGGTGTATTTATGACTTCGGACCTATGTATTGTGTTGAGGAATTCGCGGCACTTTTGAAGGCGACGCGTGAAGGCGTTGGTGGCATTTCCGCTCTGTAAAGGTTTTGTGAACACCTTTGCTAAGTTGACGGTAATGCTTGATTTTATTGATGGTTACTTGGCGGTAACCAATTGCCTATTTAAATGGATTTTTCTTCTTTTTTTCGCCAGTTAAGATGTTTACCACATAGGCTACAAAAAGTGTTTTCGAAAATACTTAATAAAGCCCAATCCTAGTAAACTTCAATAAGGTGCTCGTATTTCTAAACTTTGTAATAGGCTTAGCTCTGCAGCTTACGCTGTTGGAAGACAGATGTAGCAACTGCTAGACAAGTGATGAAGTGAAGTTTAGTTACTTTCATAGTCTAATTCAGTGCATCCGACACTCGTTCTATTTTTATTTTACAAAAAAGGGCAATTCGTGCCCAGTTTTGTTATTTTTTTACGGTTTAGAACCGAAAGACTCACTCAGATAATTGTTCAAGGAAATAAGTATATGTACTTACCTTTGCATCACAGTATATATTTGAAATGTAAGCCAAATCCTCTGGCTGCTCTGGCCAAATATGGCTCTGGCAGTACAAAGAGGGTCGTGCTCCTGCAGTGGAGACTAGAAAGACTTGATGATGATGATGATGATATATTTGAAAACATTATGTATGTAAGGAAACATATTTCCATGTTCAAAAAGTCAGTGAAAAGTGAATTAAATGTATTCTCACTCCATATACCTAATTTTAAGTTGTAAGTTGGGAAGTTGATATTATCTATATTGATAGTATATAATTGAAAAAAGGTATTTTGATTTACATTTTGTAAATGCCATATGGGTTTTATTATATTTATTTCTGAAACTAAAAATTTGGTTACGTTTTTGTTTTAATTAATTTAATTAAAAAACATTGGTTATACAATATTTTGCTATTTCAAGACTTATTTTGAGAGCAACATTTTAAAGGTATAGTTTTTATGTAGGTAAATACTTAATCAAAAATCTAATAAAAAAAAATTAAATGTTGTATATAAGCATGAAGTACATAAAACGAGCAAAATGTATAAAATTTAATAAACAAATGATATAAGTTTGAAACGCAAAAGCTCTATGGTTAAGTTGTAAAACCGTGCATACAAAAGACTTCAACGAGCATCACGTTGCACTTTCTAACAAAATATTGATTTTATTTTAACATATTTTGTTACTATGATTATTGGTATTTATCAAAAACTGATCAAGTGTGAGTCGGACTCGTACATGAAGGGTTCTGTCTGTACCTCCTTGCAATGTTTTAAAACGCTAAAAAAAACACGTTTCTTGTAAGACTTTTTTTTAGTATTTTATGTTATAGCGGCCACAGTAATACGTAATTACTGTTCAAGAGATAGAGCCCTGTGACAGACGGATGCAGACGGACAGACAACGGAGTCTTAGTGACAAGGTGGGAGTTGGCATATTACGATTTGGATAGGTACGGAACCCATAATCTTTTATAATTTTTTTTTTTTATTTGCAATCACCAAACTTTCATCAAACCTTCACCTTTTATAGGAAGATTTAATCTCATTAATACCGTAGCGCATGTTGCGGTACAATACAAAAACAGACAATTGCAAATGTGTCCGCGCGCAGCTGCTGCGCATGCGACCGACAGGTGTGGCAAATGACCGATCGTGATTTAGCGGTAACACGCTGCAGACACGTGGTGTTATCATTAATTTACTGATTTATACAGATACACTATAATGTCTTTATCCCTAATGGGGCAGACAGAGCTTGTTGGGTCTTACGGCTCTAAGCAGACAGAGCCCAGGGCCACAAGACTCAAAGGCCACTTTTAGCTTGATGATGGGTGGGAAAATGGAAAAAAATATCGAAATAGTGATAGGTTGCTAGCCGCATCGCCTTTTTAATATGATTCGCATTTTCATTCCCTTCCCATTCCCTCGATCGGCTTCTACGATATGCGCGGGAAGAGAAGCAGCTGGTACATTTTAAGTTTTTTCTTTTCTCCCAGACTAGCATGGAAGAGTTGATTTTTATCTTTCAAATAAATATGATAAGGGACATATTTTGACCCAGTTGTAAAAATGTGATAGACAGATAGCGAACTATTATAAATATAAATAATATGTTTGACAAATAAATGACTAACTGACAGTTTCAGTTGTTAATTCTAGAGCTCCTGTTGTAGGTATGTAGCAAGCGTCGATAAGCTAAAGCAACCACTTTCCATCAGGTGGGTCTTAACCGTGTTTGCTTACTTACTTGTATATAGAGTCTAACAAAATATACTGAAACTATTTTAAGGCTGAATTCAGTCCATGATACTAAACAACTTTACGCAAGGAACATATATCGAAATACAAAATTTTTTTTTTGCTTTCCTTACAAACTCGGATCAGCTGATCAGTCGATTGAGGAGAACAAAAATTATTTTTCACATTTCGATATATGTTCCTTGGAAATAGTTGTTCAGCATCATGGACTGAATCCGCCCGTAAAATAGTTTCAGTATATTTTGTTAGACCCTGTATAACGAACTCCGTGGCGTAATGGTTAACACGCTAGTCTGCTACACCGGAGGTTCTGGGTTCGATCCAGAGCAAATTGGAAAATGGTCTTTTTCAAATTGTCATGATCCGGGATGTTTATCTACCTATATGTATATGTTATAAAATATGGTATCGTTGAGTTAGTACCCCCTAACATAAGTTTTAAACATACTTTAGGGCGATTGTGTACTTAGTGTGATTAGTCCCTATATATTTATTTTATTTATTTGACGTTAAGCAAAATAAATGAAAAACTGAAACTAGTTTAAGGGTAGATTCATTAGGAACACAGCAAAAAACAGCAAAAATGTTTGAGATTTTTCAAGACATTTATGAAGACATATTATATTATAAAATGATTCTCTGAGACTAACTAAATAACATTCCTAAACTTTTTAACTAAACACATTTCCTTCTAACGGGAGATATCTTAGCAGTCATTCCGCATACTCTAATAATCATAAAACCACTAAACAAAAGCGCATCTTTACAAAAATATCAAGTTACTGTACCAATGAAACCCCTGTCAAAATATTTAGTGCCATAAAACCGATTAAAAAATAATATATAGCAGAATCGGTCCATCCCATCTGTATTCATACCTACGCGGGTTATAAAAAGATTATGTCTGTCATTTCAACTTCTCCGTCATTAAAGCGTTAGCGGTCGCTTAGCGCACTCGTCACGTAACGCCGTAACCACCTTTAATAAATTTAAAGTGGGTATACTTTTAATTTATTAAAGGCGACTTAGATATAATTTGTTTGTCTCCGTAAAGCGGCCATAAAACTGGCAACGACCTTATTCAACCATCAGTCGCCACTCGGATCGCACACTATCTCAAAAAAATGAAATAGAAATTCCTCGCGGTGAATAAACATGGACACATAATCTAATATTAACATATGAATGCGTCGCCAATATAAATCAAAAATCGATTTAGTTTCCAATGAAAAAAGACATCAAAATCAATTTACAGTCGGAGATACGAATCCAAGTCATAACAGATAGTTTTGTTGGAATGTATCATAATCCTAAACGCCACTTGTCAAATGTTAGTCTTTATAATATTATGACAATAAAAAAGTATTCATTGAGACAATAGTGGAGCCGGGCTCACAATAAATTCTGACACGGTTCATTTATCACTTGAGATAGTCATCGCGGCCGCTCGCACGGGGGGAAATTCTTTCGGGTTTATTCACCTAATTTCGACAAATTTATACCTTTAATTAACTTGTACAGCTTAGTATTAGTGTAAATAGCCTGATGCGTATCTTTAATGTGCTGAATTCTGATTTTACTGCCGACAAGGATGTGCAATATATTTAAAGTGTGAATTTTAATACTTTTCCTTAGGTATGAAATGATGCATTCTAGTGGTGACTCACGCTGGTCTATTACTTACATATTAATTATAGCCTGGAACTGATGCGTTAATATTTCAACGGTGAATCCCTTTGCATACGCGTGTTGTGATTTACCTATGGTATCATTAAAATACACTTATGTAATTAAAAAGTAAACATTTGCAATTTTACATACCTACTCTTTTCTTTTGTACTAAGTATTTTTTGAGATAAAACATTTATTGGTTGTTACTAATAGGTTACCAAGGTATCGGGTTGTGTAAAGGGGTTGCGATTTTACAGTGCTATATAAACTACTGATTAGTCCATTGACCTGTTTTTAATCCATATATGTGTGAAAACCTAACCGTGTGCATGTGTATAACCAGCGTTCCTACAAATGGTGTACAGATAGTTGTAAAAGCCTCCAATCTTGAAGTCTTTTTGAATTACTTGAGGTTTCTTTGAAGACTGAGTTCTTTTTAAAGACTTGAGTTCGAGTCCAGCTGAAATCCTTTCACATTTTGAGTCTTTTAAAGGAAGACGGAGCTATGACTAAAAGAACTCACGATTGAGTCTTTTCGAATAAACTTGGGTGGGAGTGGCGGGACTAACCATTCAATATGATTATGTCTGTTATCATAAACACTAACTATAATATGCTTGCGACTCAGTTTAGCTCAAAGAACTTAAATGACTCTTAAGTCTAAAAGTACTTAACTGAAAGGACTTATGACTCACGAGACTAAGTCACGAGTCAAAATGGCTCAAGTCTCGAATCTTTTACAACACTATCTACAAGTGGCGGCCAATCGACGCGGAGCCACACACGAGCCGCGCCGCATCCCAAACCCAATCTTTTCACACGCCCGGACACCCCTCTCACTGTCTTCTTCTTCTCATATCTAAGTACGTTCTTGATTGCATTCTCGGCTGTATAACTTCATTGTCTAGGCTGTGTTTTGGGATTTTTCTTCTCTAAAGATTTTATACATCTTCTTCTGATGAAGAAGAAGATGTATACAATAATAAAGATTTTATACATCTTCTTCTTCTGATGAAGAAGAAGATGCTGATCCTTAGCTGAGCTGCTTTAGAGCCCGAGGTGCGCTTTCCCACTTTCTCTACCCCAAATATAATATGCATGTCAATTAAAAGATCATCCAAGGATGCCAAAGACCTTGCGAAGTCGAGAAGAAATAGCCGGAACAGTTTGAACGATTTGGCTATAGTTTTACGACCGGCCGCCTCCCTTACATCAACCCTCTTTGTGAATGCAGATGTAGCACAAGATGTTTGTGCTTAGTCTTTAGTCGCCTCTTACAGCATTCAGGAAGAGATGGAGTGGTCCTATTCTAGGCTGGAAACCACATGGCATCAAATGTATACATGTCAATACAAATATTGCAAAGGCTGTGCAAAGTGGAGAAGAAATGCTTTTTCTTCTTGTGCGAAACTGATTTAGAATGAAACCGCACTTTCACTGTATTTTATTGTATTGATCTAGTGTCAATAAACTCGTTTTTTAACACGGTTCCGTCCATTGAAAAGTTTTTAATCCAAATGTGTAAAAGCCCACCCGTGTGTTCCAGCCAGCGCTCTTACAAATGGTGTACAAGTGGCGGCCAATCGGCGCGGAAGCCGCGCACGGGGCGCGCCGACCGCATCCCAACCTTTTCACACGGCCTGACATGGGGAGAACGCTCCATTTAGCTTTACGCCCAATTATTCCTTCTATTATCGTATAACATGCCTCTTTGAGGTTAACTTGTCTGTAATTTGCTTTTGGTAAGGAAATTCTTTTGTTGTACATTTTGTATTCTTTTTTTTATATTTTTTTAAGTTTCGTTATTTATTATCGTATAATATTGGTCCTTACATATGAAATTGCCGTTCAGTATCAAAAAAGTGAAACAAGTTTTTTTTAATGAAATTATTATTTAATTAATCGAAGTATGCGCCGTTGTTATCGATACACTTCCGCCATTTTATAGGCAGATCATCCTAGGAGCGAGAGTCTATGAACTGTTTGAAGGCGGTGGTATGCAAGGCAAGTATGGTGGGTGACGCAGAGGTTCCAGTCGCAGCTCCTCTAACTTGGCGATCGTTTGATGTGCAGTGTGTGGTCTAGCGTTATCCTGAAGGAGCAGTGGGCTAGAGCAATTCATCAGTCTCGGTTGTTTAATGGCGAGCTTTTCCATCATTGTTTGCAATTGTTGGCAATAAAAGTCTGCAGTAATCGTCTGGCCTGATCTCAAGAAGCTGTAGTGGATAACACCAGCACTGGTCCACCAAACACTAACCAGAATCTTCTTTTTGGTCAGTTTTCGCTTAGGGCAAGGTTTTTCCGGTTCTCCAGGGTCAAGCCATTGTGATGATCGCTTCCGATTGTCGTACAGGATCCATTTCTCATCACAAGTCACGATACGGTTCAAAATCCCCTCATTATTGTGGCGATTAAGCAAAGAAACGCAGCAAGCAACGCGTGTTTGTTGGTTTGCTTCAGTCAATTCGTGCGGTACCCACTTTTCGAGTTTTTTAATTTTTCCGATTTGGCGCAAGTGGATAAGTATCGTTTTGTCACTTACGCCGAAGGCTGCTGCTAAATCAGAAGTGGTTTGAGATGGATCCGCTTCCACTATCGCCTTCAATTCTTCGTTATTCACTTGAGTATCAGGTCGTCCACGAGGCTCATTGTGTAAATCGAAATTTCCAGAACGGAAACGTTGAAACCAAAAACGCACCGTTAGTTCGTTAGCGGTGCCTGGTCCATACACGTCGTTAATTCTTCGAGTCGTTTCTGCAGCACTGGTGCCACGGTGGAACTCGTATTCGTAAATACCGCGAATTTTCAATTTGTCCATAGTTGTTGTTATAGCAATGTTGAAACTCAAACAAATGATGTTAAAACAAATGAAATACGAATTTTAAAACAATATTTTTCTGGCTTTATTTGGAAATAAATTTGAATTTGGAATTCCTAATCAAACGCAAGATATTTGATTTTAAAGTTGCCAGTATTGAAAATCGGCAATTTCATATGTAAGGACCTAATAAGTTAGCCCACCATCACGTTAAAAGTGACCTTTGATACTTCCGGTCGTAGGTTCTGTCTAATCCTTTAGGTATAAAGACGTGATATTGTATGTTAGTTTATATATGGAACTTTATAAAACTAGTGGCTCTGTGGGCTGTAAACCTCGCGACTCACCCTTATGCGTTAAAGTTTATCGGATAAAAAAGTTGTTTAGACAAAAAGTTGTTCAAACAAAAAGTTGCGTCTTAATAAAAGTAACAAAAAAGTAATATAACTTATTAAAAAAAAAATTAAATGGCTCAAATATGATTATTTTAATGTTTTAAACCCCCATATCTTCGCCATTTTGAAAAATTTCCAAAAACTAAATCGAAAAAAAATTCTATACAATTATCGAACCCGTTTATAAAAGGGGATGTTGCACAACAGGCTAGGTCATGAACACTTCCCCAAAAATCAGAAAAAATATTAAAAACCGATTAAGACCATCATATATTTGTTTTTTTCGTGATCTTAATAGTGTACAAAAATACATTAAAAAACAGATATTATCGTATAATGGCGATACTGACATGGCGTCCCCGTAAGTACGCAACCTGATTGAAACGTCACTCGCAGTTACTGACAATTTCAGTTCAGTTGACATAATGGGTGTCGGCCATATTGGCGGAACTCATCTAACCTTAATTACGATATTTTGGTTCAAATGTACCATAGAAAGGCTACGAAATTATCGGATTTACTTATTACTCGTAGACATTGATACCGACCCAAAAATGCAAAATTCAGGTAGGTGTTCAGTGACCTAGCCGGCTCCCCATACATTTGTGCAACAACTCCTTTCACGAGAATCAGTTGAGAAATGCGACTTGTAGGCGAGAACAAACCGACAAACTGACAAACTTACGGACAAAAGCATTTTTGGCGAATCTCGAAACTGAGGCACTTCGCTCGCTTGATCAATTACAATTCTCTTACTCTACATGGGGCCGGGATAGTACCTATGACAGTTCTTTTTACTAACTTCTTTACTTGTGAAATTCAAATCAAATAAGAATATATGAGTAGCATGAGTTTGAGTTTGAATACAAGAAATGAAAAAACTCTTCTGACGCAAATAAAATATAATAATACTCATACAGCATTTGTGCACTTTTATGCATAATAGACAATATTTTTAAACAATTTATTTAATTAAAAAAACTAAACTAAACTAAATTTAAGGTATCTATTTGTTTACACAAGATATGAATCTTTTAAAAAATACACATCAAAACGTTATGCATCGATTGTAGAAATTGGAAAATACATCAATAAACGCCGCAGGTCCGTCTTATCTTCTTTATTGGCACTAAAGCGCGGAATTGCGCATTAGTAGGCCTTTCTCATCGCCTCGTATCAGGAGGGACATAACATAACGTCAGATTAAAGGCCCGAGCACACGAAATACATCTATGAAACCAAAAAATAAAATGACATTGTGATATTTTTTTACGTCACTCCAGGCCAGAGGGTTTCTCTACACTATAACTTTGAAAAAAAGCTAGAAAGAGGTACTTATATTTGCGGAAAAAAGGTTCTTACAGGTAACTAATGCTTTCTTATTACCCGACTGCGCCAGGAGGGTTATGTATTTCGAGTGTATGTATATTTCTTTGGCACGCTCCCCTTTATTAACTTTTACAACTTTACAATATGAAAAAAAGAATGTTTTTGGTTGTATATCTGGCATGGAAGTTACTTATTGTTGAAGCACTCGTATAAAAAGGGTGTCATTAAATAAACAAAAAATAAGTAAGTTTTTTACTTCTGACCGCCGCTTTATCTCAAAGTTTGTGCCTCTCATATTTTTATGAGGCGCAAGTCATTTCAGACACCATTCTTCGGTTTACGAGTTAGCCACTTTGTGCCGATGACAAATAATGTGCGTGCGTTATTTTATCTGGATATTGTTGACATTGATGGTAGTATGTTGCAGTTTTTGATTGCAACTTCGTAATGAGATGCGCAAAGTTATCACAAAATGGATCCCAAAATTTCCCAGACAAGGAAAAAAATTTGCTAACATTAGTATTATTTTCCTTTGGTATTACAAATCCATGGTATTACAAAAATTTGACTAAGTACATTGATTAACTTTAAGGGGTTACACGCAGTTAAAAAGTACAAAAAAAATTTTGATCCTTGCATTTTTGGAATTTACATATTATATTTGAGTAATATCTGAAAATTTCAAATGAATCTTTCAAATATTCTTGAAGATACACGCATATTTGGAACTACCAACGTTCGCAGCATAGATGACTCCATGTAAGTACATGTGTGTAAACGTCATTTGAAACTTGTTTTTCTTAAAAACGGTATTTTCAATGTCAGTGACCACAATTTCTCAAAAACTACTCAACCGATCGGTCTGTAATTTTACAAAACCTTCTCAGATATATGCTTCTGGGATTGATCGAGGGAATAAGATATGTCTTGTCTAAATTTTGTCTATTCCTTTAATTAATACCTAGATTTATTCATCCACTAATAGGTCTTGGGCCGACTGCGGTGCCGAACGGTCGTCTCCCATTGTCTCCCATTTTGGGACCGGACATAAAAAGTCTGCGATCATAAACCTCTCGCTCGCCTTACGTTCTGCTATTACTGGGACAGACGCGGTTCAAGTAAAATGTGCAATTTGTGACAATTTGTGAGTGTAGTGTGTTTGCGTAAATTGTGCATTCAACAAGGCCGCCCTAAAACCTAGAACAAAACCTACTAACTGCCGTGAAGAAATCTGGTGAGGTCTTTCCAATTATTTTTTTATCTATCTATTTATAATTTGATTATTTGTATAGGCTGCCTATTTAGGTCATCAAAAACTGCGAATACCCTGTTTAAAACTTGGTTAGCCTTAAGACATCAAATTCAAGAGTGACGTAATAGTAAGTAAACATCCTAAATTCAGCATCTGAGAGATACATACTACAAGAGTCATCAACCGTGATCCTAAATACCCTTTTGTTTTAACGAGCTTCAAATTGTGGTTTCGAAGTCAAGACACTAGATTACCAGCCGAGCTGTAAAACAAAAAAATCCAACAAAATCCGCAGGGAAACCAAAATAAAGAAAACAAACTTAAATATAGCAACAAAATATAATCATGTCTCGCATAAAAGAATCTTGAACTAGCACCACAAACGAAAACTTCTTGATCTCGGTAAGAAGCATGTCACATATTGTACCTAATATACTAATCTTCTAAAATAATTTTTCTTCACTTAAGTATAAAAATAGATATATGCTAAATACCCTAAACAAAAAGTAAATTAGATCAAAACTAACACCTTAGTAGCAGAGTGACTCCTTTTTTCTTGATAATCATGCATGTTCAAACAGGTTAAAAACAAAAGCTATCCCCCGGAAGCACAAGTTACCTACTCAAAATACCGGCTAAGGAACGCGCTCTTTGTTGACAGCCCAATACAAGAACAATAGTAGGTTGATATCTTAACTGACTATATTTCGGCTAGCCCGGACCGATTTTCATGGCTCCCCTTTCTTCGCAAGAGGTTGGCTTTGTTATTGAAAATAAGTAAAGTTATTATCATCATTCAACATAGGAAATTTTACTTATTGAATAAAACCAGATCTAGAAAATAAAGTTCATAATTTGAAGACGAAAATATACAACTACATCATCCCGGTAAGAAGCTTGCCACATAGCGTACCTAATGTATTAAACTTCTAAAATAATTTTTCCACACTTCTCTGTGATAAAAAATTTCGCCAAAAACGGTTGTAATATAACATAGTTTATAGTCAGGTTGTAAATAATATACTTAATAAAATATTAGAGTCAGTTTTACATCCTTTAGTAAGCAGTTTAAAAAGGGAAAATAGCAACAAGGACGTACATATATTGTAACCACTCCGGAAACAGTCAAGTACATAAATCTTCCCACCCATTAAGCAAAACAATACCTACGGCCTCCAGTGCATTTAAAAATATTCCACGAAAAATTACTAACACAGAATTGCATTCAAACCAAAGGCCTCGCTCGAAGAATCATAAAGGAACAAAAAATATATAAGTAAAACAAAAGCCCACAGATGCAGACCACTCTGTTAAATCATCCGGGTAAAAAAAAAAAAAAAACAACACTGAAAGAGAATTGACGCAAACCCATAACAATAAATAACCAAAAGCAACGTAACCCATAGACCAAAAATTTCTGAAACGCATAGCCCAGTACACACGTGCACACAATGGAAAAAAAAAACCTAAACAAAGAAATTCGACAAATTACTGGAGACGGTAACTGCCTCTTCAGAGCGTTAGCGGATCAAATAACATCTTTGGATTAACCTTCAACTATCAAATGATACGAAATGACTTAGCTTCTTACGTTAAAAACAATAAACACACACCCAGTATCAATCTGGCCCTGCAAAATAATATCCTAGACTGCAACCACCTGTTTAGCTCTACTAGCAATATCAAATTAGAGGAACGCATAGACAAATATGTAGAAAAACAATTTGAGGATGGCTTCTGGGGAGGAGAGGACATCCTAATAGCTGCAGCAGAATATTACATTATTAACGTTTACATATATGGGCAATATAGAAATCCGATCATATATCACCCGTCATCAGATAACGCAGTAGCAAACATCTACCTTTACTTCGAAAATAACCACTACGATAGTATTATTAACCAAGAAATACAACACAACCAGTTTTCAAGTATCGTAGAAAGCAACACGGAGCCCCATAAAACATACGAAAAACCTAACGGAATAGTAGTTAATTCCCAAGGCGACACCCAAGTACCTACTACAGTTTCAATCGTGTCGAAAAGCAATAAATGCAGCGATAATTACCTTAAACGACCGAGTCCCCCCACTCAAAAACAGGTAGAATTACAAAGATCTTCGACTGTGCCAAGCGAGACGAATTCAACGGAAACACTCATTCACTTATAATACTCTCGAATGATACTGAAATTACACAAAACAGCTTCATATGTCCCAAGGGGCTACGCTCTCCCGATCCAACAGTAAGATTACCGACACATTTGCCTATGGCCTGTGAGGCGCTTTCCGTTGCGACTTGGAATGTTTCGGGATGCGCACAACCTCACGATAAGAAAAACATAGACAAGACTCTCTCCGAACGCAATATAACTATCGCAGGCCTACAAGAAACACACCTTACAACGGGCGAGTTCAAATCGAAAAACTACAACTGGATATTGTGCGGCGGTAAAAGCGCGAAGGAATCTCGAGGTATAGCGATATTAATCAACAACAAAGTAGAACACGAAATTATCCAGGTATATCGTAAAAGTAGAGACGTACTTGCAACACACCTACATCTAAAAACAGCAGATGTCAACAACCCAATCAATCTCTTTGTTATCACAGTTCACATTCCAGTAAAATCAACATCACGGTTTTTACAAATAGGAAATCTTGTCAGACAAAACAGCCCCAAAAATGCTTACTTAATAATCATAACGCCTGGATAGTTTGATCCGCGCAGCCGACTTGACGCTTTCGACGTTCCGTATGTACATCTACAAGGCATACCCATTATCTTGACTCAACTTTACAAATTAACCATGTACACAAAAATAAGAGTATAGTATATATATATAATAAAAAAAAAAAAAAAAAAAAAAACGCATCTGACTAGAGTACATAACGAGGGCAGTACGAGTAGCTCTACAAGCAAAGAAGATACCTCAGGACCGATAAAAGATATAAGAAAACTAAGAAGGAAGCGTCAGAAAAACCAGAATCCCAAACCCTATCTATGACTCCGTGAAGCATGATGCAGCCAGCACAGCCCTTCGAAAGAGGAACATCAGGAAGAGCAGAACACGCAGTTTTATCCCTTCCTCATTATATATTACACACCAAGTATAGAATTTATCTCCCATATGTTTACTTGTTGCTGGTATACGGTAGACTCTAATTTCCCTCCTCTTTCCCATTTCCCAGACTGCAATTCCCCACACACTCCATATCCTATATACGTGCTCACCTGGTTTCTCGAGCCTGGTACAGGTCTAACGCGGTCTGACGTGGCTGCGCTAGTAAAACGGAGACGATAAGTACATATATCGGCCCGTTGCGTGAAGTGCAGTCACGTTCACTCCAAGGTGGACTTAGTTCCTACGCTCTTGCTGCGAAACGCTGGCTGGGTGGGCACAGAACTGAACTGAACTGAACTGAACTAGATTTATTCATCCACTAATAGAATCTTATAGTTTTCGTAATTTCAGATAAACCAAACCGGAGATATGATGCTCACCACCAGACACCTCTTTGTGGTGGTTCTCCAGGAGACCGTCTACAGGAGCAGTGTAAATTAATATTTTAAAAAATTAAAAGCACCCAAGTGAAGTAAAAAGATATCATTACATATATTGAATATCTTTGTATTTGTCAAATGAAATCCCTATTCAGAAAAAAAATCTAAAAGAAACGACTTTTTTTGGCCTTGAAATTGCGTGTAGCCCCTTAACTATTCATCATCATCACAAGGTACAGAGCTACAATACAATACCCTTTATTGCACAAAAGTAAAAACCAGGACATAATTATCTTAAAAACTAGGAAATGCGCAAAATGCGGCCTTATCGCTAAGCAATTTCTTCCAGGCAACTTTGTTTAAATAGAAAAAAAATATGGGAAATTAGGTAGTGCGGGGTGGTCAATATAAATACCCTACCCTAAGAGACATCATCTATGTAATGATAACAACCAATAGCTCAACGTACTTACATACTGAAATACGAAGAATCCAAGATCAAATAAAAATAAAATAATCATACTAATTAAGCTAGCCCTAAAGTAAGTTTAAACTTGTATTATGGGATACTAACTCAACGATACTGTATTTTTAAAAGCCATTTTCTAACATGCCCTGGCTGGGGATCAAACCAGAACCTCGGGATTGGTGGACTAGCATCTTGACCATTACGCCACGGAGGTTGTCAATAAATGTCCCTTGCATGCGAGCGCAATGCGCACTCCCTCCCGAATTCAACCCTGATATACTCGTACACTATACTGTCTTTCTCTTTACAACCTATACCTACAGTCCACTGATCTAAAGGCCTCTCTCAATGAAGGTAGGATTTGGCCATAATCACCAGGCTGGGCAGAGGGGTTGGTGATTGCAGAAGATGGGATAAAGTCTTTGCACGGAAGTTCCTGTTACCTATACTTTCCTGAGGAAGTTAGGTCGGGCACGATCACGATGCTCAGCAGTAAGCAGACGACTGAAGGAAGAGGATACTTCCCTTAGTCCCTCTTACGTTACTCGAGGAAGAGGTTAGTGCCATCATATTCTACTCTGCCGTCACCACACGGCTATACACTCCTATCCTATAGGATAGGAGTGTATAGTATCCGTGTGGTGACGTATACGTCACTTGACATGTAACATCAAATATTATTTTGAGAAACTGTCAGTAATTTCTGCATGGACAGGTTTGAAACAATGTCCTCAGTTAATGGGCTAAGTAGCGATTACCAAATTTCTGTTGCTGTCGCAAAGGCTAACAGTTTATAGCCTTTTTATACGCAAAAATATATTTTGATATTGAGATCTAGGCAAAAGACTAACTTGTTTATCTTATGCAACTGTTGAATTTTGACATAGCTTGACTGCCATACAATGATGATAGCCGGGACCAAGGGTCCTGGGCTGCAGCAGGGCATGCCTTCTTAAACACAGGGAGTTCAAGAATTTTTTATGCCACTTCTGGTCACCCATCCAAGTGCAGACCACACCCGGTGTCGCTTAACTTGCGAAAGCGTTTTCTTAGTAAAGAAAAACTTTTGGTGCATCTAGTTAAGGACCTATCTAAATGTAAGTGATCAAGTTTGTGACTACTTGGACTCTAGATTTAAGTGGAGAGTTCACGACATCCATTAGTTTTTGTGGCAGTTGAATCAAAGGCTGCTAAGCTCAGGGGCACTTGTCTTACTAATCTTACTAAAATCAAGCTAAGGGTCATGATAAATTAGAGTGTCAAATCTGATGACGGTATATTACAAGGCTTAAGCGCGGACAGGTTTGGGACAAACTCTTAGTTGCTGGCCGAAACAACGCTCTTAAAATATATTTCACTTTTAAACATTACTATTTATTATTAAAGGCAAAAACTGATTCAAAAGTTGACATTGTTAATTATTCCTTAAGGATTTTTCGATTCGATATCGTCATTATTAAAGTTAAATAATGTAGATTTCGATTATAGCTTACTCATTGTTCATTCATGGCGGTCTTGTGGCTTTATTTTAAAAAAATGGGAAAATAAAACAACGCACATTGTAACACATTGTAATAATAATTTATTTAAAAGATACTTAACAACGTAGGTGGCTCGAACGTTGCCTAAAACTTAACCCATTAATAAATCCAATCAAATTGTATAACACAACTAAATCATCCATAATTGGGTTGAGGAACCGAACTTTATATTCCATATAGCAGATATAAAAAGCGTATCGTGTTTGCCAACAAATTCTTGGGCGTGACACATAAAGGGAGCCGCGTAATTGCCAAATCTCAAAGGTTGTGCCGCTAATGTCTCAATTGGAGTAGAGTTTCTACCTAAACACACCGCCCTATATCCCACTGAGTTCCAGGTGTACCTGATTGCATTCGCTAGTGCAATAAATTAATTATGTGACAAAGTGAGGAGTTTGCAGGGTGGGACGCCCCCCGCTGGCAAAGACCTCCACTGGAGAGAAACTATATTGAACTACTGTCATATCACACCGCCTTTGTCTGGCTCAGGTAACGCACACTTAAGACAGATTGCTTTTAGGCCAAAATGACGACCATGTTAATTTTATGATTTGTTCATGCCACCATAAGTATTTAGGTATTTTTTTCTTTCTTTTTGCTGTTGTATTTACATAACCATGTTTTCTTTCCTCCTTATTGTGTCTTATACTTTATTACTGTTTTAATTTTCTTATATTGATAAAAAAATCTTACAATATAAGTAGATAAATATATATGACACTATTTTCTACATCGTGATAAAGTATAACAGGCGGGAGATATCCTTCAAGTATACCTCTAGTTTCTTATATTTTGACATTTGGTCAGTCTATTTCAGTAACTTCTTGACCTACGATAAACAAAAAAAAATGTTCAGGTCTAAAGTGCGCGATTTTTAATTCGCCTTCCCTTTTCGCCTCAGACATTTTTACGTAAAAAAAGAGAGAAAAGCATACGTCGGCAGCCTTTGGGAGCCGGCCATCATTTTTCACGTCTCATTCAATAACTGGCTGCATAGTCGCTGCGATAGTGATCGCATTTTTAAACATTTCGATGGGAGAGCGTCACATTCCCAAGGATATGGTGTTACTTTGCGTGCGGAATGCCGCCCAGCGGACCGACATATTCATAACAAACAATGCACTGCTTCAGAAGGTATAAGTGTGAGTTGGTCTTATGTATTCAGAAATCTATAATAAATAAAATTTAAGGTTGAATTTGACCATGATCACTTGTGGTTGATATGTCACCGGGAATGAGTTAAATTCAGGAATTGTATTTTTTTCTTTTAACTTAAGAGCTTCCTCTTGTCGGTGGAGTTGAGTTGAGATGCCTCCATTCATCTCTTCTCTCTGCCATCTTTTTAATGTCTTGGTAGGACCTTACTCCTAAATAGAGATCGGAATTGTATGACAAATTAACACGTTGCAACGGTAAACTATTATTTTTATGAACCCGAATAAAACATTGTATAAAACTCAGTTATTTTTGAAAAAAATAACCACGTGGGCTACGGCATCAGCTAGTATTAATATACCCTAATATGTAAGAAAAATAAATGTGACTTTGAAAGTGCGAGAAGCAAACAAGAAAGAACTGGAATGAATCAAGCTCAGGTAAGAACAATCTCCGATAAAGTTAGAATAGATAGATATGTATAAAAAAATATATATACCCTAATAACATTTTATTCAAAGTCAAACTTGCATCACCGAGCACATTCTGCACCTTCACCAAACGCGTCAAAGCGTTTCCAATCCATGCATTTAATATCATTTTCGGACACAGCCCCCAACTCTTTGTGCCCACATAATAGATAGGCCAGTACTGTTTGCTTTGTCAAAATGATTATGTCGGCTACTTTAACGGATTACAAGCATTGTTATCTCAATACGCAGGTAGATACAGTTATTCATTGATCTAAGCAGATGTTATCTGTAAAACAATGTGCGTTTTGGTGCTTTGGTTTCCCTTATCTGGCCATCTGTGAGGTGCCGAATCGTCAAAGGTTTGTACACAACAGTGTGGTTATCTTGGAGATTTCAGGCTCCGTTTCGTTACAATCGGAAGCTTTGACGCATTAAAACGGTGTTAAATCCTTTCCGATGTAAATAGAGTTTGTTTGAATGAGACTTTGGTTTGAAGTGTTTGAGTGTTATATATATTATATATACCTACCTAACTGTAAAAAATATGTAAGAACTGATGTTTATCTTCTTTCCAGTTTCTTGTATGCGTCATGTGGAAAAAGAAAGGTTTACTATTGTCTTACCCATGCAGATGTTAGTAGGTAGTAATAGTTTTATAATACTTTCCATTGCTTTTGATACCCCTTAACGCAATTGAGCAAGCCTCTCCTTATTTTTATACTCACATATATTTGACAGGTAATAAAAATTCAATTAATTCAATATTAAGAGGTGATTATTGTCTTTTTTATCCTATCTATCCAGGAAAACAACAGGATGTTTTTATATTAAAAATGCATGTAATCAAAGTATAACGGTACTAATTATTAGTCATCATCATCATCCGAGCGTATACCCGGTTGCATCGTTAGCGGTTACGCTTCAGAGCCCGGGGTCCGCTACCTAGCCTAGGTGATTCGACAAGGTTACTGGTTTTTGCACAGAGCGACTGTCGTCTGACCTCCGCAACCCAAAGGGTAGACCAGAACCAATCCTGGGATAGAAGCAAACGCTAGATGGCGTTCGGGACCAACGGCTTTACGTGCCTTCCGAAGCACGGAATCATCTTTCTTTTCAGATAATCAGGTGATTCAAGCCTGCAATATCCTAACCAGACTAGAAACAACTTTTCACAAAGTATGCTTCCCAGTGGGATTTGAACCCACGACCTCCGGATCACAAGGCAAACACCATGACCACTGGACCACGGAGGCAGTCAATTATTGTCTTTTTTATTCTATGTATCCAGGAGAACAACAGGATGTTTTTATATTAATAATGCATGTAATTAAAGTATAACTGTACTAATTATTAGTAAAGGCGGAAAATCATATTGTTAGTACACTGGTTGTAAACATAACGTGAGTTGTTTGTCTAGACAATGACTCATTTATTCTTGTAGCAAAGGTAATTAAGGCTTTTATACCGAAGGCATATGTTGATTTAATTTTTTTCCTATCTAAGCTCTGTAAATGTTTTTTGTGTTTGTAATTTTAATTCTGTATGTGTGTTTTTTATGTTAATGCATTTTGCTTTTTCTTCCTTTTCACTTATTTTATTTATCCTTTGTGTAGTGGAGTACTACCAAATCTAAGATGACTCCACTTCCAATTTTACTACATATTTATTGTTCGTCATTTTAGATTTGATGTTGGCTATTCTTTAAAAAAATAATGTTAGAGTTAGACAGATAGTTATATAAACTTACTGTTTTCTTCAACGCTCTAAAGAAAATAAATATTTAATATCACTCATAAGAAAAGTATGCAATCGGCTTTATCACAAATCTTATTAGGCAAAATAAATTCCCTAACCACAACTCGTGCACAAATTAACTATAACAACCCCACACGCTGATATGAGTCACTTTTCTACAATATAAAAGCCTGAGAAACATCATTCGGTATCCGATTAAAGCTCCATTCACACACATAACTTAATGAGCTTGGAATTGCAAGGATAATATTTTTATGAGACAGATTTTCACTTTCGGAGACAATAAATACCCTCACCCTTGATGAAAGCGACGCTCGATTAAATACTGTACAACAGCATGTGAATGGAGCTTTTCTACTAACGCAAAAGCTACTAGAAGCAAAAAACCATAGAATGGAACTTCTGAGGAAACATTTTTTTAAAGCTAAACGACTGTAAAATTGAAGATGCCTATAGTTTCAGTAATAATTAACGTATCATCTCTGTATTCTTTTACACTTTATTTATATGTATTTATTTCTAACAAATTAGGTAGCCTCTATCGTATTGAATATATAAAAAAATATTAAAGTCTGAAGTATGTACCCCAAACTATTCGTATATCCATAATCTTCTCTACACTCTATAGCCATAGCAACCAGTGTGAACAGATCTTTAAACCCGTGAAACATCATTAGACGTCCAATCCAATTCGTGGAAGTTCCGCTGAAATGAAAAGCGAGAAAGATTGAAAGATACATTTTAAATTATCCGCCGATATCCGGTGGCGCCTTGGTCAGATTTTATTTTATAGTATCAGGGTTGTCGCTAATAAATTCTTTTTCTTTCCTAATCACATTGGTAGGTCATTTCATACGTATATTTCAAAGAATAATAACGGAAATGTGTATTTAGTTCCTAATGAGAAAATAAATTTTATCGTCCTTGCCAATTTTTTTTAAATGTGTTGAAAAAAGAGAAGAACAAATAATAACTAAAAGTTATTTTAGATAATGATAAAAACTTCTCAAACTTTTGGTTTTCGCACAAAAGTTCCTATTTATATTTTATTTTAAGGATATATATACCTACTCGTATTAACGAGTAACGTATTAACGGAAACAAGCTTAGACGAGGAAAGACTAATGTCTTTCCTCGTCTAAGCTTGTTTCCGCTAGTTGCATCCTTGGCTGTAGCTACGAATCTCAGGCGCAGAACCCTTTTAGAAATTTCTACTTCAGTTCTTCAGTCTTTGTCTTTCTTAATTGTGAGATTAGCATTTCTAAAGCCTTTTGCTTCTTTATTTGACAAAATAATCTTTATTCTTTAAACTTCACTTTCATTTTTAAGTTCGTGCTACAATAAAATAATAAATATCGTTTAATAACCCTTAAATAAACTGCAGGTTTATAATACCCTAGTTAAACTTAAAAGCGACGCCGCGGTATCCACCCTTGCCTCAGATTAGTCATAAATCCAAGCAGTTATGGTCCCAGACCATAATTGTTAATTTGCCTCCAGCAAATATTTTTATGAATGGGCGCCAAAACACACGTCCCTTTGTTAATCTTTTGAGGATTTACGGATGAGTAAAGAATCTTAGATTTAAGATAAAGACGTGCTTGGAAGATTAGGGTCTTGAATGGAAAACTGAAACGGTGTATAATCTTGGCTTAAAGTAAACACTCTTAATTTTGGTCGATAATATTTTAACGATACTTTTTGCACTTGACTAAGTAAGTATATTTTTTTCCTATCCTGACCACACAATATCTTTGGATCAATTTTATCTTTAGAGTTATTTAAATTTTATCTATACCTAAATCTATTTTATTAATTTTAAAAATAGAGTTTTTTTGAATCAGATTAGAACATAGATATTTTAAAGCTAACAATAGGTACTAAAAGTTTATATTCAAATATAAAAAAAATACAGTGGCATTCCGGAAGTCCCGACAGAATTGAAAACTTGAACAAAGTGGTGTCAATTACGGTAACGGTGTCGAGAGTTCAATGGTTTTTTCCCATCTCAAAAAAATGTCCAATGCGACTAAAGAAGTTTTCCCTTAAAAAAAAAAAAAAATGTTACAAATAACACTTAGTGTTCATTTGTAATTGTGTGTTGAAAACGAGGATATTTTGAAATAAAGACATTATAATATATTTTTGGATAAAATAAAAATCAAATATTAGCTACATAAAAAGTAATGAAAATAAAACAATACTAGGTAGGTACTACCTGTAGTGTAAATTTTGCTTTAAAAGTACCAAATTGTATTGTAAAGTTTTTAGGTCAACTTAATTGGTAACATTCACATAATAATTTAATACGCTAAAAGTATAATATATTTATTTGCGATAACAGTACAAAACATGATACTGTTATTTTTTATTTTTCATATCAAATATTAAACAAAAACAAACGTACAAGAAGGTACTTTAGCCGCCATCTAGCGTCGAGTAGCCAGACTATTTCCCGAAAATCAATAATGTTAAACAAATCCCTTTTTATCAAATTTTAGAAAATATTAGTAGACATCATAAAAAAAATATTTATTTATAATTTTGGAAAGCCTTCAAATTCTTTAAAAGTATAAGTATAGTTTACAGTTGGTTCAGTAGATGGCGATATGAACACGACAACAAGTTATTTATGTATTCTTAATAAATTTTTATTTATGTTGGTATAGGTTCATGTCTATACTCGTATACTTACATATTATTTTAATTATTTTTGTGACATTTGTTAAATAAATAACTTTTGTCACTTTTTATAACATAATTCACTTATAATTTAAAATGAAAGGAATTTATTTTGAACTTAAATACAAATTGATTGCTTTCCAAGTATGTTTTAACCGTAGAAAAAAATATAAATTACCTTTTATGGTTTTAACTTAGTTTTAAACGCGTCAGTCTAATTTAATAATGACGAACGACTATGTATTATAGTTAATTTCTTGTAGATAAAAGTATTTGCCTTATTTCCACTGTTGGTCACAAGAAACACAAACGAACATTTCCATTTGTATGTACAACCTACACTACAGTATGTATTTAATAAATAATATATGTATTTATAAGTTATAAATAAATAAATAATAAATAAATAAATATATAGGTACAAATCACACTGAGTTATAAATTATAATATTTTGAAAGTACCTAAATTAATAAACATTATTAATTTATTCATAATAATGCACATGTACATACACAGCGAATAGATGACAGTTATCACACATGTAACGTAACATGGGCCCTGTTAGAGCATAGCATTTTACACTTAACAAATTAATAGGTAGTAGAAGAAAAATACATTCTTCATATCATTACATTCATTTTGTTGATTATGTAAAATATCTACATTATCATCTTCTTTTTATACCTTATTATCTGGGTAGTTTGTACATTACTTGAATAAATTAAATACCGATATGATGGTAAACTGGCATGAATGTCACTGTTTCCAGGTTCTAATAAAGTTTGAATAAATATCCCTAGAAGTAACTAATGATTCTAATAAAACATTTCACAAGGCATCGGAAACTTAATTTAAAACAACCTAATAAAAGAACCACGCCTACAAGATGGCTATCTAAACAGTAAGAGCAAAGCTCGCTCGAATATCCTGTCATTTCTACCATTTACTTATAGTCCAAGAGTCTACTGATGTTTTCTACGTTCATCTACTTTTTCATCAAAAGTAACTCAAAATTAGAAATATGAAATAAACTAAAAAGATTTTATACTGTTTGAAGTTTTAAACGGTTTCAATCGATACTTATTAGAAAATAAAAGCTAAAAAAAGAAAATGCAAGATATGACTATCTTAAAAACTAAGAAATGTGAATAAAAGGGTATTATCGTTAATCAATTTCTTCCCTTTGCTTCGCTGATATTTTGTTGGAATCCTAGAATAATTTATTTTTCTTTAGATCAAACCTTCATTGAAGTGGAACTTGATTCAAACCATCTTTTTTTTTCTACATATGTGATTAAAACCAAGTAAGTACTAACATTTAGTTAGCGTTTTGTAATAATATTAACAAACATCAAATTATATTACAAATCATACAGTAAGACCTTAGACTATAAAAAATAAAGCAAGTTATCTCCAATCGGCACCCTGTTACTCGTTCCATGCGAAGGTTAACACCGATTCATTAAAAAATAAAAGCAGTCTGTGTAGACCCCCAAAAGACTGAAAAAGGACGATGAGACAAAAAAAGACTACATTTTGGTTACCGCGCGGCGCCTAGCGGCTGCTGCGGCGGCGTCTGTGAATGTGAACCCTTTAGGGTCCCCGATTTTGGTACGATTTTCAATAGATCTTGCTTGACTCATTATCTAGTACCTTGTGTAAATAATAGACCCTTAATGAGTTCGATATTATAGTCGATGATCTAAGGGTACTTACAATATAATAGATCTTGACCATTTTTGGCATTTTTCATGTCGAGTTTCTAATCTGGTAAACCTAACTATACTGAAAACAGGCGCATTCGTCTTGTTGAACCTGTTTCCAGCAGTAGTTTACGCGCTTAAACTGTTTTGCTGTTTCTGTGTAAGTGCAAAACACTGGTGTCAGATTTTAAAAGCTGCCTTAAGGCATCTGATTAAGCGTGCCAACTGCCGTACAGCTACGTTTTACATGACTTCCAAAGCATGGAGGAGCTGCCGATATTTTTATGTCACTTTTTTGTGGTCACCAACCCAAATGCCGACCACGCCCGGTGTCTCTTAACATGCAAAACGCTAGTAGGTATTTCGCTTATAGTGCAACAAATTTTGCTCACCACTGAGCTATCATGTGTCCTCCTGTTCCTTTACGAGTGCCTATTTAGGCTTATTTGGTATCACAATAATTTTATTCATAATTATTTATGCTAAATTAAGGAAATTCATAATGTAATCAAAACTAATTCCATTTGGTAGAGTTTGGTACTTCCAAATTCATCGATAGCCTTACATGTGAACTATTCTGTTAATTATGAAATAAATAACCAACCCACGTTAGATGGCTTTGAAATGAATTATTCCTAAAACAAATTTATTTGTTTATAAATACTTTATAGATCCACAATAAACAGTTGTTTATAAAATTAGCGGACTTAACGCTAAAAGCGTTCTTCCACAGTTTTTATTTAAAAAATATAATTTAATTTTAAGAACTTATTTCATAAATAATTTTAAGTTTTTGTGATATTGCTTGGGTTTCACTCCAAAATGGTTTTACTTACTTACTGCAGCCTGTCTTGCTGACGTCCTCTGCTTTCCTGTTGTGACTGCTGTTATTGGTCGCTTGCCCCTTGGAAAAGGCACTCTGTCTCCATAGTATTTTATTTCTTGTTTTGCTTCTCCATAACCGTATCATAATGTTTTGGTGCATTAAAATTTTTAATTAACTTACCAGTATCTTGTAGTCTTATCTTAACTGGCATCCATGCTGCCTTTTAGAATAAGGAATATGCATGTAATACCAATCCGGCTCATATTTTTATTTTACAATTTCTATTAACACGTTACCACGCCTAGTTAATTATTTTTTTATTGACTCTTATTTGGATTAGAAATAAATTATTGAAAATATGCAAATATTGCGCGGGAACTTTTGACAAACAAAAGGGAAATGACGACAAAGTTCACAAAAGGGAAATGACAAGTTCGGGTGCGTTCGGTAGGACTGTCCATCCATGTAGTTTGACTATCGATGACATTCGAAATGTATGTACTTTTATATAAGAGGTTTAAAGAACATCACTGGCTAATAATATCGAAAGTACCCAAAAAAGAAAAACATGCGTTGACAGCTTCTGTCTCTAGCGGATATTGCAGACTCTGTTGCCGACTTTGACGTCATATTTTAAAATGGCGTGTTTTAGTTGTTATAATCTACTTGCTATTTTTTATTATTTATTTTCTACACCATAAACATGTTTTTTGGCACTGATTTATTTTTTGCGGATATTTCTTGACGAGAACTATCGATTAAAAATATTAAAAAAATACATGCACTCTCATCCACCGAGTGCTTTACCATTTGTATGAGATAATATTACTTTCTTTACTTCACTAATATTGGTAGGACATTCAAGAAGACTGTCCCACCAATATTAGTTATATATAAATAGAAAAAATAAGAATTCCTTCTTTATGCTTTGTTTAACTACAGGATGTATGCATGTTGTACTATCTGACTCATTATACAACTCTTCATAGAATTTTGTTGCTATGTCTGTAATATGTTCTTGGTTGGTTTTCCTTCCCTTTTGTGGTTTGTTATCCAAAGAGTGGTTCCTTTAATTCTTCCTCTTTGATTCCTCCTTATTTTACTATATGTTGTTGATTTTGTCTTTCTTTTATTATCTAATCTTTGTCCAAAATTGTTTTACTTACGTGTCAAAAATTCCTAATAAAAGGACGTTCTTATAGATAGGTACTAGTATGGTAAATCGTGGTGTGTAAAAGGTCCGTTTAGATGTTTCGGCTGATATTCGCCGGCATGTAGTTTTGTTGCGACGCAAGCGCACCTAATTTATAAGCGTTGACTCCGACGCTATTGAGTATGCACCTATGTTCTAATGGGTTAGCGAATTTCTTGTTGCCGAATTTGAACCTTTTTAATCTCATTTTGATGAAGAATCGATCAGTGATGGGATTTTAAGAGGTGCCTTTAATGACGTGTTTTACATGCAAATGAATGCATACTGGTATGTTTATTTTTCAAACACATTTTTCTTTTATAAGCAAACATCGTTTTCTTTTTCACGAGCAAGAATTTTTGTTTCATATCTTTCTTATCTAAGCTTTCTCATGTACTGACTTATCGTTTTAATGATCTGTACTAATACCCTGTCACGTCTTTATTTCTATTGCGGTAGACAGAGCCTCAGATCGTAAGACCCAAATGCCACTTTTAGCATGATAGTGGATAGGAAGCTAGGAAAATAGAATCGAAATAGCCATGAGTTGCTAGCCGCATTACCTTCTCACACATAATTTGTATTTTTGTCTTTCCCTATATGATACGGTCAGGAAATTAAGTAGGAAAGTCACTTAATTGGCAATCTTCAGTTTTGTGTTAATATGAACTAAACTAATCGAACTCTGACTCAAGATAAGTACTTTATATATTTTTTTTTTTTATACTGCTTAGGTGAGTGTAAGTCTTTGAAATTATAGAAATAAATAAATAGGATTTCCTTCATATATTTTATTAAAAACTTTTTGTTCTTCTTTTTTTTTAGGATAATACAAAATACCGTCTTTTCTTTCGCCATTTAATAATTGAATGAAACCGACAAACATCTCATACAAACCCCAATTAAGTGTGCGTGAGGCGCCTACAGACGGTCACGCCCCTGTTTCACGTCACGGCACTTCAAAGGATAACCAGACAAAATATTGTTTCGTTTTGACAGATCGTATGATACTGCAGATGCAAAGTATATATACTACAGAAAATTACTTAGTCGTAGGATAAAGATAGGCTCGATATTTAAGATTGTATGGAAAAACAATAAAAAACGTAGAATGTCCAGCTACTGCCCCTTTCGTTTTAATTGTAAAAAACTGATCGAGGGAAAAGTTGAAAATTTCGGGGAATCTCACTAGGCAATACGGCAACTAATCCATTATTACTTTGATTTCGTTTTTAGGGTTCCGTACCCGAAGGGTGCAAACGGGACCCTATTACTGAGACTCCGCTGTCTGTCCGTCTGTCCGTCTGTCACAGGGCTCTTTCTCTTAAACCGTAATAGCTAGACACTTGAAATTTTCACCGATTATGTATTACTGTGCCGCTATAACAACAAATACTAAAAATAAAAAAGTTAAAAATTAAATGGGGCCGTCATACAAAAAACGTGTTTTTTAGCGTTTTCAAACATTGTACGGAGGTTCGGAACCCTTCATGTACGAGTCTGACTCGCACTTGCCCGTTTATTTACTTTCACCTCCACGATCATACTCAAAGTGGTAGTGTTAGTGGTAGTGGTAGGGTAGACAAAGCCTAGAAGCTCTGTTTAATCTGCAAATGATAAAGACGTGATTTGTGCGCAGAACTATGTTAAGATTTATTTATGATGAGAAAAAAGAGAGAAGAAAGAGTATAACCAAATGTCATATATTTAATAAAATTGTAGCTCTAAGTTTATAGGATCATTTGAGGTTCGTATTTATTCACATAATTTATTCGTACATACTTATATAGTTAGTTCTCTCTTATTTAAATAATATTCTAAGTATGATAAGAATATATGAGCAACCCGTGACAGTCTTTGTGCCATTTATTCATTCTTATTATTTTGTGCAGTGGTCTTTATAGGTTACGCGATAACATCTGCGGTTCCATCGGCTGGTATGAATGGACCTTTAGATTTAAGATAAATCATCGTTAATGGTTTGTAAGCTTTACGTGAGAATTGGGCTTGGACGTTCCTTGTGTTGTGATTTCGGTTTTATTTTAACTTTGGATTGCATGTTTATGAATAAGGATATTTTATAACGACTCTTAACACTCGTATTGGAAGGTATAGGATAGACTATTTATTTATTTTGTTTATGTAAGTACTTAGATCTTAACTGCCATCTTAGTCCACTGCTGGACTAAGGGTCTATCCTAATAAAAGGAGGATTTGTCTATAATCACGCGTCATCAATTGATAGTACAGTAAAGTCTTTGTACAGAGGACGTTGCTGTCTGTTCTCTGATTCCTATACTTCTCTTAGTAGCCTCTGACGACAGCCGTGGGAAAGGAAGGGGGTGGTGATAAAACGCATCCGTCAGCACACAGCTCGTTCACGTATACAGGGTCTAACACAATATACTGAAACTATTTTAAGGGTGGATTCAGTCCATGATACTGAACAACTTTCCCCAAAAAACATATACCTAAATATGAAAAATAATTTTTGACCTCCCATACAAGTTCACCGAGTTTGTATGGAAAGCCAAAAAAATTTTTTCACACTTCAACATATGTTCCTTGGGGAAAGTTGTTCAGTACCATGGACTGAATCCACCCTTAAAATAGTTTCAGTATATTATGTTAGACGTTATATACTCGTATACTTACTTAAACTTTACTTTTTTCCGTTTACACCAAAGGTTAGGTAGCTTTTTGTATCTGGTTCAAATTCATTTTTTTTTTCAAATTCAAAAATAACTTTATTATCATAGGATATTTTATGATATCTCAATATAATAGTCACTTTGTTTTGTTCTGCACAAATGTTGACCTCAAAGTCAAATCGTTACTTACAGTTAAGTTTCGGCCGCTCCCTAGGCGCTAGTGCAGAAGAAGCGGCAACAAACTGTACTGCAGCATTTTCTCCAAGGACCTCAAATTACAAACTTACAACTCAAAATTATGTAGACTGAGATTACACTGTTTGTTATGTCATAATTTAAATCTATTGCTTGTTTGTTCCGCTATACACACTGTAAGTATTTGACAAATATGTAACTATCACTCAAGCTCAGTAAGTGAGTAGAAACCAGCCATTACAAAAAATTCTTTTAATCTCTTTATCAGACCACACATTTTCACAAAAACATTAAGAGTATCAACATGCGATAACTGTTATTAAAGTGCACCTCAAACCACCGCGATTGATGTTTCACAGTGGAAAATACACGATTTAACAAACGTCATTTGTGGTAATCGCATATGAATGCTTAGAGGCTTCATACACAATACTTAGACAGGATTACGGCTTTAGTAGTCGAGTCAGACTTAAATCGCTTGTATTTTATTGGCTAGTCTCAATACGTATTCCAGTAGTGCAATTGATATAACTGTTTATTGTGTTTATCCTGTAAATGTGGAGGATGTTTGTATGTTTATTACTCAATCGGGTTGAATACGTTCGAGGTGCTTTCAAACGATGTGGATTAGATCTTCAAATTCCCATTTCAGTTTTTCGTTTCAACACATTCCTATATTACTAAATTCTATGTCTTAATATTCTCATTTCTGTAGATTACGTTTTAACAGAATCCCATATTTACTGATTTTAAACAGCGTTAGTTATATACACATATTAAAATATTTTCTTATTACCATACTTAAGGTGAAAATATAGGCAAATGGCCTTGAAGTGTGAAATAAATTGTTAACTCGTAAATATGGTGATAATTTCTATATTGCTCTTCGTCATGCACTAGATAGCCCTTTAAATTATTTTATGAACTGCCGTTGAAACTATTATTGGTGATCCGTCTAGCTTTAAAACTTGCCGTGGCCACTTTTGGCGGAGGAATTGCATGAAATAAATTGTTAATTATTTACGAATTAACAATTTATTTCAAATGAGGGCGCCAGTTCAAGGCCTATTTTATATTGCCTATTTGATTATACCTTCACCTTAACCTAAAATATAAGTAAATAAAAGATTTTTTTTTCAGTGATCTGAGATAAACAAAAAACGACGGATTGCACTCCGGGAGTGCCGGCAGAAGTGAAAACTTGAATATTAACGTTGTGCATTTTTAATATTTTGGAATGGTTAGGGAATAATTTTGCACGAATTGCTTTAATTATCAGTATAAAAGTACTATCATTTATGTGTATATTTATTTATTGCACTATCGTACACAAACATGACAATTTATATTACATTAAAAAGTGTCCTGACGCGAGTTTAAATTTTCTTACTCATTACAAAAAAGTGCACAACGCCGCTAAAGAAGTTTTCACTTCAAAAAGGTTTGGGCTTATCCGGGATTTGGACCCGGGACCTCTCGCACCCAAAGCGGAAATCATACACCTAGACCAACGAGCCGGCTGACAGCTTAGTCGAAATTATAGTATAAATACTTCCTTTCCTACGCCGCGCCGGCTGTCATTTCGTTTTACGAATTTTCGATCAGGACACGTGTCCTGACGCGAGTTTAACATTTTTTACCCATTACAAAACAAGTGCACAACGCCGCTAAAGAAGTTTTCACTTCAAAAAGTTTCAGTATTAAGGGTGAAATTTTTCACCACATACATATTCTAAATTAGTTAGTTGTAGGTTGTAGGTATAAAAAACAAAGCTTTTCTTTAATATCAACTATATCAATGAAACCACAGGTGTACAGGGTCCCTGATTATCATTTTTTGTGAGCACTCACATCAGCGCATGTGCATCAATGCATCAAATGACATCGACTGCTTGCAGCCGTCATTAGAATCAATTATTTCCACATTTACGCGGCACAGTGTCTCCGAGCCCTCAATGGACATATGATCGGTTTTTATACGTAATCGTTTTAAAGCAATGTGACATTCATATCTCTCTTTATTTTAGGTCGATCGAATTAAAAAAAAATAAGATTCGTATGTTTATTCAGTAACCATTGCAGGCACTTTTACATGTCAAAAGTTTGGAGACATTTGGGTTCGAATCCCATTCGAGGCGAAAAATTTTTCATCACATATTTTCAATTCAGAAACGTTTATATTGACTCTACTCTCAAAAATGTAGTAAGGTTGTCAATTTTAATTGGGGAAAAAGCCTAACCGTAAACATACCTTTGTTGATTTGTTTGCAATGCAAGGAATGTTCTTATTAATTCCTAATTAGGTTCGTTGCTAAGATATTTAATTAACTATTTTTATAAACATATTTAAATAGCTTTATGTTCTCACGGGGATAAGGACGTGTGTGTGAAAAAGCAGGAAAGCGCATCCCAGGCTCCGAAGCAGTACAGCTGTGGATGCAACCGGGAATGGGCTTAGACGAAGAAGAAGGGGATAAAGACGTGATAGTTGGTGTGTCCACAGAAGATACGATGAATATTTGATTAAGTATTTGTATTTTACAATTAAATTGCTGTCTATGGTAAACAACAGTACGTAAGTACTTACTTATCCAAAAACTTAAACAACATAACACGAAAAGTCTGAATGAATGTACGAATAACACCTACATCCACTTATGAAATTAAGGTGTGAGTCAAATTAGTGAGAACGCTGTAATTAGGGCGATTACACTCGAGATCCGCACATCCTGTCTACAGGACACGTGTGGGCGAAGCCTTACTGCCATGGCGTTATAAATATCGTGCTTTGTCTTTGTGACGCTTTATAACAATTTTCTGATTTATACAGATACTATATCACGTCTTTATACCTAACGGGATAGACAGAGTCTAAAGCTGTCAGACCTAAATGCCACTTTTAGCATGATGATGAGAATGAAGGTTGAAAAGAAAATATTATTGTGACCAGAAGTTGATCTGATGATATAGGAACCTTATTATAAAACATCCCAACCCCATCGAGTTTGGGCTTTTATATTTGTCTTGATAAGTTCTTAGGCTTCGAAATAAAAGCTTGTACGTTCAAAAGCTGTTAGTAGAACCGGAACCTTTTAGCGATACAAAATCATCTTTTCCTCTCCCAATGCGCCTTTCAAAGTTTAATCCTAATTGACTGGCATTGTTTCGAATCTCGAGACTGTTTATTAGGAATGTGGTTTGTAAATTAAACTTTGAATATCATATATAACGTCTAAAAAAATATACTAAAACTATTTTAAGAGTAAATGATAGTGAATATTTTTTCCTACAGGATCATACATCAAAATATGAAAAAAAAAATTGCCCCCCATAGAAGTCAGATCAGCTTTTCGGTCAATATGTATGGGAGGTCAAAAATTATTTTTCATATTGTTACCAATTGATGTTATTGCGCTGGGCTGGGTTCGTAAAATACATACTTTATAATATTTATGTGACTCCGTTTACTTTTCTTAGACAATAGGTAGACATGACACAATAACAAATTTGGAATAGCTATCAAAAAACTATTTTAAATACAATAAAAATGAGTTTTATAAAAAATGAGTTCGCAACACATATTTCGATGTATGATCTTTGGGGAAAGTTGTTCAGTATCATTGATTGATTTCAGTAAATTCTGTTAGTGACTGAATTCAGTACATTTTGTTACTTAATTGAGTATATACGTCTAAGAAAATGTAATGAAACTATTTTAATGGTGAATTCAGTCCATGATACTGAACTATTCCCAAGGAACATAGGTATATCAAAATATGAAAAATATTTTTTTGCTTTCCATACAAACTTGGATCTGCTGTTCGGTCAACTTGCATAGGAAACCAAAAATTTTATTTTATAATTCGATATATGTTCCTTGGAGAAAGTTGTTCAGTATCATTGACTGAACTGACCCTTAAAACAGTTTTAGTATATTATGTAAGACCTGTATTTTGCTAATGCCAAATAGCAATCTTTATTATATTGCAAATAACAAATAAAAGTATATCTGTATCCATCACTTAATGGAGCTAGCCCCAAAGTTAGTTTTTAAATATGCTGAGAGGAGGAAATTCTCTAGAGAACTTATGTATTTGTTGTTTCTTGTATATGAATACGTGACTTTATCATTTCAGCCGCATGACTTTTACAGCTGGGCATAGGCCCCTCCCAAGTATTTCCAAATAAAATAGACGAACTGTTTTTTAAAACAGTGAGGTTTTAATTTTACAATTTTTTTAATTTTATCATCACGAAATTTCTCAACTAAATCTACTTAAATAACTTATTTTTATTTTTATATTTTTATTTTGCAAGATATTATTATATTGCGTAGATAGTTCGTCACATCGTCCTTTTTAAAAGTAGGTTGACGGGTCAACGGCCGAATTCATAGCACTAATCGCCGTCGAGTGTGAAAGTGTGTAGGAATTAATTACTATTTGCTCGGCCTGCAACTAGTATCGAAAATAATAAACAATGTCACGGGGTCGAGTGTGGGTATCTAATGTACGACTCGCGAAAGTGGCCCTTGGATTTGAGATTTCATTCGCTAACAGATGAATGACTCTTTTTCTGTTCAAGCGGTAAAATTATGGAATTCACTACCACGCATTATACGAGACTTCAAATCTTTCCCTGTTTTTAGGAAGAGAGTAAAAGAGTATAATCTTTCCTTAACGTAATGAATAGTATACCTATATACTATATATGTATTTGTTTATAGTTAGGTATTTATATGTATATGTATTTATGTATAATATGTGTGTATGTTTATTGATGTATTGTATATGTATATGTATGTTTAACATTTTAGATAAGTACTTATATGTATTTGTAACTATAATCTTTTGTACACGCCTACTACCTGTTTTCTTCAATTTTCCTCTCCTGGGTCTGCTGGAAGAGATTTCTTATGAAATAAGCAGTACCTATGTACTCTATTTTCTTAATTTGTAAGTTCCTTTGTTTGTATGTTGTGTACATAAATTTTGTAAATAAATAAATAAATAAATGAAAATTGCTATGATTCACACTGTACTCGTACATAGTGATTGTAATGTCGGATTTAGTATGGAAGGTCTTGAAGTAGCACTGGCAACTAGTATCAATAAAAGGAAGGTAGTACATCACGGTTTTTACAATTAAAAATAAAAATAAAAATGTCTGAACAAAACATTAAATATTACATTTCTCTTATCAGATGTGATAATTAAAGTGCTTCAGCGGAAACCTTGAAACGCAGGAAATATGAAGATCTCATTGAAAATTATATTTTTGTGCCCTTCGCCATACAGACGATGGATTCTTACACGCCTGCTTGCAAGTTATGTAAATCATGCAAATAAATGATTCTATTCTATTTCATAGGGCCCAGAAGCAAAATTATTTGTGGCTGAGATTTCAACGCGTCTCCGCGATGTTACGGACGATCCAAAGGCGCAGCTACTTTGCACAAAGAATTTCTATCGCGGTGCAAAGGGTTAATGGTGCCAGCCTTCTGGGTACCCTACCTTGCGGCGAGGCGTTGGAGTCTCTTTTTTATTTGTATTTTTTTCTTTATTTAAATTTGTTAAGTGTGTTGAAAATAATAAATAAAAGTACTTCAAGTAAAAAGAAAATAGTGCATATTAAAATGTCACATATTATTTGCAATTGTTATACAAATTTAGGTTACCTAAATTAATTATTGACTATAGATAGGTACTAACCATGGGTACAAAGTTTTTGAGTGTCTATGCCGGTGGTCCACTGTAATTAATGTCAGCGAATCTTAAAACTCTGAATTATGTTTCGACCTGCCCGCAGGCTATTTGACTTTGATATTTAATAAACACGCATTTATAAATGCTAAATCATACGTTATCCTGAATTTCGTGTAGTAACCATTTAATGTTTATTTATAAATTTATTATAAGTAATGCAATTATAGTAATTTTTTTTTAAATCAAGAAGAATATTTCGCTCCTGTAAAAACTTTATAACTTCATCCGTTTTCCAGAACCAGGAGCGCCATTAATGTATATTTTACTGTTTAAGATATGACACTCGTAAAAACTATGATTTCTAGACGAAACACATTCTTTTGCATTTTATTGCTCCTAAAGGAAAATCTTGTGAGTTCTTGTTATATTGCACCTAATCGATTAGGCTATTACTAATATGTAAGTACGTAAGAATTATTATCCTTTGTCTCTTTGCAGGGAAGGAGATTACGCAATCTTTTTTTCCTTTGAAACGGCTACTTCCTTTATTATTGGAAGGAACCGATTCACACACAAAGCCAGAAGCCTAAATTACTTTTGTGTAACTTACGAATGGTCGTTTAAGGCATCATTATTGTAATTCTAAATCGTTTATCAAATATTTTTATGTTAATAAAATCGAACGCTGATATGAAGTCATAAATCAGAAATAAGATCTCGCCATCGACAATATAAAATATCGTTAATATACAAGGCATGGCAAGCGTCGGCTAATCTTTGACTCGGACCCACTCGCAAATCACAAATCCCAGAGATTAACATCCATTATTTTGCATATTATTGACATTTACTACCACACCGCTTTATTTATACCCGTCCAGAGTTATTTGAGAAGTATTTTTGAAGATGTCCACATAAAAATGTTTGTAGGAAACAAAAAGAGACTATATTTTATGGCAGGGCCGAAGTGTGTCAATGCAAAATTTATATCGCCGGGGCAGATTTAGGTTCGACTGAGTTTGAAATACGGGCTTTGTAAGTGACCCGCGTGAGTCTTGCACATGCATTAAGCATTTTGAGTAATTCAAGTGCACTGCTTTGGTTTTAGGTAGAACGTGTGTTAGATTTTGTTAAATCTTACCTATATCAACTCCAAACGCCTAATATTATACGTGATAAATGAAGAATGCTGTTTTAGCTGTACATTAAACAGATTATAAGTGCTAACTTTGCAAAAGGATACGCCAAAATCCATAACGATCTTGTTTTTTTAAAAATCGGTGGTGTTTTGACCATTAAAACCTCGTTTAGCGTCTCCAATACGACACGGCCGCTACCTTTTTGCATATTTTAATTTTTATAAGGCACCACGATGCTTTAAAAACAAATTATCCGCAAATTGATATTGTTAACGAGACCTCGGTGTAACTTTCTTCTGCCGTATAAATCTCGGAGGCCATAAAACGTATTTTGGTATGGTTAGCTTTTAACATATTATGATGCGCGCTCTGCAACGGTCAATCTGTTTAATAGCTTTTACATCTATAAAATACCTTACGAGGTATTCGAGGACTTAATAAGTTTAAATTCAAGCTATTAAATGCTTGTGATTTATACATTCTACAAAATAACTGTCAGGCCTTCAGGCAGCTTGGATATCTGCTGCACACACCTTAAAAAGAAAAGAACAACTGTTTTTTTAAGAGTATTCCAACTTATTTTAATTTGTAAGTATTCTAAGTACAGATTTAAGTAAAGTTTTTTTTAAATCATACGTAATACTTCAAAGTTAGGATCGAGAACCTCTTTTTGTGCTCAAACTATTTACCGTGAGGTGATTTCATTTAATATCAATAAAATCTATCTCAGTAAGCATCAAAACATGTAAATGTTTTTTTCAAATTTATCTTTACGTTCTTTGTTGTACAACAAACATATATTTTAATGTTAATTTAAGTTAGTATCGAATGATCGTAAACGTAAATATTTCACAGAGTGATAATATACTAACAAATAGTATACAAAGACAACTAGTAAGCAAATACAACTTTTACAAAGATGGCGCTTTTTTGCAACGTTCTCAGCTTATCTTTGAGCTCAATTCATAGTTATATTATTAATGTGAACATTGATTATTCATGAAGTAGCCTACACAAATTGATATAGATAGCGTATATAGTTGTATGACATCAGTGCCTATGGGAACGGCTAAGTGAAAGTCAATTAAACGGGATGTTTATCATTACATAGCTCTAATGATGTCATAGGTCTCGGTCTCGTTAGACTTAGTCTCTCATTTAGAATAAAATAAAATAAAAAAGGCATACTAAACACGTTTTCATTTCTAAAGGGACCGACAGGGTCCAGGTTCATAAGATTGCCACATTAAGCGAGATGGTTGGCTTTGGAATAGCCGCAACGTAAGGACGTCAGAAAGAGTAGGAGTATAGATGAAAGAGAGACTTTAGTCCTCAGTGAAACAGCACACTATGCTAGTTAGAAAGCTCGTAGCAAACGTATTATATATGCACAATATTAATATACCTTATTACATACATAGAGTCTTTAAAAATATACTAAAACTATTATATGGGTGAATTCAGTCAATACTGATCAACTTTCCCCAAGGAATATATAGCGGAATACGAAAAAAATGCGATCAGCTGATCCGAGTTTATATGGGAACTTCCCATATAAACTCGGATCAGCTGATCGCAATTTTTTTATTTTTTTTATAAAGAGACAAATCACACTTATTGAGCTAGCCCCAAAGTAAGTTATAAACTTGTGTTATGGGATACTAACTCAACGATACTATATTTTATGATAAATACATATTATATATATATAAACACCCAAGACCCAGAACAATTTGAAAAAGGCCATTTTCCAACTTGCCCTGGCTGGAGATCGAACCCAGAACCTCCGGATTAGCGGTCTAGCGTGTTAACCATTACGCCACGGAGGTCGTCAGGTTTTTTTTTGAACTATGAATAATAATTACTTCCCATTAATTATTTTTCATAGTTTGATATGGAAAGTTTCATACAAATTCAATTGAAAATTAGTTAGACAGTTGTTAGTTAGGTACGTAAAACAAGTACTTTAAAACCCTACACTATGGTTCCAAGCAAAAAGTTGTTTGCAATATCATGGACTTATAGCTTCAGCATATTTTGTTTTTATGGACTATTGGATCAAACACAGCAAGCCAACAAGAAAACTTCTAACACAATGATCGATGAAACTTCACTTATGAGTCGTCTTGTCTACATTTAAGAGCCAAGCTCTTTTTTGTGTAGTTGTATGGTAAGAGACGCACAATGACTATTTTTTGACAGAGATAATTTAAGGGTTTCTATGCCTTCTCCATTTGACACACAAGTAAACTTAATAGTCAGTAGTGTCCAGGTTTTCTCGCGATGTTTTTCTTCACTTATGCGTTATATCTACAAAAATACACACTCTCTATAAATGTAACCGTATACGAGTAATACGAGTGCACGAAGATACGGTAATTTCTTTTTCTTGAACACAATGCACACTCTTATCGCCTTTTCAATAACCCTCTCTAGTGTGTACACAATAAAAGGGGCTTAAAGGGGTACTTGAAGTGGTTACAACTACTATTTGCTCCAAATGGCTGTCGTGCCCCGCCCACGCCCCCATTTGCGTTTATTGGTTCCTGAACATGAGGGTTCCGTACTTAAATTTGTATTGGGATCTCTGATAGGCCGGCGATTGATAAAAAGGACGAGGTGGAGCGACAATCGCGAATAAAAAGGTCTTTGCGCTTTAAAATATAGAGTTCTAAATAAGGAAAACGTTACCTCTAAATTGACTTACCTATTAACTTTACGGTGTAAATAGGTAAATTCGGTGGTGACTGAGGGTAAATCATAACATTTTAATTTAATACAAATAGAGAAAAAAGCTAAAATGCTTATTCCATTCAAAACATGTTAACTTAATAATATTCAATCTTTTTACAGTTGTCTTGAAAAGTAAACTTAATTCCACACCTCATCATCGTGTAATATGGTATCGTTCTAATTATACAGAATTTTATCGCCGCGATAAAATTAAAATAAATTAATTCTCTACAAACAAACCTAATATGGGTTGTTCTCCAATCGATCTTTTGGTTTATGCGCATAATACCAAAATCGCAAAATGTCTAATTTGTAGAATGTGATATCATTCCAATACACTACTAACAACTTTGTAAAGAAAAAATATTAAATAAAATCTCGCAATAAAAAGTTATAAATATGGTATTTTTTTTCAGATATGCATGCATGCTCATGCACGTGTAATGGTACGAGAGACACAGGAATTAATTCGCCAAACAGCCAACCCATTATTAAAAAATATATATTAATGCCTTAGATTTCCTAAAACGGCAGATTTATAAATTTATTTTAGTGTTTTACAAAATTATTTCACTCACAAATATTGATTAAATTAACTGAAACAATGTTACGTGGGCTGGCTGCTTACAAAATGATTTGATATTTAAAAAATAGTAATCGATATTTCTGACTTAGCGAAGCATTTTCTAAAACATAAAAAAAACGCTTGAAGTACATCTTTTGTACCGCACAATTTCGAAGATGTGCGTAATGAATAGCATTGCATAATTCAAATTAGAGTGGAAAATAGCACTTTCCAAACGAATATGTTGGAAAATATTTAACTAAGTATTAAAAGTCAAAAAATCTGAAAAAAACATGTTGAAAATACATTCTATCAATAGTCTCTGTTAGTTTTAGAAGAGCCAGTAAGAGAAGAGTAATTTATTAAATACACATATGTACTTGGAAAATTACGTACAAAATACATGACCATTAGAAAACAATTACCATTATGACTAGGATGAAGCTTTAACTTGTATAAAATAGGTAGTAAACATGTAAAGTCCCTATGTGTAACGTGTAACTTTGGAACTCGACTCCGAGCTCGCCCAGTAAACGCACTTGGCCATATATTCATAAAAAGGATGCAACTGAAAATCGAATAAATATATGTTTATTTTTGTGAGGGTGTCTTTTAAAACTAACTTTACGGCTAATAACTAAATAAACCTATTAAGATTTGTTAATAATCCATAGAATAAGACATCTGCTGGATCACTTAAGTATGCTACTGCCATGTTTAAACTTTCAATATCTCGTCAACACCTTGACCAATATGACTCATGTTCGAACTTATAAATTGTATTGGCTACATCTATACCAATACTAAATATTGCTAACCTCCGATCAAAGATACTCTAGTTATCGTTAAACAAACATACATACATACATACAAAAACCGGTATGTATAAGTAGACTCAACTTCAACTTGCTCTTTCAAAAACAATAGTTATATAATTGACTAGGGCTTTCATTTTGTCAATTGATCCAAAAAAAAATAACAATATTTACTATAGGGTCGGGGTCCCATCCCATCGGGCCAAGTGAAAAGGTAAATTTTTATTTTTATTCTCATATTTTTTTGCGAATCACCCATTCTGCGCCTATGCCGATCCTTTATCTCATTTTTAGCATTCGCCCTCCGACCCGTTAGCTTTACCGTTAATTATTGCAATGTTTATTTTTTTAAAGCATTAACGGTCAGTCCGTATCGAGGACAATTAAAAGTGACGCATCCAAAATCCGACGTTTCCATGCATCGATATTGTTTGGTGGAATCGAGAGCGGACTCGATACTCCCAATTTATGACTCGGTTGTGCTTCTGTAACACAATTCGGAAAGTCTGTTTAGTAACTCTTCGTTATTTGTGTTTTACGATTGGACAGTAAAATTGTAAGGTTTAAACAATATACAACTGTGTGTTAGTGGAATTAAAAATAATTTATTTTTAAAATATAAATTGTCAACCTTAGGCAGGGTGTAGTTATACCGGCATCTTTTAGTGTTTTCTACTTTTAAATTAAAAGTTCCGGTACCTAGAACAAAAATATAGAACGAAAATAGTTAAATTAATCAATGACGAAAACTTAATTACATCATCATCATACTTTAAACTGCATGACGTCCACTGCTGGATATAGCCTCTCCCAAGGATTTCCAAAATGACCGATCTAAAGATCCAGCGCTTTCCAGCGAGCATAGCCAGCCCTCTTCATAGCTCATAGCAGAATTTACTAGAACAAAACAAGTTATATAAGTTCCTACTAATAGGTATATTCATGTTGTATAGTACTATTTTACTATCGTGGGATAAATAAGTCAGAGACTGAGTAGTACAACACAACTAAGCTGTATTCAAAGCTGCATTATATTAGCAGAGATAATGTCATCGGCCAAGAATCCGTCAATGTTGTAACCGTGCCGAAAGTGTGACCCCTTTGCTGTGAGTGACTCGGTTACCTCCAACACAACATAACGAGAGATCAGAACTTTGATTGTCTGAAGCCGTAGCTTAGTTAGAGCAATAAGTTCATTATAAAGATCTTGTTATAGTTTTGTTTGGTTTTGTTGTGGTGAATTTAATTTTGCTTAAGTAGACTGTACCATCAACTTTTTAATTTCTTTTTTTTCCTGGCAGATTGTCGGAGATTGATGGAACCAAAAACCTTAATAGTTTAACTAGACGTTCGGTACAATCATTTGTTTTTCTGGGTTGCGGCTTTTTCTTATCCACTTATGTATTCTTGGTTGTCATTAACATTTCATCATCCTTAAAGAAAAAGTCAAAAGAAAAAAATAATGAAAGCGGTCCCGAACTACAAGGCAGTATAACCAGGCCTGTGTCACTCCCCGTTTAGGTATCGAAAATGTACCTACATTATTACTATGCGCGCTGCCGGCCCCTCGGGATGGTAAATTCAGTTATACGAATCGTATGTCCAGAGTAATAAGAATGAAATTGGCCTGCAATAGATGTCTAGGTATGTAAACAAAAATGTGCTGAGTTCTGACGTGATCTAAATTATACCACATTGAGTAGATATTTCTTTGAATTTCTTTGTTGAGTGAGACTTCTGTACGTGAGTATTAGTCTCTATTCTGTGGTATAACTAACTAATCATAAGACTGGGAATGCACTGAAAAGAGAGACAAAGCGAGAAAAGGAATGAAGGCTGAAACTCTATGAATACAACGTCTAATGACGGTTTAACTTAATAAAGCTCCCATCGAAACCAAAAGAGTTTATACTTGAAAATAAATTGATAAAGAAAGTCTAATGTTACTTTGAAGTAACATTAGACTGTATCAGAGCATCATCAGCTGTTCATGCAACAACTGTATCAGAGCATGGGGCAGTATGCTACCGTTTTTCAAGCAGAAACATATGCGGTAACTGTATGTGCTAAAATGAATTTAGAAGGAGGCGTAAAGAACCGCCAAATCTATATTCTGACAGACAGCCAGGCAACCCTCGCGGCCCTTAGTTCCAGCAGGGTCGGCTCCAGACTGGTCTGGGATGGAGTGCGTGCCCTAAATCAGCTGGGCAGGCACAACAAACTGGTGCTGGTCTGGGTGCCGGGTCATGTTGGCATCGAGGGAAACGAGAAAGCTGATGAGCTGGCAAGGGAAGGGTCAAGTAACACGCCTATAGGCCCCGAACCCTTCTTAGGACTATCATATGGAATGGTTACTAATGCCATAAACGCCTATGTCAGCATGAGACACAAGGCTGAATGGAGTGATATAAGTGGACACACCCACTCCAAAGAGACACTCGGCGAGAATTTTGCCAAGTGGTACAAACGGTTAAATAAATTTAACAGAAAACAGGCAAGAACTCTATTGGGAGCATTGACTGGACACTACCACAATCGCAGTCATCTCTTTAAAATGAGACTTGTTGATAGCCCAAAATGTCGGGCATGTGAAGATTCAGAGGAGACAATGAGACACATCATGTGTAGCTGCGACTCGATGGCTGGTAAGCGCATGGACCTCTTCGGATCAGCATATCCTAAGCTAGAGGACTACAGGCACTACGCACCAGGTGATATTCTGAAGCTTATGCAGTCCTTCTTCAGAAATCCCGAGGCGGGTGAGTAAGGCAAGGGGGTAAGTACAATATAACCCAAAGGTTCGACGTGCTTCCCATCGTGGACCCCAATGCAAGATAAGATAAGATACTTTGAAGTACAATTACGTTGATCATTATATGAAACATTTAGCAGATTCTCTTCTGTGCTCTATATTTTTCATCTTCAGTCTTTGTCAGATGCATTAGTTATATCTCATGCATAAATTGTCCCCGATTTATCGCAAAACATGAAATATTATACAGATAATTTTATTATTCAACTATTTGTATACGACATATTGTGGTAGTATCAAACAAATCATGATTCTAGAGTAACTTAGTTTGAATAAAGTTGTTTCTATTATTATAAAAACATTAACAACATAAAAATATTTGCTTCTAAACAATTTTTTTCTAACCATTGTCATTATTGTTCCAATAGATACTGTACCTAAAGAATAATTATAACAGATAAACTTCAATGAAACTGACCCACTGGGTTATATTGCTCTATTTTTTGTATTCTTGGAGTTTTGTTTAATGAATGCGCAGATTTCTTTTACGAATGAAAAACTTATATTTACTCACATGGTTTCAAAAATGTAAAAATTAACACCGAAAAACACAAAGAAGTAAAACTGGAATAAAAAGAAACATCAAAAAATACAGCGACAACTCATTTTGTTTATAACAGTTTTTGACACGTACAAAAACTGTCCGAATTCCGAAGACGAAGATTGACATCCGTAAGCACCCTGCCTGCCTCCCATCTTAAATCATACGTATTTCCAAAATCTTGAGGGTCATTAACTGGTACCATCCCGTTACAGCGCAGCGGTCGCATCGTTCTCGCTAATCGAAAATTCTCAAACGTGTTATCTTAAATTTCAAGCCCTCAACAAAATGAATCATGTGCCGAAATAAGGCACAGATAATCGAGCCTCAATTTCGCATGCCCCTGTACAAAGAAAGCACTTTTACTTTTTTACTGCGCTCGCTTTTCTCACGCTGCGGACTGACTCACGCGTTCGAATTTCGGCGTGTGTCGGCCCCTTAATTATGACGTCATAACCGTGGCCCGCGATTTTTTTATTTGGTGACTGACACACCGCGTATCTTAGGACGATCTTGTCCGTGATCTTGTACTAAATGACTAAACAATGGTTGTAACTTAGCGTGTTTATTGCTCAGCGTAAAATAATGTGTCTGGTTAGGAGGCTTCACAATTTAAATGTTTACATTAATATAAGAAGTTAAGATTCGTATCGATTGATTCATTATGATATTTAATCGTAAATATCTAAATCACATCCAAGGATAGTCGTAGAATATGAAAATGTTATACTCTCTCAAGTGTAATAAAACCTACAAATACCAATAAGCATATAAATTGGTAACTCGATGAACGATTGCATAACAAGTAATATGGTGACAATACTGACAATACTCACAACATAACCTGGTCTAGAATACGTTAGGCTCCCCGCAATCTCTCCAAGACGCGATAAGATCAAAATATTAAGTCCTCAACAATCTCGCCATATATTTATCGTTGGCTCACAATATGCACAATAGCAACCCGTTCGCTAACTCTAAAGCTTGCAAGGATCCTCGCGCGGCGTGAATAGAATATTAAAGTATTATAAATAAATATAACTGTCCTGTAGGTAAGAAGAAAGTGGAATCAGGCAGGCTTAGGTCGTAAACCAAGGAACGACTCAATAAACATATTTTCAATTTTAGTAGCAGACTGGTTCCTTTCGGAGCATTGTCAGGAACCCTTGTATTTTTAAACCCTTATGTTGTAACACATAAGGTTTCGAATAGAATGATGTCTAATTTTACAATAAAACCTTTGAGTGCGGAAATTGCACGTATATTTCACATTTGTAAAGGGTCGATACGTCTTTTCCCGTTAGCTGATTTACAGGAATGGAGTTTCATTATTATTATTTAATATTAGTTAGTACTTGACAGTTTACCTTATATCACTTTAATCAATGGTGTATGCCGTGTATATGAATATGGTTATATGTAATACATTTTCACTCTCATATATATGAATTTGAAAGATTTCGTCATCAAAACGTGATACTTAATTGGATATTTTGTATAAACAACACAGAATGGCCCACAGTGAGCACTAAGTTATTACTTACTGGCGGTTAAGTATTAAAGGTTTAGTTTTTCTAGTTCCATTCGAATTTACCATGTAACTAATAATAGGTCGCATGAATTCCAAATCTATTGATGGAATTAATATTACTAGATCATAATTATATACCTATATAATTTCTAATGCTATTCCTATATTTCAAATTGACAGCCGGTTGGTTAATGTCAACTTTAAAATAATCAATAATTATGGAATTTTATTTCATATGTTGAAAATGAATACAACAGCAGGTTCCAGGGCCGGTGCATCAAGTCATGAATGGCCGAATGAAAGCAGGGCCGGCTCGTATATCTCCAGTGACACATCGGCACAGCTACTGAACGCTATTGGCACAACGCGCTGTAACTCATAGTGCAAACCGGTAGTGAATGAGATACAACTAGCTAGCCACATGTTTTTGTGGGTGCCTTCCTGCATACACTCCTCTACTTTCTAAGTTACCAGTGTATGTGGGTAGGTATTTGACTGTGTTTATCGCAAAAGTACTAAGTCTCATGAAAAATCCATATAAATTTTGAGACATCTTAGATATATAACCGTTGGCTTATCCACTAGGCCATGGTAGTCATTCACAGCTTGACAAAAAATTTAATATTAATTTAACTGTCGTGGCCAGATCATAGAATTGATCATTTCATGATATTACCGAATATTTCATGATTTTTCATGATATGGAAAATACCCGCTATTCACATCATGATGTGGTCTGCCCAGATTATTGAATAACGATATAAAAAGCTAACGCATGGCGACTCCATGATATGGTCAAACATTAGTATCATATCTTTTGAAATATTACTCGTAAAATATAATAGTATTACGTTATCCACCGACAGACGCGCTAATATTGTTTTATTTTTGTGATGCATCATGGTGGCGCACTTTTATTCTAATAAAAAGCTAATACTAATGTGCTAATTTTATATGATATATAAGGAGCATCACAAACTAAAAGACCAGTTAGAACGAACCAACTACTTTAACACTATCAAGATATATGGAAACCCACTAAATCGCACAGTTCAGTCCTCATATTTTTCTCATTAGATGCGGATATGACACTTCCTCTTTGAAGAAATCCGGCTGGAAAAATTTTGTATTACTCGTACTTATCATAAATAATTAAAACAATCGATCACTGTTTATAATGACAGGTGTTTTTCCAACGTCATTTTATTTAAAAGCAAGATCCGTGCCGTACAAGTAAACTTCCGGGAGAACGGAAATTCTTAAATTAGAACAGGAAATGAAATCCTAGTAAACATAGCATTTTCTTCTGAAACAGGATACTCTACATACAATAAAGTTATAATAAATAATAAATGTAGAGTTTTCTCTTTCTATAACATTTTCTCTCTCAAAAAAAATGGAGCCGTCACGGGACGCCTGGTAGATGTGAAACATCGACGTTATTTCGTAAAAGTAGTATGCAGAAAAGAACAGATTGGAAAAACACAGGTTATGAGTACTGTAATAAACAGAGTATACATTATAGGTATCCGAGCTCAGTGGAGCGAAAGAGATGGCTTAACGCCGGATCGAGTGAGAGAGAAACGCACAGTCGATTGCGCGTGGCGACGCGTCGCCACGCCAGAAATCGGTCTCACGTGCGCCTATAGATGTTTCACATCAAAAAGTAGATGCTTAGTTAAAAAGTACGACCTCCGTGTTGGTAAAATAAACTAAAAACAAGATGTCAATGTCAGTGTCTTTGTCAATATGAACTGTCATATTGACAAGTCTCTCTTCCTCCTTTGCTTGTATGGCCGCCGGATGTATATTTTTTACTATCTAATTAAATCCTAATATATCTAAAGTATTTCTTTCATTTTGGCATATAACCCATCAGGTTATGGCCCCAGGGACGTTTGCTGCGCCCTGCAACGTAAATATTTCGGTAAAATACGCGATTATTTATCCACATAACAATTTCGTGGATTGCGTGTCGGCGTGACACCGGCTGGCCTTGTAGCGACATCGACCAATATCTCGCGATATAAACCATGGCTTCGTCTAGATTTCCTGTTGGCATTCCTGTGGAAAAACTGAAAGGAATTGAAGATTACAATAATTGGAAATTCATGATTAAAATGGTACTCATGCATGAAGACTTATACGACTGTGTGGCGTCAGCAGAATCGGCTGCAGCTTGCAAAGATGAGAAGAAGCAGCAGAAGGCTTTAGCTAAGATTTGCTTGTCTGTGGGGCCGTCAGCATTACAGCATGTTCGCAAAGCTACAACAGCTTTTGAGGCATGGACGAGTTTACAGCGTGCATACGAAGATAAAGGTCTCTGTAGGCGTCTGGGGTTGCTGAGATCACTATTTGGGATGAAGTTGAGCGAGGCGGAGAGCATGCAAAGCTACATTTCACGGATTTTAGAGCTTGGACAGCAGTTGGATGACATCGGATCAAAACTTGATGATGAATTTCTAGCTGTAATAATGTTGAGCGGTTTAACTACTGACTACGACCCTCTCATCATGGCTCTGGAGAACTCAAGTATAAAACTTAAATGTGAAACGGTCAAGACAAAACTATTACAGGAGCAGCAGCGGAGAGATGACAAATCAGAACATTCCGACATTAATGCTTTCGTCACAAAGAAGATATCCAAGTGCTTTAGATGCAAAAAGACTGGACATATGAAGAAGGACTGTCCAAAGAACCAGAAAATCAATATGAAGAATACTTCTCCATCCAAGGATAAGACTCTGTTGACAGCATTATCGGTAAATGTTCGGAATGATGTATGGTATATAGACTCCGGTGCAACAAATCATATGTGCAACAATAGACATTTGATGTGTAACGTTCAGTGCTCAAAGCCGTTAGAGGTGAATGTGGCGAATGGTGACAAAGTGATGACTAGCGGACATGGTAGTGTTCAAGTCATGTTAAAATCAGGTTTAAAGACAATAAGCAATGTTTATATTGTTCCTCAGCTCTCTGCAAATTTATTATCAGTGAGTGAACTAAATAGAAAGGGTTATAAAGTAATTTTTAAATCTGATGCTTGTAACATTTATGATGGCAGTGAAATAATAGCCACAGGTACTTTGTCTAATGGTGTGTATCAGTTAGATATTATAGAGAATGCTATGAGTTGTGAGGTTGCCATGAAATCAGTTTGTGAGAGTCCTATAGCAGGTGCGGTATTGCAGGAAGGTATTGAACAGGTTGCACTATTGTCTGCGGAGAACAAGGCTTCACAAGATGTTTGGCACAGACGGCTGGGTCACCTCAACTCGAAAAGCATGGTTCTGATGAAAAAGGAGTTAGCAACAGGTATGAATTTTGATTCTACTACATTCAAGCCTTGTGTTGCATGTATCTTAGGTAAACAAACAAAATTACCTTTTCCTAAGAAAAGTCAGAGTAGAAGCTCGGAATTATTAGGGGTAGTTCACACGGATGTGTGTGGCCCTATGCAGACACCATCTTATAGTGGTGCTCGGTATTTTGTGATTTTTGTAGATGATTTCTCTAGAAAAACTTTTATATTTTTCATACAAAATAAAAGTGAAGTGTTTGAAAAATTTAAACAATTCAAAGCTTTAGTAGAGAATCAAACTGGTAGAAAAATAAAAGTATTACGGAGTGACAATGGAGGAGAATATATTAACTGTGCTTTTCAGGAATACATGAAGTCATGTGGTTTGATACATCAGACCACGGTACCCCATTGTAGTCAACAAAATGGCGTTGCGGAACGAGCTCACCGTACAATCATGGATAAGGCTCGTTGTATGATGGAAGATGCTGGTCTCAGTAAGAAGTTTTGGGCTGAAGCTGCTAACACGGCTACGTACCTGAAAAACTTATCACCATCAAAAGCAGTGAGAGGCGCAACTCCTGAAGAAGTGTGGACGTCAAAGAAAGTTGATGTGAGTCATTTACGCATTTTTGGTTGCACAGCATATTCCGTAGTAGAAAGTTGTCGAAAACTTGATACAAGGTGTAAGAAAATGGTCTTTGTAGGCTATTGTGAAAATTCCAAAGGCTATAGGTTAATAGATCCAACATGTCCAAAGAAATGTGTCAAAGCCAGACATGTCATATTTATGGAAAATGAGTTTATTTTAAAAAATGTGTCACATGATGATAATAATAGGCAAAATATTGTGTTATTGCCTGAAAACTCATCTATTAAAAATAGCAGTGAAGATTCAAATGAAACTAATCCAGAAAGTATTTTAAATCAAAGCTCTACAACGTTAGATTCATCTATAGATGAGAACGAACAGTCTAATGACACAATAAATAACCGTAGGCAGACAATGTTTCACCTGGATGATACTGTAGGCAGTGAAAGTACAGATGATTCGTCCGATGTAACTTACGTTCCAGACACCGCAAGCATGACAGACACCACAACATCCTTTGAGGACGCCGTCAGTGACGACTCTCTGTTTGCGGGGCTGGCTGAAGTAATCAATGAGGAGGGCATCCCAACTACGGTGAAACAGGCATTGGACAGCAGAGAGGCCATACAATGGAAAGAAGCTATTGACGATGAGTATAACTCTTTTCTTACAAATAAATGTTGGACTATAGTGGATTTGCCTGAAGGACAGAAACCAATAAAATGTAAATGGGTCTTTAGCAAAAAGAGAGGGCTAGATGGTGAATTACTCAAATATAAGGCACGGTTAGTAGCCAAAGGGTATACCCAAAAATATGGAATAAATTTCCATGAAACTTTTGCACCTGTTGTAAGATATTCAACAATACGTATCCTACTGGCCCTGGCTGCTCAGTTAGATATGTCTATAGAACATTTAGACGTAAAAACAGCATTTTTAAATGGAGATTTGACTGAGACTGTCTATATGGAACAGCCGGAGGGATTTATCCTTCCAGGAAATGAAAAGAAAGTTTACAGACTGCACAAAGCAATTTATGGCCTAAAACAGGCGGCAAAAGCATGGTACGAAAAAATTAACTATGTTTTAATCAATAAATTGCAATTCAAAAGGTTATCTTCAGAACCATGTGTGTTTATCTATAATTATGATGATGAAATAATTATCATTGCATTATATGTCGATGATATTATACTATTTTCATCACCGTCACACAAAACAAGAATGTTATCAAGAAGAAACTTTTGGAAGAATTCAAAATGAAGGATCTGGGACCAGCCAATGCAATCTTGGGTATGAAAATTGCTAAATTACAAGATGGAAGTATAACATTGGATCAGTCAGGTTACATTATGCGTGTTCTAACAAAATTCAAGATGACAGAATGCAAACCGATCAAGACTCCTATGGAAGTTGGTCTAAAATTGCAGAAGGAGGAAGTATCACAATGCAATTTTGACTATAGAAGCCTTATAGGTTACTTGATGTACCTGGCTGTATGTTCCAGACCGGATATAGCACACAGTGTGAGCTATTTAAGCCAATTCAACAACTACTATGGTGAAAATCATTGGAAAACAGCAAAGAGAATTTTGCGTTATCTACAGGGTACACAAGATTATAAACTTGTTTTTAAAAAAGGTGTATTTGAAATTACAGGATTCACAGATGCTGACTGGGGAGGGGATCAGCTAGATCGCAGGTCTTACACTGGGTATGTTTTCAGTCTTGGTGATTCTATAGTATCTTGGGAAAGTCGTAAGCAGCGCACAGTTGCACTCTCTAGTACTGAGGCTGAGTACATGGCAATCTTCGACTCTAGTAAGGAAGCATTATTTTTACAAACTTTTGTTAATGAGTGTCTCGGAATTAAATGTAAAATTAATTTATTTAATGATAATCAATCTGCACAGAAACTTTGTAATAACTCTGTATGTCATTCCAGGACAAAACACATTGATATTAGGCATCATTTTGTAAGAGATTTAGTGAATAAGAAACTCATTAAGTTATGTTACATTCCTACTGATGAAATGTTGGCCGATGTCTTAACTAAGTCTTTAACAAAGGAGAAACATTTGAAATTTGTGTCTCAAATGTTTATGTAAATTTGTAATAGTTAGGTAATAAAATTATTGTCTCAAAATTATATGAGTGGATATATGCTTACTGTAAAGAACATATGTTTGGATTTTTTTTTTGTAATTTCAGATATTATGATGTGTCAAGTGTTTCATATTGTTAGTTAACATGTAATGTTACCTGATATTTTGCATTGTGTATTAGTTTAAGGGCTAGTGTTGGTAAAATAAACTAAAAACAAGATGTCAATGCCAGTGTCTCTGTCAATATGAACTGTCATATTGACAAGTCTCTCTTCCTCCTTTGCTTGTATGGCCGCCGGATGTATATTTTTTACTATCTAATTAAATCCTAATATATCTAAAGTATTTCTTTCATTTTGGCATATAACCCATCACTCCGTCGTGGATTGGTTAACATGTCAGAGCGTCGCTTCAAAGTTTTTAGGTTCAATTCCTTTTTAAAAAATCCTGGGTCTTGGATGTTTATTGTTTATGATAGGTATATCAATATCCTTGGATGTTGAGATATCATAAACATACTCAAGGATACTGATACAGTATCATTGAGTTATTACCCCATAATACTAGTAATACTAAACTATGTGATTAGAAAATAAAAGCAATACTTAGTAGGTTGAATAAAATTTTGAAAATTGTCGACTTGTTTGAATGGCCCACGAAAATAGCAGTCGATAACCATGATTTTGGCTGATAGCGTAGTTTATATTGCAATAGTCCAGCATCTGTCCATCCCAATCTCATTCCTTAACCCATAAACCTTTCTTTTTTCTTGCATTTGAACCTTCTCCTGCCGAAATCTATTCAAGGGTACACATTGCATTAGTATTAATTTAATATTAATAAAATCGAAACGGCTGAATGAGATGTCCAAAAATGCAACTGCACCAATGGATTCCGTTTTTAATACCAGATTTATAAAAACCTATTCTTGGGTATATATTATAGTAATGGTATATCCAAGAATAGGTTTTGACAGGAGCGCCACATAACATCAACTTCTCCGAAGAGTCTCTATGTGTTGAATCTGTATCCCCAAGTAAGGACTGGGGTCCTTAAAAAGACCCGTGATGCCAATAAAAGTGAAAGAACAAAGCTTGTAAGGTGAGTTTAATAGACACAAACAGCACAAAAACCTAAAAAATGCACATATGTAAAAGTTAGTACAAGCATTTGTCTGGACTGGGAATCGAAAACAGGAGATGTTTAATTAGCAGTAGATATTGATGGTTCAAATAATGTCATTCCTACATTGTTAAAAATATTTTTTGCAAAAATTATAGGTGAAGTTCTTTTGGAAGGCTTGCGACAATATTAAATAGTAACATAACTAACGGAATAAAAGGCCAAACAGCTTTTTAGGGTTCTGTACCAAAGGGTGCAAACGGGACCCTATTACTGAGACTCCGCTGTCTGTTCGTCTGTCCGTCTGTCTGTCCGTCTGACACAGGGCTCTATCTCTTGAACCGTATTAACTAGACATTTGAACTTTCACCGATTGTGTATTACTATAGCCGCTATAACAACAATACTACTCGTAAAATAAAAATAAAGTTTAAAATTAAAGGGGGTCTTCAAACAAAAAACGTGTTTTTCAGCGTTTTTAACTAGATCTTTATAATGGCATTAACTAGATACTTGAAATTTTCACCGATTATGTATTACTATGGCCGCTATAACAACAAATACTAATAATAAGAAAAAGTTAAAAATTAAAGGGGGTCGTCATACAAAAAACGTGTTTTTCAGCGTTTTTAACTAGATCTTTATAATGGCATTAAATAGATACTTGAAATTTTTACCGATTATGTATTAGTATGGCCGCTATAACAACAAATACTATTAAAAAAAAATTTTTAAAAATTAAAGGGTTCGTCATACAAGAAACGTGTTTTTTTCAGCGTTTTTAACTCGAACTTTATAATGGCAATAATTTTCACCGATTTATATATTACTATGACTACTATAACAACACGTACTAATAATAAGATAAAGTTAAAAATTAAAGGGGTCATCATACAAGAAACGTGTTTCTTTAGCTCTTTAAAACATTGTACGGAGGTACGGAATCCTTTTATATTTTGTACATTACATACATACATTTTCTGTGATTTTTACTGATATTTTTATGACCTGTAATAAAATAAAGCAATCATAACTGGTATATTGATGGATGATTTATCTTATCCACTGACCCTTATCCTATTCAAGCGTTTCGTAGTCTAGCTAGCCCACTCTAAGCTCCTTGTTAAATTTGAATAGTTGGTGTACACCAGTTGTACTCAACCTTTGTTATAGACATGCCGTCGCGGGTCATATTCCCTTATACTTTGAAACAAACCTTACCTTGGTGTTTTTATATCAAAGATTTTTTAGTAATCATTAAAACTACAGCTAGCATGTGAGATAGGCGTAGTATTTTAATTTCATGTATTTTCAATGATGTGCAACAAATTTTTTTTTGTTTTTATTTGCTTCTTGCGATTTTTTTATTTGTCGAATATATCTTGATTTTTAAAAGTTTCTTAAGTTAATTTAATTTAAAATAGTAAAGCCGATGTCTTCGGAAATAAAAAAAGTTTGAAATGATATTATTCTAGATGGGCCAACCACAAATGCCCAGTGGGCAACTTATGTACCGTGGGTCGCAGGTTGAGTATAGCTGGTGTTCAATATCGAAGGATTTATTGGTGAATTATGGCCGCAAGACTGGCCGTTGTCTGCGGAAACCTACGCAGACTGGATAATATGACGTCTAACGTCTATATTTCATGGATGTAAATTGTTGTGTGAAAAGGAAAGTATTAGAAAATTAGGAAGATCACGTTAACAAAATATTCAATATCAGATCAATAAAACAATAAAATCAGAGATAAATTGTTCCGGACCTGAAAAAATAAAATAACTCTTGGCATAGGTGCGACTAAAATCAGAATATGTATATCACCCAAAAAAAAAAAACAGATTCCAAAATTTCAGTCGCACTATTATTTGAGGTCTAAGATAAATGTTATGAGTAAACCATTTTTTTTGTTTAAAATAATTTTTAACAAAAAATAATTCATGAAGAATTAAAGATTTATTTAGGCTAGAATATACCAGCTGCTTCAATTCCCACGCAGGTCAGAAAAGCCGATTGAGGGAATAGGCGAAAATGCGAATCACTATTTTGATTCCTTTTTCTACCTTGGGACTTGCGGCACTGTCTGTCCTATTAAGGATTAAGAATTGATAGTGAATATTATTATAAATACTATCTATCACGCCTAGTAGGTTACCCCACAAGGGTAAGAAGAGACTATGGACCTCCACTTGCTACGATCTTGACAGCCTTTTTTCGCTTCATCTGCACTCATTAACCTCTTGATATTATTATGTATAATATATAATATATTGTTGCCATATCATATAGGTACACACAACAACATCCTTTTGCCCCCTTTATTTTCTATATTATACAGGGTCTAATATATACTGAAACTATTTTAAGGGTAGATTAAGTCCATTATACTGAACAAATTTCCCCAAGGAACATATATCGAAATATAAAAATATTTTTTGACCTCCCATACAAGTCGACAGATCAGCTGATCCGAGTTTGTATGGAAAGCCACAAAATATTTTTATATTTCGATATGTTCCTTGGGGAAAGTTGTTCTGTATTATGGACTGAATTTACCCTTACATAGTTTCAGTATATTCTCGGATGTAATAGTGTAGTAGTTTGTAACTAATGCACAGAATTAATATTGTCTAATTTTTTATTATAATTTATTTTTATCTACTGTGAAAGAAAATGAGCATACAATTCATGCAGCTGGTCGGATATTAAATAGAATCATCAAGTTCATGTAATTACTAATAACACTATCTGACCGTTTTGTCAATATGAGTGACATATTGTCAAAAACTGCTTCATTAAAAATACATTTGTTTTGCTTTCCTTGACATCTGTGTAATTTACGGTATCAGGACGAAACTAGCAGATTGTAAAACACCGTATTAAGTTACACTTACTCATGCCGCCTATGTGGAAACAGCAAGACATACGAAAGATTTTGTTACTGGTTGTAAAGTTTTATTATTTTATGATACTATACAAAGCTGTTTACACAATGTTATATTGAATTTATTCATTTAAACGCTATCTACGATTAAAACAAAAATAGTCCCGTGGCCATAACTTGTACCCAATCAGTTAAAAGGGAAATATATATTGAAAATCTATATATGTGAATAAAAATTCCAAACGAAAAAGTCTCAAAAACGGATCAACCAAGCCGGCACCGGCATGCAGCAAGTGTTATTTTTGAGACAATATAACTATTGAGTAATAAATACTAAATCGTCAAGTCCTTTGGTAATTATTTCTCTTTCTAATGATACGTTTCTTTCCATACATCAAGCGATTGAATGATAAATCATGTTTAAGATGAATCTCATAAAAAAGTACATATTAAGTACTACACTCAATATGTAAACAGCTTAAATCTGAATCCTTTGTGTCTTTGTTGCTACAATAGGTGGTCGCTATTTTAATACTTGCAATAAAATTCAATATATTGGAGCTAAGTAATCGACGCTTGTTTATAGCCGACGAATACAATAATATATTTTTATTTATTTATTTTCTCAAGCATAAATTACTTTTACTCATATTTTAAATTAAAATATACGATGCACCTACGTAATTTCCTTATACGTCCAGTACCTATTTGCTTAGCAGACTTAATAAAACCTTTTTTCTTCTGAAAATATTATTTTCTTATTTGTGTTAAGACACAATATTTCAATAAAATTATTTTTGAAATGGCCTTTGTGCAGTCGACTTCGTACGGCTGATATGATGATGATGGTTTTAAAAATTATTTTAATATATTACTCACACAAGGGATTTTTAAGTAACATAGGAAACATGAACACATGCATTTACAAATAATGATTTGTTTAATTTTTTTTACAAAAAATCAAAACGACGATAGTCTGACTGGTTACTGAAAAATATATAACATAAAAATTGATACATTTTTATGTTATATATTTTGCCAGTAAAAAGGAATCACGAAAATTAGGTGAACGTCTCAAATTATCTTCGTCTAATCTGTGTTGTCAGGCTTTATACATTAATATTAAAACAAATAAAAAAATCAAAGTCACGGCCACCGGCGGTCATAAAATAACGATAATGCAGTTATTATTTTTAACAATACGTACGGACAAAGAGAATGCAGATCCACGTGAGGAGATACTCCCATATGTAGATGTACCCTTTGTTGGGCAAGGAATGCACCAAACAGACGTTTGAATGTAGGTAGTTCAAGGTTTTCTAGCAAAATTATTATTTTTTGATTTTCCTTTGACAAATCTGATAAATTTAGTCTCGATGGAATTTTGTCATGAATATTTTCTTTTTCTTTCAAAGGTGCTTTTGAGAGCTTTTTAATTGTGATAGTTCTTATGAAATGATAGTTTTGCCTCGAAGTCCAGACATTTTATGCCTAATGTATTTCAACTTGGTGCGATTTATTTTTATTTTTATAATCTCTTTTATTTTGCCGTATAATTTTTTACTTTGCCGTAGGATGTTGCATAGCTTTTAAGTACTAAAAAGCCTTAAAGTAAGCAAATAATTTGGTTAAATTTGTTACATTATAGTAATTAATTAACGTCATTAAAAAAAAAGGTTTTTAAAGCATTATCTAAGTAATAAAAATAAAACAAGTACAAAAAATACAATTTTCGTAAGTAAAACGAACAATACCTACCTACATAATTCTAAAGACACCTTAATTTCAATTAAGGATAACAACTTTCATAAATAAATATGTGCCATGACAAACTGCGCCTTAGCACGACACTCAAATAGATATTAAGATCTAATTGCCCACACTGGAAACATGGACGAATAAATTTTAAGTTTCATTAAGACTCTCATTATCGGTATGAGCACCTAATTTAGATTTCATTGCGTTGATTTTATTAATAGAAACTTTCTCTGGTGAAGTCATATGAACTGTGTTTATATTACAAATCTTACGTTATTTAACTTTTGTATATTAAGCGTGGTCTCTTGTGGTTTCCTTTTTCAAAGCAGCAGATTTTTTTGTAATTTGTAATAGACAATTCTTGAATGCATTTGTGCATGAATAATAAAAACACTGGCCATTTACGGGTCATCTCAGTAGCGGCGTTAGGGTAGGGCGCGGTTGGGCGACCGCCCAGGGCGCCAGATACAAAGGGGCGACAGGGGACGTTTTTGGGCAAGGGGGGGGGGGGGGTCACAGGTTATAACAAATATATAAATAGCGGCTGGTTAATGGCGGCAACTCCTAGTCTTATTTGTATGCACCCCTCCCTCCCTCCCTCCGTTTACAATGGGACGACAAATTTGAAGAATCCTATATCGTACATGTACCCCCCCCCCGTCGGCATAAATCCTATAAGATTGAAGCCTAAGTCAGAGTCTGAATTGCAGTTTGGGGGGGGGGGGGGAATCTCGTCCGGGGCGCTGGTAGAGCTAAAACCGGCACTGGGTCATCTATTTAAATATCGCGCGTAATTTGCCGGAAACGTTGGAACAGTGGACGCCATATTGCCCTGTGGTCATGACGTCAGTTATGCATGTAAACAAATGCGCCGATATTTGTATATTGACAGTTGACACTTTTTAGTTTATATCATGGCGGCTACAATTTGGTGCTAAAAAACAGATTATAAAAACTGAAAACTTTGAATTTTATTAACTAAAACTACGTAACATTTTTCGACTGTTTTTAGCCTAAGCTCCAAGTTCAAGAATATATTTTAGTTTTTTTTATAATATAAACTGAAATACCGTATTTTATGTGGTTACCTGACATTTCAAAAGTGTGCGTAAAATTGGCTCCTAAAAATGCACACCATTTATTTGTTATCGAAGGCACAGCACAATTTTATATATCTGTCATTATAGCTACTTAGCTTTTATAGATGGTTGTCGGTGCTTCTCAGCAATAAGGCCTTCCGAGTAGGCATTCTACTTAATTGATAATTTAAAACTGTGGGTTTACACACTTACATATGTGAGATGTTTCAGTCAATAGTTTCGCGGGTTCTATGTATGTAACAAGATACTTATCCATTCAACATTTTACTTACAATAGCAATAAAAGTTCGTGCCATATTTTCAATTTTAATATTGGTACCTATTGTAAAGTATTCAAACGCCTACATTGACCTATAAGTATGTAAATCGCATACTAAAATTGAGTAATACTTCTTGCAATAATTCTAGACTCGCACAATAAGTACCTCACAGAGCGCCATTCATGTTCTTAACGCTCATTGAAAATTGCTTCAATCGTTGTATTTTCCTAAATTATTACTTGTTTCACTTGAAATAGAGTTCACTTTAACCAACTTCAGTTTAGTTCAGTTGACTTTCCTTGGAGGGCAGTCGCCATATTTCATGTAAGACGAGTCTGCTATCGCGACAGCGTCCCAGAAGTGAGCAATTACATAGAGCAATACCCACTAAAGCGTTGCCACCTGTTCTCACTACGATATTGTTAATCATATTCTTTGAATAAAATGTCTCCATTGAACTTTCTACCCTATTCATATACTGAATCAAGTTAAAACTTATTTACGAAGTCGTTCAGGAAAGTGTTCGGAGGAAAAGCATTTTTATTTTTGTAGCAATGGGGTTGAGTTTATAGTGGTTGTTCCCGAATAAATCTGATGTAGGATAGTCGCCCACGCGCTTTCATTCATAGGAAATCCGTAGCTTTGTTTTGTAATGAAATTGTTAGTTTATTTCTTCAAATAAACGACGCATATCCGTGATGCAGTAGTCCGTCTCGATAACTTATGAAGCCTATGGGTGGTCCTTAAACTGCGTTTATTGGTTCATATTGTTTGTAAAATGTATCGGATGACAATGAGGTGGTCATTGTTGTTTTAATGTTTCACTGTTTATTATTAACAGTCAACTTATACACAGTAATTTTTGTGTTTACTGTTCTTTTTAAACAGATTAAGGACTCTACGGAAATCGTCTTCAAATTATTTGGATACCAGTTATTTATTTTGTAGTTGATTGTATCTTATTTTATACAACTACTTAGTGGTTTCGTGAGTACTCGTACAGTAGACCTCGCGAGCTCTTATACAATATCTGACTCTTTCCCCTTTACCGATTTTATACAAGTAAATTAGTATTAGCAACCGTAATATTCAATTAGTTAGGTAATTATTTATAAGTATTTATGTAGTACCGTTTGGAGTTTAGCTTACCTACTAAGTTACTCGTTTGAAGAGTGAGTGAGAAGGGACGCTGAACACCTGGCTAAAAAAATGGTCTATTTTTTGGAAGTCTCATGTTGTAGAGGAAGAGGAAGACCGCTTGTCATACAGAGCCAACGAGCGCGAGATAAGCACAAGAAGGGAAAAACCGGTCAGGTGCGAGTCATAATCGTACATGAAGGTCAGTACTTTGGTACAATTGGCTACATCAATATATTCCTATTCTAAAAATCATGTAAAAACGATGAAAAAAACACTTTTATTGTATAACGACTCCCTTTAATTTTCAACTATATCTTTTTTTGTATTTTTTGTTATAGCGGCCACAGTAATACATAATCGGTCAAAAATTCAAGTGTCTAGCTATTACGGTTCAAGAGATAGAGCCCTGTGACAGACGAACAGACAGCGGAGTCTCAGTAATAGGCACCCTTTTGGTACGGAACCCTTAAGGTGGTACTGGAGGCGCGGGCGAACTCCACAGCGAGTTGCCTACCGACGCGCTTCGTCGTGTTGCTATTTCGTCGAGAAAGAGAAAGGGCGCTAAAAAATGTAGCTCCGTCCCGACCCCCGCATGTGAGAGCTACACCCCCGCGTACGACAAAGAGAGTGCACTGAACGCCAGCGAAACGGGCCGTTATAGGCCATGAATCGAAAGGTTTTCGTAGTTTTCGTTTATTTCGATAAATACGATACATACCCAAATAAAACTAAATTATTTGGAATTTAGAGTCTTCACTCTAGTCGTATAATTAGTTTCCATAAGGATCGAAAATATAATTATAAGTGTAATAGGCGTCTAAATATTACTCGATTTCATCGATAAAAAAGGCAAATTTTAAGTTGCTATAACTTTTTTTTTGTTTATTATTTTCGAACCAAAACTAATTACAGATCTAGATATTTATCATCTTAATGCTTGTAAAAAATTTGAATACGATGAGTTTTATGGTTTCGAAATTAAAACGAAAGTACGTTTGTATGGGATTTCGTCCCTCCAGTTAACCCTTAAAAGCAAGGAAGATGATAATTATGTGAGTCGAAAAGGATTTGTCAAATTAAAGTGTTAGTCTCTTGTAACATTGTAGAGTAAAACTTAAATACCAGTATTTTTATCACTATACAAACCTTTTGCAGACTAAGTTGCAAGTAAGTACCTATAAATATGGTAATTCGTATCAATAAAATCGATAACATTTACGATAACAATTAATTACGAATACTAGAATCTTGATTCTTACCTAACGTCGTTTCACTAGGCCTGATAGTAAAACTGTACTCAAGTAAATAAATTTGCATTCGATTACATGTGTATTGTATTATAAGTATGTTTGTAATACCAATTATGATATTTTACATACAGTAGAGTGTTTGAAAGATATATTGAAATAAGCATGTTCATTTGGGAATATTCAGATCATTGGACCTTTTCTTAGTAAAATAAGCGTTCAGTATTGATGTCATAATAATTTTATATGAAATAAAGACAACATCACAATGAATATTTTGTGAGAAAAATTATATATTTTTTAATTTTTAAGTTTTTTTTTTTTAATATTCTACTGAATATTTTATACCTATTAGAAGTAATTGACAAAAAAGCTAAAGTAACCATTAGTTGAATAGTAACGTTAGTTATTTCGTTTTTTCGCTCTCAAAAAAAACCACGAAAAATACACCACTGACCTGAAATTAAATAAGGTAAGATAAGATATTTTTATTTGCTAAAAATAAGGTTTAGTTTACCCTGTTCGGGTGTGCAAATATTGATTTACAAAATTAAATTATATTTGATCAAACATTTACGTAATGTGATACATGCCAAAAGTGGCCGTTTTTCGCAAATGTGTGTAGTAAAGCTTAACGTTCTCATTTTAAACTGTAAACAGTAGTTCATAAAATACTTTGAAGGGTTATATAGGACTTGGTAGTAGCAAAATTTTAAATGATGTCTCCGTTTTATTTGCAATGATTTATTAAAAATGGGGGCAGCACTGGACCCCGGAAATTTTAGGTACGGCCTTAAGGAGTAAAAAGATTTGTTTACTAACCACCTATGCAATTCTTTTTTAAAGTTAAATTTACTCATGACAGAACAACCTCTAATGACTATTCCTTTATATAAAGTTTGTGAGAAAACATCTTAGGCCACAGTACATACAGCTCATATAGCATTTTGTACGCGCAGCTAATAGCCCTAACAATATTTCTCGAGCGATACCATCGGCTTCTAAATTATAAACTGCACTTGAAATTGTGGAATAACATGGGAACATCTCCGCTGTGTGTAGGAAGATCGCGGAGTCTGTAATTACTGGATGAGTCATCATTTCATTTAGTAGAATGTATACATAGAATTTCACTTCATAAACGTTAATATGAAATATGAGAATAGCTGATGATGGCGACAGATGAGGAAGGCTTCGGTTCAATTAAATAAAGACCTATAATATGAGGATCTGCTTTAACTCAAAATTGTTAGAAGGGCTGACAAAGATTTAGTACCTAGGGAACGAAACAGAAAAATTATTGATTGAGTTAACAAATTAATCAAGGTTTTTTTTTTAAATTTATTGCACTATAAATTAATGTACAATAGGTATAATCTTAACGCTAAGCGCTGTCTACCTGAAAATACCTTTGGGACGTATAAAAATCTACTTACGAAAAATTTCCTTAAGCACATAAATTTATTTATTCCCCTTTGCGCACTCTCCGCGGTCTATACCTCTTAAGCTTGCTTGAATCTTGAATACTTATATGTATTCTGTGCTAGAATATTAAATTTACACACACCTTATAAGTTTAGGTGTGTGTAAATTTAATATTCTAGCACAGAATATAAAATAAAAGTGTTGGTACAATTAAATAATATACGACGTATGTAATTTTTTTATTTATTATTAACCTATTTCGGCCCACTGCTGGGCAAAGGTCTCTCCCATTTTCCTCCATGCGTTCCTGTCTACTGCAATTGCCGACCAATCACGTTCAAATGCGTCAAGGTCGTCGCGCCATTTCTTTCTTGGCCTTCCTCTGCGACGACGACCATCCTCGGGTATCCAGGAATGTTATGCTCAGGTTTAATAATAAAAAGTTTTTAACTCTTTGTCACCATAACCAGTCTTTTGTTTTAAGTTTATGTAAACAAATTAGAATGCAGCCTGCGCCAACGCGTTCAATTTGTGGAGCCGTGGTCACTGTAACGGTTCGGATAAAGTGCAATGTATGCTCAAGCCATACTTAGGTGTTGAGCCGTTGAGAGTCGAAAGCATGTCTTTCTTCACCTGTTGTAGTGTTGGTTAGTTATTTTGATAGTCCTTGTGGTTTACTTACCTTTTAATTATTACGACTATATTTCAATGCAATCTTGATCTGGCCAAACTAAAGAAGCGTTGAATGACGAAAAAATTACCGATTGGTATTCCAATATCAGGTTTTTTTCCAGCCATGGATAAGAGTTCTTTAAAGTCGTTATTCATTTACAACATGTTTTATGATAGCCATTTTTTTTATTTGCCTTACCAAAGAGCCATTGAAACGATTTATTTCCTAACAGCAAGGAAAACTTACTGTTAATACAATACAATACAATACAATACACTACACTACAATACAATACAATACGACGGTATTGTGACCTGTTAGACCCTCATATAGACTTAACAATAATGCAAAAACAAGCAGCTATGCACACTACCAACATAATAGCTAAAGTTTTGGGGGACTCTATTTTCATACACGGGGATAACACTGAAAATCCCTCTCCCTGAAGATTCATCAGGGCGGGACTTCAGCGAAATACCAACCTATGAAAGATTGAGAAAAAGAAAAACCAATACAATACAATACACTACAATACCCTTTATTGCACAAAAGTAAAAAACAGGAGATAATTATCTTAAAAACTAGGAAATGCTCAAAAGGCGGCCTTATCGCTAAGAAATTTCTTCCAGGCTACCTCGTTTAAATAGAAAAAAATGATGGGGAATTAGGTAGTGCGGTAATTTATGTATTTTAGTTTTAATTCATGTAGTTTATTAATTTATGTGATACGTCATTCCCTTCTCATCGCTACTGTTACTGCCATTATAGTTATTTCTGAAAGATTTCTCCTTTGACCCTGAATAACGATAACGGAAGTAGGTATCCGGTCACTGATTAGTATGCCTTTTTTCGTATTATCCTTGTTACATAGGAGTTTATGGATACAGCTTCTTATACATTTTTATATTTTCTTATGGTAAAAAAAATATACCCTAGAATTATATTGTCATTATTATAACTTTTTTTACCAAATCAATATAGCAATATCATACCTTCTCAGTTCTCACAAATACTTATTTCATCACAATTAACATTCATTACTGATAGATAACTCAATAACCGATACCTATTTTTGTTTGTTTAACGTGTGTGTAAATGGACAACACCAAATATTATTGTACATGAGTAAGTCATACACTGATTTACAAAAATCTAGTATAGTAGTAAGTAACAGTTTTTGATTTCAAAGGTAACAGTTTATAATAGTCTGTAGTAATACAATGTGATTGTACTGTGAAAAGTGACGAAGACTCACCACGATGTCACAGACGAGCTGGTCCAGCTGCAACGCTGATAAGTTACATGTGCTTCCTAAACCCTTTTTGCTACCTTGACACATTATTTTTCCTAAGCTGAATTCAATCATATTTATTTTTGTAAACACAAAGTAGGGTAAATATAAGCATGGGTACAATCGATTGCCACTGTCACACGTAAATCATTTCGACACAATTAATCTCAAGTGTCATGAACGTGTCTGACTTTAATTGCTAGCACGAATGTAACGTGGTGGGTTATTGTCTGAGAATCGATATAAATCGATTAGAACCAGGATTAAGAAACAATTGACGGTTTGGTAACCTGATTTTTTTATATATTTCATTTAAAACATATACTTAGGTGCTTGATTATTCCTACTTATCCTATTTAATTTGTAGGCAATCAATCACAGGGTACTTAGGGTGCGGCTCCATATAAGCTGAGCAGAGCCGTTCTGTTTAATAGTTTAGACAAAGTACAGTTTTGCTCAGCTTTTATGAAGCTGCGACCTTTTTACCCGACTGCTCCAAAGGTAGGGTTATGTTTTTCGAGTGTATGTATGTGTATTTCTTTGGTATGCTCTACAGCTTAAACGACTTGAGGGATTTATGCTTCAGAGGTGTCGTTAGATTCGTCTTAATTCAGATATTAAAATCAAGAATCGATATCAAATAAAAAAAAATATTTTGATTAAGGATTACAAAAATATATGAAACTTATATAAGTAGGTATATTTAAATGTAACTTGGAATGAGAAATGCTAATAATCTCACACATCCAAGTGCACCCTACACATGGCTGTTATATCTTGCAGTCGGGTTTTTTGTTTTTGTTAATGATTACTATTATATAAATTAGTTAAAATATGGTTTATAACGTATAGACATCCGATGTCACAGACAAAACAAATACTTAATCATTATATAGTCAATTTTATAATATTTCATCACATAAAGCACCTGAATGTATTGATAAACACCAATTCAACACTTAATTAATCCACAGCAATCAGCCGGTTATTGGGCGTTCAATTTGATCCTATTAACTAAGAATTAACCGAATCAGAATATGTCTGGGGGATTTATGATCATATTACCAAACCTGTGTTATTACGGAGATTGAACATTTTGTAAAACTGTAAGATGGTATTGCATTAATTTAAACACATTTAAATATCTTAAATTGACCAAGCGAGCGAAGAGTTTTCGAGGTGGGCCAAAAATGCTTTTGTAAATATTGACGAAAATTGGTATACGACTAGCGTGATTTTTTTAATTGAGGTGGGAAAACGAGAAAACTTTTATGTACCTAGAGTTATTTATTGATGGATTTTAATCAAATTTGAGAGACACTCTACACAAGTTGTTGCAAAAAAAAGGAAAAGGGAGGACATTTGCTGTAGCGTTATATATGGACAGACATCACTGAAATTGGTTTGCTAAGCAAGGGGAAAGGGGAAAGTGTTGGTTACTACATGGTTAGAAGAGCTCGCGAGGTCTACTGTTCTCAGAGAACTAGTTATTTAATAGCTTTTGTTGCGTTAACGCGTGTAAAGTACCGCCTGAGTGCGGACTGAACTTGGATGGGTCCTTTTTTTACATGGAGAAATGGCCAACCCGCACCATTCACCCACGGAGATGGGGAGCAGTAGCTGTGGCAGTAGTGTGGGGTTCAAACCCACTACAACTCCATGGTGCTTGTAGTTGTCTTTGCCCGGTTCGCATGGTTGCTAGGTAAACCCAACATTCTTCTTACCCTCGAGCAGACGCTGGCTTTGTATAGACACACTTCTCAAAAATTCGCAACGAAAGGTGCATGGGCACATATGCACCTTCATCATATATGTAGTAATCAAGCAGCAGCATCTCCATACTTCTGAATGTACATAAATAATGAGACAAAATTCATGGTAATACAAATTTAATTGTACTGTGATTATATAACATTGCGTTTATTCAGACCATGCAACCAATCTGTAAATCCGAAGTATGTTTTTTACGTCGGTAATTTTATTTTACATGTATTATTTTAATGCTAATTTGTAAATAAATACATACTAAATTTATTTAAGGGAGCTGAGAAACTTCATCAATGATATTATGGCTCATTGTTACAATGAATAATAAATTAATGTAAAGTTCAATAATCGTTATTTACCGATAACCTTATTTAATTGTTGTAATATAGTAAATAAACATTAGCACCCAGGTAATTACTCAAATTCATGTTCAATTTATCTGTCTATACCAGGCTATAAATCTATAATAGCATAATAAATATACGTTGCAAAAGGTATGTGCGTTTATTTATTTTGACTAGTTATTTTGAATAAATGAATGTTAACTTTCCAACATGACCCTTTGGATAAGTTGATAATTTATTTAATATTAGGGCAATTAATTTCAACTTAATATATAATAATATAATATTATACAATTTTTCATTTTATTCTAAAAACAATGAGATAGATGGTAATATACATGTTAGAATAGCACTGAAGGCATCGTGTCAAAAGTTCTTTAGAATTTTAGGGATGTTTTAAACGCGCTTTGGAAATATAAAGCATCCAAGAGCTATGAACTGTTGACAAAAAATTAACAGTATGTAATTAAATATGACCAAGTTGAAGTCGAAGAAAAAGTTAAAGAAGATGCAGGTCGCTTCCAATCGTCGTTTTGCAAATCCTTGGAGACCTATATCCACAAGTCGATTATAGACATATGCCATAAAATGGCTGACTGGGTTACTACGCATAGTCTAGCTCATAAACTTCATACTCGTCATATATTTACCGGAATGAAGGGCAACAATATAATTTGCATTGACAGAGCAGTTGATTGGAATGGTTGGTTTGTGACGTCACCAATGATGTAATGATTCAAATAGATCGTGTCTGCCAGCCGTGTTTACATTAACGCTAATGTAACAATTTAATTTTGTATAAATTACATCATCGCAGCTTTGAATTATGGACTTGTCAATCATAATGATTATCTTGTGCTAGGGTATTTATCTGAGTGGATATGGGCAGGATATGCTGAAATTCCAGGTCACCGTACCAAAGTTAGTTGAAACTTTTACATACATACAATATGCACATAGTATCACATGTTTTATGTCTTACGGGGTAGACGGGCCCAAATCAACTCTTAGCAAGATTAATTTAGCAATTTTACTTTAGCTGTCTGTTTCTATCTGACGTCTCCAGAGAAGTAAACATGTACCACCATAATCATTAAAAAATCTGTAGTTTAGGCTAAAAGCGGTTATTATACTGTCTAATTTTTAGGAACTCTAACTAGGAACAGTTAGGTTCCTAAATTGTTAGCTAGTTTCTTCATTGCTTTGCTTTGCAATCTTTATTGCTTTTTTATAAGGTTATTCGTGTTAACATGTTGCTTGTGTACTATTGCGTTTTGGGAATGAATTCACAGATCACAAGGAAGGAACGGTCGTCGGAACGTCCTTTTAACTCTTAATTGGACCCAATTAGGCCTAACTGCGATTATATCTTCCGATTTCCTAGTTACGATTTCTTCAAATTGGATAGTGTACAATTATGTTACAAACTAAACTTAAGAGTATATTTCTTTAAATTCCCATTTCGACCAGTGGCTATTTTGTGCCGCTGGGTGAAACATAATTGCATGTTAATCATAATCAGAACAAATTGAATACGACACCGGTCACTGGACGGAGGATGCAGCAAAAACCTCCACTTCTCTGATGAACACGGGGCTTGATAAAGACGAGTACACATTTACGTAATATAAACCACAAGACTGCACCGAACACGACCAGAACCATAAATTGATTTGTGGTTGTGGTTCTATTCCATGCTTGTCTGGGAAAAAAGAAAAAAATCGTAGAACGTACCACCTGCTTCTCTTCCTGTGAAGATCTTAAAAGCCAATGGAAGGAATGGGCGAGAACCTAAGTCATGTTAATAGACTATGCAATGTCAATAGACGATGCCTACATATGCCTAGCCAATTAACTGCCAAATATGCCATCTGATCTCATTATCATCATTGATTGATCCCTTCATTCGCATTCTGTACCTATCCAATTCTTCGGAATGGGTACTGTAAATAGAGGTATATACGAAAAATTTATTTATTTATTGCACGCCTCATAAGCGGAGCGTTGAGGTAGTGCTCTACTCTCGCCTTACAAAAATCAAGTGATTTTTCGAACTAAAAATGTCGATATTTATTTCTTATCGTACTTGTAGAATAATATTTACACACAAATGTCAAGAAAAAACACTAGTTTCAACAGTCATGATATTTTTAAAGGACATTTTGTTCTTAAAATAATAAAACAAGTGTTTAAGAAAATTATTTCGTGGACGTCCGTGTGTCGGTACGTATGGAAACTGGCGTGGTCACGATAACGCCCGAAAAACTTAACAAATCGAACCCTTCTTTTTTTCATACGCTTAAGTATTATCTAAAACTAAGTCCTTTCGAAAATCACGGTCTAATTAAAAGTAGTTTAATTATAATTAGCAATAAACTGAAATCCACCTATCGTTGGTATATCTGAATCTATGTAAATAAGGTTCGTTGACATTGACAATTTTTTTTTTTAATTTTTTTTACGGCCTTTAGCATCTGCCTTTTAGACATTCTTAATTTCCATTCTTTTTCTGGATACAATGTTAATCTTTTCATTTTTCTTTTCTTCTTGACATTGACAATACATGCGCAGTACCTTTCTTTTCTGTGTGGGCAATGGCGCGAAGATTTAAAAGTATTTTTTTTATTTTGTTCATAATACACCGATAAATATGCAATATTCAAGTTCTGTTTTTTTTTTGTGAAAATTGAGTAACCGCTATGAGGCGTGCACTTTTGGATTTTCCAAACTTATTTTTAAACTTTATTGTTCCACAATCAAATTCAGATTTTCATAATCACGCTTTTTAAAATTCCAATAATATCAAACTCCTGACAATTCAAAGAATCAGAATCAATCGAAATTCCGAATTTGAATGCTTCTAACAATACAAAGTCCAACCCAACAATAAAAAAAATTATTCGTCAAAAGTACGAATTGACAATACATATTTCATTTTTCAGAACGTCTTAAATCAAAATTACTGTTTCTCTATTATCGTTTCCTATATCAAACAAAAATGCAAAAGTTTTTTTTTTTATTATTTTTTTATTAGAGATTTGAGTGCGTTTGACCTCTATCTAGCCTGATGGGAAGCTAAGATGAAACACGCAGACTCAAAAACGAATATTATACTGTGACGTTTTTTGAATTTAATTTTATAGATATCCCATTCATTCTTTTTACTTGCCTAAATTAGAAACGCATAATAGTTTAAAATTAATTTTCAGAACAAGTACGTATTAAGAAAGATCCCAAGAATACAACCGTAGTGACGCCACAAAGCGCTTAAGTGTTTTTTTCGCGATTTCATATTAAATTTATATTAAAATTTAATATGAAATCGTGCTCATTCTAAAAATAAAAAAAATCGCGTAATTTATTTTTGATTTTAGTTTCATATTCTAAAAATAAATTTGAAATGTCATCAATTTCGAAACGGCTCCACTGTTATTAAAAGTAAAATATAGTACATAGACCTACGAGTTTGTCTCTTTTTTTATACTAGGGATAGGTAGACTTCCTGTCAGTGATTTAGGAAATATCTAGAGAAGACTATTCCCATCTATAGGAATTATTATGACGAAATAGTATCATTCCTAACCCTCTTTAAGACATTGTCAGTATCTTAAATTTGCTTTGCTAGAATGAAATACGAAGGGAGAATTATTTTTGTATATATCAATATTAATTCCGTATTTGAGATACAAACTCCTTACTTATATACAAGACCGCAATGCTGCACCCAGCTTTACGATTACATTACTACGAAGTGACGTCATCAAGTCACAACCAGACGCACAGGTGCCGATCTGATATTCTCATTTACATTCTTGTTGCTTTCCAACCCAAATGCAAAAACAAACGTTAAATTCAAACTGCGAAAGACCTTTTTCCACCAATTTATTGAAGAAATTAGGACTTTTCGACTTGGTTCCAAAACCTTTATAAATAAGTACCTGTATAACTTACGCTGAATAATTTTGGACTTAATAATTATTTCGACAGGAGCTCATTCATTCTCTACATTGACTGGAATCTTGTTTGTAATTCATATGTTTCGTAGTAAAATTAAAATTTATAAAATGGTTTGATAAATAAATCTACTTAATATAAAAGTAGAAGCATCATTTTTCTTTAATAAAACCTAAGGAGAGCGAAAATCAAAATTGTTTATTAAAATAAAGAGCACAATTCATAAAATAATAACTCCTGTACAACGCAAAAGTAAGTAAGTCGCAATAAAGATTGCTACTTTTTAATAATTCTTTAATTTATTGTACCTCTATCGGTAAAAAATGTAACTATTTTACAATATGACCACTGATATTCGACCATATTATGAAGTAGACATGCGTTTAGCTTTATATTTCGTTAAACGCTAATTATTCATTGATCTGGGCAGACCACCTCATCATGATGAGATCAGCATGTGTTTTCTATATCATGAAAAATAACCATTTTATGAAATGGTCAGCAATATCATGAAATTATCCATTCTACGATCTGGCCACAACATATCTAACGGTATTAATTTGAATGACTTCATAGACTGCACCTTAAATATAGTTGTTTTTTAAATTTATTCCAAGAGTAGTATGTTGTATTTAGGTAAGTGTAATGTATTTTACCGCCTTTGAATACAATGCCTTCGATTTGAAATTAATGGATCATCTCATTGACAGCTAAAGTAGCGTTATTAGTAATAGCAACAATTGATATTGACAGTGATTCATATAGTACCGCGATGAGCGTGAAATGCACAATAGTGGGCGCCCACGCGTGGACTAACTATGTTGTTAAACGGTAAATTATATCAATGAGGAATCAATTAGTTAGCCATTTGTCAGAATTTAATAAGGTTACAATAAGGTATGCAAAGGTAGCGCGTCTGTGAGAAATTCCATTGGCTTGTTAAAAATATTTGCATGCATCAAAAATACAATTTTCTCTCTGATACAAGAAGTAGAGTTGCATGATACTTCTTATATATCAAAATGTATTTATTACAATCATATAAAATAACTATTACCGCCATTTACACGTTTTGCTGCTAGGCAATCGAATGTAACTATACATACCAGGCCTGTGTCACTCCCCGTTTCGGTATCGAAAATGTACCTACATTATTACTGCGCGCAGGCGGCCCCTCCGGGTGGTAAATTCAGTTACACGAATCGTTTGTCCAGAGTAATAAAAATGAAATTGGCTTGCAATGGATGTCTAGGTATCTATACGAAAAGGTGATGAGTTCTGACGTGAGTTAAATTAAACCATATCGCTAGCCACATTGAGTATATATTTCTTTAAATTTCTTTGCTGAGTGAGACTTCTGTACGTTAGTATTATTTATTCTGTGCTAATACTTTATATAATCAAATACATCTTGAATACCTAAATCCCTATAAAAATACCTTATATAATATCTCAAAAAGAGAGTTGACATACAGAGCCAACCCCAAATAGGGAGAATGCGAGGAAGATGATGATGATGAACTTATTTAAAAAAAAAGGTACCTAAGTTCACATTTCTAATGCAAAATATTCCTCTTGATTAGGTATTTTATTAATTCATCGAATTATTGTTTTAATATCAACAGACCAATCCCATATTTCCTTGATTAATAAGCGGCTGGCAATACTAAAAGGTGGCTAGAGAGACAAATCATAGTGCTCATACAATTACGTTAAATACTTTAGGATTATTTATGGCTGGTGATGATTGCTGCCAAAGGGCAAATGTTACGGCACTTACTAAATGCGAGGAATCCATACTAATATTTTTCACGAGAAAGTATGTTTGTTTGTCTATCTATTTATTTAAACTTACTTAACGCCACATAGCGTTCTATTCCAGTCAATTATTGGGCCAAGCGAAGAAATATTTTGGGTGGTGGAACAGAATGCGGTAATAAAATTTAAAAGGTACCCTAATTAATATAATATATTAATAATATTATATACTAAATATACAGTACCACATTACATCAACTTGTCCAAAGGGCCTCTACGTGTTGGATCCTTACCCAAGCCTCCCAAAAGACCGTGATTTAAAAAAACCTGTGATCCTCGAAGTCATACAATAACATAATAATAATTATTAGTAAAAATATTATTTATATTCTATTAAGTATATAAAATTAAATATTACAATCAACTTTTCTTTATTCATCTTTTATATCATAAAGAATTACTGATCGATATGAATTTTGGCATGATACCTACTGAGATACCAGAAAATGGCATAGGCAAGATTCCAATATATGGTAAAGAAACTGTACACGAACGAAGCTGCAGGTAAAGGCTAGTCATATATAATCAATTGGTATCTAAGAGCACCTGTGGAATAGAGTTTATATTTTCATTTGTTGTCATTTTCCACAAGGATGGTGAGAATTTGTGTTGCAAAAATATTTTTTGTACAGTAGAAAATCTTAACGTTTTAGCTGATGGGGGACCGACTTGTCTTTAAAACTGATCAGAGGTTCGGTTTCTAGTTAAATATTAATTCGTGATATATGCCTTTTATTACAGATTTTTTATAGTAATTATGATGAAATACACAGAGAAATATTAAAAATTTAGTTAAATGTCGCCATGTGTCAGCATGTAGGTACATTACGTTGCGATGGGTGTACTTTCTTATACAGACAAAAGTTTAACAGATTTTCGTTATTTAGAAAATTTAGAAGATTATCATGTCATAGAATAATCAATATGCAGGTTACTCAGTATAAAGAATTTTTAATAATAGATTTTCGTTGCACAGAAAATCAATAATTAGAATGTTTGTTATGAATAATTTGAAATCATAGAATTTTATTACAAATAACATTTACTTTTGCGATGTTTCTAATATCAGAATACCAAATTAAATATTATTATTTTAAATAAGTTTAGTTAATATAATATATTTATAACCTATAAGTTTGCCCTATTCTAGTAAAATGGAAAAAACTTTCCCAGCAAGTTAAGTATAAGTTTGCCCTAACCTATATTGTGGTAGCGATTTATAATGTATTCTAACTTATTATATGGTATTTAATTTGATTAAACAATGTTTTTACATAATACTTCATTAAATAATAATTTTCAGTAAAATAAAATTCCATGAAAGATTATACCGAACAAACAATATTCTTTAAAGAAATATTCTACTGTTTGATTAGTTTGTTAAATGAAAATATGAGATTCTAAAATTCATTGAACTGTGTTTCTATAAATTTTGTTTCATTCAAGTAAATAGAAACAATAATATTTGAAATAAAAATATAAGAATTAAATATTCTATGAAAAAATTTCTGTGAATCGAAATTCTATGAAATTTCAGTCTGTGAAACAAGGGGCACCCCGTTGCGATACATTTGGTTTTATTTTTCAACCGACTTCAAAAAAAGGAGGAGGTTATCAATTCGACGTGTATGTATTTTTTTTGTGTATGTTACCTCATAACTCCGTCAAATATAAACCGATTTAAAAAATATATGTTTCGTTTTAAAGAATGCATTGCAAGGTTGGTCCTATGTAATTTTTTTTAAGATCGGAGAAAAAATCTTGGAGCTGGAGACTGAAATTCCTCACCAGACCACTGCAGCTCAAATATTATGATGATTCTTTTTTTACTTGAAAGGCTTGAAAGGCAAGTTGGTCCCATTTTAATTTGGTGAAGATATAATGAAGAACGTCGGTTGATTTTTTTGTAAAAAATTTAATTATCTAACATAAGTTTGTACACTTAGTCTAAGTTTTGTTTACGATTATAAATCCTATTGAAAATCTTCTACATATAGCAGTTAGTAATAACTAAGCATATTTTATGCATCGCGTGGGAGTGAAGTGTGACAAACTGAATGTCACAGTAGCTAATGTATGCCACATTCAACTAAATAGCGAGGAAACTTGATATTCGCACAATTATGTTTTAAGATTATACTCGTTTAACCCTAAGAGTATGTACCACTTAGACTTTCTTTCAAATACGGCTAATGACATAGTTTATAACGACTATGATTCTAGCACCAGCCTTATGACAATAAATACAGACTCAAAAATGTTGGTAAATAATTAAAATCATAATATTTGTTACGTAGAAGTAAAAATTGTTATCAACCAAGGAACATTAAACAACAGCCAAACATTAGCCAGAGCAGTCAGAGGATCCGACCTAAACTCTCCACGCTGGCCAGACGGGTTGGAAAGGTCTCACTGATGTTTATAACCTTTGTTTAGTTTGTGTTTCCTAAGTCGCCTTCTCTTAGTACTCCAATTCTTTCCCTGGATGTCAATCCAGGGAAAGAATTGAAGTGGTCCTATTCTACTCTGCCGGGAATCACACAGCAAATTGATTGAACTATTGAAGCACGCTTTAGAAAAAAAAAACTGTCAGTGTCAATGCCATTGTAATTGGCTTTTGCCGCGCTTTTACATTAAATTTCCAAAAAGCTAAAAATACCATATTTGTGATATACTTAATTTAAAGAGTTTTATTTAGTCTACATTTAATTCATTAACACAATATACAGGTTGTAACAAAATATACTGAAACATTTAAGGGTGGATTCAGTCCATGATACTGAACAACTTTCCCCAAGGAACATATACCGAAATATGAAAAATATTTTTTACCTCCCATACAAGTTGACCGATCAGCTGATCCGAGTTTGTAGGGAAAGCCAAAAATTATTTTTCATATTTCGACATATGTTCCTTGGGGAAAGTTGTTCAGTATCATGGACTGAATCCACCCTTAAAATTGTGTCATTATATTTTGTTAGACGTTATATACAAGAACCAAAACCAAATATGTAGACTATCATTTTGGTAAACTACACAAAGTTCCACTGTAACATCTCTAAGAACGAAAAGTGGGTCCTCAAGAAAACGCGGCTACAGTTACCTTATCACAAATACACACACACACACACACACACTTACAAAGCTAGTTACGTTAGTTGCAGCCGTTGTAGCCATGTCGGCTTGGAAGGAATGAAGGCAGAAGCAGGAACTTACAGCGATTTTAATACACCACAATTTTACCTTAGACCAAATTATAGAATATAGTATATAATAAAATATAGAAAATAAAAACATAGTTTGCAATTCAAACTATGTTTTTATTTTCTATAATTTGGTCTTTGCTATGATGCTACAAGGAAATGTGATCAAGTAAAAAATTGGCCAATCACAAAGTGTATACTACAGTGTCTGCAAAGCGTCCAAACATTATATTTCATGTCGGCTAATAGTTGAAATTTCACGTGAGTGACCCGTGATATCATATAATAAGATATTTCCAGTTGGTTCCTAGCACTTTTTAGGGTTCCGTAGCCAAATGGCAAAAAACGGAACCCTTATGGATTTGTCATGTCTGTCTGTATGTCCGTCCGTATGTCACAGCCACTTTTTTTCCGAAAGTATAAGAACTATACTGTTGATACTTGGTAAATAGATGTATTCTGTGAACCGCATTAAGATTTTCACACAAAAATAGAAAAAAAAAACAATAAATTTTGGGGGTTCCCCATACTTAGAAGTAAAACTCAAAATTTTTATTTTCATCAAACCCATAGATCTTCAAAAATGATATTGAGATTTCTAGTATATTTTTTTTCTTAACTGAATAGTTTGCGCGAGAGACACTTCCAAAGTGGTAAAATGTGTGTCTCCCCCTGTATTTTCTAAAATAAGAGAATGATAAAACAAAAAAAATATATATGATGTACATTACCCTGCAAACTTCCACCGGAAATTGGTTTGAACGAGATCTAGTAAGTAGTTTTTTTTAATACGTCGTAAATCGTAAACCGCAATTTACCTTTAGAACTTTTATATTATGTTACTTGTTGCTACGGAACCCTTTAGGTATGGGCGAGTCCGACTCGCACTTGGTCGCTTTTTTTAAATTTCAGATTCAAAAAAATATTATGCAGGAAGTGGTCACCACTCGCGAAGATAAAGAGGTCGTCATTCGCATTCGAAAAAAAAAACAATTATCTTTTATTGCAAATGTAATGACCGACCCGACGGAACACTTCCTTCAAACTGCCAATGCAAAAGGAATGGAAACGATTTTTTACACATGATTATGATTATGAAGTTTTACCAAAACGTGAAATCATTTTATTGAAGTAGTACTCACATACAAAATAATTGTGTATGACTCCGATATTTATCAATAGGTATGTAAAATGCATAAAAACCAAATATAAAGCTTATTAACTAATACACAAAATTAATATTAATAGTACTTACATATAGTTTTATTTGGTTCGCAAACTGGTTGTAACAATACTAACAAATGTTCTACAGTAAACAAAATGTACAACCTTCTAAAAGCGAATACAGCATGCACAAAATATACTGAAACTATTTTAAGAATGGATTCAGTCCACTGAACAACTTTTCCCAAGAAACATACTATATCGAAATATGAAAAATATTTTTTGGACCCCATACAATTTGACCGATCGGGCGATTAGCTGATCCGAGTTTGTATGGATAGCTAAAAAATATTTTTCATATTTCGACATACTCGTATGTTACTTGGGGAAAGTTGTTCATTATCAGAGACTGAATTCACCCTTAAAATAGTTTCAGTATATTTTGTTACACGTTATATGTTACACGTTACACGTTATGTGAGAGCCAATCTCTCAGTAGAAATTTTTAACAGTTCTTATACTATTTAGTTATTAAAGTTTCACAAAAAAGAACCTTTTTATAATATTGGGCGAGGCACTGAAGATATCTCTATCGGGTTGTAACAATACTAACAAATGTTCTACAGTAAACAAAATGTACAACCTTCTAAAAGCGAATACAGCATGCACAAAATATACTGAAACTATTTTAAGAATGGATTCAGTCCACTGAACAACTTTTCCCAAGAAACATACTATATCGAAATATGAAAAATATTTTTTGGACCCCATACAATTTGACCGATCGGGCGATTAGCTGATCCGAGTTTGTATGGATAGCTAAAAAATATTTTTCATATTTCGACATACTCGTATGTTACTTGGGGAAAGTTGTTCATTATCAGAGACTGAATTCACCCTTAAAATAGTTTCAGTATATTTTGTTACACGTTATATGTTACACGTTACACGTTATGTGAGAGCCAATCTCTCAGTAGAAATTTTTAACAGTTCTTATACTATTTAGTTATTAAAGTTTCACAAAAAAGAACCTTTTTATAATATTGGGCGAGGCACTGAAGATATCTCTATCGTGGCAAATTATATTATACTAGCTGTGCCCGCGACTTCGTTCGCGTGGTTGTCGGAATGTTATATAGCCTAAAGCCTTCCTCTATAAATGGACTACCCAACAAAAAAAGAATTTTTCAAATCGGACCATTAGTTCCTGAGATTAGCGCGTTTAAACAAACAAACAAACTCTTCCGCTTTATAATATTAGTATAGATTGAGAACATATGCAAATTAGTGGCGAATGTTGACGGTAATTTGTAAGACACAAAGGCAAATTAAAAGTAACGCTAAAGTAAGTAGTAAAAGTAAACATAGATAGTTAAATTATTTTCTTAAATATTTCAAAAAACAACAAAGAAAAATTTTAGAAGAACTAAGTACTTACTTTTACAGAAAGTGTGATTTAAAACTGAACTTTCTCATAAGTATATTTCAACAATCGACTTGCCTCTAGACAGACGGACCTCAGGTTTTTTGTACTTTGCATGACTGCAATGAAATTGCAAACCAACTGTACACTGACTGCACGCCAACTGTCCGCCGACTGCAACAACCGTGCAGTCCGACTGCAGTTGAATTGTAGTTTCATTGCAGTCATGCCAACTGCAATCAAACTGCATCTCAACTGCAATTTGGCAGTTTTGGAATGCAGTCGAAATGCGGTCTGTCTGTCTAGCTAGACCCTAAAACGTTACAAAATTGTTGATATTTTTTTATACTGGAAAATGAGAGCTCTGTTACCAATTTGTATTTTAATGTTTTTGACGTGACAACGTCTTAAATTAGGTTGCGGCTGGGAGTCACTTATGAAAAAGTGTAACGCTCGGTAACGTTACGATGAGTCACCGAACGAGAGAGAGGCCCGCCGAATGCCTTGCGTCTCTCTCCCACTCAACTATGATCGGTCTGCCGCCGTTGTCACGTAAAATCTTCGCCCGTAAAACCGACTTTACAGGCAACCATTTTTTTGTAACAATTTTAGTGAAATTTTAATTTTTTTCAGCTTTTTGTATCACTGCTGGGCAAAACCGTCCTTTTTCGGTACAGTTCGTTATCGACAATTTCACAATAATAAGTTAGTTTATGATCCAACGTGGTCCTTCGTGACTATTGGTAAGTATGAGTTCGCATACGTGAAGTATGCATGTGTACCTTGCAGTCTCGTAATTTTACCCGACAGCGACATTTTCCTTTAGTACCCACTACTAATTGGCGACTCGTGTCTGCAAACCAAGAACTGTATGAGGGAACTATATGGAGTTGATAAACTCATTATTAACTTATATAAAAACAAAGATCTCTGATAAAATAATTTTTATTAGCGCTTCTCCATTGATACATAATATACTGAAAGAAATTGATATAAGAATTGATTTCTGAGATTGTAATATTATTTTTTTTATTACCCTATTGACGTAGAATTTGCAGTTATTGCTACTTTTTTACTTATTCATTCACTAAAGTAGAAGTTCTTATTTCCAAAAAGGGTTTAGGATGTAAACATGTTTTGTGATATTTTTGTTTAATTAATTATTTTGATTTATTGTTTAATTTGTGCTGCCTACGAATTTAGCATGTTTATATGAATGGAAAATTGTTGTTGCAAAAGCAACAACTTTTGACAACAATTTTCTATACTTCGAATTATCGATTCAACTTGAAAAGCTCATAATATATAATAGCTTTTAAAGTGCAAAAGAGTATTATCCACTCTTGGTGAGTGTCAAGCACACATGCGAGTCAACAAGAAATGCCACTCGAAACGTAACCGACAACTGAGCGGGTCCAGCCGCGTACCGACGTGTAATTTGTCAAGCAATTTAAATAATATGCATGATTATATATCTATTAAAGGCATAAGACGTGTTGATATCGCCCTAATGAGGTGAAGTCGTAATGGCAGCTACCTGTTCCATGATTGGGATCCTTTTTATCGAAATTTTGCGAAATGAGTGAAAGTTTTGCGTGTTTAAAATAAGTGTAGTTTGGTATGGACTGACATAAATTGTCGATATGAAGTAGTTCGGTTCGAGTAGCCGCTTCAATTATGCATATGCATTGAGTTCGACCGGTATAGCTGTACTTCTAAGGCTTGAAGAGTTAATGTTTTGACCATCAATTAACGTCTATTTAACTACATATGTTTTTACAGATAAACATTAGGCATGCAATCAAATTTAGTAATCCAAATTATTTTGAAAATCGTTAATGTCAACAGGATCGCTATAAATTAAAACAATTCATAATATGCATAAAACGAAACGTTACGTTTTTAGAATTTGGGAATTAATTGAAAACTCGATGTGCTGTCTTTATATAATAAAAACTATAAAAGAGAACAAGTTTGTAACAACAGCGAAACAGGTTTCATACAAATTAAAACAAGAAAACAATTACTTGCATTAAAATGTACAATGAGTACTGATACGAATGATCAAGAATCACAGCTTCCTTTTTACGCCTAAAAATATGTTGGTTACAACTTGGTTAAGAAGACAAAGACTTTATGTAAATCGGGATCCCCTTGATTCTCCTAAATTTTTAATTCATAATATTGTTTATTTATCATAATGGCATAGTTATTTTTTTGCCATAACTATAATTTGACATAATGTTCTTTCTCATAATATTTCTGCAGTCATAATCTTCAATAACTTAGTTTATTGAAGATTATTTCAGGTTTTGACATATTTTGAGTCTCATAAGTGCAGTGCTACTATATGAATAATAAACATTAAAGCTGTATTATAACAAATAATTTTCCAATCTCCTGAAACATAAATAACTAATATAATAACTGATCCTGAAACATAATATAATAACTGGTAGATAATGCATAGCGTTAAGTTTGAGCTATTGTAATCAATCAAATATGAGATTGTGTGCAATAAACTTAAATAAATAAATTAAAAAAATAAAATAAAAACAAGGTAATGCCCGCGAGTTATAAAAGAGAGATCTTCATTTAGAACTGACCTACGCAATTACAAGTAAAATAGCAAAAATGTTGTCGACACCTGGCATTACGGTGATGCCGATACATGTTTATGTCAGCTCATAATTGACTTGTCGTGTAAAATTACCACTTATTAGTGTTACGATATCTCTGTGCCTTATTATTTGCAGCCAGCAATTATTTTTATCTGGTTGTCACTCTATTACAACTTGTATTGACACTCGATGACATACTCAATCTCGTTGCTGGATTGATTTTCCGGCTACTGGATTTATTGATCGATGATGGTTGAACATTTGCTGTACAAATTGTGTAGCCATGAGATAGTAATAAACGGGCAAGTGCGAGTCGGACTCGTACATGAAGGGTTCCGTACCACCGTACAATGTTTTAAAACGCTGAAGAAACACGTTTCTTGTATGACGACCCCCTTTAATTTTTAATTTTAGTATTTGTTGTTATTGTGGTCATAGTAATACATAATTGGTGAAAATTTCAAGTATCTAGTTAATGCCATTATGAAGATCAAGTTAAAAACGCTGAAAAAAACACGTTTTTTGTATGACGACCCCCTTTAATTTTTAATTATTTTTTATTTTTAGTGTTTGTTGTTATATCCGCCACAGTAATACATATTTAGTGAAAATTTCAGGTGTCTAGCTATTACGGTTTAAGAGATAGAGCCCTGTGACTGACGGACAGACAGACGGACAGACAGACAGACAGACAGACAGACAGACAGACAGACAGACGGCAGACGGCAGACGGACAGACAGCAGAGTCTCAGTAATAGAGTCCCGTTTGCACCCTTCGGGTACGGAACCCTAAAAAGTGACTCAATTTATTATTCAAAATGAACAAATTGATTTATTGAACCAACCCCAAAATTGTATAGAAAAGCAATATAGTGGTGTATAACATCTAACAAAATATAGTGCAACTATTTTAGGGGGCATTCAGTCCATGATACTAAATAACGTTTCCCAAGGAACACATATATTGAAATGTGAAAAATAATTTTTAGCCTTCCTTTTAAGTTGACCGATCAGCTGATCTAATTTTCAGTGGAAAGCAAAAAAGAAATTTTTATATTTCAATTTATGTTTCTTGGGGAAAGTTGTTCAGTATCATGAACTGAATACAGCCTTAAAATATTTTCAGTATATTTTGTTACACGTTATTAAGTTTATCACTACTGATTTAAAGAGCATTGTTTTTTCTGTCAATTCAATTAAAAATCTTATGCATTATATGACTATGACGATTTAGAAGGGCAGATTTTTTATTAATATGGAGGTTATAAGTAATGCATAATTATTTTCTGCAAATGGTACATATTACACGTGTAACAATTTATTATTTGGAAATACACTAAATAAAGGGAAACAATTGATAAACCATTCCCAATTATCACTGTTTTCCTGTGAGTTTCCCTTGCTATTATTGTTTCGTTAAATCCATTCATTCATTAGTATTATGGTCATCCTATAAAAAAAATTGATAAAGTCAAATATGTTTATTTAATGTAGGATAAATATATCACTTAATGAAGGTCATTATTTTTATGTTATATTAGACATACAACTTGAGGGTTAAACGATTTTTATCCTTAATCTTTACGATAAGATGCACATGTCGATGAGTCTGCGTTTAAGACTATCACAACATTCTTTATTCAAATTTCTTTTCACTTCTTTTCTTACTTGCCAGTTACACATTCGTACTAATCATACATAGGTATTAACTCTTTCAACAAACCTCACATCCAAAATTATTTTTAATATGTCACCTGTATTTTTATAATAATAATTACGATTAAACTACATTGAATTAGACCGTGATCTTCGAAAGGACTTAGTTTTGGATAATACTGAAGCGTATAAAAAAAATGGACTTGATCAGATAAGTTTTTCGGGAGTTATCGTGACCACGCCAGTTTCCATACATACAGACACGGACGTCCACAAAATGATTTTATTAAACATTGTTTTTATTTATTTAAAAGGCAAAATGTCTTTTAAAAATGTCATAAATGTTGAAACTAGTGTTTTTCCTTGACATTTATGTGTAAATATTATTGTACAAGTGCGATAGAAAATAAATAGAGACACATTTAGTTAAAAAAATCACTTGAGTTTTGTAAGGCGAGAGTAGAGCACTACCTCATGCGCTTCGCTTAGGCGATTTTCACATTGCCCCGCACCACGCAGCGTAGCGCGTGAATGCGTGTTCTAACGTTGCTTGTAAGTACCTACATTTGTATAGAAAACACGCACAGTCCAACACACAGAAAACGCATCCAGAAAACGCAACATGCAGCGTGATGCGTGGCAGTGTGATAATCGCCTTATGAGGCGTGCAAAAATCTTCTTGGAGGTCTAGGAGTGTATTATTAGCGGTACTGTACAAAACATAACGTCCACTGCTGGACATAGGCCTCTCCCAAGGATTTCCAAAATGACTGATCTAGAGCGGCCTGCGTCCAGCGCTTTCCAGCGACCTTGGTCAGATCATCTGACCACCTTTTGGATGCCTTTCTGCCCCACAGGCAACTCATAAATTCCTCTAGCCACTACATATTCGTACAATATTTAATAAAAATAATCCTCTGAAATCTTCCAAAAGGATAAAGACAGTCGAACAGTCTTTTCAAATCCTGCAATTACTTTATATTGGTACTTCTGTTGCGCCTAGTTAGCACCATGAGTACCATGACTGACCTCTTATAACAGAATTGAGTATACTTTGCAGCCTAATACCGTAGGATTAAACCTGCCACAGTAGGATAAAAGCTACCACATTTCAGTCACCTATTAGTGTTAGGTGTCTATTTTGTTACAGTTATTTACAGTTTTGCTAAAAGCAAAGCGTGGTACGGCCATATCTTACGTAGCACCAAGCTTAAAAAATAACCACATAAAAACTTTCGACATAAACTTCAATTGTCTTTCAGAAACGTGTAGCCGCATTAAAACTGTCAGTGTTAGTTTTTTTCATGATAAAGTTATTTATGAGCGTAGTCGATAAAGCGTGGTACTACGGTAACTCCGATACCATCTAGTTAACACCGTGACTGAAATCTATGAATTTGGCCGACGGTCATTTGCCGCCGGAACGAATCTCTTTTACAGTACAGTCTCGTCATATGTCTGTTAGTTCCGTAATCCGGGAGTAGTGAGGTAGGTAGGATGGGCTATGCAAAAGTAAACAAAGATTTTTAAAGTGAGGGGAAGTGAGTCTAAATCATATTTGTATGCTTCGGTCTGGTAGAAAATAAAAGACCGTAGTCAGCGCCGATCCAGGAAATAAGATATCACAGATTTGATGTCAACATTTGTTTCTTTTTCACGTGCCTACATTTCTCTCCATCCACTGGTTTTCTGGAAGAGATCGCTGTCAGCGATAAAACCGCCCATTGTACCTATGTATATATATTTACAATTTGTTTTTTTTGTTAATTTTTTATTTCTTTTTTAGGTGCAATAAAGAGTTTTTCATTCATTCATTCATTTGTGCAAATTAAACAAAACGACTATTATTAAGTGATATTAATTATAAATATCCTATTATAATAAAGATATTTTGAATTGAATTGAATTGACAGCGCAGGAAATATGGCTAACTAAGGTTATTGTGTTTGTCTCTTTTCACACAATGACACCGACAAGAGCTTGGCTCTTTAATGTAGACAGAAACTAGGAACTATATATAGCTTTATTCTGCACCGTAGTCCTAAACTACGATTATTGCCGTAAATTTTGTTTGGCAGTCTATAGAATAGCACTGTGTGAAAAACCTTGAAAATCTCCGTTGCACACAAAGGGTTAAAGAAGCACCATCTAGTATTGGAGTTTAGTACTAAAACGAATAATCTTAACTTTTACATGGTTATCACACAGATATCGCATTTTTTTCTTATAGATAATAAGCCAAATTTCATTTCAATCTGTTCAGCCATTTTGACGTGAAAGTGGAACAAACATCCATACATACGTCCATACAAACTTTCTGAGTCTTAACTTAGGAATTACGCAAATATGAAATATCGAACATTGAACCTTAGACATGAGCAGTATGCGTATTAAAAATCATTAAAACTTAATTGAAATTGAAATTGCTCATATTGGTATAAACATGCGCGTTTGATTTTATCATAAATGAGGGAAAAGGCACAAATCCTGTGTCATAATTTTTTTACGCTATTTTTTGTTAACACATTTACAGTAATTTTCAGTATCTAAATAGTAACAGTAAAATAAAAAGTATTTTTAACTACAGTTAAATATTTACATACGAGTACGTAGGTACTCTATCATGTCTTTATTCTTAAGAGGGCCGACAGACCATAATTTTGGGTCCTGCGGCTCTAAGCAGACAGAGCCCAAGGCCACTTTTAGCGTGATGCTGAGCTAGAAGGTGGCAAAAAGAAATCGAAATAGTTGGGTTGCTAATCTGCGCAGGAAGAGAAGCAGCTGGTACATTCTAAGTTTTTCTTTTCTCCCAGACCAGCATGGAAGAACACATCAACAACTGCACACCAAGTTTCAGATTGAAACAAGCACCTATATTATACTAACTTATTATAAGGCCGTAACCAAGGAGCCATCCATAAATTACATCACAAAATAATGATCCAAATTTTTACTTGTCGATTGTTATGTAGATGATCAAACAAGAATGATCCAAAGTATTAGTTGACAACTTTTAAGTAGATGGTCACACAATAATGATCCAAAGTTTTAATTGTCGAATAGAAGAATAATCCGAAAATTTTAGTAGTTCTAAGTTCATACCTCGGACACAAGTATTGACTCGATCATCACTTACTATCTGCTACCATCCCAGGATTACAATTGCACGATCGTGCGGTAACTTGACTCACTCAACAAAAAGGTGCTCAAAAATCGCGACTCATCGACGGGTTTCCCGTCAATTTGTACATTTGAGGCGGCTAATCTAATTTGATTGCTAATCTATTTACTATTTTTTTTCAAGTGGAGAAGGATGTCCGTTTTACATTGCAGATAGTGAATTTATAATTTAGTCTCACCAGTAGTATTAAAAGTTTTTATTTGGATAATAGCTGGCTGGTATTTAAAAAGTCAAGCTGTAATTTATATCAGGCAGACTTTTTAAACAGTTTTTGATACTAAACAACTTTTCTCTGGAAAACGCACCGTGTGTGTTTTGTCCAAGAGAAAACACATACGGTGTGATTTTCAGTCAAAGTGAATCGTTTATCGATATATGAAAAAAGGACTCATCTTCCATACAAATGAGTGACTACCTGATGGAATTATGTATAGCAAGGCAATTTATTTATATTTCGCCAAAAATGCTCATAAAAATATTTCAGATCAAAAATTACTTTACTTCAAAAGAACTTTAAGTATCCTCGATTCGACCTGATGCCAGTCTTTTCAACGGAAGAAGTTCCTTTGAAAGGTATTTTTTGTTTGTTTTTCTAATATATATACGTACCAAGCCGAGGCGGGCCACTCGTTATTAATAAAATATCCAACCTTTTTGGCAAAAAATATACCAATATTTTTATTTTTGTTGTTTAATTTTCTTTCTTTACTTTCGTATGCATATATTATTGCTTATGTTATTACTGGCTAAATAACTTTTCTTATTGTTACAGGCCGGGTCTCAGACCTCACAAAACACCAAAAGTTTCATGTCGCCTGTTCAGGCAACAGCTTACCAAATGGCGCCACTATGACGAGTGACTAATACCTTTAGCATTTCCGGTAAATTGAGGCTAATCTGGATCATAAGGTCAGTGTCACGTTTAATAAATAAGAACTATATTCTATCCATTACCATTGTAAACGAGATTTCATAAGTTACTGAGTGATTTAAATTCAAAATATCTTTATTATCGTAGGATATTTATAAAATGTCTGTTTTGCACAAATGTTGACGTAAAATCGTTACTTACAGCTAAGTTTACTGCCGCTTCCTATGCGCTAGTACAGAAGCAGCGGCAACAAATTTCAATGCAGCATTTTCTCCAAAGACGTCAACTAACAAACTTAAAACTTAAAATTAGATAACGTATATGGATGGAATTAGATTACATTGTTTGTTATGTCATAATTTAAATTAATTATAAGAATTACGACATTTAAATTGATGATTTGTATATATATATATATATGTCAAAAAGACAGCGGTAGCATTTTGGACTGGACACCATCAAAATTAGCTTTAAAAAATTAAAAGTGTGTTAAAAAATGTGATTATGGTAGTACCTATTGTTTGCATAAAATTCTATTAGTTTTAGTTAGTTTTCTTTTTTTAAAATAATTGTTTATATATATTTTAAATAATCTTTCTTGCTTAATAAATAATTACAAGTCTAAAAACAAAAATTTTAAAAAGCATGGAAAACGTACTGCCATTTATATTCATGATATGACTCATCGACTCCATTATTGGAACAAAGTTGCTATTTGAGTTAAATTGAGATGAGCCACTCAATAACACCAATTAAGGCAATGTATTTTTAATATATGCTTTGACAGCCAGCATAAAAAGAACCGTACTATATATTTGAAACTTTGAATATGATAACGGAAGGAAATACCAAGAGGACCAAGTCACGTTAGCTGGCGGTTACGTCATTTGAACACGTGGCGCGGCGCCTACTTTGATGAAAAAATATTTTTGGATTAGCTAAATGGCTTATGTATTTTGGTAGACCGATGCCAGACAGATAACATTTGGTTTATTAGTCACCATTGTGTGAAATGTGGGACATCTGCGGAGACAAACACGCATATGTCTACTGGGTAGTTACAAATTTTCATCCTATATCGGGTACGATATTATGTAAGTATGTAATCTAATCTATCGCGGTACGCACATTCATTTATTTTGCGAACAACTAAAGTACATTTTTCTTAGAAAGAATAGAAGTGCACTACACCCGATCTCAAAAGATATTGTAGAAAGGTCAAAAGTAAATACACCACATTAAAGACGTGATTTTATTTCAAATTACTAAATATTATTTAGGAACCTTCCTGACTATACAAAGCACAATTTTCCAAATCAAGATTACAGTCGGGCTTTTTCCTACCATCCCGGTAAATATGGCCTTTACATTCAGTAGGATGGTGAGAGTAGCGAATTCAAATCGCAACGGGTAGCTCTATGTTCTCTTTTTAAAAGAATATAATATGAATAAGTATTACAATAAAACACGGACAGGAACTGTAAACTTTTATCACCAATTGGGTATTATGGTGGGTCAAAAATAAATTATTTGGTACAGTTAACAGAATAAAACATCACAAAATAATGCCACTTGTCATTGATCACATCCACTTTGAACGTGATTTTAGATTTATTAATGCAGAAAAACGGATATTAAGAGCGCTATTTGACCCCAAGGAACTATGACGTCATAAATCGATATTTCATACAAATCCCATAGAAAATGTTTTTTGACGTTAAGAAAAAAGTATCTGATTTGACTTGATGCAAAATAGCGTATTTAGATAAAACAGTAGACAAGATGTAAAACTTGAAGTTTGAAGACGTCGCGACACTGCCATAATTTGTCGGATGTGTTAATGCGGTGTCGCAACTTAAAAGCTGCAATTTGTATTGCAACTGCATTCGCACTCACTGCGGCCATTGCGTAACTTCATAATATTGTAGTGCGACAAAAACTTAGCTCTTGCTGGATTTATTTCTACTTATGGGTATTTACATAACCATCGTATTTGTAATATGGATGTGGACTGGGTCCGATAAATTATATTGTATTTAGTCCGTCTGTTAGATTCTCCAAAAAGAATGGACCCATATTTTTCGGTTTATCAAAGTAGTAAAAATTCACAAAGATACAGCGCGTCGAAGTTTTGGAGTGGGAGTGATTGATGTCACCACGGAATACAGAAACTAGGATGTCACCGTTAAGTGACAATCGTGCTTGATCGTGACGTCATGTATTTATATTTAATAATCAGAAAAAAGAAAAAATACGTAAGTACGAGTATACAATATTTTTTAATAATCTACCTGATGAGCTTAAAATATTTTTTAGTTCACATCCGTATTCTTTTCCTGTTTTCTAATAACATTATATGGCTTTATATTATAAAACTTAAAATACAGACGTAAAATCATTGGAGTTTGAACATACAAAAGTTCCGGTTTTTGTATGTTCATAAAGTATCAAAAATCTATTTTGTATCAAGATTTTTCTAGCCATCGAATGACCACTTGTATTCTTCATCTTCGTCTTAGCGCGTTCCCGGTTGTATCCTCAGTTGCGCTGCTTGAGAGCCTTGGGTGCACTTTCCCGCTTTTTCTTCTACAAATATAACAAACATGTCAATGGTCACCCCAGGATGCCAAAGACCTTGCGAAGTGGCGAAGAGATAGCCAAAGCAGTTTAAATGATTTGGCTGTAGTTTTACTTCTGGCCGCCTGCCTAACGTCAACTTTCTTTGGGAATGCATTTATGCGAAAAATTTTACAACCAGCCGACGCCCAACGTCAACCCTCCTTGGAAATGCAGTTGTAGTACTAGATGTGTGTGCTTATGCTTAGTCCTTTAGTCGCCTCTTACTACATCCACAGGAAGAGATGGAGTGGTCCTATTCTATGCTGGAAGCCACCCGGCATTAATGACCACTTGTATACAGTACCAACTTAAATAAATCGACAACACTAAGTATTTACTTAAGTCCAAAAATACTTAAGCTTATACAGATATATTCGAGATTTCCAAAGCCACAAGTTTATACCACTCGTTTGTAGGGAACAAATAAAGACGTAAAAATAAATAGTTGTAATTCCGCAACCACAAATACCCACCACAAGCACCAAAATATCGTTTGCGTTAGATTTATGCGTGCGCATGCGCCGCACCTGGCTTACTTCATTTACTCGCACAATGTAACAAAAAGGTAAATTAGAATTTGAAATAAAGTTATTGATGGTCATACAAATTTGAGCATTTAGGATGAATGTTGTGTGTGGGAGAATACGATATGCTTTTAAGCTTCAAAAGGTCGTGCTAGGGAAAATTTCTTAACTGGTGGTGAAATCCTTCGATTTCCATAATTACCAACAGCGAATAAGATATATTTCTGTAAGCTTTTTAGGGTTCCGTACCCAAAGGGTGCAAACGGGACCCTATAACTGAGACTCCGCTGGCTATCCGTCTGTCTGTCCGTCTGTCACAGGGTATCTCGTGAACCGTAATAGCTAGACACTTGAAATTTTCACCAAATATGTATTACTGTACCTCTATAATAACAAATACTAAAAATAAGAAAAAGTTAAAAATTAAAGGGGGTAATCATACAAAAAACTATTTTTTTTCGGCGTTTTTAACTAGATCTTTATAATTGCATTATAGATACTTGAAATTTTCACAGATTATGTATAACTATAGCCACTATAACAACAAATACTAAAAATAAAAGTTAAAAGTAAACAGGGTCGTCATACTTGAAACGTGTTTCTTTAGCGTTTTAAAACATTGTATGGAACCCTTCATATACGAGTCCGAGTCGCACTTGTCCGTTTATTTCTATTTTTGATATCATCTAGTATTTTATGTTGACATAAATGATTTATCTTTCCTATTCCGATAAATAAATTAAATAAGATATGATGTAATGATGATGATCACGTAGGTAATATGTGATAAGGAAATTCTTCAGGGTGATTTGAAGTCCCGGTAGCACAATGGGAAATGCACTTACAGTACAGATGTGAGGGGCGTGAGTTCGAATCTCAATCGTGGCGAAATTTTTCATCATATATTTTTAATTTAGATATTGTTCCAAGCATTTTGAAGCCGCATAAATTAATAATTAAATTACTCTCTCTCACTCTCTTTCTTTCCGTCTCACTTATCGACATGTCAGATTTTTTGAGCTCGACCTAAAGGCATTTGACGTAACTCGAATAATCTGACTAATGACTGTCATCTAGTCAACAGTCATTATTACTCCGTGCTTCGGAAGGCAGGTTAAACCGTTGATCCCGGCTGTCATCAATGAATGACAGTCATCAAGCTAAGTCATGTATGTGCATGTGCCTTTACCTTTAGGCACCTTGACAAAAATCTGTACTTATTTAGCTTTTGTAGCCAAGCATGATGCGATCCGAGCTGTCGAGTATCGTGTCTACAAAGTTTATAATCGTTTATTTTGCCATCAAATACTAACACCCACTGATTGTATTCAGGACACCCCGTTATTATCGAAGTCATTTCATTCAGCTTTTTAACACAATTCAATTCAATTCAATTCAACTCAATTCAAAATATCTTTATTATCATAGGATATTTATAATATCTCTTTATAATAGTCACTTTGTTTTGTTTTGCACAAATGTTGACGTCAAATCGTTACTTAAAGCTAAGTTTACGCCGCTTCCTAGGCGCAAGTGCAGAAGAAGCGGCAACAAACTGCACTGCACGTTTTCTCCAAAGACGTCAACTAACAAACTAAAAACTTAAAATTAGTTATATAGATGGACAGAGATTACATTGTTTATTATGTCATAATTAAATTGAATTATAAGAATTACGAAATTTAAAATAATGTCAATTTGTAAATTTAGTATGTACCAATGTACCTAAATTATGACATGTCTAAGTATACAAACCTTTAAGAGGGACCCGCGCCAAGCTCAAGCCAGACCTTTTTGTCTTTAAGATAGTCATCGGTCCTATAATAAGCCTTCTCACAAAGTACTTTCTTTACATAAGCTTTGAATTTTCTGTCTGGCATATCAAGGACCGATTCTGACAATTTATTATAAAAAAGTATACACTTCCCCATAAAAGACTTACTGACTGTATTCAGCCTGTAATACGGGCTAACTAAGTCATTCTTATTACGTAAATTTCTATCTGTAAAATCACTTACTTTATTGAACATGGAAATATTTTTCCTTACATACATTATATTTTCAAATATGAATTGTGATGCAAAAGTAAGTATACCTATTTCCTTGAATAATTCCCTCAGTGAGTCTCTCGATCCTAAACCGTAAATAGCACGAATTGCTCTTTTTTGTAAAAGAAAAATAGTCTGAATGTCGGCTGCACTCCCCCATAGAAGTATCCCGTAAGACATTAGACTGTGAAAGTAACTAAAGTAGACTTGTCTAGCAGTTGCTACATCTGTCAATTGTCTTATTCTCCTAACAGCGTAAGCCGCAGAGCTAAGCCTATTAGAAAGTTTAGTTATATGAGCGCCCCATTGAAGTTTCGAATCAATTGTGATTCCTAAAAAGGTAGTACTTTCAACCAGATCAAGTTTCTGGCCATTAATTAGTATGTCAACGCAGGCTTGATTCACATTAGGAAGAGAGAATCGAATGCATTGGGTCTTGTTCGCATTTAACATGAGGTTATTGGCCGAAAACCAATCAGAAATTAAAGATAAGGTGCTGTTCACCGCGCTAGCATCACTGTTATGTCGATCTATTTTAAATATTAGCGAGGTGTCATCAGCAAACAGCACCATGTCAGCCTCTTTCTCAACCATGTAAGGCAAGTCATTGACATAAACTAAGAAAAGGAACGGTCCTAGAATTGAACCTTGGGGAACGCCCATTTTCACATTAGACCCGTGTGATTTTACGCCGTTTATATCAACAGTTTGAAGCCTATCTGTTAAGTAAGACACAATCATTCAACGAGGAAATTTCAATTATTCAAGTTTTCATTAAAGGTTTTGTGTTCCGTATGAATTTAAAGAATCGTCGTTAAGACTTAATTTTTTTTTATAAAAATAAAGCAGGTAAATTATATCAGTATCTTAAATATTCTTTTTCTTGAAAATTTAGTTCAACTCTCAGATTTAACCGTATTGTTTTTTTTACAGTTTAATGATGGATGATAAATATGCTGGCCACTTTCAAGTTGGTGACAGTAAATTAGATACCTAACTATACAAAAAAAATGTCTTTACATGACTTACCTGCTTCACGAATTGTTTGTTTATTTCAAAAAAGATTTTTCATTTAACCGGGGAACCCTAAACTCTTGACAAGTTTTTACAAGCGTTTTTCTGCCCAAGCTTCTGCCCACAGTGTTTTCATTGACTCTGACATTCTCTAATTGGATTGTAAAACATTATAATTAGTTTGTCAAAATCCACGATTGCGATCGATGAGATACGGATTACCGTTGATGGATCCAGTAACATCAATATTTTCTTGTTTTTGTCACTTGTTATCTGTACTTCAAAGTCGTTTATACATTGTAATTGTACTAGTGACGGATTACTGTAGATTTATGATATTTTTTTATATATTACCAGAGTTGATATGTTCACAATACATTTATGTATTAAATGATATAATAAATTTATTATTGGGAGCCTGTCAGATCTTATTGTTCGGCAAAAGGCCTTCTTTCTTTTATTTATTTTTATTTTATTTATTTATTTAAAACTAAAAAATACAATAAATTGCATGCATATACGAGTACAACGCTTTCATAATCTCATTAGAGATTTTCCACAATTACACACACACATATTACAGATTCCACAGACATTACAGATTTTAAAATAGATACCTTTAAACCTACTTAAAGAGTACAATTTAAATTTCAATTCAAGTGTGTATATTTTTATTTCACTTTAATTGCACATGATCCGCCTAAACTGATTCTGTCTTCCATTCTTGAATAGTTTGACTCATTGAGTTTTATATACCTAAGTAGCGATAAACACAAGGGGGATTGATGTAGCTAATGATTTTTATCTGATTGAAAAATGATTGACACGCGGAACTAATTCCGCTTGTTGCTCTGCGGCGGTAACCATTGTAGATTTTTTTTAAAGGTACGTGACAATGTCATCCAAAGTATTAATACATTACTGAATAATTAATGCGACTGCTGCGTTACTCCTTACAGGCCACAGCATTACCGCGGGATTTGACACAACCAGTATTTTTAGAAATATTGCTTTTCGATTTCCATTATATTAAGAGATTTATCGATGATTTCTTTGCCCAATATTTGAAATCAAAATGCAAGGAAGGAATTACTTTTCTTATTCTCAACATTTATTCTGTATTTCAAGAAAATCTTACACCATTTTTCAATCATTTTTAGCCGTACCATTGTGGTGGCTGGAGAGTGCAGGCCAAATCCTCTGGCTGCTTGTAATCTAAGTATAGCTCTTGTAGTACAGAGAGGGTCGTGCTCCTGTAGTGAAGACTAAAAAAGACCTGATAATGATTGTGGCTGCGAATTGTGACCATCGGGAACTCGTCACATAATGACTTTTAAAACAACGCAGTCTTGTGGTCTAGAATATAAGGAAAATATAGTAGTCACTTCTCTTTCCGAGCAGATCGTTAAAACGGATCGAATCCGTCACTATTTTGATTCCCTTTTTCCGCCTTCACGCCCGCCATCATGCTAAACGTGGTCTTTGGGTCTTCCGGCCTTAGCTTAAACCCTGTCTACCCCGTTAGGGATAATGCGTCTTGTGCTTGATGACATTGGTGCATGCACACTTCTTAATCACATCAGTTCATCCAAGCTTTCTTTGACTTCTGCGACACGCTATAACTTTTTAGGTAATACATAACAAAAAAAATCTGATAATATGCCTGTCATATTTTTTTTGTCAGAGGTGTTCACTGTTCAGATAAAAATAAAGATTGATATTTTGTTTTATAGTTTATGGATTGGCAACCATATTGGGGTCAAGCAGGTCGATGAAAAGGCATGCATGTGGCAGAGCCGTGACATTCGCGACATTTAAAGTACGAGTAGACCACGTTTTGTGCCTAATAGGCGGCACAAAAGTTTATCCTTTGCTATTAAATTTTACTACATTTTCTTACGTTGATTGGAAGGCTGGGAATTTTTACCATCATTAATTAAGAATACCCCACCACCTTACTAAGCGTGGCGTGGTTTTTTGGGTCTATTGACTATAGACTCTGTCCAGTCCGTAAGGTATAGATATGTAAATAAAACAATGACTATGTACCTCAAAATATATTTATAGAGTTTGAATCATCAAATCTATTAAAACCGCAGGGCCAAAGCAAACAGAGTTATCATAATATGAATGGTACTAGTTCTATTCGTGGCGCCAAATAAAATTGAATCATCGCGTTATCAACCGCTTGTTTGACTTCAGAAGGGCCGATTTGTTTGTTTGTCACAAACGACTGATCTGCGCGTTTCAATAGACTTTTTACTGCCATTTGCATGTTAGGCCAAACGAATATTTAAACATGAAAAGGGCTTTCTATAAATGTAATAAATATAATATGTTTTGTTTCGTTCTTTCAATGTCATATATAGGCAAGAGAGATAGTGACAAAACATAGTTTTAACTAAAATTGGTTTAACAAGCGTTAATTATTTTTTATGAATACGAGGGTAAGTCTTTAAAAGCCTTGGCGGTCACCTGGTGACCGACAAACAATTAAAAAACTACTACTACAGTAAAATTTCTCAGAACCAAGTATCCACTCAAAGTTACAAGGAAATTAAATTAAAATATATAATCAATGTGTGTTACCAGTGATGACTTATGGCTCTGAAACGAAGTCCCTTACTATGGGTCTCATAAGAAGGCTCCAGGTCGCTCAACGCGCTATGGAGAGGGCTATGCTCGGTGTTTCTCTACGTGATCGAATTAGAAATGAGGAAATTCGTAGGAGAACAAAAGTCACTGATATAGCCCAGCGGATTAGCTTGTTAAAGTGGGCGGGACACATAGCGCGACGAACTGATGGCCGATTGGGCAAAAAGGTTCTCGAATGGCGACCACGTACTGGCAAGCGAAGCGTTGGACACCCACCCACAAGGTGGTCAGTCGATCTGACCAAGGTCGCTGGAAAGCGCTGGATGCAGGCCACTTTATATCGGTAATTTTGGAATTACTTGGGAGAGGCCTCTGTCCAACAGTGGACGTTATGCGGCTGAAATGAAACTTCACAATATAAAATTCACGCTTATTAGGAACTATGTATAAATTCCTTCCATGCAGGTCTGGGAGAAAAGAAAAACTTAGAATGTACCAGCTGCTTCCCTTCCCACGCAGATCGTAGAAGCCGATCGAAGAAATGGGCCAAAATGCATATAATGTTAATAGGCGATGAGGCTAGCAACTCATCACTATTTTGATTTCTTTTTCCACCTTCTCGCCCACCATTACGTCTTACTTACTTAGTCTTGCGGCCCTGGGCTCTGTCTGCTTAGAGTCGCAAGACCAAAAATACTGTCTGCCCCATTAGGGATAAAGACGTGATAGTATGTATGTAATGTCTTCTTCTTATATTTAAAAGCTGGGCTCGTGTCGGTGGAGTGCTTTCCATGTCTCTTTTTCTTCCGCCAAGTTCTTAACCTCCTTATATGTTTTCACGTTAAATTTTTCCTTTATTTGATCGAAAAATTTTGTTCTCGGTTTTCCTACTCCTATTTTTCCTTCTATTTTTCTTTCCATTATTGTTTTAAAAAACTCATCGTGACGCAGTAGATGGCCGAACATTTTTCCTCTTTTATTTTCTTTAATGTAATGTATGTATGTATAAATGTTTGGCTTTGGTTTAATCCTGTGATATCTTAAGTAAGCGTATTATTTGCACAAACTTTTACCTTATCAAAGTAAACGAGTTTACCGAAAGTAAGTACATATTTACTTACTTCTTCGTAAATTATATTACTGAAAATAGTTTGTATTTGATGTTTATCTTTTTTTAATTCAAAATTGAGCCACACAAACAGCTGATAAATAAAAATAAATCGTTAACCTACTTACGGATACTGATACACTATCACGTCTTTATCCCTAATGGGACAGACAGAGCATTTTAGGTCTTGCGGCTCTAAGAAGACAGAGCCCAGGGCCACAAAACCCAAATACCGCACTATTAGCGTGATGGCAGGTGAGAAAGTGGAAAATAAATCAAAATAGTGATGGCTTGTTACCCGCATTGCCTATGTTTTCGCTCATTCCCTCTTTGGGCTTTTACGATCTGCGTGGAGAGAGAAGCAGTTGGTACATTCTAAGTTTTTTCTTAACATCTTCATGCATCTAGCATGGAAGATGATAACCTACTTGAATCTAATAAGATACCTTAGATAGACACTCGCCTCACCTATCCGTTTATTGATAAGATATTAAGAGGGACAGTACTAGATGATAACCCATTGACGTCATTCCGTGTGTGTACTGAGTCTAGTGACGTCGATAGCTATCTTAGTACAATACACCTTTCATTCATGAACGGCAATCAGTCGCACCCATGGTGTGTAATCAGCAGAATCGTTCCGCGAATCTGGTCGTTGGATTATGATAAAGGGACATGTTACCGATATTAAGTAGTAATTGAGTTATATTTTTGATTTGTTTAATATATTTTACTTTTTGTTTTTATGACATGTTTAACTAATCTCAGTTTTAATACGAGTAACAACTTATTTCACTAGATCTTGGCCTGTGAAACGAGAGAGCGCAAAAGCTTTCGGTTCTGAGGTTCGGAGGTATTAAAGGGTTTAGAGAGATCAGCCTGCATAGCTTGGCACCAATTAACGTAAGTAGTAAGCATTTTTATATATTAATTATTTAGAGTCTAAAAATTTTCTAGAGCCTAAAGCCTTAGTATATTGTAGCCCTCTCTACTGCTGGGTAATTACCCAGTTATTTTTCCGAAAAAAATTAAAACATATTGTTTACTGTAAAATTTAGACCAATAAACTAACGTTTTATTTAAAGGCTTTTCAAATCTTTATAGAAATAACACCAGAATAGTTGATGGTATTGATCGTACTCATTATAATGTTTCAAAGGAAAACATTATAATGAGTACGAAATACAGTTGCGGTATCGTATCCAAGCGTATCCTCAACCTCACCTCCTCCTAAACAAAGTTAGAAACATATAGACCGAGAGGTGACAAGATTATCAAAACGATCATGGATACGGTTAGATTTACTTCCATGGGGTGTAAAGTAGTCCCCTAATGTGAATGATGTCGGTCTGCCTGCTCTCAGTGGTTGCAACTTCGGGATATAGCGCTTACAAGAGGCTTTATTGTTGCGAAAAAAAACGATGATGGAAATGGTCAGTTTTAGTACCTATTCAAAGTATGGTGTCTCCACATCTGAAACGAGTTAGTCTGTCTGCTCTCAGTGGTTGCAACTTCGAGTTATAGTGCTTACAAGAGGCTTCATTGTTGCGAAAAAAAAACGATTAGAGAAATGGTCAGTTTTCGTATCTATTCAAAGTATGGTGTCTCCATAGGTGAAACGAGTTGGACTGCCGGCCCTCAGTGGTTCTATTTCAGAGCTTTGACACGCAAGGCGCTGAATTATAGAAAAAATCAACTTATATGTAATCAATACATAAATAATTAAATCGAACAAATCCAATTTTTACTAATTCAACTCACATAATCTACTCATCTTTGGGTAAAATCTATTATATAATCTATATTTGGGTAAAACAGATTAATATACAACGTGGAAGGGACATACCCGTAATAAATTGAACCACGGTCTATACTAGATCACTTAAGTATCATGAAATTAAAATAACAGTCAAAAAACCAAAAAAAAAATTCGACATTCCCATACAAATATATTGCCCGGGCGGCTGCGCACTTTTGTATGAAAATGCCGAATTTTGTTTTGTTTTTTGATTATACTATAATGATTCAGTATAGACAGTGGTTCGATTTATTACCTACGGGTATTTCTCTTCCACGTTGTATATAACTTTTTTTAATTAATATACATATGGTATATAACTTAAATAAAATTTGAGGTTTAGGCACCTACATAATGTACGTAATATGCCGTTTATAAGAAACAAATACATGCAAATATTGTTTCCTAACGATTTTTACCTAAAGACCCGCAGTTTTATAAAACTTACCGCTTACATCACCAGAAATATTGTCACATTTTGACTCTATTACAGTAACATCATATACTCTATCTGGTAGTTAGTTCCGTACATACCAGAGAGGAACATATTTGCCGTGTTCTTCTTTCCACCCGTGTTTAGTTGGCAATAGATAGCTTGGAGGATTTTTGGTTGAATTTGTCCAGATATTTTATAAGTATTTAGCTCTAAGTATCTGCAGTTGAATTAGTAAGATTTCAGACGTCGGCAAAAAAGCAGCATCAAAGTTCATAAGGGTTTTGTTAAACTTTCCATTCTCTTTATTGGGCTTATTTTTTCTTAGGAAAATCTTATGGCGGACCTTATTATGACTGTGAGTTAAATGGTGTGAAGAGTAAATCAGTAGATTTACTCTTCACACCATTTAACTCACAAATGAATTGTTTGATTGCAAATACGACACCAGCGTGTACTTGGAAAATTTTCTTATTGTCCCGTTTTTTTAGGCTCTCTCCACAAATAGGTTTCTCTGCTCATGACTTGATTTATGCTTCTTTCAAATTGCGCTCACCCAAACGTAGAATTCGCCTCATGACGATTTGTAACTATTCGTCAATTGATCACGGCTTACAACAGATATTGTGGAGGCTGATTAGTGCTCGGTTCTGGAGGTATCTGACATTGATGCTAAAGTCAGCAATATTCAACTCCACCCTCTTGGCAATTTACGACAACGACGCTCCAATCCATACTGTCCGTGTCAAACATTTGATATAATATAATAATAATATAACATATACTCTATTTCGGATATCTCCATAGTTAAAATTACAAAGAATAAAATTAATTAAATGCGACCCCCTATGGCCACCCGCATGCAATTCTTCAGCATGGGGCAGTCGGGACGCAAGGATACCATCCTTAGGATGCTGTTATGGCTGTTCCGCACACGCTGCAATAAAGAGGCGGCCTTTTATCGCGTGAAACCCGTCTGTACGGGCCTCTGTGAACACGCCCGAGGCACTGCATCTAGGTGGCAACGTAAACAGCATCCTAAAGATGTTATTATACTGAATGCGCAGGTCTTCAATGGTCCGGCGCTTATATTATAAGCCCATAGACTGCTTGTGTAAAAGCTTTGGCAGAAAGCTTTGAAAATGGTTATTTTAACCGGAGTGGTACAAGAGTTAAATCGACGTGCTACCATATTTTCCCTAACCGCTAGAGCCCCTCCTCGCGTTCCATCTCAATGTCAGCATCATCAGATAGAGCTGAATTTACAATATGTCCCAAGTACTTGAAACTAGTGACCCGCTTCAATTCATTTTCATATAAAGTAACAGTTGGTACAAACTGAGGCTCCTTTGTACCCGCCCTGAATACTAATACTTCACTTTTTCTACAGTTATACACCAGACCATGATCCTTGGCATAGGCTTCACATATGGATACTAGTCTCCTAAATCCACTGATTGATGGGCTCAGCAATACCATGTCATCGGCAAAACTTAAGTTGTTAACACTGACACCGTCAATATGACACTCAACATGGTTCTTGCTGAGCTCAACAATCAGCTCGTTGATGTAGAGATTAAACAGTATAGGTGAGGAAATCCCACCTTGCCTAACACCGCACTCCAAGGTGTACTCATCTGAAAAACTACCGTCCCACTTGAGCTGGTTAGTTTGATTAGCATACCAAAAACGCAGTAAAGACACATATTCTTTTGGCATACCCATGCTAGCCAGTTTCCTCCAGAGTCTTTCATATAGCATCATATCAAAGGCCCTGGACAAATCCAGGAAACACGTATACACTGGTGTTTTTCTTTGCGTATAGTACTTGACAGTATTTTTCAGACATAATATGGAGCTCTCCGTTGACACCCCCGCTTTGAAGCCAAATTGAGCATCATGCAGGTGTACGTGTTTATAATAAAGCTATTTATGACCAAGAGATACAAATTCAAACTAAAATTTCATCACTTCCCTACTAACAACAATCGAAATCACTTAATTGCATTGCGTAATAAATGTAATCGTGAATGCAGGAATGCTAAACGAAGATATAATCATATAATCATAAATGTAGAAAATACTCGTAGTCCACCGGATAAACCATGGAACTTCTTGAAGGGTCTAGGGTCTCAGTAAACAAAGCCCTGAGATATGCATGTGTATATCAATGAGCTCAATAATCATTTTTCGGTACCTGCAGTAAACTTTTCCGCGAATGGAGGAGGAATTCTATATCCGCTTCTCTTTGCTATTTTCATTATTAGAATAATATCATCCTTATCCTCCTCTTTCCATCTTTACGCTGTCGATCTTCAGATCCATACCGCCACTCCTCTTGAAGTTATCAACAGTGCTATTAGCACCATCAACTCCGACTAATTCAAAAACAACTCCAAAAAATTCGGGCTTATGGTGAATGCATCTAAATCTCAAGCCATTATTATTTGTAGTAAGTATTATATATACTTAACGCGTTACAGTAACCCAATGTTGTTCTTGACAATCAAATCATTCCTTTCTCTTATAAAGTTAAGAACTGTTGTACCATTACATTTGTATGTGTGTACAATAAAGTGTAAATAAATAGATAAATAAATAAGAACCTGGGCATTTTGTTTGACGAGACTTTCTCCTGGTCTCCCCAAATCGGATAGTTGAGCAGGAAAATTTACGCTTCTATATATTCACTCAGACGCTTACAATATTTCCTTCCTGTAGACACTAAAGCACTTTTGGCTCGAACATTACTGCTCCCTTTTTTGACTATGCAGATGTGGCTTACTTGGATTTGACGGAGGAGCTACTAAACAAGTTGAAGAGTTTGCAAAATATTTGCATTCTATTTAATCCTCGCTCATCTGTATATCTTCATAAAAAATATCCTTTAAAGTTTTTGATCCGTCTTTGTCGTCAACGGTCAACCACTTCTACAGATCCCTTCTCATTCCTCACAGACCTACGCGAAGTCCTTTGCTGTGCTCGCTGTGCGTTTATGGAACGCTTTACCAGTAAAGATAAGAATGTCTCATTCACTTGGCTCTTTTAAATTCGGAGTCAAGAAATTCTATGCAGAATCATAAATTGAGTTTTATAAAATATACAAGGTCAAATTCATTATTTTTATCCAATATAAGATAATATATCACATAACGAAGCTCATTATTTTTTATTATTTTTATTGCATTTATAAAAAGTGGAAGGGACACACCCGTAATAAATCAAACCACGGTCTATACTAAATCATTATAGTATAATGAAATTAAAATAACAGCCAAAGAACAAAAAAAATATTTCGGCACTTCCATACAAAAGTTTGCAGCCGCCCAGGCGTTTTGTATGGGAATGTCGAATTTTTTTTTGGTGTCTTGACTGTTATTTGAATTTCATTATACTTTATGGATCTAGAATAGCCCGTGGTTCGTTTTATTACGGGCATGTCCCTTCCACGTTATATATTATATGTACTATATTAATTAGGTATGTATGTATGTAGTGTATTCGTAGTGTATACGCTTTAATATTATACTTGTGTTTTTTATTGTTCTGTACCTACGTTATTCTGCCTTCCTATTAAATATGTTACCGTCTTCTGCCCTACTGGTCGACTGGAAGAGATCGCTTCTGGGATAAGACCGCCATTTGTACAATTACCTTTATTACTTTATTATGTGTAATTATCGCTGATGTACAATAAAGTACAATATGCGTACACAATGATTGCTCTGAAATACAACCACTGAGAGCCGGCAGGCCAACTCGTTTTACCTGTGGAGACACCATTCTTTGAATAGGTACTAAATCTGACCATTTTTCGTAACGTTTTCTTTTTTCCGCACCAACGACGCAGTTTCTTGGGCGCATCATAGCTCTGAAATGCAACCACTGAGATTGGACAGACCAACTCATTTCACCTGTGGAGACACCATACTTTGAATAGCTACTAAAACTGACCATTTCCCAGATCGTTTTTCTTTCGCAACAATGAAGCCTCTTATAAGCGCTATAACTCGAAGTTGCAACCACTGAGAGCAGACAGACCAACTCGTTTCACACGTGAAGATACCATATTTTGAATAGGTACGAAAACTGATCATTTCCCTGATCGTTTTTTTTTCGCAACAATGAAGCCTCTTGTAAGTGCTATAACTCGAAGTTGCAACCACTGAGAGCAGACAGACCGACATCATTCACATTAGAGGACTACACTACATCCCATAAAAGTAAATCTAACCGTATCCGTGATCGTTTTCAAAAATCGCGTCACCTCTTAGACTAATACACTGTAAATGTTGATTCAAGAGGTATTTCAGTGTAATTATTGTTTATATAAGGAAAAATATCGGAAAAATTTGAAAACTGTCTGAAAAAAACATGTTATTTTTTTTTCCGAACGAAATTTTTCCATTAGCCATCAGTACCTCTTCCTTATTTTAACACTTTACTGGTTGCATCCTTATCAGCTGTATTGCTTTCGAGCCCAGGGACCGTTTGCCGAACTATACTATGTTCTGCTAGGTTACTACACCTACTAATGATCATAATAACTTACCTTATCGCCTTAACGCGCGCGTGGGCTGATAAACACGATGAGATTTTTATCTAGATTGCAATTAAAGTATCTACGAAATCGAGTTTTATCATTTGCAATACTCTCAATCAGGTTATGGCTTGTTTGTTTCAGACGATAAAATTAATTAAACGATAAAATTACATCGGTTAATTTTAGTTACATCTTTTTGCAATTAATAATAAAGTTATTTTAAATTGTTTTAATTTTATAACAACGGTAAAAATATAAATATCCCTGTTTCAGATTGTTATTATCACAATCTGAAAGTAGTTAGTTGCTGGAAAAGACAACTGGCAACATAATCTTGGCCGCAAATAAGTGATAGAAAAGCCTGAATAAAAAACGTCAAAAAGAGAAAACCACAATGAGGGAAAGGAAATGTCGAAAATATTGAATGAATAAACAAAGTACCGACAAGTCGCCTGGAGAGCTACCACCCATTAGAAAATAGGAATAAATAAAAGGCTTCAGAGATTTAATAGAGGAAGAGCTGCGAGGGCCATACCTCCGTTATTATAAACTCTTCCTGTTCAAGGCCGCCAGACAATTGACAGAGAAAATTAGAACAAAAAAAACTGGACAAATTAAAATTATCAAATGACATGAACTATGTAGTTGTAATTCACGTAGTTTGAACACAGCAATACAGACATATAACTAACAGAAATACCGTAAACCGTCATAATTAAACTTTACTCATAACACGGTTTATAAATAGACAACTAAAAATGCAGTATTTGGACAATCGGTTAGTGCGTATGAGTCGCACAAAGCCTGGCCTTAATACTGTGTTAACAGTTGTTTTCTTTTTCCAACCATATTGATTTATGCAAAGAAGGATTACTTTTGTTACAATTTGCCAAATATTAGAATTATCACTTAAATAACAAATATTTGTTGTTACTCGTATCACCACTTAAAAAGAGCAAAGTACGTCATAAGGCGATTTCTGACGTAATAGCAAAGACTGGATCTCTTTTGAGTTTTTTCATAATATTGACTGTTCTATTTCTCCGAAAGAATCAGTTTACTTGCTAGTTTGTATGTATCCTTTGCCGTGAATATATTTAAATTGGACTTCATACATCACCTGATGACGTCTGTGTGCGAGGATTATGTAAATAATTCAATTTATTGATCGATTAAAGCACGTTGTAGAAATTGTTGGCTACCGATTAGAATCGTACTTCTGGAATACGAATAGTGGCCCATAAACTTTATGGCTAACTATAATGTTGGCATTATTATGCCTACTTACGTAACAGTTTTAGTGGATAGTGCCTAAAGACATGTAATGGAAATTGAAACTAATCAGGTTTTGTTAACTGATACCTCGGTTACACAGTACTAACCTCCGGGAATCTCAAATCCCATAACGTATTAACACATTTCTAATCGACCAACCTTAGTCACCTATAATAAATCAAGTAAGCAGAAGTGTGTTAAATGAAGTGAATACTATGATCGGTCACCTCTGAAGCACATTCAAATTTAAGCAGCTCTGATGAATACGACGTAGAAAGACTTTAAGGCTGTGGCTTCACTCAAGTTGAGTGAGGTTATGCCGTAATCTAACAATCAATAAGATTATTTTATTACCAGACAGATACACTATCTCTTTAGATGTGTAAATAATTCATATTTCTTGAATAACACAACACTTTCCCGCTTGAGTAGAGCGTGGACCTAAATGCCTATGATCCTAGACTAGGGATAAACCATGCCACCATAAGACACGAAGAGCACAGTGACAGAGTCGTCAATAACTCAGTAACTTGCTCAAGCTGGCGGTAGGTAAACTTCTGCAGGTTGCATTCCGACACGGATTTCAATGCGCAGTGTACCAAAGTCCAGCTATATCATAACTTACTTTGACATAAGATTCTCCCATCACATAAGCTTTGTACGACGTACTAAGTAAACAAGTTATTTTTTAATGCCCAGTTTTGTTTCAAGTTCAGTAAATCAAATTCCTTGACAAATGTAGGAAGTTTCTTTTTAGTGCGCAAAATTTTACTGCAAAATTTTAGTCCCTAGGAAAGAAATACAAAAAATATCGACATCATACCTACAAGCGGTCAGCTGATCAAATGTGAATGTCCCGAAATGCGAAAAAAAAAATTTACTAACACTTTTGAATAGGCTACGACCTACGGGTAGTCAATTTATGTCTTTCTTAATTTTCCATAGGGTTCCTTTGTTCAATATCCTGCACTGAAAAAAAAAACACAAATTCCAAAATTTTCGAAGCTTATACTCGTACTAGCCTTGCCTACAGCACTACTTCAAGAAGCTATTGAAACCGCCTTCGTCGTGATAGGACGCCGACGCCGTCCCACATGAGATGCTAATCTCATTGCTACTGCGCTTGCGCAATGCAGCTCGATGTAAGCCGCTGATTTCTTATGACTGTAGGTTTTTATCATAATCCATTAGTACGAGTAATATTGTAACTTTGCTTCTCCTCAATGACGCCACGGCAACATATGGCCACTTTCAAGTGCTTTTGAAATGCTAAATGTAACTTGCATTTAGTATTTCAAAAGTACTTCAAAGTGGTCAAGAAACTGGCGAAGTAGAAAGGAACAGAAAAATTCACAGATTTCGTGCCTCATATGACTATCGAGCACATTGAAAAAGAATCTACGGAATTCGAAAAAATGTCGTTCTGACTTTTTGACTTTTTTCAAAAAGTTTAGGCTACAGGGCAAACCCTTAACCCGATCATCTTTGTTGTAGGCTAAAATTATAGCTAACAAAATTGGAAGATTTTTTCTTAAATTTTTAATGTCATTCTTCGTTTCCAAAAATTTTGAACACCAAAATAAAAAACTCAGAATAAAAAATTTTTTCACTATTTCAGCCGAAATTTTTTACGTTTTTGATTTTCTCGAATATTTCTTATTGCACCTTACAGCTTTTTAGCCTTTTTTGAATATCATATGTTCACAACTCTCCGAGATATAAGGGGATCGCACTTTTTCGTGAAATAGGAGCCTATACTGGCAAATGAAAAGACATTTCCAATGTGAAAACCATGCGCGTCGGTCGTTGAAATAGGTTTCATCTGTGTTTCATATTGATCACCGCAAAACTTACCGCTCTACCTATATCAACGTGATTTTCAAAGTTTCTTTGCTCTGACTTTTATTTCAATTTGAAGATTTTGGCCATTGACATTGAAGAGAGAGAGTCAAAAAGAAGGTCACAATGAGTAAAGTTTAAAAGAATCTGCAAACAGGATCAATATTAGTCATTGCGGTCACACTGGTAGGTACAACTAGTTTAATCGACCGATACGCATTTCAAAGAACATTAGCTGATGAAATTGCTTTATTGATGAGCGGCTATGAAATTGGTATACCGATCCTTTCATAATCTTCTTCATTACAGCCTATATCAATCCACTTCTGGACTAAAGACTATCCATATCTAATAAAATCATTTCAGATGATACAACTTATCAATCCGTACAACTTTTTTACTTATGTATAAAAAATAAGTATAAAAAGTTCGCATTGACATACTCTTAATCAAACGCATATGGTTTAGGTAGGTACTTCTAAATGTAAAAAAAAAGTTTACATAAACCTATTTTTTTACTGAAACCTAATGCGTGGTAATGTTGAATGTCCATGTCGCGCCCCTACCTGTTTGTGTTGGGAGCTCCACCCTCGAAGTTGTAGACCAATATATCTACCTGGGTCAATTGATCCAGGCAGGAAGTTCCAGCTTCGAGGAAGAGGTCTTTCGACGAATCCGACTCGGTTGGGCAGCGTTCGGGAAGCTACGCAGCGTCTTCTCGTCCAAAATACCTCAGTGCCTCAAGACTAAAGTGTATAATCAATGTGTGTTACCAGTGATGACTTACGGCTCTGAAACGTGGTCCCTTACTATGGGTCTCATAAGAAGGCTCAAGGTCGCTCAACGCGCTATGGAGAGGGCTATGCTCGGTGTTTCTCTACGTGATCGAATCAGAAATGAGGAAATTCGTAGGAGAACAAAAGCCACTGATATAGCCCAACGGATTAGCTCGTTGAAGTGGCAGTGGGCGGGACACATAGCGCGACGAACCGATGGCCGATGGGGCAGAAAGGTTCTCGAATGGCGACCACGTACTGGCAAGCGAAGCGTTGGACACCCACCCACAAGGTGGTCAGACGATCTGACTAAGGTCGCTGGAAAGCGCTGGACGCAGGCCGCTCTAGATCGGTCATTTTGGAAATCCTTGGGAGAGGCCTATGTCCAGCAGTGGACCTTATGCGGCTGAAATGATGATGATGAATGCGTGGGTGCAATAACATTGAGGATTTGTGATTTTTTTTGATTACCCTCCATGTTCAAAAGTCTGATTTCTCTATATTATATGCATAATATAAGTAAACATGGCGAAAGGGTCGACATAACATAAAGAAGGAAAGAAAAAGACATGAAGCCCGAAACACCGGTCACTCTATACTTACGCCTTTTTGATTCATATTGAATTGATTAAGAAGGGTCAACATCACTTGTGTCCTTTATCTCAAAATGGCGATTCACTCAGGGAATCCCACTGTCCAGATATTGTATCATAGCATAGGTCACTAAACGGCCTCTAATCTATTTCACACATTCAATATTATTTTATCTACACATAATAATGCATCAGTAAACATGTTACTCACTCTCAGGTCGTATTTTCCACTGAAAATATATCCAAATTTTTCATGTTTTTCTGTCTAATGTAAAATTTTTCTCGTGTGAATTATGAAATGTGAAGGTATCTAGTTGATCTAATATTATTTTTTCAATTTTTTTACTTAATTATTTATTTATAAGGAACAGGTGGATTCGTGGATAGGGTATTGAATTTCAAAATTCCCAAAGTTTTATCGCATTAGTTATTTCATTAATTAAAATATATTTATGATTTTTAGGGTTCGGTAGCCAAATGGCAAAAAAAGGAACCCTTATGGATCGTTATGTCTGTCTGTCTGTCCGTCCATATGTGACAGCCACTTTTTTCTGAAACTATAAGAACCACACTGATGAAACTTAGTAAGTAGATGTATTCTGTGAAACGCAATAAGATTTGCACATAAAAATAGAAAAAATACAATAAATTTTGGGGGTTCCCTATACTTAGAACTGAAACTCAATTTTTTTTCATCATACCCATACGTTCGGGGTATTTATGGATAGGTCTTCAAAAATGATATTGAGTTTTCTAATATAATTTTGTTCTAAACTAAAAAGTTTGCGCGAGAGACACTTCCAAAGTGGTAAAAAGTGTACACACACCCCCCTTGTAACTTCTAAAATAAGAGAATGATAAAACGAAAAAAATATGATGTACATTACCATGCAAACTTCCACAGAAAATGGTTTGAACGAGATCTAGTAAGTATTTTTTTTAATACGTCATTTGTAAACGCCAATTTACCTTTAGAACTTTTATATTATGTTACTTGCTGCTACAGAACCCTTTATGGGCAAGTCCGCCTCGCACTTGGCCGCTTTTTATTATTTACTTTGTGAAGTACCTATCTAGACCATATTATAAGCGTTTGGTATCAAATAAACTGTTGCTAATGAGCGACGAAATAAGATGACAATGTTATCATAAGATCAAAACATTCATCATAATTTATAAACATCGTATCTGTAATTAATAGGCGACGAAAGACGAAAGCTCGTGCTCGAAGTGCATTCCAGTATGCAACGCGATATGCAAGTAGTGGGCTTGCGCTGTACGTGAGCATACAGTGTTGTTTTCTAAGACATTGTTTATTTTGTGCATTTTTTCTCAAGTAGGACGTTGGTCCCACCCCAAATTAAATATTACATTGTTAAATAATTAGCCTCGTATCTTAATACAATTTATTTACAACAAAGAAAATAATATAAACATATAAATTTCTAAAAAACTAAAATAAAAATAAAACTACTCAATACACTAGACTACCTACTAATATTTACAAATTAAAAAGGCCGGGTAGTTCATACCAAAGCAGTAAGTTTATATCATTTTAATACAATATGATGCTTCGGAAGGCACATTGAGCCGATGTTCTCAGTTGTCATACTTGAAGTGGAAACTTCTTTAGGCGCGTTGGGCACTTTTTGAGATGGGGAAAAAACAATTAAACTCGCGACACCGTTACCATAACCAACACCACCTTGTTCAAGTTTTCACTTCTGTCGGCACTCCTGCGGAGTGCCACTGTTTTTTAGGGTTCCGTACAAAAAATTAAAAAACGGAACCGATCATTATAGGATCACTCGTGCGTCTGTCTGTCCGTCCGTCTGTCACAGCCAAATTGCTCCGAATCTACTAGACCGAATCAGATGAAATTTGGTAGGATGATGTAATCCTATGACCCAAACACATATGTGCAAAGTAAATAAATATTTTTTTCAAAATTTTCGGGGGATAATTTAGGAAATTGAAAAAAAAAGTTTTGCAAACCTTACTGTGTCATGTATCAAATGAAAGGGCTCGTTATGAGGATCTCAAATATATTTTTGTTATAATTATAAAATAAAAATTTTTGATTTTATTCATGAAAGAAGACGAAAATTGACCATTCCCCTCCCCCTGATCTCCGAAACTACTGAGCCTAAAATTTGAAAAAAATACGAAAAAAAGGTAATTGCTTGTAGTTACAGGAAAACCTATAAGAATTCAATAAATTGTACGGAATGTAAATTTAAAGAATGTAAATTTTTATACTTTCTTTAATTAACAAGTTTAATGAAGCTCACCTGTCATGCTATCTCATACATATACGCGTATAACTCGTATTAACAATAAAACCATTTCCGAGACGACAGTTGCCTACCGGAAATCTAAGTTTAGGCATAGGTACTTATTACGGAATATAGTTTCCGTCCTCTATTCACAGATAATACCGACAAACGTTGTAATCAATAAATGGAAGCAGAACTGCAGGATACATTGTGATCGTTCGTTAATTCAACAGAAAGCCTTTCAATATTGTCGCAAACATTTAATGATATATATGTCGCAGTTGGATGGTATAAACCGCTAATATACGAAACCTCTAGTTGTTTGGCATTACAGCTCGGTTTTCTTCAACAGCCGAATACCGTTAAGCTGGATTGTCTAAGATTGCGCAACGTGTTGCGATCATTTAAACCGCTAACCATGTTTCCAAACGGCTAGCGGTTTTGTGAAACAGTAGCGCTAATCCGCTGTTTGACGAAACCGTTAAACAATCCAACTGCGATACATGCATGATTAGGATTTGGTGTAGGGTTACTATAATGAAATATAACTGGGTGTCTATTAGAAAACAGATTTTTTCGACATCGAATTTGATTTCCCAGATAACTATTCCACGATTTTTATTGCTATAGGTTTGCCCTAACCTAGTAAAATGGAACTTTTCTAGCACTCGCCGGCCGCTGCCGCGGCACGCTTGCTTCGCTCGCTCGGCTCGTGCGTGTGTTGGTCGCAGTTCTAACCTAACCTAACCTATAGGTTTGCCCTAACCTATTAAAATTAATAGAACATTCCTAGCACTCGCTGGCTGCCGCGGCACGCTCGCTTCGTTTGCTTGCCATTGCCACTTAGTAGGCATTCTAAATTATATATAATTTATTTAGATAGAATTGTTCAACAACTTCTCTAGCCGCATGGATGAATACAAGTCGTTCATTCCATTCCGCGTATTAGGGTTCGCTGTTTTACAAAACCGAGCTGTAATTCCAAACAGCTAGAGGTTTAGTGAAATAGCGGATTATACCATTCAACTGCGACATATACAAACATATGTTTTTTCACTCAAATTAACCCAGAATTTCCGTACTATTATCTCTTTGTAGGTAAGTAAACATATTTTAAGACAATGGTTTTTGAAAAGTCCTTATTAGCAGAATCATCTGTAAAAAGGAATGCATGTTTCTCTATGCTGCGTGCTAATAAAATATGTGGATGAAAAAAAATATAATAATACAATATTTTGTATACCTATTACTTATTTTTGTTTACAGCTGTCACAATATAAATTCGCAACGATATACCTTTTAGTTAATCTGGATCCAATTTACAGTTTGCATATTTTGCGTCAAAAGCCCTGTTGGGCCAGCTTTCGCGTCAAACCTCCATCTTGTACGCCTCCCTACCGCGTAATAGTCCATTCATCCTTCGGCTCTTTCATTCAATAAAGTGTCCGGTATTCACTTTGTTGTCGCACAAACGTCATTGTCGTGACGCTATGAAAATAAATAGGATTCTCCCTCCGATTTGCCTTTTGTTTATAGGCAGAGGTTTGATTAGGTTTACAGCTTTGTTGTTTAGATTTGCACATTGTTTGCTCGTTGTAAATGTCACTGTCTTAATTTAAAGTGATAATGCGCCCTGCATTGTCACTTTCAATTATGACGGTGGCAAGTTGTGCGCCATTTTATCGTGGCCAAGAAACAATTAAATTTATAGGATACTAAGTTTCGCTTTTATCAGCTCTCCAGTGTCCCGAGCACCTCTATGCAAAAAATCACATCGATCCCTTTATTCGTTTTGACAAAAAGTCAAACACTCTTTCACATAATATAATATTGACTAACTTTTCCCGAGTCAACCTAAACGTTTGCCTTCGAAAACCTATTAAAAAAAGATAGTTGTCCGTTTCAAAATATGCAAACAAATGTTTCCGAAACTTACTAGTTAGTTAATACAATCGCAAAGAGTATTATAGCTCCCGTGGATTCTTTTAACCGATTGCGTATTATGAGTTAAACGCCCATTCGGACTAGCCTTCGCATCAAAACTCCGTCTTCATACCTCCCTACCGCGTAATAGTCCATTCAGTCTCCGGCTCTTTCATTAAATAAAGTGTCCGGTATTTATTTTGTTGCCGCACAAACGTTATTGTCGTGACGCTATGAAAATAAATAGGATTCTCCATGAAACCTTACCTTTAGTTTATAGGCAGAGGTTATATTGAAGCTTGACAGCTTTGTTGTTCAGTTTCCATAAATACTTATAATTAGTAATAAGACTTTGAAAATGTCGTAAATTTTGTAATAGTCGTCATTGTCATAAAATTGGAAGTGACAAACGGGCATTGTCACTTTCAGTGCGTCGTGTTATCGTGGTCGAGTAGCAGCCAGTTACATACAATAGATACTAATTAACCGTTCCGTCTCTCTCTACTCTCCAGTGTCACAAGTATATCTATGACAAAAAACAAACCCATTTTCACAATAGACCCCCGCTCTGGTTCATTTCTGGTGCAAGGGTAACCATTGCAATTTCCAATCCAGCGGCAACGCTGCTAATGTATTGGGCACCATTGCGCCGGAAACGTCAAGGAGCACTAGCTTTTTTACCAGACTGCGGGGACGCCCAAAAGGATGGTTATTTATTTATTGTGTTGACACGTGTTATTTACTTAAACGATATTGAATTTTTTATGTGTGTTATTTATGAATAAATGATTTAATGAAATTTACAATTTAACATTTTATGGCTAACTTTTTCTGTGACAACGTATATAAAATATAAATTCTCGATTCTATTATACAGTGATACCTATCAGTTATATAATAATGCCTAATGTTAAAATATTTTTCTTTATATAACTTTTTTCTTCCGCCAGTACCTGAGCTTTACGAGTATGACGTGTGTGCTTGGTCTGCGAGCGTAGGCCTGGCCAGTAAAACGGTGGGCAATGAATTGTATGCTAAACAAGCTTTTACTGGCGACACTAGCGTACATAGTCTTATTTGCAAATCGTTTAATATTTAGATGTTATATTGTATGCCTGGTTTATGAAGTGAAAATTGTAATATATGCGCGTTTTTAGAAAAATTCTTACCCTCATATTTGTAAAAAAGTTATATAGTAAGAAGGCTACCAATTTAAGGATTACAGATTTTTGTGAATACAGCGCAGCAGTAAGCCTTTTAATTACGAAAATTAAGTATGAATTTTAATCGTATAATCCTTCACCTGTCGATAAAAATAAAACAATAGTTGTACGAGCAAGTCGTATAATAAAATGCTGCACAAGTGTGTTCGATGCATTTTTAACAACAATTCGCAAAAAGCTGACAGTCAAGAGTTTCGCGCGTTCTCACGTCATTATACATCATTTTCCATACCTAATCAAATAATTTCAAAAATATGATTCTTTTCCATTATCAGTGACTTTAATTTATCTAATCAGTCTCTGCCGTTATCTCCCGGTACAATAGTTAAACAATTGACTAGGGCGCAACGCATATGCTACTCTCGATTCAGGTCCAAGTCTTGGGCGCATCTAATTTCAGACAATGCATGACAATATCAAACTTATATAGTTATTCAATATATTTGACGAGAGTAATTATATAGTATATTCGCCAATACCCCACATGTTGAACCGACGACGAACATAAACGTCTCCATGCTTTACGTAAGGTCGCTCGCCGTAAATCTGCAAGTAGTTATAGCCTCATATCACATTTACCAATATTCTATTTCACCTCAGCTTTGCGAAATAATTGTCATCTAGGTAGAATAGAACTCACTACACTCGCAACAATGATGCTATGGAGGTAACATAGACAATGTTACCATAAAAAGTTTCTGTCTGCCATTACTTTTAGTAACCACGTCACATTGCCTCTAAACAATAGACAAAATAGGGTTGGAAATAATAATAATAATCATAGTAGTCCTGAAACAATACAGCACATCACTGCCGCTTGTAGATCCATAACGCAAACGGACTATAAACACCGACATGATCAGGTTGCTTTAACTTTACATCAATATCTAGCCATTAAATACAAATTAATTACGGAAAAAACTGCTTATTATAAATATGTACCTCAAGTAATTCTGGATTCAACCGAATATAAGCTGTATTGGGAGAGGACTATTTTGACAGATAAAACCTTACACCACAATAGACCCGATATAACTTTGTATGATAAGAAAAATAAGACAGTATACTTAAATGACGTTGCTATTCCTAATACTTACAATCTTACCTCCACCTATACCACAAAAATTACTAAGTATACAGACTTGGCAGTAGAGCTTAAATCGCAATGGCGTGTGGATACAGTAAAAACTGTTCCAGTAATTATTTTATCCACCGGCGTTGTACCGAAATCCTTACACAATAGTTTAAAAATGATAGGCATACACCCACTTACATATATTCTCATGCAAAAAGCAGTTATATTAAATACATGCCGTACTGTTCGAAAATTTCTCATTTCTGACTCTTAGGGATCCTTATTAACTGCTTACGTTTGGCTACAAGCCCGCGTAAACAGAAAATACCCCAAAACCATATTTGGGAGAAAAATAAAAACAAAAATATAAATAATAATAATAATAGACAGACAGACACTAAATAATGATTGATCAGCTGTTATCATGTTTGTTATATTTGTTCGGAATGTAATCCGCTACATGACAATAAGTCAAATCAGACACTTTTTGTCCAAACGTCAAAACAAACATTTTTATGGGATTTGTATAAAATACAAAACCGTGACGTCATAGATTTTTCGAGTCAAATAGCGCTTTGTTCTGTAAATCAGTTTTTCTGCATTAATAAATCTAAAATCATGTTGAAATGGACGTGATCAATGACAAGTTACACTATTTTGTGACGTTTTATTCTCTTAACAGTACTAAATAATTTATTATTGACCCAGTTATCTTATATAGTATATTGACAATTGACAAAGAAAGTTGTGGTAGAGCCACGCTATCGGTAAAACTCAGTTTTGCTAGTAGTGTGAATGTTTCTGCGGCTGGCTCGTCCGGAGAAGTACCACTCTCACAGAAAATCAACGTCTGAGTAGTAGCTTCACCGCTTCTATGTTTCGTTCGGTGCACTATAACAATAACATGCACTGTTTCAGGTCAGGAAATTGGAAGACTGTATTCAGTGTGGGCTGCCAGTATAAAGTTTAACAGCCATGGTTAAGAGCCATTACTCCAGCCGTTAGTTCGCATTCGGCGCATTAAAGGCCGTATCATTAACATTGTCTATGGTTTACTATTGAAATTTTAGACATTTATATGCAGGAAAGACTTAATTTAATAATGTATCATGATATTCAGACACTTTTAGTACGATGTTGGATAAGGATACCTTACAGTTCTCTCCATTTTCGTTTCTCATTTGTTTTCTCTCTCCACAACTTCTCCTGCTTCTATTGTAATTTCGACTACCTATGCGATGATAATTTCTTTTATTTCGTCTTTCCAACAAGTCTTGTCAATAATATTGCTCATATTTCATAATTTAGAACAGAAATGTAATGCGCTTGCTTTGCCAAAATGTCACGAAAATATTATTACATTAGTTGTACAATACAAAACTAAATATTTGTATCGCTATAATCTTTTCATTGTATTTCCCTGAAAATATTTAATAGTTATATATACCGTTATGAATCTAAGGCCAATACATTCAATGACTCAAACTGTCAATCAAGATTTTCCAAAATATTTTAAGCATTTTGTGAGGAACACCATGTTTGCAATTGAAAATTAAAAATTGTATCCACGCGGCTTCATTGTGACCTGCGCCTTAGCTTTTCAGCAGACCATAACATTACAGAATATGAGTCTTATTCACATAAGTAGACATACATCGTGACAAAGCTAGGCCGCCGCTTCAAAGACCACCCACCAATGTCCTTTCATGTCTTGGGAAAAAGCCTCTTTCGAATGGTTCGAGATGACGACTCATATAAATGTACTGTTACCAGTTTTGCGTCACGTCACGCAACAACTGTGACTTCACCATCCTGCTAGTATGTTACCTTGCCTATTTTAGGCTCACTCCTGATTCATAGCAAACAGTAGGCGGGGTTGAACTATCATCTTCGACGTCATTACGATGCATATCTCTACAATGATTAAGTTATCTCATGCCATATCGCCATTTATGGGATTTCAGATTTGGTGTTGAATATTTTACAAATATCAACAAAAGGTATTAGAAACATTTTAAATGATGAATGATCACTATTATTCTTCAGATTCTACCTGATATTTGTCTCATTTCACAATCAAACAATTACATGTTCGCAAGTGTTTGCGTTTCTCAAAAATTGATTCTTCTTCTGTGCGTGCCGATGGTATTTATATCATTATCGTCATCATCTTGTCTTTTTTTGTCTTAACTTGTTTTTTGTCCCAAAGCCATTCTTAGCCAGAGCAGCCAGAGGATTTGGCCTACACTATCTACGCTGGTCAGACGGATTATAGAGGTCTCACTGATGTTTAAGTATAAGTTTTGTTTAGCTTGTTAGATTTACTGATTCACCTTTTACGATATCCACGGGAAGGCTCAGATTGGTCCTATTCTACTCTATCGTGGACGAAACGGCACTGTTTTTCAAATATCAAGATGTTGGTATTTGTCGTGTAATTTATTGATCATCTGAATAATCAGTCTATTTCTAACATTTATAACAATTTTAATACGAGTAAAGATTTCAAAATTGATTCCGGATCCACTCCATAGCTTACGCACTACTCCTACAACAATATCTAGTGTAACATAAGTCATATGATTGCTTTCTGATTCACTGGCAAAATATTGCGGTACCTTAGGTCGACCTCGGAACTATGATAACCTGGCGTTACGTAAATGCGACCGTGTGACTAATGCCTATTACCGTTTGGGTTGAAATTATGTCAGAAAAAATATTTGGTGTATGCTCGCTTATATATTTACTTTTTCTGGCAAAAGGTTACGGATAGTACTTAAAAATGACCTTGAATGATTGATGATGTTACGCGTGTCTGTGTGAGTACCGTTTGGGTTAAAATTATGAGGAGGTCGGATTTAACATTGAATGAAAATCTCAGAGCGAAAAACCAATAAAATAAATAGGTGTATATCATCTCAATGTAGTACGTATTTTATTGCGTTTCGTTTTTTTTTTCTAATTTTGAAATTATTTAATTTTTGAAATAATTACTGCAGTATATACATTATAACATAATCTTAAAATAGTGATAAATAATAAGGATATTACGTAAATGTGACAGTGAATAACGCGATTTATATTTCTCCAATATTTTACTTCTACTCAAATTGAATTGATATTACTTTACTTTTTAATTTATTTAATCACCCGGAAGCACGTTTACCTACTCGTTCTTATTAGTAAGCACTTCCCTAGATAAGGTAGAATGATGAGGTAATTTATCACAATATCAGGTAGATGACATCAAAACAGATCTGATAAAAGCCATATCTAAAGTGTCAGGTGATTAAACGAATGGATTGTGTCCAACAATGTTGATAATGGTTTGAAGTAAGTCTAATTATATTAAGATCATCTAAATATATGTTAGAACTATCTCCAAACAAAGTAGACGGTGCCAAGAATCTTATCAAAGATAGTATAATTACTAACGTAACAGATACCCAACGTCATACAAACTTTCGGGTTTTTTTTTTACTTATTTTATTTAAGTATTCAACTTTATTACAAATATTTTAAACGGTTAACCAACTGCCTCCGCGGCCCAGTGGTCAAGGCGTTTGCCTTGTGATCAGGAGTTCAAATCCCACTGGGAAGCATACTTTGTGAAAAGTTGTTTCTAGTCTGTTTAGGATATTGCAGGCTTGAATCACCTGATTATTAAAAGAAAGATGATTCCGTGCTTCGGAAGGCACGTAAAGCCAGCCGTTGGTCCCGAACGCCATCTAGCGTTTGTACCTATCCTACGATTGGTTCTGATCTACCCTTTGGGTTGCGGAGGCCAGACAGTCACTCTGTGTATAAACCAGTAACCTCGTCAAATCGCCTAGGTACCGGACCCCGGGCTCTTAAGCGTAACCGCTGACAATGCAATCGGGAATACGCTCGGATGATGATGATTTTAAACGGTTAACCGAAAGGTGGTGCAGACACAAGCGAGACCAAAGTAGGAGCAAAAATAAAATTTAAATACTTACCTAGTATTTGAACCCATATTACCACCTACATTTCGCAGGTTTACTTGTAATTCGCGTGCTGCCATCTCTATAAGCAGCTAGTCCTAATAATTTGTTACTAAATTTCTGCTAAAAAAAAGGTTAATGACAAACTCTCTTGAGTCAAATATTATTAAGTAAGTAAAGATAACATTTTGAATTAAAACAATGGTTATCTTTATTATTATCTTCATTATTCTTGTCAAGAGGTTGGCAAAAGATAGAAAAGAATGGAAGAAACTCCATTGACAAGAGCGTCGCTCTTCAATTTTGATGATGATCTTTATTATAAAAAATAATTCAGTGTACTTACATTTTCAGAACTTAGGCCAGATCTCTGTCATTAAACTGTTTGTTTTTTTGTCACAATCGTCAAATTTCCATTATGTGACGAATTAAAGTGCGTGGATGATGAAAATTGTACGTTGACACAAAAGGCAGTAAGTAGGTGTGCTGATATAATCAATTTGGAATGAGTAATTTGATTGACAACGACCAGACAGAAAATTAATTAAATTCGTAATATTTCACAATAGGTGTAAAGAGATAGTTTTATTGTAGTTTCCGGCAGACCACTCCAAGTCTTCCCGTGGATGTCGTAGAAGGTGACTTAGGCAATCTAGCAAGCTAAAGTAAGCTTATACTTAAACATTAGTGAGACCTTTCCAACCCGTCTGCATAGCGTGGAGACTGGAGAGTGTAGGACAAATCCTTTGGCTGCTCTGGCCAAGTATGGCTCTGGTAGTACAAATAGGGTCGTGCTCCTGCAGTGGAGACTTAAAAAACCTGATGATTATATAATAATATGACACAGATCTTATTTTATTGATTATAAATTCAGCTCTTCTTATTACTGGCTGATAAAATCGATTGATTCTATGAATAAAATCAAACTAAAACGTCAACATTGGCACCTCTAGTGCATTCTGCAATGGGTATCACACCAATTAGTCAAAAGACCTAGGTTTATTTGCCAATTTTTGCAAAGACATGTAAATTCTCGGGTACACGCGGTGGCAATAGATTCGCGGGCGGTCATAAAACAAAAGTGTACACAACATTGCGCCAGCTGACTTTCACGCGCACGCCCACGCCGTCTCGTCTAGATGCCCGCGTCTCGGGATACACGAATATTTAGATTAATACATTTATCTTACAAATTAAAGCTGGTTGGATGAGAAAAGTGAAACTTTGTATGTGTGGCATGATAGGTTATGTATCAAAGAGGGGTCAAAATATAAAAAAGTTGTTTTCTCCACGCTGCCTGGTATCGGAATTAAGATTCATCCATCTAAGTGTACGTCATAAAAATGTATACCAGCTGCTTCGTATGTACTTATTGTGTAGTCAAATAAAATAGTCTATATGGCTACACTATCTAACTATCTAAATAGTTTAACTTAGTAGTGCAATCTAATTTTTATATATTACTTTATTTTATATTTCACTGGTATCATATTTATCTAAATAATATAGTATCGTTGAGTTAGTATCCCATAACACAAGTTTAAAAAACTTTCTTTGGGGCTAGCTTAATCAGTGTGATTTGTCCCTATATATTTATTTATTTTATTATTATGTAATAAATATCTAATAGAGAAATAAATAGACATAAGGACAAATCACACTGATTGAGCTAGCCCCAAAGTAAGTTTAAACTTGTATTATGGGATACTAACTCAACGGTACTATATTTTATAATAAATTTTAATACATATATAGATAAACACCCAAGACCCAGGACAATTTGAACAAGGTAATTTTTCCACTTGCCCTGGCTAGGGATCGAACCATAAAAAATCAATGAAGAAATATTGGACCCGCCTGAAGTGAATGACCACAAAATAAATAGATAGACACGTATGTCAAACACAATGTCAAATGAAGGATAAAAATTAATAAATAGGGCATTTCAAGGAGTAATAAGTCAATATCAGCAAAATAAATTGACTTCTATTACAAGTGATATGGTTATGAAAATGTAATGTTCATGTTTAAGACCCAAAACTTTTATTTTTACTGCAGAGTTGCAAGCTCTAAACAACAAAGCAAATATTCCATGTAGTTCCATTCCGATGCGTAATCGATTAAAAAGGAAAAGGACACTCAAAAGGTACAATAAGATTAGTGTAAGGACAAAGCAAAGACAAATGATCCTTTTTACTTTCAACCACATGACATGGTTTTCTTACCGCTAAAACGTCGCCGATTTTATCAAAGCTTTCTCAAATTAATAACCGTCACGCAACAGGTTTATTTAATTTCGTATTGTTGTAAAAACTGTGGCGTAGGCATCGAGTGGGCGCCATTATCGACCTTGTGTTGAAAGTGAGATTGATTGTGTTTTTTATTCTTTTGTTTTCATTATTGGGCCCTTCGTGGTTATATATGCATATTATGTCACTATGAGTCAATTATCCATTATTGGTTTGTATTTTAAAATGATAAGGTGTTAATATTTCGTTGCGTCGCCGTGGGTTAGGTCACTGGATTCTCTCTAATATGGTTGAGTTCAGCGATGGCTGATCCACGCGTCAACTCGTGAACGGGTGCCGTCGGTAGAAACTGGTCAGCTCGTCTGCGTTTTTTTAAGACTACGCAGTGTTAATTATTTATGTAAATTGGATTTGGCACTAATGCGATACCATTGTATTAGGCATAATATCTTTGTAAACTGACAAAGCCCTTATGGCGCGTAGGCGACAAATACTGTGTAAATGAGTTTCTTTCGGTGTTTTTACTCAGCAGTAGTCATTGTGAAACGCTAGTATCGGCAGCTTTTTAAAATAAAATATAGTCTCTCTCTCTCTCTTACTTCAGCGTATTCCCAGCATCCTCAGCTGTAACGCTGCGAAGCCCGGGCTCCGTTTACCGGCTTTTTCTTCTCCATTTCACACGGTCTTGAGCATCCTTGTTTGTAAGACCATTCTCACGCATATCATCCTTGACGAAGTCAAGCCAGCATTTCTTGGGTCTACCACGTCTGCCGGGCCCCGACGGAGGTAGCATGGCATGGCTTTAAAATAAAAAATAGTAATAATAACAATTTGAATATAAATAATCATTACACTAAAATTGATTCTTTAATTCTTGATAATATTTTCTAAAGAAATGCTGTACATACTCAAGTGAAAATTACATTAAAATAGGTTTACTTTGTAGTTTTTGAATTTTTTTCTGTACAGACAGATATAATTAATAAACACATGACTTCTTTTAAAATAAGTAGAAGACTACCATAGCCATACATAATATACTAACAAATACCCTGTACTGTAAGAAAAATATAGTATCATATTAAGGACTCCGTCGTTAGTCATATGAAGATAGACTTAAAGCCGTACGCCTCAATACCCTAGAGGAAAGACGCCTTCGTTGTGATTTTATTGAGACGTTTAAGATCCTGACTCTCAGCTACGATTTACTTGACTTGCATACCATCTACAACATGAGAAAAGACACAAAATCATCACGAAGATACTGCACCAACTTGTGCAGTGATTAAAACCAAAGCTTTCATTATGACTTTCTCAGTAACCGAGTGGTTAATAACTGGAATAGACTACCAGAAGAAGTGGTCACACTGTGCCTTCCATAAATGCATTTAAAAATAGACTCGACAAGTGGTTAAAGACAAATAAAGTGACGTAAAAGCTAGGTGCTCATTTATAATAAATAAATAAAATATAAAATATACTTTCGGTGCATGGGGCAGTCATGCAAAACTTATCAACATTCTTTTAAAAAGTTTATATACACTGCCCAGAACATTATGAAAGAAATTATAACACTTTGTATTAAATTACCACGGAAAATCGCAATCTTAAGATATTAAGGCACTCGAAATCACACTGCCAAATAACAATTATTATTGCGGTAAGGTATGCAGAAATAATCTGTAACTGAGCTTGCTCGTACCTGTATTTGGAAGCACAAATACCGAGTGCACAGTACTAGCACTTCAGAAATTATGTGCTTTAGCATTGAATGCACAATTTAAATCCATTCATCGCAAACATATTAGCTCTTTCTGTCTTGAATTTGTTCCGAAACTGGTGATAATTCCTGAAGCTAGGTACTAAAAGAACTTTACATCCAGAGAATGTTGTTACTGCACCTTCAGTAAACAGCTTCAAGAATAGACTGGACAAAATAAAATTTCCAAACATTAAGACGCATACGCATCAGCATAATAAGCTGCTAGTGTGTTTAATAATAATAATAATAATGCATAAAACGTGAAAACTTATTAATTCATGTTTTTCTTCTTTGCAAACTTTCCAGTAAAGGACAACCTTAAGAGCTGTTTTGTTGGCTGCGAGTGCTGCAACTAGGTGTCAGTGCCTCCAAAGTGCAAGTATTTGGGTACATATGATATTTCATGGACTAGCTTATATACTCGTAGATATGTATGATGGTTGTCACGTCGTATGCAGCGTCACTTACACATATAACAGAAGCGCCGTTGCTCTTTGAAATACAGTATAGTATGGTGTATACCTAACTATAATAAATGAAAAAGACATAAGTTACCGCTCTATATTCTAAATATTTTGTAAAATTGACGTCTCCTAATGAGTTTAATTGTTTAAATGGAATTCTGCAGCCTTATTACCAAGAGCAGTACTTCAACCTATATTCAATATGCATAATTGATTTCCTATAAGAATTTCAAAACGACATAGACATACACGAATCATAGACTTTGATCGGTGTTGAATTTAACGTTACTAATATGTTAATTTATTTTGAAGTTCAAAACAACATAAAAAGTTTTCTTAGTAAATAATAAATAATACGTACAAAGTTTTTTAAATAAATAATAATATCAGCGATACTTAAATAAATTATTGCGGTTTTAACATAGTTTTATTTGATGAGAGTTTTCTAATATTATGAAGACAATTATCTCAGACACAGTAATATAATTTTCTGTTATTTATTAAGAGGGATGATGAGTTTAAATTATTTTCAACCTCTAGTACACCTATGTGATCTACACAACTATGTTATCAATGAAAAGCTATTTGCACATATTAGACCCAACTGGATGCTGGACTAGTCTAGGCAGTACTGCCCACATTTGTAAGGACAATAATTATAACAAAAAAGCCTAAAATGCAATTATCGCATTCGCAGTGGGTGGTATTCGTAACAATAAATCGAGTTTGACGGATAATGAGCAGAATCAACTTTTTGCATGCAATTTCGAAACATATTGTGTTTAAAGAAGACGTGTATGTCTAGAAATAATGTAACAACTACATTATGGTCTCCATAATTTATGATATGAAATACCACATCTCGTCAGCCAAAGAACATTAATAGAATAGAACAGAAAACTCTTTATTGTACACCAAAAAATATAACACAGATACCTTAAAACAATTTCATTAGCTTAAAAAAAAGCTTAAAATAATTAACATTGATTTGTGTTTAATAATTATTAATATGTATATCCTTACTACCCTAGGAAACTATACCCGTTCAAACAAAAAAGAATTTTCCAAATCGGTCCAGACGTCTTCGAGTAATCGGGGAACAAACAAAAAAAAAGATTTCGAAGAATTGATAACCTCCCCCTTTTTTGAAGTCGGTTAAAAAGTAACGAAACAAATCTTAATTCTAGAGGTACAACGATATTTTACAAGCATACTGTTTTGCTTAATCTCGTTTTACACTTTGAAAAAACCTTTGTGCATCCTAGAGGTACAACCATATTTTACAAGCATACTGTTTTGCTTAATCTCGTTTTACACTTTGAAAAAACCTTCGTGCATCCTAGAGGTACAACCATATTTTACAAGCATACTGTTTTGCTTAATCTCGTTTTACACTTTGAAAAAACCTTCGTGCATCCTAGAGGTACAACCATATTTTACAAGCATACTGTTTTGCTTAATCTCGTTTTACACTCTGAAAAAACCTTCGTGCATCCTAGAGGTACAACCATATTTTACAAGCATACTGTTTTGCTTAATCTCGTTTTACACTCTGAAAAAACCTTCGTGCATCCTAGAGGCACAACCATATTTTACAAGCATACTGATTTGCTTAATCTCGTTTTACACTCTGAAAAAACCTTTGTGCATCCTAGAGGTACAACCATATTTTACAAGCATACTGATTTGCTTAATCTCGTTTTACACTCTGAAAAAACCTTCGTGCATCCTAGAGGTACAACCATATTTTACAAGCATACTGTTTTGCTTAATCTCGTTTTACACTCTGAAAAAACCTTCGTGCATCCTAGAGGTACAACCATATTTTATAAGCATACTGATTTGCTTAATCTCGTTTTACACTCTGAAAAAACCTTTGTGCATCCTAGAGGTACAACCATATTTTACAAGCATACTGATTTGCTTAATCTCGTTTTACACTCTGAAAAAACCTTTGTGCATCCTAGAGGTACAACCATATTTTACAAGCATACTGTTTTGCTTAATCTCGTTTTACACTCTGAAAAAACCTTCGTGCATCCTAGAGGTACAACCATATTTTACAAGCATACTGTTTTGCTTAATCTCGTTTTACACTCTGAAAAAACCTTCGTGCATCCTAGAGGTACAACCATATTTTACAAGCATACTGTTTTGCTTAATCTCGTTTTACACTTTGAAAAAACCTTCGTGCATCCTAGAGGTACAACCATATTTTACAAGCATACTGTTTTGCTTAATCTCGTTTTACACTCTGAAAAAACCTTCGTGCATCCTAGAGGTACAACCATATTTTACAAGCATACTGTTTTGCTTAATCTCGTTTTACACTCTGAAAAAACCTTCGTGCATCCTAGAGGTACAACCATATTTTACAAGCATACTGTTTTGCTTAATCTCGTTTTACACTCTGAAAAAACCTTCGTGCATCCTAGAGGTACAACCATATTTTACAAGCATACTGTTTTGCTTAATCTCGTTTTACACTCTGAAAAAACCTTCGTGCATCCTAGAGGTACAACCATATTTTACAAGCATACTGTTTTGCTTAATCTCGTTTTACACTCTGAAAAAACCTTCGTGCATCCTAGAGGTACAACCATATTTTACAAGCATACTGTTTTGCTTAATCTCGTTTTACACTTTGAAAAAACCTTCGTGCATCCTAGAGGTACAACCATATTTTACAAGCATACTGTTTTGCTTAATCTCGTTTTACACTCTGAAAAAACCTTCGTGCATCCTAGAGGTACAACCATATTTTACAAGCATACTGTTTTGCTTAATCTCGTTTTACACTCTGAAAAAACCTTCGTGCATCCTAGAGGTACAACCATATTTTACAAGCATACTGTTTTGCTTAATCTCGTTTTACACTCTGAAAAAACCTTCGTGCATCCTAGAGGTACAACCATATTTTACAAGCATACTGTTTTGCTTAATCTCGTTTTACACTCTGAAAAAACCTTCGTGCATCCTAGAGGTACAACCATATTTTACAAGCATACTGTTTTGCTTAATCTCGTTTTACACTCTGAAAAAACCTTCGTGCATCCTAGAGGTACAACCATATTTTACAAGCATACTGTTTTGCTTAATCTCGTTTTACACTCTGAAAAAACCTTCGTGCATCCTAGAGGTACAACCATATTTTACAAGCATACTGTTTTGCTTAATCTCGTTTTACACTCTGAAAAAACCTTCGTGCATCCTAGAGGTACAACCATATTTTACAAGCGTACTGTACGTTAAGTTCTTTGTTTTGTTAATCGCACTGTATGCAACAAAGACGATTCCAAGAATCATATTGCTGAAAAGAGTTGGGCGGAATATTCGTCATTTACTTGCTTAGCTTACTTGTACACTCTAAAATCGAACCCGTTATCCATCTCGATCATCGATTACCGTTTTTGGAGCAGACTGGTTACCGTTTTCGTACCAGACCCTTCTCAGATTAAGTAATTAAAATCGATTTCCAGGCAATAAATTGAAAATAAGTAGCAGAAAGAGTAACGCACTTCCACACCGCTATAAACCAGCTGGAAATGCTGTTAAATATTATTACTACACAATAAATATTTAATTGATGCCATTGTTATGTTGAGAAACAAAGTTGAATAAATATGCGTTAATTGGATTACTTCAACTCGATATTGTTTTGATATGGTATTCCTTTTTCTTATTGTAGTATACGTATTTTTTATTTATTTTATGTATTCATAATTTATTTATTGTTTTGGTGGTGTAGGAAGTAAATAGACGATGTCTAGATCTTATATACTGCTTTGAATGTGGTGGTATGTTTTTCATATGTACTAAAAACAACGAAGTGTTGTACACTTTTTCTTTGTAATTTCCATATGAATTCATAAGCGCTATAATGCTATTCCTATGTTTATTACTCTTTTTTAGGGAAATTAACGAGGAAGTCCTATGTCATTTTCTAATTCTAGTTTTTCCTTTTATCATTCCATTTTTTTTCAATGATATGTTGACCTACATATTTATTCAAGAAACATTATTTGGTATTGAACAACTTTCCATAATGAAAATCTACTTAAAATATGTTTATGCATTTACATATATTTAATAACATACCTACTCTACTCCTAGTTACTACTTTATGTTTTGTTAGAAGCGCAACTTCGACAACCTCCTCACCTTGCACCTCAATTTCCCAACGACAAGGACCTTTCATAGCAAACTAAGTATCATCAGCATCCCGAATCCTTATAATCAGCAACAAGCTTTCACTCCGACATAGGAAACCACTCAAATAAATGACACTTATCTTACTCACAATAAGCAATTTATCATAAGTTGATTTTAGGCGTTACACTAACCGACTAACTCAAGGAGAGAGCAGCCTGACCTTGATACTAATTTGCACCACTATAAAAATATCTGTCCGGGTCATTTTTTTCTAGTCTACCAATATTTAAAAGGTACCGCAAATTTTGAGTACATCAACCTTGTACGTCGTAGCGCCCACGGACGTAGTATGAATCAAAGCGCAAATCTAGCGTAACCAACATATTAAAGTAGCTTCTACTGACCTACTGATTTCCATAGCACGTGTGGGCGGTCACTTGTATTTATAATTTAGTAGGGTTACTTACTCTCAGCATACAATCGCGATACAAATACTTAGTGTTATTTTGGTTGTAGCCCCAGGCTCCTTTTTGCGAGATGAAGCATAGAAATGAATGAATTGTATGACAATACCGTTACTGTATTGGTATTGATCGATCATTTCAATATGCAACTGCGACGATGTATTTATAACGGCGTGCTTTAATGTAATTGGCTAGCTTTTTATTCGTTAAGTTATCGTAATGGATGGTCTTTTAAGTAAAAAACTACATGGTTGGAAAGAGGTGGAGTCTCTTCCATTCTTTTCTATCTTTAACCAACCTCTTGACATCTTGATATGACACTGCTATCACTTTTCCTGACTTGCTTCATATAGCTGTGCCTGGGTCTTCTTCCCTTTCTTCCTTTTATTATGCCTTCTAGTATAATTTGCATAAAATTGTCATGCCGTATCAAGTGTCCCAAATGGTTTTAGTACAGAGGAATAAATTATTCAGGTCAGGACATAAACCAGAACAATATTTATCGAAATAATGAAGTATCAGTAGGTAAACTTAAAATCCTTCACATTTAAATCACCAGATATGGTAAGAAAAAAAGACTGAATAGTTTCATGAATACACGTAAACTGATACTTAGGTATAATTTTTTAGCTATCAGATGATTACTAAAGGTCGATTAAGATTTTTTTGTAAAACAAGCTTATTAAACTGAAATATTAAGAAAAGTAGAGTTAACTACAAACAGAAAGGCACAGCAAAAAACATTGAAATAACAAACGGATAATGAAAAGACGAGTGTAATGCGCGTGCGCAGTTGTCGAGTGCTTTCAATGTGGATGGGGCTTGCAGTGTTGATGTCACAATGACAAGGGTTGAGATCTCACCGTCAGCGCCGAGTGACAAGCTGTGACGGGTTAATCGCAAACCTGCACATCTTCATACCCGGCTCAAGCTTTATTCGTATAAATAATAATGACAATCCGATTGTGGTGTGATGACATTTGAGAAGGTTTATGCAGTATATACCTACATTACACCAATCTTATGCAGGGCAGGTAAGAAAGAAAATTTAGAAATATTGAAGGGCATCATATATACCACAGCAGCATTTATAGCAGTCAAATCCTTATGTTCTCTCTTCTGAGAGCATAATATGAGCACTTATAACAACAACGGCAAATAATTAATTTTTTTACAAAAATAAAAACAACCGCCTTCATTTTTTTACGGAATTTCTTCCATATCTCCAAAGTTCTTCATCATATCTTCACCAAATTACAATGGGAATAACTTGGTAGTAAAAGCTTTGAAATAAAAAAGAATCATCAAAATCGGTCCACACTTGGCGAAGATATTGCGTAACAAACATACATAAAAAAAACATACAGTCGAATTGATTACCTCTTATTAAGATAATTTAATAATTTTTTGAAGTCGGTTAAAAACGATGCTGACAAGCTAATTATAAAACTGTAACGTAGGAAATCCTCATGTAACTTATTTATTAAGGCAGTTTCATGAAAGAGACATTAAGTTTTCACTATCGGGCTTACTGTGCCTAGAGCGCCCACTCAAATATGCAGAATTCTCTGGTGTGGGTAATAGTACTTTCTTCTTCTCCTGCCTTATCCTAATCTCACTCTTAAGGCCGCACCTGAATTTTCCGGGGTCCAGTGCTGCCCCCATTTAAAATAAATCATTTCAAAGAAAACGGAGACATCATTTAAAATTTTGCTACTACCAAGTCCTAGATAACCCTTCAAACTATTTTATGAACTACTGTTTACAGTTTAAAGTGAGAACATTAAGCTTTACTACGCACATTTGCAAAAAACGGCCACTTTTTGCAAATGCACGTAGGAAAGCTTAACCCTCCTTGGGAATGCTATTGTAGCACGAGCTTTTAGTGCTATTTTTCCTTTAGTCGCCTTTTATATCCACAGGGTGAGATGGAGTGGTCCTATTCTAACCCGGAACCACACAGGTTAATAAATAAATAGGTAACGAAGCTAGTTTAATTAGCTAACTACTATTATTCTACTACTACTACTATTACTAGCTACTACTTATTAATCTTTATTATGATCCAAAAACACGCATACCTGCAAAAGACTAAGTAGACTTTTTCGGATTAATTTTGTGTTGACTTGACTATCTAATGCAAATTTCTAATAAAAATCTCTTAGTTTAGTATCTATAAATTCTTAACAGACATGTATTTGAAATAAGTATTTAAGTAGATTTTAGTATTGGAATTAATATTATGAGAGTTGATAGACACATCATATAAATTAAGTACATCGCTTCATATTTCCATTGCTTTGTGATTACGAAGGAGCAAAGATCAATCGTGTCTTGGCATAAAGAATTTGTTTTATAAATTATATATATATATATAAGTAAGTATGATTATGTCTTAAATTCTTGTAAAATTGAAAATTATTATATGCTTAATATCTAAGTATAACATGTTTATTAAACTGAAGTCTGTAATCATGAAGAATAAATTAGATGTTTTTTATTTTATTTTGTTATTGTAGTTAAAAGGTATAATCCGAGGTCTTGGATCTTTAGCACTTTCATTGCCCAAACAAAAATTTTGGGTTCTAACGGGTGGGCTACCCGTTGGAACCCAAAATTTTTGTCCAAAAATTAAGAAATATACAGATCTGTGGGTGGCCCACATCTTTTCCTAAAATTACTGATCCGTTTTGCATTAGTATTTACGTAATGATTATAATGAATGACTTAATTTAACGGCATGGATTTTACTGCTATCTTAAGTGAAAAGAACGCGCTTCTTAGTATTTACATAGCTCGATTTGGTATCTAAGGTTTGCATGTACCATTTTGATTCTTTTTAAATTTAAAGTAACACAGTACATTCTCTAATGAATTCTTCAACATCTTCTTCTTCTGGGCTCTTTTCGGTGGAGTGCTTTCCACGTATCTTCTTCTTCCGCCAAGTTCTTAACCTCCTTAAATGTTTTCACGTTTAATTTTTCCTTTATTTGATCGAAAAATTTTCTTCTGGGTTTTCCTACTCCTCTTTTTCTTTCTATGTTTCCCTTTATTATTGTTTAAAAAATTAAATACGTTATATAAATAAATAGATGCTAATATTTTAAATGTATAAAATAATTTATGCAGCTTTGATTTTAGGTTAGCTTGCAGCTAATATTTTAAAATCGATTTGAGTTTTTATGATATAACATAACATATCATTTTTTCACAATACCATTTTTATCTAGTATCAATAAAAACTTGATGGTCAAATACGAAAGAAACGTAAATCGTGTGCAAGAATTAATTGATTTTCACACTTTAATAAAAAGCAGTGGGCGTCAGCCATTTGTCACCTAATGTGTTTACATTAGAAATCGATTTGCAAAACAACTTAATTTGTTAATATTATTTATTAATATTTTCACTTCGCTAACACATTATTATAATAATCTCACGCTGATTTGCGAAATCTTAACAGTTATTAATTAATATTTATTTTGCTTTCGTGTGAGTCATATAAAAATTATCACATATAGGGTTCCGTACCCAGAGGCCAACTGGACCTTATTATAAGCCATTGTCCTTTAGCCCGTTTGTCAGTAAATAGCTAGAATTTTTACAGAATCCTCAGCCTCATCTTAGTGCGTTAAATTCTTAACTACGCTGCTGCGGAGCTTGGCATGCTATTTTCGGCCTTTTCTTCTCCAAATATGAGATGTATGTCAATGATCGGTCTCCAGGATGCTAAAGATCATGCGATAAAAAGCACTTGATAAAATATATCGCAAATATTATAAACAAAAAATGTTTTAATGTAAACACAGGTATTCACATGTACAGAATGATTAAATTACAGGGATTTTATAATTTGCCACTAAGATTAAAACGTAAAAAAGGCTTTCTGAAGATTTTAGATTGTTTATAGAGTGCGCCAATTTCGAGTACTTATATAAATGATTACTGAATGTGTACTTAAATTCCCAAAAAATAACATGATATGGTGAAGTTTGATCAACAATGATTTTGTTTTTAAAGTATTTTTTCTTAAGTTTTAAAAGAATGTAAATCAGAGTCATGAACGGAACTTTCTTATAAACGTTTTACTATTGTTATATACTTTAGACTAAGCTTTTTTCGTTGTCTCAATTAATACGTAAGTCTAGTTGTATGGTAGTAAATAAAGTATTTATTACTAAGTACTTGTAGTTATTAAAGGTGTCTAAGACATAGCGTAATTATGAACTCAACTATGATGCGTGGGTAGTGGTAAATGGCAAACATAAAATTAATTATTACATGCATATCATACATATTACAGAAAACATTACAGATGACTAAATTTATTTAGTAGGATTCATTTCGGAACCTATAAAATAGACATGTCAAAAATTTATGAGGTACCGTAAGTTTAAGATTCCGATTGCAAAAAACTCAGTAAAATGGACCCCTTCTACAGTGACTGTCATAATGTACGCATATAAGTAATTTTATAAGCTAATTGGTAGACAGAATTATCAAGCGTCTCAAAAAATTTTCAAACTTTATAAATTAAACAGTTATGTGATTTTTAGGGTTCCGTAGCCAAATGGCAAAAAACGGAACCCTTATGGATTCGTCATATCTGTCTGTCTGTCCGTCCGTATGTCACAGACACTTTTTTGTTGAAACTTGGTAAGTAGATGTATTCTGTGAACCGCAATAAGATTTTCACACAAAAAAAGAAAAAATAAACAACAAATTTTAAGGGTTCCCCATACTTAGAACTGAAATTCAAATTTTTTTTTTATCAAACCCATACATATGGGGTATCTATGGATAGATCTTCAAAAATGATATTAAGGTTTCTAATATCATTTTTTTTCTAACCTGAATAGTTTGCGCGAGAGACACTTCCAAAGTGGTAAAATGTGTCCCCTCCCCCTGTAACTTCTAAAATAAGAGAATGATATAACTAAAAAAAATATATGATGTACATTACCATGCAAACTTCCACCGAAAATTGGTTTGAACGAGATGTAGTAAGTAGTTTTTTTTTTAAATCATCATAAACCGTAAACCGCAATTTACCTTTAGAACTTTTATATTATGTTACTTGCTGCTACGGAACCCTTCATGGGCGAGTCCGACTCGCACTTGGCCGCTATTTAGTTTTGTTTTCTTTATTTACGGGAAAAGCTTTACGAAAATTTAAATTTTATTGCATCTGCCAGTTCTCCACTCACGTTCTCCACTTAACAATTTATTATGAAATGCATACATATAAAGTTATGGATAAAAATCATACTTCAATACTGCTTATTTATCCTAATCCTATCCTAATCTTAATCCTAACTAATATTATAAATGCGAAAGTGAGTTTGTATATTTGTTTGTTTGTTACCTCTTCACGCTGTATCTTCTAAACAAATCTTCTGGAAAATAAGCCTAAACAAAGTTAGCAGTACTGACAAGGACATAGGGTACCTTTCATCCCGGAAAAATGTAATGTTCCCGTGCTATACGCGAGCAAAGCCGCGGGCAAAAGCTAGTTTACACATAACGGGGGTGTACCAATACCTAACGACAGCTAGTTGACGTCAGACGTTCTTTGTTTATGTTATACAAACAGCTCAGCGGATGATCTTCCGGTGTCAGATTTGTTATAGTTAGAGACGTGAGACTGGGGACACTGGGTAGTGTCGCGTATCTTTAGAGTCAGCTCACACCGACATTTGACGCGACGCGATGTGACGCGCACTTTTAAAGAAATATAGAACTTTGTTTACCAAGCAAAAATATACTTATTTCACTTGCCGCTCAGATCATCGCGCTGCGTAAAGCGGCGCAGTATCCTTTTTGTGTAGTAAATAAGTTCTATATTTCTTCAAAAGTACGCGCCACGTCGCGTAGCGTCTCTAGTGTGAACTGACCCTTATGGTGTGTCTAAAAGTCTAAAGATAGCCGGAGTGAGAAGAATAAATATTTCCTTGCAGTCATTGACTATTAAATGTTCGTCATGCACTGCGGCTAACTTAGTTGCTATCTTATATCAGCGCAACTTAATTTAATTTTGCCATCTGCCTTAACATAACACCATTGTTATTTTCACTATTCTAACCAGACTGGACACTCAACCAGTGTCCTGAAAAGGTTTAAGTTAATAAATTAATACTTTCTTCTACACCTTTTATGATGTTTAAAATTTTCTCCCAACATCTTGTGTTTACAACTGAGATATAGCAGTAATATAAGTATATCTCTAAAACTCCAAAATTAAGTTCGACAAATATTCATTATCCTTACCAAAATAAATGTGTAAATATTTGGTACCTTATATTGAATCAGGTTATTCATTGTTCAATTTCTACATTGAACTTAATTCATAAATTCGCAATAAATAATAGATATAAGTATAACGATGTTCAGACTTTTGACTCTAAATCTTAGGCATAATTATATCACTAATCTAATATTTTTTACGCCTTCTTTTCCTCTCTATTATTATAATATAACTCACAATGGCATACACAGTCCTCAGACTGAGACAGTAGTAGGTCATATCCTTGCATTGTAATTTGACTTGCGTACTGCACAATAAAATTAAATACTAACATATCCACACAGTTGAAACAAAGCAGATATCATCTAAGAATTTCCACGTCCAAGTGGAGCGAAAATGACGGAATTTAAAGGTAATTTTGCTTAACAACTGGCAAACAGGAAATACAGGACGGTCCAGTGCAGAATGGCGGAGTCATTATCGTTTGAATTAGCTTTTTTTCTGTATCAGTGCGATGCATCAGATGTTTTATGTAAGCGAGTCTTCCGCGCCATTATTTTGCGATGAGCGGCTTTTGACTAACCGCCGTCTTTTTGCTGCATTGCAGCACCGCTGAGGAAGTCGTCCAAATGCCTTGTGGTACTTGGTTTTATTCACGCCTTTCGTTAGCGTCTGCTTGTATACAGGGTGTAACAAAATCTATCTATCTATAATTTAAGAACTACGTTCTTGTCGGTGGAATAGTTTCCATGTCTCCCTCTCTTGACTTCCCATCCTTTTGACTTCCCAATACAAAATATACAGAAAATATTTATATTATGAATTCAGTCCATGATACTGAACAATTATTGGCCAAGTAACATAATATCGAAATATGAAAATATTTTTGGCCTTCGATACAAGTTGACCGATCAGCTGAACTGAATTTGTATGGAAAGTAAAAAAATATTTTTCATATTTCATTGGGGAAAGATGTTCAGAATCATGGGCTCACTTCACTCTTTAAATAGTTTTAGTATATTTTATTAGACGTTATATATGCTTTTGAATGAGCGAACTAATGGCGCGAAGTTCTCGGAGTGAGCTTTCTGGCATTTGTATGTCCCTATCTATTTATTTATAATTGTACATCAATCAATCAATACATCATCAATCATCAATCAACCAATACATATAATAAAATCGTAACCGATCGCTGTCTGTACATGGAAGATATATGAGAAAAAATTGTCGGAGGCTTTTATTAATGCAATTGAACCCAAAACAATATTTTTTAGATTTTTTGTCTGTTTGTCTGTTTGTCTGTGTGTTTGTGCGCGCTAATCTCAGAAACGGCTGAACCGATTTAATTGCAATTTTCATATGTGTTGTGGTAAGCTTCACTTAAATTTTTGTGTTTGTTTCATTTCAATCGGTTCATGATTAAAAAAGTTGTATCAATTTAAGGAACCACGTTCGATAAAATGCTTTAAAATCACTGTTCGATGCATTAGGCTAAAATTTTAGTTCATTTTATAATTGGTGTATATAATCATCAATCAATACATACATATAATAAATAGATCATTTAGACAGCAAAGACCCCAGTACTTTTTTACCGCCTCCCGCTACGGAATCAACTCTGAATCTACAAGGCGTATGTTAGATCCCGCCTGACTTACGCAGCCCTTCCGTGATACGCATACTGCTCGGAGTCCAACAAGCGTCTACTCCAAAGTTTTTCCCGAAATAAACTCTTATTCTATAACTTGCGGTACCCCTGGTACGAGTACACATTCTTAGCCCTTTGGTTAAAAGTAAAGTGACATTGGGCATGATCGGTACTCGGATGGGTGACCACAAGTGACATAAAATATTTCTCGAGCTCCTTCGTGTTTCGGGAGGCACGTTAAGCCGTTGGTCCCGGCTGAAGGCAGCTTGGAATCTGTCACCAGTTTTAGCTACATACACAAAAAACGAAACGCAAGTTAGTATTAGGCGGCGACAGCACTCCGTCATCGAGGGCCGCAGCACTGAGCTAGCTGTAGCCCCACTTCCACCAAAAAGTGACGGTGAATGAACTACTATCAGCGCCGCAGCATTCAATTATTCGCAGCGAGCGCACGTACCTATTTCAGGAGTGTTTAAATGTACATGTAGTTCATAGTTTCAAATTCCGATCGACTTAAACCGCACAGCATTTGTATAATGTGTGTTGCAGACAAATCAAAAATAAATCTTTTATTTATCTGTCTTATCTATCACAGAGTGTAATTAATGTGTGTAATTGTTTTTTAAAATACCAAAATGACGGTGTTTATAAACTAAATTCCACGCGGACGAAGTCGCGGGTAACAGCTAGTATTTAAATATGTTTAACGAAAATAGTTTAACTTATATTGCTTGGAATGGCATGAAATAAGAAAATAGTTAAGAATAAAATATTTTTTTAAATTTATACATGAATAAAAACAGTCAAGTTATTCGTATATAATGTTTGGATATATTACATTATACAGGCTGACTTTTATCCACCGACAAATTTTTTGGAACAAGTTCAGTCCATGATACTGAACTACTTTCTATAAAAAAGTTATTAATAAAAAAAATTCATCCCCCATACAAGTCAGCGCTCAGCCAAACGGATTTTGTATGGGAGGACGAATAATTTTGCCGGTGGATAAAAAGTCACTCTGTATATGGGGTTGTGTTACGGGTCACTATTTTACAGGTCGGGGCGAATAAAGGTACACCATCACGTCTTTATCCCTAATGGGGAAGGCAGGGGTAGGTAAGGTCCCTAATAATCATTTACAACATGTGAACTAATAATCATTTTAAATGTGAATAGTGTTTGAGCTATGATGACTGTTCTAATACAAACTGCCAAACAGTGATTTCAATTTTTGACAGAAATAAGCTAAGTTTTGCAGAATTTTAAACCGTCTTGTTTAATGTATTTTCCCAGGATACAGTTTTTTTTGATGTCTACATCAATGTTTGCTTCTGGATATTGATGAAACATTATGAGGAAATTTGGTATAGATGATGATGACATACAACTAAAAACCCATTATTTCATACATGTATCATATTTAAGAAATTTTCCGTAAAATTAATAAAATGATAAGACTTGGTAATTAATTTATTAGGTATAAATTGTTGTTTCGTTAGTTGGTATCCTGTAATACAAGTTTAAATCTACTTTGGGGCTTTCTCAGTCAGTGTGATTTTTTCCTATTTATTTATAATTTATACGATAACCTAAATGGGATTTGACAAATTATTTTAAATATTTTTTTCTTAATTAAAAGAGTTAGTTAGTTTTTTTCTAGTTTTCATAGTGAACACCAACCCACCTGCCCATCGCAGTGATCATATCATATGCGCATATCCACTATTATCTTATCTACACTTTATTGAGATAGGCATTTAGTACAGCAGGGGAGTTATATAGAATGTTAAGAAGAAAGAATTCACCGGGTGACCTTGGCAAAATATTACTAAATAAAATAAACAGCTTCTTCCTAATTTTAATCATGCGAATAACAGCTACATTGCTTTTGCATACACAAAAAAATTGGTAAAAGATAGCTAGTTCCTAGTTTTCAATGATTTACTTTCAAATTTTATTTATAGTTACAGATGACATAACACATATATAGAGTACATGTGTCATGTATATATATATATATATATGCTAAGTTGCGGGTTGATATATATGTCAATTATTTTGATAGATTACTAAATCATTGTCTAAAATAATTTGGTACCCACATAAGATAAAATAAGTATGAAAGAATTATGAAATAATTCTGCTTTTAATTTACTACCCAATGGAGTATTCATTACATTTTTTGGAAGATGAATATATGTAATGTTTTCTTAATTACACCTTTATTTTTAGAACAGCTAACAAAACAATAATCAACATTTACACAATATACATCCTAAGTTGCGGGTTGATATGTATGCGTATTATTAGATATATAGATTTATACAACATTGGCCAATAATTAGGTACATGATAACATAAGCATGAATAAAAGAATGATGAAATAATTTCGCTTTTAATTTACTACACAATAAATATAAACATATAAGGACAGATCACACTGACTGAGCTAACCCCAAAGTAAGTTTTAAACTTGTATTATGGGATACTAACTCAGCCCTACTATATTTTATAAAGTATTTATTATTTGATTAGAAGATTAATATACTTATGTAAAGTTTCTTAATTTCAACTTAATCTTTAGAACAGCTATCAAAACACCTAGTTAAGGAGAAATAATAATGAAATTAAAAATCTGCATGGCATCGTAATCATCATCAGGTCTTTTTTAGTCTGCAGGAGCACGACCCTCTCTGTACTACCAGAGCCATATATTAGCCAGAGCAGTCAGAGGATTTGGCCTACACTCTCCACGCTGGCGAGACGGTTTGGAGAGGTCTCATTGATGTAAATAAGCTTTGTTTAGCTGTGTTTCCTAAGCATGGCAACATCCGACCAATACCTAATTGTCTCCTGGTTTGTGCAGTATGACATCTGTATTATATTTATAATAATTTAATAATTGAATCTTTATTTCCAGGTATAAACCCATATTCATATATTCATTTATGGTCTGACCATAGGGAGATTTTCCTTGTATACCTTGTATACCTTGTTGTCCTTGTACCTTATTCCCAATTTCCCTTTAATTACACTCATTCGTTAATGACATGTACAGTGAATTCAGTTTGCTCACGAAAAAGAACGCATATACCTTAATATATTATACTTCAAGTCCTCGGTCGGGACAGCATGTACTCACATGCTGGCCCGACCCCTGTTATCATTACACTCCATGCTGTATAAATATTTGGCTGAAAATTGTTTAATTGTTTATTGTGATAAAAACGACTTACATCTATTACATTTATCACACATGCATTATATAAATATAAGATAAAATTAAAAAAAAATAATACACAGATACGATCAAGCAATAATTTCAATTTCAAAACATTAATAGTCATAAATTATAAATATTTTCATGTCAATACAATTATTATTGATTATTCACTATCGTCACTATCGTAGTCGCGAGTATTGCACCACTGGTCATTCAGGTTTTCACAATAAATCAATAGTGACTTTATAATAGCTGACCAGTTGTCAAAGAAAAAATCTAAATCAGTGTTGGTGCTCCGAAGTGCATTGAGATGGCTTAGTGAGCTTACCAAAGGTGACATCGCGCGCGCTGTGGTGTGGCCCCGATCCACGTGGAAAAGGTTAGGCTGCTGACTGCTACCACGTCTGTCTACTCGTCTTTCTCCATATTTGTCTACCGGGAATTCAAGTTCCCTGGGAGCGAGTAACACGCACAAAAGATTGTGTAGCTCCAGACAGTCTACAGACCCCTTCAACACCCTCAAGCAGATGGTGAGTTGGCCGACCATTCGCCTTACTTCCAATGAATTGAAACCAAGATATCCAAGTAAGAATTTCGTTGGATACAAAAACGGGTAGTAACCGTATATTTTTTTATATAGAGCTCTAAGAAAAGCTTTTTGAACTTTTTCAAGCATAAGGGCATATTTGGCGTGATATGGATTCCATACACATGCACTTGTTTCCAGCTTGCTTCTGACTAGTGAGTTATATAATGTTTTGATAACTTGAGGGTTCTGGAAATCCCTGGCATTCCGTAATACAAAACCCAGTCTACGATATGCTTCCTTGGCTAGGCCTTCGACATGGTTATGAAATGTTAGGCCACGGTCGAACATTACTCCCAAATCTTTTACAATATACACTCTTTCTATGTCCTGGTTGTCTAGATTATATGTGAAATGAATCGGATTTCTTTTTCGATCAAAAGTCATTACACTACATTTTTTAATATTAAATTTCATTTTATTTGTCAAACTCCATTCATAAATTAAATTAATGTCATTTTGTAAATCATCACAGTCTTCAATGGATTCAATCTCCAGAAATAGTTTCAAGCCGTCAGCATACAAGAGGCAAAACAAAAGTTTACAGCCGGCCGCCTGCCTAACAGCCTGACACCAACCTTCCTTGGGAATGCAGTCGTTACACAAGTTTTTAAGTGATTTGTCCTTTAGTCGCCTCTTACGACATCCACAGGAAGAAATGGAGTATTCTTATTCTAGTATTCACACGGTATTTTATGAAATTAAATCATAAATATAGAGGTACACACACAGTACGAGAGTACCTCCGCACATCGTCTCAAGGCGGACGGGTCGGCGTGAGACCGCGACCGTATTCAAATCACCACAATCGGAGAAAAAACCGTTTTATGGAACCACTTTCCAGTTTTTCCGGTAGCGTAAGAGTTCTTGCGATTCTCGATTTAAATGATTCCGTAGGAACAAGATTAGAATAATTGTCTCGACTCAATTAGACCATGTACTTTTATATTCAAATGAGCCTTTGTCCATACGTAAATTATGGTGGTGTTGCGTGTTATTATTTCACTTTGTAAATTCATGTAGGCATGTTGTCGCACTTATTGTGTTTAATCGTCTGATGGCAGGTATATATGTGACGAAATTATGATGAAATAAATATAAAACTCACTCACGACTTTATTATAGTTGAAAGTAACAGGTATTAAGTAGTAAGATCAAGATGGTGAAGATCCTTTGTGTTTATACTAATTTGTCCTTTAGCGAACGAAAAATGTGTCTCAATGGCAATACATTATAGGTACCTATTTCAAGATTCGAACTCAGAGACTAGAATCAAGCAATACATTGTTACAGCTGTTTTATTTTTTTATTTTTTTTACTAACCTTTTATAGTCCATTACTGAACTAAGGAGTCACCCAGTTATGGTAGGATTTTTTGAGATAGTGAAATTATTTTCTCGTTAAACGAACGACCGCCAAAAGAGGTCACTATAAAAAAGATTTATAAATCATTGAATTTGAACCCAAACCTTGTACTAATATAGATTCTGTGCACAAACATACATACTATCACGAATTTATCCTTATTGGGGCAAACAGAGAACTTAAGGCCATACCTGAATTTTCCGGGGTCCTGTGCAAATGTTTAAAATGTCTAATGTCGAATCTAGCACTTGGTAGTAGCGAAATTTTAAATAACGTTTCAGTTTTCTTTAAAATGATTTATTTTAAATGGGGGCAGCACTGGACCCCGGAAAATTCAAGTACGGCCTTAAGTCTCAAAGGCTATTTTAGCGTGATGGTGGGCGAGGAGGTGGAAAAAGTGATAGGTCACTAGCCGCATCGCCTATTTACATGATTTGCATTTTTACCCATTCCCTCGATCGGCTTCTACGATCTACGCGGGAAGAGAGCAGCTGGTACGAGTACATTCTAGGTTTTTTTCTTTTCTCCCAGACCAGCATGGTAGGAACCCAAAGGTTAAAGTTAAAATTCTATTGTTTATTTTCTAATGCCGAGAGATGCTTGGCATTTCCTTTAGCATTTGGGTACCTGTGATTATTCCGAGAACGCGGCCCTACCGTGATATTAGTCATCGAAGGATTTTTTGTTCATCATAAATGGATGTATAAAAAATCTTAAAAGGATGTACTCGTATCTGAAAGACATGAAACTTTTAAGTCGTGTTATAAGCTTATATAAGTCTAGTAATGAAATAACTAACATTTGACGACCTCCGTGGTGTAATGGTTAACACGCTAGTCCACCAAACCGGAGGTTCTGGGTCCGATCCCCAGCCAGGGCAAGTTGGAAAATGGCCTTTTTCAAATTGTCCTGGGTCTTAGGTGTTTACCTATATATACATGCTTCGGAAGGCACGTAAAAGCCGTTGGTCCCGGCTGCCATCATTGTATGGCAGTCGTCAAGTTATGTCAGATGCCTTTAGGCAGCTTGAAAAATCTGACACCAGTGTTGGCCACTTACACACACGAAAAACAAAAAAACCTATATATATATATGTATTTTACTATAAAATATAGTATCGTTGACTTAGTATCCCATAATATAATTTACTTTGGGGCTAGCTCAATCAGTGTGATTTGTCCTTATATATAAATATATATAAAAATAACTAACAAGTTTATATTTTTTAATATTTTAAAAATTTGTGATATGTCGTTATCACGTCATCGTAAGAATCCAAAAAGTAATCAATAAATAATATTTTGTTACAATAATATATCATTAAATGATATTATACTTTTATCTATTTTTTATTGCACGCCTCATAAGCGAAGCGCATGAGGTAGTGCTCTACTCTCGTATTACAAAAATCAAGTGATTTTTTTAACTAAATGTGTCTCTATTTATTTTCTATCGCATTTGTACAATAATATTTACACATAAATGTCCAGGAAAAACACTAGTTTTAACACTTATGACATTTTTAAAAGACATTTTGCCTTTTAAATAAATAAAAACAATGTTTAATAAAATCATTTTGTGGACGTCCGTGTGTCGGTATGTATGGAAACTGGCGTGGTCACGATAACTCCCGAAAAACTTATCTGATCAAGTCCATTTTTTTTTATACGCTTCAGTATTATCCAAAACTAAGTCCTTTCGAAGATCACGGTCTAATTCAATGTAGTTTAATCGTAATTATTATTATAAAAATACAGGTGACATATTAAAAATAATTTTGGATGTGAGTTTTATTGAAAGAGTTAATACCTATGTATGATGAGTACGAATGTGTAACTGGCAAGTAAGAAAAGAAGTAAAAAGAAATTTGAATAAAGAATGTTGTGATTTTGTTTGTTTTATTAAATATGAAAGACGAATAAATGTAAAAGAAGCGATAAGTTAGTTAATATTTTATTTAATTTGCATTAACTAATTGAGAATGAAAAGAACAATCAGTGGTAACACTTTTCTTGACATTCGTGACGTAGTCTTGTGTCTTTTTCTTGTTTTTGCTTAGTTTTTTTGAGATTTCTCAAAATCTACCGGTCCGAATCGGTTTAAATTCACAGGAAATCTGAGTTGTATAGAACTCTTTGGAAAGCTACTTGTTTGGTTACGATCAGAGAGATCATATTCAAGAGTTATAAGCGGGTCACATACACACCCACACACACATACGGATAGGGTGCATGACACTTGCTCGTGAGTGGTCAGGGAAGATTCCTGAGACCTTTAAACGTCGAGATCTGATGAAAACTCGACTTTTCAAAAAGGGGGTGAAACTAATAACGTCCCGAATTTTGAAAATTTTCAATTTTCTCAGCGGGAAGTTAAAAATAATCTCCAGTCGTGCGTTAAAGCCGACACATACTTTTCTTCGTTTTAAGTTAGCAATAAAACAATCAAAATCAATTTAATTGTGAAAAATGAGATTATGAGGCGTGCACTTTTGGATTTTCCAAACTATTTGATAGTATTCTTTTTTCGGGATTTTTTACTCTTGCCCCTGTACCCCAAGGACAAGGCTTGTCCTTGGGGTACAGATACAGCAAGTAGAGGTCCTTTAAAGAAGTTGATGTTACGTAACGCTCTCAGCAATAGCTGTTCCAATGATACCAATGAAATATATTCTTGGATATATATACCAAAAGAAGAGAAAGGTTTCTGGCTTATGGAATTAGGTCTTTATAGGAAATAACATCGCGATTTTAATGCAGAGTTCACTGAAATGCATATTCATCTTCATTGTAATAATTAAGTATTAATTTGTCACAAGGAAACAACTGAAAACATACAATCTATACTAATATTATAAAGCGGAAGAGTTTGTTTGTTTGTTTGTTTGTTTGTTTAAACGCGCTAATCTCAGGAACTGATGGTCCGATTTGAAAAATTCTTTTTTTGTTGGGTAGTCCATTTATAGAGGAAGGTTTTAGGCTATATAACATTACGTTCCGGCAACCACGCGAACGAAGTCGCGGGCACAGCTAGTCGTAAATAAATTCATAGAAAATCTGCACGTCACCACTGACGTATCTAAATCGGATATACTCGTAAGAACTTAGAATAACGGATTTGCATGGACAATGAGCTCATATTTAGCATGGGGTTTCACGAGTCGCGAACGTAATGATTTCTCTGTAATCTTACTATCAGGATGTTCGAAATAACCCCCGTTTTGAATTCATTAAAAGGTACTTACACTATGTATTAGAATTCCCTGAGAAAGGAACGCTTTTTGTGCGTTAATACTTCCACTTGGCTGCATCTTACACCGAAACATTTGAGGTGCATTTTGCATTAAATTATGTATTTTAATAGATGGTGACGAAGGTACCTACTGTATTTAAAATAAGAGACTTAATGCACTTTAGATGGGAATAAAGGAAATTTAAAATAAATATTTGGAATTACAATTCTTTTTTAGCAATTTATAAAAGGTAGAATAGAAGAAGAGAAAAATATTAAGTCCATAATGTTTCATGTGTTTCCTAGTTTCACGTTTTCCTTACTTTTGCAATTGCAATCAATTAATAAAATAAATATTAAAATATTGAAAGTGAGAATTTCTACTTTTATTTTATATAGCATACGTCACTGAAGTGAAAGTAAGTTTTCCACTTGCTTTAGGGAATTTGTAGATATAATATGTAATGACCTCATATGCTATTTTTATTTATCGGACCTAATTCACCATTTTAATTTATGATTATATCTATTACATAGGTAATTTCTACACCTATTAGGTAGGTAATATTATTAATAGATGATGTATAAATATTCTTTATGAATTTTAATTATGATTATGATTTCTATTTCAGTATCTAATTTATTTATTTAAATACAAATATCTACACGGATTTAATAAAAAATACTTACTCAATTGATTTTAATTTCAATTAATTTTAAATATTAGGTTAGTTTTTGCCTGAGATTATATGAGGATGTTTTGCGAGAGATTTGTTAGATATTTACTAATAAAAATATCAGCTAAATATCCTAAAAACATAGCACCTCACCTGTAACTTAACAAAATTTATTTGTTACCATACCAATACTAAGGTTGACTGAAACTTTAATCGAAACGTAAGTTACACTACGGTGTGAGTAGAGGCAGATGTTTAATTATCTCTTTTGTTCCACGTAGTAACAATTACACAGACAATGCTTAGTATCACGAGATATCAGTGCAATGACATACCGGCCGGGTCGATAAGTTTCAGTATGCTTACGATGTATTACTCGTAATAGTATCGATAAATTTGCACTGTAACATTTAAAGTAGTTAAATTAATATTTTTTAATAATTTCTTCAATAAATTAGAGTGAAAATCAATGGTTCTAACAAAAATACGTTGTTTTGTTTCAAAACGTTGAAATAAGACCTTGATACTATAACACCGTGCTATAAGTCCCACGTGAGCTCGCTGTTTCCAAATTTATTTTTCATAGAATAACAACCAGTTTCTAGTTCCAATTAAGAGCCTTGAGCTTTACATGCGCTAAGCCGATGGTACAAAAATAAACCGTGTCTAAAATAGACGGGTTGTTATAGGCGAAGTTATAATTGTACCGACCAATGCGGCGGGAGGATTATTTTAGTCCCGAAGGCGGCGACGGGAGGCGGGACATTAAGCGAGGTCCACCCCCACTGAAATTGCGAATTTCACTTTAATGAAAACTCACTTTTATTTTCCGTCGGGTAGAGAAGGTTATGACATTTGGGTGTTTTTTGGTAAATACTCAAAGTTTCTGTATTTTAACAGGTTGGTTCATTTTGAATATTTATTTAAATGTCATCATCTGTATATAATGGAGGTTTATTTAAAAGTAAAAGTAAAAGATAAAAATACGCATTGTATTTTAACTGAAATTAAACTTAAAACGTAACTATGTAACAATTAGTCATATGCATCTATGATTAATTCATACATACCTATTTATTTATTTATGTTTATAATCAAACTACTGCCACACACTGTTGACAATGAAAATATATGATTTAAACAAATGTTTAAATAACTTCTGAAATACCTATTAAAGCGACTAAAAACATACAATCTGTGTTAAATTTTATAAGAATATAACCTATACGCTCTCATGTATAAAATTATATTAGGGATTCTAATCTTGTGCTAAGTAGCATTGGAAATTTTAAATAGTTAATTTGCACATTAGTATATCAGCACTATAAAAATTGTTGTGACATGAATGACGTACATATTTATAACTAGCAGTCCACCCCGGCTTCGCCCGCGGTACACACATAGCCTATGTCACTCGGGGATAGTGTAGCTTTCCAACGGTGAAAGAATTTTTTAAATCGGCCCAGTAATTTTTGATCCTATTCATTACAAACATACAAAAATAGGTACAAATCTTTCCTCTTTATAATATAAGTGTAAATAAAACTGTTTATTAATATAATAAAATACTTCCTTCTCTTAATTTTTACTAAGTAATTTTTTCCATTGCTTCTTCACATTTTATTCAGAAGAAGATTTTTATAGCATATTTAAAATTCAATACTTCCAAATTTATGTGATGCATATATAATTTTCAAGGATAAACGTTAAAATTAAAGATTAAGTTATATTTTTCTGAAACGATTATATAAAAAGAAAAACTTAAGAATTTAATTTGCCATGAAAGCACCTTTTTTACCTGAAAACCTACATTTGTCGCTACACAATCGATTACGCGAACATATTCTATGTAGTGTAGGAAAAAGATAAAGAATTTCCCATGACACTGACACAGAGTAAGTGCACTTGACCCCATAAGACACTTTGAAGGAAAATTGTATATAAATAAATTATAATTTATCACTGTATAATTGGATTTAACGTTAATATGGAATGAGGACTTTTTCATGGCTAGACGAATAATAAAATAGTTTGGAAAATCCAAAAGTACACGCCTCATAATCTAATTTTTCACATTTAAATTGATTTTGATTGTTTTATTGCTAACTTAAAACGAAGAAAAGTATGTGTCGGCTTTAACGCACGACTGGAGATTATTTTTAAGTTTTATTTTTAACTTCCCGCTGAGAAAATTGAAAATTATTGTGTGTGGATGTGTATGTGACCCGCTTATAAATATTCCAAAGAGTTCTATACATCTCAGATTTTCTGTGAATTTAAACCGATTCGGACCGGTAGATTTTGAGAAATCTCAAAAAAACTAAGCAAAAACAAGAAAAAGACACAAGACTACGTCACGAATGTCAAGAAAAGTGTTACCACTGATTGTTCTTTTCATTCTCAATTAGTTAATGCAAATTAAATAAAAAATATTAACTAACTTATCGCTTCTTTTACATTTATTCGTCTTTCATCCTTACTAATATTATAAATGTGAAAGCGTGGATGTTTGTTACCTTTTCACGCAAAAACTACTTGACGAATCATCATGAAACTTTGTACACATATCCTGGGAGGTACTAGAAGTAACATAGGGTACCTTTCATCCCGGAAAAATGTATTGTTTCCGTAGGATTTGGGATACGCGAGCAAAGCCGCGGGTAAAAGCTAGTAATATTATAAAGAGCAAAGATTTGTACCTATTTTTGTATGTTTGTAATGAATAGGCTCAAAAAGTACTGGGCCGATTCAAAAAATTCTTTCACCGTTGGAAAGCTACACTATTCCCGAGCGACATAGGCTATGTGTGTACCACGGGCGAAGCCGGGGTGGACTGCTAGTATTTAATAAAACAAACAAAATCACAACATTCTTTATTCAAATTTCTTTTTACTTCTTTCCTTACTTGCCAGTTACACATTTGTACTCATCATACATAGGTATTAACTCTTTCAACAAACCTCACATCCAAAATTATTTTTAATAAGTCACCTGTATTTTTATAATAATAATTACGATTAAACTACATTGAATTAGACCATGATCTTCGAAAGGACTTAGTTTTGGATAATACTGAAGCGTATAAAAAAAATGGAATTGATCAGATAAGTTTTTCGGGAGTTATCGTGACCACGCCAGTTTCTATACATACCGACACACGGACGTCCACAAAATGATTTTATTAAACATTGTTTTTATTTATATAAAAGCAAAATGTCTTTTAAAAATGTCATAAGTGTTGAAACTAGTGTTTTTTCTTGACATTTATGTGTAAATATTATTGTACAAGTGCGATAGAAAATAAATAGAGACACATTTAGTTAAAAAAATCACTTGATTTTTGTAAGGCGAGAGTAGAGCACTACCTCATGCGCTTCGCTTATGAGGCGTGCAATACTTAAAAGCGTAAGTGGAACAATCCCTTTTATTAAGAGCCCGTACTACCCTAAAGTTCTTAGAGCGATCTGAAATATTATCAATATTAACGAAATACTCACTTTGAAATAAAAACACAGCAAAGTTCAGGACTAACTCTAAACATAATAAGTTTCGAAAACACGATTGCTTAAAATTTTCTCGATAGAAAAACTTTGCGAAGTTGCCTTCAAATCACCTCAGAATTATACTAAAACAGAGAGTATATAAGAAATACAATAAATTAGCACTTGTAACTTTGGATTATAATTGTATTAAACATAAGGCAGTCATCATATGTCTTACTTTTTAAATAACTCTTAAATATTTTATGTAAGACGAAAAAACCTAAAAACTAGAACCAGCCTCATTGACCCACCGCGATTCCCGACGCCCCGCATGACTCGCTGTCTCGCTTCGGCTAGAGTAAATTTGTGTGCGTGGAAGCGGGAGCAAAATTTAGATTATTTACATCAGGCCCCTCTTAAGACGACAATTGACTTATATCACAAAAGATTTTTTGTGGTCTGTTCGCTAATAGAATCTGTAATGCTAATATTTAATTGTATTATCTACCCATAGTAATATCACCAGTACCGCGAGGAGTATATAGGTCAAGTATTATTTTATACATTTAGGTACCTATATTAAGTAAAAAATTCACAAGGTTCACCTTGTAAGTACTTCTCGCAGGAAATCATAAAAAATACATCGTCAAAATACAGATTTGTATTCAAATCTGTCAAATCAAATCAGTTTTTTTTAAGATTTTCTGCTTTTTTTTAAATTTTAATTAATATAGGTACATAAATAAATAAAGTGTAAAAACTTGACTTACCTCGCGATACTATTGCCATAATTATTCTCAAGAAAAATTAATTCACGTCTCAGCCGCTTACGCAGAGTATTGAAATGTTTAAGATGTATTATAGATAACAGCCTATTTTTTTACTATTTTATAGATTTATGTATGTATGAAATGAAACACTTTGTGATATTGTTACAACATAATTAAACGTTGTCTTTTATAACTAGAGATCGGATAATCGGATGCATATTTACCTTAAGTTAATTTTTGGCTTACCAATTATGGAAGCGACTACTTAGGTATGTTTCCTTTATGTTCTAGGATTGCATAACTAATCAGATGATGTCATATACACTTAAATTTTAATTTTACGGGATCGCGGGATTATTTCGATAAAAAAAGTTTTTCATAATAGCCAACAGCTCAACTTTAGGTAAATATACATTCAAATATCCGATCTCTATTTATAACGCCGAATAAAACTACTGTGAAACTTTCGTAGCATTTGCTACGCGCTCTGTGATAACTACACATTTTTCCAACCGCAGTAGTGCTACGAACTCGAATCGCTACGCCGCTTCAGTACCGTACAAAAACAAATCAACTTTATGTACGAATTAATATATTATCTACTAGTTCTTCGTAATACTATTTCACTACGAGTTGTACCCGATCGCTACCTGAAAACCTAATTTCAGCGTCTAGCAACCCGTCACTATTTTGATTCCACTTTACCACGTCCGGAACATAACACAACTTTACGTATATACGCCCATTCCCTTAATCGACTTTTACAAACTATCCGGAAAGTGAAACATCTTGTACATTTACATCTCTTGTATTAAAATATATATATATATATATGTATTTACTCTTTGTATTAATTGACTCAGTCAGTCAGTAAAAAAACTATTACATTACTTCAATCAAATTGAATTAATCAAAGTTTTGTCAAAGAACCGCGTTGAGGACCGCTTATCACATCAGGGAATTCAAGCTAGAAATATATCTAACAGGGCTTTATACGCATGTCATATATACGCCCATTCAATTGACGGTGTTTTATGATCGGTGCTGGAAGAGAAACATCTTGTAGATATTTCCAGTAGGTACGTGAAACATGTAGTTGCAGCGGGAGCAAGGTGGTACGCTCGACCGTCACAAAGGGAAGCTCTTCCCGCGAGGCATGGTGTGGTGTTGGTTGGGGGAACGCGGCTCCGACGGTGTATTTTCAGGGGTTATTAGTTGGGTGTTATTTAAGGGTGAGTTCAGTCCATGAAGTAATTCAACTATAACGAGGTAGCTACTATGTGGCGACATCTACGCCACTATACAAGAACTATACTGTTACAATAATGAAGACACGGAAATTACCCGAAGCATACGATATGGCGCTGACAATATCCTACATCGATATTAGAGTTCTGGCACAGAATAAATAATACTAACGTACAGAAGTCTCACCAAGCAAAGAAATTCAAAGAAATATCTACTCAATGTTAGCCACATTGAGTAGATATTTCTTGCTAGCGATATGGTTTAATTTAGCTCACGTCAGAATTCAGCACCTTTTCGTATAGATACGAGTACCTAGACATCCATTGCAAGCCAATTTCATTCTTATTACTGTGGACAAACGATTCGTATAACTGAATTTACCACTCGGAGGGGCCGCCTGCGCGCATAGTAATAATGTAGGTACATTTTCGATACCTAAAAGGGGAGTGACACAGGCCTGGTTCTGGTCACAACTTGACATAAATAACATATAACATAATATACTGAAATTACTTTAAGCATGCATTTAGTCTATGATACTGTCGAATATCGAAATATGAAAAATAATTACTGGCATTTAAGTTGACCGTTCACCTGATCCGAATTTATATGGAACGCAATTTTTTTTTTCATATTTTGATATGTTCCTGAGGGAAAGTTAGTTAGTATCATGGACTAAAGTTTTAGTATATTATGTTGGACGTTATTTATGTCTAGTTGTAACCATAACTCTGATATCGATGTAGGATATTGTCAGCGCCATATCTTATGTTTCTTGTAATTTCCATGTCTTCATTATTAATAACAATAGTTCTTGTATAGTGACGTAGATGTCGCCACATAGCAGCTAGCTCGTTACAGTTGAATTACAGAAATATCACATTACTTGTAATTGAATAAATGAAATCCTGGATTGAATCCGGTCTGTTGACATTTCAACTGTTTTTTCAAGTTCCATTCTGTCACAAAGAACGGCGATGAGCTCCATTTACCGCATTAGAGACGCCCAGCCGGAACTTATACGTAATATTTAATTTGTATAAGTAAATAACATTATTCAATTTCTATGACTAAACTTCTTGTGAGTAATTGTCCTTTCTACTTATTCGCCGGTTAACTGGAAGAGATTATATTATGGGATAAGTCCGCCGTTGTCAATTTATGTGTTTTCATAATACAATAAAGTTTCATAATACAATAAATATATTACAAATAATACAAACAAACAAACTTTTACGAGTAATACCTACAGTTTTATCCTCGTATTCATAAAACAATACCCTTCCTTTCTTGTCCTTATCTCTCTTTTCAATATCTGACATAGTAAGAACAGACAAAACAGATTTTAACTAAAATAGGTTTACTAAACGTTAGTTTATTTTTATGCATCCGTGAGTAGATAATTTAAATATTGAATTATTTTAAAATAAATAGGTACGCTCTTTACTTTTTTAAAGATTTTTGCTCTTATATTTACCGTAGAAGTTAATTACAATAGATAGGTACCAATCAACTTTTTAACTCTCACGGGCCCCTCCCCTTTAAGGTCCTGGGCTCTGTCTATCCCGTGCGGCCGGTGAAGGTGGACGTAGAGGGTAAGTATATCTTAAATATGTAAATCATTTTGGACTAATTTATAATAATAAAAGCAAAACAGCCTTCATTTGAACGCTGGTAATGTTTTTTTTTAATTTTAGTTACATTAAATCTCATCTATAAGTAAAGTACTATTCATTTGGTTAACTCATCTTTCAGGTATTTTTAACTAACTGGTTAATCTTTAGTAGGTATTCCCATTAGATTTCAAATAACTTCCATCATCATCCAAGCGTATTCCCGGTTGCATCGTCAGCGGTTACGCTTCAGAGCCCGGGGTCCGCTACCTAAGGCGATTTTCACATTGCCCCGCACCACGCGGCGTAGCGCGTGAATGCGTGTTCCAACGTTGCTTGTAAGTACCTCCGTTTGTATAGAAAACACGCACAGTCCAACACACAGAAAACGCATCCAGAAAACGCAACATGCAGCGTGAAGCGTGGGAGTGTGATAATCGCCTAACCTAGGTGATTTGACAAGGTTACTTGTTTTTACACAGATCGACTGCCGTCTAACCTCTGCAACCCAAAGGGTAGACCAGAACCAATCCTAGGATAGGTACAAACGCTAGATGGCGTTCGGGACCAACGGCTTCACGTGCCTTCCGAAGCACGAAATCATTTTTCTTTTCGGATAATCAAGTGATTCAAGCCTGCAATATCCTAACCAGACTGGAAACAACTTTTCACAAAGTATGCTTCCCAGTGGGATTTGAACCCACAACGTCCGGATCACAAGGCAAACGCCTTGACCATTGGACCACGGAGGCAGTCAGATTTCAAATAACTTAATAAACAGAAACATAAGAACTGAAATAAAATATAATAAATAAATAAACAAATGTAGTATTTCAATATTCAAATTTAAAAACTAAATATTTTTGGTCAATTAATTAAGTTTTTTTTATAAATATATTTAAGACTATTAAAATAACTAAAAATAAAATAAAACTACGTTTTCATATAAAAATACACATGTATTAAAAATACACATGTATTAAAAATATACATTAGCATATAATTTGTAAGCGACGATACGCTGCCCGCCCAGCCCATCATTTTCACATACCTCTAGAATCCGGTACTGAAACACATGTATTTATTTGTATAACCGATTGCGTATGAGCACATGCCCGTTTACGTCCTAACGCGCGCGACGTCGTACTCGTGACGTAATGGCGGGCCCTGCAAACAATCAGTTTTTTGCACCCTATAACACAGGAGTGCCGGCCGGCTGCATAAAAGCAGCGGAAAAACGTTCAGGACACGCATTACATGTAACGCCGCCACTTGGACGTATCCGTTGGCGTGATCTGTGCGAAATGCACGATCTATAGTTCGCTAATCATTGCGCGTTCCATTTTTAAATCGTATGTTCACCTGTTAGTTTTTAATTTATAGTGTGCTAGTGACTTTTGAACTGTGTGTGACTTTTATACCAAAGATTCAATTACTCTGTGATAATTTATCAAATAAAAAAATGCAACATATTTGCAACTGCAATGGATGTTCCTCAAGGACACAAGGATTACTCTACCAAAGAAAAAGTATGTTTGTTTTATTATTATCAAATTGAAATGTATATGTAGCTATAATTATATTTCTATGTAACAATTAATTGTATGTTAATAAATTAATAAGTAACTTATAAAGTTGTAAACCAATCAACGTGTACTCATGCAAAATTGATGATCTAACTGCGCACTGTCATTCCTTTAAAATATGTGATAAAATTGTCGGTGTGGGACTTACTGTTCGAACACGTAATTATTGATGACCTAATTTTACTATATTACCTTTAATATACACGATATGAATAACAAATTGGTGATAAATATACAACTGCTTATCAGGAGCAAAAAAATTGCACATACTAATCTAGTTTTATTTTCTTACAATCATGAAAAGTTTGTAAAAGTTTAAGTAAAGTGTCGGTTAAATTTTACTAAACAGAATTATCTATATAAATTTACCTATATGTTAAGTTTTATTTTAATATATAAAGACAAATATATTGAGGTATTAAACGTTTGTTTCTCTTTAAAATTAAATTATCTGAAAGAAAATGGAATAGAATATGGCATTTAGACGTTTTATCCAATAAATTGAGAGGTTACTGTAAGATTGTCAAGTGACAAAACTGCGGGCTAGCTTCAGCGCTAGTTAGACATAATTTTTAGAAATAAAATCAATCTGATTTCAAACATTTTCTGAAATCATTATTTATTTTACTATCATATTACAATTATGTACTACAGAATATTTACATGACATTTCTATAAGCCACTTAGGTTTGTAATCAAATACAAATCATAGCTTCAATCCATACCGTTTAGGAGTTACAATACCTCAGAGAGGCAAATATACAAACGTCAAACTTACAACACTTCCTTTTAGTGTCAGGGGTTATAGGAATGACTAACTCGAATCGTGGTAGGTTAGGTCACTCTCACATCTTTCGCTAAAAACATCCTCTTGTCGTATATGAATCAACCACATAGTTCAGAACACTTACAGTGCGTCCAAATACAGATTATTAATATGTGTGTCTTTAATCTGTGAGCTAAAGGGGTTACCACCTTACCTGTAGTTATATATACTTATAGGGCTGGCATCCCTCACAACTCGATACCTGCTCTGTTAAATCAAGAAAAATGTTATTAATATAAATCGGAAACAAGCGACATATCCAAAAAATTTTTTACCTATACATAAGTTAAAAATATTTGATACAAAGTGGAAGGGACATACCCGTAATAAATCGAACCACGGGCTATGCTAGATCACTTAAGTATAATGAAATTAAAATAACAGCCGAAGAAAAAAAATTCGACATTTCCGTACAAAAGTGTGTAACCGCCTGGGCGATTTGTATGGAAATGTCGAATTTTTTTTTGTTCATCGGCTGTTATTTTAATGTCATTATACTATAATTATCTAGTATAGACTGTAGTCCGATTTAAAACGGGTATGTCCCTTCCACGTTGTATAGTTACTTATATAATTAATTAATCTGTCAACCTTAGCTTAAAGTACTGAGTCGCCCAGACAAATAACGTACCGAATCAGTATCGATTCTTCCTGTCACAGATTCAAAATATTTTAATATTTTTGTACTTAATTATATTCCGAAGGTTTTCTCTTATGCCTGTCAGCCTTGTTTAGAATACTACAGACTTTCCTAGGTATATGATTCATAATGCAGCGCGCAAAAACTACTCATCAGAGCCAAACCTCTCGTTAAGTTTGTTGCGTTTCTAAATTCAAAGTAAAGCTATAATTTAACTTTTTTCGATTTCGATATTGTTTATTTTGCAGAAAGAGCAAAAAGCTACCTTCTTATAGAGATAATCTAACTTACCTCTTTTATCCCTGATTTTGCAACTAAAAATAGCCACAATACGAGACTATAAATTGCTTTTTTTTTCAAAAGTACCTACTACTTCGCAGCTGTCAACCCTGTTTAGGGTACTCGCAGGCTTTCCACAGCGCATGATTTATATTGCGGCGCGCAGACAATGCCGTATCTTATTGGTGTTGAGCCTAGCTGTCGCGGAAGCTGAGGTTACGGTAAACTTAAATTAACTAAAACTGTGTAAAGCTATTCGCAGGCCTTTCGATCACTTGACAGTTCGTAAACATCCTGTTTGTGTTCCACGGGTTAAGGTACCCTAAAGTTGGTATAGTCACGGTGTATACATTAGTATACACTGCGACTATACAAACTTTATATCATATCCTATATATATATATGTATAATCTGCTATGATAAGCTGTCGATATGAATTTCAATAATAAACCGGCCAAGTGCGAGTTAAACTCGCGTGAAGAGGGTTTCGTACAATTAATTGGATTCTTATAGGTTTCATGTAATCTACAAGCAATGAACTATAATTTGTATTTTTTCAAAATTTTAGGCTTAGTACTTTCGGAGATCAGGGAGGGAATGGTCAATTTTCGTCTTCTTTCTTGAATAAAATCAAAACTATTTATTTTACAATAACAACAAAAATATATTTAAGATCCTTATAACAAGCCCTTTCATTTGATATATAACATAGTAAGTTTTGCAAAACTTTTTTTTTATTTCCTAATTTGTCCCCCTTATTTTAAAATAATATTTATTTACTTTGCACATATGTATTTGGGTCATAGAATTACACCATCCTACCAAATTTTACTTGATTCGGTCCAGTAGATTCGGAGAAAATTGGCTGTGACAGACAGTCGGACAGACAGACGCACGAGTGATCCTATAAGGGTTCCGTTTTTTTCATTTTTTGTACGGAACCCTAAAAACCGCCTGATTATCTTTACTTATAAAATTACATATTTAATATTTTTGAAGATTATAAAAGGAACAAGAAAAATTTCAAAATTAAAGAAAAAATATTTAGTCTTTTAGGATTAATATTGCCTCAAATTGCATGGCTTTGGATTAAATTTGAATTAGAGAACGTTCAATTTGAATTTATCAGATAAGTCATACTTATAGCTTGCAAAACTATACTACTTTTTTTTACTTTTTAACAGTGGGAACAAACACTGCTCGTAATCTGCACTGCTCGAACTCATCTCGTCTCAAAATCTTCCAAAATGCTTCACCACAAAATATTTTCGAAATGACGAATTAAACTAATCCGCATATACTTTCTACCTCTGAATGAGTAATAGTCTCATTCGAAACTCAACACGGCTTTTGTAGGTTTTCGCCCACCATCGGAAATTCGGGAAACTCCGTGACTCATCATTAGTACAGTCGGAAAAGCCTCACAATCATTTCCATGTGACGTCATTGATGAAAGGCGTTACGTATCAAGTGGGAATCTCCGCGAGACAAAAAGAATCGTAATAGTTCATGATCGTTCTAATTATGCATTGTTATCGTTCACTGTAATCAGAATATTTCCCTTTGTTGCATTACGAGTAGTGCGTACTGAATTAGTATATACGTAACTTTTGCTTACGGCTTTGCTCCTGTAATATTATTATATGTAATAGCTTTAAAAAAATTTTTTTGACCTGTTATAATTTCGACATAAAATAGAAGATACAAAATGTGTTACTTCAATTTGACAGTTTTAATTTTTGGTACACTCATGCTGTAGATGTAAACTAATTGTTATATATTTCTACGGTCTGGTTGTGTCCTGGAATGTATTAATTTAGTTCAATATGATATATTGTCATACATACCATCCTACGTAGATTAGCCATAATCATCTCACAACGAACGAAACTTTTTATTCTCAATTTGAATATTGTATAACACAATTATACCGGTCTGGGAGAAAATAAAAAGACATATAGTAATGTACCAGCTGCATCTCTTCCCGTGCAGATCGTAAAAGCCGATCTAGGGAATTAGCGAGAATCTGAATCATATGAATAGGCGATTCGGTGAGCAACCCATTACTATTATGATTTGCCTTTTCCACCCCGCCCACCATCACACTAAAAGTGGCCTGGACCTTACCGCTCTAGGCTCTGTCTGCCCAGTTAGGGATAAAGACGTGATAGTGTATCTGTACAAAAGTAAATAATATGTCATAAGAAAGTAGTTTCCAATAAACAAAGGAACTCACCGATCGGGACGTATTAATCATGTACATAATAATCCTTTATTGACACTATCAATAAGAGCCGAGCACAATGGCTTCGCTTGTTAACTACGGACAAAAAACGTGTCAACGTAAATACTCGAGTTGCTAGTTCAAATGTTTATACCATAACGCCAATGCCTAAAAAATCTCCATACAATATTTTTATAAACATCCAGTTGATCAAAGATTTTAGTTTAATATTTAATAGTCTGTGAAAAGGACGGGCTTACTTTTGAGTTTGGTGTACGTAGGTGAATCTCGACAATCTATGTCAGGGTTTCGTTTTCCCAGACGTGCTTTTTAATGGTGTTTGCTTTGACGTTAAGTCCTTTATTTTGGCACCGTGTTTGTAGTTCGTGAACCTCGATGGGTCTTCACACTGCGACGTGAAAATGAAAGTTGTTTTTAGAGTTCGCTGTACTGATTTTCATTAATCTTTTAGACCAATACTTGTACTACTTTTGCACGCGAAGATATATGTCGTTGTTTTAAGTGTGTATTGTGCAACTACATTTAGTATTTATTTAAATACTTTCATATAGATTTCTTTTATTTTTGTTTTTTAGATTTCATATAGATAAGGTTCCCGGTGTTCCCACGGATGGCAATAGACTAAATAAAACTACCAAACAGAGCACATATTAAAATCAGCATTGATCTTACGCCAAAGCAAGCATCTGCATTATATAGGCTACACTAAACAATCGGACGAGGACTCTTATATCACTAATATTTTAATCATTTAATATGTTTTAATATGACGTTTACTTTACCATTAGATTTTGACTTCAAATTACAATTTATTCAATAATTTCAGAGACATTTATTGAATAAACAATATTTGTAATTAGCACTCGATAAGTTCGATTGTGATCGATTATGATCGGAACACGTGCTAGTAGGCGCGCGACTAACGCCCGATAAAAACTCACTTTAGGATAGACTCATCGATGAATCACCGCCCCGCGACTCAAACGAATAAAATGCTCACTTGCACAAGATGCGGACAGAGACAACCGTGGAGAGGATTAGTCTGTCAAACTCACATTTTTTTTACTTTCTAGGAAATAATTCACTAAATTAGGAACACAATACTTCAATGGATAAACCTAAGATTACCAAACAAAGGAATAAGATATACAAATCCACTTTGACCTAAACATATTTGCTTGTTAACCTATTGATAATATCCTTTTGTGGCACAAAATACCAAGGATTGTTTTAAGCTAAGTTGACAGATAAAGTCATAATAGATTACGAAAATATTTCTATTATTAACTCGAGTGATATTTGCTGCCAATCACATTTGTCACCTCCCTGTAGGTAATTTAGTCAAGTGTGGCATGACGACACCTCCTGAACAACGCTTTTGAATGATTAATTCTATTTCCGATCTAACCAACAGGAAATATATGATTGTTTTCAGTGACATAATATGAAATTCCGTTTACCTTAAAACTTGCGCGAATGACGTCTCCGTGAGGGTCGGAGTTCGCGTTCCGGCGGGCGGTAAGGGTTTTCGCAGTGTTGAACGGCTATTTCATGTACGGTGCCGCATTTCGGTGCCCATTCAGCGAGTGAAGGCTGCTCGCGCGCCGGTCTCACACGCTCCTTGCACCACGACGGTGACAGGCGACACCGGCTCCACTGCGGCATATCGTGAATAAATGTGTTATACATAAAGTGCGCGAAGTATCCGCGAGTGCCTTACCGCAGTGAATTTTCTTACGATTTCCACTTTGGCGAATCGAGATAATAAGCGTTCGGATGAACATGGACTTGCCCAAAGGATCTACTTCAATGCGTTGTTCATGGATGTCTTTTTAACCGGTGTGTGACATGTTTTTGTTTATCTTGTTATCGTTATCCGTCAAATACTGATCTCATGTGTTTGAAGTTTTATGGTGGGTAGACGCATTTTATTTTTTTTATTTTTTTATTATTATCTAAATGATTTATTACTTAGTCATTCTAGCATAATGATTATCTAAATAATTATATTATTTAGTATATCTAATTATATTGCTGAAAAAGATAATTCTATAATTAATTTAATAACAACATTTAAAGAAAACTTTTCCTCATAAGCTATTATACAAAGATTAAAAAATATGTTAAATATATTCTCATAAAATATGCAACGAATTGCCTACCTTAAACGCCAAAATTTCCAAGACGCAACAAAATCAGATTCAAAAATTTCTTAGCGATCATACAAGTACCTACAACATCTAAATACATCATTGTCATTCAAATCGATGCATCAGCGAATTCGATTGGTCTTTTTGGAAGTGAACAATAATATCGAGAAAGAATCGATATCGCATAGACAGCGTTCGTGTGGGAATGAACAACAGCGGCCGTCGGCAATCGGTCAAAGCATTTTTCGCTGAAGATCGTCGACATCCGATACTTTGTGGTAAACTTTTAGAATTCGGAACATTTGACCGCCCGCTTTCTTGTTTAGGTTATACTAATTGTTTGATTTGTATTCAGCTAGTGTCAACCCGACTTCATTTACGCGTTAATATTGTTTGTTTCTTTGGTATTGGTAATAATTTGGGGTGAAACAGTGAGATGCAACTCAACTTATCTGGTATATCAAGTAAATTATCACGTCAATTCGTTTCGGCGTAAAAATGCACAAACATTATACCTACTTAACTAAATAATCCTCTACAGTTTTTGCATCCCTTTAAACGTAATCCCTTTAAGTATCTTATATCATTATCTATGTAGTTAATTTAATTTTCATCTCTAAATTGTCATCTAGATCTACTCGTATTCACTTAATTTCTTTTTGATTCATCACAAACATCCATAGGAATTCAAATTTCTGAGTTAGATAATGGGATAGGATTATTATATTTTTTTGGATTTCCATACCATGGTCTACAACTTCCATAGCATGAATATAAGCATAGGCACCTATGTTTATATTTAGATTTTTGCTACCGCGAAATGATTCATCTCCAACGACATTGTACTATTTTTCACATCCAATGACTAATTTTAATTCATTAATTAACGGGAAGCTCAATATAATAATTGATGTCAAATTATTTGTTGTTGTCTAGAGTATTTTAAAGTAACATCCTAACTTCACAATCCTAATCTTAGTAAAAACACACAGTATAATACTCTCATTTCATTTGTGAGAAGAAATATTAGTTAATTTAGATAAAAATATTTATTAGTTTAGTATATTTTGACGATAGCAAAATATTAATAATTCCTAGTGGTCAGTTTTCCGCAGCTACTCCTAATTTTAGCATTTTGGTAAACCCCATCGTGAATACCTAAAACACACTCATTACGGTGACAAAAGCGCTCACACTGATCTCGATCTTAATCACTAATATAGTGTAAAAAATATTAACAAACCACAGAACAATGTTGGCAGTTGACAACGTTAAGCTAGTAAACTTTTTTCACTATGCTCGGTAACGCCATATTTGTACTGCATAAATTATATTGTCAACGACTCGATTTGACCTAATGATTCACTGACCATTTTCCGCGGTTTATCCTTTACGTATTGACGTAACATCTTGTTTGAATCTCTCCGTATTTATTGACTTAATGGCTGTTCATATTGATCCTTTGAATTATGATTTCTCTGAATGTCTACGCAATTCAAATCGATTTGCATATTCTGGGATTTGCAATACTAAATAAGGAAATTTTCTTCACACTTTTTGCTTAAAAATAACTTAAAAGAATTCTTAACACATCCGAATATAGCAACTTTAAAATTAAATTGAAATGTAATGCCGGGTCATTGGAAGTGAATGTGTTAAATTAACGCATTTGCTGCATTTTATTACATCAATATTATTAAGTTCGCTTGGTGTATGTTTAAAATGAAGCTACGTTTAAAAACTAAATAGCACAAAACACACAAGCACGTGTCCAGTTTATGTTCCTTTACAGCCATCTATTGACACGTAAAAATTGCAAATACGCTATGAAAGGGTAACTTTCTAGGTTTTAGCACTGTCATACAAAGGCCGCTTCAAAGTTGGTACCAATGTTTCTCATTTTAAGAGCCTCTCCACATTATGCTAAACTTGGCCACTAGACTAAGCTTCCACTATCTTTATAATGAAAACTAGTAATCGTGACAATCACTAGTAATGTCTTAATCACCGCTACCTTAATCAATGCGGTTGCCCCGTTTATTTGTATCAGTTGTGGCTTCTTTAGGACTACCGGTAGTCGCTGTATTGATAGTGGCCTAATGTGTAAAAGCCCTTAAAGTTTAAAAACGGTCGGCTGAATCGCGAGGCAGTGCCGGGGCATAAAATATGTTTTATGGCCGACGCAAAACCTTCAATAACCGTCAAACGTTAAATCGAATGGGACAAGGCATTTTTGCACAACGCCGATGGGCGTCACGCTTTCTGAGAAATAAAACAATGCTAACAAAAAACATTTTACTGATGATTGTATAAGATTTTCGCTGTCATGTTTCCTTCAAATCAAACTTTTATATAATATTTTAAACAATTATATAATAATTTTAAATTCAGCTCAAAAATTGGCGGTGAGTGTACTTTGATAAGTTTCATATCTTGTGGGGCATCATGCAGGGCTGATATCTACTATGGCTTTATATTTTTAGCTTCATAATCATACTTTAATTGAAAGCAAGGAGCCCGCTATTAAATTATTATTTATTAAAAATACCAGGTTACCATGACTTCCGGATCAAATTGTAATCAGTAAAAACAAGCTAATTCAAACCATTTAATAACTGTAGGTCCTGTCTCTAAAATACCTTGTTTTCATTGGGCTCAGTTTAATATTTTGTAACAGTCCTAGAATATTTTTTTAAAGGGATAATGTATGAACGCAGTGCGTTATCCCGTGCGTCCCAACCTTAATGGACCCTGAGAAAGTAGTCCAGAGATAGAGATTGTACAAGAAGTTTATGCACATAGTAATATAATCACGTAGCTTATTATTTTTTATGTGCTTCGTCAACAACTCCTTTTAATAGGAATGCAGCATGGGCGTAACTAAGTAAGGATGGCAGGGGTGGGCAATTCCTATTGTAAAAACCTCATTGTCAACCCCAGAAAAATCAAAAGAGATACATTTCTATTTTTATTGCTATAAATTTTCATTTATTATTATAATAACATGAGCTGCATTAATATTTCATCATAGGCGACACTTATATATTCTCAAATCATTATAATTAGTCTGTGATATAGCTGTATAAATAATAGCTGATGGCTGCACCCCCCAATAAAAACTAGCTACGCCAATGGAATGCAGCCGTTTGTGAGTACCGAACGCTCGACTTTTAACGAGTTTTTTAACAATAACTCGACAAATGATTGATTCGTGGGTCAGCTTTGAGCAGTAATTTTTAATATTGCTAAAAAGTTGCAGACAGCACAACAAAAAGATATTGAGAATTAATTTCAATAAACTTTCAAGAATGTTCCATCATTATAACCTATAAACAGAACAGAATTTTAAAATCAATTTTTTTTAGCCATTTAGGTCCCATAGTTGAATCAATTACAATATATTAATTAATTGTTTGCAGTTTTATATTTAGGAGTTATTTAGGAATATAATTATTTTTTAAATCTTATCATTTGATTATAGTCTTTATATTTTATTTATAAAATATATCTATAAAATAAATATCTATTCCAAGGTTTTTGTTGATATGTAGATAACGTACTTACTATTTCTAATACCTATTTCTTACCCACAAGCTTTTTAAATAGTTGTATATTTTGTGGATGTACCAACAACTTGTGCCCATTTTGAGCAACTGTTATAAGTAGTTTATTTAAGTATATGTCTACACTATGGGGATGTTTCATACTGTCATATCATAAGTACTTTGACTTACTTGACTTGACAAGGCCATAATAGAAAGAAAGAAATACATTTTTATTACTTCGTTGAAGTAGTTATGTTACCGGATATGTGTTAAATTCTGGAACTGTATACAACTCCTAAGAAATCTATGAGAACATTTTTTAAATAGCGATCGGAAATGTATAAAATTCAGCCAAATTGGTCGCTTCCGTCACCTGGTCGCCGCTCGCTCCTGTGACGGTCACTGCATAACCATATAACCACAGAATAAGAACCAGCATATAACCTAACCTACCTTCCATGACTAATTCGGGGTAGCCGAAGAAGTACATGTGAAAGAAGATCAATTTTATTCAATTAATTTTATTATTATAACTAATTAACCTCTGAATTGAACATGAATTAACAAGAAATGTCATGTTTTAGTAAATTAGATACCATGTGATAAACTGATACAAATTACCCTGATGCTATTCAGATATGCTGGGTATAAATTTTAGGATAATATTGTTTCTTATCAATCTGATTTAGTTCGCATATCGGATAACACGTATCAACACACTCATCATAATGATATGTAATTAGTAATTTATTACTCATATTAATTGTTACAATGCCTCCGTTGTTCAGTGGTTAAAGCGTTTGCCTTGTGATCCGAAGGTCGTAGGTTCAAATCTCACTGGAAAGCTTACTTTGTGAAAAGTTATTTCCAGTGTGGTTAGGATATGCAAGCTGGAATCACCTAATTATCCGTAAAGAAAGATGATTCCATGCTTCGGATTCTGAACGCCATCTAGCGTTTGCTTCTATCCTAGGATTGGTTCTGGACTACCCTTTGGGTTGCGGAGGTCAGACGGTAGTCGCTCTGAGTAAAAACCAGTAATATCGCCAAATCACCCAGGATACCACTGAGGATGCAACTGGGAATACGCTCGGATGATGATGATTAATTGTTACAATCTTTCACTAGGAATACGTAAACCTACACTACTCATAATGTTGCTGAATATTTTTGTTAATAAACAATAACTTTGTATTGTTCCAGGGTTTTCCAAAAAGCTGTTGGTAGCTATTTGCATATCAGTAATCATAGCTATGTGTCTGACACCCACCGAGGCTGCGCCGGCGGGGCATAAACACAATAAGCAAAGACCGCTAAGCATGACAGAAACCAAAGAGACGCCAGAACTGCCCTCCGAAACCCTGCTGAGGCACAAACGACGCCACCAGAGGCATCAACCCATGACCAAAGATGAGGAGCATATGATTAAAATTATAAGAAATCTAAAATTTACACTAAACGACTTCAGAGAAAACAAGAACAAAGTGAACGACTCTGAAGTATACAGAAATCCAAGAGTCAAAGTGCCAACTACGAACTTTTTGGAAATTAGAAAATATCTCCAGAGATATAAGAATAACAGAACTGTGACGCCTGAAGCAAAAGTAAGTGTAGCTGTGTGTGTAGTACAGTTCATTAAAATAAGTAATATTTTAATGAACTGTACTTTTTTTTACATAATAACCATAATCATATTTACAATTTAACTAATAATTGATAATAACGAAACTAAACTAAAAAGAAAAAAAATACTTAATACAACTTAAATACTAAAAATAAATTACTTATAAATTTAAACTATTATAGATAAAAAATAGCCCGCAAATTCTTTTTCCCCTGCAAAAGAATGCCCAGAAGGCTAGCAGCATTGCCACGTTGGATGACAATGCTTATTCTTTGTGCGAAGAAATTACCAAAAAAGAAATTAAAATAACTTCATTAACTATATCTAAGTTGCTTCAATGACAACGCTTATATATATATATATATATATATATATATATATATATATATATATATATATATATATATATATTAGATGATGTCACCTGTAGCTAAGTATGTCAAGCTTTTTATACGAGATGTACATATACATAAGTATAATATTCATAAAACCAAATTTTAATGCGATCAAGGCCAATCTTTTTGTACAAACGAGACATGACATGTCTCTACAAGAAAAACTCTTTTATGTGACGTAATCAAACAAGTGTATCTACTCGTATGAATCATGAAATCGAAGCATGATGCAATCATCGATAATTTAGATTAGTTATGGAGAAATTAAATTTCTTTTTTTGAAGTGAAATCTTCTTTAGGCGCGTTGAAAATTTTTCGAAATAGGAATAAAACCATTGAACTCCCAAATTGCGACACTGTTACCGACACCACCTTGTATTTATTTATTTATTTTATTTAATATTTATTGCACAATAATCTAACGATTATAATACAAAAGGTAAAACTTAATGCTAAGCATTGTCTACCAGTTCACCTTAGGGACGTAGCAGGAAAGGTAGTAAATGGGGTGCAAGATTAACTACTTAAAATAAAGAAATAAGAGTGTTTTATACAAATAATAAAACATATATATTTCGTATAATCTTAAAAATTGGACTGATTCTTTGTCCGAGGTAGCTGCCAGCTCTTCGGTCTCCTGTGATGTCGACTAACCTTTTTGCTATTTCCTTTAAAAGCCTTATAGCGCTAGGACCCCACGGACCGAGGGTCTCGACACCGAATGGAATTATTATTAATAATAATTATTATTATAACCTATTCGTGTAATTACATAAGATATACAACGTGGAAGGGAGGAAGCGGCTGCCCGGGCGATTTGTATGGGATACTTGTTCAAGCTTTTTCTTCTGTCGGCACCCCCGGAGTGCCACTGTTTTTTTTCATGTTTACTCATAAAATGACGAAAGCAAAAACTAGGAAAGCACATAATGGAAACTATTATAATACCGCTTTGCCAATAAAGCAGTAGCATTTATGAAATAATGTGAAAAAATCCACTTTAAATTTAAATTGATGTAAATTACATCATGATTGAGGTATTATCTATTCTTGTACCTCCCATTTATGATCTGATCACTAAGCAATTGTCTCAGCTAACTGTAGTTGACTATAATTTTACAATCATCGACAAAGTTGACTTAATTCCAACTCTTACTTTTATTATTTACTTTTATCTTAACAATATTTCTGTTATTTTTGTCGTTCTGAAAGCAAATACCTATTAATTTGAAGAATTACTTTGTAATTATTTTAGCGATTTACCATTTTGTTATAAATTTATAAACACACACACATTATCACGTATCACACTTATCTCCCTAGGGCAGACATTTTGAATTGTGTGGCACTAAGCAGACAGAGCCCAGGACCGCAAGACTCATAGCCCATTTTAGCTGAGCGAGAATGTGGAAAAAAGTATCAACATAGTTATGGGTTGCTAGCCGCATTGCCTGTCCGCATCGCCATCCCTCAATCGGCTAATACGGTCTGCGCGGGAAGATAAGCAGCACATTCATTTTAATTTCTTTTTGTCCCAAACCGACAGGATAAACATAAACTTTTGCTAAAATATTGTTAGTAGGTTTATATGTATATCGTTATGATTTTGAATTCATGCCCTTGCTCGATAGTACACCAAAATATAACTTAAATTGAAGAGAATCAAACACCGTGATTACCGCGGTCAATCTCCTTTGCAGGGAGTGGTGGACCAGCCCAACGCTTTTTTCCCGCGCAATGTTTTGCACTTTTTAAGACAAAGAGTACTCCGTTGCTTAAATGAGCTTTGGCCGGTCCAAATTACACGCGGACAGCTTTGTAACACGTTTATTTACATCACGTTGTACTTAAGGGCAATAACTAGTATCGCAAGCCCTTAATTTACCGCGCCGCTCTCCTTTTGTAATTTGACGCGGCTTTAAGTGTTTTATAAAGCTTCATTTAGTTGTACATGCTCTTGGTTATTTTTAATTCGTTTCGTATGCAGAATGGTTTCACTATAAAATTTCAAAGTAAATATTTTTAGTACGTACTCAATAAAAATAGAACTAATTTAAATTATTAAAATTCTTCAAATAAGCTTCATATTGTTAATGCCGATGATATCGTTGTCATGGTAGAATCCATGGCAGACTTAAGTACTATGCTCGGAGGCTTAAGTTGAGTTTCCCTACAGGTGGGCCTGAAAATGATCAACATGGACAAAACAAAAATAATATCGAATGTCCACGTCACGCCCTTAGCTGTTTCTGTTGAATGCTCCACCCTTGAATTTGTAGATCAATATATCTACTTGGAACACTTGTCTCAGGTCCTTGAAGCTAGAACTTTCAACCTGAATCACTTGATTCAGGTTGAAAGTTCTAGCTTCAAGGAGAAGGTGTTACCAGTTACCTATGACTTATGGCTCTGAAACGTGGTCCCTTACTATGGGTCTTATAAGAAGGCTCAAGGTCGCTCAATGCGCTATGGAGAGGGCTATGCTAGGTGTTTCTCTACGGATAATCAGAAATAAGGAAATTCATAGGAGAACCAAAGTCACTGACATAGTTCAGTTCAAGTTCATTGAAGTCAGTGGGCGGGACACATAGCGCGACGAACCGATGGCCGATGGGGCAAAAAGGTTCTCGAATGGCGACCACGCAAGCGAAGCGTAGGACACCCACCCACGTGGTAGTCAGACGATCTAACCAAGGTCGGTGAAAAGCGCTGAGCGCGCAGCAGTGGATGTTATGCAGCTGAAATGATGATGATGATGAAATAAGCCACAATCTTTAACTGGACTCTGTGCATGAATACGAGTATGTTTTTAAATAAGATGTTTTAAACTCATTAAATAAACAATATCTTTCATACAACAATCTTTCGGTTTTTAAATAGGGGTAGCTGGTTAGGTTAGGTTAGGTTTCTTAAAACTTATCTTCCGTGACAGCTTTGCAGAAGTTCACGATTTATCAAAATAATCTGATTCATTTTGCCTTGTGAAGCTTTTCTTCGCACATTAGCCAAAAATTGCCGTTTTTCGCAAATGTGCGAAGAAAAGCTTCACGTTCTCATTTTAAAATGTAAACAGTATTTCATAATTATCTAGGGTTTACTAGAACAGTTCATGAAAAACCCACCCTGAAAAATTCATGATCCCCGGGTTAAGAGACCTTTAGATCGACTCAACTTTTTTATCTGGGCAAAATTTTAAAATTTCTTTTTCAAATGCTTACTCGCAGCTTGCAGTTTGTTTTGTTAGATTAAGTATATAATAAATAAACTGCTAAGATAATATTGTAGAGGCTGTCATCGCGTGCGCCTCTTGTATTCGTAATTATATGGCGTAGAACCAAGAGGCAGTAAATGTTTCGACGAATTTGCATAGATTGACACCGCCCGATTGACCGGCACGCAAGCCCCGCCTGGTAACATATTCCCAGTTATATTTATAATTAATATCGTTTTAAAATCCATCTTTATGTGACCTTCGAAAAGTCCAAGAATACATTAATAAACGCAATGAAAAGCTATTGGGAAGAGATCCCTGAATGGATAAGTTCGCTATTGATCATAACAAAAGAAAACAGGCTTTAGGTATCGTATTTGCCCGACGACTTTTACTGCTAGGAATAATCTTTCCCGATCTTTCTCTATAATTTGGTGTACCTACTTTTTATTCGTAATCTAATATAAAAAGTAAATTGGTGAAATTAACAGCCAATTCATTTATTTGGATGCAGTCCTCTGCACCCCTCGGTTTGTTGCCTTCTAGTCTATTTGTTTAATTGGATGGTATGCTATCGGCCCGCTTCAAAGACAGCATCGGCTTTTACAAAGACGCGGCCTTTGTGATGCGCCAAATGAACCAGAATTGAAGGTAACAATTTTTAGGCAACATACTGAAATATGTACTACGGAAATTTCCCCAGTTTATTTTTTATTACTGAAAAGATGCACACTTATTTGCAATAACAATACAGTACTTATAATTATTGTTGACCAATCTTGTACTTATAATTGTTGTCCACCAAACTCTGACCACATACTCGTAGCTATAAATAAATTAACGGGCCTTCAAAACGAGCTCTATTTACCGAACTCGCATCTGGACCGCGACTTTCTATTATGTATTCATATTGTACACCCACTAATTAGTACACAAAACTTAATGCCAGACAATAAGTATGTGTGCTTTGGACGTGTCCGATGACCTTACACATTACGAGACCGCTCGCAAGCACGCACTATACACTAAATTATTTTCTAACACAACAGTGCCGAGTCGCCCAGTATCCCAACTATGAATATTGAATATTTCTAAACTACGCTTCAACAGTTCGTCAATGCGCGGCCACTTAAGTAATTCAAATATTTGACATTGGGCAAAGGAAAGCGTTAGAATTCAAGTGATCTGTGCTTCTCTCTGGCTTTAGTTGACTTACGAACAATTTAAAAATTAAATACTGCTCAAATGAGTCGTTAAAACAGAGGGGACCACAAAAGAATAGTGTGGACCTTTTCTTCGTCATGTTTGTACTCGTACTGTACTCGTATTATTTTTAAATATTTGCTTGTATCGTATTTGGCAGGTATTATGCGGAATATTAGTTTAAAAATGCATTGCAGGTTAAAAATAAAATATAGAGAATAACACCTGAGAGCTTTCAGTGTTTGAATAAAGGGCGACATTCCACAAAAGCTAACGCGGCGCGCTTTCATGGTGACAAGAGATTTAGCTTTAGCGGTCTGTCGTGTGTAGTGTTTGCTCAGTATTTACGATTTAACAAAACAACACGAAATGTTAAAAACACATTATTTGTCCAAGTGAGACGAATGTGAACTTACGATTCCGGAGTGCAGACATTTGTCTCCAACACGTTTCACAGGTAAAGCCAGGCCATTTAAAGCTATGTACTTATTGTCGAGTTTTCAGTTTTATACTTTGCCATATTTGTGGTCGAGCGCGACGCTTTTATCGCTCTAAGATTTCTGCAACGTCGGTCCTTTGCAGCCCGAGAAACTATGCGACACGAAAACACAAAATGCTTTTATGAGCTGTTAAATTTGCGATTAATTTTCAAATAGCATCGGCACGTAAAAGGATTCGTGACAACTGTGATATAAATTGCGATGTCCGTTATGTGAATCATATAGGTATTAATTAATTAATGGTGCAGTGTTCCCGGTACGGCCGGTGACATACTGTACGTCGCTAGATGGTAATTATTCCGAGAACAATGACTGTTGCCTCAATGAGATGGATTCATTCATTAATCTACTACGGCCACTGAATTTGTAGCACGTAATAATTTCAGTCGTCAGATAAATTCATGTAATAACTATGACGTTTGAGGAAAATCGACGATGTGTGTCTGTACATAATATTTACATGAATGACAACAGTAAGCGTTTACTTTTATTGAATACTAGCTGTGCCCGCGACTTCGTTCGCGTGGTTGTCGGAACGTTATGTTATATAGCCTAAAGCCTTCCTCTTTAAATGGAGTACCCAACAAAAAAAGAATTTTTCAAATCGGACCATTAGTTCCTGAGATTAGCGCGTTTAAACAAATAAACAAACAATCAAACAAACAAACTCTTCCGCTTTATAATATTAGTATAGATTTTTAAAAAAGTGTCGTTTTCGTAACAATCACCAATGACAAGTAGGTAAACAACGTATATATTGGTTTGTATATAGTGTAAATAAAATCAATGCCAGACCATTCCGGTTCAATATACATAAAGATAACGAAGTTTTCCATACGCCGAAAAGTAAATAAGTATACGTATGCACGTTACGATATTTTCAGTAGTAGAGCAGATGTTGCAAGTACGTCAAACAGTACATATGGATGGTCCTGATCCCGGCTAGTTGACGCACTAGATAAACCGGATGCAGGAGTCTGCTTAATATACTAGGCATTTGATAATGAGGCTTCGTGTTGTTCTGTTAAAATTAAAATATATAAATCTCGTACAGGTACAATGATGAATTGACTTGTGTTCTTTTTTGGAATTATCGAAGTTTTGTACCCATTTAGGAAATTGTTTTCGGATCTCATAGCAGTTTTTTTATCAAAAATTTGTAATTTTTACTGTTTGTAGTGATGTCACTTGTTAATATGTCAGCCAAGATTTTTTATTCTTTTTAAATCACGTGAAAACTGAATAAGTAGAAAATTCGTTGAAAAAATAACAGATTACACGGTGGAGATTTAAAAAATCCTTATTCAAATAATTTAAGGTTTCTGATCCTTTTTTTTTTTAAAGATGAAAAAGATTTTTTGAATTTTAAAAAAGTTTGTATAGATTTCAATATTTGTATTCTACGAGTATAAGTCTAGTTATATTTTCCATTCTTCTTCTTATCGACTCGAAATGGTTACACTGTAGCTTCAATTTCAAATCACCTGTGACCAGTATGTGGCCACGGCGGTCCCTGTCATTTTGTGTACGTAAGTGGCCAACACTGGTGTCAGATTTTTCAAGCTGCCTAAAGGCATCTGACATAGCTTGACGACTGCCATACAATGACAGCCAGGACCAACGGCTTGTACGTGCCTGCCAAAGCACGGAGGAGCTCGAGAAATTTTTGTACCACTTCTGGTCACCCATCTAAGTACTGACCACGCCCGGGGTTGCTTAACTTGTGAAAACGCTAGCAATGCGTACTCCCACCGGGCCACCGAGCTCCTCATCCTCTTCCCTGTCGTTAGATTTTCCAACATTGGTGTCGAATAGAAATTATAGTTACGCGTACATTAGACTCAATAATAGGAGATCTGTTACAAGGATCAAGGGAAACCGGCTTGTCTGGTATTTGTTTACCTACATTTCGTTACCCATTGTCTCGTTTATGTAGTACGAGCAGACATAATTAATGTATAGTCTTCTCTAGTTTAACTTAACTATAAAATACATTTCATATCGGACAAGCTGAAAATTCAGAGCAAACAATACTGTACACAAAAAATGCTGGTGATTCCCCTTTTATAAAGTACAGATTAAATGCCTATCTTATCAGTTATGTGTATTTACTTTAGTAGAGATAGAGATATTAGATATTTCACGTCTTTATCCTTAGAGTGAAGAGGGTATTGGGCAAAAGTTGCAAAAAAGGCAATATTTAAGTATTTAAAGGTGAAGAAGGAATATCTATAAAGGTAGTAACAGATTTGCTCGCCTATTTCAAGGAATTAGGCACATACGCTTGTTTGACTTTTACGATTTGTGAGAATAGAAGCAGCTGGGATATCAATAGATTTTGCTTATAATCATCATGCAACGCTGTTACTAAAAAAAGAAAAAAAATATGCATTCCTTATCCAGAAAAACACAAAGTATTCAACTTTTTTATACATATTGGCAACATGAATAAATATTTTACCAATAGCGCATACAACCGATTTTAAAGTTAGATGACTAAGTAGTATGAAGTTGTTGGCATAATATCGGCGAATACCTGAGGAGCACAACCTCGACACGAATCGTAGGCGCAGTAAAGTATCTACAATTAAACTTACTTAATCCAAGCTTATATTCTGCTACTAATGTTTATTTGTTTATACTTAAGATACGTCATTATAACTCTTATATATGTATTATATACACAGTCTGATTCTTCTACTAAGTATTACTCTCAAGATGCGGCGGAATATTTGTTATTTTTTATTTTATTTTACGTTATTTTTATTTTATAGAAAAAAAATGTAAACCTTATGAAGTTTTTTACCAAACTGTAACTAAAGTTGCCACGCACTAACGTTACGTTTCCCTTTGTTACAGTTCATACACATCGCAGTAAGGCTGTACAAGTCGCTCTTCAAGTACAGCGAGATATTCAAAGCGCTTCAGAAGGTCAACGTGGAAGCCCAAGACGTGCAGTTTAGCAAGTACCAAGAAAACCGAAGAGAATTCCTCCGTGAAATCGTCAGGAACCTCAACAACATCCTGCCAGTCATCGGAGATGGGCTGGCAGACTTCAAGAAAAACATCGACCTAACGTACCCTCTCGTAAAAAGAGAAAAACAGCTTTTGGAGAACTTCAAATCAGATATTGCAAGCATTGACAAAGCAGAAACATCCCTCATTTACGACGGCTCCGTGTTTAGAGGATACGGATTAACTTTGAAGAAATGGTACTGCATTGTGACGTCGAAGGCTGACAGGAAAGGCAAGGAGAACACGAGGTGTAAGATCTTCGAATCCAAAATGAAGAATCCTAAAAAAAATAGAAAGCAGAAGAAGAAGCGAAGAATACGTCATATTTAATTTATATCATAATCTATTGTGGTAATATTTGTTGCTTTGAGCTAAGGATTTGACAAGGTCATTTCAACCCCTGCATTCCATTTGAAAGTGACAATAATGTTAATAACTATCATAAGTTTGCCCATTATTTTGTCATGTTTCGTACTTATTTATTGCGTAGGAACTTAGTACATAAAATGTAAACATTTCAAAATGTTTGACGATACAATATTGTTGATTAAGTACTGGGTACATTTTCTGTGATATTTAGTAATTTTAGTGATTAATTCATTAATTTATTGATTAGAATTATAAGTCGTTGTAAGTTCCTCTGTTTTCAGCCATGCCTCTACTTGTTGCTTTATCTCAGTATTTCGTGGTTTTATTAATTATTTATTTAAATCAGCTAATTTATCTTCGTCTTAACACTGTTCATTGTGAATATATTACTATTTGTTTGTGTATGTTATCACTGACCTGTGATGAAAGGATAAGGTGAAAGTGTGAACCAAAACTTCGAGCAAGAAATGCATAGACTGAATAATACGTATGTATTTGCCTTACTCTGTAAAGCGTTATATTTGAAATTATCCACTCTATGAGTATCCTTGAAGTTAAAGCAGTGAAACCACTGCACCGCGCACCGTCGCGGAGCGCGATTCAACACACTGATGCTCCCGCGCGTTGACACGTTTTCAGTGTGTTGGACTAGGTGTGTTTTCTATAAAAATTGAGATACTTGCATACAATGTTAAAATCTGCCGCCCCGCGCTCCGCGACGATGCGCGGTGCAGTGGGATCACCGCCTAAGGCAAGTTAGATCGGTTGATTTCAGTTGAAGCATGAAAGGTTCATAAAGATGTAATAGAATAAAAATTCCATAGAATATGGACTGCCTATAGTACTCTTACAATTGGAAGGTATACATGCGTCGATATGTATGAATGTGAAATTTCTTTGTGTGACTACAGACATGATATCTGGTATGTAATTTCTATGATGTAAAGTATTATTAGGAGGCAAAATGATAATGCCGTTTTAGCCAAGAAAGACTTTTAGCGAATATTTAAGTTGCATATTAATTTATGTTATTATTTAAACCATAAGTATTCTCACTGAACTGCTGAAATTCACTAAGATCTGTGACACATTCCTCTTTTTATCATCAATTTCATCTACTATTAAAAAATTAGTAGAAAATCCTATCTTCGAGATTTTTTTCGTGAAATCTATGTTCGATGTTTTTATTTTCATGTAGGTAATTGTTTCAAAATCTACAAACTCATAACTAAAGTAGTTCCTTTAGAATAGAATCTCTGTCCTGAGTGAATTTCCAGTAGTTTGGTATTTGTATTGTGCCGTTAGTTGTAGATTTGTATTTAAACAATGAACTGAAACCTGTTAACATTATTTACCAGTACATGTATTAGTACATGTTTTGTAATGCCAATTTTTATAATTATGACAATGTGAGTACACTTTGTGTGTAAAATTAAATAAAATTATAAAGCTTCGTAAACTTTTTAATTATTTTACCTATCTCCTGGATACTATATTAGTATAGCATTAATTATGAATTATTGATTTTAAAATAGATGAATTATAAAATACGACACTCTTATTACCAATAAGTAAAATCAAATGGTAGCACCGAGTGGATAGCATATTTTGTCAAAAGCTCACACGATCCGTGGTATAATAAAATATAGTTTTCTCTTCCCATGACAGCTGGTCACGTGATTAGCCCAAAAATACATCATCAGTTGGGAGTGTTGTTGCTTGAACAACTAATGATTAAATATATAAATATATCAAAAATTAAACTTAACAATCACACGATATACGAAATAGTTATGTTAGTCAGTATTTTATATTCACTAACTAATTGAGAAAGTCTTTAAATTTACTATAAGGAACAATGAGTGGTAACACTTTCGAGACATTCGTGACGTAGTCTTGCGCTATTGCGGGAAGAGAATAGCTTATTTTATTATACCATGACACGATCTAGGTAGGCCTATTTAATAGCAAGAATAGTTAAAATCTTATAGGAACCTACTACCACAGTAGTGTGATTGCTGCTGAACATTGTGTGTGCTGTGCTGTCCAAAACGACAATAAAATAATGTAGCTTTTAAACTTTAACCATTATTAGTATGAAATAAATCGAGATATTTACCGGGAAATAAATTAAATTAAATCGGGAAATGTCGAAGTCTCGAAAATAATAATCACGGTAAATATCCCAATTTATTTTATGACAATAAAATAATTTGGATTTTTTTTGACAAACATTATAATAATGCTTTTTGATAATTGTTTTTTGTTTGGCCAACAATATATGTTTCAATTTATTTAATTAATCTATGTTCGATGTTTTTATTTTCATGTACCTACTTAATTGTTTCAAAATCTACAAACTCATAACTACAGTAGTTCTTTTAGAATAGAATCTCTGTCCTGAGTGAATCATAGTAGTATAATTTTACTACATTTTACTAATCTATCTACGAGTTAGTAAGTACAAGTAGATAAAACACATACCTATTATCCTCGAAATTAGATAGAAATCATGAATATTTGGACATTCCCAAAATCTAAGGATGCATTAAGATGCAATAGCCTCTAGACAATGGTCAAAGGCATACTTTCCGTCAGCTCTATTTAGTTGTAAATCAAGACATGAAGTCTCGTCACTCGGTAGTGATGTCATTATTTTACCACAAGCATACCTAGTGAGCATACAAAACGAATTTCAAAGAATCGTCACGTATTCTCAGGCAGACAACTTGGCGCTGGTTATATTTAAAACTACATTGCATTCTTTCATTGAGTCCAAATAAATCCGAATGAATAAGTACAAAGCAGTTAGTAGGTATAGTACCTAGACTAGAATGCTGGCTTTCATTCGCTCACTACACTTCCTGGCTTACCTGGCTAATCTATGATCTAATATGATCCCATCCTTCTTCTAAGCGAGTCGGAATGAATATATCCCATCCTCTGACTTCATCTCTCCGGTGAAACTAAATCTACATAATAAAATAATTTATAAAAAGTCAAATTACACAGATTAAGCTAGCACCAAAGTAAGTTTTTAAACTTGTGCCATGGTATGGGATACTAACTCAACGATACTATCTAAATTTTATGATAAATACATAAATACCTACTTAGAAAAACACCCAAGACTCAGGACAATTTGAAAAAGGCCATTTTCCTATTACTTGCGCTGTCTAGAGATCGAACCCAAAACTTCTGAGTGGCGGACTAGCGTTGCACTAAATGTTGTACCTGTACACCCTGGTGTTTCTGAAAAGTGAATTTAATTAATTTTAAGAAGTTGCCCAGTCCGTTACATAGACAGGTTAGCTACTTACACCAGAAAGAGAGAAAAAAACCATCATTCATTCATATCATTTTCTAAAACTACATACTATACAAAATAAAACACATAACAGAATATTTTTTAAATTAAATATGAGCGTTATAAATTCCAAATCCCAGAAATAGTTTCGGGCGTTTTCTTCCTTTCCCCATTTCCGTAGAGCTAGAATAGGTATTACTTAGTATTATTTATTCTGTGATATTACATACCCGCTGCTAGCGCCATCTATAAAATTATTTAGAACAAGAATAATATCAGTAGATATGCTACTCGACACTAGATGGCGCTCAAATTCAGTTTATGAAATAATTTTTACGCCATCTATACGTGGTCATAGAAAATAAAATTAACGTTATTATATGCGTTGCTCCATACTTTTAATTCTTGAATTAGTTTATAGCTTAGGGTTATAGATGGCGCTAATATAGCACAAAAATAGCCTTGTATGATGATAAAAAAATATAATAGTTACAAAAATCTAATCTCCCTCTCATACTAAATTTGGTAAATTATTTATTAGTTCATACTTACATATTTTTTACACAGTAAACTTGCCTAAGAAAAAAATATTACCTACCTACCTAATACACGGAGTCCAGTGCTGCCCCCTAGTAGTATTTTAGTAGCTTAAAATTTTAAATGATATCTCCGTTTCCTTACAAATAATTTATTTCAAATGGGGGCAGCACTGGACTCTGTGTATCGTCTTAAAATAATTTCTTTAATTTCTTGTCTCATTATTTTGGCAAAGGCCACTCTCCCACACCTCCAGCTCCATGATTGTCGGTTCCGAGCTATTGATTGTAAATTTTTCTTGAACTTGTTAAGGTCACGTCATCATCAATCACACCAGCGTATCCGAGGGCAGCCAGTAGTGCAGTGAAAATTCTTGTCTGAACTGGAATGAAAATAAGTAAGTACCTATATGGCCTAGATATATAGGTATGTATTTTTCGTGTGGTTCCCGCGCAAGTAGAATAGGACCACTCCAAGTCTTCCCGTTGATGTCGTAGAAGGAGACGAGGAAACATAAGCTAAACAAAGCCTATAACCATCAGTGAGACCTCTTCAACCCGTCTGGCCAGCGTGGAGAGTGTAAGCCAAATCCTCTTACTGCTCTGGCTAATAATATGGCTCTAGTAGTACAGAGAAGGTCGTGCTCCTGCAGTAGAGGCTAAAAAGGACCTGATGATAAGCTTCCCCCTCTACAATAACCTGATGTTCCGGATTATTTGTATTTACCATTCTTACCCATGTTCATCCAGAACGAAGGCTGGCAACTAAGGTCTTCGAGCATTGTATGAAGTTGTTCTGCTGTTAAAGCAAATAAAACTACTTCTAGCGTCAGCAAAGCGCAAATACTGGCTGTGTTTATATAAATTCCCATGTCTCTCCATCTTGGTTCCATTTCTATGAAAATCTCTTTTATAGTGCTATTAAATAATGGGAACAAATTTTTTGAGCTGTTATTTAAATATTCGAGTTGTTATTATGATCAGTTGGAAAACATATTGAGCAGTTATTTAATGTGGGCGGTTGATTAATTATTGCGACAGTAAAACATGAACAGTAATAAAAAATCAATTAGTCGGTTATTTTATCATATTACTAGTTCTATTAATTTTACTAGGTTAGGGAAAACCTATAGGTTAGGTTAGAACTGCGACCAACACACACGAGCCGAGCGAGCGTGCCGCGGCAGCGGCCGGCGAGTGCTAGGTCGGTTGTATCCATTTTACTAGGTTAGGGAAAACCTATAGAACCGCTCGTTCAATTTGTTTTTACCGCCCATTTAATTCTTTTCCTGCTCAATTATATATTCACTGATCTAGTTCATTATTTTTTATTACTCATTTTTGTTTACTTTACTGCTTAGTTTTAACTGCTGAACTAGTTATTAAACATGCCATTTATAATTTTTAACTTACCAAAACTGCTATTTACAACTGCCTTTTGAAATCAGTGCCTTAAATAATTAGTGTTGTTGAGTCTCTAACTGCTCTCCATTCATCTGCCTACACCTACTCTGTACCTAATTCTCATGTAGGAACTGGGACAGATTGAAGTCCCATAATAGCTACGAGGTCGCAAACTTAACGCTTCAAAATTCACGAGGAGGCTCTGCATGTCCACAACCATATTCAAGTACTTAGATCATATAAGAATACTTTATTTTAAAACAATAATTCACTTCACTGCTGGCCTTCAGAGTCTCATGGTCTGCTAGTCGTCCCGACAACTGTTTTGCAACAACCGCATTTCATTATTATAATCCTAGCTGAAAATATTTAAGTATTGCACGAAGTCTTAGTGGGTGGACAGTTTTATATGGCTCTGGGTTGGTACAGAATTAAAAGATAGCCGAAGAAAAGTTGGATGAATTGTATGAATTGGGTAGTTTCCTGGGTAAAAAAGAAATTATGTGGTACCCTAAGGTGGTACTGCGTCACAAAATAATGTCACTTGTCATTGATCACACCCATTTTGAACGTGAATTTACATTTATAATACAGAATACAGAAAAACGGATATTAAGAGCGCTATTTGACTCCAAAAATCTATGACGTCACAGTCCGATATTTTATACAAATCACATAGAAAATGTTTTCTTTCACGTTTAGAAAAAAGTCTGATTTGACTTGTTGGAAACTAGCGAATTTCTACACACATTTACAAGGAGGGTTGAGGCTAACTATTCCGGCTATTTTATAAGGTAGGTCCGCCCAATAACAGCCTGGCCGTAAAACTCCCTGTTATTTAATTCTAAAATGAAAATAAATTTCGCAAAAAACTTACTACCAAACTATTATTAAAGCTACTACTTACTTACTAACTACGTATGGTACTTACGTTAGAGGTGATTGACGTGGTTCATTTGGACAAGAAAAAGCGGAAGAGCGCACTCCGGGCTCCGAAGCCGCACACACTAGAAGCTAAGGGCACAAAAGATAGTAAGAGATACTAAGGGTAGAACCTGGAACGCGCTGAAATGAAAAGAGTGAGGAAGATTTTGAAGCGGCATATACTTACAAAGTCCTTTTAAGGCCGTACCTGAATTTTCCGGGGTCCAATGCTTTGCTTTGAAATGATTTATTTTAAATGGGGGCCCATTTAAAATAAATAATTTCAAAGAAAACGGAGACATTATTGAAAATTTTGCTACTACCAAGTCCTAGATAACCCTTCAAAGTATTTTATAAACTACTGTTTATAGTTTATAATGAGAACGCTTTGCTACGCACATTAGCCAAAAGTGGCCATTTTTCGCAAATGTGCGTAGTAAAGCTTAACTTTCTCATTATAAACTGTAAACAGTAGTTCATAAAATACTTTGAGGGGTTATCTAGGACCCCGGAAAATTTAGGTACGGCTAGTGGTCGCAATGTGCGACTTTGAAATAATAAATAAATAAATATATAACGGACAAATCACACAGATTGAGCTAGCCCCAAAGTAAGTTCGAAACTTGTGATAATGGGATATTAACTCAACGATTCTATATTTTATAACAAATACTTAAAAATATAGATAAACATCCAAGACCCAGGTCAATTTGAAAAAGATTATTTTCGATCTTGACCTGACCGGCGATCGAACCCGGGACCTCCGATGTGACAGCCTGGCATGATGACCACTACGCCACAGAGGTCGTCAAATAATACTTTGTTCCGTTAGTAATTATATTATCTTTGCTTTGGCTATCCGGCCGAAGGCCAGGCCGAACATTTGGAATCTGGTACCCGGCCAAACCACTATTCGTTGCATCTCATCATTAAATCGACACCTTATACATTTTACAAAGGAATTGGCAGTAAAGTAAAATTTTCGCACCACCATACAGAATATTCAGTGATGAAAAACGTATATTTAAAAATACATATTATTATAATCGCATACACACTAATGCAGCAAATTTGCAGCAAAGCATTATTGATCGAAAGTGGCTAACACTGCATACGTGTCAATAATACCAGCCAATTCAGCCATTACCACAAAAACAAAATACCTAGTATAGGGCAGTCCAGCACATCAATCAATCTTTAAAATGTTATCAAAATGAATAAAGAGTTGTGTTCAGAATGACACCATACTCTCAAAAAGTTTCGTAATTTTATACAAACGTACAATAATACTTATTTTAAGTGGTAAAATCGTTTTTTTAAGACCCTGCAACAAAAGGCATTGGACCCACTGGCATTTGAAAAGTTGTTATATTCAATATGTTAAGAGCCCGTATGGCCGCGATAGTACTTAGAGCGATCCTAAATACTATCAATATTAACGAAATACTCATTGCACTTTGAAATAAAAACACAGCAAAGTACAGGACTAACTAGTCATTATATGATTCAAAAATACGATGCTTAAAATTTTCTCGATAGAAAAAAGTTGCCTCCAAATCACCGCCAAATTACACTAAAACGGTTAAAAATACAATAAATTAGCCCTTGTAACTTTGGATTATAATTGTATTGCAGTCATCACATGTCTTACTTTTTAAATAACTCTTAAATATTCTTTGTAAAACGAAAAAAACCTCAAAAACCAGAAACGCGTAAACCAGCCTCATTGACCCGCCGCGATTCCCTACGCCCCGAATGGCTCGCTGTCTCGTTTCGGCTAGAGTTTTTTGTGCGTGGGAGTGCGTGGAAGTGGGAGCAAAATTTAGATTATCAACATCAGGCGCCCTTTTAATATTGACAGGCCGAGTCAAGTTACCACGGGCCGAGTCAAGTTATATTGACGGGCCGAGTTACATTCCAGGCGCAGTCTTAGCGCCTGATGCTGATAAACTCAATTTTGCTCCCGCTTACTCCAAATCACCTCAGATTTGGAGGCAATTTCGCAATTTTTTTCTGTCGGGAAAATTTTAAGCATTCGTATTTTTGAAACATATAATGTATAGAGTTTAGTCCTGAACCTTTGCTGTGTTTTTATTTCAAAGTGAATATTTCGTTAATATTGATAATATTTAAGATCGCTCTAAGTACTATCAGGGTCATATCATACGCGTTTTTAATATTGACGGGTCCAGTCAAGTCACCACGGGCCGACTTATGTTCCATATATTTAATATTGACGGGCCGATTCAAGTCACCACGGGCCGAGTTATATTCCATATATTCGGCCCGGCGCGGCAGGCGAATGAAATAAGAAAATGCACATTGCCGCAAAGTATATTTCCTTGTTCTAATAACCTTGTCGCACAGGACTCCGCAACACTAAAGAATGCAGTGCTGCTGCACTTCCACTGGCTATTTCTTCACAAATCATTTATTCATCGCGCGGCCGCCACTTATCCATAAAAATCGGGTTAGTCGCCTTTTTCAGTGACTATTATCAACGCTCTGTTTAGAAGGCTAATAGTTTTTCAGTTATAAACTTCTCCGTTATAAATAGATAAGAAATAGAAAAACAATGCCTTAGTTATTAAAAAAATATTAATAATATAATTGTTAAAGTACCTAAATTTGTAAATAACTAATGTGGGGAACCTATTTCTACATGAAAATATACTTTTGTAGTTCTCCAAGGTTTTTCAGTTTCCGCCAAATATTACTACATTACGAACACAGATCCTTGATCTGAGATTACGACCCATAGACCTTGGCTAAATCTAAATTCAACCATGTATTTATCACTTGGGCGCTGTGGTACCATAGTCAAAGTCAAAATCATTTATTTATCTTTGGATGGTTGTTTGTATCACAAGTCACAACATCCAGTAATGGAAAAGCACTAAAAGAAAGAAGAACCCCTTGATATTTTTTTTCTTTCGATTGAATAAAAGTTGTTGACGCCAGATCATTTTATTTGGTGCACTAAAGATTATTGTATTGTATTGTATCATTTACTCGTACTTTACACACAGCTAAGTTTAGTGCCGCTTCCTAAGTGCAAGTTCGGAAGAAACGGTAACAAACTGCATTGCAGCATTAAAAAAAATATTTAACAAAAATAAACAAACTTCATTAAAGTTTTTCCAAATAGGGCAACTTAAAATTATATATGTGGACTTAAGGGCCCCGTCCTTAGTTTTAGTGATTTTGACTGCTTTTTCGGAGCTGATTGGAGCCAAACTAACTTAGTAGCAATATGTTACGATATGTTAAATTGAAGTTTATTTAAGTATTAAAAAATTGAATGAGACAATTTATTGATTTTCATTGTAATATTTTCAATGTATTGTTTGAAATTAAAGCTACAGTGTAACCATTTCGACTCGATAAGAAGAAGAAGTTTGTTTAATTCCAAATAACCTGAGACGTGTTTCTATTTTTTGCGGTGTGCGACATTCATGTCATTGTTGTTTACACGGAATTTAAAATATGAAGTTGAGTTTAAATTACAGAGAAATAAAGACAAAAGAAAATCCTAAAAAGTGAATGAGAAGATTTTAATAAAAAAAAATATTCATTCAAAAACTAAGTTAAAAAGGTTAAACTTAGAAGAAAATATAAGCAAATGCGTTGTTGGATTTCTTGCGCATACGACTGAGTAAAAAAATAAAAAATACACATATATGAAGATTGATTCATGCTTTTAAACACGTACAATTAATAAATAAAAATAATTTGTCTTTTGTAAAAAGATAGAAATTTAAAGTTCTCCGAAATTCTCAAATAAATATGGGGACGAAAACGCTGATAAGGCAGACCGCTCGCTGCGCTTCTGAATTCGTCTAAATTCATCTCCATGGTGCATGTACAATACAGCGAAATGCGTATGTGTAGATAGAAAACATAGATTCGGGTGTTTAAGAAAAAAATCCCACGGTCGAAGACTGCAGTCTTAATACAGACAGAATACATTGTTACATTGTACATAAATGTCACGAATCATATAACACCCCTCTTTCCAAATCGGGGGTTAAAATTAGTCTGCCTGCTATCAAAAATTAACTAGTCTCGGGATGAAGATAAAATAAGTGATGAAGGGCAATGTCTAATATTTCGGATATCGTGACAATATTTATTTATTTATTTTAACTTTTTTCACTTAAAAATAGTGTACAAATGGCGGACTTAACGCCTTATGGCGTTTTCTGCCAGTCAACCATTGGACCAAGTAGAGTAATAATTTGGGTAATGCGACAGAGTGTGTAAACAAAATTGAAAAGTATGTAAAAAACCTAATATATCTGCGTATAATCTTTTGTCGAGTAGGTAGGATCTCTACCTTTACCAAGGTTGAAAACATTCCAATTTCCATACAAAACGCTGCATTGTACATGTACAAGTATATATGTACAAAGCATCATGAATATGCAACGGATATTGCCAAACCGCACGAAAATATTCATATCGCTATCAGGCCTTACTTATCAGAAATAAAAAATCCCTTTTGCAACTTATGAATCACAATCAGAAATGACAACAATCGGTAAGAAAGTGCATAGTACGGCGCATACCTACTACGGCAATGCGCGAACGCATAAAGCTAATAGAAAGTGCTGAAGCCAAGTTTAGTTCACAATAACACGGTGCAAGCAACGGACGCGCGCGCGACGCAAATGTTACCGACCTCACGCGGGAAATAGTTGCGTCAATTTTTTTTCAATTGGAAAATTATTTTTCGTGCTTGACAATGGGTGGATGTGCCAGGATTTACACTTTCATGCTATTCTGCGCGGCGGTCACGGCGATTCCTACGGGAGACACGAGACATGCTTATCACAGTATTGGTAAGTATTGTCGATTTTTTTATTTCAAATAATATTTTAAGTAAACAGGTTTTAACAAAATATGTATACTGAAACTACTATATACTATAAGAGCGTAACTCACGTCAAAAGCCAGCTACTGGCCAACATGTTTGTATACTGAAACTATTTTACGGGTGAATTCAGTCCATGATACTGAACAACTTTCCCCAGGGAACATAATAGTGAAATATAAAAAATATTTTTTGACCTCCCATTCAAGTTGACCGTCCGCTGATCCGCGTTTCTATTGAAAGCAAAAAATAATTTTTAATTTTTAACATGAGTTCTTTGGGGAAAGTTGTTCAGTATCAGGGACTGAATTCTTCCTTAAAATAGTTTCAGTATATTTTGTTACACGTTATATTTATTAAAAATCTATAATTTCAGTCGTAAATATGTAACAGTAAAATAATGTTGTATTGTGTACTTATAATATTTGAACTTGGCGTATACCTACCGTGTTTACATATTTTTTATACAACAAAGAATGAAATATACATGCGATATGTATGTAATTACTGCAATATTAACAAATATTCGACAGATTCAGGTGCACAATAATGGCTTCACTTAAACCAAAAAAATGTTGCTGCATACAAATTAACTGCCATTGATTAATTAGTTGCCTGAAAACAATATTTTCAAAATAAACAACAAAATCGTGGATTCAATTAAAGTGTCAGAGAGATCGCGTTGCAAAAAAACCTTATGCAAGCGAGTTCAAGTCTGCTCGGATACTAGTTGCAAAAGAGTACAGAACTGTTAACGGCCAATTTCACACTGGATAAAATTGCCCTGCACGCTTAGTTTGACAATGACCTACTGAAAGCAAAAACACGACACGCCTCCATCCCACTGATTTTCCGTTATGTTTTAAGACAGATGACTCCGTGAAATATTCTGATCTGTAAGGAAGATGCATGGCCAGCAACTAGCTAGGCTGAAGGCCACTGAAGAGCTCAATAGAATGATTTCTACCATCTTACAAGATCATGTTGGAGGATGTTAGGAATCAAATCAAACAATGTAATCATTATTGGAAATCTTTCCTGTAAATTATATAAGTACTTATATGTAAATTACAACTAATGTCAAAATAAACAGTACTAGTACCACAGGTTTTATTTGGGTTTTTTTTACCTATGGGACTAGTGTCAAAATTGAAAATGGGAAAAGGAAATATTTATTTATTATTTATATTTTAAAGAAAAACTACTAGTCTTTAGTGCGGAAAAGAGAAAATTAGTCAACGTTGAACATTTATCAACTGAATTACAAATCTTGCTAAAGTTAAACTTCGTGATTGTTTTTCACGACTGTGAAAAATAACTTGCTATCAATGCATCTACAGTGGCACGGACAATTCTACCAACAATATAAATTAATTTCATGATCTTATATATGTGTACTAATTAAGTAAGCTGAAATTATAGTTGAGATTTCTGACTATCTACCATCATTTATCTTTGTGGTTTTTGCCTGAAGACAATAAATACATGTTTTGAAAATAATTTAAAACTTCATTCTGTGTGAATGAAGTGACCGATAATTAAGCAAAATAATGATTGCTATTTTATCATAGCTATAAATTTTACTAATCATGTTCATTCTAATCATCCGCCCTAGATATCCAACGGCGTAAAAAACACTGATATTTGATAACACCGTGAAAAAAAATAACGAAAACCCACAAGATCAAAGCGATCGTAAAATTCATTCAGTAAGACACAATTTACTTTGTTTTAAGTGTCCCAATTCCGTAATAGAATGGTGTGCATTGCGTCGGATATAATAACTGCTTTTTGCAAGCCATTGTTGAAGCAATTCCGACTCATATTGTTGAGTCTAGACTTCCACTATAATCAAAGATAAAAGGAATTCAAATCGAATTATCAACTTCACCAAATCTTTACGATATGTTACATAAGTTTTGGAATGAAAATTCTTTTGTAGATAAGATATATCTAAATAAGCCAATGGTACGTAAGAAACTGGAAAGCGAAAAGAGGAAGTGAAGACTGTAGTTGGAAATTATAGTCATGGCTTCAGTTTCTACACCTCAATAAATGATTTTTATTATGTTGGTAATAACTTCCCGCATTATATGTAAAAATGTAAAGTAAATAATTAGGAGAGAGTGCATGGCACCGATACAAGATAACAATTACTGAAATAATATAATGTTAATTAACTTATTTGGATTTTGTGTAATTGAAACAATAGTGCTTTTTAGGGGTCCGTTTCCAAAGGGTGCAAACGGGACCCTATTACTGAGACTTCGCTGTCTGTCCGTCTGTTATAACTTTTCACAAATATAAACTTGACATAATCTTAAACAGATTTTCTTTATTGGAATCAAAAATTTTTAAATGATTTTTGATCATCATCATCTATCAAACTGATATTTGAAACCTACATACATGTCGAAATCCTCAAAGCAAATTGTTTAGACCGACCAAGGTTTCCGCTCTTTAGTCCAAATATTACCTAATTACTTCAGCCTTTAAGGCAGGACGAACAATTGAAAAACATTTGTGTTATATGCACGAAAGGATGTGCAGCACAGTTAGGCATTTAAAGTTACGGTTAAACCTACTGCTGATTGCACACAGTTAAATTAACGAATACTTAAATCAGTTGGTATAAACACAAACACGTAGACATGATGACTTAGGTATTACTTACTTTTTCCGTATAGTTGTCCTATCTTTGCTTTCTTCTTTAATCTTGGTTATTTTCTTCACATTTGTTATGTTATGCCCCACATAATCCTATACCTATTAAATAAGTGACGTCGAGAATTTTATTATTCTTTTTACCTAACTTGGCCCGCATTTTTAGAAAATCCTCGAAATATCTTCCTGTCAGATAAGCTTTTTCGTTTTTAACCGACTTCAAAAAAGGAGGAGGTTATTAATTCGACTGTATGTTTTTTTTCATATTATGTTGAATGTATGTAAATTCTTTTTTGTACATAAAAGGTTACACAGAAAGTAAGAAAAAAAATAACAACACAAAGGCGGACTTCCCTTTATGGGATCTCTTCCATGTGTTACGCAATATCTTCGGTAATTGTGAATTCATATTTATGATTCTACATTTTATTTGAAAGAATATATATAATGAAGAACTTTGGAGATATGGAAGAAACTCTTAAACGACCTATAGTAATTTGATGATTGTTACGTGATATCTTTACCAAATGTAAACAAAATCCGATTATTTACCATCTATATCGTTAATGTGTACCTCATGCAGTACAGATGAAATTGTGAAATAAGGCGGTTATTTTCCAAATTGTAAAAAAAATATTTTTTTTTGTCATTTTATTTACATTTCCACTGTCATGTGCCACATGTGAGATGCCTTACGGGTCAGCTCTACTTGTTTTAGCTCAGTGTCACGCGTTTTGCAATTCGATGAGCGAGTTTGGTCACAAGAATCTCGAACGCGTTTTGGTGTCCTCATTTTTGACAGTACTTGTTTTAATGGCAATAAAAGTCCAAGCGTTAGTGCTTTGCTAGCAAGTGTAGCAAATAGTTATTAAAGAACTACAACAATGTTGCTTTTTTGCCAAATTTTGCCCTTTTTAAAAAAGGTATAAGGTATAAAGTTGTTCAGTATCATGAATTGAATCAAATAGTTTTAGTATATTTTGTTGGACCTGTATATTAAAGTTTTCGCCTGACTTTACTCGACATTAATTATAAAATACAAATAGTCAGAAATACCACAAAATCTTGCTGCGGTCTCCATTTAGAGTTCAAAAAAATTACCGTGTGCAATGGTTTACAACATTTTCTAAAACTTAAAGTGGCCTGGGCCTTACCGCCCTAGGTTCTGTCTGCCCCGTTAGGGATAACGACCTGATAGTGTATCTGTACAACATTTTCCCGTATTAAGTCAAGGTTGGGCAAACCTAAAAAATGCTATCGGCGCCATCGGTTTAGATTTAGAATTATTTACCTGTGATCATCTAAACAAATGCTATCGGCGCCATTGGCCTTAGATTTGGAATTATTTACCTGTGGTCATCTAAAGAAATGCTATCGGCGCCATCGGCCTTAGATTTGGAATTATTTACCTGTGGTCATCGGTATGCATGGGGTCATCGGCCGGCGAGCACCCAATATTGACAATGTCCCGACTTATACGACCGTGCTAACTTAGAGACCATTCACTGGGGAATGCAACTACTCGAAAGGAAAAATTTGGATGACGCTAATGGATTAGGGTTCTGTTGAAACAAATATTTTCCTTATCATTTTTTGTTGCGTTTTTGTGCAATCGTATGTTGCCTACAAAAGATACATACGTATTACGTTATTATACCTAAGAGGAAATTCCACAATGGGATTTAATTAAACTTTTACTAAAATCAAAGTTGAATACGTTTGTTTGAAAACCTGCGGTCTGATTGTTTTCACTATAAATAATAAATACAGATGATTCTGAAGAAGTTTGAAGGCTTTACTGACTTTCAGGCCACTCTACGCAATTTAGATTTACTAATCATTTTTTTTGTTTTTTTGTTTTAACAACATCTATTTTTATTGATAACTTAGTAAAAATAACATTAATAAACTAAAGTAAAACTGACTATAACTACATACTCGTATGTATATATGTAGTTATATTTATTGTTATGTTTTATTTATTGTTTCTATTTAAACACTGATAACATTGCGGTTTTTTTTCAAATGTATTAGTGGCCTACACATATATATTTTTTAAAACTAACTTAAAGTGCTGGTACTGAACCGTGTATTTTCCAAAATATATTCGAAGGCCTTTCAACCTTGTTGTGTTATGCAAAAATTTTGGGCTCGCGATCATTGTCTTACAAAACTGGCGTCTGATATTTGTACGTATATTTAAAGATTTAATCTCGTGCTGAATTTGAAATGTATAATAATAACTCCTTTTACAGCGTAAAGGTTTTAGTTTTGTTTTTTAGCAGATTACCAACTTGTGTCATCTGATTTCATACCTATCTAATATTATGTCATTGTTACACTTTGTTATAACTAGGTGCATATGATAACAACATAATCTAGTTTACACAATGTTAATCGATTCGGGTTATTTTACAATTTATTTTTAATGAAACAGAGTGACATTATAACCTCCAGATACATTTTTGGAGCAACTACTTTTTATAGAAATAATTAACAATTCTTCTTTGCTAATATGAGAGAAAAGAAAAAACTTAGAATGTACCAGCTGCTTCTCTTTCCGTGTAGACCGTAAAAGCCGATCAAGGGAATGGGCGAAAATCTGAATCATATGAATAGGCGATGCCCATCACTATTATGATTTCCCTTTTCCACCTTCATGTGGGCATCACCATTACGGTAAACATCACGATAACAACCCAAAGGTTGGCTGGTCCGCCTATTGTGCTATACAAATTGTATTTTGTACAATAAAGTTTAAATAAATAAATAAATGGTGGCCTGGGCCTTATAGCCCTAGGCTCTGTCTGCCCTGTTAGGGATAAAGACGTGATAGTGTATCTGCCAATTAACGAAAAACGGATTTCGCTTTCCTATACAAATAAGCAATTAGCCAAATGGATTTTGTATGGGAGGACGACATTTTTTTAACGATATTCAATTTATAAAAAAAGTAAAGTAGTTCAGTATAATGGACTGATATTGCTCAAAAAATTTGGCTGATGGTTAAAAAGACACCCTGTATACAGGGTTATTTTTAATTAACCGGCAACCTTTTTGGAGCAAGGTCAATCTGTGATACTGAACCACTTTCCATAAAATCAATTATTGAAAAACGAAAAATAAATTTCGACTTTCCATACAAATCGGCGCTCACCCAAATGGATGGTTAATTTAAAATAACCCTGTATACGAAATCACTTGCATCGGTTAAAAGAATTCACAAAATAAATAAAAATAGATAAAAAAATAACCAAACCAATTCAAAATGTACTTGAATCACTTCAACTGCATTTTTTATTTTACAATAAATTGTTTGTTTGTATTAGTTTTAATTTCGCAATAAATTCAGTCGATACGACACGTAGCCATGATTGCAGAGTTATCAAATTTAATATTAATCTATATTCGATATAAATTCCTAATGCAACACGTGTAATGCTATTACCGATTTCATTCCTGCAATATCGCGCAATGTTGTGACAAATTATTACATTACTCTACTGACGTTACTTGCTCTATATTTTGTAACCTCGTGTCATATTATGTTGTTAAAAATCACAAGTATTTATAGTGTAATTTGAGCAATACAAGCTGTTTAATATAACAGTTAGATCAATAGATTCTAGATTGTTGTTTTCAGAGACATAAAAAGAACATTATTTCAGAACGACCAAGTTTGCTTGGTCCCTTTTAGATTACACCAACACCAAACAAATACAAATTTTTTTTACTTCTATTTTATTTTTTTCTTATTTGTTTTTTCTTAATTTTCCTTTTTTTTCATTTTTTTTTATTAGCCTATAATATTGGTATTCCACTGCTGGGCGAAGGCCTCCACTTCCTCTGTCCACTCGTCCCTACTCAAAGCTATAGTCCGCCAATCAATTCAATCTTTATTTATCGTAGGATATTTATAATATCTCCCAAGATAATATATGTGAAAACCTGTAAAGGAAAATCATCCCTCTAATCTATATTTTTCTTGATTGTTATATCATAACAAACATAACTTGGAAACGAAGTAAAAAATACCCAATACTTACGTTCAAAAATTAGGTTTCTTCTAAAGCACTCGTTAGTAGATTTGATCAGATGACGCATTGTAGATAAATTAAGGCTCTTAATTTATACACAATGAGTCACCTGATTCTTAGGATTAAATTTTTTCTTATTTTAAAATATTACTCAAAAAATATGCATGTAATGAAACTTGGATCCATATTGATTGTAACTTCTAATATCCGGTATAAAATCTCAAAAAATAATCCGCAAGACCCATTAAAAAATGTTAAAAAAGGACCCATTAGAACCAGACTAAATAAAATCACTACAATTGATGTTAAAAAGAAACAAAATCGCCGTTTTAAAATCAAGGAGCTCAGTGCCAAAATATCGTAACTCTGTTGCAATGTCCTAGTAACAAATTTGGACAGGCTGCAGAATACACCTAGATCTTAAATTTTGAAATATAACACCATTTCCATCCGCTCTATGTTCTACGCTCTCAGCGTAACACAAAAGGAGTAGGTACATAACTTTTATTTTAAAAATAAGTCTGATATTCAAATTAATTAACTGAGATTTTAACGATTCTCCGCGACGATATTCCAAGGGCGGGCAGTTACTTTGCACAAATAATTTATATCGCAGTGCAGAGGGATAATGCTGCCAGCCTTCTGGGCTTCTTACCCTGCCTCGCAGCGATGCGTGAGACCAACTTTTAAATAATTTTATTAATTAAGTACAAAAAATACTTATTTTAACTTTTTTAAGTACCTTAATAAAAGTTACAAATAAATAATACATTTGTGCACGCTAGTAACACATAAGTCAATGATACCGGCATTTAAAAAAGAATTAAGACCAACAATTTTTCCTGTAAAAGATGGATTGTCAGCCCTATAGTAACTACTGGTAACATTTATAGGTATCTTTTCGAAAACAGAACCATAGACAGATGCAATATTTATCTCTGTATGAGATGTATTCATGAATGTTATCATTCAAGAATACATCTCATTACATATGTATATACATACAACATTAGCAATTTATTACACAATGGAATAGGTAAGCTATAAAATATCGCTTTATTATCAGAATGAATCCTGAAGCGAAAGGGCCTTCAAAGTTACTATACACAGGTCATTGCCTCCCAAGAGATAACTCAAGGTGAAGTGAAAGCACAAAAATCGAAAGTAGTTCGAAGTGTCGTCTTTTGTTTGGTATTTTGAAGAAACCTTGCCAGTTTTACCTAAAAATATTTATTTCCTAATTTCCTTACTGTATGTTTTGCTGTAATGCGAGAGAAATGAGTTCCATTAGCAAATATGTATGTAAGTGTTGCTCCTTTTTACAAAACTCTTTTTTATTGTATTTTAAATTATTTTTTGATATTCTTGTTTTGTTTTTAGTGTCTTGGCTAGTTTGTCTAAAGTAAAGGAGTCATATGCGTATTAAAAGGTTTATTATTTTCTCTTTCACGAACCCAGCGCAATAACATCGATTGGTAATAGTAAGTTTTTATAATTGTTAGCTTTTTCCACTATACAGAAAAAGGTTTGTAACCTTTGCTTTGATTCAAGAAGCAATGCTCTACGTAATAGTGAAAACTACATCCACAGTTCACAATCTAAACTGTCATATCACACGTGTGAATATGTGATAGACCCGTCACCTATCACGAAGGAACTATTACAATAATGAGTGTATAGATCACGATGTTCCGTTTTGAAATACCTCTATGTCTGTCATTACATTCCTGAATACTTGATGAATGTCTACAAGTACGGTAGATAGTTTTTCAAGTTACGCGTACATAATAAGTGTTTTTCGCATATAATTGGGTAGTTTCCTGGGTCAAAAATAAATTATTTGTTACTTTAATTTACACTTTTCATTGATCACATCCACTTTGACCGTGAATTTAGATTTATTACTGCAGAAAAACGGATATTTGACTTCAAGAAACTATGACGTTACAGTACAAATCTTAAGAAAATGTTTGTTTTGACGTTACGAAAAAAGTATCTGATTTGACTTGGTGGAAACTAGCTGATTGTGGAATCAATTGAGGTGCTTCCTACCGTGGTTTTAGACTTGACAGCTGTTTTAATAACGTATTTTATGCTCTTTGAACTGAGCTAGGCACTTTGTGTCATTCCGCCATCAATTAGTCAATGCAAACTATTGCCGGCCGGCTAACTTAAACAGGATCTAACAGAATACAGTCAAACTACTTTAAGGGTTAATACAGTGGTAAATAAATAGATAAGTAAGTTTAAACTTGTATTATAATAAATAAGATACTAACTCAACGATAATATATTTTATAATAAATACATATACTGATAAACACCCAAGACCTAGGAAGTTTTTATACAAGCCACTTTCCAACTTGTCCTGGCTAGGGATCAAACCCAGAACCTACGGATTGTCGTGACACCACCGAGGTCGTCATACTAAACAACTTTCCCTAAGAAACATATAGCGAAATACGAAAAAAATTCCACATAAGCTGACTGATCAGCTGATCATTCAGCTTGTATGGTATTATAATTACCATAATTATTTCGATATGTTATGTTCCTTGGAAAAAGTTTTTCAGTATCATTGTCTAAATCTCTACATAAATAGTTTCAGTGCATTTTGTAACACGAAATAAATACTTGTATACATTTTGTTGAATTATTATAGCACGAAGTTATTCTTAAAAAAAAATTAACATTGCAGGTCTTTTTATTTTCAAATCTACAAAATAATCACCACAAATTCCATAAATTCCTATCTCAAACCACAGTGTTTAAATCGCAGAGAACAGTCTTTTGGTATGCGGTAGAAGGAAGTCTATAGTTATGTAAGTATGTAATTGCTAATTGTCAATAATCTGTTTATGTTTATCTACAAAAAACTGTGGTTAGATGTTCAAAATTCAAAAAATAAAACCATACTCAGAAGTTGACCAATCAGAAAGCGAAGAACTTTTTTCCATTTAAGTTTCATACTCGTGTTTTCCTTTAGGAAGTATCTTATCTCACACACAAAATTCGTGTGTCGCTGTTAAATAATAAACGGGCAAGTGCGAGTCGGACTCGTACATGAAGGGTTCCGTACCACCGTACAATGTTTTAAAACGCTGAAGAAACACGTTTCTTGTATGACGACTCCCTTTAATTATTAACTCTATCTTATTTTTAGTATTTGTTATATATATATAGTGGTCATAGTAATACACAATCAGTGAAAATTTCAGGTGTCTAGCTATCACAGTTCAAGAGATAGAGCCCTGTGACAAATAGACAGACGGACAAACAGACAGCGGAGTCTCAGTAATAGGGTCCCGTTTGCACCCTTCGGGTACGGAACCCTAAAAAACACATTCCAGTATTTATTATTAGACCTTACATAACATTGACAAACCGCATATAAATATTATTTTAATGATTTGAACCAAATCAGTACTACACACTGGTGACGGCTATGTCAGTATCCTGCCTCAGTGCCACTCCACATTGATGTAGGCACCACTCCCATTATGATTGCAAACACTCAAATGTCATGTCTGGCACTATACATGCACTTGTTAACGGCGAGAGAACAGCAGGGTGCTCTTAAAATATAGGATGTTGCAACGCGATCTCATCACCATAATGCTACGTTGCAACCTATTGACGTCTGGGTAACCTGTTTCGTTTTTCTTCTTCTCTTAACATGAATATGTTTCCAAACCGAACAGAACTTGAACTCTTCAATAAGCCATATCTAAATGTATCTTACATTATTACTTCTTTATCCCTAACGGGGCAGACAGAGCGTTTTAGATTTTACGACTCTAAGCAGACAGAACCCAGAGCACTTTTAGCAAAGGAATCAAAATAGTACTTGTAATGGGTTGCTAGCCGCATTGCCTATTAACATGATTAGCATTTCACCCCTTTAGACCCTCGATAGGCTTTTACGATATGCGTGGGAAAAGAAGCAGCTGGTACATTCTAAGTTTTCTTTTCTTCCAGACTAGCATGGAAGGAATTTATCCTACATCAAATATTTATTATGACTATTGACTTTTTTTGACTTGATTTAAAATGTTTCGCATATGTTAGAATAGCTTGACGTCAATCCTTCTTGGGAATTAATTTAGAGATAAGTTTTACAACCGGCAGCCGCTCCGCTCGACACCAACCCTACTTGGGATTGCAGTTATCGCACGGGATGTGTACCTTTAGTCGCCTCTCAAGAAATCTATAGCAAGAAATGGAGTAATCTTAGGGTCTTATGGATTTCGTAAAAAGACCTATTCACGAAGGACGGGGCATTTTACTAGCGTACCACTTGTTTCAAATCTATTGTAATTAATTAAATATTTCATTCCTTTCGACAATTAATTACTGTTGAAATATTTCCCGACCGACCGAACGCTTGCAACACAATATTGGAAACCCTTCCAGCGGTACAATAGAAGAGCACCTGACTATATGCATGTACATGATTGTGATGTACCGCTGCAGCAACAGCCATTATCGCAAGAGCCTTGCCTCTTGTAGGGAATTCTAGGACGAAACCCTATTATTAAATAGACTGACATCATAATAATGTTGATTAAAGCACGAATTATTATGAAATCCGAAACAGTACCTAATACCTATTTCACAGCGTCTAAACATAAGCTTCTAAAGTAACTTTTCTTGAAAAATTAAAAAGAATGAATTATTATAAATATCTTATGACATAAGTACTAATTCTACATTACTGTAAAAATAATTAGTATATAGGACAAATTTAATAAACCTTCTTTCCTTTACAATCGAAATCCTAGATATTGTAGATCAGAGGATTCAGCTGTTGATACACACCAAAGTCTGCCTACAACAAAGCAAAACATTTTATTTCACAAAGAAACCCTTGAGTTGCGAAGTTTTATGAGGTCAAAGGCCATAGTGTTGACAACGCTAACATAAAATTATAAACCATAAACCAAGGTGTAACAATCAGTGCAACATTGCCAAATTCCATTATAAACATTATCATTGTAATTTCGTTTCGACACCTGCAAATCCGACAGCTCTGCGGCGTCAAAAAGTCGTGATCCCGAGTCACAACGTTTACAATTACTATGATTTGCTAAATGCTCATTATTCGAGGGATGTAATCGAAAATGGGCAATTATGGCACGCCATTCAATTGTCCTAAATCGTCATTGGCAAGAACAATCGCATCGGCCTTCGCTGCCGACGATTTGCCGTAACTGTCATCGAAATCTTCTGTGAAGGATGCAGCGGTGTTGCACCACGTTGGGACTCATTGGGTTTTCATAATTTATTTAATTTCGTAGTGGTTTGTCAAGTGAAATTATATCTTAGAATAGATTTTTTAATAGAATGTCTTAAAATGCACATAAATTAAAAAAAAAAATTATTAAATAGTAGTGGAAAATTGTTGACCATCTTAAATGTTGAATGAAATTTTTCTAAAAATTTAGAAAGCTTAACGTAGTTACTCTAATAAGGACAATAAATATGATCAGAGTATCTTGTTTTTATTTGGCATTTTACAATTTAACATAGCATAAGCAAACATATTATACTCGGAAAGTTAATCTAGCTAAATTAAAACTAATAACTAAACTAAATATAAAAGTTAATTATTCTAAAAACTAAAAAATATGTTCAAAAACTATAAAAAGAAATACTATATACAACTTAAATAACTATTTAAAAAACAAAAATAAAGTATCTTGTTAATATCCAAAAGCAGCACTCCAAAGAATATTTTGTTCGTGCTAAGATGATGATTAAATACAAGAGTCAGAAAACACGAAGGTTATGCTAATTGGGAACACTAACTGATACATTTACAGGAGCTTGTGAATACCTTCTCAGCCGAAGTTTTACCTTTAGCTGTAAAATTAACGATGATTTTATACCTTATTTAATTTATTATTTAGTATTGTTTTCTTTCATCCATTGACTTATATTCATTGCTTTCATCATAATGTATCTTAATTAAATTATAAAACAGTATCTACGCTTCTATCTACGCCCAAAAGTTGCCTGAACACTGTTCAGGCAACTTTTGGGAGCGGTGTGCTTTGTGCATGTGTCCGTCAGTCACTGTCGATGTCGTATCGTACTACATACATATTAATGCTAAAAATGTTAGCTAAAAAGTCATCATCATCATGTAGGTCTATTTTAGTCTCCACTGCAGAAGCACGACTCTCTCTGTACTACCAGAGCCATATATTAGCCAGAGCAGTCTGAGGATTTGGCCTACCATCTCCACGCTGGCCAGACGGGATGGAGAGGTCTCATTGATGTTTAAAAGCTTTGTTCAGCTTGTGTTTCCTAAGTCACCTCTACGACATCTACAGGAAGAATTGGAGTGGTCTTATTCTACTCTGCCAGGAACCACACGGCTAAAGCTAAAAAGTGTCCGATGCTATATATTGAAACATTTATTTTAGAAGTTTACCTTATAACAGGTACATAAAGTGTAATTTAGGGTGGTGATTGAGCCGCTGGTTCCTAGGCTAACAGTCCATTACTCTTGCAATAATACTTTCAATCCTTTTAAACATTGTAATTTCAAATAAAATGTTTATTAGATAAGAGCTTTCTCAGAAACCCGCATGATTTATAATAATTATACAACTTTCATTGCCCATATTGCTTTCAATAGCAACCTTGATAGCATTTCGCACGCCCAGTTGCCAACCTCTTTGTTAGCGTAGGCAAATTAGTAATACCTATACACCTGAACTGAACTAGTTTCGAGCTATGCATTTCGCAAACTGTCTGCTATTTAGTACCACGGTTACCTAGGTAGGTATTTATTACAATGATTTGTGGGTAGATGTCTAGTAATGTGATTTCTGAAAGACAACAACTTGCTAAGAAATGTAGGAAATTATTTATGTAGGTACTACAGAAAGTCTTTTAAAGAAAACCATAGATTTGGAAAATAATATGTACGCAAATAGGAAACAAAGATAAGGTAATGCATTTTTACTTGAATGCCTTGTATAATACCTACCTAATATCATAGTTCGTTATAAACCTTTTAATTTAAAAATATACTTAAAATCAACAAAACAAAGCATTTCTCAGATTTGATAATTGTCATAGTTTAATATTGAAACTGAAAAATCCAGTTTATGGTACGTAATAAGTTTTACCAGGTTATTCGAATGAGTATGCTAATGAATTTTTTTGCCTAAGTAAATATTAAATATTATATAGGGACAAATCACACAGATTAAGCTAGCCCCAAAGTAAGTTTTAAACTTGTGTTATAGGATACTAACTCAACGATACTATATTTTATGATAAATACATATATAGATAAACACCCAAGACCCAGGACAATTTGAAAAAGGTCATTTTCCAACTTGCCCTGGCTGGGGATCGAACCCAGGACCTCCAGATTAGCGGTCTAGCGTGTTAACCATTACGCCATGGAGGTCGTCAGTAAGTAGAAACTTAAATACGATTACTGCAACGTATCCGAATATTTTTAGAATTACCGCAAAGTATTCAAAATAAACTTGCTGCACTTGCTAGATTTACTTCGCAAGAAATTCTAATAATTATTAAATTGATTTACTAAAACGCAGCCGCGAACCATAATGGGTGTAAAGTAGGTGCCATAATAGAAATGAAATAGTGGCCAACGCCCTTCGCATGAAACTATGCAATAATTTCACGGAACGAGAACGATTTATGCACTATACTTTGTTAGTAGTCAATTGCCTTGCAATTACAACATTTACAACACAGAGCAGTGTTCTAGGAGCTAAGTAGATTTTTATTATAACTACTTTCTTGTCTTTTAATTATTATGAACATGAAGGTATGGGAATTACGATTGGCATTTTTATTTACTTTTATTTATTTCCCTGTTATTAGTTAACATCACTGTTAATGATTTTTTCTAAGCTAAGCTATGCTGCTTTGGAGCCTGGGGTGCGCTTTTCCGCTTTTTCTTGTCCAAAGGATGCCGAAGACCATATGAAATCGAAAATATAGTTTTATGACCGCCCGCCTGAATGACGTGTTCCCTCTTCGGGAACGCATTTGTGCAAAAAGTACAACCGGCCGCCGGCCGACGTGAACCCTCCTTGGGAATGCAGTTGCAGCACGAGAGTGATTATTCCGACATCCACAGAAAGAGATGAAGTGGACCTATTCTGGGTCGAAAGCCACACGGCTCATACTATGAATTTTAAATAAAACGTTATTAAGAACGATAAAGTTCCCTGGAAACAGTATAAAAGTACTACTAATCAAACACAGAAAAAAATATGTAAGTTTTCAACCAATTACAGTGGCTTTCACTTCACGAGAAGCACTGGGTAAAGAAATCATAACGTAACCACTAGACTCTTTAGTTAAAAAATGGAATAATTACTACTTTTACTCAATGTTAATCACTTACCAAAAACAGTTCTCCTAAAAATTTAAAAACTGTGTCTAAGCAAAATCAGTGTTAAACGTGTAAAATAAAACGTTTTTGAGAACGATAAAATTCCCTGGACACAGTATAAAAGCCCTACTGATCAAATACAGAAAAAAATATGTAAGTTTTCAATCGATTACAGTGGCTTGTACTTCAAGGGAAGCACTGGGTAAAGAAATCATAACGTAAACACAAGACTCTTTAGTAAAAATATGGAATAGTACCTTTTACTCAATGTTAATTACTTACCAAAAACCGTCCTCCTAAAAATTAAAAAACTGTGTTTATGCAAAATCAGTGTTAAATGTAAAATGAAACGTTTTTGAGAACGATAAAATTCCCTGGACACAGTATTAAAGCCCTATCAAGATCAAATACACAAAAAAATATGAAAGTTTTCAGTCGATTAGAGTGGCTTGTACTTCAAGGGAAGCACTGGGTAAAGAAATCATAACGTAAACACAAGACTCTTTAGTAAAAATATGGAATAGTACCTTTTACTCAATGTTAATTACTTACCAAAAACCGTCCTCCTAAAAATTAAAAAACTGTGTTTATGCAAAATCAGTGTTAAATGTAAAATGAAACGTTTTTGAGAACGATAAAATTCCCTGGACACAGTATAAAAGCCCTACTGATCAAATACAGAAAAAAATATGTAAGTTTTCAATCGATTACAGTGGCTTGTACTTCAAGGGAAGCACTGGGTAAAGAAATCATAACGTAAACACAAGACTCTTTAGTAAAAATATGGAATAGTACCTTTTACTCAATGTTAATTACTTACCAAAAACCGTCCTCCTAAAAATTAAAAAACTGTGTTTATGCAAAATCAGTGTTAAATGTAAAATGAAACGTTTTTGAGAACGATAAAATTCCCTGGACACAGTATTAAAGCCCTATCAAGATCAAATACACAAAAAAATATGAAAGTTTTCAGTCGATTAGAGTGGCTTGTACTTCAAGGGAAGCACTGGGTAAAGAAATCATAACGTAAACACAAGACTCTTTAGTGAAAATATGGAATAAGTACTTTTTACTCAATGTTAATGACTCACCAAGAACAGTCCTCCTAAAAATTAAAAAACTGTGTTCATGCAAAATCAGTGTTATGTAATTTAATTACGTATCACATAAGTCGAGGTTATTCGCAAAACTGTGTTTATTACTTTTAAATGAAGCATTTCCGAGGGCCGCTCAGTATGGTCACAGAATTAATATAAGTACTAACATATATGGTATTACTTTATATGGCACTCCATCACAGCATGTTATGTCTGTTATTGCAATCAAATTGAGCTTAATGAGGATTGCACTCATTATCGAGTGAAGACAGGTCTTAAGGCTTGTTTGTGATGTACTTCAAAAGAGCCAATGAACTCGATTTTCGAACTTCAACCCAAACCTTAGGTAATACAATTTGAATAAGGCAATCAAAATTTCCAAAAATATGTGATAAAGAAAGATATTTGTGGAGGAAATTATATAATTGAATATTAAAGTTCTAAATACAAAAACTAATGGTAAATATAATGTGTATTTATTTATTTACTTACAAAATTCATGTACACAAAAAAAAACAAAGTAAGAAAATAGAGTACCTACATAGGTACTACTTACATACGATAAACTGATAACTTACGTAAAAAGTAAGCTACTGCCGTAGCCGGAAAGTTTTGACATCATCCGAAGGTCTCCTTTAGAGCGAATGTTAGTCGCGACGCCTACACGAAGACATCCCGAGTCGCACTGATACACAGGTACTGCTTATTTCATAAGAAATCTCTTCCAGTATACCCAGGATAGGAAAATATAAGAATACAGGAAGTAGGCGTGTACAAAATAAACTATATCAATCAATCAATCAAATCTTTATTTGCTAATAAGAGTTTTACAAGAGGTCTTATATTTATAATTACAGTCCATCTTATTAACCCTTTCGGGTACAGCAAATATCTCGTATCGTAACAAATTAATATAGAGTATACCATATTATAAAGACATACGACGTGTATATGGATATTTTGAAAGACATCGTAAGCGTATAGTGTGCGCATAGACTAAATATTATTAAATAATATTTAGTCTATGTGAAGTGAAGATCAAAAGAAGAGCAAAGACTCTGAAACGAATCCTCGAGATATTTGCAACCTCAAAAAATTTATGAGGTTGGAAATATCTCGAGGACACTGTCATTGCTGTACCTTTGATCTTCACTTCACATTATGTGTTTAACGTTAGCTAATTGACAACCTAATGATATAATAATGACCGCACAGGGTTTTGTGTTTTGAATAAAACACTTCAATTAGAGAGGCATACAAAAGCTAGGTCACAGGAGTTGCAAGGCTTTGAAATGTTATGGAATATTGTTAGAACATTTATTAGCGAGAATGTTATGAAAAGTTATGCTGTTACTTCTGTGGATTAGTTTTTACTAGAGTGCTAAAAAATTATGTTTTAAACATTAAAAATAACTGATTTTAATATTTTAGTATACTCATTTTACTTTTGTCTGCTAATAATTTTGAATCTATTCAGCATTCTTATTGATATTCAATATTCAGTGTACATTTTATTGGCGTCCAGCTTAGTTAAAATGTTCACTTCGATTAAGCCGAAACACGTTTCAGCTACAAAAATGTTGATTCTCTAATTTAGTTTTCTACTTTTACTATCGGTATATTTAGTGGGATTTACATTCTGCTTGAGCAACAGCAAACTATGTTTTCTGAACTGAAAACTTCCTTAGGCGCGTTGAGCATTTTTTGAAATGGGAAAAATCCATTGAACTTTTAACACGTTACCGTAATCGACAGCACCTTGTTCAAGTTTTCACTCTGGTCGGCACTCCCGGAGTGCCACTGTTTATTTTTACTACCTGTTTAAAGTTCTTCGAGATCAGTGTGTATTGGACTTTTTTAGGTTTTTTTATTTTATGGTATGTTCTATTATAAACTACCCATACATAGCATGCTTTGTTATCATATCAACATAAACAGCATTTCAAGCCAATATCCCGCGTAATGATAGGTCAAATAATTAATTTCTTAACCAGCAACCATTAAGTTTATTACGTGGGTACTACCTATCACGACCGACTACTACCATGGCTCAGCGACAAACGTGACTGGTCCATTGCCACTTCTTGCCAGCATTCTGCACATTTGTTTATTCATAGGGATGGCAACACCTGGCAACCCTGGTGCTGTTGAAAATGTTTACTGTAATGTTATGTAAAAACAATATTAAAACATTTTCAAAATTCAAATATAATAATTATTATTGTAATATTTGTTATTACACGTTATTATAAGTATTATTGTTTATAATTGTTATAATTTATTTATTTTTACAAACAGAATTTTATTTTTATGTTATAATTACTGCATTTTTATGTTGTTACAAAATGTTTGTAAATATTTTTTAACGGCAGTGTGAGAGCACCATTAAATCTCTAACATGCTGGTGAATAGTAGACAATCTTGGTAATTATAAGGAGATATATACATATTTATTGAAAGCAAAATATATAAAAAAGATAGTGGTATATTTAATGTTTCATGCAGTAATTGCCGTTTAATCTTTTCATTGATCAACATTTATTTTTTGTTTATAACTAGATACTCTGTAAATTCTTAGGTGGTGTTTATTTTCATATACAACTAGGTTTGTCACAGAATCCGAGGAAAAATGAAAATAACTACAGAACGATTCTAAAAAAATCGGTAATCTGACGGCCCTATTCACAGACAAATTAATCTTAATTAACTGTATCTAACACGCTGTTCTCGATCCGAGATTTAATAGTTACATGAAGCATCTGTTTACATTCCGTGCCATTGCAAACTGTTAGACTTGACCGTAATGAGATCAAATTAAAGCTTATAATCATTTAATTTTATTATAAGAAAATGATTAATGATTATGAACAAATTTTATTGATATGACCTATTTGCTAGTCTTCGATTAATCTGACTCATGCATTCACTGTATATCTATCTATCTATAATTTAAGAACTACGTTCTTGTCGGTGGGGATAGGTTCCAGGGGATAGTCTTCCCCTCTTTAGCTATCCATTTGACCTCCCTATACGACACGGCGTCAACTTTCTCTTTTACTTGATCTATAAATGCTCTTGTTGGTCTTCCCTTTCCTCTTGTTGCTTCTATTTTTCCTTCTGTATAGAAGTATTATATTTATCTCTTTTTATGAATTATGATCTAGTAATAGTCTGCAACGACTATGGGTATCCACGGTACTCCCATCTTTTATGTACTTCATTCTTCAACAAATCAATATCAACAAATCGATACATAGGTTAACTAAGTACAGAGAGAAATCTACTTCTTTTTATATACAGGTTGATTTTGAACCTCCAGCTATATTGATATCTTGGAATCAGAATCATTTATAGAACAAAAAACCGTAAGCATAAAAGGGCAAGTGCGAGTCGCACTCGTCCATGAAGGGTTCGGTACCTCCGTACAATGTTGTGTTATGTTACAATAGTGTGTATGAAGTACTTAGTATTTTTGATGTAAGTATATAGGTATTTATAGCTTTTGCGCCGCACAATTTTCTCTGCTTATCCCTATGGTTGACTGGAAGAAAATGCTCTTAGCATTAGTCCGCCATTTGTTAAAAGTATATTTTTACTTTAGACAATAAAGTTTGATAAATAAATAAATGTTTTAAAACGCAAAAAAAACACGTATTTTGTATGACGACCCTCTTTAGTTTTTAACTTTTTTTAATTTTTAGTATTCGTTGTTATAGCGACCATAATAAAACAAAAACTATGCTAGCACAAACTTTAATTCTCCCTATAATTGATTACGCTGATGTGTGTTATCTGGACTTAACCGAGGAACAACTAAATAAATTAGAACGTCTTCTTACTTAACTACTGTATTAGGTTTATCTTCTGCTTGCGCAAATACGATCACGTTTCCCAATCTCGTTCTCAGCTCAATTGGCTGCCAATTCGTCAACGCAGGAACCAACATATTCTCTGTCAGCTGTATCCTTAATAATCTCCAGGCCCCTGAGTATCTCAAATCATGTTTCCAACTTTAAAGTTCTACTCATGAGAGGTCCCTGCGTTCTTCAAATAATCTTACCCTAGCTATTCCTTCTCACCGTACAGGTTTTATCGACAACTCTTTCTCTGTCACTGCTGTATGACTCTGGAATGCTCTCCCTGAGTCCAACAGAAGGGGTCCTAGCCGCGACTCCTTTAAAATTAGAATTTTTAGACACTTCCATTGTCAATTAAATATGAGAAAGACTTGATTGTATAATATGTATTTAGAGATATGTATGTATATTTATTGCTCGTTTGTATGTATTTAATATGTAGGTATAGTATTATTATAATATTTATATTTTGTACGTTTCTTTATATTTTATTTTTAAGTTTAAAATTTTATTTAGTTTTTTATTGTTATTTTTTATTATGTGTTACCCCCACATAAACTCTCCCAATCAACCCAAAAGGTTTGACTGTTAGAGAATGCTTTTAGCATTAAGTCCGCCTGTTGTACTATTACATTTGTATGTGTGTACAATAAAGTGTAAATAAATAAATACATTATCTGTGAAAATTTCAAGTATCTAGTTAATGCCATTATAAAGATTTAGTTAAAAACGCTGAAAAAACACTTTTGTATGGCGACCTCCTTTAATTTTTAACTTTTTTTTATTTTCAGTATTTTTTGTTATAGCGGCCATAATAATACATAATCGGTGAAAATTTAAGTGTCTAGCTATTACGGTTCAAGAGATAGAGCCCTGTGACAGACGGACAGACAGACGGACTGATAGCGGAGTCTCAGTAATAGGGTCCCGTTTGCACCTTTTGGGAACGGAACCCTAAAAATGGACTTGTTTTTTCCAATGACAATTTTTTTCCTCACAAATTTCTAATAAATGGCTAACCTACCGACTTTCCTTATCGCTCACCGCCCGCCGCCGCCCGCCACGAGCCTGGTAGCGGGTGGTGATTTTAGGTGCATTCATTTGTCGGCTGATATCTTTGGTTTTTATGATGAAAGAAAATACATATGTATTTTTTATTACCCTTAAAGAGTACTTTCCTTAATTACAGCTACAAGGATCAATATCACCCTGTAGGTATATTTAAGGTGCCGTAAGAAGAGCCAGGTTGTCAAACTAGTGACATTGTATGTGAGTTTATTTGATCTTTCCATCTTTGCACCCTACCACCTAGTATTTATTCTGTGCTTCCACTATGCTTTCCCAATAACGGTAGTTTTCACTAAGTTTTAAATTCCTTTGTAGCTGTTTTATGAAGTATTATTTCCTGTCAGATTGCATTTTGTAAAGCACGCGGTACAATAGGCGCCGACCTTGGACCAATGGCATTTAGCTTCTCCGTGTCAATCACAGCATAGTGTTGTGCTTTCACCGCCTGATCAACTTTTGATGGATTGGCATTTCTAACAATGTGGGTCAAGATCGAATGACAATATATTGTAATCGATACATTGTTACGATTCGATCTTATCATTCAATTGTAAATGAGATTCAAATAATTAAAAGTTATCGCTCGGTACGAAATATTGTTAAGTAATGTTTGTTTTATTACAATGTGGGCTTTGTTTTAAGTTAATTAAAATCAAATATGGATGTTAATGAGATTTTTTATAGCCGCTCGCAACTAAAATTCGTATTATGTGCATGAATTATCTTAAATTATATATAACCTCGTGAGAAAATATACACAACATTATGTAAGTTTTACTTAATACTTATATACCAAGTATTATTTTATTTTATTTCGAACCCTGAACCTGAACTTTGAAGCTGGAAGTATCGACTGTTTTCTTTTTAAGGAAGTGACAAAACTGGTTCAGATTCCAACTTCTTACGTTGCCGCTTACATTGCAAGTGCACGTACTATGTAAATTAAACATAAATTTACTATGTCATTAATATCTTTTAAGTATAATGTACCACACAATTGGCCACCTATTTATTTCCTTATAAAACATAAAGCATTTAATTTAGCATGTTCTCTCTCTAGTCTGATTCAATACATGCAAATTGTATCTAATCGATTATTCGATGTTACGATGTACAAGCTATTAGAGCACGAAGCACACTCTAGGTGAAACTGTAACTCACACGAAAGTGAAACTTTATGGACGCGATGTCGCGCCTACGAGTTGCGTAATCGAGAATCGAGATACATGTCTCGATTACATATGAATCGCCGGTCCGGAAAATCGAACGCACGGTTTGTATTTGTTCGTTTGTGCATCACTTGTCAAGGTGTACTCTGGTTTGACTTCTAGTTTTACTCTAATTGTAAGCTATTTTTATAAATTTTGTGTTGGTTCATCTAGTTTATGTCAAACATAAACAATGACAAAATTATATTTCGTCATCTTTATACCTAGTATATGCCGTGTGGTTTCCGGCAGAGTAGAATAGGACCACTCCAAGTCTTTCCGCGGATGCCGTAGAAAGTGACTTAGGAAATACAAGCTAAACAAAGCTTATAAACATCAATTAGACCTCTCCAACCCGTCTGGCCAACGTGGAGAGTGTAGGCCAAATCCTCCGACTGCTCTGGCCAAGTATGGCTCTAGGAGTACAGGGAGGTCGTGCTCCTGCAGTGATTAAATACGGGCAAGTGCGAGTCAGACTCGTAATGAAGGGTTCCGTACCTCCGTTCAATGTTTTAAAACGCTAAAAAAACACGTTTTTTGTATGACGACCCCCTTTAATTTTTAACTTTTTTTTATTTTTAGTATTTGTTGTTATAGCGGCCATAGTAATACATAATCTGTGAAAATTTCAAGTATCCAGTTAATGCCATTATAAATATCGAGTTTAAAAACGCTGAGAAAAACACGTTTCTTGTATGACGACCCCCTTTAATTTTTTACTTTTTTTTATTTTCAGTATTTGTTGTTATAGCGGCCACAGTAATACATAATCGGTGAAAATTTCAAGTGTCTAGCTATTACGGTGCAAGTGATAGAGCCCTGTGACAGACGGACAGACGGACAGACAGCGGAGTCTCAGTACCTAATAGGGTCCCGTTTGCACCCTTTGGGTACAGAACCCTAAAAAGACCTATTGGTGATGATGATGATGATACTTAGTATATGTATTCTTATATTTTTTAATGTAGACCAAAATAGGAGAGGTCTTTGTCCAGCGGTACAGCAGACAAACTGCCTGTGGCAAAAGTAACGATGACGCTGATAATGTACTCGTAGACTAAACTACGGCCACCGAAAAAGCTTTTTTCATTGCCGTAATCTTTAGTTTTAAAACATTATTTGCACGGTACTTTATTTATTTTCTTCATATGCCTAAGTATTGTTGAGAAATAAGAAATAATTTCTATATACTCGATTTATCTTAACCAATTCCATCAAATAATATAATGTAATCTTATGCAGTGTTATTTGTTTACGAGCTATCATCTGTGTCCGGAGAGCTTTTCGATCTGTTCAGTTTAAGGCCCAATTCCATGAGTATATGAAGAATAGAGCGAAAAAGTCGAATGAATGACCATTACTTTGCTTATCACTCATATCGTGATGACATGGAATACTTAGGGCTACATATGAAGAAATTTCTCATCTGCACTCCGTAATCGTTGTAGATTTTGCAATTGTAGCAATAACATAACATATTTCTAGTACTTTATCGATATCATTGACACATTTGGTACTTTGGTGTTCTCAACTACAATGGTACTTATTCTAAAATAAACATCACGTAACTGACCACATACTTAACGATATTTAAGGCTCTACTCCGAAGCCAGTAGAGACCTCATTTAAAATAAATTATCTCATCGAAAACAAAAATGGCTTTTGATGGCCATTTTCGTTTTCTATTTCGATTTTAATTATTTTGTTTTTACGTGTTTTTGCCGAAATTGCTTATTCTGTCTAAAGTATTTAAGCCAGCAAGTAGAGGTCTGAAACCTTTGCCTAAATCTTAGAGAAATAAGGCGTGATATAATTAATGTATGATTTTGTATGTATGTGTCATAATCTAGAATTAAAACTTAATTTTTATATAAATATACCTAGTTTAAAAGAGTTATCTCAACTTTCACAAAATTTTCATAAAATACATCTTTTTAAATCAAAGCGTCACTGGACTCGCAGTAGCGCTTTAAATGTCACGTACGTCTAAATCAGGAAGTATAATAATTCAACAGGTTTCACTATTCATTTAGAACATGTTTAATGTGGACAATTGCGAAATAATTTGTTAAACTAACTCGCACATTACACGAGTCGTTAATTGTACTCTTTATGTAAGAATAAGTTGTTTATTTTTTTAATTGGCTGTCTATTACATTGTTTGGGTTTTTGTACGCGGCGCTAAGTTATTAAGATATCAGTTCGATCGTATCACTTCTCATTGGCTTACATAATATTTTTGTAATTGTATTTTCACACAGTCGCGCGATGGCCGATCTTTCTTCCTGCTTGCATGCGGCTTTGAGTTGCGTCTCTCTTTGTGTTTACTTCCGCTTAAAAATCGCTTACCCTACATCCAGCATTAGAATTGCAGTGTTTTTCGTGAATTATTAGTTCAATACACGGTATACCGTATTTATGTTTCATAATTCTTTATATAAAAGAATTGATTATTCTTAAACATTAGCGTAATTTGGGTCACATTTAAGTACCTACATAACATTATATTTTAATCAAATCTACTCTAGTTTTACTCGTGCTGGCACGCATGATAGCATTGTATCAGTAGGTAGATTTGTTATATACTATTTCATTACGTGTTTGATAATTAAAGGTAACAGCTAGTTTCAATATAATAAATATAACCAAAGATGCAACGATGCATCTATTATTATTTATGTTCTCATAAATATTCTATGTTTACGATCCCATCACCACACATTCACCATTCATTTATGCCCTTGTTACCCACTATGAACATTGACATCGACTATTACCTACTCCAATCGCCAATTAACACATCTGTTTTATTCAATATCTGACTCATATATTCAAGCGCACGCAGAGTCACGACTTTATTATCTTTGATAGTAATTACATTTGCAGTTTTCATTGAAAATCTGTGCACATTGGGAGATTTCAAAAGTTATTGTGCTTCTCGACCTCTGAACTGTGATTGTGTAACTGTAATTTACTCTCGTATTGATGGCATTAGGAAGTAGTTATTACTTAGTATATGGTAGACGATCAAGACGTAACATTATGTTTGAACCTTATTCCTTTGAAATATTGTCGGTTTTAGAACTGCAGTAATGCTTGATATGTAGCCGAATGTACATAGTACACCTGTTTTGCCATAATATGCGGAATTTAGTTAACTACAACAGTGATTGATTGACGATGTAATAGTTTCAAAATTGTTATTACTTTGTTACATGGAAACGTAACATCAATAAAATGAAAATTTGCTGCATATGTTTTGCCCATAGATAAGTATTCTATGGACAAAATGTATGCAGCTGTATAAATAATTTATTCATTGTAACTTACTGCAAAAGTTAAAAAAATAGGTAAGCCTATTTGTTTTAATTTTGCAGTAAGTTTGTTTAATAGCAATAAATTATTTATAAGTGTAAGTTATACGTAGGGCGGAATAGCTTGCTTAGTCATCGTCAAAGAAAACTGATTGCATCCTATAAAAAAAGCAATCATAAATACTGATCGTTTTTACTGTTAATTTAACTTAACTGGTTAGTTTCAATTTATGATTACAGTGTTGTCAAATAATCAGAAATTAAAACCCGTGCTGGACAGGTGACCCGGGTGCTCAGTATTTGGGGGCACCGCTGCTGATCAGCCGAAGTAGTTTGTGATACTCGCTCTAAGGCATCAGAGCTTTTCCTTTGGCCGAGACTGACTACACCGTGGTATTAATAAAGTTACTGCGATCGCCTGACAGGTATTTGTAAGGCTCAATTTACATTGCCGTGGAATCTAGGCGAATTTTAAGAAATTAACAGAGGATAATAACTTCTATAATCTAGGAAAATACAGTACAAATTAGCATGAAGAAAACGTCACGGTAAATCCCGCGTATTCCGCGGAATTTCTTTTTGTTGACAAAATTTTATACATTACTACATACGAGTACATATGCTTTGTAGATTTTGAGTAGGTACATTTGCTAACGTCACGTCACAAATGATTATACTGTACAATCGTTTGTGACCTACTCAATATTGTAACACAGCCAATGCTATGCACACAGAATTGCGTAGCCCGGGGCATCTAGTTGCCTATAAGGCCAGCACTGAATAAAATAAATTAAGCATGCTCATTACAAAAAGCATGGATAAAACCATTTTAATTTTAACACTTCGCGGTTTTGGAGCGGGTTCTTAAAAAAGCGGAAAAAGAATCTAAATTACTGTCTGGATTAAGAAAGACGTATTTGAATTGAGTTTTGCTAAAGTTGTTCATAATGTAACTTAATCCAAAACTTTTCACGGCAAGCAAATATCTGTCACATTCAACCTAAGACGACTATAATGATTCCAAGTAGTCTAGACCCGTTTTATAAAAGGTAATCGCATTACTGTACTTTACTACATTCTCTTTCGTATATTTTTAACCTCCTACAAAAAGAGGGGTGTTATAAGTTTGACGTTTCTGTGTGTCTGTATTCTCCTAAACGAAGAGACCTATTTTGATCCGTTAATCGAAAGCCTTGTCTGTCAAAAGGGTTCTTGGCTATGTTTGATGAAAATCGGTTCAGCCGTTTAGAAGTTATTGGGGGTGAACTCTTGAAACTCGGGGACTTTAAATTTTTCTGCCAAATAAACTTAATATTTGACTTAGCTAAACTCATTCTAACATTTTTGGCTACAATTTATTATCAAGTAATGTTCTCTTTTAACTAACAGATGATTTATCGTCTACTTAAACTAGGTAGCACTTAGCGACAATTTCGTTTCGCAACGTTAAACTCGTTTAAATAACCTGAAGTTTGTCTCAAACTATTGCTATTTTTATGAATAAATTGGGCATGCAAGGTCGGAGGAAACCAATTACAGGCAAATTTATATTAGTTCTATGTCTTGGTCATTTACTTTAGAGTGATTAATATTGTATTCGATAGAGTTTGCAATTGATGCTCCAGAATTAAAACTAAGTAGCGACCATTTGAATGGATACTTAAATGTTATACATGTAAACATTCCGGAAAAAATCCTCCAAGTATATTTATTACGTTACAAAATTCATGTATACATTCATACAATAATTATTGATATTTTTTCATAACGAAAAACCGACTTCAATACCAGAAAAGCTAAATATTCAAACTATTGTATACTTAGACGATATACTTTTTAGTTATTTTCGTTTAAAAAACAAACCACACAATCGATTTTAATAGAATTTCTATGGGACCACCTGGAAAGTATACCCTTTCGAACGAAAAAAGAATTTTCCAAATCGTCCAGGCGTCCTCGAGTAATCGGGGAACATAAATAAAAAAAAACATAAAAGATTTCGACGAATTGATAACCTCCACCTTTTTGAAGTCGCTTAAAAAGAAAATAGAGTAAATAGGTACTGCTTATTTCATAAGAAATCTCTTCCAGCAAACCCAGGAGAGGAAATAGAAGCAAACAGGTAGAGGCGTGTACAAAACAGACCAAAGTAAAATACATTTATGTACTTGTCTATACTTATATGTTTGTAGGTATATGTTGGGGAAAACCGCATCAAAATCGGCCCAGTAGTTTACCGAATATATACACAGATATATACGCGCCATGGGACTTAATTTTATAATAAGATTATGGAAGAAAAAAATGTAGTCCTAAATAAATACAAAATAAATTAAAAAAGTACAAACTTTTGTAGCAAATGGACTCCTCTGTACCGTCCTAGAGTATTAGATCATGTTATCGTCCTATTATGTCATCGTATCGAATGAGCTTCTACACTACTTATTACTTAAGTTAGTGGAGCTAACCGATGCATCGTGACAAACCGCGCTGCATTGTGCAACACGCCTAATTAACCTCTATTGCAAGTGGCCTCATCTTTGACAATTTGGATTAATTTTAATTAGTTTGACGGATGAGTAAATAAACCATCAATCTACATCTAAACTGCGTGAGAAATCGTTATAATACAATGTACATTAATCATAATACAGCTGCGGGTGTTCCTTTGACCGATGAAAGCAGAATTAGTTTATTATAAGCAAATCAATTTTATCATTGTGACTTTGTATAATAACGATTTAGGGCTTATATACACTGGAGGCTATTGAATGCATGACCGTGAGATTTTGTTAATAAAGTACCATTGACGACCTCTGTGGCCTAGTGGTCAGGTCAAGATAGAAAACAATATTTTTCAGATTGACCTGGGTCTAGGATGTTTATAATATTTACTTGAGTTAATATCCCATAAATCCATAACTCAAGTATCAAACTTACTTTGGAGCTCAATTTGTGTGATTTGTCCGTATATGTTTATTTATTTATTTTATACACACGTGTCAAACAAACACAAACAAACAGAAAACCTTTTTTTTCGTCGGGCGATAAGAAGGAATACTCTGAAACCTATGAGTATAACAAAACTAAAACTGCTCTTATTTGACAAAGTAATTACGATGTATAAATTCTAATAGAGAAGTACTAACCAACGTATAAATATTTGCAAACATCATAAAGCTGAGCAGATGCCAGCTTTACGTAACGAGCATTGTCAGGCGTTAGCACCTATTTCGCAAACGGTAGTTTGAATAACGGAGCTTTCGATGGCAGTAGGTGTTTTTGCATGTACATAAGGCAGGAAGATCTTTATTTAGTACGCATTTTTAACCCCCGACGAAAAAGAAGGATGATAAAAGCCTCTTAACCGGAAATGTAATGTCTTAATCTAAAAAATGCAGAAAAAATACTCTATACATTAACACGTCTTTATCCGTAATAGGGTAGACAAAGGCCGGGGCCGCAAAACCCAAAAACCACGCTGTAGATGGAAAAAGGGGATCAAAATAGTGATGCGTTGCTAAAATCACCAGATCGCTCATTTATTACAAAAAAATACTAGTAATTTGTCTAACGTTATTCAAAACAGTCCATTTATGAAAAAGAATGAACTTTTCTTTTTCTTTAAACTTAAATTTATACCTAAAGGCTTTGCCCTATATTTAAATAACATAATACCTATGTGATAACTAATAGATACTATTGTGTAGGTAGTATCTATCAGTCATCACTTAAGTACCTCTACACACTTATTAACTTTCTAAGCTTCTAGCTACCACACTGAGAAAAAAAAAATGGTTGCTGGTAGCTAAAATATTTACTCTTCTTATTATTATTTAAGAGCTTAGTGGCTCTTGTCGGTGGAGTATGCGCCAAACTTCTCGGTTCTCTGCCTTACTTTTTAGTGCTTGATACGACATGACCCCTGCTTTTTCTTTCAGTTGGTCTACATAGCTGTTTCTTGGTCGTCCTGGACCTATTCTTCCTTTTATCTTTCCTTCTAGTATATTTCTTAAATAAAGAGTCATGTCGTATTAAGTGACCAATCATTTTCCCTCTCCTATTTTCTATTTCGCCCAGCAGTCTTCTTTTCTCTCCTACTATATCTAATACTTCCTCATTGGTTTTCCTTTCCGTCCAACTGATCTTTTCCATTCTCGTCCAGCACCACATCTCGAAAGCTGCCAGCCTGCCTGTCATTATCTTTTTTATATTTACTACACTAACCAAAACCGAGTGACTGCTGAACTCAGGGCTACTGGTAATTAAAACGTTAACTAGTATTTAAGTATTGGTTCTACTAATGTATACAAAAGTTTGGTAGGTATATAATAGGTAACAAAATTCGTAAGTAGCAAAACTGGTTCAGCTATTCGTTTTTCTCAGTGCATGTATACATACTGAATCATAACGCACTCTGCAGAATACAAAGGGGCGAGCAAATAATGGCATTTTGACGAGTGAGGTGTTGATTACCTAACAATCGTGAGAAAAAAATCGACGTAATACTACCTTATTTCTTCAACTTCCCATCATTTGGGTATGCTCATCTCAATTACCACTTCCGTATTTTTAGGCAGCATTTTAATGACTTTTTCGTTATATTTTTATAAACAAAACCAAATATTACGCAAACAATGTGTAGAGGGTATCCTAAGCTAAAGACCCATTTACACAGTGCAACTTTCTTGCCTCTTGCATACAAATAAATTGAAACAATAGAAAACTTGCATGGTCTAAACAGAACGTCAGCCATACAAATCATTTATTGCTTCAATAAAATTGTATGCAACAGGCAAAGAACTTGCACTGTGGAAATGAGCCTTAAGAGTAAAATTGACCAAAGCACATTACTCTTAGTTTAAAAATACAATACAATACAATTACTCTTTATTGCACCATGAAGAAAGGAAATACAATAATACTTACAGGGAAAAAAAACAAAAATGATACAAAGGCGGACTTATCGCTTAATAATAATGTGTTTGAATAAATTTCTTCGCCTTAATTGCGTTAGTACTTGTATTATTTGTTTGTAATAACTTTATTGTACCAAAAAACAAATATTAAATACAAAATTCGAAAGAGCAAATATAAAATGGCGGACTTATGTCATATAGGGATCTCTTCCAGTCAACCTGCGATATATTGAGAGGATATTCACTCGAATAAAAGGCACTTATGTTAAATGTCCTTAGTAAACATGCAAATTGTAAGAAATATACCTCATCTCTATTATAGGGCGTCATTGCTATGTATGCTCATGGCATAAATTTCCTCACATACGTCGCTAGTTTGACCCAGAAATGAAATGTATAATTTCACAGACCATAGATTCTGATAATTATCTACAGATAAGATTTATCAAAGTAAATATCACGTAGTGCACCTTTCTCTTCAAATAGCAAGTGAACCTTCCTATGGCCAGATAAGAAACTATTGCTTAACATAAAATGCATCTTATCTAATAATCATTTAGTGTGATGATGTAAATGACCCACAAAACAAGCATCTACGTTTCTATTAAATACACTAACACGGTGAAAAGCTGTAACAAATTATTTAAATTAGAGTTTATAACTTGAACTACACGGTATAACTGATATCCACGCAAGTAAAGAAAGCTATCCTTTTAACTTTATCTTTTCTTTCAGTTTTTCAGTTCCTCCATCGCCATCTACGAGTACATATTAATATAATAATATATATATATATAATAATATATATATAATAATATATATAATAATATATATATATAATAATATAAATAGAATATTAATCATAGTTTTTGTTACACGTCCCCGCAACATATTAATTTTTTAAACTTTTCATAGATGACCCGTCATTACATAGGTCATTAACATTGTAGCTGTGCCAGTGACCGAATACTAAAGGTGTCAGGGTCATTAGCCGTAACCGTACCAACATGTTACTTGAATTTATCTTTACTATATTTATGTAGATTTTAAGTATGTAATTTATCGTGTCGTTTCCAGCAGAGTAGAATAAGATCACTCCAAGTCTTCCCCTGGATGTCGACTTAGGAAATACAAGCTAAACAACACCAGATGATGATGCTGGTGATATATGTAATATTTGAGGCGTATATGGATATAAGAACCGAAGTAGTGTGAAGACAGAAATTAGGAAAGTGATACATGATTTGAATTTTGATTTTGATGAGCCGTGTGGTGGAAGGGCAGATTAGAATACGATTTATCGCCACTTCTTTCCTCCCACGGGTGTCGTAAGAGGCGACTAAGGGAAGTATAGGTAAGGTAACAGAGAACGGCCAGCAGCGTCCTTTGTGTAAATATACCATCTACTGCGATTACTGTGGCGATTGGCAGACCCTCCCTATATTGGGAGAACCCTTTTGCCTAGCAAAAGTATAGAAGAAGAAAATATTTTTTTTTTTTTAAATTAATCATAATAGCTAGAATGCGAAAACTTATTGAAGACAAAACTTTGTCGTATATCTGCGCAACATGAAAACGTTTTTCTTTTATTTGTTTAAACTTACTCAACCTTTTTATTTATATTTTGCATATATTTTGCTTACTGCGTTATTTCTCATGTGCAAAAGTTTTTTTATTAATGCAACGCGGTAATTTTAAATCATTTAATTTTATTACACAAACAAAAAATATAAACACATGATTAAGATTTCAAATCAGGCACACGATTAATCACCATTGAGGGGAAAGTAAGCCTTTTTGAAACGTGCTCCTAAAAGGATTCACTGCGTTATGCAACCGATTTATTTTCAATCTGTTTCAGTTTAAAGGCCATATGGTGCATATATTTAAGCATTACGTGTTCTGTTATCTAAAGGGTCAACGAATGCGTTTTGCAATAAAGCATCCTTCGCCATTTACGGCTTATACGGATGTTCCTCCTTAACTTTCGAATTAATGATGATAACGACCTTATTGAATTGTGGGATATCGAATCTGACTTCAATTTACATATCATATTAAAATGAATAAGACATTTGACAGACATGCTGTGTAGATATCGCCGGAATAATTACTTTATGCAAGAGAGGATAGCTAGTGTATACAGTATTTTTCATAATTTTAGTTTTTTGAAATAGCTCTACTGATTCGAGAAAATCCCTTTGTAAGTTGCTAAAATTAATGTAGTGGCGGTAAGGACTGGTATCGGTAGCTTTTCGTTACAATACCAATAAATGAATAATGTAAATATTTATAAAACATTACACGTACGTACGTAAGCTGCAAAAGCTTAATAACTGAGTAAACATTTTAATTTTGAATTGATTTTTTATTCTTGGGTCTATTTTTCCATACTTTTTGTAGTTGTAATTATCAAGAATCAGCGTATTTTTCTATAATTTCTTAAACAAGTTTGAAGTGATTTTAAAAATCTACCTTTTATGGTTTTATTAATTAATTAATTCAAAATTTGTATTGACATATCGAATTACTAATTGTTCATAGAAATAATAAATGCTGTCCAATTTTTGGAAAGCATTTTTAAATCTAAAAATGAGCGCTATGGTTTCTTAAAGCTGAGCTGGTCGCCTTTCAGCGTATACTGTCACGCCATATACGCCAAAAATAAATCAGATCTACAACGAATGAAGCTACCAATAATATCCATAAACTTAAATTTATATAGGAAAGTTTCTTTCATACTTTCAACAATTTGGTTTTAAGTGACAGCACGTACCGGTAAATAATATTGAGTAATATAGAAAATTTAGTTTTGGAACTTTCCTTACCTATTCTATTTATGGTCAAAATAGATCGTATAAACGCATATGGCACATAAATATCTCGACCAGTTTTATAGAAGCGGAATCGTTTTTACGCTCTTTTACTAGTTCACACATACGGACAAGAACTGGTTTCAACTCTCTATTTAACTTGCTTTTCCAAGTATAAAGTTTATAAAAGTATGAAGATTATAAAAAAGTGATATCTATCAAAGTTTAAATAGGCTAGCGTTTATTAAAAAAGAAACACTCTTTACAAAGTCAAGAAAAAATTGTACTCTGATAGGTAGAATCTTAACTTTTTCTATGGAAATTTTCACGGTAATATCCTTGCTGATTCGGAACACGGGGTGTGCAAAATCGGTCAAACAGTACGTACCTATTAATTATATATAAATAATAAATAGATAAAAACAAATACACAGACTGAAATACCCCCTAAGTAAGTTTTAAACTTGACTATGTGTGATACTAACTCAACGATACTATAGATATATTTAATGATAAATATAAACATATAAACATATAAGGATAAATACCCAAATATGTACTTACATGATTTTAAAGAGCAAACAGGTCAAAATATTTTTTACCGTTGTTATTCATCAAAATATTTGCACATCACTACCACTGATTCGCGCTAGTGTTAAATATAAATAACAATGTCAATGATCTGCAACATGAGTCATTATTTGATCAAGAAATATGTACGGAAAATAGCAAGACTGTGCGGCAAACTGCTTAGATCAATCACTACTCAGGTAGAGTAGTGATTGGTCTAATAAATTATAGTTTTAATTTATTAACGGAGCGAGCGAAGCGTCTCAGTGTCGAGATTCAATTATTATTATTCTCGATTTGTGAGTAATCGCTAAAGTTATGCCTCTATTTTTTACTCAAAATTCTACAAAACCTATTGGATTTAAGATTGGGCTTTCTCCATAAATTTTGTAGCGGAAATTACTTTTTAAACTCGTATTTACATTAAAATAAAGCATAAATGCCTTTGCTTAGCCAGGGGAAAGGGCATAGTGTCGTTTATTGCATGATTATAAGAGCTCGTAAGGTTAAGGTTAGGTTAAGGGCTGTTTTTACAGAACCACTATTTTTATATTAGTTTTGATTAAAGGATAAAAGTGCGGCCCGTAGACTCTCCTTGGGAATGCAGTTGTATTGTAGCATGAGATTTATGTGCTTAGTTTTTAGGTCGCCTCCTATAACATCCACTGGAAGAGCCACTGGATGTTATAGGAGGTTTTATCATTTTTACAATAGACCGCTATATGTCTGTGTTTTAGACCAAAGCAATTACATGTATTAAAATAACTCAATACCGCTGCTTGCGGTAAAGAACACAAACAAAAGTCACGATACTGTTAATGTACGGTCAGCACACGTCAAGCATAACATTTGTGTTCTAAAATGAATTCTATTACAAAGATATAAGGATAGAGCGAATCTCAAAATCTATCAAACAATATCCTATGACTCCTATGAGTGATGGAGGTATTTGGCTACATCTTTAACGCAAATTGAATGGATCAAGTACTTCTACTTGACACAGTTTTTAAAACACGACTTAGTGGATAATCCATTCTTAGTTCGGTTATACGACCTGCATTATTTGTCGATTTGTTATTGATGATAAATGATATTCAAATTCAGTGAAATCAGTCAAGTCAACGCGATCAATGTCTTCCAAAGGTCATTACGAGAAGTGAATCAAGAGTCAGCAGGTCATGCAGTCATCTAAGGCAAACGTTCTCCATAACTTCTTATATTTTAATAAATGTATTTCATCATCATCATCATCCCAGCCCTTCTTCCGCGCACTGCTGAGCATAGGCCTCACTTCGTCGACGCCACCCATCTCGGTCCTGCTCTCATCCAGGTGCGACCCGCGACTTTGATTATATCGTCGACCCATCGCATAGGCGGACACCCGATGCTTCTCTCACCCGTTCTTGTATTCATCTAAATAAAATTATAGAGATATATTATCACGTCTGTAGACAGAGCTCAGGAAGTAACCAGAAGCCGTAAGACCCCAAAGGCCAATTTTATTGTAATGCACGGTAAGCGTTAAGATGGAAAAAGGGAATCAAAATATCTAAATTTATTAATATATAAAATTCTGAGCATTGTAATGGCTGTATAAATCAATAATTTGTAATCAAAATAGTGAGGGGTTGCTCGTTCAGCTTTTACGATCTGCGCTAAAAGAAAATCATTCCTCGGTCGGCTTGTGCACTGAGCTGATCGGCTTTTTTCTTTTCTCCCAGACTAGCATGAAAAGAATAAATAAAATTATTTTTTTATTTTTAGAAGTTGCTTTGTATTAAGTTGGTCAAAAAATGTATTTCAACTGTATTGCAGCATAGGTACTCATAATATAACATACTTGTATTTATTATTAGTAGTCTTCTTCTTAGCGAATTGGAGATTATTATTAGTAGCAGTAAATTTTTCAAAGCAAATGTTTAAAAAAATCTTGAATTTATCTCTTATTAAAGGTTATGTTTGAAACTTATTTTTAGTGGATAAGCTACAAACTACTAGCAACTACACAAATTCCTTGTGGGGTATACAGAGAGGCTACCAGTCTTAAAGATCACAAAATAATCTTATTGTTTGTACCTGAATCTGAAACGGATAAATCTAAAACCTCCGCTCCACCCACTTGTGACAGCAATTTATTTGATGATATAAAAATTCTGTAATTTACCTCATAAATATTTGTAAGTACCTATACATCATTAAATGCTGCTTAAACGTTGCAAGCCTCAAGATGCACAATTCATTAGAAACAAGGTGGGACGTGCCAAATAGTCAGCGACCACGACTAAGTTCCCACAGTGATTTATGATGAATGTGGCATCTTTCCACGCAGCCATTGTTCATATGGTCAAGGCCATCTTGCATAGGTACTAACAATAGAAACACTTCAAGAGCCCTAAACTAGTTAGAGGAACCCCTAGACGCAGATGGACGTGTAAATGTCATGGCTTAACAAATAGTATTTATCAACAAATGTTTAATAAATTCTTGAAGAGCTTGTTCATTCCGTAATATCGAACAAAAACATCTATTTAGATAGAAACACTTCAAGAGTCATCGTCATTTCAGCCGCATAACGTTAACTGCTGGAGAAAGGCCTCTCCCAAGGATTTCCATACTGACCGATCTAGAGCGGCCTGCATCCAGCGCTTCCCGGCGACCTTGGTCAGGTCGTCTGACCACCTTTGTGGGTGGGTGTCCTACGCTTCGCTTGCACGTACGTGGTCGTGGTCGCCATTCAAAAAACTTTTTGACTTATCGGCCATCGGTTCGTGGCGCTATGTGTCCTGCCCACTGCCATTTCAACAAGCTAATCCGCTGGGCTATGTCAGTGACTTTTGTTCTCCTACGAATTTATTCATTTCTGATTCGATCTATAACGCGTTGAACGACCTTGGGCCTTCTTATGATATCCATAAGAGCCATTATTTATTCTTTAAAAATTATTAATCACTGATTTTCTTCTTCTTCTTCTTCCTCACCTTACCCCACTTTACGTGGGGTCGGGACAGCATGTGAGTCTTTTCCATTTTCCTCTATCTTTTGTCACGGCACTTGTTAACATTATTTTTATCCATATAGTCCTTAAAACACTATATCAACCTTTTCTTAGGCCTTCCTCTATTCCTATTTCCTGTACCCTTCAAATTCAGCACCTTTCTGGTAACGTGGCTCTCCTCCCTCCTCATTACATGTCCATACCATCTTAGTATATTGCTTCTCAACTTTTCCATTATTGGGGCTACCTTTGTACTTCCTCTTGTATACTCTTTTTTAATTCTATCCTTTCCTGTCACTCCTCTCATCCATCTTAACATTCTCATCTCCGCTGCATGCAGTCGTCTTTCATCCGTCACCTTGGTAGCCCAACATTCCGAATATCGATCAACTATATGTGATTAAATGTTAATTATTAGCGAAATATTAGATAGAAATAGATATTTGCAGCAATACAAAGTTTAATAATCTAAATTGTAAGCAATGACCGCAATCTGTGGTCTATTTATTGTTTTAATTTCACATAATTTAATATGATTAGATTTTAATTAAAATAATTTGTTCTGTCGTAAATTCCCAGGCTACGAAACATCGCTATTGTGCCTTCCAGTAGTGAATGAATGGACGCATAATTATTTATGAAGACATTTTGTAATTCGAGATTACTTTATTCACATCCACAAGATTAATTCATACTAAGTTGGTTGAGAATTTGTACATGCAAATCTTTGTTTTGCAGAAGCACTTATTGCTTTTAGACGACAGCTTGAGTACAAATAATCCGTTTTATTTCTGTCTAATTGTCATCTTGAATAACCCTTTAATTCACATCAACTTGCATGATTTAGAGAGTTAACCATAAAAATATGTCTTTAAGAAATATCGTATCATAATAGAATAAACACTAATTAGACATAAAGACCTCTAAATCATTTTTTGCAACGACAATGATTTATTACAAAGTCTAAGTTGTCAGTTAACGACTATTTGCCAAAATTAATTGGACAGATTTAAACAAAGCCGTATTTTGACCAATTAGAAAGTTACCTAATAATTAGTTCAAGGTTGTTGGGCTTAGTAAAAAGTGGAAACAAAAATGGCGTGACTAAATCGTAGCACGCGCCATTCTGTAATGACTGCGGACTGCCTACCGATTGTCGCTAAAAAAATTGCCGGCACATTTTAATGTGGCTCTATTGTCACGGAAAACGCATTTAGTGTTGCAACCATCTAATGAAATTTGACAATTTTAATGCAACACATGGGCAATGTTGTAGTCACAGTTTTTTTTTGTACTGATATTGCCTTGCGAGTACCTAAATTATAAACAATATTTAACAATTAAATTTCCTCCTATTTTCCGTTATAAATAAATATATGAAGACAAATCACACTGACTGAGCTGGTCCCAAGGTAAGTTTTAAACTTGTATTATAAGATGCTAACTCAACAATATTTTATAATAAATACATATACCTATATATATAAATAAATACCCAAGACCGGACAGGACAGTTTGAAAAAGGCCCTAGCTGGAGGTCGAAACCAGAACTCATCCAAAATGACGGACTAGCGTGTTAACCACTACGCCTCGGAGGCGGAGGTCGTCAAATTTTTGTTACACCACAAAATTAAGAAAAGAAGAAAATTTGGGTTGTATCTAAAGATACACATAAAATAATCTGCTTCTTTCCTGGAACCTGGAACGAAAAGGGAAAAAACAGGTTTTATGTGTATCTTTAGATACATGTTTCATCCTAATAAGTCCTAGGTTTCATCCTAAGCTTTGCCGCTTCGAAACGCCGGATTCGCTTGATCTAACATTCATTAAAAATCATTCGGATTTGTTTGAATATTAATCAAGATTCTTACTATCACCACAGATACTATAATACAATATACCTATTGATAATATGCATAAATACTAACAGCAGTTTATTTAAACTTTGATTTAAATAGTGTCATGTTTTATTTATAATTTCATTGTTTCTTCCGATAAGTCTATCAAGCCGATAAAAATATTACTGTAAAAAAAATTCTAAGCTCTTAATCTTATTATAAATAGGTTTTTAACGTTATACATAAAATTTATTACTCTATTGTTTACTTTACATTGATTAAGTAGTAAAATAACCAACCCACTTGCACTTTACGGGCATGATATTTAAGCCTTAAGTTGAAGGCCTAAACTTGCATTTAATTAAGCAAACAATGAGGGAATAAATCTCATGAGGCACTCAATTACATTTGTTTACTGTATGTAATTGGAATCTAGATATATATGTATAAGATCAATGAACTCTTAGGATGACGAGCCGGTCGTTTACATCAATTGTTTTGACACAAATGAAGAAAAAAAAAATGGTTGCCTGTAAAGTCGGTTTTACGGGCGAAGATTTTACGTGACAACGGCGGCAGACCGATCATAGTTGAGTGGGAGAGAGACGCAAGGCATTCGGCGGGCCTCTCTCTCGTTCGGTGACTCATCGTAACGTTACCGAGCGTTACACTTTTTCATAAGTGACTCCCAGCCGCAACCTAATTTAAGACGTTGTCACGTCAACAGTTCATTTTCTTCGGGTAGTATTGTTTATCAAATAATTTGTAGAGTTATAAATTTTTTACTGCATTTTAATACCTGATAATTATACTTTATTGTTCATATTTGGGTTGGGTATAAAGTTCTGGTAAACATTATTAAATATACCTTTCTAACGATGAAAACATTTCAAACCATTGTTTGATTTCAATTTGCCTTTACAGCGATTACATGTTTTTTTTCATTATAAATTGTTCACGTGGGATTGCCAGAATGCCGCAGGATCAATATCTTTTAATTTTTTAAATAAATAATTTAGACTAAGTAGTAATATTATACACTATCACGTCTTTATTGATTTAAAATTACTTACTTTTCCATCATTACACATTTACGAAGTATGTGTTTTCGTAAAAAATAACTATGATTTATTAAATCCTGTTCAAAGCCAATGTCGCTGGTATAAACTTCACCAAACATCGAAAAAAACTGATTTTTTACACAAAAGTATTTATGCAATGGCCCCTAAACTATATAACGAACTACCTACACAAATAAGAAGGTGCAATGAAATTAATAAATTCAAACGCTTGTTATTTGACTTTCTATTAAATAAAGCATATGTAAAAATGTATTAACTCTGCAAATTATGAATTTTGTATGCCTAATGGCGCAACAAAGAGATCCTGAAAGATGTATACCTAACACTTTATTTACCAATGATTGACAAAATAAATGATTATGATTATGATTTATCCCTAATGGGGAAGACAGAACATTTAGAATCTTGCGGCTATAAGCAGACAGAGCAAAGGACAGCAAGACCCAAAAGCCACTTTTGGCGTGATCATGGGCGGTGGAAAAGTAATCAAAACATTCTACAGTACATTGGTACATTTTAAGTTTTTTCTTTTCTCCCAGACCAGCAAAGAAAAAAGTGCTTTTAGTTATGAATAAGCTTAAATTGTAATTTTATTCCTCTTTGGCCTCACAATAAAAGCACGTAGGAATATAAAAAATCGGGCAAGTGCTAGGCGGACTCATACATGAAGGGTTCCGTATCTCCGTACAATGTTTTAAAACGCTGAAAAAACACGTTTCTTGTATGACAACCCTTTTTAGGGTTCCGTAGTCCACAAGGAACCCTTATAGTTTCGTCATGTCCGTCCGTCCGTCTGTCTGTCCGTCCGAGCTCGTACTCCGCCACTACTGCACCGATTGTCACGAAAATTGGTGGAGAGATAGATATTGAAGTTCCAAAAGTTGATTTTTTAAATTATGAAAAAAGGTACATTTTTCAGCCCTCCTCCCATACAACGAAAAGTGAATTTAAAAATTAAATTGGACTAACCCCAACGTGTGGAGTATCGTTGAAAAGGTCTTTTAAAATGCAATCCCTTTGGGTACGGAACCCTAAAAAGGCAATTGAACAAAAGACAAAGGAAGTGCAGCATTCAGCACACTATATCGACATTAGAAATTCCTACACAGATCTGTCAAAGCGATAAATAATAAAGCAAAGGAGGGCACTGAACCAAACCACTTTTACATAACTTTGAATGCATTTGTATGTATTTAAGGCGTGCGATTCAATTTTGGCAATGGGTTATTAATTTGTTTTGATGATAATGTGATGACAAATGTTACGAAATGTTTGATTTAATGATGCATCTGAAATGATTTCTATATTTAATAGAACTTAGTACTACCTTAAAATATAAATAGGGACAAATCACACTGATTGAGCTAACCTCAAAGTAAGTTTAAACTTGTGTTATTATACTACTATATAATTTGTTACTAACTCAACGATAATATATTTTATAATAAATACATATGTAAGTATATAGATAAACCACCAAAACGTAGGACAATTTGAAAAAGGCCATTTTCCAACTTGCCCTAGCCGGGGATCGAACCCAGAACCACTAAGTAAGGGACAAGCGTGTTAACCAATATGCCACGAAGGTCATCAAGATATAATTATTATAAAGTGTGACTTAAAAATGTTACAGGCTATAAAATCACATATAGATCGTGATGTTCAAAGCAAGCCAACAAATCTTGGATTTGTTTTTCCGATATTGCACCGCACAATTATAATAGTACCAACCTTAATCAAAATAATCAAAGAAGCACAATATTGCACCTAAATTAGATAAACATCTCCTTGCAATTATATTCTCTAGCGACAACAAAATATAGTTCAAAATACTTTGCGGTTGAAAACAGTAGATTAAAGTTTGTCGGTATGCTAGGTTAGGAGGATACGCGCGCAATTACCCAAACAAACCTCGAATTTTCATACCGTGTAAACATGCACAAAGGCGGCTAATTAAATACAGGGCCCGCGGTTTCCACATCGAATCAAGGATATGTTAGAACACGTACGCATGTTCTATGTTCTATATTGATTAAACACTCATAAATAGGTGCCTTTTACGCCGAACTGAATCTTTTATTTATTGTATGTCAATGAATAAAGCCGTCAGTCATACATAATAAATACATACAAATATTTTTTTAGGTAACTAGGTATTTCCCTTCGATTCTTAGTACTCTTCTAGTCTGTCATACTTACGTTAGCTGTACGGGGTCCGTTTTCTGGACTTTTCGCTCCCACGTCGCACTGTCTACGAAATTCAAAGCCTGTGTGACCTTCATATTGTAAATAAAAACTACATTTTGCTTGGGTTTTCCTGCATTTGAATTCGTAGATGGTTGCGGTTTTGAATACATAATGATGACGTTTAACAAATAAATCGATATAATAAATTGAGATCGTAATAAATCGATAAAACAATCAAATGGTCATTAGTATCCTCTTTTTCTAAATGCTAATAAATCTCGAAATTTAAAGGTATAGGTACCTAAAAAAGATGACTGGGCTTTAGTCATAAAAGTTTGTGGTTAAAATTGACAAGTCATGACTCCTTTGAAGTGCTTGGAGGTTGTTGGCCTAAATGACTAAGGGTCGCAAGGACTAAGAACTGGAGAGGGGCAAATACTTGAACACAAATAAGGAAAATCTGTCAATAAAAAGCCATCTTCGGTAACATAAGTAGATAAGATAAAAGTTTTAAAGTGGAGCCAATATTTTAATAATTATGATCAAGCAAAAATCTGAAATATCCTTATTTTTATAAGGCTTATGTTTTGCCCTTTTGTGTTGTGTACAATCAATGGAATTTTATTACTAATTCTGCGCCATATGAAAAAAAATTAACATGCAACGACACGACGACTTTATAAAGACTATCATTGAAGGAAAGATAAAAGGGAAAATAGGACCAGGAACACCTAGGCATAGCTACATGAAACAAAGGAGAAGATGAACGTCGTGTCGTACAGCGAAGTAGAACAGCTGGCAGATGAGAGACAAATGGAAGAGAATTCATACTCCACCGACAAGAGCATTGCTCTTAAATATAGTAAGTGGAATTTTAAATTTAATTTTGTTTGAGTAAAACAAATATTCCCTAATTCTTCAGTTAATACGTAACAAAGTAATTAACTCAAGATTAAGTATTTCTAAACAGTCCGCAAACCTTGGGTTAGAGTTTTCTCAGGAGCCGTAATCTATTGTTACGGTTTTATTAAATTTTGCGATTAGCTCGAACAATTGTTCGCAGAGCAACCGTTGGAGTATTGCACTAATGATGGTAAATATTATCGAAATATCACATAAAGTACAAAATCTAAGCCAACGCTACATACTAACTGATACTTGTATTGAAAAGGTTAACTATGTCATAAAAACATCTTCTTTAACAGCCTATATCAGTCGGACTATGGTACAAGAATAGCTACGTCACGAATGTCACAATAAGTACTACTGATTGTTTTTTAAGGTGAATATGCAAATGGCCTTGAAGTGGCGCCCTCATTTGAAATAAATTGTTAACTCGTAAATATGGAGATAATTTTCATATGCTATTTGTCAGCCACTAAAGGGCTATCCCTTTATATTATTTTATGAACCACCGTTGAAAGTATTTAGCGCGGGACCTTAGGAGATTCCGTTCTGTATTTAATACTCTTACTTACTACACGTAAATATTAGCTTTTCAGTATCTCTATTGTTTTCCATGCAATAAAATACTGCAGTTAGTGAATTTATTTCGGTTATCCGTTCTATTTCGTACACGACCTTGTTTACTGTGACTTAGTCAGTCAGTTTAAAGTTAAACACCCACTACAACTCAAAAGTTGCGTATATTATACGAGTATTATGAGATTTATTACCTGCCTATATTAATGCTATACTCGTTATTGATGTAAATTAACTTGGTACCTAATTATAATTAGAAAAAAAATAACTTGTGTAAAAGGAACCCATCAATCATAATCGTTGTCTTATTTTGATGTACTTTTAATTGATACAATGTGACATTTAATGATATGCAAAGATAATATCTAAAACTCAATACCTAACTCGGGAAGTAAGTATTAACCTCGTACAATTTATATACGGTAATTTTTTGTATTGCCTAATTTTTTACATCAACTCAGACTTCTTTACAAATCTGACAATGATTTGACATTATTAGGATTACGGTTCATTGGCTTGAGTTGAACACAAAATTATTATTGTGAGTTATACCTGAATTAAATCTTTTCTTGACCTTCAATTACAATCATTTTATTTTGGTGGTAAGTAACAGTAAAATTTATTTGTCAATATTAGAATTTAATTTTATTTCAACAAACTTTGAAAGCATTTAACGTATTATAATTCTATTTAGTATTGATATTTTTAATTCTCAATCAAATCCATTGCTTAATTTAATAGCACTGTAAAGTAACAGCTCAATAGTTACCTAATTTCTTTCGTTGTGTAAATAATGTTTTAAAATTAAATACGTATAGAAATATTCAATTATTTCTATAATATGAATAACATTGTCATGTTTTTTGTGACAGAAATACCAGTAAAATACGTATAGACAATAAAAATAGATAAAACACTACATGCTACTCGAATGAACCGTCTGCCAAAATCAAAGGATGTTTGATATGTTGATTTTGATATCATCATCATCATCATCAGGACTTTTTTTAATCTACAGAACTCGACCCTCTGTACTACCAGAGCCAAATATTAGCCTTTATAAACTTTGTTTAGCCTGTGTTTTCTAAGTCGCCTTCTACGACATCCACGGGAAGATTTGGAGTGGTTCTATTGTCCTATTCTACTCTGCCGGGAATCACACGGCACAGATTTAGATATATTCTAAAAAAACCCTATAAAATGTTAATATAATAATAATTCATTTATTTCAGGCAAAAAAATACACATCTAGAGGCCAATATCAAAATATACCCTTCGGTCAAAAGTTCGCCTTCACGAAGGTCACCAGCTCACACCCATTACTAAAATCAAAGCTAGATAATTTGAGACATCGCGTCCATCGATGCAAAATGTGCGAGAGTAAATGGTGCTCAAATTGTTTGCCCGTACATGGGAAAGTTCACTGGAAATAGTTTAGTCAGACAAGGCGCGGTCGTCTCCTTGACTTGATGGTATTCACGCGATATGTACTTACACGCCGCTAACTAGGTATAGAGGCTGCCCCCAGGTTCTGTGTTTTGTAGACCGATAAAATCGCATGTGATTTTGCGTTTTTTTTCCTTACCCAGTTACGTTCATACCGACGATACATTCAATATGTGCGCCGTATCAATAACATGTGAGTGTATTGATTAACCCCTTATTCATAAAAAAATACGAATGTTTGTTAAACCTTTCTTAGTTAAAATATGTTTTGTCTTGTTCTTGCAATGTCAATATTGAAAAGAGTGATAGGGACAAAACATATTTTAATTGAAATAGGTTTAGCAAACGTTTGTAAATTTTTATGAATAAGAGGGTGAATGATTCTATAAATATATGAGCTGTATCTATTACTTTATATTTTTTATATATTTTGAATTCCGAAATAATAATACCAAATGTACGACGTCAGAACAAATATCGCGAGAACACATGCGATCTAAATTAAACTTCTTGATTTCCAAACACAACGTGTGTAAAAAATATGTACAAGAATATCGCGTGTGACAATATAGATGGATAAGTACGCGTCTGTGTGCAGCAGGCTTTAAGGTCCCACTGTAAATAGCGGTGCCTTTAACACAATAAAGTAACCATAGGTATATTTTATGACATACTTATTTAACATATTTAAGATACAATTAATGCAGTGATATTCAATTTGACTTGTTATAAAAGCCTTTGTTCCTTTTATTAAATACCTATCATATCTTATCTTGCATTGGGGTCCACAATGGGAAGCACGTCGAACCTTTGGGTTATATTGTACTTACCCCCTTGCCTTACTCACCCGCATCGGAATTCCTTAAGAAGGACTGCATAAGCTTCAGAATATCACCTGGTGCGTAGTGCCTGTAGTCCTCTAGCTCAGGGTATGCTAATCCGAAGAGGTCAATGCGCTTACCAGCCATCGAGTCGCAGCTACACATGATGTGTCTCTTCTCTTATTAAATACTTAGAAACCTGCCTGTTGCTCTCTTTGAATGAACGAACGAAGACAGGGCGGGTTCACAAGATGAAAGATAAAATCTCTTAGCATACAATGAAACTTATATATATGACAATCTTTATTTGTAAGGTGTAATAGTCTTGAGAAAGCTCAAAAAAATTTCACATTTATTAGTTAAGCAAGTATATAACGTCTAACAATATATACTGAAACTATTTTATGGGTTAATTCAGTCCATGAAAAAAATTCTACAAAGAACATATATTGAATTTTGTTTGGCTTTCCATACAAACTCGGATCAGCTGACCGGTCAACTTTTATGGGAAGCCAAATATTATTTTTCGTATATCGATGTATCCCTTGGGGAAAGTTGTTCAGTATATGTCAACATCAACAACGTTTATTATGGACCAATATAAATTTCCAAATATTTCTCAATTTTACAATCTTGCTTAAACATATCACTTATATGAAAATAATTTTCTACGGTATAAATTTTCCACTTATTAATTCAATGTTCCAGCAAACCATGATTATAGCCACCACAAACCTATTAGTTACACATATAAATCTAATATATATCTGTACGTTATGAAGCATTTACATACATGAGTATGAGTAAGACGATTAAGTATAATTATCTTAAGTCGCCCAGTTCTTCACGTTAATTGTGTAGTGTAGTTACCTCCGGTGGCCTGTTTAGTTATACTTAGTATTAATTAAAAGAAGCCATTCTCATATTATACACGGCAAAATAAATGACTTTAAATTTTTTATTTAATGGTGATGACAATGCCGGCTAAGTTAGCATTGTTAATCGCCTAAAATATTACTTACATCATTTTAATAAAATATTATTTGAAAGACAAATAAAACTTTTGGTCTTATCAGGTAGATTATTAAAAAATATTGTATTCATTTTCTTCACTCTGATTAGCAAATAATGACGACGATACAGCGCATTTAAAATTCGTATGAAGTCACGGTCTCAATTGTTCAACAAACCGTGACCCGCTCAAAACTATGCAAAATAAATACTTTAAAAATAAATAAACGGGCAAGTGCGAGTCAGACTCGTACATGAAGGGTTCCGTACCTCCGTATAATGTTTTAAAACGCTAAAAAACACGTTTTTTGTATGACGGCCCCCTTTAATTTTTAACTTATTTTTATTTTTAGTATTTGTTGTTTTAGTGGCCATAGTAATACATATTCTGTAAAAATGTCAAGTATTTAGTTATTGCCATTATAAAGATCTAGTTAAAAACGCTGAAAAAACACGTTTTTTGTATGGCGACCCACTTTAATTTTTAACTTTTTTTATTTTCAGTATTTTTTGTTATAGCGGCTACAGTAATACATAATCGGTGAAAATTTTATGTGTCTAGCTATTACGGTTCAAAAGATAGAGCCCTGTGACAGACGGACAGACAGCGGAGTCTCAGTAATAGGGTCCCGTTTGCACCCTTTGGGTACGGAACCCTAAAAAAGGTACGTTTTGCGTTAATTCCCGTATGCATTAATTTAATAATTATGCAAAATAAAGTCCTCATCTTGTTACGTGTAACTTCGGAACTCTACTCGTACTCTAAGCCTGGCCCGACACGCCCTAGGCCGATTTATTTACAATGGTTTCACTTCTCAGCTGTTCTGAACTACCTTTCGGTTGACTTGTAGAGAAAGCCCAAGGCTTTAAGTTCGCCATTTATATTTTTTGTAATGAAGTTGAATAAATTAATCTTTGGTGTCTATCCCAAAAGTCACGCCAACTACCCTGGAAAGTGCCAAGGCAACACGACGCCAACTATTTACTAGCCCTGCGTTTGCGTCGAACATTTATTTAGTTTATGAATAAGAATTTTTGGTGTTAATTGTCCTCTAATAAAATAACTTTCTTTTAAATGATCAGTTTAATAAGACTTTCCGAGCAATACCATACAAATAGTGACGCACATGAATATAACTGCGCTAAAATAAATATTTATATCACATCCTTAAAATAATTAATATCCTCTACATCTTTCGTTTTTGCATCATTACTTTGTTGATCATAAGTTTCTAATAAATTTAGCCTAAGGCTACTTTCTCTTCTAATATTATTATTAAAGATCATTTTCATAAGTACTAATAATACTGTTGCAATGTACAAAACAGTACAGACACTTAATAAAGACATACACCAATTTATCAATTTTGTACCATATTCCTTAAATAATAGGCAACATAATGGAGAAACTTGAGTCCAAAATAGAGGGTCAACGGTACAAATAATAAAAAATTGACAAACCGGAACTAAGTTCGTTCATATAATGAAGTGATTGTCAAGATGATCTGCCCTTACATTCCTGACCTTTCGATAATAGTTTTAATTTAAGCATTGTATAATATGTGTACGTGAATTTAAGGCTAGTGTATATGTTTGGAAAGTTTTTTTGTGGGCTAGTAGGCTTTCAATACAAACGTATATATATTGCTGCCATACATAGTCTTATATCATAAACAGGTTTGCTTTATGTCATTTCAAAATGTTTGATTTGAAACATCTCATGATCATGAGAGCTTCCAAATAATCTGAACACTATACGGTTCACTTTTTACAAGCTCTAATTATGAAAATATAATACAATACAATACAATACAATACCCTTTATTGCACAAAAGTAAAAAACAGAACATAATTATCTTAAAAATTAGGAAATGCGCAAAAGGCGGCCTTATCGCTAAGCAATTTCTTCCAGGCAACCTCGTTTATATAGAAAAAATGATGGGAAATTAGGTAGTGCGGGGTGGTCAATATAATAAACATACTTATATACAATAATTATAATAAACATACAAACACCTAATACTTAAATACATACATACTATATATACATAAAACTTACACAAAGAAAACATAACAGAATTTTAAATAATCAGGACAGGACAAAATGAAGAAACTAAGTGGCAACAAGGGAAGGAAATTACCTTTCATAAGGATAAAAAATGCGATTTTACTTGGGATTTAAAGCTGGCTAGCGTTTGGGCGCGTCGGATAGTAAGTGGTAGTGAGTAATAATACTTATATTTGCCAATATTGATTGAAGATTGCTTATAACAATATAACAAAGACTAAAATAAATTCTTCTTTGCTGGTCTGGGAGAAAAGAAAAAACATAGAATGTACCAGCTGCTTCTCTTCCCGTGCAGATCGTAAAAGCCGATCGAGGGAATGGGCGAGACTCTGAATCATATAAATAGGCGATGCGGTTAGGAACCCATCACTATTATGATTTCCCTTTTCCACCTTCATGCCCACCATTACGCTAAAAGTGGCCTGGGCTTTACCGCCCTTGGCTCTGTCTACCCCGTTAGGGATAAAGACGTGATAGTGTATCTGTATCTGTAACAGAGACAATAAAGAAGCAAGGATGTAATTTTATAATCTTTTATCTGAAATTCACTAGAATCATAACATTAATCATTACGAAGCTTTCTACTTTACAAGGTCAGAACGACTAATAAAGACTCTGGTCATTCGGGCCAGATTGAAATAAAAGTTTTCTTCAATCTAGATAGGTATTAATAAATATAAATATATAATTCTCCTTTAATAATAAATTTTTAATTCTCCTTTTGAGATTGGTTTATTAACTGTTCAATAGTATTTGAAAGTTGCTTACCTCAGTTGCTTACTCATCCGTAACTACTTATCATCATCAGGTCTTGTTTAGTCTCCACTGCAGAAGCACGACTCTCTCCGTACTACCAAAGCCAAATATTAGCCAGAGCAGTCAAAGGATTCAGCCTACACTCTCCACGGTGGCCAGACGGGTTGGAGAGGTCTCATTGATGTTTATAAGCTTTGTCTAGATTGTGTTTCATAAGTCGCCTTCTACGATATCCACGGGAATTTCAATTTCAAATCATCTTCAACTAGTATGTTGCCACGGCGATCTCTCAGTCGTTTGCGGTACATGACGTAGAGCAGTTCCGACACGTCAGCAGTTGATAAAACATCGACTGAATGGCACCGAAGTCACAAAGGTCGGTAACTCGGTTTTTTCAATACCTCCCAACACCAGCCCGGCATCCTGTGTATCTATTAAGAGACTTTTAGACTGACCAGGTCTCTATTTATTTCATGAATTTTTGTGATAAAAAGAAAAGACATCAACGCGTCTTTTCCTGCAAGTAAGAAACAAGATTATTTTAAATTCTAATCGGAAATGATTTCATCCCCATCAATAATGTGTACATGACACACCAATGCGGCAGTATATAATTTATAGCCATTGATCGTAAACCTAGATTATACTTAATTTATTGGATCGCTCGATGACAACTGCATATGTTCCATGAAGAAATAGAATATGTAGATTCTTATCCATAACTTAACACATGTGACTAGGTAGGTAAAGTAGTTAAATTCTGTGTTCAAACTTTCTTTAGTGAGGTATAGCTACATAATGTATGAAGAGAGTGAAGAGTAAATGTGGATGAAGCCAAAGAGGTCTGACATTTACAGTCTGATGACATGGTCGTAGTCAGTGGACCATAGATTCTGCTTGCTCTTTGGAAAACAGGCGCGATAGTATACGAGTACCTATAGCAACATTAAAGTTTATTGGGTATACAGAGTGGAAGGGACATACCCGTCATAAATTTAACCATGGGCTACACTAGATCACTAAAGTACTCGTATAATTAAATTAAAATAATATTCAAAAAACCAAAAAAAAAATTCGACATTCCCGTACAAATCGCCCGGGCGGCAGCACACTTTTGTATGGAAATGCCATATTTTTTTTGTTATTTGGCTGTTATTTTAATTTTATTATACTTTAGTGATCTAGTATAGCCCGTGGTTCGATTTATTACGGGTATGTCCCTTCCACGTTGTATAACAAAAAGAAAGTTGTCCGGGTAAGTTGGAAGAGCTTTAATCTGGGATGGATAGGCTACGAGGTAGGGGTAAACCAAGGATGAAGTTTTTCAAACAAATTAAGGAAGGGTTAGGAGTAAGACATTAAAAAGAAATTTTCTAAACCTTAATCTTGCTATTTTACATTATAATGGCGACCATGAATAGGTATTATTAATTTAAGCAATATTGCAGAAAAGCTTGCAAATTCAATTAATTTTACTCCATCAGGTGTCATAAGGAAGAATCATATTAGCATAATGGTATCTTAATTGATCTAAAACAGTTATAAAACTGCTAATAAATACAAATGATGACAATCATTGATCTTCAACCTCTGCCCCTTGGTTGCAGGTTAAGTTTAACCTACATTCGGTACATTAACACGGTTTTATCACTATGTCATAATTTCGCTTTTTAAAGTCTGTCAAGTACGTAAAGATGACGGAGACGACATTATTATTTATCTTGCTTAACTTGCAACATTTATATGTACAAGTATGTATATTTAATGTAACATATACATGTCGTACGCCCCTAAAAAATGCATATGTTGAAATAGGCAAATTCTTTTTTTCATTTACTTGCTGTGAGTTAATATAGAGCTGTTTAATTTTTTCTTTAAATAATTTGCACTTATTTATTTTTCTCGAATCTATTATAAGTTTTAATTATATCTTACAGATAATTTAAAAATATTTAAATGCAGCTAAGTATAGAATCTTTAGGACACGTAAGTTTGGTAACAACATTGATCTTAGAACCAAGTAATTGTCTTTCTACTAAGTACTTACGTGGATAGGATCAATTTATTATTAAAACAAGTAATTGTTCCAAACCAAAGAGTGAACCTGGTACTATCCATCCTACACACACGATAAAACAATAAGACATACGCTTCCTCACCTTATAACGGAAAAACGTGGGACGCTTAACACTTCCGCGACAGCCTATCACATTCCCGGAATAGATCAGTAACTATGCGTCGATTCCGTTAATATCTATTATACTCATAAGTATCATTTTCAGCACGCAATTTTTTTCACGAAGGTCTGTACCATGACGCTAATGACATTCGCAACAAAATACTTTGAAAAAAATTACTTTTCTAACAAACGCACGTTTGCTGATAGAATATTTTTAACGGCACGGAAAGTAAAAAATATGGTATTTGGCAATATTGAGAAACCTTACCAGTTGATAAAAATGTGTACATGATTTCGATATTCATATTATATATATTTATATGTCAGTATTAACGTACTATTTTTAACCCCCGACTAAAAAGAGGGGTTATAAGTTTGACGATAAGTCGGTCTGTCTATTTGTCTGTAAATCTGTGGCATCGTAGCACTCGAACGGATGGACCGATTTCGATGCGGTTTTTTCTACGTAAAAGCAAGTTCCCTTGCACCTGGTTCTAAGCTATGTTTGATGAAAATCGGTCTAGCTTTTTAAAAGTTATTGAGGATAAACGCTTGAAAATCAGCACGCGTGATGAGTAGTGGAACTATCGGTAGTTCCGCTAGTCATCACTAGATGGCGTTCTTGACAGACTGGAGTTTTTTTTAATTTGCCTGGCAAATAAACTTGTATTTCCCTGTGGTATAACTTATACCACAGAGAAATATGTATAAGCCTCCAAATTCGTAGGTTTATTAGGAAGTGCATAACGTTACTAGTTGCTTAAAATCCTACTTAAAAACACCCGTTAAAGTAAAATTACAATGTTATGTACATACAATCAGTAAGATTTAATTAAGGAAATGTTAAATTTTAATCAGTTTAGTTTTAATTTATTCAACGTCTCTCTTTAAACATTTTGCAAACAAGCCACTTTTCCAAGCAGGAACAAGCCAGCCTGCTTTGCAAAGGTTTCCTAAATTCATTAATCACCGAGGTCCACTGGTTTTCACTACGTAACAAGCTAACAGTGTGTAAAGCTGTGAAAGCCATTTGTTTCATTCATAATGGCATCGTAATCTCATTAATGAATGTTGCGATCGATATATTGAGTTTACGATAATTAGGTAAATGGTTTTTCCTATTAATTTGATTCGCTTGTTTGTTCAGCAAAGTAAATAATATCAAGTAGTTGTTTTTTTTTTATTAGTCCGTATTAATTATATTTTAAGTAATTTTTTTGTACAAGATTATCATCATGAAATACCATGAACTTCATATACTTCTTTGTTAGTTGAAGTAACGGTAGCTTTTAAAAAATATGTATAAATTATCAATATCTACACGCAATATACACTAAAATTATTGACGTATAAAAGGGTCTGTGAAGGCCTAATTATTGAATAAATTTTTGATTCTTTGATAAATACGTTTTATTATGCCAGGCACCAGCCACAAACATTTTTTGTCAGATTAGGTTGACCGGTAGAGAGACTTATTACATTAGGTCGGCCAATTGTAGGCTCAATAAATGTTATTTAATGCGATAAAATGTTACCTATATGTCATTATCATCACACGCAGTCTTTATGCATAGATATATAATTTTTTTTTTAAGTTGATTCGAGATTTCCTCCTTTTACTTTGCACTCAGAAAGTATAAAAATTTTAAACTTCTATAAGCATTTCTCTAAGTTTTTATACCTAGGAAGAGAGGTGAAGATACCAAGATACCATGAGAAACTTATTTGCATCACAGAAAGAGAAAAGTTCACAGCCTTCATTCCGGAAAATGTGAAGATATAACGTACAGGATATCCGGGTACAAGTGGAAAGATATAATTGATTATACATTTTTTATTGCTTTAAAAGACAGAGCATGTAACCAAATCATATGCTTTATGTAGCGAAACTTTTATAACTAGTAAATAATGCATGAAATTAAGGTGAAGATATAGGCAAATGGCCTTGAAGTGTGAAATAAATTGTTAACTCGTAAATATGGTGATAATTTCCATATTGCTCTTTGTCATGCACTAGGTAGCCCTTTAAATTATTTTATGAACTGCCGTTGAAACTATTATTGGTGATCCGTCTAGCTTTAAAACTTGCCGTAACCACTTTTGGCGGAGGCAAGTTTTAAAGCTAGACGGACTAATGTAAATACTTTCAACGGTGGTTCATAAAATAATTTTAAGGGCTATCTAGTGCATGACGAAGAGCAATATGGAAACTATCTCCACATTTACGAGTTAACAATTTATTTCAAATGAGGGCGCCACTTCAAGGCCATTTGCCTATACCTTCACCTTAAGTGATAAACAAATTTACCAGTGGTGGAATAAAATTGCAAACTACCCAGCATTATAGTCTTCTAATCATGCGCAATATTTTTAGTATTTAGAGTACTCAAATAATATATTTAACGAGAATACTTCTTTAATAACAATTAGGGTAGAATTTTTTTTTTTATAAGTGGTTGCGTACATATATATCAATTCAAACGGAATTAAAATGCTAGAATCCCTTAATCATTTCTTTTGTACTATAGTCTAGTACGCATTACTAAGCTTAGCTGTAGGTAAATAAATAGTAAAATAATAAACGATTTGGCGGCAGCAATTGTTGTGATGTGAAATCGATATAGGTTATAGTATATTAGAAATATCCGTAATGATGAATATTCTACGATGATTAATTTGTTTTTATAAAGTGTCCATAAATAAATGCCCGAATAAAAATAAATTAAGTCCATTTAAATGGGAACAGTAGCGAAAGTTATAATTATGATAAGTGTCATGTAGTCCTCAGACATTATTTATAACGTTATATCTCCGCCTTTCTTAACTAGGGGGAAGATTTACTTTGAGTGATAAATTATAAGGTAAAGTGATTCATTTTCTGTAGACTTGATATAAAAACTACACTATAGTAAACGCTACGTGAGCTGTAAATACTCGTGGTCTATACTTATGCTAATAATTAATTAATATGCGCATTTAATTAACATGTCTACATGTATTGTGAATTAATAAAAAATATATGTCCTATTTAGTTTATTTATAATATGTAACAAAATGTACTTACAAAATGTACACAAAGATTAAGCATTGCCATCCAACGTGGCAATGCTGCCAGCCTTCTGGGCACTCTCCCGCAAGGGCAGAATTTGCGGGATATTTTTTATTTATAATAGTTTATACTTATAAGTAATTTATTTTTTGTATTTAAGTTTTTTTTAGTTACTTAGTTTTAGTTTAGTTATTATTTATTATTAGTGTTGTACATGTATTTATATTTATCAGTAATAAAGGCTCATGTAAATAAAGGACCAAAAAAAAAAAAAATGTATTGATTACACAAATATATAATACCTATTATTAAAGAAACACTTTTGCTATGTGGCTACAAATGAATGCGATATCTTCAGAGTACCTAAATAAAAGACTATCATTCTACTCTATACCCATAAAGCATCCAAAGCATTGACAGCATTGAGGCAGTTTCAGGTCCAAACGGTCCAAATATGATTTCGATCAACTTTTTCTTCTAGAGAAAATATAGCCGTTTGAAGAATTCGTAATAAAAAAAGCTAACACACTTTGCAATTCATAATATATGCATTTATTGACATATATAACATGTTACTTTTTTAAAGCGTACACCTAAAGCTTATAATATAATTACTAACGTAACAATTACAACAGCTATTTTTGCTCTCACTTTTGTCTGCTTCACCTTTCGGTTGATCATTTACAATTTTTGTAATAAAGATGAATAAGTAAAAAAAACCGGCCAAGTGCGAGTCGGACTCGCGCACCGAGGGTTCCGTACAAACCTGCAAGGTTTAGTATTTGGTATGAATTTCAATTTAATACCTCTACGCGTTTATGAGGAAATGGGTAGTAAGTTTAAAATTATTAAAAAAAAATATATTATGTGATGTAACTAAAAATTTATGGTTTTCGTAATTTTTCCTTTATCTATGCTATAAGACGTTGCTTCGTACCAAATTTCAAGATTCTGAGTTCACGGGAAGCACCCTGTAGGTTTTGATTCCCTTGCAAGTGTCGAAAATTTGCGGCATAAACGGCTGTATCTTTTGATTGCGTTGGCTTAGAAGTTTGATTTTTTCACAGCTTCAAGGGACAGTAGACCTGAGTAATTGATATAAATTTCAGCTTCATACCTCCACGCCTTCCTGAGAAAAAGGGTCTTGACAGACGGACGGACGGACGGACAGACGGACAACAATGTGATCCTATAAGGGTTCCGTTTTTTCCTTTTGAGGTACGGAACCCTAAAAATGCCATCTAGTAAACAATTTAAATAAAAATATTTTAGAAATGAAATTTTAATACTTACAATACCCGACATATAAGTTGAACCAAAATCGCAGCTGTGCGCAGGTATAATAAGAGGCAAAAGTGTGCGCAGTAACCGCCATTTTGGTTCAACTTATGTGCCGGGTATTGCACCTAGTACCTATTTAAACCTATATTATCTACCTTTCGTATGTTTGCTTGTAATTTATGTCCTGCTATCTCTGTAGGCAGCTGGTACTAATTGTTACCAAGTTTCTATTATTTACTTGCCTTCCAAAAGTTTGTCTGACGTTAGCACCCACTACCTATTTTATTTATTTATTTTATTTTATTTATTCAAGTACACTTGGAAATTTACAAAAATACACTTAAAAAAAATAAGGAAAACATAGTACTTAGGTGCTACTTATTTCTAAAGAAATTTCTTCCAGTAGACCCGCGAGAGGAAATGGGAAAAAAGAGGTAATTGGCGTGTACCTACAATACAAAACTAAATAAATAAATAGACAAGATATATACCTACATAAACATACATAAATATACTTACATAAATAAATATATATTCATAAAGCATATATACAATAAATACATATGTTAATATTTCTAAATATATTAGGATGATAAATACAGATAGTGATCTTTTACTCGTTTCTTGAACGTCGTTATGGTTTTAGACTCTCGAATGCTCGGTGGTAGCTGATTCCATAGCCTAACTGCCTGCACGGAAAAGGAGTGAGTATAGGTAGTGGTGCTATGTGTTGGGAAATGAAGGATGGATTTACGGGCAGATCTACAAGGAGCGTCGGCAGAACGTGTGAAAGAAAACCGTTCACGCAAATAAGGAGGATATGAGGGATTGTACAGGACGTTGAAGAGGAGGCAAAGGATTCTAGTGTTCCGGCGAAGACGGATGGGGAGCCACTTGAGTTGTTTGCGAAAGTCAGAGACGTGGTCGAATTTCCTTAAGCCAAAGATAAAACGAATACACAAATTCTGCAAACGTTCAAGCTTAGTAAGAAGCTCTTCTGTAGCGTCAAGGAAACAGGCATCAGCATAGTCAAGAAGTGGGAGTAATAAGGAATGACAGAGGGAGACTTTAGTTTGAAATGGCAAGAAATTTTGAAGACATTTTAGAGAGTGAAGTGAATAATGTAACTTACGGCTAATTTCGGAAATATGAGCAGTCCAACTTAAGGTTCTGTCCATAATAACCCCTAAGTTTTTAGCAGAATCAGTGTATGCTATTGAAGAGCCATCAAGATATAAAGGAGACAATGAACATAAGTCAATGGTTCTCTGATAATAACTACTACCAATAAGCATAGCCTGAGACTTTTTGGGATTAACTTTAAGACCAAAAGACTGGGCCCACTCGCTGACCTGGCGCAAGTCATCGTTTATAGCAGCAATAGCTGCATCTAAATCAGATACAGGGAAATGCCTGTAAAGCTGAAGGTCGTCTGCGTAGAGATGAAAGTTACAGGAAAGAAGAAAAGTGACAGAATTTATAAATATTGAGAAGAGCAACGGAGAAAGGACACCGCCCTGAGGAACACCCGCACTGAGATCACACCATTCAGAAAGAGACTCACCGAAGCGAACACACTGCGAGCGGCCTCGAAGGTAGGAATCAAACCACGTTAAGGCAGACGAAGAGACGTTAATAGATTGAAGGATCCCAAGAAGGATATCGAAGTCAACAGAATTAAAGGCGCTACTAAAGTCAAGAAGAACAAGGAGTGTTAGAGATTTGCAATCAATAGCCCAGCGGATATCATCTGTAACTTTGAGCAAAGCAGTCACCGTACTGTGACCTGCTCGAAAGCCAGATTGAAATGAACTAAGGATATTGTTAGATGATAAAAAAGTTGACAGTTGGTTATGGGAAATTAGCTCAAGAATTTTTGAGAGATAGGGCAAAATAGAAATGGGTCTAAGGTCAGAAACAGAAGAAGGGTTACTAGTTTTAGGTAATGGAATGGCTTGAGCTGATTTCCAGGATGTAGGAAAAGAGCCACAGGATAGTGAGAAGTTAAAAATATGAGTGAGAGCAGGAAGAATTACAGGAACAAGAAGCTGAATCATTTTTGCAGACAACATATCGTTACCTGTAGCATTGGAGGAAACATGAGCTATGCATTTCCTAACTTCATCCTCGGAAACAGCTGAAAACGAAAATTGGGGGAATGAAGGACGTGGCAAGCTAGAAAGCTTAGCCAAGGTATCTGATTTGAGACTCGGAGGAATGGTAACAGGAGGATGTGAAAAATGCCTATTGATCTCAGATAAGTCAATATTACTTTCAGTTAACAAAGGAGATTTGCCGACACCAACAGATTTCAAAAACCTCCATACCTCCGCTGGACTACGGTCAGCAAGGGAGTCATGAAAGTAGTTTCTCTTTGCATCTCTACACATACGACTGCAGCGGTTACGAAGCACTTTGTAAATATTCAGGTTACGCTCTGTTGGACTACGCTTGTACCTGCGTTTAGCCCCATCCCTACGAGCCATTGCTTGTTTAATAATAGGTGTAAGCCACGGGGCAGGGTTACGTTTAATTTTAATACGTTTCAGTGGTGCATGCTTATCAAACAGCTTGAGAACAATCTCATTAAGACGTTCTACTTTGGAGTCAATATTGTCCGCAGCATAGATTGGAGTCCAATCAATTTTTGACGAGTCGCTATCAAAATCCTTTAAATTTATTTTATTGAAGCTGCGACGTAGAGAATATTGCGGTTTACGTTTGGGAGGGCGAATACAGTACGATAGGTATATTAAATCATGATGGGAGAATGGAGCTGAAAGTTGGCCATGTGCAGCGATAAGACTGGGAGAAGAAACAATCATAAGATCAAGAAGGGAAGGTACACAGTTAGGAACATGATGAGTAGCACTAGTAGGCAAGATATGAAGATTATAGGAGTGGAGAAGGTGTTGAAGTCTATGAGTGCGTGAGTCATTTTTTATAAGGCAAGTATTTAGATCGCCCATTAATATAATGTGATCATAAATAGGACAATAATCACTAAGCAGTGTATCTAGTGAATCGAAGTAGTCAATACGTAGGCTCGGACTGTAATAGACTGCCAAAAGAATTTTGGTATGATGGACAGATATTTCTAGGAAGAGATGTTCAGCAGATTCAGAGTAAGTTGAAGGAGAAGAACTAATAATTTTATAGGGAATATTATCACGCAGATAAACCGCAACACCCCCACACTGTTTACCTACTCTGTCATTGCGAATCAGTATAAAGCCCGGTAGGGCAAAATGAGCAGAAAGAAGGGATGGTTTTAAAAAGGATTCCGAGATTAGTAAGGCATCTAACTGAGCACTATTTATTGACGCCACCAGATCAGAATAATGGCCGGCAACACTTTGAGCGTTAATGTGTGCTAGATTGTATTGATTGACCTAAAGTATTTAATGAATGGCTAATAAATCAGGAGGTGTAACACACTCGTGAGATACTCTTACCTAAAACCATTACAGTTCACTATTTTGTACATTATATAAGGAATAAAATGTCAAAGATTACATAACTAAATTAGCTGTCAGTATTGTTTTGACACGCCCTCTATAAATTTCCACTAGTCATGTGAAAACACCTTATCGAAGGGTTAGGTAAAAGGTAAGGTCACAGTGCTATCAGTCAAAAGTTACGTAAACTAAGTAGGTAAATAGGGTAAGCCCGGAACTAATTGTCTTACAACAGGTCTTGCATACCCTTTAGTGGTTTACCGATTACGAATTAAATAATGGCCAATTTTTTTTCGTTGTTACATGAGAACACCTAAGTGATGTTGTCATGTTATGATTGAATGTGATGTGTAAACATACTAATAAGTGGTTACTTTTAAATACCATAATAATACGATAGGCAACTAACATATTGTTCGACAAATTACGCCGTTAAACTAATTATTTGTTAGAATTTGACATTTATTCAAAATATACTTGAATGTACAGTAGAGAATCTGATCCTGTAGAAAGAACATCTCTGGCGTCAAGTAGTATTTTTGAAACAAAAACATTTACACAGCTCTACTACTTATTATCTACAATTTACGAATTTAACTTTAAATGTCTTTCTGTAACAATATTATCGTAATGTCGCAGTTCTTAGAGAGACATGGAAAGTACTCCACCGACAAGAGTGCAGGCCTCGTATACAAGAAGAGAAGTTGTAGTCAAATACTTCGAAAAATTTCCTCCATTCTTATTATTTAACTCTTGTCAGTGCTAGCCCAGATATTCTTTGAAGACAACGATAAAATATTTCAAAAACTGTTGTTGCAATCATTATTCAGTCCTTATAATATCTGCTGACCTGATCCGTCTAAACACCATTTCAAAAGCAACTAGAGAAATTCTCCAAGCCACTAAACGACTCTTCAGATTTATAAGATACTGTCATGTAAACATACATAATATGTTTACCATAATAAACTATGATCATTTTGATCTATTTAAAGTGACAAGTCACGAAGTGAGAGCTGGCTAAAGCGATCAGATTAGTTTCATGCATAGCGATTTCTATAAGAATAACGGTACTATTCTATAATTCGACTCTCGTGTCATCTCACTGCAATATTTATTCATAAAATTGAAATATTTCACTTATTTTTATAGCTTTACCTATCTATCTATCATACCTTTTCATCAACGAAGATAAAATTTGTGATAAAAGGCTATCCTTATATCACCAAGTTTATTTCCGTTGATGAAAGGAGCACATTAGTTATATTTTGACCAATGTGGTTAATTCGTGCTTCGATATAAATACTCTTTATATCGAAGCACGCATTAACTTTATAATTACAACTTTAAAATTAAATTGGCTCGGATTCTCTCACTCAAAACATGATCTATGCCAGATAATGCCCACCGCCTTAGACTAAATTCAAAGTGTCACTTTTTTAAAGCTACATATTTAGCCACAAAGATACTCAGAAAGATGAAAATATAGTTTAGAGAATAGTCCCTTCGTCATTGTGTTGTGTGCTGGTCGATGACTCGTTTGTCAGATTATGCACATGTTATGTTACGAAGTTACGTGACGTTTCTAAATATTGGTTTGACTTAGTAACGAGGATCTCATATGTTTATGTTCCGTATTAGGTCTTTGACACAACAGAGATGATCTTTATTAGTACTTATATAGATTGTGAAAACTAAATTATGTATTTGGAGTTCTTTTCGAAATACCTATTTAATATGCAGATGTCTGGGTATAAAAATACTTTTGATGGTTTTTCAACATCATCTATTTTTGATTCTGTAATACTTTTTCTTCATCTGAGCGCGTTCCCATTTACATCCTCAGCTGTGCTGCTTCGGAACCGGGGTGCTCTTTCTCGCTTTTAATTTCTTCAAATATAACATGCATTGTCAATGGTCACCCAAAGATGCTAAAATCCTTCTGAAGTGGAGAATAAATAGCCAGAACAGTTTAAATTATTTGGCTATAGTTTTACAACCTGCCGCCTGCCTGACTGACGTCAACCGTCTTCAATGTGTTCATATTTGTGTGAAAAGTTTTACAACTTTTTTTTGTTTGATTCTGTTATACTTGGTTTCACCTTAAATTATAAGAATTCATCAGGAGTATTGCAAATTCACTGTTAATCAAATTGAAGTGTGTTCGCAGCCAAACTTAAACTTATAAATTACCTATGGGTGTTATGACTACTTATGACACAAACCGTTTCTTCTTGATGCGCGGTTGGCACATTATGTTAGCGTTTTTAGACTTTTGACTCTTACTCTTTTACAATCTACTCTGTGGCCTGCTGGCAATATGCATTATTTGCGCTTTCGCAAGATAAGTGGCACTGGGCGTGGTCCTTAGTTGGATGGGTGACGAAAATTTTTCGAGCTCCTCCGTGCTTCGGAAGGCACGTTAAGTCGTTAATCCCGACTGTCATCATTGTATGGCAGTTGTCAAGCTATGTTAGATGCAAATGCATCTGAAGCAGCTTGAAATATCTGACACTAGTGTTGGCCACTTACACACTCGAAAACGAACGAACCATCATACTCTTTAGATTGTTGATTGTATTACATCCTAAGTTTAGGAATAAATGATGATCCCAGAAAGTTACTTTATTCGTCATTTAACCTATTAAAATGTGCATAATTCATTCGATCATTTACGTGTGGGGGGAGTAACGACGATAAAGGAACTGAAAGTGTTCCCAATTGCATAACAATAAATAATAGGTTTCATTAGTCAAATGGTAAATCGCTGCTAATGCCGGTCGTAAAGATGATGATACTGCATCTCGCTTACGATCCGGAGTCATGCTTTCGCACAATGAGAGTGCATTGATCTTGTTCCATAATAATAGACGGCACCTAATCTGTTAAGTCGGAGCTTTATACTTTAATTATAAGGAGGAAGAATATGTCATACTGAATAGGGTTTCCTCCTTTCGCTAGAAAAACTATGCTGTTAAAATTGTTTCTACTACAACTATTCGTTGACACCTCAGCGACATGTTCTATTTCCGAGACTGTTTCAAAATTTTGTATTTGAATATATTTTGATTTTAAGTTTTAATATAATCAAATAATTTATAACGTAATACATTTTGAATTATAAAAAGCTATGGACTAAGTTGTCTGAAAATTATTAATTATTATTTATTAAAATCCAAAAAGTCATCGGCAGTATCGTGCATCTAGTAATTTATACGCATTTAAAATTATTGAAGATATTGCAATCATAATCATTTTAAAATCGAAACTATAAAGTTTGGTCGTAAACAACGTCTAGAGCCACACACGAGAAAAGAGATTGTAGGCAATAAAATAAATAAATAAATACTAATCAGGAATTTATACCACTAGACAAACCTAGGACTCTAAAATTCAAAAACCACGTTTAGCACGGTGGAGGCCATATACATCGGGTTAATTTTTTGGATTTTCATACAAATTGACTTGATCAGCTGATCTTGATGAGCTGATTGTATGAAAATTCAATTTTTTTTTTTTAGTTTCTTGATATTGTGGAACAAAAGTTGTTCAGTTACATGGGCTGAGATACCATCTGAGAGGTTTTGCGTTCTTTCATTAACACGATGTTTAGTTAAAAATGTACATATAACATAGTAACATATAACAAAATAAAATAGTCATATAATAAAACAGCCAGTGCAAGTTGAAAAATGGCCTTTTTTCAAATTGTCCTGGGCCTTGGTTTATCTATACATGCATTTTTAATAAATTATAGTATCGTTGAATCAGTACGAGTATCCCATAGTAAAAGATTAACTAATTTTAGGGCTAGCTCAATCAGTGTGATGTGTCCCTATCTATTTATTTATTTATATAAAATAGTGACGGGTTGATTTCCGTATCGCCTACTGACATATTTCTTAAAACGGCAATCTGCGGTACAATAAAAGCAGCTTACATTTTACGTTTTTTTCTTCAAATCCAGCATCGAAGGTTTATCAAACTTATTTATTTTTCTGTTTAATATTTATCTATGTCCCACTGCTGGGCAAAAGCCTCCCCTCTACGCTTCCAATAATCTCTGTTCTTTGCTTTCTCATTTATGTCCCCTTCAAAATTTCTCAGTTCACCAGACCACCTCGTTCTAGGTCTGCCTCTTTTCCTCTTGCTATATATCGAAATTAATCAGGCGATGGGCTGGCAACCGTCACCGTACTAAACGCGTCTTTAGTCTGTCTCTAGGTTTGACTCTACTATGTTCTCTGTACCATAATGACTAAAGAAGTGATTGGATTATACTTAGCATATTCGCATAACCTAAGCCAGTGCCAGTGGGTGTAGAGTTGACAATACAGTAGAAGCATACCATTTGTGATCTATACAGCAAAGCTCTGAAAAAAAATATTATCTATCTATTTATATGAATAAGAATTCAACAGGCATTCGTTGTATCTAATATATTCAGCTTTCATAGGATTAAAACTACAAACTATAGTTTCTGTTAGACACAATACAGGTATTTCAAATGCATCGGACCTTGAGCTCGCCACTCTAATACGATGGTAAAGTAACGATATGCACAATAACTGCATCATTACCCACATTGTTGTTCAACTGTTCTAGGTATATCACTACCGAATCACGTTCTAGCTAGTAAAACGGTTGTAAGATCAAATGACTCGACCGACAGAAGTCACTGTGCTAGATATTGTAATTACAATATTAAATGTATTTATCTTGCAATAGTAGGTAAGTACTCAAAACAAAAATATGAATATCGAATCTTGAAACTTATTTTTATTGATTTGATTTTCTAGTTACATTTATAATAAAACAGGTGAATATATGGTCCACATCTGTAAACAACCCTACTTCATGTTTTCACGCAATCTATTACAGCATCTGAAAATATCAAATCACACTACAACAACAAATCAAAAGTGTTTCAATTGATACTGGCCAGTGGCATGCATATCATAACAACGCTAAAAATAAAAGAGCATCCGCTCTCATTCCGTATGTGGAGCGTGCCGCAATCGAGTCCGTCTCTAATCGAGTTCCAAACCTCTATTAGAAAAGTTACTTTAGTATTATGTCACTGGCAGTTTGCAAAGATGCGCGAAAAATTGATATTTCACCCGAAATTCGGTGAATTTAAATTTCAAATGCGTGTGACCTGCATGCGTGCGGCGATCATGCGGTAAAGCGGTATATTATACGCATACTGATGGAACTATAGATGTATAACTATCGAATTTAAAATTTCATACATATATTTTTGTCATGTATTTCTACTTGGAACTAAGAAAAAAACATACAGGGTCTAACAAAATATACTGAACCTATTTTATTCTGTCCATGATACGTATCATGATAAATTATCTGTTTATCACTATGGTTGACTGACTGGGAGTGAACGCCAATTGTGTACAATTGTTAATTGTGGAACAATAAAGTTTTAATAAATAAATAATGGACTGAATCTACCATTAAGGTGAAGATATAGGCAAATGGCCTTGAAGTGTGAAATAAATTAACTCGTAATTATGGTGATAATTCCATATTGCTCTCCGTCATGTACTAGATAGCCCTTTAAATTATTTTATGAACCACCGTTGAAAGTATTTACATTAGTCCGTCTAGCTTTAAAACTTGCCTCCGCCAAAAGTGGCCACGGCAAGTTTTAAAGCTAGACGGATCACCAATAATAGTTTCAACGGCATCGGCAGCGGAAATTATCTCCATATTTACGAGTTAACAATTTATTTCAAATGAGGGCGCCTTTTCAAGGCCATTTGCCTTTATCTTCACCTTAAAACAGTTTTAGTATATTTTGTTAGATGTTTTATAATGTACAAGCTGCGTGTCTTCCCAAAAAGATTGAGGGATTAACCACTAGGAATTCTTCTAAATAGGTAAAAGGCTGACTGCTTATCAGAAATAATTTCTGATTTCAGTTTTTAATCTAAATAAATATTTAAGTAGTTAGTCCACCAACTTGATAACGTAGCCTTTGAGTTTTGCTAAACCTGACCTTATCTACCTCTATAGGGATATAGATGTTATAGTATGTGCGTACATATAGGTAATATAGAGAGGTATAGGTATAAATCCCTTTTCTACTTCCAAACTTCATATTCTGCGGCAGCAAAACCCACTTTCCTTTTTTGCTGTCGTAATCAATAAAATTAAATTTTTAACAAAAAAAACAACCGTCTTCAATTTTTTTTAGGATTTTCTTCCATATCTCCGAAGTTCTTCATCATATCTTCACCAAATTAGAATGGGGCCAATTTGGTAGTAGAGGCTTTTAAATACAAAAAGAATCATCAATATCGGGTTACAATTGGCGAAGATATCGCGTAACAAACATACATTTAAAAAAAGAACATATAGTCTAATTGATAACTTCCTCCTTTTTTGGAGTCGGTTAAAAATCATTGATTTTGTCTCGATCAGTTTTTGTGTCACACGTTATCATATTTAATTAACATTTAACAATCTATGCAACAGCTACATATCACTTTATCGTTGATCCTGGAGTCAAGGTAAAGGAAATGTAGTTCACAGCACGATATCAATGACGAATGACGTATATCATGAATACGTGACTACGAAAACTTATTGTCTCAACTGTAGACTGAGATGTCCGTGTCACCCGTTTACGATTGATAGAGATATTGACAGTGGTATGATTATTAATTACTATCGTATTACGATAAGTGTGACGTCAGCTTTCAAATGCTTGTCAAACTGTCACATGTGTATGTTTTGCTGTTGATAAATTATGTTGAGTTACGATATGAATGAATTACAGAGTGATTGAAATATTTTCAATTTGATTCATTTTTAAATGAATGAATATATTTACGTAAATATACAAGTGCAGGTGTGTTTTATACTTTACGACGGTGTTTTTGAAACGTGTGAGTCGCGAAGCCTCTAAGGGGGTCGCGGGGGACCGCGAAGCATCAGTAAAAAAAAAAGTTTAAAAAGATATTTCTACTAAGAAAATGTTCATCAAAGTTAAAGGACACATACACATAAGTCACATTCGTATAAATGTGAAGGTTGTCCCATAGCAGGTTCACATTGCTACACATAAAATTAATATGTAAAAATATATTTGTTGTAGGTACTATCCGATAGTCAATTATTAAAATAAATAAAAATGTTGTTTGAATTTTAATATTTGTAACATAATAAAATACAGGTTAGAAATAGGGGCGAGTAGGGGGACGTGAAAAAGATGGAGCTAATGGAGTTACGCACGTCATAAGAAAGGTTAACACTGTCTTTTGAAGTTGGCTTAACTTACGATCGCACGATAGGAAACAAATGCTACGTTAGTGTTTAATATAAATAAATAAATATGTACACACAGATATTAAAAACGAAATTTATTATTATAGCTGATTATAATAACTATTATTTAATGGTTGATAAGCTTTACTTCCCCATAGCTGCTTCATCTTAATTAATCATTATTACATTGACGTTTAGGGTTGCGACTGGCATTTTCGGTTTGTCGAACAACAAAGCCGACCCGAAGCTATCATATCGGCTTTTACCCCAAACATTCATGTACATATATTCGATTTTACACGATTTGCCGGCCCACTTATGTGTATAGCAACCCTTACATGTTATAGCGCCATCATAGAGTGCTTTCACACGTCTATGTCTATCATTTTATGTTTACGATCGAGTAAATCTGCTTACATTAAATATAATGTCATAATTACATAATGTACTAGGAACTATCAAGCAAGACGGCTAAATACAGGTTGATTTTGTATCTTAGCTATATTGAAACCTTAAAATCATCATCACTACTTTTTGTAAAAAAAATCTTTCAATTTTTTTTTATAATAACTAAACAATTGACTTCACCATAAACGCGGCGGTTGCCCTTCCCGCTCGCTCGCCGCCACCCGCCACGACCCCAGTAGCGGGCTTACCTTTAAATAGGAGATTTTTGGTATGCATTTGTCGATTGAAATCTTTAATTATTATAACAAAACAAAGTACATATGACAGAATATGTATTTTTTATTTCGCTTAAAGAGTACTTTCCTTGAATATGGCTAGGAAGTTCTAAATCATCCTCTATAGAGCTGGTCTTAACTTTTACTGCAGTGAAATAGAGTTCCTTTTGGAGCTGAGATATGCTTGATGTGTAATGTATTGTACTCGAATCGAGAAGGAAAATATTCTGAACTGTCAACCAACAACATTGATAGACACGGCCGGCGCGCGTATTGCTCTTTGACCAACAACGATGGACCATGGTATAAGAATACAAGGTATGCTCTACCCTTGATGGTCCAAGACTACGTCACGAATGTCACGATAAGTGTTACCAATGATTTTTATTTTCAGTTTTAAGGACTTTCACAATTAGTTGATGAATATAAAATACTAACTACGAGTAACTTAACTACATCGCATAATTTTGATTGTCTAACAGAAAAAAGGCCTATAGGTACATTTAAGAGCAGTTTCATACCTTAATAAGTTTGATGTACCTAAATATAGTAACTTGTACGGGACAAGAGTCACAAGTTAGCTTATATCTAATTATTTGAACGAACTTTCCACTGATCTACAAAACATGTATAAAGAAAATCACAAAAAATTGTAAGATTATTAAAAATACTGTTTTAATAATCTTACAATTTTTTTGTGATTTTCTTTATACACCATATTATAGTGACTCACCGAAACCCAGATAAACCCTGCGAGGTTTTGTGGTTCGGTATCATTCAATGTACCTATACAACGTGGAAGGGACATACCTGTACTAAATCGAACCACGGGCTATACTAGATCACTAAAGTATAATTAAATTAAAATAACAGTCAAGAAACTAAAAATATTTCGACATTCCCATACAAATCGCCCGGGCGGCCGCACACTTTTGTATGGAAATGTCGTTTTTTTTTTGTTTTTAGGCTGTTATTTTAATTTCATTATACTATAATGATCTAGTATAGACTGTAGTTCGATTTATTACGGGTTCGTCCCTTCCACGTTGTATTATTTTTATTAATTTTCTTCTGTGATTTATTGTCTTGTGTGATTCATTTATTCAAAAATTATTTATTTTTGAATAAATTTGTTTATTGAATTGTCAGTTCATAATTTGATTCGTTAAGTTAAAAAATGCATTGAGCTCAGGTAATTCAATCACCCACAGTGGCAACACTCCCAACAGGCCTTATTTAAAACTTTATTTTTCGCAAATAAAAATATTTTATCTACTCTTATATGCGAGTAGTTCATATTTTTAAAAGTTTGTAAAGTGGTTAGCCTTAGATAGAGAACGGAAATTAGAAAAAGTAATACTAATCCGTTTGATCGACTTTTACGATCTTCGCGTTAGATTCTTCTCCCGATATAAGATGTAGGCTGCTGTGTAACCTGTCTTACATTTTAGACATTTATTTTATTTCTTTGCTCACTAACCAACGCTCAAACGAGCGTTATCTTTAGAAATAGATACCTAATTAAACTTTTAAATATACTCGTATTTTCAGAAGTTTAAAGGTAACTTTATACCTATATCAAAAGATAAACATGAAGTAGTAGAAAAGCAACTCTGATAAAATAATACACGTTATACATAGTATGTGTTCCATTTAATTCAGTATATAGGAAGCAACTTCATAGCAAGATTAATGGCCTGTGCGAGCTTTTGTACACCACTTATGTCTGTCTGTATGTTCCGGGTTTCTATTATATTTTTGCATCCGGCGACATTGGTCTCGTGACTGAATCATAGTAAGCACTATAGAATATGGTAATTATAACCTGCCTGTTTGGTATTCACTTCCATCTTACGTAATACGTAGTAATTGAGTATTATACAACTATAGTAGCTTTCTATGCAAGAATTACTGACCATATGTCACAGAGAGTCCAGCACTTCCCCATTTACCTAGCTAATTTACGTAGTGCTAAAAATGTATGCAACTGCAACTAGTACGCAAGTTTTGTCTATATATGTTTTTTAGGGTTCAATTACCAAATGGCAAAAAAGGGAACCCTTATGGATTCATCATGTCTGTCTGTCTGTCACAGGCACTTTTTTCCGAAACTATAAGAACTATATTGTTGAAAGTTGGTAAGTAGATGTATTCTGTGAACCGCATTAAGATTTTTACACAAAAATAGAAAAAAGAACAATAAATTTTGGGGGTTCCCCATACATAGTGAAACTCAATTTTTTTTTCATCAAGCTCATACGTGTGGATGGATAGCAAAAGTAAAAACGCGTAAGTCAGTATCGAACAAACAGACAGATACAGTTAGTGTAGTGTGTACCGGGGTTAATACGTAAATATAAAGACAATGTGGGTAGTGACACCAATAAAAAGGTTCGTGCTAAGTCCCGTTATATATATATATATATATGTATATATCGTATCTATGGGTAGGTCTTTAAAAATGATATTGAGGTTTTTAATATAATTTTTTTCTAAACTAAATAGTTTGCGCGAGAGACACTTTCAAAGTGGTAAAATGTGTGTCGCCCCCTGTAATTTCTAAAATAAGAAAATGATAAAACTAAAAAAATATATGATGTACATTACCATGCGCAAACTTCCACCGAGAATTGGTTTGAACGAGATCTAGTAAGTAGTTTTTTTTTTATACGTCATAAATCGTAAACCGCAATTTACCTTTATATAGAACTTTTATATTATGTTACTTGCTGCTACGGAACCCTTCATGGGCGAGTCCGACTCGCACTTGGCCGCTTTTTTGTTTCTGTGAAACTAACATTAGGTGAATTTTGAACCCCGATTACGGTTGATGGAATCAAATGATACTCGTTAACAATCGATAGGCATTATAAAAAAACCGGTCAAACGCTGGTCGGATTCGCACATGAAGGGTTCCGTATCTCCGTCCGTACAATGTTTTAAAACAGGGAAAAAAATACGTTTCTGGAATGACGACCCCATTGAACTTTTAACTTTATCTAAGTTTATTTATTATAATATTATGTTGGGTTAATAGATTAGATCATAAGCACAGTCATAAATTCATAATTCAGCTTTTTTAGTTGAAGTTCATTTAATTAATTGATGAATTTGGGTAAAGCTACTAGATATACATGAACATCTAAAAAAATATATGATTTGAGTTCTCGAGGCATTGAATTTTTTATACCCATCTCGACAAAAGACAAATTTCCCAAGAATTATTGAGCAGAAATCCTACTGTTGAGCCTTAGATGGTGATGATGATAGATATGTCTATTCTATCACAAACTCAAAACCATTTACTTAATGGTTTAATGTTGTATAACATTTGAAAAGCCTTTAGAGTCCCATCTGTTGACATGTGAACAACGTCGGACAATCGATGTCATGCTCCAGATTTCGTCACGCAGTGAGCCTGGTGTGACTTTGAGCAATGTCTCTATATGACTGGTTTGCTCAAGCATCCAACTGTACATTGAAGAACTTCAAGATAACGAATTAAGGTTCCTACTTATACTTACTTATTATACTGAAACTGTTTAAAGAGTGATTAAGTCCATGGTATTGAAAGATTTAATTTGATTTAATAATATTTTAACAATGTCTGAAAAATTTGCATGCTATTGAATATGGCTAAATAGGTTAAGCTACTGTATTTAGTGGTATTTTTCCAACACCTGTATTTATTGCAAATAGAAAATTATCTTATCTTTACAACTTTCCCCAAAGTACTTATACCGAAATATGGCTTTTTTTACCTTGTGTAATACCTCTATATTTATTCCCTGCCCGTTGTCGGTAATGGTGACTGTCTTTGTTAAATTACAAATACAAATTCATTTAAAGAGATATTCATGTGATGTGTCCTGGCTTCAGATACAAGTTGACCGATCAGCTGACCCCGAGTTTGTATGAAAAGCAAAAACATATTTTTCATATTTGGATATTGTTCCTTGGGGAAAGATGATCCTTAAAAAAGATAAAGTACATATACTTTGTTTAACGTACGAGTAAATACTGCTTTTTATTAGATATGTGCACAATCATAAACACTTACAAAAATTGTGTTACTAGTAACTTCAAATCCCGTTTGCGCGTAAAACTATAAAACTAAATATGGACTGATTTTGATGCGGTTATTACTAACTTAAAGCTTAAAGTATTTCTTCAAGAAGATTAACATGTTTATGAAATGTGTTAACGTGCAAAGCCGTAAGTTATTTAAATAAATTAAATTCTTTCGGAGTTAATATTATATGCCCATTCAAAATTACAGCTTTCTAATACTAACAGTCTCTGCGCTAATCCGGGGACGCACAGACAGACGAACATGGTGAAACTATATTCCTAGTCTGGATTTAGGAACCCTTAAAAGACAAGACACTAAGCAGTCAAGCACTACTGGGTGATTGATTTAAAAAGGTTTTTACGCATATTATTATCTTGCAACAGGATATTTCAAATACGCACACATAAATATATCTTTATACGATTATATTATTTAAACGTTTATTGCCACAGTCAATAATTTAGGTAATATCTAGCCGCAGGCTTCCAGGAAAACGGCATCTACTGTAGATAATTGTATTTGCTGAAGGAAGGGCTTACTGTACTATTTGTGATTATCTTGTGATAAATTCTTGAATAATCATTTTAATATTGTAATGATGAACTATTAGTACGAGTTCATCATTACAATATTAAAATGATTATTCAAGAATTTATCACAAGATAATCACAAATTAATTGATTTTCATTTAAATGTAATACGGAAATCGGTTGGTACAATGACAAACATAACATTCAATTCACTATCACAGTAATGTGGTAAATATGTGAAAATTAGCAAATAAATATGTATATTACATAAACATTACACAACAACAGGAAAAATTCAATTGTTATTGATTTTTTATTATAAAATTTGGTAGCCTTTGTAAAGATATTGCCTGTAAGATATTGCTTCGGCGATAATAAGGCCACCTCTTGTACCTTATACTATAATGTTGTCCTTTGAATTTGGTAAATGTAAATGTAATTTTGTGCAATAAAGTTTTTTGTATTGTATGTGTAATTTGTCCCTAACTGTTTATGATACTTTTTGTTATTAATTGGTAATATAAAGACTTTAGTTGCTATACCGTATGTAATAACTTATTTTGTTAACAAAAATAGACATGAATTTAAAAAAAAATACTAGTTAAAATTACAACTATTAAGTATCATTATCTATTTATATATATTATTATTACTAACAATTTATTCCAAGTATTTATTTAACTATTTGTGCTTATCCTGGTACTTTGATAATTATTTTCTTGTTATAAAGGTCTGTAATACGGAAATCAGTATCTACAATGACATAGGACAGCCTTTTATGTTTGTCTAATGTATCTATAAATAATAATACAACTTGGCTATTTATTATCACAAAGTGAGAATTATGTGAAAAGATGCAAACGTTACGTGTGTCCTTATTATTAAACAGGAAATTATATTATCTAAACAGGAAATAAAATCAATGACTATGTGCCTATTATTTAACAGGCCTTGAGGATTTATTATTATAAAAAAGCGCCGCGATTTAACTACAATATTACTTTCATAAAACAAATTACTGCGTTGCTAAATTTTTCCGAAATTCCATGATCTTCTTTTTATAATTACCTACATAGGATCTTTTTTTCCATCAGAGAGTTCCAGTGCCCAATCCCGGCTCACTTATCAGATCATCACCGAGTTTACAAAAGTATGTTACAGCGCAATCGAATACGAACATAGAAAAGTTGTGTGCAATTACTTTAAATCAAGTTAAATATTGTAAGATACGATTTGGCATCACCCCTTTCCTCTTCCACGGCTATTGTACGAGTAAGTAATACTTTATTGTACACCAAAAAAAAATTAAATATACACACGGAAAAAGAAAATTTACAATGGGCGGCCTTATCGCTAAAAGCGACTAAGTACGAGGCGACTAAGTCTGGGCACAGACGGGCCATGACCACAGCCACCGACGACCACTTCCATACTAATTTGGTCACATGTCTTAATAAAATGTATGAAAAATCGTGTGACCGGCTTGTCGCTGGCCACCGGTGGCTGTGGTCGGTGGCCCGTCTGCGCCGAGCCTAAGGTAGCTGGTAACAGAAAAGGGCAGCGTCCTCTGTGCAAATACTTTATACCATCTACTGCGATCACCAACCCGACTGCTCAGCGGTGATTGTAGGCAAATCCTTCCTTTATTGAGAGAGGCCTTTAGTCCAGGAGTAGACTGTTATAGGCTGTAAAAAAGAAGAAAGTACATGCTCTTAGATTGAGACACAGTCTTTAGATTGAGTCATTACATACTGCCATTAAGTAGATACCTACTTAGCAAATTACCAGTCACAGATGAACAGACCAATATTTCTCAATCGACTCACTTAACGATAGCGACGCAACGTACTCGTAACATGAGAGTAATACGAATTACGATACATTATGCAGATCATCAAGCGCTTTTTGTTTACATCTATAAACCACAAAAGCAATGGAATATATAATACTAGCTTTTGCCCGCGGCTACGCTCGCGTATCCTAATTCCCACGGGAACATTACTTTTTTCCGGGATAAAAGGTACCCTATGTCTCAGTACTCCTAACTATGTGTATGCGAATTTTCAAGAAGATTGGTTCAGTAGATAAAGCGTTAAGAAGTAACAAACAAACAAACCAACAAACAAACAAATAAATATACAAACTCAGTTTCGCATATATAATATTAGTTGGGAAGTTGGGATAAAAAAAATAATTTTCAGTATCATTTCTCTCTTTTATTAAGAGACGTATTGTTTAGAAGCCGGAAAGCGGACGCCGAGCTTTGCAGCGTTGCAGCTGAGGATGCAACTGGAAATAAATAAATAAATATATACGGACAAATCACACTAGCCCAAAGGTAAGTTTAAAACTTGTATTATGGGATACTACCTCAACGATACTATATTTTATACATACATACTATCGTTATTCTGCCATGACAACTATTCGTTGTCATGGCAGAATCGATGGAGGACTTAAGTACGATGCTTGAAGACCTAAATCGAGTTTCCCAACAGGTTGGCCTGAAAATGAACATTGACAAGACGAAGGTCATGTCGAATATGCACGTAACGCCTTTACCTGTTTCTGTTGGGAGCTCCACCCTCGAAGTTGTAGACCAGTATATCTGAATCCGACTCGGCTGGGCAGCGTTCGGGAAGTTACGCAGTGTCTTCTCGTCCAAAATACCCCAGTGCCTCAAGACGAAAGTGCTTAATCAATGTGTGTTACCAGTGATGACTTATGGCTTTGAAATGTGGTCCCTTACTATGGGTCTCATAAGAAGGCTCAAGGTCGCTCAGCGGGCTATGGAGAGGGCTATGCTAGGTGTTTCTTTACGTGATCGAATCAGAAATGAGGAGATTCGTAGAAGAACTAAGGTCACAGACATAGCCCAGTGGATTAGCTCATTGAAGTGGCAGTGGGCGGGGCACATAGCGCGAAGAACCGATGGCCGATGGGGCAGAAAGGTTCTCGAATGGCGACCACGTACCGGCAGGCGCAGCGTAGGACACCCACCTGCTAGGTGGTCAGACGACCTGAGCAAGGTTGCAGGAAAACGCTGGATGCAGGCCGCTTCCGATCGGTCGTTTTGGAAATCCTTGGGGGAGGCCTATGTCCAGCAGTGGACTTCCTGTGGCTGATATGATGATGATGATGATACTATATTTTATACATACATACTATCACGCCTGTTTCTCACAAGGGTAGACAGAGACTATGGACCTCCACTTGTTACGATCCAAACAGACCTCGTTCGCTTCATCTACACTCATCAACTTCTTCATACATGCCCTTCGGTTACGGGTACTTCTTATCTCTCCTTTTTTTAGAACGTCTGCAATCTGATCGCACAAAGTTCGCCGAGGTCGACCCTGTCCCACTCTTCCTTTCACACTTGCCTTATAAATATTTTTTGTTAATCTCTTTTCATCCATCCTTTCTGCATGCCCAAACCATCTTAACATCCCTTTCTCTATTTTTGTCACAACGTCCTCTTTCACTCTACACCGATGCCTTATGATATAATAATAATAAATACGAATATAGATAAACACCCAAGACCCAGAACAATTTGAAAAAGGCCATTTTCCAACTTGCTCTGGCTGGAGATCGAACCCAGAACCTCCGGATTGGCGGACTAGCGTGTTGACCATTACGCCACGGAGGTCGGAAATACGCTGAGATGAGAGAGAGAGAGAGAGACGGGCTATTGTTTGTCTTGAAAAAAAAAATACTAGTATACAGACACTCAATGTAGTGGTTACGAGTTCAACTGAATATTGGCTTGGCTTAGATTCCTCAGTAGTAACAGGTAGTAGTTCATTTTCATAACTTTATGTTTCACTTTACAGTCTATGTATGTACTTTCTTCGGGTATCGTAAGTTTGTAATAAAAGAAAATAAGTAAAGGTGACTTCCAATTGTGAAAGTTAAAGTTGGTACTAACTAAGTACTATGATTTTTTCTTTCTTTAAACCCGCAATGAGTTTTCCTGAGTCCACGGTCACCCAAGGATGCCGAAACCCATGAGGAGAAGAAAAAGCTAGAACCGCAAAAAAATTACTTGTCTGTGGTTTCACAAACGGCCGCCTACTTTCAGTCAACCCTCCTTGGAAATGAATTCAAATCGAAATAATAAAAAGTGTAAAACATTACAAATGTGGCAACAAATACTGACCCCTGTCGTAGTCTAATGTTCATTAACCATAACCTCCTTTTACAAGGCTGTACTGTACACACCATTGACAATTCACGAATAATTATTGCGCTTGTTCTTATATTAATTAACATTAGACTATGTGAGAAGTTGATAATAATAGTTTTTGAAATTATAAAGGCATTGTTTGTTTTGCTCTATTTATATTTAAAGTGCTTTTCCGTTTTTAAATTCTACCTTTCACGAATAATACGACAATATGTTTTTTTATATTATATCACAATGTTTTTAAGATAGAAAGATTTTAAGATAGAAGTATTTAGCTAGATCAGAATCCATTATTTAATGTACTCGTAATTATTTTTGTCATGCAAAATTTTGATGGCTATTATTTATTATGATGTTTTGTGACAATGCAGAGAAAGTGTTTAAAGTTGACACTTTACTTATTTGTAATAAAACATAAATTCAAGACTATGTGAGCGAGGTTATACATGAGGGATCATGTAAAACCTCGCTCACCCTATAATTATATCCGCACGTCAACACTAAAAGTGACTATTTCATGGCGTTTTGATGTCAAATTACATTGAATTACTTCATTGATTGCATCATTTCATGCATATCAAATACTATTTATACTCGTACTTCACAGTAAAATTGTGATGGTACAGTTATATAACTTGCAACGAAAGCTATAGATAATATTGTCAACATTTGCAGGTCGTACAATTTATGACAGAAAAACAGAAAAGTATTTTCAAATACGAGTAACTAGTAGTTTGCCGCGAACTTAGACTTAGACTTTTTTATTAATATTTCAAAAACTACTAAACCGATTTTGATGCCCAACGAACTTGAAAATTCTATTGTATTTCCTACATGCCTACCAAATATCATCAAAATCGGACCATTGGTTCGGCAAATACGGCGATACAAACATACGTACATACATACAAACAATGCGAAGCGAGCGAGGGCTATAATTCAAGTTGGGGCGAAAGCCCCAACTTGAATTATAGCCCTCGCTCGCTTCGCTCGCTCGGTCTTTTATATATAAACTTTAATATATAAATGACTTTTTAGGACTACAAACTTCTTTAGTCAAACTTGACTAAAGAAGTTAGCTTTTTCAGTATACCTAACAACTGATATATTTGCACTGGTCCTAAAGTAATAATGTAATTATCTAAAAATCATATTTTTTTTATAAAAAATACACATTCTAAAACAAAATATAATGAACAATTATGTAAAAATTTGCTACTTGCTGTCTAATCTTAGATTTTATTTACACAATATTCAAACAGTCATTTATGCTCATACAATGCTCATACACCTTTTTCGAAGATGTCTTGTCTAGGCTCGGTGTGATACCACTATTACCTAACTTATTACAGAACTTTGTCCCAAAATCTCGTATCCTAATTAGAAAACTATAAAATGTGCAACTTTGTAATAAAGATAAAATCTGCGGTCGCCTTATTGTAAAACGGGGTTAAATTGAGACGTGATTGGCCAAATCTCATGACAAAACTTTTTATGGATGTAAATGAATACGAAAAATATTTTCTTTCCTTTGATAAAACTTTATGTGTTAAACACATTACATTAAGTTTTATCAAAAGAAGGAAAATGTTTTAATATTATTTTCCTTCCGGCACTTACAGACATTAATGGATTTTCGCAATTTAAGAGAAAACCTTTCTAGTGTAATTGAAATCTAAGAAATCCAAACCGTTATGACGGTTTCTTCAATTCAATTAAATTTTCATAGATTCAAATAATAACGAAATATATGAAGAAAGACATGGCCGAGCTTTATTTCCACCTTCGTATCCGATAGAGCCTGGTAGCCTTTATAGCCTTTGGCTTGCGATCCTTTGTTCCTTTAAACCCTAGACGGTAGAGATAACAAGGAAAGCCCTAAAATCTAGGGAAAGTTTTCGTACAAGATGAATTTACATTAGTAAACACATTGTGTGCTACCAATGTTTCTGGGTCGGTTTCATCTCTAAATTCGTGCTAGTTACAGTGCCAACACGAAAAGTTACGAAATTGTTTTGTCCCTTGTACGTACAGTTGCTACTACGAATAAAGTACCTTAACATCTTTTCATATTAAAACATTTTCTAGCCTTGAGTCTATTGTCCCTTTCATTAGTTCATTAACCTACCAAAGTAGCCACGAGTATCTTTTTACGAGTTATGTTCTTTGTTTTCATTGTCGTCTGTACAAACTCGACATTTGTAGGTATTGTGGTTACTCATACGAGTACACAACACATGTCAGTCAGTTATATAAGTTATCAAATACTATTTAAGTATTTTTTTTTACTTGTCTCAAAATAGTTATTTATCTTTATTTTCTTCTTTTTAGGGTTCCGTACAAAAAATGAAAAAACGGAACCCTTATAGGATCACTCGTGCTCCGAATTTACTGGACCGAATCAGGTGAAATTTGGTAGGATGATGTAATCCTATGACCCAAACACACATGTGCAAAGTAAATAAATATTGTTTTTTCGGGGGATAAATTAGGAAATTGAAAAAAAAATTTTGCAAGCCTTACTGTGTCATTTATCAAATGAAAGGGCTCGTTATGAGGATCTCAAATATATTTTCGTTATAATTATAAAATAAATAGTTTTGATTTTATTCATGAAAGAAGATGAAAATTGACCATCCCCCCCCTGATCTCCGAAACTACTGAACCTAAAATTTTCGAAATATATTTCATTGCTTGTAGATTACAGGAAAACCTATAAGAATTCAATCAATTGTACGGAACCCTCTCCACGCGTGTTTAACTCGCACTTGGCCGGTTTTATTTTTTCTTTATCTTTATTTTATTATGTCAATTATAAAAAAATAAATAATTTTAAAAAATCTAAAAAATACTTAATATTTAACCTACACTCCCCCACTGCTTGGCAAAGATCTGCCCTACATTGTGAAATAAAATTATGTAGATAGACTATGCCAAAAGTTCAAAACGTAAAGTTCACACTTTATGAAATTTACTTATGAATTAAGAATAACGAGAATCATAAGACATTAATTAATCCATAAATAACACGTTTTAACAGGTACCTAATGTTCTAATGCAACATTAGCATAATTTTGACACAGAATAGCATAATACTGTCACGTTCCAGAGTGTGTAAATCCAATGACTGTAGCCCCGGCTGACCTATGGCACAGTTTTGAAACCGCGTGTTATTTTCCGAAGAAAAATATGAATTGTTAAGCAGTTTGTCAGTTTGTGGGCCACAGGTCGCAGGTTACTCGCCTACATAATTATTCAGTGTTACAGAAAGGTGAACTAATTATTGATTGGTATGCTCCGTATTTATAATTATTTGTATTGATTGTGTAGCTTTATGTCCAGTAGTTTTTTCTTTCTATTTATACAACAAACTTCACAGCTGATGGCATTTGCACCTACCTAAGGTAATAATACGAGTAGGTAATAGGTGAGGTAGCTGAAAATCAGGGCATTGTTATTTAAACAATCTTTTCGCTGACCCTACGATCTTTTTGTGCTACTGCAGCAATTGCAGCATACATACCTACTCACATCGCATCGCAAAAAACTTGAATGTAAATACCATAAGGTCATTCATTTATTTTTTGTTTGTGAGTGAGACAAATAAGGTATAAGGTGTTTTTTTTAATCAGAAAACCAATCAAATAAATAAAAATAAAATAAAATCAAAGGAACTTTTACTCAAAAATAAGTTTAGTATTACGTTACATTATGTGTAATGTTTATTGACAAATATTTAAACTCGTAATTAATTTTTAAAAATTAATTATTATGTATGTGGAAACTAGCTCGTTTGCATTGCTCATTGCCTTCCTCACGACAGACACCGTTGGTATTAAAGATCTAACATGGTTGGCAAGTATACCTACAAAATTTAGCGATACGTTATCATGTCTTTATCATTAATGGGGTAGACAGAGCCTGGAGCCGATAGATCCTAAGACCTCGTTTAGAGTGATGGTAGACATGAAGCTGGAAAAAGGGAAATCAATTTATTTTTTATGTAGCAATATTTTTTACGCAGATATTATTTTTGGTTAAATTTTCTGTTTAGTCACGACATAAGAACTCTAATCTAGTAATCTAAGTGTGTAAGAACATATATCTAGGTAAGTATACTCGTAAATGGCTAACTTTTACTTTTACAACAAATAGTACCTACCCTAGATTTCAATCCACAAAATCTAACAGTATTGCAAAACTATTTCCTAATAGCAATCTTTTTAAACAAGAACATAGATACGCAATCATATAACGTTCGAATGACATTTCAAAGTTCAAAATTGGAGCTGTAGCTTTTTATAAGACAGCAGGAAACCGCGGCCGCAAACCGCAAATGAAATAAGGTAGTATAAGTAAGTCCATATGATATGTGACATAATACCGTTTTCTCTACTTCGACTCTGGCTAGTTTGCCGTACGGAAAACACAAACACACTCGGGCATAGCTAGGGTTACCACCTATCCACGTTTGAAGGGACTATGTCCTTTCGAATCAGGTCAAGTATCTGAGGTAACATGTAACTAAAGATTTAAAAAAATATATTATCCAGGGTCTCAAAAATAGCACAGACCGTTAAGTTAATATTATTGTATTCCTGCGTTTTTTTAAAGGTTGTGTTCTTTTTTTAAATCTTAAGCCTAAGTGTAAAAGGCAGAAACATAATAATTGGTAAAATATATATTAATATATATTTTACCGATTATATTAATAAATTGAAAGGTCATGCTATTTTCTGAATTTAAATTTGAGCTTTAAACAAATCTTGGCCCGAAGTGCAGCGCGTTGCTCAAGACAGAGCGGGATGGAGAAGCACTGTAGCGGCCCTCTGCCCCACCCAGGGGACATAAGAAAATAAGTCAAACAAATCTAGCAAAGTAAGAAGGCTATAATAAATCTATCATGTTATGTAAATGTGGTGACCCTAATACTTGTGTGATAACAGATACGTAATAGCCCATATAATTTGGTTCAATCAATCATTTTCTTATAGTAGCTGATACCATACTAGTAATGATAATTAATAGCTGGATAGCATAATAACAAATCACAGATAAAAATTATTAAACACAGCGTCAGGCGTTTCATTTCACTGCTATGATAAATATTTTTTATATGACCTCATCACCTCACACGTAACCACTTTTATACTTACGATTATTTCTAAATCTATCTTGCAATAATATTGTTACCTTAAGTACCAAGTAAATTGATTTAGATTTTGATGCCTTTTAGGTTTAAATTAGAAATTCTATAAAAACTACACTTCCAAAATAAGCTAAAAAGTTTAACGGAGCAATTTTGTAATAACGCAGTACCGTGCCTTTATTTTTGAAAGGAAGATAGATAGAAGAGGGATAGGAGGTCAGATCCAAAGGTCTTCTAACTAATATAATACATACACCAATGTTTCGTTCTTTCCGTGATTCTATGCATACAATACAATACACAAAACTTTATAGCACCATATACAACTGCAAAAATTTAAAGAACAACATATATAATAAGGTACAAGAGGTGGCCTTATCGCCGATGCAATCTCTTAACCCTAAAGAGAAGGAGTGCGAAGTATATAATTTACATATAATATGATTATGTATTAAGTTGTTGAATTAAATGTAGACCTTCGTGGTCCTAGACATAAAAAACATCTAGGTCTACAGTTAGGTACCTATCGACAAACAACTTCAATAATCCTATAACACATGTTACGTCTTACATCTAGTCAACTTGGTATAAAAATAGGAGTAGAGTAAGAAATTCATCTACGTAGTGCGATATTCTGTAACAGCACTAACAGCTTTTCGCTTCCCCGTTCATATTTATTCAAACAGGAAACATTACGCGTTAGGCGACATGCGGTAGCTCACACTAAGGACATGCTGCGCGTCACAAACCTCATAAAACATATGTCTTTATTACACCATACTACCGCCATGTCAAAAGCCAAGCCACCACCCACCGATCAGGGCGACTCATTCGTGTAATCAAGACAATAGATCCATACATTATGTATACGGAATGCATCACGGACCGGCTGTGTGTAGGCATATGAAATTACATAGTAGTTTTAAGGTCACGCAATTTTTGTTTTTATTTATATTTGCGGCTCGCTTGACGTAATCTATCAGTATTATGTTATACAGTGAAATCACCATTCTACGTGTAAGCTTACCATATGTAGGTCAAACGTGTAAGGCATTATCATTAGGACTCCATCAGTTTAATCTAATCGCTACAATTCTTACGGGTACCTTCTGAGGCATACTACGACTTTTTCTAATATGATTTTTTTATATTGTTACAGATGATGATACGGATCTCAGCGCTGAATCTTCAGAAATAATACCAGAAGCCGTCGCTCCCCCCGCGCGCCAGCATGAGGGGGCAAAGGAACAGGAACAAGACACTGAAGCGGCTGCCGACGACCCAGACCACTCCCTCGAATTATTAGGAAATTCGCAAAACTTCTTCCCATCTTTCGCAAACCTCTTCGAACCACGCCCACAGAATAACTTTAGACTCGGATTTGGAAATGAAGGCGCATACAGCCAAAGGCCAAACTCCTACAAATCCCTCCTGAACTATCCACTGTTTGGCAACTACAGAAATGTCGAAACATTCGGAAAACAAAGCACAGCGTCCGCTGCCCCTCTCGTAGATGCCAGCTCTAGCGTTCTCGGTTCCGGAAACTTCGGAATCATCAAGGGCGGAACATTCTTCGCCCACAATGACGAGGATTCAGATTACAATGACGGATTTAGCTCGTTTTACAACAATGGTCATGGCAGACCATCGGTCGGAGTAGGTTACATAGCCAACCCTCGACCGAATTACAACCAAGACCAGTTCGCTAACTTTAGAGACTTCGCCGATATTAACACACCATCCAACTCTGCCTTCTCACACTACGTTGTTGTATATGCTAATAAAAACGCTACAATGGATGAGATTTCAGAAGAAACTAGAAAAGTTCTGTCTCAACCTAAGAATATAATTGAGACTCTTCAGAGGCTGGACGAGCCAGCCGCTCCTCCAAAGATATCGAAAGCGAAGGCGAAGTTGGAAGCGACCAAACAGAAGATGCTGAACAAAAAGGAGCAGTGGAAAAATAAAAACTCAAAACTGAGCCCTAAGCACGATCCGGAAGAGCCGTTATTAGCATTAAGTTAAAGTTAGTGTAAATACAAAGACTTGCGTAATGTAAGTGATACCAGTAAAAAGTGTGATGTGTGACATACTTTGTCACAGACGGAAACTCGACGAAGAGGGGTCTAAATATAATTTTAAGTAAGTAAATGTGGTCAAATTGTGTGCTCGAGATGCATGAAAGGTTAAGGAATGAATATATCTTGTATGACAATGTATAGCTAATAATAAATTAAAAGTTTAAGATGGTAGCAACATTTTTGTTAAAATTTCCTCGGTCCATTGATCAATGCGAATGCGAAACGCTTCGCACCAAGCAATGTATGGTATTTAGGTAGTAAAATGGCGAAAGTGAATTACTGAACTGGGTCTGCAATTTCTGCTTAACGTCCACAAACGGTAAGTATTCGATTTTATTATATTATAGTACTTACCAATATAAAAAAATCACAAAATTTAAAAATGAATTTAATTCATGATTCTATTTACATACATACACGCAATAAGCTAAATCTTTAGTATGTACACAAAATAAATATAACTGCTACGTAGTATGGACTGAGGTCAGGAGTTTTTTTCGTGTGTGCTTAGGGGACTCTAGAGTGTAAGTATAATGGGCTACACTAAACTGCACTTGATGTAAAAGTTTGCGCGCTAAAAAAAAATAATTTTCTGTAATCATGGGAACGTTGAATCATAGACAATAATTTATTGCCAATATCTTCACAAAACGAATGTACCTACTTTTTTGGATAAATGATTGGTTTCGCACATAAGGAGCGCACATCGAACTAAGAGTTTTGGTTGTTAGGAAGATAGGTACTCTTACCTATCTTCTGAATACAACTGTCATACCTAAGGTTATATGAACATCAACAGATCTTTTTTCGAAATAATCGTCTTTTCAATGAATGAAAAACATACCAGCTTACCTACCTACTAGAATAAGAATATCGCGCTATCATGCGTTGATGTCATTTCTTCGGCCGAAATTAAAAATGTAATTTTGCAAAAGTAACATTTTCTGAAATAATTAGCACAAAGAAAAGGACCTCACATTGTATATATCTACATTATTTACATGGCAAATAAATGCAAGGAATTATGCATTTGATAAAACTTAGAGCTTAGAGCTGCTATATAGGTAACAAAAAAGTGATTATTGTGTAAAAATCTTCAAGCATAGGTATTATAAGAAATATACTTATTAAATAAATTTTAAAATACCTTACTGAGTTTTATTATACAATATTTTTCATCTCATCTATTCAAAAAACGATGTTTTTAGGGTTCCGTACAAAAAATGTAAAAACGGAACCCTTATAGAATCACTCGTGCGTCTGTCTGTCCGTCCGTCTGTCACAGCCAATTTGCTCCGAATCTCCTGGACCGAATCAGGTGAAATTTGGTAGGATGGTGTAATCCTATGACTCAAACACATATGTGCAAATTATTATTTTTTTCAAATAAGGGTCGTTTTCGGGGTATAAATTAGGAAATTGAAAAAAAAAGTCTTGCATACCTTACTGTGTCATATATTTAATGAAAGGGCTCGTTATGAGGATCTCAAATATATTTTTGTTATAATTATAAAATAAATAGTTTTGATTGTATTCATGAAACAAGACGAAAATCGACCATTGACCAGAGAAAACTATTCTAATGACTGAATAATGTTGATGTGGTGGTCCTAGAAAAATATTTTCATAGTACTTCTTCAGTGAAAACGCCACCAAATAAAGGTTAGTAATTGTCTGTTAAACTCTGATTAGGTATATATGTAGGTGTTCTACTTTCGTTATAGGTATATATTTGCAAATTTTTCTAATAGACGGAGATGAAAAGAAGACTGTGTTACACGGTTTACGGTACTAGTTTTATCTCGGGCGATATACTTGAATCCCTCGCTTCACTCAGTCACTTCGTTTTGCTCTGGATTAAAATTAGCGAACTATCACCTTTACGCCTTGCAGCACAATCTTCTATTAAAAAACGGGCAAGTGCGGGTCGGACTCGTACATGAAGGGTTCCTTACCTCCGTACAATATTTTAAAACGCTGAAAAAACACGTTTTTTGTACGGCGACCCCCTTTAATTTTTACCTTTTATTTATTTTTAGTATTTTTGTTATAGCAGCCACAGTAATACATAAATCGGTGAAAATTTCAAGTGTCTAGCTATTACGGTTCAAGAGATAGAGCCCTGTGACAGACGGACAGACAGCGGAGTCTCAGTAATAGGGTCCCGTTTGCACTTTTTGGGTAAGGAACCCTAAAAAGACCTCATAAAGTCAGAACTTCATAAAAAAAAAATATCTTTGTTAAAAATTCTTAAATCATATACCATTGTTTGGCACCACCTACCAATAGAAAAACATTTAAAATGATTAAACAAAAGAAACCTATTTAGAGGCACTATCTATTGTGCAGTAGCCGAACTACTAAATAAGATTGTTTTACAATATAACACCCAAAACACCATCTAGTGGTGAATAGACCAATTAAAAACAAGGTTTAGTGTTGCCATCTACTGTACAATATCAAAACAATACGCAGTATTTTACAGCGCCATCTAACAGTAGTCTTAAATATAAAAAATGCATGTATAGCAGTGAAAATATTTGGTATGCTGCTATGTATTTATTTATATATTAACAATGAGTTATTGCACTGTTTTGATATAAAATAATTAATAAAATATATGCAAGGGAATTTTCCGTGACGGCCGATTTGACAGGTTCGATATGAAGGGGCCATCCATGCGCGCGCACTGTTAGACGTGCGCTCGACGATGTCCTCATCTCTATGAGATTATTTACAAAGAGGTTGGCCAGTACGGCAGGTCCGATACGCCACACATGCTTGACTTAAAGAAATAATGTTATATAGCAACACTGGACTAGAGCGATAAAAAACTAACCAACCAGTCTATGGTCAATAGAAAAATTGAAAAAAATATTTTATCAGTCTATGGAAAATGAAAAATGTGGACGACGAATTTTACTTTGGACGTCGTATTTTTAATTTTTTCTTCGATTTTGGTTGTAGATTATAACAATAAAGGTGCTAAATGCCTCTAATGACTCTATAGTTCAATGTGATTGTTCTAGTGTAAGGACAAGTTGTGTAAATAGACATTAAAGTGGCCACCATGTTCTCGGGCAAGGATGCCGCAAACCCTGCGTATCCGACGCAATGGGCTTTAAATCCTAGTGCTTATCAAAATGTAGATTCCAATTCGGTTGATTGGGCTGCCCTCGCTCAGCAATGGATCGCTATGAAGGAAGCAGCCGCTATAATAGCGGCACCTCCGCCACCTTCAGGGAAGCCCGATGTAGAGGAAGGCGAAGCACCGATGGAAGTTGAAAACCCGGATAGTTCAGAAGTAGCTGTGCCTCCGGGGGCTGAATGGAATGCTGCTACTAATTCGTGGGGCAACAACTGGAATCAATGGGGTAAGGGCACAATATTTATATTTAATTTATGCCTAGATCATAATGTAAGCTAATTTATAGCCGACAGCTGCATGTCGTTTTTTATGCATAAACAGCTGCTTGCCAGTTTAGTATGATCTTAACAATAGTTTTCAGATAAACAATGAACTTAAAAGTACCTACCAAGCTTTTATAATGGAATGAAAGCTATACATAGCTAACACTTTTATTACATAGCATAGCTATGATCAAATTTTAAAGCCGTACCTGAATTTTCCGGGGTCCAGTGCTGACCCCATTTAAAATAAATAATTTTTAAGAAAACGGAGACATTATTTAAACTTTTGCTACTACCAAGCCCTAGTAACCTTTCAAAATATTTTATGAACTACTGTTTACAGTTTAAAGTGAGAATGTTAAGCTTTACTACACACTTTTTTTCCAAAAGTGGCCGTTTCTCGCGAATGTGCATAATAAAGCTTAACATTCTCACTTTATACTGTAAACAAATTTAGGTACGGCCTTAAGGCCGTACTTGAATTTTCCGGGGTCCAGTGCTGCCCCCATTTAAAATAAATCATTTCAAAGAAAACGGAGACATTATTTAAAATGATGCAACTACCAAGTCCTAGATAACCCTTTAAAGTATTTTATGAACTACTGTTCAGTTTATAATGAGAACGTTAAGCTTTACTACGCACATCCAAAAGTGGCCATTTTTTGCAATTGTGCGTAGTAAAGCTTAACGTTCTTTTGTACTATTTCTTTTGTTCTTTTGTAACTTTAAATTGTAAACAGTAGTTCATAAAATACTTTGAAGGGTTATCTAGGACTTGGTAGTTGCAAAATTTTAAATGATGTCTCCGTTTTCTTTGAAATGATTTATTTTAAATGGGGGCAGCACTGGACCTCGGAAAATTCAGGTACGGCCTTAATAATGCTATGAAGTGGAAACTGTTTTCTTGTTCAATCAACGACACAAAATTGACTGTATTGTACTTATTATTTATTAATCTGTAGTTAATGCAGCTCAACTTTAGAAACATGCTACCTGAATTTGAGTATAAGGATGCATGGGGGGGGGGTAGAGGGGGGTTAATATGACCCCCCAAGCATTTTTTTTTGCCGGAACCCCGTCCTTTATTTGATACTAGCAGTCCACCCCGGCTTCGCCCGTGGTACACACATAGCCTATGTCACTCGGGGATAGTGTAGCTTTCAAATGGTGAAAGAATTTTTTAAATCGGCCCAGTACTTTTTGAGCCTATTCATTACAAACATACAAAAATAGGTACAAATCTTTCCTCTTTATAATATTAGTATAGATAATTTTTTTTTCAATGCAAAATTTTCGATCAGTATAAAACGAGTTGCTTTTTTTTTTGTAAAAAGGGGGGAGGGGGGTAGGGGAGAAACCCCCTAAATAACATCCACATGCATGAAAACGTAGCCTTTTGTTAATGAATTTTTGAAAATTAATACACAGTGACAGTGACAACCACAATTATACAGTCAGATTGGCTATAGAACAGAGACAATAATGTTAATGGTCACATGAAAGTTATGGGCAAATCTGAACTGGCCAACCCCAACTTCACATAGTCTTGTCTGCCCTATACTCGAGTTTTTTTATAGCCGGAGGCGCAGAGGACGGGTAGCCCCCGCCCGCTGTAAGAAAACGCATGAGCATGAGTGCCTGCGTTTTCTTACGCAAGAGCGGAGGGCCTGCACTTCCCGCAGCGCCGGAGATGTCACGAAAACTTTAAAAAATCATTAAAAAAAGGTTGCTTTTCGGCAAGGGGGATCATGGGGGAGGTAACTCCCTTCCCCCCCTCCTTCTGCACCTCCCCTCAACCCCCTCCTGAAGGTAGCACGTTTCTAAATGTTTACCGTTAATGCAATAATGAAATTAGTTTCCTACTAAGAATTGACCATAACCACCACTTACACAATATCAGGTTAACATAGGCTGTCTAATATAAAGCTAGTATATTTTTAGGGGTTCATTGTTATACCTATATGACCTACCTACATGAGGCTATGGCAGCTTGCCAAAGTATGAAGGTAGGTATTGGATAGTAAGTTGATGAACCACTTGGATAAGTTTATAATATGAAATATAATGGAAAGGAGGACCATCTCATACAGGGGAACAGTGCAAGTGTCTAGCAAAAGCAGTAAATGATAGTTCCAAATCCCTTTAACTGTGTGTGATTTTCATGATCTTTTATTAACATTATTTTATTTAGTGAATTTTGACTTGAAAAATAGAAAATTAAATGTAAAAACATATAAGGAGGTTATGAACCAATGCTCAATCCCATTGTGTACGCAGTGGTGATCTGTATTACAGGTTTCTTACAAAACCTATCACCGACACCACTCTCTCACAATTTTTATATTGCAAATGTAATCAACATTGGTATCCAAACTCATAGCTTTTGGCTTTAAATTATCTGTTTGTTACATGCACAAATTGTGAGGAGAATATAAATAATTTATTTATTATTTATGAACATGAAAAGCACTCAACCGACAAGAGAGTAAAGTTTCACTCAGTAATTCTCTTGTACAACCCGGTCACAATATCTGTGCACCTGACCTCGTGACGTCATATCGGCGGTCTGGGTACGGTGTGAAAAAAAGTTATCAAAATTATCGGGATGTGTATCGGCAACGAAGATGCTAACCGTACTATCTCACCAGGGAGTGCGCGGAGAGGTGACAGGGGAAGCGGGAGGGGCGCCGCATTCCAGGGAGGTGCACAGATATTCTGACCGGGTTGTATTTAAGAGTGAATACAAGAAGTGAATGTTACTTATTATGTTTATTGATCAAAAGGTTAGAACATTTATGGGGAAAATGTGTGCTAAACAGATATCCTAAAGCTACATGAAACAGATAAAGGAGAAGGTGAATGTCGTGTCGTACAGCGAAGTAAAACAGCTGGCAGATGAGAGAGACAAATGGAAGAATTCACACTCCACCAACAAGAGCATAGCTCTTAAATATAGATAGATAAAAAGATGTCCAACTCAGTGTAAAGTGAAAATTAAAACTGAAGTATCCATGTATATCAAAACATATTTTTTGGTGCTTCCTTTAAATTTTACCCACCAACTATCATAGCGCCACTGTACCCAATGTGATTAAGCGCATTTTGACAGTCACATTAGGATACACAAGATGGTCCTACTTACCTCTAATACTTCATTGCATGGTTTGTAAGCTAACGCTGATACAGTCATCAGCAGTCTAAAATACCGCTCATTCACCTTTATACAAAGCAGCAATAGTGGCAGAATCACATTAAACTTGGTCAGTTGATGAACTATCCACACCTATCCATTATTTATTGTACAAATTGTTTTTATGCTACAGGATGGGGCTGGCCGGGAGCAGGAGGCGTGGACCCCAAAATGGTCTCAGACTCGTCCATGGCCATGGCACCTATGATGGATGGCTATGCTATGCCACCTGATGGAGCTGCTGCTATGCCTGGGTAAGATAAACCAAATTAATTTTACATCATCATCATCAGGTCTTTTCAGGATCCACTGCAGGAGCATGACCCTCTCTGTACCACCAGAGCCATATATTTGCCAGAGCTGCTGGTGGATTTGGCCTACACTCTTGACGCTGGCCGGCTGCTGCCTAGACGGGTTGGAGGAGTCTCACTGATGTTTATAAGCTTTGTTTAGCTTGTGTTTCTTAAGTCGCATTCTACGACATCCACGGAAAGACTTGGAGTGGTCCTATTTTACTATGCCGAGAACCTCGCGGCAAGTTTACATGCATTCAAAAAATTCTTGAGATCATGGTATATTAAAATAATAGGTATTCTGTTCCCGCGATAGCCCAAGACTACGTCAATAATGTCACGAAAAGGTTACCATTGATTGTTCTTTTCTGTAAATTTAAGGACTTTCTCAATTACTTATTGAATATAAAATAAAATATTAACTAAAGTTAATTTATTTTATATTGTGATTCATATTTTTAATTTTTAATAAATTTATATATTTAATTATTAGCTTATGATTGGTTACTTAACTTAACAAGTAAAAAAATGCACTTTGCTCGGTAATTCAATCACCCCCAGTGACAACATTCCCAACTGATGACGTATTCTTGGGCTAATCACGTAACCAGCTCAGCTGTCCAAAACCAAAACCTAGCAAGGAACAATTTATGTAAAATACGTTTTCTAAAGCCAATATTCCCAAAATTTAGAGCTGCGTCTAAGGAAAAAACAATTGTATTTCTATCTAAAATAGAATCAGAGTTACGAATATACCCAAACCTAGCAAGTGTCCTTCGTGCTCGGAGATTACAAAATTAAAAAACTAGCAAGTAACATTTCCAACTACAAAAACCTATTAAATATGGTATATGCTAGGTTTTCGAATTTGTAAATAGAACTTACTAGGATTTAAAATTTGAAAGCAGTCTTTTACTAAGATTTTAAACTAGGAATTGTCTCGTGCTAGGTTTTTGGTTTAGGAAATCACTGAAGTATAGAACGAGATAATCAAATCGCGTCTATAATAAAATAATAGTAAGTCAGTGTGAAACGTAAAACTAGAGGCTCTATAAGCTGTAGACCTCGCGAGCTTATAGAGATTGCAGATTGAAGGAACGTTTTACACCATATGTTTTTCTTGAAATATTGTTGTGGTAGAGTTACGCTTCCGGCAAAACTCAGTTTTGCTAGTAGTATGAATGGGCTGGCTCGTCCACGCTCTCACAGAAAATCGACGTCTGAGTAGTAGCTTCACCGCTTCTATGCTTCGCTCGGTGAGTAAGATAGCTGGAGCCCGCCCTCCCTCCTCCCCTCTAGGGAGGGCCCTGAAAGGCCGGTAACGCTATTGTTACACCCCTGGTGTTGCAGTTGTCCATGGACAGCGGTGATCACTTACCATCAGGTGACCCACATGTTCGTTTGCCTTTCTAAAAAATTAAAATCTTGATAATGTTCGTTCCGCTAATATTTTTAGTTTTTTTTCCTCCTCTGTTTGTTTCATAGACCTGATTCTTGTCAAACGATCAAAATGACATCAGTAAGTCTGAGCCCGAGAAAATGCGACGTAAGAGCAACCTACAGCCAGTTCTCTAGACCCATGGTCGAGCACAAAGGGTAAAGTCAATCCCTGTGACTTATGAATGGTGACTGCCCATGCAAATGTAAGAGAAAATTGAGTCCTAAAACATGTGCTCTCTTTGGAACGCCAAGTTTGCGTGATAGCGGCAATAGGCACTGATCCCATTATGGTTGGGCCAGTGTAGTTGTCAAATTTGACCATAACTACCAAAGGGCGATCAGTAGGTGGTGAATGATTAGGAGCATACACCAAATCAGTAACAGTTCTAACAGAACCATTTACTAAGCCTTTTTTAACACAAATTAATTTTTAACATGCCCTGGCGCCAACGCAGAAATACAGAGTTTTCTCTAAACCTTGTGCTTGTTACTTGGCACATGCCTGTGCAGCCTCTGTGTTATTATGATCAGCCGACATCTTAGCCGTGGGCATGTAAAGGTCTTTTAGTTTATTAAAATTACATAAACTAACATTTCTGTTTTCTGGATACAGCCTCATTGCATCGGAAAATAGCCGTTGCTCCTTGTCACATAACCTACTTTTTTCATGCGTCATTAATTTTTCCCAATCACTTTTGGTTGAGTTACCGATGCTCAAACGATCCAGAATGTCTCTGAAATGTACCTGATCTGCTTCTACTTGCCAATAAGATGTTGACAAAATGACGCAGGACGTAATCTTTTTGTAAAATAGCTGTCCCTGGTAAGCCAGCATATCGGAAAATCCTGTTCCATAAACCGGGCGATAAAGCACTTGTGGCAATTGTTTTATGTCACCCAATAGAAAAAAAGTTATATTTCCAAAAGGCAAATGAGAGATTAAGGGCTTAGCTTCCCTGCACCTCAAATATTTTTTTAAGTATTGTATAGCTTTTATCGCGGGCTTTAAGCGCGGCGACTGAATCAAGAAATTCCGTGACGAAAATAAAACCTAACACCCCCCACTTCGCCTACCATGTAGGCTTACAAGCTATATAGCATTTAGTGGAATGTATAGAGGGCTGGGGTTCGACTGGGGACTTTTATAATTTTCAGTTTTGATCAACCATTTGCCGAGTTGGACTTCCTACCTAAAAAGTATAAAGCAGATGGGCTTCCTGAAGAAATATCAGCTACTAGAGATATTCCTGCTCGAAAAAGGATGTGATTGTTGCCAAACATGACGGGTGTTTTGGAATCAAATGCCGGTTAACGATGAGTCGATTGATCTCCAAACTGAAGGTGAAATGACAGAAGTAACTTGATTTTCTTCTGTCATTTCACCTTCAGTGATAAAAGTTTTAAGATTTATTTGTCACTGATTAAACCATTTTATTTTAAGCCAGTTGTTTTTTTACTAACATTATATAACTTACAAGTTTTAAATAGGACATAAGGTTTTTAAAAAAATTAGAGAATCAAATTAAGAAACCTAGTTAGCGTTTTTGCTAGGTTTTCAATGTTAAATGTTAAACAGAACCTCTAAAAAAACAAATTAAAAAACCTAGGTAGAGACCTTACTAGATTTTTGCTATTGGTTTGGTGTCATACATATCTTGAAGTATCGAAAGTAGTCATTAGTAGGGCACTTAAAACTTGTCCAGGAGAACTTAGGTTCAATTAATCTATTTCATAAGGTAGAACAATTTATAATTATTCCTAAGAAAACAAAAAAGGCATAAAAAAGGAGTTGAATTCTAAAAGGCAGAAGAAAATGTTTGATGTCTTCTCCTGTAAAATTAAGTCAGACGCACTTGCTAGGCTTTGGTTTTGGATAGCCGTCTGCTGTCATGGGAAGAGAATACCTTGTTTTATTTTCTTATAGCATGCTTGAAATTACAGCATGGGTCAGTCACAGTGGTATAACACATGATCGAAGTATAACACAGTTATATCGTTGAGAAAGAAAACAGTTGATCCGTTTCTATTGGTCAGTTCAGTTGGTCCATTTGGAACAATTTTTTCCAAAATAAAATATATGTTCAACATTGAGTTTCATTCTGCACAACTAGTTGATCGGTTTAGTTGGTCGGAGTGGAAAGACAGATAGTAACTTATGTTTTATTCAATCGTAACCTCACAATATGCCTGACATAAAATCTCAAAATTTATAAATATAAAATGGTCTAGTATATAGCTTTGTCTAACTAAAAAGAAACTCACAAAAAAAACTTTACAGATTTCTAATATATTTGACTTGGTACATCATTGAATATTTGCATGTTCCAGCTATACTACTGGAGTGCCAGCGCCCACATTCCAGCATGGATACTGGACTGCACCACAAGTGTCTCAAGACTCCGCCAATAGCCGTAGCAGCAGCCGCAGCAGAGACAGGCGCTCCAAAAGCAAGAACCGTGATCACAAGTCTTCTAGGAGTTCCAGGTCTAATAGGTAACGAAAACGATTATATTTTACAAGCTTTTATTTAGTTTCACCTGACCTGTTAGACAACAGGTCGCCACACAACACATAGACATGTGTCGTAATCACAGACCATTGATCAAGATAGACACAGCCACTGTATGAATTTGCGTGTCGATCTGACGTCAAATTGACTTCATTTAGGATCGTCACTTTTAGTCCGTGTATCTCTCTACCAACAGGTCCAAAATCAAAATCCAGGTGGACGGACAGGATATACAATATGTCGACGAATACCTTTACCTGGGCCAGAGCTTCCTTTAAAGACAGGCAAGATAAAGAGTTAGAACAAAGGATCCAAAATGCCTGGAAAAGCTTCTGGTCCATGGGTGACGTCATGAAAGGAAAACTATCTTTAACTTCTAAGCGCAAACTCGTCGACATGTGTATCCTGCCTGTTTTGACATATGGAGCACAGACTTGGTCCTTGACCTTGGAACGAAGTATACTAGGGATTAAATTAAAAGGCCGTGTACGTAACAACAGCATTCGTTCCAAGACTAAGATAGTAGACGTGGGGAGAAAAGCAGCCAAACTCAAATGGGACTGGGCTGGGCATGTGTGTAGGATGCACCCAGATAGATGGGCTAAGATTGCTACAGATTGGGTGCCTGTAGGCTGGCGTCGCAAGAGGTCGCTCAAGAACAAGGTGGTGTAATGATCTAGTGTCTTTCGACAAGACCTGGAAGTCCATCGCGCAAGATAGAGATGAGTGGCGTACAAGAGGGGAGGCCTTTGCTAAGCAGTGGGACAGTATAGGCTAATCAAAAAATTTAATAAAAAAATCTCTACTATAAAATACCTAAAACTGTACCTAAATCCGTTTTGAGCCGTAGAAACTCGTTGAAAAACGTTAGAGGAAGTAATAAAAAAGATTCCTTCCGTTTGTAAGTGAATTTCTTATTAAATATTGTATTGTAAATTGACACGCCAGGTTTTCATACAAATTGAAGGACTTTCTTTATCTAGTAGTATATACAGATCTGTGGTCGTTATCAAATCTTGCAAGCTAAATTAGACCCACTTCCCATTATTCGATCGACTTGAAACCTGAAATTTCAAGATGCATTAAATTTAATATAATGACCTATTACAGAGACAAGGCACCAACCTTCACATACTTATGTAAGTGAGGTGACAATGCAATATTATGGTACCTATTACCTGATCTCATGATAAAGCCGGAGGTGGCCACGGCATCTCTGTAAAACAACATAACCCCACCGAGTTTGGGCCGAAGTCGATATAATTGCTTCAGATCGGCTTTGTTGTTCGACAATTACTGTCGAACCGACAATGCCGGCCCGTTTGTGTGTAGCTATCCTAACTGATTGATTGATTGATTGCAAATATCTGTAATAGATCTTTAGCTAAAATTTCAAGATGCATTAAATTTAATATAATGACCTATTACAGAGACAAGGCACCAATTATACCACCCGTGATTGAGCCCATAGTGGCTCCCTCGATGCCGACGTCTACCATCGACGCCGCGAAACGGAGGCAGCTACCCGCTTGGATCAGAGAAGGTAAACAGTTACCTCGAGCGGTAATTATATCTCCTACCCGCTTGGATCAGAAAAGGTAAACAGTTAACTCGACAGGTAATTATATCACCCGCTTGGATCAGAGAAGGTAAACAGTTGCCTCGACAGGTAATTATATCTCCTACCCGCTTGGATCAGAGAAGGTAAACAGTTACCTCGACAGGTAATTATATCTTCTACCAGCTTGGATAAGAGAAGGTAAACAGTTACCTCGACAGGTAATTATATCTTCTTCCCGCTTGGATCAGAGAAGGTAAACAGTTACCTCGACGCGTAATATCTGCTATTATCGAAATTTTTGTATACATTTATAACTAGCTGACCGGCAAACTTCGGTTCGCCCGATTTATCTCACCCTACGAATAAGGATTTAATATAAACCGGTCCAGCCGTTCTCGAGTTTTAGCGAGACAAACGAACAGCTATTAATTTTTATATATATAATTGTAAATCTCGGAAACTATCTCCAAAGATTTCGATAAATATTGATATTTAGGGGGTTCTGGGAGTGAAAAAAAATTTTTTTTTTATAGAACCTCTTTTTTTCCATGTCCCCAAGTCATAGAGTTATTAGAATGATTTATTAATATAAATCAATGAATCTTGATATTACTCTCGAGAAAACATGTTTGTTATAAATGGTTTTTTTATTTTAACAGATGTTAAAAAAAAAAATTTTGTTGTGTTACACAACTATTCAAAATGACTTAATACTCACTTTTCGTATTTTTTAATTTTAAATTAGGTTTAGAGAAGATGGAACGAGAAAAGCAGAAGGCGATAGAGCGGGAACATGAGAAGCTCGCTCGGGAAGAAGCAGAAAAGCAAAAGAAGAAAATGGAAGAGGAAGAGTTGGCAAGAATGAAGGCAGAAGCCAGCGGGATGCCTATGCCGCCGCCCAAAAGCAAATTCGTAAGTACACTCTTACGGAATGTAACAATGTTATTATGATTGTCGCCATAATAAGTTGCCTATAGAATTAACACTTCCACTGCTGAAAACGCACCGTATGTGTTTTCCTCTTTAGAAAAACACACACGTTGCATTTTTAAGCAGTGGAAGTCAAACAATACGAAGCAGAAAATTATTTACTAAAAAACTAAAGGCTTATCTCTTGGAAAAATGTTTTTATTCGTTAGATGAATTTTAAATTGTATCTGTATACCTACGAGTAAGTATGTCTAGTGTATGTGTTGTGTTTTCTATTTTTGTATCCTATCCTATTTTTATGTAAACTATGTATTCGAACACAAATATTGTTTTGTAAACGAATTAAATAAATAATTTAAAGTAGCATCTATATTTGTATCATACTACACATGGTCGAAAGTCGCTATTTACCGTTCGTATATACATTTAAGATTCGCAAGTAGATCGTGAATGTAAGGGCCAAATCCGAGTCATATTTTTTGAGTTCGGAGTCACTGGAAATAAGTTTTATTTTATTTTATGTATTATAGACAAGCAGCTTAGAGCTGATATTTCTATTTCACACAGTGAAGTCCATAAAGTCTTTTCACAGTTCATATTTTATTAACGACACTTTATTTGTCCTTAACCAGTTGTCGAGTCTATTTTTAAATGCATTTATGGAAGGCGCAGTGACCACTTCTTCTGGTAGTCTATTCCAATTATTGACCACTCTGTTACTTAGAAAGTGAAAATGTGCAGCTTTGGTTTTAGACGCTGTACGAGTTAACTGGTAGCAGTGTTTTCGTGATGGCTTTGTGCCTTGTCTCATGTTGTAGATGTTATGCAAGTCAGGTAAGTCGTAGCTGAGAGTCAGAATCTTAAATGTCTCAAGTCACCACGAAGGCGTCTTTCCTCGAGGGTAGTGAGGCGCAGGGCTTCAAGTCTGTCTTCATATGACTTACGGCGGAGTCCTTGAGGTATTTTGGTAGCTCTTTGAACACTTTCTGGTAAGTTAATGTCTTTTTGAAAGTATGGGCTCCAGATCTGAAAACCATATTCCTGTAAAGGGCGTATATGAGTTTTATATATTTTTCTGAAGACTTCAACAGTCATATTTTGGAATGATCTGCGTATTATATAGCGAAACGCGTTTGCTTTTTTAACTATAGAAGTGATATGTTCCTCCAATTTTAGGTTGGCAGCGATATGAATACCCAGATCTTTTTGAAGGCTCACTGATTTCAGAGTGTTGCCGTCAATATTGTAGATGGTCTTAAGGTTTTTTTTCCCAAGATGCAGAATACAACACTTGGAGATGTTCAATGAGATGACCCATTCCTTGGTCCAGTCATGAATGCGGTCAGTCTTCTTAGAGTTGGCCACTGCCCGTTGAGGGATTAGCAAAGAACTTTCCATCGTCGGCAAGTAAAGCCGATTGACATTGTACAGTCTCTATCAAGTCGGTTATGTATATACCGAAGAGATGGGCCGAGAGCACAGAACCCTGTGGGACACCACTTAGCACCGATCTACTTTGTGACAGGCAATTACCTACTCGTACTTGAAATGTTCTGTCAGTTAGATAGTTTTCTATCCATCTAAGGAGAGATCCACGTATCCCGAAGTGTTCGAGTTTTGTCAGCAGGCGTTGATGAGGAACTCGGTCAAAAGCACGTTCGTAGTCGAGGTAGCATATGTCTACCTGGTTGCCGTTGTCGAGATCTTTTGAACATGAATTTACACATGATAACAAATTAGTAAAAGTGGATCTTTTTTGAACAAATCCATGCTGTCTTGTAGATATGATGCATTCTTTTTTTAGGAATTGAGTCAGTTTCTTGCTGATAATTTTTTCCATAATCCTTACAAAAATACTTGTGAGACTGATGGGACGAAAATTACTAGGTAGAGTTTTATCACCTTTTTTGTAAATAGGTGTTACCACTGCATGCTTCCAGTCTTGTGGCAGATATCCACTTTCAAATGACATATTCATCAGTTCAGAAAGCACTGGTGCAAGCGTCTTAGAACAGTTCTTGAGAATACAACAAGGGATTTGGTCAGGTCCGGGTGATGACTGTAGCTTTAAATTTGAGATCGCCTCTTTCACATCTTCAGCCGTAAATGTGATATCACACAAGCTGTCTTGCACGCGAGCCATAGTAAAGATTTTTGTAGAATTTCTGCTACATTCGGCTTCATAAAGTCCTGAATGTGCCATACTTCGGCAGATTTCTATAGAACATAAATTCTACGACTCACCTTTCATAAGAGATATTTATCCCACAATGAATAATTTTTGATTTTGATGACTCACAACTCAAAAATTACGCTCGTTTCGCTGGCACTAACTAGTTTTGTCAGACTTCTCGTATTTCATGTGGGACTCAAATTTTGTTTTTAAATTATTGGAAGATATGTAAAATCTTAAAAACTAGTCACATTTAGGTACTAAACGCATAACAAACAAACAAGTTATAGTAGGCGCAAATGTTATAATTTCCTGATAGATTTTGCTTGATGTCCAAAAATTTTAAATATTTTTTTTTTATTACAGGAATCAGACTCGGAACCTGAAGATGCAGAACCGAATAAGGACGTGGTGCGGGAACCATCGCAAGAGGAGGAGGAGGAAGCTGATCGGGAGGAGGAGAGGGAGCGTGAGCCGCAGCTCGTCGTCAAGAGCAAGGAAGAGATCATGCAAGAAGTGGTAAGTACAATTACTTTTAACCCTACCACAGAAGACAGTAAGAGTATTTCATACAGAACGGAATCTCCTACTGCGGTCCCATGCAATATGCGTCCCCGTTCCCCGTTCTCTAACGGCGAGAGCGGGCGAACATGGCGGCACAAGAACGGGGGAGAGGTGCGGGGACGGGGAACAGGGACGCATGTTGCGCGTACCTTAAGAGATTCCGCTCTGATTATAATACTCCTACTATCGTCTGTGCCTATGCTGTCCCACTAAACGGCAAAGGCCTTCCTTTTAGCAGTCCCAATCCGCTAGTTGCCAGAAAGTCAAAACAAATACTTTTTTTTCTAAACGTCAAAACGAATATTTTATATGGAATTTCTATAAAAAATATCGGCGTGACGTCATAGTTTTTCAGAGTTAAATAGCGCTCTTAATATCAGTTTTTCCTGGCTGTTTTTAGAAAAAGATTTCTTTTTAATGCTGAATGTTGTTCCGTAAAAAATATTGTACAAAATCAAACCAAGTCAAGTACCCAATTCTGAAATGAGCAATAAGCATGGATGTTGCAGATGCTGGCCGTGCGCCGCACGCTGACGGAGATCCTGCTGGAGGTGACGGACCAGGAGATACATATGGTGAGCCAGGAAGAATTGGCCCGATATACCACCGCACAAGGTATTTCCACTCATATAGGCTTATACAAGGCCCGTCGCTCAAGACTTTACTCTATACAACGAGAAACATTCGTGTACTGACTCTGAAACTGTGATACTACACTGTGATATTATTTAGTACTAGCCTAGTATGTGAACGGAGAATTGTGATGTGCTAAACTGTGATTTTTTCACCGCTAATAAAGTCTTATTTCAGATGTTGCCAGTTGATTGAATACATGTGGTGTGTGATTAATGTTGGTTTTATTTATATGGTAAAAGCATCGCGCCTCAACGTGTTGAAGGCGAGCAAGTCGAAGGCACTCGCCGCCATCGCTAGCGGGCTCGGTAAGTTGCCTTCTACAGTTGTCACAGTCGAACTATCTCGCAAACTTTTTTTGCCTTATTTAGTTCAGAATCACACTTGAATCTCTTCAAATGAATGACAGTACTGAAACATCACAAACGTGTTTAATTGGATAATGTTTTGACAGATGTGTGCTGTTGTTAAAATATGGTCCAATGAAAGCTTTAAATTAAATCTGACATTTCAGTGCTGCCCTGTCTTTAAATGCAAATTACTTTACAGCGCGTATTAAACATGTTAAGTTATCAATCAATAATGCATATTGACCTATATCCATCCATCCAGTCTCACATTTTATTACCGCCCTGCTCACACATTTTCAACTGTGAGACAGGGATGGTAATACTTATGTTTGTGATATATATATATAAGGATATATAGCTATACGCCAATAGCATTTAGAAAAATCGTCTAGTCATGAATAAAATTTTAACATACTGTTTGCCAGATAGTTCTTCAGAGACGTAAATGGCAGTTTCGCACCGAAAATCGACATTTAAGCAGTATTAAGAAAACTGCCATGGATGTCTGCAAAAATCCTTTTCCTTTCAGCAAAAACATCGCATCATTTTTCTATCTTATTTTGATACGGAAACACATTTAAAACAACAATGATTCACTCCATTGTTTTTAGTGGAAAATTGGTAAGAAAACGTCCAGAATTCTATAAATGTTCTTAACCTTGTAAAATATTTGTGTGAAATTCATTTATCTATCCATTTTCGCGCTCTAAATAACGTAATTTACCATTCGTAGTTAAGTGAAAATTTAAATTTTTCTATATTTTTAATTTTACATACTTACATTCTTAAGTTTTTAAATTTTAATAAATTATTTTAAGATTTCCAATTCGTTTCAACTGAGGATAGTACTAGACAAATAACCATTTTATATAGCGTTCCTTGTCATAGTCATTGTTCATGACAGGATAGCAATATAAAATAGCCAGTCTTTCCTTTGTCACTCAGAAAAGGCAACTCGAAAGAAGAACAATGTATTTATCAATATGAACATTATTTTACTATCGTATTAACACCGCAATCGCGAAAAATATCAGCTATTCTCTACAATACTGTGGCATAATTAATTAAAAAGCTATTATTTTCACGACTTCGTGGTTTGATGTCTTAGTAATTAATGTTGTTCAGATTGATAAGGTCATTGACCTAATTTCGGCCTTATGTACGTGAGTAGACAAAATTACAAACGTTTGAATGACAAAGAATGGTAAATGATGTATAGTAGCGCTTGTTTCAACAACATAGTGTTATGTATAGTGTATATGTGCAGGGCTGGGCGCGTACGAGAGCAGCAGCGAAGACAGCGCGGGCGACGACGAGCCCCGGGACATCTCGGACCAGCAGCTGCAGGTAACATTAGATTCCGTCCTCGGGACAAAAAGTGGCTTATTAGGCCTGCTGTGCGAAAAGCCACTTTCTGACCAGGGCCGTGACGCATACGCGGCTCGGTTCGTGAGGGTTGCTATGCTACACACATAATCGGGCCGGCATTAATCGGCACAGCTGGTCGGTAAAATGAAAATAATGTAGATGAATGTTTGGGGAAAAAGGCCGATATAATTGCTTCGGGTCGGCTTTGTTGTCCGACAAATACTGCCGAACCTAAATTGCCGGCCCGCTTATGTGTGTAGCAACCCTGACAGAAAGCCTAAGATCACATCTAAATATATATAACTCAAAGGTGACCGACTGACTGACTGACATAGTGATCTATCAACGCACAGCCCAAACCACGACGGATCGAGCTGAAATTTGGCATGCAGGTAGATGTTACGTAGGCATCCGCTAAGAAAGGACGCGAGCGAAGCCGCGGGCAAAAGCTAGTACAAGTATAAAGAAAAAGGCATCCATAGCCTTTAATACACGATTCTAAAGTCTGATATATGATTTTATACATACAACATTGATCTTTAAGACGATATACGGAGTCCAGTGCTGCCTCCATTTTAAATAAATTATTTGTAAGGAAACGGAGATATCATTTAAAATTTTAAGCCACTAAAACCTAGATACCCTTCAAACTATTTTATGAACCACTGTTTACAGTTTAAAGTGAGAACATTAAGCTTTAGTTTGCATTTTTGCGAAAAATGGCCACTTTTGGCAAAAACGCAAACTAAAGCTTAATGTTCTCACTTAAAACTAAACAGTGGTTCATAAAATAGTTTGAAGGGTTATCTAGGTTTTAGTGGCTTAAAATTTTAAATGATATCTGCGTTTCCTTACAAATAAATTATTTAAAATGGAGGCAGCACTGGACGTGTATCGTCTTAAAGATCAATGTTGTATGTAAAAAATCATATAACAGACTTTAGAATCGTCTATAATAGGCTAATCAGATACCTGTGCCACCGCGCGCGTCGCGCACTACGTGAGCTGGCACAGGTATCTTAAGGTGAATATATAAGCAAATGGCTTTGAAGTGTGAAATAAATTTTTAACTCGTAAATATGGTGATAATTTCCATATTGCTCTTCGTCATGCACTAGATAGCCCTTTATTTTATAAACCACCGTTGAAAATATTTACATTAGTCCGTCTAGCTTTAAAACTTGCCTCCGCCAAAAGTGGCTACGGCAAGTTTTAAAGCTAAACGGAATACCAATAATAGTTTCAACGGCAGTTCATAAAATAATTTAAAAGGATATCTAGTGCATGACGAAGAGCAATATGGAAATTATCACCATATTTACGAGTTAAAAATTTATTTCACACTTCAAAGCCATTTGCTTATATATTCACCTTAACTGTCCTCTGTACATTTCAGGTCATGTCACAAACAGACTGACATACATAAGTATGTATTCGAGATATTTAATGATATGATACACAAAGGTCACACGTGATTTCAATATCATTATAAATTGAATTATTGAAAGAAAACCTTTTTTCACACTTCGATTGCTGAAAAACGCATCGTAGGTGTGTTTTCATTTCGAAACATTCACGGTGTGTTCTTTAGCAGTCAAAGTGTTGACCTCGGCCGTGTGTTCGTACATGTGAACAAAAATGTTTCAAATATTTTTAATGTAATTTTTTACTAAACGAACTCGTTTTTTATCAAGTGTGACGGGTCATCCTTATCTTGTAGAATGCAAGTGTTATCAATACTTATCCATTTGTCACAATCCTGACATTTCCAAAGGTTAAAATGAGTGAAATCATGTCAATGGGCGATGCGCCTAACAACCTATGCATGACTATTCTGATTCCCTTTATCCAACTTCACGCCCATCATCACGCTAAGATTGACCGTTTTTTCGGCCCTAGGCTCTGCCTACCCAGATAGTTATAGCGTATGTATGTATAAATAATGAGTGAACTACATAACATGAACAAGTTACGCTTCCATGTTTTATTTTTGTAGGTCCATCCTTAACTCGAAGATGTAAAGACTGGAGTATATCCCATTCGTCCTCGGCCACATCCGTAAATGGGGACAAATGGGACAATTTTTAGTTTTGAGTTTCGATTTGTCACCGCGTGACGACGCGGTGGTGACAATCAATAACTTATATCCCATTCGTCCTCAGTGGTTACGCCACTGGTTTCCGTTTTTTCCGTTTAGCTTTAAAACTTGCCGTAGCCACTTTTGGCGGAGGCAAGTTTTAAAGCTAGACGGACTAATGTAAATATTTTCAACGGTGGTTTATAAAATAAAGGGCTATCTAGTGCATGACGAAGAGCAATATGGAAATTATCACCATATTTACGAGTTAAAAATTTATTTCACACTTCAAAGCCATTTGCTTATATATTCACCTTAAGATACCTGTGCCAGCTCACGTAGTGCGCGACGCGCGCGGTGGCACAGGTATCTGATTAGCCTATTATAGACGATTCTAAAGTCTGTTATATGATTTTTTACATACAACATTGATCTTTAAGACGATACACGTCCAGTGCTGCCTCCATTTTAAATAATTTATTTGTAAGGAAACGCAGATATCATTTAAAATTTTAAGCCACTAAAACCTAGATAACCCTTCAAACTATTTTATGAACCACTGTTTAGTTTTAAGTGAGAACATTAAGCTTTAGTTTGCGTTTTTGCCAAAAGTGGCCGTTTTTCGCAAAAATGCAAACTAAAGCTTAATGTTCTCACTTTAAACTGTAAACAGTGGTTCATAAAATAGTTTGAAGGGTATCTAGGTTTTAGTGGCTTAAAATTTTAAATGATATCTCCGTTTCCTTACAAATAATTTATTTAAAATGGAGGCAGCACTGGACTCCGTATATCGTCTTAAAGATCAATGTTGTATGTATAAAATCATATATCAGACTTTAGAATCGTGTATTAAAGGCTATGGATGTTTTTTATCAAGTGTGACGGGTCATCCTTATCTTGTAGAATGCAAGTGTTATCAATACTTATCCATTTGTCACAATCCTGACATTTCCAAAGGTTAAAATGAGTGAAATCATGTCAATGGGCGATGCGCCTAACAACCTATGCATGACTATTCTGATTCCCTTTATCCAACTTCACGCCCATCATCACGCTAAGATTGACCGTTTTTTCGGCCCTAGGCTCTGCCTACCCAGATAGTTATAGCGTATGTATGTATAAATAATGAGTGAACTACATAACATGAACAAGTTACGCTTCCATGTTTTATTTTTGTAGGTCCATCCTTAACTCGAAGATGTAAAGACTGGAGTATATCCCATTCGTCCTCGGCCACATCCGTAAATGGGGACAAATGGGACAATTTTTAGTTTTGAGTTTCGATTTGTCACCGCGTGACGACGCGGTGGTGACAATCAATAACTTATATCCCATTCGTCCTCAGTGGTTACGCCACTGGGGACGAATGGGATATAAGTACCCAAATAATGTCAAATAATAAACCAATATCATATACCTGTATTTTCCTTGTCAATTAAGGAAACAAAGCACGGTTGTAATTCACCTATACAATTAAATAAAAATTATGTTATCAAAACTATTGTTCTAAAGTCTTCTTTTTCTAGACATCACCAGTGGATTGTCTGGTAGATGAAGCCTACCAATTTCCAACGTTGCTAAACCTATTTTAGTTAAAGTATGTTTTCTTGTTCTTGAAATGTAAAATTTTCTAGAGTGATTGGGACTAAACAAATTTTAACTAAAATAGGTTTAGCAAACGTTTGTTAATTAGGGTTCCGTACCCAAAGGGTGCAAACGGGACCCTATTACTGTGACTCCGCTGTCTGTCCGTCTGTCTGTCTGTCCGTCAGTCACAGGGCTCTATCTCTTGAACCGTAATAGCTAGACACTTGAAATTTTCACCGATTATGTATTACTGTGGCGGCTATAACAACAAATACTAAAAATAAAAAGTAGTTAAAAATTAAAGGGGGACGTCATACAAGAAACGTTTTTTTTCAACGTTTTTAACTTGATCTTTATAATGGCATTAACTAGATACTTGAAATTTTCACCAATTATGTATTACTATGACCACAATAACAAAAAATACTAAAAATAAAATAAAGTTAAAAATTAAAGGGGGTCGTCATACAAGAAACGTGTTTCTTCACCGTTTTAAAACATTGTACGGAACCCTTCATGTACGAGACCTACTCGCACTTGCCCGTTTATTTTTTTTATGAATATGAGGGTACGGCTTTAAATCCGCCTATTACATTTGTAATTAAGATAATACATTGTTTGCTAGGATCTCATAAAGCGCAAGAGGCAGGAGTTTGAGCGAACTTCGCGTGAGATAGAAGCGGAAGTGCGGCGCGCCGAGCAGCGCGACGGGGACGGGCCCGCCACGCCCGCCGCCACGCCCGACCGCCCGCGCCGCTCCCGTAAGTTCACATTCATAAACTTCATTGAACACATCGCCTAGAAAACAATACTACGAAACATTCGTATCTTTTAGGATCATCAGCAACTCCGCCGCCCTCCGAAGTAGAAACGCCAGAGAAGCCTCCAGAGAGACGTCTCTCGAAAGACAAGAAGAATCATAAATCCAGTGACAGATTAGACGGCATCAAAAGACTAGAATCGATCCCAGAGGAAAAATCGAAGAAAAACAAAAAAGATCACACCCCTAGCCCCCAAAAAAATAGCAGCAAAACAAACAACAAACACAGTTCGGCTTCTTCCAGTGACTCGGAAGCAGATTCCTCGTCTAGTTCTAATAGTTCCTCATCAGAAAGTGAGCATGGAGTCAAGTTAGAAACTAAACATGCTAAGAAACGCAAACGCAAGAGCTCTAGCTCGAGTGGGTCGATGAAAAAATCGAAGAAGCATAAAGAGAAAAAAGACAAATCACACAAATCAGATGATAAGAACTCTTATTCAAAATCGAAGCATTACGACGATTATGAAAAATCAAAGTCTAGGAAGAAAGATGACTATTATGATAAGCATAAGTCTTCCAAGAGTAGAGATTACGAGAGATCGCATAAAGATAAATATAGGGATGAGTCAGATGAAGAGAGACCGAGGAAACGTTCGAAGAGGTCACGGTCGGTGAGCTACGAGTCGCGGTCAGGACGTAGGCGGAATTCCCGGGATAGGTCTGAAGAGCGGTCGCGGAGGAGGGAAAAGAGGTCGTACGACAGGGACAGCTCCAAGCGGGACAGGTCCTACGACAGGCGAGACTACGACAGACACGATAGGTATGAGCGGTCTAGGGACTACGACCGGCGGAGATCGCGCAGCGGCAGTCACTCCCGACACCGCCGGTGAATCAAGGTTACGAATGCGACAGGTTGTACATACTTTTATTTTCAATTTAATTACAGCACTTGTATATATTGATACATAATTATACATATCAACTGGATCTCAAGTATTCTCAGGGATATAAAAAAAATACGTACACATGGTTGTGACGAAATTCGTCAATTTTGCAAATTCTCATCGTTCGAAAATTGGTCACTTTCGCAAATCACCTCCGGAACTTTGTCACTTTCGCAAATGGTCATCAATAACTTTTCTACCACATTTCCGACAGCCAAAAGGCTCACTTGGCTATATTGATAGCCAACACGACTGTTTTTGCGTATGTATATTTCTGTGTCAACGTACCATACAAACAGATGAACCTATTTTTTACCCGACTGCTAAGGCAAAAAAAATATTGCGATGTAATGAATTGCATAAAACTATTAAATAAAATTCAAACACATCCTATCTAATGACACACGGGTCAGCAAGACGAATCTAACAATACCTTGATTACGGAAATCCATACAGCCGTTTAGATGATACAAGGTAATAAAGTAGTAGTAGTATTTACGAACATACATACAAGATAGGCGTGAAAAACATAAATCTACTTTAGCAGTCGGAAAAACAAGTAATTATTAAAAATACAAAAAACCGCGCGACAACACAGCAGTATATAAGTAGTATACAACAGCAGTATGCCTAGGATGCCAGCAACTCGATTTGATTAGCGAGATTATATGCCCTTATTTAGCATTCTTTCGTTGCGTTTTTTGACGTGACAACGTCTTAAATTAGGTTGCGGCTGGGAGTCACTTATGAAAAAGTGTAACGCTCGGTAACGTTACGATGAGTCACCGAACGAGAGAGAGGCCCGCCGAATGCCTTGCGTCTCTCTCCCACTCAACTATGATCGGTCTGCCGCCGTTGTCACGTAAAATCTTCGCCCGTAAAACCGACTTTACAGGCAACCATTTTTTTTATTCAACATTTCATTTAAACATATAATGTTGTATATATTTTTGTAATCCTTTATTTTGATATCCCACTCGATAGATTAAGTATGTATCCATACCTAATCTATCGCTAAAAAAAAAAATACATAAGTCGGCGCCAATAATCAGCCATTTTGGTATTTTAAAATGTGTCGCTTTCAGAATTAAGACGAATCTAACGATACCTCAAGCAAATCCATCAAACCGTTTAGTCTGCAAGGCGTGCCAAAGAAAAAACATTGTATTTTATTTATTTCTCAAACAATTGTCATTACAGGCCTCCCGACCCACCCAATGCGATATGCTTGAACATAACTCTTTTTCTGCTGCAGTCGGGTAAAAATAGGTTCATCTGTTTGTAAGGTCTAAACTCTGACAGTTACACACGCAGGAAAAGCAGGCGTGTTGAGCCTTTTGGCTGTCGGAAATGTGGTAAAAAAGTTGATGACCGTTTTCGAAAGTGACATTCATATACGAAAGTGACGAATTGCGTCACAACCAACATAATTTTAACATAAATCCTTTGTCGTCTTTTTTTTGAACATTGTAAAATAAATTAAGTATGTAAAATAACTATGAGCTTAAAATGTTAATTTTCAATTTTTTTGTAAGATCAAAAGGTCATTGTGTAAAAATATGTTTTGTATTTACTATGATTTTTAATTAGCATATGACTGTTTTTACTTACCTTAGTACTTACCTTCTTATTCATGGAATAATTGTTAACGGTCTTTTCTACAATTAATATATTTCAGACCTTTTAAGTTTTATAATTTGAAATGAAGCTTATTTGTAATTATTGTTATTTTCTCTTGCAGGTGGAGACGGTTCTGCTTGCTTCAGGTGTAAATATTCAAGTATTTGTGTATAGTATTTTAGTGTGCACTAACCTTTAAATGCATTACCTATTCCAATAAATTTATTACAACATCTGTCTTTTCTTTTATTATTTTGGCACGTAAGATAAATGCAAAATAAGATAGATACTATTTAGTATTTATACCTCTTGCTAGTTAATACTTCGACGAAAGTATTCTTTACCTAAAACCTCGAATTAAGCATGGTACCTACCTATAATAAGATATGGTACTCTCTTCCCGCGATTGCCCAAGTCTACGTCACGAAAAGTTACCACTGATTGTTCTTTTCAGTAAATTTAAGACCGCGTATGACCCTGATAGTCTGTTTTCTGAGGACTTAGGTGTTTTGTTAAGAGCCCGTATGATCCTAATAGTACTTAGAACGATCTTAAATATTATCAATATTAACGAAATACTCACTATGACATAAAAACAGCAAAGTTCAAGACTAACTCTAGTCATTATATGATTTAAAAACACGACTGCTTGAAATTTTCTCTATAGAAAAAAATTGCGAAGTTGCCTTCAAATCACCGCCGAATTACACTAAAACGGCTACCTAGTATTCAAGAAATACAATAAATTTGGCCTTGTAACTTTGGATTATAATTGTATTAAACATTAGGCCTTAGGCCAGTCATCATATGTCTTACTTTTTAAATAACTCTTAAATATTCTTTGTAAAACGAAAAATACCTCAAAACCAGAAACGCGTAAACCAGCCTCATTGACCCGTTTGACCCGCGATTCTTCCCGCATGGCTCGCTGTCTCGCTTCGGCTAGAGTAAATTTGTGTGCGTGGAAGTGTGACCAAAAATTTGAATATCAGCATCAGGCGCCAACTTAAGGAATTTCTCTTAAAATAAAATACTCAAATATTTCGTATAGTGTGATTAATCTGTTTTATTCTGTATTCATGATTGGTTTGTTAAAACGCATTTTTGCCAAAAGTGGCCGTTTTTCGCAAAAATGCAAACTAAAGCTTAACGTTCTCACTATAAACCGTAAACAGTGGTTCATAAAATAGTTTGAAGGGTTATCTAGGTTTTACTAGATCAAAATTTTAAATGATAACCCCGTTTCCTTTCAAATAATTTATTTCAAATGGGGGCAGCACTGGACTCCGAGCATCTTCTTAAGGTGAATACCAAGCGGAAGTGGCGCCCTTTGCGAAATTTTCACCATATTAACAATTTTTTTCAAGCCACTTTTGCTTGCTTAAAAAAAACTTTAAGTTCTGTGCTTAAGTTATGAAATGCACTTTGCTTGGGTAATTCAATCATACACATGTAACTAGTAGCAACAATCGCAACTGATGGCGTATTCTTGTTTTAATCACGTGACCAGCTGGCACGGAAAGAGAGTACCATATCATATTAAACTATGGAATTAAGTAAGCTCAAATCTATCGGCTATTGCAGAATTTTCGCATAGGCCAACAAAGCCTCGGCCTAGGGGCTTCAGTGGTAGAATCTTCATAAACCCAAAAGCCTGTCTTGTCTATCAATACGCTTTACATACGAAAATGTAAATATTAAAAAACTGTTTTATTCGGATGTTTATTGAAGTTGATTAAAAATTATATATTCTGTACCTACTAGCAATAGCATTTAATTTTCAAACTGACCACAAGATGAGGAAGGAGGGCAATACAGTGCCTTTGGGTTGGATCTCATCTATCAGCACGGAACAGCACTTTCCTATGCTGCTATCCTTTTCTGTCACTCAGAACAGTAATTTGCTAGAGCCACGAAACGCTGAAGCACGGCCGGTGTCCAAACCAACCATCCCTAACAGGCAGCAAATACAAAGGTTTATAGAAGGATCAATGATTAAAAGTAAAATATAAAGCGGTTTGTTCCCGTTGAGTCACACCAAGATTAGTAACACAGCTACTCATTGGGAAAAAATTGACAATGAGTTATAGTGATACACATTGCAACTTACATTTTTCCCAATGAGTCACACTGTTACTAATCGGCACTCTGTATTCCCGTTGAGTCACAGTAATTAAACAAATTTTATAAAAAGGCATTTCTTAAGTTTATTTAGTCAATCACTGTAAAAGAAATAGTAATTTTTACAAATTAGGTATGATAATAAATAATAAAAGAAAAAAATCTTAAAATTGGTGAGCTAAGATTTCTAAACAGTTTTTTTAATAACAGATATATATTTCGAAACTATGTAACATGTTTTTTTCTCAAAATATTGTAATGAACAGCAAGTACTCGTAATAACACAAACTTTCAATTGTTTTATTTAACCTTTATTACTGTGACTCAATGGGAATACGGAGTACCGATTAGTAACAGTGTGACTCATTGGCAAAAATGTCAGTTGCAATGTGTATCACTGTTACTCATTGAGAACTTTTTTCCCATTGAGTAGCGGTGTGACTCAACGGGAACAAACGGCTTTCTAGTCAAACAAAACAGACATACAATTAATAAATAATATTTACAATATTATTGCCTTGAGATTGAAAAACATTACCCTCTCAACAGCCAGGTTAAAAGATAAGGGACAAAGTGGATAGTACCTATATGCTCAATTCACTGTAGTTTCCACTTATTCCAGATATCAATGATAAGCAAAATAGTAACTTGAAGCATTTATTTTATAATACATAGGTATAAATACATACTAAATAAATTAAAAATAGACAAATGCTATGATTGTATCCTGATGATTTTGCTATAATTATCTGCTATGATTTTACTATAATTATCTATATTTTATATACATCACATTATCATATCTTTTTGACCTCAAACAATCATTACTCACATTTGGAAAAGACATTTATTTATATATTTATTTTTTGATATAATAAGTTAGAGCCTATGCCGAAAATTACTAAGTAGGTACTTAATTCATAATTTCTGAGGTTTAACATTGAATTAAAGGACCCATTAAAGTGTCACACAATATGACTACTTTATTTGATGGTTGTGTTGTATATGAGAAAAAGTTATATATTTCATTGGTTTTCAGACAAAAACTGATTTGGAAACTAACAGGCTTATTATTAGAAAATTATAGAATGCTGATTGTGTAAATAAGTTTTGACATAGTCTAGGACTTGGATCCCACATTAGTATTTTATAATTAATGTTTGACTGTACAATACAGAAACTTTAGCCCTTTTTATTAAGGTGAATGAAAAAATAAAATTGATTTATTTGGCTATACTATTTTGGAATATGTTCAGCAGTAGACATTATGCGGCTGAAATGATAATTTGGCTATAATGTGTGGCTATTTAGATTAATAAATTTCCCTATAAATAAATACTATTATGTCACCAAAACTGGAAAGATGGCTTGTATGTATTTAAACCCTTATTGTAAATATTTACAATCTTTATTAGATGACTATAACCAAAACAATAGGAAAATATAATTTATGTTATACCTAATCTGGTTATTCTTAGGCCTACAATTTGGTAATACGTACATAGCTCATTTTACTTACCAAACCTTTGATCACATTTATTATACTTGTACAGGGCACCTATATAGCTGTCAACATTAACATGATGGTCTATGGAAAGCTGTACAAATTCGGTGAGTCTTATTTGCCATGGCAGGACACCATGGGTGCTACAAATTGACCCAGTGTATAGTAATAGGTCAGGGTCAGGAATGGAAGGATAAAAGGGTGATAAAACATCACCAAATTCTTGTGCAGTCAATTCACTAGCTTTTTGTTCACAAGTAACCTCTTCTTGAGCTATCTTCCGTATACATTGAGCTATGACTGGCCGCCCGTCTTCTCTTATGAATATATTAACAGTCACAGTATGTGCTTGCAGTCCATTTGTGTAACCGTTGAGATCTGGCATTCTAGACCACTTGATGAAGCCCGGGATACCTTTTTTATATCTTTCCACTTCATGAAATAGTTTTTCTTCATTCTCCTTCAGTTCTCCTGAAAATAAATAGATACATCATCGTTTTAAAGTGACTAATGCATGACAATTGCACCATTCATGATTGTGTAGATATGGTCAATAATTGCATCATCACATAATAGTTTTACCTACTGTCTAAGGGAAGAAAAAAGGGAACTTTATTCCAATAAGACTACTATGTAAACTGTCTTAAAAGTTTAGGATATGAGAAACATTATCCATTACATTCATTTGGGCATTTAGGTTAGGTTATATTTAATTTTTGTTTACTCAAAAAAGTTAGGAGGCACATTTTTCTTTATATATTTATATACCTGTAATGTCATGAAAACTGACGTAGGGGATCCCAACCACAAGGCTCCAAATCACTATACGCGCCAGGTCCCCCAAACTGTGATGGTCTGTGTCGGCTTGGACCACCAAATGCTTCAACTTCTTGGTCATTTTTGGCATATTCTCCAGGATAACTTTAATATCACCTTTGGTCACCTCACATTCAGAAGAATTGCATTTATTAACCCAAAAATGCTGATAAACATTTTGAACAGCAACAAGTAAACTCACAACCAAGTGTATCAACGCAAACAGAAACTGCCGAAACAGTCTCGACAGCATGTTCAAATATTAACTTCGCCGCCTTGCAACGACGCTAAATTGTTTCTATTTATTCATTTTATACGCGAAACTCCAAATTCTACACAGAACGGGCAGTCCGTCGGCCAGTCAGCCGCTTTTTGACAGCCAATCACGAGCTCGCGGGTGGAATAGCAAGGCTACCAACATAAGACATGAAAAAGAAAATATTACTGAATTGATCGATTCTAAAATATTTAATACAAAATCGATGTAAGTTAGACAAAGATGGGATATTAGTTCTTTGGTGTGAGTATCCGAATGGTATCTGAACAGATTGACGTTGACGTGACGACCATTTCCTTTTCCGTGCGCCATCTTTGTTTCTTTTGCTTGTCAGAATTGGCTGATAAGGTTAGTGAAATAGAATATTTCATAATTTTTAGTAATAAAGAATCATTAAAATATCGTGTAAGAACTGTTAAAATATCGCATAATACGTGCTTATAACGTTTATTCAATAATTTCAGTGTTATCTAGTTATTTGGTTGTGTTGTGTTTGATTAGTGTTTGACCACGCCGTGCACATTGCGTTTGTTCTTTCAGAGGCCTCAAAATGCAGTTACACATCCGAGGACAATCTACGCACGTCCTAGACGTTAAGGGCGAAGAGTCCATCGGTCAAATTAAGGTACTTACTAATCTGTAACATCATTAACTTAAATTCTGTGACGGGGCTGGACCGTATGATAAGTATGCACAATAACACTTGTTAGGATTTGTGACGTGCATATTCTGTCTATTTGTGAGTGTAATTTGGTCAAATTGATCAATTCCTTACAATATCATGTAATACTAGCTAATGGACAAGACAATTTAAAAAAGTTGAGGTTATGTATGCATTTTGCAACTTGGGAATATTCCTCCAAGGTTATCAGCTAAACGTCATGTTCAACATTTATTTAGTGAATCCCATTCCATGTATGGTTTCAATGATGTAAAAACTGATGATAACTATTTTATTACACACCAAAACATGTTTGTTTAGTTTATAACATAATTTTTCAGGACCGTCTCAGGGAACTCGCCGGTATAGGAGCTGAGGAGCTGACTCTGTCTGTCAGTGGAGCTCCCTTGGAGGATGCCTGCCTGGTATCCGAGCTGTCCTCCATCGAACTCGACCTCACAGTGCCATTGCTTGGTGGTAAAGTGCACGGATCTTTGGCTCGTGCTGGTGAGTACATTTTAGTATAAATATTACTATGTACATCCATACCTAAATGTAATAGAAATAAAAAAGGTAATATTTGTTTATTATCAAAATATTATCTATTGACACTAATTTTTTGAACATTACCTACTAAATGTGATTGTCATAAGTCTTTAGCAAATAAGTATAGAATAATTTTTGTAGGTTCGTGAACAAAATTTTATTAACCCATAAACTGAACCTATAAGTGAACAACTGTTTGCTAAACCTTTGCTTTGTTAGTGATAGGTTAAGTTGAAGGTATAGGCAAATGACCTTGAAGTGTGAAATTAATGGTTAACTTGTAAATATGGTGATAATTTCCATATTGCTCTTCGTCATGCACTTGATAGCCCTTAAAATTACTTTATGAACTGCCGTTGAAACTATTATTGGTGATCTGTCTAAAACTTGCCATGGCCACTTTTGGGGGGGGGCCAGTTTTAAAGCTAGACGGACTAATGTAAATACTTTCAACGGTGGTTCATAAAATAATTTAAAGGGCTATCTAGTGCATGACGAAGAGCAATATGGAAATTATCTCCATATTTACGAGTTAACAATTTATTTCAAATGAGGGCGCCACTTCAAGGCCATTTGCCTATATCTTCACCTTAAGTTAAGACAATTGTAATTATAAAAAAAAAATTGTAAAAATTTAGATTTTGCAGAGGCAAACAAAACAATAAATTAATGCCTAATAAATAAAAAAACATACTTGTACTAATATTTAATGACTGTAAGCAAATAATCATTAAAATGCACCCAGTACATACAGATACACTATCACGTTTTAACACACAATTTTTTTTTCTAATTTTAATTTATGATCTTATTTTTATTGTTCTTTATTTTATTTTAATTTATTTAAGAAATAAATTAAATGAAACATCTTTATCCCTAACGGGGCAGACAGAGCCTAGGGCGGCAAGACCCAGGCCAATTTTAGCATGATGGTAGGCATGAAGGTGGAAAAAGAAAATCAATAGTGATGGGTTGCTAACCGCATCGCCTATTGATATGATTTCGAGAAAATCAATTTTGATATTTCAGCTGCTTTGAACATAACACAAAAGTGATGAATTATTTTGTTTGAAAATTAAGTTTTTTAAACTTCACTTTTTTATAATTTTAGTGGTCTAGTCTGTGCTATCATTTATAATGCTTTGTATCCTCGTTGTAAATGCACCACCAACATTAACTTGAGGGACTGACTCAGTGACCCCGGTGACCAAGAAAAAAATCTTAATATGGATTAACTTGGTTGTGTAACATCATAAAAGGCTTTCGATAAAGAGTGTAGGGAATCAGCCGAGGATAGAAGTAATTGGAAACGAAAAGGGGATGCTTTTGCCCAACTATGGGACATAATGGCAATTTAAAAAAAAAAATAGATTAATATTTTTTTCTTTAACCAATGCTGGTGCCTTTTCCTGACTACCTAAGTAGTCTTAGAGCGGTTACGCACTACTTCACGGATTCCGATCGGACGTAGTGCGAAACCGCTCTTAGCCTAACCTTATTGTCTTTCCCAAATAAACTGTCTGGTTTTAAAGGTGAAAATGTTGCATTGTTTTTGAAGTGAAAACTAATGTAGGCGCGTTGGAAATTTTTTGAGATGGGAAAAAGCCAATTAACTCGCGACACTGTTACCGTTACTGACACCACCTTGTTTAAGTTTTCATTTCTGTGGGCACTTTGGAGTGCCACAGTTTTTTAATTATTATTTAATTTTTTTATTTTCACTTTTTTCCTAAGTTAATTAGTATTTACTATTCATTTATTATCTTTTTATTTCAGGTAAGGTAAAGGGACAGACCCCTAAGGTAGAGAAACAACAAAAAAAGAAGAAGAAGACCGGCCGTGCCAAGCGTAGGATCCAGTACAACAGAAGGTAAGTCTAATTTGATAGTTGTTCATATTTTAGGGTTCTTAACGACATTGTGTTGAATATGAACAACATTAATTCCTATGTTCAATCTGATTTTGAGATTTGTTAAAAATTGGAAGAAAATAAAAAAGCTTACCAAATACACAAATCATAGGACAATCTGAAAAGATCATCTCGACTTTGCTAGGGATTGAACCCCAGATCTTGTGATTCAGAGGCAAGAGAGTTACCACTAGACTTCAGACGCCACTAAAGGTGACCTTATAAGACACTAATTAATAAATTTTATTAATAAAGTCTAAAGGAATGGTTAAACTACCTCGACTAAGTTCCCTTACTACCTAACGCCTATTTCACTAGGACGCGCCTATCGCCCTAGATTAGGACCCTTTTACTTCATAACTCTTAATAAGCCACCCTTAGTTAGGGCACGGGTGGCTTTTTCCATATAAGAGTAAAATTACATTTCAAAGATTTTGGTAAAGTTTAGCTTAGAGATTTTAGATAGTTATCAAGATAGATTATTTTTTTAATACATTTCTTTTGTTTTCCAGATTCGTCAACGTTGTACAGACCTTCGGCCGCCGTCGTGGACCCAACTCTAACTCATAGGTTATAACTTCTTTGTAATTAAAATGCAAATATAACATCTTGTTTGCACACAACTTTTTTACTTAGATTTAAACCACCCTTCAAACGAAAATAATTAGTATCCTGTAGCCAAATGGTTAAAAATAATAGAAAGAGGCAAAAGTTCCATCTCGTACTTTTGATTTCTTTGTCAACTTATTAGGCTTGCTACACACTTATCCGGGCCGGCATTAAGAGCCCGTACTACCCTAAAGTACATAGAGTGATCTTAAATATTATCAATATTAACGAAATACTCACTTTGAAAAAAAACACAGCAAAGTTCAGGACTAACTCTATACATAATATGTTTGGAAAACACGATTGCTTGAAATTTTCTCGATAGAAAATACATAATAACATAATAATAGTGACGACCCCATCGCCCACTGGATTTCCAGTGCAGTCAGTCAACGCAGGGCAGCTTGTGGCGAGCTGTTGGTGAGTGGCGACACCACGGACCCTACCTCCAGGGGACCATACACACATGCGCTTACACACCCCCCGCCTCTGTCTTGCCTTGACCGGCCGGCCAGAGTGGAGTCGCAAGAGCAGAACATAAGCTCCAGGGTGGAAGTGTATTGCACGTAATGGCGTAATAACGGAGAAACCCGCTCTCGGGGATAAGCCCCGTGATGGTGAAACCGGAGCCGCACCTCTCGACACCCTCAGCTGCTCACATTGTGTTGCGCCCTGGCCGCATCTTCGTGGCTAGTTAGGGTGCCCACAGGCAGTGTAGCCAACGAGCAGCAAGTCACCATCTACCAGGCTAAAATTGTTATAAGAGATTTTTAGGTAGATGTCCGTATCTCACTCCATAACCCAGTTATCCGGTCCACTATCATCCCATCCACATAGCCCAAACCAAGTTATTCCCTCGCAGCTATGGAGGACTGTCCGTTAGTGCATCTCAATGGTACATAAGGGATAGACCTCCATAGATGCAGCCATCTCACTTTTTAGATAAAAAGGTACTAAAACCTCTTCATGTTGGCTTTGGCCCCATGAACGCCTCAAAGGACCGGGTCCCCATGGACCCGTGGCTGAAAAACGTACCATAATAAATAATAATAAATAAATTCGTTTACTTCAGGCAACAAAACATACAAGTATATTATTGGCCCATATTTATAAATACCTTACAGACTAACATACATATAATAACTTAAAAACTAACACTATTTTGTACGTAAAGTCTGTGACGCACTGCACGATGTCGCGGTGTCCGGTAGCCTCCCGCGATAACGCCGGAAGACGACACCTCTCGGCCAGTAATCTTCTTGCGTGAAGATGTCCAGCTGCGCGGTTGAAACTCGCACCACATATGAATTAAAATTCACATTGTGGCGCGACTCTAATTTCCACCAAATCTTCAGTTTTCGTACTGTAATGAAGGCGGGACACGTAGAGTTACGTCGGTACGGCAGCAGGCAGCAACATGTTGGGGCCGCTGAGCGCAGTGACGCACTTGTTTCTGCGAGGCTTCTTCCGCTTTCTTTTAACTTTTATGAAGCCTTCATCATCGTTGACGAGTCCCTTCTCAGGAACAAATTCAGAAGATGGCACCTTTGACGGAAAAAAATTGCGAAATTGCTCTAAATCACCTCAGAATTATACTAAAACGGAAATTATTCAAGAAATACAATAAATTAGCCCTTGTAACTTTGGATCAATATAATTGTATTAAACATAAGGCAGTCATAATATGTGTTAATTTTTAAATAACTTTTAAATATTCTTTGTAAAACGAAAAAAACCTCAAAACCAGCCTCATTGACCTACCATGATCTTTTCACCCCACATGGTCTCGCTTCGGCTAGAGTAAATTTAGGTCCAGTATTTAGCATTCTTCCAAGATATACGCAGTTTTGTAGTTGGGTGAAAAAGTTGCATTTCGCAATTTGAATTTATTAATTAATGTAAATAAATGTATGCAAATGACTTTATTATGATATTGCTAAATAGCAAAGATTTTAATATAATTTTAAACATTAAAATGCTTTACCTACTGTTTTGTACTCTTATGTATTCTGTGCTACTGTCTAAGAAAGTATGATTGTTTTCTCGAATCAAGCAGCAAGTTCAAATATCGGATAAAAAAATGTAGGTACTTACTTACCAGTTTTCGAATATTTCTTTAAATCCATAATATCAATTGACTAATCTAATTACCTACTGAAAGCCCAGTGACTGGACCCTTTTTGATTGGGCATAACCCTTTTAACCCCCGACACAAATGGTAGTGTTATAGTTCGAAGCTAATGTCTGTTTGTGTCATTAAATTGTAGCGCTCGAACGGATGAACCGATTTCAATGCGTTTTTTTTAAACTAGTTCCCTTGCGTTGATTCTTAGTTATGTGGTTCTATGTTTGATGAAAGTCGATTCAGCCTTTTAAAAGTTATTAGGGTTGGTTACCCCGAATAAAAAAGCGTTAGCTTGAAAGTCAGGGCTCTCTCTAGCAAATATATAGATAGCGCTACAGATATCATGTATCGGTAGTTGCGCTATTCATCACTAGATGGCGTTCTTGACAGTCGGGGTTTTTCTTTATTTGTCTAGCAAATAAACAGTTGGTTGCACTTCACTTGGCTATTTGTATTTGCGTACCTACTTGGCATGTTTGACAATATTTAGAATACCATGTGTGGACAGTATGTTTGGACTTATTTGCCTATTTGACAAATAAGGCCAATACCAAACACGCGTATCCGCAGGCGCTTGTCGGTTTTCGACGCACTAGAGTAGATGAGTAACTTAATAAGCGATGATAGGACTTGGATACTCCAAGTTCGGAATGGGGGCTTATGACATCACGGCCCTGTAAAAATCGTTATATTATATTATTCATATCTTTGTGACTGAAAAATATGGGTCCATTTATATTTTGATAATCTGACGGACTTATTTATTTTCTGACCCAGTCATCACCCTTATTGTGCTTATATCCTAAAAGACAATCAATGTTCCCAGTCGTTTTGAGGCTATACGCTGCGTCACGCGCGTTTCGTATAGTACCTACGCAAAGTCGATACTTTGCGTCCACAGAATAAATGATCTTTACTTATTCTGAGTCAGTCACAATCACAAGCCGTGCATGGGAGAGAAATGAGCCTAGTACGTCGTTAAAGCGCGATTACATTAGTTCGGTGGTAATGTGTAAAATCGGCCGCAGAACTTCGGTCGCGTTGTTTCAGAATAGTGTGTTTTGACCCATCTCTCTTGCACGTATTGTTTGAGCCAGAGACGGCCGTTTCCAAGCGCACGCCAGCTTCCACATTAGAAATACTGGTGATATTTGTCTGTTCGATGGTTCCTCTTGTAGGTAGATACCTACTCAAAATAAAACAACGCAATAGTCAACAATATTGTTATTTTTATTCACCGCTTACATGAACAACCTTAGTGAAAACACGCAGGTTTGCAGGACTGTTTGCGTATAAGTAGGTACGCATTGTACACATTCTTACACTTAAAAGCTGGCTAAATGAGTTTTAATAAATATATTTAGCGTAAGTACTGTGATGAGGTTAGATACATTTTTCGAATAAATCATTATTCTCAATTATTTAAAAAATAAAGTTTATGCGGATTGTGTAAAGAGCCCTGCGTAGACGACAGACTTCTGAGTCAACGGGTAATAAATTACCGTGCGTATGCAGTGCAGGGACTGATAGTCTTCCACGGGACAGCCTATTCGTACACCGTCTGCACGGACCTTTATAATTATTCTACTATGTATTAGCAATAAATTTTATATTTACAGTCAGTGGTATGGTATCGAATGGCCACTAACAGAATAATTAGAATATAAAATAAAATCATATAAATCTATATCAACATTCCTATCCATATTAGGTACATTTATGTGCCGTCAATGCGGTTTTCAGGCTAGCATTGAACATTCTCAAACTCTACGCTCAAAATAAATATCAAATATTCCACGAGAGTTGACCAGATTCGTCTCACTAGTGAATTACAGCATTACACATTTACAAAGGCATTTATTACATAAAATTGTGATTGAAGTTACATCATTAAAATAAATAATAGTAGATATTATGCAAAATGATTTGCTGTATAAAAATTGGTTGTCTGTAAAGTCGGTTAACTGACGATAGTTGAACGTGACAACGTAGCTGTCCACGCAGACGCATCGCTCACTCAAGTAGGAGAGAGACGGATGTCGAACGCTGCCGAACGCAAAGGCCGATTGTGCTTCTTTGTCGCTCGTTCCGCGCTCTCGCTTGCACTTCAAGCTTTACATGGAACGCCTCAGAGCGAGGTAACGCCGCATGAGTCATGTTTTTTCGTGCGTGCAGCCGGCTCTATCGAATAAGACGTTGTCACGTCAAAAAGTATACAAAACAAAAATTCCAGTTCATATAGAAATACGCATGAATAAAATGTCTACGAAGGCTATGATTTCTCAATTTAAGCATAAGTCATCCACAGCCACTGTTCTAGCACTTATCCTAAGTTATTTAAAATAACCCACACAAGGGCACAACACTATAAAATTCAATTATCTAACAGTGTACATAAATTGGAACTTGATGCCAGCTTTAATATGATTAAAATCTAATAAGTAAAACTCTTTAAATATAATTATCACTTCATACGATAAGGCACATACAAATTACAATCATATAAAACACTCTTGCACTCATCATGCAATATCCTAATTACAAACTAAAAAAATATATATAACAAGAGTCTTATATTTTCACACTTTACGAGAAGTAAAGTACACTAGGTAAAAATTGAAGTACATTTTGGCTTCAGGTCTTCTCGTACTGAGGTTTTATCTTCAACAAAACTGCGAACTATTCTATTTATACTTTCGAGTCTTTGTACTTTTACTTCTAATCCTATTTTAAATGCATTTATCTGACTTAACTGGGCCTTGGCTAGTTCTGATTTACAGCAGTTTTGTCAATATTCACTTCTGGGAATGTTTCTACTACCTAATTTCATATTCGAGGTAAATTTATTCTAATAACAATATAAGATAAACAACAACTTATCAATTTATAATTTGGACAAAATTTCTATGCGAGTAATATTTTGGACAAAATTTTAGTAAAGAGATAGGCTACCGTAATCCATTTAAGACTGGTATTCAAAGTAACCATATGTGACCATCATGTTACGAAATGCCTTTACGATAAACGTCGAATCCCAGTCAAAAACTTTCTCGCACATTGGCAGGAGATTCGGCCTGATACCTATCTGAAGTTTTGGCACCAATGACTGTTCCACCCCAAGTCAGTTAATATCTCGGCGGTCCAGTTGTCCGACCGCGAAGTTCAGACCTTCTGTGCGGAGTTCAGTTTATTTCTTTCTTTCTCCCATCTGCTAATGCGGTCTACCGGGTAGCACATCACAGCTGAAATGAGGAGGAAAGCACCAGACACGCCGAAGGTGATGTCGTAATTTTGCGTCTGATCCATTATAAACCCTGTGAGGAAAGACATTTATGGCTATTAGATTTCAATTACATTTTATTTTAATTAATGCCACAATATTAGTAGTAATAGAACGCATAATTATTGCTCAACATCTATGCGGGTGTACGCACGAAGGCAGGAATTTGGCACTGCGCCCGTAGTTACAAAGGACACTAATAGCAGGGCGCCAACGATTATGCAAACCATTACAGTTGGTCAATGATCACTGATTAAATTGTGCTAGTAGTAAAATATTTTTAATTTTATCCAGCCAGTCACTTTAACTAAAATAATGAGTTTAAATAACGAGGCCTACTGCCTACTCCATACTCAGCTACTTATACACTTACCGGCAATAGGGGCGCCCAATAAAGCGCCAAGTCCTTGGAATAGAAGGAACAGTCCGAAACAGTTTGTCAGTTGTTCTAGGCCGAGGTATTCCACAACCAGGATTGAGCGAAGAGACGCAAAGCATGCTGAAAAATAATAGCAAACACTTGAAGATGCTGTAGAAATTATGATGTAGACACTTGTTACATGATATAACTGTAGGTAGGTATAATTAATTACGCAACGAAAGTTGATAACTTACCAACTGAAAGTCCAAATACGGCACAGTATCCAAACTGGTAAACGTCGTGGTAACAGAGGCCACTGATCATGGTAGCGATGCCGCCAGCGGATACCGCAATATTGTTCAGCCACAGGGGAGACACCTTGGGCATCGAGGAAACCAATCCGCACACGATACGTCCAACGATATTTGCCACTCCAATAGCAGACACCAGCCAATTCTGGCTGAACTCGCTTGCATTATTATCTTTTGCTCTTTGCGAAGCATACATGTAAGGCACGAAGAATCCCAGCATCGTAAAGAATCCACTCACAGCAAGAATAACAAATGTAGGAGAACGGAAGAGGCTGACGTCCAACATAGTCGCTAAAACTCTCTTCACAGCCTCTGGGCAGAACTTGCATTTACTTGACGTTTCCTCTTGAGTATCTTCCTTGGTCGGGACATGCGTAACAGCCAAGTGGTAGCCGAGTGATGTACGTGAAGTGTATTGCGGAAGTCTTGCCAAACTAGCCCCAAAGAAGATGTCGTCCCTGTATAGCGGTCTGGCCACCAAGTCAAGATGAGAGCGGCGCTGAGTCGGAGCAGTAGGCAAGACCTTGATGGCTGATGTAATCAGAGGCGCAGTCGGTGGTTCAGCATTGTCGATGTTGCTATTAGAGTCTTCTTGCTCGTCTTTCTCGGCTACTGGGGTAGTCATGAACAAAGGTTTGTGGTTCTTTATTGCGCCGGCGGTGGCTGAGGCCCTGCGAGCCCCGAACTGTGCGTTGCTGATATGGCTATTGCTTCCTCGGAAGACCTCTTCGGCGGTCGGGTACTGAGTATTGTTGGGCACGCCCATCCAGGTGTGTGGGCTGACTTTGTTGGAGAATCTTATGTCCGCCGGCATGGATATGCCAGAGTCAAGTTTGCTCTGCAGCTTGAGCATTGAATTTAATTTCTCGACGGCTTCTTCATGTCGCCTATGCATTTCTTCTTCCTCGTTTTGGTCCGTTAGTGTTACTCTTACGGGTTGAATAGGTCTGAACATGGCTCCGAAGACTGCGCATAGCAGCAACATGCCTGCAAAAAATAAATTCTGTCAACTAACTGTTAAATTGAAGCTACTGATCATCTTACGTCACATACTAAGATCAGTCAAGTAGATACATACATAAATAATCACATCTTCATGCTGGTAAGTTTGATAGAGATAGAGGCTAAGCTACTATATTCAAAGGCAGTGTGGAGTACATTATTGTATTGTGAGATGTGACAACACGGTGGTGGTTAGAAAAATCACCAGGATCGTCTTTTCCATCAGCACTGGTCTAGGTTATCTTACACTCTCAGAACAGTATATAAGAACATAGAGAAGTGCAAAGCTACCCATAGTAGAGTATGTTACTTACGGAAATTTCAACTTTCTGATTACATGAACAGAAGTCAACAGAAATACTTACATGCATGAATAACAATGGTAATCCTCCAGTTGTAGCTGCTGTCCAGAGCACCGGTTAGAGGTGCCATCACGAAGGTGCCGACTCCTGACCCACATAGCGCCAGGCCCGTCGCCAGAGCCCGCCACTTCTCGAAGTAGAACCCGACCGTCAGCACCGCGGGCATGTAAACCATGCACAGTCCAATACCTGAAACATCATCAACATGACATAATGGATCTTGTACAATAGATGACTTTCAGATCTCTATAAACGGAATATTTAGGATTCGTACGACGATGTCGTTACGACGATTTTTTGCCACGTTTGGACTTGAGAAATTTGAAACTAGAATTAGTAGGCAAAGTCAGTGTTTCTCCTCTCCGCCCCTACCCCCCCCCCCCTCTCACCTCAAAAAAGAGGACTCGTTTTAAGATCCAACCCTATCTCCGTAACCTTGGGGCTCCGCGAGGTGGGGGTGACACAGGGGGGTAGCACCCCTCCCCCCTCCCCCCTCCCGCCCCTTAAATCGAAGGTCCACAATGCAAATTTAAGCCTATATTGTCTTTGGAAGCCTGAAGGCGCCACACCAATTCTCAATAAATCTGATACAAGAATATTTACTAACCACCAACGATTCCGTAAACAACATAAAGGTACTCGACGCTGGTCGCGTAGTAAGAGAGAGCGAAGGCGGCTGCTGCGATGATGCTGCCCACGATTGTCACCACACGGAATCCGTACCTGCGCAAATAAAACATTCTGATTAGTCGGGTCGCTGGATTCCCTATAATATGGTTGAGTTCAGCGATGGCCGATCCACGCGTCAACTCGTGGACGGGTGCCGCCAGTAGGGACTGGTCAGCTCGGCTCCGTTTTTTAAGACTACTCAGTATAACTTATTTTTGTAAATCGGATTTAGCACTCGTTGGCAAACTTTACATGTTATATTGTGATAACGTTGTATTAGGCATTAATATCTTTGTAAACTGACAAAGCCCTTCTAGCGCATAGGCGACCAATACTGTGTAAATGAGATTCTTTCGGCGTTTCTTCTCGGCAGTGGTCGTTGCGAAACGCTAGTATCAGTAGCTTATTTAAAAAATAAAAAATAATTTAATTATACTTGTTTAAATAAACATTACACGTAATGTACACTAGAATTGTTGCCTGTGAAGGCCTAATTACTAAATAAATATTTAATTATTTGGTATATTGTATTTACTTAGGGCGGATTTCATCGTTTTCATTGTAAAACTAGTTTAATGAAACTGAGTTTAACCACAGAATAGAGACTAATACTTACGTACAGAAGTCTCACTCAACAAATAAATTTAAAGAAATATCTACTCAATGTGGTTAGCGATATGGTTTAATTTAGATCACGTCAGAACTCAGCACCTTTTCGTTTACATACCTAGACATCCATTGCAAGACAATTTCATTCTTATTACTCTGAACATACGATTCCTATAACTGAATTTACCACCCCGAGGGGCCGGCAGCGCGCATAGTAATTATGTAGGTATATTTTCGATACCTAAACGGGGAGTGACACAGGCCTGGTTCAACTTAACTGAGTTCAAATGTTTGATGTGGTCTCGATTAACGTCAAATGAATTTCACCGGCATTTCGGACTTTCGAAGCTAACTTTTGATCGCGTTTACGAAAACGAAATTCTCCTAAATTAATGGACAAAAAGCACAGATTATAGTAAATATCCTTGAATAGTTTTCATTAGGTACACGCAGAAAAAATAAATAACGGAAAAGCAAAACTCATTGATTTAAAAACCGTTAATGAATTGCGAAGGAACGAAACATATTTCCCGCCCATTTATTTGACATTTGTTTGATTGAACGCGTTAAGAAGCGTTAAACGGCCATTATCGGACATTCTCAATGTAAAACGCGTTTTGCGTTAACTGCGATTAGTTTTTGTTGGTGAAATCCAAAACGTAGCATCTGAACTCAATTAAGTGCGTAAACGAGTTTAGCTTCAATTGATCGCGTTTTACTTCAACGGTGAAATCCGCCTCGGTGAAATATTTAACTAACATTAAGTACCACAACGATGAGTGTACACAAACCACGGTTTGTTTTTTCTAGCTCTTGTTTATGAAGCTCTTATTATAAAAATAATACATTTTGGTAGGTACCAAATCGTAACACCTACCTCTACATCATACTTATATAAACTGACTTAATATCATTGATATGATCAAATTTAAAGCTGGCCAAGATGTAACTTGTTAACACTCAACTAAGTGATATTTATGCTTAAAGACATAGGTATTATTCGGTCGTATTATCAAAATTAAAACCACTCTAGATTATCTAAATTTATACTGCACACGACAGATATAATTTTGCGCCACGGACTTCAATTAATAATACGTATATACAACATGAGGAAAACCTTACTTGTTTGCTAACGCCGACACGAAGGGCCCGGCAAGTAGATAAAAGCCAGCTAGCAAGGAATTCACCGGGGCCACTTGACATTCCGAAATCTGAAACAAGGTAATAGTGGTAATTACACACAGTTAATGTTTATGAGGAAGGAAAAATTGCTAAAGTGATAAGTTTTTTATTACCTAAGTAGGTGTTTAAATACCTATTTAATACTTAGGTATTAAAATACATATTTAATACCTAAGTAATAATAGGTACTTATTTGTTGTTGAGTTAGAAGTTATAGTTTTTGAGTGCTTACATTTTGAGGTGTTTACGAGTATTTTTTCTTTTTTCTTGTATTTTTACCGACAGGGTCCATAAATGATCTTAAATTGTGTTGTTATCTTCTTTATGGTTTGCAATAAAATATTAAGTAAGTAGTGAGGAAAAACTTTGTTTATTGACTACGGACTTTGCGTCCTCTGTGCTGTGCAAAAACTTTATAACATCTACTGCGGTCACCAACCGTCTGTCCAGCGTTGTGAGGATGGGTAAATCCTCCCTCCATTGGTGAAGATATAGACTGTAAATAAGGAAAGGAAAAAAACCCGAACGCGATATCAGCCGATTGCACGGTTATAAAAATATGTGCTACTTCCTGCTACGCGAATCCTAGTATTGCTACGAGCTACGATTATTGTGCTACGCCGTAGCAATTACGAAGATATTGTAATCAAACGCATACTGCGAAATGCGAAAGTCGTTATGTAGTTGTAGATATGCATGAGTGACTATAGTAAGTTTATTTGGGAAAAAATAGTTTATTTAATAAAGAAAGATAAAATAATTTACATATTTACAGATATACAAAAGGTAAATAGCTACTTACTACAAATTTAATCTAAAAAATAGTTTTTTATTTTATTTTCCTATAATAAGTACTTTTCTCATGTTTAATCATATACTAGATCTTGGATGTTCATCTATATATGTATTTGTTATAAAATATAGTATCCTTGAGTAAGTATCTCATAACACAAGTCTCGAACTTGGAGCTAGCTCAATCTGTGTGATTTGTCCGTATATATTTATACATATTTATTTATTTTTACTCGTAGCGTAAAACCTATTAAGTATTATTGAACCAACTCTGAAGATCTATACACACCTACTTCGTAAGTAGGTGTGTGTTTTAATTTCTATTCTTATATTGTAAAAAATACTATTACAATATATAACGTCTTGTAATTAAATTTTTAACAAAACAACCGACTAAAATTTTTTTTAGGAGTTTCTTTCATATCTCCAAAGTTCTTCATCATATCTTCACAAAATTAAAATGGAACTAATTTGGTAGTAAAGGCTTTCAAATAAAAAAAGAATCATCAAAATCGGTTCACAATTGGCGAAGATATCGCGTAACAAACATACATAAAAAAACATACAGTCGAATTGATAACCTCCTCCTTTTTTGAAGTCGGTTAAAAAGGGTAGATTCAGTCCATGATACTAAACAACTTTCTCCAAGGAACAGTATCGAAACATGTAACAAAAATTTTTGCATAAACACAAACTCGCATCAGCTTGTCGGTCAACTTGTATGGGCGGTCAAAAATTATTTTTCCTATTTTAATATCGTTCCTTGGGTTTCCCCAAGTTGTTGTTCAGTATCATGAACTGAATTTACTTTTTATTTTATTATTATTTATTTACATAATTTTCAAAGTTTAACCTTTTTATTAAATTAATGCATACGGGAGTTAACGCGAAATGTACCTTTTTTATTTATTTATTTTGCTGACGTTTCGTTCGGGTTTCACCGAACGTGGTCCCAGCTTGACTGAAGCAGCGATGACGCCTACGTATATATCAGTCAAGCTGGGACCACGTTCGGTGAAACCCGAACGAAACGTCAGCAAAATAAATTTAAAAAAAGGTACGTTTCGCGTTAATTCCCGTATGCATTAATTTAATAATAATGCAACGCGATAGTTTAAAAGTATTTTTAACCTTTTTAACTTAGTTTTTGAATGAATTAAAATAAAAAATTACTAAAATCTTCTCATTCAATTTTTAGGATTTTTTTATTTTTCTTTATTTCTCTGTAATTTATACACAACTTTATGTTTTAAATTCCATGTAAACAACAAAGACATGAACGTCGCGCACCGCAAAAAACTAAAACACGTCTCAGGTTATTTGGAATTAAACAAACTATTACAATGAAAATCAATCAATTGTCTCATCCATCTTTTTAGTACTTAAATAAACTTCAAATTTAACATATCTTAACATATTGTTACTAAGTTAATGTGGCTCCAATCAGCTCCGAAAAAGCAGTCAAAATCACTAAAAATAAGGACGGGCCCTTAAAATAGTTGCTGTATATTTTGTAAGACCCTGTATAAATATAATTTATATTCAAGTGACGTGGGATGTTCCTTTCGCGGACGGCAGCTTTAACAACGGATAGTTTTAATTACTCGTAAAATAACAAAAAGTAGTCACTTAAGTAAGTGTAGTCATTTCCCTCATAAAACATGCAAGGTCTGCTGATTCGTCTCGAAAAATCTTAACGGAACATTAGCAATATCCTTTTTACTTCCACTTCTATTAGGTAGGTACTTAGTATTCAAACACGGTCTCCGTTACAAAGTTGTATGAACTTTCAATGAATAAAGATAGATTTCTACAAATTGTTAAGCCGCGTTTACATGGAGAAACTAATTTGATTATTGATAAAGTCATTACCTATTTAGTTCCACTAAACTTTTAAAGCAAGTGGTTAAGCAATCACACAATAAAATTAGATTAGTAGTTGAGGCTGGGCCTGATGTGGATAGTCTATGTTTTGCTCCCGCTTCCACGCACACAAATTTACTCTAGCCGAAGCGAGACAGCGAGACTATGCGGGGTGAAAAGATCATGGTAGGTCAATGAGGCTGGTTTTGGTTTTGAGGTGTTTTTCGTTTTACAAAGAATATTTAAGAATTATTTAAAAAATAAGACATATGGTCCCTGCCTTATGTTTAATACAATTTTAATCCAAAGTTAAAAGGGCTATTTTATTGTATTTCTTGTATACTTTCCGTTTTAGTATAATTCTGAGGTAATTTAGAGGCAACTCCGCTATTTTTTTGTATCAAAAAAATTTTAAGCAATCGTGTTTTCGAAACATATTATGTATAGAGTTAGTCCTGAACTTTGCTGTGTTTTTATTTCAAAGTGAGTATTTCGTTAATATTGATAATATTTAAGATCGCTCTATGACCTTTAGGGTAGTACGGGCTCTTAAAGATATTTTGCGCGTAATTAAAAAAAGAAAAGTAGTAGTCAAACAAAATAGAGGTCTAGCTAGAGGATGTGTTACAAACAGCTGAAATGTCTTGTATGTCTCACCACGCACATGACAAGAGTAAATAGTAAGTAAGTTACTATTAGAGAGATGCTAATACATTTAAATCAAATATTGAATTAAAATATTGCGCGCTTCGGAAGGCACGCAAAGCTGTGGATCTCGAACGTCATCTAGCGTTTGTTTATATCTACCCTAGGATTGATTCTGGTCTACCCTATGGGTTGCGGAGGTCAGACGGCAGTCGTTCTGTATAAAAAAAAACAAAAGCCTCGTTAAATCACCTAGGTTAGGTAGACCCGGGCCCCGGGCTCTGAAGCGTTACCGCTGAGTATGCAACCGGGAATACGCTCGGATGATGATGGTGATAGATGACTAATCCAGAAATGAGGTAGGCAAAACCAGGGATGATAGTATTTTACAGCATTTGGTCAAACAGTTAATACCAGTCTGTTTGGTACCTTTTTACTGGACGGGACTCACAAGTGACCAAAAGACGCGAAACTAATTGCATTATAGATATTATATTTTAGCAGTGTAAACAAGGCTTTAGTGTACAGGAAGTGAATCTGTATTTCCCAGTGTTTCGCCGTCAGATGTTCTCTCGTGGCCTACTGGCCTTGTTGACAAACCCGTTCCTCGCTGTATTTTGGAAATAACTACCGCACATTAAAATGACACTTTGACAATTGGAGGCCAAGTGATATTTTAGTGACCAATTAGTCGGAATAGAATATCAATGGATAGGTATGTTAAGTAAAGTATTTTTAGGGAGTACCTAGGTTTAGTTTGTGAGATCCCCCTGGCTGGTACATCTAAGAATCAGAGTAGAAAAGAAGGGTTACCTTTCTAGTACTTACGTAATCTAAGGACTACCTGTAATTTTTTCAAATTGTCCTTGGTCTTGGGTGTTTATCTATACAACGTGGAAGGGAAATACCCGTAATAAATCGAACTACGGGCTATACTAGATCACTAAAGTATAATAAATTTACATAACAGTCAAAACTTTAAAAAAAAAAACGATTTTCCCATACAAATCGCCCGGGCGGCTGCACACTGTTGTATGGAAATGTTGAATTTTTTTTTTGTTTTACGGCTGTTTTTTTTAATTTCTTTATATTATAATGATAGACCGTGGTTCGATTTATTACGGGTATGTCCCTTTCACGTCATATATGTTTTTGTCACAAAATATAGTATCGTTGAGTTAGTATCCCATAAAAAAAGTTTAAAACTTATTTTGGGGCTAGCTCACCGGCAACGTTTATGGAGCAAGTTCAGTCCGTGATACTGAACTACTTTTCATAAAAACAATTATCGAAAATCGATAAAAAAATTAGTCCTCCCATACAAAATCCATGGCTAAGCGCCGATTTTTTATAGGTAGCCGATTTTTTTTCGTTTTTCGATACTTGTTTTTATGGAAAGTGTTTCAGTATCACGGACTGAACTTGCTCCAAAAATGTTGCCGGTGTCACGGTGTTTTAAAATTAATCTTGTATATTTATTATATAATTATTTATCTATAGGCACACAGATAGACAAATAATTTTCTTTTTTAACATTATTCCTAAAAACAAAAACCAAATCACAAGTTCGCCCAGTATTTTGCTACGTAATGTATTTTTAATGTAGCATTTACCCGGTTTCCTATAAAACCTAATCGGCGTCCACGTGCAAGAAACGAGGTCGCTGCATGATTTGGGTCCATGATTGTCACGTGAGCTCGTACTTCATTCACAGTACGCTTGAAAATTCTTATTTGCACTTCCGTTCTTCAATGAAATATCTAACTGTGTAGTCATATGCCTGATGCTTCTCGTGGGAAATTCCGTAGGCTCAGAGACATTTGGGTAAACCTGGCCTGTACACTATACAGTGCAATGAACCACGGCATTTTACCTGTACATTTTGTATAAATTAAAATTATTTTAATATTTCAATTATTCATAACCTTTGGACGAAAAATACCACAAACGTTTACCTTTTATCAACTCCCGAATTTTTGGAACCACTATTGTGTATCAGAAATTGACTTTTGCTACAGAAATTGGTAGGTACCGACCGACAAAAAATTCTAATGTATTAAGTAATTTGTTGATCGTAGTAGTAGAACATTATGTCTAGTTTAGATGTTAGAGACGTTTACAAATTTATATGTAAAACAATATAATACTTAAGTCATAATATGCAGAAATACCGAAACATATCTCAGGATTGTATTTTATAATTATCGTATCTACAATTATGTTTGTAAACAAGAAAACGAGTTCAAACATGATTATTAAACTTGGCAGTTCCTCGACTTCAACATACCAACATGGCACCAGTGTGGCAGGCTGTACCGCTAATAAAAATTGCAATGTCTAGACTGGAACTACCCACACTACCTAGCCAGTACCCGTTCTTATAAAACGTCAGCCTTGCGGGACAAGACATAAGATTCAATTTCCTTCAGATCGAACGCAGAGTCATCTAGCTTGCTTGAATGTCCCTATTGACTTAGCATGATCAGGCTTAGCCAACTAATCGCTTCTAACGGGATGTTGGGTACTGCGTCCGACTGGATGTATGGAGCATATCAATAAGACTTTTACTGGTTAACATGTTCCTTGTATGTGGCCACACAGCAAGCACTTTAATTTGAAATAAAACAGATGATAGACCGCATCACCCACTTAAGTATATCATAATACATAATCTTACCTACACATGAGGTATAATAACTGATATATAATATAACTACTTTGTCTTCATGTGTTGGCTTCACCAATGTCAAAATAACGTTTTTAAGATACATTTGCATGTATCTGATGACTAATGCAATGTTAATCTAATTTTTATCATTACATTTAGTAATGTGCCGTTGGAAATATTCCTTTACGGGAATGTTCCCAATATTTTCGTAAATATTTCCCTAAATTTTCATTTTTAGGAATATTACCAAAGTATCTAGGGACGGCATATTACTCATTACATTGCAGGCAAGTATTATGTACCCATATGAAACAGCTACATAGCTCTACCGCGACGAGATAGTTATTATTTCTCTTGGTACCTAAGCTTTGTACCATAATACGATAAAGAAATACTCGATCTAAAAACTTGGGGGGTTACTCCATAAAATACTACAATAGTCGCACCATAGTGACGTCTTATTTTTATATCAAACTAAAAAACATTTACGAGTACTATCATGTTGCTTGACACTGAAACGCGGATACGCAGGAACGTACGTCTTGCGTAGCGCTTTTGGAGTAACCCTACTAATCTCACACGCATCGGACTACCATGAGAAACCTTCAAACAGCTTTGACACTTGACCTTTCAACACTTAAGGGCAAGGGCATTAAACGAATAATATTCATATGATTTTCGGCCGATAGCTGAAACTGTAGTCTACGGGTCTGCTGTCTTACCAATTGTACCTACGTAAAATTTATCGACTGCAATTTTTCGAGTATATATAAGTTATATTTCGGAATACGGATTCCCACCTGAACACCTGTAGATATTTACTTATTTGATAGCTCTTGGAACTCGTATTTTTGCTACGAATATCGTGGAATCACATTTCTCTTTCAAGTGACTATAAAGTACCTTATACCTACTGTAATTTTATATTTTACGATGAACCTAGTACTTTCTCTTTAAGTTTCCCCTGGATATTTAAAACATGATTTATTTCTGCTATCATCAAAGCTACCACATGAAAATTAATGCTTTGGTTCTATTTATGGTATCTTTTTATTATCAAACATGTAGCAGCTTTATATTAAGTGTTCATTAATATTAATTCCAAATTAAATCTATATTTGTACTTATACACGCTTAGACCTTATAAAGCTAATCAACAGATTCAGAATTTCAGAAAAACTTATGTTCAACTACACAAGAATAAGTAGGTATTTAATATTACACTCTATAGTGATAGCCCTACGGTTTAATTTAATAATTTTCCTGTGGGAAAGTAAATCAATGGAGCTGTCAGCAGAATGGACTCGCATTCTTGACCCTGCTGGATTTGCAATGTAAATTATGCTCACGTACACTTCATGACCATATAATTAAATAACTTTATGTCACATTATTTTAAACCTCTGCAGGCTTTGCTGTTAATTTATTATAAAATTAATTTATATATACTATGACGCCTGTTTGAACAGGGGTAAGCAGAGACTATGGAGGTCCATAGGTATAGGTCAGACAGACCTCTTTCGCTTCATCTACACTCCTAACCTCTTCATACATGCCCTTCGGTTACGTTACGGGTACTTCTTACCTCTCTAAATTAATTTATATATGTATATAATAGGAAAAACATTTCTTAGAATAAAAAAAATATGCTGGCATCAAACTAAGTAAAGGTATAAACCTATACGGTACCACAAAATATATTTACTGAACTACTATAATACCTATTAAAGGGTTCTGTCTCTCAACAACCAGTCAAGGAATGTTTTATATTATTAGGATAATTTAGTGTTTTTATTTCTATGTGTATCATCATCTCCTTGTCTTCCTTGTTTGGTATGACAACTTGTCTCACATCACCCATACATTGCTTTCTATCGTTCATTCACCATATCGCCATATTCGCACTCGCCTCTTACTCCTAAGTACCCATATGTATAATCAATTACGTTCAAAATGTTACAAAATAAAACAAAATGCGCACACACGTGGCACAATATTTTGCTGTTTTGTTGCAGAATTATTACGAAACTAATATATGTATTACGAAACGGTGAGATAACCCCACGGCTAATCTAAATAGTTTTTGTTTGCATTCTGGCAACATCCCAGTGGTTGCGATATACTGTCGCCAGTTACAGACGCCTAGATTATTTTTATCAGAGGTTATAATATAATTGCAATGACACCTAGATAATTTTAATTACAACATATTTACTTGCCGGACAACATCATGAACAGTAGCTAGAGATTAAAAAAATGGTCTATTCAGGACCGCTATGTTTTCTTTACTGATGGGTCAATGCTAAAATACCTACTCCTCTACCTACAAGTAATAAATTTTCCGAAATTTGACTAAAATTGAAGTCTTTAAAGTGTCAAGTAATTAGCATTAACGTATTTTCGAAGTAACGTAACGTATTAACGTATTTTAACACAGCTACTGTCGACACAACTTCCTTAGCAAGTTCCTCGGGAACTGGATTTAAAATTTGAAGCGAATTAAAACTGCACCCATTTAGATAGGTACCTTAATGATCAAAATGATTCAAACATTGATAGAAACAGTTAGTCACACACATCAGAGCTACTAATAATTAATTCCTCCATTCATTACTATAATATATGCAATTATGTAATTAGTTCTGAACTGAATCGAAATGCAATACGAAGTTTGCTTCTCGAGGCCGAGACCGTTCGTTGCCCTTTGGTGGCTGCAGTGGTCACAGTAACGCACCGCATGGTTCCACTTTTAGCCATTATTTTTAAACTAATAAAGTTCAAAATTGAGTGGATGTCAAGTGACCGCACGTAGATTACGAGGGTTACTGCACTTGCGTGGAAAAGTTCCATTTCATTCTGGGGCAGGATGCCGTAAAAGGGAATGTGCATGTAATACGATATAAGTACTTTTGTTTTCCATTTCAGTTGCAAAAGAGGTGACATCTGTTCTACATGTTATTTTAAAACAAAAAGTGAAAAGGTTGCATGTAAGCGTGAAATAAATTAATTAAACATTGTGCGTTTTACAAACTTTATAGTTCTCAATTTTTATTTATATTACCATGAAATTTTTAGGTATGTGTTTGATGTTATACGTATATCTAAGTACCTTATTTAATTAAAAATAATATATATTATTTGAGTAAATACGTAAATATAATAAAGTAGCTACATAAATAGTATAACAAAAACTAAAACTAAAACAAAAACGGTCTAGCAAAATATAGTCAGTATATGATACTGAACAACTTCTCCAACATATATCGAAAAATAAAACATAATTTTTGGCTTCCCATACAAGTTGACCGATCTGCTGATCCGAGTTTATATGGAAAGCATTCTATTTCATATTACGATATATGTTTCTTGGTGAATGTTTTTTAATATTATTGACTGAAGAACCCACAGATCTGTATACAACCCTTAAAATAGTTTCATATAATAATAATTATATATTTTTACGAGGAAATTACCCATTATTTTAAAAGTGAATTTAAGGGCCAGACCTTTTTATGATAAGCAACGGCAAATTCCGTCGGCGTCGATAAGACGGCGGAGCCGCGTAAAATGTGTTATTAATTGACTACCGTTCTCTCCGCAGGCTTCCAAGCTTGGTAGTGACGTAGACCACTTACATCGTAAAATCGCCAAGTGTGACTCGAATTCACATACCAAGGCTGGGCCCTCTCCGGAAAAAAATAAAATAAATTACAGCCTAACTAATATAATAAATGTAAATCTTAACTCTCATTTCAACTAACGCCAAAATAGGTAAACAATTTATCAGTTATCACTTTTGACACAAAAAGGACGCTCCTATTAAAAAGACAAACAAATTTAATAATAGTTTTGGGGCCCGTCTAATAACCAGTAATCATGATTATGGCAGTGTCGTAGTTTCTATTGCAATCGCCCAGCATCTCAAATTCATTCCATAATTAACCTATAGGTAATCCCATAACACTTTCCTTTTTGTTTCAATAGATGCTTCTACTGACTGCCGAAACCAAGGGTTACCTACACTACACCTTTCATTGGTATATCCAATAATGGGGTTTTGGCCTGAAAGTGTAGGAATCATATCCATACGCAAGCCTCCCAACGGGATGAAAAGACCCGTAATTCTAAAATAAGTATCGTAGTAACGTTTTCTTGAAAGGTTCTGTTTGTAATAGTAGGTACTATCATTGTTTTTAAAAAATAATTGGAATAAAAGACAGGAAACCATAAGAACCTAGTAGCTACAAGCAGTAAGTACAATTCTCTTGAATTTATTATTCGATCGTGCGTGAAGGAATTGCATTTTTTCCTCCATCATTGTTAATAACGTTCTTACAGAATATCAATTGACTAAAATTGAATAACGACAGCGAAATAGCTACCATTGCAATTATTTTATTTCCATTTCAAATGATCTTTGCTGCTATATATTTAAGGCTCAAACTTATGCATTATGTAATTGACGATTGAATGAATGAAAGAATGAATGGCTTGCTCGTTACGAGCACAACCTTGGCCTTAACATTATGGTAATTTTGTCGGCGTCATTGTGTGACGTCTCCTGTCTTCAAATCTCTCATAAATTGTTATGATTTATGTTCGTCTTATTTAACATAAATATTTTACTATCTTACAAATACTTTTATTAAAAAAAGTTTTAGAAATTCTGAGTCTTCTCCAATATATAGGTAACATAGTAATTCTAGTATTACTTTTAGAGTTTGTTTGCCGATATCTGTTTGTCTGCTCTCGAAGTAGCTACTAATTCCTGAACGGATTTTGATGCCGTTTCCACTATTTTAAAATGTACCTATAGTGTGGAACATATCCACACGGTAGTATAAATATTCAATCGAGGATAGTTTTATAAATAATATTTTTATGTTTATCCCGATTGGAAATTTGGGTATGGTTTAGCTAGAGAACTTGTAGGTATATATAGCTCCAAGGCAACAAATCGACAAAACGTTACCACAGCGACAAAAGGCGGTTGGTGAGTAATTTAATTAATTTTTGATCGAAGAAAACAAATCAACATATTAGGTAGGTATATGTTGTAGGACATGGCATTGGTATTCATGTTTTTACATCAAATAGAGTGAGCCACCCATCAAAAGTAACATATTGGTTGCACAGCGGACTCATTCTAACGTAATTTACAAGTCTGATGGCTATCGTTTCATACGATATGTGGTCGACTGTACAACAAAATTCCTATTTAAAATCAATTTACTGTGAGCCAGTGCAATCGCACTGAACCGGTGTGACATTTTAAATATTGGTAATTACTTTTTTACTAACATACACGCCGCCGGCAACCTTGAAATTCATTCGTGAATACGAGTATGTCTTAGCGGTCTTTTCCACTAATTTCCACTAGCATACCAACGTATATACAGCTGGTATTTAAATATTTATTGAAATATCTCAATCAACACGTTTTTTGTTTTATAGGTTAGGTGTGTATGAAAACCGGATTATTATTTTTACTTTTAGTAGACTTATTGGTGGATATTTTGACATCGGATAAATATTATGATTTGCAAGTCTCATGTTTAGTAATATTTTTTTCTGTATATTCCAGTGTTTGTAATAATTATTGTCTTTATAACCAATGTAATTGTCAATACAATATAACAGAAAAAAAAAACCAAATATTTAAGCTGTTTGACATACTTAATATTCTTGGATTATACTTTAATTAGCTCTATGTCTTCTTCTTCGTCTAAGCACGTTCCCGGTTGCATCCTCAGCTGTGTTGCTTCAGAGCCCTTTCCCGCTTTTTCTTCTTCAAATATAACATACATGTCAATGGTCACCCAAGGATGCCAAAGACCTAGCAAAATGAAGAAGAAATAGCCGGAACAGTTTAAATGATTTGGCTATAGTTTTACGACCGGCCGCCTGCCTGACGTCAACCCTCTTTGGGAATGTATTTGTGTGAAAAGTTTTACAACCGGCCGCCGCCCGACGTTAACTCTTTTTGGCAATGCAATTTTAGCACGAGATGTTTGTGCTTAGTCCTTTAGTCGCCTCTCACGACATCTACAGGAAAAGATGGAGTGGTCCTATTCTAACCCGGAACCACACGAATAATCTAATTAGTATGTATGTGCCTAATTTCTCTTTTGTTTTATTTTGATTGAAAATTATGTGCTAAATAAACGTGGCTGTGGTCGTCGTGGTCGAACGTCTAGGTCTGGCCTATAAATAGAATGCGCGTGAGACGATGCAGTTCAGCCTTATAGCCTTTACGAGTATTAATCATCGTAATCGACAACCTTTCATTACTAGTAATAGGCCGGTTTCTCGGTTCTATCTTTTTAATAGGTCTTATATTTTTTTATCTTATGAAAAATATCAGTTTAACGAAGGCAAGGATTCATTGGCGTCAGAAGGCGTCATTGGCGGAACAATCAGCCGACACCTGTATGGTCGAAAGCCGTCTATTCTCGAGGGTGTGGTCGAAGTCAACGTCTACGTCTGGACTACAAAATGCGCATGAGATAGAGCAATTCACAAACATATATAGTTTATTTTTTTTATACTTTTCTGGCAAAGGCATGTCATATGGACCGAACCGACCGCGTGGTCGACAGCTTATGACTCGCCAGGGTGCGGTTCGGGGTCACCGTCTATTTCTGGCCTATAAAATGCGCGTGTGATGGAACTGATGGATAAGTTCAGCTATATACATAGATAGCTTATAATAAAAGTTATCACATTTTGTTATGATTTTCTGGTAGAGGCTTGTCATTAACACAATCGATCAGCCACGTGGTCGTCAGCTTAAGACTCGCGTCGCGACTCGAGGGTGTGGTCGTGTCGTGGTTCGTCGTCGACCGACTACGTCTGGTCTATAAATAGAATGCGCGTGAGACGATCCAGACGAGCTTTTATAGATTACATTGTTTCAGTATACATTTTTGAAATAGTTTCCAATATGTTTATGTAACCTTAATTGATGCTGACAGGGTAGTCACTCTAACACCTCCGTATTGGTGGTATTAAATTTTAAATAGAAAATTGAAAGATTTACGTGATTTTATTTTGAGTTGAGATAAAATAATATTTTGGATAGTACGAGTATTAAGTTTAAACAAAAAATATTCATATAAAAAAATATAGTACCAATATAGGAGATAGTTGAAATAATATACTTCTACTATTATAAAGGCCTTCTTAGTCTAAATTACTAAACTGCTTTCCCTAAGGAACATTCTTTGCTTTCTTTATGGATAATCGTGTCCGTTTAGTTGTATTTATTTTACTCTTTATTGATACATATGTATGTTGTATTTTCATACATTCTTTAATGTATTTAACTTATGTTCCACGGGGAAAGTTGTTTAGTGTCTTGGGTTTCAGTCAGGAAACAATCATAGTCACTTACCTTGAATTCGTTTTGGATGGATTCCTTCAACATGCCGCCAGAGAAGATGATGCCGTCGACGAAGAAGTTGCAGAAGAACGATGCGATCACCACCACCCAGCCCCATCCTCCGTCCGGCGGAACCACCTGGTACAACCAATTTTCTTTAACCATCTCATCCACAGCAGTTTACAATCATTATTTCAAAGCTGTTAATAGAATATTTTCACAACAGAAAAATGCTCATTTGATTATAAATGAGTTACGAGAGTTATCCAACGACACGCATGCCAGTGGTCTCCAACTTGATCAACTTGCCAAAGATCCTACGAAGTGGACATGAAAATAGTCTCAAAAACTACACTTTTAGATTACAAGATTTTTTAATAAAGCTTTCAAAAATATCTTGGTTACAAAACTAAATTCTACTTTTCACGATTTTATTACACTAGTAGATTGTCAAATATCTAGAAATAAAGTAACAAAATAAGTTGATTTGATAACATGAGATCACCAGATTTTATTATTGTCAATTTATGTAAATATACCTCAGAATAAACCTACTTGTCAACGTGAGATGACCGTCAAACGGTCATAGACATAAAGCATGTTCCATGCATGTTCTACAATATTATTGTTTCTGAACAATGCTATGCTAATGCTATGGGTAACCATAGCCTATACCCATGGGTAACACGCAGGCGGTCAATTTTTATGGTACACTACACCTGCTAAATAGGTAGAAATGCACCGCAGTCGACCTGTGGAAATGAGCACAAGTAGATATTTGCTTAGGCAGGGAGTCTAACCTAGAAGCTCCGGATGATGGATAAGCGTATAGGTACATACATATTTACCAATACGCCACAGAGGCCGTTTGTGTGGAATACAATACCCTTTAATATGTACAATTAATTAATGGATCTCAATATCTCTCTTTTGAACCGACTTCAAAAAAGGAAGACGTTATCAATTCGACCCGTATCTTTTTTTAGGGTTCCGTACAAATAATGAAAAAACGGAACCCTTATAGGATCACTCGTGCGTCTGTCTGTCCGTCCGTCTGTCACAGCCAATTTGCTCGAAATCTACTAGACCGAATCAGGTGAAATTTGGTAGGATGGTGTAATCCTATGACCCAAACACACATGTGCAAAGTAAATAAATATTTTATTTAAAATAAGGGTCATTTTTGGGGGACAAATTAGGAAATTGATAAAAAAAGTTTTGCAAAACTTACTGTGTCATATATCAAATGAAAGGGCTCGTTATGAGAATCTTAAATATATTTTTGTTATAATTATAGAATAAAAAGTTTTGATTTTATTCATGAAAGAAGACGAAAATTGTCCATCGCCCCCCCTGATCTCCGAAACTACTGAGCCTAAAATTTTGAAAAAAATACAAAATATAGTTCATTGCTTGTAGATTACAGGAAAACCTATAAGAATTCAATCAATTGTACGGTACCCTCTCCACGCGAGTTTAACTCGCGCTTGGCCGGTTTTATTTATTTATGTTACGCGATATCTTCGCCAGTTGTGAACCGATGTTGATGATTCTTTGTTTTCTTTATTTGATAGCTTTTACTACCTAGTTGGTCCGTTGGTCCCTGAGAGATGGGATATATTATTGTTTTTTTGTTGGTCCCATATTACCCAATTTGGTGAAGATATGATGAAGAACTTTCGAAATATGCAAGAAACTCCTCAAAGAAAATTAAGTCAGTTGTTTTTTGGTTAAAAAATCAATTTTTGATTGAAGATATCTTTAAGAACTTGTAACTTAAACCATAACACGCCCCCTTAGTTCCAGTATTTATTTAAAATTGTACACCCAACAATTTCAGATATAGGTAAGGATATCTATCTAAGGATATCTATTTCATGTGAGATTAGATAACGAAGAGCTTCGTAGAGAGAAAATATAAATCTCATAGATATATGTACTTACCTAATAAGATGAATCATTTATTAGTAATGCGTAATCACATAGCGATTGATAGATGTCTCTACATCTATTAATCGCTATGTGATTACGCAACTTAATCAGTTAATTGACTTCACCCTTGGCGATAGAACCTTCAGGAGTAAGTTTGTTGAGTGAAATAGCTACCTAACAAACCACCCACGTAATTTCTATCTATGGCATAATCCTACTTTTATGTTTCCATTCAGCTCACGATAACATCAAGTTCAATGAATAACAAGGATAGTATTGTGGTGAAATCAAATTTATATTATTATCAAAATAAAGTTACAAAACAAATGGTCTGATAGCAATGGTCCAGTTTATAATGATAGAATTAAATATGTTCCTAATACGAGGGAAGCCCAGGCGATGACATCCACTAGGAACTCTACAGTTTTTACCAAAAACTGTTTTCTTCTTTGCCACATCCTGGTAAATGCCATGATTTTGTTCAAGGCTGTTGTTTTATCGGTCCTTTAAGTATACCTTTGTTCAAGTTATGTTCAGAGTAACAATAAAAAAATAGTCATAGTAATCTCTGCGAGCGCTAAAGATATCGTTGTTAGAATAATGGCATTTATAACTTTTTCTGAGACTTTCTTAATAATTCTCTTTCTTTTTAACTTCTTATCCAATGCCGACATCTTTTTATGAGATCACTTTATTTATAACAGAATGAAGAGGATATGGTAGACGGCTTGAAGTATGTTTAAATGGATACCTGGTGCTGTTCACTTTGTTTGGATTCCTCCATTTCTTTATTTGTTTTTTTCCTTAGTGTTAGTGCAATCGCAGGTGTCTACACATTCTGAAGATAGGCCTGCTGCTAAATCTGCTTTTTTAATCTGGCTGGTTTGGATTGATATGGCTTTGCGGCTCTTGCCTTCAACTTTCTGAAAGCCCAAAAGGACAGCGCTAATGTGGATGGCGGCTACCAGTACTACGGTTGTGTTAATGCATGACAAGTATGGCATAGCCAATATAACGGATTCCAGAAAACGGGGACATTGCGTCGATCCCCATTTATATGGTTTTTTAAGGAAATTTAAAATCTATAGGCCATGTCTTTCAACGTTTTTGTCAGACAATCATGTCAACGTCCGTTATTTTTTTATTTGCGATTCAAATCGATTGAGGTTTATTTATAGGGAAAAATACTTTTTAGAAAAAATCTAGAAAAAAAATGTAAATCGCCCTTACCAAAATCTCTTCTGACTTTCTAGCCTACCCTCGTTCAAGCAAAGAGTATGAATTACACGTTCTTCCATCGTCACTCGTCACAGTACTGCAACTTCTGCTGCCAAGCCAAAAGCGGCGCGGCAGACAGAATTTTCTTGTCCAGCCCATACAACTTACTTGAACTGATTTTATCTTCGCATCTGCGTTGAGGTAGTCACTCCTGCCCAGCCCGCTCTCGTTCGAGGAAGACATATCGATCGGACGTTCGTCCATCGCCACTCACGCCACTTCCTGTGTCTACTCACCAGAGCTGCTTCTGGCTCCGCATCCTCGCTGGGGAGTCACTCCTGCCCAGCTTGCTCTCGTCCGAGGAAGACGTATCGATCAGACGTTAGTCCGTCACCACTCACACTACTTCCTATGTCTACTGACCAGAACTGCTTCTAGCTACGCATCCTCGCTGGGGGAGCCACTCCTGCCCAGCCCGCTCTCGTTCGAGGAAGACGTATCGATCGGACGTTCGTCCGTCGCCACTCACACCACTTCCTGTGTCTACTCACTAAAGCAGCTACGGACTCCGCATCCTCGCTGGGGGAGTCACTCCTGCCCAGCCTGCTCTCGTCCGAGAAAGACGTATCGATCAGATGTTCGTCCGTAGCCACTCACACCACTTCCTATGTCTACTGACCAGAGCTGCTTCTGGCTCTGCATCCTCGCTAGGGGAGTCACTCCTGCCCAGTCCACTCTCGTCTGACGAGGGCGTCTCGAAGGGACGCTCATCCGTCGCCACTCGCACCACCATCGTGTGTCACCTGAGGAAAAGGAAAAAGAACAAAATGAGTACATTACGACGACTCATTTAGGTTTTAGTAATAAGAAGGCAGTACATACATATGTACATTGACAGTACTGTGCTTTTTACCCTACACTAATAAGTTTGAACAATCGGATAAAAGTTTTAGTACCTATAACTTATTGTAAATTAACGCAAAGCGCGACAATACCAATTATACCAAATTAGCAAGCAATAATAGGCAATTAGTTTACATATTAAACTCATTATTAATAATTATTTCATATAAATGAACATAACCGTTATAACAAGTCTCAACTGCGAATTTCTGGTTTATATCTCAAAAGTTCATAACCTCACATAATCTGATTCACTGTAAACCACGTGCATATGCAGCATCGTCAGTCTACACATAAACAACGTGAGAATACGGCATATCCACTGCTGGGCAGCTGGGCAAACAAAAACACAACTAAAACAATAGCTTCGTTACATTTTGACGCAATTACTCGTACACCAACTAAGATATCTAGGAAAATTCCATTAAAATCGGCTATTGCTGCTCGAATCAAATACTGATCTTTTTTTCTCTTTATCTCAACCTTGTATCTTTAACATTTGATAATCTAATTTAAAGACGACATTGTACTTTTGAACTTTAAATTTATTTATTTATACTTTATTGTACACACATATACATGTTTAAAGTACAACAGGCGGACTTAATGCTAAAAGCATTCTCTAACAGTCAAACCTTTGGGTCGATTGGAGAGTTTTATGTGGGTGTGAATATATAAAGAAAACTTAAACTAGACCGTAGATTGAAGTCATATCAAACTGTTTCAGTAAAATATATAATACAAAACTACATTTAGCGATTTATACATAATATGAACGGGCAATGCAACCTACTGTATCGTCAACCAACACGCTGAAAGTGGCCTTTGGGTCTTGCAGCCCTGGGCTATGTCTGCTTAGAGCCGTAAGACCCAAAATGCTCTGTCTGCCCCATTAGGGACATAGACCATAGGGACACAGATCCCATAGGGTGATAGTGTATAGTATAAAATAATATATTATGTTGTTTTTAGACACGTTTGCCGTCATATTTAGCACATGGCGTAATGGCATGTCACCAAGCGATAGCAGCGTCCAGTGGGGTCTTGGACTTAGGTTGTTTATGTGCAAAATTTCAGAATAGCTCTGCATAAGACATGTCTTGTCTTAAATAGATACATAATCTATACAGGGTGACTTTTTAAACACCAGCCAAATTTTTGGTGCAAGTTCAGTCCATGATACTGAACTACTTTCTATTATTTAGTTATTAAATTTCGATAAAAATCCTTCTATACAAAATCCGTTTGGCTGAGCGCTGATTTGTATGGGAAGGCAAATTTTTATTTTTATTTTTCATTAATTGTTTTTATGGAGAGAAGTTCAGTATCATGGACTGAACTTGCTCCAAAAATTTATCTGATGATTAGTCAGCCTGTATAAACAAACTGAAATCTTTTTAATAACGTTTTTGTACTTGTAAAGTGTATCTATATCTTATCCAGTAAAAGCATAAATGTACTATAATCACTATAAGCCCCCTTGCTCATCGAATTGTAGCCAACACTGGTGTCCGATTTTTCAAGCTACGTAGAGGCATCTAACTTAGCTTAGTAATATCTTAGAATACTTGTATTAGGTTTAGGACAAAAACAGCTTTACCAGCTGTTTGTTTTTGCTGATGTTTTTTCTGGTACAGGTACTTAAATTTTGTACTAATCTGAGCTAAAAGGTCCAGAATTAATGCTAAGCCTCGAGAGACATTAAAAATTGTCTTACGTCGTGCAATGGACTCGTATTATCACGTTTGTCCAACGATGACCGTTTGACCTGACAGTTTATACCTACCAAGTAAATCACAGTGTCTGATAGGGTATCGCCGGTCGCTGAGACCTTTTAATAACTTGATCGTTTAATTAAAGAGTTCTAGAAATCATATGACTCGAATATACAATCGTATCGCAGTAAAAGGGGGCACAAAATATGTTTAAAAGACAAATAAATCAACTAATTTTCACGCATAGTTCGTACTTGAAATTGTAACTATTAAAAATTACGTAGTACATACTCGTATCTACGTCTAAAAAAGTCTTCAGTCTATACATGCATTTCAATAAAGGCAAGTAAGCGTAGGAGTTATTTATATTATATATTCTATACTGCCGTGTGGTTCCCGGCAGAGTAGAATAGAATCACTCCAAGTGATCCCGTGGATGTCGTAGAAGGCGACTTAGGAAATAATAATCTAAACAAAGCTTGGACATCAGTGAGACCTCTCTAACCCATCTGGCCAGCATGGAGAGTGTAGGCCAAACCCTCTAGCTCCTGCAATGGAGACTAGAAAGACCTGATGATAATTATCATATTATGTATTATAAGAATAAGTTATAATATTAAACTGTATTTATGCAATGACTATGAGATATACGTGTAGGTATTTATAGGTACTATATATTGAGTCGCATGTAATGCTTTTTACCCAAAGTTAATTTACACGTTCCACATCACCAACACAAGTAAGCATTATAGTTAACAGCCGAATCGTGTTTATCGGTGTTTGTTAGCTTTACACTTATGACGATAAGAGATATCAATGTTGTTATCACCCGCAGGCACTGACAAAAGCTCCGCTGACTAAATGTTTGACGGTGCCAACTCGCGCAATTTTTTTTTTAATTTTCACGTATTACGGCTAAAGATGGGTGCACATAAACTTTTGAAGTGAAAACTTCTTTAGCGGCGTTGTGCAATTTTTTTGTAAAGGGTAAAAAAATTTAAACTCGCGTCAGGACACGTGTCCTGATCGAAAATTCGTAAGAATTCGTCCGCCGCGGCGTAGGAGAGGAAGTATTTATACTATAATTTCGACTAAGCTGTCAGCCGGCTCGTTGGTCTAGGGTATAATTTTCGCTTAGGGTGCGAGAGGTCCCAGGTTCAAAACCCGGGCGAGCCCAAACCTTTTTGAAGTGAAAACTTCTTTAGCGGCGTTGTGCACTTCTTTTGTAATGAGTAAAAAATTTTAAACTCGTGTTTCGTTTAGCTGAGAGATAAACTTTTTAATGTAATATAAATTGTCATCTTTGTGTACGATAGCGCAATAAACAAATATTGTATTCTACCACATAAATGATAGTACTTTTATACTGAAAATTAAAGCAATTCGTGCCAAATTATTCCCTAACCATTCCAAAATATCAAAAATGCACAACGTTAATATTCAAGTTTTCACTTCTGCCGGCACTCCCAGAGTGCAACCCGTCGTTTTTTTTATTACTTCTACATTTTTGGCCAAGGGCCTGCGGTTACGCTTAAGTTTAGCCGGCTAAAGTAAAGTTTATGTTCACACTCATCTTTAGCCGTAACATATACAAAAAGCTACAAATAACGATGTATTAGATTTTAAGTACTTTTAATCTAGTAGTTAGTTTATAGTAATTTATTTTTACCGGTGACAAGAGGGCTGGCAATTTTTTCGCACAACGTATTAGTATTGCGATTCAAAGCGGAAATGCGGCCAGCGTTCTTGGCACTATGCCACATTGACATGATTTTTAGGGTTCCGTACCCGAAGGGTGCAAACGGGACCCTATTACTGAGACTCCGCTGTCTGTCTGTCCGTCTGTCACAGGACTCTATCTCTTGAACCGTAATAGCTAGACACTTGAAATTTTCACTGATTATGTATTACTGTGGCCGCTATAACAACAAATACTAAAAAAAGTTAAAAATTAAAGGGGGTCGTCATACAAAAAACGTGTCTTTTCAGCCTTTTTAACTAGATCTTTATACTCGTAAGCCTTTTTAACTAGAAACTTGAAATTTTCACAGATTAAGTATTATTATGGCAGCTATAACAACAAATACTAAAAATAAGATAAAGTTAAAAATTAAAGGGGGTCGTCATACAAAAAACTCGTTTCAGCGTTTTAAACATTGTACGGAGGTACGGAACCCCTCATGTACGAGTTCGACTCGCACTTGCTCAATTAGATTAAATTTGTAGTAAGAAGAAGGTATTTAAATTTTGTATATCTGTAAATATGTTGATTATTTTATCTTTCTTTTTTAAATAAACTATTTTTCTACCTTTTTACTTAAATTTTAACCTTATATTGTTATTAAAGATATGTAACAAGTGATCACTAGGTATACGTTAATTTAATGTACGAAACTAAATAGTACCGAGAACTTAGCGCATTGCCTCTTGCTGTTTAGGTTTTTCTGTTTTTTACTGTCTGGTTGGCTGAAAACTTGTAAGAAGTATGTAAAATTCAATTTACTTATTTCTTGCAAGTATTATAATAGAGGAATAAAAACATTTAGCCATGTGGTTCTCAGCAAAGTAGAATAGGACCACTCCAAGTCTTCCCGTGGATGTCGTAGAAGGCGACTTAGGAAACACAAGCTAAACAAAGCTTATAAACATCAATGAGACCTCTCTAACCCGTCTGGCCAACGTGGAGAATGTACGCCAAATCCTTTAACTACTCTGGCTAATATATGACTCTGGTAGTACAGAGAGGTCGTGCTCCTGCAGTGGAGACTAAATAAACGGGCAAGTGCTAGTCGGACTCGTACATGAAGGGTTCCGTACCACCGTACAATGTTTTAAATCGCTGAAGAAACACGTTTCTTGTAAGACGACCCCCTTTAATTTTTAACTTTATCTTATTTTTAGTATTTGTTGTTATAGTGGTCATAGTAATACATAATCTGTGAAAATTTCAAGTATCTAGTTAATGCCATTATAAAGATCTAGTTAAAAACGCTGAAAAAACACATTTTTAGACGAACAGACGGACAGACGAACCCTTAAAATTTTAATTTATTTTTTATTTTTAGTATTTTTTGTTATAGCGGCCATATTAATACATAATCGGTGAAAATTTCAAGTATATATCTTGAACCGTAATAGCTAGCTATTACGGTTCAAGAGATAGAGCCCTATGACAGACGGACAGATGGACAGACAGACGGACAGACAGCGGAGTCTCAGTAATAGGGTCCCGTTTGCACCCTTCGGGTATGAAACCCTAAAAAGACCTGATGATGAATAGGTAAAATTTGATCAAAAAACTTAGCTGTCTGTCTCTCAAATTGCAATTTTAAAATCTTATGTTGCATATTGTAGTAGCATTTTTCCCTTTTTAGTATTTCGTAAGCTCTATCCTGTAATGTTTTGTGTAGGTTAATGTTTGCAAATAAGATGTTTATGACTTTACATCAGGCTAAGATATCGCCTGATGAAATGTTAAACAAAACTGTATGTTTACTAAGTCCGCCTGTTTACTGTCCGCGGGGGCCAAGGCTTGATAGATAGCGGAATGGAAATATTTAATAAATACTTTTGTTACAGATATAAAATGTTTATAATACCTACCTTTATAATCTGTCTATTCTTTTACTTTTACTTTAACGTACTGAGTCTAGGGTGACATAAACAAAGCTAAAAGAAAACTCATGCACTTATTATGTTAGATGACGCATATGAAACCGTATGTTACGTTGTATTATTACTTATACATAGGTTAGTACTTTCCCTTTGCGGTATGGTAAGTTGGTAACCAAAGATACCTATGCAAAATGCGTGTACATAGTTCCATGTCTCCGAACGGAACATATGTACGTATATCTATAATTTCGTATTTATAATAAAAGCTTGTATTTACAAAAAAATTTAAAAAAAATTTTTGATTGATAGATAAATTATTTATTGCATCTATAACACAATAAAATACTAAGGAAATAAAAAAACTTAACCTAATATGAATCAAGTACAGGCATGTTGTGTGTGCTACAGTAGAAACGGCTGTAGCTATATTTTTGTAACTTTTTATATCAAATGTAATCATTTTAGTAAGTAATTGGCTATACGAGTATATACCAATTAAATTGACCCATATCTGTTAAATTATTGAATAGTTCACTCACCTTGTAAGTTATTTCTTTATTAAATTACATAAAAAAACGTCTTCAATCGATGCAGCGAAACCAAGAACCTAATTAATCCGACGCAAATCGTTCACTGGAGCGCGCGACGCAGATTACGTATATATCACATAATTCTATGGTAATTTCCAAGTCCTATGTCATGCGACCTGCGTAGCAGGTTTTGTGGGCCAGGAACCCACACAACGTGTTCTTAAAATTTGAGCGATATTTTTTTAATGTTTTTCTTGTAGAAACATATTTATTTTGGACAAGTCACGTGTCGATAATAGTCATGGAGCAGATACGTTACACAACATTGTATTTTTTGTATAGTTAAATTGTTAACAAAAATGAGAAAGAAGCGATTGAAATCAGGAAAGAGAAGCTCTTGCCCAACTACGGGTCCTAAATAGCAAACTTGATGATTATAATTTGGTATGTAAGGATAGCCATAACACTGAACGTGGTATTTTGGTCTTATAGCCCTAGGCACTCTCTGCGTAAGGGATAAATTCGTTATAGTATGTATGTAAAATATAAGGATAGTTATTTTTTTATTTATACTTTATTGTACACACATATACATGTTTAAAGTACAACAGGCGGACTTAATGCTAAAAGCATTCTCTAACAGTCAAACCTTTGGGTCGATTAGAGAGTTTTATGTGGGTGTGAATATATAAAGAAAACTTAAACTAAACTTAGTTCTGGCTAGTCAACATTTTTTTCCAAAATTGTTAAAACAACCGAGTACTTATATTATATACAAGCAAAAATATATATTCTTGAAGCAGCTACAATTGACTGAAGCCATCGTAGCAACGCTACGAATTTCCGAAACAATATTTTCAGTAGGGAAACAACGTTTCATAAAAACGAAAGTAATTAAAACATAAAATTACCAAGTTTAATCCAAGTGTTTTTTTAATTATTTTAACCTTTTTATCTGTAATTATACAGGCCCTGGACTATACAAGTAAAATCTAATTCATAACTTAAGTACAATATTACAATTCAATAAGCTTATGGAAATATACCTCAACGTATGTGTGGATACTAATAAATAATACTATAATGTGTATTTTTAGTAACAAAGAGAACATAAAGATTAGGTACATTTGCCAAAAGCGGAACAAGACCATTAGAACAAAAGTAACAATAAAGGGCAAACGAGCAATTAATCAACAAATTGATCATCTTTGATCCAAATACTACTAAGTTATGCGTGTTAAACACCTTATGACTTATGAAACACAGTCATGCAAGTTGATCATACTGAACCAATATTTTAACTAAATCGCACCACTGACCGATCATAACGAAGGTTTTTACTTTACTTTATTTTTTACTAGTAGTGAAAAATAAATACAAAACACGAGTTGGCTACTTGTACTAGCGATGTTTTTAAAAAATTATCGTCCCTCATTATTACTGATCTAATAATTGTAGATAATGCTTAAGATAAATGCTTGTAAAAATAGCTGTAAACTATGACAGATATTTAAAATTAGAAAGATTTGCAACTAGAAAAACCCCGGTTGAAAGTGCCACATAATTAAAGTTGCAGCTTAACGAGAAAACCAGTTGGCATGTTACATTTATTTATAAATCAAATTGACAGGAATGCTGCAGTGGCGACTTTCCATACTCAGCCACATAGCTCTTCAAGATATACGTTTCTCATTACATACTAGTAGCTCAACGGAATCTTGAATCCTTCAAATTCTATTCAGTGTACTTGAGTATCTTACAAATCACTGTTTACTTGTTTTTTGTTAATTTTGATTTTTCTTCATTTCTGAAGTAAATCTATTATAACAACAATCATATTTTTTACCTGACTGCGCCGAAAGGAGGGTTACGTTTTTCGAGTGTATTTATTTGGCAAGCTCAACAGCCTGAATAATTTGATAGATTTACCTAAATCTTTAAATGTCAGATTTTTGGCGCCAAATCATGTCTTAATTTTTTTTTATTCAGAACCTATCGAGTGAGGTATTAAAATAAAGAGTTTTTTATAAGGATTACAAAAATATATACACATGTTTTAATGTAACCTAAATCCTAGGCATACTGCTGTTTTATCATGCAGTTGGGTTTTTGATTTTTTTTTAAATATATACTTGTTACTTTAGTAAATCAAATTAACATATTAATGCACTTAAATATGTTATTGGGTTATCATTTCCTTTATATTTTAACAATAAAAAGAATGTAAGGTGCATTTTATTTACATATACCTACATAAGACATCAACGAGCACATGAAAATGCCATACGGGTAACTCGAAAATATTACATATTAAAATTATTTTCATATCTCTGGTATGAACTTATTAAATTAACGATATTAAAGTGATATAACCTTACATATGTATACGCATATATTCTTCCATATTTTATAGCAGACAAATTTGACTTTCAGTACTTTTCCAGTCTGCGCCAAGTTTGAACAGTTGTACAATAAAATGTGGTATAGTCACCAGACTGGCTTTTGCTTGGATGATATCAATAAGTATTTAAAGAAAAATATTTTTATCCAACTACCAAAGTAGAGTAATGCCCTGCTCAATAGTATATTAGGTAAGTTTTTGACTATTATAGATTTATAATAATATGGATAGTGAGTTTTACATGAGCACAGAAAATGTCGATGCCGGTCTTTGTAATAAGTCTGTATTGTTATTGTATAATTTAACTATTGACACATGTATAGAAATTCTCGCCATTTGACAGTATTAATAAATTTTAATAGGGTGTTTAGGCATTCAAGATGCAGTACTAAAGTACTCAATTTAAATATTGAAATAAGAAATGGTAAAAAAATACCACGTGAGCAGGACTTGAACCCGCGACCTTAGTCTTAATACGACTATGCTCTTACCAACTATTGCTATTATGGTTCAGTTAGTAAGAGCATAGTCATATTGAGACTAAGGTTGCGGGTTCAAGTCCTGCTCGTGTGGTATTTTTTCACCATTTCTTATTTCATTATTTAATTTAAGTACTTATAAATTTGTTTCAATTGTGGGCTCTGTTGCCTTTTACTAAGAAAATATATCAAGAAAGGAAAGTAGCAATATTAATACTTAATACTCACTCAGTAGGTTCTTCCTTAATATATTGTAGTTACGAAATTACAAGAAAAGCTTTGGGAAAATCATGAACAACCAAGCAAGAAATTATTATTACCCTATGCATCTCTACGACAAACAAACCATTCCTTTGAATAAATAAACCTACTTTACCGATAACGAAACATTCCGCTGTTTACGTTCCGGATTAACTGCATAAATAATATGATCAACTAACACTGCACATACGTAAACACAATTAACCTATTCCCATTTCAATCAATTCCAATACGTACATAAATATGTCATATCGATATCTCGGGAATAATCTTCCAAGATACATACAGATGTTTAATTCTTCAAGTACAATCTAACCTACATATAATGCTATATTGGGAGAGCCTGTAGTCTAGCTCCAGCAATGTACTCCTATTATAGGCTGGTAAGAAACATATTTATGTCTTTGTTGCTTAGCTTTGTAGCTGCATAAATATGATTTTGACATGTTTGTCGTGGTCTAGGAAAGGTTTAAACGGTGAGAAAATATGGAAAAAGGAACGGGAACGGGCAAAATGAAGTGTAAAATGAAGTTCGCCGGGTCAGCTAGTAATGTACCTATATTTTTCTCAATCTTCATCACATTAGCTCATTTCTGCCTGCATCCTTGGATGTGCTGCTTCGGAGCCCGGGGTGCGCTTTCCCGCTTTTTCATCTACAAATAAATTTCTACTAATTTCTTTCTAAATTTCTACTTCTTCAAATATGCAGAACCACTTTCCATAAAAACAAATATCGAAAAAAAAAGATAAAATTTCGGCTTCCCATACAAATCGGCGCTCAGCTAAATAGATTATTGTTTTTATGAAAACTAGTTCAAAAACGTTACTGGTGTTTAAAAAGTAACCCTGTACGACTGTACGTACATGTCAATGGTCACCCAAGGATGCCAAAGACCTTGCGAAGTGGAGAAGAAACAGCCGGAACATTTAATTAAACGATTTGGCTATAGTTGATGTAGCTCAAGATGTTTGAGCTTAGTCCCTTATTCGCCTCTTACGACATCCACAGGAAGAGGTGGAGTGGTCCTATTCTAGGCCGGAAACCACACAGCTCAATGTTTTTTTTTCATTAACATAGGTATGTAAGTATAAATAATACGAATAAAGAAAAAATACGAGCATGACTTGCAAACTTTTCCGAAAATGCCTTGTGACCAACAAGTTATAGCCCAAACCGGTGTTATATATATTAAGTTATTTTTAACGATATCAATAAAAGTCAAATTTCGTATAAATGAATATTAAAAGCTTACCCATTTGGTCCACAGAGCGGCTAATAATGTATGTAAACAATTTGAAGTGGCGAGACTTAGCAAACAGAATGCGTAATGTGTGCTGGTATACCAAATTCAGCCGATAATGACGATGTGGTTTAAAAATGTATGATTGAACATTAGTAGAACTATTTATCACTGTAATGCGAGTATTTTTTTACAACCATACGTGGAATTACCATGTTTGTATAAAGATTGTGTATCTAAGCATGTTAGTTTAAGGCGAAGATATAGGCAAATGGCCTTGAAGTGTGAAATAAATTGTTAACTCGTAAATATGGTAATAATTTCCATATTGCTCTTCGTCATGCACTAGATAGCCCTTTAAATTATTTTATGAACTACCGTTGAAACTATTATTGGTGGCTGCCGTGGCCACTTTTGGCGGAAGCAAGTTTTAAAGCTAGACGGACTAATGTAAATACTTTCAACGGTGGTTCATAAAATAATTTAAAGGGCTATCTAGTGCATGACGAAGAGCAATATGGAAATTATCTCCATATTTACGAGTTAATAATTTATTTCAAGTGAGGGCGCCACTTCAAGGTCATTTGCCTATACCTCCACCTTAAATACATTTTAAGCAAGTTTGTTCTGTCCAATTTCCTTTTACAAATCTTATTGTAAATGTAGTTATTTAATAAGGAATATGCATGTAATACCAATCCGGCTCATATTTTTATTTTACAATTTCTATTAATACGTTACCACGCCTAGTTAATTATTTTTCTTATTGACTCTTATTTGAATTGAAAATAAATTATTGACAATATGCAAATATTGCGCGGGAACTTTTGACAAACAAAAGGGAAATGACGACAGAGTTCACAAAAAGGAAATGACAAGTTCGGGTGCGTTCGGTATGACTGTCCGTCCACGTAGTTTGACTATCGATGACATTTGAAATGTATGTACTTTTATATAGACATATATAGACATTATATAGACGTATTACAGGCTGAATACAGTCAGAAAGTCTTTTATGGGGAAGTGTATACTTTTTTATAATAAATTGCCAGAATCGGTCCTTGATATGCCAGACAGAAAATTCAAAGCTTATGTAAAGAAAGTACTTTGTGAGAAGGCTTATTATAGGACCGATGACTATCTTACAGACAAAAAGGTCTGGCTTGAGCTTGGCGCGGGTCCCTCTTAAAGGTTTGTATACTTAGACATGTCATAATTTAGGTACATTGGTACATACTAAATTTACAAATTGACATTATTATAAATTTCGTAATTCTTATAATTCAATTTAATTATGACATAACAAACAATATAATCTCAGTCCATCCATATAACTAATTTTAAGTTTTTAGTTTGTTAGTTGACGTCTTTGGAGAAAACGTGCAGTGCAGTTTGTTGCCGCTTCTTCTGCACTTGCGCCTAGGAAGCGGCTTAAACTTAGCTGTAAGTAACGATTTGACGTCATTAAGAGATATTATAAATATCCTATGATAATAAAGATATTTTGAATAGAGGTTTAACAAACATCACTGGCTGATAATATCGAAAGTACCCAAAAAAGAAAAACATGCGTTGACAGCTTCTGTCTCTAGCGGATATTGCAGACTTTGACGTCATATTTTAAAATGGCGTGTTTTAGTTGTTATAATCTACTTGCTATTTTTAATATTTATTTTCTACACCATATACATGTTTTTCGGCACTGGTTTATTTTATGCGGCTATTTCTCGACGAGGACTATCGATTAAAAATATAAAAAAATGCATGCATACTCTCTATTGCGTTATACTGAACTGATGCACGATATTTACAGTTTTTTTTAATGATAAGGATATTTCTCTTGATTTTTAGGGTTCCGTACAAAATATGAAAAAACGGAACCCTTATAGGATCACTCGTGCGTCTGTCTGTCCGTCCGTCTGTCACAGCCAATTTGCTCCGAATCTACTGGACCGAATCAGGTGAAATTTGGTAGGATGATGTAATCTTATGACCCAAATACATATGTGCACATTAAATAAATATTTTTTTTAAATAAGGGTCATATAAAGTTTTAAAAACCTTACTGTGTCATATATCGTATGGTTTCTTTCTGATCTTCAAATATATATATGTATATATGTATGTATATGTATCTATATAATATGTTGTATGTATAAATATAGTATATTTATTTTATACGATATTTATGTATGATCATTTAAAAGTACTTATTATTTCTGGATTGTTTCTATCTATTTTAGACGCCAACTATTCTATCTGTTTCTCTTCTCCTAAAGGTTGACAGGGAGAGAATGCTTTAGCATTAAGTCTACCTATTGTAGCTTTTGGCTCAATGAAATAAAATAAATAAATAAAATATCAAATAAAAGGGCTCGTTATGAGGATCTCAAAATATATTTTTGTTATAATTATAAAATAAATAGTTTCGAATCTACTAGACCGAATCAGGTGAAATTTAGTAGGATGATGTTATCTTATGACCCAAATACATATATGCACATTAAATATTTTTTTTTAAAATAAGGGTCATTTTCGTGGGTAAATTAGAAAATTGAAAAATAAAGTTTTAAAAACCTTAGTGTGTCATATATCAAATAAAAGGGTTCGTTATGAGGATCTCAAATATATTTTTGTTATAATTATATTATAGTTTTGATTTTATTCATGAAAGAAGACGAAAATTGACCATTCCCCCCCCCCCTGATCTCCGAAACTACTGAGCCTAAAATTTTGAAAAAAATACGAAATAAAGTTAATTGCTTGTAGATTACAGGAAAACCTATAAGAATTCAATCAATTGTACGGAACCCCCTCCACGCGAGTTTAACTCGCACTTGGCCGGTTTTATTAATTATAAATATTTTAGTAAATGTAGCGCCCTACCAGGGTCTAATGTGTATTTTGTAAACTAGATTCTTTTTCAAAATTCCGGTTTGATCTACTAATTGGACTGGTTATTCTACTACACTTTTTATAAATACAGCGGTTTGACTGTAAGTTATTATTATAACATTTATTAGCAGCATTTGATAGAACATTACAGAAACTAATTGATACTATTGATAGTCCGAAGTTCCGAACCCCAACGTTGGGTTTGAACAACTAACCCACGTTGTTGACTCAAAGGCGCCGAAAAGGTCTCACACTATGAAGGGTCTGATTCTAGGAAATGTATTATGAATGACACCGGTGGGTTCTATTTTTTTGGGCAATATTTCATAGTTATGTATGAATGAGATGGCGCTTGTCTGTTTTTCTTCGAATTCCTTGAACTAATAGGGATTTTATTATTTGTGAATTAGTTTTTACATTGGCCGTTATTATTTTTTTTAAGTTGTATCCTTTACGGTACAAAATTATACAAGTTTCAACTTGTTAAAAGGATCTTGACATTTATTATTTTGCTTTAAGTACGTACAGTACGAGAAAGCTTTGCTCGGCAAAACTATGAACTTAACCATATTACTAACCTTTATTTCTTTATTTCCGCTTACATGCACTCGAATCGTACATAGATAGTAGGTAAATGACTACACAAACCCTGGCAGGGTATTGCAAAGTTAGAGGTATTTGAGTTTGTATAATAGGTACTTATTTGAGTTTGGATATTTATAAAATAGTAGAAATAATAAGTATAATAAGTAAGTAGTATCAAATCAATGTCAACAGACAATTTAAAAAAAAGATCTATAGACCTAACCTACATTGCATAGAATAAGCGCAGAAACTCTTGAATTTTGTTGCGGTTTTCACTAAATTTAGTTATGAGAAAAGGTTTTATAGCCTAAGCCCCTAGGTGTCTTTATATTGCAAGAGATCGCAATACTTATTCAGCATTGTGACAGGATGTAGGAATGGTGAGTTTGTTTACAATCACCGCAGCGGCGCCATCGACCATACAAGTTTATCTATCAGAGCCACCCACTTTCGCCGCAACTTGAGCATATCATCGACTTGATACGCGTTTTGTTCGCACGCCGCGCGCCGCTCGCCGCATGCTATCACAGCAAACATTACGAAACGGAGACTTGGACGAAAAATATGTTACTACTTTTGAACTTTGTTAAAATATGTTATGTTGTAGAAAAATTGTTTTCTACAACGCCATTGGATTGGCCAAATTGCGTTTATAATACAGATACAAACGATCCTAAGTCATATACTCGTACGAATAAAAAATCGCTTTATTGCTGAATTTAGAAAGCTTGTTTTTTTCTTTTACTTATACAATATACATATTAAGAAAATTAGACTGGTCCAGAAGGATGGGCGTCTTAGTCCTTCTTAAGGGTGTGTATACTTATAAATGTCATCATTTAGGTACTTTGGTACATACTAAATTTACAAACTGACATTATTTTAAATCTCGTAATTCAAATATTTATATTTAAATAATGACATAACAAACAATGTATTCTCAGTCCACTTATCTAATGTTAGGTGTGGTTAAGTTGTAAGTTTGTGGCGTCGTTGGAGAAAATGCTGCAGTGCAATTAGTTGCCGCTTCTTCTGCACTTGCGCCTAGGAAGAGGCACTTAACTTATTGACGTCAACATTAATTTGTGCAAACCAAAACAAAGTGACTATTATTAAGATATATTATAAATATCCTATAATAATAATTATTTTGAATTAAATTGAATTGAATCGGATCAAATTGAATTATTAAAATCATTTCCGACAAGCATAACTTTCCTCGAGTATCTTTATCTCATGTTGATCTAAACTATTTCGCCAAAATGTACTGCTATCTTTTTGGGTCACTAATGTATAGAGTTTAGACGAATACTTTAGTTGAGATAGTGACGCGTCATTTGCGTCACTACTACACCAGTCGCTGCAATCTACAAATTTTACTACTAAAATAAAGTAAACATTATTTTAGTGGCAAGGGTGAGTGGTCTATGTTCCAAATTTCATCATCTCGGTCGTTGACAGAGAGATTACTGATGCCAAGCCAAGTTGTTTTAGAATAGAGGTTACTAATTTTAGATGGCATTGTTACTTAAATCTAAATTAGAGAAGACTACTAACTAATTAGTACTTTTTTTTTACTGATTAGTCATTAGTTAAATACTGTACACAGTAAATTTTCTAAAAATATTTATTTTCTAGGACAATTTTCAATAAACGTGATTTTGGTTTATGTGTTCAGCAATAAAATAATTTGACAATAATTGACATACAATGCAAGTAAATAATATAAAAATTGTTACCTAAGTCGCAGAATAAGTACTAGTACTCACCCTAAGTCGGGTTCGAGGATAAAATCGAAAATTTTTGGGTAATATTAAGTACTAATTATCATTTATACGTCAGTAGTAAACCGTAAAAAATAAGCTTAAGTACTTAATTGCATTATACTGGGTGGCGCAAAAGTAAAGACCCTATTTGGTTCAGCTATAACATTTTTTCTAAATTAGAAAACTAGATTTAGGTTTTTTTAAATGTATATTTGTGCCATTAAATTTCGTACCATTAGGATTTAAAGATGATGTCTTTTAAATGGTGACCTCCAGAGTTGATACACATTTGAGCCCTATTTATGACATTTTGCATAACTTGCCGTAACACTTCCTGCGATATGTTCGTTATTTCTTGACGAATGTTTTCTTTTAGAGCTGCGAGAGTCTGTGGCTTGTTCACATACACCCGAGATTTCAAAAAACCCCAAAGAAAGAAGTCTGGACTGGTCAGATCGGGTGATCTTGCAGGCCAAGGCAAATCGCCAAAACGAGAGATAACTCGGCCTGGAAAAGCGTCCCTCCGTCCCTCACTCACAATTATTCCACGTTCTTGGGGAGTAAAACGGTCCATGTTTATTTTCAGTGTATTTTACAGTTGTTCACTACACAATTTTCAACAACAGAATGACAGAAAATATCATATAAAAAAAATAAAAGTATTTTCTTTAGTGCCAGTACTTTTGCGCCACCCAGTACAAAAACTTCCATTATTTATGATTCAATCATAAACCGTGACAAAAAGCATATCGAAAGTAATCATTATATTCTGAATAAATGCAAAAAGATTTCAACTTTGTTTTGTTATATAAGATTTATTGGATAATTTGTACCTACTTGAATTAGCTGTTATAACTGCGGCGTTGCCCGCGTGAACAGTTATTTGACAATACAGATATCTTCCCAGTTTCTGGGATAAAAAGTATCCTATATATGCGTTAATCCATTTAATAAACCTATAATACCAAATTTCACTGCATTCTATTCAACTATTTTTGCGTGAAAGAGTCACAAACATACAGACAACTAAACTTTTACATTTATATTGTAATAGTATGATCATAGTTCTTATTTGTATTTGTATTTGTGTTCGTATTTGTGGATTACTGTGCAAATCGTATACTTACATTTGCTTAATATTGAAGCGCCACCACGTGTCGTAGTTACATTAGTAGGTATTAGTACTTAAATTCTGTAACGTAGATGTGTTGTACCTATTGTATTGTAATAAATTACAAATTGTCCGCGTGGCATTGAATTTGCACGCACATGTACGCCGAGAAATCAACTGTTTATTATAATAACTGGCACACTGTTCGTATTATGACGATATATTTTATTTTATTTCCTACTTGGTATGAGAGTTGATTGATATATAAAAGCATACCTACGCAACCTACCTCTAAAATAAATAAATACGAGTATATAGGGGCAAATCACACTGATTGAGCTAGCCCAAAAGTAAGTTTAAACTTGTGTTTTTTTTATTAATGGCTTGACGCTACTGCGTATTTAGCCAGAAACAAGTTAATAAAACGTGGGAAAATATTTTTTCCTAACAAGTTACAATCAAAGTTGGTGTAGGTCTTTGATTGCTTTAAGAGAACTTTTGGCGAAAAATCTATACAAGTCCAATGGTTTTCATAGCCGATTGAACGGCAGACGACGCCCGAAGACGCCCACACAGTCCGCGAAACAAATACGAGTATCACTACAGCCGTACTATGACTATTCACTTTAACTATTTCACATATTGTTCATGAGCATAAGCATTTATAACACCAAATAACACCAATTTCATATTATAAAGTCCACTAAAATAAATTTGCAAAATAATTTAAAGAAAACCCCAACCGAACCCCTTGACTTCCCGCCAAAAACTCCCTAAACTTTACTATACTCAACGATACTATATTTTATTTTTTAATAAATAAATATATAGACAAACAAGACCCAGGACAATTTGAGAAAGGGCAAAATATTAAAGTCGTTAGTTGACAATGTCACGGGAATCTTTTCCGATTTTTTCTATATATTTTCAGCTATTTTTTTTAAGCGTGAAAGCAGAACAAATATCTAAACATACTCGTGTCTCGTATATATGTACGAGTCATCCATTCAAACCGCATTTATAAATAATTGTAGGATTCAGAAATCACGTGTCACTCGAGACAATATCAAAACAGACCTCAACATTAAATACATTTATGTCTGACGTAGACAGCAGCTTGTTGTGCCGGCGACACTGAAAGGTCGTATTGATACTCGATCAAGATTTATAACTGCTTTGATGAAAAAATTGTAGATATAGCACAAACGGTCAAAACGGCGGCCTCCGTGGTCCAGTGGTCAAGGCGTTTGCCTTGTGATCCGGAGGTTGTGGGTTCAAATCCCACTGGGAAGCATACTTTGTGAAAAGTTGTTTCCAGTCTGGTTAGGATATTGCAGGCTTGAATCACCTGATTATCCGAAAAGAAAGATGATTCCGTGCTTCGGAAGGCACGTAAAGCTGTTGGTCCCGAACGCCATCTAGCGTTTGTACCTATCCCTAGGATTGGTTCTGATCTACCCTTTGGGTTGCGGAGGTCAGACGGTAGTCGCTCTGTAACCAGTAACCTCGTCAAATCACCTAAGTAAGCTAGTAGGTCCATGAAGGTGGAAGGGATATCACAAAAGTGATGGGTTGCTAACAGCATCGCCTATTCATATGATTCATATTCTCGCCCATTTCCTCGATCGACTTTTACCATCTGCGCAGGAAGAGAAGCAGGTGGTACATTCTATGTTTTTTCTTTTATCCCACATCAGCAAAGAAGTAAGGTTTTTTAAAATATGAACAGGTATTTTTTGTTTGTTATTACAAAGTACATATTTTGATTTAAATTGTCTATATGCAACAAAATGTCAATAGCATTAACACTAATAATTAAAAAACACAACAACTTTAGATTTGTGTTTTTTTTTCATTTCAACGACATCTTTAAAATATAACATCATTGTTTAAACCATGTTAGGACGTTCACTTGAAACAAGTTTTTTTCGTTCCAAGGCCTTCGCACACAGGTGAATTTTTATGAATAAATTACATTAGCTATTGTTTTGGGTACGATTCAGGCTACTTCGTATTGAAAATCGGGCGCCTCAACAAAAAGTATAGACATTAAAGTCATAAAAATTTGCCACATTTTATGCGGCATACATTATAAGTGTAACACAAACGTGTTTTATTTTATATGAATGTTATCTGTACCTTTTTTTACTTTCGTTTCCAGATGTAGTAATAAGTAAACACTTAATTATCTACTTTTCTATTCAGTTTTAAAAGGTCTGTATCTACTGTAGGCTGGTTTAAAAGAGCAGTTTAGTAGGTAGATTAAATTTATTGGAAAATACCTATTTGGTAGTTTTTCGCCTTTAGGAATAAGGTGAAGCTACGAGCATTAGTTACAGAAACTGACTAAGTTTGTAGGTACCGTTATTATTGCGAAGAAGTTAAGTAAAAGAGTAAGAAAGTAAAAAAAAAAAAATACCAACAATATGTTAAGTACATGGGATGGTACAATATATATATAATACTATTTTTACCCGACTACGGCAAAGCTAAAAAAAATAGGGCAATGATTTTAGCAGTCTATGTATGTATGTACAATGTGGATAAGTATGATCCACCGAGTAACCGAAAAGCTTATCCGATTTTCACAAATGAGACTTCAATCGAATCAATTCCTCGTACATTTTGTATACATGAATGTTACATACAAAATTATGATTAGTAAGTAGGTATTCGTTTTAATTTATAGTTTAGTTTAATTTAATAATTATTTCGTTTAAGTAGTTAATTTCGCTGTAATAATTTTCTTTTTATATTATTTTAAAGTTGGAATAAAAATTTATTCGCCGTAAATGCGGCTAATCATGCATTAGTTAGATAATTCATACTTTTTAGAACGGAGTAATTAACTATATGTTTTTTTAGTAAGAATTTTCCAGTAGTCGGGTTTTAGTTTTTAAAACGGATATTTTGTGTACAAATACGAATATCGTTTTTTAGACGGGACATAAAGAATAATTAAAATATTCTTATGGATACTAAACAAATGTCCTAGGAGAAGACTTAAACGAGCCGTGCTTTTCGGAAAGCTTGCAAATCTTAGATACATATATTGGAAATTATTTTTTTTTTATGCAAAGAATTTTTATTTATTATTTATGATGAGGATGGATGTTTATCTACATATGTATTTATTATAAAATATAGTATCGTTGAGTTAGTATCCCATAACAAAGTTTAAAACTTACTTTGGGGCTAGCTCAATTAGTGTGATTTGTCCTTATATATTTATTACTTTTTATTATTTATATACCAGGAAAAATAATGCATATATATATTTATTTGTAATGTATGTAAATTTTAATTAAAACGTAAACCTTCCGTGCCGTGAGTAATGATGACTCAATTAACTCAAAACCGAGATGGATTATTATTATTAAATATATATAATTATATTTATATTATAACTTTATAATATATTTATAATAATTAACTTTATAAGTATACAGTTATATATAGTATACTACATGGTTTATAAGATACTTCGATTAATACTTTTAAACTATCGCGTTGCATTATTATTAAATTAAGGCATACGGGAATTAACGCGAAACGTACCTTTTGTCAAGCTGGGACCACGTTCGGTGAAACCCGAACGAAACGTCAGCAAAATAAATAAAAAAAGGTACGTTTCGCGTTAATTCCCCTATGCATTTATTTAATAATACTTCGATTAATTGCGAATTTCTTATTGTGTACACTTATACAGATTATTCAAATGTTAATAGATTATGTGCTTCAATTTAATAATTTAATTGTTGGTAGGTAGGTATGTATTTTATCTTATTTTATAGCAGAGAACTTATAAATGGTAGCGTACAAAATATATGATTATTATTTATAATCACAAGCTTCCTGTAGTTTTGAAATAATTTTGACAATGTCACAAAGTTACTGATAAGATAAGTTTTACTGCGATACCATAAAAATGTTAAACTTTGTTGTAAACTAAACATTAAATAACATGGAATTTCCTGGTATATGTAATTATTGAGATACTTAGTTCAATGTAATTTGATACTATAGTCAATTTGAAGAATAAAATATTGACCAAAAATTTAATTAAATTGCCTTTGGTAAATATATTATAGCTGAGTATTATAGAATATTTTCCGTCAAATTTTATTTTTAAATGCCAACATCAGGATCCCCTTGAGTCTAAAAAAATTTAATCCATAATGTTGCTTGTCATAATGACTTATTCATATATTTTTTTTCATAACCAAAGAACAATAATCATACTGCAGCCATAATTATTGTTTGACATAGTGTTTCTTTTCATAATGTTTCTGTAGTCATCATCTTTATAAGGCTTTATGACATAATTTTAAGTCTCATAATGTTATAACACATAATATGATATAAGCTTAGTATAGGTTAAGGTGCAGCCCCGGTGGCCCATGGTCACCCCTAAACCGCGAACATGTTTATTTATTTTTTAATCTAAAATTCATTTATATTTGAAATAAATTATGACTTTGGTGTGGTAATCGTTATGTTAAACAAAATTATGTTTAATAATTTTTTTTTACTAGCCTGGGGCTGTTGTGTCTAACTGGGCAAAGGCCTCCCCCATATTCTTCCACTCATCTCTGTCCGTCACTACTTCCTGCCATTCAGGTAAGAACCTATCGAGGTCATCTCGCCATTAATAAATATTATGAGATATAAATACTTATGTATTAGGTTAAAATACATTATGTGAAGCTATATTATGATTATGACAAATTATTTTATGAGAATAAATAGAGAACTGACAACATGGTAGGTAATCTGGGATGTGAAGATGTAAGTAAGTAGGTACTCTACTGAAAGTACAACATTGCTTTTAACATTTTCTGTTTTTTTGTCAAAATATTTTAAACTTTGCATTACAAAAGATGAGAGTGAGGCGTCTGACTTCAGTTGAAACCTGTACTTAAATCTACATACATTAATTAATACATGAAGATTCGTAAGTTATTCATGAATCGCTTTTTTCTGATGCCTTCATGAATTTTGTACAAAAAGGAGTTACGTAAAGCTGTCTAATGCAGATGTTTAGTTTAAGTAAAGTAGTTTTAGGTATTCCAGTGGTCGTATTACTAGCGCTAAATTCACATTCTTGGTCGTTTGGTGTGAATGAACTCATTAGCCATCTCATAGCTAAACGTGTCTAACTATTATATATATCACTTCTGATAAAATTAAAGTCCATACTGCAAATCAAATGTTATAAGCTTTTAAAAAATTAATGGTTTGAATTTAAGTTCTTAATGTTTAAATTATGTAAAAGATATATTAAAAACTTCAAATAGCATAACCAAATAAAAAGTTTTGTTATTCTAATGAATTGTTACATGTCAATAATATTTTGTAACTTGAGAATGAAGTTTAGAGCATAGGTGCGAATGCGAACATTGCGTGCTCCAAAAATAGTTCGTCCGCGCATCTCGCGTTCACAAGTTTAAAAATAAGATTAGTCTAGTCTAGCTAACATTCCAGTTAGTGTCACTCACCTGAATACACTCAGGGTACCCGAAAACAGTTCACAGTTCAACACCAACAGGCCAAAACTAAACAGACCTTGACCAATTCAAATTTCGTACGCCGGCTGATTAGCATAAACGCGATTGTCATAAAAGTAACTTATTAAATTTTGAGCACTCGCGGGGTAAGGAATTTTAATTTTAAAATCCTCGGGAACACTTTTTTGTTAAGTTCTATAATTTTTTATTGAATTTAATTCTCGTGAAATATTCTTGCTGCATTCTCCGTTGAGGCGTGCCGTCGCCACCGGTTGCGGGTTGCGGGTGTACTGAATGGCGCGCGCGGTCGCGGCCATGTTTAAAGCACGCCACAGTTAGCGCACTTTAAAAAAAATTGGAGACTTCAGCGATTGTTTACACAGAGGGTCACTCATCAAAAACAGCTCCGAACACGTTTCTTAATTTTTTGAGCATAGAAATAACATAGTTACTTAACTGATTGAATAATGAATTATGATGATACTCTTTATGTACTAAAGTAACGGTAATGAAACTATACATTGTACTGTCTAGCTTGTTGTAGCTTCGTCATTCATTTAGTCACACGTATGCGTGCACACATTTCAGCCACTTTCAGCATCAAAAGGCGCTATGACTATGCTAATAACCTCGGCGTAAAACGTTGGCAGGGTTATTAAATAGTTATTAACACAAATAAACTAAGTAATGGTAACGAGAACGTTGATATTATTACAATTGTTGCGTACACGCACGTCTCGTTTTAATTCATTTATATTTTACAAAGTAATCGTTCATCGTAAGTTCAGCATTTTTTTTTACAATTAAAACTCGCAAGTAAGCTTTAAGTCAATAGTAAAAGTAATTCTAGAAATCGGAACAATAATTTAAAAAATGTTATAGAAACCTTAAGTCATTAAATGGTTATTAAAATTAATTAACCATACATGTTTTCAGAATTTTTTTTATTACCAAGCAAACCCGTTTCTTGAACCAATTAACTCGTAACAACAGAATCCCTATTTATTGCAATAAATAAGTGTAATCAATTACAATTAATGAGTAAGTACTTATTGATTATTTGAAGTTTTTTTTTTTACTTAATAAAAATATAAACTTTATTTACAACGAAAATAACATTAAACTAAAATTAATCTATAACTACATACGTATATAAAACTAAACTAAATAAAAATACCTAAATAACATTAAATAATATAAAAAATGGAACCCAAATCGCTGCGGTTTTATTTAAATGTAAAGTTTGCAATTTTGAGTCTTTGAGGTCTTTACATCTTTTCAGGTCTAAAATAATAAATTGTAATGCTACTGTCTGTTCTGTCTGTACCTACCATTGCCACGCAGACGCACTGACTATCGTAATTCCACCAAAAACTTAAATGTGAAAATGAGAGCCAAGTTCAATATTATGTTCTGGTGTTGTTGTCGACTTCACTGACAAAAGAATTGAGATTTATATGGGTGCCAAGTTATGTAGAGTCCTGAAATGTATTTATAAGAATCTCAACATTTGACTTAGCTAGTTTAGTTTTAGACTTCAATATATCAATAATTGTTTAAGCTACATACATATATGAAATTTTGGATTCTACACAAGCTAAGGGGCTTTAATAAACATGTAGGTATGTAGGTTAAATAGGTTTCGAATTGTGAAGGGGTGAAAAGTAGCTCGAAATAGTTCGTGTAAATATACACAAGGCTACTTCGGCCAATCCTTCTTTCTTGAACTTGGCTGGACAAGCCGGCACATGTCTAGAATTCTAAATATTTTCCTCTTTTTTAGCGTGATTGGGAAGAAAAGGGAGAAATATCTAAACTTTTACATTTATGATATACTTAAGTAGGATATACCTACTCGTATACTCACAATTTCTTCCGTGCTAGTCTGGGAGAAAAGAATAAACTTAGAATGTACCAACTTCTTCTCTTCCTGCACAGATCGCAAAAGCCGATCGAGGGAATGGGCGAGAATCTAAATCATGATAATAGACGTTGCGGTTACCTTTATGATTTATACCTTTATGATATTTACTTATGATGGATAATAAACTAAATTGGGCACCGCAATTAGCTGAAGTCAGTAGAAAAATTTTCTGTGCTTTTAGTTCATTTAAGAGGCTTAGAAAATTTCTGCCAATGCGCACCAAAACTATGCTTGTAAACTCCCTTCTTCTTCCTTTCCTTGATTATGCCGATACATGTTACCTTAATATCACAGAGGAGCAACTTGACAAACTTGAGCGTCTCCAAAATATGTGCATTAAGTTCATCTACGGTCTTCGTAAGTACGACCATGTGTCTCAATTCCGCTCTGAACTCAAGTGGTTACCTATCAGACTTCGCCGAGATTGGCATACCCTTTCCCAGTTATATACCATACTCTTTAATCCCAAATCTCCTAGGTATTTAAGGGAACGCTTCGTTTTTTTCCGTGATGCAGTGTCACAAGGTCACAACTTACGTAGTGCTGAAAATCTACTTTTAAAAATGCCTACACACTCCACTGAATTTTATGCAAAATCACTCACGGTCAAGGTAGTTCGACTCTGGAATGCACTACCACCGTCCATCCGGCGTGCTGAAACGCTAGCCAGCTTTAAATCTCAAGTGAAGTCGCACTTTCTATCCTTATTATAATATAATATTATATGACTTTCTTTGTTTCCACACTTACCTTGTTCGGATTTTCTTTTTGTGTACATATTGATATAGGTATGTATGTATTTATGTATATATTTTATATTTGTATGTATGTATTGTATGTATCTTTATTAATTACACTTTTTGCTGGTCTGGGAGAAAAGAAAAAACGTAGAATGTACCAGCTGCTTCTCTTCCCGTGCAGATCGTAAAAGCCGATCGAGGGAATGGGCGAGAATCTGAATCATATGAATAGGCGATGCGGTTAGCAACCCATCACTATTATGATTTCCCTTTTCCACCTTCATGCCCACCATTACGCTAAAAGTGGCCTGGGCTTTACCGCCCTTGGCTCTGTCTACCCCGTTAGGGATAAAGACGTGATAGTGTATCTGTATCTGTACACTTTTTTCTTCTTGCATATAACTTCGCACCTCACCTGTTTTCGTTAAACATCTCCAAGTACCTCGGTTGCCTGGAAGAGATTGCAGCTGCGATAAGGCCGCCTTTTGACATCTGTTTTCTTTAATCTATTACTCTGTATCATTATGTTATGGTGCAATAAAGATCTTAACTAACTAACTAACTTAATGCTCTGTCTGCCCCGTTAGGGATAAAGACGTGATAATGTATCTAAATCTGTACCTCATTACCAAAAGGTATTCGGAAGAAATGGAATCAACACCACAAAGATTGATGAACGTAACCAGCAAAAATCAGCAACTACAACTATATCTACTTACAGGAGATATTTCTAGCAACCTGTTTGGTATTCTTCGAAGGCGGCAAGCCGTGTCCCGGTTATGAGCTGTGTGTAGTACATCGGTTATTTGGAGCGTGATCAGAATCCATCGAGCTGTCGTAACAGCAACAAAGCTGAGGAGCTCGGGTGGTCCGGCGGGAGTACACATTACTAGCGCTTTCGCAAGCTGAGCGTCACCGGGCATAGACCGCAAGTGGATGGGTGACCACTAGTGTCATAAAAAAATCTCAAGCTCCTCCGTAGTTCGGATGTTAAGTCGTTGGTCACGGCTGTCATCATTGTATGGCAGTCAAGCTATGTCAGGTGCCTTTAGGCAGCTTGAAAAATCTGACACCAGTGTTGGCCACTTACACACACGAAAAACAAACAAACAGCAACAAAGCGATCTATCGAATTTATACAAGGATTTTTTCCAGTGCGGAATCATTCATTTCTGTTTCTCAGAGGAAAAATTATCTCACTCGATTGAAGCTGGCAAATGCTAGAAGAATACTATTATCATTAAATGTTTTAAGGTGACGTGGGTTCATAATTTGCAATACCGTGCGTGTTTTTGAAAAATCACTGTTATCTACTACAGTTTATTCCTTAAAAAAAATAGCATAGAAATTCTAAAGATTTTCTACAGACACCCACAATAGCCAAAACACGATTGAGCATTTTTGGCTTGATTGAAAAAAATCACAAACATACCTCTAAATTTGCCTAAATTTGCCTTTATACATATTACTATTGTATACAATCACCTTTTTATATGAAAATTATACCAAAAAATGTATTATCTAAATATCTATCCGATTGGCTACAATAAAAATTATAAATATAATACAAAAAATAATAATAAATAAAACACAGTGAAATATTCGTCGAGAGCGAAGAAAGGCCCGGAGCCGTGCTCGACGATATTTTGCAGTGTTTTATTTATTATATTTTTTTGTATTATATTTATAATTTTTTATGCAGCCAAAACGGTAGTAGTTTAATAACAGTGATTTTTCAAAAACACGCACAGTATTGCACATTGTGAACCCACGTCGCCTTAAGAGCGACGGTCTATCTTGTGCTATTCTTGTGTCCAAAACAATGTACAAATGAATCGTTTGTTCTCAGTAGTCCCTTTTGTGGTCCCTTCGGAGGAACTACAGGGTATTTTTTGACTCTGTAGTTCCTTCAAAGGAACTACTGAGAATGTTCTCAATAGTCCCTTTAGTGTGTACCCCGTACGTGGGGTAAGTATAATTCAAAATATATAATATGTGTAGATATGTATGTAGTAAAAAATTAGAACTTAGAATTAGCATTGAGAAAGTTATCTGCTGCCTCTAAACTTGTACTACATGCTAATTGAATTAATAAAATATGAACGAGTTTCGTCACAAAATTATTGAATCATGTCGTGTCAAATATATACTTTCGCTGTCAGGTGTAAAGAAAATAACCTGATTTTACGATCGACTTCTGTCGAAGATTATTTAGTTGCCACTTTTAAGCTTTTGTACAAGTGTAGGTACTTGATGGAGTAGTCGCTTTCTTTGCTTTATCATAAGTTTGCTTTTAAAAATTAACTTCGAGATTGTTGAGAGTAATTCTTTGCAAAGTGAAACTATTTTCACTAACCACATACTGTTCTCATACGAGACTTACGAACGTATGCAATCTTAAAAAAATATATGCATATTATGAGCGGTCGTTCAATACTTTTAATCATTCAGGTCTTTGAATATAAAATTCATCATTGGCAATCAAGAATGAAACATAAATAACAGCAAAAAAGAAACATATTAAATAAAGTTAAAATACTGTTGTTTTTGAAGAAAAAATACAATAATTCCAGCCAAACGTAAAGCTCTATCAAATCCACTGGTAACATATTCCGGGTGGCGCATTTTTCTAGCGCCGCACCGTTTATTTATGAGTTGCACAATCAATTATTTAATTGGTGATGTGCCAGCAATTCTTAGAGTTTTAACAAATAGACACGACAATTGTAATAGATTCTGTTATCCCACGAAGCTAGGTCTACGAATGCCCGCTGCATACTGATCTCTTAGTCACGAGCTCTAAAACCTTTGTGCATTCGCGAAGAGGACATGGTATGGCAAGTAAAGTTATGGTCTTTCATATAATGTACTTACTGGTTTACGACTTGTTTTTAGTGGCATTAGTATCCCATATACGGGTACAGCTAAATCGTTAAGTTCTCTTGAATCATATTATCTATGTATGTACCTATATGATCGGCTATTATAATTTAATTTATTGATGTAAATAAATTTTTATTGCTGTTTAATTTAATTTTAATTACACTCTGTCATAATATTTAGTTTAGAAAATAAAATTGATATATTTTATATTTCTTGGAAACTTCAAAAATAATAATTTATACCGATATGGTAGTATACATAGATTTGTATACATAGACGATACGCACATAGATAGTGGAAAACCTAAAATCGTATGCCCAATTGCCCAGTATGGGCATTTGTGCACTCATAAAAAGAACGGATCATTTGGATAAATTCTACGTTTTCTCAGAGACGTTCTGTATTTTAAAGCCCTTTTATAGGATTACGAAACGATAAGTTGTACAAACGGGAAGAGTCTATAAGAATTTCTAATCTTTTCAAAGTTACGAGAGTCTACAGTCTGCTGTGAGACGACGAGTTTTAATTTCAATAGATCTGTATTCGCATTATAGATAAGTGCCTAATCATAATGTGATAATTTATCCGTCAATTTAGATTTTCCTATTACTTGGTTTCTATCCTTAAAGACATAAATACGAGGAAAATGTTGGCGTTTGTCGACCTCCGTGGCGTAATGGTTAACACGCTAGACCGCTAATCCGGAGGTTCTGGGTTCGATCCCCAGCCAGGGCAAGTTGGAAAATGGCCTTTTTCAAATTGTCCTGGGTCTTGGGTGTTTATCTATATATGTATTTATCATAAAATATAGTATCGTTGAGTTAGTATCCCATAACACAAGTTTAAAACTTACTTTGGGGCTAGCTTAATCAGTGTGATTTGTCCGTATATATTTATTTATTTATTTATTTCGTAGGAAAATAATTTTTTTTTCCAACTACGCAGTAATGTTATCATTAATCACTAAAAAACCGATCACAAAGTGAGTGCTTATTGCATCAAACCAAAACAGTGCAATAATGGTTGTATGAAATCTCATCGTTGCACTGTTTTACTTTTTAATTTCTCATTATTGCACTGTTTTACTTTTTAATTTACCATGGATGCCAGGCACAGATGTTTAAGTTTTAATAAAAATGTATGCATTCAATCAAAAAGATACTGGCTGAAAAAAAAATGGCCGATGAGAAAAGACCTTGTTAAAAAAACAAAAATGGTGCATTCTGTACCATTGTAAAAGTTTTAAAGTCAAATTATTTTACAAAAGAAAATATTTTTAAAATGGAAAATGACAGCGAAAGTGATAAATTCGATTTGCACGACAAATTCAACTATAGAGAGCATATAAACAGCTGCAAATGATATTATTAATAACCTTTAACCGCAAAAGTTCCGGGTAAAATAAGTAAGTTAAGTTAGTTTTGTTTATAATTTGTATTATTTTTTCGTACGTATATTTTATACTCAAAGAATATAAGAAGTTGAAAGAAAAGTACGCACCTTGCTGAAGTGAGTAATTAATGCAAAAAAATAGCACTCGTGCAATAATGACTCACTTTGTGCTCGGTGCAGTAATCTACTATAATACCTAAGTTACGAGTAATATAAAATACTAATAAATAGAAATTTCATATAAATAACGTCATCATCATTATCATTATCTTTCTCGACTTCTCCCTATTTGAGGTCGGTTATGTTATGTGAGCTCACCACAATAGCCGAAATAACCTTGTCCGATGAACTGTTTAACACAAAACCGTTCTTCACTGCTCGGTTCAAAACTTTATGCTTCGACGAGTAACGGTTGGCCGAGTGCACATTTTTTCCTTTATCGACCGTACAAATTTTTCTTTACCGAGTAACTGTTAGATAAAAGACCGTTATTCCCTTTATTGTTAAAAAAAAATTCCTTACCGACCAACTGTTAGACCAAAAACCCCTTCGTCTCTTTAAGGTCCTACAAATATCGATTTGCCGTAAATCTATACGCCGATGATACTCTTCATCAGTGGCTTGGTGATGACAAAAAAAATCCTTTATCTTAATTTTATTAAACAGTTATCTTATCTTATCTTGCATTGGGGTCCACGATGGGAAGCACGTCGAACCTTTGGGTTATATTGTACTTACCCCCTTGCCTTACTCACCCGCCTCGGGATTTCTGAAGAAGGACTGCATAAGCTTCAGAATATCACCTGGTGCGTAGTGCCTGTAGTCCTCTAGCTCAGGATATGCTGATCCGAAGAGGTCCATGCGCTTACCAGCCATCGAGTCGCAGCTACACATGATTTGTCTCATTGTCTCCTCTGAATCCTCACATGCCCGACATTTTGGGCTATCAACAAGTCTCATTTTAAAGAGATGACTGCGATTGTGGTAGTGTCCAGTCAATGCTCCCAATAGAGTTCTTGCCTGTTTTCTGTTAAATTTATTTAACCGTTTGTACCACTTGGCAAAATCCTCGCCGAGTGTCTCTTTGGAGTGGGTGTGTCCACTTATATCACTCCATTCAGCCTTGTGTCTCATCCTGACATAGGCGTTTATGGCATTAGTAACCATTCCATATGATAGTCCTAAGAAGGGTTCGGGGCCTATAGGCGTGTTACTTGACCCTTCCCTTGCCAGCTCATCAGCTTTCTTGTTTCCCTCGATGCCAACATGACCCGGCACCCAGACCAGCACCAGTTTGTTGTGCCTGCCCAGCTGATTTAGGGCACGCACTCCATCCCAGACCAGTCTGGAGCCGATCCTGCTGGGACTAAGGGCCGCGAGGGTTGCCTGGCTGTCTGTCAGAATATAGATTTGGCGGTTCTTTAGGCCTCCTTCTAAATTCATTTTAGCACATACAGTTACCGCATACGTTTCTGCTTGAAAAACGGTAGCATACTGCCCCATGCTCTGATACAGTTGTTTGTCCTTTGAAAAGATGCCAGCTCCTGTTCCATGGTTGGTCTTCGAGCCATCCGTGTACCAGGTCAAGCAATCTCGATTTGAAGGTCGAAGCTCTTCTTTCCATTCCTCTCTTGTAGGGACATATATCTTATAATTTCTCTTAAAGTTGTACACAGGGAGCATCTTATCGCTTCCCATGTCCAACATCCTTTCGAGCTCATGCGTCTTCTCCATTCGCGTATGCCTTGTCCTTGGTGCGTGCCTGTTCCACAGACCAGCTGTAGTTAGCCTGTAGAGTGCTTTACAGGCTTCGCCTCGCACGTATAGATATAGTGGTGGCAGTCCAAGGATGATCTCCATGGATGCGGTCGGTGTTGTAGGGAACGCCCCAGCTATTGCACAGCATGCCAATCGCTGGAACTTTCTGAGGTCATTTCTACAAGTTACCTGTCTTACCTTGGGCCACCAGACGAGTGCCCCATAGATCAAAATTGGCCTTACCATCATCTCATATATTTAACGTAAAATATAAGGTTTTAGGCCCCATGTTTTACCATAGGTATTCCGACACATGTTCAATACTCTAGTGGCCTTCGTTATTATATTATTAACATGTATGTTCCAAGTCAGTTCTTTATCTAACGTAACGCCTAGATATTTTACCTCCTTGGACAATTTAAGCTCCGTACCGTTCATTTTGATATTATTCAAACATGTCAGTTTCCGGAGCCTTGTAAATGGGATAATTGTTGCCTTGCTTGGGTTGATACTCAAGTGGTTCCTATTACACCACTCTTGCACCTCCCGCAAAGTTTTGTTCATTATCCCTTTTACCGTATCAGGAACTTTCCCATTTATTAGAATAGCGATTTCATCCGCATAACCGACCGCTGTGACCTTTGTTAAGAGAAGCTATCAGAGAGTCCACAACTAAGCTCCACAACGTCGGTGAAAGCACCCCGCCCTGTGGGCAACCTTTTGTAGTCACTGCTGATAGTTCCTCTCCTAGAAGCTCAGATGTGATTATTCTACTCTTGAGCATATTTTCTATCCATTTGCAGAGAGTGTCCGGTATACCATGTTTCGTCGCCGCCCTGCTGATGGATTCGAAAGTAGTCCGATCAAATGCCCCCTCTATATCGAGAAAGGCCCCCAGACATAACTCCTTTTCCTCTAGTGCCTTCTCAGCCCGACTCACTACATAGTGCAGAGCTGTCTCTGTTGACTTGCCAGGCTGGTAGGCACACTGCATTCTGTGAAGCGGGTGCTTCCTCAGTGGGCCATCTTTGATGTATCTGTCCACCATTTTCTCCAATGTCTTCAGCAGAAACGACTGAAGACTAATAGCTCTATAGGACTTTGGCTCGTCATATGTCGCCTTTCCAGGCTTTGGAATGAACGTCACCTTTACTAATCTCCATGACTTAGGAATATGTCCAAAAGCAATACAGGCTCTGAAAAGTCTGCAGAGATGTGGACTAAGTACAGAGATTCCTTTCTGCAAGAATATTGGATATATGCCGTCAGGCCCTGGGGCCTTGTATGGTTGCAAGGTACCCACGGCCCATTTTCATTTCTCGTCATCTATCACCTTCTTGGCCACTTCCCAGTCTCTCCTGAAGGTTCTAGCCCCCCAAGATTCCACCTTGTTGAGATCCTGCTGATCAATAGTTGTTTCCATGCAACCTGGAAAGTGAGTTTTATACATCACCCTTAATGTCTCTACGCCAGATTCCGTTTGCGCACCATTTTCATTCTTAACAGATGACAATGGATCCGCCTTAGTGACAGCCATTGCTTTAGCTAGTCTCATTCCTTCAGGTAGAGAGCTGATAGAGTCACAATGTCCTCTCCAGGCACCCTTCTTTGCCTTTCTCACCATTTTGCTATAATCGGTGAGGGCCTTGTGATAGTCACTAAAGTCCTTTTTGGCTTTAGCTACATTAAAGAGCGTTATTAAACAGTTACTAAGTAAAGAAAAATTCAAAAATTTGTACGGCTATTAAAGGAAAAAATTTGCTCTCGGCCAACCGTTACTCGTCGAAGCATAATTTTTTGAACCGAGCAGTGAAGAACGGTTTTGTGTTAAACAGTTCATTGGACAAGGTTATTTCGGCTAATTGGGGTGAGCTCTAGTTATGTATGCCAACTCTCTTTTCTATCATTTACCATATGCGGACTAACAATCCTTCATGTCCCGCTTTACACATTCCCCCATGTCTTTCTAGGTCGTCCTCTATCTCTGTGGCCATCCACCTTCAGATAACCATTTTATTACCCAGGTGTTTGGCATACGTTAAACACTGGCATTTTAACTTCTCTACAGTCGATGCTACCTATAACTTCCTCTTATATATTCATTCCTGACCTTACCCATCTTCGTCACCCCACATATCCACCTAAGCATCCATATTTCTACTACATGTAACTTATGTTCTTCTTTTTTCTTCATAGCCCTAAATTCCCCCCCATAGGGCGAAGCAGGTCTTATTTCTGTCTTATATATCGTTCCCTTTAGTTTCAATGGGAGCCGTTTATCGTAAGTTGTTCCAGTAACTTGTTTCCACTTAAGCCATCCGGTATTAGTCCACTTGGTTACATCTCTATCCACGTTTCCGTCTTCTGCAGGACTGATCCTAGGTAGGTAGTAGCGCTGGACGTTCCCCCAAAATCCCAGAACATACTCGTATGTTGCGTCTTCGATAGGCTGATTTTAATCCGGCATCTTCCGACGCCTTATGCGATTTGTTGAATTTGCGTCCGTTTGTCGTCCGCGAATAACATGATCCAGGGAGCATCATCATAAATAACGGGTTTAGTAAATAAAAGCATAGGTATTTAGCAAACGCATTAAACTTTTTCAATACCCTTGCATATTTTTGTGTGGAAAATTTCAAAAAAAATCCTTCCTCATATGTCATAGATTAAGTATCTACCTACAACACCTACTTTATTACATTCTCCTATAAGGACATTTAATTTACGACTCCGGAACTATCCGAAATTTCCTATATGTTAGCGGAAATGGTAAGCTTTGGCAAGTAAACAATGTCAAGGCATATACAATTATTTAGTATGCACGCTTGATGACACTCCATCAGTGCAAACAATATAACCTTAAGGGATCAAGGAAATTCTCGAAGGATTGCTAACCAAACGTATTACTAGACACCATAATAATAAACTGAATAAATTGTACTTATTTAACTACTTACGTGATAAGTACCAAGCTAAATTTGTATTTAATTTTATTGAAAGTAGTAGCATGAAAAGTAAATGCAAATTCGAGATTAAAAACCTAAAAAGCGGACCTCAGAGTCCGAAGCAAAATCAGACAAGCAAGACTGATTGAATTGAATAGTTGTAAACTGAAAAATAATTTATTTTTACACAATTAAACTACCAAAGATTAGGTTAGTTATTAGTTCTTATCTAAATATCTAAGTATATGACAAATAGCTATACAATTGAGACATATAATTTACATATTATTATGCAGAGCTCTCTTTATGTGCAACACGTTCGGCGCCTAGCTTTGGACAATGATTCCATTGTTTGCAAACAATGCACGATTATACATTATTTATTGCTTATTCTTTCTATTTCATAACATTTTGGACGTTTTTCGTTAGTAGATTATTTATAGTGATTTGACTAAAAATTATTTTTTAAATATTACTCTTGGACTCGTAACTTCTTTTACTTTATTACTCCATCGATCTCCGTGGCGTAATGGTTAACACGCTTGACCGCTGATCTGGAGGTTCTGGGTTCGATCCCCAGCCAGGGCAAGTTGGAAAATGGCCTTTTTCAAATTGACCTGGGTCTTGGGTGTTTATCTATATATTTATTTATCTTAAAATATAGTATCGTTAAGTTAGTATCCCATAACACAAGTTTTAAAACTTACTTTGGGGCTAGCTTAATCAGTGTGATTTGTCCCTATATATTTATTTATTTATTTATTTATTTATTTATCTATGGCGAACGATTTAACCTACGTCAATGTTTGTAGACCCACTTTTCATGTGTCACGCATGTGCACTTTTTGGGACGCTCAATCTAAAAATAACAATGGTTTTTAATGGTGTATAAGAAATAGCCAAGTACAAATTAAAATTGCTCTGAAAAAGATAATGGTTTTCTGAATAAAAGAGACATCAACGCCTACAAATTTTGATGCGTTGAAATCTTATTTAATTTTTGTTTGGTTTTCAGAATAAAAAAGACATCAACGCCTACAAATTTTGATGCGTTGAAATAATTTTTTTTTGTTTGGTTTTCAGAATAAAAAAAGCGGCCAAGTGCGAGTCGGACTCGCCCATGAAGGGTTCCGTAGCAGCAAGTAACATAGTAAATTGCGGTTTACGATTTATGATGTATTAAAAAAACTACTTACTAGATCTCGTTCAAACCAATCTTCGGTGGAAGTTTGCATGGTAATATACATCATATATTTTTTTTAGTTTTATCATTCTCTTATTTTAGAAGTTACAGGGGGGGGACACATTTTATCTCTTTGGAAGTGTCTTTCGCGCAAACTATTCAGTTTAGAAAAAAATTATATTAGATACCTCAACATAATTTTTGAAGACCTATCCATAGATACCCCACAATTATGGGTATGATGAAAAAAAATTGAGTTTCATTTCTAAGTATGGGTAACTCCCAAAAAAATTTTTTTTTTCTATTTTTGTATGAAAATCTTAATGCGGTTCACAGAATACATCTACTTACCAAGTTTCAACAATATAGTTCTTAGAGTTTCGGAAAAAAGTGGCTGTAACATACGGACGGACAGACAGACAGACATGATGAATCCATACCATAAGGGTTTCGTTTTTTGCCATTTGGCTACGGAACCCTAAAAACACATCAACGCCTAATAATTTTAATGCGTTTAAATCTTATTTATTTTTTGTTTTTAGCTTCCGAATAAAAAAGACATCAACGCCTTCAAATTTTGATGCGTTGAATCTTTTTCCTTTTTTATTAAGTTTTTATGAAATAATAGTCATATAAAGTAAGAACTCATATGTTATCAGTTAAGAAACCAGCGTCATTTATCAGTATCTTTGAACCGATTTTACGTTGCTTTTAACAAAACAACGTCAATAAGTAATTATACTATTATAGGAAACCAACGTCATTTATCAGTTTCTTTGAACTGATTTTATGTTATCGGAAGCGGAAATAAAATATAGTGGGCAGCACTGGAGACGGTAACCAGTTGCACATTCACGACGTTTTTATAACTTGTTCGAAATAGGATATTATATTAACTACATGAATTTTCCAGGGTCGAGTGCTGCTCCCATTTGAAATAAACTATTTGAAAGGAAACAGAGATATCATTTAAAATTTTGTCTTGTGTAGCCCTAGATAACCCTTCAAACTATTTTATGAACTACTGCTTACAGTTTTAAGTGAGAACGTTAAGCTTTTCTTAGCATTTGAGCCAAAAGTGACCGTTTTCGGCAAAACATGGTTTTCGAAAAGGCTGAAAAGTTTCAAACTCCCATATCCCCGCCATTTTGAAAAAATTCCAAAAAGTGAAGTGACAAATCATTCTATATAATTATTGAACCTGCTTATAAAAATTTGACAAGAATCGGTTGATAAATGCGACCTGTAGGCGAGAACAAACTGACAGACAGACAGACAAAACCATTTAACTAAGACGCTTCGCTCACTCGGTCACTTATAATATGCTATATATTTCCTGGAGCGATATAATTATTGGAATATAATAGACACAATTATCGATACTGCACGACATATCAAGAAATTTGCGATGTTTTCCTGGAACTGTGGTCTGCGGAACTCGCATTGTTCCGTATTGCTCTACAATCTTACATATCTGTCGTGGTCGTTTAGATTTATTATAGATAATAAATAAATCACATTACTTAGCAGCTATTATTATACATCGAAATGGTCTTGCTACATGACCAAAAGGTCTCGAATTCGATTATCTGCCTAGTCAAGATGGATAATTACCTCTTTCAGATTATCCTGGATCTTGGTTAGTATTTATAACACAATACTAACTACCAGTTAACTTTCTATACTTCTGGTTCGATCAATATTTGTGTGATTTTTCCTCAGATCTCATAGATTTTTAACTTTACAACTCACAACTTTTTCGATTCAATGAACTTGATATTGTACGAATCGATGAGCAGAGGATTATGCATAACAGGTTTATTTGCCAGACAAATAAAAATATCCCCGACTTTCAAGATTTCGCCCCCTATTAATTTTGACGACTAAACCGATTTTTAAACATAGCTAAGAACCATCTTGACAGACAAGACTTTCGATAGAAAAAACCGCATCAAAATCGGTCTATAGTTTGAAGAGCTGTACTGTAGCTCCACAGACACACAGATACGTCAAACTTTTTCGTCGGGGGTTAAAAATAATGGCATTGAATGTTTAAATAAATAACAATTAAGGAATTATAATTTAAAGGAAAGTACTCGTAGTATATTTTTTATTTTAGTTTTAGTTTAGTTTATAATAATAAATAAACGCTAAATGGAAAGAAGATAAAAAAAAATACTAAAATGATTTTTTCATCTTCCCAAGTACACAAACAACGTCAAATGGTCATTGTAATTTAATCTTAATAACTGCATTCTAGAAAAGAGATAGCTAATTATTTTGAGCGATGCTCAACGACTTGACTCGATAAAATTCCTAGATGCCTAGGTTGTAATTACGGTGGCTATTTAATAATAGGTACCGTAGTCGAGGTGACCTAGGCCGCGCCTTGGCCTGTTTAGCAGCGCGCCGGAAAATCTTCCGATAACCAAGTGATCTACGATTGGTCATTAACATTACATACCTCCTCTTTTGGACCTTATGCCTAGGAGGAGAAATGATTTATGCTGTCTCGCAATTAGGATTTTTGAGCACGAAGGCACTAGATTTACAGAACCCATGATCGGTAGTGATGTGCCGCTGGAAATAATCCAAACTTACGGGATTCTTTTAGTTTTTGTTTTTTGTTTAGTGTTTAGGGACGGCACATCACTAGTAGGGAAGAGTAGTTAGTGCTTTATACAGACAAATACGAGTAACATAAAAGTGCATGTCCCATATGCCAAGCTTACATGTATAAATATGTACATACATCTTGTAAAATGTTATAATACAAACAAAGTCAGGAGCTTAATTTGTATCCCCAGGGTTCTTAAAGGTCTTAAATTTCATGTGTTTAAATGTTGACTATCTAGCTGTACCATCTTAAATGCGCACAACCATATGTAAGCATTTAAGTACTATACCTACGTGATTTTATATATGTGACTGAACATTTATTTTTAATGTCTTTTTTTTTATCGCGGTTTAATGTTAACATTAAAATTCATGACTTTTTTTTAAGTAAGCTTCTACGCACCTGACTTGCCAAGTAGACAATATGTTTTTGTTGTAAGTACATTGCAGCCACGACGAGCAATAACATGGAAACATCGCATAAATAAGTATGCTAAGATGTGTATAAGCGTGTTTTATTGTCGAACACTTATTTCTTGATGGTAGAAATTAAGGGGCTACATAAATTTTCCGGGCTTCAGTGCCACCCATTTGAAATAAATTATTTGAAAGAAAACGGAGATATCATTAAAAATTTTGTCTTTGCGAAGCCCTAGATAAAATATTTTGCGGAAAACAGCCACTTTTGGAAAAATTTGCTAAGAAAAGCTTAATGTTCTCACTTTAAACTGTAAACAATAGTTCATAAAATAGTTTGAAGGGTTATCTAGGGCTTCACATAGATAACATTTTTAATGATATCTCCGTTTTCTATGAAATAATTTATTTAAAATGGGGGCACCACTGGACCCGGAAAATTCTTGTATGGCCTTAAGATGTTTTACAAAATGTGACAATGCTATTGCTCGTGACTGTACTCGTATGTATATAGGTCATAATAGGTACATTGTACACAACAACATTGAATTAAAAAATTACATAAGGGACATTGAGAATATAATTTACTCGTACATATAATATTTATGGATTGTTAATAATTAATTAACAATCAATAAATATTATGTAATCATTATGTTTAATACGTAGCTATTTTCCATAATAAACAGAAATTTTACGTGATAATATTTTTTATCTTTTGAAGTTAAATTATTGCCTACTTAATTCATATTTTTCTGCATTAGTAATTAATTTAATTGCTTCCTTTACTGTATGTAACTGATGAAACTTGGACTAAATTTATAATGAATAAACAATCACTGCATTGTTTAACAAGAACGAAGGCCAATATCACAGCCGAATAACTTTTAGCTAAGTAACAGGTTTTTCAAACGTTTCAGGAATTCGTCTGATGCAAGATAAACAGATGTTACATCACTCATGTGCGTTAGCGAAGTATCGTTTGACAATTAAGCACATTATGTGCGCGTTCATTGCTGTGCTTGTTCGGGTTAGTGTATGGTAATGAGTGATACGTTTGTCAATGGAAGGCGTGTCCGCGTAGTGTGTCGGAGGCTTGACCTGCGCGTACACACGCTCGTAGTTTCTTATTTCATCGCAGACTGAATTAATCGGATGTGGAAGTGGCGCGTCTGGTTGATTGCACGAACATTGCTTTCGTAAATTGAAAATATTGGTTCAATCTTCATTCATTATCACCTCATGACCTGTTGAGCTAGACTGAGAAGGTCGATGGCTCAGCGGTGCGTGTGATTCGTTACTTTAACGTGTGAATCATCGGTGGATTTAATATAACAATAACTTTTAGGCGCAACATTCTACACTATAAAATAATTGAAACAGTTAGCCACTAACACATTCAAGAATGAAAAAAAATATGAATTAACCTAACATTGCAAATCATTCCACTTTAAGGGTTTACTTACCTCTATGTATAAGTAGATGAAAACGGACCAAGGGTATGAATGAGTACCTTGTTACTTTAACTCCGTTTCTAATTCTACATAGGTACGAATACTACTTAAATACTTAGTACGACCTACATTATTAGGTAGGTATTTAATATAACTACCTATCATCATTATACTTAATTATATTTTGGTCACAGACTTCAGCATATCTGACTGTATTGATTTTTATATCATAATCTTTCGCAATAACGCATGTTTCTCGTTGAAGGTATATATTCAAATGTCTTTTTAATTGTGTGTATAACTGGGAATTATTTATATTGCTATATTTACCCAGAACAATTGAAAAATTAAATTCATACTAAAAAATTTACAGAGTAGTATAAATATCTAATGCGGAAAAAGCAGAAGCTGGATATGTCGATACCTAATAAATATTATTACTTATATTGAGTTCGATATATTCCATTTATGTATACTGTTGAATAATGAATTTAATAATTAAAAATGTTTACAATTGACAGTTTCCCATGCAGAATCTCAGGGTAAAATATTTAAGTGTCTTTTTTGTAAATTCGAATTGGTGTCATTAAACAATTAACTACGTATTTATTCATTGATTGATAAACAGCATTACAATGCTCGAAACAATATATAAATTTTAAATTGATACATATATTTTTCGGGGTCCAGTGCAGCCCCCATTTGAAATAAATTATTTCAAAGGAAACGGAGATATAATTTAAAATGTTGTCTTTGTGAAGCCCTAGATAACCCTTCAAACTATTTTATGAACTATGCTGTTTACAGTTTAAAGTGAGAACGTTAAGCTTTTCTTAGCATTTTTGCCAAAAGTGGCCGTTTTCCGCAAAAATGCTTAATTCCAAAGAAAAACTTAATTCTTGTATTTTCCGGGGTCCAGTGCTGCCCCCATTAGAAATAAATTATTTAAAAGCAAACGGAAATATCATTTAAAATTTTGTTTCTACCAAGCCCTAGATAACCCTTCAAACTATTTTATGAACTACTATTTACAGTTTAAAGTGAGCGTGTGAAGCTTGGTAGAAACAAAATTTTAAATGATATCTCTGTTTCCTTGGAAATAATTTATTTTAAATGGGGGCAGCACTAGACCCGGAAAAAATCATGTATCCCCTTAAATAAACTACCTGTCTTTTCGTTTTTTATAGGCATTTACTTCTCCAGGTAAAACCTAGTTGATGTAACTTCTCGCTAAAATTGCAGCGTAGAATGAGTTTTGCGTATTGTTTAGTTGGTTGAATAAAAAAATACCCACGCTTTTGGGAGCAGGAAACTAATTAGTTCCGCCACAGTGCTGACTGCGAATAATTTTGGTAAATATACCTATCCGCTACACAGCTACTACTTTATTTTGTTATTATATATGTATTACATAATATAATAACAAAATAGTATAGGTACCTATCATATAAATGTATAGTTTAGGCTCTGCCTGCGTGACTTACATAACAGACTTAGGTACGAGATCATCACTGGCTTACTGGCTAGCTAACTGCAATAACTAAACAAAAAATATGTATGGTTACATAAAGAATTAATTTTTGACAAATAGACACGCATACTACGGACCGGCAAACTTAGCGCGATGAGTTGTAATTCTCAGCGCCAATTTTTTATTTTTAGGAGAAAAGAAACATCGTGCTGTTAAAGTCGCGGAAACCTACAGGGTCTAACAAAATATGCTGAAACTATTTTAATGGTGTATTCAGTCCATGATACTGAACAACTTTCTTCGAAGAACATATATCGAAATATGAAAAACAATTTTTGGCCTCCAATACTAATCAACTGATCGGCTGATCCAAGTTGCGGGTTCAAGCAGACGTATCCCAGGCCGTGAGAACCAAACACACTTTTACTGTGATGATGGGCGAGAATGTGAAAAAAGGAATCAAAATAGTGATAGGTTTCTAGCCGCATCGCCTATTAACATTATTCCCAATTGATCCCATTCTCTCGATCGTAGCAATTATCCATATTATTTTGATAGTGATGTGAAAATTATGTACAAATTATCGATAAATTAGACGTCAATCACTTAAGATAAGTATCTACGTACAACTTGCGTCACAGAAATCAAAAGCCTTTAAATTTTTTACAGTCTACTCTGGCTTCCGTTTGAATAAGAGTTTGGAAAAAGTCCTTACCTACGATATAGTTTGCACGAACGCTTTTATTTGCTGTTCGTCATTGTTCCGTGTCGAGCAAGGTCGGCTGATGTAATACCGACGCAGTTTGCACCAGAACGGTCAAAGACCTTGCATGAATGCACGAACTATCGACAACTATCGCGGACATCACTAGACATGAAAGTATGTGAAAGTGGAAAATACGTAATTATAATTTATTGTTATTTATACGGTGTTTACAACTAATTACTATATCAGATTATATTTTATTTATAAAACATCCCTAATTAAAATTTCTAATAAAAGCATAAAAGTATCATCGATATTAAATATTAACATCACTAGTCTATTCTATTGGCTTTAGTATATAGACATAGAATGATAAAATATTTTTGGCTCATTAGTTAAATTATTATTAAATATTGTACTTCACCACAAAATTAATGATCATATCAATTCTGTGTACTACACTTATTTTATTCTTTTCTCAGACTAACAAAAAATTACAAAGATGCAGCACATTATTAGAAAAACCGAAAATTAAGTGTTTATTAATTTTGGATAATCTACCTGACGATGGACTTAACAGAATAGTATCTTTCTGACCCAGTCGTCATCCGTATAACAGCACTAGTAATTATTTAGCGTAAACATCGAAATATAATTCTATAGAAATCTAACGCTCCTACATTCACCGCTTCGATTCTGATTCCATTTATGCAAACAAACGAACAGTAATTACAAAGAAACACTCGAACGCACAAATAGACAAAGATGCATGCGATTAGTCGCGACAAGGTCACGCGTCGTCGTCGGTCGGGTGGGGCACTCAACGCAACGAGCGGTGAGGTACAACGCGCGGATGGTACCTATTATGCAGTACGCTACGCTAAAATAAATAACCTTGGTTTGTGTTACAGTTTTTTTAATAACTAATTTTCATGCCTGTATGGCTTCTACACCACTTCACGGCACACGCATTTTTAATGATGCTGTCGCGCCGCGCTGTTCATATTTTAAGCCCTGCCTGCCGCGGTACATATCGCGTGGAATGATTTTTCGGGATTAGTTACGATTCTAGAGATAAAAAGAATGTAACAAGTGCCTTGACAAAAGATAGAGGAAAATGGAAAAGGCTCACATGCTGTCCCGACCCCACGTAAAGTGGGATAAAGTGAGGAAGAAGAAGAAGTTACGATTCTAGAGAATTATTGTTCGTAGAGCGTAAAGAAGTAACTACAATCTAAGCAATGTACCTCACCACGTGGGTGTGTGGCACATAGCTTAGTTGAGATATTATAAGAAGTTCAGTGAATGAAACTATTTTTTTATGCATCGTCCAACACATGTTAAATCAAAATCGCTATTATGTGTTGTGGCAACTCTCATACTCTGATATTGTGGGATTTATAATTTTGTGATAGATTAAAACGTCGTGAGCATTAGTCTTCGAGACTTAGACATATAAACAGTTTAAGTTTGTGCAGATAAATCTTTTTTGTTTCTTTCGTTGTTCAACTGTTTTTCTTAAGGTGGAGGTATAGGCAAATGACCTTGAAGTGGCGCCCTCACTTGAAATAAATTATTAACTCGTAAATATGGAGATAATTTCCATATTGCTCTTCGTCATGCACTAGATAGCCCTTTAAATTATTTTATGAACCACCGTTGAAAGTATTTACATTAGTCCGTCTAGCTTTAAAATTTGCTTCCGCCAAAAGTGGCCACGGCAAGTTTTAAAGCTAGACGGATCACCAATAATAGTTTCAACGGCAGTTCATAAAATAATTTAAAGGGCTATCTAGTGAATGACGAAGAGCAATATGGAAATTATTACCATATTTACGAGTTAACAATTTATTTCACACTTCAAGGCCATTTGCCTATATCTTCGCCTTAATGTAAAATATGTAAGGACTAAGATCAATGGGTGCTCTTAGTAAGCTCTGTGAGCCCGAGTCTGGTATGCTCACTAAAATGTCCAGACTAGTGGTGGCGTCGTGGGTCGGGTCGCTGGATTCTTTCTAATATGTTTGAGTTCAGTGATGGCTGATCCACGCGTCAACTCGTGAACGGGTGCCGCCAGTAGGGACTGGTCAGCTCGGCTCCGTTTTTTAAGACTACTCAGTGTAACTTATTTCTGTAAATTGGATTTGACACTCGTTCGCAAGCTTTACATATAACATATGTCAAAACATTGTTTTAGGCATAATATATTTGTAAACTGACAAAGCCCTTCTGGCGCGTAGGCGACCAGTACTGTGTAAATGAGTTTCTTTCGGCGTTTCTTCTCAGCAGTGGTCGTTGCGAAACGCTAGTATCGGTAGCTTTTGAACAAAGAAAAAATTATGTAGATATAAATAAACATTACACGTAATGAACACTATAATTATTGACGTGTAAAAGTGCCTGCAAAGGCCTTATTACTGAATAAATATTAGATTTTGATTTTTCAACTTCTATCTCTTAATGCATTTAAAAGAAAGCTAAAGAGCTGGCTGATTTATAATTGACTAGCTTTTGCCCGCAGCTTCGCTCGCGTATCCCAAATCCCATTGGAACATTACCTTTTTCAGGGATGAAAGTTACCCTATGTCCTTCTCAGTACTCCTAACTATCTATGTGTATGCGAATTTTCAAGAAGATTGGTTCAGTAGATAAAGCGTGAAGAGGTAACAAACAAACAAATATACAAACTTACTTTTGCATTTATAATATTAGTTGGGAAGTTGGGATTGGGATTGGGATTCTATACTATTGATGAGTTCTTTAACTTTTTTTTGAAATCGAATGGTATTTAATATTACATTTTGTAATTTAATCTTGTATTTAGACTCAATTCATGGATAGAGCCATCGTAGAGATAGTAATTGGTGAAATTAACTGTATATTCCCATGCATGCAAATGTTCATTAAGTTTCTTGGGACTTACTTGAAATGAAATATTAACCTGCATACGTCTATCTCGAGCTGATGGCGTCTGTCTTTGGGTTTTTCCTAATGACCCTGTTAACGTCATAACTTCTGAATCTTTTTGCTGCGGTATAAATCAAATGTATTAGTTTTTCTGTGAATAACCAAAGGCACACAAATTATGGACAAGAAATAATTGGCAAGGGTGACTTTGCTCAAAATCTTCATAATTTAGGAAACGTATCATTGATGTAAGAAGGTAGTATATTTATATGATAGTAGCCGTGTAGTGATCGTGACGGCTGGATACACATTTTTATCACTCATTATCTCCCTCACGGGAATCGTAAAAAGCGACTAAGGTAGGTATAGACTGTGGTAGATAATAGGATACGGGTAGCAGCGGCCCCCGGCCTGTGCTACGACTTCGACTTTATACCTCTGTGTGATGATGTGGTGATTACGAGCAAATCCTCCCCTTATTGGAAGAGGCCTGTAGTACTGCAATGGACTTACATACCTAGGCTGTTAAATAAAAAAATCTTTTTTATTTAAAAATTTAAAAGAGAGAAAATATATTTTTCATATTTCGATATATGTTCCTTGGGGAAAGTCGTTCAGTATCATGAACTGAATCTACCTTTGAAATAGTTTCAGTATATTTTGTTAGACTTTATATAGGCATATAACGGATTTTCACATTCAAAATATGTACTTGAAAGAGAATATGTATTAAATCATATTTAACCATCTATGGAAATCTTCTACGCCCTTACATTTTCCTTACAAGTTCATATTTTGACCGTCGAAAAACAAGTTACCTATAGTAGGTACCTATGCCATGTATAAATTATATGCAGTATCTTTGAAATTACAAAATACTGCTGAAATCTGACATTTCATTTCAAAGTAAAAGCTAGACTACGTTTGTATGGAAAAATGAAGGGTAACTATAATGTCGAACACTTGAACCACACCCAGCCCAAGATGCGCCACGCAACTTGCGTCGTGTTACGCGCTAATCGCGCTATCCACCGTTCACACCACACGCAAGTTGCGCGGGTAGAAATTCTATGATCGACGCAAATTGCGTCGCGCATCTTGCGCTGCGTTTGGTTCGACACTTAATGAAGTGTGACAATTGTGTCTAACGGAACATTAGTCAAGGCGAGCGATGTAGGCTAAGGTCCTACAGCTTCCAGATCTATATTAAGACATTTTAATATGTACAATGCACATATACTTGTATTGTATCTAGTATCTACTGAACTTACTATCTAATTCACGGACACGGATACAGACATAGCCTAAAGCTGTAAGACCCAAAAGCCCGCTCTTAGGGTAGGCGTGAAGGTGATGGTATAAAAGAGAATCAAAATTGCTTAATAGTCACCTATTGTATCGCCTATTGTTATAATTTAGATTCTAGTCCATTCCCCCGAGACTTTTACGATTTGCGCAAGAAGAGAAACAGAAGATACATACATTGTAGATATGTTTTTTTCTTTTCTCCCAGATCAATACTGTAGGTTTAATAACAGTAGGACCCTTGTCTACGATAGCCGTGACCATATTTCAGGCATCGAACTGTTGATTGAAGAGGTGAACTTCTGATGTAACGAGTTAGCTGCGGACGCCGCGCCGCGATACCAACGAGGGTCAATTATTATCGTAAATATTGTTATGACGCCTGTACTTTGCGTAGTTTTCCTTAATGCTAATGCAAGATCTATAAAAAGCCATTGGATACCAGTGGCGGGTGTCAGCTGCCCCGGGCGGTATTAATTTCCGCCCTCTTATTTAGGTATTTCGATTATGGGCGACGCCATGATTACTTTCAGAGAGGTCCATCTGCATCTTAGTACCTCTAAATATGGCGCCCCAGTTATTTCTGGTTACGGGAGGGGAGGGTTGGTAATATGAGTCAAGACTTTTTTTACGAGGGGCAAAATTTAAATATGCCACCCCATAGCCATATCTGGGGGAGGTGAACGGAATGAAGTAAAATTGCCGCCAGGGGCGGACCCCGACACACACTTTCCTATATATGACTCAACTTCAGATACACTATCAAGTCTTTATCCATAACGGGATTGGCAGAGCTTAAGGCCGTAAGACCCAAAGGCCACGTTTAGGTGATGATGGAAATAGGGAATCAAAATAGTGATAGGTTGCTAGCCGCATCCCTATTGACATGATTCATTCTTGTCCATTCCCTTGATCGGCTTTTACGATTTGAGTTAGCTGGGCAGACGCCGCGACACCGACGAGGATCAATTACTACTGTAAATATTGTTTGACGCCTATCATCTATACCTTGCAGATTCGAGATCTCCACAGAAAAGCAAAGATCTCTATGCGTAGGTATATAACTAAACAAGTAAGTCGGTCTAAAGTAAAGTGTATCCAAATACACTTTTCTTTGTACAACTTACTTGTCATCTTAGAGCATCGTCGACCGCATCTTTATCTTTGTTGTTTTGGACTCGAGAGTGCGCTTTTCGCCTTTTTCTTCTCCAATGCATGCATATAAATGCATGTGAACGATCACCCAAGGATGCGAAAGACTGCGCGAATTGGAGAAGAAAAAGCCGGAACTAATAAAACGATTTGTTCGGATTTTCCAACCGACCGCCTGACTAATGTGAATGCAATCCTTGGGAATGCATTTGTGCGAAAAGTTTTAAAACCAGCCGACTTTTATACGTAGGTATGTACTACTTCCCCGTATTGACCTGTCGGTTCTGTAGCTCGGTCGGTGTAACGGACTTTTGTTTATCATCAGTATGTTAGTCTCCACTGCAGGAGCACGACCCTCTCTGTACTACCAGAACCATATATTAATCAGAGCAGCCAGTGGATTTGGCCTACACTCTCCAGATGGATTGGAAGGTCTCATTGATGGTTTAAAGGCTTAGTAGGTATAATCTAGTATTTTCTAAGTCGCCTTCTACGAAATCCACGGGAAGACTTGGAATGCTATCTAGGGCTTGGTAGTAGCAAGATTTTTAATGATGCCTCCGTTTTCTTTGAAATGATTTATTTTATATGGGGGCAGCACTGGACCCCGGAAAAAGTCCACTCCTTACGCTTAGTCAACTTCTTCGTTTCTAGGTGGGTTGGTGCTGACATAAGGGCATAAGGTTGTGCTTAGCCGAGGCTTACCTTCTGTGACTGTTTACCTACCGTAGGTACCTACTTATCAGCGCGTATTTCTTTTGATAAGTTGGTTGTACTGCTAGGGACATCTATCGTCGAATAGCAGAACTACAAAATCGCAGTTGAGATTTTTTTTGGGACCGCACGACGCAAATATAAGTATGTACTTTATTGGATTATGTCAACGGCCCATGATGCATCAGTTTGTGCCTTAAGGCCATACATGAATTTTCCGGGGTCCAGTGCTGCCAGTGAGAACGTTGAACTTTTCTACGCATTTTTGCCAAAAGTGGCCGTTTTCCGCAAAAATGCGTAGAAAAGCTATTATGGGAAACAATTTCTTTCTTAGTGTGCTCACGAACTAATGGGCTAATGTTAAAACCAAGTAAGTAGATACCTAAAACTAAATTATTCTACTAGTCTAAACCTATACATAATTAAAAATTACCTCTAACTGAGGCTTCTAAGGTAGCAAGTATTTTAATTCTGACCGTAAAAGAAGCCATGTCCGAAGCAGACTTCTTTGAAAAAGTAAATGATGCAATAATTTGAGTAACACTGACTCAAATTATTGCATCGTTTACTTTTTCAAACATAAATTAATAAATAAAATCAATGCTAAAACGATTTGTTTTGATACTTCGCTATCGATCATTGTTTTTGTCATCTTCGATGAAACGATGACGACAAAACGTGATAACCTGACACTATTCTTGACTATACATTCTTAAGATATATAATCTTGACCTCTATCTTGTGCCGTTAGTTAATGAATTATATTTAAATTATTGCAACAACTGGATTAGTATGCGGTTGATATTTATCCATACGCACGTCTGGCGTGATTATTTTATAAGTTATGGTAATACTGGAGATAATATATCTTAAACTCCTCTAAAGGGTTCAGAGCACAAATTAGAAATACTATTTCAGACAGGCGGAATAATATTTGAAAGGCATGCGTCCCGTGATATAGATCGCTTGTGAAGGAAAGCATTTTCGAAATACGAAACAAAATTTTGATGTCCCATACATAAACATGTACAGAGAGCAATCACATAAGTCATAATCAAGTTTCTATGAAAAAAAACCTATTTCAAAAATTCTTTCATATCAATATTAAGGACTGTAGCTTGTTTACAGGTATTGTACTCGTATGTAGGTCAAATAGTCTTTGGGTGGTAAATAAAAAATGAATATCAGTCATGATTATTATTTAATAAATCTGTTATTTACAAAAGTAATTTTCGGTGGACATGGTCAATAATAAGCATGCATAACGCTAGCGTCGCGTGCGCCGTGCGCTTCACATCTTCAAAATTACATACATGTATATGGAAAGAATATATTTACTCATTGCCTATTGTTTATGCATTAAACAAAAGTTTAGGCCCTACCGACAGAAAGAAATTGAAATACAAATAATACTACAAAGATCACAATAGATTAAATATCAATTTAAATTATTTGTACTCATAGTTTCCTGATGAATAAACCTTAGGCAATGTGAAAATAGCGAGAAATCATTTAATATAAAAAGAATACTTGAGCCAATACTGAAATATAATATAAAATCTTTAAATCACATCTTTAGATCAATACCACATTAGTTACTTTCCCAGCTTTAAATAGTTTTACAACAAATCAAAACAGACAACATTCAAAAATTTAACGACCTTAGGAAAATTTTTGAATTAGTCAAATATAATAGACAAGATTTTTATATCATTTTGAACTTTATATCTAACAGTAAACGTCGCGATTACATTGTATATAATCATTTACAAATCGTCTTCTCCGTATTTTAAACCTTAAAAACATAATAACACGTTTGGTTTTTACATAAAGCTATAACAACAGTAACATTCATCCATAATTTTCGAATATCCCTCAATACATCATTTTATTTTTATACTGTTTACATGTAAACTTACCAACGTAATGTAATATACAATAATAATAGGCATATCATTATTAGTTCAATTGTAAAATACAGATTGTTACAAACAAAATATTTTTAACGTTTTCTTTTATCACATAATACCTCCTCTACTTATCTCTCCGCTTGAAATTACCTATACATTTATTAATAATGCTTAAAGCTAAATTATGCTTTTTATTGACAAAAATATCTATGACAAAAATATATTATGTACCTATACTCTCAATTCGTATATACACCCCCACTAACTGGCAAGTACAGAGCCTATGTTTCCTAAGTGTGTTTTTGGTATTGAATGATGCACGTAAAATTGACTGCGTTGCATTACTCACATGTGAAATTTAACTTATTCATATATTTACATAGTTGTTCATAGGCGATGGCACAAAAGGTTATACAGTATACGAATGCCACAGCAGTTTGCCTGGATATCCACATTTAGATCGAGACAAAAATCTCAATTAAACATATGTTGTATCCATTGATAAAACGAGTATAAACGCAAACTGTAATGGCATGAACAGTTCATAAAGTATCTCTCTCAAGGGACCTACCAGTAAAGCCAAGCTCGAAAATGTAGCGTAGTCTACAAAGAGTAAGAAGGCAGACGTCCTACAGCTAACCTATTTGCTACACATATAAAACAGCAGTAACCATCGCATTTCCATTCATTGATAATTCGTTAAATTTTAAAACATCTACTTGACTTCAATAACTTGGCTTGTCAAACTGAATTTTTCTAAAAGTGGCGATAGAAAATGGCCGTGTGTCTTTGACAGTGACAATGAGGCGTGTTATAGTACAGTAATAGTGGTCTTTAATAAACGCAGTTCATTTCAGAACAAGCTTTGGCCTTGTTTTGTTTTAGTCTTTTAAGATTTGTAGTCCTTTTTGTTGAGAAATTGTGTGTCTTAATGTTAAAACAAGCGATGAATTGTAAGTTGGTACCACACTGATTAACTTACGTACAGATTTACCTCATTTTCCGATCCACATTTCAGGCCAAGAAAGCTCTAGAAAATCGCTACAATTCAAATGTATACTTAAAATTATTATCAATGTCGTCAAAACTTCAAATCCTAACTATTTAAACTTCAATGTATATTTACATCCGTGCACTTAAAAGTATATACAGGTGATCATAATTACAGTAGAACTATGTATTAGTTTAGTATAGTCGAAGTAAGTTCTCGTGAATAAGTTTATCAGTATTATTCTAGCGTTCAAAAAGTTAAATCCAAGGTTTCGTACTTGAGAAAATATAGCGAATCTAGGTCATATTGGAAGCAAACCAACTAGGTATCGGCTACATAAATTGAAGTAATTGAGCTTGACACCTAGCGGACGAAACGTTCGGATTGCTCTCGTACTGTGGACCCATTTTAAAAAACCGGAGTCACTAAACGAACGGTTTTTTGTATGGAAAGAACCATTCGCTTAGTGACTCAGAGTTTCACAAATGGCACTCTAGAAAGGAATACACGTCGAATATAATCTGCAAGTTTGATATGCGTTTGATGAGACACGTTTTGGATCTAAGTACTTACAGCCTATAAGTACTACATTATTGCTAGACGTTTGGACAATTTGTATGCGTACGTTTCATTGAGTATCTTAGCGACTGTGTTCACTTGCTGGCGCTAGCACCTCACTATATGGCACGTGGGAATCTTAATTTTTCACTAAAAATGCGACAACTATGTGCTTATTGCTTGCAGTCAATTCCAAGATTACTATTTACTCATACATTATCTGATGGTAACATTGAGTCATCTTTATATCCTAAGTACTTATTTTTTGTTACCCAGGAAAATAGGATTTCTACAAGTACTGTACTGTACATGAGTTTTAGAAAATATAATTTTGTCCTTTCTCCATAAAAAATGCGCCTAAAATGAGAAGTATAATAATTCCCGAGAAACCTTTGGAATATGGCTGTCAATCTAATGAGATCGTGTAATTTATTTAATTTATTGACAGCAGGTAATAATAAAGGGTTATCGGAAGCTATTATTTCTGGCTAAGCCACAATGGAAGATCAACATTTCTCATTTACATATATTTTATAGAAACAGAGTACAAAATTGTATCAAAGCAGAGCGTTAATAAATAAAACTACTTAAAATTAACTAATACAAAATGTATACAATATTTGTTAAATATAAGAGTACATTTAGCACATCGCAATATCAAAACATTCTCTTGTAAAATGGTAATAGAGTAATTGATTTATAGATAGCAACATAATCGTGCTTATTAGAATAAAATTTAGAAATATTTGCACTGATAGCGAACTTTAGATCCGCTTTAGGCTAGAAGGACCGTTTTGTATTACGTAAGCAGAATTTGAGCCATTTTTAACCCCCTTGTCAGCAAAAGTAAGCAAATCTCTTATGCTTACGTAAGTGTTGATATATTCTATAAAACCTACTTAAGTTTTTTATTGTATTCATTAGTAAATGTTAATTAAACTTACTTTGGTGCTAGCTTAATCAGTGTGATTTGTCCCTATATATTTATTTATTAATTTTTAAATATATGTTCATAACTAATAATTGTCTGTTTAATTTAAAATCAATATTACAAAAATTTGCTAAGAAATATAAAAAGTAACTAAAAAAGATTGCTGACGTAATGGAAGTTAAGACCTCCCCGCGCCATATGTCATCAAAATTAAACTGTTTGTTATTCCTAAATAAATAAATAAAAATAAAAAAAAATCATAAGCAAATCAAAGACCCCCTACCCCCACCCCCTGTGGTGTTTACGTAATACTTGAACGGTCCCTTACAACGAAACTTATTTTTGTTGTGAAATATGAGTTGGTATACCATAAACCAGTTGTGGTGTCAGACGTACTACATTGACTTCTATCTGAGGTCATCTTGGTTAGTGGACTTGGAAGGAGGCGCCACCGAACATTTTTTAATCTATCTTATGGACTGTCCCATGTTAAATTTAGTTCGGTTTTTTCCGCAATATGGCGCTAATTTGTTAACATTTAAGAAGAGGTAGTTACAAGTCAATGAGTACTATTGACTAAACTGGCGGTAAGCAAAGCACGGGGAATGAGAGCTCGACTTATAGTCGTGGCCATAATCGAAGCGCTTTACAGTGTATTCATTGAAGCGGAGTGGATCTGTAAACGAGTAAGAATGATTTATTTAAAAATAAATGCCTATAAGGGTTGGGACACATCTTTCAGAATGGAATAGCATTATCCTATGCTGCCATCATTTTCTGCCGCGAAATCGCCGGTTCCGTCACTCTCTCGCTCTAGAAAATTACGGTTTTGAACGACAGAAAAGGATAGCAGCATAGGAAAATGCTGTTCTATGCTGACAGTTGTGTCTCAACCCTAATACTTTATTCTGTTTTATCAACGCTATTGCGAGTGGTTGCTTGTGTACACACTTTCACTTTGGGAGGAGGGAAAAAGGGATATAGATGGTGAAGCAGTGGTGCATAATTGTAAAGTGGCTACATACGACAAAATTTAGCAAAACACGTAGTCCAAAATACTACATTCTTCTCGACTTTTTAAATACTACATTCAAGTCTACATTTGCTCTTTTTTCTCCCTAGGCGAAAAAAAATCAAACAAGATTTCGGTGTACAGCGGAAATATTAATATTTTATTCCTAAACCATTTTTTGTTTTCGACCGAAAATAAGACAAAAGCCGAAGTTTCTTTTTCGTTTTCGGCTAAAAATCCATTTTCGATCGGACACTAAAATATGTATCATTACCTTTAAATACTTACATTTAAAGCACGCTCTCCCTCTGGGACAGCTCGGCGGGCGCGACGGTGCTGGTGGGGCTGGGCGCGCTGGCGGGGCTGGGCGGGTCGGAGGGCGAGGCCGCCGTGCGCACGATGGCGGGCGGGCGGCCCGCCAGCGCCGCGCCCATGGTGATGGGCGTGTCGTCGGGGTCCTCCTCCTCGCCCTCCTCCAGGTCCTCGTCGATGGGCGTGAGCACGTCTAGAGGTTGCTGGATTTCCTCTTGTTTCCTGTAGAAACGTTTTAATTTATTAAAGCACGTGAAAATCAAAAGCAACACAAATGCATACAATAAGGCTGTTTTCACAGTGACGCTTACCGTCCGCGCTGGCTGGTAAGCGCAGCCCGAAAGCCATACAAAAAAAGCACTCCGGGAGTGCCCACAGAAGTTAAACTTGAACAAGGTGGTGTCGCTTACGGTAACAGTGTCGCGAGTTCAGCGGTTTTTTACCATCTCCAAAAATTCCCAACGCGCCTAAAGAAGTATTCACTTCAAAAAAACATTCGGCAGTTAACTATGTAACGATCCAAGACACTTAAAGCCCGTGGCCCGCGGCGCTGAACAACCGCGCGTTTGAAAGCGCCACTGTAAAACCTCACTAAGTAATTTTCCCTGTCTTCAAAATTGTCTGAGATCGATATAACATAGATTGTACCAACACACATGTAAATTGTACCAGTTTATCAAAGGAATGAAACCGCACACTGAAAAATGTTCTTAAATGTTCTGTTTCCTTGACAGCATCCAATAGAGGTGTTTAAAATATGGCGGCAGCTGCACACATGCTGCACAGGACAAGATGAGCGGACCGAACGCATTGGTCAACCTTTATTATCCTGTCATCTTAAAAAGCGCGTACGAAAGAACATCTTCCAAGATCACCGTACCTCTTGAACATCGGCGCCGCAAACGAAGTCAGGGTTGCCGCTAAGAAGAAAGCGGCAGCCATGTAGAAGGAAGGAGCGAACGATTTGGTCGCGTCGTACACGGCGCCCGCGAGCGGGGTGCCGACCATGGCGGCCGCGCCGCGGAACAGGATGAGCAGCCCGAACGCGTTGGTCAGCTTGTCCAGGCCCAGCAGGTCCACGAGGATGATGGACGTCAGGGAGATGTAGCCAGCTGGAAAAGGTATATGTTTATGTCATTAATCCTATCATGTTACATGTTTATTTGCTAGGCAAATTTGAAGGGCCCTGACTGTCAAGAACGCCCTTTAGTGATGAGTAGCGGAACTACCGATACGACTTGATATCCGTAGCGCCATCTATTATTTGCTAGAGAAAGCTCTGACTTTGACTGATACAAACATATTGATGAAAATCGGTTTAGCCGCTAAAAGTTTGAGGGTTAACGCTAAGAACCACCCACCTGACCCACCGCAAGGGAAGTTGATTTCACGTATAAAAACCGCATCTAAATGGGTCCATCCATTCGAGCGCTACGATGCCACAGACAGACCGATAGACATTAGCATCAAACTTATAACACCCCTCTTGTTAGTCGGGGGTTAAAAATGTAATTCAAACCAATGATTACAATGCAAAAAGAGATGTAGTTAAAATAAATTCAAGCTGTACTCGTGTTAATTTTCTCTTTATTGTATATCTATTTTTAATTTATTAACTAAAGTCAAATCGGACGAAAGTAGGTCAGGTGAGATGTTAACACCTAAAATTTAATTTAAAAAGAAATATGGCAAATACTTACAAATAGCTAATCCAAAGGCAACAGACATTAAAACGTAACAAATATATGTTGTACAGAAGGGAGTGGCCGCAACTGAAACCTGAAAAACAAAGATTTACCATTAAAATCACCCAACAAATAAATATATTTAAAAAAAATGCAATTATGTTAATTTACAAAAATAGTTTTGTCCCGTCATTATTTCCTCTTCCAAAAGACAGGTAGTTTGATGGTAGTGCTAATGAAAGGCGAAATCATGCCAAAATGCAGGGGTGTTAAGTTTCGACAGAATACTTGCACCGATCATTTAGACACCGGTTGGTTCTGCCGTACACTTGAAATCAACATGTATAGTTCATTTTCGTTTCATTCCAAGCCACGCTCCCCATTTTGGCGGTGTTTGGGAAGTTCCATTGATAGTGGAAAAGTTGATTCATTTATTTATTCATTAAATAAATCTCTGTCAAATAAAAGGGTTCGCGGTGCAATCTTGGAAACTCGCCGCAAATAATTTTATGGGACGTACTGTATGGAAATTACACACGCTTTGCGCGACGAACTAATGGCCGATGGGGCGCACAAAGGTTTTGGCGTCAATGGCATGCACGAATGGCAACCACGTAATTAAAGGCAAGCGCAGCATGGGACATCGCAAGGTGGTCATACGACCTGACGAAGGTCGATCTCGATGAAACGATCGACGCATGTCGCTTTCGGCCATTTTGGAAATTCTTGTGTACGGGCCTTAGCACGTACAATTTGCAGCGTCAGCGGGCACACACCGCGTGGCGCTTGCACTCAAAAACTTACAGTTCACGTGTTTACGTTACTGACGGTCCGCGAGTGGCGTGTGCTCAAATATCGATTATATCTGTATGTATTTTTTTTTATTTTAATAACATTTAGTTTTATATGTACTTAAATATTTCAGTAACTTATCGATGCTTTGCTGTAACTAAGTCTTGTGTAAACTTAAATTAATTAATTCATACTTTTATAAAAATGTATATTAATATTTCAGTAACTTATCGATGCTTTGCTGTAACTAATTCTTGTGTAAACTTAAATTAATTAATTCATACTTTTATAAAAATGTATATTTTTGCTTATAAAATAATTACGCGAGTGAAGTCGAGTGCGAGCGGCTTGTATGCAAAATCAATTCGCTCTTGACGCTGCACGTAGTTGTTCTTTTGTCTTCGAAACCGGTCGCCGATCGCGGGCGCACCGGGCAGTTGGCATCAGCCGCCCGCTGCAGTGATAACTCGCCACTCACCTCGAGAGCACGCTCGACTTCGCTCTGTTCTAGCTTACGCGCTTAGCACTCGTAATTTTCTAGACCTACATTTATTTTCTGATACTGTTTTCTTTCGCTTGAATCTTCCCTTCTTGTTTCTTAACTATTTTCTATTTACTTTCTTTCTGTGTGGGAACCTTCTGTGATTAATTTATATGTGTTATTTTCCTGTTATTTTCTTGCTTTAATCCAATATAATTTTCTGTAAGTTTAATTTTGTTTTAATATAATATCCCTATAGGTGTTCCCCATATATCAATATATCACTTATCGATATACGTCTTTTCTATCATTCTATCACTATATGTTTTAGTAACACACCATTCATATTTTTTGGTCCTGCGGGCCGGATGAGAGGCCTATGTCCAGTAGTGGACGACATATTACTAAAATAGTCTGGACATTAGGATAGGTACCGTAGCGATGACGAGACAGATGTTGTTGAGCAGCAGCGTGTCGACCCAGGGGAAGTCCGCCACCCAGCCGCACGCGATCCGGCCGATCGTGTTGGTGATGCCGATGATGGAGATCAGGAAAGATGCTTGACCCGCCTCTATACCCTGGAACGACGGATTTAACTTTTTAATTCACTTTATCAAGTTGTTTTTATGCAACTACATAAATAGGAAGCAGCGATACTAATGCCAGCCTTACTATAATATATAGTATTGTACTATATTTCGGGTCTCTGTACTGTTGATATGTACGCAAAAATACTATACTTCAGCCGAATGATATATAATAATTTCGCTTGTTACTAATAGGGAGACATAAAAGAAAAGTACCACAAGCAGGTACAGACAGATTAGAGATTAGAACTAAATCTGAAGGCAGGGTCGTACAGTACTGATGTCTGGTATAAAAAGTATAACTCACATTAGCTTTAGCATAGTCCACGAGGAACACGAAGGGCACGTACAGGCCCGCCATGCCGAACACGTTGGACACGCCGATCAGCATGAAGGCGGGGTCGCGCAGCAGACTCACATCCAGCATCGATGCAAGCGCAGATTTGAATGAGCTCGGTAAAGCCAGGCAAGGGCACAGGTCGTATTCTAGAATATACAATACATATTAATAAAGACTGACAAAGTTTTTAAGGTAATGAACCCTAAGTTTTAAGCAAGCGCTTCAATTTGAGATAGGGCTACCTATCAAAGGTGTTTATCCACAGCGCCATGCGATCACTGTAACCAATGGCCGCGATTGTACATAGTTTTACTGATTATTATGTACAGTAAAATCGACGATAGCGCCACTTTAACTTCGCCGACGACTTAGGTCATACTTCAGTAAGTTGTAATAAACGACTAGGACAGTCAACCTCAATTTCTTGCTTATTTTATTACGCGATACTTACATTCTTGTCTCTCCAGTCTCTCTGATCTGCGGCAAGCTAAGCACGGAGTTACTATATTCTTGCAGACTTCTGACTCTGGTACTGCGGCAAGTTGAGCACTGAGCCGGAGTAGAAGATGTGTTAGCAGCATCTCTTTCTAATCACGTAACACTTACGTTCTTGTCTCTCCAGGTCGCCGGTCTGCCTGCTCTGCGGCAAGCTAAGCACGGAGTTCCTATATCCTTGCAGAGACTTCTGGCTCTGGTACTGCGGCAGGTTGAGCACTGAGCCGGAGTAGAAGATGTCTTTGCGAGACATCGGGCGCACCATGCGCGGGGGCTCGCGGGGGCCGGCGACGGATAGCTTTGACGTCATCATGCTTTCTGTATCGCCCTGGAATTTAAATGGCTTTTCAACTTTTCCTGTCAATTTACAAATTAAGGAAATATTACTACAATTTATTTGGCTATTTATTTTCATAAGAGCATATTTCAGTTACAACTGTTCAAAATTTGAGTATACCTTAGTCCTTAACATACATATTGTATGTTTGACAATAAATTATGTTGTCTGTAACTCTTCCAATGCAAGGATTAAAATAATAAAAATGTGTGGTTTGGGCATGCAGAGGATTAGGAGGATTCTTAACATTGATGTAGGTACAACATTAAGACGCTTGGAAAAACAACTTACAAACATTGACATTGTTATTTCTGTCAATTTGAAGATCTCATTACCAAATACACCAAACATGACTCATCATCAAGACAAAGCGCCAAACGAACCGTTTAGTCCGAAAAATCAGAAATAACTGTGTCACTGCACTTGAGCAATTACATTTTTCGCATCGTTTGTAAACAGGAACGGATTCATACGACAAATATATAGGACATGTGCCAAATGGTCGATAGTTTGGCAATCAGACAGTTCAAGGTGACGACCACCTTTGTTTGAGGAATTACAATTAACCCAGATAGAATTTTTGACAGTTTGTATTTCAAGTTTGGCAGTTTGCAAATATACAACACACTTAAATACAGACAGAGGCGGATGTACCTAGTTGTACCGTGGCTTTCGGTCTGGAATAGGACCACTCCGTCTCGTTCTGTGAATGTCGTAAGACGCGACTAAAGGACTAAGTACAAACGCTAAAAGAGGCCTTTGAGACTTGCGGCCCTAGGTAATGTCATGCTCTGTGTGCCGAATTAGGGATATAGACGTGATAGTATGTATGTACCTATGTATCTCGTGCTATAACTGCTTTAATAATGCATAAGGAGGTTTAACGTCGAGCGACAGCCGGTTGTTAAACTTTTGGAATCTATTCATATAAAAACTATAAGTACTTGTTTGTTACTTACATCATTTCTAGCTTGACTTTGTACTGAAGTTTTGGACGTGGCTCTAATGGCTGCCAGGGACGGTTTGAATCTGTAAAATAAAAATATAAAATATATGATAGTGGAGCATTATAAGCTAGAAAAATAAATACAAATGAGACTACTAACTAATTGAAAATAGTCGTTCTAAATTACCTTTTGAGAGCGACCTCCTCTTCTCTAACCAAATTGCTGTGCCCGGCAGGGTCCATAAATGATTCTTTAATTGTATTGTTGTTATCTTATGTACTTTATGGTTTGCAATAAAATATTGAGTATTGAGAATAGGTACATACAGAATTCATACGAGGATCAATAATTGGCAAAAAACTACAGATAAATCATAAATACAAAGGCAATAAAAATAAATTTTGCATGTCATATCAGCATGGTTACAAAAAGGAAGTATGACTAAGAGATATGATCTGGGGATGGACACATGTTTTATTGTTACTACACAAAATTTCAAGGACTTTGTATTTAGAGAAAACTAAGCGAGTCCGGGTCTTTAAGACTGTTCTAAGGTACAGTGATCTGATTTAGTCTTATGTCAATGTTGGAACGTGAACCTAGGAGTGGTTTCTAAGTTTTTCTCTACAAACTACAACAGTTCACTGCTGGTCTAAAAGCCTACTATTTTTACATTGAAACATTGTACCTATTTATTTATTTAACTTTATTACAAAAAATGTAACAGGCGGACTTAAGGCCTAGGGCCTTTTCTACCAGTCAACCTACAGGTGGTGCGGATAAAAGCAAATTGTGGACGATTAGTACAATTCAAATTAGCTATTTGATAATATATACTTTCTTATACATTCATAGACCTACATATAAAAATACATAAATATTTTATAAATTCATAAACCCTACATAAACTACATAAATATTTATAATACTCTATGACAATTTGTGAAGATAATGAGCGTAGATAATGAACCTATCTATTTGTCTTAGGTTTTTATCTAATAAGTATGGAGTATATGTATTTATTATAAATTATAATGTCATTGAGTTAGTACCCGAGATCGGATAATCGTATGCATATTTACCTAAAGTTATTTTTTGGCTAACAAATTATAGATATGATAATTATAGATATAATTATTAAAAATAAAATCCCAGGATTCCGGAATTGCATAACGAATTTGTTACTTATTTTTATTATACATGTTAGGGTTTATTACATCTCACGGATCATACACTGAAGATTGAATTTCCCGGCTTTCCATAATAGCCCTCATCTCAACTTTAGGTAAATATGCATCTGAATATCTGATCTCCATAACACAAGTTCCCATAATAAGCTTATTATGGGCTACTTCGATCACTGTGATTGGTTCTTATGTTTCTACCTCTAGAGTATGTGTATTTTGCACAAATAAAGGTATGTATACGTCAAATAAAAAAACGACTTATCGATATGTAATATTTACACAAACATAGTAACCTAGATACATCGTCATTCTCATTTTGCACTGACCTTGTATGTCATTTATTATTTTTTAGACTATTGTTAAAATCAGCACCATACATCGACAGTGAATCGTGCAGTTGGCACCTTCACTCTTTGACATACCAGTTCATTTACACGATGCAAATAGCATCAAGGTACAGTTAGCACTAGTGATTCATTTTTAAGGAAATGTGTTTCGATTTAATTTTAAGACGCAAAATAACTACAAGTCACACTTCTTTTGTGTAGCCATGCTGATTAAAATGGCGTTTAAACTTAGAAACCGCAGAAAACCATGAAAGTACTTTTTTACACAAACCATGCATGAAAATAGTAAAGCATTTTTAATCTGTTTCCTTGATAAATAACGGAGCGGCGTTATTCCTGCGCTTGCCCAAGAACAGTTAGGCAGACCAGGGGTAACGCACGACATAACATAAACTCAAAACTTACTATAATACCATCACCTTACCAACGATTCCCTTTAACATCACCTCCTTCCCTGTGACATAACAGTTCTACCTACCCACCGGCAGCTCATGTACTTCCGGCTTCGCTTAGCTGTCGAATAGCTGATCTCATCTTGGACGGAACGTGGGATAACGCACGAATAAACATAAGGTCGTGCGCTGCGTCAAGCGACGTGTTCAGTGTATCTCTGTCACAAACTCTGTGCGACAGGGACACGGCATCACGCGACGTATTCTCTATCTCTTTTGCACGTAGTTTGTGACAGAGATATATTGAACACGTCGCGTGGATCCGCTTGACCCTAAAACATGCAATACCATCACCTTACCAAGTCCCTTCGTCACCGCCATCTCTGTAATATAAACAGTTCTACCTACCTATCGGCAACTCATATAATTCCGGCTTTCCCAGCTTCCCCTAGCTATCGAAGAACGAATCTCATCTTGGACGGAGCGTGGTATGACGCACGACTAAACAAAAACCCCCATCAAACATGCAATACCATCACCTCACCAAGTCCCTCCGTCACCGCGTCCCTGTAATATAAACAGTTCTATCTACCTATCAGCAGCTGACCTATCTCCAGTGCTGGGCTTCCGCTGCCGGTCGAAGAACGGCACGGACCCGTTCTTGGGCAGGCCGGGGGCCTGCGCGCTGAAGGCGGGCGAAGACACGTTGCGGGACATTTGTTGGGCTTGCACTGCGGACACCGCTGTACCGTTTTCACCCTGCAATTACAGGAACTGACTTAAATATTCATCATTTGACTGACTGCCAAACAAAAAAAAAAGATAAATCACTAAACACACTGGAAAATTAAAGCCCTCACCTCCCCGCTGCCCAAACATTTAGTTCAGTGTCATATTCAAACGGGTGGATGGCCTATCAGGCAGTATCGTTTTAGTTTATTTACCTTTTATTTGACAGACAGATGTAGATAGCATGAAACTGTGCAAACCAAATACGGCAAGGCACATACAATACCGTACGCTGTGAGTGTTGTGACCGTACGGCATATAGGTACCTTAGATTGTAGAGTGCATTGATTTCCAGCCTATGTGTATTCAGCGCAGTATATAGAATGCGTGTGTAATCACGCGCACCATCTGGGTGCAGTGAGGAGGTAAACAGTATATGGCCCATGGAAAATATTGCAGACGGGAATTCTGCGTCATGTAAAATCGCCTGTAGTAAATACGAGTTTATATGAAGAGCTTATCAGATTTTGTAGGTACATATTTGTAACAATATCATGAAGTTTTTTATCTCATCTATTCGAAAAACGATAATTTTATCCCAAATATTTGGGGCTTAAGTCACTGGTAATTCTCTAGACACTGGAAAGTAAAAAGTAAATTCCCTTTTTCGTTAAGGCGTTAAAACACATTTGAAAACCGAACACGAATGTAGAATCAAAAATAATATTGGCAGTCAGCTAAAAAGAAGAAGAATTTAGTTTTAAAATTATAAAATATAAGAAAGGGCGTCGTAATTTTTTAAAATTGGAATACAACACGTTTTACGTGGATGACTGTAGGTCAAAATGTTTTGTTTCTCTTGCTTCAAAATGATAATTTATTAAAAAACAATAAAAACGCGCAATTGTTGTCTTTGATTAAATAGTAATTTTATTATGAAACTATTAGGTTATTTTTACAACTATTTTAAATGTGACTAATTTCTTGATGAGGCCGATAGTAAATAAATATGAAGTTTACGTATAATATACATATTTAAATATATAAAAAATTAACACACAAGAAAAAAGTAATTTAACGATTCTAATGACTGAAAAATGTATAAGATGTGTGGTCCTAGAAAAATATTTTTATAATACTTCTTCAGTGAAAACGCCACCAAATAAAGGTTAGTCTGACTGTTAAACTCTGATTAGGTATATGTAGGTATTCTACTTTCGTTATAGGTATATATTTGCTTTTTCTCATGAAAAGAAGAATGTGCTACACGGTGTACGGTAAGTTTTATCTCGGGCGATATGCTTGAATCCCTCGCTTCACTCAGGATTCCACCGTAGAATCCCTCGCTTCGCTCGTGATTCTATTGTGGCATCCTTCGTTTCGCTCTGGATTGAAAGTAGCGCCCTCGCGTTAAAACTATTACCTTTACGCCTTGTAGCACACTCTACTATTAGATACGGTCGAAAATACAAGAAGATTTACAAATATTTAATAATATTTTTTAGAGCACACAAAACTCATAGGATTGTATTAATCGAAATGAAAAAACATTTGTTTGATTCATATCATTGACTCATTAGTGGAATTTACAAAGGGAAATTTGGACCACAGATACAGTAAATACATTTCTATGTATATATGTAGGTGTATATTAATATATTATATTTTATGGATTAATCGATGTTTTTATTGCATATGTTACGTATTTAAATTAATTTTAAAGTACTTATTAGCATTATATCTTGATAGTCATCTTTCATCTTATATTAGACGCCGACTTGCCGTCTAATTAAGTTTCCTAAAGGTTGATAGGGAGAGAATTATTTAGCAGTCTATTGTAGCTGTTGGGTTAGAAAAGTTTAAAATAAATACCTTCCTGTGTCCATTTTCCTCCGGAATCTTGGACTCTGTGATGGTGGGTAGCGTTGGGACGTTGGGCACGCCGTGCATGTTGGGCTGGGTGGGCACTCTCGCCAGCGCCTCCAGGTTCAGGGACGAGTGCACACCAGGGTCTATGTTCAGCGGCGCCTGCTTAGAGAATGCTTTGTTGAATTAGTGCAACATTCTCTACTACGGTGCATGCTTAACTACGGCTGTGTGGTAAAAATAAATAACATTAAAATAATAAAAAACAAAACAGTCAATAAGCCAAAAGGGTTGCTAAGTTGCTAACAATACAATCTCAAGCAATACGTAGTGCTGATCAAAACAAATACGAATTAACTTTTCACCAAGTATAAGGTTGATTTCCAAAGAACAAGGTTTTTGCAGGTAAAAATGTTGTAATATGTTTATCTAGACAGCTTTTGAAGCTACCTATTTAAATTAGGTGTACCGTGTACTAAGTTGACTAAGCCCTCGTCAGGAGATATATTTTGAAAGTGACTTATTACAGCAAAAATAGAAATCAACCTTATGTAATTAGTAACGTGTACAGTACATTATCAAACCATATCATTTCTGTTTTAAAACTCTATCCTCTTTATACCATCACTGTTGGTACAAAGACTATTACTATTACTGATATAAAGTACTACAGATAGATCGATTCGGTTAAGAAATTACCAATTTGAATTTGAGGAATTGGACGAAGTAGGTAATGTAAAGAAAGGACAAACATTAATTCAAGTCATTAACACATAACTATTGAAGTGCGACGGACATCGGATACTTAATCAGTAGCATATCTCTCCGGTTTCCGACACCGATATACATGAATCTAGACGCAGCTTCCACTTGGCATGTTGCGTCTACTCTGTAGATCAGTTAGAGCGCACGACTGATTCTTATTATAATTTATCAAGCATTATAAACACAAGGCTTCAAAATTATAATGACACTGTTTAATAAAGCAATCAATGTATATCAATAGGCAATGAACAGAAGGCAAATTAACATGCAGGATGAATACTCTTGATGAGTTAAATCTATTTTTTATTGATATCATAAAAACTTTTAACTGGGATGTAAAGTCTTTGGACATGGAAAGATGGAGGGGATGGTTCCGATTGTTACTCCAATTATACATACAATTTTTTGTTGTGATGAAGCTATACACTACATAGATCCTTCATAAAATATCGGATACTATTTCTTACCTTCATTCGTTTCTCCATGGTGCCGTCGGGTAGTTGTACCACAAAATATGAGCCGCCAATTGATCCCCTTTCCATTTGCAGTCTTTTTTCCTCGGCCATACGTTGCAGCAAAGGCTTTTCACCCGACGTCTGGAATTATTTTACTTGTTTAGTTTTATTTGTTAGCCTACAAAAAATATTCATTCGACATGATGTTAAAAGCCGACAAGTAGATATATAAAATAATAAAAGTCTAAAGGGAAATTATGGCAATTTTGTTTACATAGGTAACAGTGGCCAAAATATTCCGTCAGCGGGCAATTTCCATCGTGACGAACCATTTCGCTAAGCGTCTAAAAGTGTTGTTCTATTCTTACTTTTGTGTAACATCACACAAAAGCTATTCAAAAATGCTTACAGACATATATAGAAACATTTACAAAAAAATAAAAAATAATCTGTTCCAGCAAATATCAACCAGGGGTGCTACGATAAATGCTCCCATTCTAGACCAGCAAATGACAAAGCCGGTGGTGAGAGACGAACAAATGTAGCAATATTGTATAGAGGCCAGTCAAAATGAAGAACGTTGCAAATTAAAAAAACAAAAAATTATACATACATACTATAACATCTTTATCCCTAATGGCGCAGACAGAGCATTTTGAGTCTTGCGGCTCTAAGCAGACAGAGCCCAGGTCCGCAAGACTCAAAGGCCACTTTTAGCATAAGGTAGGCAAAAAGGTGAAAAAGATCAAAATAGTGATGGGTAATAATGGCCGCATCGCCTAATAACATGATTTGCTTTTTCGCCCGTCCCTCGATCGGCTTCCACGATCTGCGCGGGAAGAGAAGCAGCTGGTATATTCTAAGTTTTTTCTTTTCTCCCAGACCAGCATGGAAGGTACAAAAACTCACCTTTGGATAAACGAGTGGTCTCATAAGCGCGCCAAATATGACACAGTTCAAGATCAGCCCAGCAAGAAGCAGGTTGGCTCCTTGCCATGATCCGAACTCTTGCAACAGGTATGATGCTAGAGGTGCGAAGGAGAACGTTCCCACTCCTGATCCGCAAACGGCGATACCTGTGGCAAGGGACCTGCGGGTTTCGAAGTAGTATCCCACCGCTACCACTGACGGTAGGTAGATCATGCCGAAGCCGATACCTGGAATGACATTGCTGTTATAAGTAAAAAAAAAAATACCTGACAACGAAAACACATCTTCAGGCTTGAGTACCAATTGATTTGAGATTTGTTAGTATCTACTCGTATCAAGTCAATGCCTGACTAGACACTAGCACATCATGTGCTTCTGAAATTCTCTTCATGGTTTACTTGTTAAATATGTCAAAAGGTTATCAAATAGCGACCACGCATTGGCAAGCGAAGCGTAGGACACCCACCCCCAAGGTAGTCAGACGACCTGACCAAGGTCGCTGGGAAGCGCTGGATGCAGGCCGTTTCTAGATCGGTCATTTTGGAAATCCCTGGGAGAGGCCTATGTCTAGCAGTGGACGTTATGCGGCTGAAATCAATTAATGAATGAAATGGAAGTTCTGCAATTAGTACCTATTTTCGTTTTGGTATTGTGTTGAGTATTCATAAATACAGTTTTACAATAAAAAATTATTCACGAAATACAGCCACAAATGCACTAACTTCCGAAGATTATTTAGTTGGAAGAAGGTCTGACTGTTGATTAACCCTTTTCAATTTGCAAGCGTATCGAGGGCGGGTTCGACACCCGGGTCGATACTAACTGAATAAATCATACTACAGGGAAAACAATTACGTGCCCGTAGGCAGTTCCTGACACGATGCATATTCCATGGGCTCAGTGCAGTATAAAATACAAAGGAAAACAGCTCTATTCATATATTGTACATATGTGTGTGGTTAATCTTTTACATTTTATTTCATTAATATAATGTTCCGCTATAAAATGGTTTATTCACATATGTAAAAAAAAGACATAATAGGTCGGGGAAAGTCTTTTCGCATTTTATATGAAAATTCAAAACATTTTTTAATATAGTTTATTTACATTTAACTAAAGTATGTAGGTACCATTTTGTTCGATAACTTTTTGCCATCTTATAGGTAGGGACATGATCCCATTGCTATAGAAATTTTGGGGCTTCTGATCAAAAAACTGCGTCAAATAGTTTTGGCAGTCCTCTCGTGATGTTAACCTGACACTGCCTAAAGAATTCTGAAGAGACCGAAACAGGTGGAAATCTGAAGGTGCCAGGTCAGGACTATACGGCGGATGCATTAACACCTCCCAGCCAAACTCTCTTATTTTTTGCTGAGTGCCTAAAGATGTGTGAGGTCTAGCGTTATCATGATGAAAAACCACACCCCTTCTATTGATTAATTCCGGCCGCTTTCTCTCAACTTCTTGCTTCAATTTTATCAGTTGTTCGCAGTAGAGTTCTGAATCGATGGTCCTGCCTGGTGGTAACAGCTCATAATGAATAATGCCCTTCCAATCCCACCACACACACAGCATCACCTTGTGGAGAGTTAACCCGGGTTTCGCCACAGTCTGTGAAGCCTGACCGGCCTTTGACCATGACCTTTTTCGCACGTTATTGTCGTACGTGATCCACTTTTCATCACCAGTTATCAATTTCTTCAAAAATGGTTCGGTCTCATTACGTCGTAATGAGACTGAAACTGACTGACAGAAAGAATTACAAATGAGTACACGATTCATTAGGTGTCTTTCAGAGAGCTCGTGAGGTACCCAAATATCGAGCTTTTTTGTGTACCCATTTTTTTTCAAATGCGCCAAAACTGTTTTGTGGTCAATTCCCAGTTCTTCAGCTACGTCGTAACTACTGATATGCCGATCTTGCTCCACTTTTTCAAAAAAAAGTTCATGCATACTATATGCGAAAAGACTTTTTCCCCAACCTAATATAAATTTTGCAGGATGCTTTTAAATGCAGTTAGCATTTAAATAAATACATAGGCACAAATCACACTTATTGAGCTTGCCTCAAAATAAGTTTAAACTTGTATTATGATATACTAATACTACGATACCATATTATATAAAAAATTGTATCGTAGAATTAGTATCAGTATATATATATATATATATATATTTCATAATGTATTTAGGTAGATATATGGATAACACCCAAGACCGAGGACAATTTGAAAAAGACCATTTTAGAACTTGCCCTGGCTGGAGATCGTACCCAGAACCTCCAGATTGGCGGACTAGCGTGTTGAAGACACACAGATGTCGTCAAAACTTGTATAGTAGGTCGGCATGATAATTTCAAAATAGACCTACAAGACAAAATTAGAGAGATTCATACAATCGCAGGCAATTCCGGGGTATATCGCATATAATAAAAGAGAAGACACCGTTAACTTATTATTACTGGGTAGATGCTGTCCCGACCTCGGCATCAATCATGGACAAATTGTTGAAATCTTAATAGTACATTATTGCTATTACTATTGATCATGTCAGCCATGAGTGTACCTTGATCAAACTATGGACGCAAATCAATTTATTTATCAAAATATTTCTATTTAAGTAATAGGTGTGGATGACAAATAACAATATTTTTTTAAGTATTTTATTAACTGGTTTTACATTTAATATCGAATCTAGTCCAATACACAAATTACGAAAGAATACCTACAATGACCTACATGTAATACACACACAACAAAAACACTTATTTACACTAGGAAGGAAGAAAGTGAACATAAACGTTTAACTTAAAATATTACACATATACACTAAATGCGTGTATACTCGTACATCCAACTGCGACAGCATTTAGTCACTTGTTGCTATAGCTTCTTCATTACTTATTTACTTGCTTTCAGTAAGGTCAAGAACACTCGAAATAAAAGGGGATTTTTATTATGATCGCCAGATGTTTTACTTTTTCTTTACTGATTTATTTTCCTTATTTATGTGCACTGAACTTAGTTCTTTAATTTTTTAACCCCCGACAAAAAAAGAGAGGTGTTATAAGTTTTACGCTAATGTCTGTCGGTATGTCTGTCTGTCGCATCGTAGCACTCGGACGGATGGACCGACTTCGATGGACGATGGTTTTTTTACGTGAAAGCAAGTTCCCTTGCTTGCGGTAGTATCGGTAGCTTTTGCACTATAAATAATGACCCTCAATAAGTGATATATTTATCCTACATTGAATAAAAAAAAATTACATTGACTTTGCGGTGGTACTTAGCTATGTTTGATGAAAATCAGTTCAGCCGTTTAAACGCTAACGCTTAAAGGAGGTTAACGCTTGAAAGTCAGGGCTTTCTCTAGCAAATAACAGATGGCGTTACGGATATCAATTCGTATCGGTAGTTCCGCTACTCATCATCAGATGGCGTTCTTGACAGGGTTTTTTTTATTTGCCTAGCAAATAAACTTTAAATAAACAAATAAAACGCTAGTTCGCTACTCCGGAGATTCTGGGTTCGATCCCCAGCCAGGGCAAGATGGAAATGGTATATTTCACACTGTCCATGGTCTTAAGTGTATATCTATATGTACTGTATGTATTTACAATAAAATATTGTATCCTTGAGTTAATATCCCATAATACAAGTTTAAACTTACTTTGGGTTTACGTAGGTCAATCAATGTGTTTTGTTCTTAAATGTTTATTTCTTTATGTACAACGAAGTAGAATGAGACTTAGTATCTTAGTAGACTACCTAATTTCCCATCATTTTTTTCTATATAAACGAGGTTGCCTGGAAGAAATTGCTTAGCGATAAGGCCGCCTTTTGCGCATTTCCTAATTTTTAAGATAATTATGTTCTGTTTTTTACTTTTGTGCAATAAAGGGTATTGTATTGTGTATTATTGTAGTATAGTTCAATGAATGAATATTCATCAGGTCACTGGTATGGTTTCTCAATGTTAATAATGTGAGTACAAATAACAAAACCAAAGTAGATTAGCCACCTATTTTAATATTATAAAATAACCACGTAATGTCAGTAAGTTACATGTTTACTTATGAGTTCTTTGTTACATTTGAGTGAAAATGCTAATCATCATGTTAAAAGGCGATGCGGCTAGCAACCCATAACTATTTTCATACCTTTTCCATCGTCACGCCCATCATAACGCTCAGCACTTTTAGCTTTTTACCGGTTTTTACCTTTGGATCTTGCGTCTCTAGGCTCGGTCTGCTTAGAACCGCAAAATCTAAAATACTCTGCTTGCCCCGTTAGGGATAAAGACGTGATAATGTATCTGTATTCTTTGTTACATACGCTAGAGGGGCACCTAAGCGTATCATATTCATTACAATGCATGTACAACAAATTATGTTGAATCCGATACGGCGTGACTCAGTTTATTGGCGGCCCACAAATCGGCGTTTGAATTTGAAACCACAAAGGAGCATGTGCTGTTGCTGGGTCGTCGGCACCAGTGCGTCACTTTCCGGTACATACTCCAGTTTTCTCAGTAAACATTTAATCAGAATACCCTAAATACAATAACAATAACTACACACAAACCACAAACTACACAATAACCTAAATGAATATATTTAATTCTATTGCTTAAAATAAATAACAAGTCAGAATCAACAATGCTCTGTAGATGCACGTAAATATGATACACGCTATAGCGAAATTTTGTATGATCACGAAAAGGCTGCCAAGAGAATTATTTAAAATGATTTTAGGATTTATTATAGCAGAAAAACTAATATTAAAAATTTTACGTCACGGTACGGTTGTGTTTGTTACACAAATCCATAGAAAATGTTTGTTGACATTTTGAAAAAAGTGTCTGATTTGACTAGTTGTCTAGCGGATGCTAGACAACTAAATTGTAACCAAGCAAGAAATATAAAGTCTAACAAAATATACTGAAACTATTTCAAGGGTGCTGTCCATGATACTGAACAACTTTCCCCAATGACCATAATATATCGAAATATTAAAAATAATTTTTGACTTTCCATACAGACTCGGATCAGCTGATCGGTCATCTTGTACTCGTATGGGAGGCCAAAAATTTTTTTTCATATTTCTATAAGACTTATAGAAATATGAAAAAAAATTTTTGGCCTTATATTATACTTAGTATGTTTCTTGGGGGAAAGTTTTTCAAAAAATAATAATAATTAAAACACAGTGAAATATTCGTTGAGAGCGAACAATGGCCCGGTCCAGAGTTTGACGATATTTCGCTGTTTTATTTATTATTTTTATATATAATATTTAAAGAAAATTGTGTAGCGAAATTAACTAGTAATTTAGATATACGTTTTTTGGTATAAATTTCATACAAAAAAGTGATTGTATAAAGTAGTAATATCTTTTTGTAAAGTAAATTTTGGCAAATTTAGATGTATGTTTGCAATTTTTTTCTATCGAGCCAAAACTGCATAATCGTGTTTTGGATATTGTGGGTGTCTGTAGAAATGCCTTAAGATTTCTATGTAATTTTTTTGGGAAATAAACTGTAGTAGTTTATTAACAGTGATTTTTCAAAAATACTCACAGTATTCATTGCTCTGAACTGACGGGGCCTTAAAATAGTTTCAGTATATTTTGTTAGACCACGTATTTTCGAGAAAATTACCTATGGGAAGAATCACAAAATAATAGAACTGGTTTTTCGAATGACCCAAATCTCGAGACGTTGTTCGTGATAACCAGGCAGGCGCAATCCGACCTACATTTGTCGGAGCGTCCTATAATTTGTAATCAAAATTGTCCAACAACAATACGACAGGAAAATACAAACGACAATATTAAAAACAAAAACATTTTAATCATTGTTCACTAACTAAAATTCCCAGAGGATATCAATTGTTATTTTAGTGTTATCATAATCATTTCAGCGATCGGAAGCTGCTGTTTTAGTGTTATGTTGATTTTGTATCACGAATTTACATATAAATCGAGGTTTATTATTGGAGGAGCAAGAGAATGTGACACAATCATAGAGTTGACAAAAACACGTTTCGTTCTCCCACTTCTCTGATGAGTTCCTAATTCTAGAATAATTGAAATGAATACAAAAGAGAATCCTAACACGTCGATAAATATTAAATAGTTGCATAATTGAAAAAACCAATTCATTCGAAGAATAATATTATTACTTAATAAATAGTATTTTAGAAATCAAATAAGCCCAATTAATCTCTATTTTACGATTAACCATCAAACATAGCAAGGTGTCTTATTTAAATTAATTAACACATGAAAGGATATTATAAATTTCACACACGATTGTAAGTCACGCTTGAATTAATAAGGCAATAAGATAATTTATATAAGTTATTAAGTCAAAAAGATCTGCCATCGGTGTTGGTCACGTACACAAACAGTAGGTATAAAAACAATAATAATACGTCTAACTTTTAATAATCAATAAAAATCTTTCAAGACCTAGACCTAGACACAAGTTTAGATGCAAAACGACAGCATTGAAGAAATCTATTAGTGGTCTGCAATTATACAGCACATGTTTTTAAAAATGACAGACAGACAAACAGTTTTAGGAAATTCAAATTACTACGACAACAATCAACAATTAAGGCACGTCAGCAAAGTAAATGACGGTTTATAAAATGTAAGCAACGTATGAAACTACAAATTGAATGGACAACAGTAAAAAAATCACGTAAACAGCGTTTTGGCAGCAGGAACACAAAGCTGGTAATGCCGTTTCTAGAAGATTCACATCTATTATTGTACTTACATGATCTAGAGGCACATAATTTTCAAAACAATCTGTTTTAGTCATAAATAACAAACACATTGCGTACTGGCCACTACATAGGTATAATGTTTTGTATATTTCTAGTAAAACAAAATCAATACTTAGAGAAACGGTTAATTTATGTTCTCATATACAAGAAAAGGGAAACACTAACTCCATATAACTAAAAAAGCCAGGTGGACTGAACTGACCGAAGTTTACATCAACTACGCTCCAGGTTATTTACTGGACTTTGAGGGACGATTGATTGGGGGAGCTTTTTGTTATACATTACTAGCTACTACTACTAGCTAGAAGTAAAAAAGAACAACAAAGAAAAATTGACCCTGAGTGAGTCGAACCTAAAATACTTCAATTCCCGGGAGGATACAGTATACGCGGTTAATTATAAATCCAGTATAATATCGATAGCAGTCTCTCAGTAGGTAGGGAATAACACAGAAATAGTTCATTTCTTCAAGTCCACTGGACGTGACAAACCACATTCACGAATCGTCTCGCGACGGCATTGAGCTCCGATGATCTCAACTCCGCTGCCAAGTGGGATCACTCAACAATTGTTTAGACGTGCTAATGATTGAGACATTTCAAATATTATGTAAACCACCGGAAACACACATGTTTCCATTGGATATTATGCCAGGAACTATAAAATGTAACATTAAAGTACAGCTTTAGCAATAACTTCTACAAAACCTGGACCATTCGGCGAAAAAAAATATTTAGCATAAATTGTCAGGACACATTATCAGAACATATTTTTTGTAGTCGATAGACTTTACTAACTCAATTTCTATTAGATGTCGATCACGTTTCCAATCCTCAAAAATAAGCTCGCAGTCGTGCAGTTGTAAGTCGACGGATAACCACCTGAATATATACCTGGTTGACTTAAAAAAGTGCAAAGGTCTAACATCCATTCCTTTATTCCATATTGAAATTCAAAATTCTTCTATGGCAGCCATTGTTTCAAAACTAGATTTTACGCAATTAAATACCTGGATATGACACAAAACAGCTGATAGAGGTAATACTGTTCTAATAAAGTCAGCAACCACCCTGAATGGCGCCGCAACGTCTGCAATCACTGGCAATCCGCCAGCCGGCCTGACTTCCCACGACCTTCGTGTCAACTTACACACAAATAAAAAACTGGTAGCTACGCTAAGTTACAAGAGTCAAGGTACCTTCAATCCTTCGTAAGCATTGAACATATAACTAGCATTATAACTACGAGTTGAGGCAGTAGCTGCCTCAACTCGTAGTTATAACCAGTATTCTATCACCAAAAGATACGAGGACGTGGATAGATGGTATGGATGTTGGTCTAACTCATGATGTAAGTAGAACACTGCTGATCCCCTTAGATTTAACAAATTACTGGTATGGTAACTAAACAACTAAAATATCACTAGAGAACAATTATCAAAGAAATTAACGCCCTTATACATACAGTTTATTTGTGTAGCAAATCTGCGTAACAGAACGTTCCTAGATACCTCCACACAATAAATTTGTGAGCACAAAGTGCCCTGACAATAGCGAAATGTAGATGAAAAATAACAATGCAGAAACATGCGTACTCTGTCACATAAACTGCCTTTTAAATAAAGAGCAGGTAAGTATGTGAAATGGAAAGCCCCTTATTCCCCTTGTTCGTTATCATGAAGGGCCTATAGCGCATGAGTATCGTGTCGTTCCGCCTGCACGGTTGAATGTTGGCAAATGTCCAATTTCACGCGAAGTTTGTTGCCACAATTTCAGGGCTCGCAATAACAAAGACGACGATTATAATCCAAGACAACAACATGCACTTTCTAAATGCTTGAAACTTTAATTCGTTTTTACAAAAGACCCTTTGCTAAAAGAACTTCCTTGTAATAAAACAAAAGCTGTGAGTACAAAACTGAAAACCTAAAACTTCCGATAGCATGTTTGCTGAAATTGTCGACATAACAACCGGAATAGTTTTCACGCATGATTAGGTCTACCGAAGGGCGACGGCAAAAAATTCACTTGTCCGGCTTTAATTGGTACAAATGAAGCAATTACTGTACTCACATATGGTTGTGGAATGACGAAGCTGGACACTGAAATAGAATGTGATACAATGGACGTAGAATAATATTAATATGATGGAGCAAAATATTCAAAATAATATATCGGTAAAAACAACTGCTTGGCGTGGAATTAAATTGCTTTGCATGTATGCAAATTGTATTCTATGCTAGAAACGCCACTTCATAATATAATCTTTTTAATTTATCAGTACTCATGTCCCAACAGCACCATGTGTTGTTGGGACATGAGTGTGTAGCTGATGAAGTATGTAGCTGCATAGCTACATACGTGCTCGCAGCACAGCGCCAAGCGCCGAAGGACACCGCCGCGGCGCCAAGCCGCCAATCCACATCTGTGCTATTGTGCCAAGGCCACTGCCAGCTCAACCATTAACATAACTCGCATCGCCGGCTACTGCTAGTTTATATGCCATTAGAATACCAAGCCATCGTCTTATTTATGGTGCAATGTGATGTATTGTTTATAAGCAACATATCTGATGCTGATGCAAATCAAGTTCTAGATCGTTGCATTTACTGTCGTTATACTTGTAGAGTTGTAGTACATCGTATGTCTCTTAGTATTAAATAATAATAAAACTCCTGTGTTTTATAAAGCAATTAGGATGGACGAACCAATTAATTAGTGAGATAAGATGTAGACGAAGGGTTGTAAAATTAAGACAGAGCCAAAAGTAACGTAGGTACCTAAGATGACATAACCCACGTAATGGGTAAGAAAATGGAAAAGATCTCAAGGGCAAGAAGCTCAAAAATAGATAAGACAATAGGCATATGAAGAGACTTAAACTCAGGAATAAAGACACCTTAAAGCAAAGTACAACGGAATGAACTAACATTTTTTGTTAAATATAAAAAAACAACACTGTATTTATAACTGCCTATGCAAAAGCGGGAAAGTTACTAATCTGCCACAGTTATCGACTTACCCGTACGAAGACGGGAATTTCATGTTGTTTACACACAGTTCTATAAATTGGGTCACGTTATCCCGCCGACTTGAATTGACAAGCCACACCGTAAATACACCGTTTTTACCGATGACATATTAAACAGCCGGTTGACGTAGCTTGGGCTGGATAGGGGCCAGTTCGAGATTTTCATTAAGAATGGCTATATTCACGCTTGGAAACCCGTCTGTGCCGCAGATGAATCAGTGTGAACTGTTATTTATATATTGGCTTTCAAACGCGGTTCTCGGAAACATTTACATCCTTCTGCACAAAGACGTAAACAAGGCAAGGTAATATCAGGATATTTAAATATTTGGACACACCAAAATTTCATTATATCTCGCAGTATACAAATCTTATACGGTCTCTAATTATGAACTTAAGGGTATGTATTTGATTTTGACTAGCAACCTTACTCGTACTTCGATAATAATGACGTAAAAGATTTTCATTTCGACGAATTTAAGTATGTTGCTAAAATGTAAGCAACATTTTAGTGATCCCTATGTGATAATTGACTATCTGTCCAAACATATACCTTACGTATTAGTAAGAGAGCAAGATGCAAAGGCAGTATTAATTTACAAAAACAATGAAACACAATGTCATAAACACATTGATGGTTCTCAATGATGGTGCTCCTTCCTAAGTTCTAGTCACTCAAGTCACTTCCTAAGTATCCTTTCAATTATACCACTGGAATGCAAATGCAAGGGTTATTTGACGATGCGGCGGCGATCATTCCACTATTCAAGCTAATTCACACGATGAAACGACCTCCATTTTCATGGTTATACTATACGTCGATTATGTTTAGCATAGCTGATTCTACATACACATCAACTCATGCACAGTAAAACAATGCGCTGAAGTATAGAGCTACTTCGTTTTCACCATGAACATTTAAAATGTTTGCTAATATACTCGTATTACACTAGGTAATGAAAATTAATATAATTTAGGTTATTTTTTGGTGCATGAAATCAGTTCAGTGTTCCTAGTAGACTTTTGTATGCTGTTGGGTACTAGGTTAATAACCTAGTTTTGTTTTTTATGATAAGGTCAAATTTGTGTAAAAATCTATTTTGAAAACTTGAAATTAAGTCATTTTAAATCTTAACAAAAATGTAAAAGAGTAAATTTTAGATTGCAAAATTAAGTTACTCTTTTTCTTCAAAACCAAATTTAAATCATGTTCCTATCATTTTTTGCGAGGATATGCGAGATTGAATTTGTTTAGAATAATATGAGGTCTTCAGCAAAAACTCATGTCTCCGTACTGACACTGAATTCAGTAATAATTCAAAAGCTGTAGTAGTTAAGTGTTGTGTGTTATATTTTTTTGTGCACAATAAAGAGTTTTCCTATTCTATTCTGTAGTTAAGAACAAGACTCCTACTTTATAACACGTGTATTTATAATATTACCCTTCTTTTTTATGGTAGGAAAATCATTGTTTAATAATTATAAATTTTTCATTACATTTTATCAGATATCATTTTGATCTGTTAGGCATATACGAGGGCTGTTTGATATATACCGGTTTATGGAAAAATATTTTTTTTTTTTTGTATATATGCATTTATTTTTCTACGTAGTCACCTTTTAACTCTATACATTTGTTCCACCTATACTCAAGCTTCAATAAACCATCCAAAAAGTATGATTTTGGAAAGTCATTAAAATAGGCCTGTGGCGGCAATGACTTCGTCATTTGATCCAAATCGCTTGCCACCGAGCCATTTTTTTAGGTTGGGAAACAAAAAGAAATCGCATGGGGCCAAATCTGGAGAATACGGGGGGTGAGACAATAGTTCGTAGCGTAACTGTGCTAATTTAGCCGTTACAACTCTGGACGAATGAGCCGGGGCGTTGTCGGGATGAAACAGTATTTTTTTCTTTTTTAAATGGGGTCGTTTGTCCTTCAACACGGCGTCAAATTCATCCAATAAATTGGCATAGTACTGCCCTGTTATTGTTTTTCCCTTTTCTAAATAGTCAATATGTATCACCCTGCGAATCCCAAAAAACGGTCGCCATGACCTTTCCAGCCGATGGGCCGGTTTTGCTTTCATTGGAGGTTCACCCGGTAAAATCCACTGCTTTGACTGCTCCTTTATTTCCGGGGTGTAGTGGTGGACCCACGTTTCGTCCACGGTCACGAAACGACGCAGAAACTCCTTCGGGTTACGTTTGAACACGGCCAAACATTGCTCCGAAGTAGTCAGTCGGTTCCGTTTTTGCTCCTCCGTGAGTAAACGCGGCAGTGAGTTTTCTTCTAATATGTGTTGTATCCTTTCGATTGAAACATTTACAGCATCAACGATTTCTCGAAGTTTAATTCGGCGGTCGGCTACAACGATATTTTCAATTTTCTTAACCATATCGTCTGTAGTCACCTCAACTGGCCGGCCTGGGCGATCCTCATCAAAGACGGTTGTTCTCCCCCGCTTAAACTCGTTATACCAATATCTGACGGTAGTCATAGAAGGAGCACATTTATGGTAAACCGCTTGCATTCTTACTTTTATTTCATCACATGTTTTTCCTTCCAAAAATAAGAATCTAATTACAGACCGATACTGTTCTTTCTCCATTTTAACAATTTTAAGTTCACGCCTTCACTGAATCGTTGTCAAATGAGAAAAAAAACAAAAGAATGCCTTTTTTTTAATTTTCTCGCCCTTTAAAAATGGCTTAAAAAGGTGGTATACTTATTTGCGGCCAGTGATATTAATATATTTAGAAAACGGGTACTTATCAAACAGCCCTCGTACCTACTACTAGAATCGTATTTTGCATACTGCGTAAAGAAAAAGATAGCTGTTAGTTCCATTGCACCAAAAATCTCGTTGATCAGTGTTATCTACCTATTTCAATAATAGTTACAATTTGTTTGTTGGATACAAACAATTTGTTTGACTATTTTTGTGTGGTATTACTTCCGTCTACTATGCATATTAAAATTCTATATTAAACCCAGAATAATATAGAAACAAAGGTATATCTAAGTTGGTTAGCTATAAAAGCGACTCTACTTTTACCCGTAAACAAAGAATGATAAAATTATGGGCGACATAGGTTGCTCAATGATCACATTTTAATGAAGAAAAGTATTCCAAACTTTGGTCAATCATTCATACTCCCTACTTAAAGGCCTAGGGCCTTTTCTACCAGTCAACCTGCAGGTGGTGCGGATAAAATCAAATTTTGGACGATGAGTACATTTCAAATTAGCTATTTGACCATTATTAAACATTTACCTAAGACACATATTCATATATATACTTTCTTACGAGTATACATTCATAGACCTACATATAAAAATACATGTCATTTATATTAATAACAACGTAATAAATATATTGTTATTAGATAAACAAGTAAGGATATAAGCGTTACCTCCAAGCAATCCATACGTGACCATCATCATAGTAACGCTCTTGCTGTAGGAGGACAGTACGAAGGCCACCGTCGCTATAATGGAGCCCGCGATGCACACCGCGCGACACCCGAACTTGTTGCATAGTGCTGACACTATCGGACCTGTAAACAAAAAGTAGGCAGATGAATACCTCATTCATGTAGGAAGAGAGATGAGTAAGATCAGAAATGTGATGGATCGTGCTAATTAAGAAAATATAATAGTAGTTAAATGTCAGATTGCAAATAAAAGTGATTTTTAACCTGGAGAAAAAAGTTGTTTTATTGACCGACAAATGAGATACATATTTATTGTAAAAAAATAAAAGAGCAAGTGCGAGTCGGACTCGTACATGAAGGGTTCCGTACCACCGTACAATATTTTATAATGCTGAAGAAACACGTTTATTGTATGACGACCCCCTTTAATTTTTAACTTTTATTTTATTTTTAGTACCTATTTGTTGTTAAAATGGTCATAGTAATATATAATCGATAAAAATTTGTATCTAACTAATGCCATTATAAAGATCGAGTTAAAAACGCTAAAAAAAACACGTTTCTTGTATGACGACCCGCTTTAATTTTTTTTATTTGTAGTATTGTTATTATAGCGGCCACAGTAATACATAATCGGTAAAAATTTCAAGTGTCTAGCTATTACGGTTCAAGGGATAGAGCCCTATGACAGACGGAGAAACAGACGGACAGACGCACAGACAGCGGAGTCTCAGTAATAGGGTCCCGTTTGCACCCTTTGGGTACGGAACCCTAAAAAACATGGGATATGAATAAATAGTCAATCACGGATGTTTTTGACAAATTAGCTCTAACATTTATTTTATGTGCTAAATTAGGCCACAGTTATTTTTTTATGTGTATAGTATTTTGCAATGTTCATAAGTCAGATATTTATGTAAACAGTTCGAAGGTAAACTTCTTTCATAATACGCCGAAATTATTGATTTTATTGTCCGTATTGGTAGATTTTTATAACATGCCTTAGTAGGTCATTGACATTCTGAATGGCGATGATTTAAATATGGTATTTTCTTTACCTACTTTCTGTATCTATAATTTGTTGATTGTATAGGTGGGATGAGACTTTTAAGTGAATTTGTTCAAAAGTTTTAAGTGATATAATAATAATAATGGAATAGTGGTAAGTAAGGAAGAGTAAGTAGTGAAAGTAGTGAAATTTTATATTATACGAGTATGTATGTTAGTCTATGAGGTATATGTAAATATGGGCCTATAATGTAAATGTTCATTTCGTTGCCTGAAATAAATGATTCACGAGTATTTAATATAATCCGCTGGTTTCCAACAAGTCAAATCAGAAGTAAATCAAAGTACTTTTTTCTTAACGTCAAACAAACAAACACTTTCTATGAGATTTGTATTAAATTTTTCACCTTTTGTACCATTTTGGTCAATAAAGATTTTAATAAATAATAAATAAATAAATTATTTTGTCACTTTTTTTCTTATCAGTACAAAACAATGATTAACGCTAGTAATATACATTGTGTTAAGTAAAGCACGCAAAACCTCTTAGATGGTACCTCAGTCCAAATAACTGAAAAACTTTTGTTCAATAACTATCACTAAGGTAAAAAAAAAAAAAAAAAATCATACATACTGAACAGCTGATCGAGTCAATTTGTATGAAAATCCGAATATTTTTTAAGATAATTATGTCCTGTTTTTTACTTTTGTGCAATAAAGGGTATTGTATTGTATTGTAACACTACTACCACATGTTACATATTACTACTTGTTTACATAAATTGCCTAGCTCGGCGTCTTCCAGAAGGTACTTGCACGTGCTTAATTAGGTATTAATTCATATAATGCCCCACGTCAAAAACATTTAATACTAATGTAATAAAATGTAGTATGCAGATTCATTCAAGGCATGATGATTCTTAACCATCATAATAATGTTGACTTACTCTAGAACAATTATTAGCACCTTGTACTAAACCTAAATAAAAACCTGTCTTGTAATTGATGTTACATTTGAATACTTGGAAACCAGCTCAAGGAGTCGTTCCATATCGGCATGCATAATAACCTATGTTTATAATCATCGTCTATTGGTGGTGGCACCAACATCGCTTGTTACTCAATAATTTCAAAAATTTATCATTTTTTCAGTTCTGTTCGGTGATTTTTTTGTAGAGTCCAATACGCAATAGGACAGATAAGCAATGTTTTGCGGAATGTATATAATATTGGTTCATTCTGAGATAACATAACACTGCTAAACGTAAGGTTATTGTGTCGGGTCCCGTGGTGATAAGCAAGCTTTTTATTCCTAGGTCTACGCAATACTACGCATAGCGAAAAGCGGTATCTGAAGTGAAGACAATGAATTTCGGTCAATTCAATATCATTTATTCAAAGATTTTTGCTGTCATAGCAATACTCTTCTTTTTTACTGTAGATTACTGGGATCGCGTATAAATAGTTTTTGGTAGTTTCCGGTTTGTGTCCTGTTGTTTCATAAAATGAAATTACTAAACAAAACAATATAATTATGAATCTAAAATGAATAATAAAATCAGAAAAACATTGTTATCATCTCTAAATCAATTAGGCTCAGTTAAATAATAGATCATTATTTCATTTTACGGTAATTAAAATGTAAATACTGATAGCTAATGATAAGATGGAATTATGAGTAGATAACATCGTCTGTTTTTCCTTAGCAATACATTTTCTAATCTCTTTGAATACATATTTGGATCTATAATAACCATTATCGCCACTGTTTGCATAGTTCGATCAAAAGCTGACCAAAAGATAACGAAAATTACTAGTTATAAAATGTAGTGATGTAACCAAAAGTATTTATAAGCATGTAAGAACATCGATGTCATTTTGTAAATATGTTATTTTTTTTGTACATATGAACCGTCTTGTTTAAACACAGCCACACACAGCCTTCTTTACCATCTACCATTTCTACCCAGATAACGCATTTATCATAGACAAATTATTACCCCGACTCGATGTGATGTAATCATGCGTATATTGTTCTGATAAAATTACATAATATCTTCGCTCTTTTTAATAATCTCTACATTATGAATCATGTTTAGCCAGTGTAGCAACAAATAAATAATGTAACTTTATCTCAACTGTCACAAGTTCACAACACGCCCATTTTACACGCTTCTTACGAGCTCATCAGTAATTAATTCATTTCATTGTTTCCTAGCATACCTACGTATGCACAGATTGCATATCGCATGTAGCTTATAGTCATAGTACATGCAACTGACACATGACTAGGTGTATGGAACAGGCGACCTGGCAACGTGACCTGAATTGATAGGAAATAGCCGTGTCTGATTGGTTTCGACTTATCCCGAAAACAGCAGTCAGTTCAATACTTGCGTAAACGGAACGGAATAAATTAGCTTTCTTTGTACCATTGTTCTGAGGAATTAAATTAGAATTTTTAATTGGAAAGTGCAAGCCGCATTAAATAAAGATAAAGATATATGTATATCTTTTCATTATTACAATATAACTACTACGATAACGTTAAAACATTAACCTGTGATCACGACGAGAAAACCATTACAGTAATTTATGAAGCTATAATTATAAATTCTAGCGTATAAAACTTACCAGCCGCTAAATATACTCCAGACAACAAACTTCCAACCCACGCAACCGTTCCTTTTCCTACTCCGAAGTACACGACGAGTTCAGGCAGGAATATACCGAAGGTGTAAGCTATGCCGTCCACCACCAGGTTGCACATGAAGGAGGCGAACACCACGACCCAGCCATAGCCTCCGTCGGGGGGAGGGGGCAGGGCAGTGTAGTCGTATGCCTCGTCATCGTCGGCGTCTGCGCCTGCCCCTTCCGCTGTCAGTCTTGCTGCCTCTTCGCATGACGTTTCACTTTCCGTCTGGAACAAGAAACATTTCATTGAGATTTAAGTAGGAAGGTATGGCAATCCTAGGAAGATCGCTACTGGTATTTGTTAAAATTTAAGAAGGTCAAATCTACAAATAAAAGCTGTTATTATTATTATTATTTCTTCTTCTGGTTTGTTTTCTTTGTTTTATTTTAGTTTAGTTTTCTATTTTGTTCACTTATAGTTTAGTTTAATTTTAGCTTTAACTTTTTTACAATAAAAGCCAATTTCGATATCATACAAATTGTCAAGAGTGAGGGATAGGTAATTTTTCAGTGAGTCTGTGTTTACTTATTGTTTAATTACCATATGTCCTAGAACTCGATCGCTTTAACCACATATAATTTATGTCCGTATGAAATGAATTGAGGGCCACCACAGATTTTTGAAAAAAGCATACCAGCCCATTAAGAATGTAATGAGATAATCCTGGAATTTGTAGTCAAAGTACGAGTAGTAAAGTGTTAAAGAAACGTAAGAGTGGCTACTCAATCTAGACGTCTGAATTAAGTATGAGTAGCCACCTAGAAATTGGAAAGCATTGGATATATTTTTGTGAAAAGTATAAAGCAATTTGTAGGTCTTGTGTAGGGGACCTACAAAATGTTTTGATTCAATACTGTTGATATTCAAGAAGATGTAATACTTTTTGTGTGGCTCCTCAATCCAGACGCCATAGCGAGAATATTTACGAAAGTATTCAATCAATAATAATCTCCTCTCACGGGCCTACTGGAAGAGATCTCTTTTGAGATAAGTAGTGCCTTTGTACAACTTTTTGTTTATGTATTCTCTGTATATATTGTCCGTGTACATAAATTGGTAAATAAATAAATAAATAAATACATAATTACTCGTATTTAGTAGGTGAGTTCGAATTTGTAGTAAAGAAAACAATTTTAATATTTCTTAGAATGTCCTAAATTAATAAATAATTTCAGTTTCAGTACCTTATTTGTTTACTATAATTCGAACTCGCATACTAAATAATTATGTAAGTGGTACATAAATTGATTTCGTAGAGTATCGACTCATCAAGTCATTCGGACATATGTCTTGTATTCCCATGGCAATAGCATGTAGTGGTAACTTCTGGTAAGTTAGTATTAGCACGGGAATACAATACACGCGGATATAAGATATTTTGAACCATTCTATTCCGCTAAATTAATAACAATTGCATTGCTATAAAACCAAAAAGGAATGTCTTATCTTTGATGGTTGTTTGCGATTACTATATCTTCTAAACAGTGTGAGATAACCAACAATGATAATGATTTTTTCCAACTGCAAACATCAATCACGGTGGTAAACAAGTCACCATCTGGTAGGTGGATGATTTATCACGAAGATCGGAAAGTCAATAAAACTTTTCTTCCTAATCAAAAATATTTTACATGGCCTTCGTTCAACATCACAGTACCCTTGCGAAATCGAAATCAATTATGTAAATCAGATAAACTCATAATAAAAATATTTATTCTAATCCAAATTTAGTCTATCCGAATCATGGCCTCATCAGAACACAAACAGTAGCTTGAATTTATACCTCCATCAAAATTAACGTATCGTAAATTTAAATGCATTACGTCATTGGCCATCTTGTTATTGTTGCTATTTCGCTGGTTTTATCGTTGCAATCGTAAAGTGTATTAATGAGTCCGATATTTTCCCTCTTAAGGATAGCGTTATGGTAACCATGAAATTTCACTAAGGATCTGTTTATGATCTATTAAGTGCGAAGTATTATTTATCACAGAATACCTAATAGTACTACGTAGTATATGAGTATTATGCGACAATTCATTTGTAAATAATATTTGTGTGATGTCCGCCTCGTTTACATGTTCGAAATATTAAACTAATTCTTGTTCGAGTGTTATATACAAAAAGCTAAAATGTTAGTTGAAAAATAAAAAATAAAAGTCGTGATATAGTGGTATATGTACTGAACTTTAAAGGAAAACTTTGCCGGCTAAGTTAGTTGATAATATAAGAGTTACAGCCTCCAAACTTTTTGAAAATTTTCGTACATTAAACATAATTCTTTTAACTTATTTAAAATTGGTAATAAGCATGTAAAATTTTCAAAAATTAAGTTTTCATGTTGTAAAGTGTAACTTCGGAACTCTACTCTGAGCGTGGCCCGACACACATTTGGCAGATTCTTTTTATTTATTTCATAGATTTAACCATCGTTATGGGGCCACATCCACTGATCTGCTTCCCCACAAGAAGTTCTAACTTTATTAGTCAATCCATAATTTTGAAAATCCTTGAGCAAGGCTTATGTCCAGCAATGTACTCGTACATTGAAATGTATGTAGTAAAATCTATAGTGTTAAGACTATAGCAAGCTGGGTGTACAAAAGAAAAAAAACAATAAATTATATTAGACTAAACAACCGTAATTTTTTGAGTTGTGTGTTTTGGGAAATTAAGTACGCCATTTCTGTTTTGTAGAAATTCATACGTCTGTTCTGTAGAAATTCACAACTCACTTTTTGTCGCCGTGTGACACAAACAGAACTTTAGTATGAAACCTAATGCAGCATTTTGGTACTCTTATAGGCACAAATATAATTTTAAATACTGAGAACTGTTATTATAATTGTGTGTTTGTGATATATCAAATAAACTATTTTTCTTTCTTTCTTTCTTTCTTTCAGCAGAAATTCTTCAACTCATTTTCTGCTACTCACAACTCAAAAAATTTTCGCTCTTTGAACTTGGCCCTATCCATAAACGTAGCAAAATAAGATTTCTCCATTCTATGATTTATTAGTCAATCTATCTCGCGGCCTTTTGATTTCATGGTCATTGTCAAAGTCATTCGCGTTTGCTTGTACACAATACATAATATTATTGTCAGATTAAATCACTTCAAGGTCTCGGACGTGATGTGAATTAATTATAAATATTCTGTCTGTTTATTTAAGTCTACATAAAAAATGCATCAGCCGCATACTCTTTTGTGTAATCTTTCTGGCCTGCCTCTTGTCATGTCGCATCTTCAACTTATGATAATGACGGTTAATAAGCTTCCACTGTTACGTATAACAATTAACAATACAATGTAGTTATATTCACAAGACGAATATTTTCAAAACTAAGGTTACCTACATAATATAATACTTACATACCTAAATAACAGTACTACCAATGCGTTGTCTAATCAGTCAACAGTCCTAGTATACTCATGCTTACAATAAAGTTCGTTGCCACAGTTTGTGGCTCGCATACTACGTTAGGTAGGATATAGTATCGTCCCTTTGTTAGGATGCGCATATTGCGCATGCGCATTCATATCGTTGCACTACTTCTTTGTTCCCGCCGTATGTCAATTACCGCGGTATCAAACGTTTGTATTGTCCGCCGCGCAATGAATGAAATGTGTTCCATCTTGTTCATGATATGCATGAAGAAATTCTAAGGTTATCAAACTGCCTATATCCTAGCTATGTCAAAACCTGCTTTTCCTATTTTCAAAATAAATTTTAACTCACATGTTAACCTAAAATTAAAGGAAGCTCAATAGAAATAGGAAATATTTATCTCCAAATACTCTCCTAATATCCTAAATACTCGTAGTTCAGAATCAAACTTACTAATATTGCTTAGCAATACAGCAATCAGCAGGATATAACAAATGTCCAGCCAATATCATTAGTAAACAAGTTAAACCCAACATAACATAAAAAAGTAGTCATTTGAAATCGCCACGTATAGGTTATGCTGTTTTTATAACATTTAAAAAATATATGTAAGTACAAACAAAACATGACTCATTCCACGTGAGTAAATTTACGCTGGTTTTGTGTATCAAAGGATAACAATAACAGTTAATAAAAATTTGTTGACTGTGACAAAACTATGTAAAATATGTAGATTGATTTATACATATTTTGTTTAATTTTTTCTACATTGTTTTTACATAATAACAGTAATCGAATCATAAGTCTACTATAACTATTCTAGGTACTCTTCCCTTCTCCTCAGTAAACTTGCTTACTTGCTGGGCAAGGTTCATCTTTCTTATATTTCTTTTTATAAAGGATGAAAGGGTCTTGTAAACAGAGGGTAAAAAATTTAGGCTAGAGAGAAATCCGCAAAGAAAATAAAAAGTGAATAAAGCGGTGGCAATCTTAAAAGAAGAAGTTCAAAGTAGAGAAAGATTGCCCAGCAAGTAATCACAATATGGCTTCAACTAAACCGTTTTAGATTTTAAAGTAGTAGCAAAAACGAGTGTGGAAACTAATCCGTCGTTCAACCCTAAGTAGCACTCATATCTGATCTGGGACAAGGTACTGATAATACCATTAATCTATCTGTAGATGTTATCGACATAGTTACACATTTTGATTTCATGACAAATAATATTATCGACTACGTCGTTCTAACCATATATCAAACAGCAATAAATATCCACCGAATACACTTTTTAGTAATCTGTTCTAGTAATACTTTGAAGGGCTGGCTAGGGTGAAAAATTTATTCAAATGCCGCTGATCTTACGGATACAGTGGAGACACAGAAAAGAGCAATACTTTATAATCCTGGATCTGAGTAAGATTCCCGATAATGCACGTACCTATACTAGATACGTAGATGATTAGAGAAGCAAGGAGAGAGTTACTAACAATATTTTCGCAATATCTTACAGTTAAAAAGAAGAAAAAATTAAGTACTTAATTTTCATAATAGAGGTACACCTGCTTAAATCTTAATGTATATGGATCGCTGATGGGAAGTGAGGAAGTTATTTTCATGCATGCAAACTGTGCTAACAAAATAAATCACTGCCGGAGCCGTAGTTACTCGTAGTGTAAACAATGGCAAGGTCGGCTGAAGTTGTACATAGTAAACTAGGATCTCAACATGAAGGCGTGATTTTTAGAATTCTGTAGCCAAATGGCAAAAAACGGAACCCTTATGTATTCGTCATGTCTGTCTGTCCGTCCGTATGTCACAGCCACTTTTTTCCGAAACTATAAGAACGATACTGTTGAAACTTGGTAAGTAGATGTATTCTGTAAACCGCATTTAGATTTTCACACAAATATAGAAAAAAAAAAATTTTTGGGGGTTCCCCATACTTAGAACTGAAACTCAATTTTTTTTTTATCAAACCGTGTGGGGTATCTATGGATAGGTCTTCAAAAATGATATTGAGGTTTCTAATATCATTTTTAGGGTTTCGTAGTCCACAATAAACCCTTATAGTTTCGTCATGTCCGTCCGTCCGTCCGGGCTCGTACTCCGCCGCTACTGCACCGATTGTCACGAAAATTGGTGGAGAGATAGATATTGAAGTTCCAAAAGGTGGTTTTTAAAATTATGAAAAAATGTTTTTTTTCAGACCATACATAAAAGTTAATTTTAAAAATTAAATTGGACTAACACCAACGTGTGGGGCATCGTTGAAAAGGTCTTTTAAAATGCAACAAAAACTGCTTTGAAACTATGTAGATCAAACCCCCCAGTCTTGAGATAATCTAATACAAAAATATTTAAATAAATTTAAGGTAAATAATTCTGAAAAAAATGTGGTATATACCTCAAAGTATGTACTTTCAATTAAAAATATAGCGGTCTCGGTATCATAGATAGTTATTTTTTAATACGTCATAAATCGTAAACCGCAATTTACCTTTACAACTTTTATATTATGTTACTTGCTGCTGCGGAACCCTTCATGGGCGAGTCCGACTCGCACTTGGCCGCTTTTTTTATTGATTAAATCTCTTGGTAACAGCAGTGCCGTAACTAGGGGGGTGCAAGCGGTGCCCAGGCTCAGGGCGCAGACCCTGGAGCGGCGCAGAAATGACCAGACCAGGTCCACAAACATTACAAAACAAACACTAGATTTAAAGGTTACCAATAAGGTAATCGCTAAAAAGTTTTTTGACAATGCCAGTGCTAGTGACTGTAGCTTCCTGCGAAAGATCATTCAGTAACCTCATATAGATAAAAACGTGCCTGCGCTCGATGATGAGATGAGGAAATATATTTTTAAAAACATAATCCAGTTTATTGTCAGAACTGGGTAAGATTAGAAAAAATTAAAAAATCAAGGGCGCAGTTATAGAAGCTCGCACCAAGCGCGTAAAAGCCTAGTTACGGTACTGTGTAATAGAACAATGTCGTACTTCATTTATATATGGCGCTAGAGCTACGCAGTAAATAAATAATTGATGTTAATAAAATTCTTAGATTTAATTTTTATCACGGAAGCTCGCCTAGGAAACCTTATCACGACCTTAAATTAATAGTTTTAATAAGTCCCTAGAATTGTTACGGTATTTCAATTTAAAATTATTCCATATAATTAATGGCTCCGTCATGCATTATTGATTCCGCATTGTTATTTTTATATTATTTCCAATGTATCAAGAAAATAAGAACAAGGAAATAAAATTAGTCGTTTAAACTCCTGGTAGGTTAACTTGAACGTGTTATCCGTAATCTACATTGTATATACTCGTACATAGGTAGGTAGGTCGGATAGGTAGGTCTAAAATGAGGAATGATGTGCCAAAATATATAAAAAAAATATTTGACATGTAAAGTCTGAACAAAGATCAATAACAAAAGAACAGGAGTTCAATGAACGTAAATTGCCGTTGAAAATAAAATGAAGCCAAAGCTGGAGAAGGATAAATTAAAAACTCAAAATCATTCCTCATTAGAGGCAAATATTTTATAGGGAGCAGGTCAGAAAGCATAATTTTGTTTGCATAAAGTGATAGGCATAATACTTCTTTGACATATCTGTGACGTTCCACGGGTAAAAGTACTTTATGGACGCTGGCACTTACGACATTGTGTTTATGCTAAGTTAATTGTACGAATTGTTTTTCTAAACGTCTTAAGCGCCAGCGTCCACAAGGTACCTTTACCCGAGGAATGTCACATTTATAGTTTTGGCATAATGCGTTATAAAGAATAACAATGATATGGGCTATACTCGTATTGGTTTTGCATAAAATTGAGTAGCCTAAAATTATAACGTTCTAAGTCAAGTGCTTTTCAGTCAAGTGTTATAAATGTTAATATCAAAATAGATAATGTGATGTAACACACAACATAAATTATACATTATAAATAAATGTAACATAATCTAACAATAGAATAGCCAAAAACTTTGAAGACCTGCCTATATGTATTAGTTATATAGTCATATCTAGGACATCTGCGTGCCTCCTATTATATAATATATTATAGCCAAAGCCATGACCCAAAAAGGAGAACAGCATAAATGAGGCCCAAGGTCTCACAAAGGAAAGGGTCGAAGAGACAAGCGTTTATTAGCCAAATGGTAACACAGGACATGCGATGGGCGACATGGAGAACAGCATAAATGACGCCCAAGATCTCACAAAGGAAAGGGTCGAAGAGACAAGCGTTTATTAGCCAAATGGTAACACAAGACATGCGATGGGCGACATGGAGTACAGCATAAATGACGCCCAAGGTCTCACAAAGGAAAGGGTCGAAGAGACAAGCGTTTATTAGCCAAATGGTAACACAGGACATGCGATGGGCGACACGAAGAACAGCATAAATGACGCCCAAGGTCTCACAAAGGAAAGGGTCGAAAAGACAAGCGTTTATTAGCCAAATGGTAACACAGGACATGCGATGGGCGACATGGAGTACAGCATAAATGACGCCCAAGGTCTCACAAAGGAAAGGGTCGAAGAGACAAGCGTTTATTAGCCAAATGGTAACACAGGACATGCGATGGGCGACATGGAGAACAGCATAAATGACGCCCAAGGTCTCACAAAGGAAAAAGTCGAAGAGACAAGCGTTTATTAGCCAAATGGTAACACTGGACATGCGATGGGCGGCACGAAGAACAGCATAAATGACACCCAAGGTCTCACAAAGGAAAGGGTCGAAAAGACAAGCGTGTATTAGCCAAATGGTAACACAGGACATGCGATGGGCGACATCGTGGTCGCCTCGTGCTGCGCCGCACGTGATCTCGATTGCTACTAATTGATTTGTGCCGGACGCCAGTCGCCTGCCGCTGTTGAAATTCCTGCCTGGTTACTAATATTCAAATGATGGCAAAAATCCCATTTCACTTATATCTACTTACATTTATTGATGTAAGTACTTCAATAGTTACATCACCTTTCATTATAGGTACATCTATGACTGTATGGGAGGATTTTCCATGTGCTTTGCAATCCCCTCATTATTATCCTCACTGCTATTCAAGTACATTTCTTTCTCATCTAAGCGTGTTCTATGGCTTTGGTACTTCGAACAAGGTTGCGAAGTTCGATTTGATATTTATTTCACAGAATTGAAACTTCCTACCAAGGCTTTGTTATTCAGTCATTTATCTCTACTATTTGGTATTACTAAAATCTTAAGATGAATTACGGATTTTTTATTATACATATATTTTACGATTATTGTGACAGATAAAATGTTATGAGATAATTTCTAAGAACCCTGCTATGACTAGATATTACCAGAAACGAATTTTACACTTTACACTTGCAAGAATTTAGCTCCAATACCAAGTAACACCATTATCACACATCACCAGAACCATAATCACAAAAGCCACAGATGGCTATACCCATTTTGTGAGAGTTGGTAGTATGAGATTTCCACAAATTGGCAAACCTGAATCATGAAAGTACAGTATACGGGTAGAATCTGCGCATGAGGAATATATCTTTGGAACATCTAGATTATAAAAATATCAAAAGTTTGGACACTCAGAGGTCAGAGGGAGGAACGTTATAAAGTACGTTGCATAATCTTTTTTACTCTTATTTAATTAGAAATGATATACTCACAGCCATAATATTTTGACGTCGAACAATAGAAACACACACTACAGACCCCACTGAACTCGCAAAACCAACTATTAGTGATAACGCCCGTCGATGTCTTGAAGGTGCTAATTTGATAAAATTATATCTTAATCTTCTCTTGATAAACTCATTATTATTATTTATTACATACCAGTGATAAAAAAATTGGTATTTATTTTTTCAAAGCTTTATAGTAAGATACAGTGTTGCAAATGTAAAACACGTTGAATAATTATTATCAATAAAATTATGACATACATACATGGTCAATACCTATGGTGTCATATGAGCTAGGGATTGTAGGTTTTTTGCTTACATCATACTGTTCATTACCACAATAAATAACATACTCGAAGAACACATTCATTGGGTTAAGAATAAATTAATCATCACTATTCTAGAACACTTCCCTTCCATGCTTGCAATGGTTTTAGATTTTGTATGTACTTATTTCAATATTGTTTGCCAACGTAATAAGCATAAGCAAACAAACAATATTGAAAACATTAGATAGGTACGTATCAACATAAAGTGAATAGACTTGCAAGTCACAGAAAACAGTATTATAAGAGTATACAGAACGGAATCTCCTAAGGTACGCGCAATATGCGTCCCCGTTCCCTGTCCTTCCCCGTTCTTGTGCGGCTGCGTGCGCCATGCAGTGTGTTCGCCTGCTCTCGCCCTAGGAGATTCCGTTCTGTATACTCTTATCTGTCTTACGTGCCTGCGTTACCAAGAATCGAATCAGCACGCACTTTATACGAGGGTCTTGTAGTTACAGAACATTTAATAACAAAATTTTTTTAACATAATAACGTGTCATAATCAATATGTCACGTGTCCAGCAATGTTGGTTGCAATTAGAACTACATAAATAATGATTTAAGACACCGCGTCAAGGTGGTTTACAGTGACTTGATCGACTTGATGATGTTGAGAAGCATTTTTAAATTATGAGGCTCCACCGCTCTTCAATTTCAAAGAAAAATGCTGCCTTATGATTGCTATTAGATGCAAAATCTCTATAATATGAGGATGAATGATCGCTTTTAGATGCAAAACCCATAAAATATGATAACCTTATGTGACCATACGAGTAGTAACAGGTCCTATAATATTGTAGTTTCGCTGTTTGTTTTGGTAATACTCCGAAAAAATGCATGTTGTTAATATAAATGTTTTTCTGCAGCAGTGGTCCGGTGGATACAAAACACCGAACTATTACAAGCAATATAATGTGCCAGTAGTTAGGTTGATCCATGGTTCATCGAAATAATAGATTCCGAAACAAGTATTTGTCGAGGATAAGCGTTACATTGCTTGCATTGTTTGCAATGCATGTTGGCACGGTGCCCAATGTTATCCGTACGCTATTGAACGCACAGATTACTATTAGATGCGATCTGTATTAAATTTATATGCATGCTCCTAGAAGTTTTCAAACTAAGATGCTAACACAAAAATCTTGCTCCTTTGATCTAAGTTATCATTCAAATTTCCACTGTCAATATGAGCATCAGATCAGGAGCTTAATGGATTGCTTAAGTATTCTTAATATTGATTCTATTGGGTTTTAGCACAAAAGACAGACGAAAAGATATAGAGAGAGATATGCATATATCTCATAATCATATTTGTTTTTTTATTTGTTAAAATGTTTTTTTTTAATGTATTGCCAAATCATCATCTTGAGAGTATGGATATTTCTGTACGTTCAGTGAAAACTGAGTTAACTCGAGTAATATCGGTTTTAATATTCTTACATATTCTGAATCAGAAAAAAAAATGCTATTTTTCTGTCGTATTTTCATAGCCGTAGGGCTTAAAATGCCAAAGCTAGGATTCGTGTAAAGTGATGTAAGTATCGGTTTTTTCAAGTTCCCACAACTTTTTTTGTGTTTTTCAATACAATTGCATTTAAAACTAGTTGAACTAAACTATATTTTTAATTTTGTTAGTGTAAATCTGCACCACCTGTAGATTGACTGGTAGAAAAGGCCCTAGGCCTTAAGTCCGCCTGTTAAATTTTTTGTAATAAAGTGAAATAAATAAATAACTAAATTGAAATAAACAGAATCATAACACTTAAAAAGGACGGACGGAAAGGGCGGGTACTCAGATTTGTGTATAGCAATATAACTCTTTTTTTTTCGACATTATCAAAATATAACCAGCATATTTCAAATGCTGTCATCGAAATTAACATGTTTAATTTTGTGACTTTTCGCTGTATTATTAGAGATCTCATTTAATTTTGTCTATGAAAACAGTAAATGTATATCATTTAGCACTAAAGCAAAGCATAATGTGTAAAATGTTATAATGTGACTTATATTAATTGGCACAAATAATATGTTATTTTTTTGTGTCAAACGACATAACTCAATGTTTTTAAATTTTTTATATTAAAAAAGAAGACATAACGTAATATTTGTTTCAGTAGTTTATTGAAATGGGTAATATCTATCAATAATAGAAAGCAAAAATTATAAAACTTCCATAGAAAATGAGTGGGAATTTTTCGAAACTTTAAACTCGATTATCTCAAAACTATGATTTTTGACTTAACTCCGTTTTTAATGAACATACAGATTTTCCCAGGCGATGGCATAGGACTTTATTCACTGTAGGTGCATTGTATCTACATTGTAGTTAGGTATTTAATTACAGCATTATGAGTACCTATGTGCAAATAAGGGGAGAGACATGATGACATCAACGTTTCCCATGATTGCGAGGTCTTTGACATGTGTAAGATTATGAATAACCGGAAAAGACGTGGTAGGTGTATTAAATATGTATATTAGCATGTATGGAACTAAAAATAAAGGTACCAATAAGACAATAATGTAAATTTTTAACAAAAAAGGCGATTTTTTTTTAGATGTTAGTTAATTATGTTATTTAAGTTATGTATGTTCCACATAAAAAAAAAAACAAAACAAATCAGAGCATATCTGAAACCAAAGCAATACAAAATCTTATTTCGTTCATTTCTAGAAGCCCAATATGAAGTAGGTACATATATATACCTAATAAAGATATTGTATTCCGGTAAATTGCTTCCATGAAAATCTGTTTTCACTATAGGTACCTAATTGGCACGAAATTTCGCAGCATAAAAATACAAAATACAGGTACCCGTGAAAATACAGGTAAAATTAAGACAAATATTTCTCTTTGAGAAAACACCTTGACTCGTCGAAATTAAACGACGTTATCTTACCTCTACCACGGCGGCGACACTCCCTGTACGTGTGAGTTCGAACGCCTGTGACCTTGAGCTCGGAGCTCGTAACGCTAGGGTTCATACCGAATCGAAATGGAGTATCGTGCGGTGCGTGAGGGACACGCGAACTAGGTACCAGCCCTCGGCCAAAGCAGTCAGCGATAGCTCGTTTTACGCCCCGCGCGCCTCTCAAGGCCCCCTCGCACATCCAGCCACCAGCACCACACATAGCCGCAAGCGATTTTACGTGCACACATGCTTAAGTGTCGTTTCTTTTCGCGTAGTGTATATATTCTTTGCCTCTACCGTAACGTCCAAAATCCAATGATATAGGGAGAACGTTCATTCTTCACAATTAAACGACAAACTGAAATACGATAGGTGTCTCGCTCGACTCATGAGTAGGACCTATGATTTACAAAATAATCTCGTTATTTCGCAATTTATCAGCTGTTATAGATAACACTGTAATCTTCTTGTTGTCAACTGAAAGTAATATAAATAAGAATCTGTTTCTTGAAGAAAATTATGTGAGCAAATTGCATATTCATTACAATTTTAAAAAATAAGGCAAATACCTATTTGTCGGCAAGTTACTCTCTCACGGGTATCGTGAGAAACGACTAAGTGAGGTACAGGTAACAGAAAATAAGTAGCAGCTTCTTCTGAGCAAACGATCAGATGTGGGATGTGGGTGACGCCTATAGATAGACCAGCATAGGATTGACGATTGTCTGTGGGATTGACATATGCCGATGAAAAATTAACACTGCCTGCTGAAAATGGACCATATGTAATAAATAAATATATACGGACAAATCACACTGATTAAGCTAGCCCCAAAGTAAGTTTTTAAACTTGTGTTATGAGATACTAACTTCGATATTTTATGATAAATACATATATAGATAAACACCCAAGACCCAGGACAATTTGAAAAAGGCCATTTTCCAACTTGCCCTGGCAGGGGATCGAACCCAGAACCTCCGGATTAACGGTCTAGCGTGTTAACCATTACGCCACGGAGGTCGTCAAAATTATATGTTTTCATTTTCGCAAAACACACACGGTGCATTTTTCAGCAGGCAAAGTGTTAAAAGATTTTTCAAGCTTCTTTGCTATAAAGTGAAAAGGACAAACACTGGGTTCTTGTCATTACCTACTTGTTCAAGTAATGTGTTTATCACTAGTAGCTTGTGGCCTAAAAGAGGCACCTACTCCACTTTATTATCTCAATTGCAATGGGTTTTCGCAGTAATGTTGTCATTATATTTTTTTTACTTGTATTCAGGGTCATGTGATAATAGACGCCTTCAGTGTTCTGAGTATTAGTGATTGTACTAGTCCAAGTAATATTGGTACTTGCTTGTATGCAAATTTTTAATAATAACGGTTTTTACCGTATGGAAAGTTAAAATTAAGGTAAAATACCTTATAATAACTTACAAAGTCGCTATGGTAGTAGCGTAAACAACAACGGCCTCAAATAGTTAACTTAAAAAGTTAAAGTGTTAGTGTTAGTTAAAGTAAGTGCTTACTTCCTGATACTTTCTTCACATATAGGTACGAAGTCAATGACATTAGTTCAACTTTAGCATCGATTTTGCTTAATAATTTAAACCCTACCCTATCGTGACAGGTAACTACGGTGTACAACTCAAACTAGCATTTTATAAAAACTACGTCCGTTCTAATTAGAACTTTATTAGAATGAAATAAAGTTATGTTTGTGTGGGTGACGTCTAAAAGAACCTTGAGTATAAGTCCTCCACGAAGGTTTCAATATAGCCTTGTGCAGGATGGCCATTGTCAAAGACACTCGCATCTATTTCGAGCCACCATTGTAATTTATTGTGTATTCTTTTTTCCATTGTTTTTCGTTTATCAATCCTCGGCCGCTGAGTATGCCCTCAGAGTATGCCAGCTAGCTAAATTCATTGGCTAAATTGAACTTATATTATATTATAGCCAAGTAAGTTATAATAATGTAAATTATTCTCATAACAATACCAAATAGTTTATTTTTGACCCAGTCATCTACCCAAATTGGGTAGATGACTGGGTCAAAAATAAATTATTTGGTAGATACTGTTATGAGAATAAAACGTCACAAAATAGTGTCACTTGTCATTGATCATATCCAATTTTAACATGATTTTAGATAGAGATATTAGAGATATTTGACTCCACAAAATCACGGTTCTAATTTTCATACAAATCCCATAGAAAATGATTGTTTTGGACGTTTACAAAAAGGTGTCTGATTTGAATTGTTATCATCTAGCGGATTCTTCTTCTTCGACATTAAAAACCCTTGATTTTGACGGAGGCATTCTACGATCATATATTCAGAAATATATGATCGAAGGTATCATTGTATGAAGCACAAGCATGATTACTCTGACTTTCAATAAATAAATAAAAAAAATGAGTAGGTAGCATTTTTAAAATTCCAATATTTTCTTCCACTCAACAGGAATCTGCTAAACAAGTTCAAATAAGTAATCGTTTTATCACTGCTAGATAGGTAACTAACTAGAGTACCTAGTACCAGTTTATGAGGTAGGTACTTACAACGCAGGGTCTAGGTTGTACTATTGGTACTTACCTACTTTGAATTCTGTGTAAACACTGACTTCCTCATCACGCGAGCCTTTGAATAGCAACACATTGTCACAGTCATAGGACTGGTCGATGTTATTTATGATCGGAAATAAAAATACGAATAGGTACTAGTAAGCGACAAGCGACGCGACGCGACGACGGCAGCGTCTAGCTTCACGGCATCTCGAGGAGTCTAATTTGCTTCAGCACATATTAGTACATACAAGTTACTTGCTACGAGTAGTTAGGTATACTAAATACTGACACTCTAACGATAGTGCAGGTGTCGGGTTTTCAAAATGATAAAGAAAATGGTAGGTGTAATTTCTCAGACATGATAATTCAATTTTGCGAAGATAGCATAACTGTCCGGCCTGATGAAAAACCAGAAACGCGTAAACCAGCCTCATTGACCAGCCGCGATTCTTCACTCCCCGCATGGCTCGCTGTTTCGCTTCGGCTAGAGTAAATTTGTGTGCGTAGAAGCGGGAGAAAAATTTAGATTATCAGCATCAGGCTCCCTCTTAATCAAATCGAAAAGGCTTTACATCTTCGTCTTATCTTAGCGCGTTCCCGGTTGCAATCCTCAGCTATGCTGCTTCAGAGCCCGGGTTGCGCTTTCCCGCTTTTTCTTCTACAAATATAATATGCAAGTCAATGGTCACCCAAGGATGCCATAGACTTTGCGAAGTAGAGAAGAAATAGCCAAAACAATTTAAATGATTTGGCATCAGGCAGGCGGCCGGTCGTGAAACAATTTTACCGACCGGCCGCCTGCCTGAAGCCACCCTCTTTGGGAATGCATTTGTGCAAAAAGTTTTACAACCGGCCGGCGCCCGAGGTTAACACTACTTCGGAATGCATTGTAGCACGAGATGTTCATGCTTTTTCTTTTAGTCGACTCTTACGACATCCACAGGAAGAGATGGAGTAGTCATTATTCTAGGCCGAAAGCCACACGGTTGAAAAATCAGCCTACAATATTGTATTATGTAGTTATATAAATGAATATAGGTACTTGTATGAAACTCATCAGTTTTCATTACTCATAGGTACTTACTAACATGAACCGCTAGCGAAGATTACTCCCTCGTAACTGGACCAAAGGTCATTGATATCCAATTATTAGTCCAGTTTCAACTACTAACTAATTTAGTTAGAGCATAGAGTAATGTACTATCAAACCAATACTAACAAACACTAGGCAGTTAAAAATCGTTGGCAAAATCACAGTTAGAATATAACTACCTACGTAAGTACTGGCAGGCCAGTGTCACTCTCCGTTTAGATATCGAAAATGTACCTACATTACTATGCGCGCAAACGGCCCCTCCGGGTGGTAAATTCAGTTATATGAAACGTTTGTCCACAGTAATAAGAATGAAATTGGCCTGCAATGGATGTCTAGGTATGTAACCGAAAAGGTGCTGAGTTCTGACGCGATCTAAATTAAACCATATTGCTAGCCACATTGAGTAGATATTTCTTTGAATTTCTTTGTTGAGTGAGAATTCTGTATGTGAGTATTAGTCTCTATTCTGTGGTACTGGTATTTATTCTGTGATATAACTGTGGAATACAACATAGAAAGCTCAGATTGAAAGGGAATGTGTCACACATTCATCCTGGAGATGTTTAGAAACACGCTGAACTAACATGAAAGATTGACCACAAGCTGTTTGTGCCAATTACTGGCAGGCTCCTATGATTGCGTTCCGAAACAACTCATAAAATAAAGACCAATGTTGTTAGCTGCAGGACATTCATACATCTGATGAACTTGTTACTATGTTATAAAAACTACAGTATTTATTACTTTAATAATCATGTAATAAGGAATTGTTTTCGAACATGCTTACTGAACTATCATGAAATGTTGGCCACAAACTGTTTGTGTCAATTACTGGCGGCTGCTATCTACCAGAGTAGATGACTGCGTTGCGAAACAACTCATAAAATGTGACCAATGTGTTAGCTAGAGGACAGTCATGCTCAATGATTAACTTGTTACTATATAACTAATAAAACCTATAATATTTACTATATACCTACTGTCATCTTTATGAAATAATCCCACAACAATACAATATTGAATTTGACATTATAAAAATAAATTAATCAAACATTGAAATATACCTATATTTCTATATTACGTGTATTATATATATTATGTTTTTTGGCGAAAGTTGTTCAGTCCATGGTACTGAACAACTTTCGCCAAAAAACATATATCGAAATATGAAAATTATTATTTTCGACACATCTTCCTTGGGGAAAGTTGTTCAGTATCATGGACTGAATTCACCCTTTAAATAGTTTCAGTATTTTTTGTTAGACGTTATATATATATTGCCTAAAGTGTATGGGCTGTGATAAAGGAGGCCATTTACAATATTGCATCTTTGCTTGACCATGATGTGAAGGAAAGGTTATTACTGCTCCATCATTTAACTTTTTCACCAACAATATTTAGGGAACCTGTGTAACCACCAATACCAAAATTTTGCTAACTCGGTAAATTGGTCTTGGAATTCCAAGTAGAAAAGTAAGTAGGTACATTTAGTGTACCCTAATTGTAATCTTCACATAACTAACTTTTTATCACAAGTTAATGAGCCTAGATTAGCCATTTTTATCATATGCTCATGCAACAGATAATGAATATGATAGAGCTATTAAAAAAATCTTATTTTATCCATAAAGAGCCACAATTTGTTAAATTTTAATACCGACCAACCGATAGTGTAACAGTTCCCTCTTACTTGGAACTTCAATAACTAGGAAATTCTGCCATTACTGTGGATCTCGATAGAAACTATACTGTTCCAGTAAAAACCGGATTGGACTAACGTCACATCCTAATTCAACAGCAACTATGATAATTACTCTATGACATCAATATCTATGAAATATTGTTGTATTTCTTGTGGAAATTAGAAGAAAAGGACTTGAATTCTACATAGGTACGTAATTATTTTTGAATATTTTTTGTTTTAAGATTTAATTATAGAAATATGTAGCATAATTAGCTAATATGTCTATTGCAATATGGACAGACCACAAAGTTTTTTCTTTGTCATTGTACCTATTTATAAACATCAATGAGACCCTTCCAACTCATCTGGCCAGCGCAGAGAGTGTAGGAAAAATCCTCTGACTGCTCTGGCTAATACATATATGGCTCTAGTAGTATAGAGTGTCGTGCTCCTGCAGTGGAGACTAAAAAAAAGACATGATGATGATGATGTACCTATATAAGTTTACTTTTATGAGGAATTGACATTATTTTGATGATTTCAACTTCCTGTTATAAACAATAAATTTACCAAACAATGATGAATGAGTAATCCTATAGAGGGAGTATAGCTGAGTCTGACAAATTTCAATTAATAGCAGCATTGTTTAATTAGCACTATATTATATGTATACACAGTAGAATAGAAACTGCATGAATTTATTGTCAATATGGAAAATCAAGTATGAATTATATCTTTAATATGAATATGGCTGTATGTATTAAGAGTATGTAACATTAAAATTATATTAGGTTAGGTTAGGGTAACCTATACCATGGGGTAAGGTAATTAAAAAATTTCTTTTGAAAAAAATAAGCATGAAAAATCTCATTTGAAACTCTAATTATACCTCATTGTTATTTATTATAAGCCTTATTTTTAGATTCCTTTTCTCGCCATTCTATTGTCAGATTTTCCCTTCTTCTGCAGGTCTGATTTCCATTTAACACAGACTAATATTGTATATACTGAAAATTTAACAGAGTATGCTTATATAGGTACATCATCATCATCATGTCTTTTTTTTAGTCTCCACTGCAGGAGCACGACACTCTATACTACTAGAGCCATATATGTATTAGCCAGAGCAGTCAGAGGATTTTTCCTACACTCTCTGCGCTGGCCAGATGAGTTGGAAGGGTCTCATTGATGTTTATAAATAGGTACAATGACAAAGAAAAAACTTTGTGGTCTGTCCATATTGCAATAGACATATTAGCTAATTATGCTACATATTTCTATAATTAAATCTTAAAACAAAAAATATTCAAAAATAATTATGTACCTATGTAGAATTCAAGTCCTTTTCTTCTAATTTCGACAAGAAATACAACAATATTTCATAGATATGCTATATCCCCTTTATTTGTTTTTGAGCACACCACTCGAGTTTCGTTAAACTGAAGTAACGAAACTATACATATTAGGTACTTTACAATATAGGTAATTTTTTCATACTTGCTAGCTCACAGAGCCAAAAATAAAAACGGTGAATATCATTATAATTTCTAATTTGCTCATGCTAAATGTTGAAAAAAAAAAATTAAATTCAGCGAGAAATATATCTTTTGTCTTATGTTTTCTTGATTAGATAAGTAATGATTTGTGTAGGTAATCAATTTTAACCAAAACATAACCTCAAAAGCAACACTGAACCTAAATTACAAATTTGCACTTGTTTGCACATAAACATTACTACATTGAAATGTGCTTACCCGGGAATATGTCCTGAGACGACTTATTCGTGGGTTCGATGGAACGTTATTCAGGGACACCTTGGACATCTTGAGTTTTTCCAGCACAGTTTTTCAGTACATCCAACACACCACCAAAATAAAACGTAAAAGTCACTAGACAGGGTTTGGCACTGGCTGGCTGCCTTTTATCACAAGTCCAAGCTATTAAAACATCTGAAGATCTCACCTCACACACTTGATCAGCTAACAAAAACAAAAGTTTAATTTTGTCAGTACAAACCGAAATTACACAACCCCATATTTAACACTAAGGTTAATAAAAATAATTTGGTTGTGCAGATGGTTTTATAAGTAGTAAACTAAAAAAAATTTAGGAGTTTTTATAATTTACGCGAAAAATTATAAAAATCCTAAATATTTTCCAAGTTGACAGCTGTGCTTGCAAGCTGAGCTGTGACGTTTTGTTTCAACGCACGCGCGCACGCAATACCACTCGTCACGTTGTCAGACCGACAACTGAACGGAAAACGGAACGAACATATGCAAGCAAAACGCTTGGCGTTTTGTTGAAGAAAAGCGCGAAGTTTGTTTCGCGCGAAAATCGATTCAACGTTTTGTCCAGTTCAGCTCAGCGTATAATATATATTAGGTAAATACACTTACCTAATAGGTATTCACTATATGTTGTTCGTTTAGAGCTTGGATCATTAACAAATTAACCATATGGGCACCAACTTATTAGATATTTTTAATGACTATTTAGACCTACTATTATATTCCCATACTTATTTTTTAGGAAAAGGGGGCCTTGAAAAGGGAGTATCAACCCGAGAGGGGGCGAAAGTAGGAACTAATCAAAATGAACACCTTTTACTACGAGTCCAACCCCGAAAATAGGGTTTGGACTCGAATTTGTTATTCTTGTGATCCGAGTCCTTTCTTCTTAACACGCCCTCGGTATATCCAGGGGTGTAGCTAGCGCGGTATCAGCCGTATCATTGATACGAAAACCCCGTGCTCTGAGGGCCGAACGTGTCTAAGCAAAAATCGTAAATTTAAAATTGTTTCCGCTCTTATAAACCTTTAGCCTCTATTCGGGCCCGGGTAAGAACAGGTGGAGTGGTCACCCGATGATCGGGGTCTGAGGGCCCCAAAATGAAGCATTCTTGTTGCCATTGGTGAACGCAAGGTGAACGAGAGAGCTATATTTAGACAAATTCTGTTTTAGGGGATGCAAATATCCTGGTTACTATAATACTGCATTCCTGTTTGTAAGTTCGTGTATTGCCATTGTAAATAGAACGGGCCCTTGCTACGCCACTAATTGTGTCATAATACAAACACATATCGAGACGTGTCTTTATTCCTTACGGGGTACTTAGATCCTTCTAAACCTAGAGTCATATTAAGACCCAAATGGTCCAACCTTAGAACCATCAGAGAGCGTGAATTTGGACAAAGAGCGATGAAGTATTTTGAGTAGAAGAAAGGATTGGACACCAAATAAGAAATGACAATCTCTATAAAATAATAGTGGAAGGAAAAATAAAAGGAGGACAAGGGGAAAACCAAGGGTGAAGATTTTACTACAAATAAAAGGAAAATTAGGAGGTCCTATCATAAATACAAATATAAAGCAGAGAGAAGTTAAGAATGGAGTCTTAAATTACAAGAAGAAAAATTATGTTACATAAATATAAAAGAAAAACGATAAAAGTGAATAATAAATAACAATGATAAAAATGATAAATATAATCGACCAAGCGAGCGAAGCGTCTATTGGCCAAAAATGCTTTTGTCCGTCTGTCTGTTCTTGCCTACAGGTCGCATTTTTCCACCAACTTTGACGAAAATTGGCGCACAGGTTCCTTGATTTATTTAAATTTTTCAGTCAATCACGATTTTTGATTGGGGGATGAATAGGGGAAAAGGGACCTTTTGCTGTAGTGATATTCATTGAATTCGCGCGTTCGCCCATTCCCTCGATTGGCTTTTACGACTTGCGCGGGAAGCAGATAGCACATTCTAAGTGTTCTCTTTTATCCCAAACCAGCATGTGTAAATTATGAGAAAAAAAATAGGTTAAAATACATTACGTAAAGGTATATTATGACAAATTATTTTATGAAAATAATTAGAGAACCACCTGATTATACTTTTAAGCTGCTTTTAAGCAAATAAATAATTTGAAAGAACGAATAAAAAATCAAACCTATCTCCGAAAAATTATAATTTGTGCATATACAGAATTTTGATCCAGATTAATTTCTCCTTACCAATGACCGTTCAGTAGGGTTGACACGAATACGGGGTTCTTCGTCGTCGTCCGGGGTGCACTCGGCGCCGGAAGTTTGGCCCATGGCTTCGAGATGGCCCGTGGCCGTCGGCGTAGGCCGCCGTGAGCAGCCCGCGCCTCCGTCGCGCGTCTACTGCTCTCTACGCCAACGCAGCAACGGTTCTTTCTTTCAACCCTCTGCGATAGGGTTGTAGCGTTTAAGCTCGATACTATTTTTTTTTTCTTTTTTAAATTAGAATACACGGATCGTCTTGATCTTCACTTTCTAGTCTGAAGACCTGCTAAAAATGCTAATGCCAAAAGACCAAGGATAGAGAATTGTGGAAGGAGAGAAGGGACGCCTTTGCCCAGCAGTGGGACATAGATGGCTAGTAAAAAAAACGCAGATCGAGCACATTTGAGACAATGTTAAATCTTTCCATCAGAATAAATAAATATATAGAGTCGAAGCAAAGAGGTAAGGGAAGAACAAGAAGAGCATTTATAGATTAATTATAGGAGTGATTTGACGCCATGTCGTATAGGGAGGTCAAATTGATGGCTCTATAGAGGGAGACATGGAAACTATCTCCACCGACAAGAACGTAGTTCTTAAATTAAAGATAGATAGAGTCCCCTTTTTATTTCTTTCGTAGGTAAGTATATGATAGTGTCAAACATCGGAATTTTATCCAAGCTTCTCAAAAGCTTCTGACATAGGTATATATATTACAACAAGTTAACAACTGCCATCTGGGGGATAAGTCATCATCAGGCAAGATTTGCAATTTTACACGGCTGGTGTAGCCATAGTCGTCAAATAAACCGAAACTACGTTGGGTTAGTTAAGTGGTAAGTTCTAATTATGTTTACTTAGAATGCGATCATGCGATGCCATATACCTACGTAAGTACCATCAGGGCTGGATTACCCCAACTACCCAGGGACCTCGCGTCAGCTAGGGGGCCAGAGCGTTATTTTCACGCACCGTTGCTTGTTTGCACTCGATTCCGTTTTTTATGTGAGAAAATCCTGTCAACCTCTCGGGTACCTTGATTTGAGACCCTAAAACTAAACATACAAGTTTGATCTCCTTTGTGTCAATGCAGGTATTATATGTTGCCTTTCCATTGCGTGATTAGGTAATTAAGCAACATCCAAATTCACAAACATCTAAAAATTTACCTTTGTAATATGATACAGGTTGTTCTGTTGTTTTACGTGTGTGTAAGTATGACTATATGAACACTGGTTTCAGATTTTTCAAGCAGCCTAAAGGCATCTGACATATTAACGACTGCCATACAATGATGACAGCCGGGACCAACGGCTTAACGTGCCTTCCGAAGCACGGAGGAGCTCGAGAAATATTTATACTACTTGTGGTCACCCATCAATAGGCGGACGCGAAGGCGCTAGACATGCGTACTCCTGCCGGACCACCGAACTCCTCAATATTATCAGGAAGTACCTAGATATAAGCAGGAAAATCTAAGGAAAATGTCATCGTATCGATATCGTCTGGGGCCTGGGGGCGGGCATGCCTACAGTGTGGGCGGTCGATACAGCAAGCGCAGGCCCGCCGCTCGCAGTCAGCTGGGACTTGACAGCTGCAAACTTGAAAGCGGTCCCGTGTATCAATTAGGGACTTTTCAGGTGTATCACCAGTATTATAAGTAGTCATGTAGGTACCTAAGTACCTATTTATTGTATGGAAGATACTTAAGTTAGATAGGTAGATAGGAAGAAATACCACCACTTTTACTAATTACCAGTTTCGTCTAATAATTATTATTAGTCTTACCAACAATAATATATTGGTTTTTGTAACTATTTTTAGGGTTCCGTAGCCAAATGGCAAAAAACGGAACCCTTATAGATTCGTCATGTCTGTCCCCCCCCCCTGTAACTTCTAAAATAAGAGAATGATAAAACTAAAAAAATATATGATGTACATTACCATGTAAACTTCCGTCGAAAATTGGTTTGAATAAGATCTAGTTAGTAGTTTTTTTTAATACGTCATAAATCGTAAAATGTTACTTGCTGCTACTGAACCCTTCATGGGCGAGTCCGACTCGCACTTGGCCACTTTTTTCTAAACTGAATAGTTTGCGCGAGAGTCACTTCCTTAGTGGTAAAATGTGTGTGTGTGTCCGTCCGTCCCCCTGTAACTTCTGAAATAAGAGAATGATAAAACGGATAAAACTAAAAAAAATATATGATGTAGGTACTTTACCATGCAAACTTCCACCGAAAATTGGTTTGAACGAGATCTAGTAAGTAGTTTTTTTTTAATACGTCATAAATCGTACATCGCAATTTACCTTTAGAACTTTTATATTATGTTACTTGCTGCTACGGAACCCTTCATGGGCGAGTCCGACTCGCACTTGGCCACTTTTTTCTAAACTGAATAGTTTGCGCGAGAGTCACTTCCTTAGTGGTAAAATGTGTGTGTGTGTCCGTCCGTCCCCCTGTAACTTCTGAAATAAGAGAATGATAAAACAGATAAAACTAAAAAAAATATATGATGTAGGTACTTTACCATGCAAACTTCCAGAATTGCTAACGATTCGGGAGCAAAAATATTATATAAGTAATTTTAAATTATTTTACTGACAGACGATTAATTGCCAAAAGTGGCCGTTTTCCGCAAAAATACAAACTAAAGCTTTCTCTTTCTAAAATTTGTCTATTTAAACTGTAAATGGTAGTTCATAAAATAGTTTGAAGGGTTATCTAGGGCTTACTAAAACAAAATTTTAAATTATATCTCCGTTTCCATGGAGGCAGCACTGGACTCAGTAGATGTATCTAAGTATGTGTATTAGTTAGGTAGGTACCATTTCATCATTCAATTCAAAATGACTCAGGCTGGCAAATAAATAATTTTTAAGTGATAAGTTATGTTAAAAGTTCATTACAAAAAAACTATAATTTTTGTAGGGAAAAATGATTATAAATTAAATCATTAAACTTTTTCATATCTACTTATAGCGCCCTCTAGTATCACATAGCAAGACTAGAGAACGAAAATATTTTATTGCCATCTATTGTCGAATAGTAAAATTACGGGTTCATATTAAATATTTTTAATCCCGCCCGTTATAAAAAGAAGGGTGTTTAAAGTTTTACATATCTATGTATCTGTCTGCCTGTCGTGCCTAACGAGTGAAATGATTTTGATATGATTTTTATTTTGTTGTGAAGCTATGCTCGAATCAGTACTGCCAATTCAAAGATAGAGGAGGGAAATGTCACTGTGGTCAGGGTTTTATTTTATTTATTTAATAATTGTTATAATGTGTAAATCAGTTGTAACCAGGTTTCATGCAAACACATATGTTACCTAATTGTATTATAATGCAATCACTAGAGTCTGATGAGAGAGCTCTCTGGAAGAGGTGGCCTAAGGAACTCAGTATTGAAACGACTCAACGGTGTTTCGTTAGCGCTAGCTAGTCTTAATTATTCTAACAAGTACCTACTTTGTTTTGAGATCATATTCAGGGTCTAATGGTAAATCCAGAAAGTAGGTACGTACAGGTAAGTATTTGTTTAGAAAAACCTCTGAAAAATTTACCAGCTGTTATCTTCCCGCGCAATTCAAAAAAGTATATAGAGGGAATGGGTGAAAATCTGAATCAGCAACCCATTCCTATTGCGATTAGGAGGCAAAAGGGCCTCCTACTCGCCCACTATCACACTAAAAGTGGCTTTAAGATCTTACGACCCTTCTTACGGCAGGTTCTGTCTGCCTCGCTAAGGATAAAAACTTCATAGTGCATCAGTATCTATAGATGTAAAGTGAAAACAGAGAAAACCACAAAACAAATTAATTTTCACGTTACTCGTATATATGAAAGTGAGTTTATTTGTTGTGAAAGTGATTAATCATAGTAATGGACTTTAATTCACTTAATTATCTAATCCAATATAGTACAGTAAAAAGTATTGATAATATTGAAGTTCTGAAGTCAGTCTCTAATAACTTATTCGTCATGGCGGAAGACAACAAAGAACAATCGGATAAAACTTCGATAGAGGCAGAGGAAGCTGAGAAAAATGAGGATAAAAACAAAATCAGTGACATTATTCACACCACCAGACCAGTGTTGCGATTCGAGAACTTTTTCGGAATATTCCGATTCCGAATAACCGATGGCGAATTAATGCCAACAAACCGAAATCTGAAACTCATAGGAATATTTATCACGGTTGCATACATTGTATTCTTTTCTTTTTTCATAAAATTGCCTGCAGCCGTCAATGGAACAGGGAAACTTGTAGATACAGTGGAAGAAGTGCCGTCCATAGTGATTCTGATTCAGTACGTAACATCTGCTATTGCAACATCTTTCCTTCTCACTAATAACAATATCAATATCTACACAGCATTCTCTAACATCGATTCTGTGCTTCACATCAATACAAATCAAGATTTTTACAAAAAGGCTCGAATCAGATCATTTAAGTACCTCGCTGCACTTACAATCTATCATATCTTTGTGAGCACAAGTGATCTTTCCACAGACGATGAAATCACCTTCAGTAAACTTATCGTGCTGCCGCTTTACTATGAGGAGAACCTCGAAATTCTGGTCTTTTGCTTGATGATTAGCATGCTAAAGTGTCGACTCAGCGTTATCAACGATTATTTAGCCAAGTTCATTAATGATAAGGAAAGTACCAGTACTGCAGTTTTCGTCGTCGGCGAAAGGAAAGTAAACCCCGAAAATAGTTTTAATTTAATCGGTCGTATGTCAATGAAGAACATGAAGATACGTGACTTAGCTGCTACGTACGATCTAATTGGCGAGACATGCTCTTTAATCAACCAAGTATTTAATTACCAAATTTTCATGACCCTCGTGTCAACTTTTACTTACATTGTGATTACAATCTGGTCTTCTCTATATTACTACCGAAATGATGAAGCTATCTCTGGATCCATGATAACTATTATAATCTGGTGTTTCACCGCGATACTCAAAGTAGCTGTCATGTCGTTGGTTTGCGAGAGACTGCTTCTTACAAGGAACGATACCAAGATATTGGTAAACAAAGTCATAATGGACTACGACCTTCCGAAGACTATGCGTGTTCAAGCTAAAGCCTTTATGGACTTGATAGAAGCATGGCCGCTACGCGTGTTTGTCTACGACATGTTTTCAGTAGATATCACTCTAATGCTGAAGTACATCAGTGTCGCGACTACTTACTTGATTGTCATAATCCAAGTGTCTCATTTTGCTTAAATGTTTGAAGTGTTCTTTATGTTCTATATATTTTAAAACCATGTGTGTTATATTTGTAGTTGTATCTTACACATTTGTATGAATAAAAATATTAAATGTGCTGGTAAATAATTTTATTAGACTGCAACAGTATCTCCATGCTATTATTAAAAGTCGGCTACAACGAACTGGTCTTGGGGAATCACGTTGAACAGTCTCTCGATGCTCTGGGTAAACCTTTCAACGCCATGATTGACGAACGGGTCCCCGAATTCTTCAGCAATAAGACGCCAGTTCGAATTCATGAACTGAAGGACCATTTTACCTGGAAAATAACGGAATTTGTAAAATATATGCTTGTTAATACAGGGTACACAGTGTGTGGATCTTGTATTATACACATGCAATAAAAAGTTGAATTTATTAATCAGTTTTTTTTTGCTTAAATGCTTCCTTTGGAACCGAAGCATAGGTGGAGCTCAATACAAAATGTTTACTTTATTCTTTATTTATGCAACTTTATTACAAACATTGTAAACGGCGGACTTAAAGCCTTAGGCTTTCTCTACCAGTCAACCAACAGGTGGCGCAGAGACATGTGAGGCCAAAGTTGTTCTTTGTGGAAACCCCTCTGAATAGCAAAAATTAATGAGACATATGGTCCCATTTTGAAATAGTATCAGAATTTTAAGTATTTCTTACCAGCTTCTGGGTTTCCTTTGAGCAGGTTCGTTAAGCTGTAGCTGAGGCGGCCGTCGTAGCTGTGGGTAGTTGTGGTGTTCCTCATCACGAAGTACTTGCGTCCGTTCGGGTCTTCTCGGGTGCCGAGACTCATCACGTTGTGGATTCTCAGGTTCACTGAAAAGAAAACAGCGTTTGTAGCATTGTTGCACACTAAGCTTACTCTCATATCGCATTTTTATTACCTTATTTTTTTTTAAACTTATCTATGTTTGTATTCCATTTCGTTTTCTATATCGCGGAATTTTTGCTATATAATTCGATCTCTCAAATCGCTGAACGAATTGAGATAACATTTATATGCATATGCAATGCATGCATGGTGCATGGGTAACTATTATTCTGAATCAAACGAAGATGTCGTAAGGGGAGGTCAAACATTTAGCCGATAATGGGAAGACATGCTAAATACTCCACCGACATGAAATAGTTCTTAAATTTATTTAATGATAAAACGGAGATAATAGACGGGCAAATTAGCAGGCTAATTAATTAAAGACTTAAAACAACAATTGCTGATGAATGGATGTACTTTTATGGATTACCTATGGACACATAATAAATAACTAGTCTCACTCAGCAAAGAAATTCAAAGAAATATCTACTCAATGTGACTAGAGATATGGTTTGATTTAGCTCACGTCAGAACTCAGCACCTTTTTGTTAAGATACCTAGACATCCATTGCAAGCCAATTTCATTTTTATTACTCTGGACAAACGATTCGTTTAGCTGAATTTATCACCCGGAGAGGCCGCCTGCGCGCATATCAATAATGTAGGTACATTTTCGATACCTAAACGGGGAGTGACACAGGCCTGCTATGGATGTTTAGTCACGTTACGTTAATTATATTATCTTTGGTCACGGTTAAAAAAATAAAAAATTTACTTACTGCATTTGACTAAGGCCTCACCCTCTCCATTGAAGGAGAACATGAGCAAATGACCTGATGATTTATATTTTCCTTTGAAGCTTACGTTGCAATGTAATTGAGTCTCTATGGTATCGTCCACCATTCTGAAAATACATAAAAAATATTAAATGTACGTACCTATCGCAAATTAAAAATAAATAGATGAGGACAAATCATACAGATTGAGCCCAAAAGTAAATTGCAAACTTTTCTGTTGTGAAATTTTAAATATGGGCACCTATAACTGTATATATACTCGGCTATAGCCCAGCCCAGAATAAGAGCTAATAGATAGTAAAACTACCAATCAGAGCTCACGTAGGTACACCAAAAAACAATGTCTTTGCTATAATAATTATACCACCATGTTTGTTGATTTTATTTATTTCTTCTTTATTGTACACATCCACAAATGAAACAATTGTAACAACATTATCTAATAGTCAACAAACCTTTGGGATCCAATTCAGATGACCAATTTGTAGCTTTAAAGATATTTGATCTCACATAGCAAATATATCACGATCAAATGGTGTATGTTTCATAAATTTTACTTGTACGCTAATATGTGAATAAGTCAAAAAATCTATACTTAAAATCCAACCAAATTCCAATATTAAAAATAGATAAAAAAATATGTTAACGTACCTCGCATAGTCAACTACACATTTCCTCAACCCTCTGGCATGGCCTTGCTTCAGCTGGATGAGAAGACCTCCAGCCAGAAGTACCTTGAAGTTTTCCATTACATATGGATCTAAGCTGTCCAGCCCGTACTCGTCTGATCCTTTAGTGAAAACTGGAAAAGCGGCTTGGATGTGTTTGGCAAGACAGGTCGGAGAGATCTCTTTACATGGCCGAGTTTTGAAGACTAAAAAAATAATATTAATGTTATAAAAGGTTTTTTATTAAACAAATATCGTTATTTAAACACAATAAATCAATATTTTACATTTTCAAACTGTTTCGACTATTTCTTCTCCACTTCGCAACAAGGTCTATGGCATCCTTGGATGATATGCATATTATATTTGGAGAAGAAAAAGCGGGAAAGCGCACCCCGGGTTCCGAAGCAGCACAGCTAAGGATGCAACCGGAAATGCGCTAAGATGATGAAGAAGAAATCAATATATTACATATAATAACATAGATCAATAAATTTAATATTAAAATAAACTTTTACTTACATTTAGCATTTACACACGAACTTGAAAACTGCAGAAATACTAGAAAGATCACTGTATACGTTGTACACTGAGACATGATGATAGAATTGACTAAAAAGTTAAAGTAGATGGTGTACTTCCGATTGTTAAAGCACAACTAATAAATTAATACAAGGACGTTTCCTATTTATATTAAAAAGTTCCTCATTAGTGATACTTAATTTAAAAAGCTTGAATATTCGTCATATTATTAACTAAGCTTACAGGATTATTGGTAATTTGCTAATTAATTATGAATAATTAAAACAAAATGTTCTAGAACGCTTTAAAGTATTTCATATGAATTAGCTATTATTATTGTTTTACTTATTCTAATTATTATTGACTGATACTCATTTACAGTAACTGCCACTAATTCTAATTGACTCTACCAGAAGTTAATACGTGTACCTATAGGGAGTGGAGGTACTTCAATTAGAAAATACAAAAGAAGTTACATAAGCGCGTACATTCGTTTTATTATATCTATTATTAAAATTAACTAAACATTACTCATATCTTTCATCTAAGCTAAAATCTGGTACATATTCTGTTGTTGACCCCCCGTTGAAAATACCATCCAAAATATGTTGTGCGATTGTGAACCTTGTCGTAGAACCGTCAGTTGGAGTGACATTTGGTCCAGGGTTTGGACCAGAGGGTCTGAGAGAAGAAGTTGGAGCCATTGGTGTGGTGGCTGTTGAGGAACTGGTAGCTGGAGTTGCAGGCGTGGTTGTAGTCATTTGGTCGGGAGGGGGACAGCGTGATGGTAGTAGCATTGTTACAGCTAAAAAATATAAAAAAAATAATATCTACCTGTAGCTCTTAGTATTTAGAATTTTCAGTTTTATTTTTGCATTGCACATAGCGAAACTGGATCATATTTGGCGTTATAAAAATATAAATACGTAGGGCAGACAGAGCATTTAGATTCTTGCGGCTCTAAGCTCACAGAGCCCAAGGCCGCAAAACCCAAAGGCCACTTTTAGCGTGATGGTGGGCGAGAAGGAAGAAAGAGGGATCAAAATAGAGATGAGTTGTTAGCCGCATTTGCATTTTTGTCCAAGACCTCGATCGCCTTTTACGATCTGCGGGGGAATAAAAGCAGCTGGTACATTCTAGACTTTCTTTTTCTTTTTCTCCCAGACTAGCATGGAAGAATTATCTATACTGATATTATAAAGTGGAAAGATTTGATTGATTGTTTGTTTGTTTGCATTGAATAGGTTCCGAAATTACTGAACCCATTTAAAAAAATATTTCACCATTGGAAAGCTGCACTATCCCCGAGTGACATAGTAGTGACATAGACATAGACTGCTAGTAAATAATAAAGACAGTGGAAAACACTTACATACAAAGTGGAAGGGACATACCCGTAATAAATCAAACCACGGGCTATACTAGTCAAAAAACAAAAAAAAAAATCGACATTCCCATACAAATCGCCCGGGCAGCCACACACTTTTGTATGGAAATGCCGAAAATTATTTTTATTTTTTGGCTGTTATTATATTTTTTTCTTTTAATTTTTTTTTGTTTCATTATACTATGATGGTCTAGTATAGACCGTGGTTTGATTTATTACGGGTATGTCCTTTCCACGTTGTATAAATATACCTAGCGGAAAGCCGATAAACTACATACAATCTCGTTTTTAGACACAGCCCAGGGCCATAAGACCCAAAAACCATGTACAGCGTAATGTGATGGTGTTTAGGTGGAAAAGCAAACCAAAAACCCATGTCTATTTATGAAGTCATTCGTATAGCAATGAGTATATACAAATAGAAGAACGATTCAGATATTAATTTTACTACTTACGTTTGCCACAGCCTTGGGCGCATTCTAACCTTGAAGGGTTATTGTAGGTAATATAATCCGTGCCACAGATAGGGTTGTATTCTGACGTCACCTGACAGGACCTCATGCAGGTTGCCAGGATTTGTGGAGATATAGTCGTGGTGGTAGGACTGGTAGTAGTACCTGTGGCAGGATTCTGATTGACCGTGGGGCAGCTTGATGGTCTCTTTAATGCTACGTCTGAAATGGTAATTAATATTTTATTTTAGTGTAGCAATTGGAATAGGATGGAGGAAGCAAGCCTATGGCAATCAATAGCCTAAAACGATAGGTATACTTCCCAAAATGGATTCCAATTCAAGGATAAATTCATGTACCTACGAGTAATGTGCGATGTCTATTATTTACATTTATTCGTATTCGCGTTAGATATATTAAGGGCTCAATTGTATTTTCAATCAAAAGCCAGTTCAAGCAAGTTTTTTTGTGTGGAAAAAGCCATTTGCTTAGTAATTCCTCGTTTCAAAAATAGGGCTTCTGATGAGAAACATTGTGTGTGGAATTTATTCTATAAGTCAATTATTCTTAGATTACCTAAACTTGTAATGCAAAATTATTGTTTAGCCTAATTGATGTTTTTGCACAATAATAGAAAAGCCTCAAAATTTTTAGCTCTAATTTAGAATCTCTAATATAAGATGTCCTAAAATCGATGTTCGATAATATGAAACTTCGATGAATATATTCGATTTCTTAAGAAAAATATATATTTAAAATCGTGAAATAGTTTTCTGGGAAATATAATTCGATGTCAAAAAATCTGTATTCTTATAGATACTTTGCTGTATGCTTGATTAGGCGTTACAGTTTTGTGCCTAATCTTTTTGTGCGAAATATTAATTAGTAATTGTGAATATTAGGAGATTTTAATTATTGGGCCTGATGACTAATTTGGGAAGTAAATATACGGCGATAAAATCAAAAAATCATAAGATCAAAAATAGGCCATAGTAAATTAGGAATAATAAAAATATACGAAAAATTTTGTGCTAAAAGTTTGTGTACCAACCAAAATTAGGAACACAAAAAATTAGGGGAGCCAATAGAGACCCCTATTTTATACAATCATCTTGATATACGAAAATTATACCAAAAAATGTATTATCTAAATATCTAGGTATCCGTTTTGGCTACAAAAAAAATTATAAATATAATACAGTGAAATATTCGTCGAGAGCGAAGAAAGGCCCGGAGCCGTGCTTGACGATATTTCGCAGTGTTTTATTTATTATTTTATTGTATTTTATATAAAAACGTGATTGTATAAAATAGTAATATGTATTATAAAGGCAAATTTAGAGGTCAATTGTGTTTTGGATATTGTGGGTGTCTAGAAAATCCTTAAGATTTTTATGTAAATTTTGAGGGATAAACTGTAGTAGTTTAATAACAGTGATTTTTCAAAAACACGCACAGTATTTCAAATTGTGAAACCACCTCGCCTTAAACGGCTGGACCGATTTTCATCAAACATAGCTAAGAACCTTCGCAAGGGAACTTGCTTTCACGTGAAAAAACCGCATCGAAATCGGTGCATCCGTTTAAGCGCTACGATGCCACAGACAAACAGACAGACCGAAATTAGCGTCAAACTTATAAGAAGATAAGTGGCAAGACAAGTAAAAGTAGGTACCACATGACATGACAAATGCTATAATTTGAATTGAGGAAAATTTTTTCGTTATGAGATGAGTGAGACACTTGTGGGAGCCGGAAAGAAACTAGTCGAGTTTCTTTCCTGCATATATGAGCGACATAATTCGTCACATGATTTTTTTTTGTTTTCCGCAACATAGTAGTCATATGTTGTTGTAACAAAGTTTGTATTACTCGTAGTTGTGTGAGGTTTCTACGGTATTTTTTTTATTATTTCATGCTTTTGAAATTGATTTACTTTAAAGAATAAAAAGCAAACTAAGCGATGTGAACTACGAGTACCTAACTTAAAAAAATTACTGGTTTTTTTTATATTTTGTAATTATTTCCAATATATTTCAAGATCTCAGGTCCAGTAATACTCGTAGTTATAACCCAATGGCAGCTTTAAATAAAAACTTAAAAAAGCAATGTCATCTTTTACTTACCAATTCCACACGATTTAGCACAATGGAGGCGTCCTGGGTTGATATAGGTGATATTGTCTGTGCCACAGACAGGGTTATATTCTGAAGTGATGGGACACGACCTAAGGCAGATCATGATATCCAGAGCAGAAGGAGTGTTCCCTGTTGACGACAGGCGTACCGAAATGGACGATGTGGTTTCGGATTGGGTTTTATCGATGACCACGCTTTTTATTGTTGTTGTTGTTGACGATCTGGAAATGAAAGTAGATGATATTTTCAATGAAACCTAAGTAGTTATGATTAGTAGTAAGTACTATATTAATTACGTATATCATTTTGTCATCAATGGTTTGCACTCGTGGATAGTTCGTGGTATTTTCTACGCTGGTGGTATTTTATATCCCATTAAAATCGCAATCTCTCTTTCATAATACGAGTATGTATGGATTTAGTGTACTGCTGAGAAAAGATGCATGTTTTTTTCGTCAACTATCTATGGAAATAATTAAGGTACCTTATTATCAATATAATCTTGCTGTCATTCCACTCTTCACTTTCACCAGAACTGCTCTCCTCCCAGGAAATACTAATGTCGAAATCTCCGGCTCTGTGGTATATTTAGTTTTCTTAGATATCGCCAATGGTTGTAATAACTAATCATGAAGGGTACAAAATAGACGCGATTAAATTGACGCTGAATACTCTTTCGTAGATCGATCGATTAATATTGAGCAAAAGCTGTATTTTAATACAATGTCGACGATTGAAGACAAAGACGAAGAAGTATTAACTAGGTTGGACAGAGTTAGAAATAAGCTCACAAGCGATAGTAACGGCAGCAGCTACAGAGAACATTCGCTTGATGTAACGCTATGTTGTTCACACGGAGCTGGAGTTACCGGAAAATAGCTTGGACAAGAGAGTCCCTAAGTGACCTGCTAAAACGGCCCGCGGCGTAAATAAAGCACATTTTAACCGACACGCTGACAACCACAACTGAAGAACTTGGTGAGAGAAAGCGAAGAGAAGAAAATTGCTAGAGTCAAATATTGGATCTGCCATTTAAAGCCATAATCAGCCGGTCGTCCGTAGTCAATGTCGGAACCATCATTTTATATTTTAGCAGTCTGAAATATCGGCAGTTAAAGGCAATATGGTGACAGAACATATATGGGTCTGCTATTTTGCATCATTATATGTATTTAATTTTAATTACTGAGGCGAAAGTGACATTCCGCTCGTAGCTTTCTTCGGAGGAGTATCGTTCCGGGAGTTATAATCATACTGTTGTCATACTGTCCCGTCCTCCATTTATGTAGCACATTTAGAGATACGTTTTAGGACAGACGAGTCGCCTAAACATTATGTTCATTAGCTATACAGGATCTCTAACTAAATAAATTGAAACTATGTTAAGAGTGAATTCAGTCCATGATACTGAACAAAATTCCCCAAAGAACATAATTCGAAATATAAAAATCATTTTTGACCTTCCATACAAATTGACCGATCAGCTGAATTTTGAAATTTGGTTTGAATTAAAAGCAAACAAAAATTCTCATTTTTTGATATACGTTCCTTGGAGAAAAATTAGTTTTAGTATATTTTTTTAGACCCTGTAAAGATTTGGATAGGTACCTTGTTAACCTATCCTTGTCCTTGCTGTCATTCCACTCTTGACTTTCACCAGAGCTGCTATCTTCCCAAGAACCCCAGTTACTGTTCCAACCGCCAGGTCTGTGGCACCACTCGTTGTAGTTGAAGTTATGCTGGTTTCCTGTGGGGTGATTATGGTAGTGTTGGTTTTCCATAGGATGTTTATGGTGGTAGTAGTCATCGTGTCCTCGCCAACTCCTGGCAGACGCTGAGTGGCCGATCACAGCAATAACTGAGGAAAAAGTTTGATAAAATAAAATAAATATTTTTATTAATTGAAGTATTTGAGTATTTGCTTAAATATTATCGCTCATGGTAATTTACACAATCTCATCCTCAAATAAGCAAAACCCTTCACGAGGCAATACAACTAAAGTTGTGACAAGTTCATCTACCAACCAGAATATGACGAGACTTTTACAAAAGTTGTTGTTGTATTGTGCCTAGCATTATAGGTCTACATATTATCCCACCCTAGCTTAGCACGAGTATGTACGAGTATACCTACGTATGTAAACCATCCCGGAAAAATGTTCTTCATGTAAGTAAAAACTGGATAAATCGGTCCAGCACTTTCAGAGCTTTTCCAGCACAAACAGACATCTGCTACGAGTATTTGTAAGTATACATAAACGTGAATTGCTTTTATGATAAATACTAATGGATAGGCTATTGCCCAACTATGGGACCTAAATGGCTAAAAAATAGATGTATATTCATAGATACTTATGTAGGTACCTACTTATACCTAAAGCTACGTAACTTTACAAGGTAAGTACAGTTAGAAACTATTTTGTGTAGTAAACATGAAAAGGCATTGTTTTTGTAAGCTTTTACTTGACACAGCTGTAAGAAAGAAAATATTGCTGACATGTCTTATTTGATTAACTAGCAAAGAAACGTAATAAATTAATTAAACATAAACATATTTTTATTGCGGCTCTAAAGTGAAACTGGGCGGGACACTTGGCTCGAAGGAACGATGGAAGGTCCGACGTAAGGCCGTCACCGAATGGTATCCTAGAAATAGGAAACGTAGTGTAGGACGTCCGGCGGCTAGGTGGGTTGATGACGTCAGGCAGGTTGCTGGGAGGAACTGGATTGCGATGGCCAGTGATAGAGCAGGGTGGCGCAGACAAAAGGAGGCTTATGCCCAGCAGTGGGTACTTGAAGGCTGTTGATGATGATGATGATGATATTTTTATTTGCAACAAATGTGGATCTACATGCATAGGTGACAGTTACAATAATATGTCAATATTATAAGTGTCACACCATTTCAGGCATGCAAAAGTATTTTATTTTCCTATTTAAACTATAAAGTGCAAAACTATAAAGCAAATTTTATTTCCGCCCCGTATGGCTGACACCCACGCTACGCTTCTGCCAAGAACCCAAATGTATAACAATGTTTGTTTACGTTAACTTAATAATAATTTTAAAGATTTATGCAGAAAGATTTTTCAAATCAAAGCGTATGTTTACTGTATGTTCACTTATAATATTTATCAAATTCCCTAAAAAAGCCGTAATCTTAATAAAGCTTTTTTTTTTTCCTTGTTTTAAAAGTTGAAAAGAAAAACTTTTAAGAAACTACATTTTCAGATTTTTCTAGTTTTCTCTTAAATTCTTAAACGGATGTTTCCTACGAGATTAGATTAGACATAACGGTACTCTTTAGTTGTAGTGTATCAATAACAATTAAATAAAGATTAAAAATACCATCAACATGATAAGAAGAAGTAACAATTAGTAAAACGTTGAACACTCACCGAATAGCGCTGAATATCCCATATTTCAGTAACACTTTGCGTCAAATAACACAAACTTGTATAATAAAGGAAAACGCGACGTCTTAACCGCCAAAGGCTACTTAAGGATACAAAATGACCAGCTTGTAGATATACAAGCTTCTGATATATGTTTAAAATTCTCCCCCCGCGTGACCCCGCCGCATATAACCCGTTTAGACTCAAGATGAATCAGACTTCGGTTTTGTTTGCTTATACTGTAGTTGTAGTAATAATAATGCAAAGGTGCATTTTCTATAAAAAAAGACTTCCTCAAAATTCTCCTCTACGTATTTGAAATAAAAAAATTATGTGGCTATGAGATGATAGTTAAACTCCACGTGAAATGAGATAGTGGATCCATGGAGGTCAAGTCAAGTCAAAGTCAAAATCATTTATGTATCTTTGGATGTTTTTATTACTTCATAATGTATGTTTGTAAGTAGTTTATATCGGACTATTAGTGTATACGTAATACATATATAACGTCTAATAAAATGTACTGAAACTATTTTAAGGGTGAATTCAGTAAATGATACTGAATAACTTTCTTCAAGGAACATATATCGAAATATGAAAAATATTTCGATATACAACGTGAAAGGGACATACCCATAATAAATCGAACCACGAGCTATACACTAGATCACTAAAGTTTAATGAAATTAAAATAACAACCAAAGAACAAAAATAAATTTCGGCATTTCCATCCAAAAGTGTGCAGCCGCCCCGGGCGATTTTTATGGGAATGTCGAATTTTTGTTTGCTTTTTGACTGTTATTTTAATTTCATTATAGTATAATGATCTAGTATAGACCGTGGTTCCATTTATTACGGGTATGTCCCTTCCACGTTGTATACCTATTTTGCTTCCAATACAAACTCGGATCAACTGATCGGTCAACTTGTATGGGAGGTAAAAAATAATTATTCATAATTCTAAACTGTTCCTTGGGCAAAGTTGTTCAGTATCGTGGACTGAATTTACCCTTAAAATAATTTCAGTATATTTCGTTAGATCCTGTATAAGGTAAGTGCAATACGTACAGAAAATAATAATTTGAATGTGAGACACTAAAAGTCAAGCACTAAAATGAGTTTGGGCTCCAAAGTCCAAAGCTGAAGTCTCTCACGCTTTCATGCTGAAAGCATCGTTTATTTTCTTAATTTGTATAATCTGTCTCTGCATCAATTGGGAGTTGGGAAATAATGAGACTGTTGGGAAGCTTCCATTCTTGTTTTCTCTTTTTTTATTACAAACTATACAATTTCCGCAGTAACTGCAATGCTACGAAAATAATAAGCAAAAAAGTACCAGGCCAGGCGGCAAGTCAATGGCAACCGGAACCAATAAAAATTCTACAATAATCTGAAAGGGAAACGCTTACAATGCCGAGCTTTCTATAAGTACTAGGTACGTACCGACCGAGCATTCACGGATATATGGGAATTTTTGATAAAATTTTTCAAGGTTTTAAAAAATGCATTGCATTTTTATATTTTTATTACGGAAAAATGTTCTCATATGTTTGGTTCCTCCTAAATATAATTAAAGTATATGTACTTCAAAAGGAACAGTTATTTTAAAAAAAAAACGTAACTTTATTCTCACTTGTATACAGACAGAGGGTCTAACAAAATATATAAAATTATTTAAGGCTGAATTCAGTCCATGATACCAAAATATGAAAAATAATTTTTGACCTGCTATACAAAATTACCGATCAGCTAATCCCGAGTTTTAATGGAAAGGAAACAATTTTTATTAAAATTCCTATAAACGTTCCTTGGGGAAAGTAGTTCAGTATCATGGACTGAATCTACCCTTAAAATAGTTTAAGTATATTTTGTTAGACGTGATATAAAAAAGGTCAGAGGTAAAGTGCAATTTCCTCAACCACGTAATATCGACATGAATCATAGGTATCAGTTAATTAACCAATGTTTTTTTCTCATTACATTAAAACCAGTCAGTAAAACAATGAATTTAACTGTAAACTTTTCGCACAAATACATTCCCAAGAGGGTTGACGTCAGGCAGACGGCTGGTTATAAAACTATAGCCAAATCATTGAAAGTGTGCCGGCTATTTCTTCTCCATTTTACAAGGTCTTTGGCATCCTTGGGTGACCATTGACATGCATATTATATTTGGAGAAGAAAAAGCGGGAAAGCGCACCCCGGGCTCCGAAGCAGCACAGCTGAGGATGCAACCGGGAATGCGCTTAGACGAAGAAGAATAAAACAATAAATTTAATGACTCACGTTGACTAAGGAAATAATTTAGTACCGAACCTTGAATGCTATAAAAACCTACATAAATATAGAAGGTATTATTGTGTGTGTAGTATGAATTCCCTAATATTATATTAACCACACCTAAATGGTTATTGATATGAATCACCGTGAAGCAAAATAATACCCAAAATAGTTCTTATTTACCGGCTTAAAAATGTCCTTTGAAATTTTGAACCGAATGTTGAAAAACCGTATTTTTTGTGACCCTATTTTTACGTAAAGCCAGTTACTAAAAACCTATTTTTACGTAAAGGTATAGGTTTTTTAACATCATCATCTCAACTTAATTGCATCGGCTTTATCTTTTGTCATCGCACAAAACCTATAGGTACCTATCTTCTTTTCTACCCGAGTGTAACTCGCTTTCTGTTCATCAGCGCCGACAGTAGAGAAATTTAGAGAATGCTTTGTAGCCTTTTCTCCATACTCAAGAATCTTGCCACTCCTTTTTTTTCTTAGCTATTTATGTCTCTTTTCTTACACAATTCCCTATCTATGGTCTTCGCTTTCCGTTCTTTATCAAATGCACGTAAATCGTCTACCTCTTTTTCTGTATCCATCTGTTGGAACCCAGCCTGTGGCAATATGGGCCCATTTTTCCGGATGCATACGGCCAACGTGACTCCTAAATATAGGAAATAGGAATAAGTGGTGGGTGGAGTTCGATCTTCATTAGGCACGACTTGTACCTCTGTTTATACTCATGTAAGGTCCTTTTCAACTACTCATACCACCACTTACAACCGGTGAAGGAAAATATCGCGAAAAACTTGTACACTATTTCACTAGTCAGGGACTGGGACTGGCCAGCTCGGCTCCGTTTTTTATGACTACTCACTCTTATTTCTGTAAATTGGATTTGGCACTCGTTCGCAAGCTTTACATATTATGTTGTGATAACATTGTATTAGGCATAATATATTTGTAAACTGACAAAGCCCTTCTGGCGCGTAGGCGACCAATACTGTGTAAATGAGTTTCTTTCGGCGTTTCTTCTCAGCAGTGGTCGTTGCGAAACGCTAGTATCGGTAGCTTTTGAACAAAGAAAAAATTATGTAGATATAAATAAACATTACACGTAATGTAGACTATAATTATTGACGTGTAAAAGTGCCTGCAAAGGCCTAATTACTGAATAAATATTTGATTTTGATTTTTGATCTAGTCACGACGTCATCAAACTCCATTATCACAGTATAGGTCTATGACATCTATGACATCATTATATCATCAGTCATTTCCTTATTTTATATCTATGGGAAGATCAATCGTCATCAGATACGTCAGATTTCTCAAAAAAATATACCTAGTTACTTCTTAATGCAGGCCTCTTACAATCGATCGCTTTGGTAACCCTTAAGACAGGCCAATATCTAGCAGTGGACTTCCTGTTGCGGATATGATGGTGATGATGATAGCAACATCTAATAATCTGGATACAATACTAGGGTAAAACCCGAATAGTCGCTCCAGGGGTATAGTTGCCTTGATTGCAATTACTATAATTTCGCAAATGAAACACATATTATTAAATTTATCTATCTCTCTGCATCTACAACTAAGTTGACCGTGTTGCATTTCTCTGTGCGATTGCATGGGACAGCTAGGTGCGATCAAAGTTTTTGCGGGATAGATGTCCTCTTTCTCGACAGGGCATCTATCCTAAACGTAATTTACATGGAAAAGGCAACTATCCCCTATATGGAATAGTTGTTCCAAATTTAGAGGTCCACAAAAATCGCCAATGCTCAGGAAATATCAAAGATAATGTTTATTCCTTTTATAAATTTGAAGATAATAAACCAAAGTACCTACCCGTTTGACAAATAAAGTATCTTGCTTTTTGTACAAAGAGATATAAAGTAATTTCAAAAAGTGGGGCAACTATCCGGGTTTTACCCTATAGTTATATCAGGTTTTTTGAACCAAGTTTTACCTTTGCATCTCGTTTTCAATAAGCACGCAAACTTCAATATAAGACAGGAATAACCAAGAAAATACCAGTTGTGAAACTCGTTATTCGAACACGCACACCCTTGAGGATTCCCAACGGTTCTCGTTCGTAATGCATGTAACAATTAATCGAGTATTAGTCTATATCAGTAGCGTAACTAATCGTGTATCATCTGAGGTTCCAAGGTAAATGGCAAATTAATCGGTTGGGTAACGAAATCTTTTATTTTTGGCTTCGTATTCAAATGGGTCAACATTTTATACTTACTTTCAATTGTGTCAGAGCAGATATATTCATATTAAACAACAAAGAAATTAAAAAACAAAAACACCAATGAAAAATCAAATTGAGACGACGGGGTCAGAGTGCAGAATAAAAAATATGGCGAGGTAGCAAATTCTGGAATTTATAATTTGGCGAAAGCGCAAAAGAAATCGCAAAGACATCGTGTAAGTTTCTTTCTGCTTAAAATTTGGCTTTTATTTCCATATACGAGTATACAGATATCTTTGCTTTGGTACTTTGTACAATTCCGTAAGATAAATGTTTTGATCTTGATAGGTTTGTTGTTTTGTTTTTGTTTTTCGTGTGTGTATGGGGCCAACACTGGTGTCAGATTTTTCAAGCTGCCTAAATGCATCTGACATAGCTTGACGACTGCCATACAATGACAACCGGGACCAACGGCTTTTACGTGCCTTCCGAAGCAAGGAGGAGCTCAAGAAATTTTTGTACCACTTGTATAAGGGGTTGCTTAACTTGTGAAAACGCTAGCAATGCGTACTCCCACCGGATCTTTATAGGTATCTTGATAGGTGGACACTACTTACTTCATACCTGGTCATTGAATAAATATTTTATGAAGGTTCAAGGAAAATGAAATACAATAATTTTATGGGTATATCTGAATCATCAAAATTCACTGTTGGATTCATACTATAATAAAAAACGCAATCATATTTTCCTCAAATTGATGGACGAGGTAACAATAACAAAACTTTTAGGCATTGTGTATCTGGTCAAGGAACTCTGACGTTAACTTTATGATAATCTCTCTCATAAAAGCATACCTCGTATTTTTTTCAATTCAATTCAAAATATCTTTATTATCATAGGATATTTATAATATCTCTTAATAATAGTCACTTTGTTTTGTTTTGCACAAATTTTGACGTCAAATCGTTACTTAAAGCTAAGTTTACGCCGCTTCCTAGGCGCAAGTGCAGTTTGTTGCCGCTTCGGCAACAAACTGCACTGCACGTTTTCTTCAAAGACGTCAACTAACAAACTAAAAACTTAAAATTAGTTATATAGATGGACAGAGATTACATTGTTTATTATGTCATAATTAAATTGAATTATAAGAATTACGAAATTTAAAATAATGTCAATTTGTAAATTTAGTATGTACCAATAAACCTAAATTATGACATGTCTAAGTATACAAACCTTTAAGAGGGACCCGCGCCAAGCTCAAGCCAGACCTTTTTGTCTTTAAGATAGTCATTGGTCCTATAATAAGCCTTCTCACAAAGTAAAGCTTTGAATTTTCTGTCTGGCATATCAAGGACCGATTCTGACAATTTATTATAAAAAAGTATACACTTCCCCATAAAAGACTTACTGACTGTATTCAGCCTGTAATACGGGCTAACTAAGTCATTCTTATTACGTAAATTTCTATCTGTAAAATCACTTACTTTATTGAACATGGAAATATTTTTCCTTACATACATTATATTTTCAAATATGAATTGTGATGCAAAAGTAAGTATACCTATTTCCTTGAATAATTCCCTCAGTGAGTCTCTCGAACCGTAAATAGCACGAATTGCTCTTTTTTGTAAAAGAAAAATAGTCTGAATGTCGGCTGCACTCCCCCATAGAAGTATCCCGTAAGACATTAGACTGTGAAAGTAACTAAAGTACACTTGTCTAGCAGTTGCTACATCTGTCAATTGTCTTATTCTCCTAACAGCGTAAGCCGCAGAGCTAAGCCTATTAGAAAGTTTAGTTATATGAGCGCCCCATTGAAGTTTCGAATCAATTGTGATTCCTAAAAAGGTAGTACTTTCAACCAGATCGAGTTTCTGACCATTAATTAGTATGTCAACGCAGGCTTGATTCACATTAGGAAGAGAGAATCGAATGCATTGGGTCTTGTTCGCATTTAACATGAGGTTATTGGCCGAAAACCAATCAGAAATTAAAGATAAGGTGCTGTTCACCGCGCTAGCATCACTGTTATGTCGATCTATTTTAAATATTAGCGGGGTGTCATCAGCAAACAACACCATGTCAGCCTCTTTCTCAACCATGTAAGGCAAGTCATTGACATAAACTAAGAAAAGGAACGGTCCTAGAATTGAACCTTGGGGAACGCCCATTTTCACATTAGACCCGTGTGATTTTACGCCGTTTATATCAACAGTTTGAAGCCTATCTGTTAAGTAAGATTCTATTAATTTAATTGACCTATCATCAAAACCGTATTGACGAAATTTGAGCAAAAGTGTTGGATGATCAACGCAATCAAATGCTTTAGAAAGATCGCAAAATGATCCAATTGCATCATTTCTGTTTTCCCACGCGTCGTAGATATTAGTAATAAGTGCTCCTGCATCGGTGGTCGATTTTCCAGCAGTAAAGCCGTATTGTTGGCTATGGAAAAGATTATTGGTCTTAAAGTGAAGTAGCATTTGATTGAGCATTATCTTTTCGAACACCTTACTCAAAACTGGCAGAATAGAGATAGGTCTGTAGTTGCCAGGGTCTGTTTTTTCTCCTTTTTTGAATAAGGGGATTAGTTTACTACATTTCATTAAGTTAGGAAATATGCCTTCATCAATACATTCGTTAAATATGAAAGCTAAATCGGCAGCAATTATGTGTATAATATGACTTACTACGGCTACTGACATGCCCCAGTGATCTTCTGATTTTTTTAAATTTAACTGTTTAAAAGCATCTATTATATCGCTAGGGCTAACATGCTTAAAATTAAATTTAGAATCACAAGGGCTAACATTACTCTTAAGCAAAGCCTCAGCACGCTGGGCGCTAGAACTCACATTAGAAGTGAGTTCCAAAGGAATGTTAGTAAAATAATCATCAAATATATTTACTATTTCTTCAGTTTTTGAAGTATTTTTACCACTACATTTGATTCGGCAAATATTTTCTTTGGTTTTATTTTTACCTGTTTCCTTATTTATGACACTCCATGTTTCTTTAATTTTATTAGGAGCATTATTTATTTTTTTGCTAATACTATTCGACTTGGCTCGTCTACAAACTTTTTTAAATATTTTAGAATAATTTCTAACACATTCTATAAAAGAAGGATTAAATTTATATTGTTTTTGGGCATATAGATCATATAACCTGTTTATACTTATGTTGAAGCCGGTAGTAGCCCATTCACTAAACTGTGATTTACTATGAACTACTACTCTTTTTTGTTTCAATGTTTTAGAATACTCAGAGGAAACAGTACTAAATAGTTTATTATAATGGTCGTCAGGATTATTTCCTGTATATACCACTGATAATAATTTATTATCTAAATTATTTTTAAGTTTTTTTATGTTTTTAGAAGTAATCGGTCTACACAAGATCTTATCTTTTCTCAAATTACTGGTGGACTCTTTGACAAAAGCTACATATACACCAGAATGATCTGAAGGCAATTTGTTGACAACAGATTTATCACAATATTGAATATTACTAAAAAAATTATCAAGACATGTGCCAGATGTAGCTGTAATTCTGGTTGGCTCAAGAAATAAGTTTTCTAATCCATAACACTTAAAAAGATTTAGGAATTGTGTGCTCTTTGGATTATGTACTAAAATATCAACATTAAAATCACCGCAAATAATTAAATTCTTTTTACTAGTTGAACAGGACTTAAGAACCTGGTCCATTGCTTTTAAAAAACTTTTAAAATTACTATCTGGTGGACTGTATACACAAACAATTATATGATGATCAAGCTCGGCACAGGCCACCTCACAACAGCGCTCAACAGAATGTCTGACAATATCCTTCCGCTCTTTGCTACGGAAAGAATCTTTTATAAAAATTATAGAACCCCCTCGTTGAGCAGACTTTCTGTTAAAGCAGCTAACAATATTATAGTTGTTTAGGCTGAACATCATCTGACTCTCATGCAGCCAATGTTCAGTCAAACATAAAATGTCCACATCCATTTCTTTTAAAACTAATTCTACTAATAATTCTTTGCCGGAAAGACCTTCTAAATTTTGATGAAGTATTCTTAATTCATGAGGCCTTCCCGTTGTCTGAATGGTCAGTTCAAATCTGTCGTCAAGTCTACAGAATTACCGTTACATAAACTTGGTAAGTCTGTAGGTGTCTTAAAACTAGAATCTTGTTTACAATGTAAACTCGTCCAAAAATTAATATTATTTGCTATCAATGTAGCAATCTTATGTCTAAAATATTTTGAAAGATAAATATTATCTTTTGTCACATGACATTCACTTATAAAATTGTTAGTGTCAAAAAACACTAATTTATCACTATAACGACATGTCATATTATGTATCAAAGTATTGAGATAGTGAATGATTTTGTTAGTTTTTGGAGACTGGCAATGTAGATATGGGAACGCACATAATATTATTTTGCTTACTTCTAATTCAGATAAATAATCCATACAGCTGATTATTTCTTTCTTTCCTACTTTGTTACTATTGCCTATTAATACGTATGTTACGTCACTCTAAGCTGCAAGTGGCATTTTACTGCTGCTATAGGTACGTGCGGTAAAATCACTTCTTGGATAGATGAACACTTAAAATTGTATCTTTAAGTAGACAAACACCTCGTGCGGAAATAGCTAAAATAAGGAAGTCAGATATTTATCATAACCATTCATAATGGCGGACCCCAGGCTTCACAGCATTACAGCTGAGAATGCAACTGGGAATACGCTGAGATGAGGGCGAGATTCTTATCCACATGTTCCTTATTTTACAAGAATATTTGTTTGCTGGACGAAAAACACAAACCTAGAAGACAATGTTAAATATTCGCTCTATAAATTTTCATCAAATATTAACCAACATCCTATCAAAGCTATTAACTAAGTATTCATTGATGATAAAATTTATGGGTAAGTTTTGTTCCTTATTTTCTTACTTACTTGTTACTTAGATACCTAGATCGTCTATACTATATCAAACATATAATATTACCTGTCACTATTCTAAAAACTTATGTACGATCTACGAGTTATTTTATTTTTTAGTTTTAGTTTAGCTAATATTTTAATTGGTTTAAGTAGTTTTAATTAAGTGACTTGTTAGTTTTACGTAATATTTTTATTTTTCAATTTTATGACTTGTACATAGAGTTTCAATGAATAAAAGTTACTTCAAATTTTATTTATCATTATTCATTCAGTAGAAAACGGTAATATTTCTATAAACCTAAAATCAATCGCCTTTTAAGTAAGTAAGTTTGGAATAAAAAATCTTAAAAATAATAAATCTTATGCTATTCAATGATCGTCTAGCGACCGTGCTTTCTAGATAACACAAGGAGCAGCACCCGCTTCTTCGGGCGTGCTCGTTAATGGTAAAATGTTACTTGCCGATAGTACGGATAACTGTCTAAATAAACAATAAATACAGCTAGTTCCTAAACAATATTTTTGTATACTATATTTAAAAAATGTGTCAAATTTGCTTAAATTTCAGTTTGTCTGTCTACCTATTACTTAGAAGACACTGGACGGACTTTGATGCGGTTTTCACTAAGACTAGAGCAATTTTCCCTTGACCGTTATTAACGTTAAGGGAAAATTGCTCTAGTCTAAGTGAAAAAGTTTTTAAAGTAATAGGTAGGCCTGACGTCAAACCTTCTTAGGAATGCAGTGGTTGCACGAGATGTTTGTGTTTTAAGGTTGTCCTCCTTTAGCCGAACGTTTTCGTGTGGATTCCGGCCTAAATTTAGACCACTCCATGTCTTTCTGCGGATGGCGTAAGAGGCTAAAGGAGGACAACCTTAAACACAAAAAACTCGTGCATTGCACTGCATTCCTATAGAGGATTGACGTCAGGCGGTGGCCTGTTATATCAATCAGGCCGCCGGTTTTTAAACCACAGGCAAATCGTTTTTAAAGTTCCGCCTTTTTCTTATCCACTTTGCACGTTCTTTGGCATCCCCCGATATAATAGACATGGAAGTCCTTTTTAGAGACTAAAAAGCCGGAATGCTTACTAACAGGACATTGTACTCCTAATAAATATTAAATATATATTCGTCGTTAGGTATAACCGACAGCCCTCTATGTAGAGGCTGTATAGAGACAAGAAACAGCAAAGCACATGATACTGGAATGTCCGTGCGTTGCACCAACTAGAGAGGAATACCTAGGATCTCCAAGTACGCTGGTGGAGGCATGAATTTCACCCTTTGAATTGCATTGCTCCCCTTCCTCGACGAGCTGCATGGGCTGGCACGAATAAAAACAACTTTTCCAGACCACAGAACGGGAGACGCAGAAGAATTTCGCTACCCCATCACGCGGGACTTAAAGAAGAGCCCAGACGCCGAAAAACCCACGGAACCAGGTGAACCAGGTGAAGCCAGAAAGCGCTGATAGCTTGCATTTACAAGGTTAACAAAGAAGTCCTATGACATTTTTTAAACATTTTAAAAATGGCCGAACCCTGTTATTTTTTACGTTGTGCACTCGCATGACTTCGCCATTTTGAAAAATTTCAAAAAAATCATCGACAAATAATGCTATTTTACTATCGAACCTGCTTACAATATTTCACGAAAATCGGCTGAGATATGCGATCTGTAAAAGAGAACATCTGGGCAGCCGGCCGGACAGACATACGAAAGCATTTTTGCCCAACCTGAAACGGAGAGTCTTCGCTCGCGCTTCGTGCTCGCTCAGTTAACAAGAGACTTTTATATGGTGAGTCTAGAGGACACAAATATGAAAAAGAAAACTAGCACAATACGCAGAACCCCAGAAACAAGGTACCTACATAATATATTTAAGCCATCCCCGTAAATTTAAATTTATGAATCTAGGAAGTCGTAAGAAGTAAAATATAACATCCTATATCTATTTATCATATCATTTTCATTTCTATTTCATAAGTAATTTTTCAAAACTAAAAACTGCCTTCAACACCAAACTACCCAACTAATTTTGATAAAATTCCTATGACCAATGACATTTCAAACAAAAAAAAGAATTTTCCAAATCGGCCCAGTTCGAGTAATCGGGAAACATACATAAAAATAAACGGGCAAGTGCAAGTCGGACTCGTACATGAAGGGTTCCGTGCCTCCGTACAATGTTTTAAAACGCTAAAAAACACGTTTTTTGTATGACGACCCCCTTTAATTTTTAACTTTTTTTTATCTTTAGTATTTTTTATTATAGCGGCCATAGTAATACATAATCTGTGAAAATTTCAAGTATCTAGTTAATGCCATTATAAAGATCTAGTTAAAAACGCTGAAAAAAACACGTTTTTTGTATGGCGACCCCCTTTAATTTTTAACTTTTTTTATTTTTAGTATTTGTTGTTATAGCGGCTACAGTAATACATAATCGGTGAAAATTTCAAGTGTCTAGCTATTGCGGTTCAAGAGATAGAGCCCTGTGACAGACGGACAGACAGCGGAGTCTCAATAATAGGGTCCCGTTTGCACCCTTCGGTTACGGAACCCTAAAAAACATAAAAGAAATTGAGAACCTCCTCCTTTTTTGAGTCGGTTAAAAAGCAGTCCCATCATTTGCCAGGGGCCCTTTAAAAAATATTGTCGGACACTTAATCAAGATTGAACAGATCATATTTATTCAGTCGCCAAATTCATATTAAAACTTACAATATTTTCTTACAAAATAAATAAATTAGCTGGCAGGCGCGGCCGTGGTCGCGGCGGTGGCGGGGCACGGAGATGACCGCAGGAGGGATACAGCTGAAAATTAATACAGGTTCATATAATATATCATTTCTGGGAAGGTATTTGGAATGCATTGCATTGACATCAAAAATGTTGTGAGCCTGACTACTTTTATTTAGCGTTCAAGAGTTCTTGTATGCCTGTTTCCCACAGGGGTAGACAGAGACTATAGACCTCCACTTGCTACGATCCTGACAGACCTCTTTCGCTTCATCCACACTCATCAACCTCTTCATACGAGTGCATGCCCTTCGATTACGGTAAGATAAACATAGTATGGAATTTTTGTTTAGCAAATGACTAGTTCCGTAAACGACGATATTTATTATTAACTAATTGCTGGCGTGGCTTCGTTTAGCTATTTTCCTTATTCAATGTTATTTTAAAGTACTTATAGTAACTGCTTTGTTTTTGCTGTGATGTCATATCGTACTTAGCCCGTGTACTTAACTAACAAGTGACATAAGTTTTATTTTCATTAGTCAAGTATTCTATATATTTTATCGATTGAAACTATTTAAAACTAAGGTACTGCGGTTAATTTTCGTGCATTTCATGAGATTTCTGTCCTTCTCAGAATTCAAATAAACTCGATACGATCGCTTATTGTTCCTCGGATATTAAAAATGTATAGACAAATGGATACTTAGAAAAAAAATATAAGGGTTTCTTTATTATTACATTACGAAACCTGTTCCTTGGATATTAAAAATGTATAGACAAACTGATAGACAGAAAAACAATATAAGGTATTTTTCACTATTAAGGTACATTATGAAACTTTAACTATGTAGGGTACCAAAAGCTTTTCCTCGAAGAAAATGATCAAGCGATTATCATAAACTTGCATACTTATTTTTCTTCTAATTCTGGTAATGGTAATGAAGAAGAAGAAGAATACACATATTGTACTTACTGATGCCACACGCCTGTGCACACCCCAGTCGTCCAGGGTTGGTGTAAGTGATGTTGTCAGTGCCGCAAACGGGGTTGTACTCCGAAGTCACGGGGCAGTTCCGCATGCATTCCTGCGAGTTCGACGAACTTCCCCTGTAATAGTTAGAAGTAAAATTGGATTAAATGTGATTCAGTACTTTTGACAAATAATCGATTTCGATTTAGGTAAAAATATAGTATATACAGTATGAGACTTTGATCGCAATTTCGGACACTTGTAGCAATAGCTCTTTACACAATTCCCAAAAAAGGTGTGGGGTGGATTTTGTTTATCATAATTTGAGATAAAATATACATTAACTAATTTCAATCGGACTCTTTTTCTTGTTTAAAAAATTAATAAAGCATTTTATGATGAACCTTAAACTTAAATTAGTTAAAGCATTAAAGAGAAACTTATTTCAAAGGGACATTTAATAACACATTTACGAATAAGAATCGGAACGTAAATATGTTACCCATTTCCATTAGGCGCTTGAGTTGTGGTTGTCGTCTGTGGCCGGTTTTGGTTTCCCTGGCCACCGTTTTGGTTCTGATTTTGCCAAGGGCCACCATTTTGGTTCTGACCACCGTTTTGATTTTGCCATGGAAATTGTCCCTGTCCACCATTTTGATTTTGCCATGGAAATTGCCCTCCACCGTTTTGATTTTGATTCTGCGGGAATCGCCCACCACCATTTTGGTTCTGATTTTGCCAGGGGAACTGGTTTTGGTTCTGAAACGGCCTACTCGGACGGTTCTCCCATCCGTACCTATCGTCTAGATTTTCTTCATTGTTACTATCGGATTGTCTTTTATGCCGAAATACCATGCCAAAGGCTGGGCTGGCTACCGCAACTGAAAAATAAGTAATATACATATAAGCATTGGCATGTCGACTGAACAATGACTTTTGGCACATCGGTTAGATTATTTAAAAAATATTGTTCACATATTTTTTTTCTGAGAAACAATGAATGACGAAGATACAGCGCATTTATGTTTCGCATGATATTACCGACTCGTATGATTTTTACACAGCGGTGACGTCACAAGTCCCCACCTTGGAACTTAGATACTCTGTATCTTTGAATTTTTACTTTTTTTAATAAACTGAAAAATATGGGTTATTTTTTATACATTATTTTTGGATAATCTAACTAAAAGACTGATTAGAATAATACTTTTCTGACCCAGTTATCATCCCTATTACCTCTTGACACAAACAAATAATGAAATTCAGTGTAATAAACGTAACTTTACGTTTTATTTGTTTTAAGACAATTTGCCAACAAACAAAAGTCATCAACCGCGTCACCACGCGAACCGGTTTCTGAGTTTACGTGGTCAGGTTCATACCATACAAGACAAGTGCATTAAAAACAGTTATGTAGACATAAGAAAAAACGATTCCCTGATTTGCGATTTTAATTAGTTAAATAAATTAACACATTTTTAAATATATCCTTCAAGTTATTTGTAAATAAGAACATGTAGTATTTATAATTTGTATCAATCACACAGCACAAAATAAAGATGTCTTAGCTAATGAATATTTGATTGTACAATGTACATGATGTAAAAGTGGTTACTGCGTATTGTCAAGCGGGAATCCCAATTCCAGCGGTGTTATTATCTTGTTCTTGACCACTCGGGTCAAGATTCTTTACATTAGATAAATATCAAGAATTGTACTATATAGGTATATTCTTAATTTTTATACAAAAGCAATTACATTGTAAAATATTCAAATTATCAGTAGTTCAAACGTTACGACGGGTAGTTAAATATTACATAGATTAATTATATTAAAAATCACAAGCTATGACAAACGAATGTTCGTAAAATATATTCTATCACTAGTAAAACAGAAATGTTATTAAAATAATGTAATATAAATCTTGCAATCTGAATATAATAAATAAAGTTAAAACGATTAAATTTAGAAAATTATTATTTCATTATTAAAAACATTTAATAAAAAAACAAATAAAACATTGAATTAACCTGTTACGATCATATTTTCTTCATTAAAAGAGATTATCTTTAATGTAACTTTTAACATTATTAAAATATGAGCATAACTACAGTGTTAGATTATAACTTTTATTATTAATAATAATAAATAATTACTAAATGTACTTACCAACTAGAAATATAACTAATACTTTCTCCATTGTTTATTATAAATTAATAATGTTAATTTTTTTTAAAAATTCTATAATGTAATCACGGCGCGGTCTAACTGTCAACTGGCCGGCTGTTGGGCAGTTTTGCTTTATAAACACAACTTATGTCTCATTTTATCTCTTTTGGTCGTCACACAAGTATGCAGGGTTGTGCTTTTTTGTTGTAATTATTTTTACCAGATCATCTAGTAGTAAGTTCTTAAAATTTTCTGTATATTCAAATTGTATTATATATTTCTTTATGATTTTAGTATTCATCATCATCATCAGGTATTTTTTAGTCTCCACTGCAGAAGCACGATCCTCTCCGTACTACCAGAGCCACAATATTAGCCAGAGCAGTCAGAGGCTTTAACCTACACTCTCCACGCTGGCCAGATGGGTTGGAGAGGTCTTATTGATGTTAATAAGCTTTGTTAGCTTGTGTTTCCTAAGTCGCCTTCTACAACATCCACGGGAAGACGTCGACGAAAACTGATCCTGGTCTACTCTGCCGAGAACCACACGGCTAAACTTTGCCTAATATAAATGCGAAAGTTTGTAAGTACATCCATATTTACGTGTAGGTACTCCTATATGGATGGATTTGTTCCGCTTTCAACACAGAACTGCTAAACAGATTGGGATGAAATTTTAGCATATTTTAGCATATAGATCGCATACTACCTGAATAAATACAGAGGACATTTTATCTCTAAAACAAATAAGACTCCCTCGGGATTATTAAATAACGACCATGCAGCGGCCTTAGCACGGGAATTTAAACAAACTGGAAATATTTACTTTGACCTGTCAAACTCATGCACGCACGAGAGTTAGACATGTGATTAAATACGTTTTATGAATGAAGATATTTATTATATAATATTATACAGGCTTAATGTTCTTTGTTCAACTGATAAGTCATAACTCATAAACTAAAAGTTTCTACACCAGAACTTCTAACTGTAGCTACAGACATTAAAGAATGATTATATACCATTAGTGGTTTAATTCTTAAATTACATTACTACATGAAACAGATAAAGGAGAAGGTAACCGTCGTTCCGTATAGCGAAGTAAAACAGCGAACGAGAGAGACAAATGGAAGAGAATTCATACTCCACTGATAAGAGCTAGCTCTTAAATATGAATAGATGATGATGATAATTACATTTTCAATCCTTTTCCTGTCGATAAATCTAAAACAATAGTTTGTGATGGTGACCGTACTGATGCAACCTCATGTTTATACAACCTTATTATTGTTCATACTTAGTTATTTTATAATATTTTTTATATAATTGTCAGGACAACTGAACTTTGTTATTCGATCCTATGTCGAGAAATAAAAACGCAATTTATTGTCGTCTAATTTTATATTTATTTATTACATTTACGAGCACCTACAAGTAAAACAAAGAACGTGAATAACGTGTGAATCGTTAGACAGGGAACCATTTTTATTTGTCAAAGAATAAAGTCTACAGCCTGCAGTTTATATACATTGACTTATAGCTATAGTTGCTCTCGACGCCCTGAATATGAGTGAATGGGTCATCGAATAAATAAATAAATATATAGGGACAAAAATGTATCTTATACTGCATGTATGTATATATAGTTAGTCAACAACGGAATAAGTTACGATGTTCACGCACCCTGTACAAAGCGGTAATAATAACGAGAATGCAATAAACGGTGTAACTTGATGTACTGTTGACTAAACAAAGTCTGGGGCTACGCAAAGTCGGTGTTTCTCCAAACCTCTATCCCATTGGTGTTTTAAAATTTATTTAATTGAATTTAAGTTTGAAAATAACAAAAAAGAAATTGACACGCATCACACATCCCTAACTAGTTACACAACGTAAATTCCGTTGACAGATCTCTTTCTAAGAGGGGCTAACTTCTGCTTGAAAAGAGGGATTTCCTGCAAATCATTTTAATAAATTAATCACGTTTCCCGTTTATTTTATTTAATAATGAGGAAAAACGTATTATGATACTTAAGCCATGTAGTTACTTTTGTTTATAGCCACACATATACAGACTAACTTGATCTATTAAAATAGAATTGTAAATATTTTCAAAGAAAAGACATCAACGCGTTTTAAAAATATCAATATAAGTATTTTTTATTCGTTTAATTACTTGAGTAAGATAATATTTGGATACAGATCCAAATACATCAAAATTCTCTTATCAAATTGTAGTAATTTTTTTTTCTAGATCACCTTTAATAAGAAAATCAGATATTTGGAGAGTTTTATTTTGTCAAAAATACGCATTTATTTCCTTTTCTTAGGCTTCTTTGAGTTTAGTTTATTTGAGCTGTAAAAAGTAATCATCATCACTAGAATTTACGATGTTGAATCAAGATTTCTATACTTTCTATAAAGAATTTAATGCCTTTTCAACAGACCAAGGTAAGGCCAAAAAGAAAATAAGGAAGGGGATACCAAATAATGATAGTTCTAGTTCAGCTAACCCTTGACCTATTTAGGACGATGCCTATGATGATCTAGTTTTAAAGAATTCACGAACAAAACCCAGAGGTTTTGTTCGTGTCATCATCATCATCTCTATATATTAGTATACTCTAAAGGCCTATTAAGACACTACAAATTTCTTGCCTGTTGCATACAATTTTTGAATCAACAAATGATTTATATGGTTAACTTTGTTTAGCCATGCAAGTCATCTAGTGCTGCAATTTACAGGCAAGAAACTCGCAGTGTGTGCTGCTTAAGTTATTCAGGTAAGGCCATTGTACCAATAATTCTTAATTATTCAAGAACCAACGTTCAAAAACAATTAGATCGCCTGGATGTGAACGAGTTCTAATGTCGTCGTCCTCAGCAAACTGGTTGTACTAGTAGACCTGCCATACAGGCAGTCAGGCTATTAACAATATTATTATGGGAAATGTGTACTTACATGAAAGACCTTCCATGCTGGTCTGAGAGAAAAGAAAAAAAACTTAAAATTTATCAGCTGCTTCTCTTTCCGCGTAGATCGCAGAAGCCGATCATGGGAATGGGTGAAAAATAGGCGATGCGGCTATCAACCCATCATATTTGATTCCCTTTTCCACCTTTTCTCCCACCGTCACGCTAAAAGTGGCCTTTCAGTCCTGCGGCCCTGAGTTCTGTTTGCAACAACACCCAAAATAATCTGTCTGCCCCATAAAGATGCGATAGTATATATAATATTATATGTATGTACATGAAAGACGACAATGTTGAAAGTTACAATTGGGGTCTGAGTGGAACATACATATATCCTAAATCTAATAACGTGTCGGACTAACATTAGTCGGAGAAGCATATCCATGAGCATATCAGACTCTACAGCTTCAATTAACAGAATAAAACCAATCTGACAAATATTTCATCTTTTTGAGGAAAAATATACATTATTCCAATGGAGGAGTACTAAGAAATTGGAATACAAACTCAAAATTATACCGATACAGATGCGATCAATTTTAATATTTTTTTTGGATGAGGCGGCTAGCAACCCATCACTATTTTGATTCCCTTTTTCCATCTTAACGCCCGCTATCAATTTTACTCTTAGTCATGCATATAGGTAGTAAAAAACGGTTTATTGTTCAAATAATTTTGGCTGTTTAATCGATCCTAGTATTTATAGATGAACCCTGTTAAGTTTCAGTAGATACAGATTTTTGTTATATTTAATGAAGTACCTACTTATACTTAAAACAAGTTATTTAGACTAGCACTCACGTCTTGAACATCTGAATAAATAGTAGAATTTGATTTACTACTAGTCAAGGGAGTATAACACTTTGTACATGTGTAGATATCTACATTCTACACGTACTTATAAGGTATGTCTAATATTTTAAAGCCTACTAGATTGGGCATGGCAAACAGTAACGTTTACATATTTGCCTGTGTTTATACAGTTCTAACTAAAACTATTTAAAGAGTGAATTCTGTTGATGATAGTAAACAACTTTCCCCAATAAACATAAATTGAATTATGAAAAAAATATTGTCTTTTATATAAGCAAATACAAGTTAACCAATCAACTGATCCGAGTTATTATATTTTTCATATTTCGATTTAAGCTCCTCGGGGAAAGTTTTTCAGTATCATGGGCTGTATCTACGCTTAAAATAGTTTCAGTATATTTAGTTAGACATTATATTGGCAGTTTTTAACATGGACAAGGTTTTCTATGATTCTAAATAACTTTTTCATTTGAAATAAGTTGACCGATCAGTAATCTGAATTTCGGGGACAGAATTTCAGTATCAAGTTGCTCTGTATGTATTTAGACCTTTATTATAAGTATGCTTACGAGTAGATATCATTTTGTTTACTCATTAATTTGTTTAAAAAGTCGATATTGTTGTACTTATAGAAATTCATTTATTTTCAAATATGAATGAAGAGAAAGAAATAAAGGTTTATCAATCGTCATACAAAAACAAATACGAGTAATACTGTATTCCACAAGGAAATGTCTTAGGTCCTTTATTGTTTAATTTCTATATTAATAACCTAAGTGCCAGAAAAAAATCCGCACCCATGTATTTTATTTGCTGACGATATTTAAATTGTGATAAAATCTTCAAACATAATTGACATTAAAAACACAATTATACGGTTACAAAATGGCTGGAAGACAATCATTTACAAATTAATTTTACTAAAACTAAAGATGCGCCGAATAGTGGTTTCACCGAATAACCGAATACCGAATTTTATTCGGCTTAACCTTTACTGAACCGGATATTCGGCCGAATTATTCGGTTCACCATTACATTGTTTTGCCGCGTAAATAGGTTCTAACATGTGCGCTACGTGTTGCTGCTGGCTAGATGACGAGCGAGCCGTACCTCACTGCCCCGCTACCCGCTCACACACCGCGCTGTCATTTTGCTTCAAATATCGCACGATTAAGTTACAAATATCTCGGTTATAGTGTATTATTGTCAATTTGCCACTTAAGTGTGTTCGTTAATAATTTAAAATGTTGATTTGAGGTTTAAAAATAAATGTTGATATAAGTTTTAAAAAGAAATGTGGATTAGATTGAGGTTGAAAAAAATGTTGATTTTAAGTTTAAAAATAAATGTTGATTTAAGTTTTGGAATAAATATTGACTATAATATCTATAGTTATAGTTAAGAAATAAATATGTTTTCTTTGCCTTATAATATAACATAAATCTTACATAAGAAGTTTTGTCTTTTAGTTCACCATGTCATGTAGCCAAGAAAATAGAAATGCTTGAACCGAATATATTCGGCAACAAAACCGAATAATTTGGCCGAATACAAATAGTGGAAAAGATGCCGTATACGCCGAATACCGAATACCAAACAATATTCGGCGCATCTCTAACTAAAACAAATATAATACAATGTTATCCTTATCAAAAAAAAGTTGACAAATTGAATATTAATTATAAAGATCTAATCCTATCGGTCGTCAGTGAAACTACTTTCCTTGAAATTGTATTGGATAAACATTGCGATTGGAAAACACATGTGCAACAAGTTTGCAAAAAATCATTCGATTTGAAAAAACTTAACTTAACTACCTAATGTATAAATTAGCAAAACAATCAAAGTACAGTGATGTCCGCTTACCACGGATATATGAGTTATGTCTTAAAATATGGACTTATAGTTTATGCATAGAACACATAATAGTACAAGTTGTATGGGACAACTCTACGAAGGTGAATAACATTTCTAGCGCAAAAACAGTGCATTAGGGCTATGTTGGTGTAGCTCCATGGGTAACTTGCTGGCCTTTATTATTTTTAAATAAACTTGGCCTCCTTAATCTGCCTTGCTTGTATATTTTTAAAATGTGTACAGATGCACTTGGATATTTCTTTAAGCAAAAGCACATATTTCCTAGGAATATTTTGTTTTTATTTTTATGTTTTTGACTTATTTAAATTTCATTATACTATAGTAATGTACTATAGCCCGTGGTTCGATTTATTACGCATACCTCAGTTACACATTATATAAATAAAAACGTTTGTTTATTTTGCGCTACAAATAGGTTGTAGTGTGTACCTATTTGACGACTTCTATGGCCTAGTGTCATCATGCCAGGCTGTCACATCGGAGGTCCCAGGTTCGACCTCGGTCAGGTCAAGATGGAATCAGATCTTTTTCAGATTGACCTGGGTCTTGGATGTTTATCTATATATGTATTTGTTATAAAATATCATATCGTTGAGTTGGTGTCCCAATGGTATTCCATAACACAAGTCTCGAATTTACTTTGGGGCTAGCTCAATCTGTTTGTTTGTTTGTTTGTTTAATTTCTTTATTGCACAAAAATTACATTTAAATATACATTATTTAATACAAAGGGAAAAGAAATAACTTGTACAAAGGCGGACTTATCCCAAGAAGGGATCTCTTCCAGTCAACCCAGCCTTCAAAGGTTACAAATTTTGAAATGGGTGGAGTGTCAATATAAATACAAAGAAATTTTGAAAATCCTAATACTAACTTAAAATCATAAACGCTAAAATACTAAAAAAACATAAAAACAAATAAAAAAGATATGACATATTTATAAATAAATAAATATTTTTATATAATACATACACATACATATATACAAGCATATGTATAAAATAGAATCTTAATTTAATCTGTGTGATTTGTCCGTATATATATATTTATTTATTTAAATATATGTATTTGTAAAACCTTGAAATTGAGTGAACTGCTTTAATTAAAGGTGAACTGGTATGTGGAACTGAAGTATTTTAATGATTGCTGCATGGTGGTTGACTGCGATACTGTACATCTGTAATGTAAACAAAAACATCAACAAAGTAAATTTAGGTACTTCTTTTTTCACCACCTCATGTCTCACTTTCTTATGACTGATTTTACAGAGTGATTTTGAACCTCGTAGTCATATTCAAGGACACCGTAAGACAAATGTATCCAAAAAATGTTTCATTTTAATGTCACCACTCGCTACCGGGATCGTGACGGGCGGTGGCCGGTGAGCGGGGAGAGCAACGGCCGCGCGTATAATAAAGTCAGGAAAAAAAGGTTTTTCTTAGGGTTTCGTTACAAGATTTTAATATATCTAGGGGGTGCAAATCAATCTGTAAAACTACGTTTGGCTGACTTAAATTTTCAGTTGTTGTCCAGTTCCTGTCCATCAAAACGAAGCAGTCGATCATGATGATTTGAATGCAGATGATTCAAATACCAAAAAATGACATAAACAATTAAACATTAAATATTTTATCCCGGATTTAGGGCCAAAATTATAAACGTGACGGGCAAAAGCTACTTATAAAATAACTAAATAATATTATATAGCTCCTGCTACTGAACACTATATCTACGGAATAAAGGTGTGATAATTTTTCAAAACTAAAAACCGACTTCAACACCAAACTACACAACCGATTTTGATAAAATTCCTATGGGACCACTTGACTTATATCCTATCAAACAAGAAAAAAATTTTCAAAATCGGTCCAGACGTTATTTGCATAATAAATCATAAATAAAATCTAGTTACATCAGAACTAAGGACTTAAATTCATATAAGTCCTATCAAGAATCATTTATTTGCATCAAACAATAGGTCATAAACGAGTATTTATTTACTTTTGTAAATACTAACCTACTCCACAGTCTTGGGCACACCTCAAATGGCCAGGATTCCAGTATTCAACATCGTCAGTACCGCACACCGGGTTATACTCAGGGGTTCGCGGACACTCACGGATACATTTTTGAACCTCAGTTCTGTAACACAAAAACGACATCATAAGGATGTACGGAAATGCCTGTAGTTTAGCATAATGGACTGATGTAGGTCGGTATAATGTTGTACCAAAATATGTATATCTAAAGTAGGTATAACTTTTAATATTTCTGTCGTATGTGTTAACGTCGATTACGTTTATTAGAACAACGTCGTATTAAGCTCTTACCTCGTAAGGGATGAATATGTGAAAATACGCTTTGTATAATTTTGTTCCCAGCGCTACTGTCAGATTATTGACGACCTCTGTGGTGTAATGGTCAACACGCTAGTCCGCCAATCCGTTCCCCCCAGCCAGGTTTGAAAATGGCCTTTTTCAAATTGTCCTGGGTCTTGAGTATTTATCTATATATATATTTATTATAAAATATAGTATCGTTGAGTTAGTATCCCATAATACAAGTTTAAGTTTACTTTGGGGCTAGCATAATTAGTGTGATTTGTCCTTATCTATTTATTTATTATTTCAGGTGACAAAGTTTCGAGGGCTTTGGTGCCATCAACGCGTGAATTACCTCAATATAAGGTACTACAATCAAATGCACGTGCCCAGTATTCCAGTCAACTCCTCAAAAAATATTATAACAAAAATTTCTGATTAGAAACTTAGGTACTTTGCGCAACTTAGTACTTATACTCGTAATGTAGCTGTTTGTTGTTCCCAACATTTACGGATTTGGCTAGAGAGGATTGCTAAGCATGAATTTGTTAAGATGAACATAACAATTCATGCTGATACTCTTCATCTTCCTATTCCTATACGTCGTACAAATATGGCACTATAAGCTTCACGGCTCTGGAATACTTTAACTGTTGACTTAAAAGATATTTCCACTAAATTTTCTTTCGAAAGAAAAGTACACTCTCATTCTTCTAAAATAATGTATTCCCTTTACTTTTTTTCATCATCATGTTTTTTTATAATTTAGTATGCGTATATTATATGAATATATATTATATTTACGTATATACTTAGGTATATTTATGAGGTGTGTGTTAAACTTATTTAAATCGCCTCAACAATATCTCTGTTTATCTTATGGTTGACTGGAAAGGAACGCTTTTGAAGTTAAGTCCGCCAATTGTGACCAATTTTATATTGGGGATCAATAAAGTTTTAATAAATAAATAAACAATTACTTACTCCTTTTCACTGTTATCCGGTACATGAATTGATTTATTCTCAATGTTTTGGGCATATATCATACTGCATAAGACTGTAACAAACAAAATTTCAGATTATCAAAAGTAAATATAACCGAAGTAATATGAAGAAACGTAGACAGCTAATAAATCAATATAAACATTTTGTTGTTCAAAAATAATGTTGTAATGTTAAGTACTGAGTATTCTTCTTTTAATATTAAAAAAAACGAGATTACATGATTTAAATTGTATTGTAAATATATCCGACATTAAACAAGGTAAAACATGACAGTATGTCTTTCTGTTTCTACTATGTATAACGTCTAACAAAATATACTGAAACTATTTTAGGGGTAGATTCAGCCAATGATACTGAACAACTTTCCCCAAGGAACATATATCGAAATATAAAAAATATTTTTTAGCTTTCCATACAAACTCGGATCAGCTGATCGGTCAACTTATATGGGAGACCAAAAATTATTTTTCATATTTCAATATAAGTTCCTTTGGGAAAGTTGTTCAGTATCATGGACTGAATTCACACTTAAAATAGTTTCAGTATATTTTGTTAGACCCTGTATAGATACTGTCTGTCTGTCCTCAATAAACTCTGAAACACTGGACCGATTTTTGCAGTTTTTATTAACATGAGAGCACATCCCTGGTAAGGTTTACAAGTACAATACCACTGCTCACCATATAAGAAAGTCAAAAATTTCTTCATTTTGAACAAATATAATAGATGTTTAAAAAAGATTTCAAATCCAGATATATCCTCTCTGATATACTTATGACCTCAAGTAAAGTATAAATGAAACTAATTATACACTAAACTGACTTATATACCTATTGGCACTGGTATGACTCTCCATTGATTCAGAGTAACATATATACCTACTACTACTACAAACGAAACAATTTATCTTTACACACGTCGAAGTGTGAGTTTTATACTTTGGGTCGCACTGCAGAATTAATTTAATACTTACCTACTAACGAGTTCGACATATTTACGATTATATCTTTCCATAACGGAAGATTTGCGAACACTAAGACGTAAAAAATATTCTGTTTTATATGTATTAAATGTTACAGAAAAGTCGGAAACAGCTACATAATATCACTTCACAAATATTTTTCATTATGTCCATTGTCCATTTCACCATTAGTTCACTTTACTGATTATTATTGAGTCATTTATAATGTAACGCACTAATTCACTATTGTAATATAGTAATTTGCATATTCGGCGCAAAACTATACGGTAATTATATAAATAAATTCAATAAAAATAAACAAATGTTTATCACACTTCCACGCATAGCATGTCAAGTTGTCATTGTCAACAATGGCATTTAACACTATAACCCACGGAAATCTAGTTGGCATCTGCGTGTATGTGATTATCTGTGAGCGAGGAGCCTATGCAACATTACCGGATTGCCAATACCCCTCTCGCTCTTGTGTATCTCCCGCCAATGCGAGAGAGCGAGAAGGGTATATATATCAAGATGGTTGTTGGGTAATAACGTGAAATTATATTGTTGCTTTGCTTACCTGTTTACATCATTTGGAAATGTATGAAATATACGTTCTTTAGAGTATTGGGTGGATAAACAATTATTATACGCGCACCTTCTCACCATGATGGTTACTATTTGTTGACAGTTCTCAAGACAACACACGTCGCGTATTGCGTGCGGCTAGTAATTAAACCCTGGTTTGGAGCTGTCAAAGCTCACAAAGTGCGGGGGAGAGGTGCGGGGACGCCAATTTGCGGGAGACGCTGTGAGATACCATTCTGTTTGACTCTTATGTATTCTGTGCTATTGGTGCAGACTGAAACAATTGAACTTGAGTTACGAGCATGTTATGGTATGATTTACTATGAAAAATAGTATTTATTATATAAGCTATTCTTCGTATTTTCCTATTATATATCAATGGCTACTACGTGACTATATACAAATATATGAGTACACCATACATGACTGTGAATGATAAGTAGATAAAACAGAACTGGTTTTCTACTGAAATCTATAGATTAGTACAAAATATCACACGGAGGATCGGGGTACTTGAATGTGTTTGATTTTGTACAATATTTTTTTACGGAACAACAATTACCAGAATCTTTTTCTGAAAACATTAAGAAAATTAGTTTTTAAATGAAGCAGTTATTAGCAATTCAAATATTCGTAGTTATTAAGAAAAGTGGAAGCGTCGAAGGGACATCGCGCTATCTCTTTTGTTTGTTTGTTTAATTTCTTTATTGCACAAAGATAACATTTAAATGTACATTATTTAATACAAAGAGAAAAAGAAATAGCTTGTACAAAGGCGGACTTATCCCAAGAAGGGATCTCTTCCAGTCAACCCAGTCTTCAAAAAGGTTACATATTTTTGGAATGGGTGGAGTGTTAACATAATACAAGGAATTTTTTAAAAACCTTAGACTAACTTAAAATCATAAAATCTAAAATACTAAAAAAAAACAAATAATCTCTTTTGTACGCGCGAAACAAAAAACAAAAAAGTTCTGGTGCGAAACCTACTGTGACTTGCTATACGTGCATCCTCTTGCTGTTACTTGACAGTTTTCCTTTGCACCAGATTTGAAAGGTCAACTTACTTATTCTTGAGCAGATTAAAAAAATCTTTTTGTTTTCGGTTTTAGATTTGGATTCGTAGTATATTAAGTGACTTCCAGGTGGCCACATCATGACTAGGTGGTAATTCTTCGAATCACGGGGTGACAAAGTTGATCAAAGGGCCTGGAAGAGATTGCAGCTGCGATAAGGCCGCCTTTTGACATCTGTTTTCTTTAATCTATTACTCTGTATCATTATGTTTTGGTGCAATAAAGATCTTAATTAACTAACTAACTAACTAACTAGTAGCCCATTATACAATACATAAAAAAGTATTTCGAATCACGGGGTGACAAAGTTGATCAAAGGGCCTGGAAGAGATTGCAGCTGCGATAAGGCCGCCTTTTGACATCTGTTTTCTTTAATCTATTACTCTGTATCATTATGTTTTGGTGCAATAAAGATCTTAATTAACTAACTAACTAACTAGTAGCCCATTATACAATACATAAAAAAGTATTTTAATAAAGTAGTAAAACTTTAGTTGTAAAACTTTATCAAAAAACGGGTTTACTCGTGTATTTTATTTTTGTTGTCAGACAATGATTGACCCAAAAATCTTAAAAGAAGACCCAAAAATTAACCTACCTCGATTGTCACTGTAAGTTATGTCTATATATAGGTATATATAATTTGGAAAAAACAAGATAAATATGGTTTTTAGTACTTGTCGTGTATTTTAAGAACATGTCGTGTGTATACTTTTCTTTCAATATTTTTTACGGTACTATTGCATCTCCGTCCGTTTCTTTTCAATTTTTTTTTATTTTTCTCCACTATCTTACATTACAGAACATAACAACGACATAGGTACATGCTAACCAAAAAATTATACTTAAGAGAACTAAGCAGAGCTTGTATCTCAGAACACCAGACCCTCCACAGTTGGAGGAAACATTTGACCTATTAGTTTCAATATTCTACTCGTATAAGTATCTCGTATAATATTATTTAAATCGTAAGCTAGTAAAAATAAAATATTTTTCATGGAGCAATGCAATCTATAGGTTAGGTCTGATAGCCACAGAGCAGCGATAGCCGATGTGATATCTCTTCTCGGTTCAGATAAATGAAAACAAGATTACATTTTGTGTTAATACACATCTGCGTAGTTCTAGGATAAAGAAATAAATATATGAGTAACAATAACTTTATACACAGCATTTATCATAACTCTTGCGATTATTAGTTATGTTCACTAGGAAAATAGAAAGAGAAATTATTTATTAGAGACTAATAGAAATTATAAAGATGCTGAAAAGTATTACCACAGAATACAGTAAGAGTAAACAACGGAATCTCCTAAGGTACGCGCAATATGCGTCCCCGTTCCCCATCCCCGCACCTCTCCTCCGTTGTCGCCTTGATGACACAAGTTGGCCCACAAGAACCGGGGGAGAGGTGCGGGGAACGGGGACGCATATTGCGCGTACCTTAGGAGATTCCGTTCTGATTACTCTTACTGTAGTCTGTGCTATTACTGAGAATATGAGACATAGTAAGCACACTTTCACTTATATTTTAACCATATTTGGTTGGCTACTATACTAATAAGACAATATCACCTATATACAAATACATAACCGATATTTTTACAGGATAGCGATGATACTTTCTTAAACGAAATCTTAGCGAGCCAAAGATGGTAAAAATATAAGTCACATATTACCAAACCGTTTTCCTAGGGATAAGATGTAAGCTGTTCCGGCTCCATTTTGCATGGTCTTTGGCATCCTTGGGTGGTGATGATCATTGACATGCATGTTATATTTGGAGAAGAAAAAGCGGGAAAGCGCACCCCGGGCTCCGAAGCAGTACAGCTGAGGATGCAACCAGGAACGTGTTTAGACGAAGAAGAATAAGATGTAAGCTGTCGCACTAGGGCTTCATGACCTAAATGGATCTACACTGACTGTCTTTGTGTCTTTGATTGACAACCGATTTAACATTACTTGCCCTTTATTGTGGAGCGGCTAGCTGATGCCACTGGATAGTTAAATACTAGTGCTTGTGCAAGTTAAGCGACACCGTGCGTGGTCCGCATTTGGATGGGTGACCTCAAGTAGCATACAAATTTTCTTCAGCTCCTCCGTGCTTGAAAGTCAAATTAAGCCGTTGTGTCGAGCTGTCATTATTAGATTGTAGTCGTCAAGCTCTGTCGGATGCCTTCAGGCAGCTTGAAAAATCTGACACCAGTCTATGCCGAAGCCTTCATTGGCTGCAGAGTGCTATGTAGAAGCTATACTAGATAAAGTATCTTCGTAGTAGTAATGCTCTAAAGGAGCTCCGCAAAGTACGTAGGAATGGTGCTGCGATGAATCTACGGAAAGACAGTGTTTGTAGGGTAATAGCTTAGTGATGCTAGGAAAGAGCTACAAAAAGACATTGTTATTATTATCCATGCTACGAAGAGGCTACAATATAACAGTGTACTTAGTACTGGTGCTACGAAAACACTACGAATAGGCAAGGTACGTATTAATGCTACAAAGTAGTTACGAAAATACAATGTTCGTACGTAGGAATGGCGCTACAATGGAGCTACGGAAAAATAGTGTGCTGTAAAAAAACAGTGGTGCTGGGAAAAAGCTACATTGTACGTAGTTGTTGTGCCTCGAATTTGCTGCGAACATGGCTGCCAGTCGGTTGTAAAATAAACCGGCCAAGTGCGAGTTAAACTCGCGTGGAGAGGGTTCCGTATTATTGATTGAATTCTTATAGGTTTTCCTGTAATCTAGAAGCAATGAACTATATTTTGTATTTTAAAAAAATTTTAAGCTCAGTAGTTTCGGAGATCAGGGGCCCCCCCCCCTGATCTCCGAAACTACTGAGCTTAAAATTTAATTTAAAATACCATCCCCCCCGATGGTCAATTTTCGTCTTCTTTCATGAATAATATCAAAACTATTAATTTTTCAATAATAACAAAAATATATTTGAAATCCTTATAACGAGCCCTTTCATTTGATATATGACAAAGAAAGGTTTGCAAAACTTTTTTTTTTAATTTCCTAATTTGTCCCTCGAAAATGACCCTTCTTTTAAAAAAATATTCATTTACTTTGCACATGTGCGTTTGGGTCATAGGATTACACCATCCTATCAAATTTCACCTGATTCGGTCCAGTTAGTTCGGAGCAAATTGGCTGTGACAGACGGACGGACAGACAGACGCACGAGTGATCCTATAAGGGTTCCATTTTTTCATTTTTTGTACGGAACCCTAATTAGCGCGATAAAATTCCTTAGTGTTTTAATTATAACAATTAGTTATGTTACTTACCGATGATACGATATTCCATGTACTTTTTTAACCTATATCGTAGTTTTTGGAGCCTTTAAATGCGCAACCAGGCATTTTATGGCATTTACAAGTATGAAACAAAAACGAATGAACTCTTCCGCGGACCGAAGACGACTAAGTTGTTGGCGTTGGACCTAGTCCTTACGCTAGTAATATAATAAGTCAATGTTGTAAGTAGATTGTACTTCGAAGAAGCTACGAGTAGAAAGTGAACTCAGAAATGGCGCTACGAAAAAGCTACTGTGGTGTTACAAACAACATACGGGCTAGGAACTGAATGAAACCGGTCAAATAGCTAAATGAATACACAAGACGTATGAAAAAATCTACTAAGCCCGGTAGTATAGATTATTAAAAAAATATTACACATATTTTTTCTTTTCTTTGACCAACTAAAAATGACGAAGATAGCGAATTTAAATTACGCGATACGTCACGGCTTCGTACGATTTTTACATAGCGGTGACGTCACAGGCCCAACTCAGAAATAATAATTTGGACTGAGAAACTCAGATGCTCTGTATCTTTGTGGTTTGATAAACTGAAAAATATAGGCATAGAATATATATTAGTACAAGTAATATGGGTCCATAATATATTTTTGGATATTCTAACTAACGGACTAAATAGGTTTTTACTTTTCTGTCTCAGTCATCAATGACATCTTGCCTACAGTTTAGTAAAATAAATTTTGATATACCTTTAAGATCATGCCTAGCTACAATTATTCTTATTTGCCTAAATACCGGATGTAAATGTACAGACAATGGATAATTATGTTCCATATTTTATTAAATTATTAAATATTTCAGATAATCAATGATATTTATGACAAATTAAGATTCAGAAAAAGTTTATTTAAAAAAAAAAGATAAATAATTTACATACTTACAGATGTGGTTTACTTGTCATATATGGGCTGATGCTCGAAAAAGCAAGTAATATCGTTGGACCACACGTCATTATCGCTATAACTAATAATAACGCAATGAAGTTTGTTCGTTGGCCATATTGTGGGGATAAGATATCGTGTATTCATAGATTTCTCGTAATAGTATAATGACCCCCGATAATATTGTATGTCAATTTAGCGGAAAATTACTTTTGCACAAAATAATATCTTCGTGAAATGACGAGTTACAATACTACTTCGATCTCCTCTCGTATTGGATGATGGACAACATAATGGCAATTTTTATGTTGACAGTAGAAAAAAACTGCTGGACTTATCCAGCAGTTTCTTTCTACTGAACAAAGCGCAAAAAACGCCACGGATCAGGACTTCCTGCAACTTTAACCTGTGATTTTTACTTTTGAAGCTGCTGCTCGAAACAAAGAGCCATGAGTGCCGACTATTAAGTAAACTTAAGCCCAAACTAACTTAGGCCCAAAAAATGTCTAACGCTAGTGTAAAATGAACAGTACAGTGATCTTTACAGCCAGTAAAGGAATGATTTGGCCATAATCATAACGCTGGGCAGGAGGGTTGGTTATCGCAGTAGATGGCATAAAGTATTTGCATAGAAGACGCAGCTCCTCTTTCTTGGTCAGCGCATACCAAACTGCAAATTGCTCGCACGTGGTCGACCAAATTTTTATTTGCTCGAGCATACCTACAGGCGGCATGCTTGACCATGCGCGAGCAAGCTCCGTTGAAAAAATGGTCTGTCTTGGTTGTTTTTCCCATTTCTTGGGAGATTCTTTCCCAAGCATTAGCTTTTAAGGCTATACATGAATTTTCCGGGGTCCAGTGCTGCATTGTTGCGGAAAACGGAAAAAATTAGTCGGAAAGCTTAACGTTCTCACTTTGAACTGTAAACACTAAACAGGCTCCACAAAGACAATATTTTTAATGATATCTCTGTTTCCTTTGAAATTATTTATTGGCAGCATTGGACTTCTATACATACTCTGTTGTACATCTTACGATGGAAGAGGAGTGGGCTGGTGACAAAATGTATTCTACTTTCACTCCATCTTCTTCTTCTTCTCGAGTCGAAAGGCTATTTATTAATTTAATAAATCAAATTTGACCAGTATTTGGCCACGGCGATACCCCGGTCTCCATGACGATACTAGATGCTAGCTTTGTTTTGACACAACTATTGAGCTCGCCTAAGGAGCTCGCTTTATACATTTTTAGCAAAATGGTCAAACAGCCATATAGTATGTAAGTAAAACGTAAAGCTATCGTAGATCGACTCGTTTCATTATATAGCAGCTATCAAGCTATGTCAGATTCAATTCAATTCAATTCAAAATATCTTTATTATCATAGGATAATATCTCTTAATAATAGTCACTTTGTTTTATTTTGCACAAATGTTGACGTCAAATCGTTACTTACAGCTAAGTTTACGCCGCTTCCTAGGCGCAAGTGCAGAAGAAGCGGCAACAAACTGCACTGCACGTTTTCTCCAAAGACGTCAACTAACAAACTTAAAACTTAAAATTAGTTATATGGATGGACTGAGATTACATTGTTTGTTATGTCATAATTAAATTTAATTATAAGAATTACGAAATTTAAAATAATGTCAATTTGTAAAGTTAGTATGTGCCAATGTACCTAAATTATGACATGTCTAAGTATACAAATCTTTAAGAGGGACCCGCGCCAAGCTCAAGCCACACCTTTTTGTCTTTAAGATAGTCATCGGTCCTATAATAAGCCTTCTCACAAAGTACTTTCTTTACATGAGCTTTGAATTTTCTGTCTGTCATATCAAGGACCGATTCTGGCAATTAATTATAAAAAAGTATACACTTCCCCATTAAAGACTTACTGACTGTATTCAGCCTGTAATACGGGCTAACCAAGTTATGCTTATTACGTAAATTTCTATCTGTAAAATCACTTACTTTATTGAACATAGAAATATTTTTCCTTACATACATTATATTTTCAAATATGAATTGTGAAGCAAAAGTAAGTATACCTATTTCCTTGAATAATTCTCTCAGTGAGTCTCTCGATCCTAAACCGTAAATGGCACGAACTGTTTTTTTTGTAAAAGAAAAATAGTCTGAATGTCGGCTGCACTCCCCCATAGAAGTATCCCGTAAGACATTAGACTATGAAAGTAACTAAAGTCTAGCAGTTGCTACATCTGTCAATTGTCTTATTCTCTTAACAGCGTAAGCCGCAGAGCTTCATTTCATTCATAGTTACTAACCTTTTTTTATACTATCTTACTATACCGATTTGCAGGGAACACATCACTTACAGTTATAATATAAGTTACAGTTATTATAAAAAAAGGATAGAGTTCAGGCAGGATTAACCATTTCGATTATGTGTTCCTTTTGTCACTCTAATGCACGAAAAGTAAATAAACTGTCGGTCTTGCGTTCACCGAGATTTTGTCTGTCGGAAATCGGAATCCAGTGGTAGACTCCTCAGGAATGTCATCATGCGGGAGGGGGTATTCCGTTCTGTACGTTAGTATACTTATATTCTGTGGTATTGATTTGACGGTTCAGTAACCAGTTCAGTAACCAAAATTAACAAAAAGCTGACAAAGTAGAATCATGACTAAAACGGTCACCTATAAAATCAAAGTCATAAAACTTTAAAAAATCAGTTAAGAATGATCGGTGGTGCGAAAGAATGGCCACTCTCATTTGAAAGTCGCTGTTGTTATCAGTATCGTCCTCCGGCCGAGGCAGAGGTTATCGCTGCCACCACCACAAGACCGCGTCCCTCCCCCCCCCTAACCCCACTCTGGACACGCTCCAACCGCTCATGATGCACCAGTTAACCGATAAGCACAATACAATTAACATCAATTACATTATTAAAATTAAAACTTAATTTGCTCGCCCGTTTCAGACGTCGAACTGATTATAATATAAACTGAATAACTGATTATAGTAAAGAGCAGTGAGTGCAAAGACTTTCAGTGAAGAAGTTTTGTATTAGGACTCAAACATTTGGAAATGTTAAGCGGGAAGATACTTTTGTGCGTTGTCTTCGTAGCTGGTGAGTAATATGCCCAATATTTTGCAAAATTATAATATTGGATACTCGACCAATTACTGTTAAATTAAATCAGGAAATCAAGTATATACGTACTCGCTGAGGCTTTTTTGCGTATATTTGTATAAGTTTTAGTAATAAACAACTAAAATCTGGAGTAAGAGACTAATCAGATTGTTTTCTAAACAAGATATAAATAAAAATAATAAAAGCAGCACTATTTTGATTCCTTTTTTTGTCTTCTCGCCCACCATCTCACTAAAAGTGGCCTTTGAGTCTTGCGGCCCTGGGCTTTGTCTGCTTAGAGCCATATAAGACCCAAAATGCTCTGTCTGCCCCGTTAGGGATAATGTATATACATAACATACACATACGTCCTTATAAACAATGCAAGTGAAAAATGGCAGGGTTATGACAGTGTTTTACAAGTACTAGCCTCATTACCTCACACTAGCGATCTATAGCCCTTCTTCGGTACATGTTTGCAACAGCGTACATATTAGCAGGCTTCTCAGGTCTGTTTCAAACGAAATGATATCCCTAAAATTTACCTATTTATAAAGCATAGGTATAAACAAATTGTTAAAATATAATTATCATAGCCGCTATGTTTTGCCGTTGTATACATCCCTGTATACAACGGCAAACAACGCTATTTTCCGTGTTTTTATTCATGAATGCTGCCTGAAACTCACCTTTCCTCCATTCCCCCTGTCCTCTTGATATACACCCTTTCAAACTAAACGTTGTAAAACGTTTACAACTGTGCAAAGGAGATAGCTAATCTATTTGATACAAAATAAAATCCGTGATGGAACAAAACATTGCTATTTATTGTGATTTTTGTCTTTGTATTTGTATTGATAATTGCTACCCGAAACACCCGCTTTCCCCCTAGGCTTCATGACAAACCTTCTTCAAAGACTAAACTTCAAACTAACGTTGTGAAACGTGCGCAACTGTGCAATGATAGCCGCTGTGCGTCACAAAGTAAAACAAAGGCAAGAGCGGGCCGAGAGGTCCAAGTGGCCAAGAGTCCACATTAGACCGTTTGGCGTCGTGATCCGCGGGTTATCGCGCACGCCCACTGCCAGCCCACCGCGTATTTATAGCGGTGAGTAATATCTCGCAGACACGGCGACGCTCCGGTCCGTGCTCCGGTGAAGCTTCTCGATACTTGCCTTCGAGAGAAACCTGAGAAAGAAACATTTCAGAAGTAGGTACCTACTTAGTTGCCAGGTACTTACTAGCTTTTGTCAAGCTAGTGCTTCACAAAGATATATCTATTATTTGAAATTGACGAAATCTACATAGATTTCCTTAACATTGTCTACAATAGAAGCACATCCTCCATCAAACTTGAGTCATCCGGTCCTAAATTAAATATTGAAAAAGGCGTCAAACAAGGTGACCCTTAGATTTTCATTAGCACATTAGAAGAAGTCTTCCGTTTAGCGGATAAGTGGTGAGAACGAGGCATTTACGTGAGCAATCGTAAACTCAACAACCTACGCTTTGCGGACGATACCGTATTGTTTTCTTCCTCAGCACCAGAACTACAACGAATGCTTGAGGACCTGCATGCAGCAGGCCTTGATCTGACTAAAGATAAATATGTCAAATACTAGCTTACGAGTATGACTAACAGCACCAAGTACAACGTACAAGTAGGTAGAGGGCGAAAGGATAAAATATATAAATGAGTATGTCTATTTCGGCCAATTAGTATCCTTCCAGGCGCGACAAGAAAATGAAGTTGCAAAACACACCGATAACGGAGAAACCATTGATCCATGAAGGAACTTATGAAAGGTAACTCTCCTCTGACACATAAACGCAAACTTATGGTCATGTGCATCCTTACGGACCTCATATATGGGGCTCAGATTTGGTCTCTTACTAAGGTCAGAGGTCCGGACTCGGGGGATGGAGCGCAGCAAGCTACATCAAAAGAATAGATAGAGTCCGCAACACTACCCTGCGATCTTGATAGAACGTAGTGACGTGAATATCACCGCCGCCAAATTAAATTGGGTCTGGGCAGGACACGTCTGCCGCATGTCGACCGAAAAATGGGCCAAAACTAAAAAAAAAACTAATCTTTGTGGTCCCAACTAATGGACGCAGGACAGAGATAAATGTAAAAACGAAAGCGAGGCCTCTGCCTAAACGCTGCCGCGCCCCTCGCTGCCAGCGGACCTCACTGGACTCTCGACAGGGAGGGATCTAGTAAGCTCTAAATAAAATAAATAATTACATTTGTACCCTTTTTCTTCGTTATTTTCAAAGAAAAAAAACAGTGGCACTTTGGGAGTGCTGACAGAAGTGAAAACTTGGACAAGGTAGTGCCGGTAACAGTTTCGCGAGTTCAATGGTGTTTTTCCCATCTCAAAAAATGCCCAACGCACCTGAAGAAGTTTCACTTCAAAAAATTCTAAAGAAATTAATATTAATTCTTTTCTTTTGAACGGTAATGAACTATGTCGTTTAAAATTCACTCTATTGTATGGAAAATTGAAAAGTAATTTCACGTTTGGCTGTATGTTTGTTCCTAAAATTTTACAGCGTTGTAAATGAGATGCCGAATGTTAGTATAAATAAAATTATAATATACATAATGCCGCATCAGGTTAGTACTAGAGCTAAATTTGTTATATTTATTAAACAAATAAATACTTTATTAATAAGCAATTGAAATCCTTATGCAATATTGTAAAGCGTGGGAACACTTGGAACACATCCTGGTATGATTCAGGGGAAGTGTATTAAATCAGACTCTTCTGGAAACGAGGGCAAATGACGCATTTATGATAAGTGATAAAAATTACAATCCAACTAGGGAACTGCGCAGTTCGGAGGTCACCGATGTCGACCCATTGGTGGGATGGGCTTGTAACACAAATAGTAGATAGTGGACTCATTTACTATAGATAATTTCTAGTACTATGTATTTGTATTGGGTTTTGGAACAGATTTGGTGTGTTTAATCACCGTTCGATGTTCAAAATACAGTTTAATTGTGCCATATCCGTATGGCAACGATATAAATCTGGCACTGACACACACACACCACACACCCTTCTTGTACTAGTTGGTCGGACAACCTGCCTGACCAAAATTGCAAGACTATAATACGCTAGTTTCAGGCCATTCTCAATCAGTTGGAAATCCTTGTCGGAGGCCTATGTTCAGCAGTGGAGTTACTAAAGCAAAAATTATAACGATTATATCTAATACTCAATGTTGTTGATAGGTATTTTTATTTAATTAAGGAGTTGCTTATTTACTTTAACTGTAGAACTTTGAGTATGGATAAATAAGCATTATTTGAAGAAAGTACTTTTATTCCTTTCTACATTTTAGCTCTAAATCTGAAATATCCTTCAGGGTACTGTACCTACATATGGGCATCAAAGCAGATGGATTTTTTTAAAGCTCGGGAAATAGTATCTTCTTTTTCGTCTAAGCGCATTCCCGGTTGCATCCTCAGCTGTGCTGCTTCGGAGCCCGGGGTGCGCTTTACCGCTTTTTCTTCTCCAAATATAATATCATGATCGATGATAATATGCACGTCAATGGTCACCCAAGGATGCCAAACACTTTGTAAAATGGAGAAGAAATAGCCAGAACACTTTTAATGATTTGGCTATAGTTTTACAACCGGCCGCCGCCCGATGTTAAACCTCCTTGGGAATGCAATTGTAGCACGAGATGTTTGTGCTTAGTCCTTTAGTCGCCTCTAACGACATCCACGATGGAGTGGTCCTATTCTAACCCGGAACCACACGGGAAATTGTTTTGAAGGAAATAATTTATTTTTTTACAAGTTTTTATAGTAAGGCCTAATAATATTAATATATTTATATTATTATATAATACGTATTAATAGTAATAAGCCCAAACTCGATGGGGTTGCGTCGTGTCCCTTCTTTCCGGCTCCATCATCAGATCAGCTTCATGATATAATTATATTGCATTATCATCTGATTAACAGATACTAATTTCATCTCAATCCGGGAAACTGGGTCTGGGTCGTTCTTAACTTGCATGATTTGACCCAAAAAAAAAAACGAACAGGACAAGCTAAACAAAAGCTTATAAAAATATAAAACTACTAAAACTTATAATTACTTATAACTTGATAGAACTTTGTTAAGGACTTAATCATCATTCTTAATTAGCCATAATCTTAGAATTGTTTAAAGATGAATGAGTGGCATGCACTTCATTTGTTTACAAACCATATAGAAGATACTGCACCAAGTGCGTAATAAGGGTGAGATCACAGGAAAATTTTAGGAAAATAAATAATACTGATTAGATTAAGAGAGGTCGCGCGGGATGTCATGCATAATCTTGGCATTCGTCAAAACAATAATGGAATAAAACAAGAAACAATTAAGCTACGTTTATGTCCTCGTTAATTATCTTTCGAACGTTTTATCAAGCGAAAGCGTCTACCTCAGAAAGCATTGTTTTATTCGCAGGACCATATGTATTCTCGAACAGATTAAATTGTTATAACAGTTAATAAGTGTGCTAATGCACAGCTAGTGATGTTCCCCAGATTCCCGGGAACGTTCCCGGGAATGTTCCCAAAAATGGAAATGTCAGGGAAAGATGTAATTTTATTTACCAGATGTATTTTTATTATTGTAAATATATATTCTACTAACGTAAATGCATCACTTTATATGGTTATAATACAAATACATACATCCATTATTCCGTAACATTCCCTAGAAATAAGTGCCCGTTCCCAAATTCCCCGGGAACGTTCCCAAATTCCCGCGAATTTGGGATCGTTCCCGGGAACGGCACATCATTATGCACAGCTACTACTGGCTACATGACAGTCTGTGTAGATGGTATTTGAAAAAGATGGGTTACAAAATACCTGTTACACTTTCATAAGTGTTCTGTACAAGACAGGCAAACATCGGTTGCATTAAGTTACACTTTTACACTGCTGGTCTGCTACAATTATGAATGTGTAGGTCTCCCCGTTTAAGTATCGAAAATGTACCTACATTATTACTATGCGCGCAGGCGGCCCCTCGGGGTGGTAAATTCAGTTATACGAATCGTTTGTCCAGTCTGTCTCACCTAGACATCCATTGCAAGCCAATTTCATTCTTATTACTATACGAAAAGGTGCTGAGTTTTGACGTGAGCTAATTTAAACCATATCGTTTCTCGTTATCGTCATATTGAGTAGATATTTCTTTGAATTTCTTTGCTGAGTGAGACTTCTGTACGTTAGTATTATTTATTCTGTAGTATAACTTAAGACGGTGTTTTTAAGGTCCTAGCTGGTCCTGTATTAAAAGACGTTCCTTCCGAAAACTTAATATTGTATAATACTTACCTTTATGACTAAAATTGTTGCTAAATGCCCCACTTTTGTCGCAACTATATACTTAGTTCCGCCTTAGAACAGTTTGTTTTACAATCTTATAGGTATAAAGAATATAAAGATATCTGTATGAGAGACATCCCCGCCATAGTTCATCTCAATTGTAAAACTGTTCTAGGAAACTAAACCACTGCTTCTCTTCCAGTACATGTCGTAAGATGAGCCTAAGGGCCTAAGCATGAACGTCTCGAGTAGCAACTCATTCCCAAGAAGGAAAGTCGTAACAGGTCCGGCTTTCCTTCTCTACTTCGCGGTCTTCGGAGGATATATTATCTTAGGAGGAGAAAAAGAAGGAAGCTTGCCATGTTGCATTTAGGGGCTACATGAATTTTCCGAAATCCAGTGCTGCCATTTGAAATAAATTATTTGAAAAGAAACGGAGATATCATTTAAAATTTTGTCTTTGTGAAGCTCTAGATGTGGTTGGCATACATTGAGGGAGGCCTTTTCCCAACAGTGGGATATAGAAGGCTGCCAATGATGATGATGATGATGATGAAACTCTAGATAACCCTTCAAACTATTTTATGAACTACTGTTTACAGTTAAGCTTTTCTTAGCATTTTTGCGGAAAACGGCCACTTGTCAAAAATGCTAAGGCTTCACTGCGGCAGTACTGGACCCCGGGAAATTCATGTGGCCCCTTAACACATAAACCTTTCACCCTAAAATATGTACTCACCGCAGACCTGTCAGTACTTTTAGACTCAAGCATGATCAGACTATGATGATGATATATCTTCACCACCAACTGGTTAAAATGATCAACAATGATGATGACATTTGTATATTCAACACCAAACGTTTCAATTCCAGCGTTGCGCGGGTCGCAGTCAGCCAGTCTTCCCCTAATCCCCTTTATAGTGGGCGATGACAATGAGATCCGAAACACCCCGCCTGAGATCCGCATCCCCGTGGAGCTGATGAGAGCCCGGGTGCGGGAGGGGGTGCCTCCCCCTCTGTGTGCTGGGAGGTGCGCTTCCCCCCCAGCAGGACCTGTGTGTGCGTTTGATGCGACGGGAACTGCGAGGACATTCGCCACGCTATGCGATCTTGAAGCAGCGTCATGTCGCGAGAGCACATGTAAGTTATTATCCTGTCAATGATGACTTTGTTTGAGATTGAAAATAAAAAGCAGTATAAATAAATCCTACTAAAAAATCTTTAATTTTTTTAGGGCACACAAACGAAACAGCTTCCATGAAGTTGTGCATATATAGGTGCCATAAATACTGATTATTCCTCAGTCGTATTATCAATATTTGTTTTGTTTTGTTTAATTGTTATGCAACATTTCTATGAATAGCCGATCCGTTCTAGGTATAAATAGGTAACAGCCTACTTATTTCGAACGGATCGGTTTACGAGTAGACCTAATTAGGCCTACCTATGCAACGCACGTGCTGTATTTTTACTTACCGCATACCTAGCTTTTGTAATGTACACAAAACATAATACGTAACACACTAAAGCTATAGATCTTTTAATATAGCTATCGTGTAGTGGTTTTTAACAGATTGTGCAGTAGTAAGACTGATCATTAAAATACTGGTTTCTATCTTTCAGATTATGCTATCACAAGCTTGGGTGAATGCTGACTGCCAAGAAAAAGAAGATATAAGTATAAAAATGTCTCGATTACCATAGGTAAATTTTCCACAAAAAGTAGGTTATTTATAATTGCCTAAACCAAATAATAATTTCATGGAACTTATTCATTTACTTCCTGATGATGTAGATAAATATTTTAATATGAAGAAACAATTTGAAATTAAAAAAATCTTTTTCATGTGTTGTTATCACTTTACCTAAAGTAGAAAAAAAAAGAAAATGCAAAATTAATTCTGATTAGTACAAGCCCTTTTGTTTTAGCCTATATAAATGAAAAAAAAATAGTAATCGTATTCTGATTGAATTGATGTTAAAAAATTAAAATTAGTAAGTGCTTATAAACTTACAACATGATATCGATAAGTACCTACAAGTTTTTATTTAGTTCTAAAAGCTTTGGTAAAAAAGTTCCTAAATTCCAAATTTTATAAATAGATACTATTAATAAATACAATAAATCAATTCTCAGGTAGAGATGGTTAGAATATCCTAGGATGATTATTTTATATAATATTGTCACAATAATGCCAAAGTCGTGTGCAAAACACTAAAACTACAATATAACTTAAGTTTAGTACGTAAGTCTTAATTTTATTTATTGTACAAAGTACGAAAATTTTCATACTAGCTGATGGTATGGCTGTTCTATTGTTATTGTCAATATAAAGGAAAATAGTTAAATAAATAATTTTCACCAACTATTTTTTTTTATTATTTGCTTATTTTTTGACATGTAGGAATATTTAATTAGATTTCATTTCAGTAGCAAGATATTAGTTATCTACTTTCACTAAGTTGATTTGTAAGTATATATTAACTTTATTAAAAAGAACAATATGTCAAACTATGATTATGACAATAAAAATTATGACTTATGCCTATATTAACTCTTGTATTCACAAAACCTGTAGTCCATAAATCAGTAATATTTATATAGTATAATGGAAGCATTGTTTTATTTTCACAATTTCATAAAAAACTGCATTTCCTAAATTGGTAGCATGCTCACGATATGTAGGGGAGCAGATTTTTTAAGAATAGAACTAGAAGGTTGAGAAGATTTTTAAAGAAGTAGAAGGGTAAGAATTTATATAGTAACTATACTTCAATATGCTCTTCTATTACATTTTGTGTATGTACAATGTATCATTAAATATCATGAAAGTTGTCAAGTCCAACATAATATAAGTGTTTCTCAACATTCTTTACTTTTCTCACAAACGAGTACTATCTCAAAAGTGTTTCTCAACATTCTTAACTTTTCTCACATACTTAATAAATCTTAAGGCTTAATATATAACCTAAATTTTCCGGGGTCCAGTGGTGCCCCCATTTTAAATAAATCATTTCAAAGAAAACGGAGACATCATTAAAAATTTTGCTACTACAAAGTCCTAGATAACCCTTTAAAGTATTTTATGAACTACTGTTTACAGTTTATAATGAAAACGTTAAGCTTTACTACGCACATTTGCCAAAAGTGGCCGTTTTTCACAAATGTGCGTTGTAAAGCTTAACGTTCTCACTTTAAACTGTAAACAGTAGTTCATAAAATACTTTGAAGGGTTATCTAGGACTTAATAGTAGCAAAATTTTAAATGATGTCTCCGTTTTCTTTGAAATAATTTATTTTAAATGGGGGCAGCACTGGATCCCGGAAAATTCAGGTACGGCCTTAAAGCATAATCTATGTTTCTATAGAATTGCTAAGTTTTTTTTACTTACTTGGTTTTTCACATACGAGTAGATTGTGATCTTAAGGCCGAACCTGAATTTTCCGGGGTCCAGTGCTGCCCCCATTTAAAATAAATCATTTTAAAGAAAACGGAGACATCATTCAAAATTTTGCTACTACCAATCCCTAGATAACCTTTCAAAGTATTTTATGAACTACTGTTTACACTTTAAAGTGAGAACGTTAAGCTTTACTACACACATTTGCGAAAAACGGCCACTTTTGGCAAATGTGCGTAGTAAAGCTTAAGGCCGTACTTGAATTTTCCGGGGTCCAGTGCTGCCACCATTTAAAATAAATCATTTTAAAGAAAACGGAGACATTATTTAAAATTTTGCAACTACCAAGTCCTAGATAACCCTTCAAAGTATTCTATGAACTACTGTTTACAATTTAAAGTGAGAACGTTAAGCTTTACTACGCACAATTGCGAAAAACGGCCACTTTTGGCTAATGTGCGTGGTAAAGCTTAACGTTCTCATTATAAACTGTAAACAGTAGTTCATAAAATACTTTGAAGAATTATCTAGGACTTGATAGTTGCAAAATTTTAAATGAGGTCTCCGTTTTCTTTGAAATGATTTATTATAAATGGGGGCAGCACTGGACCTCGGAAAATTTAGGTACGGCCTTAACGTTCTCATGATTTATTTTAAATGGGGGCAGCACTGGACCCCGGAAAATTTAGGTACGGCCTTAAAACTTTTAACGGTGGAAAAGGCAGCGTTGCAATTTTGCAAGACTAGATCGGAGTATGAGTGAGTGAATCAGTGACAAAATAAAGGAACTTTGTATGCAAACTATAGGTACAGATAATCTGGTCCGGTGGAAAATGATAGACAGATTGCAAAATATTTGCCAGTGTGGTTTCTCTCCACAAACTATGGAGCACCTACTTACATGTCACAAGTGCCCAAAAACCGGCACCTGGTATGACCTGATGGCCGTAAATAATACAGCTATCGAAGTGGCCCGATACTGGAGTGACAAAATATAGTAAGTAAAGTACCATCGACACGAAACGAAGAAGGTACAGATAATGTGTAATTTTGGGATATACTTATGTAGGTAAGTACCTAGGTACAGTACGTTTTCTTTATTACTAAAAATGTAGGCTTCTAGCACCTTTCACAATGAAGTTACAGTAGTATCAAAAGTCTCTCGAATTGCTCCAAGAAAAGTATGCTACGGCTGTCCCTTAGCTTGTTTGTTTGCTTTTGCTCACCTTGGGGCACTGCCGTGCCCCAGATAATTGTAGACAAGTTCATATAAGAAATGCAATAATAAATATTACAAAAGGTAAATTATTTTATCTAGAGTTCATAATTTAAGGTCCAATGAATTAAAAAAAAACTGACTCTGATAAACTGACTGACATTTTCAGTAATAAAATGATTCTCATTTCATTTAAAACTAGTAGATGCCCGACGATTTGCCGGCGTGGTCAAATTTTTGACAATCCTACGGAAAACCTCACATCTTCCATGGGTTCCATTCAATGCTGATTTAAAAATCCTAAACATCGAATCTAGGACTTCTTTTAACATAAAGAAACATAGCTTTCTCTAATCAATATTTACCTGTGATAAGTACCTGTGCAAATATTTATTTATTTAACTTTATTACAAACGTAATAGGCGGACTTAAAACCATAGGCTTTATGTACCAGTCATCCCACTGGTGATGCCGAGAAAAAGAAGACTTTAGAAATAGATATAACTAACAAAGACATCTGACAAAGAATCTCAAATGTAAAACTTAAACATCGACTCTACTGTGGACTCTACCTTCTGCAAATGAACCCTATACTCCTTGATTGGAAACACAAAACTAATATTTGTATTGCCATTATCTTTTTCAAATAGTGGTTATTATTATCTACTACAATAATAACAAACACATGCGTAGAAAGGTGTACTCGTACACGGTGTGCACTCGTTACTATTATTCATAAAGAATATTTACCATAAATATTTTAATATTATGAACCAACTAGTTGGAGCAATCGCCAAAACTTGGATTTGGCACTCGTTCGCTAGCTTTACATGTTATATTGTGGTAACATTGTATAAGGCATAACATCTGTGTAAACTGATAAAGCCCTTCTGGCGCGTAGGCGACCAATACTGTGTAAATTAGTTACTTTCGGCGTTTCTTCTCAGTAGTGGTCGTTGCGAAACGCTAGTATCGGTATCTTTAAAAAAGAAAAATAATTTTAATATAAATAAATATTACACGTAATGTAAACTAAAATTATTGACATGTAAGGTGCCCTCTGCAGGCACTTTACACGTCAATAATTTTAATGTAACCTAATTACTGAATAAATATTTGATTCTTGATTCTATGTTATAAGATTTTTTTTTAAACGTGTAATGTAAAATGTAATGTAAATATATGATAAGAATAAGTTAAATCTGTAATGCAATATAGCCCATCAGCACAGAATACATAAGAGTCAAACAGAATGGTATCTCACAGCGTCTCCCGCAAATTGGCGTCCCCGCACCTCTCCCCCGCACTTTGTGAGCTTTGACGGCTCCAAACCAGGGTTTAATTACTAGCCGCACGCAATACGCGACGTGTGTTGTCTTGAGAACTGTCAACCAATAGTAACCATCATGGTGAGAAGGTGTGCGTATAATAATTGTTTATCCACCCAATACTCTAAAGAACGTATATTTTATACATTTCCAAATGATGAAAACAGGTAAGCAAAGCAACAATATACTTTCACGTTATTACCCAGCAACCATCTTGACTTCTCGCTCTCTCGCATTGGCGGGAGATACACAAGAGCGAGATTGTAACATTACCGGATTGCTAATAAGCAATCCGGTAATGTTACATAGGCTCCTCGCTCACAGGTAATCACATACACGCAGATGCCAACTAGATTTCCGCGGGTTATAGTGCTAAGTGCCATTGTTGACAATGACAACTTGACATGCTGTGCGTGTAAGCGTGATAAACATTTGTTTATTTTATTGAATTTATTCATATAATTACCGTATAGTTTTGCGCCGAATATGCAAATTACTATATTACAATAGTGAATTAGTGAAATTAGTGCGTTACATTATAAATGACTCAATAATAATCAGTTAAGTGAACTAATGGTGAAATGGATAATGGACATAATGAAAAATATTTGTGAAGTGATATTATGTAGCTGTTTCCGACTTTTCTGTAACATTTAATACATATAAAACACAATATTTTTTACGTCATAGTGTTCGCAAATCTTCCGGTATGGAAAAATATAATCGTAAATATGTCGAACTCGTTAGTAGGTAAGTATTAAAATAATTCTGCGGTGCGACCCTAAGTATAAAACTTACACATCGACGTGTGTACAGATAAATTGTTTCGTTTGTAGTAGTAGTAGGTATATATGTTACTCGGAATCAATGGAGAGTCATACCAGTGCCATCAGGCTGGGTAGGGAGCTATACCACAGAATAAATACCAGTAGTACAGAAGTCTCACTCCGCAAACGTTTTCAAAGAAATATCTACTTACAGTGGTTAGCAATATGGTGTAATTTAGCTCGCGTCAAAACGCAGCACCTTTTCGTTTAGACACCTACAGAAATCCATTGCAAGCCAATTTTATTCTTATGACTCTGGACAAACGATTATATATAGAATAATACACACAAAACCGACTAAAATAGACTCAGCGAGCGACGCGCTAGTGTTGACTACTATAATAAGCTACTATCGCCATTTAGTGCACCGTATTATCGGTCTTTCATGCTGGTCTGGGAGACAAGAATAAAACTTAAATATAAATATGTAAGGACAAATCACACCGATTGAGCTAGCCCCAAAGTAAGTTTAAACTTGTGTTATGGGATACTAACTCAACGATACTATATTTTATAATAAATACATATATAGATTAACATCCAAGACCCAGGACAATTTGAAAAAGGCCATTTTCGAATTTGCCCTGGCTGGGGATCGAACCCAGAACCTCCAGATTGGCGGACTAGCGTGTTTACCATTACACCACGGAGGTCATAGCTGCTTCTCTCCCCGCGCAAATCGTAGAAGCCGTTCGAAGGAATGGGCGAAAATGCAAATCATGTTAATAGGCGATGCGGCTAGCAACCCATCACTATTTTGATTCCTTTTTCTACCTTCTCGCCCACCATCACGCTAAAAGTTGCCCTTGAGTATTGCGGCCCTGGGCTCTGATTGCTTAGAGCCGCAACACTTAAAATGCTCTGTCTGCCCCATTAGGGATAAAGACGTGATAGTATGTATGTATGTATCTTCGTTTGGTAGTAAACTATAATGAATGAAATATAATATAACATGTGCGAAATATCTAACCAGCTAAAACAAAGTCTTTGTAGATACCGAATTCTATAGGATGTACTTAGTAGGTACATACCATTTCTGTAACTTTCATAATTATTTTGCAGGCGAACAGAAAAGTTCCTAAGTAGGTGGGTTAGGTACCTACTTATCACGAAACAGATCGTCAATCTCAAACCAAACATCAGAAATTCGAAAGATTAATATACTTATACCTATGTTCCTACTTATTTTCGTAACCTAAGTAGGTACTTAGGTCCTAGGTACTAAACCTACTTAGTGTACCTATCATGAATGACAACATAATAATAATAACCACTTTAAAGTAGATCTTACCTTTCAGCGTCCTTAGGAAATCTAAAATTTGGATCGCAATCCTTGTTTAAACAGTTAAAAAAGCGGCCAAGTGCGAGTCGGACTCGCCCATGAAGGGTTCCGTAGCAGCAAGTAACATAATATAAAAAAGTTCTAAAAGTAAATTGCGGTTTACGATTTATGACGTATTAAAAAATAACTATTTATAATACCGAGACCGCTATAGTTTTAATTGAAAGTACATACGTTGAGGTATACTCGTATACCACATTTTTTTCAGAATTATTTTAGAAATATTTCAAAAGTTACGGTGGACACCTCAAATTTTAACTTTGTATTAGATTATCTCAAGACTGGGGGGTTTGCTCGACATAGTTTCAAAGCAGTTTTTGTTGCATTTTAAAAGACCTTTTCAACGATACCCCACACGTTGGTGTTAATCCAATTTAATTTTTGAAATTACTTTTCGTTGTATAAAAAAAAACATTTTTTCATAATTTTAAAAACTAACTTTTGGAACTTCAATATCTATCTCTCCACCAATTTTCGTGACAATCGGTGCAGTAGCGGCGGAGTACGAGCCCGGACGGACAGACGGACGGACATGACGAAACTATAAGGGTTCCTTGTGGAATACGGAACTCTAAAAACTGCGCAGTATTTTTTAGCCTTCTTTTTATGTTTCTCCATATTTAAAACGGCCGGATCGGTGAAGTACCTAGGCGACGACCAAAGCTCGCGCGTGCGTCACTGCTCGCACGTGAGCCCCGACTGAATTAGCCACCCGCGGAGGCCGCCGCGCGTAGGTATATTTTTGATACCTACACGGGGAGTGATACAGGCCTGGCTATACTGAACTGGGTTTCTTTCCGAAACACTAGTACCTAGTTTGTAGCTTTTGCACTAAAAAGAATGACCTTCGTCACTACGTGATATATTTATCCTACATTGAATATAAAATTTTGATTTTGCCATCGTCGCCTGAAGGTGGAATCATCTGCGGACAGGACTTCGAGTCAGGTACGTACCTCAAGCTTGTACGCCCTTCGCTGCTCCTTCTTACCCAAAAAAACATCGATTAAATCGGAGGGCGACGCCTGTATTTCCCAAATATAGCAGAAAGTAATATCAATTTATGCGCATGCTACAGAGGAAATGTAGTTTCCCGCAAAATCTTTTATATCTCCGTACTGACTTTAAATTAACTAATGATTGAAACGCTGCTGTAGCAAAGAGCAAGACTTCTAATCTTAACCGCTTCTTTATAAAACGGAAAAATATATAATATATTTTTTGTTATTTTAGTTTTTATCGCAAACTGATGGATCGCCGGACTGCAACCTGTTTCTAACTAATTGACTATACGGAAATACCTCTAAACCTTTCTAGTTCTAGTTCATTAATATATGTGTCTTAACTTTCACTAAAGCTATTTTTTTATGTCATATCTACGTTTTGTAGAGTAAGGCCCCCGATGTAGTGTAGGGAAGGTAATAACAATTTATTAATAAGAGTGAGTACCGAATAGCAATTTTTATGAGTATGGGAACCTAATAGGAACACGTATACGTTCAAAAAAATAAATAAAACTACTTACAAGTAAATTATTTTATAGTATTTTTAAATAAGCTTACGAACCACAAAATGCATGAATAAACAATGTAACACGTAAAAAAGTAAACACACAATATGTTAAATGCAGTCAAAGCAGCTTTTAATTGCTTTTTTAATATGTTGGTAAATTAAAATCAAGGAAAAAACTTCTCTAGCTATGTAAATTTTCTTATTATTTCTTCATTTTTATTGAAATTGCAGGCAAAAAATATCTACTGAAATGGAACTCCTCACATTGCAGAGGTTCTACGCCAAAATCATAATTTTATGTATATCAACACCTAAAATAAATAAAACTCTTTTTTTAAGAAAGGCGGATTCCTTCTGCTCCTGCACACTGGCCGCTGCTGATCTTGTGGAGTGCTGAAAAAAGAAAAAAGTTAAATTAATCCTCTCTGTCAGATTACTACACTCTTCAGAAAAAAGTTGGATCTCAATGGACATTTGAATTGTTAGTCTCAGTAGAACAGGCAGGCGCGACAGGCTTTGGTGATTAGCTCGTCGATCAAGTCCAAGTTGATCCCTGTTAGCAAAATACCAATCTTTTTTTTTGCTCCCACTAAACAAAAAAAGAGGTAATCCATTGTCATTATTCCCATCTACTTACTCGTAATAAGCTAAGTAAGATCTTTCCGGAAACTGCTTATGTAAGTTGTAGAGGTACGTTCGTAATATACCACCTACTTATTAATAATGTAAACAGTTTCCTTATACTAAGTATACATTTACAGGCATCCATTGTTTTTGCCCTAAGTCTAGAAATTACACACGCACAAAAACATTGAATTAGCATATCTGAGTCAGTGTCCGGTTAGACAAGTGGAACAATAGAGCCTGGCTTACGTCATGTCACGCCTGCTGCCTTTACACAAATATTTTATAACTAAATCTGATAATGTAAATTGTTGTGCCCAGTCACTGCTCTGTCCAGTTTCCCCATTGATCTCACCATGACAATGACTTCCCAAAATTTTTTCTCGTACATTCACGTTATTATAACATAGGTAGTTGTTTTCAGCTCAAATTTTCCATATTTGAGTCACTTGCTAAATAGTCGTCAATGGCATAAATTCGCCGCGCAGGTGTTACACCTTCAGGTTGAAGCAGGCATACAGTGAATGTGAAGGAAAGGAAAGAATGGCTTCAATGTGAAGGAGGACATGCCTTCTTTCGTGAACACCATATATGACAGATAATTCTGTCCTACAATAAATACTTATTACAAAAATACTCACAATCTTTATGCTCGCAATTGTAATTCTGCAGCACGCACTCGCTGCCGAAGGACTTGGATTTCTCGCCTTGCTTGCCGGCGCAGATCGGGTCCACCTTCACGTTGGTGCAGTCCTTCATGCAGGCCTTCTTACGTGCGAATTCTTCCTTCGCCTTCGCGATGTCCGACTTCTCAGGGCGGCAGGAGACCGCCACGATCAACACGGCTGGAAATTATAGAACATAGGATCAAATAGGGGAATTTGGCTAAGCAGAAATCATGATGATAAAATTATAAAAATGATTATTTCTTCCTTGCTGGTCTGGAAGAAAAGAAGAAAACATAGAATGTACCAGCTGCTTCTCTTCCCGCGCATATCGTAAAAGCCGATCGAGGGAATGGGAGAGAATCTGAATCATATCGATAGCAACCCATCTATTATTTCCTTTTACCACCTTTATGCCCACCATCCCGCAAAAAGGGGCCTGGGACTTACCACTCCAATGTCTGTCGGCCCCGTTAGGGATAAAGACGTGATAGTGTACGAGTATCATGTATCTAAAAATGATCATAACACGCGTCAACTCGTGAACGGGTGCCGCCAGTAGGGACTGGTCAGCTCGGCTCCGTTTTTTAAGACTACTCAGTGTAACTTATTACTGTAACTTGGATTTGGCACTCGTTCGCAAGCTTTACATATTATGTTGTGATAACATTGTATTAGGCATAATATCTTTTTAATACAGTTGCTCAAAAAGTGGCGTATTGCAGGGACGTATAGCGTTCGAGATGTGGGCTATTACATACTCGTGCTTTTTTTTTACCTTTCCCAAACTCGTGCGTTCTCTTTCCCAACTGTCAAAATAATGTCTATTAAAAAGAAAAACCAACCATGAAGTTTTTACTAAAAAAATTCATAGGAGTTTTTATGATTCATGCAAATACGTATATTTCTAAAAAGAAGCTACTAATTTGTTTCAATATCAGATGAATGAGTTAGATTAGGTTTCAATTCATTTCATCTCATTAAATTTCAATTTTTATATGGGCATAGTTCCCTTTGCCTACCAAAATGGGTGAAGAAAAAAAAATCTCTGCTTACGCGCTACGGTTGGCGCCATTTTTCAGAAATTTTCTTTGCGAGGTGTTTGCGAGTTTAGTTATTTGTTGCACAAAATGAGTAATTTCGACCCTAGTTTTTTTGAATTAACACCACCGGAACTCAGTATAATTGCACAAAATGCTTCGGAGAACATTTTACTGGAAAATTCAAAAAGTCGCTACATATCTACATACGACGAATTTATTACGTGGAGAAAAGAGAAAAAAGTCAATAGTTTTTCAGAAAATGTTATGTTGGCATACTTCTCCGAACTCTCAGCAAAATTAAAACCTTCTACGTTATGGTCGAGGTTTTCGATGATAAAAAGTATGCTGAAAATAAGGAACAACGTGGATATAAGTGAATACCCAAAATTAAATGCTTTCTTAAAACGACAATCAGACGGTTTTACAAGTAAAAAGTCGAAAATATTAACATCGAATGAAGTGGAAAGGTTTTTGAACGAAGCTCCCGATGATCGTTATTTAGCCACAAAGGTAATTTATTAATAAGTACTTATATTTTTCTTTAGTATTCAGTTTACGAAATCGCAAAATAAAAACAAATATTAATCAAATCCCTTTTTTTGTAGGTTGCTCTGATTTTTGGCGTTGTTGGAGCTTGTCGCACAGAGGAATTAGCCAATATTACTTTAAAAGATATTGAAGCCCATGGAGAAATGCTACTAATCAAGATTCCGATTCCGAGATTTTCTTAGAATAGTGCAAAAATATATGAATCAGAAAAGGAAAAACCGACCGTTTTTTTCAAAATTACAAAAAAGGGAAGTGTACAGCTCAAGCAATCGGGATAAATAAATTTGGTAATATGCCAAAAGAAATAGCTACGTTTCTTGGTCTGCCGGATGCTGAGTATTATACTGGGCACAGCTTCAGGAGGACCTCTGCTACATTAGCATGGCTGGCATGGATGGCAGATTCAGGAGCCAATTTGACGTCCTTAAAGCGACTAGGAGGTTGGAAATCAGGCAAAGTTGCAGAAAGCTATATTGGTGATTCATTAAACAACAAACTAGAAACTGAGAAAAAAATCACACAATCCATTAATTTAATTTAAGGAGACGGACTGGCCGTCACCTTCACATGTTAAAGAGAACGTTCGTCCATCTACCTTCGTTGATAATGATAATTCATCAGATCCAACTCCATCAACTAGCAAACGCCATTGTATGACAAATATACATGAACAATCATACGAAATTAATAATAGTTTGTCTCAAACAGTAAATATGCAACCTAAAACTTCCCCAGTTAGTATAAAAAACTGTACCAATTTCAATGTATATGTGAATTATAACTTTTATAAGAAATAAATGATTAGTTGAGTTTATTGTTAAAAAAAATAATATTAAAATAAAATAATAAAAAAATTGCTTCATTTTTTTAGCAACTGTATTAAAAATAGTCGTTCAGTACACGTGCGTAACCGTCATTGCAACTTGTTCTCTCAACTTGAACTCTTTGCAATGACAGCCTTTTCGCACTTGTAATGAAATATACTATTGTAAACTGATAAAACCCTTCTGGCGCTTAGGCGACCAATACTGTGTAAATGAGCTTCTTTCGGCGTTTCTTCTCAGCAGTGGTCGTTGCAAAACGCTAGTATCGGTAGCTTTTGAACAAAAAAAATAATTTAAATATAAGTAAACATTACACGTAATGTACACTATAATTATTGACGTGTAAAAGTGTCTGCAAAGCCCTAATTACTGATAAATATTTGATTTTGATTTAAAGGCAACTTTACTCGTTCCAACAATAACACAAAACAAATCGGCAGGGGGTTGTTGAGTTAAGATATGGGTTGCGCTTGCGAGATTTACAGTTCGGGGCGAATCACAAGTTTATTAAGGCCGTACCTAAATTTTCCGGGGTCCAGTGCTGCCCCCATTTTAAATAAATCATTTTAAAGAAAACGGAAACATCATTTAAAATTTTGCTACTACCAAGTCCTAGATAACCCTTCAAAGTATTTTATGAATTACTGTTTACAGTTTATAACGTAAACGTTAAGCTTTACTACGCACATTAGCCAAAAGTGGTCGTTTTTCGCAAATGTGCGTAGTAAAGCTTAACGTTCTCACTTTAAACTGTAAACAGTAGTTCATAAAATACTTTGAAGGGTTATTTAGGACTTGGTAGTAGCAAAATTTTAAATGATGTCTCCGTTTTCTTTGAAATGATTTATTTCAAATGGGGGCAGCACTGGACCCCGGAAAATTCAGGTACGGCCTTAACCAAAAAAGCTACAAAATTCAATACCATGCGAGGTACTGAGTACTTTTAGGACTTGATACATCCAATGTTCTAAGAACAGTCGTTCTATGGTTAGGGAAATGGACATTAGAGTATTATTGTTGTTTAGTTTTCCCTATAGGTACCTATAGGGAAAACTAAACAACACTAATCTACTCTAATGTTTAGCAAAGTACCTACCTATGCATCAATTTAGTAATACTACCTAACGCCAAGCGTGGGTAAATTCTCTACTAAGTAGTTTAATCAGATTATTTCTCTTGTAAACAGTTTAGAGCTCGTTACACAATAAAGCTAAGTAGTCAATCCTACGTCTGCGAGCGTGGCCTTTGCAAAGGAAGGACATCAGGAGGTCATCGCAGGATGAGGCCGACAATGCGTGTGTCATTCGTAATCATCATCAAATATAATAAAAAAATAATCATATTTTTAGCCGTTGCGTTTGAGACCTAGTTTATCTTAAAAGTTGGTAAGCATTTTAGTTTAGGTATACTTCTCCTTGTTTAAAACCGTGTGTCTGGTCATAAAGGCAGAATAGAATAAGATTTGTCACTCCCCTTTTTACTCCTACGAGCGTTGTAAGAGGCGACTATGGGAGGTATACAATCCTCCCATAGTCGCCTCTTCGCACCTCGCTTAATGGAAAAACATTTCTCGCAGGTACCAAATCGATTTATGCGCCTAGTTTAACTTCTGCGGATTTTACTTAGGTAACAGAAAACCTTACAGCAGCGTCCTCTGTACAAAGATTTAACTATCTACAGAAACCAATTAAACGACCTAGATTATTAGGTACTAAATACGCAAGTAGTAAACATTTACTGAATAGGTACTTTACTCATGATGAAGCGGTGGTGACCACGCGGTTAAGACATTGGCTGTTCGTTTGTGAGACACGAATTCGATCCTCACAGAAACGACTTGTACTTCTGAGTTTGTACTCAGGTATGGTCATTTTCAACCACCTCCACTTGCTTCCGGTGAAGGAAAACATCATAAGGAAACCTTTTAAGTTAAGGCTGCGCCTGATGTGGATAATCTAAATTTTGCTCCCGCTACCACGCACACAAATTTACTCTAGCCGAAACGAGACAGCGGCGACAGCGGACAGACACCGTGATCTTTTCACCCTGTGCGGGGTGAAAAGATCACGGGAGGTAAATGAGGCTGGTTTACGCGTAAAAACCAGAAGTTTTTGAGGTTTTTTTCGTTTAAAAAGAATATTTAAGAGTTATTTTAAAAATAAGACATATGATCCCTGCCTTATTTTTAATACAATTATTATCCAAAGTTGCAAGGGCTAATTTATTGTATTTCTTGAATACTTTCCGTTTTAGTATAATTCTGACGTAAATTAGAGGCAACTTCGCAATTTTTTTCTAATGAGAAAATTTTAAGTAATCGTGTTTTCGAAACATATAATGTATAGAGTTAGTCCAACTTTGCTATGTTTTTATTTCAAAGTGAGTATTTCGTTAATATTGATAATATCTAAGTACTATCAGGGTCACACGGGCTCTTAACTAGGGAGTGATAATATGGATAAAGCAATGGCAAACCACTCCATTATCTCTTAGAGCTTTGTTCTTCTTAAATATAGCCATATCATACTAGTAGTTAGTAGGTATATAGTATAGTAGGCATCACATTCTCTTCGTTTATCCCTATGATTGGCTGGAAGAAAATGCTCTGCATTGAGTCCGCCATTTGTTTAAAGTATATTTTCAGTTTGGAACAGTGAAGTTTGATAAATAACCTATTTCTTAAATACATAAATTGCATAAAACCTAGCCTTGTTTTATAATAGGTATAAATGGCATCGCATACCTAGTAATCTATGCGATGCCATTTATTTGTGTTGCTGAACACAATAAATGAATGATTCATCTTAAAGTTTTATCCTGTTTACTTCAACACTACAATAGGTACCTACTTATCACTAATATAAATAAACATAAGGTAAAGAACAAGCATTATAATATTACTAGTTCCAAATAGGTACTGCATAAAATATTATAAAAAACTTACCGAACAAAAATAAAGTCACCTTCATTTTGGAATTGTCACTAACGCGCGCTCAGCTACCGAATGCAAACTGACCGCAAAGAATAGGCCCTGAACCTCTTTATAACCACGGAGGGGGGAGATTGCAGAGGATGCTGGTCCAGATAGAACATGTTTTTAACTCGCGGTTATTCGACTGAATTAAGTAGGTAGGTATTACGTGGCTACCTAACGGCTCGTAAGAGCAACGAACCAACAATCGAAATCGATAAAGTCTTATCTGTATACAGGTCATATGGCTCAGCCAGTGTTCAGCTCGAACTTCAGTACTACCCTATGTTGTACATAATGCACTTTATATTTAAATACCTAAGATAATTGCAAAAACTGAAAGGAGACCTTTATTCGTTGCCACATGGTTACACGTGTTGGATTGGGAGTTAGGATATAGGTACATATTATAGAACTCGTGATGAATGGAAATGTAATAAGGAAAGTACAATTTTTTTATAAGCTCTTATCAATTTATTTTAAAAATTACCAGAACGGAAAGTTACCTACTTACTCGTACTTATCTGTATACTTCAAAGTTACGTAGGTATTGGAAGTTTAAGTTATTTTGGTAAATAAAATAATGCAATTTTGCTTTATAACGTAGGTAAGTACCTATATCTATCATATATATGTGTCCATCATGTATTTACATATTTGAAGTAACCACGTCTACGAAGTCGCAAATTCAATTTCTAGGATTGTTTCAGAAGTCCACACCTCCTAAATAAAACATTGGATATATAACAGTATACAAATATTTTTACAGCAAGTTCAAAATGGTTGGCGTGCCACGAATGCCACAATTGCGTTATACGATCACCAACCTAGCTGGTGGTTAGGCAAATCCGCCTAGTCCAGCTTGAAAAAAAAACAGAAGAAAGAAGTAGAGACGTGGACCGTGCTGTAAGTTTTATGGCCTAGAGAATAGAATCAATGCATTTCTTCCTGTAAAAGTCGTAGGAAGCTACTAAAGGACTAGTACTTACGACTCGCGCTACAATCGCATTTGAAACTATTTTGAATGACAGCGCTACTAGCATTCTTCACTTGTAGTATCGAAGTATCCAGGTCTTCGAGATAAAAGTACCTTTATCAGTCGTATGATCACCAAATCCAGTGTGGCCTGTGGGAATCCGAGAATTTCGTCGTGAATGGTAATGATGAGACGATGTAAAAGTGGAAATGATTGCACCAATAATTACCACTTTTACATCGTCATTACCATAAAAACTATACAGGGATCACGGATCATTACCATTTACTGGGATTCACCCGACTACGTAGGTATAGTCAGTAACTATTTATTAATCTGAGTATAGTCCCCAGTTGGTTAGATAGAAGCACAATTAGGGCCCGGGGTACCTACCTGTGCTCTTGATCCGCCATGTAGTGTCGAGTAGTCGTACTACTAAAATAGTATTATTTAAAGCAGGAATGGTTTGACACTTAGTTTTTGTGGTATTCGGTAGATGGCGTTATTTTAAAATATCTGACACTTCCACAACCAACACATCATAACCAATCTAGAACCTAACAAGCTAAACAAGTCACATCGCAATGAAAATTATCCTCTGTACAAAATACTTCAAAATTGCGCTATGTCACAAATACTTCAAAATTGCGCTATGTCACAGAATAAAAGTACAAACGCACAGAACGGAAGTTCCAGTGTCCCACAACATATATGACAGCAGCATACTACATTTTATGTTCATTCGCCTAGATTATCAGCTCTTCCATGTCTTTTGAAACCTATCAGTCGTAACTTTTCATTAGGTCCTATGTATTTTATGGAAAGGAGATAAATTAAAACTACAACTAATATAAACATCTTTTTTTATTTCAACTTATAACCATACATAATATACACAGTACAAAAAAAACTTGCTTTCATCTAATACAGCGATAAGGACAAAATTAAATTGTCTCATATTTTAACTATCATTTGTAACATACTAACCGAATTGAGAAATCTAATATAGGAAAAACTTATCTACACGCCATGTTTAATGTACAATGCTTCGAGCGAATACGTTTACTCAATACAATAACTTAAATGTATACACTTCTTAATATATACTCGATGGAATTCGAATTAAAAATTTACACAATACATACATATCACTATAACTACATTAAGCTGTAAATAACCAGAAGAGTTTATTTGTATCAATTAAGGAACATAAAACATATCCACATCTCAACGATATCACCATAATCAGACTAATTTACATTGCACATACTCCGATAGCGATTATCGGACTAAATCACATTTCGAGTACATTTACACACATAACTGGTACACAATCCACTCGGACGCTTAATAATGGCATCTTATACACGAAACGGCGCACAGCGCGTATCACACTCGCTCCCAATCTTACGTTAAATGCGGAACTTAGCGAATAATGTTACGTCGAGGTTGAGATCAAATGCGGGAGGCGGACGGGGCTCTACTTGGCCGCGGCGAGCGCTTCCTCTAGGCAGCAGAGAGAGTCCTTCACCGCGTGGTACACGATGTTCTTAATCTGCAGCTTGTCTTCCTTGTTGGAATGCTGGCGCGACAGCCGCCGGAACTGCTGCGCGAGCTCGAAGCAGCGCGACACGTTCTCGGGGGACACGAAATCTTCCGCCACCTTGATGCAGTCGAGGAGATTCCGCACCTGGTGGGGCGCGCCGGCCGGGACGAACACGGCGTCGCCGGGGCACTGTAGGATAGCGTAGCCCTCCACTCCATACTCTTGGTATAGCCGTTCGCGTAGTGCCGCGTCTAGGTACCAGGTCTGATCGTGTACGGGGTCGTGCTGGGCGCGGGGTCGCGCTCCACGCTCCAGTTCGGCGCGGACTAAAAAGTCGCGGATTTTATCCGCGTCCTTAGCCGCGTAGATGTGCCACAGCGCCGCCGGAGGCTTGACCCGCGCTCTTCTTCTGGACAGTACATCGACGCCAGCCTCTTCCGCAGCTCGGGCAGCCTCGCGGGCCCTCTCCGGCGCGTCCGTGGGCGCGCTGGCGTGCACCATGACGTTGACGGCGTCGCTGACATCGAGGTGCAGGTTGGTGGTGCCGCCCGCGCCGCCGTACGCCGTGTACATCTTGGGCCCGAGGTCAGGGCGGACGAAGCACTCAGGAAGACGTGCGGCTAAATTCAGTTTTCCGTTCCGGGAGGTGTATTCTCCGAGCGGCAGCGCGCGCATGAGGTCGTCGAACCTCGCGGGCATGAGCTCGGCGAAGTCTTCTCCGGGGGGCCAGTCCTTCAGCTTGAGCACCATGGGCGCGCCGCGCTCGTCCCGCAGCCGCTGCGCCGCCAGCTGGAACCCGTCCCAGAACTTCTTGCCGGGCTGGTTGGGCACCACGAGGCCGGACGCGCAGTTGACTAAGTCCACTCTAGTTTCTCCGAAGTCGCGAGAGAAGCTCTCGGGGCTCCAGAGGTCCTTATCTAAGATACTTGAAACATCTGAGACTAGAACTGGTTGGCCGCGTTTCCACTGGTCCTGTAACGATTAGAAAAATAATTTAAGGAAACTGTTGTGTTTTACTAAAAACTTAATTGGGAAGGAATGACACCTAGGCGACTATATCATGCAGACATTCGGCGAAAACTTAGTTTTTACATATAGCCACGTAATCTCTAACGGAGCAGACCGGACAGAGCCCAGGGCCGCAAGACCCAAAGGCCACAATTAGTGTGATGGTAGGCGTTAAGATGGAAATATAACTTATAACATTGACATAAAAATATTGGTGCCTTGACAAAAAAATGACCTGGGAAGGGTTAAGAATGTATTTACCTGGAACGGCTTGTAGTTGGCCGGGTGCGCGGGGTCCGTGAGGTGCAGCAGGCGGCCGTCGCACAGCCAGGCGTGCGGCACGGCCGGGTACAGCAGCTTGGACTCCGTCAGCGTCATGATCCGCACCGGCAGCTCGTCCCGCCCGCGCCCCACCCTGTCATACCGCTTCACAACGTTGGACAACGCGAACGGCTTCACTTCTCCGTCTCCATCTTTCTTCTCATCGACTACACTCGAGATAACGTCACTGAGGAAATCATTTTTACTCTTCTTTTGTTTTTTCTTCGGTTGCGCTTCACCGCCTTCGGGCGCAGGTCTTATTAATAATTCCCTTAGAGTTGAGAATGATCCGCCTTCTTCGGAATCTGAGGAGCTGGAATCGGATTTGTCTTCCTTTGTCTCGGTCTTCATGGGGACGTCTGTGAGCCAGCTAACCACGGAGCCAATCTTGCCGTTCTCAGATTTAACGGGAGAGGAACCATTGGAGGCATTCTCCTCTTTGATGTCCTCTTTCTTGATGTTCTGGAAATAAAATATAACATGTTAGAAATGATGAACACAACATAGGCAATTTGTTTATAGTTTTTTTGAGAGATTAGAAAGACAATGACGCTGATCTCTTGTAGATGTGAATCATTTTATTCAGGTAATATTCTGAGCCCTTTTGCGAAAAACGGCCACTTTGGAAAATGTGCCAAAAAAAAACTTCACGTTCGCACTTTAAACTGTAAACAGTAGTTCATAAAATAGTTCAAAGGATTATCTAGGACTTACTAGTTTTAATAAATTTTAAATGATATCTTTATTTCCTTTCAAATAATTTATTTCAAATGGGGGCAGCACTGGACCCCGGAAAATTAATGTAGCACCTTAAAACATAAATGGATGTGATGAACCAGAACATACCTTGTGCAGTACTTGGTGCAGCAGGTCCCGGGCGCGGGCGCGCACGGCGTCGTCGGGCGCGGGGCTGTCGCCGCAGGCGCAGGCCGGCAGCGCCCAGGCGGCGCGCGCGGCGTGCGCGCGTCTCGCGGCCGCGGCCAGCGCGCCGCCCGCCGCGATCTGCGTCAGCAGCAGCCGCCGCGCGGGGTGCGCGCCGCCCGCCGTGCACATCAGCCAGCTGCACACGGAAAACACATCTTTAAAAAAAGGACGGGAAACGAACTAGCGGGTCACCTGATGATAAGTGATCACCGCTGCCCATAGACAACTGCAACACCAGGGGTATAAAAAGAGCGTTACCGGCCTTTCAGGGCCCTCCCTAGATAGTAGTGTTAATACATTAGTTGAAATTTTAATTTTAGTCATTATTTTAAGAAAATAAAAATACCAGTTGACTGAAAGTTATGTCAAGAACTTATTAAAATAGATTGTGAAAAACGATAAAATGGCCTTTTTATAAGGCTCAAATGATATAATATATCCAGGGCCGTAACAAAAATTAACCTGTATGGTAATGGTTAAAAAAATTCTTTATTACATTATTTTGTCCGAAAAGAAGTGTTATAAAGTGATTATATTTTAAATTTTAGTATTGTGTTTATACCGTACGTCAATATGAAATCGTTCTTAAGTATAATTTAAATTTTAACGACATGAGCTTAGATAAAAATCCTATACACAATTTAAATCAGTCACAGTAACAACACTTAAGACAAATCAAATCTTAAAGATCATACAAAACTCACCCAAATTGGTCTCTCTCGCCGTTGGCAGAGGCGTTGGCCGTGTTGTTGGCCTCGCTTGTCGCGTTGGCTGACTCACCGGACGTCCGCGACTGCAAACAAATGCACAGATTTACAATCGACTTTCCATACACGTTCCGCACAATCGCAAACTATTCAGCTAAAATATGCGCATAATATTTGCATAACAATGTAAAGGCAGCTGTTATTTCAGATATGTCATTTGAATTTTAAATGGTACTTGTCTATTCTTGTAGGAAACATTTACATTTTTCAATATAATGTTTTTGCGATACAAATATTACGTATTTCTCTGCCCCAGGAAAAAAAAAACATATGCCGCATTCCGTCTCTCTCTCTCTCTCATTCTAGCAAATAACGGTTCTGAGCGACAGAAAAAGATAGGAATTACATATAACAATAAAGCATAGGAAAGTGCTGTTCCGTGCTGACACTCGACACGTAAAGAAGATGTCTATGGTGTTAATGGTGTATGTAGTGGCCATCCTGCGGCTGAAATGAAGATGACGGTGTTCTTTCTTACCTTATAGCAATCGAGGCAGACGACGAAGCCACACTTGCCGCACGTCCAGTGGAAGTTGAACAGCGTCGTCTCGCACACGTCGCATATCTCGCGCACGCCTTGCACCACGCGCTTCCACGCTATCGTCTTGTCTGTGAAGAGAGAACGGTGTTTATAGCACAGGCACAGCTATGGCATTTCATAGAAGCGGAGTATCACGTATGCCTACACTACTACAAACGAAACTATACATCCGCGCACACGTCAATGCGTGTGTGTTCGCCCGCTCTTGCCCCTTGACAAGGCAAAAACGGGGGAGGTGCGGGGACGTGGAACGGCGACGCATATTGCAAGGGACCTTAGGAGATTCCGTTCTGTATGAAATATACTGTTATTATTTCTGTAGCACAGGCTAGACTTGCACGTAATATCGCTATCAGATTGTTGTGAAAAACAATGTGTTATCAATTGTTTTTACAAGGGCAACACAATAAACATATAAATTACGTCACATCCACCGTTACAAAAAAACATTTATCACCTGTCTGTGGTATCACTTGATAATTGTCAATTATTTGATTTCATAAAAGTTGTTGACGTCAGAGTAAGGTGAAGATATAGGCAAATGGCCTTGAAGTGTGAAATAAATTGTTAACTCGTAAATATGGTGATAATTTCCATATTGCTCTTCGTCATGCACTAGATAGCCCTATAAATTATTTTATGAACTGCCGTTGAAACTATTATTGGTGATCCGTCTAGCTCTAAAACTTGCCGTGGCCACTTTTGGCGAAGGCAAGTTTTAAAAGCTAGACGAACTAATGTAAATACTTTCAACGGTGGTACATAAAATAATTTAAACGGCTATCTAGTACATGACGAAGAGCAATATGGAAATTATCTCCATATTTACGAGTTAACAATTTATTTCAAATGAGGGCGCCACTTCAAGGCCATTTGCCTATATCTTCACCTTATAGCTAAGTTAGAGCCGCTTTCTAACCGCAAATGCAGCAAAAGCGGCAACCAACTGCACGGCAGCATTTTCTCCAAGTACGTCAACTTACAATGCTTACAATTAGACTGATATTAAAATTAAATATGTGGACTGAGAATATACATGGTTATTTGACTTTGACCGGAATCGGGCCGGATGGTCCAGGTTTTGAGACATACCCTTATAAATATGTCCACGTTTTCGGACACACACTTACGTAACTTTTATAGTATAACAACTTAAATTCAAGTCTTACCGTCATTTAAATGGTGTGACTCAGCGTCTTTCTCTTGCTGTAGCAGTTCACAGAACTGGTCTCCAATCTCCCTCAGCAGGAAGCAACTCATCTCTATATCTAACTCCGCAGCGCCCGCGGACGATGATAGCCATAATTTCTTATCCTCCTGTTGATAAATAAAAATGCTCTGTTAGAAAAAGATTAAAAGGTAGTTAAATTGTTATTACAAATACCCATAAAATCACACAACTGTGAACGAATCTCCATTGCAAAATACACTGGAAAACTTGTTCCGTGGTATAGTTAAGAAGCATGTTAGTAATAATCCGAATTGAAAATATGTGATGAATCCGCCACGAGTGGGATTCGAACCCACGACCCTCACGTTAACGCCGTAAGTGCACTACTAATTGTGCTATCGTGACCTCGAATCACCCCGACGAATTTTCTCATCACATAGTACACGCATTTGCAGTATGCGTAAATCATAATCCATAACTACCCACTATTCAGAAGTGTGGTATTCAACTTAAATCATATTCGATGAATTGAAAGCTGATTAAAGTAAAGAAGGCTTGAAAATATGTGATGAACACATATTTTCAATTTGGATAAATTTCCGAGCATTGTAATGCTATTAAAAATAATAAATGTTATAATAATATTTACCTCATCAGCATCCTTGTAAGGGTCCGAGAACCCGGCTATAGCTAGTTGCCTGTTCTTGGCGTACTTCAGTCTTCGGAAAGCGTAGAAACGGCAGAAAATGTTGGGCATGTCCTTGTCGCGCTGCGCGGGCGACCAGCGGCACTCGCGGCACTTGGCCAGCCGGGGCGCCACCTCGAAGCACGGCCCGTTCTGCAGGAACGACTCGGCGGAGCGCGCCGCGCCGCCCGCGCGCCGCGGCGGGTCCTCCTTGCGGCGCCCCCCGCGCCCGCCGCCGCCCCCGCCGCCGCGCGAGCGCCGCCCGCGCGCGCGGCCTCCGCCGCCACGCTTACTGGACGTGCTTCCACTCCCGCTCCCGCTCCCTCCAGAGTCAGAGTCTTTGTCGTCACTTTCTTTATCACTTTCACTTCCGCTCTCCGACGCCTTCTTTTTCTTTGGCTCGTCGCCAGCTTTCCGCGCGACTATTCCCTTTTTCCGCTTCGCCTTCGGGGGCTTCCTCTTCGGCGGCGCCGCGGTGTCCCTGTCCGAACTCGAGCTGTCCTCTTCGGCGTCGTCCACCCGACCGTTCATCTCTTTAGGTTTTCGCGGCTTCGACGTTTTACGGCCGCCGCGCTGGATCGACTTCGCCGCTACGGGTACTACGATATTCGAACTAGAGTCGTCCGGTTCCGACACTCGCGTTATGGTCATCGGAAGCGTTATGCAGGTTCCGCCTCCGCCGGAACAGTCCCCTTCGCCTATGGGCGCGGTCTCGTGTCGCTGGAGCCACGCTTTTTTGCCTAGATGTCTGACCGGCGCGGAGTCAATTCGCGGCGACGCAGATTTGGCTGTCGTGTCGCCCTCCGCTAGCGGAGTGACGGGCGGCGTGGCCGGCGGGGCGGGCGGCGTGGGCGCGCCGCCCGCCGGCGACGCGGCCAGCGCGGGCACCGGGGTGGCGGGCGCGGGACTTGCGGCCGGCGTCAGCTGCGGCGCGGGCGACGCGCCGGCCGCTCGCTCCGGGGTCTCCACGCTGCCGTCGGCCGAGGGCACCCGCACGTCGCAGGGAGGGCCGGGTGCTTGGGGGGCCGGCTCGGAGCCGTGCGGCGTGCGTCCGACGCTGGCGGCCGCGGCGATGAGCGGCTCGGGCGCCGGAAGCTCCTCGAGCCGCCGCCGTTTAGCGTCCGCGTCAGCAGGCTCGAAGGGATACCGCCGGCGCGGCGACAGGCGGTCGGGGTCGTCGCGCGCCACGCCGAGGTCCAGCGGCTGCGTCTGGCAAGGCGATGGCGTGCCGCTGGTGGTGTCGCCGTGCGCGCGCGGCGGCGGCCGCGGTTCGGGCGTGCGACAGTGCGCCACGGGAGGCGGCCGCGAGCGCGTCGCGGGCGAGTACGCGGACGGCGGCGGGTACGGCACCGGGGGGGGTTCCGTCTTTGGCATCTGTAGCTGCGGCTCCACGGCAACCGCATAATGCGCGGGACTAGGGGAATTGCTGGGCTTGCCGTAGAACTGCTGCGGCGCCGGGCTGGACACCTTGGGTTTGGCCTGCGGCGCAGCCTGGTAGTAGGCGGGCGAGCGCTGCGGCGGCTGCTGGTAGAGGCGCCGATTGTTCTTGTCTTGCGCGGGCAGGGCGGCATGAGGCGACGTCTGCAGCGCGGGGTGCGGATGCGGCGGCGCGTGCGGAGACAGCCCTGTCCGGTACGGCCGCGACGGGAGGTAATGGGGAGAAGGTTCACTCCTGGGCTTGCTAGGATAAGGGTGCTTCTGCTCCAGGTGTATCTGTTTAGCGTCATGTTTGACTATCACAGAGTTCTTTTCGGGCACCAGCGGCGGAGGTGCCGGTAGGTGCTGACTGTCTTTGAGTTTATCATAGGACCTATACGAAGGGTACGCGCTGTAGGGTGCGAAATTAGGTTCGCCCTTTGGCAGAGAAGGATGCGAGGATTGTTTATCAGATTTGGAAGAGATAGAAAGACGAGCGTGAGGCTGGCAGTAGTCCGCCTGGGAGGGGGCTGGTGCTCGTGGTGAGGGGTGTGAGGGGTGCGCGGGGGGGTGCCCGGGCGGCGAGTAGTACGCGCGGTCCGGAGGGGGCGCGCGTATCCGCTCGTGCTCGGGGCCCGCGGCTCGACTAGGTGGTATGCTATTCAGCAGGGACCATGATAAACTCCTCTCCCTCTGTGAACAAAACAACAACCGGTTATTTCGTTGGAAGATGTCGTTTATTGATTATGTTTTGATTTCTACCCTAATCTTGACTATCAGACATTATAAATGCAAAACAATTCACACTCGTTCTAATTAAAACCTTTTAAAGTAGCAGAGATTATATAATTAGCCAAAAATATTATACAGGAAATTATGTAATAAAATTACTGCACTTAGCATAATACTTAAATCATGAATACAAATGAAAGTTACGCAACTAACAGTTTTTTATAAAAACGTAATATTTTGCATAGCGAAATGAATTCAAAGGTAGAAACACCGATGAGAATTAATTGTATTCTAGCGAGGTCAATCAGGGTCGATGATCATAGTCAATAAAATTAAATAGCTGCCGACTATGTATTTCTTAGTCTTCTATGTTTTTGAAATAAACTTTAAAGCTTCTTACATCGTTATCAATCTACTATGCTTCGGACCTACAACATTTTAACAGTCATATTATAAAACTCAGACTAATACTTGGTTTTGTCACTGTCAACTTCATTTGGGTGAATATTAACTTAAACCAAGTCCTCAAGTAAGTCTGCGTTTTATAAAATATCTTAATTAAATGGTTTATTCAAATACATTATCACGACTTTATCCGTTACGGGGTAGACAGAGCCCACGGCTGTAATCCACTTTTAGCGTGATGACGGTCGTTTAGATGGAAAAACCGAATCAGAATAGTGATGGGTTGATATTGGTAGCGACATCGCCTATTAATATGATTCAGATTCCCGCCCATTCCCTCGATCGGCTTTTACGATCTGCGCGGGAAGACAAGCAGCTGATATATTCTAAGTTTTTTCTTTTCTCCCAGATCAGCATGTGAGTAACAAATAATGGACTTTAAATGAAAGTAATTTTCGTTGTCTGCATTGATAAATTAAGAATTTGCATTGGGGAAAAAGGATGAAAAAGGTCACTCAAGGATGCCATGCAATATGCCAGCCCTCCTTGGGAATGCAGTTGCTGCACAACATGTTGGACGTTTGTGCTTATTCCTCACCCTAACTAGAGACACTCGAAAATATGGAGTGGTCCTATTCTAGGCCGAGAACCACACGACACGTTGTCTTAAGTTATTCAAATGAATATAAAAACCTTTTGGTTGGCAAGCCTGAAGGACTCCTCGAAATGCCTCGTCACTAGCTTGGACGCCGCATTCTCCTGGTCCCGCCTCTCCTTGTCTTCCCTCTCCTGTTTCTCCCTCTCCCGTTCCCGTTCCTGCTCTATCCGTTCTCTCTCCTTTCTCTCTTTTTGCTGCTTCTCCAGCATGTCTCGTTGCTCCTGTTCTCTTCGTTCTCTGTAACCAAAGAGATGAAAATCTATAAGACAGGATAAAAAGACAAATATTTTTGGGCTTAAATGAAAAAATTGTGGACAGTAATTTGTTATTTTAAAATTGTAAACATTTTAAAGATCAGGGCATGTCAGAAGAAATAGAGAGAAAGTAAACGGATTAACCGTGTGGTTTCCAGCAGAGAAGAATAGGACCACTCCAAGTCTTCCCGTGGATTTCGTAGAAGGCGCCTTAGGAAACACAAGCTAAACAAAGCTTATTACAATCAATAAGTCCTCGCCAACCCAGATCTGGCCAGCGTGGAGAGTGTAGGCCAAATCCTCTGACTGCTCTGGCTAATATTATGGTTCTAGCAGTACAGAGAGGGTCGTGCTCCTGCAGTGGAGACTAAAACAGACCTGATCATGGTGAACATGATCAAACGGATAGACAGGGAAAACCTAAATAATAGAACTAGAATTTATGAGCCGCAATAATCCTGATAATGTCGTTTATGTCGAGGCATCAGGGTGTTTAAAATTCTATAATTAATGAGGGTTTAGGTTATCGCAGCAATGCTGGATTCAGCGCGTGATAAATGATGTGGGAGGTATTCGAGTCCGTGGAATGCCGCTATGTGGGTCAAGGTCAAACTGATTGAAAACAAACGAATGTAAAGTGGCGATAAACTGGAATCGAATATTTTTAAACATGATTTACCTTGATTAGATACATTAGGTATCACATCTTTATCCCTAACCGAATACACAGAGCCGTCCGTAAGACCTAAAGGCTAAATTTACCGTAATGGGTAGCCACCTAGATAACAGTTGACCTTTATCTCTAAACTCTATCAAATGCTAACAAAAAATCAAACAACACATTACAATAAAGTTGAATTCAAAATTTTAGGCTGAAATTTTTTTAAAGTTATTTCCACAGTATTTCCCAAAGGTTCGAATAATACAAATCGTTATAACATGATGTTTCAATTGTGATTCCAGAGTACAACGACTATGTATTAGTTTACATTAAAGATGCAATACAAAATTACAAAAAGAAACAATACAGAAGAAGACTTAGTGTTAACCCACACAAATATGATATGGTACGATAAGATGTTAAATTAATATTTCTATAACGTTGTATGTGCTCACTCACCAATACAATGGTCTGAACAGCTTTGTTAATATTAGCAATGTAAACCATGTGTAAAACAGACACATAAATACTGGTTTTTTTTACACAAAAGATAACAGATTCTGCGCGAATATAGCTGGTAAAGCCAAAGCAAACGATTATAATTCTCAGTTTATAATATTTTTTTGCAAAATATCACTAGGTACATCGGAAAAAAAAAGCCTGAACAATACGCAATGGCAATTGAAATGACTTTGTCATATGTGACAACGGACACATGTTTCCTTTTTCTTTGCAAAAAGAAGTAATGGGATACAGCCATCATGGTTTATACCATATATATTTGTCAAGGAAAGCCATACCGCCACAGCTGAATATATGAAATATCCAGTTAGTACAAGACGCAGACAACATGATATGCCCAGCAGTGGGCCGTTGTATGATGGCAGGATGATATTATACATAAATATGCCGTGTGGTTTCTGGCCTAGAATAGAACCACTGCATCCCTTCCTATGGATGTCGTAAGAGGCGTTGTGCTACAAATATCTTGTGCTAGGTACATCTGCATTCCCAAGGAGGGTTGACGGCAGGCAGGCGGCCGGTCGTACCTAAAACTGTAGCCAAATTGTTTAAAGCGTTCCGGCTATTTCTTCTCCATTTTGCAAGGTCTTTGGCATCCTTGGGTGACCATTGACATGCATGATATACATATTTGAAGAAAAAGCGGGAAAACGCACCCCGGACTCCGAAGCAGCACAGCTTAGGATGCAACCGGGAACGCAGTTAGACGAAGAAGGATGTCTAGGTATCTTAACGAAAAGGTGCTGAGTTCTGACGTGAGCTAAATTAAAACATATCGCTAACCACATTGAGTAGACATTTCTTTGAATTTCATTTCTGAGTGAGACTTCTGTACGTGAGTACTGACTGGTACTTATTTTGTGATATTATATTTGTAGAAGAAAAAGCAGGATAGCGCACCCCGGGCTCCGAAGCAGCACAGCTGAGGATGCAACGGGGAATGCGCTAAGATGAAGAAGAAAGATGTTACATAAAACAATAAAACCTGTAAGTACAACAGTGACGTGAAAATACAGAGTAGAAAGGAGTCAGTATAAGCACAGATTAATAAATAGTTCTACGTAATACGTGGTAAACTTACTCATTTCTACTTTTTACATAAGTTTCTCAATAGACTCCGGGTTGGTGTTGGGAGGTGTCGGGAAAACCGAGTTAAGTAGCGTCACGCTGATAACGACCTTTTGTCACTGCCGCGCCGGTATCCGTACCGTACACAAATTTAGTACCTACCTACTGCACACCACACGGTATTTCCTGGGAAATGATAAAATGGTGACGCAGCACAAATAGGCACTATTATTCTTATAACATCAGCGGTTAAATGTTCCTATTGTATTGTATACGTTACTAGCTGTGCCCGCGACTTCGTTCGCGTGGTTGTCGAAACGTATTGTTATATAGCCTAAAGCCTTCCTCTATAAATGGACTACCCAACAAAAAAAGAATTTTTCAAATCGGACCATTAGTTCCTGAGATTAGCGCGTTTAATCAAACAAACAAACAAACAAACAAACTCTTCCGCTTTATAATATTAGTATAGATGAAGTACTCTTAACCAACAACATATTTATTTGAATAAAGATTAATATTATTATGTTGATACAACTTAAACAAATTATTTCGACCAAATTAGGTACCATAAAAACGGTTTTTGTGAGTTAATCTTAAAAGATAGACATATACTATCGCGGACTGTTTTTTAGATCATTAAAAGAGCTATTATTCTTTAATACATATTTTTTGTGTATCTTGAACCGTTTTCACGGCGCACGCAACGGAAGGCTTCAAAGATGAAATAATTTCTCCCGTTTTTTACACATTTACCACTATATCTTTGCTCCTATTGGTCGTAGCGTGATGTTATATAGCCTTTAGCCTTCCTCGATAACTGGACTATCCAACACAAAAAGAATTATTCAATTCGAACCAGTAGTTTCGGAGATTAGCGCGTTCAAACAAACAAACAAACAAACAAACAAACAAACAAACAAACAAACAAACAAACAAACAAACAAACAAACAAACAAACAAACAAACAAACAAACAAACAAACAAACTCTTCAGCTTTATAATATTAGTATAGATAGGAATGTTGCATTGTTGTTATCTTAAAATGTAAACAAATATATATAAGATATTTTTGATAAGAATAATGTGATACGATAAGATTAAAAAACTCTCGACCTCTTCGATATTTAACAAGCACGTTTTTTATGACGGATCTAAATCTGGAATATTGGATAATCTAATGGAATATACTCTGGTTTCCATAGCATGGCATGTAAAGTGGAAGGGATATACCCGTAATCAATCGAACTACAGGCTACACTAGATCATTAAAGTATAATGAAAGAAAATAAGTCAAAAACCTAAAAAAAATCTACAATTCCGCACTTTTGTATGGAAATGCCGATTTTTTTTTTATTGTTTTTTGTCCTGTTATTTTAATTTCATTATAGTATAATGATCTAGTATAGATCGTGGTTTGATTTATTACGGGTCTTGTCTTTTCCAAGTTGTATACGACTGTAAAACTAAACGAACGTTGGCGGCGCCGAAAAAAAATTTTTACGGCCCTTAATGTAGAATGCCTTCATGCAGCATATTTAAGTAAAAGTCATGGCAGCCAACGTATATGTGGGACGAAATTTCACTAAAATCGTACTGTATGCAGCGTAACTTATATCATATAAGTTATCTATAATCTGCGACGCAGCACTTGGTCCAAGGTGTAAGGATGAATTTCCTATCCTAAGTAGGTACACGTTATTATTTATTTTATTATCATGCCATCTTGTTACAGTACCTTACCATTCTTCTTTAGCAAAACATAGTAACAGGTCAATAATTTTGTTTTTTAACAAAAAAACCAACCGTCTTAATTTTCTTTTAGGAGTTTCTTTCATATCTCCAAAGTTATCATCATATCTTTACCAAATTAACATGGGAACAACTTGGTAGTAAATACTCAATAAATAAAGGCTTTCAAATAAAAAAAGAAGATATCGCGTAACAAGAACTATTTTTTTTTTTAAATACCGTTGAATTGATAACCTCCATTTTTTAGGTCGGTTAAAAAGGGAAGTCAACATATTCATAGTCAGCATTGTTAGTTAATTATTGTCATCGTATGTAGGTAATGTAGGTATATAATTGCTTAGCAATTTATCTATGAATGAAAATTAATAACTTCGCAATCGAGTCGACGGCACATAGGTACACATTGTAAAATATCGTTGATTGCGACAATAAATTACAAATAATTATTTTCTGCACAACATACAAAATAAAATAACTCACGTACACAAAATAAACCAATTGTAACACAATACTCGTGTGGACTTCTTTTAATCTAAGATATTTGAGTCATTGACGGAGCAATAAGTCAGCATTATCATATTTACAAAATCTGATCCAGTATGAAATGAGTCAGCATTTGGCTACATTTTTCTGCTTTGTTTGGTTTACGTATTGTTTGACTTGGCATGTGTAATTATAAACCTTATTCATCAGGTTTATGCCAAGTGCAATAATGCATAGTGTAGCAAATTTAATGGTAGGTTCTCATTTTTGCTGCAATCAGATCAAGCTACCAAGTTTTTTTCGTTACAATTCCCTACACTTTTGTACAAACTTATATTGTGAGCGCATCCAAATAAGTCTCGACGATTCAATATCAGCTTTGACTAATATATATAGGTTAGTGAATGTGAAAAAAGTTTGCTGAAAATGAGCAACTTATTCTTATTTGTGTTACGTACTCGTACCTACGGAATGACGGAACGTTGCACAAAGCAAAAATGTCTTTCTGGCGTTTTTTAGTCTGGAAGACTGGAAGACCTTAAGGATTTCAAAAGTCATACAAATCTTAGATACCTAACTGAGAAACACTTGTTTCCGTTATATGTATACTACTATAGAAAATGACGTACCGTTCGATTTCATTACAAGACAAAGAAAATTCACAAAAACCAGGTAGCAAAGCAGGTAGCAAATACCATGAAAAAGAAAAAAACGGTATTGTACAAATACGAATAGATAATAATAAAAAGAAACCTGCCACCAGACAGGTCAACAGAAAATAGATTTCACTGTCAAGAATAACCATATTTTATAAGTAAAAATCTATTGTGTTGAGAAATCTACGCAAGCTATTGTTATGCAAACAATGACTGACAGACGGGTCGTAATGTAAATAAGACTGTTAATAATAATAACAACACGGTTTCGCATTCTGAAAGAATATTTCATGATAAATAGTTTTGCTATGTTCAATTCTTTTGTGTATTTATTGTGGCCCCGTAATAAAATTCAAAGGTATCAGCTGTTCACCTCGTATTCGGATTGCCTGCTTATATTTACGAAGAAAGGGCTGCGCCAAAGTTAAACAGTATAGGTACTACGTCTAGTTACTTGTATACATGACCAAAGCAAGGCCGGAGAGTCATTGTCAATGCTAAGTCTAAATTTATTACATTTATCTTCAGGCCTTTACCCACTGCGCCCAATACGATCCACCGATACGTTCTAGAACGCATCTTGATGGTCCGAGAGCTGGCACGAATTTTTAGATAGGTATTTGAGGCAAGTTGAAAACTTGTAACATACCTCTCCTATTATACCCCAACACGGAACTGCAGACCTGGCTGGTGAGTAGCAACCTATTAATTTTTAAGTTTTTTTTTTTCATGAAAGGTATTTGAGGCAATATGCATTTTTATAAAGCAATGTAGTCTACGTGTAAAGGCAACTTAAATGATAATTACAGAAACAAGGAAATAATCTGCGCTTCGTTTATATGTATATGTTGCAGTCAAAACTTTTAACCAGTGAAAAGTATTATTGACTATTATATATATACTATTGCAAAATCAGTCAAAAGTACTTTTGAGCGTATGCTTTAGTCAATAATACTTTTGACTAAAATAACAGTTAAAAGTGCTTTTGCCCAATGGAGCTGGTTAAAAGTACTTTTGACTAAGTGATTCCGCCAAAAGTGGTTTTGACTGGTTGTATCAGTCAAAACTCTTAAAAAGTTAAGGTCCTCGATAAAAATAACGACAAACGCATATATAAACTTTTATATTACTCATTATTAGTGGAGAACGTGCTAATATCAGAACCAAAATGAGTGACTACAAGAAGGAACGCTTTTTGCAAGGAATTTTAGCGATAGCAGATATGAAAGATAGTCATTTCAATGTGATGACAAAAGAAAAAAATTTAAAGTTTGCAATAGATGTGGAAGACGCGAAATTTGATGAAAAGAAAACACCATTACAGTACAATAGACTAATTTAATAAATATCTTTTTTATTCACATCTAACGAGTTAATAGTGCTTTTGGCTGATGCTTTATTGCAGTTAAAACTACTTTTGACGAAGAGCGTCAGTCAAAAGTACTTTTAACCGCAAATTTGCAGTCAAAAGTACTAATAACCAATAATTTTTAGTCAAAACCACTTTTGACCAACCTGTTCAGTCAAAAGTACTTTTGACTGATTTTGCTAGTCAATAGTACTTTTGACTGGTTACGAGTTTTGACTGCAACATATATATAGAACAGCCTGGGAAAATCGATCTGCAACCTACCAAATGACAAAACTAGTCCTTATGTAAGTTTAAACTGACGACTCTACATTTTATGACTAGTGGCTCTGTGAACTTTAAACCTCGCGACTCATGCCCATACGTTAAAGTTTATCGGATAAAAAAGTTGTTAAGACGAAAAAGTTAATCTAATAATCTTAATAAGGATAACAAAAAAAGTTTAATGACATTGACATTATTTAGTTTTTTTTTGTCGATTCAGTTTTTAGAAATTTTTCAAAATGGCGGAGATATGGGGGTTTAAAACTATAAAATAATCATATTGCAGCCATTTTGAAAAAATTTCAATATGTCATGAAATTGTTTGTTACCCTTTTTATTAAGGCCCCGTCAGTTCAGAGCCAAGAAAACTGAGTGTTTTTGAAAAATCGCTGTAATTAAACTACTACAGTTTAATCCTCAAAAATTTTACATAAGTATCTTAAGGCTTTTTTACAGACACCCACAATATCCAAAACAGGATTGAGCATTTTTGGTATATAAATAAAACAGCGAAAAAAACTTGTCGAGCACGGGTCCGGGCCGTTTTTCGCTCTCGTCTCGACAAATATTTCACTTTTATTTATTACTAGCTGTGCCCGCGACTTCGTTCGCGTGGTTGTCGGAATGTTATAAAGCCTTCCTCTATAAATGGACTACCCAACAAAAAAAAGAATTTTTCAAATCGGACCATTAGTTCCTGAGATTAGCGCGTTTAAACAAACAAATAAACAAACAAACTCTTCCGCTTTATAATATTAGTATAGATTATTTTTTTGCATTATATTTATAATTTTTGTAGCGTTATCGACTAGATATTTAGATAATACATTTTTTGGTATAATTTTCATTTAAAAAGGTGATGGTATAAAATAGTCATACATTATGTCTTATAATAAAGGTAAATTACTTATCCCTATGGTTGACCAGCTGGGAGAAAATGCTCTTAGCATTAAGTCCACCATTTGTTAAAAGTATATTTTTACTTTGGACAATAAAGTTTGATAAAATAAAAATAAAATAATAAATTTAGGCAAATTTATATGTATGTTTGTGATTTTTTTCTATAGAGCCAAAAATGCCCAAACGTGTTTTGGATATTGTGGTTGTCTGTAGAAAATACTTAAGATTCTAATGTTATTTTTTTAAAAGGAATAAACTGTAGTAGTTTAATAACAGCGACTTTTCGAAAACACGCACAGTATTGCAAGCTGTGAACCGACGCAACTTTTAGTCTCTAAACAACTTAGTCTCTAAACAACTTTTTATTCGATAAACTTCAACGTATGGGGGTGAGTCACGAGGTTTACAGCTCACAGAGCAACTAATTATCGAACCTGCTCATAAAATTTCACGAGAATCGGTTGTGAAATGCGATCTGCAGGCGAGAACAAACCGACAACCTGACGGACAAAAGCATTTTTGGCCAATTTCGAAACTAAAGACGCTTCGCTTGCTCGGGCAATAAATACAATTACAATAAACACCCAAGGCCCAGGACAATTTGAAAAAGGCAATTTCCAACTTGTCCTGGCTGGGATATAAATACGGACTGTGCAAAACTATGTTATTAATCAATAAGGTAGGATAGCCGTGTGGTTTCCGGCAGGGTAGAATAGGACCACTCAAAGTCTTCCCGTGTATGTCGTAGAAGGCGACTTAGGAAACACAAGCTAAACAAAGCTTATAAATATCAATGAGACCTCTCCAACCCGTCTGGCCAGCGTGGAGAGTGTAGGCCAAACCCTCCTTCTGCTCGAGCTAAGTATAGCTAACAAAGACCTGATGATGATGATGAATCAATTAGGTCGTTAATATACATATAAATGAAGCATGTTAGCTTGAATGTAGGCAAGAATGTTTCAATGAATGGAAAAAAAACTAAATGTATAGATTGAATCATTTTACAAATTAGCTCAACCGCCCGACGCGCGACGGTTGCGTGAATGACCCACTGACCTTGTAAAGCACACAACTGGAATGTACAACGAACTTAATACATGTAGGTACAAAGTAAAAGGCAGGTTGTCTTTCTATATCATTTATGATTTAACCCACCTGCCTTTTGTCTGTCAGTTTATTCTCGCACAGGTCGTATTTATCTACCGATTCTCGTGAAATTTCATAAGCAGGTTCGATAAATAAATAGATTTTTTTTGTCGAATCAATTTTTGAAAATTTTTCAAAATTGCGGAGATATACAGGTTTAAAACTTTAAAATAATCATACTACAGCCATTTCGAAAAATTTTCGATATATCATGAAATTGTTTGTTACCCTTATTAAGTGAAGTCCTCGTCAGTTTAGAGCCAAGAAAACTGTGTGTTTTTTTTAAATTACTGTCACTAAACTACTACAGTAAAGTTCTTAAAAAAATTACATAGGAATCTTAAGGCTTCTGTACAGACACCCACAATATCCAAAACACGATTGAGCAATTTTTGGCTCGATAGGAAAAAAATTACAAAGATACCTCTAAGTTTGCCTTTAAAGGTAAATTTAGGCAAATTTAGAGGAATGTTTGTGTGTCTGTAGAAAAGCCTTAAGCCCGCTCCACACTCTCGCTGAAACTACATGAGACCGGTTTTGTCAAAACATTTGCCGAGATCAGGCGAATACGAATGCGCCCCTCTATACTCTCGTCCTGCGCAGTTGTAGTTGGAATTTCATCTTCGATGAACATCTTGGAAACTTGTCGCTGCAGGTAGGTTTCGGATCGACGAGGACTTTTTATATTTCATTTCTGATGGTGTTTTGAACAATCCTACCAACTTTGAGCTGGGTGCGAATTATTGTAACCTCACTCCCATATTTTTGGTCTAATTTGACCGGACTATACTCGTAGGCATTTAAAATAATATATGTGGAAGTGATAAAAACTTCGAAAACGCTTGAAACATTTTCAGGGGTTAGGATTAGGAATGACATTTCGAACAAAATTTTACTTTTGTGTAAGTACGTTTGGTGCTATGGTTTGGCGGCTATGGCGCTGCCGCTACTTTTAGTTCCGAAATTCAGACATATGATAATGCTTTCACCTGTCCCTGTTGGTTAACTAGATAGGGACTAGGAAACATATTGAAATAGATAAATAATATGTTTGCAATAAATCTAAAGATCCAGGTAAGTTATGGCAAGGGAAATGTCGAGAGTGTGGAGGGATAGTTTCGCGCGAACACAAAACTTTACAAGAGCCCTTCGATGTTTTGGCCATTTACCCGACACGAAATAGAGACAATGCGAACATAGGCGAGACAACACGAATATAGACGAACACTCATTCCACACTCTCGCATTCGGCCAGTCTCGTGTAATTTTGACGAGTGTGGAGCGGGCTTTAAAATTCTTATGTAATGTTTTGAAGAAATAAACTATAGTAGTTTATTTACAGTAATGTTTCAAAAACACTCACGAGTATTCTTGGCTCTGAACTGACGGCGCCTTAAAGCAATGATAGAAACCTTGTTATAACTTTACATTGATGTACAAAATTTATTCGCAATGGCAACCATTGAAAACTTAGTTCCGTTTTTACAATAAGGATTTAAATCAAATCGCTTTCACCAATTTTGTATTTTATCTGTATTTTAGTTTAACTGGAGGTCTTATTAGGTACATTTTACTAGTTAATAAATATAGCAGCCACATTTTTTCAATGTGTCACAACTACTATATATGATCACAACTGTTGCTGCAACGATCTAAAATGTACACAAGTCCAACGTTTAGCTTCAAATAGTTTTGTTTACTACTTAAGTATACAGTCTGCATCCTCGTTATGGTAGGAATTGTGTCAGTATGGCACATGCTAGTCCATACCCGGCAAAGCCAGAGGAAACCACATTGTTGGTACGTAAAAGGAATCTCACGTACCTACAACGTTGCCAACTGGCAAGCCGTGTACTATAATGTGTGCGACAAGTTACACACGCCGCCGAGTTGGAAGATTGGAATTGGCACAGTGAGCTCTTAAAGTAATACCCAGTATTTGTCTTAGTGGAGGCAATTATGCATCGCTATTATACATAACCCAATTTTTTTTTATTAAGCTATGAGCTTGAAAGATATGCTTAGAATTACTCAAGGAACATAATATATATGTTCCTTGAGTAATTTCATTCGTCGAAGAGTAATTCTAAACATTTCTAGTCCATGGAGCAATAAGAAACGTGAGGCTAGCAGGGGAGGTGGGGGGTTCAAAGATGGACGCCGCCCGTCATCTTTTTAAAAATTCTATTCTCTTACAGGTGGCTCCAAGATTTTATTTTTCAGCTCAATTCCCTTCACTATATTTATGAAGATGGACAGACAGAAAATATTCCTCCAACGGTAGCCGCTCTTCGCCTGCACGCACTTCGGGAAATATACCAAGGAGTCAAGGGGACAAGCCTTAGTGCCTATCCAACACTACTCGTAAGGACCTTTTTGTAAGATAAACTTCTTCATCTTTATCTTTATGTATAAGATCATGTTTAAACGTGTATATTTTTGGAATCTGCATAAATTGCGCTTTATTACAGTATTTTTGTTTGATATTTTTTGTCACTAATTCACTATACAAAAGTTATTAGCTCGCAAAGCAAAAATCTCCAACCAAAATTTTCGCCTTTTTGCGTTTTTCTTGTAAAATTACTATGAAACTGAAAACAAACTAATATTAGCAATGAATTCTACGTCTTCGGTTTATACGAAACTGATACCAAATTTGCCATAGTAGCAACCTGGGCGATAATAGAATTTTTAAAAAGATGACGGGCGGCGGCCATCTTTGAACACCCCTTCCCTGCTAGCCGCACGTTTTTTATTGCCCCCGGACTAGAAATGCTTAGAATTACTCAAGGAACATATGTGATAAAGCTCATAATTTAATAAAAAATATTTGGGTAAACTTTATAACTGCCTCCACTACCTGGGGTTATTTCAATTTACTGAATATTGAAATACCTAATCCTAAAAACATTTTTACATTGACACCATATGTGATATTGTGGGCTATTTATATACGAAACATTATGTGCTATTTGATAAATCTTGTTAAATCTGAACAAGACCGTAATAATTAATAATTAAGGTTTACCCATGATTCTGGAATAACCATTATTGCTGTGGCCCTTTCTATACTATTGATAGCTATTATCACATGAGTTAATTACGGTTTTACGTTGCGTTTTGATTTTGGCGGGTAAAAAGCGGGCAATTAAGAAAGGTGTATTGTTTCGTTAGGAATCCAATTAGGCTGGGTCGGTTCTTACCAATAAAAAACGGAAATTAAAAAGTATAACTAAATAAGACTTAACATGAAACAGTTTCATATTGTTAAAATGTTTTTGAATAAACATTTAGAAATTTTTTACGACGGAAATAAATTAATTCAGGAATACTAAATTCTTTACGATAATGTGAAAATAAACAAATATATTTTACGTATCCCCGGGGCAAAACGTGATGTTTACGCCCGCTAAGCGTGCGTAAATTAAATAGCCTGATTAATACAATGTTTTATCATAATGTCAGCCAAAGGTTGGTTTTAAAGTTGTAAGAGAAATTTCTATCTATGTGCCCGCCCGGGGTTTCGGGATCATTTTTATAGTCGAGTACGTATAGTCGAGTATAGGATCGTTTTAAAACTAAACGGACTATTGGTAATAATTTCAAAGGTTATTCATAAAATAGTTTAAAGGTCTTTTTAGACATTGATACAAATCAAATTTTTAAATATCACCATATTTAGTTTAAAACAATTTATTTCAAATGAGGGCGCCACTTTTGCTACCACATCACCTTAACGCTTAGAATCACTTCAGGTCAAAGTTCTAATAAACAGAAATACATGAAGTTTCGACAATTTTCTTCGTATTCCGCCTTAATACAATTTGAAAATGTCAAGTTTATTTATAAACTAAATATTCCTTCTTTACTACAAAAACATTTATCGAACACCCCTTTGTCAATTTATGATTGAATGAAGTCCCATTTAATTCTTTAATTTCGTCACACGCTTAGATGTGAGACTATGTGATATTTTTACAGAAATTAAATAAAATGAAAATAATAATCATTCATAGGTCAGTAAAACAGCGAATGAACAAAGAATCAGTTAATTTTGAGCGGTTATGAGCGTTACCTAATAAGAAACAGGCAAGACTACCGACAACCACAGACGCCATAAGCCATACAGGAACGAACGACCATGCTTAGAGAAATAAAAATTTAATGAAAATATTATGTGTATATACTACGTCTATAAAATAGAAAAATATAAAGGAAGCTTTATTTTATCTCTAGTCTTTAGCGCACGGGTGGAATATAAACAATCAGTCAATTTTGAGCAGTAATGATTAGGAACACGTAGTCCATTGTAGAAGTACGGAAACTACGTACAACCACAAATAAATATACAAACGGTAACATGCTTAGATGAGGGAGAGAAACGATTCCCACGCGAGGTGCTTATAATCAAATAAAAAAATTATATCGTAGGTCCGTAACGAGGTAGGTAATTCTACATTGAGGTACACTGATAATCGTCATAATTACGTTCATTGAATAACAAGAAAATGGTCATGATCATCATGATCAATTTAAATAAGAACGCATTTTATTTCTTCTGTTGCATAATAATTTATAGTACTTCATTGCACGTTGATGTAAGTATTATGGATATGGATATAAAAGGATAAACGTCCAGAAATCAATACGTAACCAGATTATGTGACGTACTATATAATTAGCTGGTACCGGGCTTTGCACCAAAACAATGTCTTATTTTTAGACACCGAACCTTCATCCCCTAAACATAAACAAAAACCTTATCTATCCGTCGGTTGCCCGCCCACATCCGATAATATAGTCGGTGACCGATTTTTTGTAGGAGAAAAAATAGAATGTACTGATTGCAATACGAGTAGTGCAACGCACTGTTGCACTATTGAAATCAGTACAACCTGGCCAACTTTTTGTAGGGACGTGCCCTACAAAAAATAGGTCAGAAATTCCTTTTCGTCCTACAAAAAGTCTGACGTGGGCCCTTATGATAAAACGAAGATGAACGTTAAGCGTTTATTACACTATCCAATTTGAAGGAACTCTAACAATGAAAAAGTTAGGTTCCTAAATGGTCAGCAAGTGATCTGATCACACTAAGTATACTGAATTACATCCTAATTCGAGGCGCGTGACCGACGGCAACTCATACAAAAACTCTTTATTGATTTAATTATAAAACCACCATATGAATAAATATATAATAGGTAACGAGCAACATGTTAAACACGAATAACCATTCCTGTTTAACATGTTGCTTGTTACTTATTGCGTTTTGGAATTAATTCACAGATTTAGGAAGTAGAGCGGTCAGAACGTCCTTTTTACTCTAAATCGGATCCAATCAGTCCTAACTCCTGACTGCGATTACATCTTTCGATTTTTCAAATTGGATAATGTAATAACGGCTTTAAGGCCTTTACCCACTGCGCCCGATACGATCCACCGCAATGTTCTAGAATAGAACGCATCTTGAGAACGGATCGCTGGATCGAATCGCAACGCAATATCGGAACGCAATCGGAACGCATGCGACCACTGTAACCAATGGCCGCGTATGTACGCCTCCCCACTGCCTGCGGTAGAACGCATGCGTTACATGGATCGCACGCCGATCGTCTCCGGAGGCAGAGAACGCGTGACCGGTGCGGTTAAAGAAAAATGGACGATTACTTGTATCGCAGAACGTATCATCATTGATATTGCGTTGTGATCCGATCCAGCGATCCGTTCTCAAGATGCTTTCTAGAACGTATCGGTGGATCGTATCAGGCGCCCGATAGGTACGATCTACCGATACGATCTGAACGCATGCGATCACTACTGTAACCAATGGTCGCTTAAGTACGCCTCCCCACTGTCTGCAGTAGAACGCATGCGTTCCATGGATCGAAAGAATGGACGATTACCTTTGAACGTATCGTCATTAACATTGCGTTGCGATCCGACCCAACGATCCGTTCTCAACATGCATTCTAGAACGTATCAGTGGATCGTATCGGGTGCAGTGGGTTAAAGGCCTTAGGCCTTTAAGTAGGTACATATTTTAAATTGCCCTTGTTTTTTTACAACTATCCTTACCTCAGATGTGACTTAAAGATAATTTGCGAATTGATTTCCGGAACCACGTGCTTTATTTTGCATAAACATTTTCCTATACGAGTTTATGGGTACCTTCGAAAACGCTTATCACTTACAACTTGTACCTACTTCAATATCAACAGGAAATATTGACTTTGAAGTAACTACCTAACAAAATATCGCCCGACAATGTTAAATTAGATTACTTTATCAGTCCTTCCTGTCATTAAATAAGCTTGCCAATTTATAACAAGTAGTTAATTAAACAAAAAAAAACAACCTGTCTAGATCCCGAGGTTATTAAAAAAATATTTAATTAGACCGAAAAAACACAGTCTAGATCGCAAGGTTATTAAAAATATGTTTTCGGTGAATGTAAGTAATTTGCAGTTAATCAATCATGTAGTACAGAAGTACCAAGATTTACCAAGATTTACCAAGATTACTGATATTACGGAAATTGTAAGCAACAACAGTATTTTTAATACGGCTGTATTTGCCAACTCAGATTTGTCTTCATATAAATTTCGATTTGAATGAATAAAAAGTGAAGGGTCGGATTTGCATGTGAAATTAATACTCTATCGCATACATACCCAAACCCCAAGGTCATATAATTGGAATTTACAAACGTCGTCTCTGTTTCAAACGTCAATCAAGAAATTATTTTAATTTACAAAAATGGACTTCCCTACGCAATTTTAACAGGAAAATGACAGAATTGGTATTAAATTATGGCAATATGAATTCTGATACCTAATAATATGTCATGTTTGTTTTGGGAAATTAATGACAATTTTTTTTTTAAATAATAACTCGCAATTGAATGTTCTTAATGATTTCAGTCAACACAAATTCTTCCCATTGACGAAAAGTAAAGTGATGTTGAAGGGACCTTCCTGCCAGATGAAACATTTTCATGAATCCGAATAAACGTGATAGATATATGTGTTAATCCACCACGTGTTAATCGTTGGAAATCCATACCACTTCATCCATGACACCTAAAGACCGTCGCGAGTTCGACACATCAAAGCAAAATTGATAGGCGAAGACCTTGACTTGTCGTTGATGTTGACCTCGAACGGTTTCCAATATAGCCGAGAGATGTAAATTGGACAGCGGAGAGAGTATGTTGGGAAATATTTTTTTCATCTCATCTATATTAAAAACGATGATTTTATCCCAAATGTTTGGGGCTAGTCACTGGTAATTCTCTAGACACTAAAAAGTAAATTCCCTAGGCGTTAAAACACATTTGAAAACCGAACACGAATGTAGAATCAAAAATAATATTGGCAGTCAGCTAAAAAAAAGAAAAATTTAGTTTTAAAATTATTAAATAAAGGCAAGGTCGTCGAATTTTTTAAAATTGGAATACAAAACGTGGATGATTGTAGGTCAAAATGTTTTGGTTCTCTTGCTACAAAATAATAATTTATTAAAAGCCAATAAAAACGCGCAATTGTTGTCTTTGATTTAAATAGTAATTTTATATTTTGGAACTATTCGGTTATTTTTACAACTATTTTAAATGTGACTAATTTCTTGATGAGGCCGATAGTAAATATACATATGAAGTTTACGTATAATATACATATTTAAAGAATTAACACACAAGGAAAAAGTAATGAAACGATTCTAATGACTGGAAAATGTATAAGATGTGGTGGTCCTAGAAAAATATTTTCATAGTACTTCTTCAGTGAAAACGCCACCAAATAAAGGTAAGTAACTGACTGTTAATCTCTAATTAGGTATATGTAGGTATTCTACTTTCGTTATAGGTATATATTTGCTTTTTCTCGATAGATGGAGATGAAAAGAATGTGCTACACGGTGAACGGTAATAGTTTTATCTTGGGCGATATACTAGAATTCCTCGCTTCACTCAGGATTCCACCGTAGAATCCCTCGCTACGCTCGTGATTCTATTGTGGCATTCTTCGTTTCCCTCTGGATTCAAAGTAGCGCCCTCGCGCTAAAACGATTACCTTTACGCCTTGTAGCACAATCTACTATTTAGTATCTTCTTCTGTTACCTAACAAGTCCAAAAATTACTGTATGAATTGATTTTAGACCAGTGTCAATATGCCAGTGAATGACCGTGTTAATTCCGTCATTGGCTGCGTATACATCGTGTTAATGAAAAAACGCAAATACTCTCAGATGGTACCTCAGCCCATGTAACTGAACAACTTTTGTTTAACAACTTACACGAAACTAAAAAAAATAATTTGAATTTTCATATAAACTGATCAGACGATCGAGTAAATTTATAAAAATCCGAATTTGTTTTGGATTTCGTGAAAGTTGTGGAACAAAAGTTGTTCAGTTACATGGGCTGAGGTACCATCTGAGAGATTTTGCGTTATTACAACTTTTCAGCTAGCATTCGATTTCAGGAGCTCGTTGGCCTGTGGGAGCTAGGAGCATTGCTAGCGCTTTCGCAAGTGAAGCAACCCTGAGCGTGGTCCGCACTTGGATGGGTGGCATAAAAAAATCTCGAGCTCCTCCGTGCCTCGGTTGGCCCCGACTGTCATCAATTTATGACAGTTCGACAAGCTATGTCAGATGCCTTTCGGCTTCTTGAAAATTCTGACTCCAGTCATGTTAGCCACTTATCAAACGAAAAACAAAAATTCGATTCTACAGTCAAAAAGTACTTTCCATTCAGTCAACAGATTTTTACGATCGATACAAAAGTGCTTTCAACTTCAGTAAACAAGAAACCGAATATCCGATCACTGGTCTTTAGCCTTGTTGATTAGCTTATTTATGCACGAAGTAGGGGGAAATTGGAGAAATCCTACTGCAGCGTAAAAAAAAACACGTTTTGTACAGAAATTCCTAAAAAGGGTCGCAAATTTACGTATTTGAATACTCATTAATCTTTTAAACATATCCATTTACTAAGATTTAAAGTTGAGTAGTAGACTCGTCAATGTTCAAGTATACAATTTTTTTAGTTCGGCTTTCACACTAAGGTCAAACCGAAATATTTGTTCCCGTTTGTAACGTCTGTTCGTCAACTTTTTTGAGCAAACGAATTACTCAAAGGTATGACCTACTTTAACTTTTTTTTAATTTGTAATTCCAATTATGTAACTATCAAATTTTTTGTTATTTGGGAATATATTAAGATGTATTTGAAGATTATTTGTACTCACTGCCAAACAGGATTAAATCTTAGTACCTTTTAGTATACATCTTTTAAACCTGCGTGGTTAAAACAAAAGCTATTGGTGAAAACTGGTTAATTATGAAGACAATATCAGTGTAACATAAATTAAAATTATTGATACTACATTTATTTAATAACGTAATAGTTGTAAGGAAACAAGTTTTGCCAAACTGTACATTAACGAGTTTTTGCAAGTCAGCGGCTAACACTTAATTCGCTTATTGCATGTCATTACCGGCCTATCCAACGGAATTACATGAGTCACTTTATTCACAACCGGTCGATAAAGTGACTCAGACTGCGACTATCTCAAGTAATTAAAGAGACTTGCTTTTTGAATAGATGTAATAACATAGTTAACATGCCTGATTAAATTTCTCAGACTTCTTACTTATGGGATGGGAAATTGACTATTTTGTATAATGTTCAGTCCATGGGCATTATCTTGGGTAGTTAACGCTAACATAAAGTCATCCATCAGGGAATCTGATGTTGAACTTATGCTCACTATATGCGTTTGTCGAAATTACCAAGTTTTAGTAAACAAATTCTGGGCCTCACTTTTCACATCCGTCAATTAAAAAGAATTTTGACTCACCGTAGCAGTCTTTCATGTCTCTCTCTATCGTAGGTCGCCGCCAAGTAGTCATCAGTAGTGATGGCATGATGCAACGGCGCGTGCAGCGGCGGCTGATACCGCTGCTTCCACAGCAGCTCGTTGGCGTACAGCGACGGCGGAGGCGGGGGCAGGTGCAACAGGGGCGGGGGAGGACCGCCGCCATACCCGTGCGCCATTCCGCGCCAGTCGCGCTCTTCCACCGAACTCGCTGATCCGCCTGAGCGGACTCCGCTCACTCCAGAATCGGACCTCTCGTCCGCATCGCGCGCGCACACTATCACACAGTCGTCCTCCTCGGAGGCCACGGCGCTGGCAACACCATCCGCGCCTGCACTCACTTCACTGCGCACTTCACCTTCACTGGCACTCACTTCGGGCTTCACTTCCTCCTGTTTTACACACTTGTTTTCGTCACTGACTTCGACATCACCACTCGCACTCACACTTACAGCAGCACCTGTAACAAGAGAAAACTCACTTTAGGTTCATGGTAAACAAATAGGTAACATGAGAAACTTATGTGCCCAAGTAATAAAAAAATTAGGTGCCCATGCCAAAACGTAAATATTAAAAAAATTGTATGGTCGCCTATTATTCAACAAACCTTCACCTGCCTAATGGTTCGTTTCAACGGTCCGTGACGTGAATATTGTCAAGCTGACGTCATTGTTCAGACCGTCGACACGTTTGGGCTGTCGCCAATAAAGCTCATTCACACGCCGCCCACCTTACTGCGCAAAAATATGTATTGCATGCGGACGCCCCGCGGCCGGCATTAAACAAGTCATCCGAGACCATTTAACATTGTCATTCACATAAAGCGACGTAAATAATGTGCTTTTTTATTGGAACAAACACAGCTTTGATCAACATCATAAAAAGAGAATTAAATATATGTCACAAACTAATAATCGGGGACGGTTTTAATTCGTGGACCTTGACGACGTTAATTTATTGCATCGTTACTTTTACAACCTTGCAAGATGAAGATTACGATTAACTCTAACCTTGGTGGAGCAGTATTAGCGAGTAATTGAGGTGTTATGTCAAAAGGTAATTGAGAGCTGGAACAGGAAGGTAAAGGTGTAATTGCAGGTAAATGTTGCCAGACTGAAAGTAGCCGTTGGATCGTCCAGTAACTCAGCGCCACCAGAATGAGGGCAAGTGACAAGCACGGTGTCGCGCGATGTAAATATGTATTATTTAACAAAATGTTCGACTTTCAAGTCAACATAATTTAATAGCTAGGTCTTACACAATAAAAACAAAAAGGAAAATGACGCACGATTTTTTAACATCTCTCTTCATCGATTCACATTGTAGCTCGCAATAAAGTGTGACCGTACGTAAAGTACGTACGAATTAGATTCGTTACACATCTACTCGTGCGTATAAACAATTCTACTATACATATAAGTTAAATCACGTGGAATTCGAACTTATCGTAGCAGCGACTACGCAGGTTAATAGGTGTTACGCAATAGTATATTCTGTTTACGTTTGCTTGCAATCACGTCATGTTTCATAACATGATAAATGCAATAAGTCAAAGTTACGCGGTAATTACGGAAACGAAAAGTCAAATGTTAATTGAAAGTGTAAAAATAAAGAAGCAAAGCTATTGAATAAAGTATAATGCTCCCACTTAAATTCAGAATTCGACACGACACCTACACAAAAGAGCGGGTCTACGTGTCAGCCGAACCACAATGGAATTTAAATGAGCGGCCTGTTAACGAGGATACCTATTTACATAATCGCATAAATTATTATTCATATCGTAACAAATACAAACACAAGAAACAATTGTGTGCTCACGCCGTACACCTGCGAATTCTACGAGGCGAAATCTCATATCTTCACGGTGCAATGATAGCGAAAACGCTCGCTGATATCTACCGACAATTTCATTAAATACAACCGTTGATTACATTACTAACTTACTGCACGGCTATCAACCGGTTTGCTGGAGGGCCAGAGAACACGATACGGCCGTGCTTCCCGTTATGGTGTAACCAGATAAAAAATTATAAATGCCACGCATTGCAATACCGAGAATTTTTCCGTGAACCTGCTGTCCACTTAAACGCAATTATATCCAGCGATAAGAATGCAATAAAACCGGCACCAATTTAACGAGCCGGATATTTAAAGAAACCTTGGTAGGTACATCCAGTAAATGTTGCATTGGAGTAGGCCGACGAACAAAATAAATGTACCCTTAAAAGCATGTGAAACTAATAAAAGCCTGACGTAACATATTATTCATCATTTTCAATGAGACTGCATTCGCCGCCGTAAAACTGCAATGTATAATCGCACAGAGCATTGAATGGCCCGCCCGACACGTTTCAGTAAACAGTTCCATAACTAGAAATTCAACAGGCATCTGTAGATACAATGTTCAAAGAATACGTCGACGAAGAGAAAACAAACTCGTCTCTACAAACAAACGACTATTGAGCGAATGTAAACAAAAGTTGTGAGACAATGCGACAGTGATCAGCGGGCGGGGACAATGGGGCAACAAATAACTCGACGGGGAAGTGCGGCAACAGCGCAGCATGACAGCGGCTGATTGACAAGACAAACGTCGGGACGAAGCCGGCGAGAGAGGTTTTCATTAGATAGAAAGGAAGGGCAAAAAGGTGACACGGAGAGCCAGCGAAGCGCGACGGGCGCTCCGCACGCCGACGCCCGTAAATCCTGACCACGATTGCCGCCTGAATTATTCATGAAGGGCGGGCCGACGGTAGCTGCTTCTATGCTATGCCCCCCCCCCCTCCCCCTCCACCGTTGCACTCGCTCCGATCGAGCTTACACAATCTATGTAAATTCCTCATGCCACCGTTAGAGGATGGCGTGCGAATACTAGAAGAATAACTAATTCATGGAAACTGACTCCAACAATTGTGCAAATAACCTATTATGATGAATTTTACAAAACCGCAAACTCGGTGTTTTGAATTATTTATGACAAGGCAGTACTGTTTACCGTGCCATAAGCGGCAATTGTAGGTTTCCGAGAATAGTTTACCACGAGCACCACATTTACTCATACTACTACGTCAATCTCAAGTTGAGTTGGTATCAGTAATTTAAGAAAGAACGCGACTATTATTTTGAGCTTCATTACTTACAGCGGTCGGGGTCATGAGGTCGAAATCATCAAAGCTATTTCAAAGAACTGGCTTTGTAGAGGAAGTGGAGTGTGCGCGTGACTACAATCGATCAATCAGGCATTCAGGTCGTTTGAATATTCAACGCCCTCACGAATATCGAATACACTGCAGTAGACCTATAACAGGCTCTTTAATCATCTAACTTGTTTCTATACACGATAGTTTACAGTTTAGATGTTAAAAATGGTTTATATGTGTATTGCATAGAAATCTAGGCTTCACATCTGCGTCGGCAAGAAACAAATAATCTAATTTAGTATGTGGTTCGAACCTGTTTGTGGAGTCAAAGCTATCTCGTTAAAGCCAATAGAGCGTGTCGAGTCGCCAAGCGTGTAATGACACACTTCCACTCGGACAATAACCGTTAATAGGACATTTAGCAGTGACAAAGCTTTCTATGTGTGGTATAAGCATCGTGAGAGACAGCCTGTTCCGAGCTATAAGCAATTACAGTCGCATTGCGTAACGAACGAGCGAGTACGACAGTCCGTAATTTACTGAAAACTGAACATGTGGGTCGGCCGCAAATCGCACGCCTCGCTTTCTAGCGTGAAATGAAATGTATGAAGCGAACTAAATTTACTTTTAATTGAACTGTCGGATGTTTCACTTATCAATAAAATATCACGAAACATCTCATTTTAAATTTCACTTCCACATTTAATATTTCTGTTGGTGATTTAAGTTTGTAAGACACGTAACCATTAGTAGGAGTCGGATAGCTGCGGCGGTTCGCCATCGGTTATCGTGACTGTATAATGAAGATATGGCGTAGTTTGATATCACGAGCGCGGCGGCTCGTGTAGTAAATTGCGCTATGTGCTATTGAAAGCGCACGAAGGCGACCGGCGGTAATCTCCTATCTCCCGTCGTGTTCCAGTCGAGTCGTGACGGGGATGCTCAATCCTTACACCAACCCCGGCTTACACAATATCCTTCATTTGACCTATCCATTTCTCTGTAAAGGCTCTTAGCACTACTAGTCCATACGGGGATGTCATAACGGTGATTTTGCTAGTAGGTAGGTACTAAAAAGCTACCGTACCTTTGTTTAGTATTGCATTTTGATTGTATTACTACTTAGGTATCTAAGATCCTAAACAGATGTATTATCTTTGATATTTTTTTATGGAATTGTGCAAGAATGATAACGAAGTCACATAAGTAACATCACAAAAAAGTTTCGGGCTAAGCTAGTCCGTGACATTAGCGCAGCGCGATCAGCTAATCCGGCTAATCAATCGTAAAATCTACGCGCGGTTAACGTGACATGCGTAAATTAATCACATCACTAACGTAAATGCCCAAAGGTTACTTAGCGTCCTCTTTTAATTATTCTGATAAGGGATGGTAGAGTAAAATTACAAGATCATTGGAAAATTACACGAGTGAGTAGAAGAATAAACAATGGCTCGATAATCGTAATCGTACGATTCGATAACCGCGCGTATTGTACAAAGGAGCTCACAAAAGCACTCTGCGATAACACCCGCCGCCGGGTCAGAAGGTCAGAAATGCAATGAGGATGAAGAGACAAGTTATTATACATATAGGTATAATATAAGAAGACGACAGATTAATAGGTAAGTAGGTATGTACCTACTTAGTCTGTAGAGTAGGTAAGAAATATTTCAACTGATTAATATTGCCAAATGCACTACTAAATCCCAAGACCGCGATAAGTAGGTAATTGCTACTAACCTAAATGCTTTTTGCGAAATTAAAACTAAAATTAATATTTTTAGTGTCCGTGGAACACAAATCGTGATCTTTCTAGTAAAAACAACAGAAACTGGTACACCTACGAGGACTACATGCACATTTTGGCGTCTACAGAACATTGCAGTTACGTAGGTCCACAATATTATGTAATTGAAAATTAATATTAAAATGAATAGTAGGTAGGTATGTACGTCATACCTACCTATCTACTTAATTCATGTAGGTAGGTAGGTACACATATTATTAATAAATATGCTACATGCCTTCATTATAGATGTCTAATGTATTAGGAATTTAAATTGATGCCTATTGACTCGAACAAACATGACTACAAATCAAGGGTTTCGGGTATAGATCTATGAAAGTTAAATTTATACTTGTATAATGTAATACTTTACCTGCCTGTAAGTTGAATTAGCACTTATTTTATTTGATCTTGATGAACAGCTTGTCGAAAATATCAACCACTTCTCACAAAAATTCAGCAGGCACAATTTCTTCTAACACCGACGACGTTAAAATACACTATCACAGATCACAGGAAAATCTTGAGATCCACTTCAGTTTAAAATCCGTTGGACAGCGACCTTGACTTGAAAGCTTTCAGGTAATATCAAAAACACTCACTCTAGTTGGCTATGATATAACAAGATTCGCGACTATGTCAAAAGGTTTCGTTGCGTTGGTGAACATACGTGCGAGAGGTTCAATAGCGCACAAAGAACTGAGCCGCCGCGGGGAGGGAAGTGGCGGCCGGACGAAAGGGGCGGGGGAAGCGGCAGCTCCAGTCTCGCGCGGCGGCGACGTAGCTGCAGCAACGTAGCAACAAGTGAACGGCAGCGCGGGTGTGAAGTGAAGCAGGAAGGGGAAAAGGGAGTCTCCCCCCGCGGAAACAGAGCTCGACTTCCAACGCACCTGATGGAGATGCAATGCAACCAGCTCCCGTAGGTCTACCTTCTCCATAAAGTATACATACATCCAGCGATATTGTAATTGTTATTAATTTCGTTACAACAGGAAGGGCAAATGGCGATATCACGATGCTACTGACATGCCACGCCGCCGGTTACGTTACGACATCGGGAAACTGGTTAGCCGAGTAAAAAACAAAATCTAATGACTAATTTTAGAGGACCTTGGTATGTTTTTGATGAATTAGTACATATGTACAAGAAGACAAGAATACTTGCTACGGCTGCTACATTTGATAAAGAAAGCAACCAAAATAGATTGAAAATACCTACTCATTATAAGTACCTACCCGGTTTAATAACTTGTCTTCAATATTTGTACTGTACGTACCTACATAGGTATGTACCTATGTACCTACATGTTATGTAATTATTAATGAGCAAAAGCTAGGTCATATTGAGTACGAGATGTATTTATAACATGGGTACCGTATTATTTCCTACCTATTCTGCCAATTATGTCAACACAAACCAATTAGAGACAAAAAAATCATGAAGCAAATACCTATGCGCATCCCTGATAAGTCGAGCTGATAATATTCGCACTTCGATCGAGGCCAAAAAGTGACTGGCATTAAACTGCGAGTTCATTAGAAAGACGAGTTTTATAAAAATAAATATTGCATAGGTAGGTATATTGCGATATGAAACAATGTAGAGCACATATATATATATATAAGTCAATAATGTAGAGTTAGTAATAAAACAAATCAGATAGAGCAAAAAGCAAAGTGTAATCTTCAGTTACATTACCAAAGTTCGCGCTTGGAAAGCCTCTTGTTTGTGTAGTAAAAATGTATGTATGACTACCTACTTTATTATGATTTGGGACAAAATATAATTTTATTTACTTACTTATCTGATTGTCAAGTTATCTTATTTAGTGACTTATTGGGCTGAAAAATTCAACAGCCGTTTATAAAAATGTTCCAATTTCCTATCCCAATTATTGTGGCTATGAATAGAAAAAATAAACAAATGCCGATCGTTGACCAACATACCGAAGCGGATACAACTTCGCTAACGATTTGGCAATGGCCCAACTATTCGTGACAAGCTATTCGTTCTCAGTTCAGTTTTATAAATAACACAAAGAAGCCATACATTGATGTCGCTCCGCTTTGCAGGTCACGCGATATGAGGAATTTGCATATATAAAAAGCTCTTAGTATTCAGGACACCCATTTTTGAACGCGGGAGTCATACAACGAATGATTTTCGCGAGCATTTCCAAAGTGGCGAATGTTTGAATCGCTCGTAGATACGCGAAGTATTTGAATTTTGATTCGCTACATGCCAAAGAAACCTTCGTTTATCATATAATCCGTTCCGTTTCACGTTGCCTTTTTATTCACGTTGTTTTTTTTTAAACATTTACAAAGTTTTCTGCATGTAGGTAAGAATTTTATTTTTAGCTGACGCAACGGTTTCATGAAAAAGATGTACTGGTATTGCATGACTTGAAACGTGAGCGATGAATCGTAAAACTACACGTTTTGTGTTTCACTCCCGCTTTGAAAAATCGGTCTCCATTCCAGAGTATTTCGGAGATAAAATGCTTAAAATAGACACAAGGAAGACTTGCGTGGCGTACGATTGTTTCAATCATACATAACTTCGTACATAACTTTATTCTTATCACAAAAAAAAATGCATGTTGCGTGTAATACATATATTTTTCTTGACAGCCGGAGGCTGTGATAAAATAAACCAGAGGCGAGCAATAACTTGTTTATTCAACGATTACGACGAACAAACCCAAATGAAAAAAAAACTTATTAGCTTTTTTGTAAAGTAGTTCAAGTATTTACAATGAGTATCGTGTTTTTTGCCTTGCCCCGTCATGCGGGCGGATACCAACCTAGACAAATAGCAAAACCTGTTTGTAGGTTTTGTAAAAACAGCCAAAGAGGTCACATACCTTGTTTTGGCCTTGTGCTAATCAAGTTAGCGGTTACACGCCAATGAATAATGCTATATAATTTGCACAACTCAGTAAAAAATGGTAGCTGAATGTTGAAGCTAAAACAGACACATAATTTTGATATTTATAACGCTTGTAATGTAAGTTAAATGAGGTGTACCGAATCGTAATGAAACCACAATGAAAAAGTCAGTTTTCATATCGCGCCAATCACGCAAGTCAAGGAATGTATGATGATAATCCTAAATATAACTCTGCAAACAATGTTCTCGTCATACGATAAGTCAGATAGTGTGAGGTGGGGTATTTGCTGATAAGCCGAGCAAACACCAGTCGATAACCTGGTTGCAGCAGTGATAACATTATCGGACCGCTTGTTTAAACGGAGTTGATACCAGTCATTCACGTTGTTAAAATGTTTTGTGTTTTCGCCAGCTACCATGCTAATTTAGGAGAAAAGAAAAAACGTAGATGTTTACTGTTTCTTCTGCTGCGCAGGCCTTGGAAGTAGCCAAAGGAAATGGGCATAAACTTGAGATGCATAAAAATATGCGATGGGATAGCAATCTGTCACTGTATCTTATTTCCAATTCCGTCCTATACCATGGTATCCTTCGTAGTATACCAGTGACGGATTGACAAGAAGGCTAAGCAGGCTGGACTGGAGCCAGGCGGCAGATTGAAGGGCGGCGGCAACGTCAAAGATCCTGTTTGCACCCCCTTGGCCACTTTAAACAAGGGCGCGACATAATATATTTGTATATTTTAGGGGGCGGCAAAGTCCGTCACGTTGTGACAAGGGGCCGAAATTTCTGGTTTAAGAGGCGACAAAGTCAAGCAATGAACTTTTTACTGTTACTCCAGTAAACACAGATTAAAGGCGACAAAATATGAATAGCCTAAGCCTACTGGCGGAAAATATGTAAGTATATTAGACATGGGTGATCTCGACTCCGAGGAGTGTTTCGGCTCACTGAATCTTACTCCACATCTGGTACCGACTCATCTTAATGATTCCTATTCCCTTATCGGCTCCAGCTCCGAGGTCCGCTAAGTTTCGCTATTGAATCTACAGAATATAGACATCCTTTCTGGTACTGGTTTCAATACAGAATAATATTGCCTCCCGAATCCCGATTCCTCCCGAGACGCGGTGGAGCCGAAACGCAACTCGCGGCTCGCGACCCGACAGGCGCCGCCGGTTCCCGGCGGGACCAAGATCGGTGCGGACTTAATAACTCGCGGGAGCCGATAACGATTACCGGGATTCAGTACGGGTATCGGCTCCTGTTGATGAATCGGCTCATTTAAATATTCGAATCCGGAGTTACCCATGTCTAAAGTATATACAACGTGTTAAGATGATAAGTACATGGAGTCCAGTGCTGCCCCATTTAAAAATAAATTATTTGAAAGGAAACGGAGATATAATTTAAAAAAAAATTCTAGTAAAACCTAGATAACCCTTCAAACTATTTTAACTTTGGACTTTGGCAAAAATGCAAACTAAATCTTAACGTTCTCACTTTAAACTGTAATTCATACAATAGTTTGAAGGGTTATTTAGGTTTTACTAGAACAAAATTTTAAATGATATCTCCGTTTCCTTTCAAATAATTTATTTCTAATGGGGGCAGCACTGGACTCCATGTATCATCTTAGTGAACTAACGTAAAACCTCTCAGATCTCAGCCCATGAAACTGAACCACTTTTGTTCTAACTAAACATTCCCAAGATGCCAAAAATAAAATTTGGATTTTCATACAAATTGACTCGATCAGCTGATCAGTTTGTATGAAAATTAATTTTTTTTTTGGTTTCGTGAAAGTTATACTTAGAACAAAAGTTATTCAGTTTCATGGGCTGAGGTACCATCTCAGAGGTTTTGCGTTAGTTCATTAACACGTTGCATAAATCCTCACTGACTACCATATCGCTAAACTTAGCTTTTGGGGATCTATTTTCCCCGTTAAATTGTTTTTATCTGTATCTTGTATTTTTGCCACGGAAACCACGCATTCCAAGAATTATTCCACTGCTTTCGCAGAACAACTTAGTTCCGCGAATTCTGTGCCAACTATTTACAAACAAAATATTTGCCTCACGGTTTGCCTGAAGCATCACCGCCCACTATAAACGTAATTTAATTGACTATCTGAGAAAATATATTGTGACAGGACATAAAAAATAAATGGCGGTATAATTTAATGCGACAATAAAATAAAATCTGGCCTAATTAATACCGTTCCCATTAATGTTAATTACGAACTAATGAAATATGAAACAAAGATCACGGACATCAAAATGAATAAACAGACAGACAACATAAGCGGCCGTTGTGATTAAGAGCACCTTTGTGTGACACAGATAACGTTATCAGGCCGTTATCTCATCAACGAAACGCATTGTAGAAGCAGAAGATAAGATTACAAGAGTGAAACGGAACGGTATTTGCTTGCTTGTAACCGTTCCTGTGATTTCCGGAAAGCGTGACTCAAGTTGCGTGGGAGAAAATTTATGTGTGGAGACATACCTCCGCGTAGGGAAGGTTACACCCCCATAAAGTTCACTTCATCAAATATGTAATGGATAGGTTGACCTTGTGAAGTATGATACTTACTTTCTGAAAATTCATGGAGTTATTTCCGTAAATATTAACTACTGTGAGTGGGTTTTAATAGGCGTTGTATTATTGAATTACGGGTCGTACCTATTCGTAATGCAAAGAAAACAGACGTGGAATAGTGAGGCTTTACTTTTGATAGGTTTAATTACTAACATAGAATAAGTACCATTGTTACTAACACCTGGGCCTATGTTGTCTTAAATAAAGATTATTATTTATTTATTTATTTACCAATTTATTTACACGGACAATTTATACAGAGAATACATAAACAAAAAGTTGTACAAAGGCACTACTTATTTCAAAAGAGATCTCTTCCAGTAGGCCCGTGAGAGGAGATGTTCATATATGAAAGGCTATTACACATACATATATTATTATTATTATTTACTAGTTGTTAAGTGTTCACGCTACTACTACTTACCTACAACTTTACTATAATTATCTTTATAATTTTCTTAAATACTAGAGGTTACTAAGCTTTCAATAAACTAACAAACTAATTGTGAACTAATAGATTCAATAGTGTAAACTATGTAACGTCACTCGATTTAACGACCAATTCCTTAAAACGTCGAAATTCCTTGGCTCTGGCCGTGTTTTCCATACAATGATACTCTATATTATGTAGAGTCGCACCCACTTCAAATAACGTCAAAAATACGTCATCATTAAGCAATAAAAAGAAATTCCTTTACAGATGCGAACCGTTTTTTTTTCATTTTTTTGTTTGTTGCTTTATTGTCTAGCATGGATTTACGACTAATCCCATCATACGTACCAGAGATTCAAGAAATTCGTTACTTTGTTTGTCGTAATTACTTGCACGTGTTTACGTCGGCCGCTGGACTGTCGTTAGGTTGTTTTGGCAGGCAACAAAAAACGTCACGAAGTTAACAGACTTTACCATGGATATAGGAAAAAGACTTTTTGATAACTTTTTGATACGTCGATGGACTACAGCAATATGCGTTGTTATTAAAAGTAATATTAATGTTTGCCGCTTCTAAACTTTATACTTTATTAATAAAAACATATTATAATAGTAAAATTATATTGATTTTTTTCTTCACTCCATATTACGACAACTCTGTAACGTCGCAAAATGTGCAGTCCCTTCAGTGACGCTATAGAGTTTACACTTCACTTATTAAAAATTAAATAAGTACATGAATCACACGATATATTTTACATTCATTAACTAATTAAGAAAGTCCTTAAATTTAATGAAAAGAACAATCAATTTTCTGTATTCCGTGGTAACACCTATATTCATGAAAATTAAATAGTGACGTAGTCTTGAGCCATCGCGGGAAGAGAATACCCTATATTCTTGTACTTACCATGTAAAATATTTTAGATTACACACATCGCTGTTGGTTGAGTTGAGAACAATGCGTTATTCATTCCGTCCGCGTTATCGATAGCTTACACAGCTGCGGCCGCGGGCGCGGGCGGCTCCTCGACAGGCTCGCATATTTATTACGAGTAAATTAATTCGTCTTTCACGTCCGCAGTCCACTGATGCAATAACTATTAATCATTGCGATATTTATGAACCAAGATGCGATAAAAAATGTTACAAGCATTTGCCATCTAAAACAGGTTCTAAACGACAAAAACGATTAAAAAAAGATGCCCACTTTCTACAACTTCCTAGACAATATCTGCCAGATGTCAGATGTCATTAGGGGAGATTATTTATATAGGTAGAATATTGGCGTTGTTACGTTCGGAACAGTTTCATCACAGGCTCAGGTAGAGTTCGAGCGCCCGTCGCGATTGAATGTCAAAAACCACACGGCGCAATAAATTGTAGTCTCTCGTAGAGCAAACATCGGCGTTCAGTCGCATTCATGCATAATTGATGAGGGTTCGGTCGGAACGAGCGTGTGGATTCCTGGCGGTCACGATCGGTCGGCCCGAGCGCCTCCGGCAGCCATTTTGTGTAGCTGCCCGCCCCGGGCGCGGCGCATCGTGAATATTAATACGACCTTATGATATACAACACTATTCCACACTCAGATAATAGCCCCAATTTGAAAGAACATATTTTCCTTGGTCCGCTCGCTTCCGCTGAGCTCGATAGGCTGCACGTAACGATCGTGACATGATAACCATTGCGATGCGATTCTGCGTTGCGGCACGCAACGGGCAATTAATGCAGAATGATCATTATTCGTTTCTATTGTTACCGGGCGAGTAAATAGAGCATTGCGCCGGTGTAATACATATAAAATAAATTTAATGGTACCAACAATACGACCGACGGTAACTCTCACGCGGGCCCATTGTACCGTGTAATTGTAATCAAAGTCTTCTCTCGGAAGGAGCGACTCATCGTAATAAAGACGTTTCACAACAATTAGTACCAAGAGTTCACGTCTTGGAAACTGTAATCATGTTCTAATAAACGTTCTTTGATCTTCCATGTGCTTATTAAATGTACATCGGTACCTTGGTATGAGTAGAGTAAATCCATACTTGTTACATGTCTAGCTAGCCGCACGTCTCAATCTGAATGAGATGACTTCCATTCATTTATTTCATAAAGTTTTATGATGTCTCAATATTTCCCCGTCAGTTCAGAGCCAAGAAGACTGTGAGTGTTTTTTTAAAATCACTGTAAATAAACTACTACAGTTTATTTCTTAAAAAAGATTACATAGGAATCTTAAGGCTTTTCTACAGACATCTATAATATCCAAAACACGATTGAGCATTTTTGACTCTATAGAAAAAAATCACAGACATAAACACACAAGACACACAGACTCTAAATTTGCCTAAATTTACCTTTAAAAAAGCGGCCAAGTGCGAGTCGGACTCGCCCTTGAAGGGTTCCGTATCAGCAAGTAACATAATAATATATAAGTTCTAAAGTTAAATTGTGGTTTACGATTTATGACGTATTAAAAAAAACTACTTACTAGATCTCGTTCAAACCAATTTTCGGTAAAAGTTTGCATGGTAATGTACATCATATATTTTTTATGTTTCTGATTTTTTCTATCGAGCCAAAAATGCTCAATCGTGTTTTGGATATTGTGGGTGTCTGTAGAAAAGCCTTAAGATTAAGTACTATGTAAAATTTTTGAGAAATAAACTGTAGATGTTTAATTACTGTATTTTTTTAAAAACACGCACAGTATTGCGGTCTGTGAACCCATCTCGCCTTAAATAAAGAAAGAATACATACCTACTTATTTTTAGTCCATCACAATATTCACAATAGTTAATGAATTTTGAACGAACGGTTTGCAAGGTATTTCTTTGTTATTTACAGCAATAGGTTGCGGTCGAGGCCTGCCCTAGGGCGGCGTGCTCATTATTGATGGAAGTCTACCGCGAGCGAATCGTAATAACGTGAAATGAAATACCGCACCGCCTGCCTCGTAACCGCAGCCGAAATACCGCATATATACAAACTGCGGACTTGTAACTATGAACCGCAGGGCAAGGAGATTTTCGAGCTTTCGTAGAAAAATTGGCGGTTTCATTGCAAAGAGCGCTTTTTGTTTTTATTAATTAAATATATGTATGTATAATGAAAATTAAGTGTTTTTTTATTGACATATATAATACAAATAAATGCCAATTATTATTCCATGACATACACATGTTAACAATCTTTTATTATGCTATATTGTAGGTATGGGGTTTTGATATGCATGCCAATGGTCTTACAACCAAGAATGCTCAAGACCGTGCGAAGTGGAGAAGGAAAAGCCAGAAAGCGGACCCCGGGCTTCGCAGAGTTGCAGCTGAGGATGCAACTGGGAATACTCTCGAGATGAGAGAGAGGGAGAGAGAGAGATTGTAGGTATGAGCAGATACGTTCACGATTTCTTCGCTGGAAGAAATAGATGCATGAACTTCAGATGATTTCTGGAGAAAGAGTTATGTAAAATGTTAATCAAGGAATTTTTTTCGTAAGTCCGGATAAATAATAATCAATCGGTCACATGACATTACCGTTACCTACCGACGTAAGTACAAAATGTAAACCTGCAAGCTGTTCTAAGCGAGGACTGTATAGTTGTAAGTGCAGACAGCTGCTAACGACAGCCGCACTTCCTGTCGAGGCACCCATTGTTACCAGTTTTTATGTAGCATTCGAGTCGCGTGATCGTCGCTCATGTGTTGCTGCACTTTTTGTGTCTGCTCAGACCACGACGTCCACTGCTCGAATAAGCAAACTACATTCGCTTTATACATTTCTTGACATAATACAAAGAAGCTCTTGACTGGCAGTGACAAGCAAGCAATGAATGCGAAAAACTGGTCGCCGTGGCAATTCGTTGACATGACTTCTCTTTGCCAAATTGTAGACTGCGATTGACATGCCAGAAAAAACTGAAGTTCATTTTAGAAGTGATCTGATACTTTGGCAACATATTGAAAAGATGGAAGTCAAAAAAAAAACAGAGAAATAGGATCATCCACGTAAAGATAAAGATAAAAGATAAAGATAAAATTATATATTCATTTTTCTCCAAAGAAGCGGAAGGTTTATTATTTAGAAAATAAATAATTTTAATTTACAATACGAGTAATATTTATATTATTTGAGTAGTTTGGAATAAACAAATTGGCCAGAAGTGCAAAAAAAAAATTACATAGGTAATAATATAAATGATTTTGAGGTGGATGTATGTGACAGAGAGGTACTCGAATCCGTTAGATAGGTAGAATTATAGTTAACATAAATAATAAAGCACGCCAGAATAATAAAAAAAACCGTGGTACACCGGGAGTGCCCACAAAAGTGGAAACATGAACAAGGTGGTGCCGGTAACAGTGTCGTGAGTTTAATGGTTTTTCCTCATCTCAAAAATGCCTAACGTGCCTTAAGAAGTTTTCACTCCCAAACACCCACAAAAACGTGCATTTCGCGATAATTTTGTAATTACCTGGAATAAGCGCACATTGTACCCCTTATTTTCCAAGATAAAAAGCAAGCGTAAGTGAGAGAGAACGCGTGCAAATCCTCAGACTTTTTGCACACGTGGTCCAACGATTTGTTCGAAACGCTGGGAACTCGCGCCGTGAGATCGGAAAGTCGTGATTGCTCGCCACGAAGCCACCGCCCCCTAGCGGTTAATTCGCTAATCAAACAGCACAATGACTCTATTGTTACCGAGGCGTTTTTCACTTGTACTGTTTTCGATTGAATAGCAAACAATGACTTCCTGCCTCGCGACACAGCCTGGGAAACTCTTTCACGTACACTATAGGAAAAGTTGGGTAAATATTACGACTGATGTCTACTCGTCGCTCTAGAAAATGTTCGCTTAGTGTGATATGTTGAACGTTTGCCACAGATAAACTTTTTGTGACAATACGTTGATATAGTAGAGTCGTATCGTAGCCGTAACTTAATGATAAGGAAATAAACCCTTCTGTCCGCACATAATACGAGTATGCATAAGAACATAAACACGCCTTAGCCGGCTGGCTATAAATATATATTAAAGAGGTAAAAATGGCTTACTTGAAAAATCGCCATATGTCCCATACACGAGGAAAACTAACTTTGTCACGAATTACGATGTCATAGTTATGCAGCTAGTCATATTTACAATCTGATTTTTTACCGAAATGGATGGTGATACATAAATATTATTATCACGCCCGTTTCCCACTGGAGATAAATGCTTCTAATGATTATCAAGCTATCATTTTCTGAGTTCATTTCCTTTTTAATTATTGACCGTGCAAGCCTAGAATGATAAGATATTCCGATGAAAATAAATATCAACGAGACTAATTAATTGACACTACAAAACCGATAACTAATTTTGAAACGAAGAAAAAGTCTAGACTGGCACTTGAATTATGTATTTGCCTAACAAAGATTGAGGTCATCATTTTATTATAATTATTGACTTTGACAGACTATCAATTTCTCGGCTTTTCTTGACACTCTTGGAGATTACAACATACAACGATAAAATACTACAATATCATCAATAACGACGAAGATATTAGGTACCAACAATTACGAATAAAACTTGTGTAAGTTACTGTGTTTTATTGTGATAGATTTTATGAACAAGCTTTTAGTCTGGAAAAACTCCGTATCAAAAAACCAACTTAATAAAATTATAAACATCAAAGATCAAAGGTATTATAGAATTTTAAAAGAGTATTTAAGAATTTTAGACATAATAACATAACTCAAACTTAATTACAATCTAAAGCTAAATATAATAGCAGGACTAATTTAAAAGAAAAATAAATTACCAAAGAAAAAGGAACCTGGAAAATGATTAACCGGAAAAATACCTGGCTCCCAAATGAGATAAGAATCTAACTAATACACGTAAATACATCAATATCGCACAAAAATTAATGTCATTATGTCGGCGCACAGTCGTTCATCACGGTCCGACCGACCAAATCCCCCGACCATATATCACGGGGGTGAGGTGGACCCCGGTTTATTCAAAACAGGCGCATTAACCCTCCGCCCATTAACGGCAACACGGTATGTCTACTGCAGGTTTATCAAGACTTTGTTAGAAAAGTGAGCATTTAGTTGGACACAGGCCTAACGCCTGCATTGGGAATCAACAACTCATTTCAACTTATTTTAATGCGCTCTAAGTATGTCTTCTTCATCCAAGCGGGTTCCCGTCCCGGTGCATCCTTAGCTGTGCTGCATCGGAGCCCGGGGTGCGCTTTCCCGCTTTCTCTTCTCCAAATATAACATGCATGTCAATGGTCACCCAAGGATGCCAAAGACTTTCGAGAAGAAATAGCCGGAAGAGTTTAAAGATTTGGCTATAGTTTTACGACCGGCCGCCTACCTAAAGGTGCCTGAAGTCAACCGTCTTTGGGAATGTATTTGGGCGAAAAGTTTTACAACCGGCCGCCGCCCGACGTTAACCCTCCTTGGGAAAATAAAAATGATAGCACGAGATGTTTGTGCTTTATGCTGCTTTATGTTTTCTCTCAAAGTATGTACGAGTAGGTATTATTTTTTATTAACGTTGCTTTTTAGTCGTTATTGTCAACAATTTTCTTTTATAAGAATACCGCTGTCGTCGATACGAGCTCGTAGCTTATTTATTATCAAAACGTGAAACTAAGATGTTTGTTTGTATGATGCTGAATTCAAAGAGTGACTACTAAAGAGTACAGTAAGAGTAGACTACTTACTGTAACTGAGAGTATTCGTCTTGACTGTCGTGTAAATAGTGATATTAATACGAGTAGTTATCATAAGTAGATATGAAAAAGAACACAGATTAATCACATCCTATGTAGTTATCTAATGAACATGATGCAACAATCATTGTAAACAAATGTGATTCAGATAGACAATCCGTAATCACATTTGTTTAGAAATACATCACTTGTCGCAAACTAGTTCAGTATAAATAAAAGAATAATTAAATGTATTACCTACTGTCCACAACTCACAAGTGAAACCCCAACCCCGGCCCAGTTCGTAGAAGCGAGTTCGTCATTGCATTATGCATTGTGCAAATAACGCACCGCGCTGGCGTCAGATGTAATCCGGAGATCAAGTAAATTGTCTCACAATGATTTCAAGAAAATTATAGTAGTTTATTTACGACTATAATACAGACATATTAGGAAAACAAGAGACTGGTCTAGAATAGGTAAACCAACACAATTCATCCAGCAAAATGACGTTGAATAGCAAACGTGTTCTTAGAACAAGAACTTCAATACCTTATTTCTACAATTTTATATTCAATACATTAGAAAATAATAAATACAGCAAGTTGATTGATTTTTAAAGGCGTTCGTATACTCGTAATGCTTTCTTATAATACAATTAATTGAAATGTTGAGAGGCGTCGTGACCTCCAGACGATTTCAAAGGAGAGCTCTATCTAGACAAAGTTTTACCGAGATGTTACTAGGTAAGTTGTGATTGACACCCACGCCTACCCACGGTTTTCACCATCTATCTCAGTAGATAAGTATGTATTTGTGTTATCAATAAATTTATCAATGAATAATCAGATTATCAGGAGCTACGTGACTTCACGAAAGTATTCTAATAATAATAGCAAAGTGATACAGCACATTCACTGTTGGATGTTAATAACGAACAGTAAGCGCAAGATAAATTAAAAGTAAATAAAGCCCCAAAAGTACTGGCCTGTTATAAAATTTGCATTTGATAAAATTGTTTCCAGCCAGCGACCAATTTTGAAGTCCGTAAAAAAACAAAAGAAGTTCTGGAGCGAAGGGCGTTTAATTTTCGAATTTCGTGCCTTTGAAAGATTATTGAACTGCGAGTAGGGGGTGACAAGAGGAAAATGTCACAATTCAGGCGTAGTGGCAAGCAGACGATGGGGTGGGTCCGGGTGGCTGCCCCCTTCAAACCGCTCACAGCTTGTTTACGTTGTCACCCATGCATCGAGGTAAATCCGGGGGCGAAACTTTGATTAGTTATTCTTTTATTTACGGTGACAAGTGGCTATTTATTAGGAAAGTCCGGCTCAAGGGTGCATTCTACGCAAACCGTAACTTCAGTAGTTTTAACTTTATTTTCCGTGATAAATACTTCGGTAAGTCTATATTGTCTTATCTGTTTTGGCCTACATAAAGGACAATGTTAGTTTGACAAGTGGAGTAACAGATAAGTTATCTATCATAGCCCGTTGCTGTTGTTGATAACTAATAATATCGTTTATAATTATATAAATAATCGTTACTTAAATTTTTTTTGCGGCTTTTCATATAACTACTAATTGATTGATTGATTGCTTCTCGTGTGTGTCAGTGGCCAATACTGAGATTGTCATACAACGATGGCAGCCAAGACCGCCGGCTTAACGTTCCTTCCGAAAGACGGTGGAGCTCGAGAATTTTTTATACCACCCATCCAAGTACGGACCACGTCCGGGGTTGCTTAACTTGCGAAAGTGCTAGCATTGCGTACTCCCACCGGGCCACCGGGAATAGGAGCTCCTACTGATTGATTACAAATTCACCTTTAAATTTATAATAAGGTAAGACCATAAATATTGTGTAATTAGGTAAGTTTACATTTCTAGTAGTTTACGAGTAGTATCCACCGGATAGGTATAACACCGGAAATTATAGTCGGTAATAATATCATAAAGAGTACCTACCTAATCCCGTTGTAATTTATCTCTCTTGACTGGTTAATAACGGCAAGGACTTCCGGTCCCGGGCGGTTGCTATAACAACGACAACATCAATACGTACCGAGAAAAACATCCCTCATTTTATTTATTCCCACAGGGAGCGCCCCAGCAGCTGATTTCATTCAGTACCAGTGAATAATTTTGTTTAGCTTTGTAAGCGTCCTTTTTACGGCACATCAAGGTGAAATCATTAACGATAAAAAGGCCCCTTGACATATTTAAGTACTTCTGTGTAGGTAAGTGATTTTTCTTTTAGAGGATTCTTTAGATCGATAATTCCTTTGTCCTTTGTTCATGTTATTAAAATAAAAAGTTATAATTATTAGAAATTCTATAGAATAGTTATATGTATTTCCATCACAAGCAAAATGAAACGGAAACATTACGCAAATAATATTTCATAACATTGCTAAAAATATGCTTGAATGGAAGTTTTTTAATTGAAAGAAACAATAAGATGTAAAGCGTCGTTTTATTATTCAAACAATTAAAATGAAGAGTACAATACACGGAAGTATAAAAAAAATAATTTGAACCCTTTCGTTTCGCGAAGGCGAGGGCGCACAAAGGCTGTCATTTCGACAACCCTCTTGGCTCACGTTATGCGTCACCCTCCTTTATACAAAAGAAAAAAACATTGATGTAAGATATAGGTACGCGTTTTCAGTTCGAGGGTAGGTCCGTTTTATTACTCAAGTGACTTGTATTTTCTGTGCCAATTAAATAGATTAATTTATTCTGGCAATACTTATCATGTATTGCTTTTACACGTACAATGCTTTTGTAAGTACTCTTTATTATTTATTTAATAAACTTTATTACAATATAAAAATTGTAAATGTTGCACTTAGCGACACGGAACTTTTCATTCTTTTCTTTACTTCTTGTGAAAAAAAATATTTTCCTATGAACTCACAGGGAAATAATTTTAGGAACACGATATACCGAACAATGCAAGAGGTGGAAGCATACCATACTAGGTAGTATAACAAAATATAGATGAACCTAACCTACCTACATCAAAAAAGGAAAATAAGTTAAAGACCACGAGCATCGAATGAATAGTAAGCGACAGTCACGAACGATTGCATTAAATACTCTCACAAAATAGTTGCTTAAACTGCGAAGCACACAAGGTACACAATGACAAACGTTCGTCAGCTATTCGCGTAAATATTCGAATTGCGTTCACGTTTTCGTGTCAACATCACGTTTGGCCGTTCCATTATCACAAAACGACTTCCTATCCGTATTGAATTTATACTACCTTTGATTCGTTAATAGGGTCGTGTATTTTCTCGGAATTAGTATCTTTGTATGTTTTGAGCGTGTCGCGTATGTTTCATTTAGCCTTTTATTTTTATGTTGATAATAAGAGCTATCAGTGTAATGCAACCCTGGACTCTGCATTCATTTGTGATAAACTTACGATATCGCAACAGAAATATCGAGCGAGAGCGTGAACGCGGAATCGACATGATGATGACTCATTCGACTAACGATATCGATAATCGACGGTTGAATTAAATTCATTATTTACGAACCGGTTACGTATAATAAATTGCACGACTTAAATTCGATGTATGCCAATTTAAATGCCAGTGCAGTTAACGGCAAGGCCAGCTTTATCCGAGCTAAAATCGACACGTTTTATGTAGGCCAGCGCGGCAAGCGAGGTAGCATAATAGCATTCCTTTACATTTCCAGTAGCGCGATTTATCGTGATAGTTTCGTTTTCACGTTCAAATGGCTCCGTTGTCCGCGCTTTTATTCGACAATTCTGTTGTAATGGTTCGGCGTCGTGACCAGGAGATTTTTGATAGTTTAATAGGTCGCTTCTCTTCGCGTTCGGTGTGGCATGGCGAGGCTTTGTATGTTTATCATGTTCGTGACGGCGTGACGTCCGAGCACTAATCATCGGTGGGCGATCTATTGCGCAAGCTTCGCGACAAACTTGAGCCACTTGCCTATTCAGCAGACGCCGTCCGGCCTTTACTTTCTCAAACGCCATATAAATGTAATCGCAATCGCCACTTCGAATGGCCTGTTTGGTACTTTGGTGAAACTAATGTGGCCGGTTTAGTTTTGTAAATTTTTATCATGTTAGTTTTGTTGTTATTAACAAACGAGGTTTGTATGTATTTATAGAATTACTTAGAAGGAAAACAATATTATGTTAATATCATTATTCACTTTATTTTCATTTTATTATATCCTTCCTGGTCAATAAGAAGCAAACAAAATCCTAACAGAATAGCAAATTAATAAATTCGTGCATTCGAAGATTTTGAAGGCCCTCCTTTGCTGAAACACTCAATATCCAATCTCTCAAACTTTCAAGGTTAGCACACTACAAGCGGCGATTGCCGACGATTGCCGACGATTGCCGATTACAGTGATTAAAAATTATAATTATCAAATAATTACTGCGATTTTGGATAACATAAGCAAATTCTGTAAATGAGGGTAAAGGAATGAATATACATATATAAAGCTATATTTATAGTTCGTTAGTAACAACTCGATTTTACACGCCGCCGCCATTCCGAATGCAAATGATATGAGTTCAATACGCCGGTTGGCCAATCGATTCTAAATAAACCCACTGACATTCTGATGACCTCTGTGCGGTAACAGACGTTGTAGGCTTCTCGTTTTGCATAATCTTGTAATTGTAAATGTAGTGTAGGTACGTTATAAATACATGAAAGGTCGCAAGACAATAAATAATATGTAAAACTTAATGTTCAATTTGTTTGTCAAGTCGTTATTTAGTATTTTTGATTTCTATAAGATGTAATTTGCCTACATTTTCTTTATTATAAGTACTTGTAAATGTATCATAAAGTAGATTTATGAGCTAAAGCCCTAGAACATGTGTGGTATTTTTCCATGACCTATTTCAAAACCAGTTTAATAATTCTCATACCTACATCGAGACAGCTCGAGCGAGACACAGAACATACCTACCATAAACATGTGTTAACTATTTACAGTATGTAATTACGGCTTATGACGTCAATGGTAGTAATATCATAGATTTAATGAATCAGAAACAATAAATTTAAAAGAGAAACCATGTCGTCCCACTTGTTATTTTTGCATGGCAATAACAGGAAAGCTGCTTGAAACAATTAGCAGACGCAATGATATGTAATGTAACGCAAAGGATTTTATTAGACACTGTGTCCGTACTGTCCGCGACTGTGTCATTAATTTCTTACTAACTCACACGTATTACTATTTAATTTAAGCGATAATAAGTTAGGGTAATAATAATAGTAAGTCATAAATGATACAAAGAAAAAACGAAATATGCTCGTCATTGATAACCCACATTTTAAACACAGGTTATATAATAAAATGATTTTATTACTGAACATTGTTATTAAAATAGTAGTAAGTACATATAATAATAAATAACAATAATTAATCTTTAGAGTACGATTGTTTAAATTGATTACCATCTATTGTTTTCGTTGTTTTGACGTGCGTGTATGTACACAAAGAATATAAATATTTAATTGTACTGCCATAACAATCAGTTCTCTCTTCCGTAAGGTTATGAGTATATTATTATATTATAATATAACTGAGAGTAAGTTTACATACATCGTACTGTGGTTGTATTACAGAAGGGTTCTTTTCATATCATGGTTCTAATTAGTGTCTTACTGTTATAAAAGAAGTGTACAACCACACAAATCCATACATCTTACTAGACCCTTACTATGATCAACGTGTACTGACCAATATCTTCATCTATCTAAGTGCAATAAGGAGACATAATACCTATTCCTTTGGGTATACATGGAGTACGAAGATTACTATATTTTACTGATCCACCCGATATGTACTCCTATTATCTACTTACCTTATTTTGAGCAAATAAATTACATACTACCATTTTTAAATATCCGTCCTAATTACTGTCACCTGCTGATGTGCCGAAGTAACTTGCCTCATCTCTATCAGTTTCTCAGCAAAAAATGCTCATTATCATCAATGCATTGCTATTTCACCCATGTCGTGTCGTCTTACTGTAAACTACGTGTAGATTGTATCATATTTCCTTATGAATCGCAGTCATCATTCGAACCGTGAGAAATTATCTTATAGGAACAATCAAGTTAGCATAATTAATGAGCCTTGTTCTTGTTTAGACGATGTTTAACAGATACTGGTACTTGAGCGGTTTAGTTTACGGTTGAGAGACTGGTTTTAGCTATAGAGACCGGTCAGGACTGTTTTAATTAATTCACATCCGGCCAATCAGGATTAAATACTTACTACCGTTCCAAATGAAAGCAGGGAAAACTACTTTTTATGATGTAATTCAGTTTTTATGTGGGAAGCGGCTTAAGTTCGATGTAGAGACGATGTTATGAGGCTAAATAAAAATATTATTACCTTTTATAACCCTGGTTTTCAATCTCTGAAGAATCAATTAAAAATATTAAAATGTCGTCTAATATACACTTTTATTAAGGGATATTATTAATTGCACATCTAATAAATAATCACCCATCAATTTAATCTCATCATTTATATACTTTTTTACATCAAATAAATCAACAATCTTATCATAAGTACTGATTGCACAGCAAATAAATACTGACTGCACATCAAATTTATTAGGTTAGGGCAAACCTATAGGTTAGGTTATGTTAGAACTGCGACCAACACACGCACGAGCCGAGCGAGCGAAGCGAGCGTGCCGCGGCAGCGGCCGGCGAGTGCTAGAAAAGTTCTATCCATTTTACTATGCCACAAATATAAATTGCAGTTTGTTTAGTAATATTTTCAGTTGAGTATTTTGCTGTGCAATCAGTAATTTTGATTTGCGTTTAAATACTACCCTTTTATTAATATCCATGTTTCATGAATGTCAACATTATGTAGTTAAGTAGGTTCTATGTATTTAAAACTGATCATTTACTTGGGTGTTGCAACAGTTTATAGGAAATAGTTCGTGTCTGCTAATTTTATGTTGCAAAACTTGATTTGTGTATTTATGAAACAACATCGAACCGTGTAATTGCATGATAATGAATCAAAAGCCAGGAGTCATTGCCTTAGCATCCGTGGGCGTTCATAACTCATGCCTAATTAAATGTCGAGGTTCTTGACTCCAAGGAGCCGAGCTAGCCGTTTTCAAAATAGGCACCTCTCGCTGCGGTCTTGGATAATGGCGTTGAGCACCAACCCACGCTAGCTGCTGTACTATTTATTTATTTTGTTATGTTCGCAACACAGCATTTGGCATCACGCGTCCATCAAGGTGTATAGTCTCGTAGGTATCTCGCCGACACCTAGCTCGTCAATAGGCCGTTGGCCTGCTTTATACGGGCGTGGGTCGAGCATTATGTGCATGCCACATTAGTGAGGATACAGTTACGTGCAATGAACGTTTCCTATATACATTGCATTGTTTTTATATTAATTGTTCAATTACGCAAGAGCGCGTCGTCACGAACCCATTTTGTGCCGACCAACGCTCACTTGCCAAAAGCTATTAATTACGACCGAAGAATAGAATATCTCGACGGCTTATCCCCGGAGACGGTTACGGTTACCGACAACGTTGATTAATGTCTGCAGCGTTCGTTTAACTCTTTCTTTGTATGCGCTGCTCGGTTGTGTAAACGCGTACGCGAATAACCTTCTTTCGGGTTGCTCGACGGATTTAAATAGACTCGCATCCGCCGTACAAATAAATAAATTATACGCCTGTGATATGGCACAGATGCGCTTCGCTTGGGGCCTTGGAGACGTGGCCACTTTAAAAATCGGACATATAGCATTACAGATACAGCAATCGAGGAAATGAGCCGTTTAGATTATTCATCATCGTAATGATCGAGTCGGTGCCAATTATTGTGAAATTTTCACGATAAGCCGCTTGGCAACACGTTGAGTAAGGCGCACATAATAGAAAATGGAGATGGGGTCGTTAAGTTCTCACTGACATTGTGGTGAGCGGCGGGCGTGCGAAGAATGCCAATGGAAACAACTGTTGGTTTCCTCGAACCGACACGCGTGACGAACTGAGAACCGGTTACACGACACCGCGCAGAAACAATGCATTAGCAATGCTTTTCATTAATTTTAGTCTCGCATATTTTCGTCCATAAAACGCTGCAGTCCTGCAGTTTTAACCCTGAGAAATGTGACCCGCCGACAAACAATGAGACGTGCGGAGTACATGTTAATTAGCACTTTGTACACGTTATAGCTGGCATACATATTCACAAGTTGTTACGACGTCGTTGCTATTCAATTGAAAGGTGGATTGCATCCTGTTTTTTCAACGGATTACGATATCGCACGGTGAGAAAGCAATCGATGTAAACGCTCGAGTAAACTGTGAAAGCTATGTGAACAGCCGCAGCCCACATATTGTAGCATGAAAGGAAATTCATTGCATTGGGCACTCTGCTCTGTTTCAAACATACTGCAACCGAACACCTAATCGATGGATTAAAATAGGTTATCCGGGAGGCAAACAACTAGATTTATTGATATAGCAGACACACAGTCGCGCACATGTTCAAACATTTCATTGGCTATGTTGATACGACCACGGTAGTAAAATATAAGGAATAACCAATTAAACCGCTAATTTTTGACAGCTATACTCATAAAGGATTGAAATTTTCACGTAAAACAAAATCCCACTCCTTCATTCAGTTTCTGTAAATTTAATCTGACATTTTATTATAGAATATTTAAAGAAATTAATATCACAAGGTAGAAACGAGTAAAGGTAAACCCAGTGACACACTTGCATATCGATAGATCTTATTCAAGTGCTACATGAGGATAATATTGATTAGTATACCTATTTATTAAGTAGAATTACATTTTTATCCTAGAAATATGATAGTACAAGTTGTGTTATACAAATTAATCAGTAAACATTTGTTATGATGAAACAACACGGACTTACGAAGTGCTAAGTTTGCTTTACGAGTGTCATAGTCAGTTGAGCAAATAGTGTTACGCTATCAATCGCGCTATCGATATCGACATAGTGGGACCGATATATTATAGTGCAAGGTTAATAATGATGTTGCATACTGACAGTACTAACTATGCAAATTGGACAAATATGTATCGATAACAAAATACCTAATTTGAAGCTATGTAACGGTAGCACAGACGGTAGGTACGAAAACTCAATTCAGATTTCTTCATTTGCATTGGAAGACTCGGTCTTCGAACTAGAAATCTCGTTCAAAATAACATGGCAATGAAAACAATGTAAATAAAAGACATTTGAAGGATATATGTATTAATAGCCATGTTAAGCTGGGCATGTGTAAAGCATAAATCATAATATTATTGTGTATTATACATACCTGTATCGTGAAAACGTGCGTCACTTTAGATTATCAACATGAGCAAAGTTTAATAGTAATATTATTTTATTTGTAAGTAATCAACTCAGTTGACCGCGTCACCTCAGGCCGAGTGCGCCGCCGAGATATAAATTAAGCGAACATAAAAGACATATGAACGGGAATAAAATGAGATGTCGTATAGTGAAAAGTTTACGAGGGGCGCGCGAGCCGCCGTCTACGCACACCAGTTGGCGTTGGTTCAATTCCTGTTTGAAGTATATTTGGAGCCACGCACGGCGCGCCAGCCGGCCTGTTTACAAATACTAAGCGCACACTGGATTCAATTCCACGAGATTTTGTAAACACAGTGCCAAAAAAGATTGGCTCGGTCGTTGTTGGCGATACCTACAGTAATATTTTCCCGCCGCATCTTCAGTTACTCTGTCGTCTGTCGGTCAATCAATTAACATTCTGCTTATGTGTAAGCTCCGCCTTACATATTTATCATACCATGTGTGTAATGCACATTATTATTTGCTTACATTATCCGTATAGTTCGGTACAAAATATACTGAAACTATTTAAAGGGTGGATTTAGTCTATGATACTGAACAACTTTCCCCAAGGAACATAATATATCGAAATAAATAAACTTATTTTTCGCCTCCCATACAAGTTAAGTTGACCGAACAGCTGATCCGAGTTCATGATTAGATCCATGGAAAGTTAAAAATATTTTTCATATTTCGACATAAATGTTCCTTGGGGAAAGTTGTTCACTTAAAATAGTTTTCGTATATTTTGTTAGACGTTATATACCTATGTTTTTTGATACAAGGAAAACGCTTTCATATCTAGATTAGGAGATTAGGATATGAGTTTAGATTTTCATACCATAGATATAATACATGTAAAATAAAGATCAGATTTCGTCACCTATGTAATGTAATGAATTATAGATGCATAGACGATGATATTTGGAATGGAATGGAATATACCAACAGATACATAATAACAGTTCTGATGCAATAAAAAAGCACAAATAAGCAGTATCCTTTTTTAAATTCAATCAGGTATAAATAATTGATGAATCAGTTTCCTGCGCCATCGGGTGACGCGGAAGAAATCGTACGAGACCGTCTCGGCATCGGCACCGACATCGCGGCACCACCGGCCGGTATCGATAAAATATACTGGCCGGTTTTGCGTCGAGTTCGAGTCCATCACTATTAGTATAGTCGTGGGAGACAGGGGCTAAATAAAACACGGCATGCAGGCGCTCAGACAACTGCGACTGCCAGGTATTTACGTGGAATAAAGAAAGGAATAAATTATATTGTATCGCATGGAGGATGAAAGGGCAAAAACATAAAGCGACTCCCTCTACCTGCGCCGAAACGACCCTTTGAGCAGCCCGATCCGAGACGCTCCTAACATGTTCCGGGAATGTGCTCAGGTTGTTAATACAATTCCAGTGATATTTCAGTGATAACGATAGTGGTTAATCCGATGAGCTATTTCTTGCTGTTATAAATTTTAAATTAGTCTACAAAATTCTCTAGCAAAATAATGAAAGTTATTAAATTAACGATAAACTTCCGATGGTGATGTAAAATCACTAAGTATACCTACCTATACCTGTTCTTGTTTCACCACACCAGTACTCTTATTGAGTGAATTTATGACAAGGCATTTAATAATAATTACAGATGAAATAACACAGGAGAGAGAACACGAGGCGAGCAAAAAAGAAAAGCAAAACCACAATACAAGTTTTACTAGTTCCTTTATAGCTTCGGCAAACACGTTTCAAGGGGAAGGCACGATTTGGTTCGTCGAATTGTGATATTGCTCTGTAGGAATGTAGCAACCGACATAGAATGGTCAAAGCTAAATTTAAATTACACAAATCGTCATAAAGTAGAAATTCGCTTGAGTTAGTTTTGCACGTTACCCGTCTAAATATAGAAGTGAAGCAAAAAGACTTGAATCTCGTAAATATTTCGTTTCATTATATAATTTCATTTATTCGTAACATTTTTGCCTCTGGCGAGTGGTTATTTTGCGTTTATTGAGTCGGCTCTTGATTGCTTCGCTGAACGATTACTGGAGCATTGAACTTGGCAATTTAGACATTATAGAGTTCATCTATACAGTTCGTGATTAAGGTTTGGTTTCGTCAAATTTCTATGTTAAATATCTACTCTTCCACTAAAATGTGCCTCATATCATTTAGTATGGAAGACGCTAAACAAATTATCAAGCAAAGTTATTACCATACGTTGATGGTTCGTGATTAACATATTAAACGAGATGTGTAATATTCTTTCTACCATGTGATACTTAACACGGGATTAGCAATGTAGATTGGCGTTCTTATTAACTTTAAACTGTCGAAGGCAATAGGTTTTCCTGTATTTCACGCAATTTTCAATATCGGAACATGTGAAGACAACTTTTCAAATAACAAAATGCAAACTGAAGTATATATAAGTAATAACTTTTTTTTTTTTTTTTTTATGTTATAGGGCGGCAAACGAACAAGCGGGTCACCTGATGGTAAGTGATCACCACTGTCCATGGACAACTGCAACACCAGGGGTGTAACAAGAGCGTTACCGGCCTTGAGAGGTTACATTTAAGAGCTGCGCTCTTGTCGGTGGAGTACTTTCCATGTCTCGCTTTCCTCCGCTAAGTTTATAACCTCCTTATACGAGTATGTTTTATAATATGTTATATTCCTCTACTATACTATAGAGGTCAAACGCACTCAAATTTCTAATAAAAAAAAAAAAAAAAAAAAACTACGATGCGGATTAAAAATTTTTAACTCGATTGTCAGCCTAAAAAATCAGATACAGCGATCTCTACACTAACACATTCGAAATAAAAATAAAACGACGAAACTGTTTTTTAAATCATTAGCGAAGCACTAAAGTTCCCTTTTGTCAACTGAGTAAACACCAAATTAAAAGTAATGGGCAACAGCTGTTGTGTTAACCTTGGAACCTGTATAGCAAGTCGGGTCGTTGATAACCCTCCCCGGACCACGGGGCGAGACATGTGTGCGATCAACGCGAAGACCTATTTATAGCTAAGGACTTCTTATGTAAATCACACACGTTTCAGGGCGAAAACTAAATAAAGCCATTTCGGAGGCAACTCGAGAATAGGTTACACATATGCAGCTAAATGAATGGCAACAAGAAACAGGTCGAAAACAAAGTCACTGGTGTCGTGACAAAAAGGGGTCAGTGACTGCGCAGTGGGGTGGCAGCGGCGGGGGCGGGGGCCGTAATAACAAATTTGAAAAGGAACCCCAAACATCTGCCCCACATGTGCGTTTCATACAGAATAATGCAAGTCGAGCGAGCAACCGCACCAATATGGCCGCTTTTTATGCAGTAGCTTTTTGTTGCTTCACGCTTTGTGCCCGCGAGCTTTCAAATGGACAATGGCTTTTTTATTAGAAAGGAAATCAATACATTTGTGACGTTTGAATTCAAAGAGAACAATTCGGACGTGTACAGAGAGATTTACGATCGGGTTCCCTGACGCTTCAGTGTAAAACACTACGTTTCTAATTGCACTTTCACAGTAAGGTTCTAAATATTACATGAATTTTAGCAGTAACGAGACTTAGTGGTATTTTGTCTGTTTACTAACTCAAGTTGTTAACTTTTAGTTCTCGAAACTTATCTAGAGATTGTGTCTTCAGTGTCTTCCATCTTTTTAGAAAGAAATGCTATAAAAAGATGGAAGTTCCTGATATCTTTAGTCTATGGCAAAAACGGGCAGATAATAGAGTAATCGTATATGTTGTACGTACAGTCACACCAAAAGGTATGCAAGTTCTTTGTTTAAATCCCGAAACCATAACCTAGACCATGTAGCAGCAGGTTAAGCTGCTATTACACCTGTCTTTCTTTAGTGTCTGTTATATTATAACGTACATTGCGTGTTTTGAAAGATAACATTTAGATTGTTTATCAGAAGGCAACCAAATACATGAAATCACACACTATAAGGAGTCTACGTTTAATAGCGACTTTAATTTATACTTCACAGTGCAATAAAGTGAATTCGTTTAAAAAAAACGGCGGCTCTGAGACACGTAATTAACAAGTTGGGGTGATGTAGTGTGCACACAAATAGTTGAGTGGGAATCGATGTGGTTCTAGGAAGATCGGCACAGTTTGGCGCGGCGCCAATTTTCCTTGCGATGAGGGGGGAAGAGCCACTTGTAACTGACGTCCAGTCAAAGCTAATGCTGACGATGAATCACTCTGATACTCCGTGGAAGCTTTATTTTTATTTATATGTCGTTCAGATATGCAAATTAATAACGAACTTCTTTCTGCTGATGTCAGTGTTTTAACGTCCGTTCTTTTTAATGTCTACAACAAAAACATTTTTATGTCTTAATAACATTTCGACCCCACAAATACATCGCATTTATCCATTAATTAAACTGAAATAAAATCTAATGTTCACACTGCACACAATTCATACATATATATTTATATTTACGATCAGTCGATCAGACAGAACAAAAGTAAAAGACAGACAAATTACAAGAATAGCAATACAGAAGGTTGATTACATTTTGAGTGGTTTTATTTTTGTACAAAGTTTACCTACAGATTTTGACGAAGAAAAGGTGATGATCATCAATAAAGGTATTTTCATAAAAAAATCACAGTATAAATATGTATATGTAAGTTCTGTTTTGGTATCAAAGTCCTCATTTTTATTACAGTCCAGACTTTGCTAACGTCTTGTGATAAAGAAAATCTACCTTTTTTAAATGATGAAAACGGCAATACTGACTAGGTATTTCGAGCCGTATTTGCAATATCTGCAATCAAAATCAGTTTTCAGAAACAAAATGATTATAGTAAGAGAAACTTCGTCTAGACAAGAAACAGGTTTTCGTGTAAGCAAATCATGACATGAACACAGCAACACTATGACGGTGACAGTGCACCGGCAATGCTGGAGGCAAAGATCGAGTCTTTTGACCTTTGCCTGACTAGACCCGAGGCCACAACTCGTTTGAAGAGCTCGTGGTGTGCAGTCGTTGTGGGTTAGATAGCTTCAAAAACAGCTATACATACGCATACACGGATCGAGTACATGTCTACTATGTAGGTCTCATATTATTTGACGTAATAGTAATGAAGAACCTTACATAAAAAATCTTATCATTAGTCCATAATTATGGCGGACTAATTAGTCCACCTTGTTACATTACTTTGTATGTCTTATATGTAGTTATTTTGGTGGAATATTTCATAGGCCCACAATTTTAATACAATACAACTAATTATTGACTCAACTCTACCTCTATATTGTACTACTATTAAAATCATTACAACAGAGATAACATTTTACAACATCAGAAAGCAATAAGTGGCTCAACTCAATCTCCATAATATCCAGTAACAAAAACTAATACAATCAAACAAGTTAACAACAAATGTTATTTCACAACTTGTAATATCATCATCGTGATTCCGCAGATAATAAAATTCAAAATGGATGTTGTAATCATAATCGGCGTCTGCGCAGACGGCAGCGTCTCTGCGGGGCTGCGCGGGACGGGGCGAAGTCCCGTTAGGAGAAAGTAGCCGCCTACGCGAGCCGCACTGATCGTGACGACTCGGCGGTCCAATGCGGCCATCTTAGACCACTCGATTTTATCAAACCACTCAACCAAATATGGGACCAGCTGACAATAGACCACAGTCCGTTATCAGGTTATCACCGAATTCAAGATCACAACGTTTATTCAATGATTTATGAACTCGTGAGGTGGAAAGCGCGGTAATAATTTATTCACGATCTACTGGAGACACTTTCTCTTGTGTCACTGAAAATCAGCCGGCTGTGAATGTGACTTGGCAGAGCAAAGCTTGCGTCAATCAATTCCTCTTGAACGAAACTCAACAAAGCCGAAATTGCTTAGATTTGAGTCATGACATGATATCGTAATTTTCTGAGATCATTTCTTTATGTTACGTACATGTAAAAATTATTCATATGATCACTGGAATCACAGACATAAAATTATGTATACATATTTTTTTATTTATGTACAATAATCTGTATGAAAATTAAGGAAGAGAAATATAGAAACGTAGAACATCTGTCAATAATGCCGTGCATTTAAATGCCTATATTTAAATGGACATCTTGCTTGTTACGAAGCATATAGGTAATAAACCAGTTGTACAATAGGGCCACGTTATTATTGCTAACATCTCTATCATCTATCTGCACAATCGCCTCGAGCACACAGGGGTGGGGAGTTGTTCCAATCCATCCATCTCAGCAATTATTGCGTAAGCGGTAAAATAAAATTATGGCGTCGATAAATAATGTTTCATAACTACCCTACACGACACGATACTAAACAGCAAATGAGAACCAGTCGGACCGGTCGCGACGGTGCTTGCAGGTGGCGCGCGCTTCACACCTCTGACACTTCGAGAGGCGACCCTGAACGACTGCACCGAGATCATGCTACCACTCAAAAACGATTGGATCCCTCAGATTGATCACAACTATTACTGCAAAGGTCACGCCAATTATCCGACCGATTATAACTGAATGAGATTAATCGACGACCGCCTTCAATTTGATTGAGGCTTCATTCGAATGTGCGTCAATCAATTATATTGGACCGGTAAACGAATTTCCTTTTCAAGAGACAAAGAATAACATAGGTGTTACATAATTGACTACAAATATAACCTGTGCGCATTAATTCAAACATACGAGATCGTGTTTTTCCCTTATGTTTATCATTAAATATTCAATTCGACTCACAACAAGGCATTATCATATAATCGTTATTCAGTCACATGTACGATATAATATACACGGGGTCTTTTGTGTCGATTGTCTATTCTTGAATATTTTGTCTCTGATCAGTGTTCTAGAGTTTTTATGTTATAATAATAAAACAGATGTTCAGAACTTAATTCAAAAAGTATTGACGTCAAAGTCATTAAAATAATATTCTTCAAGTAAATATGATCACATTATTCTTTATACACGTGGCTCACGAATGTTATGCCCGTTTCGCTGTTATCAAATAAACACACAATAATTTCAGTAGCATGTTGAACTAATTATATTGTAACATAGTTATTTGGAGTTAACGCAAGGGCCGACACAATTGTCTGATAGAAAGTCGTGCAAAATTGCAGTGGGTTCGAGAACCGGTTGCCAGGGCCATGCACGTGAAACTCGACCACGTTTACTATACATATATATCTACATTATGAATTAAGTACTAAAAATGTACATATTACCTACATAACTGCAATCGAGAAAGAACAGGGGACTCAGGACGGCCCCCAGAGGTATCTTGCGTTTATATTATAGTAAGACTTAAATGCGTTTCACTGTTTATTTAGATACCCTTTACCCTTTTTAGTTTTTACTACACGTCACCCGACATCAGAAAATTAATATCTTTTAATATTTACTTATTACTTCCATTATCACTAAATGATATCCACCCACGTGATCAAAAGCTTAGAAAGAAAATAATTTTATTACAATTTTTTTTATATTCTTAAGAAAATTTAGACCTACGACCTAATTTAAATATTACCTGAAAAATTTGTAGGAGTAGATAATGGAAACAACTATCAATAATTTAAAAGTTGTAATGTTGCAAATGTACATATGTTTAAATAAGCGTAACGTGAACTTATATTATAAAATGATACATTTTTAAAGATGTAGAGCACTGAACTTTGATCATGTGGGCTTATTATGCACCATACGAGACTGCAAGCAAAAACATCCACACAGTATCAATTTAAGTCCAGCAAGTCCGCTAATTGTAACGGTTTATTACGACTCATTGAAACTAAATAGCTTTTCCTGCTATTATTATCTGCATAAACATAAGGAAACAATTTACGTCGAAATTTATCTCTTTATATACTCGTAAGTGGAATTGTATATTTAATGTTCAAACGAAATTAACCCATTTTATGATAAGTTTGTTGACTAAAGAGATAAAGTAATAATGTTTAATTTCACAAAGAATAAACATTACACACTGTTTTATTTTTAGAGCAATTAAAATATTAATTTGTGAGTTCTAGAAGAAAACGCGTCCTCCTAATTGCACAAGGTCAGATAAAAATAATACGTTTTCCTCTTCAAGGATAATAGGTTCTTTATGTCGATTCTTTTATCAGTCAAACAGGTAATTTAAAGAAAAGCCAAAGCGCTCAATGGGGAGGTGGGCCAAATCTATTTAGAGACATAATGGGCGCCCCGAACCCTTGTCCCGATCCCGACGGGCTGCGATAACAAAAGGCAGGTTCGCTTTACAGATCCCACATACATTACATTTATTATTATTACACTTTATGGTAAAAAGATTACCGTGCAAACCGGTTTTATTACGAGTGTTATGAAACGTTTCTAATGAATCTATTGGCGAATGAATACGAATAAGATGGCGGCGGCGGTCGAGTCGAGCAACTTTCACCGGCTTTCGTGCTCCTCACTTGCCCGGCCAGCCGGTTCGGACCGGCTCAGCTGACCTCCGTGTTACATTGGTATTGTTCGCTGATCCGTCTCACTAATAACTGGAATGATAAATGTCAATGTTGCCAACGTGAACCGAAGCTAATCAATTCAAAGTTACTTAGCGTAATACAAGATCCGGTCTTTTTTTCTTTAAGTAATTGCGATAATTTATTGACCTTACGTATTATCTCTAGACGCACATCAAGTCTTTGTTGTTTAATAACCTCAATACATCGATATCACAGGCCGTCGCAGTTATAAATATTCTCGCTATCGGTTCCCCATACTTAGAACTGAAACTCAACATTTTTTTCATCAAACCCATACGTGTGGGGTATCTATGGATAGGTCTTCAAAAATAATATTGAGGTTTCTAATATAATTTTTTTCTAAACTGAATAGTTTGCACGAGAGACACTTCCAAAGTGGTAAAATGTTTGCCCCCCCCCCCCCCCCGTGTAACTTCTAAAATAAGAAAATGATAAAAGTAAAAAAAATATATGATGTAGGTACATTACTATGCAAACTTCCACCGAAAATTGGTTTGAACGAGATCTAGTAAGTAGTTTTTTTAATACGTCAATTACCATACTCGTACACTATTATTAAAACATCGATCAAAGTTACAACGAACTACAAGAACTTTTATATTATGTTACTTGCTGCTACGGAACCATTCATGGGCGAATCCGACTCGCACTTGGTCACTTTTTTCCGTTGGAAAATATTTATTTATAACATTATAATATAACCCAAAAAAAAATATCATGGCTTCTTAGAATCGAATTCAGTGTCTTTCTAGTACAAGTTAATCTGTGAGTTTAATCAAAATAATAAAATATATGTACATATACTAATATTAATCAAAAGTTACTTTGATCCAGGATCTGAGAATTCATTATAAAGTGAGCAGACAAACGTTAATTAAAGTACACGACGCGACGTTTATATTATAAGGCTGTCGCTATCGCTTTATATAAAATCAGTAAGATTTTCTGTGTGAAGGTAAGAATGTTGTTATGAGAACAAAAAGTCTTAGCACGGTAGCAAGTGTCCTGTACTTTGTAAAATTGAAAACAGCGAGAAGCGGGTGTTACGAGCTGTGACCAAAAGAAAATAAAGCTGTAACAGCGAGGGTGGTACCTCGTGTGTGGTGGCCCTTACTTCCAAGGGACGTGTTGTTTTAACCCACTCCAAATACTACAAACTAAACATCGCCCGAAGCTTGCACGGTTGAACACATAACATGTTCTAATACGAATAACATACATAACAATTAGAAACATACCGTTTAACAGCCAACAAATAAAATAAGCTACGAATAGGGATTTATGCAGAATCATCTATCGAAAACGACGTGACCCCGTTACACGGTACCTGATTGAAATTCAGATTAGCCGATGATAATAACAAATGTACTGTCGTCCGCGGCGACCTCTGCTTTTAAATCTGAGTGGTGTAATGCATAAACAGTGGCTACATACATACGCAGATGAGGGCTCGACAAACAAACATGCCTATTTGAATGTGAAATGAGAGGCGGTGATCTCGATTTTTCAATATAAACAAGTTTATGTACTTTGATATACCACCAATCTGAGTATTTCACACAATCATGGTCTCTCTATATGTTATCAAACAAAGATGCGCCTGTTGTTTACGATTATAATTGATGCTTATACTAAAATGCATGTATTATTCCAAAAATCATTAAGCACATACACAATGTTATCGTTATAAAGTTGAATTTTTGGTTCTGAATATTTGGTTGTTATAGAAAGTATAAGTAATTTTGTTTTCTACGATATTATATACCTGTGTACTTAGTTGTTCTTTTATTTTATTATTTTGATAAGATTTTATAATGTTTACGTAACACCACAATCAAATTCCATAAATAAATCAAAAGCATAAGAAAATACGAAATTGTGTAGTGGTGCCTTTATCACAAGTTAATTTAAAAACGTTGCGTTAAAGATGGCGACCGGGGTACGCCGGTTATTTGGTATTGAAATAGAGATCCATGTTTAATATGAAACACACACTGAATACATATCGACCGACGGGATGAAATGTAAAACATTTTACCTTTTTTGTTAATCTCGCTGGATTCACGGACTGGGGGTGAGCCTGGAACAACATAAACACTTCGATTAAATTCATGTAAAAGCGGAATGCATGACAAAAATTGGACACATTGTTATTCATCAAAGAATTTTGAATAAATCCATCCTATGCAATCATACTAAATACGGGGCTAATATTGTAAAAGAAAAATAAAATAATTTGCTTTGAATTGAACTTGAATCCGTTTTTAATATACCTTGTTTTTTATTATGCAAAAACCAGATAGTATTGCTTAAATTTAGCTTTTTTAATAACAGCCAATATTCATAATGAGTGTGAACAGATTTATATTTCTAACAGATAACTCATTTATAACTTAAAAAAAAACAAATTATTTATATAATAAATTACAAAGAAGCGTAAAAAGAGTTGGATACAAAGTCACAAAAAAGTGGTTCAGCGAAAATGGAAACCTCTCTGTCAAATTAAAGGTCAAATATTTATTCGGTGAATATTTTTAAAGCCTGTCAAGAATAGCAGGCCCGACCGGTCGGGCGCTGGACCTGTTTGTAAAAGGCATGTGAAATAAACAAGCTTTTTATTACACTTAAAAACTAGTTGGTCGGCGTGTTCAATTTAAATTTGTTTTGTGACCACATTCAGAAGTATTTCGTCTTGTATGTGTTTGTGTATGTACACGTAATCATTACAATTTGGAACATTTAAAAGCAAAAGGTCGTACATAGAAATATGTACCTATCTTATTTTGAGATACTCGTATCTGTGATAATCTGTCTAATTCAAACTAAGTATATAGATAGACATATATAATGTAGAGAAATGTAGAGTGAGATAGAACAAAAAAATAGGAAAAAGCCTTTCCATACGAGAAAAGTAGAAAAAAATTACATAGTTGCTGTTTTGTCAAAATTAGTTCTTCTAAGAGAAGCTGGCGAAGAAACAGAAAAATAAATATTACAAAACCTAAAAAATACATGTGTGATATTTATTACCTACATGTTGATACATATTTAAAATAGTACAAGAACTTAAATATGTAGTACCAAGTACCTATAAGATTAAGGCTGCCTGTCCACTGAAGCGGAGCGGTGGGAGAAAGTAATGCGTAGCGGGTTGCGGACTGTGGACTGTGTCTGTCCAGAGACGCGGAGCTAGGTTGTTGAGACTTTTACAAACACGGAGCTTGGCCGCGAATACACCATTTGAGCTGAAATAAATTCTGCTCCACTTATCCGTTCATCTTCCCCGTTCCGCGTTTATTATAATAAAACTAGTATTTCAATCCCCGTCCACTGAAGTGGAGCTGATATTTTATGCAATTCGATTGGTTAATTTTGGCTCAGCTCTGCCCCTCTTTTCTCCTCTCGGCTCCAGTGGAGAGGCAGCCTTAAATGTGCTTGCTAAATGCATCTGCATTGGCCTGACCACTGAATGCGGTCTGATATGGGATCGCTGCATCAATGCGGCAGGTGGTCGGCTCCCACCCGCATAGCAGCCAAGCAGCTGGGCAAGGTTCACTAACCCTTCGTACGAGGAATAAATGTGGGGACTTTTAATGGCCACTTTTTTTAGAGAGCGTCAATTCAATTATTTATCGAGGAAAGGTGATGCCTTGTACTTAAAGATAATGACACACCCGCAAAAATAAATGACGTCCATGAAATTGATGTTCAAGAAAATGACAAAAATTAAAAAAGAAACGCTCAGCTCAGTAGATCGAATGATTCATCAAAGAAAATAGACTATGATATGCAACGTCGAGATAGAGGCTATTAAGAAATTCCAAATAAAGAGTCAGTAGTAAAATACGAAAGTGTTTCGCATCATAGTTCAGAAATATCCATCAGTTGCAGAAATATCCGTGACAGATAAGGTAGTTTCCATGTCCGTATGTATGCCAATACACCTTATAGGTAGAGTCGATCTCGAGGTTGTTAACGTCGCTTTTCTGCCATTCCAGGCCTGCCCATATAAGGAAGGCAGACTTTGCAATCGATAAACTCGATGCCCATAATTTCATCGTATACCACGTTCATACTGAACAGCTGTACTCGCATGAGAGGAATTGCAAACCTGTTTGAGTTATGCAATAGAATAACAATATCCACTTAATGACGTGCCTTAACATGATCACCTGTCCATACCAATAATCAGAACGTGTTTTCATAAATATAAAACAATATTTTTATCGCCCGTCTGAGCTGAAGCGAAATAAATACGTGTGAACGTAAATATTTAGGTGTATATTTATGTTATTGACATCATGATGTTGAAAGTTTTGAAAAATATGTATTAATGTTATTTTGTGTGTTAGTGACTAACGCTAGCGCCAGGTCACTGAAATCCGAACCAATTTTAAATGATTTCCATTCAGATTAGTCTACAAACTCAGACAATTTTGCAGGACTCAAGATTCGAAAAGTGAACTTATTCAAAGCTTTATGCTGTACTGTAGCTGACCATTGGATCACCACCGCTACAGAAAAGAACGAATCATCAAGAACTTTATAAAAGGCACGAAGTTGTACATGTTATATTTTAATAAAATCTTATAATTAAGTATTGCTATTTACATAAGCAATCGACATCATAAACTGACACAAACAGAAACATTATTTAACTCAAAAAGGACGAGAACAAACGAAGCTTTAAATAACCCGTTGAAAAAGTCAATCGTTTTATTTTAATTGCCGTCGCGTAGATTCATTACAGCCATTCCGGTTGTCACAATAGTCGGTGCTCCAGTGCAGGCAGTCCCCGAGGGGCGCAGGTGGGAGCTGGGAGAGGTATTAACTACATTTGTTGCAACCGCAAATTATGAGCCACAGACAAATTGAGAGCGATGGTGCTGGACAAATAAACCATAATTATAAATGCTTACTTATTTTGTCTGATTCTGGTAACGCCACAATCTGAATCCAACACTTTTTTTCAAACTTAAACATTTGTGAACTTGAACTGGAAACAAAACAATGCTGTCGCTACTGCTGTGATTCAAATACTACTTTATTCTTAAACTGATAATATTAAAATAAAAATTTAAATTGAAGGTGTAAGAAGATAGACCTATCCGATTTTACGTCTACGTCTTCTCACCGTCTTGCTAAGCACGATTTTTGGGCTTTACGACCCTAAGCTTTGTTTACCCCGAACAGAAAAAGACGTGATAATCTGTACGTAATTTAATGCCTACATAAAAAGGTGAAGAGCGCGTTGCTAATTAAATGAACAAACAGGATAAAATACTGAGTACTGAGTCAAAATTTACAATCCGTACACAGAGCAATGCGAAAATTCCAAAGCGAGTCTTGGAGCATGTGAAACCTGAGTAAGTAGACTTAATAACCTAATCGCTGCGGTCGTTGCACGCACGGTCTAATGACCAGAGACCAGAAAAGCTAATACAAAAAGCCAGTCTTTCCTCTTAGAGACGAGTCCTTTCGTGGCGGGCATGCAGGAAAACCAGTCCCAGACCAGTTTTATCGTGAGAAATGAGGACTTCTGTGCCCGACATATGTTGCTCTAATGAGAGAGGTATTTCTTTTAAATCCGGTAGTCCTGTTATGCCATGTGAAATACTTTGGAATATAGTAAATCAATAAAATATATAAATTTTAAAGTTCCTAAGCCAAATCACAAATAGCTCAGAATTATCGTTCAATAGTTCAGAATTATCGTTTTTGTCATATACACTGCATTATTATCTGTTAGTCGTTGGTATTATTCTCATTGGATTTGAAACTGAATATGGACAAGTATCATCGTGTTTATGATATACAAGATACCTACTCATATACCTCAGATAAGTCTTATCTCATCGGCTGTTTCCATTTCATTACGAGTGTTATCTCTCTTAGTGAAAATCAATATATGTACTTAATGATTATTTAGCATTGCCTTATCTATAGTCATGTGGGCTATTTAGACTATTTTAATGAATTAAGATTCATCTTACTGACAACATACTACACCGGGTATGAACTGAACTTAAGGTATTACCATAGCATATACTATCTAAGTTATAAATAAAATCTCACTTACATATTTATATATGTGAGATTTAAAAAAAAACATTCGAACCTGTGTTTACATAATATTTGCTCATTTCTAAAAGTGGTTTAAATCAGGGTAGATTTAAGGGGGATAAACCGTATTCGCTTTTTGTATGAATAATTTATGCTACACAATCCTTTTAAGATTTCATCTATCAATGCTGTATTGTCAAACTCTCATCAACTTTCTAATAGAGATAAGAACTAGTCGAGCAACGTCCATACTCGTACCTCATAGGTAGTTAACGGACATCGACCGTGCCACGACCGGACAACGACCCAACTTTAATCCAATATAAGCATATAAATTATCTTCTTCTCAAAAGCCTACTAAAAGAACTTATTGCAAACCATAAAAATCATATTGAAGTAGTAACTACTAAACAAGTACTAAAATAGATATGTGGGTGGTAATGGCAGCCCACATGTATTCCCATTACCATTCAACCTAGTTTTATGATCGTTTTAAGTTGAAAGGTAAAGCTGAAAACACATAATCACTAAATATCTCCGAATCTATCGATCATAATTATTTTAGTATGCAATGATATAATATATTTCATCAAGCAATGTATGCAAATAATTTAAACGGATACATTTTCACAAAATGCTGAAGCAAAAACCTTGAATTATTCGAGCGTGTAACCAAAGCCGGGAAAGCAGTTGCATTGCGGAGATAAACGAAGGCATTCAATTGTAAACCCGAGTAAGTCCATGCAACTACACTGCCATTACTGGGAACAACGGTGTGTGTATTTCATCGCCGTTGCCCTGTCATGTTTATCGTAAATTGAAAATAAGCCGCACTTGGCACACGTTGGTGTTGTAAAACAAACAAATAATAAGTTGGAGCGGTCTGCGTCTTCGTATGTACTCTAAAAATAGGTGTGTTTTCATAAACTCGATATGAGAGTTTACGCAGAACTAGTCTCGGGAATGAGGTCGAGCGAGTTGGCATGCGATGCTCCCCCTCACTCAAATGTATGGACGGCAATAAACAATGCGCTGGCGTGTTTGCCGAGTAACAAAGTATCTCCACGTCAAAAACCACATCATTCAATTCCGAAAGCAATGAAAACACCCAAAATAAACTTGGCACGATTAAAGAAAATAAAATATCTTTCGTCACAAAAGATATAACGATTGCAATAGCCATAATGAAAAATGTAGAGCTGTTAAAGTAAATAGTGTGTGCGATAACAATAGCGATTGAAATGCAATAGTGTTACGTTACGTGTTCGGTGCTCGCACTATCAAACAGGGCCGGTTAATGCTTTATCTTATCACCTGTATAATTATCTTGAATGAAACCGTGTTTATAAATCACTCGGATCGTGTTGCAGCTCGCCAATAAATCGCTAATACTAAAATATGGACGTAGTGAATAACAACAACATTAATTCCAAGGAAAACCATATTTATTAGCGGATTTTTAACAGCGGACAAGTAAAATAAGACATGACGCAAGTATTGCTCTATATCATCGAGTCACGTCTTATCGTTGTAATTTTATATTTTCCTTCCACGTCGACCTCAAATGAAATTCATGCGCTTATAAAATACTGCGATTAATAATGTTAATTCGGCTTATGTACATTTACTAGTGCAGTTACAGCATCGTCTAATAAAATAGGCTATTTGACATTGTAATGCAGAAACTCGCTGATCGGAGAAATTTCTTTTGACTTATTAAACACGGTATAAAAGGCAGTTCTCATTCATTGGAAAATAATTGATGCTCTGCTGTATAATCGCCTTCGCCAGTAGAACAGAAACCTTCACGGACGGTTGAGCAAAGAAGGAAACGATTGCAACCGCAACGAATTCGCAATTTTTTTTAACGAGCATAAAAAATAGTGCAAAACCAGTAGGCACCGAGCGAGGTTGATACCTACTTCATTAACGCTGAATTTTGCGCACTATAGCCAGAAATATGTTCGTTTATTTGGGCTCTAGCAATGATAAGCACGTGTATGTTCAATAAATTAATAAGGTACCTAAATAGATTTGGTGACAATCAATCAAGGAAGAATGTAGTTGTTTTGTAACATGTTCATTTGCAGATGTACTATGTATTGAAATAATTTGTAGGTGCTGAAAAACATTTATTTTATTTCAAAGATGTAAACTATAAATTGGAAATCATTGGGGGGGCCTATGTCCAGCAGTGGACTACCTGTGGCTGATATAATGATAATGATGAAACTATAAATAGTTAATAGAATCGTCAAGCAAAGCATAAACATTTCAGAAATTACTACGTTATGCTTATGATAAAATACCGGATGAACCGCACATTCTTCGTATTCGTGTAGAATTATAAGTATGAAAAGCTATGGCTGGTTTTAAATATCTAACAACTCTAAAGCCAGTAAAAGATTAAAAGCGGAAATGGAGCATTAAATATTGATTAACAGCGTGGAATGGCCGTATTCGTAGAAGCCACAATTACAAGTCATGAGTTATTTTTGTCTCTCATACCATTAATAACAAGATGTTTACGATTTGAAGATGATAATTATACCCTAGACTTACGAGTAAATAACAAAATATACAAAGCTGAATATGTAGCCGATATAAAAACGAGATAGATACAATTTATGATTTAGTTTATGCTTAAAATACACATGTTATGCACAACTATAAGTAGGTAATACATATTAAAAGTATTTTTAAATGAGCCCTACGTCTACAGCAATGTCTATAGCTGAATCAAGAAACACATGTTTTTATATCTGACTCTCTGTAAGTACCTCATGTTCATCACATAAGATGGCGACAGAAACGGATCAAGGCAGAGGAAATCTTTTAGAATCTATTATGTGGTTGGTTGTTGCCTGAATAATCGACTATTTGCGTCATTTGTGCATTTCAAATTCATTGTATAAAAAACATTCCCTACGTGCCGGACGTCACAAACAGTCTCTGTTTCTGTATTCTGTATCTTATATATTGAAAAGTTTTAATGTTGATAAACAGTATACGAAAGAAAGGCAAAATATAACGTCAATCTGCAAATGCACTGCTTCGTTAAAATAGCGAAACACACCGCAACCTGCTTCCATGACCGGAATAATGTCATGAACTTGAACTGAAAATAAAAATCCAATTCTTTAGCCGTCTCGGCAGTGGAGGTCGTTAAAACCCACGCATTCGGCGTTCCCATGGCCGTCGGAAACAATACCAGGATCACGAGTGTCGAGCGCATAAAACCGAGAACAATCGTCCGACTGGAAACAAGAGACCGATATAAATCAAGTTAAGCATTGCGTGCAACGGCCTGCTATAGATCCTCGCGTTTCTGCTCGATGCCCGCCTGCCCGAGCCGCTGTATAATTACCGAGTACTTTCGCCAACCAACGGCCCGACGCCATCTTGCTATTTATATTGCAAAATGGCCGACGGCGCGTACTGGCAGTTTCTATATCTTTTCTGTTACCTATCAAAAAAGATACACGTGCTTTAAAACTAATGGAACATGTCGAAATTAAATCAAGTGTCTTTTGTATTATTATGAGCATTTAAACAATGATAAGCGTTTCAAATTAAACGCAAAATACGTTAAGGCCTAAAAGAGGTTGTAAAATATGTTCCTCAATGTCAATTAAGGTAGATAATCTCGCTCGAGTCTAAAATTAGAGGTTTGGAAATCCGAATGTTAATCGATAAGTTTAGGTTTGAGATTGGGATCTACAAGTCGTGAGCAAGGTCTCGTAAATTTACATTGAATAGCGGTAGCCGTTAAGTTGCGATGTGAGTGCGCGCTGCTGGAGGTCACCTTGACCAGCCAAGCGAAGCCGTTTGTCTTGGAAACTGAACAAAACGAAACAAACTAGTAAGTAACGATAATGCTCAATTTAATAAAAACTGCAAATAAATTAATGAACCAGATGTCCTTGCTGCAACTTATACAGGATAAGATTTAATTTAATGTGATTATACGAGTATACGTTCAGAAGGAATTAAGTACATTTACAAGTAGGTTATGCTAAACTCAAGACTATCTTTAATTTGAACTGGGTAAAATTAATGATTCTACAATTTGTGCCACATTGTCACTTAACATTGTGGAAACTATGAATTTAATGGTAAAATTACAGATGCAAAAATGTTCAAACATTATACCTAGTTCTCAAATTATACAAACAAAGCATACGTGCGTCAGTAGTATGCAAACATATTGAAAAATAAAACCTGGTATGTGAACACACGTTCCGAGCAACCGAACTGGTGAAAAAAGTACATTAATAATGAACTTGAATGTCAAGTGTAATATGAAATCGTAGGAGTAAACAATACCTAGTGAAGAGAGCAAATAGTTGATATCGATAAAGCAATTGCACAACAAATACATCACACTAGTAACAAACTGATAGCTTATCTCCGGCAAATGGGTCAAACGAATACAGCGGTTATAAATATGACATAGTATCATATCAACTATCAACTGATGCCAAAAAAATTTTCCGGCGCGTCGACGATAAAGTGTTTTGATAGTAATCCATCAACGAAACGCCACGTATAAAAATAGTTATTAAAAAAATTCAATAGAACATTAGGCGGCTCGATTTCCTGTTCACTTTAGCGATTCTACACAGGAAGCCGAATTCGAGGATAATTTCAATGCAGATCTTGCAGGGCGATGTTTAGTATTCAGACAGTTTTGCGGGCCAACGGCTAGCGGCTCGCACTCGGACCGACGACGCCTTGAATATGTATGAAGCGAGTACATAACACGAATTGTTAGCCGTGACACATATAACAGGAGATTCGACCGGCTCTTGGTAATATAAGTTTTATGTAGCCGTATAGTACATTAATCTAAGCAAACACAAAGTTATTAATTTCATGTCATGTTTATCGCAACGCTCCATTGTATCTACAATTCAATAGAACTAATACAATACATTAGACCTCTTCCTGCTGATGAAGTTTTTATTGCGCCTACTTAACCTTTCGACCGCGTAGCTACAGATATACCTAATTGACAAACACGAGAAACATTCTACTTGCGCTATTATTACACATCGTTAGCTCAACAGCAGTGGGCCATTTTCGTAATTTCCGCTCGGCAAATGTCCTCTAGCATCGATGATTACAGCTGAGGCAATGGCCTCATTTCTAAGCACTATTGACAAAAGACAATTAAATGAAGAATCCAGTAGACAATACCAAGTTGTTTGTTTGTAAATGATGACGAAAAAAGTAAATTATTAGTTAATGCGACGTTCCAAGAAACGAGCATGACATCATAGCGTGCGAGTGGAATACAATGTGAATAGCCCCGTATTAATGGCGGAGAACAATGGTACCTATGATAACAAAAAAATGTAAATGATGTGCGGCATAGATTAAATGATTAACCTGAGACTGCATTGTCTTGAAGCAGCAGTGTGAAAAATAGAACTGAAGAGAAATTAGCCAACGCGGCTGATGAATCATTAGACTTGTAGAAACAGACGTCGGCAAGCATTGATTGGCTCACTAGTCTGGTTGTCCGTTTATGTCGTGTTCACGGATGCGTTGTTAACACGTGTTATCTAATGGCTGCGACCCGACACCAGTGTGTTAACGCCTGTTTGGCATGCACAAAAATAAGTATTCACAAAGGAATGACTGCCTGACAACACTATAAAGTGTAAACAGTCACGTCATTTGGTTTAAGCCTAACTACATACAATCCTTCATTTCTTACAAACAGATATAAAAGTTGAATAATTTTTTAAATTTTGTTTTTATCGTCAGTGTTATTAGCTTGTGTTGACATCTCATTTACATGTTTATTCACACCTGTAAAAATAAATTAATCACTTTCTTGGAAACAATTAAAGACACACGAACAAAGTGCCTTCCTCTTTAATAGACACAGTAAGAAAAGTGCCGATCGACACATTCTTAGGTATACTATAACTTATAAAACTAGGTTAATATTACTAATTACTAATTAGTCTACGTTTAGGCTAGATTGTAATTGTACATATTAGCATATTTATCCAATGATGATTGATTTTAGTATGTACGTAAGAAAGGGGAAAGAAAATAAACTTTCTTGGAATAAAAATCGATTAAGATATCAAAATAAAACGGTGATAAATAGCTATAAAATAAACTGATAAAATGTATGGTCATAAATTGTATATATATAAATACATATGGAAATAAATGACATGCATTTTATCAAACTCTTGCAGTTAGATTTCGCGACGTGGGAAAGCGAATGTCAGTTAGTATTGGTACCGGGCGGCGGCCATCTTGTACACATGACTACGCGGCGTGTCCGGACGGCAACACGCGGTTATCGGCACAGAACCACTCATGCACACCACGTGGCATTTTGTTTGTGCAACATTCCTCTCCCCAACCAGTATTGATTGCCCCGCACACCCTTTCATTCAATCCACACATAAATTCCGGACACTCCAAGTATTTGCTCGATACGATACGACTTTGGCGAATAAAGTATTGCCTTTGCCAAATTGCTGAACTAAAAGACACACGAATGTTTATGGCCTCATTCAGTAACGTCTGTCAAACTTCTTTGATGTTTGCGAGAATTTATATCAGGTATTTAGGTAGTCAGTAAGTAATTAAGAAAATAATCTAATATTTAATATTATTTAAAAGTATACATACTTTTAAATAATACATACATGTATGTACATAAGTGCAAATATTGATAAGTGCTTCTGTCTGTAGAGGCAAAAATGCTCTACATCTTTAACTCAAGCAATTAAGTAATTCAATTATTGATATTATTATCACCAATATCGCATTCCTCATTGTTAAGAGCTGTTATCTCTACATGGTATAACAACAAAGAATTCGACTATAATTCTGTTCAACTATAAGAATTACTTATAACAAAAGACAGTTAAATCATTTAAAAATATTACCTATTTAGGCACCCCCGTAACGTCAATTCACGTAATCTACAAATTAGATATCAGTCTGGCATTCTACGTGTTCCAGAATTCCTAGTAAGTATTCTATTGTTGACTTCCTTCATAAAATCTCACACGGCTATTCAGTATTCTCGAAACGATGATGCATAAACTAGGAAAAACATATAAACACGTTGACTGCTACAAACACACACATAATATCACTTAGATCGTTATGTGTGTGTACTATAAACTGCATTAATGTTCTGTTTCCAATACTATGTTTTTCTTTTTATACAAAATCATGTTATTTTTAGCAAATTATGAGTAATAAAAACTGTATTTGGCATCCAATAACCATAAAACGCTGCATGTGGGAGTAACTTGTAATATTACGGTTTTTTCGTCACAAATGTTTCCTCGCTGACCCATCAGTTATTAATGCGTGACTCACTAACTCACTATTAAGTATAATATACTTCTTGGTTTATATTAAACTAGCAGTCCACCCCGGCTTCGCCCGTGGTACACACATAGCCTATGTCACTCGGGGATAGTGTAGCTTTCAAATGGTGAAAGAATTTTTTAAATCGGCCCAGTACTTTTTGAGCCTATTCATTACAAACATACAAAAATAGGTACAAATCTTTCCTCTTTATAATATTAGTATAGATATAGATATAGATTTACGTTAAGCGTTATTGCCAGCTCTACCAAAGCTCTACACACTTCGTCTCATCTGACATTATCTTTGCGTGTGTCATGTTATGTTGTTACCTGTCTATAAACTTCTGAAGAGTTCTCTTTCGGTATAATGAAACGATACTAATACACGACTCAAATCTACATATTAATCTGGAGTTTCTTAACTTTTAGATCCTTCGCTAAGACGTAAGAGTATGTGTGTTTCGTCTCGACGGTTAATAGGGTGGGGTGGGCTTCGGCATCAATCTCGAGCGAGCCTAAAAAGGTGGGTTGCCGTTATGTAACTCGCTGTTGAGCGAACATAAACAGGCCCTCGGGCAAGCATCCATTATGCAAAGACTTTTTATCTTGCCTCGACGTCTCGGTTCAGGCACGCCGCACGCATCGGGAAGTTATCTGTAGCTGCATGCAAATGTAGTTAACGACTCCTCTGTTCGTAAATACTCATTTTAACTGCACCATGAATATTTCCCAAATTATTTTAAAAGTAATTGCCACGTAATAACATTTTTACGGCAAACCATTAAAATTCTTCTTTGAACTCATTAGCAATTAATTTAAAATGCTAATTTATTTTTAAATAATAATTCGCGGTTATAATTACATAACATCAAAAAAGAACAAGAATACTATGATAAAGGCGGAGCTCTCGCTACCATCACGTAATTCGTGAAATTTAATGACAAAAAATGTATAAACTGAACTTGTTGGGATGGCAAAAAAATTAACGGCAACTAAATCTAGTAGAGTGGGATGGATGTATCCAGACTGCATTCGATGAAGTGAGATGGTTGTGCCGCACAACTGTGCGCGCCATCTTGCCTGCATCGCCTCTTTAGTCACGCGCGGTAAACCAGCGTTTCTATTTTTTCGCGCTCTCGTCTGACCTCGATGGGATATCGTTATCTTGTCACGAAGTCTGCGGCGCAATCATCACAATAACTGCGATACCTTTGGGCCTCAGTTCGACTTGCCCTTTTGCACACAATCATTCTGTAGTATGTATTTAATATATTGTATTGGTTACAATAAAACTACTTACTACCCAAAGGTTGACTGGAAGAGATTGCTACCTATGCGATAAGTCCGCCTTGGTCTCATTTTTGGGTTTTTTTCTCTGTATTGTATTTCCTTTGTTTATTGTGCAATAAAGAGTATATGTATTTGTATTGTATTGTATTGTACTTATAGGTATGTAATGATTTCTGCGAAATTCTGTAGTACCGGTATTTTGTTGAAAATTCTAATACTTTTGATGAACTGTAGGCCATTTAACCTATTTTATGCTAGAGTTCACAGTCAATTAGGACGCCAATAGTTCTGAACTTTCGACGACTGTATGTATACGAGGCAGCTCTCATGCTCAGTGGTGGGTCTATCTATACTTTCAGATGTTTAAAATGTATTATATCACTATGATCGTGACTAACAGCTAGAAAAAGAATTAAAATATTGACAGTTTAATTTGCAAAGCAACGCCACAAACATTTATCCACCAAATCTGTAAGATCATTGAAACTACATATTTCAAGGCCCATTAAATGCTGTTGATGTTCAGCGGGCAAGTTTCTCATGAAACTAAGTAGAGGTTTCCGAGGCGAGTCAAGGTCGACAGAAACACGAACGATCCTAATAAAACAACTGCGATCACGATCTGAGGCATGACAGAAGCTGACGCTACTTTACCCTTTGTGTTCTTCCAAGAATTACTCCAATTAATTGCACGGTATTTTCATTAGAACCAAACAATATTAGGCTATAAAGGAACAAAAACAAAGAATGTTTCTTCGTTATGAACTTCCCGAAATTTCAAGATTGTAATAAAGGAGAAAATAATTAAAGTTCCTAATGAGAGGAAGAACCTAATGCACATATACGTAACAGACCCTGGTATGAAGTAGGTATAGATTTATTTTACTCAGGCAAAAGATTATTTGTAATAGTAGTGGATTATTTTAGTGAATGTTAAGTTCTCTAAATTAAAAATCATTAACTTCCGAAAATGTAATGTAAAAGCACTTTTTCCGCCGACAGTATGCCTATACCAGAGAGAGACAGTAATATCTAAAATGGGTCAGTTTTCTCAATTATTTGAACATAAATATACATAAAACATCCTCATCAGGGTTTTCTCAGTCTAATGGCTTAATTCAGCAGACAATATAAACTATGAAAAAGACTTTATATGATAAAAGAGACTTTAATTTAGCAATGTTAGAACATTTAAATACTCTGATAGATAAGCCAAGACATACCATATCGCCCGTTGAAGTATTTATATAACAGAAAACTTAGAACCATTGCTCCCTGCATTAGTTGCGGACTACGAGAGGGGCGACAATGTGGCCGCTAGTTCGTATCGCGAGGCTACTCACTCATGCAGGAGTGCAGCGGGCTTTATAAAGAATTTGAAAAAATATTGTCGATTTTATTACGTTACGGGTCTGTTATACCCACCAGGCATCCCAAAGGTTAATAAAATCAGTCTTACTCGCATCCTGGTGTTTCATTGACGCTCCACATATTTTAACGCGTATAAGAAACATTAAATGTTTGCAGGAACTTTTGTTAATGGAACTAAAGTTATACTTTATTTTGATACACACATAAAACTTTCTGTGAACTCCGGTCGTTTGGAAAACAAAACTAACTTAAAGCAATGAATAAGAAGACACTATAAATTAACTCGGGTAATGTAATACAAAGTTTATTCGCAGCCAGACAGCAATTACGCCGAGAAGTTTAAGCGGTATTCACGAACACCAAAGAGAAGGGAGGCTTCCCTCGCTTCGACATCTCTCCCACACCTTTCACCCCTTTGAAACGGTTCAAACTCGCGGCAGGGAGTAAAATTGACAAAGTTCTACCTCCCCCCCGAGTTTCTATCCGATTATTTCGGAATCTTTCAGGGCTGCTAAACTTTCTTTGACACTCAAGCCTGGCATAAAAAAGTTTAATCTGCCAAGAGATTAATTGAATTCATTAGTTACTGTAGCAGAACAAAATAAAAATATAAAGTGGCTATGTTTTAAGGGCAGATCCATGCTTTAAAGTCTCTCTATTTTTTTTTAAACCATTTTTATAGACCCATATTAAAAAACATGAATTTTATTGATTTGTAATCGAAGAAGAATCGATGACATAAATTCACAAACACACATTTAACATAGAAATATCCGAAAAAATAGCATTAGAACTATATATACATAACTTTTTAAACTTCATGCCAATACAATAAAGACAACAAATAACCATATTCATCGCAAAGTAGGAAAAGCGACGAATGTAGGCAAAAGTTGTCCGAAGTCAGATACTTCCACAAAGTTGGAGTTTCCAAGTTGTGTCGGCACAAACTTGGCTGCTTCAAAACTGTAATGGCTGGAGCAGATTATCTGCAAGTTTGTCACTGTACGCAAACTTCTGTAATGCGATCCGTAATTACTTTTCCAACTGACTTGATACATTACATAATATCACCGATGATGCAAATAACTAGCGGTGCAAACCCTTTTATTATTTTTTTCAAATTTACCAACGATATAACTCGAAGTAGAGTAAATGTTCTCAACATTTACTCTACTTGAAGTTATATCGTAATTTTTGAGTAAGTTTCAGTCACAGGTAAAGGTATATGTATATCTCTCGCAACTTCATGTTTTCTATTTTGTTGGTATAGTTCTATGACCCTCTTTACCGGCCACTCAAAAAAATTTAATTTTATATGTCCGAAATGTGCATGTACTATCGGATATACAATAATTTAAAAAAAAACCGTATTTCAAACTCAAATATAAACTTGTGCATTTCAAATGTTATTTCATTTGAAATTATTAAGTCAAAATAAAGCTGTAAAAGAAGCAGTAAAAACATTTATAGAAATGAATAGCAACTGAAAATAACACCATTTAATTGGCAGCCGAAGTTTGCACAATAGAGTCGAGGAACAAAGAAAAGTTTCTCAACAAGAAAGTTGGGAGAAGTCTTGCAGCTCCTTGTGAAATTTAGGATGTTACAAAAATATTTAACTTTGTAGCAGAGCAAAAACTTGAAGAATGTACATATAATGGAATTGCAAAACAAAATTTACGTAACTTTAACATAAGTGCTGTTGTTTTTGATGAAGTTGGAAACAAAATGTGTTACAGCACACCATCTAAATTAAATTAATAGGTAACAACCTTTTGTTATTGATTTGTCTTTTTCATTTATTGGTTTTAAAAATAACAGTAGAATTACAAAATTGGATTTTTTTACAAAGTTGCCATTAGAATCGTTTTGCAAAATAACAGAACTAATAAATTAACTTCCCAATAAACTACTAAGGTAAACTACAGCACGATGAATAAGTTAGCGATATCGAAGCTATCATCATAGGTTATGTAATTTTGTTGGTGAGAGAAATTTCAGAGCATTGATTGTTAATTCAGAGCAGCTGCAGCTAAGGAGAGATAGAAAACTCCATTTGCCATTGTTTAAGTGTAGTTTATAAACTATCCATTATACAGTCGCCGTGAGGGTAAAATCGTTTAACATTGGATATCTACTACAACAATGTTAGTAAAGCATAAAATTTTATAATACACACGAATTAGTACCTACATGAATCACGTTTACCAAATCAAACAATACCAACGTCATTGCTGAAAACAATATTGCAATGAAATAAGTGGAACAAAACAAAGATTTAACGGTGAAGTTATTCCATTAAACTCATGTGTCGTTCTTATCTAATAGTCCTTTGACCCTTTATTAGACGGACGTGACCGAAGTTTAGAATCTGTAGTCGGCATTCTGGGGATGTAGTCCGAGGGTGAAACAATAGCTGTAAATTAAGGTTGAAACTCATTACCCCGGCCTCACAGTGTTGGCATATAGGACGGTACACGATCGAACTTTAATTGGTTCTGCCAGAACTTTGGCTATGGATAATATGAACTCGATCAAATTGGTTTAAATTATTCGATAACTTACTTTTCTACATATTATTTGTGTTGGTGCTTAATATCGTTGTGAAAATGTGACTATACATTAATTTGAAGGAAGACCCCTTATAATTTTCTTAATAAACCTGTTTAGTTATTTGCGTGCAGTAAATTGCTTTAAATGTTTCACATCGTACCATTATGCATCCAAAGTATTTGTATTGGTATTCAAGTTAACCGGTCGTGTAAGGTCGGCCCCTTCGTACATTATGTATGGGGGAAGTCATCAATCAATATTTGAAACAAATACTCTGAATACAATTACGCGATTTATCGAATTCGCTGGCTCAATTCCAACACGACTCATTGCAAGCTACGTGCTGCATTCAATTATAATTACTGTACTATCTCAATTTATTGACATGACATATTCTAATACGAAGAATATTTTGATATGAGCCTATTATCTTAAGCTCTTTATCAGTGTGCGATTGCAACACCAAAATACGATCGATATTGTGATAGAATGTCGTTTCAATGACAGCTACTGAATAGCTAGTATTACACAACGATCAATTTGAAAGCTGTTACCAACTGTATTTGTAAAAAAAACTTCGGACATTACAAGCTAGATTATGACAAAAAAAATATTGTAACTGGCGTGAAGTCGGCGTGCCCTTGAGAGACGACCATATTGCGAGTGTTTGGAGCGGAGCCAACCAATTCGCGAAGCCGCATTAATTTGCTTACTTTTACAGAGTTTGTTTTCAACCAGGTAAATATACCTTTCTTAATATGGGATTGACATTCTTATTTTTTTTGAACACTGTTTTATTGTAATTATTTGCTGTACTGATAAGATACGAGTATACTGCTTTTATGATCACTCATTTCCTGTTATTACAGCGTTTCAAAACTAAGAATATGAGTGAAAAAATATTGTTTTATAAACATCACATAATTGAAAGATAAATCTGCCAAGCAAAGTGGAACATCTTTCTATGTCTAGCATTATATCTAACTTACCATATATTCAAATAATAGCCTAATAAATCTCTGATCCTAATCTAGAAATAATTATAAATAACCATCGCATTCTTGATCACACAGCTGTCGATAAAAAAATATGACAAACTACATTCTTAAAGATTTGGCGTGCCTCCACGGTCGTCAGCCTCGCCTTGACCAACATCGGGAGATCGACAGCATCCGAAGACGCGATGGACGAGCGACGGTAAACGACTTCATTTGCATAATGACTGCAACGAGCAAAAACGATAATTTACGGCACGTCGCGGACGATATTTCATTGCGATAATGTGGACGTCTTATAGGATTTACGCAAATATTGTGTAATAAGTTTTTCCTTTATGGTAGCTTTTAACTATGATATTACGAGTATATTATAACATTGGTTTTATACGTATAGTAATAATGAAAAAGTAAGAATTTTATCTATTTTAATTTTTATTCTATTTTCTATTTTTCTTTTGTGCAATAAAGGGTATGGTATTGTATTGTGTATTGTATTTTATGATCTGGGAACAAGAGTTCACTTTGATATAAATTAATGTTCATTTATATGAAATTACTCGTGCTTATGTTATGTAGAATCTTGAGCAAATTCTGAATTGACGTTGGCAGGCATGAAGCATACCTATGCTAAAACTAAAACAATTACAGGCTTCAAGTTTCTTTTTATCATTGTATAAATATCTAATAACTACTGGTTAATTATATAGGTCCACTAAACGGCATTTAAATGTAGTTGGTCATCATCGGAAAATCTACAAAATAATAGCGCGCTGGCGCCATCTGCTGCCGTTCCCACATTACCTTGATAACGTTGCTGGTCGCCTAGTCGTTAGTATTCTATCAAGCGATCTATACTTTTAGTATTTAATTATTATTTCTCTTTTACCCAAGCAATATTATTTTCTGTGAAATAATATATGTACTTGCAGTTAATATTATTATGATGCATTCAATTTAAAAAATATTTTTGTATTTAGTTTCAGCTAAAAAATCTAATTCAACTTATCATGCTTGACCCGGCAAATTAGTCGTTCATTAGTATTTTATCAGTTTGATAAAATAAAATTGTTTAAATTGCCTCTCAAACAAGACATCATGGAAAAATTCTTGGAAATATCCCCAGACACCTTTTCCCTACGGATGGCATCTATAGTTGATTTCGTAAAGTCAATTCTTAAGGCCGTAAGTGAATTTTCCGGGATCCAGTGCTGTTTTCTTTAATATGATTTATTTTAAACTAGCTGACCCGGCGAACTTTGTTCCGCCTTAATGTCAATAAATAAGCAGATTTTTTTTTTATTGGAAAAAATACAAAAAAAATTAAATTTCTACATCAATCATTCATAATTATTTCTGTATTTTAGTACATAGGTTGCTCTTCATTTAAGTACCTTGTGATACACGACATTTTTTGTTTTATTATCAGGCGCAAAAACAAACAACGCAGATGGTCTTCCGACCCGTGAACATGCCACGTATAATTGACCATGGGAAAAACATGAATGTTCTAGATTTAAACCACAAACTTTTAAGGATTGTCCTTGTGATTTGTTGATGGTCATGGCAAATGCAAGACGTATCGGAAATTGAAGTCTTTTAAATTCAAACGGCATATCGGTTGGGATCATCGGTATCCTCGGAATGAGAACTTCCTCACCTTTGAATTTTCCTTCACTTCACTGTTTATACGAATGGGCAATTGGGCAATAATGTTAATTATTTATTTAATAGAAATAGTTTTATTATTGATTTCTTACAAATATAAAATTGTCATCCATACGTCATTACATAGCTGTCTTTATACGTCAATTTTGTTATTCCAAGTCTGATTCTTTTTTGTTATACCACGTTTTATAGTGACTGACGTTACATGTCAAGTCACACGGGAATGATGTCGAACGGGATAAAAAGTATCCTATGTCCTTCTCCTGGCTCTAAACTACCTCCCTGCCAATTTTCAGCTAAATCGGTTCAGCCGTTCTTGAGTTATAAGTGAAGTAACTAACACGACTTTCTTTTATATATTTTAAGTACCTTGTGATACACGACATTTTTTGTTTTATTATCAGGCGCAAAAACAAACAACGCAGATGGTCTTCCGACCCGTGAACATGCCACGTATAATTGACCATGGGAAAAACATGAATGTTCTAGATTTAAACCACAAACTTTTAAGGATTGTCCTTGTGATTTGTTGATGGTCATGGCAAATGCAAGACGTATCGGAAATTGAAGTCTTTTAAATTCAAACGGCATATCGGTTGGGATCATCGGTATCCTCGGAATGAGAACTTCCTCACCTTTGAATTTTCCTTCACTTCACTGTTTATACGAATGGGCAATTGGGCAATAATGTTAATTATTTATTTAATAGAAATAGTTTTATTATTGATTTCTTACAAATATAAAATTGTCATCCATACGTCATTACATAGCTGTCTTTATACGTCAATTTTGTTATTCCAAGTCTGATTCTTTTTTGTTATACCACGTTTTATAGTGACTGACGTTACATGTCAAGTCACACGGGAATGATGTCGAACGGGATAAAAAGTATCCTATGTCCTTCTCCTGGCTCTAAACTACCTCCCTGCCAATTTTCAGCTAAATCGGTTCAGCCGTTCTTGAGTTATAAGTGAAGTAACTAACACGACTTTCTTTTATATATTTTAAGTACCTTGTGATACACGACATTTTTTGTTTTATTATCAGGCGCAAAAACAAACAACGCAGATGGTCTTCCGACCCGTGAACATGCCACGTATAATTGACCATGGGAAAAACATGAATGTTCTAGATTTAAACCACAAACTTTTAAGGATTGTCCTTGTGATTTGTTGATGGTCATGGCAAATGCAAGACGTATCGGAAATTGAAGTCTTTTAAATTCAAACGGCATATCGGTTGGGATCATTGGTATCCTCGGAATGAGAACTTCCTCACCTTTGAATTTTCCTTCACTTCACTGTTTATACGAATGGGCAATTGGGCAATAATGTTAATTATTTATTTAATAGAAATAGTTTTATTATTGATTTCTTACAAATATAAAATTGTCATCCATACGTCATTACATAGCTGTCTTTATACGTCAATTTTGTTATTCCAAGTCTGATTCTTTTTTGTTATACCACGTTTTATAGTGACTGACGTTACATGTCAAGTCACACGGGAATGATGTCGAACGGGATAAAAAGTATCCTATGTCCTTCTCCTGGCTCTAAACTACCTCCCTGCCAATTTTCAGCTAAATCGGTTCAGCCGTTCTTGAGTTATAAGTGAAGTAACTAACACGACTTTCTTTTATATATATAGATGGGGGCATTTAAAATAAATCATTTCAAAGAAAACGGTGACATCATTTAAAATTTTGCTACTACCAAGTCCTAGATAACCCTTCAAAGTATTTAATGAACTACTGTTTACAGTTTATAACGAGAACGTTAATCTTTACTACGCACATTTTCCAAAAGTGGCCGTTTTTCGCAAATGTGCGTAGTAAAGCTTAACGTTCTCACTTTAAACTGTAAACACTACTATTTACAGTTTAAAGTGAGAACGTTAACAAAACAGTTTAAAGGGTTATCTAGGACTTGGTAATAGCAAAATTTTAAATGGTATGGCGGTATGACTAATAAGCGGGTTTTTATCAATAGATTTTATTTGATAGGTTTTTGAAAGTACATATTTGGAAAATGAATAACATATTATTGCCCGTGCTTCAGCGATGTTGATCAGTTCGGGCGCCATGGCCTATTCTGTAAACTCAGCGCTGGTAGGATTTCGTGACAAGGCTCTTTGAATGACATCATCAGAAGGGCTCTTGCCACTATCAATGTCCCTAACACCCTCGAACCTCGAGGTATTGCGCGTGATGATGGCAAGAGGCCTGATGGTATGTCTTTGATCCCCTGGGAACGTAGGAGAGCGGTGGTGTGGGACGCTACATGCGTTGACACACTAGCGCCTTCCCACCTCAGGAGATCTCGAGAGCCGGATCGGCTGCCGAAGGTGCTGAGCTTGCCAAGCGACGCAAATATGTGTCCCTTAGTAAGGATTACATTTTTGTGCCGTTTGGTGTGGAAACGTTTGGACCATGGGGCCCCAGCGCGAGGGCTTTTCTGAAACAGATAACTCCGCGCCTGATCTCCGCCGCTGGTGACAAGAGAGCTGGCTGCTTCTTTTCTCAACGAATTAGCATAGCTATCCAGAGAGGAAACGCAGCCAGCGTTCTTGGCACTATACCGCACGGTCATAATCTTTCAGACTTATAAATCAATAATTTAGATTAGGTTTTATTTTTAGGTTTAGTTTGTAGTTTAATCTCAATTGTATTTATTTCTTTTTTTTCTTAATAAACATTTGTCTTTTCCAATTGCAAATCCCCTCTATCTCATGCTATGCTCACGAATCTCAAGGCTCGTTAAAATACAGTTGGTTCAACAATTTTTTTCTTGATTTATTTTAGGCCGTACTAGGTACTTACGAGCACAGAATAATACTATGCACAAGCACAAAGGCATGTTAGGAAGAAAATATATTAGCTATAATGTAACCACGATATTATCATTTACTATTATGTTATACCACCTATAACGTATAACATTTAAAACTACACGTAGGTAGATACATATATATTATGAAGTTCATCGCTCATGTTATGTATGAGTGCTATTCAAATAAAAGTGGCCTAATTCAAAATCGTACAGCGGCGGTTTATCAGATAGTGTTTCGCATATACTTTGATGGCGAGGATTTAATCTTTATCAGTATTTCTTGATAACGTGCAAAACACATTGTCTGCAGCGACTGTTATCTTAACAATGTTATCTTTAATAAATTATTGTTACTACACTCAAGTAGAGTCATATGACTTATGAGTAAGTATCTCAAATATACGATGTGTGACTATGTTGTTTTTATTTATACTTTATAGCCACTAACCGCCGCCGTTGAGAACGGGGCAGAGGTGCAGGGACGCCATATTTCATGAAATTCAGTATATAGGTAGTGTTGGAGCTGAGAAATCGATCTAGGTTTTATTTTTAAAGGACCTTGTTTTCTTTGTGTTTTGGAGCATTAAAAAAAACAATATTATTAGAATTGAATACTAATTTTGAACCCCCGTCACTGTGTCAACAGAGAACGAAGACAGTCTTCGGGTTCGAATCCCGACGTAATGATTTTATTTTATTTGTATTTTTTTCTGTTTTTTAGGGAATTAAGTTTTTAAAGTGTTTTCAGAAAAATAATGATACCTCAGTAAGCTAGTATGACTCGCACTTGTCCGGTTTTATTATTTTTACAAAGCGATAAACTAGAAGTTTCTCATATTTCTGTAAAATACCTATTAAGATATGGATTCATATAAAGGATGATGCAATAATGTAATCTTATCTCATATAAAATTACTCGTATTTGATGTCTTATCTGTTATTTATAAGATTTCTAGGTTCGGTCAACAGCTCCTAACCTTGAGGTGCTTGAGGGTGAGATAAGGTAATTTTAAATACATATATTTTACTGTTTATCTGCATAAACGTACACATAAGGAAAATTCTATTTATCTCACATAACTCGTTCTATGAATCTCTGGCATTAAAAAGTATACATTAACGTAAACATCACAGTTTAAAAATAAGTATATTTTATGTACTTAGTACAATCGTTACATGATCGAGTAGGTAAATAGGAACAGGTATATCGTAAAGTGAATATCATTAGACGAAACATACAGAAATAAAGGTGATGTCACACAAAAATATACAAACACGACATGAGTGATTTACAGAGATAAGACTACATAGAGGCAATGAGATGAAGTCTGGAAAATATTTTGGCCGAGCTCCATCTTATCCGGTTGGTATGACAAATCTAGCAAGGACTCTTCATATCTACAGACAGTGATGCGATCAATACCACAGAAGAAATAGCATTTAAGCAATATTTATTGGATTTTATTTTTGAGTTAATTGCAATTTGCAAATTCAAATAAAAAGGTGATTCGTTCGTTTTCAGGTCTGGTTTCACGTAGTGTTAGAAAGAGCAAGTACTTACATTTATTGCCTAAAGGCACAGTTAATAAATCTAAACTGGTTAACATGTACAATTGTACATACAATGTACACTTTACAGGAACTATAGTGATTACATCATCACTACCAGCGACTCGCCGAACCAGAATAATTTAATATGTACAGTACATAACATTAAATAATGTACTCTGTCTGTACATTGCAGTTAGTGTATCTATATACATATTTTACGCACCTACGTAAAATATGAATGTAAGTTTATATTGCAATATGGTATTTTTAAACATAATATGTCCAGCAGTGGACATCATGCGTCCACTGCTGGACATATCATAAGTATGTATTTGCGTATATTCACCACTTGATGGTAAAATAAGGTAAATATTGTTGTTTTATGAGTCAGGTATATGAAGCATGAATAATGAGTATATCAACTCAATGACTTGACCTAACTTAATCATATTTATTAAAGAACTTAATAAATAATTTATTATCCTTTATTTATGACAAAAATATGAACTTTAATCTTCATACAAAATAAAATGAATAATTTGTTAAAGTAAATAAATAAATATATAAGGACAAATCACACTGATTGAGCTAGCCCCAAAGGTAGTTTTAGTCACTTCCACTGCTGAAAACGCACCGTATGTGTTTTCCTCTTTGGAAAAACACACACGTGGCATTTTTCAGCAGTGGAAGTGTGTTTTAACACATTCCATGCCTCTGATCCGAGTGGGGCGGGGCTAAATTAGCGGCGCCGCCCACTCGGATCCGAGTTCCCGTTCCGTTCATTTTGTATTAGCCAGTTAACCGCCGGCATTTGAGGTGAGTTAACGTTGCTTTGCACGGCCACTCTGGCAATATAGTCAACTTACGAAAACGAGTATTGGTTTCATTCTTACGGTGTAGTAGTGATTTGTAAACACGATCGTACGGACGGTATTTTCGCGCCAAAATGGAGAGTAAGGTTGGATCGTCCAAAAGTAATTTTAAACCAATTTTAACGTCTCGTTATACCAAAAAGCGTCACCAAAGTGATGATTTTGACTCGGAAAGTTCTGGAGAATATAGTAATGAAGATGTGTATTCGCAAGAAGATGATAAAGAGGAGTTTTCTTCAAGTTCAGAAAGCTCTGGATGCGACAGTGATTTAAGTATTTTTAATACAAGATTGAAAACGAAGACGACTAGCCGTAGACCACATGCTGATGATTCACCAGCTCAACCTTCAAGGTCATCAGCATCCAAGCGAGGTTTAAGTGAGTCAAACGATAGCCCTATTATTCAAAGTAAGCGATTGAAGCCTATGCTTAGAGACGGCCCCACGAGAGTGAATACACCAGGTACACGTGATACATCCGCTCAATTTTCTAAGTTACCAGATTCAGATATTGGTTCCTCAGCATCAAAGTCAGCGCCTCGACAACTAGAATTAGAAGGAAATGGTCGTTTTGAGTTTCATCACGAAATTGACTGTGGTGCAACATCGCCATCTATCGTACAAGACTATGCAGATCGTGTCCCTGATATACCAGAGAGTCTATTGACGGATAACCATTCTACGCCTACCGTATCTCTTCTGAAATCTAATGGAGTCACTCCAAACTTGTCGCCGGAGCGTAATAACGCCTCCTTCTCTGCTTTGCCGGATCAAAAGTCTGAAAATAGTACTCCGAACTTGCCAAATGATAACGATGATGTCCCATTACCTGACCATTTACACAAAAACTCACCTGCTGGTCAAGGAGCCACTGGAACCTGGAGCAGTAATCCAATTTCAATGAAAAATATTAATTTTACTAAGACACAGGAACTTTTTGTGCCACCTCCAACAGATCCTTACGAAGCATTCCGTTTATTAATTGACGACGATCTATTGGATCTTATTGTTCGAGAGACGAATGCAAACGCATTAAGGGTGGGTATTGCAAATAATGTGAAGCGAAAATCAAGAATCAAAAATTGGAAAGATTTAAGTAGGGCAGAACTGCTGACATTTCTAGGACTCCTTCTTCACACAGGTACAATTCGTCTAAACCGCTTAAGCGATTATTGGAAACGACACTATTTGTTTAACATTCCATGCTTCGGTCAATTCATGTCCCGAAACCGTTTTTTACTGATTTTACGATGCCTGCACTTTACGTCTGAAACAAGTGAACAAGACCATCTAAAACAAATTCGTCCACTTATGGATCATTTTAACAATAAAATGAATACTATTTATTGTCCGGGTAAAGAATTGTCATTGGATGAGTCCATGGTTTTGTGGCGCGGTAGATTGCTGTTCAGACAGTACATTAAGAACAAAAGGCATAAGTATGGTATCAAACTTTATGTCCTAGCTGAGCCAGATGGTACCGTTTTAAAATACCAAGTTTATGCAGGTGCAAATGATGAGACATCAGGTCAAGGAAATGCTACAAAGATCGTATTCAAACTCCTCGAAGAGAGACTAGATTCTGGCCACCATGTTTATATGGATAATTACTACAACTCATATAGTTTGGCTGTGAAATTGCTAGATCGACAAACGTACTGCACAGGAACGTTGAGAAAAAACCGTAAGGATAATCCTATTGATATTGCGACTATTCCATTGAAAAAAGGAGAAAACAAATCCTTATTCTTGAATGGTGTTCATATCGGAAAATGGCGTGATAAGCGTTACGTTCTGTATATTTCCACAGAACATGGTGACGAAATGATGGAAACTACTTCCAAAAGAGGATCGGTAGTAGTGAAACCAATGGCAATTGTCCATTATAATAATTTTATGTCGGGCGTTGATCTTCAAGATCAGATGCTGGCGTATTATCCAGTTCAAAGAAAGACACTGCGCTGGTACAAGAAGCTGTTTGTTCATATGCTCCAAATGAGTCTCAGTAATGCATTTTACTTGTACAACAAATTTTCGGCGAATGATAAGATAAATCTATATGATTTCCGTTTGAAGATATTAGAAACGCTTCTACCTGACCCTAATGAAGTCAATCGATGCAATCTTTTGAAAGTGAAGCACGAACTCACTAAAATAGAAAAGACCCGAATGAGACTAAAGAAAGTAGGAAATATCGTTAAAGAAACAACCGAAGTAGCCCGAAAGGAATGCAAAGGCTGCAAAGCACAGAAAAAGAGGGTGCAAACAATTTACGAATGTAAGCAATGTGAAGGTTCTCCAGGTTTCTGCACAAAATGTTTCTGCCTAGCACATTCCTAAGTTTTTTGAAATTGTATTTTTTATATTTAATTTTTTTGATGTCTTCATGACAGCATTTAGTGACAATTTTTTTTAAGTTCTTTGCACTTTTCTTTGAGTAACTCACTGTCATTCAGAGTGACAAATTTTTAGTTAAACATATAGTTTAGATGTTTTTTTTAACTTTTGACTTTGATTTAAATTTTGATACTTTTGATTGTATGGCTACTTTGCTGGGATTTATAAATGTCTTCCTAAATAAATAATTCTCCAAATGCATACATTTTATTTACTATTGTCATCTCACATGATGATGGTACATCCTGAACTGTATGTATGTCTAAATGTGTATATGGCCTGTGCATGTGTGTGTCAGGATGTGTGGGTGTGTGAGAGGGTGTGTGTGTGTGTGTATTAGTGAATATTAGTGCACCATTACCATATACCATTGCCATCCCTAGCGCTCGGCACCCAGCGTGCTGTGTGCCGACCACTCGGATCCGAAAAATGTGTTTTTTTATTGGAATAATAATAATAAAAATATACATTTATCCATATTTTCAAACATTCATATGTATTTAATCAAAATTCGCCTTAAAAAGTTTCGGTTCCCAGCTATTATTTTTCATTTAATTTGTAAGCAGTAAATGTGTACTTGTGTTATGGGACCTGTTAAAATAATAAAATATCATAAAATATTATATTAATAAATATACATGTGAAAATGTTAAAATAACATAAGAAAGAATTACTAATTATTTATATACCTCCGTGGCGTATTGGTAACCACGCTAGTCCGCCAATCGGAGGTTCTTTGTTCAATCCCCAGCCAGGGCAAGTTCAAAAATGGCCTTTTTAGGGTTCCGTAGTCCACAGGAACCCTTATAGTTTCGTCATGTCCGTCCGTCCGTCCGTCCGTCCGTCTGTCTGTCAGTCCGGGCTCGTACTCCGCCGCTACTGCACCGATTGTCACGAAAATTGGTGGAGAGATAGATATTGAAGTTCCAAAAGTTGGTTTTTAAAATTATGAAAAAATGTTTTTTTTAGCCCTCCCATACAACGAAAAGTGAATTTTTCAACAAAAAGTGAAATTGGACTAACCCCAACGTGTGGGTATCGTTGAAAAGGTCTTTTAAAATGCAACAAAAACTGCTTTGAAACTATGTAGATCAAACCCCCCAGTCTTGAGATAATCTACAAAGTTAATTTACAAAGTTAAAATTTGAGGTGTGCTACCGTAACTTGTGAAATATTACTAAAATAATTCTGAAAAAAATATGGCATATAGCTCAAAGTATGTACTTTCAATTAAAATTATAGCGGTCTCGGTATCATAGATAGTTATTTTTGATACGTCATAAATCGTAAACCGCAATTTACCTTTAGAACTTTTATATTATGTTACTTGCTGCTACGGAACCCTTCATGGGCGAGTCCGACTCGCACTTGGCCGCTTTTTCAAATTTTCTTGGGTGTTTATCTATGTATGTATTTATTTTAAAATAAAGTTAGTATCCCATAACAAGTTTAAAAACTTACTTTGGGACCGGCTCAATCTGTGTTATTTGTCCTTAACTATTTATTTATTTGTATATATTACTAGCTTTTGCCCGCGGCTTCGCCCGCGTAGATTAGGGGTATGATAAATAGATAGTAGCCGATTCTCAGACCTACTGAATATGCATAAAAAATTTGATAAAAATCGGTCAAGCCGTTTCGGAGGAGTATGGTAACTAACATTGTGACAGGAGAATTTTATATATAAGATTATATTAGTGTAGGTTAGGTATAGTAAGTAAACAAGCAAATAACATAATTTGTAAGAAGGAAAATACTACCTACTTAATTGAATTTTTACTTAGAGAAGTCCGCCAATATTTCCTCTGATACTACATTACGAGTACAACCTGGAAATATGAAAAGTCCTTACCTATCATTGTTAGTTGGGCGGAATAACTGACATGTCGACATGTAGATTTATTTTAGCACTTCAGTTCTTGGAAAATGCCTGTAAGTGCGCGGAAAATATTAGCTATAAAAATAAATACCTATGTACTGCTACTAATGTACTAAGTGCAACATTAGCATTTGCTTACATTATATGTAAGTACGAGAAGTTATGTTTGTTTAACCTTAGCGACCTTCCTAGATAGGTTATATGTTGTTGCGGTAGATCGTGATAAGCATAAAAACAGGTAATTATTATTTTAATTAATAATAATAATTATTACCTGTATGTTGTCTATTAACATGCAAACGATTTCCCTTACGACGATAAAGCTTGGAGCTATAAAAATGAAAAGGAGACCACGTTCGGCATTCTTTAATTTGATATGCTCAAAATATTGCCTAAGAGCCAATTTGCAGGAGGTTTAAATGTAATGATAACACAATGTACCTGCTTTAAAACACTAGACATCAAACTTCAATATTTGAAAGCAATAAAGACTACAGGAATTCTACAAGATAATTAATAAGATGTACGAATGTATGTTTCCTTCATTTGTGTACTTAAAACGTTGTATATGCATGCATATTGTACAGTTTCTGTTACAAAGACCACGTGTTCGTTCGTAGCACAGATAACAATAATCAGGGCATCGTATCATGTCATTAAGCAGAGTATGGACGAGACCCATGGGAAATTACAGAACGTCCGTGCGACCTCACCACGTCGCACGGTGAGTGGCCGCCTTTATAGGACAAAGACATGACATGACGTGACTAGTGGAATGCCAACTAACACCTAATCCGCAAATAATAGTAAAAAAAAGAATACCTACTAAAAAGCTTGGAAAGTAAGGGATAATAGAAATGTGTGAGGATACAAGTAGTGAAATACCTTCTTATTTATGTAAAACAAGACAGATTTTCAGGATGATTGAAAAACTACTAGTGACTCTGTGATTTCTCCTTACGTTTTCAAACCTGCAGTCATCTTTTTTTTATTAGAGATTTGAGTGCGTTTGACCTCTATCTAGCCTGATGGGAAGCTAAGATGAGGTCTAAGGTATAACACGCAGACTCAAAAAATGCCTATTCACTCTTGCCTTGAAAATAAATCATATGTTTGGGGAAACATCGACGCAGGGGAATAAATAATAGAAAAACTTAATCATCAAATAATTTTTTTTTTATTGTAAATCTATCTTTAATCTGAGTTGTAAATGTTATTTGGTGCAATAAAGTTTTTTGTAAAGTATTATAATCTTTCATGAGTGCGACGAAATTTTGCGAATAAAAGACAGAACGCTAACCAAAGAACTTTCAAAAAATATAGGAGAAAATATATTTAAACTAAGGAACAATGTACTCGTATGATGTAATTGATGTAGTTGTACGTGTGTAGGTATTTTTTTTTACAAAAGCAAAATTTTTGTCAGTTTCTATGAGGCATGAGTTACATAATATAACAGCACATCAGAGTTGTAAATCAGTTGAATCATATTACCGGGGATAGTAAACAATCTGGTCTGGTGGAAACAAACCAAACAACGCCCGTTGTTTTATAAACAGACTATTTGTTGATAAGGACTGTTGACATTTGTGTCGCAGTTGAATGTGGGTTCGCTTTAGTTAACATTTGATATTTCCACATTTAGCTGTTATTTTTTCTATTAATAAGGCTAGAAAGAAAACAAAGTTAATGCGTATGGATATAGATAACGAATGATAGGGACTAAAGATCGGTATCTTTAGTCCCCTCCCCATCATTGGATATCTCAATTGGATATTACACACTATAGCATTCATGACCTACCTACCTGGAAAAGTAATGAAAGAAAATCTTAATCAACATTATAATAAAAGTCCATTACATTAATCTAAGAATTCTTGACAAAGATGATGCTTTATTAGATGAGAAGTTTGATTAAATTGCATCAAAGTAATCTATTTCACTTTGTTATGATATCTTTATCAGCTTATCAGAACAATGGTTTGTTTAAGCAGTGATAAGGCCTGGAAAGTGAAATGAGGACATTATGATATTATATACAGGGTTATTTTTAATTAACCGGCAACCTTTTTGGAGCAAGTTCAGTCCGTGATACTGAACCACTTTCCATAAAAACAATTATCGAAAAACGAAAACAAAATTTCGTCCTCCCATACAAAATCCATTTGGTTGAGCGCCGATTTGTATGGAAGGTCGATTTTTTTTTTTCGATTTTCAATAATTGTTTTTATGGAAAGTGGTTCAGTATCACGGACTGCACTTGCTCCAAAAATGTTGCCGGTTAATTAAAAATAACCCTGTATATTTTGTATGTTATGGATACATAATTACATAAATGTAATTGTATTGTATATGTGCAAGTCAATCATTCTGATTCCGTAAGTCTGAAAAAGAAAAAAAACAGTATAGAAAATACCAGCTGCCCTCGTGAAGGGAAAAACCGGTCAAGTGCGTACCTCCGTACCAACCATGTTTAAAACGCTGAAAATAAACGGGCAAGTGCGAGTCGGACTCTTACATGAAGGGTTCCGTACCACCGTACAATGTTTTAAAACGCTGAAGAAACACGTTGCTTGTATGGCGACCCCCTTTAATTTTTAACTTTATTTTATTTTTAGTATTTGTTGTTATTGTGGTCATAGTAATACATAATTGGTGAAAAATTAAAGTATCTCGTTAATGCTATTATAAAGATCAAGTTAAAAACGCTGAAAAAAACACGTTTCTTGTATGACGACCCCCTTTAATTTTTAACTATTTTTTATTTTTAGTATTTGTTGTTATAGCCGCCACAGTAATACATAATCGGTGAAAATTTCAAGTTCAAATTAATTTTTTACTTTTTCTTATTTCTAGTATTTTTTGTTATAGCGGTCACAGTAATACATAAATCGGTGAAAATTTTAAGTAATGCCATTATAAAATTGAGTTAAAAACGCTGAAAAAAACACCGTTTCTTGTATGACGACCTCCTATTTAACTATCTTATTTCAATAGTGTTTATTGTTATAGCAGCCACAGAAATACATATCGGCGGAGTGTCTCGCTATTACGGTTCAAGAGCCCTGTGACAGACGGACAGACAGCGTAGTCTCAGTAATAGGGTCCCGTTGGCATCCCTTGGGTACGGAACCCAAAAAATTGGTGTGAATCTACGCCTTTTCTATATGCCAACATACCTGTTATTGACTGATAGAGCAAAATTCAGCTTCAGCAAAAAAAATTCGTTAGTCCCATGGGTGTGTCCAAATTCCGGATGTTTTAATGTTCTCGCCTAGTCGCATTTCTCAACCGATTCACGTGAAAATTTATGAGCAGATTCGATAATTATACAAGTATAGAATTTTTTTGTAGATTCAGTTTTTCGATATTTTTCAAAATAGCGGAAATATGGTGGTTGAAAACTAAAAAAATGGTATCTTTCCTCGCGCGGAGTTTTTAATTTACAATAACTCCATATTCATTTAAATTGTTTAGTTTATAGAGCTATTATAACATTATTTCAATTTTGATCTATGCAAAATGCAAAAATCCTGTGAAAACGCCTGCTACACATAAATGTCTGAACCCAAAACGGCCAAGTGAACCAATAAAGATGGTTACTTTTTATCCCGAAAAATATGAGTTTCTCGTGAGATTATCAACCAGACCTTTGATTACGCAGGCAATAGTTGGCCTCAAATAAAAGGTATCATAGAAGTACAGAAGTATATTGTCACAGAAAGTAATATACGAAATAATTTGTACTCAGTAACGGTTTTTTTTTATATTCTCAGGAAAAGATGTTAAAATGTCGATTGAATTCTAAAATAAGTAGGTATATGGATATTATAATAAACTGATAGATAACCTACAAGTAAGATAACCTTGTGATATAAACTCGCAAAATATTGTACATAATTAAATTATAGAGGCCATCTTTAATAATATTTATTTCAGAGTAGAGTACTCGTACATGTACGAGTACACAAATATTCCCTTCTCTTTTAAACACTAAATAATCACTAGTGTGCACTATGTTTCTTCATGATGTTTTTCTTCATTGATGGAGCATAAAGTTTTCCTTCATCGTAAGAAATTCTGTAGAGACTGCTACCTTTGGTACTTGTCCAGATTGCAGTGATATTGAATGTAAACATATTTTTTTTAAAACAATGTTGTAACAGCAGGGTTCTTCTAGTAGAGGTTCTTCCGAAGATTTTTTATTTCTATATAAAATGAGAATATTCCATATAGGTATTTGGAATAGTCAAGCAGTGGACTATATAGGCTGATAGAGAAAAGAATAAAGTATTTGATATACCTATTCACCAGAAGAAAAAGGGAACGGGACAGCGCATCCCGGGCTCTGAAGCAGCAGCAGAGAATGCAACCAAAACGCACTAAGATGAAGAAGCTATGCAGGTATACATTTAAAATACTCCACTTTAAAAAAATAATAATATCTGCGATAAAGTCAGTGTAAACATAATAAAGCCGATATGTATAATTCTGGTAAAAATACGTCTTATCAGAAACATCTGCTCATTTCGTGACGATGAATTATATCGCCTCCTACAACACTCAGACTTCATGATCATACACATATAACATATCAGCATGATATATGTATCTTTATGTATGTACCTAACTAAGCAGGCGATATCTTTTATCATGTTTGTTAGTAGCATTTACGACCCGTGTCGAATAACTAGTTATGCTTCCTGTAGTTTTTATATACAGATTAAAATAAAAGGCTTATGTATCACAGATTAACCAATACTTATTACCATGTGTCGAGTTGGCACCGCCGTCATAGTAAAGGCGCGGAAGTCATACGTAATTAAGTCATTTATCCTATCCTAGGATTGGTTCTGGTCTACCCTTTGGACTGCGGAGGTCAGACGGCAGTCGCTCTGTGTAAAAAACCAGTAACCTCGTCAAACCACCTAGGTAAGGTAGCAGACCCCGGGCTCTGAAGCGCAAGCGCTGACGATGCAACCGGGAATACGCTCGGATGATGAGATAAGCATAAATATGTATGTACACAGTTATGTTTGTAATGTAATGATAATGACAGTAGGTACGTACTGAAATGGCCCTCTTTTTTATTAACAGGCTAAATGCATAGACACAAAAATAAGTAATATTTCATCACATTCTCCCACACAATACTTTATGTAATAGAGGCGGTACTACGTCAAACTCTAGTGTTAAACACTAGTCTATCTGACATAATTGCAGCTGAAGACAACGTCTCACCATGACATCTCTTGCTTGGCTCGGGGTCGGCTAAATAAATCCATCTTTAATAAGACGATCACGCGATGTATAAGCATAGTTATCAATGTTTAGTTTAAAAGCAAGATAAATTGATTAGATTGTAATAGTGAGTATCATTTATGTACCTCAATATTTTAGTGCTTAAAGTTTTTATCTTTTGAGCTTGTCCATTCAGGTAATAACAGAATAGAGAGTTTAAGAAACTTACCATAAGCAATTTTACTGACTTAAAAGTATGTTTGTTGTTAAAAATATTTCAAGCAAAGCAAAGAATTGATTTGAAGGGCAATCTCTAGTTTATATAAGATATAGTGACTACTCTGGTGTCAGTTATAATTTTCTTACTACTTTTGAGAATCGATATCCTGAAACATTTTCTTAGCCTTGTTAGACTTGCCTTGTTTTTTGCATTGCATTGCGACTACGAACGGGGTAAGAGATATTGTGCATAGTATGACTATACGGACGAGCAAACTCGGACATGTGTATTATCCTAACTGTCAACGAATCCCAGTCGCCATTGTATTTGATAGATCGTCCCATTGTGCCGAATCTGCGGAGATTGATGGTGTAATAGTAGAAAGCATGTGTTGAGCTCACTTTCGACATGAACACCGAATTGTTCTCAAAAACGCTAACTCATCTCGGCCCACTGCACCGTGGCTCAGCTCACGAACTGAGGATTAAAAGTACATTATTACAAACCTAATCTGGGTGGATTATGGGTAAAAAAGAGAGAAAAAAAACAATCAATGGACATCCGTGTCTAGACACGGATCCATTGCTTGTTTTTTTTTTTTTTGGACATGAATAGTGAAATTTTAGGCTTACATATCAAATGTACTTGCTTATTTAAACAAAATATTTGTCTTTGGAGTCATTTATTATATAATATTTTTATTTTAAATATCGAGTTAGGTTTGCGTGTGAGGTTACTAAATCCTACAAATAGCTCGTAATTTCATGCAAAGCTGCTATATTTTTGGGTTAAGGCGTGACGAGGGTCCGACACGTTTGCGAATGATAGATATTTTATCTTACTGCTCTATTTCCTCCCCAAACCATTAGTCACATTGTCGAGACGTTTCTTTATTACATTGGGAATTTAATTTATAGTCATAAGTAAACAGCAGTTATGAAGAACAACTCTGCAATGCTGGCCCACAGAACACTCCAGACAATCGTACTCTAATCTTAGGCAACGTGAAGCTTTTCTACGCACATTTGCGGAAAAAGGCCACTTTTGGCAAATGTGCGTAGAAAAGCTTCACATTCTTACTTTAAACTGTAAACGTAGTTCATAAAATCTCCGTTTCCTTTGAAATGATTTATTTTAAATGGGGGCAGAACTGGACCCGGGAAAATTCAGGTATGGCCTTTAGAAAAGAACACATAAATAAGCTAAGAAAATGTTTCAGACAAATCGGATACAATGTCAAAGAACTAACATACAAAAAGATGAAAATTACAAAAAGTACACATAATTTTGATAAAGCCGTTCATCTCTTTCATTCACATTGTTCGTAGAAAACTAATTTGAATCAAAGCCGAATAGTGCAATTTACCACAGTACTCATGGTAGTGGTATATGTAGTATAACGTTGCGAGCTGTCGAATCGAAACCAGTCCATCATATCATAAAGCATGATTAACATACAAGGAATTGCAGTATAACGGGCAATTAATTAAGGCAATGGCCGACGGGCGGCGACCCAGGAGCGGTCTCATTAGCCCACCACGATTTATGCGCCATTAGTATTCAAATTAGCGAAAGTTATTCATTGTGCCCAGCTAAACGTAGGCTGATCGGAACAAAGGTTATGAATGGAGCTATAAGGAAACCATTAATCCAAGCGAGAGTCGGATCTACGATCGTCTAACGAGATAACCTTTCAATTTTATTTTAATTACCTTCCTCATATACACTATTATGCATTCTGTGCTCATACTTAACATCTGCTTAATTAATGCATATACCTGGAATTGCTCAATATGGATGGACGTGTATACAAACGGTGTCATTTTTATTAAAAATCGTATTAAAAACCGGAACTCTACGTACGGAGCCAAATAAGTCGTTTGTTACCGCACCAGCTGCCATTTTTTTAGAAATAACAATCTGCAAAAACGTGTTATACCTTTTAAGTCGATAATACGAAGATGAATCCGACACGCGTGTAAAAACATACAATTGGGATGAGTTAAGAAACTAAAAATAAACTTCAATCATGCTGCCAGCTGTGAGGGGATCAAATGTCAAAATTCTTTATAAGACAGAGGTCGGGTGTGTGGAGTCAAAACAAGGCTTATCTTACAGCTCGCTGGAAGTCGGCCATCTGATCCGAGGAGGCCACGACCTGGCCATTCCGTGCTATCACTCGAATGGGACGGCAAGGGTTCATTCGGATCATGTTACTACACAAACGTTCTTAATACAAGCAATTAGAAAGACGAAACTGGAACGCGCTTGTTGTCATGTACATGTCTTTCTAAGGATCGGATTACAAACTTGAAGTCGTTAAGAAACCGGACTCTACATTTATGGCCACTATAATGGGAGTAGTGCCATTTTCTAACTAAATAATTTACACATTAATAATCTAAATATAACTCCGGTAAATGACTGGAACTGGTTTGTAAAGACGAAATCGTTGATATATTTACATAAAATGTTTATTAATACCTAAACAACTTGTATTATTGACTTGAAAAACAAAATGTTTATAGTATGATGTAATCACATTAACGTTCATTTATATAACATGTGAGACAAAATATGTATAAAACTGAATAATTTATTGCCACATTATGTAGATATACAGCATATCGATGCCGTAGACGGGGAACACTTGAATTAATATTTAATTGGAATGCAATAAGTATTGATAAAACTATAACGGGGTGCATGATTAACAGGTTAAATAATACGTCTTTCCTCTTACAGAACTTTGTCTCTGAATTGACCTTTGAAGCTTATTATTAAAAACACCTAGTCATATAAGAAAACAAGTATTAATAACATTAACAATTCTTTAATGTAATATTTTGACAAAGGTATACCATAAAAAATGTGCTTTTAGGCATAAAGAAAAGAAAGATCTTTCCGTATAATAAGTGGCAGATAAAGTTCCTCCCTTTTATTATTAGAATTCGAGGAAAGAGCATTAAAAGTTGGCACTTCTTCGCAGAAGTTGGTTAACTTTGCAGAGCAGTTGTGGCAATATCGAACTAACTGAGATTTATATCCGCTTACTTTGACAACTGTCTCTGATGTTTTACTTGGTTGGGAAACTTTTTAAACTTCGTTCGGTGAAAGTCCATTTATTATTTTGCTTACATCCTAACATAGTTTGTGGCTCACAAATCACGGATTTAGTACTAAAACAGCGTTAACTACTTAAAACCTTTGTCAACTTAACATTCCTCAGTATGATAGTTTTCAGATGTCTTGTCAATGGAAATAAGCACTGAATTTAAAACTGTACTTAATAGTCCACTCAACAAAGCAGATGTAGAGTGCGTGAGCTGGAACCTAAGCAACTTCTTCAGGAATTTGTTCAGGATGCTTAGACAGTAAACATACTAAAAATCCCCGGCTCTAGGAGGGAAGCCGGAGTGGGGGGAGGGGATTAAAGTTCCCACTTTTGAGTTTTTCGCGTATATCTTTAAAACGGTGCGTCGTAGAGAAAAAGTGTCTTCCACATAATGAAAGCTAATAAAATTGTCTACAACTTTTATCCTACACAATTTTTCGGGTTCCTAACCATTTTTGAACGTTCACGTTCGACACGTTCTAGAAAAGTGAAATTTTCGAAAAAAAAAACGACTTGTCAAACGCTACCTCTTGCCTTCTACTTCAATCGTGTTATTTCGGGATGAAAAATAGCCTGCATGTTAATCCAGGTCCTAATATGGGAAAACCAAAAAAATCGCACTATCCACCCAAGAGATGCAGCAACTTGGATATGAACACATCCTGTTCTAACATTCATTTACCGGGTGCGATACAACATCTGCAACTTTCAGAAGAAGCAAAGTGGGTTTCTTAAAAACTGTACTTGAAGTCAGATATCATCAAAGAAGCAGCAGCGATCTTTTACAACCCCGCCTCCACACAGTAAAGTTGAAGACGCTGGGAAGATGTGCTTTCTAAAAATGGTATGGGGCGCCTACAGGACTGACTTCCCTCAACCAGTACCGCTTTTAGTTGTTCAAGAGTTCAGTGGCAAAGATTAAGCCTGACTTCAACTGAGAACGCAGCTAAACAGCATTCACGGCGCACCTACCAACAAGTGCAGCTGTGGATTGGGAATGAGCTGCCTCCCCAAGAGTGGGGATGGAAACATGTAGGAGACAGCCTGGTGCCAATAACAACTGAAGATTCGCCCGCACCGGAGGTCCTACTAAAAACAATATTTTGCCGCTGCGCTAAGAATTGTAGTAGTGGCAAATGTGGATGTCGGAAAGCAATGCTCAAATGTTCTGCGGCATGCCTGCACTGCCAAGGGTAATGTCTCAACGGCGTGTCGCTTGACGAAAACGATGTTGAAGATGACGTAGAACCCCTCCAGAAAGAACCATTCACTGAAGATGAGGGTGCTTTGGCATAGAGCCCTTGTCAGGACCTTCACAGCCTAAACGGATGAAGTTATAAAATTAAATGAAAAAGTTAAAATAGGAAAAATCTTTCGATAGCTGTATGGGTGAACAGATTTGTATGAAATTTGGTATGTAGATATATTAGGACCTGGATTAACATGCAGGCTATTTTTCATCCCGAAATAACACGATTGAAGTAGAAGGCAAGAGGTAGTGTTTGACAAGTCCTTTTTTTTTTGAAAATTTCACTTTTCTAGAACGTGTAGTTCAAAAATGGTTAGGAATCCGAAAAATTGTGTAGGATAAGAGATGTAGTCAATTTTATTAGCTTTCATTATGTGGAAGACACTTTTTCTCTACGACGCACCGTTTTAAAGATATTAGCGAAAAACTCAAAAGTGGGAACTTTAACCCCCTCCCCCCCCCCCCCACTCCGGCTCCCCTCCTAGAGGCGGGGATTTTTAGTATGTTTACTCTCTAAGCATCCTAAACAAATTTCTGAAGGAATTGCTTAGGTTCCAGCTCACGCACTCTACACCTGCTTATAGATCATTCTTTGAGTGGACTATTAAATAAAACACAAGAGTAGACACAAATTATTCCGGATTAGAATAATAAGGTAAAACGGGAGTAAGTACGCAGACTTACGAGACGCAACTCAACTGGATTTTGTACATTATTTATGAGTTTAGTTGGCTTAGTCTTAGTCAGCATTGTAAAGAATGAAAAAAATATTTAAATAAGTACATTATACGAGCGGTTTGTTATCGTCTCATTACGAAGGAGTAGAATGCGATAAAGGCTTCTCAAAATACAGAGACAACAATGAAATCTTACCAGACCGAATTTAAGCTAAATGCTTAGGAAATTCTGACACTAAGCAATCTGAGCTGAAAACCTTTACAAAGCCAGCGGTTGCCCAACCGTTACAATTTAAATTTAATTACGTGACAAGTTAATTAGTTTCCTACATGTTTCGGTATACATTGTAGTTTTCGTGTTATTTTCTAAAAGTAATGTTTATTTTCGATGGTTTATTTATTCCATTGCACGACTGCCGCACAACATAAATTAATATTACTTATATTATTTTAAAATTGAATTTTACATAGGTGAGATTAGATTCGCACCCGAGAGAACGGATAAGGCCCGGGCCCGACTTGCTGACTTGCTTGGGTGATGTCGACCAAGAGAAAGCTGTTCTCACCAGTGAACAAAAACAGCTTTAGATGATGATGTTTAAATCGTGCGTAGGGCCTAAGACTAATATCAGTTAAGTGTGTATGAGTACTATCTTCCTGGCTCTACACGCATTCCTCTTATGTTGTTCTACTTTTTAACTGGTTAAAAAGACGAACCCTTATTCGTTTTTCTAAAATACCTGTTCATATTTATTTCTGATGGTCGGCGCATTAGTAATCGCCTCGCTTATACCTCCCAAACAGGTTATACCCATCTCCGGTTCCCCGAAACGTGGTAAGTATACTAAAGCAGTCGTTAGTTATACATTAAACAATAAATATTAAGTATCATAATGGCTTCTTCCGACATTAAATAACGGTTATATTCTTGTTATTTTGACATTAATGCGGGATTACGTCATCGTTGGTTAATGAGGTCAAGTCGAGTCAAAGGTCGCGCCTTTATATCTAAGGCACTTTATCTTGCTTGTGATACGCATTTGTGTTACGAACCTATTCTATATGAGCACTTGTTTATTTATATATTTATTGCATTTACCAGAACAAGGCAGTCTGATGAACTGAGAATTGTTTAAGGGGATTGGAATAAAAAAGCGAAGATCTGAGTGAGATGATTGGAAGCGTAGAGGGGAGGCTTTTGCCTAGCAGTGCGACAGATCTATTAAAAAAAAATACTTAAAATAACAGACGCTATTGTATTGTAACCTAATGTAAAAAACTGTACATTTTTCACATTAGATTAGATAAAGGTAAAAATAAGGCTAAATTTGTAAATCCCATCACAGCTGCCCCTTTTCCCACGGCTCGCTGACCTTTACGTAACTGTTCCAGCTCAGTCAGACTCAATAATAATAACTTGCCAATACTGTCGCACCCCTGGGCATTTTCATCCATTGTCGTTCCACATTTCAACGAAACCCCTGATAAACAAAGAAAATTTTTTTTAACGAATATTGATATCACAGATCCCCGTGATCCCGTAGGAGAACGAATTGTTTACATTTTTTTCGCAAATACAACAAAAAAGCAGGTAGACATATGTAAGGGCTATATTTAAAAACGTCCGTTTCCATAGAATCCAAGGGAATATTTTTTGTAATTCAACAAAAACGGTGCTCTCTGCCCCAAAATGCTTTGTGGGGCTTAATTATGAGCAGGAATAACTTTGGGAATATCTTTTGTTACAAGAGGGGAGTTTTTATAAGCGGGTAACGACCGCGGCAGGTGGTATATAAAATGGCGACTGATAAAACTGGAAAAAACTGCAGCAAAAACGGGCGGTAGAGTCGAGCGGAGCGCACGGAGACGGCAATGTCAAATAGAGGTCGCACGAACGTTCAGCCCGACGACGTTTGATTCGGAAAGGTGGTATGCTTTGAATTTAAAAATATCAGACGTTTATACGTCCAAGGTGAACAGTGACATCGCATAATAATAATAATAATAATAGTAATATAAATACTGTTTTCCTTAAACATTAATTGCCAAAAGCAAACGAATGAAGCGAACGTGTTATGTTAATTACTTCGGGTCATGCTAATCGTAACAAAAACTACACTTATTTATACATGCAAAACGTTATTAACCTTGAAATGACTTAGTAGGAACATCTGCTACTTAGATAGACCTACCTAAAAATTGTTTCAGAAAATATTTAGATGCTAGGCTAAGATTTGATGTCATACAAATAATACACAACAGACAATAAATAAAATATATGCGCATACAATTAGCATAATATTAAAGCGCTAATATTTCGTTAGCGTTATTGATTTCATAAATGCATGAGGAGTTCTTATGATATTCTATTAATAATATGTAGTTAAATAATTTAATGCATCGTATGAAAACCCAGATTTGAATAACAAATTCGAAGACATAATCCTTAGTTTGCTGTTTCCATATGCCTCGTGAATTCTTAATGCTGCTTGTGAATGCTATAGTAATTCGAGCATGAACAATTACATACTTCCATTATGGAATTTCATCGGAAAGTAAACGTGAGTTTCCAAGATCACTATCATATTCATAAATCCAATTTCACGCCACGTAGGTACATACACGCAATAAAGTTTAAAGGCCTCGTCTTTGTATTCATCCGGTTGAGTCCATTAATATAATGAAGCCACAGCGCCAGCACATCACGTTCGGAGCCGTGCCCACGTCCGCATGTGCTACAAAAGGAATGCTCAGTATTATTATTACGAGAAAAAAGCTGACACTGTATTTTTTCCATGGCGGGTCCAGGTAGCGCAACAAAACGGGGGAGGGGCGGGGAAACCGGTCCGCTCGAAAAAAGAGCGTTGTAAAAGACGAAGGCATAAATCATGCAGACTCACGAGTCACGACTCACGATACCACCGCGGCCGGCCGTGCGTGGCCACGTCTCCGGCTAATGAGCCTTCAATCAAGGTCGACTCGGGAGCGTCGCGACCTCTAAATTATACCTACGAATCTCAACATAAATACTTTTTATTATAGTAGTTAAAAAGACTGGAGTTGAGATATTTACACGAACGTTTGTGATATAATTAAGTTAAACAAGCTGTTTTCTGTAATATAATAAAATTACATGTAAACTGCATATATTGAATTGAATTAGTATTCACAGAGCAGCGAGTGAAGACACACGGGCCGAAACAATTAGATGAACTAGGTTGTTAAGCAAAACCGAGAAGAATGTACAAAAGATAGTTATCACTTTTGAAATTAGCAATGCTGTGAAAGATAATAATAATAAAGGCAGAGCGTGAGCAATAGCTATTGTGTAAAGCTGAAAAACAAACATTTCTCATTAGGCGAGTACCGCGAAGCAGCCATTGTTCTCGGAGAGGACATAACGGACCGTGTCGAATTTACGTCAACGCCGGCGACCGACGACCCCTGGAATGTTGGCCGAAGCTAATTTTTTATTTCCGCCGAAATTTCTCTATACGAGTATGTCGATCAAAATCAAGCCTTTTTGTTATGATAATTCAAAACGAATTGAAGAAATAATTAAGTTATTTTAGACCACATCCCAATTGAATATTTCGTCTAAAAATAACTGAAATGCCCAAATCCTTTGAATACTTTGCTATCTTGTACTCTCCTTTCTATCTCAAATCTAGAATTTTCTAGTCGCAAACTCTTCGCTCTTTTAGCGTTTAATCTAGCATCATTTTCAAATCAATTCTCTGATTTCATGGACTAAGTATTTTCAAAAACCTGTTGTAGAAATGTTCTAATAGATTGGAATGACAGGTTATTCAGCTTTAGAATGCTTTTCCAGACTCCATTAGAAGTATTAGAACAGCTCCCAGTCATTTTGTCAGTCAGTCATACTGGCGGTTGATAAACAATTTCGCCAAGAAGTGCCTTCTCATTGTGGGGTTTCGAATAGGGTTAGGAGTAAGCTCCTACCTAGACGTTAAAAAGGTGGCAGAGAGAAGATAGGAATGGAGATCTTGACTCCACCGACAAGAAAAAGCTATTAAATTGAAAAGAAGACGTTAATAATTAAGAGAAGTTATCATATGTTATGTTAATGTAATAATAATAATACACTTTATTGCACTAAAACACTTGAAAACAAAAATTCTATACAAAAAAGAAATCAACGGTATACAAATAGGCGGCCTTATCGCCAAGGCAATCTCTTACAGACTACCTTTGGGTGACAGGATTGGCTGAAAAATAATAAATAGGTGGTGCGATTGTGAAACTAGTAATAACCTAATTATGTGATATCAAACAGTAAAAATAAAGAGAAGATGGAAAAGCTTGAATATTAATATAATAATAAATGAATATTTAATATTACAAAATATATACGTATATAAAATTGCACACATATACATACATACAACATACATACATATAAATACACATGTCATACACAACTAGAGGAATTCTAAATAAATAAAAAAAATGTATGACATTTATCCAAACCATTTGAGAAAAAGAAGAAGATAATTGTCACATAGCCCATCCGCCCTTTTGTACATGTGATTCTAATTCTGAATTCATCTTCAACGACTAATAGGAATTTGAGATCACAAAAAGTAATTGACAGCTTAAAATTACACACCTACGTTATGTAATTTAATCTATCTGCCTACGGGCAGAATGTTAACAACGAGTGGAGTGGAACGGTGGGGTCAACAGCCTGTGGACCTCGGACCAATTCGCGACATGAGATTGAATAATAAGTTGATTGCGAGCACGGTCCAAGGCCGACCGCCATTGCGCCGCGTTGAGTGGCGGCCATTTTGCGTACCCGCATTCACTACAAACGTATCCGTCTAACATCTTTTAAACTGCACTATAATAGAACATAGTAGTAGTCAGATACACCATGCGAACTTATCAACGTGAACTACTCTTGCCACAGATTCTTACAAGAATAGCTACATTCTGACAATTTTAAAATTCAAATTCGTAATAATATTTAATTAAAGATCTGCTCATAAACTCATAAATTTTTAATGTAGATTTGAATTTTTATGAACTCGATTGTGGTCGTAAAATGGTAATTCGATTCGTTAGAAACGAGTTACGGAGCTTATAAGGTTTTATCTGTTGCTGTACATTTTGAGAGACATATTTATGGAACTTATATAAAAAATGTTGTCTAGGCGACTGCCGAGGACTAAAAAAGTAATTACAACCAGCAACGAAGGAATAAAGAGCAATTGGCATGACATGTTTGTCGTAGTTAATGTAGAACTTTATTACCTCGCACCGCTTCACCTATAAACGTCACATTACGCAATACAAACAACTTCGAATGGTCCGATTGTAATGAAGGAATTAAGAATGGCATGTAATTATAGGATGGCATGGCGATGGCCGCAATTATAATAAACGCAGCGTGGGGTGTACACAGTATAAATGATAATGTGGCCTATCGCAGTCGTTCATTAATTGTTCAAGAACGAAGTGTTGCATTCGTTGCATGATGTTATTGAAATCTTGAATGTACTGTCTATGTTTATACTGAATTCTCAATGCGATACCATACTAGTAAGAAAAACATATCAGAAATCAGATATTTAATTTAAATGAAATTACTATAACTAATCTACAAAACATTGTACCCATAATAAATGATAAATAAGTACGTACTTATTTAGGCTGTTAAAAGCTTTACAATACAATAAATAAGTTGACGATATATATACATTACACCACATTCATTATTGAGCAGATAACGATCTTCAAAAATAAATAATTGCATTCTATAGTATTCCCAATTTCAACATTCAATTCCTTCGATTTATTTACAACTCATTAACAATTCTAATTCGCCCTTGTCCGAGTTTTCCATTCACATTTGCCTTTACCTTTCGTAAGTTCTTATGTTTGGTACACGTGACCGAAAGTTCTTTCTCTCCTGCTACTTCTATATTGTTGTGGAACAAAGTTTGTAACGTTATTCCACCCTTTGGAACTTTGTTAGTTATCTCCCAAATAATAAAATACGGCGTTAGCTAACTTCGTAGTAACAGTAAGAAACTTTCAGTGAATAAATTTTAATTTAGAGGTATATTTAAGTTCAGGCAGTAGAAGTTTTGACTTCGTTATTGTATTTAAAGGGCAATTTTCGTTAAACTTAGAAAGCGTGGGTAAGATAAGAAACCATTGTAAATATTGATGAAGTAAGTGATAGAGTCTTTGGTCTCTCTATACATACTCGTATATTATTAACTGCCCTGATTAACAGTAAAGCAAAAAAACATATTTTTTAATAATATGATAAACAGTCATAGATCACACGTTTGGCGTGTGCTAGACATTGAATTACTGAAAAAGCAGCGCGTGAGACGGCTAATAAAACTTCAGTACAAAAATTGTACAAAGAAGCAATCAAAGATTTTTAAACTATCGCGATAATTATCGTGAGTCATCGTCGCGTATTTCCACTTGTTTATAATCCCGGCAGGCTATTGAAGGCGAGCCTAGTTTCCGTCGCCATTGTCCTCGTCGTAACATGATAGCCTTTGTAATTCGACACTGTTTTTGTTGCCCAACGGATGTCTGTAAAGTGCGGTTAAGGAATTAATTCAACGATAGCTGCTCTTTTTTGATTAGTGAGAACTAATACGTAGACGTTTATCTTATACTCCCTGATATAATAAGCAACAGAACAATGTTACATAAAAAGTATTCAATATATAACTTCACTGGGTGCAGAATCAGAGAAGTAGGTGAATGGATGCGAAAGAGGGCTTACGGGTAAAAATAATATGACAAGTGACGTAAAGATCACATAATGTAACCCAGAGAATGTAGGTAAGAACGAAAAGCATAGGTATATGAGTATACAACGGTTTTAAATAGAAAATGACACCCCATTTTTAAGCAAGGAATGAGCATGCAGGAAGGGCTTTGTTCAGTATTGACAAGGTCATCTAAGTAATATTACACTGGGAGCATTACGTAAATGATTATAACTGAAATTAATAATAGTTACTGATAAAAATAACGCTATAATTAACACAAGTAACCAAGTAATATGTACACAAACAGTGCCGTTAATGGCTACGCCGATTACATGCGACTCATACCTCATTATCTCCATTCTCTTAGACCACACAAGCAATGACGTGAATTGTGGCACATGCCTATTTATTTATTAGAGCACTGCACAAAAGACCGTGAGCCTCAATCAACGTAATGATCAATTTAGGTCCTGGTGATGTAACGGCAGCTATCTTCGAACTGTGCTCGTACCTATATGTATAAATAAATCGATCATGCACAGGTCTTGGTGTTGATACTTGATGCATCGATATCTGGCTAGCTGAGGTAGTACACAAGTACTTTACCTTTATTTTGATTAAATACGTGCTTTCTGAACTCATTACTAAATAATTTTTATTCTCTTCTCTAATTTTTCATAAAATTCATAAGTATGCTTACTCGTAGTAAATTATAATTCAAAAGTTTCATCTTAATTCTCTAAAACCTTATGGAACTGCTCAAAATCTAAAATCAGCCCCATCCGCCAACAGATTTTCTCGTAACGATTCCGATAAATTCTTCTAGGAACCGATTACACATCGACGGCAAAATTCCCTTTAAGGACAGCCTGAATCTCCCCATTTACGGCGATTAGAAAGAGATGAATGCACGCGAGATTATCCAGATAGGGCCTGCCGCCGCATACCTCACCCTACTCGTTTTAATGGAGCTGTAGAACCGGTTTCAACTGGACGCTGGCTACAGAGGGCAAACAAAAGTCATAAACGAGAGTAGCCATCGATCCCTCGTGGTCGTGTTTAGAATTCTAAGAACAAACGGAGAATGATGGATGAGTCTTTGATGTTTTGAATGTTACTAAATAAAAGTATGACAAGGCTTGTTGTTCTTTTGATAACTAGCATTGAGATGACCGGTGAGTTTGTAGTCTGTAGTAGTTAGTGGCTTTAAGATCATTAAAATTTTGCAACCCAACCATGTAAGTTTCTTAATTTTATCATAACATCTTGTGGTTAAATAAAATTGCGTTTTCAAGTGAAAATTGTAAGCAGCGTAATGTTTACGCCTTTACGTGTACAGCTTATGGTAAAGAGAAATATTATTCTTACATAAACGAAATAATTATAATTTGCGCAACGATCAACAATAAAGACAACGTGAAAGGCTTCTGAAATGAGAGAAATAGCAGTTAACATGAAACGTTACACAGTTACGCCTTGAATAATAAACAGTGTGAATTTAAGTATGTAGTTACTAAAAACTTCGCATTCTGAACCAGCTTAAATGCCGGAGGAAAAGAAGGTTTTATTTATTTTTTATTTTATTTATTCAAGTACAATTGGGAAATTACCAAACATACACATAAAAAATAAGGAAAACATAGTACTTAGGTGCTACTTATTTCTAAAGAAATTTATTCCAGTAGACCCGCTTTTATATTATAAATGCCTAATGTTAATGGTAGGTATTCACTCTTTTGAGGATTCTATACGAGCAAAGCCTTAAAAAAATTTAATTAGTAATTATCCTGTCGGAATTTCTAGGCTTGAGATTGTAATGAAAATGACAATCTGGTAACAGTTATTAAACTATTGAAATGTATTATAGGATAAAGCCAGCGATGAATATTCAGTAGAATCTGATTCCTTCTTTGTTTCCTTATAATAGTTGTTGTAGTTGTAGTTCAACCAGCTTTACTTCATCTATTTCTCAGTAAACTTACTATATATAAATCGTTACTATCTGTTCAATAAATTTCAAAAGAGGCAAGATAAAGACGGATGCAGTAGAGGCTATTACAAACGGCTGAGGTAATCGAGATTGTGGCACACGAGCGGGACGCAAGATACCCAGTAGTTCAGATAACGGTGGACCGGGGTGAAAGTACACATAATAACGCACGGGAACGTCTCGACTTAAGTGAGTAAAGGATTTAATTTTGCTTTATGGTTACAGCTCCACGACTGAAATTACAGTCATTTCGTCGACCATATTACGCTACTTTGATTGGTTTAAGATAACATGTTATTTTTTTTACTTTTTTATTAGATTTTGCTATTATTTATTTTGTCAGTAATACATTATTATAATGCGTTCGTAGATGGTATTTATACAAATTTATTACGGTCGCGGATTTTTTTGCATTCATAAACGACTACGTTTATGACTTCATTAATGTATGCTTAAAAACCTTTAAAAACAGTGTAATTTGCATAAGTATCTCATATTCCTACATAACTTTAAATACATTATAAAAAGCCGAAAATAAATAAGACAAAGACGTGTCGGTAAGACATCAAACTAGAAAAACAGGTTTGGCAAGTAGCGGACGGGTTTTAGCACTAGGTTCACGTTTTCGCACGCCGAACATGGCTAGTCGAAAATATGCAAATTGTTGTTTATGCAGAGGATGGAAACGGTACCGTCGGCCATTTGCAATTCCACGGCGATATTGTATAAAATGGAGACGATGCTATAAATATATAAATAGAATAGGTTCTGATTCTGAATAGAGGATTCGCGCCGCGTCCACGGTCGCGCTTGTCCATTGTTTTTTTTTCTTTACGTAACATAACGTCGTATGTGGCGAGACCAGAGTTATTATGCTTACAGGTGTCGATTTCCTTAACTAATGAGAATGACTATTGTTCTTTGTGATCGCTCTTATATGTATTCATAGTATTTATTTAAATTGTTATGACATTATGGAAATGTCATGTAACGAATATAATATGTATGTGTCAGTTATACATACATAAGTATGGTTGTTTTCCAAGGGGGTAGGCTGGGGCTATACATAGAGAGAGGTGTATGTAAGGCATCTATTTATTATAATGTTAGCCTTAACACAAAACAAAATAATCATGTGCGTATCAATAAAAGAAACAAAGTTAGAAAAGACACCAAGTTAAAAAATATGGAAAGCCTATTCTTATCATAAAAATATTAATGGAATTACTTTAAACGATCAATACTGTAATAAAAGCCTCAGCGCAAAAAAACATCTTTGGAAACAAGATTTAACCTGACCTTGGATGTAAGTGGCATAAAAAAGAACCTGAATTGCTATCATAATTTTTACAACTAGTGCCATTTTATGTCTGCGTTTTATTAAGGAATAAAACCATTTTCCCCCAATTCACCCTCAACAAAATATTTGAATGTACCAAGATATTGTTAATAAGGGAAAACAGTCATGTACCGCCATCTGACGACATAATGATGAACAATTTTCTACATTAACTTGAATAATGTACATAGATTCTCTACATTGGTAGCAGATCCAATGTAGGTACAGTTATAATATAACCTTTTAGTCTTTACAAAAAAGCCAAGGCAAAAACACTTAGATAAATCGATGTCAGTAAAAAACTGACAAGAAAATTAATGGAAGCAATACTTACAACGAGGATCGTGATCAAGGCTATTGATGAGGTCCAGTAAATAAAATGAAATAACAATCGGACGTAAGCTTAATTAATTTGATGTGATTCACGCGCACGCTCACGTGTCACTGACCTTCGCAGTTACGGCCGGATGCGTGGCGGTCACGCGTTTGTGCGGCCCTTTCACACACGCAGCTATCAAAACAAAGTTTGACTCATAATCGTAACAAAACAACTGATAATCCGGACAAAGAAAGTAAAAAAGCTGCGGCTCGCTACGCCATATTATCCCGAACAATGTAATCGGAGTCAGGTGAACGGTAATACCGAAGATTAGGGTGACACCAGTGCATTCCTGCACGAATGACGACGACACGAAACGTGCGCTCGGCGTGCTATTCCCCTGCCTCCCCAGGCCGGGGTATAGGCAACAACACAACTCGGGGGTGGCCCGGGGGAATTCAGTTGCGTGCGTCGTCTTTCGTCGGCATGCAAATTTAATATTGTTATTTTTATTCTGACTTTACAAGGGCAGTGGGGAAAATAAAGTATGATAAAGGGGCGTAATGTGTATAAATGAGCCCTTGCTTCCTGTACACACACATTATTCTACTCGAAGATGTTATCTTACACGAGAATATTTTATTTATGGGTGTAGGATATTTGTTTTTTGTTTGTCTTATTTGCTCACGATATTTTGTAATGTAGAGCAGGAGCAGGTGTTATACTAATTCTAACAGAAGGAATATAATAAAGTGATTTATGGATGCATTTATATAGTATATTTAATTGCTAAAACGACAATATTACTTGTTTATCTGACGTGTATGTGGATTATAAATTTATTGTAATGTCTGTGTTACTCTATTTTCTATATCGACTCTACCATATCGGCGCAAGACTAATGATGTGCCGTTCCCAGGGAACGTTCCCGTACTTCTAGGGTATGTTACGGAATATTGGATGTATGTATTTGAATTATAACCATATCAAGTAAAGTATTTTCGTTAGTAAAATATATTTACAGTGATAAAAAATGTGTCTGATAAATAAAATTACATCTTTCCCTGACATTTTCATTTTTTGGGAACATACCCGGGAACTCTCCCGGAAATTTGGGGAACGGCAACGGCACATTACTACGCAAGACAAGACCACCACTATATAGTCCGTCCAGTTAGTGTTACATTTTTCATCGCACGTCATCCGTTGTGCTATTCCCTTATTCCTTTCACACACCGACGTATGTCATCGATCATTCGTCTGCATATATCAATATGTCCTCTACCGAAATATTCATCAATCGAAAGGTAATATTCTTTCTCTTTGACAAAATATATCAAATGACAAGGGACGAAAATAAAAGCAATAAGGAAAACTGTCTCGGTTCTCCTTGAGCACATCCTTGATGTCAGGAGTGAATACATACATGTGGTGATACGCAGGTGGTGGATGCTGATGTATTTCCTAGTTTACTTAGGGATTTTCACTTTATTTTGACATAAAATTGAAGAGAGGTGGAAGAAAGCACATAATTTAGGAGTGAGATATTTTCTTTTTTAACATTTTCTGCTATCGAAGCATAGGCAAAAGAATCTATTATCTTATAATTTTCTATTCTAAACTTTATTTGCATATTTTGATTACTCTAGTTGTATCTCAAATATTGATTTAATTTATAATGTCTCTAGCCTTATTTTAACATACTTTCCGAAAGAAAGACATCCTTTTTCAGATTACAGAGCTTTAGACTAGAGCTGGTTCCAACTGATTCACATCAGAAATTAAATTTTACCAGACAAAGCAAATCTCAAAAAAATCTGAAATCGATACTTCGAACGCGGAAATTATACAAACAGCTGAAATCTTGCAATGTGGAGTGGGCGGAAGTCGTTTACCCAAACCGAGCTCTCCAATAGGTAAACCAGATAGTTTTATTACCTAAGCAGGTAATATATATGCACATAACATAACTGGCATTCAGTGCTGCGCTTGCATTTAGCACTGAATATGTAAAGTTATGCTAACATGCAACATGACGAGCAAGCAAAATCGGCCGTGTTGGTAGGGGTAGGAGCGCAGCTTTCAGGACTGAAACGGGTGGAAATGGATTCCATGTGCTTGTTAATTATTTAAACTGTAATATTTCTAAACAAATAGATAATTAATATAATAGCTGGATTTATTAATTGTATTTTGTTGTCTTCAGATTATCTAAAGCGGATATACGCTCGTAAAATAATATTACTTAATTTCATTTACCCCATTACAAAAATAAATTAACAATGCCTTTTAAACACCAATATTCTTTTACTAAAAGCGTTTAGTTGTACTGACAAATAAAGCAGTCACATTTTTACTTGTTAAAACTTGTGACTGCTTTATTTGTTAGTACGTTATACAGAAGACACGAGAAAACAACTTTAATCAGCTTATGTCGAGGAAATGTTGCCAAGTTTCTTGTGATACATTTTCTCAATCAATATATGTATGTAGAGGTACATATACTTATTCACCTCAATCTTTAGAGGAAATCAAAATATAATGTACTTTTAGATTTAATTTATTTTCGTTTTAATTAATTTAGTTTTAATTATATTCTGCATATATATGTATAACATTAAAGAATTACACCACAAAAAAAAAATATAATGTACAAGTAGACTAGTTTAGTGACATAATTTTTTTATTGATGTTTCAATTGACTTGAAATTATTAAAAAATAAATCAATTAGGTATGTCAAATGTTTATGTACATTATGCACGCATGCTAGTCTTTTTTCTTTTCCAGTTGGAAAATACGAAAAATATAATATTACCAAGCATCCGCTGTCCGTCCGTCCTTCTGTCAACGGGATGCAATGTATCTTCCCTTGACCTTATAAGATAGGCAGTATACATTTTCACAAAATACTTATGTATTTACATCTACATATTGTCACTTTAACAACTAATAATAATAAAATTTTATTTTATTTCGTCACACAAAGATACATATATAAATATACGTTATATTAGCACGGTGATACGACCTTGCGAGTCAGAGTTCGAATCAACTAGATAAGTTTTTATTTTTATTTATGATAGCAATTTTTGTAGTTCCTAAATTATTTTAATAGCAAAAGTGAACTTACTCCGTATTACTTTCCTAAAATCGTTTAGTGGAACACTGTTTACAAATCAAACAATAGCTTCAACCAGCAGACAACTCACTCCCTATATTTTCAGATAATTGAATTTGGAAATCGGCGAGCAACGGCGAAACTAATTAAAAGCAAATGTTAGGTAAACAGCGGCCGCGCTGATCCAATATCCGAATTCCGTTAGCACACAAAGGACTCAAAGGACTGTCGGCGGCACTCGCTTTGAGCCGACACCGACAGCCGCCGACAACGCCGTGTCGTGATGCTTTGTTAGCGGGAACTCTGCATAGTTTCATAGATATGTAATTGTAACCGGAAATGCATTTTGGTTTGGAATTTACGATGAAAATGTCTAACACAGTGACGGATTTCAACTTTGAAGCAGATAGCCTGGGTAGACAAAATCCAATTACTGAAAATCCATATAGACTTGATTCACATACTCTACAGAAACCGCATTTTTTAATTTTAATTATAAGAATAATTCTATTGTTATTCTTTGTAAATAGAAAGCATTATTTGTATAACTAGTAACATACATGTTTCCTTTATATCTTGTTTGCTTGCTAGATAATAATCAGAGCGAATCTGACTGAATACTTTCCATGTTCCTGCATTGTAGCAGTGTTATAAATTATCTAATAGGTATATTAAGGGGCGCGTTATTTTAATAGGTAAGTATGTATACAGCTAAGTAGTAAGTACCATGCATTATAAATAAATTTAATTTCCACTGTTTCATTTAATTGATATCGAAATAAAGCAGGATAATGTAGTTGAAAATTATTATTTTTATTTTACAACACCTATTGGAATGAAGAACTTTAATACTCAATATTAATATTAACCGTTTCACCGTTAAATTTCAGAAATAATAGGCATTGAACGGAAACAATTACTGAATAGGTTCTAGAAACAAAGCCAGCAATTATAATCCCCGACCTTTAAACTTTCATTACATGGTTTCAGAACGTGACTACCAAACAAGTATTTGTAAAGCGAAACAGTACAAAACATTCCCAATTATGTAAAACGGCATTGTTTACTGAACAGCTACGGAGAGCTGCCAACCTTGGCAACTTAACTAGTTGTACATTCAAAAGTTGCTCCCCCGCCGCCGGGTCACGGGGCATTCAACGAAAGTGACCAAACTTCCAGCGATGAACAACAATGATAAAGTTTCGACGATCCCAGCAATATTTGTTTGGAGCCCACGTTCGCAACTTGGAGCCAATATAAACTTATCTGATCTCCAATACATGCATAATACAGATATTCCTGTCGAAGTTCCGACGAGTAACGGTTGGGAACAAAAATATTATTTACCTCTAAAAATAAAAACGGGCGCTGCAAAAATCGACACCCAAGAATTTTCGACACGTTATTCGAAAGTCCAAAAGGGGTCAAGCGAAACCACTAACTGTAATAAAGATTAAAATTAACCACATATAGTGGTTTGTCGCTGTCTGTGCCACAGTTGCAAAATTCACATTTTAAAATTATCTATGTATTTATACCATTTTGCGCATCAGCAACTTTCAGCTTAATTTATTTCCCGAGCTAACCCTTTTATTTTAGTTCAATAAATTAGCCTTTGAGACTAACCCTTGCCTAACGTACCTTTCTCCCACCGTTTGAAACAAAACCAGAAAAATTATCCAACGAGAAATATTTAGAAAGGACAACTACAATGTCTCGTTTCGTTTGAGAAAATTATGCAAACCGGTAACTTGCTCACTGTTTACAATATGAGATGCAAAATTCCAGCTCTTTATTATGTAAATAAATTGGTGGCGAGGCCACAAAATTTAATATATTTTGAATTATTCAGGGAATAATCAACGGATGCCTTATCCAAGAAATAAGAATACATAAATATGTAAGTATTGGGAAGGGGAGCCTGCCCGAAATTTAAAATCAAAGAGGATGAATGAAATTACATACTCTGTCCGAACATGACCGTTTTCAAGTATAAATTAAACGAAATACCAGCTAGCAACAAGCGACATGTCAATTAAAAGCGGCTCGCAGAAATAATTTTGGGAGCTTTCATTACAGGAGATTTATAAACCCCAAGCGAATAATTAGCAGTTTCGCCAAGGATGATGAAACACGTTTGACATAAAAATGTCTACACAAAATGTAAACAGCACTTGATTCCACCACTTTATATGCCGTGAATAATTAAGAAATAAACTTTCCTGCAGTGTGATAACTACGATAAGGGATAAATAAAACATTTTAATTCAGAATAAAATCATATACGCCGGATATACTAAGTTATGAAAGTACATTGCGTCGTTTTTAGTGATTTATATGACACGTATATGAGCGTGCGAGGTCTTGCTACCCTCCCCATTCCTCTGGACGCCCTTCCATCCCGTGACGTCACAGAGCTGTCACTTGCAGCCATTGCACGAAATGAAAGCACGTTTTATCAGCTTTTATCGCAGACGTATTATTTCAGTCAAAGGATAACATCCTAGTTCTGCTTCAGACAAAAGGGTATTCCATTTCCTACTTAATTAAGTTCTCATTTCGCTCAAGTGCAAATTAACGTCTTTTTGTACTGTTAAATGTTTCATTAAAGAATGAGACAGGTTTATGTAGTAGATCGTCTATCTTTATAGAAATAATTTCAAAGTTCTAGGTATTATATTAAACGATAAAACATCTACAAGTAAAAATTATAAACATAATGTTTACAACGATCGTTAAAAGCAAGAGTAATAAAGTTTGCTATTTCCAGACCGTTATAAGTATTTATATACCTGAATAGGAGTCTCAATGCCCGGGCGAGCTAGGCTTTGAATCAAATGGGATCTTTTGCCGGGAACATTCACTTCCTGCAGAAGATATAACCAATCTAGTTGATTACGTTAATGTAGTCTACAGACTCGGTCCAATGCTTTTAATTATTATTAGAATGCAATCTGCATTATCCGGCTATACTTAGACGGCGTGGCCTTTTTTACTAGATTTCTAGGAAATTGCAATTGAATCCTAAACTAAGAAGTTTGTGTGTGAGAAAGAATAGATTTGAGTCTTAATTTTTTAAGTAAAATATCATCAATGGACAGTTTCATGATTTGCACGAACTTCTTGCACACGTGCTAATGTTCGGTAAGTATAAAACAGTTACACCTCTTAAACAACCATTACATACCTGAAGTGTAGAAGCATTAAATAAAATCGCAAAACATAGAAAGAAAATCTTCAGTTTCAAATAGATACCATCCATCTTTAGCGCAGTCAAGTGAGCGAACGTCTGACGTTTCCATTAATATGTTATATAGCGTGGTATATAGACGTACAGAGCAATCGTACTTATTGCCCAGGAACTGAGACACTCGTAAAGGGATCTGAATTGGATGGTTAGCAGTATGCAGGAACTATTATATTTATTTAAATTAAAACTCAGTCAAATATTAATTAGTGAAGAAAGAATAGTATATTACAAAGCTACTTCCAATTTGAAGAACACAGTGTAAGTAGTGGTAGCAAAGCTACAAAAATCCTCAACAGTAAAATTATAAAGGTAGGTATAAATTTGAAAAACACTGATATAAGAATAAATTGTATGCTATGAGATTCAGCGCAGAATGTTCGAAACGAATTTAAAATTCTGTGATAAAAGGAAACACAAAGTTTAACTTTTACGAGTCAACTGAAAGTTCCAGTCACAAGCGCAATAACAAAGTAAGGTCAAATATTCACAAACATATTGCGGAGGAATGTCATGGAACAAATTCCCTGAAAGTAGTCTCTTGAGAGACAAATGGAACTGCGGGAAAATATAACATGAACGTAGGTAAAGTATTAAATCGTTTATGGAAAGCTGGCCCGACTCCAACACTTCCATCTATGCTATAAGGCCATGGTAATGCACATCCGCAAAGCTTTAAAAATTTAGTAACGCTCACGCAGTATCCCACGGTATGGCATTGTCTCTGTAGCGCGTTTCAACAGATCTACATCTCATGCATAAGTAAGTAGGGATTTGGCAAGCAATTTCCCTGCGATAACAAGATCAACAGCTATCGATTGACATTATATTTAATCTTCCACTTGTTTGAACACAAAATCAAATACAACGTTCATTTTTGTATTAATAAATTGTGTTCATGATAAACTGAATAAGGATATTTTATTTATGATTATTAAGACATAATGTAAGTGTTTAATGCAAATATTTAAAAAAAAAACGTAGGTTACTAGGTTACTAACAGACTTAGACTACCTTTGCAATTTCTTCTCGAGTAGGTAGACAAAGGCTCAGCCGAAGCGTTTCCAATTCAATATGACAACGGCGGAGAGGGAACGTAACACCTGAATGCCTGAGTCCCATCCCATTAAGCCAGAACGAGCCTCGGCTTAAGATACTAACTCACATACCTACATTGGATTCTATTGCCATTACAGAGACTAGACTAGGCTTTGTGTTTCGGATTTACTGGTCTGAGAATTAAATATTTGTACTAGTATTGACATAGGTAAACAATAATGTAGCTTTTGAGCAACCCCGTGTTTAATTTTTATCGTGAAATGATTTGAGATAAGGTTTGGTATTAGCAATTAATAAATAATTTCTTACTCAGCCGCTAATTTAGGATAGAAGAAATGAAATAGTCCGTACGCCTATTTTCTGCGCATTTCGGTCTTCCATAATTTTGTAACATCCAACAACAACATAAACAAACGATCGTTTTTAGGGTTACTTGTTTTAGATCTAGGTATGACAATGTAATTAGCAGCATTAAACCTGATTTGTCTTTTAAAAAAAAATTTTTTCCTAACACAAGCTAGATGCATGTAAAGATATTGTCTGTTGCCAAATGTCTAGTGTAGCTTACCTTGTGGTAGCGGTGGTGTTTCTGTGGAAGTGATCTGCCCGTTGCTCTTTACTGCTGCCTTCTTCCTGCCTCCGGTGCTCGCTGGACTCTTCGTGCTCTCTCGCTCGACCCTCTGAAAAGACAAAACGCATTGACTTAATGGAGTTTTAATAGGCAATAAACGTCACTTGGAAAATAAAGTACACTAAGTTGCATGTTTGTTAAAAACAACTATATCCTCATAATTATTTACGATGTAAATGTGACATTGTTTAGTTACAATATATTCATGAATCATGCATGATACAACTCTATAAAAACAAAAAAATATATTCATATCAGAGGATGCGCTATAATCACAGCTTGTTCCCGAATAGGGGGAGCACTCAGTCTCATTAAAAAGTAATTTAGGTCAACATCTAATCTCCAGAAATCGTTATAGTAATCGGGGCAGTAACCTCTTTATAGTTAAACAGTGTTGGCTGTGTTGGTCGGATAAATAGACTAAAATTTTTAAATATCGAACATTTCAAGTAATGACATCACAGCTTCATCACAGGGTCTTTAAAATGGAATCATTTAGTCGTGAAGCAGCAATCCACTTATTTCAGCTGACGGCGGGCGATGGACGATCCCGAAAGCGATGAGTCATGCTCACGATCGCTGGGCTGCGCTGGGCGCTGAGTCACGACGGAGTCGGCACAGCGGAGCGCCGACTCAGCAGTACCTAGCCAACCTAACCACCTAGGCTTGCCAGCAATTTAAAATTATCGGGACTTAGAGAGTTTGCATCATCTACGGTACCTTTGTTATGTTGATCTGATAAACTTTTAACCTAATGGAATTGCGACAAGTTTTTATTATACTCCTAGTCATTACGAATTCTTATAGCTATTCAGAATTTTAGATAAGCTGTAATTTATCAGGTTGCCATGATATATTAGGATTTGTTACACATAAAGTTCGCTATATAAAAAAAAACACACCCATTATTAAACTTTAAGCCGTCCCATGTCTGTTTGTTAATCTGGCAAACCTAGCACGTTGACGGGTCGAAACAGAACGCAGGACGGCCGTTCACCGTAATGCAGTAGGTAATGCTGATTGATATCTGGTAATTTCTGGCCAGCATTACCAACCATTACTAATAAAGGCATTGCTTTATTTTCATTAGCATAAAATTGCCGCCGCGCGAGCAAAAGCCTGATTGGATTGCGATATTATTTATTACAATTACTACTGCTACCTACCGAGCTAAAAAAGAACTAATTTGAACGTGTATTGTATTTCTTAAAGGAAATTCCGTAGTGTCGATTTGTGCTTTAATTAAAAGGCTGCTTAATAAATCATTAAGTCGAGTGGAAATAAGAGATTTAATAAAACAAATAGCAACTCGGGCGAAATGCCTCGCAAAAGAGAAGAGAGCCGCTTTAATAAATAATATGCCGACAAATGTAAAATTTCCAATCCAACAAAGAGCTGTCGCTAAACACCAAACACCCCAATCAAATATTGAATAAAATAATTAAGAGACGGACTTCAAATGGCACTTTCGTATCCTTTAGCTCAGTCGATAAGCGATAATATTGGCTCAGCTGACCGAGTGTTATCACAACACAAATTTTCAGCAAAAACACGCGAAGAAACGGGAGGGTTAAGGGTGTGAGGGCGCGACTGGCAACATACTAAGTACTAGTGAAAAATGGGGCAGTCAGGGGGGATTCCTATTCGGGTGGTAAGTGGGGTTGGGGGGCCGACGCGACATCGGTCTCGTGAACTGTTTATGTGCACAGCGAGAACTATGCTGACAGGGTGCTGCGTCATCGGGAAATTGACAAACAACCTATTTATATGGTTCATGCGAAACGGCGATTCGACGGCTGGCGTGCATAAAATCATTTGACAGATCAATTTATATAGTATTGTTTCCATTTAGAACTGCGTTAGTTTTATGAGAAAGGTCACAAAAGAAACGTAAGTTCTGTGTGGAAGTTATAATCGTAACTTTTATTAATACCCGCAATAATTTTAATGTTTATGAATAGAAAGTTTTAAAACTTTACATTTGTATTGCGAGGACGGGGGAAAGCTGTGAGTCACCGTTCGGATTGTTTGTTATTGACTTAGCTGCCGTCGTCGTTTTATGTAATTTTAACGACGTTTAAAATTAAACGTGTAGTTGTTATGGCTGCGATTGTAAACAGTGCTCGGATGAGGCGAATGGAGTTAACAGTCACACGACCTTATTTTTAGACCTCGTTAACTTACTAAATTAATGCAAACGGGATTTAACGCGAAAAATACCTTTTTTATTTATTTTGCTGACGTTTCGTTAACTTAATATTGAAATGGCAAAGATACGATTTTATAGCTTATAAAAGTATAATATCTTGGAAAGAGGCAGGAAGTTGAAATGTTTCTGTTGAAATGGAATATAGTAAAAATGTTACTTTACATTTATTAAAGTAATATATTATTTAATAAGCATAATTTAATCTGGTTAATCTCTTTGAACGGTAACGAACGTACCCAATCAGCATATAAGTAAAATATACTTTGATGAATAAATATAATTTGATGATAAATACTTTTCATAAAAAGATAATAAAAAATGAGAACAAAGAGTTACTGTGGAGAAAGTGCAGTGGTGGTGCATTGCATATGGCCCAAGTCAGGGCTTGTTAACTTAACGATACCAAATTCACACTAAAAGTAACGTTAAATAACGTTTTTTTAGTGGTAACGTTATAAAGGGTATCGATAATACAGTTTATAATGTTATCAATTAACGATACAAGTAACGATACTTTTTTCAATACTTGTAAAATATTATATAAATAGTTCTAGTAGCCTACTAGACAAACTCTCATCAATTTATTCTGTCAAGTATCGAAAAGAAATACAGTGTTAACAATACCTTTTACCGTTTATATCATAGGTAACGTGATTTGATTAACGGTAAATAGTGGTAAAAATACCGTTACCCAGCATAACGTTATCTTTGCTGATAACGTTAACGCAGTTTGACAGAATTAACGTTACAAGATTTTTAACGGTATTCCAATCCCTGGCCCAAGTAATGCAGTTTATATCTGGGCCCCGTCTGCTTTTACTTATGGACGGTTAGCATTAGACTTGTGCATTAGACTTATCGTAAGCTACATGAATCGTATTGTAAACACCTGTCACATCTTTACGTATCAAACGGTTTAGACATAGCCTAGGGCTGCAAGACTCAAAGGACTACTTTTTGAGAGGATAATAAAAAGCAATAACACAAAAAAGTCACTTCGGAGAAAGTGCAATGACATGGTTTGTGGTGCATATGATCCATGTAATGCATCTTGCACGTTACGACACAGACATTCAACGCTTTGTATATGAATTCGTACCGCTTATAATAATCATAGGCCACATGAACCGTAGGTACTGTCAACATTTGTCAAAAATTACATTTAGTAGAAAAATAGGGAAATACTATAACATTTTTTGGTATATGTTATTTGGTTAGCAATATGGTGAGCCATAAGTAGGTGAAAAGCAGAAATCAAAAAGAAATAGAGTAGTTGTAATTATTGCCTATTTTGAAGCATCCACTGCTTTTTGCCTCTCTTCTCTTATTATTTCTTAGATACACGTTCCTTATTTTTCTTCCAGACAAGCATGGTGATACATATGACCCTGCAATACAACGATATGGCCCACAACTTATAGTTACGATTATCGTAAACCTGCCTCATGAGCCGTCGTACCGTACTGTAACTCGTCTCAGAAAAGCATGCAAGATGGAGTATGCGTCAAGTTATATTGCGCGTCTAATCGGTAATGCCGCATGCATGACGAATATTAGAACTTGTAATTCTTATTAGACGTCAACTTTCTTTTCTGACGGCCGTTTTGATAAAGAAAATTAATGTTATTTAATCGTTTAATGGTTTTACTTAAAAGAAAAATTCTTTAAAAAATGCTCTTTTAACTTTGACGTTGAAAATAACTTAGTAGTTACTTTTTTAAGGTTCCGTACCCAAAGGGTGCCAACGGGACCCAATTACTGAGACTCCGCTGTCTATCCGTCTGTCCGTCCGTTGTCACAGGACTCAATTTCTTGAACCGTAATCATAACTATTTATTGATCTGTGCCGTAATAGCGAGACACACACGAAATTTTCACCGCTTCTGTATAACTGTGGCCGCTAGTTTTTACAGCGTTTTAAAACATTGTACGAAGGTACCTCCGTACAACACTTCATGTACTAGTCCGACTCGCACTTGACCGGTTTTTATAGGTTAGTGTCGGTCTTCTTTTTGCGCACCAAAGAAAAACACGGACTGAGTAAAAATTTAAAAGAGTTCTACAAATACAACACAGAACACCTAACATAGCTGTAAGTAGTGACTCCTCAAAAAATAAGATCAAACCGTTTCTCTCTTCAAAGCGTTCATGGCAGGGTAAATACTGAGTATCAAGATGCTTCATTAAAGAAGACAGTTTGATCTGTCACGCACAGAACGCACGATAAAGGGTAAAAGGGACCGCCCCGAGTAACGCTACAGAGGGTGAGACGGTCCGTTTGCTTTCATGACAAGTATTACTTGAACATACGGTTCTATCTTATATTCGGGTACAATACATGGCATGAATGCGTAATGAATCGAAATGTTGGACATTAGATTTTAGTCCACCTACAACGTAGACGAGTTCATTCCTATTTACACGAGTTCCGAGTTGCGTTTTAGATGAGTTGCCTGTGTCTATTTACATTTGCGACCATTCGATACTATCTCCCGAAATGTAAATCAAATTCTAATTAGAACAAAATATGATCAAGAAAGTAAACAATATTACACGTAGTAATAGGTACTTCTTTTTGACGAAAAACAAAGGTACTTACTTACCTATTACAACTGTATTACAAACTACGTGATCCATTTTTCCGTTCCGTTTAACTGTTCAAGACTTAAACATATAGGAATCGAAACTGATTTTTAAATATCACATTTATAATCATCTCTTAATTCAATATTTGCCCTAGGAATATTGTTACACCGCAGAATAAACACTTTGAAGGTGAGTATACGGTTTACGGCCTATTATTCTTCATTCATTATATTAGACTACAACTGCTAAATTAGGCTTGAATAAGTATACCTATGCATGCGCGACCGATATAAGATTTCCATTAATTTGACGCCCACATGATAGTAAATTTAAATTAGATGACTAATGTTGTATACCACGAAGATGACGGCTTGCGTCATAAATCACATATTGTTTTACAGTGTTCATAAAAAAGGAATAGAATCATGCATTTTATACTCATTGTTAATGATGGAAATTGCATTGAATAATAAAGCTTTAAAATTGTTACATACATATAAAAACATTGACTCATCATAGTATTATGATTTATATACTTTGATCTCGATCAATTAAAAATGGCTCCAAATTGGAACCCTTGAATTACAAAGCCATAGCCCCGTAATGCTATGAATACGATTTTACATGACGTGACTTGTAAATTAAAAGCAAAAGTCAAGGTTGCTGGTATTTTTCTAGAAATTAGGACATTAGTTCGGCCGTTGATTCTGTAAACCAGAATATTCTTACAACTTAATAAAAAAAATTATATTTATATATTCGCTATAGCCTGTGCTATAGCTTTGAAGGCCGCAATGTTGAAATGGGACTGGGCTGGTCACACGTACCGCAGGTCAAACGATTTCTGGGCAAAGGTCACCTCTTGCTGGATCCCTACTAATACCAGAAGACTTGGAAGACCAAGAACGCGATGGCGCGATGAACTGGATAATTTTGATGGCAAATGGAAGGAGATAGCGCAAGACCGGACTGAATGGAAGAAGTGGAGGGAGGCCTTTGCCCAGCAGTGGGACACGTGATGGCTCGTATTATTATTATAGGGACAAATCACACTGATAACCCTGAAGCCTGACCCTAAAGTAGTTTTAAACTTGTGTTATGGTATACTAATTTAACGTTTACTACATTTTATGATAAACTAGCTGTGCCCGCGACTTCGTTCGCGTGGTTGTCGGAACGTAATGTTATATAGCCTAAAGCCTTCCTCTATAAATGGACTACCCAACAAAAAAAGAATTTTTCATATCGGACCATTAGTTCCTGAGATTAGCGCGTTTAAACAAACAAACAAACAAACTCTTCCGCTTTATAATATTAGTATAGATATAAACAACCAAGACCAAGTACAATTTGAAAAAGGCCATTTTCCATCTTACCCTGGCTGGGAATTGCCACCAATTAACCATTGTGCCACGGAGGGCTTCGAACTTTATCATATCTTTACAACCTGACATTAAATTAGTAATAGTTGCTGACGATACTAATGCTATAGTCTAGGATCATGATATTGACGCTCTTACTAGAAAGATAAATACTACTCTGTAAGTTTTTCATGATTGGTTTACATATAATAATCTTTAATTTAATATAAACAAAACCAAAGTAATGTTATTTAAAACGACAGCCAGCAAAAGAATCATAATTAACGTGAAAATAAATAATGAGGAGGCCATAAATAATAACCAGTTTATATAAAGTTAAATGTAGGTAGGTAGCTATATTATCATTATCGACATGCTTCAATATCCCACTTCTAAGAATTTACACTCATTGCATGCCAAGTAAAACTATTCTATACATATAATAATTTCATCTACGTTAGGCAAACTAGCCGCCAGTTCCTAGAATATCTGTCTGATGTGCCTGCAATATACAGTATGTTGCCTGAATCTAAACACAACTTGCCACAATGGGTTTTGTGGTGTACAATACGTACACAAACTGTGTATAGAGGCAACACAAAGGCAACGCATGCAGCGCGCTGCCTTGTTATGTACCGAGTGAATACTGTATCGATTCACTCAAATGCCTGCTCTGTGCTTTCTACTTATATGTACGTGTACGAGTAGGTATATCAGGCGCAAACTATTCTAGATATTGATGTATGACAGCAATCTATATTATACGCAAAAGGCCCAGCATAATAGATTATTTAAGCAATCTAGAGTATGCTTACAGAAAGTAATGAACCTAGTAAATAAATGACAGAATAGAGTGCACATCTCGGTATTATGTAGGAGCCCTGCCTGCCTTTAATCAAATCAAATTCAAATATTTATTTACTAATTAGGCCTTTGCAGGCACTTTTACACGTCAATAATTATAGTGTACATTACGTGTAATGTTTATTTATATCTAAATTATTTTTTACTTTGTTCAAAAGCTACCGATACTTGCGTTTCGCAACGACCACTGCTGAGAAGAACCGCCGTTTTAAAACTTTAAAATATTTGTATACAAAATAGGCAACTATGTCATGATATTTATGATGCCGACAACAATTAATAAATTTTTATGACAACAGTAGGCACAAATAGGAACACTTCAAATGATTTTTATTCAATTAAATTTTATGTTTCGAAATTTATTTCCTTGCGTGAAATAAGGAAAATAATTTTCTTTTTAAAAATATGAAATATATTTTTCAGACGAGAGAAAATATTTTCCCGCTTCAAAGAGCAAGTAGACAGGCTGGTAGAGACAATAATTCTATAAACAGTTGTTTATTTTAAATAAAAACGTGGAAATTTTCTTTCGCAACATCTTTCCCAGGTGCCTTCCGTATATTGATGTTTTTCCCTCATTATTTAACAAAAATAAATAAGGAAATATTACAATAATAATAGATACCTTCTTAAAATATTTTTTCAAGCAATTACGGTTACATATTTTTAAAGCTTATTAAACAGTAATCGATTATAGACATAAGAGCTAAGGCACATCTATTACGAAAGGTATTATATGTCCAAATTAAAAATAAGTGATGAAAAAATCCGCCTCGAGTGGGATTCGAACACACGATCCTCACGTTAACGCCATGAGTGCTCTACCAATGGTGCTATATGTCAGTATAGGTATTATTTGGTTACAATTAATCACCTCGTACCTGCCCATTATAACTGGAACTTAATATAAAATAAATAACATAAAACGGCAAATAAATCAGAACCTATAAGCTATTCTAGCAGCTGGACAACTAAGATGTTGCAACTAGTGATGATCTTAGTGTAACCATCAACTTTAATACTTAACTAATATGAAGCACCAGCTTAACATCAATAGCAGTTACAATTAATGTGAATACACCTTTCAAATACTATATTAAGTGATAAATTCCAAAGGCCAATATGGGAACTCATCAATTGGTGCCACGTGTAATGTATTACAAACATTGCTGGTCGATCCAAGGTGAATGGCCCATTCGTGTAAGGGCTGATTTATTTTGTTAGACCCATTTACAGACTAGGCGTGTCGAGAGCTACTGGTTTGTTGCACGCTTTATGCTGTAAAAAAAAACATATTGGATGAAATACTAGTGCTGCAAGAAATAAATCTACTTACTGTAGTTCCGAAATAAATTCGGCGTACATTGTTGGTCCGTTCATGAAAAATAAAAGGTTCAAAACTTTTTATTTATATATTTATTAGCATAATTTTTGTAGCACCGAAAAATTTAACTCTACGAGCGTTACTTTTTTCACCATAAAATGGAATCTAACATGACATGATTCGTTTTAAATTCTTCGTGTTATAAAATCCTGCTCTTTGTTTAATTTATTATAGTCTCTTTCGAACTCAATATCTTCAATAGAGTTTTGAGGTTAATCTACATATTCCATGTCGGTGGCTTTCATTACTGTACTGGACGACTTACGTATAACATCACCTACACTGGAATTTAATTCATAACAAAGCATACATGAAGGTTAAGTGTTGAGGTAAAAGAATGCAATAAGAATACAATTATAAGGGACGATGAAATTGTAAGCCTGTGTGTAGTAAACCTTTACAGGCCGTCGCACCCTGAAAGGATAACACGACCACGATAAAATGACCCCTCTTTCGCGAAATATCTGAGCAAATAAAAGGCGTAAAGGTGTCTCTTATAAATTGCTTCGTTGGGGTTGGCGATCTGTTAGTTAAATACGGTTGATATTTATGTGCCGTAGTAATTTTCTAGACAGGTAAACGGGACTGCATTTTCATTTTTATTCTGAGACAGTTGTTTAGGGAAACCTTTGTTATCACAATTTATATCATTCTACTCGTATTCTCTATCAAAACTCTCAATACTACGAGTACATTGAAATTGATAAATTCTTTATTCAGTGATAAAAATTACACAACAAAGCATCACATAGAATTAAAATGTTTAACACGACAATATTATATTTTTACATAAAACCAGTACATAATCACTGGAAGGGTATTCTACTCAGCATACGTTGCTGATTGCTAACTACGTACGAAGCAACGACTGCCATGCAAGTCGTTGCTTGTTCATTTCTGTGATCTTTTTCAAGTATAGGTACCATTTTAACCTTTTCTTTACATCTCTGCAAAGGGTTGTTGCCTTAGCGAAGATGTGGAGGCATCCTTGATTACTTTTAAATATAAATTTAAAAGAAATCATCATAGAGACAGGGAGTTGAAGTGGAAGGGTTAATTGAGCAGGTGTAGTACCATGGTCGCCATCGGTTTTTTGGGCTTCATAATTAAAATTTTTACAGAAGGTCAAAAAGTAATTACTGTAAGTATATATTATGAGCAAAGTAACAATCTCCACGCTAATAAAAAGCAAACTAAATAGTTACACAGCTGCAGTGTCAAAGATCGGTGGATGCGTGCAGCGCAGTTACGTAATGCATCCGGATAATACACAGCATTATGCAACCGCTCGTTAGCGTGCACTGTGCTGCAGGTCTCGTAAATGCAGCGGCCGTGAGCTGGCGGCTTATGTATAAGAGATCATTCGAATTGGAAATAAATATAGGTATTTCCTTAGTTTTTTACAATTGTATGTGTTAGAAATACTTTTTATGATCCGTGCCGTAGTAACAGTTTCTTTCTAAACAGTGATTCTACTTAAACTTACAAAACTTTTCGCAAAATATTTACAGTAAAACCACATGGAACCAAAAAAAATAAAATAGAAACTTTAGAAACTTTTTCAAATAAATCCGTTGGGAAGAATTGTTGAAATCTTTAGTACCTAGTTACAGAAAAATCGGGAACCATTTCACTATGTTCCGATTTTTTACATTAGCCATTATATGTTTCCGTTGGGTCTATAAAGCTTTCATGCTTACACATTAGCCCTTAGGTATATGTTTTTGTCGAGTCAATATATCTTTCAATGTTTCACATTGGCCATTCTATGTTTCCGTTGGGTCAATATAACTATTATGCTAATATCGGTAATGTATTCAGCATGGAGTATTCAGAAACAAACGAGTGCATAACCACTTCTTCTCATAAAATACTCGCAAGCAGTCGTTGATACCGTCTTCAGCCCGAAGGGAGACCTGTCAAACCGGTGCCTTGCCTCCCCCACCGGCGGCGGGCGGCCGGTTGACTAGCCCTAAACTGAGCTTAGGAGCGCCAACTAGTTTAATACTCCCATAAAAGCTTATGCTACTTACCAGTAGACTGACCACTATTCATTTGTCTATATGAGAAATTACAACTAGTAATTCGAAGTAGTTTTAGGAGAAAAAAACCGGCCAAGTGCGAGTCGGACTCGCGCACCGAGGGTTCCGTACAAACCTGCAAGGTTTAGTATTTGGTATGAATTTCAATTTAATACCTCTACGCGTTTATGAGGAAATGGGTAGTAAGTTTAAAATTATTAAAAAAAAATATATTATGTGATGTAACTAAAAATTTATGGTTTTCGTAATTTTTCCTTTATCTATGCTATAAGACGTTGCTTCGTACCAAATTTCAAGATTCTGAGTTCACGGGAAGCACCCTGTAGGTTTTGATTCCCTTGCAAGTGTCGAAAATTTGCGGCATAAACGGCTGTATCTTTTGATTGCGTTGGCTTAGAAGTTTGATTTTTTCACAGCTTCAAGGGACAGTAGACCTGAGTAATTGATATAAATTTCAGCTTCATACCTCCACGCGTTCCTGAGAAAAAGGGTCTTGACAGACGGACGGACGGACGGACAGACGGACAACAAAGTGATCCTATAAGGGTTCCGTTTTTTCCTTTTGAGGTACGGAACCCTAAAAATGCGTGTTAAGTTTACGACATATATCTCTAAATAATTTAATATTTTTTTTGCCGGGTCACTTACAGCCGTAGACATAAATCAATTTACATTCCCTTTACTAAGTGTCCCAAAATGTATCAGTCTGTCAAATAAGTCGGCCAGAATACTAAAATCTTTTATTATATTATGGATCAAATTATAAAAAGCAAATGGACGCTTGGACGGTAAAGTTTTGAGAACAAATACCAAAACTAGGGGAATAAAAATAAGTTTCAAGTGTTATATTCCAATAAAATAATATGATGAGTAATATACAATGAAAAGCAGGTATAATAACTTAAATAAAGTTTAAACCTAAAATAAATTTCATAGTTTTACTTTTGGCTAAAGCTTCGCGAACTTCTGCGGCAAAACCTAATAAAACTGCGACTTTTGGACTACGACCAATTCTTCGACGTCGCAGTAATAGCACAATATATTTAGGGCGTCGAAAACTGGGCCAGTTAAAAGAGAAGATCAATAAAAAGGCATTAAAATACAATGAAGAATTAAACTTCATTGAATTTCAATGCATTTAATCGAATCTCGAATTGTCTCGTGAATTAACTTGTGAAGACCATATTAATTTGTGTAGTCATCATCAAACAACATCCGGTTTCAAATTGATATTATTTTATTTCAATTTTATACAAATATTATATTTTAATAAAACGAAAATAAACAAAAGTGTTTTTAATAGAACAGCATATTTATGACATTATTTTGTGACTTTTATTTTCTTATCAGCAAAATAGTTTCTTTTAACCCAGTCCCTATTGACCTGATCAGTTTATTATTAATTCAAAACAAGTTTGCATAATGCGGCATCTTGATTGCATGGCATTATCGTAAATCGCCGGTAATAGTACAGTGCCCTGGTGGCGTCCACGACCGCAGGAACTACGGCCATACTTCCTTCATAATAAACGTATTCCGTCTCACGCTTCGACCCAACGAACTGGTGACTAAGGCATTTTACGAGTTCCTTTGTAAAAGAACAATTGAATTGCTAGATAATCTTCGCATTGTACTCTTTCCGGAGCCCATTGTCCAGCTATTATGACACATAACGTAACGTTCCGATAACAATATAAACAAGTCTAAACCAATTTGTTTAATTGCTGCATAAAAGCGGAAAATGTGGTTTTTATCACCGCTCCAGCAATAAAAGCCGCATTTCCATTTACGTGCAGAATTTTAGCATCCTTTAATTTCGCTTGGTTTTCTAGATAGTCTATTTTATGTGCGGTCGGATCCAGCGTCGTCAGGCAGGTGAGATTTATTCACGTTTAGCTGCAACACGGTGCGGTGGGCGTACGTGGGTCGCAGACGAGCTCGGAGGTAACTAACTATACGTGCGCCGCCTTTATGTTGTTGCGACTAGAGGCATTCAAGCCCATATACGGGGGTTTATAGCCTTTTACGTACATAATTTCTAAAGGAATGCTCGAATAACAATAGCTTGTATTATACGAGCACCTGCCGACTCGCGAGATTTACGAAAGAGGCCTTTGTGACAGTAAAAAAAATATTATGATAAAGTTTTAGAAGTGTATCATTGTGATTGTGACATTGAATAGAAAGAATGAATGTCCAATCAGTAATGTTTACAAATATCTTGTGGTTGCTCTATCACACGGAACAATGGGGACCAACAAAGAAGTTAGGAAAGAACAAAAGCAAACACCAGTGCGAGTCTAATGAGCCATTTCCTTCTACGGCGAAGCCGAAGTAATAACAATAACAGTATGGCGGCTTTCGGCGTGCGTGCGTCGATTAGTGATGCGCACAACGCAACTGCTCTAATTCCGGAATACGAAATGGAGATTATCTTGACAGCGTGTTCTCCGAAAGTATCATAAACAGCTCGGAAATAACGGTCTGGTAAGCAGCATTGCATGCCGCGAGAGCGGGCTTGTGTGTTCCACGCAGGTGAGAAAGAGAAGGCTCTTATCGGGGTGTGGCTATCGCTACTTTGTATGCACTGCCTAGATAGTTACATGCGAGTGCATCTGCATATACCTATAACTATATACATGTTGGTGCTCGTGCTCATGCCATTATATGCTAATTAGCTTTCCTATGTTTGTTCACTGTTGCAGATCAGAGATGAACGTAATACATTGATAAAACAAAGGGGATAAAGTTAAAGCATTCAATTAAATCATACAGAAAGAAAGTTCTAGCAAGTTCTACGGTGTTAATATATATCTCGTACTTGGGTAAGTTACTACTAAACTAATGCTACAGAAGAATGGATTTATCAAGAAACATAATATTGAGCTTACATGTATACTACGTACGCTCAATGTCAAGAAAGATAGCCTAAGTATTTATTACCATTTAAAAATAAATCAAAATTTAAGCACTCTCTACTAATTTAATAGGTTCAGGAAGAAATAAATAAGACAGAAGTGATATAATATATGAATAAAAAACAGAAAACCACATTATACATAAATATTAATTTAATAGCAAAGAATAAGTACTACGAAATTTCAAGCGTACGAATGAATCATTTGACAGTACCGCTGGCGCTGCAGCCGGCGTCCGCTGCTCCACCGTGCACAAAGGCCACAATCCACCAAAATCACTTCACGGCGTCACGCGTAACATTCGAAATTCGAAAAAACATGTGACGTTAGTGCGGTGAAAGGTAAGATGCGTTCCGTAAACGATTTCGAGTTACGAGTAACAAGTAACCGAGCGTAGTGGTGCCCGGCGCGGGAGAATGGCGCAAACTGGCAACGGAGGGGGGGCACCCCCGCAAGCCCCGCCGCCCCTCGCAGCCGAGCTTGCTTGGCCCGGCCACCAGACACAAGCTTGCATAATTAATTATACTTCACACACTGCGCCTTCCTTACATGCAAGGTCATTGTTTTTATTACTATAGATTCGGCATGTCCGGTCCGATCGATTGTATGGTTGCAAAGTGGTTATTGTGATAAGGTCAAGACGTTTCCCAGCAATTTGCATTTTATACAATGCAGCAGATGTAAGATAAGCTTCAAAGGGTTGACTTTAATAACGCTGCTATAAGTTACCTTGAAAGAGAAGTCAGAAAAACTATTAAGCTTTTCAATTCTAAACTTTATTCAAATCCTTCTGTCATTCAGGTCAAAATGAGTATTAACCTTCAAACAAAACAAGAACAAAGTAGTGAGTGGCACGTTAATATAGACCCTTTTGACGGTTGGAGGGTGGTGGGAGGGGTCGAGTGAGGGTGTTCGGTTTCCCGGGCGTGCCAGACGAATCCCGGTCCCGCACTTGTCGCGATCGATATCCGTATCCGCTGCACGAGAACTCGCATTAACTAACTTGCCGGATAGAGGTGGAAAGTCGGCCGATGTTGTTACAAACTTTACCGATTACAGTTCCCGGAGAAACTCTCTTGTTATTCTAAATGAATCAACAACTTGCGATGGGGAATAACAATATTGACGCCCTTTGCGGCTATTACTGGTACACTACACAGAACGTAATCAAAACACGAGTTCCGATCCAAGTGCATACACGTGCTGAAAATACGTATCAGAATTAATAATGTTTCTTCAATGTCCATTTTCTCGAATATAAACTGTTTTTTAATCACAAAAATCCTTGATCATGAACTATAATTTGCGTGTTTTTACATGTAGTTTTTTGGTCTGTGTTCTTTGTTACAAAAAGATCTTGGAAAAAGTGGAACAAAATCAAGGTTGGCCTTCATGAAGGCCAAGGTCTCGGAAATACATCTTTATCCGCTTTAGTATGAAGTTTGCAATTGTATTCTGACTCTATCGAAGCTTTATCCAACAAAAGATTTATCCGAAGTAAAATATCAAACGGAAATTTAAGGTCTTATGAAACTATAGATGTTTTACGTAATAATATTGCTGTAATGCAGAAAGTAATTACAATTGGAAACTTTTTATAAGAAGCGTAAGATCAAAAGAAAATTCTGCTTTAAATACCGTTATTCAGAAGCTTTTGTTAAGGCTCCGCAACATAATTACGTTAAACTAGATGTGTAAAATAATATTGTTAGCTTGCTCAACGATATAAGATTACACGTCATTATGTACGTTAATCTTGGCGAAGATAATTGTGATTAGTATGGTTATGTAAAAGTCAGTATGTATGTATACTGTATGTTATTCAACTGCTACTCGCTGATGACGTCTCCGGGCGTGTGATAAGGAAACAAGTAACAGACGACGGTCATTAATCATCGTTACATTGTCAACGGGGTGACCCCGATGATAGTGTAATCCCAACCGAATCAGTTGTACTGTACATTCAGATTATTTCAGATCATCTTATATTGTAAATCGTTTGTTAGAGTTGATCTAGTGAATCATATACATTAAACCTGAGAAATACAACGGAAACTTGTTTCTAAATATAAAAGAGCTATAGATTTTATTATTCATAGTCATATGTAGTAAAAACTACCACTCTTTATTTTAATTACAAGTGGTAGTTTTTAGGGTTCCGTACCCAAAGGGTGCAATCTGGACCCTATTACTGAGACTCCGCTGTCTGTCCGTCTGTCACAGGGCTCTATCTCTTGAACCGTAATAGCTAGACACTTAAAATTTTCACTGATTATGTATTACTATGGCCACTATAACAACAAATACTAAAAATAAAAAAATGTTAAAAATTTAAAGGGGGTCGTCATAAAAGAAACGTGTTTTTTACAGCGTTTTTAACTCGATCTTTATAATGGCATTAACTAGACTTGTAATTTTCACCAATGATGTATTACTATAACCACTATAACAACAAATACAAAAATTAGATAAATTAAAAAATTAAAGGGGGTCGTCATACAAGAAACGTGTTTCTTCAGCGTTTTAAAACATTGTACGGTGGTACGGGACCCTTAATAAGCGAGTCCGACTCACACTTGGCCGTTTTTTTATTTTTAAATAGGTATGTACAATATTCCAAAATAAAAAAAGTAACGCACACTAACTAAATAACAAAAGTGATGAATTATGATCATTCTCTTAAATGTAATAACACTTTGTAAGAAAGATTTAATAACGAATAAATAAAAAATTCTTATACCGACGTCAGACATCAGAATCTTTCAAAGAGCACGATCTTCAACGAAAACTTTTTGACCTAAAAACGTAGAGTAAAGCTCTTGAAATACTAGTTATAAAGTAGATATTATCATAGTGGCAATCGAGAGCAATAAATACTAGTTGTCCATGATTCAGAGTGACATGTTCCATAAGTTATGCGCATAACATACAGAGTGGTAGTCGATGATACGTAGGTATCTAATAGGTACCTACCGAAGACTCGGAAGACCATGCAAACTGAACTAATTCCGTCATTAGTTTAAAATATTTAGATTTATTTTCATCTTTCGCATTAAAAATAAATCATTTACGTATTTATTATAAAGTTAAGTGAGTTTTATTTTAAATTATAAAATATAACATTACTTGTATGTATATTGTGTGTTATGTTAAAATAAAAAAATAAATTGTTACATTAGAAAAATATGGATGTTGTATTCAACAATTTTATTTCGGGACATTCGGAATTTCTTCATTTTTCGGAAACTCCCGGACGTTTTCTGTGTTCCGGAGTTCCCTAACGAATGTTCAACTCCCGTTAGTGTGACGTTTCACGGGTAAAGGTACCTTATGGACGTTGGCGCTTAGGACGTTTAGAAAAACAATTCGTACAATTACCTTAGCTTGAATAAACACAATGTCGTAAGTGCCACCGTCCATAAGGTACCTTTACCCGTGGAACGTCACAGTTAATCTTTTGTAACAAAACATCAATAATAATTGTATAATATAATAAGTTCTTGATTATTTCAAACCTAAGCAATTCTCACTGTATTCTAACCTGACAAATGCGAGTACTCTGTCAAAGGCTTAGATTGAATGTGATACATGTACAAAAAGTGTGACGGTGCAGGCAATCCCGCCGTAAAGCCGTAATAGGAAAAGTTCCAATCGATTCATTGGCGAGACTCTTACGGCAGACTCTTACTATGAGAACCGTCCATGCTCCTTGAATTTTCTATTATGTGATTTTATAGCACATGCTCGCATCCACTACTCTTCGCGCAATTTGAATTTGCTTTATGTTCGAATGCAGTTTGGTTCTATTTCTATAGCTGCATTCTTTTTAACTCTCAAATTAGTTGATGGAAAAAAGAGAGAGATGAGAGAAAAGAATTGAGTTAGGCTGGCAATATTAACTGCATTTTATATTCCATCCCATTGAAAAACTTCTTCTTCTTCATCTAAGAGCGTTCCCGGTTGCATCCTCAGCTGTGCTTCTTCGGAGCTCGGGGTGCGCGTTCCCGATTTTTTTTCTCCAAATATAACATGCATGTCAATTGTCACCCAAGGATGCCAAAGACATTGCAAAATGGAGAAGAAATAGCCGGAACAGTTTCCGGAACGGAACCTGCCTGACGTCAACCCTCCTTGGGCATGCAATTGTACGAGCACGAGATGTTTGTGCTTAGTCCTTTAGTCGCCTCTTACGACGTCCACAGGAAGAGACGGAGTGGTCCTATTCTAACCCGAAACCCGTGTGGTTTCGGGTTAGAATAGGACCACTTCCATCCATCCCATTGAAAAACAATATTATGATATATCTATATAAGTATACCTTCAAAAAATATAAAACGTGAAAATATAGCAAAATAAACATCGGTAAAACAAAGAATTCAGTGGAAACATAAATCAAAATTGTGTTCAGAAAATTATTGATGACTATTTAAGAATAAACTATGATCGTTACTGACAGCTAAGGTCAAAGTAGCCAGTATTAGATCAATCATTGGTTGGCCAGTAAAAATATTATTAATAGCAAGCAACAACAGAAAAATCTGCTGATATAAACAAACACCTACAAATGAATGTACGAGTATAACGTAGGTAGAATTTTTACGACCAATGCAAATTCTGCCCGATTTCCATTAATTTCGATAAATTTTAACATAAAAAAATACCTAAACATGTTGATGGTACATGCATGCATATTCATGAATAAATTGCTACATTTTCAATAAAATCCAAATTCATCAATCGCGCAAAACCAATAAATCAGATAGGAACTAATAGATTTTGTGCAACGGGTTCAAATAAAACTCTAAACTAAACAATTTACTAGGATATTAATGCGAAGCTTTTATGTTTATAAACAGCTAGTCTAAAATGATAATTTATGCGAATTGGGCAGAAGGTGGCGAGTTCTCGCTGGCAGCTGGCCAACGGGAATGGTTTCTCTAGAATGTTATACGGAATATGCAATGCGATATGAGTTGCTTATATCTCGGTCTCAAATTTGTTTAGATAGCGTTCGATGTAGGTAATTCATAAAAATGTCCTAAAAATAATTGATGGCCACACAAATTCTATAAATAAATCGCTGCCACTCTTCGGCTCATTTCATACGTATACGCTCATTACGCTGGTAACGTACGTAATAACAGGAAGATTTATGAGAATTGTGAAGACGTTCCCGAGATTTCTCATCTCCTTTAATTTCCTTGCTTTGCATGTAATCTTCCATCTCCCAACCACAAACTCCATTATGAAGGCCGGTTTATTCTAATAAATTCTACGGGATGATATGCTGTTACTGCTGTTACTACAGTAAAATATTTACAAAATGGGCCACCCTGGCACTGGGGTCTACACAAAGACCCCGTTTGGGATTATTAGAAGATGCGTCCGTGAGCATAAATTATGCATGCATGTCCCACAACAGTGTTGAACAGAACCAAAGTCAGGGGATTATTGCAAGAAGTAAAAAATCAACCAAATTAAAATTTAAGGCATAATCTCTTACCTAATACTCGCGACAGTTCCATTATGTACGCCATTAAGTTCTTGTAAATGCCACTGAAGGATTATGAGGCAAATGTCGCGACAAATTATTTATTTATGCATGAGCTGCCTACCGTTTTAGTTGATTTCTCAAAATTGTTAAGCGAAGTGATAAATGCCACTTACTTTTTTGAAATTATATATGACAAACACGTTTCTACTTTAACTTCCCACTTTATTGAACCGTTAAAAGTTCATAATTCAACTAGAGAAAGATACCGAGTGGGCGCATAAACAAATTAAATGTCTTCCATTAAACGTAAATAATGCCGTTGACTGCATAATAATCATGACCTGACGTCAGTTATTTATAACTCGTAAATATCAATTTTAATCGGATTTTACAAGTCCTTTAGACATATATTAACGTTTAGAAATCAGGAAATTTCTTACATTATGAATTTATGGCTACATGTAGGTTACTACTCATTCTTGAAAGTACCATCTTTTATTGCCTAAGAAATGAAGTCATTATAATATATGTCAAGCGTTACAAGAACTGCGTTATAGATACTAGCTAGACAATAGTGGAATTTCTTGAATTACATGAAGGCTATTATGTGCATACGTCTTTAAATCTCAGAAAAATTATTATAAATGAAGTGTAATCAAATTATTAATTTCACATGTATTAGTTAACGCTAAATAGGTGTAAGCTAAAATTTATAGAACTAAAAAAATTCAAAGTAAACCAAATTTCGCTAAGATACGTATAAACTGTTCCAGATAAAATGACCGTTCAATTCAGGAAAGTCAATAGTAAAAAGCAGATCAGTAATAACAGTTTCACGATCACCGTGCACCTGCACGCGAGCACTCTCGCAATCGAAAACCAATTTTAAGTGCAGTTTGTAAAGTCCCATTTTGAGTTTCTACAATACGTGAGAGGGGTGACACGAGTTAGAATTACAGTTTAGCATTCCGCTCACAGACCGAAAGAGATGGGGCTATGACGGAACAGCCGGAGGGAAGCGGCGAGTACCGGAGTGTACTTTTCGAATCGATAGTCTAAGAGCATTCATAATGCTTCTGATATCCTCGTGGATTCCGCGAGATGAATCGTTTATGGATTCGCAGAGCGGGGCTCGTCTCCGAAAAGGGTCGGCGAACTAGACAAATTACTAAAGAGAGAATTTACTCCCCTCGACTCTGTCAAATCGACGAAATGTTCGAGTAATCCCATTATTTGCAGGATTTGCATCAGGCTGAGCATTCGTTCGTGCATAATTGGTAAGAGGAAGAGGAATGCGCTTTAATTGAGCACAATTTGCGCCTTTATGAATCTCAAACTTGATTTCCGTTGGCTATGCAAATACACTATTGTTTTAAAAGCTGTTGTCGGATGAAGTGGATGTGACTTGAATAATTTACGTCAGAGAACTGAAAGGCTTGAGTCCTTTCAATTAAAATATTTATTAAATTTGTATTAATAAGTAGAGACAAAATTGCATCACGAAGCTCATTAATAAAGTTAATCAGAGTGTATCTGCGTGCAACACCTGTTAACAAAATTTTCATTTCTTTTAAATATGGAAAAGAAGTGTGGTTCACGCACGTATGGTGTTCCAGTATGCTATTTCGAATGAACATTGGATCATACAGGCAATTTTTTCCAGTACCAGCTAAAAATCAGCGCTGAGGTTCCTACACCACAGCACGAAGCTGAGCTGGCCACCTTTTTGGCATTCATTAGGTATTGTCTAGTATGTAAGTTATATTCTGTAAATTGCTTGTCGAATAAAGATTTTCTTTCTTTTTCTTTCTTTCTAATTTATTTATTTATTGTTCCAAAGTAAAAATGTACTTAAAACTAATGGCGGCAAAGCATCCTTATCTGCTGAATTGAACTGCATCAAAGCAATTAAAAGGAAGTGAACAGAAGATCGGGCTCATTAACGAGCAGAATTCCCTAACAAAGCTCAATTGATTTACGGGTTGCGTGTCCAGATTGGTGCGGCAAACATGGCCAGATCTGAATTATGGCGGGGGAGCCGCTCGCATACGGATGAGGGCGGCCATTTCTCGCGCGTGACAAACATGACCAATGGCTATATGCCGCTAAATCTATGACTGCCACGGGAAAAGTGCACACGACAGCTATTTGACTGGTACTCTCGGTTCATTCCAGATTTATTATCTAACAAAATAATACTTCTAACCAAATATACTGAAACTATTTTAAGGGTGAATTCACTCCATGACACTGAACAACTTTCCCCAATGAACATATACATATCTAAATATGAAAAAATATTTTTGACTTTCCATACAAACTCAGATCAGCTGATCGGTCAACTTGTATGGGAGACCAAAAAATATTTTTCATATTCAGCTTTATGTTCCTTGGGGAAAGTTGTTCAGTATCATGGACTGAATTCACCCTTAAAATAGTTTCAGTATATTTTGTTAGACGTTATATACGTAGGAGATGTACTTACATAAAATTCCTTTTCAGAATGTCCCAAAACATTGTAAATTAAGAGAAATACGAATCTTCAAACACGAAGAAAATCTCAAAAGCTAATTAATAGAAAAGAGAAGCCATATTTAAAAGCAATTTTTAGAAACTAATTTGAGGTTTCTACTATATCCATTGTATGGGAATTCTTGTAATAATAAATAATTGAACGTGCTGTAGTATTTATTTTACAAAAAAACACGTTATGGAAATATAACAAAGAGTCTGGGAAGTGCACGTGGGTGTCAAGGTTTTAAGTCCAGTCTAATTGGAGCTGCAGTTCTCCCCTATTTGATATTAGATCTTTTATAGACACCGTGATTTGCGATATATCCAGGGTTCTAGTATAATTGGCCGTAGAAAGCATTACATCACCCTAGGGCCATCATGGGCCACTGCGCAGTAACGACGGTCTACTTTCTTTGTCTCCGTTTTGCGTAGAATGGCAATCTACAACCTTTGTTGTATTTGGGTCGGTAAACAGTTGATCTATTTCCAAAATTTACTGAGATACGGTAATAAACCAAGTAATTTTTAATATTTCGCTGTCTTACTACATAACATCAAAATCTACACTGAAAAAAGTGATCATATAAGTCTTTTTTGAAAGTAAGAAATAATTATACCTATATTTTTTATGCAAAACAATTACATTACCTATTTTTCTTATCAACGAAATATTGTTTTAAATAAACACGGAATTTTAAATATGTATTTCGAATAAGACAACACTTGGAAAAAACTTTTAATATAATCAAAGCATTTTGAAGGGCTAGTCAAGTGCTTGTGAAAGAGAACGTTGTAATTAGACTTTCAAGAGTAATTCCATCAAGACCCGAGAGTCGAGACGATCCCGGAGACCTTGAGCCTTTGGAGCGGAGCATGAAAATAGACTATTTATTCTTTTCGCTTCGGGAAACTTTCTGAGCAAACAGAAGCACTCCAAAATAACTTATCCCTAGAGTTCGCAAAAGCAACACTGACTGATGGTTTAATCGTTTTACAAAATCGTTTTACGGTTCCCTATAACTTTTTGGTAATTAACTTTTATCTGAACATCGTAGTAACACTCATGTGTTTAATGGGCTAAAACTAAAAGCTAATTATCTCACTTGTAACTTCGCCGATCTAAATTAGAATTGCGGGCGAAGTTCTGAAGTCGTATGTGTGTATGTCGGAGGGAACGCTCCGCCTGCGTCCAACTCAAACATCCCCCGATTAACATTAGTTTAAGACAATGCCGGTGGAGCCGAAGTAAGTTCTTAGTGCTGTTGCTATTCCAATATTCAAATGAGTTCACTGGCGCACAAACTCTACCGTTTATAGCGAATGTTACTTAATAAATAGGACACTATAATGCACGTTGGTCTGAGGGCAAAGAAGAAAACATGAACCAGTCGGTAAAAAAAACGAATATTTACGTGGGAATCATTCTTAATAGGTTGTTCTCTATACTTTTCCGATTCTCATTTTCCTTCTTGCTAAACATGATCCTTGAGTTAGCTAATGTCTCACTCTGTCAACCATAAGAGATAAAGGCGAGACAGTATGTTCTAGATTAAAAGAGTAATAATAAGAGTATAAAAAAAAAACAAAAAAAAAACAGTGAAATATTCGTCAAGAGCAAAGAAAGGCACGGACCCGTGCTCGACGATAATTCGCTGTTTTATTTATAATTTTTTTGTATTATATTTATAATTTTTTTTTGTAGTGAAATCGTCTAGATATTTAGATTATACATTTTTTGCAATGACCTAAGGTCATTGATTTTTTGGTATAATTTTCATATGAAAAGGTGATTGTACAAAATAGTAATATCTCTTATAAAGGTAAATTTAGGCAAATTTAGAGGTATGTTTGTGATTTTTTTTCTATCGAGTCAAAAATGCTCAATCGTGTTTTTGATATTGTGGGTGTCTGTAGAAAAGAAAGATTCTAATGTATTTTTTTGAGGACTAAACTGTAATAGTTCAATTACAGTGATTTTTCAAAAACACGCACATAAAAATTAGTTAACTAAAATAAATCCGCACCGCACCAAGTTTAGTAATTACATACTACATACTTGAATATATAATACTTTTCCCGGAGTTGTTTAATATCATGGACTGAATCTGCTCTCAATCAAAATACATTTAGTATATTTTGTTAAACAAACATAAAGACTGGAAATTAAATGCAATGCAATGAATGCAGTTAGTACGAGTAATTCATTTCAAACGAAATAGATACCATTTGTTTCATTATCTTACGAGAAATGTTTATTGTACTATAAAATGTCTGAATCCATATTCATATTTTATCGTACCTATATATAACAAGGGAATGTACAAAGATTATGTACGGCTTTATTTATTTTATAATGATAATCGAAATAAGATATGTGGTAATGATAAAATATGAATCTGAATTTACGAGCATTTTAGCAGGTACTTAAAATTGTTACCTTTTTGATAAGTACTTTGAGTTAATTTCACCAATATTGATTATCAGCTACTTTTAAATCCTTATTTTAGGATAGGACTATGATAAGACGTATAAGCCCGCAAACGAAGAACATTCTTTTGTATTGCTTTTATTTGTACAATAGAGTTAAGAATAAAGCGCTGAAAACGCTTGGCTCTTGAGGTCTACCAAAGGGTAGTGTCCTATTTACAATAAACATTCGCTATAAACATAGCGAATTATTGTAAATAGACACTTTAATGCACGTTGGTCTGAGCTGAGGACAAAGAAGAAAACATGGACTAGCTCTATAACAGTCTATAAAAAACAACACTTTGTAAGTCTTTGGGAAAAGCAGCAGTAGACGTCAAGTGGTTGAAATAATGATGATGATGAAAAAGATTAAAAACAAATGCAAAAGTGACTAGTATAAATTATATTAAAAATAAACTATTAATTTGTTTTATTAATTATATTTTTTTTTTAAATAAGTGAAATAATAAACAGCTTGCACGTTGTCTACAGGATATATAAATTATCCTGAATAATTTATATATCCTGTTTTCATTTAAAAATGAATTTTAGAAATTTATTGAATAAAGAAATAAGTACAAATAGTATAAATAAATAAATAAATATATACGGACAAATCACACTGATTAAGCTAGCTTCAAAGTAAGTTTTAAACTTGTGTTATGAGATACTAACTTAACGATATTTTATGATAAATACATATATAGATAAACACTCAATTATGAAAATAAAGTACAGTATTTACACTTGTATCAAGGTACAGAATAATACAGATACACTATCACGTCTTTATCCCTAATGGGGCAGACAAGGCCTAGGGCGGTAAGGGCCAGGCCACTTTAAGCGTGATGGTGGGCATTAAGGTGGAAAAAAGTAATCATAATACACAGTTATGGGTTTGCTAACCGCGTCGCCTATTGATATGATTCAGATTCTCACCCATTCCCTTGATCTGCGCGGGAAGAGAAGCAGCTGGTACATTCTATGTTTCTTCTTGTGATTTGTCCCTATATATTTATTTATTTATTTATTCTTTTCTCCCAGACAAGGAAGAACACTTGTATCAAGTTTCCTAAGAATCTTTTTATTATCATGGATTAAATCTGCCCTCAAAATAGTTACAGTAGGTATAATTTATACCTAAAAAGGCAGGACATGTTTTTAATAATAGGAGCAGTGCAGACGTGATCCTCTAGCACTAAAATAATGAATCTCCCATTAGTCATTGCTGTATTTAGCTGAACCCAGCCCGGGTTCAGGATAAAGTTGGCGCATGCGTCAACAGGCGCCGACTGTCGCGACGGGGCCAGGAATAGACCAGCTGAAAAATATTGCCCTATCTAGACAACATTTTATAAGGTGACTTTACCTAGGTACAGGTGTTTGCTATGTTATTTTCTAGTTATCCTTTTATTATACTTGTTTACGAAGAGCTAGTGTCTCGGCGGGAGTACGCAATTCTAGCGCTTTTGCAAGTTAAGCGACACCGGGCGTGGTCCGCACATGGATGGGTGAACACAAGTGGCATAAGCATTTTCTCGAGCTCCTCCACGTTAAGCCGTTGGCTGTTATCATTGTATGACAGTCGTCAAGCTACGTCAGATGCCTTTAGGCAGCTTGAAAAATCTGACATCAGTGTTGGCCACTTACACACACGAAATCTCATCTACGGGCATTCCCAGTTGTATATTTAGCTGTCCTGCTTTTGAGCCTGTGATGTGATTCGTTTTCCAGCTTTTTCTTCTCCAAAAGTGGTAGGTATGCGTGACAGAGCAAGTTCTTTACTTATCCTTACATTATTTAAAAAACATCTCTATGTGAATTTTACTACTATTTCAAATCACATTTTGCTTGATGCTGTTTACAGCCTCTTCTGTGGTTTACACTATAACTAACAGATTATACACACATATATACAAGCTGATTTTTTATCCACCTGCAAAATTTTTGGAGCAAGTTCGATCGATAAAAATTTTTCGTCTTCCCATAGAAAATCCGTTTGGCTGAGCGCTGATTTGTATGGGAGGGCGAAAAATTTTTATCGATTTTTAATAACTTTTTTTATAGAAAGTAGTTCAGTATCATGGACATGCTCCAAAAATTTTGCAGGTGGATAAAAAGTCAGCCTGTAGAATTACAATGTTTAACACGGCAATATTATATTTTTACATAAAACAAGTACATATCAAAGTTTTCCTTTCCATAATAACAGGCGCTAAAATTGTGTAGGTAGGGGAACAAACAATTCGAAGAACCGGGATTACGCGATCAAAACAAATGTTTACAAAGTGCTTTTAATAGAACAAGTCCTTATTAACGTCTATTATATTCTGCATAAGTATATTTTAACTGTTTAAAAATAAAACTCGATGAGAGAGTGCTTTAATTTTACAGAAGATAAGTTAAACTGAAGGCCAAAAAATATCTAAAACTGTTCTATCCCGACTAATAACTAATCGCCGCTCTACTACTATGAAATATTTTTAGTTTTTAAGGTGACGTGGGTTCACAATTTGCAAAACAGTGCGTGTTTTTGAAAAACCACTGTTATTAAACTAATACAGCTTATTCCTCAAAAAATTTACATAAAAATCTTAAGGATTTTCTACAGACACCCACAATAGCCAAAACATGATTGAGCATTTTTGGCTCGATAGAAAAAAAATTACAAACATACCTCTAAATTTGCCTAAATTTGCCTTTATAATACGTATTACTATTTTATACAATCAACTATTTATACGAAAATTATACCAAAAAATGTGCTATCTAAATATCTATCCGTTTTGGCTTGGCCTTCGCTCTCGATGAATATTTCGCTGTGTTTTATTTATTATTTTTTTTGTATTATATTTATAATTTTTTCTGTAGCCAATACGGATAGATATTTAGATAATACATTTTTTGGTATAATTTTCATATGAAAAGGTAATTGTATAAAATAGGAAGACGTATTATAAAGGCAAATTTAAGCAAATTAGAGGTATGTTTGTGATTTTTTCTATCGAGCCAAAAATGCTCAATCGTGTTTTGGCTATTGTGGGTGTCTGTAGAAAGTCCTTAAAATTTTTATGTAAATTTTTTGAGTAATAAACTGTAGTAGTTTAATAACAGTGATTTTTCAAAAACACGCACAGTATTGCCAATTGTGAACCCATGTCGCCTTAATACGTCTGTGCATAAAATCAAATCGAGTTATATTTAAAGCAAAAGCATTTGTATATATTTTACACCCTCCAAGGCTGAAACTGAAGCAGGTGTTGCTAACTATGAATCATTAATGATCGTTGCCGTATTAAGGCGGAATACGAAGAGAACTGTCAAAACTTCATGTACCTATTTCTGTTTACTAGAACTTTGACCTGAAGTGATTCTAGGCGTTATAACATTTTTTGTAGGTTTGTTCGGAGAATTCAGAAGGTGCCCGCCTTCTTAAAATTTTAAAATAAATCGATATACCATTATAAAAAAATGTTAAGAAATGATATCTAAAAATTATTTTTCTTCCAAAACTCTAATAATATAAATTGAGGAAAAAATATTTTTACTCAAAAATATTAGTAATATTGTGATTCCTTCGAAGGTCTTCTTCATTTTCGATACAGAAAATTAGTTATTAAAATAATTCATAAAAGCCGATAAAATCTACATTCCGCGTCATTCCGCGTTCATTCCCCCGCATTCCGCTTTACGAGTACAGTCAAACGAAATATGTATGTATAATTAATTTTTTAACAAAAAAACATCCGACTTCAATTTTTTTTAGGAGTTTCTTCCATATCTCGAAAGTTCTTCATCATATCTTCACTAAATTAAAATGGGACCAACTTGGTACAAAAGGCTATCAAATTTAAAAAAAACATCAAAATCGGTTCACAATTGGCGAAGATATCAACGTAACGAACATACATAAAAAAAGCATACATTCGAATTGATAACCTCCTCTTTTTTTGAAATCGGTTAAAAAGCATGCGGGCCGCGTTGCGGATCGCCCCGCACCTCATCCCCTCAGATTCTCTTCGTATTCCGCCTTAATACGGCAAAAGTTATGTTATGTATAAGTCAGGCAGTATTTTTGTAAGTATATTTTTATCTTTCCACATATAACCAGATACGGAGCAGCAATAGGAGAAACATGTTTATGTAAGCGCCGATTCACACTGGAACAGCAATGGGTGGCAGCACACTACACAAGCAAGCCATATTCACCATAATTTCTATCTGCGAAATGCATAGAATAGCTTGATGGCTTGACCGGTTGTGTACGCGCGGCGCCACCGGCAGCCCAGAGACTAGTTCCACCACCATTTTGATTCTTTTTCCATCTTCTCGCCCACCATAACGCAAAAAGCGTCTCTGGGCACTGACAAGCAAAATATAAAATGTCTGTGTGCCTCGTTAGGGATAAAGACGTGTGAAGTATACATACATATATTATGCAAAGTATACATACATTATGTATGTATGCATTTCGTAGATAAAAATAAGAGTGAATATGGTTTGACAATGAAAGTGCGCTGCCGCGATGCCGTCCCTTGCTATTTCAGTGTGAAGCGGCTCATAGAGTTAGGATGTAAAGTCTACTTACTTGCAGGTTGGAGCGAGAGCGACGCGGCATCACGCCCACCACTTCTCCCCTCATTATAGATTCGATTACTGTTGAAAGAAACAATATTTTTGATTATATAACATTACCAAAATAAATCACAGGATCATCATCAACAGCTTTCAGGTACCCACTGCTGGGCATAAGCCTCCCTTTGTCTGCGTCATGATGTCATCAACCCACCTAGCCGCTGGACGTCCTACACTACGTTTCCCATTTCTGGGACACCATTCGGCGACGGCCTATAACATGGTGACTTTATTTTTAATAATTTTATACATATGTATATTGACTACCCACTTTAAAAAAGTTACAACTTCATCTTGGTAATTATTTTCTACGGATATGTATATTTAACGATTTTTTTCTATATTGTACGACTTTTTACAAAAAAGTATTTTTTATAAGGCCACTGTAACTCTTTTAAATTAATAAAGTACGTGGTCGCCATTCGAGAACCTTTTTGCCCCATCGGCTATCGGTTCATCGCGCTATGTGTCCCGCCCACTGCCACTTTAACGAGCTAATCCGCTGGGCTATATCAGTGACTATTGTTCTCCTACGAATCTCCTCATTTCTGATTCGATCACGTAAAGAAACACCGAGCATAGCCCTCTCCATAGCGCGTTGAGTGACTATCAATATAAATATGTAGGTATGTTCTAAGTACATTTTAATATTTAGGTAAGTAGGTACGTATCTAATTTATACGGACATTTATGATTAATGTTTTTAATTTTTTGAAGAAATTAAGTAATGTAATACAATATGTTACAGCAGTAGGTACTCAAAGGTAGCGATGGTAACAAATAAATAACAATGTTCCTAATTTCCTTACAGTGAAATATGTGGGCATATTCCTTGTTACACAACAAGCAATAAGTGTGACGCTATGAGAGCATCACGTCACGTCTGACGTCTTCCGAAGGTACCTACATATATAAAAACAACACCTCCCATTCCCATATCACACGGTTTGTTTCTCAGTATATATTTCCAAGAATCACTGATATATTACTTGTACACAAGCAGAAAAATACGTCGGAAAGGTTTTTCCTTTGTCGTGACGTAATCATATGGCTTCAATCCAATTACTAGGGAGGTGGCGACTAACCGTTATCCGCTGTCATTATATTACAACGTTTTATATATGGTTAGTTACATAATGGCTATGATATCGATACAGCCAACTATCGATATAATGGATCTATTATTATGCTGTGCTCACATCAAAGAACAAGTGATTGCCTCGAGGGAATCTATGCGGTTGAATGGTCTGATGTTGCTTGCTTGAACTTTTTATTATTTTATTGTCTTATTTTAAAACGGACTAACTTTATTACTTGGTTAAAATCATCATCATCGGAGACTGCCGTCTGACCTCCGCAACCCGAAGGATAGACCATAGCCAATCCTCGAGCAGGTTTAAACAAACGCTAGATAGCTTTTAGGATCTGTGGGCTTAACTACCTTCCGAAGCAAGGAACTTTATTACTTGGTAAAAACCCATTGACATAAGTACATAGATCTGGTTGTAAAAACCCGACAAAATGCAAGCATTTCTTGATTTGGGCAGATAATGATTTATATTAGGTTTAGTAAGTGAAATAATTAACGTGTATGCCTACCTAATATTTATTTTAGCATACAAAAATAGAGCCATATAAAGGTGTGTTAGTTACTATCATTTACTATTGTAGCCAACGGCCTGATATCATATAATTTATTTATAACGTCGATAAGCCCGCAGATGGGCGTTGTAAGATAACCCGTGCATTACATAAGTCCATTGTTCGCGTACTGTTATCGTAATTAATCATACTCCTTTGTTTGGCCGCATAACCGCCGGCCGAGACAGGCCAGCATTACTGTTTGAAATATGCACGATGCGAATGCCTGCGTAATTATTGAAGATATGTGATTGATACGAGTATACTCGGTAGATTATTAGATGAATATTTAATAAATATACGAGTACCTAATAACAAGACAAGTCACACAGGTTGAGCCAGCCCTATGCTATACATAATAAAGCATAGCTGTGTTGCATGTTAATTTGAATAAGTCTAAAAGAAATATAAATAATATACTCGTAATATAGAATTAGTGTGATTTGGCCCTATCTGTTTTTTTTTTATTAATTTCTTTTGTTATGTATGTATATATTGTAATAACAAAACGTTTACGGACTCTATTCTACAGTTTAGTATAGTAAAACCGGTTTAAATTATCTAAAATAACTACGATATAAAATTCCAAATAGATTAAGGGGGAACCTAATATGACATAGAATGGACGGGCGATCTGACTGCTTCTAACAACAACTGGAAGTAGCCTTTTGCACAGCTACCATATATTATATACATCGTGTTAATTCAAGAACGCAAAACCTCAGCCATTGAAACTGAACAACTTTTGTTTAACAACTATCACAAAATCTAAAAAAAAATCGGATTTTCATAAAGATTGACTTGATCAGCTGATCAGTTAGTATGAACTTCAAATTTTTTTTGTTGTTCAGTTGAGGTACCATCTGAGAGGTTTTGTGTTCTTTAATTAACACGATGTAATATGTACCTAACCGTTTAGTTCACAAAAGAAGAAAAGATAATAATTACCTCCGTCTCCGAGTAGCCTCATCTGCACCAGGGACGGATCCTCGCTGTGCTCCTCCAGCACTGTGTCATCCGTCACTGTCAGTTCCTGCAAAGTAAGTAGCTTGTTAAGATAACAAGGATAATGCAAACAGTTCAAAGATATTAAGTGAATTTGCATAAAACCGTTTTCGTCTTAAATATTCGAAGAGTATTAGGATACAGATACATTATCACGTGTTTATCCCTAACAGGGTAGACAGAGCCCAGGGCCATAAGGCTCAAAGGCCAACACACGAGATGGTGGGCGTGAAGATGGAAAAAAGTAGTGTTGGGTTGCTAGCCACATCGCCTATTAACATGATTCGCATTTTCGCCCATTCCCTTGATTGGCTTTTACGATCTGCGCGATAAAAGTAAGTAGCAGCTGGTACTTTCTAAGTTTTTTCTTTTCTCTATTTATAAAGAAGGCAGTCGCGCAAAAGTACATTATAAATAAGCTATAACAAAGTAAATGCTAATAAAATGAGTAAGAGACGAAACAATTCAAATATTCCCCATTCCGAAGTAACAGAAAGAAAAATGATAAACGAGTTTTGCAAACAAGAAAGTCCAATTAAGTAACCAATCCCTTCAAGGAGAAATAACATTTTGGCAGGTGTTTTATATTCCAGAACAAACAGGATTCCGTAAATTCTCATCTAAACTTTCTCACGCCGCTTATAGAACGGTAAACAGGCGTATCTGTTTTATGTTGTTCGCGCGGAAAATGCCTATGAATTTAAAACACGTCAGACGCAATGTTGATAAACAAAGAAATATATACATATTTCTTATATTATTCTACAGAATTTTGGCCATGGCCGACTCTTGATGTTTTCAATTTGTTTAGTTTTTGTTATGACTACTTATTATAACTGTTATTAACATAAATAATTGAAAAATATAAAATACGTTCTTAGAAGAGTAGCAAACAAGAAGTCACACGTGTATATAAAAAGTACGCCCATTTAGAAATTTAAAAAAGGAAATTACCAGAAGTATTTAAACAGATAAACTCGTTTGAAATCAAATATGTTAGTTCACACATATTTCAAATTTGTAGCTGACGCTAAAATGTCTTTGATAAAACCCATTCAAAAATATATCATGTTATGCACATGCATGTGACACGCATGGCATAAATGGAATACAAAACACATCAGACCAACCAATTCATCAATACAAATAATATGACCATGACCTAATAAAACATCAAACAGCATATCGACAAAATAAACAAATTACTTTCTTTGACGACTCTAACCGATAAACATGTCGTCTAGCAAGACGAAGTTACGAACTGGCAAGAAACAAAGAGGAAACTCAAAGAAACTTGGCAAAACCAGCAAAGGAGGGGTTACTCAAAACTTTGACGTCTAGTAATACGAACCTCAAGTTTTCCACTCGCTAATTCGAAGTATAAATTTGTTTAACGTCTCAACTTTTTAACTGTAATTACTTAGCGAAGTTCCGCATAGATTGGAGCACTCCACTCTGCTGGAGTTTGATGAGTAATTGAAATTATTCTAGTTAGAAAGTGGCTTGCACTCGGCTACGTTATCGGTTTGTAATCTGGAAGTTCAATAATAGGGATGATGTCTGGGTCAGAATAGTATTATTCTAATTATTCCGTTAGTTAGATTATCCAAAAATAATGTACCCATATTTTTCACCGAATCTAACCGATGGGCCAAAAATATTTTTTCAGTCTTCATGCGTATTGCTTCTAGAAAGACGGATAGCTATTTCATTACCTTTAGGGTAAGACTAGAATCAGATTTGAACAAGCATTGAAGATTTTTAGAACAAACGAGAGTTTAGTTAGTTAACTTAGGTTTATTCTGTACGTAATCGATGCAAGATAACATTGATAATCTTGAATGCTAGTAGTTACTTCCATTGTCTACTCTGTGTTAGCAACTTTAAAATAATAGAAACAAAATTACGACAATCTGACGACAATTGATTAATTTAGGAAAGCCGATGAATTAAAAACAAAAAAAACTGAGTTACTACTAAACTAAGCACAGAAAAGCAAAGACATTTCTGTATTCCGTGCTATTAAGGTGAAGATATAGGCAAATGGCCTTGAAGTGGCGCCCTCATTTGAAATAAATTGTTAACTCGTAAATATGGAGATAGTTTGCATATTGCTCTTCGTCATGCACTAGATAGCCCTTTAAATTATTTTAGGAACCAACGTTGAAAGTATTTACATTAGTCCGTCTAGCTTTATAACTTGCCTCCGCCAAAAATGGCCACGGCAAGTTTTAAAGCTAGACGGATCACCAATAGTAATTTCAACGGCAGTTCATAAAATAATTTAAAGGGCTATCTGGTAAAGAGCAATATGGAAATTATCACCATATATACGAGTTAACAATTTATTTCACACTTCAAGGCCATTTGCCTATATCTTCACCTTAAGCTACGCATCACAAATCAAAATAAACAACAAAACAGCCACAACATACTTATACTTATAAATGTGCAAAAAGTACTTCAAAAGCAATTTCATATTTCGTTATTTTATTGTATCATTTCGATACAAAACGTCGGAACAGCATTCTCAAAGGAGGAGATGAAAGAAAAACAATAAACTGTTTCAATAACGAAAAACAACAAAGTTTGTTTAGACAAGTTGGCAGGGGGGTGTAGGGGGTAACTTGGCGCTGGGGGGCTGTAACTTGGCGATATCGGTATAATGTTGCGTCAATATTCGTTTACTAACACGAAAATTAATGTTGGACAATATTGACGGAGACGTTAATGTGAGCTAAAACGATAGGTACACATTAATCTAATAAAAAATAGGAAAATTAAGCTTTTTATGGTAAGGACACATAACAAATATAATGTTAGCGAAAGTTGGACGAAAACCCGTGAAAATTATTGTCATGTATTTATTTACATATTATACAGCTACTGAATTTTATAATTTAGTGCATACAACTCACGAACATGAAATTGTGTACAATCAGTACAATCATCTAAAGCCTAAAATAAATGTACAACACCAAGTGACTTGAATTAAAGTAAAACCACAGGCCGGACACTCCTAAGGTACGCGCAATATGCGTCACCCAGGCATCCCCGTTCCCCGTCCCCGCACCTGTCCCCCGTTTTCGCCTCGATTACTCACGTTGGCCGTCAAGAACCGGGGGAGAGGTGCGGGTGCGGGGAACGGGGACGTATATTGCGCGTACCTTAGAAGAGTCCCTTCTGTTTACTCTTACTGTATTCTGTGGTAAAACTGAAATTCCCAAGTCACAGCATAAAAGAAACGGAATATCATCATTAGTCATGCACATTGCAAACAAAAGAAAGTATCAAATAGGGTCTATTCAATTATATATAAATCGACTGGGCCATTTCCCTTTTTAGGGAGCAATTAATAAAATCGACGTGACAGGTGGAAAGTTCAGAATTCCTTTTTGGTCTTATGCCGTGTGGTGTTGTCTGACAAGTTTCCTTGAGAGGCGTACGAGCTATTAACAAGAGTGGTACATGCCCTTATAAATCCCATCGTTACCGCGTCAGATGCCAAAGCGTTCAATACACCAAACAGGTTCTCTCCAGAACTTCCCGCTTCGGAATTATCTTGTAGAATGCCTGTACAGTTATTTGTTCCGCCCCATCGTTTTTAATGGTCACTACGATAATCTCTTGGAAACGTTGAAAGCCTTGCGTATAAAGTAGCGCATACCAGACGTCGATCGATAATGAGGAAGAGGCATGTCTTTTTTTACAGCGCAATTATTCTTTCGCCTTATTTTTGTAAAGTGTCAAATTAAAACACTAAGAGTTATACGATTTCAAGTCGAAAATAAATATAGTGTTTCTTTCGTCATCAGAAATTAAAGTTTTTATTTATAGTATCAAGGTTTCGCATTAAGTAATTACTACGTCTGGTTTCAAATTGATCTCAACATTCCTTGTATAACTTCCATTGCCATTTTTGAAAGCTTATCTTCGAAACTACTATTTAGAGCAAGTAAATCTTGATGTAAAACTGAAACAGTTCTCGGTTCACATTATTTTCAATCGATTTAAGTCTTTGTCCTGAGTCGCCTTCAGAGACAGACCCTTGGCATTTTTCTGGGGCAGCTACGGCTACTTTCTTGACAGAAATCAATCAATCGAATATTTATTCAGAAACTATACCTTCGTATGCAGTTTTTCGCGTTGGTTAGTATACAATACGTCACACAACTTACTCCAGTATGTTCGTTGACGCCGACGATGACGGCGGTGTACCACTGCGTGGCACCAGCCACCCGGTACACCTGCGCGCGACACCCGCCCAACACCGACGGCGTCGTGGTCAGGATCCTCTGCCCGTCCTGTATGCTGCGCCACTCAGCTGCCTCCGTCGACAATGCAGTCAGAGTAGCGGCGTCCACCCCAGCTTCAGAGCCGGCGAGGCGGGCATCCCAATCCTGGAACAAATTGATAGAAATGAAAATTAGAATCCAAGAAATCTGTAACAACTTTGCACGTGTATTTGTTAATTATCTCATCATCATTTTATCCGCAAGAAGTCCAAGAATCTGAGAAATTGCTAACTAGTCGGTTAGAAATGGCTTGGTTATTAAATCTTGATCATAGCCTGTAATTTAAGTTGATTAAGTAGTTGCGGAAGAAACTATTGCGAGGTAATTTTACTGTTTTTAATTTTATTTTCACTACATGAAACGGCACATATATGAACAATACAATTTATGGTTCAACTCAACATACAGTTTCATTAATTTCATAATAAATATTCGCAGAACGACAAACTATGCAAACATTTTATTGATTGAGCTGCCAGAAAAGAAAACACAATAGGTAAAGGCAAACCAATGAACCAGACGTAACCATGAAATAAATACTGAACGGTGAATGTTACTTGTCCCCGATTCGACAATTTGGAGATTTGAAGAAGAGACTTGAAATAGTCGCCGTTTAGAATAATCATTTTCTTTATTTACAAAACAAGAGACAGTTTTTGTATGAGATCTCTGGCATTGTGCCGTCGCTTGGCTCGTCCTAGTTAATAAATTCGAAACTTTTAAACAAACGGAATAACTAGCTTTGTCCGTGCGTCTAAAGAACAGTAAAATTTTAATCAAGATTGTTTTAACGTTATATTATTTATTAGGTCTGTCTTCTGATATTAAAGAGCCAAGCTTTGTCGGTGTCATAGTACGGAAAGAAAGATATTAATTGACGACAGATATAATGGAGTGGTTTGTCATTGTTATCTACCGTTTCATACATTTTAAACGCGCAAAATTTTGTTATTATTGAAGGTTCACGATGTTTAGCAGAGAAATTTTTTATCAAGCAATAGATATTCCTATAGTCGCAGGAAAATTGCTTGAGTTCATGGAATTTAACATTATACTAATTTAATTCCGCTAGTCGTTTATACAATACTTCATTCCTTTTACAGTTAACTCCGCGAAGCACGGCCATAAATTGGCCTGCAAGAAAACGCATTACTACATCATTTGTGAGTGAAGTCAAGTACGCCATAAATACTGCAATTAAAACAGCTCGATCGTTAGCTTTACGGCCTCGGATCACACATGTAAACACACGCCCTACATACTCTAACACCACACACATCTAAATTAGCAACGCGAGCACGTATATCGTATTAAGTGTAGTAATAACTCACTATACGTATATAGAGTGCACGCTATATGCACACGAATGCACCAGTTTATATGTCAATGTTACAGGCGCGCACACATAGGCTGTGCACACACCTGTGCTCTCATGCATACGGGCTATGCCCAGCGACAGACGGTATCCGGTGCGTTGAACCCGCCCCCTCTCCCTTCTTGCCCCCCACTAGTATATATATTGTATACTCGTACTAGCTGTTGCTATATCCGCCTATTTGCCAAACGTTATTAGATTATTCAGGGTCACCAGCATGTTTGAACAAATGGTTATTTGTACTGGAACACAATGAAGTGACTACCAATCTAAAATAGAAGATAGGTATGTTATGAGAAACAGAAGAGGTAGTTTATCACCAAATGTAGTAGAAGTTGATGACAAAAGTTATGCTGTTCAAGTTAATGCAATTTTTTTTTTAAATTCTATAATACAACGAAAGTAATAAATGGAAAAAAACCGAAGGTGCAAATTCTTGTTAAGGCCGTACCTGAATTTTCCGGGGTCCAGTGCTGCCCCAATTTAAAATAAATCTTTTCAAAGAAAACGGACATCATTTAAAATTTTGCTACTCCAAGCCTTAGATAGCCCTTCAAAGTATTTTATGAACTACTGTTTACAGTTTAAAGTGAGAACGTTAAGCTTTACTATACGCACATTTGCGAAAAACGGCCACTTTTGGCCCCAGAAAATTCAGGTACGGCCTTAAGATATTATCATAAACAGGAATCTTGATCTATTACAAAGTATAATTCAGCGTTGACTGTGGCCGTTCTTGAAGCATGAATCACAATCTTGCCAACTTGCAACGACTATTCGTATGATAAATATGACCCCTGTGCGTGCTCCAAATACCAATGAATTTATCGTTTATCAAGTGGGAGACACGACAAATCCGTTCAACTTCTACATCAATTTAAAATTAACTACAATTTATGACTGCATTTGCAATGACAATAGTCATCAAAGGAAAGAAATATCTTTAAACGATAAGAGAATCTCGGAAAACATACAAGCCTAAATTCCGAATATTTAGCAAACAATATCCTTGTTGCAAAGTTGTAACAACACAAAGGGACGGAACTGTGCGTTGTGCTGTGTTGTGTTGTGCCCTATTACCACAGAATAAATACTAACGTATTACAATTAACTATTACAATTTTTCACGGCCGTATATACTGAAGGCGTGAGTCGCATCGCCGTAATCACTAGTTCACATTTGTTGAAGTCATGCTCCGATGAGCGGAGCGGAGACTCACAGTGACTCAGCGACGTTACGCAACTTGGTTTATACAGAACTGTTTATACCGTCTGGCTGCTCTATTTGGTGAGATTACCGCGTGATTAATATGAGGTCGTGGCCTAAAGAGAAGTGGGCGGATCACGAGATTATATTCGGAAAGTGATAGATACCCTTCGCTACGCCTGAGCCACTTTGACGTTCACAATTTCTCAGTTCGAGCTCTGTTTCGCAATAGCACGCGGTCGTAAACCGTCAATTACTAACGTATTTATGATTCGACGGCATCGTAAAGAGGATTACGTTTTTGAAACGCGAAGACAGATGGGGGCATAGTCCAAATAGCCTTCTTGGTTCTGTGAGAACGTTCGTGAGACAAGTTATTAGCGAACGATCGCATGTTAGTTTCGCGCGGCGTGCAGTAGTTGTGTTGCTGTGTGCTGCACTGCACCGGCTACGAGTATCAACCAGGAAGCCATTAAGGCTGGCACACATTCGCGGCTCCCGCCACTCTCATTCAATTTCCTGTCGCCGCCGCCGGCTCGCTCGCCGATTAGATACTGACAAACTGACAACAGCAGGTTTACTGTGAACTCCTGTGACTTTTAAACTAACTTTGTTATAGTTGAACAAAGGGTTCGATCAAAGACAGGCTGAAATGTGTCACCACCACTTGCAATAGTCTACTACTGATTTATTACATGTGTTTCTTTAAATAAAAACCACATAGGTTCAAAATAAGTGAACGAACTGTTCTATCTATAAAGATATAATCTATATACAGTTTAATAGTTGTTTACATGTGAACGTAATGCGGGAGGACTATATGTATACTTGTATAGTCCTTCCGCATTACATTCACATGTAAACAACACTATTCACAAGCACGAATAGAAACAAAAACGCGGGAATAAATTCTATCGTAGCTCTAATTCAGCTGAGTACGCTCTTTACAGTCAATAAAAGAAGTGCCAGAGATCGTTCACAAGTAACAAATAACTCGAAAATACGACTTGGAATTACAAGTTAGAGTGTAATAAAACGAAAAAGAAGAGATTTAAAAAACGGCTAACCTTTCATTAGCTTTATGGTTGAGAGGTAGAAAGCGATAAACAAAGGGTTAACAATCCCTAGACAATGCAGTGGAGCCCTATCCATCAGATATGAAGCGTCTGGCTGAACGCTCTGGGGAAGAAAATGCCAACGCGTAAATAGCGGGCATAAATTGGGCTTTTGTTGGTGGCTGCGAGCGTTACAATCTACCACAACCAAGATATATTGCGGGGGAGTGGAAACTACATTGTGAGAGGAAATCTGCGAAATGTGTAAGTATTAAGATTTCAGATAAATAGAGCTATGTATGTATAAGCGAATAACATAATCAGACAGAATATATGTAGGTAGAGGCTACTTATGAGGATACTTTAATTAAAGATATGGTACAGACATTAATATGCATTTATGTAAGTATTAAATATGTATATAAATACGAGTATATAACAAGATACCTAATGACTTCTATATATAAACGAAACAAAAGTGGGGCACAATGGGCACAAGCCTAAATCAACATGATAATCAAACATGGACAATATTTAATACCAACCAGGGTTCGCCGATATACGAGTATATCACGATATCAATTTATTTTTATCTTGATATATATCAATCAATTGTTTTTTTCCTGTCTTCTTAACTAAAAATTTTCTGTCAGTAGTAGCGTCAACGGCAGGTCTCGAAAGAATTTTCTCTGCCATCGGCCTGATTCAATCAAAGATTCGTAATCGATTAGGAACCCAAAAAGCGGATAAATTGGTTCATATCTTCAAGACTTTCAACCAGTCTGAAAGGAGCATCCGTAGTACAGCAGCTCCGTCATACAATATGGACTGGATTTGGAATCCCAGTGTGAATGAGGACATCATAGAAGAAGCAAAGGTTGACTGGGATTGGGAGCCAGATGATGATGTCTCACTTACAGATCTATGCTTAAGGCCTGACCCTTATGATTACTTTTTTATGATTACAAATTATTATTAAAATTTGTTGATTTATCTTACAAACAAATGAAGATTATTATAATAATAGGTAGGTACTAGTTATTTGAAGTGTTCATAAAAAAATATTTCTCAAATAAACACTAATTCTTTTGTTACTTTTTTTTTAATGAAAAATGTGGTAATTTGACACTTATATTATTTTACAAATTCCTTTTACATTTTAAAGTGTTTAATCCCCTTACAGAATGAAATTCGCTTCTTTTTCTTAGCTTGGATATATATCCAATATATATCCGATATATGTATCAAAATATCGGATTTTTGATATTTATTATAAAAATCGGATTTTTTCAAACCCTGATACCAACCCAAAATGATATCCAACCTCGTTGTAACAAAGCTCCATTCTATTCTTAGAATACCTTACATAAGTTAATTCTTCAGTTTTCCTTCGCTCAAGCAATGTTATGTAAATGTTCCATTCTTTATTATATTTTGCGATTCCCTTGACATTGATGCTATCTCTACAAGTATATATTCTACATACATATATATTACCTAAATAATAAAACTTTTTCTTATACAATGTGTCAATTTTGCAAGACATAAGTTGATAATCTACCTGTCTTTCACAAAGAAGGAAAACACTTATGTAAATGTATCAATGTCCTAAAACTACTCCAATATTTAGGACTTTATTCCTGTCGATGACGTAATCAATGTCTAAGGAAACATAATGGGAGGGTAGGGACGATAGGGCAATTCCTATTCTTACGAATCCTTCGCTTATCCTTATGCACTCCCATATTATACAACGTGGAAGGGACATACCCATAATAAATCGAACTACGGTCTATACTAGATCATTATAGTATAATAAAATTAAAATAAGTCAAAAAAACAAAAAAAAATTCCGTACATATCGCCCGGGCGGCTGGACACTTTTGTATGGAAATGCCGATTTTTTGTTTTGCTTTTTGGCTGTTATTTTAATTTTATTAGACTATAATGATCTAGTATAGACCGTAGTTCGATTTATTACGGGTATGGGTATGTCCTTTCCACGTTGTATTCTCTACGTGGACTTGGATAGATCCATTGATATTGGAAGCACTGCCTAAGGCTCTATTTCCGGTTCAACTGAGCCCAGTTGCGTCATTGGTAGATGTAAATGACAATCGACTCGCTCAAAGGGCCGCTGCCACAAAGGATGGAAACAGACGTAGGTACCTAAACAGAAACGCTGATGCGGCCTTTCGTTTCCTTTGATTAAACACAAGCCGATGAGAATGCGTTGCTTTGAATGCAGCAAATTGTATTTGAGTGTAGTTACAAACAGGGCTACATGAAAAGTTGATAGGGGATATTTCTTAGTGTTGTAAATGTGGGTTTCATATTGTTATAATATTATGTGGGTACCTACATACATATCTGCCATTGATTTTGACGGCTGGCTGCGACCAGTCGAATATACGTTGTTCAAAGCACCGGTCGTTTACTTTGACATCTCCCCGCCGTTAGAACATTTGGCGACGAGATTTGAAAAAAAAAACGCGTGACGATGGCTAAAGTAACTGTGGGAACATTGACCACTTTTAACCACGAAGTTCAAGAATGGGCCGTGTACAAAGAAAGGCTGGAACAGTGGTTTTTAGCGAACGAGATCGGGGCAGAAGAAGACAAAGCCGGTGTGAAACGACGCGCCATTTTGTTGAGCAATTTAGCAGAGTCATCATACAAATTGGTTCGTGATCTAGCGTTGCCGACTCAAGTTACGACATTGGGCTACGTTGAGGTAGTGAAGCTACTGGATGGGCATTTTAAACCAAAGAAGTGCACTTTTGCGGAAAGGTACAGGTTCCATAGTGCCACGCAGAACGCCGGTGAAGGTTTAGCAGACTGGGCGGCGCGTGTACGAGGACTGGCGACGCATTGTGGTTTCACGGCTTTACACCTCGATGAACAGCTTCGCGACCGTTTCGTGTTAGGCATGGAGCCAGGTCCGGAGAGAGATAAATTGTTCACCAAGGATATGTCAAAGCTGACTTTGACTAGGGCCTTGGAAATGGCTGAAGGCATCCGCAGTGCTCGTATGGGAGCTCAGGAGACCGCGCAACGGAAGGACGCATCGGCACTGCAGGTGATGAAGGTGGCGGCAGCTACTCGAGGAGGGCGCGCGCAGCAGCGCGGCTCAGCGAGCCCCGCCGGGGAGCAGCAGCAGTGTGCGGTGTGCGGGTATTCCGGGCATGAGGGGGCTACCTGTCGGTTCGCGCGGTACAAATGTAAAAAGTGCGGTGTGCAAGGGCATCTTAAAAGGATGTGTAATAAAACAGTGAATCGGCAACATTATGTCGAGTGCTGCACAGATGGTGATGATGATGGTAAGCGATCTTGTTTTAATATTCGATCTGTTCGAGGAGAACCAATGCGAGAATCTGTCGAGGTCAATGGAAAAAAAATTCTGTTTGAAATTGATTCGGGTTCCCCGGTGACCGTTATTTCTGAGCGAATGTATAAACAACATTTTTCCAATAGTAAATTGTTAGCAAGTGACCTTATATTGCATAGTTACAATGGTGATAGATTGGACTTACTAGGCAAATTGAATCTACAGTTAAGTTACAACAATAAACAAAATAATATCGATGTTTACGTTGTCAGAGATGGAGGTCCGCCGTTGATCGGAAGAGATTTTTTGTCACGGTTCAATTTGCAAATTTGTTCAGTTAATCATTGTAATAGTTTTTTAGAGCACCTAACTTCTAAATTTTCTAAGTTGTTTTCCGATAGGTTAGGCTGTTTAAAGGGTATCGAAGTTAGTTTACCTTTGAAACCAGGTTCAAAACCCATTTTTTTTAAAGCGAGGCCTTTACCTTTTGCTTTACGAAAGGGCGTCGAAAAAGAGATAAATCGTTTAGTAGATACCGGGGTTTTAGTTCCAGTGAAGTACTCCGAATATGCGAGTCCCATAGTACCAGTTTTAAAACGAGATGGTTCTATACGGCTGTGTGCCGATTACTCAGTGACTATCAACAAACAATTACTGGTCGATAAATACCCACTTCCTAGGTACGAAGAATTATTTTCTAAGCTCCATGGCGGAAAGTATTTCTGTAAATTAGATTTGTCACACGCCTATACACAATTATGCCTTAAAGACGATGACGGCTCACAGATGATAACATGTATAAATACTTGTAAAGGGCTTTATAAATTCACAAGGCTCGTTTTTGGGTTATCAAGCGCCCCCGCAATTTTTCAACGGGCTATCGAATCCATCCTTGGGGGGCTAGAGGGTACTTTATTATTTTTAGATGACATTTTGATTTGCGGATCTAACAAAACAGAAATGATAAATAGGTTGTATGAAGTTTTACGAAGATTAGAGGAAGCAGGGTTAGTGGTGAAAACAGAAAAATGTTCCTTTTTCCAAGAATCCGTGTCGTACCTAGGTTTTGTCATTGATCGTAACGGTATTCATAAGTCACCAGAAAAGGTAGAAGCCATTATTCAATCTCGAATCCCTGGCAATGTTTCTGAATTAAAATCATTTTTAGGCATGGTCAATTATTATAGGAGTTTTGTTAAAAATGCTTCTTCCATATTGCACCCTTTACACAATCTATTAAAAAAAGGTGTACCATGGTTATGGTCAAAGGAACATATGGATGCTGTTTTGGCAATAAAAAAATCATTAGCGTCGGATGAAACTTTAGCACATTTTAATCCAGACGCAAAATTAATTCTAACGGTAGATGCGTCACCGACCGGTTTGGGTGCTATCCTATCACAGGTCGAAGACGGCGTAGAAAAACCTATCTCATATATGTCGCGTTCACTTAACGCTGCAGAAAAACATTATAGCCAGATACAAAAAGAGGCGACTGCTATAATTTTCGGTGTAAAAAAATTCCACCAGTATTTGTATGGCCGTTCTAAACCTTTTGTTTTAAGGACAGATCACAAGCCTTTAATATCCATATTTAATCCAGACAAAGGTATTCCGGAGATATCGGCAAACAGGTTGCAGCGTTACGCAATTTTTCTATCTGCCTATAATTATACAATCGAGTATGTGAGTAGCGCGCACAACAATGCAGATTTCTTGAGTCGAGCCACTGCAAGCGCGGCAGCGGCGGCCGACGTACGCTCGGCGCAGGCGGAAGATGACTCATGCACTCGCGTGGATAACTCGGCTTATATTCGATTTGTTTACGAGAGGGATTATTTTTTTACTTTACCTGAGATAATAGAAACTAGCAAGCAAGATAATGTTATCTCCATGGTAAAAAAATATGTGTTGAATGGTTGGCCTAGCAAAATAAGTGATTTGGAATTAAAGTCGTACTATAGCCACAGACTTGAATTAGATATCGAGCAAGGATGTCTTATGAGAGGTCATAGGTTAATTATACCTCAAAAACTTAGGCATAAGGTGCTCACTGAGTTACATATAGGTCATTTAGGGATTTCTAAAATGAAAGAGGATGCTCGACATAGGTTTTGGTGGCCTGGTATGTCGGCTGAGATCGAGCGATTTGTAGGTACATGTACAGCATGTACGGCCCTGCACCCCGCGCCGCCGCGAGCCCCGCTCACGCCCTGGCCTTATCCGATGCAGCCCTGGCAAAGGGTTCATCTTGACTTTTTGGGACCTATCAATGGCAAAACCTATTTGATTGTGGTAGATGCTTATTCGAAATGGGTCGAATGTTTTGATGTGTCATCGGGGTGTAGTTCACGTGTTGTCATTGAGAAAATAAGTGAAGTCATGGCTCGATTTGGATTGTTTCATACGATTTGCTCAGATAACGGTACCGCTTTTGTTTCTCAAGAATTTAAACAATTTTGCTCTCTCAATAATATAATTTTTTTGACTTCTCCTGTTTATAATCCTTCCAGTAACGGTCAGGCCGAAAGTTATGTAAAAATTATTAAAAAAGCTATTAAGGCCATTCTTATAACGGGAACAAACTTACGTAATTTAAATATAAAAATAAATGAATTTCTACTGCGTTATAGGAATTCAAAACATACGACCACCGACAGATCTCCTGCTGAGGTTTTATTCGGCCGGAAATTAAGATGTAGGTTAGACATTTTAAAGCCTACTGTTACAACACCATCTGACGCGGCGCTCGACAAAATTGTTAAAGATAAACAGTCTTTGCAGAGTGACAATTATCGCGGGAATCGTTGCGTGCGTTTTGACGACGGTGAGGACGTTTTGATAAGAGCCTATAACCAAGCAAATCAATGGATCCGCGGCGTCATAGTAAAGAAACTGGGAAGGGCAATGTACATGGTGCGGTTGCCTGGCTCCGATCAACCTGTAAAGAGACATGCCAACCAGCTGCGCAAATTTAAAGGGGGAGAAGAGGATGCAGAAGAGGAGCAGGCAGTCCCAGCTTTCATTGTGCCTGGAGTTGCAGATTCCACCAAAGGCGAGGTTCAGCAACCAGCAGCCCAGACGTTTGATTCCGACGTTACTCCTCAACACAGCGATGATGGTGGCGTGGACCCGATATTACCAACGGAACCCTCAGCTACGGTAGAACAGGCTGCGCCGGACTTACGTCACTGCGTCTCACCTCCACCGCCGGAGCGTTCAAAACGCAATAGAACCGTTGTAGATTATAGGAAGTTTTTTAAATAGAAGTGGAGGGATGTTGTAAATGTGGGTTTCATATTGTTATAATATTATGTGGGTACCTACATACATATCTGCCATTGATTTTGACGGCTGGCTGCGACCAGTCGAATATACGTTGTTCAAAGCACCGGTCGTTTACTTTGACATCTCCCCGCCGTTAGAACACTTAGCAAAATTCAATAACTACACACATGATCGAATCTGCATGCAAAGTATTTTTTTGTTGTCTAGTACAATTTTTAAAGAATATAAAAATTACTTATACTTTTAACGAAAAGTATTAAACTATTATAACGTCACAAACTGCGGAATTTCATACTTCGAAATTAGGTAGCGGAGTCTTCAAGTAATTATGTATTATATTCTTTAAAACTAACCAGAAAAAAAATGGAATTTTCTAAAGTTTAAACATTACATTGTCTTAGCTCAAGTATCCGATCAATACATCTCAAACCAATAATACCATTGTTTCATGCAGCTCAAATATTACATGCGTAAAAACATGTTCCGTAAGAGATCCCTGAAGAATACGAATCCATGAATACACTGCACGTTCATATTCAATCTATGTCAGACAGAGAGACGACACTCGAGATAAAATTTAAAAGGAATCTCCCAGCCACAATCTTTTAAACTAAGTTCGCAAAAACGCAAGTTTTTAGTTTCAAGTTCGAAATCTTGCATGTCTTGTGTCTACGAGTGAAAACAGTACAAATGAAAAAAAATACGAGCGAGCCTTATGGCCAGTAGTCGTATGTGACGTGTAATATCTGACATCTCACCTCACCAGTGCTTACTAGTCTAATCAAAAATAGAGAGTGCTTCCCCAACTTCCTGTTACACACTTCCATCGCATTTCACGAAATTACTCCCACAGCCTGTAGAAAAGCGAGAGGAAAGGTTTGACACATCAATAAACATAAAAAACACAAATTGATTAACTTACTAAAACATAGTATTTTTATCTATGGCGAAAACGCCATGTGACTGATTTCTTATCCGATGGCGTCACACAGAAATATCATATTTAGGGCAGCTAAATTTAATATAAAATAAATATAAATGTATAGGAACAAATTACACTAATTTAAATTTAAATGCCGATTTTTTGTTTTGTTTTTTGGCTGTTATTTTAATTTTATTAGACTATAATGATCTAGTATAGACCGTAGTTCGATTTATTACGGGTATGGGTATGTCCTTTCCACGTTGTATTCTCTACGTGGACTTGGATAGATCCATTGATATTGGAAGCACAGCCTAAGGCTCTATTTCCGGTTCAACTGAGCCCAGTTGCGTCATTGGTAGATGTAAATGACAATCGACTCGCTCAAAGGGCCGCTGCCACAAAGGATGGAAACAGACGTAGGTACCTATACAGAAACGCTGATGCGGCCTTTCGTTTCCTTCGATTAAACACAAGCCGATGAGAATGTGTTGCTTTGAATGCAGCAAATTGTATTTGAGTGTAGTTACAAACAGGGCTACATGGAAAGTTGATAGGGGTTATTTCTTAGCAAACTACACACATGATCGAATCTGCATGCAAAGTATTTTTTTGTTGTCTAGTACACTTTTTAAAGAATATAAAAATTACTTATACTTTTAACGAAAAGTATCAAACTATTATAACGTCAGAAACTGCGGAATTTCATACTTCGAAATTAGGTAGCGGAGTCTTCAAGTAATTATGTATTATATTCTTTAAAACTAACCAGAAAAATAATGGAATTTTCTAAAGTTTCGTTCAGACAAACATTACATTGTCTTAGCTCAAGTATCCGATCAGTACATCTCAAACCAATAATACCATTGTTTCATGCAGCTCAAATATTACATGCGTAAAAACATGTTCCGTACGAATACGAATCCATGAATACACTGCACGTTCATATTCAATAGTCAGACAGAGAGACGACAGTCGAGATAAAATTTAAAAGGAATCTCCCAGCCACAAGGGATATCTTTTAAACTAAGTTCGCAAAAACGCAAGTTTTTAGTTTCAAGTTCGAAATCTTGCATGTCTTGTGTCTACGAGTGAAAACAGTACAAATGAAAAAAAATACGAGCGAGCCTTATGGCCAGTAGTCGTATGTGACGTATAATATCTGACATCTCACCTCACCAGTGCTTACTAGTCTAACCAAAAATAGAGAGTGCTTCCCCAACTTCCTGTTACACACTTCCATCGCATTTCACGAAATTACTCCCACAGCCTGTAGAAAAGCGAGAGGAAAGGTTTGACACATCAATAAACATAAAAAACACAAATTGATTAACTTACTAAAACATAGTATTTTTATCTATGGCGAAAACGCCATGTGACTGATTTCTTATCCGATGGCGTCACACAGAAATATCATATTTAGGGCAGCTAAATTTAATATAAAATAAATATAAATGTATAGGAACAAATCAAACTAATTTAAATTTAAACATCAACTTTGATTTTTATTCAAAATACAATAGATATCCCGGATGTAAAAAAGAATGACTAAAAACGGTTTTCAAAGTGTCTCAATTATACCGTATTCGTACATCAAGAGGGCGCGACATAAAAGCAACGGCCCATACATTTCAGTGTCCCTGAAATAAAGACCCGATCAAAGAAACATTGTGACGTGGAACACGCGCCTATCAACCCATCCCTGCCTGGCACCCGGCACCCTAGCGGTAGGGTTACCTCCTTAATAAAAAAAAGTAATAAGTATTTCTTGCCCTCTTTGCGGTGTGGTTTCCGGCAGAGTAGAATAGAATCACTGCAAATCAACCCGTGGATGTCGTAGAAGGCGACTTAGGAAACACAAGTTAAACAAAGCTTGGAAATCAGTGAGATCTGTCCAACCCGTCTGGCCAGCGTGGAGTGTAGACCAAATCCTCTGACTGCTTTGGCCAAGTATGGCTCTGCTAGTACAGAAAGGGTCGTGCTCCTGCAATGGAGACTAGAATAAATAAATAAATATATAAGGACAAATCACACTGATCCACTATCCCCAAAGTAAGTTTTAAACTTGTGTTATGAGATACTAACTCAACGATACTATATTTTATGATATATACATATATAAATAAACACCCAAGACCCAGGACAATTTGAAAAAGGCCATTTTCCAACTTACCCTGGCTGGGAATCGAACTCAGAACCTCCGAATTAGCAGTCTAGCGTGTTAACCATTACGCCACGGAGGTCGTCAAGAAGAAAGACCTAATGATGAAGTATTTTTTGCCCAAAACAATCACCGACTTCACCGTCTTACTAAATAAAACGACTAATTTTATAACTAGGTTTTGACCATTATCCCCCCAAAACAAGATGACATTGACAGATGAGATAGTGTCACTTTACTAAATGCCAACTTCATTTGTTTAAACCCAGAAATAAAGTTAGTTCGTTCGTACATACATACATATTATCACGCCTGTTTCCCATAAAGGTACCACCACCAAATAGGTTTGCAAGGATCGTAGCAAGTGGAGATCACGGATCTCCACTTGCTACGATCCTTGCAAACCTCTTTCGCCTCCTTAACACTCATTACTCTTTTCATGCATGTTAGTTAGTTCCTGTTTTATAATAAGACGGTATAGTAATTTTGATCCAGTAGCGCCTGTTTGAAATAAATTGTTTTATCGTAGACAAAGGTGATAATTTTTTTAAGATAACGTTAAAGTTCAAAAGCAGTTAAAGTATTGCTTTTAAAGTATTTTGGTTATGCTTAATCGTAAAAAGTAAAGTAACGCATCTTAGTGTTACTAATAATTTTACATGCATGATACACTTAAATATGATTTTTTTATGTATTTAAATATATGTTTCCTTACTACAAATAACTGATTACAAACAAACGACATAGTATATAAACACTGGGTGGTAAGTGGAAGCCCTACATAGGGGAGGTAGGGGTGAACCGGACAGAGTAACCAACTGAAACAAACTTTACTCGTTTAAATTTTGCGGGAACAACTGAGTTGCGTATGGGAATAGAGTTAAGAAACTTTAAGTTATATTGCCGGTTGGTTGATTTAGTTTTTTAATAAAAACTGTTTTATAATGTAACACTAAGTAGTTTCTAAACTTGTGCGTTATCCTGTAAGGCGTCCCATATAATATTTTATGAATAATGTTTGGTACTTAATATCCCACACAATGTAGAAAATCATACACCCTACACAAAGTTTTAAAGAGGTTTCATGAACCCATAAAAAAATACCGGCAACCATAACAGAATACTAGAAATATATACACAATTTAAAACTCACCATAAGAGAAAAAAATACTCACAATAAACTCGAAAAATCATAATGACACTGGCTTCAATGTAACTTATATTATTATTCAAGTATTGGATGCTCATTATTATAATTGTACATCATTATGTTAATGTGATAAACAGACGCCATGCAGTTGAACACGAGTGAACATCAAATCGGGAACTTAAACGTTACTTAGTTACATGTAACAGTTTACTATACGAGTACATATCAAATGAGTTAAGTAAGTAATAATCGTGAATTCTAAAGAAATTTTTGACGATTTTATTTTCTTTAATACATAACCTCCTAATACTCGTAAAGAAAGAGTAAAATAAGCAAGCTGCTGCAGACATAAAAACTTGGGAACAAATATCAAAGACCTATATACCTAGTATAATAGGTAGTAGCCGAAGTATGACCTAGCGACAACACCTAGCAACATAATCCACTAAATACTAAACGAAATCAATCTACATTAATACAAATGGTCTTTAAATCCTAAAACTGATAAACGATCCAAAAACCAAATCTATAGACGAATTGCAAAACGATAATAAAAGTGGCTTTGAGCGGCGGTAAGCAATCAATCATGTTTCCACGAGGTGGCCAGGCTAACCGAAAATAGCACGACACTACCACCAACCACCATCCACCACCTGTCTCGGAATATGTATATAATATAGGGGGTTTGTGGGGAGGGAAGCGAGGAAAATCAATAAAGCGGGTGCGAGCATCAAAACATACCGCGCCCCGCTCCCGCGGCGTCTCCCGGGGAAACCCGCCCATGTTTGGCAGACACCGTCCTTGATCCCCCTTCTCCCCGGCTTTGGGATAAACACTAGTACATATCGTTAAATTCGAAATTGGGTCGCTTTTGTCTTCTTTTGACTGCTCTTCTTTAATAAGAATTAAGTAATATGATGACAAGATAAGATAGAGTAAGCAAGCTGCTTTAGTTTGTCTGAAATGTAAATATGTATCTGGAAATTAGATTGATTTGGTTTAGTAAAATAAAGTAGCCAGTTATACAGGTGACTTTTGAACCACTAGCCAAATTTTTGGAGCAAGTTCAGTCCATGATACTGAACTACTTTCTATAAAAAGAAAATATGAAAATCGATAAAAAATTTTCGTCCTTCCATAAAAAATCAGCGCTGATCTATATGAGAAGGTATGTATGATTTTATAGAAAGTAGTAAGCGAAACGTTGGTCGGCAAAGAGCAAGATGTGTCGACGATATTAGAAAAATCCCGAGTCGACAATGATTTCGGAAGGCACAAGACCGAGATGGATAAGATAATGATGATGAGTTCAGTATAATGCACTGAAATTACTCTAAAAATGTTGCTGGTGGTGAAAAAGTCACTCCGTAATAATATATGCTTTTAGTTCTTTATTGTCTTCTTATTTAATTTAAGAGCTTGCTCTTGTCGGTAGATTTAAGTGGAGATACCTCCATTACTCTCTTCTCTATGCCATCTTTTTAATGTCTTGGCCTACCAAGGTCCTAACCTTACTCCTAACCCTTCCTTAATTTGTTGGAAAAACTTCATCGTTGGTCTTACTCTTCCTCGTCTCCCTTTTATTTTTTCTTCTACTATTATTCTGAATAGATTGTCACGTCTTATTAGATGTCTAATCATCTTCCCTCTTCTTTTTTCAATAGTTTTTAAAATATTTCTTCTCTCTCCCACTCTTTCTAGCACCTTCTCATTGGTTATTCTCCATTCTCCTCCAGCACCACATATCGAATGCTTCTATTCTTTCTCTGTCCTTCTTTATTGTATTTAACAAATAATACTGTCGCAATTTTTTCAATAAATACTCGTAAATGGTTTCGGATGGTAAGTCCGGGCGAGACAAACATTTATTTCAAATGCATAAGAATATTTTAATTCGATTTGTTGTTTCCTCGTAAATCTTTCCAAGATTCTTGTAAACAAGGCACGTCATGTTCGCCGCGTCATGTTCTCTTCATTTCTCGTATCAAAGGCATAATATATGAGGTTTTTACCAACAAAAACAACGCTGTCATGAACAGAGTATTCAACTTTGGCGTCAATATTCATAATAAGTTTATAAGCATTTTATGGTAATTACTTAAGAATACGTAATAATTTATAACCTATTGTGAAATAATATCATTACTAATAATTTAATGTATACTGTTAACATTTATGAATATGTTGCTATGCAATTTAACTGCTAATAATAATCGAATACGAGTTCGATTAGAATATATCATGAAGCAAGTTATACCAAAGACTATTATTATTATATCATGAATTCATTTACTTATTAGCATTTCATATTATCACACACATTCACAAAAATATGTATATATAAATTATAACCACGTGTACAAATGTAATTAAATTAAAAAAAAAAAAACTATGTAGGAGCATGGACGAATTGTTTAAATTTAAATTCCTTCTTCTATCCAGTACGAGTGTCTCTAGAGTGTCAAAACTTGTCAGTTTTTTCAAGCTACCTAAAAAATTTTGCCTAAGTCTAACATGTGGTTTCATAATTTATATGGGAAATTCTGATTCTGTCTAGCTAGGGTAAGGGGACTCTTAACTACGACGTAGTTATACACAAGTACACTTTTTTATTGATTGATACTTATAATTTGCTTATTGATACTGTTGCATATAAAACTTAAAACAGGTCTGTCGAGCATTAGGCGATGTCAAGAGTTCTCTTGATGCTGCTAACTATCTTGTAAGGATGTTTTTAAATATGATATAGAAGTTTAAGAAATGTATGTAGTAAGCCTAACGTGATGATCATTCATGATATCACCCTACACTCCTTCTGAAAAGGTAATCATCCGCCCAACTTCTTCTTGTACGTCCTGGTTTTCTTCGGCCATCTGAATTCCAATTTGTGGTAATGTGTGCCCATCTTTCGGGGGTCAAGCGACGGACGTGTCCCGCCCACTCTCACTTCAGTATAATTGCTTTTACTTTTACATCAGTTATCTTAGCGCAGTGTGGTGTTTCTTACGGGATCTATTCGCTTGACACCTAGAATGCTACGCTCCATCGCTCGCTGACAAACCTTTAACTTGGACATCTGCGCAACCGTAAGAGACCACGTTTGGGCGCCGTAGGTTAGGATGGGCAAGATGCACATGTCGACGAGTCTCTTCTTCAGACAAATTGGTAGATTGAACTTCAGTAACTTCTTTATTGATCAGAAGCTTCGCCAAGAGTTTTCAATTCTTCGGTCGATTTCTTTATCTTGGCGATAACCACAAGGTGGCATGCCTACCTCGACCATACGTTTCGTGTCGTTTGTCATTAAGGCCGTACCTGAATTTTCCGGCGTCCAGTGCTGCCCCCCCCCCCCCCTTCCCCATTTAAAATAAATCATTTCAAAGAAAACGGAGACATCATTTAAAATTTTTCTACTATCAAGTCCTAGATAACCCTTCAAAGTATTTTATAAACTACTGTTTAAAGTGAGAACATTAAGTTTTACTACGCACATTTGCGAAAAACTGCCACTTTTGGCAAATGTGCGTAGTTAAGCTTAACGTTTTCATTATAAACTGTAAAAAGTACTTCACAAAATAGTTTGAAGGATTATCTAGGACTTGGTAGTAGCAAAATTTTAAATGGTGTCTCCGTATTCTTTAAAATAAATTATTTTAAATGGGGGCAGCACTGGACCCCGGAAAATTCAGGTACGGCCTTAATTCAAGCTCGGGTTCTGAAGAGGCGAACAGCACAATATCGTCGGCGAAATGAAGAAGGGTATTGTTGTCGGCGAGTGAAGATTACAAATCTTCGTTTGTGATGATTTTAATGAGAGAGAGATGATAACAATAAATTTTATTAATAGTTATATGTGATTAATGAGGTGACTGCGAATCGAAAAGTTGGCCGTCCCAAGCAGACCTGTCGGCGCACCATGAAGACATTCGGGCTAAACTTGCCCGAAGTTTTAAGACCGATCGCAATCACGATCGCGAAGCACTGTCGAAGCCTTTGCCCCAACTGTGGGCAAAGGCTCGACCTTTGGTTGGATCTTAAGTAAGTCAAGTCACATGTGGTGGGAGTTTCATGTTTAATTTCAGGATTCATTATTTATTTATTCTGCTTCCGATAGGTAAATTTTGCAATCTATGGAGGTAGCTGATAGCAATGGACTTTTTGCGGCTAACGTGATAATGTTGATAAAAAGTTTGTTTGTTTGTTTATAAAGCTTTATTATATACAAAAAAGAATCAGATACAAAAATAGAAAAGTAAACATACAACGGCGGACTTATCCCGTATAGGGATCTCTTCCAGTCAACCGGCCAGTAATTGAGAAATTAAGTAATTGATTAAGGTTTTCGTTTCAAATCAAACAAATATGGCAATACGTCCGTTAGTCTCTGACAGTTGAATATAAAAATAATATTACCTGGTAGGGTTGGAGGTTGGCGCAGTCCAGGTACTGCAGCTGTTTGTCGTGCAGGAATTCCACGGGCTGAGCGTCCGCCTGCAACGTTAGGTCTGCCGCCAGGGGGGAGAAAGTCTGTGGAAAAGAATTAGCGTTAATTAATGAAATAACAGTGTTCAAAATTTTTAGAAGATGGCTACTCTAAGGTGAGATTTTCGAACTGCCTAGAGGCATCTATTGTTATTTAACGGCTGTCATTGTCCAAGTGCGTAGGAGCTTGTGATAAAAAGCCAATAGAAAATATTGAAAATCTTTATTTGGAGCATAGAAAACAACAATTACATGAAAAATAAAATATGTATGCACTTTTCAGAGGATGCTGATCAGCGTCTTGGCCTCACTAGCAAGCGCAGCCATCCAGGCTTATGACAAATCGGAATAAATAATATACTATTAATACTTTAAATGATCATCATATGTTATTTGAAAACATGATTTAATATTAGTATGAAATAAAACGGGATATTTACCGTGATTATTATTATTGTCGAGTTTTCGATATTTAATATGATTTAATAGCTTTGACCACAGTCACAGACAGATTTTTACGCAATGAAATATAGGACTCATATAACTTTAACTTGGACTTAAAAAATCAAAACTGCTCAACGCATTTTAGTAAAATTGAACAGTGCTGTGCTGCATATACAGTGATATGATCAACGAAATTCTAAAAAACAAAACTTGACTACCTATGAGCTCTGAATCACTGGAGTGGCATATGGTAGTTTGTTGCTGAAAAGATGTATGATATGTACATACGAGTATATTGTATATGCCAAAAATTAAAATAGCAACCTTATTTTGACGTTTATTACATGGATATGACAACTTGTTGCCATTACTAACAGTTCCGCTTCTAAATTCTAAGTAGGTACCTACTCTTATTTTTCCTCGGGCAGGCGTACTTGTGTAAAGATCGTACCACGTGCCTCCTCTGACCTCTATCCGCGTATGCACGACCGCATATTTTGCATTCATATCACGTTTTGGTCCAACTAAGGTCGCAAAGCAATTTCGCCGTAATATGCGATGAGACGAAAGCTCTTATGTATTCTGTGACGGTGTTAATTTATTTGCATACATAACCTCCTAATACTCGTAAAGAAAGACATACAAAGAAGAATAAGCAATTAATACTTCACACATAAAACCTTGGGAACAAATATCAAAGACCTGTATGTATAGTATAATAGGTAGTAGCCGAAGTATGACCTAGCGACAACACCAAGCAAGCAACATAATCCACAAAATACTAAACGAAATCAATCTACATCGTGTTAATGAAAGAACGCAAAACCTTTCAGATGGTACCTCAGCCCATGTAACTGAACAACTTTTGTTTAACAACTTTCACGAAATCCAAAAAAAAAAAACGGATTTTCATACAAATTGACTCGATCAGCTGATCAGTTTGTATGAAAATTCAATTTTTTTTTAAGTTTTCTGAAAGTTGTTGAACAAAAGTTGTTTAGATACATGGGCTTAGGTACCATCTTATGGGTTTTGCGTTCTTTCATTAACACGATGTATATGTCGCAGTTGGATGGTATAAACCGCTAATTCACTAAACCGCTAGGTGTTTGGCATTACAGCTCGGTTTTGTTAAACAGCTGAATATCGTTTAGCTGGATTGTCAATGTGTTACGTTTAACAAATCAGCTAACCACGTTTAGACCGCAAAATAGGTTATTTGCAGGCATGTTATAAACAAACAAATTTATGACGGGGCATTAAAATAAAACCTCAATTCAACTTCTTACTATGTAATCTAGTCTCCAACATCATAGAATACCATTAAAGAATGATACAAAGTTCGATGCAAATGGATACAGAAAAGTTTGTTAACGCGACATACGAGTAATCTCAATGGCGTCGTAGCGGTTTTCTCGGACTTCATTTGATTCACGTAAATTCTCCATCTTGCCTCAAGGCGGGCGTCGAAATAACTATATGGGAACCAAGCTAAAGATCTGCTTTATTATTCCTAACCATTTGCAGTTCAAAATCATAAACGTTTGTCTCCGATTTCTTTCGATAAAAACAGCTTACTCTCGGAACGCTGTGAAGAATTCCAAACTAAATCTACAATCTTACGTCTTGCGCCGCGGCATTGATGAATACAAATTGTTTATGCCATTCTGCGTATGAGGTGTCAGTTATTTCACGCTGTTTTACGAAACCGAGCTGTATTGTCAAACAGCTAGAGGTTTAGTGAATTAGCGGATTATACCATTCATCTGCGACATATTATATACATTAATACATATTGTGTATTCTGTGACGAAAGTATGACAGTCTTTGCGTTTGACAGACATTGCGCGGATATGAGCGTATGCATTTACTGAGATCACATTGTGCTAACGATGCGAGATAAAAACGTGAGGGAGGGAACTAACACAATTGTGAATAAATTGACGCGTGTCGTTTATTCTATTTTCTTTAATAATTTTAGTAGATAATAATTTTACTTTATTATCTACTCTTTTTGTTCCTGTTGTTATATTTATAACAATGGGCACTTATGGGCACTATCCAATTTTTATTTCTAAAGGGGTAGAGTACTCAAAGGCAACTTTAAGCGTGAAGGTGGGGTGTTAGTGGAATAGGTGAATCGAGATAGTGACGGGTTGCTGAATTTCGCCCATTCCCTCATAAGGCTTTAGCGATCTGCGAAAGAAGATAGGATTTTGTGCATTTATGTACTTACTAGCTTTTGCCCGCGGCTTCGCTCGCGTATCCCACGGGAACATTACACTTTTCCGGGATAAAAGGTACCCTATGTTACTTCTAGTACCTCCCAGGATATGTGTACAAAGTTTCATGATGATTCGTCAAGTAGTTTTTGCGTGAAAAGGTAACAAACATCCACGCTTTCACATTTATAATATTATTATTATTATTATATTATTATTATTATTGTTTTTTAAGTTTCCTCTTCTCAGCATGGTAGCTGGTAATCGTAAGCTACAATCACGGGCATATGCCAAGTGATGTAACTGTTACTAGTTGAGGGTCTCTGTAGTATTTGGGGTCTCATCACCCTGCATGAATTTCCTTACCGTTCTGCATGTGTTTAAAATTGCAGCTTTTTGCATATTAATATATGTGTGTGCTGGTAAGTCTAAAAGTTTTAAGCTGTTATGTAAATGATTTGGAATAACTCCTGTTGAAGACAGAACTATAGGTACTATATATACTTTGTCTACTCGCCATATCCTTCCTATTTCTTCTTTTAGATCTGTATATTTATAAATTTTTTCTGTGATGGTTTTGGATAAGTTGTGGGTGTTGGGAACTATTATTATTATTATATATTATTATTATTATTATTATATTATTAGTATATTAGTATTAGTATATTAGTATTAGTATATTAGTATTAGTATTAGTATATTAGTATATTAGTATATTAGTATTAGTATTAGTAAGGATTACTTCTTCCTAGACCAGCAGGGAAGATAAAGGTACTTGGTTACGAGATGACGTATCTCACTGTATTGTATTTAGAGCCTGATTAATCAGATTCTATTATATTATAACAAATATCAGAGATGTGAATCGACCCTGATCTGCAATATTTTATGAACGTACGTACATTCTTGATAATACCTAAGAGTAAAGAAAAAAATAAGGACGCTAATGCTCTGTCTAGGTATGTATAATTGTATATACCTACATATGCCTCTAGCTATATGTTGATAGGTATTGGGGTTGCCCTTTTTTTCCATCCTTATTTGAGGTCTGTCCTATGAAAATGCGTAACTAACTGAAGTTGTAAATGTTACATGTTTTTTTAGTTGCTGTTCAGGCAGCCGCGTTTTTAAAAATCCAAGTTATAGTTGGTGCGACCCGGCGCGTGAATACATAATAAAAAATAAAAGTATTATATTGTATAACTACTTTTGAATTATGTAGGTACGCTTTTCAGCCACGGGTCCATGGGGAGTATGGGGACCCGGTCCTTTGAGGCGTTCATAGGGCCAAAGCCAACATGAAGATGCCTTTAAGTACCATTTTAACCGACTTCAAAAAAGGAGAAGATTATCAATTCGACTGTATGTTTTTTTTTTATGTAAGTTTGTTACGCGATATCCTCGCTAATTGTGAACCGATTTTGATGATTCTTTTTTTATTTGAAAGTTTTACTACAAAGTTGTTCCCATTTTAATTTGGTGAAGACTTTGGAGATAAGAAAGAAACTCCTAAAAATTATTGAAGTCGGTTGTTTTTTTCTGTCAAAAATTTAATTATTATATAAAAAGTGAGATGGCTGCATCTTATTATTATTAGTCAAAGCTAGACTACACAAAATACATATAATATGCCATGGCCCATACCACACAAACCACGTACCAATTACGTATTTTAAGCCTAGCAGCGCCATCTGTCGCGTCGTTCTGAATCTAGAAAAAGGAACTGAAGCACATAATATTAAAACCTAGCATGGAGGCAAGAATTAAAGATATACTTACCAAAGCAGGCCATTTCACTTCTTTTCCCTCATGCGTTCTAGGAGCCCACACTAAAGTTCTTTCCACCAAAAACACTCGAAACGTCCTACGCGAATACACTGCCACCCACTCACGACGCTGCCAGTCCACACCATCATATTCCACTAACACCTGAAACAATAAAATGGTTTGTTAATTTAATAATTAAGTATACCTAACATATTATTACCTACTTCTCCAGCCCTGTGGTAGGGAAGTAGGTAATTTAAAATTTTCATAAAGCGCCATCTAGGGGGCGATAGCGGAACTTTTAAAGGTACAGTTGGAAAAGTCTGCTTGCCATGTTAGAACCAGTCGTAAGTTAAATTTTGTTTCAGACTCTCGTCGCTAGATGGCGGCTGCAGTCCACACAAGTTTAAATGCGGAAGCCCCACCCGCACAACTATAATTTATGTTTTCGTCACAACTGCACAAAAGAGACGAGCGTTTGTAAAAAGAGAAGACAACAATAACAAATCTGCTTTCTAGCAATATGCGTAGGTAGGTGTTATATTTGTTGTGTTGTGGTTAGTTACGTTACCTTTCTATCTAATTACGTTACGTTCTCATAGTAGGAGTCTTCCTAGTTATAAATGGAAATCTAGATAAAATAATAAGGTGTACCTATAAGTGCGTACTGTTACTTATATCATCATCATCATCAGGTCTTTTTTAGTCTCCACTGCAGGAAGCACGACCCAACGTACTACAAGAGCCATATATTAGCCAGAGCAGTCAGAGGATTTGGCCTACACTCTTCACGCTGGCCAGACGGGTTGGAGAGGTCTCACTGATGTTTATGAGCTTTGTTTAGCTTGTGTTTCCTAAGTCACCTGATACTTAGGTATATATTAAATTATATTACATAATCACTAGGTAGGTACCTACCTTACCTAAAATTTAACATTTTCATCGCATTGTTTATGGGGCGAAAAGAGAGAATGGTCTGCAAAGTCTCTGAGCACCTTTGTTCAAGATTGCTTGATCTAGATCGTAACAGACTAGCTCAGAGTGACACTGAATATTTGATGTGCTCTCAAGTTCACAAAGGGTCGCCTAGTTACGAAGTACTTAGAGTTACTAGCTGCCATCGCGAGACAATTTCTGAAAGCCATGCCATTAATTATGGATTAAATTTTAATCCATATTGATAAAAAACTCTGGTCAAATTAATTATAAATAACAATCATATTCTTTAGAACAGTGTTCTGCAAAACTCATGTTTAAAATTTAGCTTACGTATATTTTATCATTTTCAATATAACATACTTTTCAAGAATTTTCCTAAAGGTACGATAATAGCAAATGATTTCCAAAGTGGCAGATCCATGAAATGGAGATTTTCCCGCGCAGATCTTCAAAAGCGATCGAAAGAATGGGCGAGAATCTAAATCACATGAAGAAGCGATGCAGCTAACATCATATCAGACACAGGAAGTCCACTGCTGGACTTAGGCCTCCCCAAGGATGCAGCTAACAACCGATCACTGTTTTGTTCATCTCCATGCCTACCATCACGCTAAACTTCGCCTTCGGGTCTTTCTCACGGCCCAAGGCTCTGTCTACCCCGTTAGGGATAAAGAAATTATAGCGTATCTGCGTCTGTATGGAAATACGCAAAGCGCATTAGGGTTGGATCTCATCTATCAGCACGAAACAGCGCTTTCCTATGCTGCTAGTATCCTTTTCTGTCGCTCAGAATCAGAAGCGACTGGAAGACTAGGAAAGTGCTGTTCCGTGCTGATAAATGAGACCCTTATTGACCGAGCGAGCGAAGCGTCTCAGTTTCGCGACTGGCCAAAAATGCTTTTGTCCGTCAGTCTGTCTGTCTGTCTTTTTTAGGGTTCCGTACCCGAAGGGTGCAAACGGGACCCTATTACTGAGACTCCGCTGTCTGTCCGTCTGTCACAGGGCTTTATCTCTTGAACCGTAATAGCTAGACACTTGAAATTTTCACCGATTATGTATTAATGTAGCCGCTATAACAGCAAATACAGAAAATAAAAAAAGTTAAAAATTAAAGGGGGTCGTCATACAAGAAACGTGTTTCTTCAGCGTTTTAAAACATTGTACGGTGGTACGGAACCCTTCATGTACGAGACTGACTCGCACTTGCCCGTTTATTTATTTTTTACTAGCTGTGCCCGCGACTTCGTTCGCGTGGTTGTCGGAACGTAATGTTATATAGCCTTAAAGCCTTCCTCTATAAATGGACTACCCAACAAAAAAGAATTTTTCAAATCGGACCATTAGTTCCTGAGATTAGCGCGTTTAAACAAACAAACAAACAAACTCTTCCGCTTTATAATATTAGTATAGATTTTAATTTTACTTTATTAGGCACACAAAACAGACATTTTACAAAGTTGCATTACAACTAACATTAAGAAGTAAATTTCGTTCTTAATTAAACAGAATATTATAATAATAGGGTTAAACAGTGTCTGTCGGTTTGTTCTCGCCTACAAAAGTCTATATCAACCGATTCTCGTGAAATTTTATAATATTAGAATTGTTTTTTCGATTAAAATCAATTCAGATTTCGACAGGGTCAGAAAAGTATTATTCTAATTAGTCCGTCTTGTAGATTATTCAAAAATAATGGACCCATATTTTCCAGTTTGTCAAAAAAGTAAAAGTTCACAAAGATACAGATCATCTAAGTTCCAGAGTGGGGGCTTGTGACGTCACCGCTAGGTAAAAATTGTACCTAGCCAAAAATCGTACGTCATGCGAAATTTAAATGCGCTGTATCTTTGCGTCAATTTTTGTTTCTCAGAGAAAAGAAAAAATACGTGTACAATATTTTTTAATAATCTAACCGATGATGGACCAAAAATATTCTTTCAGTCGTCATGCCTAGTCAAACATTTTCACTCATTCAGACAAACATGCAAAAAAACGGTTTCAACGAGAGAATAACAAAAACGGTGACACACATCTAGGCAGCGCATACTGTACGGGAGCGAAGGCCGGCGATGGAGGTAGGGCTTCACGAAAGTGGGACACGCAGACACGCTAGGCCTCGGGCTAAGTGTGCTCTCGGAGTGAGGAGTGACGCGATGCCTATAAGTACCTAACTATACAAACATATGCTGGCGTTAATCACGACTGAACTCGACATAGGCACTCCAAGTCAAAGAAAGAAGGTACTGTCGTATGTATGGAAAAAAGCTTACATTGGGTTTGTAAAGTTAAAAAATGCAGTATGCTCGGGTAATTCAATCTTACACAGTTGCAACACTCCCAGCTGATGACGTATTTTAGGGTCAATAACAACGTGGCCCAGCTGTTACGGGAAGAGGATGCCGTGTTTATTATACCTACCATGACTTAACCACTCAACTCACCTAATGATGACAGTCGGGACCAAAGGCACAATACACTATGAACCAAGTTATATTGAAAAACTGCTAGTGGTTTTGTCAAACAATGAATAATACAATCCGACTACGACAATTAGTTAGGATCACAGGTTAGGATAGATTAGCGGTTAGGCATGACTGCTGATGGTGGTTCGCACTTGGATTGGTAACTCAAGCAAGTATCATAAAATATCTCAAGCTCTTCCGTGCTCCGCTGGCACATACACCAAACTCACTATGAATAAAACTATAAACTATTACATAGTTGATGATAATAAAACACACTTGTTAGGTATTGATAGTGGTAGTAGTCGTTGGCCGATTGTTTCCGATTGTAACATTTTGAATCTGATACAGTTGAATTGTACTTGTTCTTACTTCTTAATCAAAGCAATATAAAATCCCCTAGAATCTAGGAGGCCACCAAAAACAAGTCACTGTCATTTAAAAAAATCACGACTACGCTTTTTCCAGAAAAAAATTATAGCCTGTACAATGTATGGATTCTAAAGATACCAAAATGATGGGATTTCGAAATTATGGTAAAGGCTGGAATAATACATCATACCTACATGAACCCTGAACATTACACTCCTTTTTAGTGGTAGTCGTGTAAAAATAGAATAAGGTGATGTTGATGTTTACACATAAGTCAACGTTACCCAAATTGATTTTCATATCATTACAACATACAAGTTACAATACAACGCAATAGCGTGAGTGTAGTAAAACCGTGATATGCAGCATACAGTACGTACTGACCTTAAATGCACTTAGTAAACACGAGATAAATGCGTCTGCGAATTATCTACATACAAGTGTTGTTTATATAAATTCTTAACATCTACTAATGGCTTGGATAGTTGCCATGAGCGTAAAGAATCTTATTTATCTATTCGTTTTGTTTAACTTAATCAATCATTGTGTGTACAGGTGTTTTTCTACTATTATTGTAAGTATTTTTTGCTGTGATCAATAGTGTAAGCAAGCATGTCCAAAATCTGCCATAATTTTATTTATATAAGTTGAGGTATACTGGCAATCCAAAATGGTGTGTAGCCAGCGTAGCTACTCTTACTTTAAAAAGTCTTTCACATAAAATCCACTATAAAATCTCATAAAATAAAGTCTAGACTAAACCTACTTCCATCCTACCTCTTTATAATTTGGCTTTGTTAGCTAGTATGTCTGCATTCTGCAAGGAAGCAAAGTTTGATGCAATCAGGGGCGTAGCTACCGCCGTATCTGCCGTATCAAGTATACGGGGCCCCCGGGCCACGGGGCCACTGACGTAGACTAAATTTTTTCATAATTAAAATTGAAAACAATTACCTAAGAACTGCGATGGGACATACGCCTGTCAGGCCTGTCACTAATAGTGACAGGCCTGACAAGCGTTAAGTTTCTGCCTCTATGGACAATAGTGACTCACTATTGTCCATAGAGGCAGAAACTTTAGAAAAACTAAAGAATCAGTTTGCCAAAAAAAGGCAAGGAGAGTTATATTTAATTTGAATTGTTTGTAAAAATTTTGGAAAAGTGACAGATAATTATGATGAATAAATATTTCTTTTAATTTTATGCAAACATTTTCTTTTCCTTTTGTGAGAAATCTTTACCCATCATAAGGGCCCCCAAACAATTTTTTATACGGGGCCCCGCCAAGTCACGCTACGCCACTGAATGCAATGAAAATAGCATCGAAAGTTAACAAGTGCCAATCACGCAGCAGCACATAAACAAACAGACGCTGCAGCTTGCGTTTCGAGTGCAATGCAAAGCTTCTGTTTTGTCTGTAGTCTGTGAAGTTTAGACTAACCTAAAATAATTTAATAATAATAAATGGTGGCAAAATTTGGCGTGCGGAGTTGAACACGTGATGGTACACCACAAAAGACCAAACTTTGATATAGAGGCAAATACGGTTAGTCTATTAGTATTAGATTAAGAAGAGAATTATTATATTATCTTTTTTGTTCCAACAATCGAAAATCTATTTATTTGTGCAAGGAGCCATCCGACGTTTTTTAGGGTTTTGTACCTCAAGAGGTAAAAACGGAGCCCTTATAGGATCATTCACTTGTATGTCTGCCCGTCTATCACAGCTAATTTGCTACGAAACTAATGGACAGATTGAGTTGAAAATTGGTAAACATACCTATGTAAAACAGTGACCCAAAGACGGGCGTGTACTCGTAACGTAAATGATTGAATTTCAAATATGGGGGCCACTTTTTTTAATGTCTAATGTGCCCGCAATAAATAAGACACAAAAAAAGATTTTGTAAACCATATCGTGTGATATCTATACTAATATTATAAAGCGGAAGAGTTTGTTTGTTTGTTTAAACGCGCTAATATCAGGAACTAATGGTCCGATTTGAAAAATTTTAAAAAATAGAGAAAGGCTTTAGGCTATATAACATTCCGACAACCACGCGAACGAAGTCGCGGGCACAGCTAGTAGTAATATCAAATGAAAGAGTTTTTTATGAGAATTTTAAATATATGTATTTGTATTTGTGTTATAATTTTTTAGACCGTTATTTTGAAGTTACTTCATGCCCACTATTACGCTAAAAGTGGCCTGGGCTTTACCGCCCTAGGCTCTGTCTACCCCGTTCGGGATAAAGGCGTGATATTGTATCTGTATTTTGAAGTTATTAAAGAAAACAGGCAAAAATTTACAACCGGATCTCCTCAGGGAGTCCCCACACTAATCGACGCGGAATTGGCTTTAGCCGGGCAGAAAAACCTTTATGTCAATGGAATAAGGGCGTCGCTAATGCCATTCGCATCGGCTCGGCGCGGACGACGCGACGCGACTACGGCCGGTGGCGGCGAAACGAGCAGTTTGCCGGTTATCTGATCGCATCCGTATGCCGCTGAAAGTAGCCGAACACCCACGTCGACGCGTCTACAGCAGTCGTTTGTAAGATTTCGTCTCCGGCAACAGCCGATAGGCGTCGAAGACGCCGTAACGGCGTTGATATGATCCGCTCGCACGATTTCATCTCTGACGGCAACCGAACGGCTCCCGAACTGTTCCGCTCGTATGTTTTCCTCTCCGAAGGTAGCCGAACGGCGCCGAAAACAGCCGAAAGCACGGGGCGCAGGCGATCCCTGCTAGATGGTATCTCCATATTCGATTTTTATTTCTTAGAATACAAGCTTAACATTACCAATAAGTAACCAAAACGTCTGTGCGACTTACATACAACTTAAGTTTACGTTTGTGAATATTCTGACAGCTAATTACTGGCGGCGTCTATACGGATGATTAGACTACCGAACGGATACAAACAGCCGTCGCAATGGCCGTTCAGACGAGTTTAAGGGCATTTGAAAGAGTCGGCGATCTTTCGAAGAAGTCGACGGCCGTTCGGAGGAGTCGGCGAGTTCGGCGACCGGTTGCCTGTGATCAGTCGTCGCGACGGACGATTGGCGTTAAGCCGAGTAGTGTGGTGATACGCTCTCGGCTTAAGCCGATTCCGCGTCGATCAGTGTGGGGACTTATGTCCGAAACTACTGGACCAATTCAATTCAATTCAATTCAAAATATCTTTATTATCATAGGATATTTATAATATCTCTTAATAATAGTCACTTTGTTTTGTTTTGCACAAATGTTGACGTCAAATCGTTACTTAAAGCTAAGTTTACGCCGCACGACCTAAAATTTTATTTAAAAAAAGTCAGAAGATAGTTCTTTACCTATTAATTAATAGATTTCAGGAAAACCTCTGAGAAGTACGGAACCCTCTTCACGTGAGTTTACCTCGCACTTGACCTGTTTATTTATAAAGTGACATCTTCATCATTATCAAGTGAATTGAGTTTCAATGAAATTGAGTCAATTCTGATTCAAGCAACATAATTTTGTAATCGGTAATAATGACTCAACAATATTACTTGTGTACAACAATCATAAGCATAACAATAAAACCTTTTAGTTTCTTAGTATAGAATAAGAAATATGAAATACAAAGAGCAATTTAATTTTTAGATGGCTGGCACAAAGCAGAAAATCTAGAGATTGCAATTTTCGCCAAGTGCTTCATATCACAATTCAAGTTTTATTGTCACACAGAAACCAGTTTCAAGAAAACATTAATTTTACAAAGTTACGTGACTTGTGAAATTAACAACCTTATGAGAGTTTTTTTATGTATGACGAAAACGACGTATGGCTAACTGTAGTTAACGTAACGGGGACTTATCCGCTGATTCTATTCAGAAAATGTTTCAATTGCATATAGCTACATATTACATTTACCTATATATGCAATTGTACAATCAGCTTGGTCGCGCATGAAAATATCGAGGAATTTCACGCTGTTATTTTCAGTAATACAATAGTGCATATGCAATGCAGCCTTCAAACCTACTATCTTAATATATAAAAATCTTCATGATAATTTGAGATTGATTAGTATCAATCTCAAATTATCCGTTTGTATTGTAAGTTTAGTAACTTACAGGCTAATAATAAACTAAGTGAAGAAAAAATTACATGCTTAAAATATTGTTAAAAATGGACAGACGGTAATACAGGCATAATCTGTATTGAATATATTCACATGAATATTAATATATTCATCCAAAGCATAAAAAACAGAGCTAACTACGTTAAATACGAGTATGTAGTTGTCGACAAGAACACTAACAACTCTGACTTTAGTATCTAATAATACTAGAAAGAGTACCTAAGTCAATATGGTGCTGGAGGAAATAATACATACCACAGAATAGACAGCACAGGAAAGATAAATAAACCAAACCAATGTATAGTTTTAAAAATCATAAACAAAAGTTACGAAGTCTGTTCAAATCAGGAGTACATATTGGATACAGAATAGAGATGAATACCTGTTTCAAAACATGAGCAATTTACTAAAAAAATATTCTTCTCTATTATTCTACTATAGATCATTGAATCTACAAAAGAGAAGGCGCGGGAAACGAGTGCTTTTATTATTAGCCGAGTACCTACGTCAAGGTTGTGAAACTAGGGCGAACTCGAAAGATTATAGGAGCGCAGCTACAGTTGCATCTGTTAAATAATAGCTGTCATTTAGGTTATCTAAACGCGAATGTGCATTATCTGATTACGGTACGCTGAACAATGCTGAATTGAAATTTACTAGATAATTAGATAGCGAGTCACAAAAAGGTGAAAACGTTAGTTATATACTCTTCTCGCAATTTGTGATGATGGCACTTTTGCAATGTTATGTAAGTTGATATAAAATGCGAAATGCTACTCAAATAAATGAACGAAGAAAAGTAGTAGAGCAGTTTTGTGGATCATATCTTCTATCTATCTATATAATATAATAGCGAAAATAAGTCACTCATCAAGAAATCTCGAAAACTACTTAGCCAATGAAGATGATATTATTTGGCAGGAGGTAGTTTGTGACTAGAAGACGTCCGCTGAGAAAGGATTTTTAGAAATTTCATCCCTAAGGGGATGAAATAGGGGGTTGGCAGTTTGTATGAAACTTCGTAAGTAATTTTTAAAGTGAGACATATGAAATTTAATAAAGAAGAATTTTAGTAGTCAGTAGAAAATAATAATGCATTTAGTAGATTTTGAAAATTACATCCCTATAGGGATGAAATAGGGGTTGGAAGTTTGTATGAAACTTCGTCATTTTTGAAGCGAGACACAGAGAAATTGTTGAATTAGTGGTTAATAAAAAATAATAATCCATCAATTGGATTTTAATAAATTGCAACCCCAGTAAAAAAAACAATCAAATTTGTGTAGTCTACGCGGACGAAGCCGCGGGCAAAAGCTAGTAGATTATAAAACCTTATAATAATACCTTTTAAAATTATGCTAAATCTTTTGTTATACGCTACATAGGAATTCCAAAAATAAAAACAAAAGGGCACCGTAAACAAATACCTACTCTGCAATCTCTAGTATTGGTGCAAAACCCAAAGTAGATAACAAAATTTAGGCCACGAACATGAAACCGGCACCCGAGAAACTATTTCCCGCCAAAGAAAAAGTAAAAAGTGTAACAAGCACGCGCGCACCGGAGCACTCCCCAGCGAGCAGCGAGAGCCCTCGCAGCAGCCGCCACGCCGGGTTCAGTAGGTCAATGAACGGAGAGACAGACGCGGAGCGGAGTGCAGATCTGTCGCGCGATCGGTTGCAAAACCCAGCGACCTTGGCGTATGCCACGAGCGAAGAGGGAAACCCATCAAATGTCAGTTGAACGCGAGAGGTTGAAAGTAGGGGCGATTTTCAAAAATCTTGAGGTTTTGGACAGTTTAAAAATACTTAATAATAAATTTTATTCGTTGGTCCGCAACTCGCAAAACCACAACTAAAATATCTAAGACTTAAACTAGTAAGTAGTAGTAGAGTAAGTTGATACTCGTAGTAAATAACTAAAGGACTAAAACTGATGGAATATTAAGAATATTCTTGTGTCGACTTTTAAGACATTGGAGCTATGAAAGTTAATAATTCATGAAATTGTCTATAAAATGAAAAGGGCATAAGATATGCTCTTGAGAGATTACTGGCACAAACAAAGTATCCATTAAAACAGTTAGTACGCGCTGACGTGACCTATGTAATGCAACCGCTGGCCGTTTATCACCTAAGGGGTCTACGACTCCCAATCGTCGCATGACACTTGACGGACATTTCGTTGGTACGCTTAGTACCGATTGCAGATAAAATGCTACGTACGCAACAATTTTAAGAGGCTTATAAATGCATTGCGTTGTGTTAATCTGGTTTTACTAAAGTTTGTAAATGATAATTACAAAATAAAGAAAGTTTTGGAAGATGTACGTGTAACTCAACTTTTCAATACCTTTATAATTTGGTTTAAATATTTCAGATAGCATACAAAATTTCAAGCCTACTGTTAAAGGGAAAGAATTGGTATTATTTTAAAGGGAAGCCATTTAAAATGTACATCATAAAAGTAGGGGTTGGAATTAGGAACAGGGGAAAATAATTATGGTAATATTGATAAGGTTGACAGGGAGTCGGAGATTGCCCCTAGCTGTTATGATTGTAACTTTTGGCTCAATTTGTTTTAAGTAAATATAAAAGGCTTGTAAATGGTTTTAATCTAATTTAATTAAAGCTAAAGGAATTGACTTTACCTGACGTAGCTTGAAGCTTCTTATGATTATATCTACAAAAAATATGGTGATGCTACTCGCAACAATGGTTTAACGTGAATCATAATTCATAATAAAGACGTGTATTCCGGAAATGATTGAACAGTTGTACTCAATTTATAAGTATTGGAATACCTATATTATTTGGTGGTTGGTGGTTACAATGGTTATTTTATTATTTGGTGGATATACATTATTTAGTGACTAATTCGTGATGAAAAACCTAAAATGAAGAGGCGTTTCGTTAGGTACTAATTAGGTAAAGGTCACAATAAAGTGATTAATCAAGAAAACCGGTTTGCTGTCCAATTAATAAATAATGATTGTTATCATTATACGACATCATTACATTGAAACAGGTTTTCAACAAACTTTGTAACTGTGTAAATTCTGTGGATTTGTAAGCCGATGAAAAATGACGGTCGTTCATCACAGCCGTATTTATATACAAGACCCGGAGGCCGCAATTTGAAATTAACGCTAGTCCTTCGAGAGAATAAATTTATTGATGGCGAACAGTACATAATGAATGCTTCTCCTATAACGCTTTCGTAATAACACTGTTCGCTTTGAAGTATTATATTGCTAAAGACTTTATGTTGCTGAAGATGGTTAGCTTGACCACATACAATATAAAAGTCTAAATAGCTGTTTAAGGTGTATAGAAACTCCAACAAAAATATGCAGCAGTGTAAATATTACACTTATATGGCCTCATAATCCCTTGAATTTGCAATGTAATCCAATGAAGTGGATCTCAATCTCAAGTGCTCTTTTGTTACTTAAGAATAATCACAATACAATGTATATTATGAAAGAATCTTCAAACCACGAGTAAGACAGATAATAAACCAAATCTATGCCAAAATCAAAGTTGACACAACAAATTACATAGGTACTCATAATCTCAACATAGCGTGAGAAGATAAAATTTACATCACAATACTGCAAAAATCACGGCCGTGACCTTGGTACAGACCGTATCCGTACCAGAAGATCGTGCGAGCACATTATGAAAGGTGGGCGGAGTTTGATTATTAGAGATTATTAGAGACTTGCTAATAACGCAAATAACTCGTTTTAATTAGACTAATCTAAGTATTAAAAAAAAGCAAAATAAGGTAGGGACTCTATTTTGTATTAATGTGATTATAAAAACAGAGTTATAGAAGCATGCAAAAGGCGGTTCATAACAGTAAAAAACCGCACACTGTGCTCCGCATGACCGATGATGAAGATAACTAAATACTGCATGCCATAAACATGAAATAAAATAATCATACGTTTACATGTTCAATAGCAAGACTTGGAATACTACCCTGAGGCCCTGAAGACGTCTACGACTTAGACAAGGTCATGATCAAAAATACTTGGGTACTTGTTGGCGTGAATCCTTCCGTTGTCTTATCGCAAAATTAATGTTTAGACGATTTGGACTCCACTAAGTAAGAGAAGCGATTCACACAAGTTTAGTGAATATGGTCCCCCATACCACAAGAAGTTCAAATGAAATTCCGTCCTTATAAATTGAAATCGCTGCTACCCGTTGTATATTTAGAACCAGGTATGTAGACAAAATATAGGGATTTTTGAAAGTAAAATCACAAATACAGCTTACACATTTCTTTAGAATTTTTCGATTGCGATAAACATTGCACTTTATCGCAATGTTGCCGTAAATAACTTCAACGGTACGTGCGTTATAATTTGGCTTGACCTCAAAAATGTCACGAACGTGATGGAAGCTTCCCTATACAAGTTAGATAATTACCTATATGATATGAATGATACATTATAAAGATCTTTTTTTATAATTTATCATGGAACTACTAATCTGACTAAGTACTATTTACTTAAGATCTTAAATATGTATCTGTAACATATACTTGTGGCTATCCTTCATTGTAAACGACCATAAGGCAGCAAAGAAAAAGAGGCCAAGATCGTAAAGTAAGAATTATTAATTAAACACCATATCATTATGTGCCATAATGATCACACACTGAAGATTATACGAGTATTTCTCTAGCATGATGGAAGTGAATTGCTTAATAAGTGTTACATGTAGCTTTATGCGATAAGGTTAACTGAGCTGTAGTTGAGGGACCTAAGTAGTCCTAGAACCTGTTATTAGCAGCAATCAACCTGATTGAAACAAATGTTGAGTAGGTAAATGGAAACATGTCGCTGGTACAGTCTGACCTTGCTGCCAGTGACCGACCTCCAGCGTTCCATATTCAATGAGCACATACTTGCTATGCTTCTGTATCACAACAAACCGGATATATCGGGTTTTCGAAGCCACACAACTTACTTGCGTGATAAAGAGGTGATAATATCTACGAAAATTGCTAGCATGCGTACCAAAGCTTCCAATAAATATTCCACTGTCGAACGTAAACAGAAAGATTGGCAAAATTAAATATCTTCTAGCAACCTATCAGAAGCAACTGGATGGCTGAAAAACAAATATGTAATTTGTAAAGAAGAGCAAGCCGTGGACGAGGAGGCGGGATGATCTGATCAGACACAATTTTGTAAGCACGGGAAGAGATCGCTGTAGATAGAGAGGTGAGGGGAAGTAGAACCAGGCGAAATTGGGGTCAAATCAGATTTTCAACATGACACTATGCAACTTAATCTACTAAAAGACCTCAATCACGTAGCAATATTCCCTTTTTTAATATTTATATTATAGGATGGCAAACGAATAAGCGGGTCCTGAACCTAATGGTAAGTGATCACCGCTGCCCATGGACAACTGCAACACCAGGGGTGTAACAAGAGCGTTACCGGCTTTTCAGGAAGATATAGACTCGTTTTTCGAAGGTTTCAATGTCGTATCAGTTCGGGAACACCGCTGCAGGAAGTTTATTCCACAGGTATTCTAATAGACCTATAGGTATAAAATTTGTACAAAAATGGATCACGTAGTGGGTACACTCCCTGAACTGTCCGTCGTCCGTGAACACTGTCACAGCCTATGGTTACGATTAAACATTAAACTTGTGTTAAAACAGCATTAAGCGTTAGCGCGGCTCTTTGTTTCACAATTACAACATAACACCTTTATCTAACCTATTACCTTTGACCATTGAGATACTATGTACTCGTACTTACGTACATATAAGTATTAGGTCCTTACATATGAAATTGCCGATTTTCAATACTGGCAACTTTAAAATCAAATATCTTGCGTTTCATTAGGAATTCCAAATTCAAATTTATTTCGAAATAAAGCCAGAAAAATATTGTTTTAAATTCGTATTTCATTTGTTTTAACATCATTTGTTTGAGTTTCAACATTGCTATAACAACAACTATGGACAAATTTAAAATTCGCGGTATTTACGAATACGAGTTCCACCGTGGCACCAGTGCTGCAGGAACGACTCGAAGAATTAACGACGTGTATGGACCAGGCACCGCTAACGAACGAACGGTGCGTTTTTGGTTTCAATGTTTCCGTTCTGGAAATTTCGATTTACACAATGAGCCTCGTGGACGACCTGATACTCAAGTGAATAACGAAGAATTGAAGGCGATAGTGGAAGCGGATCCATCTCAAACCACTTCTGAATTAGCAGCAGCCTTCGGCGTAAGTGACAAAACGATACTTATCCACTTGCGCCAAATCGGAAAAATTAAAAAACTCGAAAAGTGGGTACCGCACGAATTGACTGAAGCAAACCAACAAACACGCGTTGCTTGCTGCGTTTCTTTGCTTAATCGCCACAATAACGAGGGGATTTTGAACCGTATCGTGACTTGTGATGAGATATGGATCCTGTACGACAATCGGAAGCGATCATCACAATGGCTTGACCCTGGAGAACTGGCAAAACCTTACCCTAAGCGAAAACTGACCAAAAAGAAGATTCTGGTTAGTGTTTGGTGTACTAGTGCTGGTGTTATCCACTACAGCTTCTTGAGATCAGGCCAGACGATTACTGCAGACTTGTATTGCCAACAATTGCAAACAATGATGGAAAAGCTCGCCATTAAACAACCGAGACTGATGAATTGCTCTAGCCCACTGCTCCTTCAGGATAACGCTAGACCACACACTGCACATCAAACGATCGCCAAGTTAGAGGAGCTGCGACTGGAACCTCTGCGTCACCGACCATACTCTCCAGATCTTGCCCCAACCGATTACCACTTTTTTCAAAATTTGGATAACTTTTTACAAGGAAAAAATTTCAAATCTGATGAGGCAGTCAAAACCGCCTTCAAACAGTTCATAGACTCTCGCTCCCAGGATTTTTTTTCCAAAGGTATCAATGATCTGCCTATAAAATGGCGGAAGTGTATCGATAACAACGGCGCATACTTCGATTGATTAAATAATAATTTCATTTAAAAAAACTTGTTTCACTTTTTTGATACTGAACGGCAATTTCATATGTAAGGACCTAATATATATAAGGCAATGCCTTTGACACATATTCAATTCAATATACAATTTACATATAAGATAGAAAATTACATTCTATTAATAAAAGATGATCGGGTTCAATGTATTGTAAAAAAAAACTGTTTCCGTTGTAAGTTACATACATACTCAAAAGATTTTTTGGCAACACAGACAACAAAAGAACATGTTGCTAATCAATTCGTTGCATTTGATTCGCATTCCACATAATAAAACGTTTCTTCAAATTCGTCTACGTAACAAGATTCATCTGCTAATGGCCTTTGCAGACGGCAATCGGTCTTCGAGACAACAGCATTATTTTAGTCCAAGGTCCCACTGCATTTGTAGAACCAAATAAACGGGCAAGTGCGAGTTGGACTCGTACACGAAGGGTTCCGTACTTCCGTACAATGTTTTAAAACGCTAAAAAAACACGTTTTTGTATGACGACCCCCTTTAATTTTCATTTTTTATTTTTAGTATTTGTTGTTATAGCGGCCACAGTAATACATAATCGGTGAAAATTTCAAGTGTCTAGCTATTACGGTTCAAGGGATAGAGCCCTGTGACAGACGGACAGACGGACAGACAGCGGAGTCTCAGTATTAGGGTCCCGTTTGCACCCTTCGGGTACGAAACCCTGAAAATGAGATAAGTGTACACGTGTACATAAGCCTACCTGATATCTATTGTAGGGAAATAATTTTAGGAAGAATTTAGATTATAATGTGGGTCGTTTATTATTCTTTGTAGGAAAGCTTACGAGTGAAATATTACGAGATAATTATTTATTAGGGACATCCTTAAAGGAGACAATGAAGTAAAAACAATGAGGCTGTACTAAGGTAGAGGATACAGAATGCGTGATCGCGTGCAAGTTATGTAAACTGACCAAAATGTAATCAAGAATAACAATAGTAGTATCAAACAATAACTACATTATCTGTTTACTTTCATGCGTAATTAAAAAATCAAAACATCGTAGATTCCAGAGATATAGGCCAATAAAGTTAAAGTGTCCGAGGCTGTTATGATCGACACCTCATACACTTTGTATAGGAATTGGCAAGAAAAGTTAAATTTTCGCGCTAAATTCATTTTCATAAAAAATACAACAAATTCAAAACGATTGAAAAAATCATAATAATATATTAATATACATATACACGCTAATGCATCGGGTGCATTCAATCAGAGAAATATTGCGAACTATGGTTTTCATAACTGCTTAAAGTTAAAAGTGTCTAACTGTGTCCGTCTACCAGCCGTTAACTAAATATTTCTATCATTCTTTTTACGAAATTTGAGGGTGGTGAGGTAGCATTCAAAACTTTTTTTTCACAATTATAGGCTAAGTGAAATAGTAATAGTAAGTTTTCACGTCTTGTGTATTTTTCCTAAATTTTTCATAACAAAGAAGAAATGCAGTAGCCTCTTTTACTATCTCGGAATACTCGCATTTACGACTTTCCTCTATTCTTCCTCGTAAAGCCAGATCCCGTTTATAAGTGCGCCTTCTGATGTTGCTCATAAAGCGGACCGATAATGCAAAGTCCTATGGGATCGGGAGGGGGATACAGGAAGTTGGAAATATGGCGCTTGCGAAACTTGCTCAGGGAGAAGGGAATAATTGTTTGCCGAGTACAATATTCCTAAAGTTTAATCATACCGCGTATTACATACATAAATGATTATCATGTTCTTACTAAAATGGGATAGCTGTTAAATGATGAAGATGATTGTGTTTCCATCTAGTATAGTTTACGACTCGTCAACTATACAGACCTCTTCTTCTTCATCCAAGCGCGGTCCCGGTTGCATCCTCAGCTGTGCTGCTGCGGAGCCCGAGGTGCGCTTTCCAGCTTCTCCAAATATTACATGCATGTGAATGGTCACCCAAGGTTGCCAAAGACCTTGCGTTGGAGAAGAAATATCCGGAAGAGTTTAAAGATTTGGCTAAAGTTTTACGACTGGCCACTGACCGACTTGGGAATGCAATTGTAGCACGAGATGTTTGTGCTTAATCCTTTAGTCGCCTCTTACGACATCCACAGGGAGAGATGGAGTGGTCCTATTCTAACCCGAAACCACACGGGGTAAAACTGCTCAACTATACAGACCTACTTTATTATTTATAATACAATTTCAGACGGTTTTTTAGTTACACATTTAACGAAAAGAACCGTCGGCTTTACCTTTTGAAAATTTTGACACCACCTCGTGTAAGCAGGTAATTTGTTTTGTAATATGTCAGACACAAATAGACCATATATAGTGTCCTTTACTCAGGAAATGGATACATATCAGATATTGGACACGACCTGAGATAATTTTGATGAAATTATACAATATATGAACACTAAGACCACCCAACACATTCACACAAGATTGTATTATAGTCATCAATAAGGTGAAAACGAGATCTTAAGTGAAATTTAAAAAAATTGAAATCTAGACAAAATCACAAAACATAGTTTCGATTTACATATCTTACTTAGCTTTATTTAACAATTTAGATTTGAAATAAAAGTAAGCCTTTGAGAAATATTACCCAAAACAACTTCCAACAATAAGTAGCAAAAGTCCATCCCACAAAACATGGAGGACGCGAAATGAAGCCACTTCTATCCTTATTTAAAGACCCACCCTCATGGCTACCCGGTCCCTGCTTCCTTACTGCTCCTTTTAATGCCTATTCCTAAAATCCCTATGGATGCTACGGTGTTGCGATACTCTCAAGCGAGAACAAATTAGTTCCGGGGACTCAGATACCGTGAAAATAATAGCGGAGAAAATTCTACGTGTTTTGGCAATTTAAGTTTCAATAGAAATTTACCTGGTTTTCGCAGAATTCATTAAATTTGTTCATGTTTAATTTTCTCCTTCACAGCTTATTTCAAAAAATGATAACCAATTAGAATGTAACAAATATAAATTTCATCAGAATCTTTATCGCATACCGTAACCATCACCTGGTCTCCTGGTGGACACAGGCATGGAGTTATCAATGAGCCAATGACAGTTACAGCACGCATTCCTAGCGGTTAATGCACGACGAGAACACAGACTTTTATGAGTTAGTAGGTAAACTTATGAAAGTTTTGTTTAAAACTTCGTGAAGCTCCTAGGTTTTTGCAAGACACAATCACCATCGTTTCTTTATTATGCTATGAGTGAGATACGAGTCTAAAGATTAATTGAAATATGGCCGAAAGTTTATATGGAGTAAAAATACTTAAGACTGCGGTCTTCGACCGTGGGAATTTTTTATTGAACACCCGAATCTATATTTTCTATCTACACATACGCATTGCGCTGTATTGTACATGCACCCTGGAGACGAATTTAGACGAATTCAGAAGCGCAGCGAGCGGTCTGCCTTATCAGCGTTTTCGTCCCCATATTTATTTGAGAATTTCGGAGAACTTAAAATTTTTCTATCTTTTTACAAAAGACAAATTATTTTTATTTATTTATTGTACGTGTTTAAGCATGAATCAATTATCATTATACGTTTATTTTTTAACTCAGTCGCATGCGCAAGAAATCCGACGACGTATTCGCTTATATTTTCTTCAAAGTTTTACCTTTTTAACTAAGTTTTTCTATGAATTAAAAAAAAAAGTACTACAAGTTTTTCATTCACTCTTTAGGATTTTCCTTTGTCTTTATTTCCCTGTAATTTATACACAACTTCATGTTTTAAATTCCGTGTAAACAACAAAGACATGAACGTCGCGCTCCGCAAAAAATTGAAACACGTCACAGGTTATTTGGAATTAAACAAACTATTACAATGAAAATCAGATTCACTTTTTTTATACTTAAATAAACTTCAATTTAACATATCTTAACATATTGTTAGGTAGTTAGTTTGGCTCCAATCAGCTCCAAAAAAGAAGTCAAAATCACTAAAAATAAGGACCGGGCCTACCGACCGAATAAATAAAATAAATAAAAATAAAATAAAATATTTTTTATTTCAGATAATTTAAATCCATATCCTTACACAAAACTTATTTATAATTGATGAATTAATTATATTATTTAATATCATAAAAAACATCTTACTAACTACTTATATTACTCTTCTCACTAGGCAATTCCATAGTGGAGAGGTCCAATTATTAGCCACTGTTTTCAGGATGCTGTTCTGACTACACCTGGCTCTGTTGATCAGGGATGCTGTTTTTTTGCGTATTATAGCATGAAAGCTATCAGTGTGGTAGTGCGCCAACATCCCTGATGCGCTACAGAAGCGAGGCAGCCCCAACAGCATTCTGAAAACATTGTTGTATTGAACACGCAAAACATTTAGCGTTCTTGTGATATGTGCAACCCACAGATTTCCCGTGTAAAATGTCTGACAATAGGCTTTGTCACTTTGACTTAGTCTGTACACATGGAAAATCTACGGGTTAGCATGTTACCTCTCACTGAAAGGGCTCTGCGCTCTCTTTCAATATCTACATCATCTTTAAGGTCGTCAGCAAGGTAATGACCCAAATATTTAAACTTATGAACACGCTTTATGCACACGCCATTTAATTTTATATTAGGTATAGCTTCTGGGCATTTACCGGCGGCCTTAAAAATCATATACTCACATTTATTAACATTATAAGTCAAATCATGTTTGGCAGCATACCTCTCACATATTGCTAATAATTGTCTAAGACCCCCTACCGTTGGGCTCAGCAGCTCAGCTCAGCAATAAAATGCTATAGAAATTATAAATACCACAGATTGAACATATTAGATAGCCAGCCAGACCCAAATACCAAACATCTGAAAGTAAATAATGAGTGTCAGCTTACTCTTTGATAATGACAGATTGCAAAGAGTAACGCAGACAGTTTAAAACTCTGCTTTACAATAACGAGACAACGTCCGCATACCAATTAGAAAACTGAGACTCGAAACTAGGGCTTGTTAACAATACCAAATTCACATAAAAGGTAACGTTAAATAACGTTATTTTCATACAGGTATTACTGGGAACGTTATAAGGGGTATCAATAATACTGTTATAAAACGTTATAATAACGTTATCAATTAACGATATAAGTAACGATACTTTTTTCAATACTTGTAAAATATTATACAAAACACAACCCCGGTTTGATGCACAATAGGTTAACCACCAGAATACGGTTGCATTACAGAATAGGGACACTGTGAGTGTAGTGTGTGACGGTACTTGGAGAATGAACAATATGACAATGGACGAAGATCACACCGGGCAGGGGTAGGCGTAGGCGTCATCGCTGCTTCAGTCAAGCTGGGACCACGTTCGGTGAAACCCGAACGAAACGTCAGCAAAATAAATAAAAAAAGGTACGTTTCGCGTTAATTCCCGTATGCATTAATTTAATAATAATGCAACGCGATAGTTTAAAAGTATTTATTATACAAGTGTATTCGCGCTGGGAATTGAACCCGAGGTAGCACAGCCTATCACGACATCCGTGTAGTTTTAGTAGCCTACTAGACGAACTCTCATCAATTTATTTTGTCAAATATCGAAAAGAAATACCTTTTACCGTTAATATCATTGTTAACGTTATCTGAGTTAATCGGTAAATGTTTGGAAAAAAACGCTACCCAGTATAACGTTCTTTGCTGATAACGTTAACGCTGTTTGACAGAAATAACTTTACCAGATTTTTAACGGTATTCCAAGCCCTGCTCGAAACACTGATTTACCTTTAATTTGCAGACGCGGTACATTTGTGGTTGGTGGGGTGGTAAAGTTTAAAGGAAAATCGTAATACCTGAAGACAGTAGTTTTGGAGTATAGCACATGAAATTGATTGTTTGAAACAAATATATTAAAATCTCAACTTACTTAATAGTTTACCCTAGACAGAATAAGAGTTTCCCATACAAACGTAGTCTACGTTCTATTTTGAAACGATATGTCAGAATTCGGTAAAAAATAACTTTAAAGAAATTGCATATATTAATTCAGTCAAAATACGAACTTGAAAGAGAATTTAGTGTATTATATCATTTTTGACCATCAGTATGGAAAACTTTGACACCCTTATATTTTCTTTCAAGTTCATATTTTGACTGTGAAAACCAATTATAACACTAGATATATGCATGTTCTTTAAAGTTACAATTTTTTACCGAAATCTGACATGTTGTTTCAAATATAAAACGTAGACTACGTTTGTATGGGAAATTCTAGGGTACGGGGATTCTTAAGTACCTTTATTATACCTATAACAATCCTATAATTTCATCATAGAAATATTAAACCCATGCATAATACTAATTTTCGTAACCCTTGAATGCTCATTTCGGTATCTAAACAGAAATTCAAGCAAATATTACGTCATGTCGTAAGGAGGCTTACTGATGAATTATTCAATCCAAGCTGCTCCAAATGAAAAATGATCGGAATACTAAAGTTTCAAACTATTTACATAGGATAATTATCATCTTGTTTGAAGACAGACATTCAAGAGAGATACCTGCTTAAATTGATGATAAAAACACATAACCTATCTGAAGTAAAAAAGTAGAGCTAGAGAATAGCATTGATAATAGAGAAACTCGTCAACAAAACCCCCGTACATAAGCAAAGCAACTATTATTATCAATAAATAGTCAACCAACGTTTTCCATAATAATATCTCGCAATGTTCTTCTTCGTCTAAGCGCGTTCCCGGTTGCATCCTCAGCTGTGCTACTTCGAAGCCCGGGGTGCACTTTCCCGCTTTTTCTTCTCCAAATATAATATGCATGTCAATGGTCACCCAAGGATGCCAAAGACCTCGCAAAATGGAGAAGAAATAGCCGGAACAGTTTAAATGATTTGACTATAGTTTTACGACCGGCCGCCTGCCTAACGTCAACCCTCTTTGGGAATGTACTTGTGCGAAAACTTTTACAACCGGCTGCCGCCCGACGTCAACCCTCCTTGGGAATGCAATTGTAGCACGAGATATTTGTGCTTATTCGCCTCTTACGACATCCACAGGAAATGATGGAGTGATCCTATTCTAACCCTGAACCTGACGGGTGTCTCGTAATAGTCCCCATTCAGTTTCATTTTGTGGCAGCTGTTGATTCCAAAATGTAACAACAAAGCAAGGTTCAAATTTATTGAAAATGTTACTTCAGCTACATATTGTTCATTACATCAACATATAATAAATCACCTATAAACAGTGTTACAACATATTGTTGCGACAATGCCTCGCCGCAAAAGTAGCGCTTTAAAAAGACGTGCATTGACTTTTTTGATCAGGAATTCATTGTCCATGCTGCGGCGGCTATTCAATTTAATAACCCACTTTCAAAGACAAAGTGACATTTGAAGCATATTCTTTAGTGGTATACATGGCGATAAAAAAAACTTATGGCCTCTAAAATAGGATGGAGATTTTAAATAAGTCTGCGATCTTGTAGAAAACATTATACTTGATTTAAAAATGTATTACAACAATAAGGTACACAAGTCGCTAATAGGATATTACACCCATTTTTGCAAAGTGTCTCCATTTAAAACCATGGTAAAACAACAACAACACATAAACCACTTGAAAAAACAACATTTTTATTCAATCGATGAGTGCCATAATATGCATTAAAATTTTACATTTTCAAATTTTCTGCGTAATTGCCGAAAACGTTAGAGCAGTGGACGCTATATTGCTCCATTGTCATGACGTCAGTTCTACATGTAAACAAATGCGCTGATGAATGTATTTTGACGCTTTTTAGGGTTCCGTACCCAAAGGGTGCAAACGGAACCCTATTACTGTGACTCCGCTGTCTGTCCGTCAGTCTGTCTGTCCGTCAGCCACAGGGCGTAATAGCTAGACACTTGTTTTCATGTATTACTGTGGCGGCTATAACAACAAATACTAAAAATAAAAAATAGTTAAAATTAAAGGGGGTCGTCATACAAGAAACGTGTTTCTTCAGCGTTTTAAAATATTGCACGGTGGTACGGAACCCTTAATGTACGAGTCCGACTCGCACTTGCCCGTTTATTACACGTGCGTATGACGTAACGTAAGTCTCCAGAATATATTATTAGATTTTTTATCATAAGTATAAGACCATACCATATTGCATTTCGGTGTCAAAAACTAGGTACCTTTTTAAGGTACCTAGTTTTATATTTCGTTTACATTCAGTAAATCAGATTTAATTGGCAGAAAGCCGAAGATCTGGAAGAACTGTAAACTTAAAAAACCAAGCACTGCGGTACGGGAGGCAAAGGGGAAGCCATCATAACTACTAAATTCCTTAAAAAAGAGTTAAAAATGCAGAAAATTAAAAGACAGAGAGAAGAAAGGGATGGAGGAATCTCTACTTAACTCCACCGATAAGAGCATGCTCTTAAATAACAAGAAGAAGAAATCAGATTTGAATAGATAAAAGTAAGAAACACCAAAATAGTCTGGCTTCATTCATTAAAATATCTTTTAACCTTCAAAAATAAGATTAGTCATCGACCATTGTAGTAAAGTGTAGTAGTATATCTGTAATGGTATAGATAATTTAATTTCACTACTGCTTTGACGACAACTTTAATGGTGGTATCTGAGAATCCCTGATATCCTCTTATCTCGCAACGAATTTCAAACGCGACTAAATTCGACCTTAGTACAAAGCCGGCCCAGTCTCCCCTAGGGCTCGTCCCAATTTCCATCCCTCCGCATATTGACCTAGTTCTGACAGCGGCTCATTTGCCTCCGTAGGTTTAAAATGGGGTTGTATGTAATCGCCTTCTGCCCCCATATTTAGAGGACTTCAATCCACTGAAAATGCTCTGTCTCTCTCCCACGAACTCCGTGAACCGTGAATAGAATTCACCTGACCTAAATATTTGGTATGGCATGAGTTTGACGCTGGGAGACCAGATTTTATAAATTAGATGATTTGGATGGAAGTGTGGCGATGTGATCGGTCGGTGTCGAGAATGTTAACGACCGGATTGGGGGAGCAGTGGCCTTCTCACACTTGTTTTTATGAAGAGGTACGTACATATACTACACACTGAGACTACACATAACATATACATACTTATGAAGATTGGAAGGTGTAAGGTTTATACGCCATCATAAAAAAAAAATTAGTATTTTACTTTTACGTGATACTTTAAATAAAATTATTTGTAAGTATAAATTATGGAAAACCTAAAATGAGATGGAGGGATAACAAGGATTGGAGAGAGGTAGCTAAAGATCGCATTAGCTGGAAACAGAAAGGGGAGGCTTATGCCCAGCTATGGGACCTAAATAGCTATTAAAAAAAGTATTGATATGCTAAAATAATTATGACCACGACACTTGAGCTGTATTGGACAACAAAGGTAAAGAAGTTATGTTATTGATTTTAAAGAAGGCGAACATTTATTTGCTTGGAGTTTGTTCAGTGGCTGTACTTGACAGACAGTCTAATGGCGTGTTTTATTACGACCATTCATAGAAATTGCTGCGGCTGGCAGGCAACATTTGAAAAGGGTAACTTGTTGGCAAAATAAATATGTGTGAATCTTTCGATAGCACCCAAATCCCTACGACTTTCTGAAAGGAAGACCACTCATAGTCCTGACCACAGAAAAGCAAACACATTGTTTCTGTATTCCGTGGTCCTGACTTACTCTCGTTCAAATTTGTGCAAGTTTGAAATAAACTCGGTACGTTTATTTCAAAATAGGTACTCATCTATTTTATTATTTTAAATAATTCACAAAAAGAAAAACAGCGGGACATTTTAAGTTATTTTTCTTTTTTCCCAGACCAGCATGGAGGAACTCACGTCAAAATTATCTGGCTCTTACCGCCCTACCCCGTTAGAGATAAAGAGGTGAAAGTGTATCTGTATCACAAAAACAAAGCATAGGTAATATAGACTCTAGGACGAGTGAAGACGATGAACCATATTTAGATCATCTAAAATCAGATTTGAGAAAACTTGGATGTAAAATATAAGTTCGAAGATTTGAAATGAAATCACGCATGACATGCCAAGAGTCACGGATAGGGTCTCCAGGAGCCACAAATGTCCAAAGATTTCAATTTACGTCCAATATCTATACGGTGGACTGGTCCTTTAGGAATTCCGTCAATAACATCTTAGGAACTTTGGGCATCTAATGTTATACGCATACCAGAGCAAAATTCTCCGAGTCGGAAGATATTAACGAGAAATAGTTTTTGATCGTTATATTATAAATGCTCTAAATTATCTTGATATGTGAAAAAACGAATTAACATATAATTATTATCTGATATTACTTAGCGGAGGAAAAGACACATAGAAAGCACTCCACCGACAAGAGCGCGGCTCTTGTATTTAATACAAGAAGATGTTCTTTTACTGGGGTCTCAATACAATACCACAGAATGAATAAGTAATTACGTTGCAATACATAAAAAATAAGAATTGCTACCTTTCATTTTATAATTCAAAGTTATCTTGTACGAGGGTCATGTATTTCTGTTATGTATGAGTTTGTTAAAAATGTAAGATAATGTTACGAAACTGGGGTTCGAATTTGGAGAGAAACGCCAAACTTCGTATGAGGGATTTATTCACTACGGAACCCTAAGATGACACGTGAAGATGGTCTTCCAAACGTCCAAGGTCCAAGTCGCGTAGCAGCTGAGGTCCAGGTATCTCGCCAAAGTAGTCGCAGGTACTTCCACTTGTCGCACTAAGGTAGGTTTCCTTCGCTTCGAAGTGATCGCTTTGATAGCTCGTATTGAACTGCCGTGGCGCACCCAATGTTCCCTATTTATATGCGCCATCGAATAGGTCCACATTAATCTCGAATATTCTACATAGTCGACGAATGTGTTTCGAAGCATCCAGGCGCCGGGTATGTGTGTGAGTGTAACATGGTTAAGCAACTCTAGACTTTATGACACAAGACATATGGGCCAATTTGGCTTGCACCATTCTATCGTAGTATTCGTTCGCGAATATTGTTCGGGAAGATTCTATCTCGTTCGCGACACTGCCCCCTTCTTAGAGGCGCTCGTCCCGAGCGTCACAATTGCTGCCATGATAACGTCCCAGGCGGCCTATGTGTATCACTCTGATATCTATCGTCACTCACTCGCTTGACTACCCTGTTTGGAGCTTCCCATCTCGCCCGATTCTGACGTCTAACTAATGCTTTATTGATGTCGGCTCTTACGTCGTTCGAGGTTGAACTGATGATGTCCTTACCAGTTCGCTAGCTGTAAGAATTCTTAGCGTGGCACCTGCCCGTCCTCTCGTCGAACTTTCGTTTTCCTTGTTTCGCCTCGTGCAATCCATTCCAACGTTCACGCAAGAGTTTCGATCTTCGCCAATTAGCCTCATTAGAATTCTTGTCAAAACTCTCTCCACGAAATGAGGTATCATGTCCCAATGTCACTTCGTCGAGCAATTCTTTTAACTTCGTTATTTTATCCATAAGATCGTCTTTCTTTGTACAACTAAGCTGCAGATGGCCCCTTTCCCAACATCTGTAACACAAGGGCCCTGTTGAAATCTTCTTCGACGGAGTTTTCAGAACCTTTGTTTCCATTATTGATTCTTGCTGGCTATGCACTTGTGTGTCCTGTCGCAGTGCTTCAATTTCCAAAGCATGTGCCAACGCGTCTCTGAGCGACGTATGATGTCTCATGCTTACAGGAACCCTTACTTCCTTATCTCGGATTCCATCCACAAAGAATGCTAAGATTTTACTATCTACCATTCTGGAATCCACCGAAGCATAGGCTTTGCGCACTAGTTTCTCAATTTCTAGTGCCCACTCCTGTAATCCTTCTTCAGGGCGTTGAACTCTGTCACGCAGCTGTTCCCGAAACACGTATTCCAAGTGCCGTTCCCCGTACCTAGTTTCAAGTGCCTCTATCAATTCTTCAAAGGTGCTGCCTGAGCCTGGCAGTACCTCCAGTACCGACAGAGCTGAACCCTTCAAGGCAACGGTGAGAGCGGCCAGCCTTTGTTCATTCGTCCACCCATTAGCAGCAGCCACAATTTGGAATTGCTTTTTGTACACAACCCACGATGTTGTACCATCATAAGGTGGCACTTTGACTTTTAATCCCTGAACTTGACCTCCGGATGTACTTGGAATGGTTTTCGCTTCCATACTCTCAAGCTGCAGAACTTTTCTTTCCAAACTTGCCATTCGTTTTTCAACCCTATTCTCCAGGTCGGTTACCCGAATCTCCAAATCGGTCATTCGATTCTTTAATAAATCAACGTCCTCACGGATATGGTCCATTGCCTTGTTGAGCTTGCTGACAGTGCTCAAAACTATTTGCTGGTCCTCACTCAAGCGTGCAAATCGTAAATTTTGTGCCTCTTCTATACGTTGAAATCGTGCATCTTGTTTTTCTTCTATGCGTTGAAGTCGAGTATTTTGTGCCTCTTCTATACTTTGAAGTCGTTTTGTACTTGCATTTTGTGCCTCGTCTATACTTTGAAGTCGTTTTGTAGTTGCATTTTGATTTTCACTTATGCCTTTTAACATCTGCATTAAGGTGTTTAAATCCACTGATGCCTGTAATGTACGTGGTACTGTTTGGTGGGCGTGGCCAGTAGGCGTGGTCTGGCCAAAGTGGGCGGGGCCAGTGGGCGGAGCTTGAGGTCTGGTGGGCGTGGCTTGAGGTCCAGTGGGCGGGGCCTGATGATCGGTGGGCGTGGCTTGACATCCGGTGGGCGTGGCTTGTGGCCCGGTGGGCGGGGCCTGATGATCGGTGGGCGTGGCCTCAGGGTCAGTGGGCGTGGCTTGAGGTTCAGTAGGCGTGGCCTGAGCCACGTCCCCTTGAGCCTCCATGGCACGCTGGGCCCTGGTCCTGACACCTTCCCTGGTGGTATCCTCTTCTTCCCTCGGGAAAACTGGCATCTCCAAATCCACTTCCGACACCAAATGTTACGAAACTGGGGTTCGAATTTGGAGAGAAACGCCAAACTTCGTATGAGGGATTTATTCACTACGGAACCCTAAGATGACACGTGAAGATGGTCTTCCAAACGTCCAAGGTCCAAGTCGCGTAGCAGCTGAGGTCCAGGTATCTCGCCAAAGTAGTCGCAGGTACTTCCACTTGTCGCACTAAGGTAGGTTTCCTTCGCTTCGAAGTGATCGCTTTGATAGCTCGTATTGAACTGCCGTGGCGCACCCAATGTTCCCTATTTATATGCGCCATCGAATAGGTCCACATTAATCTCGAATATTCTACATAGTCGACGAATGTGTTTCGAAGCATCCAGGCGCCGGGTATTTGTGTGAGTGTAACATGGTTAAGCAACTCTAGACTTTATGACACAAGACATATGGGCCAATTTGGCTTGCACCATTCTATCGTAGTATTCGTTCGCGAATATTGTTCGGGAAGATTCTATCTCGTTCGCGACAATAATATAAAATAAAATAAAGATATGATAGTGTATCTGTATCTAGAATTCTAGAATAATATCTTTGTTACAGTTCCTCTCTTTGTCTCTGTTGTTGTGTAATCATCATCAGGTCTTTCTAGTCTCCACTGCAGGAGCACGACCCTTGGTACTGCCAGAGCAGTCAGAGGATTTGGTCTACAATCTCCACGCTGCCCAGACGGGTTGGAGAGGTCTCACTGATGTCCAAGCTTTGATTAGCTTGTATTTCCTAAGTCGCCTTCTACGACATTCACGGGATGATTTGGAGTGATTCTATTCTACTCTGCCGGAAACCACACGGCAGGTTATTTTGTAAATAACTTTATAATAATATGATCTTTAGTCGCATTCAAATTGACAAACAGTTGTGAGTATGTCTTCCCACGTCTATGATACGCAACCCACAATCTAAGAATTTACGTCATACTATGAATGAATGAACATGATACATTAAGTATTAAGTACAATAAATATTAATTAATACTATGACTATGACTAATAAATTCATTTGACACAAAGGAATGAGAGATTAAAAAGCCTGAAACAAATCAGATCAACCTTGAAGTAGATTATGAATACCATAGATTTGTACGAGTACGAGTATGTAGGCAAGTTAATTAATAACAAAATATTCAGTACATTTTAATGGTTTTGCTTCACAGCCATTTTATATTGGCCAGTAGATAAATATGTACTTATATTATTGTACGTCAATACTTGTGTAAAGTGACAGACGTTCGAGGTCCTTGTGGGTTCAACGACCGCGTAACAGAAGCAGAGCCTGTCATCAATGTCGCTGTCGCAAGTTGAAGCAAGGCCGTCGCTGTTTTGGCGATAGAATTCATAGAAATCGAATAGTTCGCCAATTATTTGGCTATTATAGGAGTTATGTGGGTAGTTTATTACACATAATAGGTGTTACAAGGGTATTGATTTGTGCTATAAGGTTATTTGCTTTTACGATACTTTCACTCCACAAATGATATTTTGGTCAAAGATACTTACTTAAAGATACCACGTTAGGTGTTCTATTTTTTGATTTGGCGACCATATAATTTATGTATTATACCTATTTTTCATAAACTAACAAATAATTATCATTAAAAGGATAAGTACCTTTTTTGTATACCTAGGTACTATGCGTAGATAGATAAGTTTTTATATTTAGATTATTTTACATTGAATGAAATACATATATCAGAGAATGGTACCTATAAGTAAACTAATATAATAGAAAACAGTTATTAGACAACAGTGTAAGTATCTATTTTCTTTCGATGACAAATCACACACGTAACAAGTTCCTACTGGAACAGCTAACTCGACAATTGCTCGAATGAGATTTTGGCAGTGCTTCAGACATTTTTACCGTCTTTACCTACGAGAACAGAACAGTTATAGCACTAATGATTGCGTAATCGAATGCAGTCAACCGAAATGGCACGGTGAATACTGATTGCGCAAATGTTGTTAGATCTCACGCCAGCGTACTGCAAAATATGATAATTTGTTGCACACACAACTACTTACATTTTTCAAAGACATTTTGATGACAATTATTTCAAATCTAATGAATTGTCAAGGCGAAGCAGTCAACGTTGTCAGATATTTGGTAACACCCAATATGTACTAATTGTAATTAAAACGATAATTACAGTAAGTAGATTATGTGTGTAAATATTGAAAATTGTTTTGGTGAAAAAGGGTATTTTATAGGGACTAACAAAATATACTGAAACTATTTTAAGGGTGCAATAAGTCCATGATACTGAACAACTTTCCCCAAGGAACATATACCGAAATTTAAAAAATAATTTTTGACCTCCCATACAAGTTGACCGATCAGCTGATCCGAGTTTGTAGGGAAATAAAAAAAATATTTTTCATATTTCGACATATGTTCCTTGGGGAAAATTGTTCAGTATCATGGACTGAATCCACCCTTCAAATAGTTTCAGTATATTTTGTTAGACGTTATATAACTAGCGGCGCGCCCCGGCTTCGCACGGGTATGTATTATACATATAAACCTTTCTCATGAATCACTTTATCTATTAAAAAAACCGCATCAAAATCCGTTGCGTAGTTTTAAAGATCTAAGCATACATAGGGACAGACAGCGGGAAGCGACTTTGTTTTATACTATGTAGTGATATAACTATAATAGTGAAAGAGAAATTTGCTTTAGAAAAAGAATAATAAAATGTTCTTCATCAAATGATATTCATGAAGCGTATTATTTACTTTTCACCAATTTCATTTAAAAGTTGAAATGGCCAGTGGTCGACCTTTTGATGGATCATGGATGGATGGCATATGCGCGATAAAAATAAATGTGGTGTTTCACCTTAACACTTCCCAAAGTCAGTAGATAAAGAGCTTTTTTATTAAGGCGAAGATATAGGCAAATGGCCTTGAAGTGTGAAATAAATTGTTAACTCGTAAATATGGTAATAATTTTCATATTGCTCTTCGTCATGCACTAGATAGCCCTTTAAATTATTTTATGAACTGCCGTTGAAACTATTATTAGTGATCCGTCTAGCTTTAAAACTTGCCGTGGCCACTTTTGGCGGAAGCAAGTTTTAAAGCTAGACGGACTAATGTAAATACTTTCAACGGTAGTTCATAAAATAATTTAAAGGGCTATCTAGTGCATGACGAAGAGCAATATGGAAATTATCTCCATATTTACGAGTTAATAATTTATTTCAAGTGAGGGCGCCACTTCAAGGTCATTTGCCTATACCTCCACCTTAAATTGAGTTTTTGTCCATCCAACTCAATCTGCTTGAAGTGACTCCACGGCTGATTTTTAATATTTATCGTATACGAGTTGTATTTTTTATTTTTCCATTGGAACCTTACGGGTCTTACTATTCATCCCGGATTTTGGGCGTGAGTATTGATCCAACGCTTAAAGCTGCAGGCCCTTTAGAGAGGTTGATGTTATGTTATGTGAGGTGGTGCTTGCTACTGCCAAAATCCGGTCCTGGGTATACATAAGTATGATGAATGCATTGGCTACCAGTTTCAGCAAGAGGAAGAACCAATATTTAAGGAAAATATAGCTACAATGGATTCTAACATTTCTAACCCAAGAACGACTAGTGTGAAGTTTAGGAAACATTTTATTAGACTAAATCTTCAACAAAAATAATCTAGGCACGTTATACATGTATATACTCGAATGTCGCAGTTGGATGGTATAAACCGCTAATTCACTAAACCTCTAGGTGTTTGGCATTACAGCTCGGTTTTGTTAAACAGCTGAATATCGTTCAGCTGGATTTTCAATGTGTAACGTTTAACAAACCAGCTAAGCACGTTTAGTCCGCAGAATAGGTTATTTGCAGGCATGTAATAACATGATATAATCATATATAGATTGATAATAATCAAACAAATTTATGACAGGGCATTAAAATAAAACCTCAATTCAACTTCTTACTATGTAATCTAGTCTCCAACATCATATCATAGAACTCCAATAATGAATGATAAAAAGTTCGATGCAAGTGGATACAAAAAAAGTTTGTTAACGCGACATAATCTCAATGGCGTAGCGGTTTCTCTCGGCCTTCATTTGATTCACGTAAATTCTCCATCTTGCCGGTAGGCGGGCGTCGAAATAACTATATGGGAACCAAGCTGAAGATGCTTTATTTTTCCTAACCATTTGCAGTCCAAAATCATAAACGATGTCTCCGATATCTCTCGTTGAAAACAGCTGTCTCTCGGAACGCTGTGAAGAATTCCGAACTAGATCTACAATCTTACGTCTTGCGCCGCGGCATTGATGAATACAAATCGTTTATGCCATTCTGCGTATCAGGTGTCAGTTATTTAACGCTGTTTTACGAAACCGAGCTGTAATGCCAAACAGCTAGAGGTTTAGTGAATTAGCGGATTATACCATTTAACTGCGACATATACCTATAATTATATATTCTAACATATAGACTAAATATAAAAAAAATAATAATGAAATGATAGCCATAGTGGTACAACGTAGAAACTTAAAGCCTGTTCCACAAGAATCGAGAATTTTCCTCGTCTGTTGTCCCTTGACCTCGATGTCGGTCGGTATCTCAAGGATCATTGAAGAAGTACTAAGTAATGTTATTGTTTTAAAAAGTGATGATATTTTTAAATAACTTTATATTAAACATTCCTGATCAATTGAGTGGAATAAAGAGCATTTGAGTATTCCAATTTAAAAGCTTGCTCTATTTGTCTACGAGTAGCTTAGCTTATAATTAACAACATTAGTAGAATTTAGGCTAGGCTAGGTTTTTTTTTAATAGCCATTTATGTCCCATAGTTGGGCAAAAGCTAACTAGGCTAGTTACGCTAGCTTAGAAATCTTTAAGTCATCCAGACCGCCGTCTTAGCAACTTTTGTCTCTACATCTAGAAGTCGTTACTTGGATTCAGTTTTAATTTTGACGACCTCCGTGGTGTAATGGTTAACACGCTAGTCCGCCAATCCGGAGGTTCTGGGTTCGATCCCCAGCCAGGTCAATTTGGAAAATGGCCTTTTTCAAATTTTCCTGGGTCTTGGGTGTTTATTTATATATGTATTTATTATAAAAATATAGTATCGTTGAGTTAGTATCCCATAACACAAGTTTAAAAACTTACTTTGGGGCTAGCTCAATCAGTGTGATTTGTCCTTATATATTTATTTATTTAATTAACGTATAAGTTATTATATTGTTAATTCTATTAATTTTAACATGAACATGAGAATATATTTATAGATTCGCTCTTTCGATTAAGAGTTTGCAAACTTGTTGTTTTGTTTAAATGTAACTATTTATTAAGTCTTTAATTTTAATAACCAAATGTGCTAAGAAAAGGTCACGTCAATTAGCTCCATATCAACAAAATCAACTATGTATAGCCGAGAATAATTATAGCAGACACAATCATTAAATTTTATACTAATGCTAGGTTTATCGTTTATTGCAACAATAAATAATACTGTTTTTTTTATTTTATGCAATATAATACATTTACTGCTTGACTTGGTAGAGTGGGATAAATTCAAATCTAATGACAACTCGTTTTTCAAAATATGCCAAGAACGTCATGTTATTATAAAGATTTTTAAAATGATCTGAATAATTGTACTCACACCATTATAAACACGCGGGTAAAGTGACAACGACAAACAACCTACTGAAATAAAAATATTTCAAAATATTAACAATCACAAACGGTTCGCTTTCGTTTTATGCAAAGAGTAATTTTCTTTGGATAATTTTACCTAAAAAGTCAATTCCTAGCTATCAATAGTGTAATTTACATAACGGAAATAAAACGATAAATTGTGAAAGTGAAGCCCTATTTTGGAGGACGGAACGCAGACCACTCCGACCGGTTTCGGTAGTTGAACTCGGCACAGTCTGTTTCACAACACAACACTACGAGCAAAGTGTACTGCGAGATGTTATGCCAGCTTGCCACAACAAAGTGGTAATACTAAAGTCTACATTTTACATTATTAAACGAGTCTTTGCCCGCCTGGATTAAGAATAATAAATTAAACATTTAAGTTAACTAGAATAGAGACCAATAAAGTATCTTGGATTAGAGAAAATCTAGTGAAAGGCGTTACAAAATCTTAAAACGTAAAGATTGAAAACTGATAGTGTACAATTTAGAGTAGAGATTAGGGAGAACATCCTGTATAAACTACACCACCAACTAGCTACCTGTGCAAAAGGTTACCCTCTTCCAAAACCATAAAAAAAATATTAAATAAAATTTTAAAGACCTGATAAACTTCTTTTAAATGTCACGGTAATATTTAACAGAAATAATTGTGATATTATCACTAACGAAACCTGTGCACAAGACAAAAAAAACGCAACCGTAAGGGTTGCGGGTAGGGTTTCCAACCTTTTAGACTAAATGGCAACCGTAGTTGCGGGTAACATCGGGGGATTGACTTCAAAAATTCAAACTTGTTCTCACAAGTCTCACAACTACATTTAATGATGTAGTTGTGAGACTTGTGAGAACAAGTTGGCATAGTTGTCTTCTTGCATTATATCTGTCCTATGTTATACAGTCCTTTTATTTACTTCCCTGTATAGTTAACCTATATAGTAGCACAGATTACATAAGAGTACAAACAGAATGGAATCTCACAGCGTCTCCCGCAAATTGGCGTCCCCGCACCTCTCCCTATGCCCTATGCTCCCTAATGCACTATGCGCTATTGCGCTCTAAACCAGGGTTCGTTACTTACTAGCCGCACTCAATTCGCGACGTGTCTTGTCTTGAGAACTGTCAACCAATAGTAACCATCATGGTGAGAAGATGCGCATTTAATAATTGTTTATCCACCGAATACAACAAAGAACGTATATTTCATAGATTTCCGAGTGATGAAAACAGGTAAGCATATCAAAAATATAATTTCACGTTATTACCCAGCAAACCATCTTGAACACCGATTGATATACATATATATACCCTTCTCACTCTCTCGCATTGGCGGGAGAATACACAAAATAATACATAAAACTTTATGTGAAGTGATATTATGTAGCTGTTTCGGACTTTTCTGTATCATTAAATACATATAAAACAGAATATTTTTACGTCATAGTGTTCGCAAATCTCCCGGTATGGAAATATATAATCGTAAATATGTCGAACTCGTTAAGTGGGTAAGTAATAAATTAATTCTGCGGTGCGACCCTAAGTATAAAACTCAAACATCGACGTGTGCACAGATAAATTGTTTCGTTTGTAGTAGTAGTAGGTATATATGTAACTCTGAATCTATGAAGTGTCATACCAGTGATAGTAGTTAAAAGAAAGAGAATTAAAATTTTTGCACGCCTCATAAGCGGAGCGTTGAGGTAGTGCTCTACTCTCGACATGTCAAAAAACCCAGTCTTTCGAAACTTAAATGACTTTTTTTTTTAATATAACACTTACAGGATAATATGAGTGCACTAATATGAAGTTAAATAATCTGTCTAGTACATATGGTACATTTTATAAACAATTAATTTGTTTAATATAATAAATAATAACATTAAAACTCATTCTTGGACGTCCGTGAGTCTGTGTTTATGTGACCATGTATGTGGCAGAGAAATTGGTCGAAAAATTCATCTTACCGGAATACTTTTGTTTTTAATATAATAAAGTATTACACTGTGCTGATTCCTAGTTAATATTAGCGTTCTAAGTACTGTTTTCGTTTTAAGTTAGCAATAAAACAATCAAAATCAATTTAATTGTGAAAAATTAGATTATGAGGCGTGCACTTTTGGATTTTCCAAACTATTTAATTTTATTGTAATTCTATAGCAGTGGACTTTTTGTGGCAGACATGATGAATTAAGCAGATATGCTATGATAATAATCACTGTGGATAATCATCAACCAGCAAATTGCCACCTAAAGATAAAAGAACAGACGATGAGGGACCACGGGAAGACAAGTTAACCACGAGTTTGCGGTTTAATTAAAACACATAATTGCAGTTTTGCAAGCAACGCCCTAAGTGCCACTAACCAGCCTTCGTAAACTGGTAACAATATTTTTTGAAGTGAAAACTTCTTAAGTGGCGTTGTGCACTTTTTTTGTAATGGGTAAAAAATGTTAAACTCGCGTCAGGACACGTGTCCTGATCGAAAATTCGTAAGACGGATGGAGAGTAGACAGCCGGCGCGGCGTAGGAGAGGAATTATCCCCCTGTCTTTCTACGGCGCGGCGAAAATGTATGCCTGCGCCTGCTGTTTTGTTGTGTTTCGTTTAGCTGAGAGATCAGTTAAAGCAATTCGTGCAAAATTATTCCCTAACCATTCCAAAATATCAAAAATGCACAACGTTAATTTTCAAGTTTTCACTTCTGCCGGCACTCCCGGAGTGCAAACCGTCGTTTTTTTTTTGTACAGGTGTTATTAACAACTGACCTTTTTACGCAATAGAAGCGATTAATGACAGTTGTAAATTAAAACTGTCAATGATAGCTTTCTCCATGCTAGCTACACTAAAAATTAAAAGAACAGGTGAATTGCAACAAACTGAAAATGATAAAATTATTGCCTAAAAGGTGACCAAAATGTCAACTTATTTTTGTACTTTAAGAGCTTGCTCTTTTCGGTAGAGTAAAGTGGAGATGTTTCCATTCCTCTCTTCTCTCTGCCATCTTTTTAATGTTCTGGTAGGACCTCAGTCTCAACTTTTTTTTAATTTGTTGGAAAAACTTCACCACATCACATACAGGAAGACCGAAGTCTTCCTTTCCGTCGTCTTCCTTTTCCTCGTCCTTTTTTACCTTTTCGTCGCCTCCCTTTTATTTTTTTTATTTTTTTAATCGGTAGAGGTTTTCATTTACCTTACCATTTACCATTTACCTACCTTATCAAACGCTTTCTCTAAGTTTTGTTGTATTATCATTCTAAATACCAATATTGCTTCCCTTGTTCCTGTCTGTTTCCTGAATTCATATTGTTCACTTCCTACTGTCAGCAAGGGGCATAATTGCATTACAATTTATTGCATGGACACACATGATCCATTAAAACAACGGTACTTTTATTGGAATCAACAATTTAACCTGATACAACAATCGGAGACAATAATATCGAAGACGGTTAACCAATTACTAGTCAATTAAAAGACTATTATTTTTTACAGATAATAATTTTGAAATTGTTTTACGAGTGTTAATACGAAATTGAAGTTAATAGGTTAATAGGTTTTGTATGTGTTATTATTATGATCGGTAATTTTGAAGGCGTTTTGTTCTGCAATCCAACCAATAAAATGGGACAAATATTGTAAGAAAGATGTATCCTAAGGCAAAATACATCTTCGTTTTATTATGGAGTGTTGTTTACTCCAAAAGCGATAGTTGTAAGATCATACATAATATACAGCCTACAAACAGTCTTATTGTATGAGCTATTTATAAGAGGCTGATAAGACCACAGCATGCTGTTATCAGACAAACAATGCAACATAAACATCGTCTGATAATGGCAAACGTCTATTCTATGCAAGTTGGATACAAATGTGGAATTGCTATTTAGCACAACAATAAGGCATTCATGTTGTCTCTAAGATAAATACTAGAAAGAGATAAAATACCATTTGCGATTACCATTGCGCGGATACATATAGGATACGTATGGTAGGCAAACCAAAACTTGGATTTTTCTAAAACCTAACAATGCCGCTTATCTCCGATTCCCGTTCCATCGACTATAAGTTTTAACTTGTTTCGCAGAATAAACATATAAAATTAGTGCTTATATTGCTTACTTCTTGTATGGTCTTCATCATAGTTAAAAAACTACATCTAGGTGCAATAGTGCTATAGTAACTTTAGCCATTGACAAGAAGACAAAACGGAATAAACTTAAAAATGTCAGTGCCGGTAGTAAGTAGGTAACAAAAAATGTTCTTGGGAATTTACAAAAAGTCAACATTTTACATTCTAAAGTTCCAAGGCTGTACGAGATTAACTAAGAATAGTTCGACTTTTAAGAGAAAAACAGTTGATGAGTCAGTTGCGGTGTTTTTATCCTAGGTAAATTATTCAAGTGTACTCGTACGCAATGGAAAAAAAATTGACAACATTTCCTATAGTCCAGTCAATGGGTATTTTTGCCCTACAAAAGGTGGCGTAGAAATTTTTTTGACATAATATTGTTAAGGTATGGCGGCCTAATAAGAATCCAAGTTTTCAACCTTTTAGGGCGCCTGCGCGAGCCGCCATCTTGGATTGAAGGTGCCGAAATGAGGTTTATTTTAAATAACGTCACAACCGCTTACTTTATCACAAAAAAGTCTAGGTATAAAGAAGACAAAATTACTTACATTTTTTGCATACATGTTTATCCTGTAAGTCTAATAGGTAAAAAGTTACAAGCGATGGAAAAAATAATATTTACAAAAAATCATTCAATGTTACTCTGACCTTATTCGTATCACTTGGCGCGTTCTACTGTGTATGACGCAGGCTCGTAGCGTTGAAAATGACATGTTAAATACATTTATTTACCCGACTGCGCCAGAAGGAGGGTTATGTTATTAGAGTGTATGTAAATATGTATGTATGAATGTATATTTTTTGGCACGCTCTACAGCCTAAACGGCTTGATAGATTTAAGTTTGACAGGTATCGTTAGATTCGTCTTAATTTTGAGAGTGACATTGGGTATATTAATAATTATTAAATTCCAATATGGCGGATTTTTGGCGCCAAATTATAAACTTAAATATTTTTTTATTCAAAACCTATCGAGTGGGGTATCAAACAAAAGGATTTCATAAGGGGATTACAAAAATATTTGCAATATACATGTATAAATGTAATTTGGAATGAGAAATTCTGGCGCTAGCCGCCATCTTAAATTAAAGGTGCCAAAATTAGGTATATTTTAAATAACGCCTCAACAGTTTACTATATCTTAAAAATGTATATAAGAGGTATATAGAAGAAAAAAATACTTACATTTTTTACATACATGTTTATTCTGTAAGTCTTATAAGTAAAAAGTTACAAGCGACGGAAAAATATATCTGCAAAATCATATTTAATTTAAATTTTGATTAAAAATTGTACAAAAATATTTTTTGATGGCCCGGTTAGGCTAATTTTAACTTTTTTATTCTCCTCACTAAAATTATCTGTCTCATTGTCTGTGTATATAATATAAAATTGGGTTTCCATGGTGAAAATTCATCGTTATAAATGTCATTTTCTGCAACTACATGCTTTGTTGCATCCTTTTTTACAGTGGCAAGAAATTACATTAAAAAGCGTCTGGGGTGCTTCTTTTAAGGGTTCCGTACCCAAAGTATTACGTTTGCACCAAACGGGACACTGAGACTCCGCTGTCTGTCCGTCTGTCCGTCTGTCACCAGGGCTCTATCTCTTGAACCGTAATAGCTAGACACTTGAAATTTTCACCGATTATTTAGTACTGTGGCCGCTATAACAATAAATACTAAAAATAAAAAAAGTTAAAAAATTTAAGGGGGTCGTCATACAAAAAACGTGTTTTTCAGCGTTTTAACTAGATCTTTATAATGGCATTAACTAGATACTTGATTTTTTTTACAAATTATGTATTACTATGGCCGCTGTAACAACAAATACTAAAAATAAGATAATGTTAAAAATCAAAGGGGGTTTTCATACAAGAAGCATGTTTTACACCCTTCGGGTACGGAACCCTAAAAGCAGACAATTAGACAGAAAATTCCAGCTAGGAGAAGTCAACATTAACCTACCCGGGCTATCAAAAAGGGTTAAAAAAATGATTGTTGTACAATTTTTAATCAAAATTTAAATTAAATATGATTTTGTAAATATATTTTTCCGTCGCTTGTAACTGTTTACTTATAAGATTTACAGAATAAACATTGATGTAAAAAATGTAAGTAATTTTGTCTTCTTTATACCTCCTATAGACATTTTTGTGATATAGTAAACTGTTGAGGCGTTATTTAAAATATACCTAATTTTGGCACCTTTAATTCAAGATGGCGGCTAGCGCCAGAATTTCTCATTCCAAATTACATTTATACATGTATATTGCAAATATTTTTGTAATCCCCTTAAGAAATCCTTTTGTTTAATACCCCACTCGATAGGTTTTGAATAAAAAAATATTTAAGTTTATAATTTGGCGCCAAAAATCCGCCATATTGGAATTTAATAATTATTAATATACCCAATGTCACTCTCAAAATTAAGAGGAATCTAACGATACCTGTCAAACTTAAATCTATCAAGCCGTTTAGGCTGTAGAGCGTGCCAAAAAATATACATTCATACATACATATTTACATACACTCTAATAACATAACCCTCCTTCTGGCGCAGTCGGGTAAATAAAAGTATTTAACATGTCATTTTCAACGCTACGAGCCTGCGCCATACACAGTAGAACGCGCCAAGTGATACGAATAAGGTCAGTAACATTGAATGATTTTTTGTAAATATTATTTTTTCCATCGCTTGTAATTTTTTACCTATTAGACTTACAGGATAAACATGTATGCAAAAAATGTAAGTAATTTTGCCTTCTTTATACCTCTCATAGATACTTTTGTGATATAGTAAGCGGTTGTGACGATATTTAAAATAAACCTCAATTCGGCACCTTTAATCCAAGACGGCGGCTCGCGCAGGCGCCCTAAAAGGTCGAAAACTTGGATTCTTATTAGGCCGCCATACCTTAACAATATTATGTCAAAACATCTTCTACGCCACCTTTTGTAGGGCAAAGGCCTTTTTATATCCCCACAGACTGGACTACTAGCACATAACAAAAATACTTGTAAGATCTTTGAACCAACACTTAGTAATAATGACTGAATCTTATTGTTCAATGTATTTGGTTGAGAATAATGATTTTTTATCTTGTACCTGCTAGTGATAATATATTTAATACTTTGGAAATAAAATCATTCGGAGTCCAAAAATTTTATTTGCACTAAACAGAAATAATTTAATTTGTATGATAATAGGATATTTAATACTTTGGAAATAAAATCTTTCAGAGTCCAAAAATTTTATTTGAACTAAACAGAAATAATTTAATTTGTATAAAAGTGTATAGCAACATAAAAGTGAAACCTCAAGAAAATTCCAACCAATTAACAAAGATATGTAATTTTAAGTTTTGAAAGAAATTTTAATAGAATCTAACTAGATTCTTCGGTGTCAACCACGGAGTCAATCCGCTAGTTTCAACAAGTCAAATCAGACACTTTATTCTAAACGTCAAAACAAACATTTTCTATGAGATTTGTATGAAATATCGGACTGTGACGTCATAGATTTTTAAAGTCAAATAGCGCTCTTATAATAGGTATCCGTTTTTCTGCATTAATGAATCTAAAATCTCGTTCAAAATGGATGTGATCAATGACAAGTGACATTGCTCGTATTTTGTGACGTTTTATTTTCATAACAGTACCAAATAATTTATTTTTGACCCAGGAAACTACCCAATTATCGATATGAAAATGGTCTTACATGTGTTGAAGTAACTGTGAAGTTGAAGTCTTTGCAGTAACCGTAAATTCTCGATGGCTCACGTAGGTCAGCAATTTAATTAGTGTGAGGTTTTAGCTCGGCCGAACATGGCGTAATTGACGTCGTCAGCCACACGCGGCGCCCAAGGTGGCTATGAGCGCCCGTTCGGCTGGCGCTGCTGGCAATACCAACTTTTAATTACATAATTTATTTATTTTATTATCTCCATTACATTGCACGTATGTAGAATTCCACATGATCTACGGAAATTCGAATGTGTAACTTTTGGTAGGACTCGAATGGTTTCAGGAAACTCTGTAAGCGTAAGCAAATTTTTAGGAATGTAATAAGGATATAAGACTTACGAGGAAAATATGATAGTAAAATTAAACTTTAGAAATTTTTAAGAAAGATCAGCCTGATCCTTAGATCATTTAATCCTGATCGGATATAATTATGTTGTAGATGCCTATATCGTCTTCGAAATGATTTAATTTCTTCATAAATAGACTTTAAAAATATGGTATATTTACCCGTGATAAATGCATACGACATAACTAAAAAGTTATCATTTTTAAAACTCAGTGATTGTCATATAATTATATACTATCTGATATTACAGACAATGAGCACGCCACCGTGTATTATCGTGTTATCTGATTTGTTTATTTAAAAGTAATAAAATAAGTGAGTACTTATTCATCGAAAATTTTATTCGTTACATTAATATAAAAGAAACACAAGAAAATTATGCAAGAAATAAACAATGATGAATACATATAAGTACAATAATAAACATGCAATGATTGCATGTTAAGAACAGCTTGAAAATAATAAGTAAAAAACCGAATGAAATGAAGTCGACCGCAAATTACATATTATTTTTGTTGGCAATTTAAAAATCCAGCATCTAACTGCAGGCGCTTGTGAAATCGAGTCGACATCCGAGAAACCTTTTAGCTGCCTTCGTGAACCACTCACCAACCAAGGCCACCGGTCACGGCTGGTCATGGTGCTATATTATTGTTAAAGGTAATATTAAAAGAAATAAGTTTTAAACAATGACTGACGTAGTTTTTTCAGTAAATGTTAGGTTAGGGTCAGACAGACTCCCATTGCCCGGGTTCAGGATAAAGCCTCCCCGGGCCCGGTGGAGGCCATTCCAGGTGGGAATGGCCTGACTGTGAGGGAAGGGGGTGAACTTCCTACTCTCACAGCCGTTGTAGGGGTCGCGGGGGAAGTTACGTTGTCGCTCTCCTCCTATCCGCGACCAAGCGCGCATGTCCATCAGGAAGGTTACTCCAAAAGCGGTACGCAAGACGTACGTAACTGCGTATTTACGTTTCATTGTCAAGCAACATTGAGCGATTATTATTTATAAAGTCTAATTTGGTTTAACCCAGAAATAGGTCGTCATTTTCGGACGAATATCGTATTATTTTATGGAGTAACCCCCCAGTACTCTTTCTAGTAGTCCTAATAGTAATAGAGAAATTATAACTACGACCAGTTAACTAGAGCACACTAGTAATGAAATAAGCAGACCGTTGTGGCTGTGGCCAGCAAGAAGATGATAACGACTAGAATGAGGAAATAATGGGAATAAGCTCGTCGCACGTCTAAATATATTGGAGTTCGTGGACTATGAGAAAGCCTTCGATTCGATCGAAACATTGGCCGTGCTTTAGTCTTTCCAGCGGTGCCGTATTGATTTTCGGTATAGCGAGGTGTTGAAGTGTTTATACAACAAAGCCACTATGTCAGTCCGAGTACAGTCAGGAGCTCAGTACGAAGGCTATTCCATTGCAAAGAGGCGTGAGACAGGGAGATGTCATATCTCCAAAACTGTTTACCGCTGCTCTGGAAGATGCCTTCAAGCTTCTAGAACGGAAAGGACTGGGCATTAACATCAATGGCGAGTACGAGTATATCACTCACCTTCGATTTGCCGACGATATCGTTGTCATGGCAGAATCGATGGAGGACTTAAGTACGTTGCTTGAAGACCTAAATTGAGTTTCCCAACAGGTTGGCCTGAAAATGAACATTGACAAGACGAAGGTCATGTCGAACATGCACGTAACGCCTTTACCTGTTTCTGTTAGGAGCTCCACCCTTGAAGTTGTAGACCAGTATACCTGGGTCAGACAGTAGACCTGGGTCAACTAACCCAGGCAGAAAGTTCCAGCTTCGAAGAAGAGGTCTTTCGACGAATCCGACTCGGCTGGGCAGCGTTCGGGAAGTTACGCAGTGTCTTCTCTTCCAAAATACCCCAGTGTCTCAAGACGAAAGTGCTTAATCAATGTGTGTTACCAGTGATGACTTATGGCTCTGAAACGTGGTCCCTTACTATGGGTCTCATAAGAAGGCTCAAGGTCGCTCAACCGGCTATGGAGAGGGCTATGCTAGGTGTTTCTTTACGTGATCGAATCAGAAATGAGGAGATTCGTAGAAGAACTAAGGTCACAGACATAGCCCAGCAGATGAGCTCAATAAAGTGGCAGTGGGCGGGGCACATAGCGCGAAGAACCGATGGACGATGGGGCAGACAGGTTCTCGAATAGCGGCCACGTACCGGCAAGCGCAGCGTAGAGTTGCACTCCGGGAGTGTCGGCAGAAGTGAAAACTTGAATATTAACGTTGTGCATTTTTGATATTTTGGAATGGTTAGGGAATAATTTTGCACGAATTGCTTTAATTATCAGTATAAAAGTACTATCATTTATGTGGTAGAATACAATATTTATTTATTGCGCTATCGTACACAAACATGACAATTTATATTACATTAAAAAGTTTATCTCTCAGCTAAACGAAACAGCAGGCGCAGGCATACATTTTCACCGCGCCGTAGAAAGAGAGGGGGATACTTTCTCTCCTACGCCGCGCCGGCTGTCTACTCTCCATCCGTCTTACGAATTTTCGATCAGGACACGTGTACTGACGCGAGTTTAACATTTTTTTACCGATTACAAAAAAAGTGCACAACGCCGCTAAAGAAGTTTTCACTTCAAAAACTTTTTGAATTGGATTGGATGAAGAATTTACCAATCTAGACAACATACGTTAGTGATCTTACAATCGAAAGCCTAGTTTTTTTTTAATAACTACGATATCATTACGAATAGAATGTATACTTTGACATCGCATCGCAAGTGTCTTGAACTGTCTTGTAATTACCACTAATCCTCCTATTCGCCGGAACAACCGACAAGATTTTACCATATTCCCTTAATGTTCATTTTAATTTTAGAGTTCGAAAACAATCAATTCACAGTTCTATTAAATACTTACTCAGAAATTAGATCTTCAGCATTATGAACTGACCTATCAAACTGAAATAAATTGCTATGCTTCAGAAACAAGGCAGCTTCGAAATTTCGAATCTTTGAATCCCTTTAACGATGGATCAATATGCCCGTAGTTAGTAATTTATCTGACAACCGTACCCAAAACGAAGAGTTTGAGTATGGCCGAGCGTAAGTACCTACATAAAAATGTATGCTCTGGTACAAAAGTACTTAAATTATGTTGAAAACGCGGACATTAACGACAGTGTAATCCGAAGGCGAAATACTTTCGTCAATGCTGTAACAGGTTGTTTTGTTCGACGCATCGCTGGTATAAATAACAGTTAATTTCTCGTGACACGCTCCGTTACACCGAGTCGCGTGCGGCTGGACCGTCTTCCTGGTTTACGTCCATAGATTCTTTGCGTTCCGTTTTACGATCGCATCCTAGACATTATTGCTTATTTGAAACAATAGCAACTAAATCCGCACGCTCCAGACAATATTACTGCTAGAATTAATCAAAGTGTTACATGTTCTCGCAATGTTTTGCCAGCGTATTCTATGTAATGAGCTTGATTCAAGGATCGCATATTTATGTTGAACTGAAGAAGGCAGTTAAATTCTAAAGAACAAAGATACCACGCGCATAACTTTATTTTGGATGTAACGGAATATTAATAGCAATCATGTGCGGTCATGGAAGAAACGTAAAACGTATTTTTAGATGATATCCTGGACGCTCATGTCTTCTTCATCTTAGCGCGTTCCTGGTTGCATCCTTAGCTGTGCTGCTTCGAAACTCGTGTTGCAGATGACCATGGGAAATCGTAGAATATCCGAAACAGTTTCAACAATTTGTCTATAGTACTCAAATTATATAATGTCGCGGGTTCAAGTCCTGCTCACGTGGAATCTTTTGACCTTTTCTTATTTTACTTGTCTTGTACTTTAGTACTGCATCTTAAATGCCTAAAAAACCCCATATTTGTCTATAGTTTTACAATGGCCGCAACCCGAGGTTAACCCTCCATGAGAATGCAGTGGTACCACGAGATGTGTCTGCTTAGTCCTTTAGTCGCCGCTTACGACATACACAGACTAATCCTGACGCTCATGAATATCTAAGTAATACACAAAGAGATCGCCAACATATTTTTTCCAATCCTCAGAATATTGAAGAGATAAAAAACATAACACGAATAAGGGCTGAGTTGAATATTTACATTTCAAACATACTCGGCGATACATTACGCAACCTCGCAACAAGAATGCAGGGCGAACTAGGCACGAACGGAAGAACCACAGTGCGTGACCGCCGCTGGCTCAGTTCGCCTGAATATAAAGTAAATCGATTGCCTCAGTGACTTCATTTATCAGGGATTGGTTATAATTAGTGGTCGGATATTCGGGCGCTTATTTACCTAAACTTCATGCAGGTACATTACATAACATAGAGTTAATACAATCACGCACCTATCTGATAAATATAAATATCATTGCTATTAGGGTTTATACTCGTAGCTTGTTTGAATATAGCCATTTGAAAGTACGTAAGTAGTACATATTTAATTAAAATATAATTATTTTATAGCAATGCGTTCTACAAAATTTTGTAGTAAAAACAGTAGGTACCTAACATTTTTAACAAAGTCAGCACTAGGTATTATGGGTAGCACTTATAGTCAATTCAAATTCAAAATATCTTTATTATCATAGGATATTTATATAATATCTATAAATAATAGTCACTTTGTTTCATCATCATCATCATCGTCAGCTGGGCATAAGCCTCAAATGTTGACGTCAAATCGTTACTTACAGCTTAGTATTTCCATCTACAACAAGACAATATTTTTATCAGGTGGTTGTACAACTCTCTGTTATGTGCTTTCACGAAGTTTATGTAAATAAAAGCCCGAATATCAGATTACTAGTTATGAATGCACGGATTCAATGGTAATGTTATGTACAATTAAAAGAAAAAATATATTTTATGAATGACACGCAATAACTAGGCGATCTGCTGCCGTGCTGTTCTACTTTATGTTCTAAAATTCCTAAGAATTTTATCATCTTGGACGTTTGTTACTTGCGTTGCTGAATCTTTATATTTCAGGATGAAATCAGGGCATGTTTATATCGTATGACGTGTTACAAGTAGAAATGGGTAACTCCGGATTCGAATATTTAAATGAGCCGATTCATCAACAGGAGCCGATACCCGTACTGAATCCCGGTAATCGTTATCAGCTCCCGCGAGTTATTGAGTCCGCACCGATCTTGGTCCCGCCGAGAACCGGTGGCGCCTGTCAGGTCGCGAGCCGCGAGCCGCGTTACGGCTCCACCGCGTCTTGGGAGGAATCGGGAGTCGAGGGTCAATATTATTCTGTATTGAAACTGGTTCTGTAGATTCAATAGCGAAACTTAGCGGACCTCGCAGCTGGAGCCGATAAGGGAGTAGGAATCATTAAGATGAGTCGGTACCTACATAAGAAAACGAAACGATGGTGGTTGGTGGTCCTGCCACCGTACCATGTGGACAAAACAAGCCAAGCATTAAGGACAATGGAAATCATACACATTAACTCAAAATTTAAATACAAAAGAGCTGTTTATTCGTGAAAGATTCAGCAATGGATCGCCATTGCCACAGACCGCTGTTGAAGTATCCAGGCCGGTGCAATTTGGGCGTAAGCTTCGGAAGCTATTTTCAATCTTCCTCATGCAGCGGATTACTGGCGCATGATACGCTCTGAGAAACATCTGTCCAACTCGCTCACACAATCCTGTATCTTAACATTCCGCAGTACCATATTACATTTCATGTTTGTTTTGATTTCATTATCGTTCACCATAACTGGTTGTAATGCATTGTTTAAGGAAATAATATTTTTTGTTGCTATTCCGTCTGTAGAAATAGGGAAAATTACAAATTTTAATTGGCTAAAGGAGCAACAAAGAAGTTGAACATGTAATGCACTGAAAGGTAATATCAAGGTACGTACTTCGAAGATATCATACACCCATTTGATGATATCCATTTGAATGTGAATTTAGGTCTAGGACATGTATTCAAATTGAAGTACACCCACGTCATCAGAATGTAACAAAACATTGATCTACAAATTCTTTTAATTGAATTGAAATTGATAATTATACATACTTACTTACTAAGGCCGTACTCGTTACACATGGCATGACTCACATATAGGATGGGACTAACAATTGCGAACTAAGGTTATGCGGATAACTATGCAGGCTTGCAAAATAATTTCTTGGTAACAAAGAAATCTATAACACAGACAGGCATACATCTTTGTTGCATATAGCCATTGCTTATATTATGAAACTGGAAGCCGGTTTGAATGATAACTCTTGGGAGCGGGAAAAACTAATTAATCTTGATGATTCTTAGTATTGTCACAGCTAGTTTGACGTGTCTTGAATGTTACAATGAAAATGTTTTTGTTTATCAATAAATTTTCTTTCAAGTTGAGAATGTTCTTATTAGTAGGTCCTTAGGTAATACAAAGTGGCAACCTCTGGAGGGAAAAAATCTTAATACATTTTGAGCTTTCGACACGAGAAGAAGAAGAAAGTAATACAAGTACACTCGGCACTACTAGTACTACTACGGCACTCGTAAGTACTGAAGTCATGACAGCCCAAATTACCTCTATTATCTTAATGAACTTTTTTGTGTACTTTAACGCCTTAAGGTACGGTAAGGTCATTAGCATAAAAATAAAAGAAAAACAAGAAGGCCTGTCATGTCATGACCATTATACAAGTGACTCATATGGCAGGGTTTACACAAACAATACAGTTTTTACTTTGTCTAATAAAGTATAATCACTTTGCTGATAAACTGCCTGGCAGTTTGGCAAAATAAAATAAATTGTAAAATAGATTTAAGTTTCAGGGAATAAATGAATGAAATGAAATTATATAACAAAGGTAAAGCATTTATAACTGGAAAAGGAATATATTTGATATCGATGAAATGGCTAAAGATTTCAGGTGACAGTAAGTTGGTAGGTAAGGTAAAAATTGGCTGTTTGCGAATATCTCTCGAACAGGAAAAAGCCATAAAGAAGAGTCCGATTAGGATCGTATAATTTACTGGAATACTGCCAGAGAGTAAATTCTATGCTATATTTTATCACCTACTTAATGTTTTCTGAGCAGATAAGACTGCAAAAACATTACAGAGTAAAACTAAACAAACAAGAAGTTATCTAATAAGTATTTACTTATACAGGTACAATAAACATTTTATTGTATAAGTTGATTGTGGAAACTACTTAACTCAAACACAAAAATGTTTGAATACTTATTTACAAGGAAAATAAAAACTAACACAAATATTTTTTTCAAAAGTGATTAGCATCTTGGTTACGAATAACCTTGACGGTTTCAATTGTTGACAGCAAAATTCTATGTAAATACGGAGACGAATTTTATTCTTTCAGTTAGCATTCGCAATCTAAAAATAGATTCACTGCACGAAAAAAACGGAAGAACAAGAAAAAAATTCATAGTAATAAAAGTACTCTATGACCATGACGATACCTTGTTTAGACTTCTTAACAGCAGAACTGAGGGACACGCTAAAGTATTACTCTTTAGGTACAATGCAAAATATAAACATCATTAGGCAAGCAAAAGTGCATAACTGCACAACGGACCATAACTATTCCCAGTCTAGATTCTAGAACTCACAGCAGCCCAACCTGTGGCTCAACTACAATATTTATCGATAGATAGTATTAAATCTCTTTTTAATTTTCAAGATCCCGATTTAAAAATACAGAGCTCCATTGCAAGAAAAACAAGTGCACCGTCTTTGGCACTGTCAATAAGTTACTCGTATCAGAACGGGTTTATTATTTTGGTCGATGGCACTGAGGGGCCGCGCAGGTTGCGAAGGGCCGAGGTCGGGCCTATAACAACCTTAGCTGTTGTCACTGTAATTGATTGTGGCGACAATAAAATGAAAATCTTATTACTTGTAGCATATGATGATCATTGTGTTTATGCTTCTTATTTTTGCACAGTGCATTTTGTGTTTACAGATGAAATGGCATTGGCAGGTTAGGAATGCTTGTAATATCACAGAATGATTTTTTGTCTTGCTGTGATTGTACTTAAGTACTTTTTGTCGATTAACATGATTTAATATGTTATTGCACAATGTATTTTTAGTTTAACAAACGCACGCAAACTTTAAAACGGAACGTAGATTCCTAGGAAATAGGCTGCAAATTAGAAAGAAGGATGAATTTGGATTGATGTTCAATGAAACTCGAGCTGCACTTTTTTTCTGTTTGAAATGAACTGGTTCAAAAGAAAATACCATTAAGGTAGATACACAGAATAAAGCGCAATATGCACTCGCAAGAGTGCCTTGGGCGAAAACATATAATCATCAGTGAGCAAACTTGTTCCACGGTTGTTTCTAAAGGTAGACAAACTGGTCGCAGGGCAGATGGAAAGCATCCTACGCACTGGCCGTTTTCACTTACGAGTACCACGGGACTGTTACACAAGTTCCAAACATTTGTTAGAAAGTGTTGGAATTAAATCTGACCAATAACGGCCGCAATTTTAGACGGATCTCGCCGATTGATTACGTAATATGATTTGTAAGTAATTAAACTAAAATTTACTAAGTATGTCATCTTGTAGATATAACTTCAATGCACATTTTGATAACAAATAAAGGGCAGTCATATTCATAAACTCAAGTTTCATAGATAACACGTCGAGCCCTTGAAGAATCTATGAATAAGTAATAATTAATCAATCACCCATTTCGATATTGATTTTCTGTACCAGACTAAGCCCAAATGTTCCTAATTTTGTATTTCTCAAGTCGTTGCGAAACTGAAACATATTGTTCCCTTTCAAAACAATAATTAAAGCTAGTTTAAAACCATACCAACAAAAATTTCACGAGACAAGCCCGCTTTCTCGCGGCCCTGCGCGTTGATAAGTGGCCTAAGGGCTCCCCCCGCGCGCCGCCGACCTACTTACCCCCCCGCTAGCGATCTTTGTGCTGCATGGTGCTTGCACAACCGTAATATCAGCTGGATGATAAAATGATTTGAACACTTCTATTTGATCGATTTTATAGCATTGAATCACTTAAATTACTCGACCCAGACAGATACTCGTACATAAATTGCGAAGCAAGTTATAATGTTCTGACGTCAATAAGTTTATTTGCTAGGCAAATTAATAAACCCCCGAATTTTAAGCGTTCACCCCCATAACTTTTTGAACGGCTGAACCGTTAGTTTTCGATTTTCATTTTCATCAAACATAGCTAAAAACCATCTCGACAAACATGGTTTAACAAAAACCGCTTGGAAATCGGTCTATTCGTATAGGAGCTACGATGCCACAGACATACACACAGACACGTTAAACTCATAATACCCCTCTTTTTCGTCGGGGGTTAAAAAGAAGAATAACACAATACTAGTTCACATCAATATCAAAACTAGTATGTATTTACCGATCTTTACTTACTACGACACGTTTCGAACTTATAAAACTTATTTCAACTTCTACAGCTATAACTACTATGGGCGTTTACGAAGAACTCAAAACAAACTCCGCCTACACATTACGCATACCTACGACACGACATATGTACTAACTACGTCGTTCTCCAGCTAGTAACAAAAATCTATAAGTAACCTGATAACACGTTTGGGCAGTGTTATGTTATTCCACGAGTACATCCAGCAATTTCGGCGTAATTGTGAGCTCAACGCGGATTCACGCGGTACGCTACAGATTTTCCCAGGCTCTCACAACAACAAAGACCTTCGCAAGGTCGTCCTCTAATGGATATTTTACTGCTCAACTTTTTCCCCGTACCTTCCGCTTCCTAGTTATCTTTTGATTACACGGTCACGAAGAGGCATCGTGTACAATTAAAACGATGTAATACGTACTTTAATAGGTCATAAACGTACACAAACTATTGAAAAGTTCACATTTTCTTACAAGTACATTGATCGAACGGCTAGTTGGTGTTATACAATAGTTCTTTATGCCATAGAGTGGGTTTTAATTGTCAGTTGTTATAGGAATACAGACCGACAGCAATTATAGATAAATTATTTCTTTTTGTATCCGAGTATTATGTATGTATAAACAAAAGTTCTACATACATACATAGCATATATGGTCCTAAATAAAATTAACGCTATAATATGTAATGTTAATTCTTACATTGTTACTGATTCGTAATTAAATTATAAATATATAAGGACAAATCACACTGATTGAGCTAGCCCCAAACTAAGTAAGTTTTTTAAACTTGTGTTATAGGATACTAACTCAACGATACTATATTCATAATAAATATATATATATATATATGTAGATAAACACCCAAGGCCATGGACAATTTGAAAAAGGCCATTTTTCAACTTGCCCTGGCTGGGGATCAAACCCAGAACCTTCGGATTGGACTAGTAAAAAATGTAACAAGCTTTATTTATTCAGATTAGTTAGAACAGCATTTTGTCCAAAGAGCCGCAAGCACTGGTATGACTCTCCATTGATTCAGAGTAACATATATACCTACTACTACTACAAACGAAACAATTTATCTGTACACACGTCGATGTGTGAGTTTTATACTTAGGGTCGCACCGCAGAATTATTTTAATAGTTACCTACTAACGAGTTCGACATATTTACGATTATATTTTTTCATACCGGAAGATTTGCGAACACTATGACGTAAAAAATATTCTGTTTTATATGTATTAAATGTTACAGGAAAGTCGGAAACAGCTACATAATATCACTTCACAAATATTTTTCATTATGTCCATTGTCCATTTCACCATTAGTTCATTTTGTAATGTTCTTTTACGTATGCATGAAAATTGTGTCTATTTATAGTGATGTAACTGTAACATCTAGCATGCAGATGTCTTGGTGTAAAACTGTTAGTCTGTATGTTATATTTTTAATAAACAACAATTAAACAATTTACTGATTATTATTGAGTCATTTACAATGTAACGCACTAATTTCACTAATTCACAATTGTATTATAGTAATTTGCATATTCGGCGCAAAACTATACGGTAATTATATAAATAAATTCAATAAAAATAAACAAATGTTTATCACGCTTGATGATGATGACAAATTGACACGCACAGCATGTCAAGTTGTCATTGTCAACAATGGCATTTAGCATTATAACCCGCGGAAATGTAGTTGGCATCTGCGTGTATGTGATTACCTATGAGCGAGGAGCCTATGTAACATTACCGGATTGCTTATTAGCAATCCGGTAATGTTACAATCTCGCTCTTGTGTATCTCCCGCCAATGCGAGAGAGCGAGAAGGGTATATAATCAAGATGGTTGCTGGGTAATAACGTGAAATTATATTGGTGCTTTGCTTACCTGTTTTCATCATTTGGAAATGTATGAAATATACGTTCTTTAGAGTATTGGGTGGATAAACAATTATTATACGCGCACCTTCTCACCATAATGGTTACTATTGGTTGACAGTTCTCAAGACAACACACGTCGCGTATTGCGTGCGGCTAGTAATTAAACCCTGGTTTGGAGCTGTCAAAGCTCACAAAGTGCGGGGGAGAGGTGCGGGGACGCCAATTTGCGGGAGACGCTGTGAGAGACCATTCTGTTTGACTCTTATGTATTCTGTGCCGCAAGTCGAACCGGTCCCGGCTCAATTATCATCAAATGACCTATTAATCGAACATCTGTGGTCAATTGGTTTGTATGCCATGCTACCCGCACTTAAGGCTAGCCAATTAATCGAGTTGTAATAATCGATAAAACTTGTTTCGCTAATAAGAACAAAGGAAAGTAGGACGTGTGCCCAACTAACAACAAGAATGGCCTAGTCATTCAGCAAGAATTGCACCCCAGAAAATATACCAGCAAAAAAAAAGAGAATTAAGATTAGCCAGTTGAACAAGTCGTAATACTACCTACTCCTATTAAACTTGTAAGAAGTAGAAAGTATGAAGCGTGACAGGTTAAAAGCAAAAATGGCGCAGTCGGTAGGAAAAAGTTATAAGTATATAAAGTAAAGGGATGTTATATTAGCTACTTCATCATTTATTTTTCAGACGCAAGAAACCAAGATTAAGTATGACTTTGCTGTTGAAATATAATTTCTGGTCTGTGTTAGGTCTCCAGGGTAAAGCATAGGGATTACTTCAAAGTCGATGTTGGCCGATTTATTCGATGTCTGGAAAAAGGACGAAATAAACACATGGTGCCCAAAAAGGAATAGGATGTTTGGGGAGATTTATGGCTGTGGACGAGGCGAATAAAGTGTTAAAGGCGAGGACGCGAAAATTGTAACCTCCGCATATCTTTGCGGAAAGCCGTTGAAACATGGTGGAAAATGAACTAAAATATAATGTTCAGTTTTTAATATAGACGCAAGAACATGGTGGAAAATGAACTAGAAGATAATGTGCAGTTTTTAATATAGACGTATAAGTAAATTTTTCACTTTTTGATGGTAACATTCGAATGCTTGAGCAGCCGATCATGATTAACCGATGGCTACAATGCAATATAACCCAATCAATAAAAAAGTGCCTAGTACATAATAATGTACACAAACGTGGGCTATTATCACGGTAGACTTCAAATTGACTTTTCATAGTTGTTTTGGTATTAATTGCTTACCAACCAACATTTACCATTCTACTTTTAGCCTAGGGATTAGTTGAGCGCTAGATTATATATATTTATGAGATTTAAATGCAGTAAGTTAAGATTGCTGTATATTTAGATAGGTTTAATTTCTAACATAGAATAAGTACCATTGTTACAAACACCTGGGCCTATGTTGTCTTAAATAAAGATTATTATTATTATTATTATAATACAATATTGAGCGATAATTCCGGAATGTCGGTCGACACCGGTTTGGTAAGTTGCAATGAGTTTCGATACATAAAGATGTTGTACGAGTACAGTTCTTTGTACTTTATAGTAACTAGTCTTATGAAAAATGTTGTAATTACAAGGAGCTTGATTTAGATTGTTTATTCTGATTCGTGTGTATAACCCTAGTATATAGTTCTATGTGGTATAATACATGATGCCGCCGGTGATACTAGTCAAGCTGAACTAGATTAGAGAGAAACACAAGTGTAACAGAGCTGAAAATACAATAAGAAAAACAAAAAAAATATATTTTTATTATTCTGTATTAGTGGGATAAACCAGAAGAATCAGTTGGATGAGAGAACGAAATAACAACGGTTACTGGATGATGAAAATAATAAAGCAAAGACAGACTAGGTAGAACCCTTTGCCAAAGGCCGAAACTGTCTGAAAGCAACAAAAGTTACATATACAATAAGCAGTTGGATTCGGCATGAGACAGGCCAGTTTAAGTATGATCCATGCGGACCTAATACTGAAGGGGAAATAAATGTTATATTAAATACACGGGTATTTAATATATCATTGATTAATTAAAAAATCAAATAATCTGAAAGTCAAATAGTTTATCAAACCGCCTCAAGATTACAAGAAATCTATGAACTATAAATTCTCAATTACTTACGCTGTGTGCAATTAAGATATTTGATCTGAGATTGAGTATTACTCGTATAAACGAAAAATTATAATGAAAGTGTTACGAATTACGGGACGAAACATGAAATTGATTATATTCTAAGCATGAGTCAACGATCGATATAAAACGATGTCCGAATAGATTCGTTCGAGAGCTGGTGTTAAAAACGAGTGGGTAAAATAAATGAATACGCGTATACAGACGTTTCAAGACTCTGGCACTCGGTGGGAGAGGTGCAGCACAAAGATACGTCATCTATTTATAACCGGCGATGTTGCGAAGCGCATCGCCGCGGGCCTTTGTCGCGTCTCTCGATTTTGAATGTTTTGTACTTGTTGCTCTATGATGCGGGACAGTTCCATGATCATGTTCGATATTGTGGCTTTGATGTGATGCAGATGGCCTGGACTGGCTTTCTTGCCAAATCTGATGAGAACATCGAACTTTGCATTCTGTTTTTTGAACGCACATGGTAGTTAGCATTGAATAAATCGATAAAACCGTCGGCCCAAGATCATCTACCACTTTTTATAAGATTTTTTTGTCTTCTAAAGATACCTGCTAGCTACTACTATACTCGGTTTTTGACGCTGATACTCCTACTTTGCATTTATGGTTTGTAGGTGTTTATTAATGAAATGATATTCCATTTAACTGGCATCCATCAGCATTATCATTAACATCCATTTTATAACCTTTATCGTACTCGTACTCGTACGTGAGTATGTTTTATTCGATTCATTGTACCTACAAGGTAAGTGCTTATGAAGCGAAACACAGAATTCCAAAGCCCAGCAGTTCACTAATTGCTAGTAACTACTAGCGCAGCAGAAAACTTTGACCCAAAGATGTAACAACCTGAGTATTGCTACGTACAGCAATAAGTATTGGAAATATTTCAGGGGGCCGAGAATAAACGTCATTGAGCTGTTGGAAGTTCACACCTTTTCATGAGACCTTTCCAAGAACTTTAGGTAGGTACCGATATAAATCAATCTCACATATTGTATATCTATCCAGATATTACATTTATGAGATTGATTTTTTAGCAGGTCTACAATCTTCCTTTGTTGTTTACCAAGGTTTATGGTAGGATGGGTCTGATTCTGATGTTATACTGCCCCACTGCTGGGCAAACTACTGCCCCACATCGTTCACACGTCAATGCGATCTTCTGCCAATCGCACAAAAGATATCTAATATGTAAGCATGATTAGATGGTAATAAATTGCCCTACACCTATGACGACAAGAATAAATTTATCACACAGTTTCACTATAATAAGTATATCTGTCGCATGCTTTTACACACATACACATTAGAAAATGCATTGAAGAAAGTTTCCTGGAAATATATTGCCATCACCGCCGACACCGTTTTGCAGGTGAGGGTGTGTAGTATAACCATTCATACATTTACAACAATTAACAATACGAAACGCTAAAGATCAAAGTTCCACTATAATGAGGTCTCATTGTTTCTTTATCGGTGTTTTGGAAGAAGTCACTAAAGCGACACGTAAATAAAGAAGCAAGATTTTTAAATAGATAACCGATACATAAAAACTTTAATAAAAAACAATTGGCAGTTATTTCCCAGATCGCGACCGCGAAACTATTAAGGCTGGGCCTGATATGGATAATCTAAGTTTTGCTTCCGCTTCCACACACACTTGACTCTACTAGCCGAAGCGAGACAGCGAGACCATGCCGGGTGAAAAGATCATGGTAGGTCAATGAGGCTGGTTAAAAAATAAGACATATTATCCCCAAGGGCAAATTTATTGTATTTCTTGAATAATTTCCGTTTTAGTATAATTCTGAGGTGATTTAGCAATTTTTTCTATAGAGAAAATTTCAAGCAATCGTGTTTTCGAAACATATTATGTATAGAGTTAGTCCTGAACTATGCTGTTTTTTATTTCAAAGTGAGTATTACGATAATATTTAAGATCGCTCTAAGAACTTAAAGGTAGTACGGGCTCTTAAATCACTTACTGTGATATAGAGACTGAACAAAATATAAGTTTTTGTAACTAAAAAGTACGTTTACCTAGTTTATTAGTAAAAGAGTAAGTACTTACAATGGAATCTTTAGTCCAGAATCTTGTTTTACTTTTGCCTGGTTACCATATTGTTTCAAGGTTGATTTTGGATACTTATGTGTTACGATTTTACTGCGCTAACGTTACAACTACAATCATATGACAACGCCATTTTCTTTTTAATCATTGCGATGTGCAAGTCTGTTAATGTAAAAAACAAATAACCTTTATTAAATCTGAGAATGTTAATTAACGTATAATCTACATACCGATCTAAGCATCAGATATTTAGTTACAATCAGTATTGATTGTATAAAAAAGGAGCAAAGTCAACTGCGGTTGTGGAGCCCGAGCAGGCCGAGCCGGTTTTTTTTAATGTCCACACCTGTTAAGGGGCGATGACGAAATTAGAAACGCGCTTTTGTTTCAAAGAAATAAGTTTACGATACGATAGACTAGCTGTTACTATCCGGCTTACTTGACACGAGTATGGTTTGGTTACTATGATTGCTGAAGCAGAAGGTGCAGAATTTGAGTGAAAACTACATACACCTACCTGTACTGTCCTGTACAGGTCAATCATAAAACGTATGTAAGGTAATAATACCTATTATTCTACTGACGCTAAAACATAAATGTTAACTTTCATGGAATGAATATATGTAAGTCGTTTTTGGTATTTCATGATTATATATATTGACCAATTTGTCCTTCATACACTACCGAAGAGTATCTTGGATAGCGCATACAGTTGTAGTTGTACCTACTTGGAGTTTCTAAGTTCAAAACTCCTACAAAGTATAGGTTCATGCCGTTCATGTTGCAGCGCGCGCGCGGAGAACAATGATCTAAGGTTTATATAAATGTTAAATGTGCGATATCCCAGCCTCATACTACTCATAAATGTACTTGTGCCTTTCCATTGAATTATCTTATCGCTCTACAATTTCGTGTCAATCAACTGCAAATAAAAGATAACGCTCTGCTTTAAAATATTGACAGTTGGTAAATAAAGTTCAGATGATATTTGTGATTTTTAATTTTATTATTTCTGCAGCGCAGAGGCAAGTGTATATATTCTTTGGCAGAGGCAAGTCCTAAATAAAACTAGCTTTTCATGTCAGATCTTTTACTCCGAGTGGAGTTCTGTACTTGAATAGATGGATTTTATATCATTATCATCAGGTCTTTCTAGTCTCCACTGCAGGAGCAAGACGCTAAGTCGCCTTCTACGACATCCACGAAACTACTACTGGTACTACTCTGCCGAAAACCACACGGAGGAGTTTATGTATTTTAATAAAAAAAGGTGTGGTAACGAATGAATTGCCTGGTCCAATACGTAATTATGATAATACCAATACCAAATAATAAGCTTTTGCCAATTTCGACTCCACAGTCGAAATTGGCCCTGCAATTCCCACGAATTGCAGGGCTCAATCTCTCGAAATATCACTTCTTATCCCCGGGGTAGGCAGTAAACAGTAGCCATAAGACCCCAAAGGCCACCTTTATCTGGCTTAATAGCGCTTAAGACTGCGAACCCAGGTAGGACGCAGCAAAGACAATTTGGTTAGGTGGAAAATACTGGAAAGTTTGAATGACAAACAGTGCGAGTGCGGCTTTTCTCCACAAACAATGTCCCACGTTTTGTCATGTCCGAGGTGTCCAAACACCTGCACCTTGAATGACCGCTTCCGAGAATGCAATAGAGGTGGCCTGTTTCTGGTCCAATAAAATATAACCATCGATTTGACGTTAAGAAAAAAGTGTCTGGTTTGACTTTTTGTCATCTAGCGGATTACCCAAATAATTTGTAATAATAATACAGTTCAGATTCCGTCCAGCCAGGCTCGGCTTGGGCCAAAGCCCGATGCGTACGGCGGCAGCGGCAGTCGGTGCATCGAACGCGGTGAGAGCGCGGTCGTTCACCCGCGCCGGTAGCACCATGTGCACTGTTCACTTTTGTACTAATCGCAATAGATTTCATATAAATTGTATGACAGCCAACGCAGCGGCACGGGATGGCACAGGTTCAGAGACTATGCTATGCAACTGTTCATAGAAACATATAATTTATTACTCAAAGCACATTGTTTGAGATTTGTACCGGTCTGTTATTGCCAGCTTTCTTAGGTTTGGACCTTTAGACTTTCAATTGGAAAACAGGAACTCAGCACATAAGTTTATGAATCTGCATTTTATGACAATTTAAACTTTATAGAATACAACCTAGGTAGGTACATGTTATATCTTCCACACTCTATAATCAGACTTATCTTCTATGATATCTACATTTAGGTAGCGTACAGAAACTATTCTGTGATTTTTTTTCTATTATGACTGGACTTGACTGGGAGAAAAAAAAAAATATGTACCAGCTGCTTCTCTTCCCGCTCAGATCGTTAAAGCTGAACGGGGAAATGGGCAAAAATGCGAATCATGTTACCTGATAGGTGATGCGGATAGCAATCTATCCAATGATTAGTGATATACCTATAAGTCAATGAATCCATCCCTTTTTTTTTTCATCTCGTCCACCATCACGCTAAAACTAAAAGTGGCCTTGGGTTTTGCGCACTAGGCTCTGTCTTACCCACGTCTAACCCGTTAGGTAACATGATAGTGTACTCTATGACGAAATTGTGATGGTTAATTATGCCAAGTAGTAATAGGTACGTTTGCAAAATAAAAATTTTGTGTAGGTACAATATCAAAGTCTTCGTGTCTACAATGCCGTGCTGTTTCTCTTGTTTGACTGTCTATTAGATCTGTCTGTCTATCGAATAAAAAGCAATTTCTTTCCGAGGTAGTATTTACCTAGTCATTGTTTCACACAAATTCAATTGGCTGTAGCAGACTAGATCTAACCTTGGCACAACTAGTCCTAGCGTAGGTAAGCTAAGTAGGTAAGAACCTAACAAGGCTGTCTGTTCAGTTTCTTTTCTAGGCATTGTTTCAAACAATGTACAAAGGGCAGGATTATTAGATAAGCTATTATGATATGATTGAGTAGTAGACTGGTACAGATTTGTTTGAAGTACCTACTTTGTTAATTAACTTCATGGAATCTTCTAGCAGTTCAAATAGATATTTTACTTGGCTAATACTATAGCTATAGGTCTTCAGGACATAAACTATTTAGTTTAATGCCAAAATTGTATATTTCGTACCTAATGCAGTTTTGTCCTTCCTAGGAGTAGGTAGATGGAAGTATAACCAGGCCTGTGTCACTCCCCGTTTAAGTATCGAAAATGTACCTACATTATTAGGTACTATGCGCGCAGGCGGCCCCTCCGGATGGTAAATTCAGTTACACGAATCGTTTGTCCAGAGTAATAAGAATTAAATTGGCTTGCAATGGATGTTTAGGTATTTATACGAAAAGGTGCTGAGTTCTGACGTGAGCCAAATTAAACCATATCGCTAGCCACATTGAGTAGATATTTCTTTGAATTTCTTTGCTGAGTGAGACTTCTGTGCGTTAGTATTATTTTATTTATTCTGTGCTATAACTCGTGATTAGACGTCTAGTGCAGAAGCCTTTTAAAATGTTAAAAAGTGAAAAAAATTATAGTTTGATGAAACCCATTGGAAAAGGAAGAGAATATTTCAAAAATGAAAGGAAATACAAATTAAGAGCGATCTGAGGTCGGGCGGTGGGGAGTGAGGTTTTAGGGGTAAAAAACGGTTTATCTCTATTTCCAGAAAAACTACGGGTCCAATAGAAAAAAGTTAAATGTCAAAGTTGTAGGTAATAAAAAGATCTACAACTTTTGTATTTACACTTTTTTCACATAACCTCAAAATTTATGTGAAAAATCTAAAAACCAATTTTTTTCTTTTTAGGGTTCCGTAGTCTACAAGGAACCCTTATAGTTTCGTCATGTCCGTCCGTCCATTCGTCTGTCCCTCCGGGCTCGTACTCCGCCGCTACTGCACCGATTGTCACGAAAATTGGTGGAGAGATAGATATTGTTGTTCCAAAAGTTGGTTTTTAAAATTATAAAAATTGTTTTTTTTTTCAGCCCCCCTCCCATACAACGAAAAGTGAATTAAAAAAATTAAATTGAACTAACCCCAACGTGTGGGATATCGTTGAAAAGGTCTTTTAAAATGCAACAAAAACTGCTTTGAAACTATGTAGATAAAACCCCCCAGTCTTGAGATAATCTAATACAAAGTTAAAATTTGAGGTGTCCCCCCACCGTAAGTTTTGAAATATTACTAAAATAATTCTGAAAAAAATGTGGTATACTCCTCAAAGTATGTACTTTCAATTAAAAGTATAGCGGTCTCGGTATCATATATAGTTATTTTTTAATACGTCTTAAATCGTAAAATGTTACTTGCTGCTACAGAACCCTTCATGGGCGAGTCCAACTCCACTTGGCCGCTTTTTTGTTTTTTCATGTTTTACTTTTTTTTTTTTCTAGACATTTGGTGAAAACTTACCTTTTTGCGTCCCAAATACACTGTAATTTTTTTGATTTAATATTTATTTATTTACCTTATTTTCAGTTAATATCGAAAAAGCACCCTGATTTTCAATCGAAAATTCTCACGTCAAAATATCTGCTTTTTAAAAAAAGTTTAATTGTGACCATTGACATGAATATATACATAGATCTCGTTGACTGTGACTGACTGACTGTGACATACGTGAGTACTCGTAGTTTAGGAAAAGCATTATGGCAAGCTCGGCTAACTGACACCACAGAGTAGGTAATTGCTTCAAGCCGTTGTCACTGTATCGATTGTACATGACACCATGTGGTTTTAGGACTTTTAGGCCCCTCATCCTCATAACGGAAAGACCCCTGAGCCTACATTCCTGTCGCTGAAATAGCTAAAAATACATTTGTCTATGCAACCAGCAGAACCTGACAAGATTAAGAGACTTCTCTGCGAAAAGTTGAGTGTCATCTTTTCAGTCAAACGCTGTTTCACTTCACTAATTAGGTATATTGGAATGACACAAGAGACAGTAATTATATTATAGTCTTGTTGAGACTAACCAGAACAACTGAATATCTCTGCGTTATCTTTATGTAATCAGAATCACATGCATTGTGTGCTGTTAGTAACCGCTAAGTAGGTACGTAGGTCTATCTCTGTTTCTCCATGCATAGATTTTTGCAGCAATCTATAATAGTTCTAACTTTTACCTATCAGGTTGCAAGTGTTATAGAAAGTTGATATGTCACAAACACTAGCTCTAGACGTCTATTTAGGCTACAGACAAAGTCGCGTTAACTTTATCGTTCAATAGACATTCTCCAGTTTTTTTCCACATGCATTTTGACATGTAAAACACTATCGACTATAGAATTTCTTGTTTAGTTCACCGCCTAATTAACGCGTCACTTTTTTATAAGTGGAAAAAAGGTGACGTCTTTTTTAGTTAGCGAAAAGAAAATAGACCGTCTACGATTTCGATACCCTAGGCACAGGGTAGGTATTTATATTCATTAACGAATCCAACGTCATCCTGCGCATGATTAGCGATAGATTGGACTGTCCTTACCTGCGGCATTGCTGTGATAGACATGTCACAGTAGTTATGCCGCAGAGAAGGTACTAAATTATATTAGGGTTACTGATTGTGTTTCGTATATTTATTGAATTATGTTGATATTATTTTATTATTTAATCTTTACGTGGCCAATTTAATTCAATTTAATGTTTTCTAATTAGTAATGAATGACATGTAATTTATTGTGTTTCTAATCAGTAATGACATGTTTAAAATTTTTTCTTAATATGGATCTTAGTTGTACGAAAAAAAAAAGATTTTATTTTTATTGTATTTTTTTATTAAAAAAGAGAGAAGCCGTTTATTAGTAGGGCACATTTTGTACTTGTCTGCCAACAATGACCCACAAAGGCGAAGCCCAGCTGAACTGGTGCTCGAATTTCATATCTAGGGAGGGTTTGTAAATAGGTCCCAGGCTTCGAGGCTTCGAGCCCTTCCCAACTGTCCGGACCCTTCTCACCCCCTGCCTCCCTCCCCGCCCGTCTATTCTTCGTACGACAAAGTCCTACGCTGACAAGAGCCTCGCGGTGATTGCTTTTATTTTTTTAATATTATATTATTCATTTACTATGCTAATTAGGTAGAAGATTCTTAGTATTTTTAGGATTCCGTCGTCCTATGCTTAGGCTAATTAAAGTGAATATACAAGCAAATGGTCTTGAAGTGGCGCCCTCATTTGAAAAAAAGTGTTAACTCGTAAATATCTCCATATTTACGAGTTAACACTTTATTTCAAATGAGGGATTCACCGTTGAAAGTATTTAGATTAGTCCGTCTAGCTTTAAAACTTGCCTCCGCCAAAAGTGGCCACGGCAAGTTTTAAAGCTAGACGGATCACCAATAATAGTTTCAACGGCAGTTCATTATATAATTTAAAGGGCTATCTAGTGCCTGACGATTAGCAATATGGAAATTATCACCATATTTACGAGTTAACAATTTATTTCACACTTCAAGGCCATTTGCTTCTATATTCACCTTTAAATACAAAAGTAGGTGGCTATTTAACTAAAAATCTATTAGGTACAGAATCTTTTTCAAACTAGTTAAATGTAGGAGTACCTATGATTTTCGTGTTTAGGTATAATACAAGGGCAAGCATAGGCTCCCCTATCCGTGATTTCTGGTCGCCTGCCTGACGTCAACCCTCCTTGGGAATGCATTTGTAGCACTAGATGTTTGTGCTTAATCCTTTAGTCGCCTCTTACGACATCCATAGGAAGAGATGGAGTGGTCCTATTCTAAACCGGAACCACACGGGGTAAATGGGGCTAATCAATCACCCTGTTATGTGTTGTTTCGCAAGTAATACCCAACACTGGCGTCAATTTTTTCAAGCTTCCCTAAAGGCTAGGCATCTGTGATAGCTTGACGACTGCCTTATACAATGACAGCCGGGACCAACGGCTTATGTCTTCCGAATCACCTGGTTACTCCAGGGAGGAGTGGATGGTACCAATTTACCCCGCCTAGGAGGGCTATTCTCATGAGCTCGATACGATCTCGTCTTGTAGGAGATAATATCGACTCCTGGAAACACCAGATGTACGAACTAGAAACGAGGAAATAAATTTATTTCTACACCCTGCGATGGTTTGTTTATGCTCATTTCTCTGTTATGTCATATGTGTGATCCTTGTGCACAAAAAGACCTGCCAACTACTGACACCGTTGGTACCCCTATATAAGACCACAGAATAAGAACCAGTACTCACGTACAGAAGTCTCACTCAGCAAAGAAATTCAAAGAAATATCTACTCAATGTGGTTAGCGATATGGTTTAATTTAGCTCATGTCAGAACTCAGCACCTTTTTACTAGACATCCATTGCAAGCCAATTTCATTCTTATTTGGACAAACGATTCGTATAACTGAATTTACCACTCTGAGGGACCGCTGCGCGGATAGTAATAATGTTGGTATATTTTCGATACCTAAACGGGGAGCGACTTGTAAGATAGATAGATAGGTAAGTACCTACCTACTGTGGATAATCTTGACTACCTAAGTAAGTTTGATCCTAAGTATCGTAACACGCCCACGGCGCCCATTACCGCCCATAGCTCTGAAAGTAGGTAAGAAAAATTATCAGAACTACGAGTACCTACCTACCTAAGTAATTTGCTTACCTGCATGTATCTAGTTGCTTACCTACTTCACTCATGAGTAGGTTAGGTAGGTCGTAGGTATGTATACCTTCCTACGTTCCAAGTTTCGTGTTTGGCTAAGGAGACTGTGGAGTGTAGCCAAGTATAAAATATAAATAGACATCAATCAAAAATATTCAAATGGAAATAAATTAGCTTCCAGAGTACCGGTTTGTATAAATAAATACTTACCTATAACAGCCGTACACATAGGTGTAGGCAGTAGGCAAAGGGTGTAGGTATACCAACGTCCTAGGTACGTCATAAAATACGAACTAAGTTTCGTAAAGTTAACTTTAAATATTTAAACATTATTAAATCTATTCATGACTGAAACTACCAATCAATTAGACTAATAAACAAAATAAGCACCAAACTTTACCTGAAGCTCCTTGTTCTTGTTATCTTTGAGCGAAGCTGCCCTGATAACACCAGCTTTCCATCCCCATTCGGAAACTTTATTCACGTTAATTTTCGTAACACCACTCACAGAGAGAAATCGTTTGCCAACTAAATCTTCACGGTATTTATAGGCCATAACGAACTACACAATCACATTATTCACTTCAAAAACAACACAAACGTCAAGAAACTGCGCTTCAACGCAAAACACGTCACACTCGCCGTTCAGCGAAGGGAAACTACGTGGTGTGGTGGAAATGGAAAACAAAAAACACAACGGAGAACGTATAATATATCCAGCCGTTTTATAAAGCTCATTATAACCAAACATTAAAACCGGTTCAGAAGACTTCTAAAATCAACAGTATTACAGTACATGACGTTATTACTGTACTAAATGAAAGAGAGCGCTTGATACAGATTTTTCAAAGTAGGATGCTGTGCAATTGCAATCATCCGTATTATAGGCAAGTTACGATAACGTAAATTTTACGTGGTAGTATTTCTATAGGCTCATAGATGGCAGCACTAGCATTGCTTATTACATTTATTTACAAAAATACATAACATGAAAATGGTAAAAAAAAAACCAAATCAAAACCTAAGATATCATCATATTTTCAGGTAGGTAATGTTACCTACCTTAAATACCAAATGATAGTTATGATCAAGTGGAGGAAATTTTGCAAACATACATACATACTTACATACTATCACGCCTGTTTCCCACGGGGGTAGGCAGAGTCTATGGACCTCCACTTACTACGATTTTGACAGACCTCTTTCGCTTCATCTACACTCATTCATCAACCTCTTCATACGTGCCCTTCGGTTACGGGTACTTCTTACCTCTCCCTTTTTCAGAACGTCTGCAATCTAAAACAAATATAAACTAAGTTAAAATAAATATAGACAAATCTAAAGTGCTTCGTTTCTTTATTTATTTATCTTTCGTTCTATTTTTTTTATTTTTTTCTTGGATTACAATTATGTAATTAATTAAATATACATAAGTACCTAACTAGATGTTAAGTTAACGCCTTACTTATGAATAAAAGAAATGGGCTCTACCTATAGAGGAGGAGTAGGCTGTACTCCTCGCACAAGAAATATTGTCACCTGAAATGTTCATCTGCTCAATTTTCTTAACTCTTTAGTTAGGTATACCTACCTACTGAAAAAGTTTTTGACGTGACAACGTCTTAAATTAGGTTGCGGCTGGGAGTCACTTATGAAAAAGTGTAACGCTCGGTAACGTTACGATGAGTCACCGAACGAGAGAGAGGTCCGCCGAATGCCTTGCGTCTCTCTCCCACTCAACTATGATCGGTCTACCGCCGTTGTCACGTAAAATCTTCGCCCGTAAAACCGACTTTACAGGCAACCATTTTTAAAGAATGTAATTCTCACATTATGTCATCATTATGTGGACTACGATAGCTCATCTTAGATATTTCTTGAGAGCAAAGAAGAGACGTGTCTTAGGACTCTTCCAATACAGATCGTAAGAGTCGATCGGGGGAACAGGTGAAAATATCTCCCATTATCCCGAAGGAATCATGTCTAACAGATTCCCATTTTCCACCTATCTACATGCCTACGAGCATGTGGCATTTGGGTATGTGAGTACTAGTACATAATCTGTGATTTGGGTCTTAGGGCTCTGGGCTCGGTGTTCTTCGCAAGATAAATATTATAAATAGGTATCTATTTACAATATACTGTAAAAGTTTTTAATAACTTTTAAAAATGAATGATGCTTATTTAGCTATTCGACAACAGATGTCAGTATTTAGTTTTCGTAATCGTAATTAGTATAGTACGGCTATTCGACAATAGATGCCGCTATACCGAATTAACATTTTGACATTGACAGCAAGGAGGTAGGTTTGGTTGGCCATATTGATTTGAGTGGTCACGTGATCAAAACATCAGTCCAATTCAATATGGCGGTCTAGACTTATTGCTGGATGGTCGTGTTTTGTCATGTTTACTTTTGTGATTATTTAGGTGGATTTTCATGTGAACATTAATATGATATCGGCGATTATCTCGCGGTTGGTTATGTGAGTATTGAATATTTATATTATGATTTAATTTTAACCGTTGTGACGTTTGAGCTAATTTATTTTTACATCGATCCTTTGTTCGGTTTCGAACAATAAATTTAAATTGTATAAAATATGTAAAGGAATAACATTTTAACCTTACCTTTCGTTGTTTGATAGGAATAATACATTAAAATAAACGTTATTTTATTTTAAAATTGCTTATGAGCCTCGTTTCACTATGCCCATTTTTTTTGTTGAATTTGACAGTTTCTTTATTCGATTTCATATTTCATCATCATTCTTCAAATACAGGTAGCATATGCCCTTCCCTTGATACCAGGACCTTACATTGTGACAGCAGGTTGCTTGGTATAGGCTTGAATATTCTTTCGGGTTTTTCGAATTATTTTGAAAGAGTCTATTCTTGGTGCAGATGCCCTATGCATTTCTTATCATCAGGCTATGGGTACTAGACCATCCAAAACACTCATCTTGTCCAAGAATCTGATCTTCATGGATTTTTCTAAGTATTATCACTATGGTACATTATCTGTTTAATTCTTAAATAACGAGTACTTACATCCTACACCATACCATGTGTATAATTTTTTATACTTTAAATATTTTTATTTTTATTGTATGAAAACGGTATGTACTTCGCCTTTTTCTAATTACATTTTTATGTTATCAATACTGCATACATATTATGCAATGCAATCAAATGTTTGTTATTTTACTATTAAATTAATGCATATGGGAATTAACGCGAGACATACCTTTTTTATTTATTTAATAATAATGCAACGCGATAGTTTAAAAGTATGTTATTTTACTGTTCTTCATGTTCAAACAAACAAGGTGGTCAATGTCAATAATCTGACTACCAAGGATGCCCAAGACAGTGCGAAGTGGAGAAGTAAAAGCCACAATGCGGACCTCAGGCTTCATAGCATTACAGCTAAAGATGCAAATAGGAATTCACTGAGATGAATGATGTCATTTGAATTAAGAAGTCCTTTTTAAGAAACAAGACTTTGTAAAAGTCATGCTTTTACATTTTTTCCAGGTCTTGAGGAACTGTCACAGATCTGTATATACTGTCCTAAATAGATTAGATTTATAGTAGCAGGAAAATGCTTTCTGCAGTAGGTACTTCAATGCTGAATATTGTAATATAACTGAATGCAACCTTTTTTATAATTTGTTTTTGCATATTTAAAATGATACAGTAAGTTTAGTACAAAAAAATTGCTGCAGATGAGAAAAACTGTTTGTTGTTCTCACTACCATATTTTTATTCTGTGACTAACAGTAGTGGGTGGGGGCTAGCCAGCAATTGTTTGCATGAACTAATTGGTAGCAGAAGCACACAAAGTAATCTAATTCAAATAGCATATAACATTGACTTCCGCAAAGCAACACCTGAACCTACGGTTTCTGTCTGTGTTGGGACACATCTGTCAGCATGGAACATCACTTTCCTATGCTGCTATTTTTTTCTGTCGCTTAGAACAGTCAATTGCTAGAGCGAGAGAGAGCGACGGAACACTGCAGCACGGCCGGTGCTGAAGCGTTCCGTCGCTCTCTCTCGCTCTATTAAATGACGCTTCTGAGCGACAGAAAACGATAGCAGCATAGGAAAATGCTGTTCCGTGCTGATAGATAAGATCCAACCCTTATGCTTCCGAGCGACAGCCCTGAATAAGTTAATATACAAATACACATCATTTTTTAAATGTGTGTAAACCTGAAATAGCTCTGAGGTTAGTATACACATTAGTACATATTTATAATTGAGTACTTTACATAATTTTATATAATTTTATAATATTTACATCTTTTACCACCCATTCTCCTAATATTGGCAATGCTCCAATCATTCTAGATTTTGTGATGTGCCATTCTAATATTTGGCAGCATCGCTGTGTTTCTGTTTTTAATCTTATTTTTACCTTCAGACAGTTTCTGACTTTCTTGAAGTGCAGACTGTTGTAGTTAATATATCATTCATTCACGTGTTCTCAATCGAGCAGTTAAAAAGCTTTCCTACTTCCTGGCATAACTAACAAATTCCAGAAGTGTAAGACTTGCAGCTATTTTGAAACTTAATCTGGTGTGACGTGTCTAACAAAGCATCGTGTTAGAATCTGAATTCGTCATCAGGGCATCCCTGTACTGCCGGGTGCTATTTCGGTAAGGCTCGGCCGTTCGCCTCTGGGGTGCAGCAAGCTTTAGTCTGACTCCGAAGCGCTTTCGGCGTGCGCCCGCGTCTTCGTTCCATGTGGTTCTATGCAACAAGTGAAGTGCGTTGACACCTAACTGTAGAGTGATTCACCTATCGACTTTCGGACCACGTTTATTGGAATTGTCTGTTCCGAGTGCGCTATATCTGTTCCACGCGTGTGCTCGTATACCTTGACTCCGACACATTATGGTCTTATTGAGACCACTTGTCTTGCCTTTTTAAGCGCAACCTTGCCTGCATTACGTATACCTTTACCCAGTTTTGCGGGTGACATTGTATTTTTTTTTATAAATGTCTTCACGCACGAAACTCGATATTCGAATAACGATTTACTATGAAGATCATGTTGTTGTGATTTATATTTAATGGTATGTAATTATTTAGTTATTGTTGTATTATTATAAACCCACTTTTATTAACGTGTTTGTCTTATTTTTGACCCGAGTTCTAGGATAATATACATATTAGAAATTCCAGTAAACAAATACGTAGTAACTGGCCAAATTTTATCCTTTCCAAAGTAGGTATTTCCAATTCAGCCCTATTATCGATGTTTGTAGAGCGGCTATTGAAAGCTGTAATGATGTAGCCGTGCGGGCAGCAATGTAGGGTACACAACACGAAAATAACTGTGGCGTAATTAGCGTACGTGTCAGCTGCTCCAGCTTTTTACATAACAATACGAACTGTACTCACATTATACCTAACCTTGACAAAGGTAACTTCTGTAAGAGGTTTACTAATTACTTTTGACCTGCTAGACGGTAATTGACGAGGCAAAGCTTCTTTCCTGAGTCAAAAAGTTTATTTTTTTTTCCAAACTTCAGTTTCAAAGTTGGTTACTACTAGCTAGACACTATTAGTAAAACTGTAAATAAAGTCTGACTTCATGCGACGATTTTCTCCCAGACGACTGTTGGATGACGGGTAGTAACGAATTAGTCGCGGAAGGTAAATAGAACTAAAATGATCAATACTTAATAAAATTTTCGTTTATTTTATTACTACTCCTAGCTTAAGGCGAAGATATAGGCAAATGGCCTTGAAGTGTGAAATAAATTGTTAACTCGTAAATATGGTGATAATTTCCATATTTCTCTACGTCATGCACTAGATAGCCCTTTAAATTATTTTATGAACTGCCGTTAAAACTATTATTGGTGATCCGTCTAGCTTTAAAACTTGCCGTGGCCACTTTTGGCGGAGGCAAGTTTTAAAGCTAGACGGACTAATGTAAATACTTTCAACGGTGGTTTATAAAATAATTTAAAGGGCTATCTAGTGCATGACAAAGAGTAATAAGGAAATTATCTCCATATTTACGAGTTAACAATTTATTTCAAATGAGGGCGCCACTTCAAGGTCATTTGCCTATATCTTCACCTTAAGAGTATAACCGGCGATAAATCTCTCAGACTGGCTGCGACAGTTTCCGTTTTAAGTAGCTCCCATATTTGTCTATCTACAGAGCTGTGGGTGGACAATTTGATGTTATCTTCCAGTTGTTTGTCTCAGGCTGATCATTTCCACTTCACGGTTTCGTTCTCCGAGACTAAAGGTAATCAAGGGCCCCAGCGAATGAAACTCTAGCGCGATTTCTAATGACCTTAGTGAAGTAACAGTGGTTAGGGTAGGTTAAGTCGAAAGGCTTTGTGTTGTGGTTCTGTTTCGTAGTCATTAGAATAATAAAGGTCTCAAGGAAATCACGAAATGCGAAGGTTTTGAGGTTTTGTACATATACGGCGATGAAATGACTGGCTATGATTTACTACGTCGAAGTTCGTGCGTCTGATTTGAAATTAAAATTAGCCGCACGCTGACTTGACCCCTTTATACAATATCGGAAGTAAGTTTGTGGTATTGAGATACTTATAGTTAAATGTATTGGATTTCTCTAAAGAGAGGTCTGTGATTTTGAATTATGATTATTACTCATATAACGGTTTTAGATCGGAAATTTTGGAAATCGCTAGAGATAGTTATTCTATCATTCTGGCATCAGTCAGGAATGATGTGACTGACGCCAGAATGATGGATGTTTTTTACGGTTACACGGTCAATCCAGAATGACAACAGACTGATATAAAGTACGTGTACGGCAAAGAGCTATAGTAAACCTTATTTACATTGGTGTACGGTGTGTAGTAAAGTAACTAAAGTACGGTGACTGACGCTAGAATGATACGAGCGGGTTGCGCGATCAGTCTCCCATCAGTCTTTCATCATTCAAAACAATTTTAATTTTCATCAGTCAGAACCATCAGTCTGTCATTTAGCGGGTTACACGATCATTCTCCAGACTGATGGAATTGACTGATGCCAGAATGATCGTGTAACCTTGCTCTTCAGAGAGACCTATGTCAGTGGACGTCGTCATGCGGCTGAATTCTTTTTTGCTTTCTGTTCTAGTCTAAATCGCTGATAGAAAATTGTTCTTTTAATTGCAGTTTATTGTAACAAATCAAACCAATTTCTTTCTTCACTTTCAGTTAGGTATTTTCATTATTTCCACAGTAATTTTTATTGCTTTTGTTACTTTTTATTTTAGTAATTAGACGGATGCCGTCTTCCTGCTATTAAACGGGCAAGTGCGAGTCGGACTCGTACATACCCTTCATGTACGAGTCCGACTCCGTACCACCACCGTACAATGTTTTAAAACGCTGAAGAAACACGTTTATTGTATGACGACCCCCTTTAATTTTTAACTTTATCTTATTTTTAGTATTTGTTGTTAAAATGGTCATTACTACATGCAATACATAATCGGTGAAAATTTCAAGTATCTAGTTAATGCTATTATAAAAATCGAGTTAAAAACGCTGAAAAAAACACGTTTCTTGTATGACGACCCACTTTAATTTTTTTTATTTTTAGTATTTGTTGTTATAGCGGCCACAGTAATACATAATCAGTGAAAATTTCAAGTGTCTAGCTATTACGGTTCAAGAGATGAACCTTTTACAGACGGACAGACAGCGGAGTCTCAGTAATAGGGTCCCGTTTGCACTCTTTGGGTACGGAACCCTAAAAAGACATGGGCATGCATGTTACAATTGTTACTCGATGTATTTATGATTAATTTATAGTTACTGAACTATAAATACAACAAGTGAATGCTTCGCTGCTTATTACATCGACCCTGAAGCCCAAAAATTTAAAATACAGAAATGTCACATCGGCAAACAAATGGTCAGGGTTGCAACATACTTATTCGGTCCGGCACTGTCGGATCAGCAGTATTTGTTGAACAACAAAGCCTACCTGAATCAATCAATCAATCGCCTTTTTCCCCGAACATTAGTTACTCGTATATGCGATTTTACCGCCCGTCTGATTAATGCCAGCCCGAATAAGTATGTAGTAACACTTACGCACGCATTTCTGATCAGTATCACTAAAGTGTTCCCGAACCGATACGACATTGAAACCTTCAAAAAACGAGTCTATATCTTTCTGAAAGGCCGGTAATGCTCTTGTTACACCCCTGGTGTTGCAGTTGTCCATGGGCAGCGGTGATCACTTACCATCAGGTGACCCGCTTGTTCTTTTGCCATAACATAACAAAAAACACACATAAAAAAAGCAATTAGCGTCGTTATTCCTATACATAAAGCACGCATGAACATTGACAATGGCTTTGCTTATCGCAATCGAACGCAATAGCACAAGGACTCTGTAGATCAGTACTACAAGCCAATAAAGACTAATAGCTCGTACGCTTTTCTGGTCCGTCCCAAATATGATACTCGTATCTGGGATTTAAAGTAAAGCAGCAGTGCTCGCAATGTCGCGATAGCTCAGGGTCCTACACAGCTCACAAATTCCTACTTGAAGGAGCAACTCAATATCGCGTTTTGTTCTAGAGTGATACTTTTAAACTTACATTATTTTATGTCTGAAAGCTGAAGAGGCGGTATGATGCACGCAGCACGGTTACTTCCTTCCATATTTGGCGCGTAGCATTACTCAGATGTTCAGAAAAAGTCCGCAATGTTGCCGTTGAAAAATCCGAATGTAGAAATAGAAAATCTTTATTTGGAGCATAAAAATAACAAATGACATTGAACATGAGAGAAAAAACAAATAATGCTACCAAAATGGTTACTCTCAGCATTATGTCGTGTTCAAGTTTACTCTCAGACGGATTCGAGCTTCCGTTACGTTTGGTTTCAGTCCTAGAATCTAAAATCGTAAAAGGCGATTAATAACTGCTTTCCCAAGGAGGGTTTTCTATCCCCACTCCGCGTAGTCTTCGGCATTTTTAAATAGTATTATCTTTAATGAAGAAAAAGTGAGAAAGCGCACCTAGGGCTTTGAAATGGAACTGCGTTAAGATAGCATCAAAAACGTTTAGGCATCATCTGCTTTGTTCTGTCCCTGAGCTATCTTTCTGTTCTCGGCCTATTTTGTAGTTAAAGGATGATGAGCCGATGCACGCTTACAGCCGTCCATATTTGGCGTGTAGCAGTACTCAGTGGTACAGAAAGAATCCATAATGTTCATTGTTGGAGAAGCCGGATGCGTCTATCGTGAACGGAATTTGGGTTAATTTGTGAATAAACGCGAAGCCATTAGGAACATATAGGTGTTTTGAAATCTTCAGGTTTCGAATTCATATTTCTTCCTTTGTACATTAAACTATAACTTATGCAATTCGCGTTACTAAATTAGGTACTTGTACTCGCGTCAGGTGAACGGCTTTCCATTTTTTCCAAGATCCAAAACTGAAGACAAAACTGGTATCCTTTAGTAACAAGGATCTTCTGCATATCATTATATGGGGTCAGCACAGTATGTTGTTAAGTGAAAAGGATTGTTTATGTGTTTGTTTGTTACCTCTTCACGCTTTATCTACTGAACCAATCTTCTTGAAAATTCGCATACACATAGTTAGGAGTACAGAGAAGGACATAGGGTACCTTTCAACCCGGAAAAATGTAATGTTCCCGTGGGATACGCGAGCGAAGCCGCGGGCGAAAGCTAGTTGAACTATATTTATTAATTTCTTTCACTTATTAATATTATACATCATTTACAGTTCAGTAAAACATTATTCATTTGCACGCAAACAATTCAGAAACTACAAAACACTAACACAAAATCGCTGTTTTAGTCTGCCGTGAATAATACTAAAATAGGATAACCTTTTGAAGCGTGCCCCAAGGGTATCATTTGTTCCTTTATACACAATAAAGCAACCAATGGGCATACACATATAGATCTACAGGAGCATTAATAGCCGTATATGATTTTACATCTGCTGCCAGTGGCACTATTCCTATAATATACAATAAAGAATTGTTGAGAGGTCCTAATGAAAAATATATATTGATAGAATTTAGATACATATAACATTATCCGATGCTTTCCCTGTTGTAATTATTTTAACGATCGTTTGAAAATACTCCAGAAATATCCTACTACTACTGGCAAAAATTAAATGGACTTCAAATGCATGATCAAAGCTATTCAAAATGTTATATCCTAAAAACTGCGTTTTATAAATTGATGAGTTTAAAAGACATGATGCCTCCTGTGACGGATAGCATTGTGACCAAATGGCTGACACTAATGTAGCTGACCCCAATCGCAGACGTAAAACACAGATGCAACAAAGGATCTGAACCGTCGCGCGAGATGATTTTTGGATGCACTGCCAGCCACAAAGGGTTTTTGACTTAGTATGCTATGCGGTCGTCACGGGGGAAATATCGTATTTTTGAACTAGTAACTAGCCAATATACTCGCCTTTACAAATAATAAACAGTTTTACGAGCTTTTGATTTATAACCGCTAGTCGGATCTCGGTCTCAAATCGATTTTATTTTTTTAATTTTGACGTATGTAATACTCCTTAAACTTTGATGATTTCACGTAATTTAAAGATCAAGATAACCAGCACGAGACAAGAGATTAGCGCGTTCTGTAATGAACTAACTGATATAAAATATTGGAGGATGGTTTATCTTATCTATTATACGTTGGTAATTTCTGCATTAGTTGTAACTTTCACAGATATTTCCTTTCTGAGTTGTATTTTCCTTTCGGGGTTTACATTTCGGAGTAAATGACATCATACCCTCACTCAACCCACACGTAACATAAAATTTGGGCTCGTCAAATTAAATTCTTGTATAGTCATAAATTTTGAAGCATATAACCTGGAAACTCCTTTTTAGGACAGGGCGTGATTTTGTAAACTTTGTAAAAATTCAAGAGAGATTTTATTTAGAAAGTCAAGTGCAATCAATAATATATATTTTTTTAATTGGTTAAGTAAATATTTGCATATATGTTAAATTAGATGTTCCACATATAAATGTACAGTTAGGAAATCGATAAACTGAACTTTGTTTACAGTCCGATGCGTTTTACGCTTCATTTCACCAAGCTTGCGTCATACTCCGTCTGTAGTACTAGCATAATTGCTTTGTGCACGTTTGAAACCAAGATAATTCGTCAAATATTATTAAAATATCATCCTGAGGATTTCTTAATTCTGGCGCTATTACGACCTTTGAAACTCTTTAGAGCTAGTAGCCTTTGCTCTCTCAAGGTTATCCCTGAGTCCTTTGTCCTTCAAACATTAGAGTATTTAGTCTCGAAGCCACGTCCTACATAACATTTTACTAGCTAACGTCATTACTAAAAGTTTTATAAACAAATGTCTAATCTGGGACTGGTTCGCATATTTGGAGCAAATGGATCGTGTTTCCTTACCTATTTATTTTAGGATTTGGCTATAGGCGGTTGTGAAATCGACGTACACGCATGTCCGTTCCGCAAGATGTTCCAATTTCGTGTCCAGTGCGTTCCACTTGGCATGATATAAAGCAGGTATCGTCAATGATATTCCGGTTAATTGATTTTAGTGGGCGCAAACACCGACTAATCGTTTCGGTGCGTATGGGGGGTTTTCTGGAAACCGATCAAAATCTTGAACTCTTGGCCATTTATTAAAAAGGTTTTCTATCTTTGAAAACGTAGCTGACCTATCTTTTAAATGATTGACATTTAGGATATGTACCTATATCTAAATGAAGAAAACTTTCAGTTATTATTTTCTTCATTTAGACATATAGTAGAATATAAAAATAATCAAGTTATACGAAATAGACCAGAACGGATAACTTATGTAGAACCTTACATCAACTATGTTACACCTAAAATTAACAAGGTATTGCAAAGCTAATAAACAAAAACAAATCTATCATTGTTCAAATACAATAGCCACACAATAGCTATTTATCCCTATACTTTGCTAGATATACATGCACCAAGAATGCAATTGCCATGTTTATTTTTAAGTCGACCACTGTAGCTAGAGTCGTTGTCTGACCAGCTGTTCCTGTCTTTAAAACTGGTCACAGGGAGAGGGGAAGAGCATTTTAAATTGGCAATGGTATAAACGATGTCGTCTGCCATTTATAATTTATCATTCGTTGTTGCCCTCTCGCGTTGGTTGTTTCCTATTCCACGATTGGTTAGAGCCTTACAGCGATTCAGTTCAGTTCAGTTCAGTTCTGTGCCCACCCAGCCAGCGTTTCGCAGCAAGAGCGTAGGAACTAAGTCCACCTTGGAGTGAACGTGACTGCACTTCACGCAACGGGCCGATATATGTACTTATCGTCTCCGTTTTACTAGCGCAGCCACGTCAGACCGCGTTAGACCTGTACCAGGCTCGAGAAACCAGGTGAGCACGTATATAGGATATGGAGTGTGTGGGGAATTGCAGTCTGGGAAATGGGAAGGAGGAGGGAAATTAGAGTCTACCGTATACCAGCAACAAGTAAACATATGGGAGATAAATTCTATACTTGGTGTGTAATATATAATGAGGAAGGGATAAAACTGCGTGTTCTGCTCTTCCTGATGTTCCTCTTTCGAAGGGCTGTGCTGGCTGCATCATGCTTCATGGAGTCATAGATAGGGTTTGGGATTCTGGTTTCTCTGACGCTTCCTTCTTAGTTTTCTTATATCTTTTATCGGTCCTGAGGTATCTTCTTTGCTTGTAGAGCTACTCGTACTGCCCTCGTTATGTACTCTAGTCAGCTGCGTTTTTTTTTTTTTTTTTTTTTTTTTTAATATATATACTATACTCTTATTTTTGTGTACATGGTTAATTTGTTAAGTTGAGTCAAGATAATGGGTATGCCTTGTAGATGTACATACGGAACGTCGAAAGCGTCAAGTCGGCTGCGTGGATCAAACTATCCAGGCGTAGATCATATGAAGTATATACGTATGTTAAATAATTAAAGACATATGTCGGGATGGGCCCTTACGAGTATCTTATTTATGTGTTGATCTAGGGTACTTTCCATAGATAGTGCTGGGGGGTTCAGAGACACCTGTATCTGTGTATGGGGGAAGGTAGATGGTAAAAGGTGCGATTATTTAGTAACAAACAGTCGGTAGTAAGTTAATTTGTGATGTGGTCAAGGTATGTTCTTCTGGTTCCAGGTCGGTTTCTGAATCTGTCTCGGGAGCATCATAAATCTTTTCGGCTTCATTTTTCATTAATTTTCTGTTTTCTGCTATTTCTCTCCATTCCATCTTTGTTTTATTTGTGTAGTAATGGATGTCGTAATTAAGGGAGTCTTCCCATGTATAAATGGGGCGCCCCACTTTTCTTTTGATTTCTTTGTGTTTGTAAGCTGCTTGCAGTAAGTGCGGAGTTGGTCGTCTTAGTATATGTCCATAGTAAGAAATTCTCCGTACCTTTATTACTTTTGTAATTGTTTTCCCATCTAAGATGGCTTTTGTTTTTTGTTTGGGCGTCGTTTTGGCGACGGATAACATATCGTGAAGAATTTGACGTTCGTATTTTCTAAGCCTGGATCTATTCGCTTTCGTTAATGCTGATACGTTTAGACCATACGTAATGCACGGTCTAATCACCATTTTATACATTAAAAGTGCAATTTTCCATTCTATTTTATTGTTTTTTATGAAGGGCAGTATCATTTTGCTGTTTTTGATTGCCTTTAAGCAGCGTTTTCTGATGGTGGAACGTCGATTGTGTGAGGCTGTTATGTATGTGCCAAGATACTTGATCTCTGGTACTGGCTGGATGGTAACTCCCCCAAGGACCCGGCTTTGTTGGTGTGAGGTCGTTGGCGAAAAAGGATCGCGTACTACGAGTTTAGATTTGTTTTCATTAATGGTGAGTCCGACTGAGTTGAGTAGTGTCTTCATTTTGGTTATTACGCGGTTTAGTACCTCAATATCTTCACCGATTAATAAAATGTCGTCTGCAAAGGAAAGGATTATGGGCAGGGATATTTTTGAGTCTTGATCTAGTCTTACTGCCTCATCTTCTTCCTCAAGCGTTCTGAGTACTTCGTCAATGATTATGGTAAATAATCTCGGAGATAGTGGGCAACCTTGTTTTACTCCCTTGCCCTTCTTGATGGTGTCGGAGTTTTGTCCACACCATGAGATGAAAGTCTCTTCATTCATGCACGCCTCGATTATTTTGTTCGTTAGTGAGGTTCCTACTCTGGTTAAAAGAATATCTTTAAGAGCTTCCAGATTGACAGTATCGAAGGCCTTTTCCAGGTCAAGCCCCACCACGAACACGACTGCGCCCTCTCTCCATTTGATATCTAGGACTCTACGAAGTGTGAAAATGTGGTCATCCGTTGATCTATTATTAAGAAACGCTGCTTGATAATTTCCGAGTGCGTCGATGGTAGCGTCAAGTTTTTCTAGTATGTAGTTTGCGTAAATTCTGTAACCTACATTGCATATGGATATTTTCCTAAAGTCACTGATTTGTTTTGGGTGTGCTTGTTTTTGTATGGGCACTTGTTTGGTGAGGCGCCATTCATCGGGTACCTTATTTTTAAGCCATATTGATGCCATGGTTTTAACTAACTCTTCTAAAAACTCCATTGGAGCGGCCTTGTATAATTCCGGCACTATTTGGTCTGTGCCCGGGGCTGTGCCATTTTTCATCCGTTGGATGATATTATTTATTTCCTCAAGATTTGGGGGCTCTAAGTGTGTAACTCTATTATCTTTTCCGGAAACGTGAGCTATGTGTTGGCCTTCGCTTTTTTTTAGGTCCGCTATCCAGTTGGACATGGGAATTTGGTGTTTTGTTTGCGCTCGGGCACATTTTCTTTTAAATTTGCGCAAGAATTTATATGTAATTTTCATTCGGAGCGATTCGTGTTTACTGCTGAGTCCCTCGAAGAAAAATTTGGCGTCGTACGCTTCCTCTTGTTCCTGAATTCTTTTAAGGTAGCGGCGGGCTTTCACTACTTTTTGATGTAATGCTAGATTATGGGGATTTTTAGATTTTTTGAATAGCGCTTTTTGTAGGTTTGCTAGTGCAACTCTTCTTTCCTTTGTTTTAGCGATTGGTTTTTGGAGGGTTTCGTGTGCGGACTCTTTCAAAATTCCATTAAGCGTGTCCCATTCTAATGGGATGTCCTTAGTGGGTGTCTTATTAGAATTTTCAAGGTCATGTTTTGCTTTTTTTATTTTCTCTATTATGGCTTTCTGGTAGGCCTCCGCGTGGGCACTCCCTTGTAGGAGCTCATAGTTGTAGTTTCTATGTTTATATTGAATTTTTTTGTTTTTATTTTTTTGGTGGGTTCCATATGTCCCAGATATTTGTGATTTGTGGAATGATGACATTTGGATGCTGCCCCATACTAATTTGTGATCAGAGTTAACTGCTAGATCTTTTTCGCCTACTACGCTATGGAAGTATACTTTTCTTTTTAAACCAGTCATAATATGGTCAATTTGTGATTGCTTTTTCCCCCTAGACCATGTGGTCCTACATGTAGGTCTGCCCCAAGTACTATTTACCTTGAGTTGATGTTGTTGAATTAAGTTTAGTAAAAGATGGCCGTTCTCGTTGGAAATTTTATGATAAAGGTTTTTTCCTACTAATTTCTCGTATGTGTGATTTTTACCGGCTCGTACGTCTTCCTTACCTATGTGCGCGTTGAAGTCGCCTATGATTATTAAGTAAGCATTTTTGGGGCTGTTTTGTCTGACAAGATTTCCTATTTGTAAAAACCGTGATGTTGATTTTACTGGAATGTGAACTGTGATAACAAAGAGATTGATTGGGTTGTTGACATCTGCTGTTTTTAGATGTAGATGTGTTGCAAGTACGTCTCTACTTTTGCGATATACCTGGATAATTTCGTGTTCTACTTTGTTGTTGATTAATATCGCTATACCTCGAGATTCCTTCGCGTTTTTACCGCCGCACAATATCCAGTTGTAGTTTTTCGATTTGAACTCGCCCGTTGTAAGGTGTGTTTCTTGTAGGCCTGCGATAGTTATATTGCGTTCGGAGAGAGTCTTGTCTATGTTTTTCTTATCGTGAGGTTGTGCGCATCCCGAAACATTCCAAGTCGCAACGGAAAGCGACTCACAGGCCATAGGCAAATGAGTCGGTAATCTTACTGTTGGATCGGGAGAGCGTAGCCCCTTGGGGCATATGAAGCTGTTTTGTGTAATTTCAGTATCATTCGAGAGTATTATAAGTGGATGAGTGTTTTCCGTTGAATTCGTCTCGCTTGGCACAGTCGAAGATCTTTGTAATTCTACCTGTTTTTGAGTGGGGGGACTCGGTCGTTTAAGGTCATTATCGCTGCATTTATTGCTTTTCGACACGATTGAAACTGTAGTAGGTACTTGGGTGTCGCCTTGGGAATTAACTACTATTCCGTTAGGTTTTTCGTATGTTTTATGGGGCTCCGTGTTGCTTTCTACGATACTTGAAAACTGGTTGTGTTGTATTTCTTGGTTAATAATACTATCGTAGTGGTTATTTTCGAAGTAAAGGTAGATGTTTGCTACTGCGTTATCTGATGACGGGTGATATATGATCGGATTTCTATATTGCCCATATATGTAAACGTTAATAATGTAATATTCTGCTGCAGCTATTAGGATGTCCTCTCCTCCCCAGAAGCCATCCTCAAATTGTTTTTCTACGTATTTGTCTATGCGTTCCTCTAATTTTATATTGCTAGTAGAGCTAAACAGGTGGTTGCAGTCTAGGATATTATTTTGCAGGGCCAGATTGATACTGGGTGTGTGTTTATTGTTTTTAACGTAAGAAGCTAAGTCATTTCGTATCATTTGATAGTTGAAGGTTAATCCAAAGATGTTGTTTATTTGATCCGCTAACGCTCTGAAGAGACAATTACCGTCTCCAGTAATTTGTCGAATTTCTTTGTTTAGGTTTTTTTTTTCCATTGTGTGCACGTGTGTACTGGGCTATGCGTTTCAGAAATTTATGGTCTATGGGTTACGTTGCTTTTGGTTATTTATTGTTATGGGTTTGCGTCAATTCTCTTTCAGTGTTGTTTTTTTTTTTTTTTTTTTTTTTTTTTTTTTACCCGGATGATTTAACAGAGTGGTCTGCATCTGTGGGCTTTTGTTTTACTTATATATTTTTTGTTCCTTTATGATTCTTCGAGCGAGGCCTTTGGTTTGAATGCAATTCTGTGTTAGTAATTTTTCGTGGAATATTTTTAAATGCACTGGAGGCCGTAGGTATTGTTTTGCTTAATGGGTGGGAAGATTTATGTACTTGACTGTTTCCGGAGTGGTTACAATATATGTACGTCGGTTACTAGGTTACGTAGGTTACTAAAGGATGTAAAACTGGCTGATATTTTATTAAGTATATTATTTACAACCTGACTATAAACTATGTTATATTACAACCGTTTTTGGCGAAATGTTTTATCACAGAGAAGTGTGGAAAAATTATTTTAGAAGTTTAATACATTAGGTACGCTATGTGGCAAGCTTCTTACCGGGATGATGTAGTTGTATATTTTTTTTTTTCGTCTTCAAATTATGAACTTTATTTTCTAGATCTGGTTTTATTCAATAAGTAAAATTTCCTATGTTGAATGATGATAATAACTTTACTTATTTTCAATAACAAAGCCAACCTCTTGCGAAGAAAGGGGAGCCATGATAATCGGTTCGGGCTAGCCGAAAAATAGTCAGTTAAGATATCAACCTACTATTGTTCTTGTATTGGGCTGTCAACAAAGAGCGCGTTCCTTAGCCGGTATTTTGAGTAGGTAACTTGTGCTTCCGGGGGATAGCTTTTGTTTTTAACCTGTTTCAACATGCATGATTATCAAGAACAAAGGAGTCACTCTGCTACTAAGGTGTTAGTTTTGATCTAATTTACTTTTTGTTTAGGGTATTTAGCATATATCGATTTTTATAAGTGAAGAAAAATTATTTTAGAAGATTAGTATATTAGGTACAATATGTGACATGCTTCTTACCGAGATCAAGCAGTTTTCATTTGTGGTGCTAGTTCAAGATTCTTTTATGCGAGACATGATTGTATTTTGTTGCTATATTTAAGTTTGTTTTCTTTATTTTGGTTTCCCTGCGGATTTTGTTGGATTTTTTTGTTTTACAGCTCGGCTGGTAATCTAGTGTCTTGACTTCGAAACCACAATTTGAAGCTCGTTCAAACAAAAGGGTATTTAGGATCACGGTTGATGACTCTTGTAGTATGTATCTCTCAGATGCTGAATTTAGGATGTTTACTTACTATTACGTCACTCTTGAATTTGATGTCTTAAGGCTAACCAAGTTTTAAACAGGGTATTTGCAGTTTTTGATGACCTAAATAGGCAGCCTATACAAATAATCAAATTATAAATAGATAGATAAATAAATAATTGGAAAGACCTCACCAGATTTCTTCACGGCAGTAAGTAGATTTTGTTCTAGGTTTTAGGGCGGCCTTGTTGAATGCACAATTTACGCAAACACACTACACTCACAAATTGTCACAAATTGCACATTTTACTTAAACCGCGTCTGTCCCAGTAATAGCAGAACGTAAGGCGAGCGAGAGGTTTATGATCGCAGACTTTTTATGTCCGGTCCCAAAATGGGAGACAATGGGAGACGACCGTTCGACACCGCAGTCGGCCCAAGACTCCTCTTGTTGCCCTCTCGCGTTGGTTGTTTCCTATTCCACGATTGGTTAGAGCCTTACAGCGATTGACTATTTATTTAAAATTTTAAAATTATATTTTACAACCATTATTAATATTCTATTCATAATACATGTTATGTTTGGTTTGAAAGTTCTTCATAATTTTTATTCATTAAGAGATCTTATGAACAAAGACATTGGCATTTTCCCTTCTAACTATTATTAGAAATATCGCTTTGCATGTAATTGGTTCAATGGACTTAATTAGGATCCTCCGAGGATTCATGAAATGAGTTCTTTAGTCGTTCCACTTGCTATTCGGAAAAGTCGGAATATAGCGTTCAATTTTTATTTTTCTTTTGTGGGCCGATTCAATATTTAGTGGTAACTCGTTAAATTGTCACGGACTCGTGCACTTTGCCGGACCGTGCACATATAGAATGAAACGAACCAAGAAATATTTTATTTTTCAGACTGTAATGTATGTTGCTATTGTTTTTTAAGCGGCTAGGCAATTTTTTGTCATAAATTATTTTGTTGCACTAGTTCTTTATCTACTTACCAAATTAATTAAAAAGTAACAAAAATATTTTATACTTATGAATTTAAGATCACTGTAACATCAACAATAAACGAACAGAACTAATAGACTGATTTTAATTCGAAATTTATTACAAATCGCACCTAGTACACATTATGATGTTAACATTGACACTCTAATGTGCTAATTGCCCCCGTATCTAACTGCTATTAGCGTGCTTACCGAACACCGTTATTGATTTACAAGGTAGCTTATCATGCCAATCACGAGACAGATCTTAACTCAGTCTCAGCAATACAACAAGCGAGTGCACGTGTGAATAAAGATACAACGCACTTGGACAGACAATGTAAATTAGTGCATAAACAGTACAACAAATCACCAAATGTCGTGATGTGCTCGCGTATCCATGGAGTTAGGTCACGAGCGTTACCGTGACGACAACCATCGCTTGCCGACGCTGAGTCTCGGCTTGTCCAGTGTCCGACTCATTGTCAACCAACTAGAGGCTGAATACGCTCGCGTCTCTACCAATCTCCCAGCAACCGGCACCGAAATCGTCAAATACGATCCAAACGTCGACGAAGGCTACGACGATTACGATGACTCCCTTCTCGAACCCCCGAGAGGACGAGTCTGGAATCGGTTCGCAGTGAATCTCAGGATTGCCCTCAGCAAATGCGTACCCAGTGTTAGCTTTGGGAATTTTGGTGTGTTAGCCGTGACTACAGGACTGTTCGCCCCCAGAATGATCTCTTATTTGGTCGTGTATCCGTTTTGCAGATTGGTATTCGGGACCCTCTACCCGGCTTACGCATCATACAAAGCTGTACGGACGAAGAACTTGAAAGAATACGTAAGTACTAATATTTATTTTATCATTAGTTTGTTGGGTGAAAGGAATGTTTCAATGTCATGTTGAATCGAATTGAAAATAGTAATAAAAAGAGTAAAGCTTAGTTACAAGTGGCCTTGTCATGGGTGCATGCTCAGCTCCACTCAAGTTGTTTGAAACGCTTCAGTTCCCGTGTGTCCTTTACCTTGTTCCCGACTTCCTACGGCTAATTGGCGGAGCGTGCCCCGTACTCATATTGTGCTCATCTTTTGTTTCACGTGGTAATGTACTCACACGGTTTTGTGTTACGTAGTTCATTGTTATTGTGAAATATTCATACAGCTTTTCCTCTTTAACAAAAATAGAATGTAAATCATCGCTACCTAACACTTGAAAAGTTTATTGATTGCTAGAAAATAATTGTAAATTAATCCGTATAATAACAACGTATTGTTTATGTTTAACTTATCAAAGTTATCCTTATCAGTTTATTGTGCGTCGTCGTTTATATCTTGTGACGTTTTAATTCACAGAAGCTTGTCATCAATTAGTCATTTTAACATAGTGGCCCCATTAAAATAAATATATTTGTGGGATTTATAACTATTGACAAGATGTGATCATTTGATTGAAATTATAGTGTCGTACTCACCAAGGGGCTCTAAGTTAAACCGCGGACGAAAAGGCAGAGAGACATAGCGATTCTATAAGGGTTTCTATTGTGCAATTTGTATCTGAAACCCTTTTCAGATGCAAACTTTTCTTTTCACATTTGCCAAAAGTGGCCGTTTTTCGCAAATGTGCAAGGAAAAGCTTCACGTTCTCACTTTAAACTGTAAGCAGTAGTTTATAAAATAGTTTAAATAGTTATCTAGGGCTTACTAGAACAAAATTTTAAATGATATGTCCGTTTCCTATCAAATAATTTATTTCAAATGGGGGCAGCACTGAACCCCGGAAAATTCATGTATCCCCGTAACAACAAATACAAAAAATAAGATAAAGTTCAAAGTTAAAGGAGGTCGTCATACAAGAAATATTTTTTCAGCGTTTTAAAACATTGTACTAAGGTACGGAACCTTTCTTGTACGAGTCCGACTCGCATCCATAATGCATTACCCAAAAACGAAAATTACAAATATAGACTAAAATAAAATTTCTAAAATTTCAGGTAAAATGGATGATGTATTGGATAGTTTTCGCGTTATTCACATGCACAGAGACCTTCACCGACGTCTTCCTGTCATGGTTCCCGTTCTACTACGAGGTGAAGATAGTGCTGGTCCTTTGGTTGCTCTCGCCGGCCACCAAGGGGTCCTCCATACTGTACAGGAAGTTTGTACATCCGGCGTTGTGCAGGAGGGAACAGGTATGTTATTTTGGGGTATATTCCATTCGTCCTCAGTGGGGACGTCCCCACTGAGGACAAATGGGACAAGTTTTAGTTTTGTTTCGATTGCCACCACTGCGTCGTCCCCAGCCCCACTTGGGACGAATTCGACAGACTTTGGTATGGTAATTGTTAGTTTTTTTTATTTCCATTTGACCCCAGCGACACAGTTATGTTAAATAGAAAAGCTGATCATGATCTGATGATACGCATGAGATATTCCTCATATACCCTTATTTTGGGTTGAGATTAAGTTCGCTTTTAGTGAATAAAGGTGTGGGTGGCCAAAAACTGCAGCTGCTATAATCATGCATCATCATCATCATTTTACCTGCAAAGGAAGTCCTCTGCTGCATCGCACAAGGATTCCTAAAATAAACGATTGGAAGTGGCTTGCATCAAGCGTTTTTCAGCCACCTTGAACAGGTTTGCTGCCCACCTATATACACTGCTAATTTTTTTGGAAAAAACGCTTCTTTGTATTTCGTTAAAACCTGTATTCAGCTAAACATTTCTGAGAACCACAGTTTGAGTCCTTACGTTAGTTATCTGAGACTTACGTACTGACAAAACGTTATCTAAGAGATTATGCATTCGATATTGTTTATGACTCAGAAGTCATTAAGTACCTACTCAGAAGTATGTATCTGTATGATATTGAAATTTCCTAACTCCTAATTATTAAAATTAATAAAACACCAAGTAGTGAATATAGACTTCACCAAGTGAATGTAAACAGTATTTTTCTACGAAATATGTCTGGAGCTGAACCTGTCTGTACAATATCCTTCCAACCTTGTAATCAATTGTGAACAACAGTCAATGGATCCTAATTTACATTTTATTGTTTGAATGGACTCTAGATAGAATAGCGTTGAACGAAAATCTATATTTGGCTAGCCAATATGAGGTTTTAGACAGGCATTGAAATTGCAGATTCCATGTCTTATGTTAATGAAAGTAATATTTTTAAAATTATCTATACTAATATTATAAAGCGGAAGAGTTTGTTTGTTTGTTTGTTTGTTTGTTTGTTTGTTTGTTTGTTTGTTTGTTTGTTTGTTTGTTTGTTTGTTTGTTTGTTTGTTTAAACGCGCTAATCTCAGGAACTAATGGTCCGATTTGAAAAATTATTTTTTTGTTGGGTAGTCCATTTATAGAGGAAGGCTTTAGGCTATATAACATTACGTTCCGACAACCACGCGAACGAAGTCGCGGACACAGCTAGTTTAGAATAACAGAACTTATACTCAGGCGGGAAAGAACTAGTTGTTGAAAAAGAAACGTTATATTTTAGAATTCTAGACCATTACAGAAAGCCTTTTTTCTCAGTGCGATTTTCAATCTATTTAACTTTGACATTTCTCAAGTATATGAGAAAAAATGTTCGAATTTCCATATAAATGCACGATCAGTTGATCGAATTTAGTATTGAGATATTTATTTTGTATTTTTGCCATATCGTTTAGGGAACATTATTTGTATTACGGGCTGAACTTGCTGTAAAAAAAATGCGCGCTGTATAAAAATATCCGATATATTCAAATTTATTTTAGATACTGAATTTTTTAATTAAGGCCTTATAAGAAGTAAACACTTGCGACCACGGCTTGCGACTATCTTTTCAAATTTGTCTAGACCAATAAATGCAATCAAGTTTCTAAAAGCTAATTTTTATTTCAATCAAATGCGAATGTTACACGCTCACTTTATTCATTTTAGTTTAGAAATTGTTTACATACGAAAAATTAAGAATACATGTCAATTTATTTCTGGGTTTACAACGTTTTGGCGAGTGTTCAAATGTTCTTATTTCACTGTCAATGCTGTGTGACGCTCTTGTTGTACAATAGGGTATTTGACTGTGTTTGTTTTTGGACAATATTTAATTCGAAACAAAAAATATTACTAAAAGAAATCTTATTTCGAAAACAGCAAGAAAATTGGTTGATAAATGAAGTAGTAGTTAGCATTTCAAATATTGGTATGAAGAAAAGTGGGAGCGTGATGGGGACATCTCGCTATTTCTTTCGTACCCGCGAAACCTAATGGCAGTGACGTCACACAGCAGTACGTGCGTCCTTTTTCTGTTACTTGACAATTTTCCTTTCCATCAGATTTGAAAGGTTGTTTTCGGTTTCGGATTATGTAACTTTTTGAAATGTAAAATAAAAAAATTGAGTCAAATGCCGTATTCGATTAGTATTTTAATGCAACACACTCCCTTTTGCGCGTTACAAATAAATGACGCATCTAAAGTACAAGTAATTCTAATGCTACTTAATATGTTAATCTCTAGTTCTAACATGTGTATTTTTTATTTCAGGAAATAGATGAGTACATAGCAAAGGCCAAAGATCAGGGTTACCACACGGTGCTGAATTTGGGCACAAAAGGAGTCAACTATGCCACAACAGTTATCATGCAGACCGCCATAAAAGTGAGTAGACATTTCCTTAAAAGACCAACTTTAATCGCATGTTGAGTCATAGAGGATTTAAAAATATAGCAAATGCCAGATAGCATGTTCAAAGCGGATATTGCGCGGGAAGACGCATTGTCCACCGTACGAGACCCAACAAGACCTTCACTCCAAAAGCGACACGACATACGTCCGTAGTTATGTGCCCGCGTTGCAATGTCAAACAATATTGAGCGTTACAAGATGATGATAAAGTCTAATTTGGGTTGACACTGAAATAGGACGACACTATCGGACGACTGTCCGACTCCAAAAAATAATACGATAGTCGTCCAATAGTGATGTCTTATTTCAATGTCAAACCAAATTATACTTTATCATTATGTTTTAACGCTCAATGTTGCTTGACACTAAAACGCGGATACGCAGTTACGTACGTCTTGCGTACCGCATTTTTGGAGTAACCCTACAGGCTTCGCGTTCAGTATGACATGTGAGGCGACCTTTGAGTGGGGTAACATGTAAAAGGCGTTCTATGAAGACCGTCTTAGCTCAGTCCCTGTGACGCCAAGTGCTATGGAATCGCTGTGACAACGCCGCACAATGACAGTGTGCGCGAAGATTCGTAGATATCTAAGAACAGAATAACTAGGTAGATAGTAATTTTATACAACATCAAACATGTAAAAGACATAATTGCGTAATAAAAGAGCTAGAACACTATAGTCATCATCATCCGAGCGTATTCCCGGTTGCATCCTCAGCGGTAACGCTTTAGAGCCCGGGGTCCGCTATCTAGCCTAGGTGATTTGACGAGGTTACTGGTTTTTACACAGCGACTGCTGTCTGACCTCCGCAACCCAAATAGACCAGAACCATTCTTAGGATAGGTTAAAACAACGCTATGGCGTTCGAAAACCACAGCTTTATGTGCTTTCCGAAACACGAAATCATCTTACTTTCACATAATCAGGTGATTCAAGCCTGCAATATTGTTACCAGACTGGAAACAACTTTTCACAAAGTATGCTTCCCAGTGGGATTTGAACCCACGACTTCCGGATCACAAGGCAAACGCCTTGACCACTGGAACACGGAGACAGTCCAGTAGAACACTATAGTATAATGAAATTAAAATACCAATAAAAAAAATCGGCATTTACATACAAAAGTGTGCAGCCAGTGTGTGTTGACTGGTAGATAAGGCCTTAGGCTTGAAGTCCGCCATTACACTTGTATTTGTGTATGAAGTTAAATAAATAAATAAAATAATTTGTAATATTTTTGTTGTTTTTTATTATTACTTTAATATTATTATTCTATAGTGATATAGCCCGTGGTTCGATTTATTACTCATGTATGTCTTTTACACGTTGTATAACATTGAGACTCACCGACTACAGTGTCGAATATTAGTTTATCCTTAATAGATCAATGTCCTCTATTTACACGTTATCTGGCACCGATTACAGTCTCTAATGAGATCTGTTTATCCTTTTAGTACAGTGTGAAATTGCCTTTGTTGTAACAGTTTTTATTTGAGTTAAAATTAGTGGAGGGGTATTGGCATTTAACCTTTAACAAAACAATTCACGAGTTCGAATAGTGTTAATTCGATTCATGTCCCAGTGATTCAGCGATTGTTTTTGTGTCAAATACGTTTTAGTTGCCTACACAATTTTTAATATTAATGTGATCGACATTTCTGTTTGGTAGGAAAAAGCGGTAGATAAGCAATCGCTGACTCATTTTTTTTGCCTTTTTAATATTCTAGATTTTTTGTCAATGTTAAGAAAAAGTAAGACAATGGTGTGGCATGCTTGCTCACAAAACATTATGTAAATAACACTTGAATGTTGACATTGTGTGTAAAAAATCTGCAAAGAGTCGCTTACATGAAGTGCTAAATTATTCACCGCTTTACCATAGAAAACATTTTTAAAACAGACTGAAAGCACTTATCACAACCAAGCGAATAAACACTCATCCGCTATGTTTTGTTATTGAGCATGGCCACATCAGAGGACATTTTGAATCCCACACATTTTTTACCACACCGCTAATTTATTTTTCTTTTTTAATTTTATTAACACGCTTTTTTAATTTCTCCCATCCCCTACCTGTCTTTTCCAAATATCCTTTCTGTTGCTGAATCACTCAGAACCTCAATCTGCCATCGCCCGAACAAGACAAGAACGTCAGAGGCAGGGCCATAGCGGACCGTGACGTCACCGATGGGTACCAAGACATGTACGACGATTTGGAATACCAGCAAACTGGAGAGAGAAACTTGCCGGGGATCATGGAAATAGTCGAATTGGACAATGATACTCCTATCCAGGATCTTAAAGCTGACGGAGACGCTAATGATCCTAATTATGAGCCGGGAGCGGCTCGAATCCGAGGCAATGTGTTGAGGAAGCGCAAGGTTGTGAAGGAAAAAGAGAAGAGGCCTCGCAGCCGGTCTAGGGGACGCAAGACTAGAAGTCAATCTGCCATTGAGAAGGATAGCAAAGAACTGATGGTCGATTAATGAACGATTTCGACAATCGATAACTGTGATCTTTAGGGAAGCGACTAATGCATTAAACTCGTAATTTTCCAGTATATATGTAATTTTAAACGGTTTTTTTTGTATGTTTTATACTTTCTTGCCTTGATACTGGCTATTATTTTACCAAAGTACATTGTGTTAACGGACGGCTCTTAAATTATTTTAATTACAATATTATGTGGTTACATATATACCGTCCAAAAATTCTCATAACCTCTTAATTTTATTTTGCTAATTGTTCCTAAAAAACGCACAATCTCGATACTATTCCTGTAAAATATTATTAGGCATTCGCTCACCATTTAGGTCAAATCGAGACCACTGAATGTATGAACGTACTTATAACCTATGTCTATACTATTACTATTTATTCAAAAATATGCAATTCTCGGGTTTTTTTGTTCTAAAATTAAGGTTTTGCTCTCTTCAAGTATATGTTAGTCGAGTGGTCTTGGATTCGAAGTTCGTGTGTTGTTTTACATAGCACGACGTGTTTATTCAAAGATTTAGTTAAAGTTTCGTTTTAAAGTGAGCATGTATGTGTTTTGAAGCGCAAATGTCGCATCTTTAGACTTAGATCGTGTGACTGACTTAGCATAATTCATTTTATATTTCGAAATAAACAGTTATAATAACGTGTACATTTTTATTAATTTTACGAATAACGACGCTTAGCTGTATGCTTAGGTGTTTAATGCATGCGCTTTGCCTCACAAAGCTTTTAGTAACCGACACAAGAGTACAATGCGGCAGAATGTGTAAGTATATTTTTATATCTTTTTATATTTTATTCTAGACATTTAATCTTAGTAGCTACTACAGTTTTCTAACAGCTTATCAAGTTGATTGCAACTTCTATAAAAGTGCTATGATGTAAACTTTTATGAACCTACTCGTACTTATAATTTTTTGTAAACACTTGCTGTCAATTCAGGACCTACATATTACTTAACGTAAAGGTTAACGTCTTTTATAGACATGTTACCTGGTGGTAATCTACTCCTGGCTATCCAATACATTTTTTTAGGGATGCATCGATACACCTTTTTACCGATATGATACCGATACACCTAGAAAAATATCGGCGATACCGATGCCGATACTTATTTACCGACTAGCTGTGCCCGCGACTTCGTTCGCGTGGTTGTCGGAATGTTATATAGCCTAAAGCCTTCCTCTATAAATGGACTACCCAACAAAAAAAGATTTTTTCAAATCGGACCATTAGTTCCTGATATTAGCGTGTTTAAACAAACAAACTCTTCCGCTTTATAATATTAGTATAGATACGCATAGTGAATTTAATTTTACTGCCTATAGATTTATTTTATTCGACCAACTTGTTATGTAAGCGATACACACAAATAAAGTAATTTAATTATGACATGTAATGTAATTCTATATTTTATTGAGCAAGGTAAAAATACTAACAACAGTAACAACAAAAGCATCTAGTGAAATGGGTACTGCGAAACAATACACTGAATAAAGCGCGGGGATTTTCCGGGTATAGTTCGTGCCTCGTGCACGCGCGTTTACATTACTTTAAGTGCAAAATTTAAAAAGTGTCGTTGTATCGGCAATGAAAATATCGCCGATGCCGATATATCGGGAAACCCGATATATCGGCATCGGTATCGGATGCATCCCTAATTTTTTTTGCAATAAGCGGTGTGTCTCTATTCCTTTAAAGATATGTATTTTTCTAATAACATCTAAAATACATTTAGGAGGAAATATATATATTTACCTTGTGAAGAAAATATTTCAGACCTAAATTTTATATAGAACGCTTATTGGGTAATTAATATAGAATGTTTGATTTCTACAATGAGCACATGAATTTTACTCAGGGAGGCGGAGGTCTAGTCCAGCAACTTCGTAAGAGCTACAGTCTGTCCGACTTGACAGAGTGCGACCCTCGCGAGGAGCGCGGCACTGATGAGGCGGACGACGTATTGGGCGAACCGCGAATCGTGCGCAGGGGTGTTAAGAGGTAATAAAGTTTGAACACTCCCTCGGGGCTTAGCCCTCATTTTACTCCCACTCGTATTCAAGACTGAACCTTCAGTGTTAAATCTTTGACTGTTTGGTTGTTTTTCGTGTAAGTCGCCAACACTGGTGTCAGATTTTTAATCTGCCTAAAGGTATCTGACATAGCTTGACCACTGACATATAACGATGACAGCGACCAACGAATCGAATTATCGTACCTTCCGAAGCACGAAGAAGCTTGAGAATTTTGTATAGTGGTGAGCGCTTGTGATCACCCATTCAAGTGCGGACCACGCCCAGTGTCACTTTACCAGGCCACCGAGCTCCTCATTTTTTCTTTTGCTCTAAATTTAAATAAATTGTGTATAAACTGACTCGTACTGGTTGACTGGCTACACATTTATCGAGCGCCATTAGAATCCATTTTTTATAATTGGTCGTTTTGGAAATCCTTGGGGGAAGCCTATGTCCACCAGTGGCCTTCCTGTGGCTGATATGACGATGGTTAGAATACAATTGCTTCCCATATTGGCCCTCTGCCCGCATCACGTGTAGTCAACGTGCTTGAAACAAATCGTGCCAAGTGAAGTAGGCGAACGAAAGATGTGTACAATACAAAGGCTTGAAGATCATGGAACATTTATATTTTTTGGATTTGAATCAAAGATGTATATCGAAACTATTTATTGATAGTATAATAACCCTTTATCTGTAGTTTAATTCCACTGAAGTTAAAAGTATTTAGTTGTTGAAAATCTATGCTGGTTTGGAAGGAGAGCAAAAACTTAGAATCTACCAGCTGTCTCTCTTCTCGCGCAGATTGTAGAAGCCGATCGAGGGAATGGGCGAAAATGCGAATCAATACAATAGGCGATGCGGTTAGCAATCCATCACTATTTTCAATTGTTTTTCGTTGTCTCGCCCACCATCACGCTAAAAGTTGCCTTTGGGTCTTGCGGCTTGGGCTCTGTCTGTTTAAAGCCGCAAAATGCCCTATTTGCTCCATTAGGGATTAAGTAGGTAAGTAAAGACGTGATAGTGTATTGAAAGTATTTATAATGCTACCATTTATCATTTTGACGTTTACTCACTTTGACCATATACAACGTGTAACAAAAAGGGGGTATCAATCCGAAAGGGAGTTAATTTACTAACCAATGTGAACAACTTTTAATTAGTACGTTAACTCCACAGATCTGTATATACTACTAGATAAAGAAAGTCCTTCAATTTGTATGAAAACCTGGCGTGCCCCAATTATCAATACAAATATTCAATAAGGAATTCACTTGCAAACGCAAGGAAAATTTTTTATTACTTTCTCCAACGTATTTCGACGAGTTTCTACGTATTAAAACGGCAGATTTAGGTATTTTACAGTAGAGAATGAATGTGCGATCTAATGAAATGTCATACACGGACTACAAGTGACGATCCTAAATGAAGTCAATTTGACGTCAGATTGACACAAATTTATACAGAGGCTGTGTCTATCTTGATCCATAGTCTGTGGTTAACTCCCTTTCGGTTTGAAACCCCTTTTTGTTACACGTTGTACGTATACACGACATTGCGGTTTTACTATCTCACTATCAGTGGAAAGGTTAATACATGATAAATGTACTTATGTGTATTTGTTTGTAGCGGACCCCGCCGCAGTGCATCCGAATCTAACAGCCGCTCGCCGATATACTTCCCGGAAGTGGATGTAGACGTGAGGACCACCAGGCCCGGCCGGCCTGACGAACCAGACTTCAGGTACCTACACCACAGAAATTAATAAGAATATTTCATTCAGAATGGAATCTCCTAAGGTTCTTCGCAATATGCGTCCCCGTTCCCACACCGCTCCCACGTTGTCGCCTTGTCTCAGGGCGAGAGCGGGCGAACACACACGCATTGACGTGTGCACGGATGTATAGTTTCGTTTGTAGTAGTGTAGACACCAATGATACTCCGCATCTATGAAGTTAGAAACCTGTGCCTATACTCTATTTTTACTTGTAGCATGTAGTACTGATTCTACTGCAGCGCAAAGACTGCTCTCTTCTCTTTCAGGGATTATCTTAAAGCCCTGTATTTTTGTTAAATTTCGCTGTTGTTAATTTTTTTATCGTAATCTTTGTCCATTATGATATCGAAGAATGTATAAGGTGGTTCTCCTCCCATGCAGATCGTGAAAGTCAACCAAAGGAAAATTTCGTATTATTATAGAGATCGATCTTACCTCAATAGGTGTTAGACTCGCCAACCTAACGCTAACCAAAGAAAAAGTCTTATTATGGGGATCTTACTTTAATAGGTGTTGGACTCGCCAACCTAACGCTATGCAAAGAAAAAGTCGTATTATGGGGATCTTACTTTAATAGGTGTTGGACTCGCCAACCTAACGCTATCCAAAGGAGAAGTCGTATTATGGAGATCTTACTTTAATAGGTGTTGGACTTGCCAACCTAACGCTAACCAAAGGAAAATTCTTATTATAGCGATCTTACTTTAATAGGTGTTGGACTCGCCAACCTAACGCTATGCAAAGAAAAAGTCGTATTATGGGGATCTTACTTTAATAGGTGTTGGACTCGCCAACCTAACGCTATGCAAAGAAAAAGTCGTATTATGGGGATCTTACTTTAATAGGTGTTGGACTCGCCAACCTAACGCTATGCAAAGAAAAAGTCGTATTATGGGGATCTTACTTTAATAGGTGTTGGACTCGCCAACCTAACGCTATGCAAAGAAAAAGTCGTATTATGGGGATCTTACTTTAATAGGGGTTGGACTCGCAACCTAACGCTATGCAAAGAAAAAGTCGTATTATGGGGATCTTACTTTAATAGGTGTTGGACTCGCCAACCTAACGCTATGCAAAGAAAAAGTCGTATTATGGGGATCTTACTTTAATAGGTGTTGGACTCGCCAACCTAACGCTATGCAAAGAAAAAGTCGTATTATGGGGATCTTACTTTAATAGGTGTTGGACTCGCCAACCTAACGCTAACCAAAGGAAAAGTCTTATTAGGATCTTATTTTAATAGGTGTTGGACTCGCCAACCTAACGATATCCAAAGGAAAAGTATTATGGGGATCTTACCTCAATATGTGTTGGACTCGCAAGCACAGTAGAGAGCAACAGTTAATAATGTAAAAAAAATTGAAATGTGCTAATGCCCTTTCATTTAGTACCTTATACGGTATGGTTTGATTTCTTTTATATTTTTAGTTCACTACTTGATGGAATATAGGGGGCGCCACATTGAATTTACTGAAACGTCACTAGAGGACAGCCAAGGCGCTTTCAACAATGTCTAGTTTGTTAAATTATCATGGATATCTTTGAAGATACGAGGGAACAGATGAACATACATAGCGGCGAAACACATAACCCTCTTTTTGCATTTGCCGTAGGAAAAAGACGTGAAAGTTTATCTATATCACACAGAACGGAATCTCCTAAGTAAGGTACGCGCAATATGCGTCCCCGTTCCCCGCCCCTCTTCCCCGTTCTTGTGCGCCCGCGTGCGCCGTAAATGTGTTCGCCCGCTCTTGCCCCTCGACAAGGCGAAAACGGGAGAGAGGTGCGGGGACGGGGAACGGGGACGCATATTGCGCGGGTCCTTAGGAGATTCCGTTCTGTATACTCTTACTGTCTTCTGTATCTGTATGTTTGTTCATTTCAGCCACATAAAGTCCAATGAAGACATCAGCTCGGGCTACTCGAGCGCAGACAACTCGGCCTCGCTGACCCGCACCGGCTCGCTGGGCGCGGCGGCGCGGGCCCGCTCGCGGACCACCCGCACCACGGTCACCACCATCAAGCGACCACAAGCCGCAGAGGTCTGGTAACTTTAATGGAGCATTATTGACCTCTTTTGCGTCATCTCGATTAATTTTGAAGACTCCTTGTATTTTTTTTCCAAAATTGTACTTTACCATATAGTTCAATCGGCGTTACAATTTTTGATAACTTTCCTTTTCCTTTTTTTGTTAGATATTGTTCAAAGCATTATTGTAATGCTGTAAATTAATATCTTTGCTTTTGCTTTCCTGCAATCTGTGGGAGTGATTCCGTGAAATGCGACGAAAGTGTGTAACAGGAGCCGGGGAAGTGCGCGCCATTTGATTTGACTAATGAGCGCGGTTGCTTATTACCAAGGTGAAATGTCTAAAGTTACACATCATAATTATACTACTACCGTAAGACCCAGAACAGACGGCGCAACGCGACTGCAACGAAACTGCAACTTCTAGTTAATTGAGAGTTTCATTTGAGTTTCTGCCATAGACTCCTATGAGACCGCAGATGGCGCGACCATTTTGAAACCGGTTTGAAACGCTTGAAAATCAGTTGCGTTGCGTTGAAACCGGCGTGCAGCAAACTCGTGTTTGCGTTTCATCAACTTTGTCTTCTTTTTCGGTACAACAAATGATTGTGACGTTGCGGCGTGTGTGAAAAACGATTGAAACTGGTTTCAAACTAATAATTTCAAAAGGGTTTCGTTTCAGTTGCGTTTCACCGTCTGTTATGGGCCTAAGGCTCGGGATCGGATTTTTTCACATATTGTCTAAAAGTCCTAGATAAAGCGCGCAGTTAGCGTCAGCATTTATAAAATGACAGAAATTGCAAGGCATATGAGTTTTAAAATACATAATCCTTTTTTTTATTTGACCAAGGAGTCTTCAATGTTTCCGAATGTGGGATTTCCAAAATGTTAAATGACTGGAGATTTTTTGGAAAGTTCTCATTTTCTTTTCTCGTCTCGTATCATCATTGTACTACAAGATAGACACTTCGTCTAAAGTGACTTAGCGTTGTTCTAATAGAACGGGGATATGTGCGTGCATGTTTATTTTTTGGTAAAAATATGCGAAAATATTCCACAATGCCTACAACAGCTCTATTTAAAGATAGGTCTCAAGTGTACTGAGCGGAATTATATTTAATCTTGATTTTTAATTTAACACACTCAGTGATTTTATTTTATTAACCCTAGATAACTAAACATTCGTCTGGCAGACTACGCGACCCCTTGCATAAGTCTAGTTCACATACTTTCGCGTACCCCCTGCTTGCACGCCTTTGTATACCTTCATAATTAGAGTAAAAAGTTGCACAAATGCGGCGTTTGCGCAAACAATTGTCTTTACTTGTGATTTATAACCACCGCGTCGCCTAGATGACGAAAGTTTAGTTATAACAGGTGCAGATTTTCAAAGGTATCTAAATTGCATTTTATTTTATATTAGTATTTTCAAATAAAAAAAATTAATAAATGTTTGTATTATAATTAGATAATATACAAATAATATGAATTTCATAAAAACGGTTATTTTTTAATGACTAGGGTTTATTAGTAAGATGTCATTCATACTACTAATTGCTTTCAACTTTTTCTCATATACCTAATATTATTGATGGATTTATAAATGGAAACATATGTCCTAGGCTGAAAGTAGAAATTCACGTTTATTAAGATTGATTACTTTGATAAAAGAAACAAGATAATTTAACTTCTGTGGTGATGACAAATCATTGGAAGGTTGAAAGTCAATACAATATCAGCATTAATACTGATGTCTCGTGCCAATCTTTGGGTTCTGAAGATGATTTTTTAGTATCAAGTAAAAGACAACAGAACCCAAATTATTAAACCGGATGATTTTATATTGTCAAACATGGAAAGAAACGTACTACATACTACGTCAGATGCTACAACGTAGCATTCGACATGTGCTTTAGCAACTCTTCGATTTTTATCCAGTAAAACTCATCATAAATGGTCATCTGCACTAAGACTACTCCTACTTATGTTATTATACGTCGCGAATAACATCAAAAATAATTAACAAATAACACGGCGAGATTTTGTTTTGAAACTGACAAACCACCTCATGGAGCCTTGGTTGCGGCAACTTGCTCGGACGGTAACTTTAAGACGTGACATCAAGGTCATGATAGGAGATATCCTTGGTGAAATCATATGAAGAATCTGCTCCATTTCCTTATGTATGAAATATTACAAAAAAATTATACGTTTGCCCGTCGAAATTGCTAAGGAAGACCAAAAATTGATGCCTTAGATGTAAAAAATGCAATTTGTGACACCCATAATGTAGATGTGTATAAAAGGTATGTGGCATCATTAGTATAAAATTATTTCTACCTATCTCTATTCACAACGAGCACTTTATACGAATCATGTAACAATTTCTTCCTCACGTTAAATTATGTTGATAATATAAGATTTTTTAATGCGTAGTCCGCTAGACGAATGTTTAGTTATTGAGTAACTCCCAGGATAGTTTAGTTATCTAGGGTTAAACCTAATAGTATTAAAATAAAAGCTATGAAAGTACTCATGCTTTTACCACAATTAACTTTTATTTCCGTAGTTTATGTAAAATTACTAAATTAAATGTTTTAACTCGACTCATGTTCCACTTCGGTTCATTTATATAGTCCATTTATATATTTTAATCATATGTTTAATCGGAGACGAATATAAATCATGTGTAAAATCCTGTCCCTTTTCTTTTAGAACAACGTCTGGCACAATCTTGATAACGTATATTTTTAAAGCATATTTCATGAATATTGAACTCATGGAGATATCCTGAGAATATTATGTAAAAGTTACTCGAAAGTACATTGCTCTTGCTATTTCTACATTTATTACGTACTTACTGTCAATCGCATATTAATAAATTACTGTCACTAGTTTAAATATTTCCTTTTGGCCTTAACAGGTGTTATATTTAATAAGAATAGAACTGTCAAGCATCATTTACAAGAAATAAAAAGGATAAGTAGTCATATCAAATTGTGATTTGACTGTCTTATTTTTTTTTCGAGCAACGAATGTTAATAACTTATGGACATTTATAGAAATAGAAATACATAGTGCCATAGAATCGGTAAGATAATTTTAAATTAATCTACCTCATTCATATAAAAGTTACTAGTCAAATAAATCACAAAACTAGCAGGTTTACCCTAAGTATTACTTAAGTAAAGGAGTAATGTACTGATGTTGAAATTCATAGGATCATTGGCTTTGGTGATGGTAGCACCTTATGTAACCGATATCAAAACCGTATGGAATTGTCAGTTACGCTTGCGCAATATGAATTATAGGTGCTTTTTATGTTATCTGTACTCTTTACTATGAATTAAAATTTATATTAAGTATTATAACATTTTATCTGAAAGTTGACCAGTGCTTTAATGAATTGGGTATGTTGATATAGCAGGGTAGGTTTGGTGCTAGATGTTGGATGTAAATCTCTAATAATGTTGAATATCGATTGGAAAATGAATTAAAACGCATAATCATTGTAACAAAAATGTTTTAAAATTATATCGTTGAGTTTGAAAGTGCTCAAACTTAAATGACATATAGATTTTAGCTTCAAATTGTTATTGGCACTAAATAATAATAATCTTCGGTATTATAGATTTCTTAGGATTACCTATTAGATAGAAATGTCAAATATGTGGATTTGCAAGTTTTATCACAATATTTATATTGCATGTTAACATTTTATATAGCATTTGATTTTGTTTGGTTTCGTAGAGTATTTTTAAGTTTTATATTGCATTTATTAGGTTACTGTTTCTTTAAAAAAGTAATCATTTTCTGATTTAGACTTAAGCCCTTTTTATTTAAAGGAAGACGAAGTTATCATCGAGGAGCCACACGACGACGATACTTTTGAATATGCGAATATGCCCCCTCTTGTTAATGTCCCTTCCCCCGTTTTTCTGTCTCATTCTGATCCCCCATTCTTATACCAGTATATTGGGGATCAAATTAAAATTATCCAAGTACTAGGTGGCTTACCTCTAACTTTGAGTTCTAACAAGCAAACTAACGATACAGATCAGTGGGACCAAAATGTCGCGGAGCATGAGAATTCGACTCACCGAGAATCCGTAGAGAAAGATAATATCAAGCTTGATAATGTACAGAAAGAAACAAAACAGGATGTCGAAATAACAGAAGCAATAGTCGTTCAGATAGAAGATGTCAAAGATAAAAATGTCGCTAGCACCACCGAAAATATAGCTTCGGAAGTTACAGATTTAAAGGAAAAAACCCAGTACAACGTTAAAACTCCGGAAGACGTTCATGTCAATGAAAAAAATGATCGTGATACAAAGGCAGAAATCAAGGAAGATGTTAAGACTCTGGAAGGTATTAATATCATTCAAAAAAAAGATAGGGTAACAGACCAACACACTAAAAATGACGCACAGGTTACTAAAATAGAGGAATCAGTAGAAACGACCAGTCTGGAAACTTCAATGAATGAAAATGATTCGGCTGAAAGCGACGATGAAGCTTCATTTGGAACACCAGATAATTCTCCAAAGAGTAAAAGAAAGGCCACAAAAGGCAAGTACGGCAAAGCAAAGGCTCCACCCCCGCCACTGAATATAGAAATACCTGTTATTGGTGCAGAAGGAGATGATAAAATGTTAGATAGCGCAATAAGTACAACTTCACAAGAAAGTTTGACCGATATAGTCAACAGACTACCTGACAAAGCCTTTAAAGAATCAGGAATATTTAAAGGACTTCAGGTAGTTAATCCGATAGCAGAAAAGAAAAGACGTCACAAAACAAAATCACCAGCCAGAATACCGAAAGCGCAAAGTTCGGGAATCGGGAAACTGTTGCAGTTGCCGAGTAAATTAGCTTTCTGGCAAAAATCTGACGACAAAGGCAAGTCTGATGCTTTATCAACTTCATCTGAAGATCACAGTAGAAGGTCTTCGACTGTCGAGCGGGCAGCCGCAGATGATTTCCAAAGTTGTTCTGAAGTCAATAAAATAAGTAAGACAGACTATACTGAAGATGATCAAATTAGTTTCAAAGATGCATCAGACTTTGATAACGAAGCGATATCTCAAGAGATAATAGAAAAGAGCGATGCTCTACAAAAACTTATTGAAGCAAAGATAGAAAGTCATCCAGAGTATAAGTTTGTCCCACTACATGAAGAAATACCGACTACGTCGAAAAGCACGGACGTATGAAGCCCTCCCATAGTCCCGAGTCCAAATTTTATAGGAAGCAGAGTCGAAACAGTATGTTTGAAGGTTTTGTTAACATTTACTTTATTTTTTTTTTGCCTATTTACTCTGATCGCATATTCAACTAAAACGTCCTTACATATTAACGTACTATTAAACTGAATCCCCTTTTCCTAAACCAGTGTAATGTTTTGTATTTTATTTGATTTTTGTTTAACCCTACAATTCTGATTTTATTTCGTATTAATTTGTAGTGTGCAGTGCGTTTTATACTATGTATTTTATTATAATTTGTCTTCTTTTGTTATTGTACTTAACAAACCTAATACAATTAATTGGCTATATTAAAAACTAACTTGTACATCACTATACACTATCATACTACATAATCACTAGGTAGGTACACAAACTTTACTTACGGTAGCAAATAAATACTTTTTTTATTATTATAGATGGAAACTTGAAAAAAAGGTTCATCTTTCGCCCGTGTAGTAAGTGAGAAATCACTTAACACACAAATTATAAAATATTACTAATATTTGTACGTAGTATATTATAACTCTGTGCTAATATATCTACTTACTTTTTATAGAATAAAGATTGTCTTCGAAGACAGCTCTACACTCATTGACAGGGAAGTTGCGCGATAGTGAAAAGTTTCAATACGCACTCTACTATCAATAAAAATGTTTAGATCTGAAAAATAAACACACACCGCGGCCGCGCACCAATTTAACTCGTATCCATTGGTCTTCTACCGGAATTCTCCTGCAGTTTCTAAAAAACTAAGAACGTTGGTGACGTGTCAAGTTCTTCAATACTATTTACTTGCTACCGTAGTCACAGCTTCAGAATCGCTTTTTTCAATTAGTTTTCAATTTATTAATTTTATTTTCAGGCAATGCTGTCGGCCTCTGCGACAATACCGCGCGCGAAAAAATCTAATAAAAGGAAAACGCAATAAACACGAACAGAATAAGTATACATACCTATATCGCAACGTAATACAATTTCGAATAAGTATCCATTCCAAGTTTAAAAATATTCGTTTTATGCTCTCTATTCTTAAAAAACGTATCAAAAATTTTAATAAAATCAGTTTTGAAGCTTATCAAAAATATTTACAATTAAGTAAAATTGGTTGGATTAATTAAGTATAAAAATTTCTTCCAAATTAATTAGTTATTTGATGACTGAATAAATTGATTGCTTTTAAAAAAATATTAACTTATTACAAGTATATAGTGATAATTTGTTAGTCCTAGACGTAGAATTATACATTGGCGACTAACAGATTGATTTCTATGTGTTGTATGGGCTATAAAACTAAAGAAGTTAATTAAATTCGATATAATTTATGCATAAAATGCACAAACAATCATCAAGTTCTTGTATCACCATTTATGAGAACATAATTCTCAATGAAAATGATCTTTGTAGTAATAATGTTGTTTTTAGTTTGGAAATAGTGTGTCTATGAATTATTTTTCTTCTCATAATTTTGTGCATATAAAACAGTTTAAATTGTGTATTGTATCAATTGGATATTATAATTTTTAGCCAAAATTTGCCAAAACTATGACACTACTCAATGTTAGTTGAAATGTTTTTAATGGTAAGTAGTTGTATTTATTAGAAATTAGTTTGAAGAAAAACTAGTCCCTAATATAATAATTATATGAATATACAGCTTCGATGAGGCTTCATATCGAATTTGTAAGAATGGAATGTCTGATGGTCTGATCCTGTATGATAATGTTGTTGTTATCTCATTAAATACTTTGTACAAAACAATGATGTTGGTTGGACATGTATGTATATAAGTATATGATAAAATTCATTTGGTAGAAAGTTATTGTGAAAAAGATTAAGTTGCATAGATTCTTTTCATCATGTGACATTTCATTGACTTCTTTTTACATCATCCAAATCCAAAGAATCTATCAACGTAATTTTTAAAGTGCATGATTCATATTCCCTATAACGATTCCATGATTACTGAAAACATTTGCTCATGCTCCACAGCTGTTATGTAAATTAAGCTATTTTATGTAGAGTAAGCATTGTAGTGGCAGCATTTCTCTTGTAGCTTGACTGCTGCTAAATCAAGTCGAACTTACGAGTAGTTCATGTTGTGGTTAAATTATTGCATGCAAAGTAGCTATTAAAATGTGATAATGTTACCAAATCTCACAAGATATTAATAAATATTATACCTACCAAAAGAAGGCAGCTAAGATATGTCTTTATCGATGTTGAAAATTGGGATTCATGGTTAGATAAAATCTCCTTCATGTCGCCTGGTTCCTCATTTAAAGTTAGTTCCTCTAAGTTTTATTGTTGTGAGATCATTCATAAATGAAATTCCTTGGGTGCAGTATTAAAATACGTATAGCGTATAGTTGATGCACTTGTCTAATTATGGATGTGACTGCATTTTGTACTGATTTCAAGTTGCCCTTTTAATTTGTTACTTACTGTACTTCGTACATTTAACCATTTGGGTTACATATTTATCTACTTTGTGTTTGAGTTTATTGAAATAAATTACTATTTGAATTATACATTTCTTTTATTTCCTGCCATCTACAGTTACAAAATACCACCAGTTCTCAATCTTAAAGTATCAAAAATATATTTGCCATAATCACTTCTGTACTTGTAATCTAGCAATTGTTTTTCTAACAAAGTAAGGGATTCGTCATCCCAGCATTTAATCCAATATAGTATTGAAAACAATTTATGATAGCTACTTGTATCATTGGTGTAATCAGATACCTTAATTAAAGGCAAATTTTCAACTATTTTTACTAGTTTCGACTTGATAACTGTGTTAAATATTTTGTTATTGCGAACTGAAAACATGTGAATAATGTTAATAGTCTGAATTGATATAGATTCATCTAATAAAATATCGGGCAAGTTTTTGAGCCACAATTCAAAGGAATCAGTTGAGTGGAAATGGCTTAGTTTTTCATTCAGAGCTATCTTACAAAGTAATGCAAAGATCTTCTGTTTAAAATTTCTAGAAACATTTTTATTGAAATAAGTTCCAATTAATTTACGGAACAATGCATCTAAAATAGAATAGTTTTTAGTCCAAACATTTTCTCCAGTAAATATTGTTTCTAAAATCATAATAACATAATTGTCTACAAAGTCATTGGTGCTTTGACTGAAAGTTTTCTCAATATAATTGAGAGCTGCAAGAATTTCGTTGTTTTGATTTTTGAAATGAATGCTTGGATTAAATATAATAAATAGATAGCAAATTTCCAAATTTTGCAAGACTAGTTTTGGGTCTACCACATCATCTTCAAACGGCAGACTGTTTACTTTCTGTTGTTTTGATCTTATGTTTGTTACATACGGAAATGCCTCAATAAAATGTTGGCTAAATTGCTGCTTGTACTTTTGGATAAAGTAATTCTGAAACTTTGAACTAAGATTTTTCTTTTCTTGATATTGTACAATAATCCAAATTAATGAGAACACATTTAAAGTGTGTTTCAATAAAGATGCAGCATCTTCACTAATAACAGTCTCTATATTCTTCTCTGAATTAGCTTTAGGACATACTTCAAGCCAGGTTTCGAAGAGCAGGGGCACCAATGTGGCAATGTATTCCTTGAACTTTTCTGCTTCATCAATAATAAGGACGTCTTGAGAGTGTTTTGAAGAAAAGCAGGTAATATGGCACACAGATGTATAATTAGGGTTAAATAATGAAAAATAATTTTGCTTATTGCCATCAAAAGTGTGCATTATTTCTGATCGAGACTTTTCTTTGTTACCAATGTCATTATGGTCAATGAATTTTTGAAGATAGTCTCTTAAACGGTGCAAAACTTTGACTCTCCATTTGACACTAGTGATCTGGCTTCCGAGGTTGACTGTCAATGTTCTTCCAGGCTTGGAATCAACTCGTAACTTTGATATCATGTCAAGGAAATTTGGAAGAATTTTATGAAAGTCCTCAGCCACCTTCTGTGCAGTGCATTGAAGCAGTAAGTCAAGGAACAGCAGTGAATCTTCCTGTATCCTGTTGTCAATATGAGTCATTGCACTTCTCAGATATGTTGACATTATATCGAAGAAAGGCTCAATTTTCTCAATAGTGATGTTGGATAAGATTGAGTGAAGAACTTTCAAAGATTCATGTCTTACCTGAAAAATCAAAAATAAAATGAAGTATACTCACTGGGTATAGAATGAATGAACTGCCAGGTGTTGAACAACAGTTTGAATCATTTTAGAGCCATCAACAACATTGAAATTTAAACTTAATGCAACATACATAAAGTTTATATTTCCATAATGCGTATGCAGCCATGTGGTTCCCCACAGAGTAGAATAGGACCACTCCAAGACTTCCTGTGGATGTCGTAGAAGGTGACTAAGGAAACAAGCTAAACAAAGCTTATAAACATCAGTGAGACCTCTCCAACCCGTCTGGCCAGCATGGAGAGTATAGGCCAAATCCTCTGTCTGCTCTGGCTAATATATGGCTCTGGTAGTACAAAGAAGGTCGTGCTCCTGCAGTGGAGACTTCAAAAGACCTGATGATAAATGCATATGTTTAAATACCTAAAGTTGTAGGTGTCTTATTCCGCAAACTGTCAGTGCAATAAAATAGAAAGGGCACACTAACTACTTTAGGTATCTTTTTTGGAACGGCTTAGGCACCTGAATAGGCATTCTTAATTGTATATAATGTCTTTGGCAGGCATAGAAAAAACATTTACTTAGATTGCTGTGTCGTCACTTCCGGTGTAATGTTTAAAATTGTATAGTAAAAAAATTTAATAACAGAATTTTTTGATTAAAAATCTACACTTTTGAATAAAGGCATAATCGACAACACTCTCATATTCTTTATTTGACAAGCTTATGGTAATTCTATAATATTGTAGAAGTGTAAAATTCTGAAGATAAATAACCTAAGTAATCATGCAATAATGGGTTTTAACTTATTTCATGTTCAGAGGTTTTAACACTTACCACTTTCTCAATATTCAAAACCAATGGAGTGACTCCCAAAACAAGAGCTCCTAGATTCTGATCCAATACTTCAGGATGAGTAGTCACTAGTTCTTTCAATCCATCCAAAGCGTCCGTTCTAGACTTCGTGTTAAAATGGTTGAGACGAGAAAGCAACTCCTTAATATTAAGTTTTCTCGTGGACAATGCTTCAGATGTGCCATGCTTTTTCAATTGCTCCTTGATAATAATTTTTTTAACCTTAAAATTGGTTTTCGTAACATTCGTACCTTTCGGTAAATCTTTCTTGGACTTTAATTTAGTTTTGCTCTTCTCAGATTTTAAAAATTTCTGATGCCTTGTTGCACCAGTTTTAGGCCCCATTACAATTATTTGTGTTTTCTATTGACGAAAAGTGTAGTGTAACTAAATTCAAATTAAAACCCAGTCACTCATCACCTTACCAACTCAACAACTCACTCAACTCCATAGATTAATATAATATTGTATATACTGAAATAGATAAGAAACTGAGGCTTTAACATTAGTCAAACCAGTGGCGCCATCTGGTAACATGCTTTCGCAACACTAAAGATGAAATAAAACGGTGAAAAAATTACTCCGTGAGCTGGGACTTGAACTCGCGATCTCAGTTCAAATACGACTATTTTCCATAGCCTGAACAACTGAGTTATTATGTGATTGACCACACATGTCGAATTTATCCATCATTTAATATTCCTATCAAATAAAAAAATGGTGTAAAAAGTATATTGCGTGAGTGGGACTTGAACTCGCAATGTTGCTCTTATTTATACCATGCTCTAATCAACTGAGCTACCACGTGTTCTACCTCGTATGGTGAATTTCTCCACCATTTGATATTCTTATTCTATAACACGCATTAGGAGTTAGGTCAGCTGATTCGTGACTAGATGGCGTTTTAATTAATTTTTTTTTCAAAATTTTGCAATGTTCTAAGTTTCATAGGCATGCTCAACTCCACAGACTATCTAATTTGTGCTCCACAGGTCTCAGCAGTGTTGCCAGCGACATATAGACAAATGTAACATGAGACTGGGCAAAAAGTAACATTTTCACGAGAAAAGTAACATTACCTTATTTTATGTTCAAAACGACACTGTACTATATATGACACTTTATTATTACTTACACAAAAACTAAGAAGTTTTCTGTCCCATTCAATGACCTTCCATACACATGGACATAGCACGTCATACAATAACAAAGCCCAAAAATGGCACAACTAGAAATTTCACTATATTTAGCTTCTACTGCTGTGTCTATACATTGCTGCTGACACTCCAGTCTTACACAATAACTTCAGTTGTTAAAAAGCAATGTATAATTATTAGTAAGTCGAAGCTATGTAGTTGATTTTAGAAATTGTCGCGAACAAAGAAATTTACGGAGTAGCAATGCGTTTTTGTTTTTGATGGAATTGAAAAAGGAGGTGTTTTTTTAAATAGTTTTTATATGTATTTCCGCATTATATATAAAATATTATTTAGATACTTTATATTGGGTAATTTATATTAGTGAACAATATTTGATCGCACAAATAAAAGCTCGTAGTCTCAAAGGGATTTTTCCTAGAATCCGTATGGTCGCGTCTACGCTCTTCGATTGATCGATGTTGTCCCATAATGGGATAAAGACGTAATTAATAGTGTATGTATGTATGATGTGTGTAAATAAAACCAAAACTTTTTCATTGAATATATTTTTTTACTTATACTGAAAAACAAGATACTAAGTACCCTGGAATAAATTCAACTTGTTGTCTTTTTTAAACGTTTAAATCCTTTGGTAGTGTAATATGTATCAGATTCAAGAAAATGATCTGAGCAAATAACGCTTGATTTATTTGGTTTGTAAAATTCTTTAAATCGTTCTCTTGCAACCAACTTACGCCAATTTTCTCTTATAATCTCGTTTACAGGAAAGCTTAAATAAAATTGTTCATTACAGGTAGCACAATATTAACATTTTGACAGCTAATGTTTAAGTATTTTGCAAATTCCAAAAATTGCAATTCAAAATGTTCGCGCCTATTTATACCACAAATAAACAATATTGAATAGCCAACTAACAGTTTAAAGAAATGTGATCGATAAGTATTACAAAGTAATATCTTACTTTAAAATTAAACGAAAGGAGCGACTCTATAGTTTTATAATTTGACTGTGTTCTAGTCGCTTCCTTTTTGTCTCTTACTGACGAGCGTAAGTAAAAGAGATAGAAATATTAGTCAATCATTCATGTTATTTAAAATTAAATTATTTTATTTCATTCATTTTAAATAACATGAATGATTGACTAATATTTCTATCTCTTTTACTTACGCTCGTCAGTAAGAGACAAAAAGGAAGCGACTAGAACACAGTCAAATTATAAGAGAAAATTGGCGTAAGTTGGTTGCAAGAGAACGATTTAAAGAATTTTACAAACCAAATAAATCAAGCGTTATTTGCTCAGATCATTTTCTTGAATCTGATACATATTACACTACCAAAGGATTTAAACGTTTAAAAAAGACAACAAGTTGAATTTATTCCAGGGTACTTAGTATCTTGTTTTTCAGTATAAGTAAAAAAATATATTCAATGAAAAAGTTTTGGTTTTATTTACACACATCATACATACATACACTATTAATTACGTCTTTATCCCATTATGGGACAACATCGATCAATCGAAGAGCGTAGACGCGACCATACGGATTCTAGGAAAAATCCCTTTGAGACTACGAGCTTTTATTTGTGCGATCAAATATTGTTCACTAATATAAATTACCCAATATAAAGTATCTAAATAATATTTTATATATAATGCGGAAATACATATAAAAACTATTTAAAAAAACACCTCCTTTTTCAATTCCATCAAAAACAAAAACGCATTGCTACTCCGTAAATTTCTTTGTTCGCGACAATTTCTAAAATCAACTACATAGCTTCGACTTACTAATAATTATACATTGCTTTTTAACAACTGAAGTTATTGTGTAAGACTGGAGTGTCAGCAGCAATGTATAGACACAGCAGTAGAAGCTAAATATAGTGAAATTTCTAGTTGTGCCATTTTTGGGCTTTGTTATTGTATGACGTGCTATGTCCATGTGTATGGAAGGTCATTGAATGGGACAGAAAACTTCTTAGTTTTTGTGTAAGTAATAATAAAGTGTCATATATAGTACAGTGTCGTTTTGAACATAAAATAAGGTAATGTTACTTTTCTCGTGAAAATGTTACTTTTTGCCCAGTCTCATGTTACATTTGTCTATATGTCGCTGGCAACACTGCTGAGACCTGTGGAGCACAAATTAGATAGTCTGTGGAGTTGAGCATGCCTATGAAACTTAGAACATTGCAAAATTTTGAAAAAAAAATTAATTAAAACGCCATCTAGTCACGAATCAGCTGACCTAACTCCTAATGCGTGTTATAGAATAAGAATATCAAATGGTGGAGAAATTCGCCATACCTTTAATACAAGTAGGACATGATTAAGACATATTATGACATCATCAAGAAACCAATGTGTTAGAATCGATGGTAACATAAGCGACTCTAGTTCAGTTCATTTTGGAGTTCCTCAGGGAAGTATTTTAGGCCCTACCCTCTTTCTCGTATATATAAATGACATCATGTCCATACAGATAAAAAACTGCCAAGTAATTTGTTATGCCGATGACACTGCCTTAATATTTCACGGAAGGTCGTGGCAGGAAGTTCAATATATGACAGAATTAGGATTACAGAAAATATCTGATTGGCTTGACTGTAATATCCTTACTCTGGATGCCTCTAAGACGCACTTTGTTTGCTTTCATAAAACAGCAGCATCTTGTCCACTTCCCAATATTAATATTAAAATTCATGCCCACAACTGCATAATCTCAGATAACAGTCCCAATGCAACCTGTGATTGCAAACTTATTGCTAAAACTGAGTCTGTTACATATCTGGGAGTTGAAATAGATGAAAACCTCAGCTTTAATAAACACGACCACTGGTAGGGTTCGAAAATTAATCTACATTATGAGATTACTCCGGGAGGCTACAGATGGCCCTTTGCTAAAATCGGTGTACTTGGCCCTCTGCCAGTCTGTAATAAACTACTGCATACTTGCTTGGGGTGGAGCTGTCAAGTCAAATATGATTACTCTAGAAAGAGCACAAAGAGCCGTTTTAAAGGTATCCCTAAGAAAACCCCGACGGTATGACACAAAAAATTTGTATGAGGTAGCCCAAGTACTTAATGTGCGAAAAATATTTTTGATGCGGGTAATCATGTTCATGCATAAGTACGCTCCAAGATTGTAGTGCCCTTATCAAGAAAGGGATCTATAGTCTTCCCGTTCCTGCTGTCAACACATCCTTTGCACAACGATTCAGTAAATTCCTGTTCCCTTATGTGTATAATAGGGCTGTCAAAGCCTGTGACATAAAATTGTGCTCAGTTTTCGAAGCTAGAAAACGAGTATTCAATTTGTCAATATCTTGGTCTTATGAAGATGCTTAAAATGTAATGTTAGTTATGTGCTGGTATTTCTGCTGTTCAGCTTAAATTGTAAGACACACTTGTTTTTTTTTTAGTACATTTAACTATTGTAATGCCGCATTAGCCGTGTAATAGTTGTGTATTTTAATATGAACTAATTGTTTGATTTTGATACCCACGATACAGGCCTAGCCTAGTGTGGGATCGCAGTGTTTACATTTTGCATGTTTCTTTTTATGATCAATAAAGATTTATTATGTTTTTATATGCTTTTGCACACCCTTTTCAGGGGAATTAAATATTTTTACGGGCTTTTGACCAAGCAAAAATATTATTAAGAAAGGAAAGGAAACTTAATCAAGAGATAGAAATTTTCTGACGATCCTGCAGGTATTAAGGATTGCTTTTGTAAAAGAAGATAAGTTAACGGATGTATTGTTAGTCTCTCTAGACTATTGTGAAGTGTTTTGGGGATAACGCCAGTGGATGATAAAATAACTGGGATAGTTTTGACTGGCTCTACCCGCCATTGAGTTTTCAGCTCAATGGAAAGATCAGTGTATTTGGTACGGCTATATCAATAAGGTAAACTATTTTATTGTGTTTGTCATGTAGAGTTATGTCAGGTCTGTTATGATGAATGGTTTTGTCAGTAATTATTGTTCTGTCCCAGTAAATTTTAAATTATGCGTTTTCTAGAATTGTCTGTGGGATATATTTGTAGTAAGCAGTTTTTTCTGAAATTAATTGATATTTAAACGCTAGGTACTGATGTATGATTGCTGCAATTTGGTCATGCCTGTGTTTATAATCTGTTTGTGAAATTGATCTACACGCTCCGGTTATATGTTGTATCGTTTCTGACGCGCTGTGACAGTGTCGGCAAAGATCTGATTGTAGGTTTATGTCGCGAATGATGTGTTTCTGGTAATTTTTTGTATTTACAATTTGGTCTTGGATGGCCAGCATAAATCCCTCAGTCTCGGGAAACAGTTCGCCCCTCTTCAACCACGCGTTCGACGCTGTCTTGTTATTATTATTTCAGATTTCCATTTGGAAAAGTAATACCAAATCTGTACTGGATACAAAATCTTTACCTTCGGTTGACATTTGGTTTTGGTTATTTAATAAACATTCCTCTTTTTTATTTATTTTTTAAACACCGTTTATATTAATTGCTTCCAGATCACATGATCCAGTAATGGATACATTATCCTTCCTGTAAACATAACATTTATTAATATCAAATACTAAAAAATAACCTTTTGCTACTTTGCTAACCGACAAAAGATTTGCTGCTACCTTTGGTACATACAAAGCATCTTTAATAAGTTTAACACTGTTATTATTTAATGTCACATTGACATTTCCTACGCCTTCACTATACATTGTATCGCTATTAGCTGTAGTAATTTGGGTTTTAACTTCAGAAGAATAATTAAATAACCAATCCTTCCGATTAGTCATATGACTAGTGCAACCTGAATCTAAAATTCAGCTATCATGATCACAAACAGTACTAATTAAAGCAGTCTCAGTTGAAAATAAAGAAGTATAAATTCCCTTTTTCGATGATGATGATGAACCATCTTGAGATGAATTATTGTTTAATTTTTTCTTCAAATTTTTCAACTTGGACATTTAGGCTTGATATGTCCTTTGACATGACAGTTGTGACAAATAGGAACAAATTTGTTCTTTGCTAGTAAAATCTTTTCGGATTGTTCTAAATTAAAATCTGTTGACTTTTTCTTGAATTCACTCTGAATTAATTGACATTAAACAAAATCTGATGTCAGCTTTGTATTAGAATCTTCCATTGCCATAATAAGTGGATCTAATTCAGTTGGCAAGCCAATTAACATGAGTTCTGCCAATTCTTCATCGTCAATATTGCAGTCAATATCTGCTAATTCTTAAATCACAAAAATTATATTTCCTATATAATGATCCATGCAGTTAAAGTCAGCATATTTTATTTGTGCTAATTTTCTTTTTATAGAAAGCCTTCTGCTTATGCCACAGTTTTCATATGCAGATTTCAAATTATTTCATGCTTGTGAAGCTGTTAAAGCATTCTTTACGTGTGGATAACATAAAGGTTGAATATTTAGGCAAATTTTTGCATACGCCTTTTGATCTTTGATGGGATTCTTTGAAGCATCACCAGATCCATCCACAAACTCCCATAAACCATGGTCAGTCAACACCAATTTCATTTGAAATTTCCATGTTGCATAATTGTTGACACCTTCCAATTTACCGATGGACATATTAGAACCAGTAATTACTATTACATTATCGAATGAAATATTTCCATCCATGATGTAAAAATTTAATATAATATTTAGTATTATTTTCTATCTCAGTAGAATTTTTCAATTTTTGAAGTGAAGGTTTGCACCATGGCAACGTAAGAATATAAAAATAAAATCAAATGATTACGCCAGCCAGTAAGAAAACTTTCAAGTATGAAGGTTTTAACAATATTGTATAGGTAGCAAGAACGTTTAGTATATTGTATACTGGCAAAGTCGGTTTTTGTGAATGGTACTTTAACTACATCGTGCTTTCTTCTTTTCTTTAATTGGTTTTTATCAAAGGTCAAGGTTTTGTGCTTTTTTAGGAGCAGCACTATGATGTACAATTTTCTAATAGTTAATACATTACTAATATATGGTAGGTAGGTATAATGTTTCAGTAGGGAAACGTCGTTTTTAAAAAAACATTACTTTAAATAAACTTCTTTGAGCTCTCTCTACTTCTAAGAAGCGAGTTTTATATGCGCCTCCCTAAACAGGGATACAGTATGTAACTATAGACTGCACCAAAGATATGTACACGTCAATTAAGAGATTCTTTGTTTTCTTGGTATCACTGGGTTTGGGGGCTATATATCTCAAATTTTTAAAAAGCCAGCAGAATTTTCTGATCCTTGAGGATATAAGCTCAATTACCAAGACAGCCTCTGGTCCAATATTACACCTAGATATTTGACTTGTGTCTTTTTACTTAAAGTTTATAATTGCATTTGTGATTGCATAATGGGTCGTCGCTTCGATTCATCAAGCATTCATCAAGGCACAAAATAAAGTACACCAACATGACGAACAAAAACGTTCTTGGGTGCGTTACATTTCATGATTATTTTTTGTTTGCTAGTAAATATAAAAAAAGATTGAAAAATGAGAAAGTAACATTTTGAGTCGTGTAACATGAAGGTAACATAAGAGGGTCAAAACTAACGTAAAATGTTACAAAAGGAACATTCTGGCAACGCTGGGTTTCAGCCACAGGTCGGTCGCTCAACGCGCTTATCTCACTCCTCACCTGCCCCACCTCACCCACCTGCCGCCTGTCCCAGACAGAAGTGACAGTGACAGATCAGTGACGTCTACTTTTTTGGATTTACTTTTTGATAATTTGAATAGGTATCTATATTATAAGGTCTAACAAAATATACTGAAACTATTTTAAGGGTAGATTCAGTCTGTGATACTGAACAACTTTTTCTAAGAAACATATAGCGAAATATGAATTTTATTTTTTACATACACTGACCTTTGACCGCACATGCTCCACCGCCCGTCGACCGCCGTTGTACCTAAAGGCAGCCACAAACGCAAACGCTGGACAACAGTCACTCACCCAAATCACGAGTCTAAGTGTCACGACCGCGACACGACTTCACAACTCACAACACAATCGCAGTCACAAAATCAATTTCCAAATTTTTCAAGTGATTTTATAATTTTGTATCACACTTACTAAACCTCACGTAGACTCCCGTCTATTACATGCATGATACTTAACTTAATATTGATGTAAATGATCTATGCCTAGACCTGCAAATGTGTGAGTTCTAAAAATAACACTTAGAGTCTGGCTACTGAAAGATGAGACTGATTTTTTATTCCGAAATTATAAATGGCAACACCAATAATAACGTCACTGTCACTATAACCTGAGTAGTTGATGTGTCAAAGTGAAAAATATTTCTGCGATTTACGTGATTTCTAATTGAAAACATGACGAAAACACTGAAAAGCGACTTGCGAAAGGTTCTTTTTACTATGATTAGTAAATTTGAAAAGAAACAAGTAGAAAGCGATGTAGTTTTCAAGCAAAAACAAGAGTGCTTGCGTGAAATATCCCAGTGCATTGGTTAGTGTGGTTTGGATATTTTGATACTTTTCATTGTGATTGCACATTCCAATTTATTTCGCAGTAGTGGATATGTCTAATATTTATTCATTTTCAGAAAACATGGATGACGCAAATGATCCAGTTGCAGAAGTCATAAAAGCAACCATTAAAAAATTGAATGATTTGTTCCAAAAAGAATGTTTAAAGACACAAAGTATCTTGATGAGATTTCTTCTCTGACCGGTAAGTACCTATGCCATCGTTTTTTAACAAATCACCTGGAACCCGTTAAATCACTGTTAGCATATGAAATACTCCATATTCCTAAATGATATAAATAAAACCAATTTATAAAACCACCGTTCTTTTTCTTATATTTTGAAAAGTAACAAAACAACCGTTGCTTAGATACATAAGGAATACTTACACTTAACATGACACGGAAATACAACCTTATCAGAACCAACAAAATGTAGTATTGTTACTGTAATTATTTTACAATAAATATGAGTTAGCCCCAAAGTAAGTTTGAAACTGTGTTAACTCAACAATAATATATTTTATAATAAATGCATATATAGACAAACATCCCGGACCCAGATCAATCTGACCTGACCGGGGCCGAACTGGGACCTCCGGTGTGTCCATGAAGTTAGAGGTAAAAGGGAACCCTTTAGCTTTATGGGTGTGACAGCATGGCATGATGAACACTAGACCACAGAGGTCGTCACAATGTACACACACACACACACGCAATATAATTAGGGAAATAAATATATTAATCAAATAAGTCTATTAAGAGATTTCAATTTATATATACAGATTGATAAATACATGTATCAGGCTACTAGTCATTGCTTACCAGTACTTATCCAGTTTCCTGCAATTAATGTTCAGACTAACTGTCATAGTTCTTTGGACTATAGGTACTTGTTATTGTAACTGGAATTCGAGCAGTGTTTATTGTTCATGTTCATTTTGTTAAATACTCCCTTTTTATTTGTAAAGACCTTAAATGGCTCCTTTGCTAACAAACATTGTAATACATAATTTTGGGTTGGCCTTCTTATTAAAATATTTTTTTTTTTAAAAAACCTTTTTTTCGTTCTTTTGTCAAGAAATGTGTTATTGACTCCATGTTCTTTTAAATTAACTTTACTTAAATATTTTTTCAGATGTCAGTGTTGGTACCCTCAAAAGAATTAAAAAAGAAGGTCAAACAAATAAAGGCGTGTGGAACACACCAGGAAAAAAAAGACCACATAAACCAACAGTATCAAGTTTGGATAGTTTTGATATTGATGCAATTAAAAACAAAATTAATGAGTTTTATATAGTGAAAAAACAAATCCCAACTTTAAGGTCCCTTTTAAGTGAACTAAGAGAAAATATTAATTTTACTGGTTGTCGTGAAACATTGCGTCGCATTCTTTTGTCAAATGGGTTTGAATTCAAGAAAAATAAAGATGAACGTTCAATTCTCATTGAAAGATATGATATTGCGGCATGGAGAAACCGTTTCTTGCGGACCATTGCTACTAAACGTAGAGAAGGCAAAGAAATTGTATATTTAGACGAAACGTATGTTCATCAGAACTATAAATCCAAGAAATCATGGCAGGGTCCATCCACAAGTGGTGCTGTTACAAACATGTCTTCAGGTAAGAGATATATTATAGTTCATGCAGGCTCACAAAAAGGTTTCGTACCAAATGCTCTTCTCGTATTCAGTACAAAATCAAAAAATGCAGACTATCATCACGATATGAATTCCCAAAATTTTAATCAATGGGTATCTGAAAAACTAATCCCAAATTTAAGTGAGCCCAGTGTTATCGTCATGGATAATGCTAGTTATCACCGTGTTCAGGTTAATAAGGGTCCGACAACTAATTCTAGAAAATCGGATATCCAAGCATTGCTCTCTTCAAATGGTATTTCATATGAAGATTGTCTATCAAGAGAAGAACTGTTAGTTTTGGCAAAGGAGCATAAACAAGCGCCGGTCTACCAAGTAGATGAACTTTTAAAGCAGCATGGCCATGAAGTGCTAAGACTCCCGCCCTACCACTGCGATCTAAACGCGATAGAATTAATATGGAGTTTGGCGAAACGCAAAGTTGCCAGTAAAAATATTGCTTTGTCTGCAGAGGATATGGTAAAATTAATACAAGACTCGTTTAATAGCGTAACACCAGAGGACTGGAAAAAAAAATACAGATCATGTTATTCATGTTGAAGACCAATACAAAAAACGAGATGGAATTACTGCAGATATGGAAGAGTTCATAATAAGAGTCAGAGAAAATAATAGTACTTCAGAGTCTTCATTTGAGGTTGAATTTTTAGATTCAAATTTTGACTATTCTGATTAAAAATATAAAATTGTATTTTCATTGTCATGTTTTCTTTTCCTTCCTTAACTTACTGATGTTTTTTTTTTTTTGGAATCCATTAAGTAAAATAATAAGCTACTACTATGATTGATTCGATGTATATTATTCTACAGATTCTACTGAATGCTAGAATATTATAATAAAACAAAAAGTATCAAAACTATATTTCCGACTATAACTAGAGTTGCCATGCGATGTTTTTTTGAATTTGCCGCCCTTTTCCAGTCGCATCTTTCGTTAGCCAGACTCTAATGATCATTGAATCTAATGACACACAACATCACACACATCGTAACACTTTATGTCTAGGTATTGTTGATGAATACCTAAATATTTGGGCACTGTGAAATCGTACGCGTAATGTTATTCGCTTCAGATGCAACTCAAAAAACGGGCAAGTGCGAGTCGGACTCGTACATGAAGGGTTCCGTACCACCATACAATGTTTTAAAACGCTAAAAACACGTTTTTTGTATGACGAACCCCTTTAATTTTTAACTTTATTTTATTTTTAGTATTTGTTGTTATTGTGGTCATAATAATACATAATTGGTGAAAATTTCAAGTATCTAGTTAATGCCATTATGAAGATCAAGTTAAAAACGCCGAAAAAAACACGTTTCTTGTATGACGACGATTGTTGTTATATCCGCCACAGTTATACATAATCGGTGAAAATTTCAAGTGTCTAGCTATTATGGTTCAAGAGATAGAGCCCTGTGACTGACGGACAGACGGACAGACGGACAGACGGACAGACGGACAGACGGACAGACGGACAGACGGACAGACGGACAGACGGACAGACGGACAGACGGACAGACGGACAGACGGACAGACGGACAGACGGACAGACGGACAGACGGACAGACGGACAGACGGACAGACGGACAGACGGACAGACGGACAGACGGACAGACGGACAGACGGACAGACGGACAGACGGACAGACGGACAGACGGACAGACGGACAGACGGACAGACGGACAGACGGACAGACGGACAGACGGACAGACGGACAGACGGACAGACGGACAGACGGACAGACGGACAGACGGACAGACGGACAGACGGACAGACGGACAGACGGACAGACGGACAGACGGACAGACGGACAGACGGACAGACGTACAGACGGACAGACGGACACACGGACAGACGGACAGACTGACAGACGGACAGACCGCGAAGTCTCAGTAATAGGGTCCCGTTTGCACCCTTTGGATACGGAACCCTAAAAATGACAAGTACTTGGAAGATTTTTATCTTTATTTAGGTTCCCATGGTTTAGTTTTATGGTCTCCCTTTTGTTATCGCCGCTAGCACACGCCGGATTAATGTTTGCACATTTTTTGCATGTTTTGAATAGTATTTTTGTTAAATAAATATGCCGACAAAAGAAACAAACATCATAAAAGCCAACGAAAATTGAATCTATGAAGCGAAACCTTTGTTTTCGTATTCAAAGAAACACCGCTTCGTGGGAATAACATGAATAACATGCTGAATGATGCGAAATCCTTTTTCATATTCAAAGAAATAGCGCTTCTTGGGAATAACATGCTTTTTCATTAAACCGACTTTGTGAATGAGTGTAAGTAACCGCAACGTGTGTAGAAGTCTTTGCTGCGATCAGCTGAGCATGTCGGCCGGGTGGCAAGATACCTACCTACATAGCAGTGACGGTGAAAGGTGGGTGATATAATGAGAAAAATATTTTTTACATTTTGCTATATGTTCTTTGGGGAAAGTTGTTCGGTATCACGGACTGAACCTACCGTTTAAATAGTAACTATTTTAAGGGTAAATTCAGTCCATGATACTGAACAACTTTTCCCAAAGAACATATATCGAAATATGAAAATATTTTTCTGCTTTCCATACAAAGTCTGGTCAGCTGATCGGTCAACTTGTATGGGAGGTCAAAAATATTTTTTTATAATTTGATATACATATGTTCCTCAACCCTTCAATATTTTGATGCCCTTTTTAGGGTTCCGTACCCAAAGGGTGCAAACGGGACCCTATTACTAAGACTCCGCTGTCTGTCCGTCTGTCACAGGGCTCTATATCTTGAACCGTAATAGCTAGACACTTGAAATTTTCATCGATTAAGTATTACTGTGGCCGCTTTATCAAAAATAATAAAAGTTAAATATTTAAAGGGGGTCGTCATACAAAACTAGATATTTATAATGGCATTGACTAAACTCTGATTTTTTATTCCGTAGAATTCTGACAGCTGTCATTTTTTGACATGTCAGAGATTACAAACCTTTTTGGCCAGGCACATTTTTTTTCAATACGAGTCTGTTTATCTGAGTCTATACATTGTGCTTGTTAGTGAATGTAACCATTTTATTACGTGCGGTGCTCCAAATCAAAAGAGGATTTACGGCGAGCCGTTTTCATCACAAACTGTTAAATAATCGGTATAAAATATAAAAAAAAACTGAAAACTGTATCTGATTAAACAAACATACAGATGAACAGACAAAGGAACAAAAAATAGTTTTGATTCTATTTTTATAAAGACCCATCATATTAGTTCTTTTATAAATCCTTCTAGCTTTCAGCCGCGGCCTATTTGTTTCCCCATGGGAATAAGACATTTAGATAGTACTTGAAATTTGCTATAACAACAAATACTAAAAATAAAAAAAAAGTTAAAAATTAAAGGGGGTCGTCAATCGTCATACAAAAAACGTGTTTTTAAGCGTTTTAAACTAGATCTATAATGAGTAAAAGGACATTAACTAGATACTTTAAATTTTTACAGATTATGTATTACTATTGCCGCTATAACAACAAATGCCAAAAATAAAATAAATTAAAAAAATTAAGGGGGTAATTTTTTTTGTTTTATTTGGGTCAACAAACAAAAAGTTAAAAATTAAAGGGGGTCATTATACAAGAAATGTTTTTTTCAGCGTTTTTAACTCGATTATTATAATGGCAATAACTAGAAACTTAAAAATTTCACCGATTATGTATTACTATGACCACCATAAAAACAAATACTAAAAAATGATAGTTAAAAATTAAAGGGGCCCGTCATACAAGAAACGTGTTTCGTACGGAACCCATGACTCGCACTTGCCCGTTTATTTTATTACTTCCAAGCGTGGGCCTGGAAATCAACAGCATGGATTGGTTGGACGGAGCGGACATCATACGCATGATGTGCATGTATGTATGCCATGGTCAAAGTCAAGCAAGAAAAAATCTAGATTACTTTGCATATAAACACAACAACGAAAAAAGTAACATCATTGAGTTGACGTTGACAGACTTGCTTGACAGATTCAACACGTGTCTTTGACGTTTACTTGCTTGGAATTTCCTTAGAAATATTTTTATTAATTTAATAAGGATTTTTAGGATTTATTCGACTAACAGCAAGTAAATCAAAATGAAAATAAAAAAGCAGCATCGAAAGAAAAAATATCTTCATAAATTGAATCGAAAAAGAATGCACAAAAAGCAAGAGAGCACAGGCGATGTACAATGGTAAATAGGTATTTTTGTGGGCACGAGTGCAGTGCATACATACATATTACATATTAATAACATTGTATTTTCACAGTAAAGTAATCAAAGAATCGTGGGACCATAGGAAATCTTCATACCGCAATCTCAAAGACATGGGTTTAGCTACAGATCCAAACAAAACAATAAAAATTCCAAACTTCAAACAGCAACAACTGAAAAGAGCAAAAGAAATGGTGAATGAAGAAGAATCAGAGTCCGAACAGGAAGAAAATGTTGAGGTTCAACCAATCAAAGGCCACGTTGTTGGGTTATTAGAGAAGCAATCAAAAGCTCCAAGGGAGCGAAGGTTTATGTAAGGAAAAGGCTCAACTGTACGATGTCTGGCATCGATTTAGGAGTTTATATTTTTTTATAAATAGATCTCATTAATAGCAGGCTCCTTACAAAATTTTAAGTTGCGGAAACTTAGTTCATGAGAAAAAATATCTTAAATATTCAATACAAATTGATATTAAAACACGCTTACAGACGCCATGACGTTTAGCTAGACTAAACGTTGATTGTGGTTGATGTTTTGACGCCATTTGCACCTGGAAACTGCCGGAAAAGCTGTTTCTTTCTTTTCTTTAGGACAACATACACATTTTAGGGTTCCGTACCTCAAACTGTAAAAATGGAACCCTTATAAGATTACCCACTTGTCAATCTGCAAACTATGTTGTGTGACATATCAAATGAAAGCACTTATAAGAATTTCAAATTTTATAATTTTATGATAAAAAGTTTAGTTACTTAATCCGTCAACTCTGGAAAAAACCAGACACAATAGTTAAACAATGGATGCCCAGTCGGATTCGACCGAAAAGGTGGTTGACGGGTTAAGAAAATAGGCGAAATTTGATCGCCCCTCCTTATCTCAGAAACTACTGATCCAAAACTTTTGAAAAAATACAGAAAATTGTTGTTTACCTATAATAAGTAATAGATTTCAGAAAATACCTACAAGAAGTACAGAACCCTCTTCTCGCAAGTTTAGCACTTTCCTGGTTTATTTTCTGTATAATTTATAAAATGCAATGCCAAGCAGGAGATACTACTATAAAAAAAGATAACAAGATAATTTTTGCCTTTATGAAGTGCCTAAAATATAAAACAAAATTACCTATTTAAAATTTTCAGGTTACCAAAAGGACAGGTGGAATTTATAACATATTTACTAGACAAATATGGACATGACTACAAAGCAATGGAAAGAGACAAAAAGAACTACTATCAGGAAACATGGAAACAGTTGCGACAAAAAGTCAAAACGTTTATGGGTATTCCCAAACAATATGGTGAATATTTACGATCTAGAGGTCTGGATCAGGAAGATAACGAAGAAGAATTAAAAAAACAAGCTAAAGCATTGGTTATGGATGAGTGATGAAAGTAACATTATTGTGCTACATAATAGATTTCATTGTTATATTAAGTTTACTACAAATAAATGTTTTAAGTTACCTACAGATTTTAGTTTAATTTATTTAAGGACTTCATGGAAGAGCATGATGCTTGATCGGAGAGCATACATATTGAGTGTAGACAAAGTGAGAGGTCTGCCAGGATCACAGTCATTTGGAAGTCATAAGTTTCTACAACATAGTCCTCAAGTGAGTTATGCATGCACTTTACGAGCGCCTGACATCTCATATATTTCAGATTTATTCACTGTGTGTATATTATGCTAAACAGCAGAGGTTTTGGCAATTAGTTGATCATACAAACCAACTGCGACATATATATCCAGGCAAAATTACGTTTTACCAATCTCTGAGCTAAACCGCAGATGGACAGATGGACATACCGAAACTGGAAGTTCCGTCTAGGGACTTTTAAAACAACTGTTGAATTTTATGACAAAGTTTATTGTGCTTTACAGTCACTGGGTACATCTTTGATTGGCTTGACCTTCTTTAGTTCTTCAAACCATTCCTTATCCATGTCCAGTAGCTGCTGAGGTTTCTTATACTGAAACAAAATAAAAATAATTTTTGAATACAACAAACAGAAAATGAAGCCATAAGGAGAGTATGATCTGAGCGAGAAGATATTGAAAGATAAATCAAACTAAAATTAGTAACTAGTTGTTTCTTATTCTTATCGAGTCGAAATAGTTTTACTGTAGCTTCAATTTCAAATCATCGTTGTATGTGGCCATGGTAATAGTTGTTTGCAAATACCTTTACAACTGTATGATATCAAGGCAACTCCTCAACTGATTAAATTATTAATAGATTAAAGAATTTTAATTGGTTTTAATCATACACAGATCTGTATCATAGAAACCCAACTTATTAAAAATTATTAATAACCTACCATTATAATTAAAGTGTTGAACTGATGTGTGGACTGGAGGTTCGCTTGTTCTAAAGGCAGTCCCAATCTTGCTAACTCCGGAACCTGGAGCTTCTTGAAATATTTCTTGTTAGTAGTTCGCACTACAATACACTTCTCCTCATTGTTTACGCTTATTGAATAAGTTTCTATTGGATATGGCAAGTTTCTTATCCTCCATTCTAAATTCACTCTCGTGTTTCTCCGTGTCAATATTGGCTGTAATAAAAAATATGTATTTAAAAGTACAAGATACATAATCACAACACAAAGTATGAGTTATTTATTGCATAGGATAGGAGCATGATTTTTCTTGGCTACACACAAACAGCTTATAGTTAAGGCCGTACCTGAATTTTCCGGGGTCCAGTGCTGCCCCCATTTAAAATAAATCATTTCAAAGAAAACGGAGACATTATTTAAAATTTTGCAACTACCAAGTCCTAGATAACCCTTTAAAGTATTTTATGAACTACTGTTTACAGTTAATAATGACAACGTTAAGCTTTACTACGCACATTAGCCAAAAGTGGCCGTTTTTTGCAATTGTGCGTAGTAAAGCTTAACGTTTTCACTATACATTGTAAACAGTAGTTAATAGAATACTTTGAAGGGTTATCTAGGACTTGGTAGTTGCAAAATTTTAAATGATGTCTCCGTTTTCTTTGAACTGATTTATTTTAAATGGGGGCAGCACTGGACCCCGGATAATTCAGGTACGGCCTTAATAAGTGTTTGTGTGGCAGAAATTCACTGTCTGAAAGTATTTTCCCTTACAACAGTTTGGGCTAGTTCACAAAAATGTCATTATTGTGTAGTCAAAAAGGAAAACTACTCTAGTTCGACAAGGCAAGGCCGTCGCTATGTAATACTCTTACTGTCTTCTGTGCCGTCGCCAAGGTTACCCTGAGCACCCTGACTCTAGATATGAGTGATGAATTGAGTGAGTCTAGGATCTATATTCATGACATTATAATATGAGCCATTTAATATTTTTAGTTGTTTCTACCAAATGATCAACAATTTTTTTAAAATAGTACCTAAGAGGTCAATGTTTACCTGATCTTTGCTCTCAATGATGTCTGCAGAGTCAGTATTCGGTGTAGCTTGAGGAATCGGGTCCCCTACTTCCACATCCCACTTGCCCTCTCCCCCAAGCTTGCCCTTCACTTTCCAAGCTCTGCGTAAGAGCACCTGAGTGTCAGTGTTATATTCCTCTACCATCTCCCTATCATCTTCAAATTTATAGTGTATTTTCTTTATTTTATCTTCCTTTAAACATGATTTCTCAGCGCCCAAAAGCGATTTGTACCAAATTGTGTTTTTGAACATTTTGCACTCGCTGGTACTGTCTGAAGAAAATATTTTCTTATTTCCAAATATGTTGTAATCTTCGATGGCTTCGATAAAATTCGATTTTCTTTTCATTCCGTTGTTATAGCGACTAACAAACCCGGTAAGGAGGATTGTTTATTTGTTTTTGACTCTTTTTGTGGTTAGTAAATGCATCTGCAGAACATATAGATAGCCAAACCAACAAGGTTTAAATTTTATGCAAAAGCAAAGTATACATAATAGTGATAATAATATGTATTTATTGTAAACAAAATAAAAAAGGCTCAGCTATTTGTAAATTCCGCGTTTTTAGAGGTTATTAAAGTAGTTTCTATCTGTCAAATTTATTTAAACACAAGCAATAAGTTAGTACAGCCCATGGTACAGCCTTGTCTGCTGCTCTGCTTGCAGGGGTTTTTGTGGCTGTATATTTCAGATATATTTGTCCTGTTGACTGACAATGGACTGACCTGACACTGACACTTGACATGACTTTAACGTTATGGAAATTTAAGGTTATGATACTATGTACCTATGTTGGCAAACATTTCATAAAATAAGAGCAAGAAATTATTTGGTTTCTTACTTATATTTACCAGAAATAAACACCCAGCGTAATGCCGCCAAGTATACCAGATAGGTACGAAGGAGTGCGCTCGTCATGTTGCGTTCCGTTGCATGTACATAGGTTACCTACTTTACAAACAAGAATATTTCAATTTTTACCGTTTATCTTCAGGTGGATACCGTATAAGGCATGTGGAAAGGTGATCGACGGCACTAGGATAATATGCTTCAAAGTGCCACTGAAACAGGTTTGTAGAGCAATTTTAGTTAAGTAGGTAACTAGGTAATTTTAATTGAATTATAATTTTAATTTAATTGAATTATCCACTTAGCACTTACCTAGGTACTTACAGCAAATATTTTTTAAAATTCCGCAAAAGTTTCGGTCATGTTTTTTACCTTCCAAAGCAACCATTTTCACGGAGTTGCTGGTTTTTTAAAATTCCTAAATATTTTGTAAAAAAATACAGATCATAAACAGTAAAAACATGTAGGTAAGGAATAATAAATTCGATATTAATATCTAAGATACTATATACACTATCACGTCTTTATCCCTAACGAGGCAGACAGAGCCTAGGGCGGCAAGGCCCAGGCCACTTAGGTTGATGGTGGGCATGAAGGTGGAAAAAGGAAATCATTATAGTGATGGGTTACTTACCGCATCGCCTATTGATATGATTCAGATTCTTGCCTATTCCATCGATCGGCTTTTACGATCTGCATGGGAAGTGAAGCAGCTGGTGCATTCTATGTTTTTTCTTTTCTCCCAGACCAGCATGTAAGATATCAGTATCTAAATAAACTTCCAAAAAAAATTATGTACTGAAGTACAATATAATGTACCTACATAGGTACATAACTGTTTGGCTGATCAGCATGCATGAAGGTTTTTGAGTAACCATACCCTGGCATAGTCAAGGCTTAAGACGAAACAGTAGGGCCGTTTTTCCATACAAACATAACCTCCCTGGATAATGCCGGCAGAGTTATATTTTTTTTTCCTGAATATCTATAGCCACTATTAGCATGACCCTATGTTTTTTTTTTTTTCATAAATTATTTATTAAAAGAGATATGAACGTTCAAAAACCTAAAAAATGCCCAGATTTTCCGCTGTGTTCAAACATCCAGAAAACAAATTTGACAACATTATATAAAAAAATTATAACATAGAAACACTGCCAACACTGCTCAAGACTTTGTTAATTCGTAATGAAAAAAGTTCTTATGAATAAGAATCGTTGATTTTCTGTTTTGTCAATAGGTACTCGTATTTTCAGTCCAAGCTGCAGTATGGCTCTATCGCACTTGCAGTACTTGCACTTGCACTTGATTTTACAAATACCTATTTTTCATTTCTCTAGCCCTTGAGGTTTCCTCTTTTTAGTAAGTAACTACATATCTGTACTAATATTATAAAGAGGAAAGATTTGTACCTATTTTTGTATGTTTGTAATGAATAGGCTCAAAAAGTACTGTGCCGATTTAAAAAGTTCTTTCACCGTTGGAAAGCTACACTATTCCCGAGTGACATAGGCTATGTGTGTACCACGGGCGAAGCCGGGGTGGACTGCTAGTTAGTAATATTTATGGTGCATGTTTATCAAGAACATCCTCCAAAAATACTTACTTATATGCTATGAACTTTGGAAAATAAATGGGATACATTTAAAGATTTTCTGTGTGCTTTTGAAGGGGACTAGCCGCAGCCAATAAAAATGCTGTCCTATCATCTCCCTGCAACTGACCCACAGTGTGTGATAAAGAGAGAGCACATTGTTGTTTTTTTAAATTATTGTTTAAAAAAATCGTCAACTAATAAAAATATTAAAACCAAACAAAACAAACCTTACCCCCTCTATTGATCGTAATAAGAGCTACCAATGTTTGTGATTTTTTTTACAACAAATGTTAAATGTTTTCATTCGACAATCACAGATGTCGCTAGTTGTAACTTAGGTCGAATCGATTTAAAAAAATATAATTACTCGTAAAATGATGCAGTACTCGGTACATATAAATTAAAAAATATATTTTTAAAATTATTATTTTGTATGTTTTGATTTTAAGAATGGCATCAAAAAATGCAACAAGTTCAATAGGTACTTACTTACTAATGATGAATCAATAGGTATTTGCTTACTAATCAATTTCCACCTAGAAGTATGTAAGGTCAGGTGGGGTAAGAGGAACATACTTTATTTTAATTTGCATATTCTAAGCTCTAGCAATTTCATTTATTTATTTATTTGAATGTGCATGAGCTTAAAATATCCTTCCGTTTGTCAGCTTTATTGTAGTTTATAAGAAATTATGATAATGCAAATAGGGACAATGATATCTGGTATAGAAGACAAGTAGTCCAAAAGTTCCTCTTCCCCCTGGTTCTGGGTTAAGAGAAACTGTTTAAAAATGTAATTGAAATTCATTGATTATAAACTATATTCTACCACTAATACTTTGTTTTATACTATTTCAGTCTATTATGTCTCTTAATATATTAAAATAAGGCTTATTTTCCAACAAAAAAGGTGTTTTTTTCTTTTTGGGGTAAGAGGATCATATCAGTATAAGCCAGGGGTTACAAACCATCAAGTTAAGAATAAAATAATTATCAATTAGATTTTTTTTTATGAAGAAAAAACCATCATAGTTTGTATACGATGCATTAATTGAAATAAAATTAGGATATAAATGAAAGTACAAATCAAATAAAATTAAAACAGTCTTCGACTTGATAGTTCCAAAAATATTACTAAAAGATTACCTACCTAATTTTTTATCAGTCTTTCATAATAATCATCTTTTATTTTAAGACTGTTTAAGTAATAATAGGTATTTGGCACAATCATACACATAAACATTGTACCCTGAATAACAAAATCAACTACCAGGATACAACTAAAAAAACAAACGTAATAAGTTGCTACTGCTTCATGTAATTTTTCGGTAGGGTAAGATGCTCTTTCTGTTTTTCGAATGTAATTTCGAGGCATTCTGCATTAGTCTGTAACAAGATTTTGATCACCTTAGGAAAAATATTATTAATTAATGTCGAGGTTCTCTATCACAAACAAACAAAAAAATATATAACTACATATTATAAAACAGATTCCTCCGCTGCGTCTGTCTGTCTGTTCGCGATAAACTATTATATCATAAATGCGAAAGTCTGGATGGCATATGGTATACTAAGTTGAGCCATCCGAGGTCACCTATGCATATAATTTATACCCGACTAAGGCCAAGCAAGCCAAAAGGAGGTTTATGTGTTACGCGGCTATATAGGGTAACTTTTAATTAAATGGCAACATTTTTAGAGCAAGTTTAGTCCATGATACTGAACTACTTTCTATAAAAAAAGTTATTAAAAATCGATAAAAAAAAATTTGAATTTCCATACAAAATCCGTTTGGCTGAGCGCTGATTTGTATGGGAGTACGAAAATTTTTTATCGATTTTTAATAACGTTTTTTTATAGAAAATAGTTCAGTATCATGGACTGAACTTGCTCCAAAAATGTTGCCAGTTAATTAAAATTTACCCTGTATATGTGTGTATTCATCTGTTCCCTCGAATCTTGAAACTACCGAAAGCGTCTTGGCGGTGCGCTGTTAGGTACACGTTACAAGAAGACTAATTATGGCACCGCCCACTATGGGCCATAAAGTTATTTAACTAAGAAATCAAATAAATGTAATCATACTGCGCTAGATATCAAATGGTATAATGAAACAAGGTATTCTCTTCCCGTGACAGCTGGTCACTGGATTAGTCTAAGAATACGTCATCAGTTGGGAGTGTTGCCACTGTGTGGGAATTACCTGAGCATAGTGCATAATTTTAAATGATATTTCCGTTTCCTTTGAAATTATTTATTTCAAATAGGGGCAGCACTGGACCCCGGTAAATTCAGGTATGCCTTCAGTAAGAATTTTCCCGTAGTCGGGTTTTAGATTTTTTAAATATACCTATAATGATAATACTTATAGTTTATAGACAAAATATTTCCAATGTAGACGCATTTGCACCTGCATAGCAAAAGCTGCGCCGACAATGAAATGCATTATTGGTCCACAAGTGTAGGCACAATGCTTGTTTGTATAACTGTGAGGTCTGGGCGTTCACTTGGCACACAGTTAGAGGCAAACAGTCCTCACGATTTGTGTTAATTTGTTCTGCGGCTTGTATCGGGTGATATCAGAAGTGGTAGGTGATGTAGATACAATTAGGTCTAATTGCCATTGCCAACCCAATCCTTGCGTGGTGGTCTAAGATAAGTTATATGGTGGGTATGCACTAAACAAAGCACAAAGGTTTAAGCTGCAGGATTGCCAATGGAGCGTAGCATGTTAGGTATCAAACGGACGAATCTAGTCTGAAATTTCCAATTTCCCGCGTTCCAATTCGAAAGTGGTAGATGTTGGCTAAAATAATCTATAATCTTTATTTGCCCAGCACGTTTAACAACAAAAAATATTACAATGTTGCAATGTAGGTAACTAACACGTACATATTTCTATGAAGAATCCAAAAATAAGTATAGGTAGGTATTAAAGGCGCCAAGTCCATGCCCCGAACTAGACGTTGGTCTGTATCTCGGGTAAATCTAAAAAGACGGGTAAGTTAAAGTGGGATTGGGCTGGTCATGTCTGTCAGCAGGAGAGATGGGCTCATATCGCCACTGTCTGGACTCCGATGGGTCATCATATCATTATAATCAGGTCTTTTAGTCTCCACTGCTGGAGCACGACCCTCTTTGTACTACCAGAGCCATATATTAGCCAGAGCAGTCAGAGGATTTGGCCTACACTCTCCACGCTAGCTAGACGGGTCGGAGAGGTTTCATTGATGTTTATAAGCTTTTTTGAGTTTGTGTTTCCTAAGTCGCCTTATACGACATCCACAGGAAGACTTGGAGTGGTCCTATTCTACTCTGCCGGGAACCAAGGAAAAGAGGCAGACCTAGAACGAGCTGATCTGGTGAACTGAGAAATTTTGAAGGGGACTGGAATGAGAAAGCAAAGAGTAGAGATGGTTGGAAGCCAAGGAAGGCTTTTGCCCAACAGTGGGATAGATAGCTAAAAAAATGCTGTATAAGAGATAAAATATGTTATTTTGATTGATTCCTTTTATTACCTTCTTGCCGAACGTACAGCTAAAAGTGGCCTTTGGGTCTTGCGGACCTGGGTTGTCTGCTTAGAGCCGCAACGCTTAAAATGCTTAATCTGGTCCATCTATACTAATATTATAAACCGGAAGAGTTTGTTTGTTTGTTTGTTGGTTTAAACGCGCTAATCTCAGGAACGAATCTAATCTAATGGTCCGATTTGAAAAATTCTTTTTTTGTTGGGTAGTCCATTTATAGAGGAAGGCTTTAGGCTATATAACATTACGTTCCGACAACCACGCGAACGAAGTCGCGGGCACAGCTAGTCAGGAATAAAGACGTGATAGTTTATATGTACCTATGTTATATGTTACATGTTATATGCCAGCTGCTATACCTTCTCATAATGTAACAAAACAACAAAATGTTGTACTTACCTATCTTTACGCCTACGTGAAAGTTTGCAACTGAAGTGTCACACATAGCTTTTAACGTCCTTTTGTATAAATCTACTTACGAGTACTGTACTCCCTTAGAAAATCCATGGCAAGCTCCTAAAATTTTGCATGAGCTGATCATCGATGAAATCGACAGCTTTTTTTTTTAAACCTGTACTAAAGTACTGCAAGAACAGTTTGTTGCTGCTTCTTCTGCACTAGCACCTAGGAAGCGGCACATTTACAGTACATATACACTGTAAAAAAGTTACCAGATCTCTTGGAGAGTCAAGCTCCTAACTCTACACGCTAAAACCTAATACTCTCTAACTGTTATCATAGCATATAGCGTTCTGCATGAATCCTTAAACCCTACATTTTAGTCAAAATGTGAGTCCTGGCCGTTACGTAAGAGTGACGTAGACATTCATAGAAATGGGTACAAAAATACGACGAAACGCTTCGAGAAAAGGTAGGTAGTGCCCTGCGCTTACATTGTCTAGTCTCGTCAAATATTTGTGGATTTCTCTATGACGGTAAATAATAACATTGCATTTCGATTTTGATTAACTTCGTCATGAGAACCAGGGCTTAAAGGTTTTGTAAACAAATATACTAAGTGTAGGGCGCCCTAATTGGGGCCGTTGAGTGGGTGGTGTGCGGAAGAAACGCGTGTGCTGATGTTTCTTCTGTTGGTCAGCGATTTGAGCTTTAGTCAATGCAGTTCATCCTTAGAAGTTACACGCTTCCTGCGTGTAACTTCTAAGGGTGAACTGCTAAAGTTACTCATGGTTCTCGGTGTACACAGGAATTTTTCCTTCGCAAGACATTGCACCGCATTGACAATCCTTGGTGAAAATCGTAATCGTTGCAAGCTATGCACATATTATTATATATAGCGGTTTTGATGGCGAATTGGAGGCAGTAGTACCTAGTTGTTTTAAGATATAAAATGCTGGTCGTCTTATAGCTTCTTCTATGGTGAATGAACGTGTTGTAGATCTAGCTAGAACAATATCCTAATATTGCAAAAATAAATAAGTACTTATATGATTTTGCTAATAAAATTGTTATAGAAATAGCTATGAATTTATGTAGGATTATACGTTTTTCTCAAGGGGTATTACTGTACAATGTTTAGCATCGAAAGAATTTGATTCAATAACAACCGCTTTGTAGAGTCTTCATTTGTTCCTTCCTTATTCAGGGATTGTGGATCAAATATTCCGGTCAAATGTCAAGGATAGTTGGCGTGCCTTCAGCGACTGTTGCCTCTACTATTGGTTTTTTACTTAAAAAATAATCATTATGAGTAAATAAATTTTTATAAAGTATTTCAAAGATTGAGGATAAGTTCTTAGCTTATTCGGTAGGAGATAAAATTAACCCTTTTAACCATACACGCGGCCACGTGTATAAAGCTATCTCGACGACAAGTGCAAGTGATGCCTTCACAACAACAAAAATATATAAGCGATCAAATCTATGTGTGTGTAGTAAGCGAAAAAGTTAGTGCAGTTGTTTGCGTTATTTGTTCTCTGAAGAGTTTATTTTTCTCATCGTTCCCATCAGATGATCTTTCTCTTATATTTTTATTTTTCTGACTTATTTTTATAGTTTTTTTATTTCTTCTATTTATATGAAGAATTTATAATTTTGAAGTACCTAGCTGAAAGACATTACCACAAACAAATATAAAAAGAAATCCGTAGGCCTATAATATTTGAAAATCGTAGTAAGGGCCTAAGAAACTCTTACTATGACCCGATAGGAGCTCCAGGGCACCTTTTGAAGTTACCCGCAGTTAAATCATTAAGGTGAAGATATAGGCAAATGGCCTTGAAGTGTGAAATAAATTGTGAACTCGTAAATTTGTTGATAATTTCCATCGTCGTAGTTTTAAAGCTAGACGGACTAATGTAAATACTTTGAACGGTGATTCATAAAATAATTTAAAGGGCTATCTAGTGCATGACGAAGAGCAATATAGAAATTATCTCCATATTTAAGAGTTAACAATTTATTTTAAATGAGGGCGCCACTTCAAGGCCATTTGCCTATATCTTCACCTTAATATTCATTCTATATTTTTAGAGCTAATACAGAATAAATATATACCTATACCTATATGTATGTCGATTCTTGCAAGGAATACGTACGACAAAACCATAATTTATGGGTACGTAAGGGTCGTAGGCAAATGTTTCTATAAGTTTCAATGTGATTATGTGTTGCCAGAATCTATTTATATTTTACTTATTAGTTTTTGAATATGAACTAATGAATAATATATTATTAAATTTTAACTAATAAATTAAATATAATTTGATTTCTTCGTGTAGTTACACAGTACAGTACAGGAAAAGTTTATGTGTTTTCGTTGTTTCAAAAGACAAGTCATTCGGTGGACTCAAAAGAGTTGACAAGAAGGCGCCTCTCCGCCTATCTATAAAGATATCTCAAGATATTTCGTGTATAGCTTAGTTCGTAATTGTTCTTAAAGTGGTGACCTTAATCGCTCACAAGTCTACCCTTTATTTGCTCAGCCGCGTGTCAAAATATTTGTCCCTTATAAAAGAAACAGTCCTGACTTCGAAAAGGCTAATCCCGTATTTGATAAAGCAGCGGGTGCCAGCGTACGGTTCATTCGTTTTATCTCAACATCTTTTAATTTTTTTCGCCCCGAAAACCACTCCTTTATACGGTATCTGTGGCGCTTTGATTCCAATTCTTTATTCAACGGGATTTGACCATAAATTTAGATAGTTTTGTTCTCTTTGAATTATAAAGGGATATTACCTTAATGGCAATCGGTAGGTGTAATTTGATACATCTCGTGGCACAACTATTTTGTTTATTATGATTCAGTATTGGGCTCGGCTTCTCACGATTTTTTATCACGCTTATTCCTCAGTTTCCTACTCTAATCTTGAAGAATGTCCTTAGACTTTCGGCAACTTTAAAGCTTTATCCTTTTCAATGCGCTATTGTCCAATGTTTTTTTAGGACTTTATTATAATTATGATGAATGTTGACAGTTAAGAGGGCGGTGGGCTAGGCCAGGTGGTAGACGGTAGTTTTTGCGCGTCGTCTCGACCGTTTCTTTGTAGGCTCTTTGTGACAATATTGTTCGTAGTATCTTCTACGTCCCACGTGCCAATGTATTTATCCACATAATGAGAAACGGAAATTTGAATTCCAAGTGCGTTGCGTGTCTTCTTGAGTATCAAGCGCCGAGTACACATGTGATCGTAGTACTTCGGAACAATAAACCTTTTTCTCAATGTTTTGACTTTCATCAGCGAAAGCCGATGTATTGCACAGATGCCAGACGTAACGCGTTATTTCAATCGGTCAAACCCTTCGAAGAAATAATAACAATATTTTCACTCGGCACCACTTTTTTACCACGTCACCTTTGGTTGATCGCAATTGGTGCAACGACTGTGATATACGCTTATGTTTTCATTATGCACACACACGCGGACATTCCCATACATAATGTCACAAACGACAGACATTTCTTATTGTGCTTGATATTTTTATTTGTTGTGACCCCTTTAAAAGTTTAACCGGTGACAAACGATGCTGCGATTCTTTAGCTTTTATTTGTACGATGTCTTTGTATCTAGTGTCTTCGAGTTTTATGAATGTGTGACATTACAACATCTCGCCGGCGAAGGACCTCCAATAATGCATACAATACCTCTAGCAATTACTTACAATACATACTTTGCGTCCTCTAGAAAATCTCTGAGTAATACATTGAAAATTTAAGGATATTGATTGAAATCTTAGCGTATTAATCTGGTGAAGTGTTATCATTATCATCGTACGATTATTTTATAGCTGGACACAATATAGCTATATATAGACTTAAGATATCGATTCGTCTGATCGTCTCCGATTTAAATATGTTATGTGTGGTCCTGAATGTTTGAAGGAATAATATAGACGATCCTTTTTTAGGGTTTCGTACCCAGAGGGTGCAAACGGGACCCTATTACTGAGACTCCGCTGTCGGTCCGTCTGTCTGTCTGTCACGTCACAGGGCTCTATATCTTGAACCGTAATAGCTAGACACTTGAAATTTTACATTTTACTGTAGCCGCTATAACAACAAATACTAAAAATAAAAAAAGTTAAAAATTAAAGGGGGTCGTCATACAAAAAACGTGTTTTTTCAGCGTTTTTAACTAGATCTTATAATGACATTAACTAGATACTTGAAATTTTCACAGATTGATTATCTAATACTATGGCCACTATAACTACAAATACTAAAAACTTTTAAAAGGGGTTCATACAAGAAACGTGTTTCTTAAGCGTTTTAAAACATTGTACGGAGGTACGGAACCTTTCGTGTACGAGTCCGACTCACACTTGCCTGTATATTTTTCTACAGTCAGAACGGATCAAAAATGTACCGTCAGAAAATAATCTGGTATTGTCTTTCATTTTCACTATCATGACAAGGTGCCATAACCAAACATGATTATTACGGAGTATCGGTTACACTATCGAATTTATCTTTTTTTTTCCTTCATAAAACATGGAATGACCATATATTTTATGACTACATCACAGGAATTCATACCTTTCCTTTTATCTAATTTTTTTAATTTTAAAAGTTGTTCATATTTTCGTCTAGTTCATGGCGTTTAGTCCAGTTTATGATCCTCTGATTGGCCCAAAATGCTTCATTTACACATTTTATAGCGCAATGCACTTCAGTATCGGCGTGGAAATCTGAATCGGGAGTGGTGTTGCATTTCTCTGGCCATCAGGCCGAATAAAAAAGTCATAAACCGATGACAGGCTTGGGAACACGGGGTTGTAATGTAGGTCGCTATCGGGCGGACATTTTATTGGGCCGACTACAGCGAATGCTCCAACGTTGCACTTATCGTTTATCGGCTTGTAATGATATAACGTTACATGCTCGTAAAAATACAAACTAAAAACTAGTCGGAACTCTAGCGTAAAGCTCGAATCAGTTCCCGCACCGTGTTTGAATATTCATTAGGGTGTAAAGGATCCCGTAATTAATAAAGAAACCGATCGAGCGTCAGTAATGTCGGAGAGGGCCGACTTTCATCATTTAGCGCCGATTTGATGGTTATCCTCTAACGGTATCTTTTGGAACTACGCTCCCTAAATCCTTTTGTTGAAATACCCAATAGGTGTCGAGGAAGTGGCTGCGCTGCACTCGGTTACGTCTATTTATGGGCCCACTGCTTAGATTGACGTAAATCATGATCATCACAAGGCCTTTTGGACAAAAGGACTTTCTAATTCAGCTCGATTCCTTTGTCCGGTGGCATCGTTAGGTCGCGTTGCACCGGTATGCTTCGACCGCACAATTGTTTGGCATTGTACGCGAAATTACACCTCAATTATGCGCAGAAACATACAAAAAAACCCCAGACTCTTTGTGTTCAGGCGAAGGGAGAGCAATAATTTATTCGCTGTCTAGCTTCCGCGTGGCGTCAAGCGGTGGGTTTGTGGGGTTTGGAACCATCTGTTTACTGTGACAGTATTGGACACATCGATTGTTAGGAAATTATTAGAATTTTTTCCACAGAATATAGATAAGAATCATCGGTGTTTTCTTTAGTTTAAGGGTTAGGTACTGCTGTCGGTACCAAGTTGATTTTGTCTCGACCACAGGCCGCGACATTTAGAGTCCTCCAGTAACAAATGTCTCTATCGCGGCGCGTGGTAATTGGTAATTAGTATCGATGTGCTAAAATCGAGTTTGCGGCGGAGTCGATTAGCATCGTATTGATTGCGTCTCCGATACCGGTGGGCAGTGTTAATGGCCGCCCGTTTAGCGAACTGTTTGATCTTATAATAGCCATTTGGGAACACTTTGTTTTAGTGATCTATGCATTTTCGGCGTGATAATGTGTAAGCTAAACACGGGCCTAGAATCGACACGGTGACGCTTGTGATTGCGTCAAACGTGTTTTATTGTTTGGTGTAGTGTTGTCATCGTTTCATTTTTGTTACTCGTGTTATGCTATTTTTTTCCCCAATGGAATCATGACGCTGATGTCACCGACTGTTTCTGGACACGATAATCGTGATGGTAACGCCCGTCTGCTATTACCACGTTAAGTTATGAGCTCACTTAATTTTTTGAGATTATTATTAGTCATTGTTAAGTAGGGGTTGACATTAAGCCGTCTGTGGGAAATTGATATATGATTATTAGGCTAATGAATTGACCGAGTGTTGGTGTTGATACGAAGTGCCATTCCGCTGATGGTTATGAAAGGAGGGTGATCTCCGGCGGTGTTGGCTGCTCCCTAATCAATGCCAGTTGATTGCCAATTTGCTCCGTGATATATCGTCGATTGCTGCGTTTAACTGTCTCCCGAACGAATTAAGGGGTGCGAGCTGCATGCTTCGTAAATATTGTTTTCTTTTTGTCTTTTCGATTCTATATCGTTATGCTGTTTCTGTTTTCTTCTTATTCAAGAGTTTCTGCCACTGTTTTCTGTATTGTTCAGTAAATAACACCAAATACATTTTCTCTACATGCGTACAATACCCGGCACATAAGTTGAACCAAAATGGCGGCGCTGCGCAGGTATATTTAGAGGCAAAAGTATGCGCAGTGACGGCCATTTTGGTTCAACTTATGTGCCGGGTATTGTACGCCTGACCGCACTACTCATCTAACCCAAAGTTTCTCTAAGCATTCATTGCTTGCTACAATGCAAATGACAGCCGTGGGTGGCGCGTTTTATGCCCCTCTCAATCAGTGATGTTGTGCGCACGCGCTACGAATTACGCTACGAAATATTATTGGCGCTATTTGTCGCAATATCTCGCCTCGAGGTATGTACTATTGTGCTTGGGCGGCTTTTTGGACCACCAAAGAGGGTCAATTTCACTGAATAGCTTTAATTTTATGCTTGCTGTATTAAGGTTAATAAAAATGAGAGTTAAGTAATGTTTGAGGAAGCAGACGGGGTATTTAAAGCGTACACTCGTTCGTAACTTTGTGATTCTTTACGAGGTACCTCGAGGAACGTGATCTTGCGCAATAAAACTGGCTATTTTTAGATTAATCAGATTAATTAAATTGCTAAAAATATAAATAAACATAACCTTGTCAAACAGGACATCTTTTTTATAATAATATAACACAGGTTACGAGTATATTACCAATTCTTTTTCGAGTTACATTGTTGTCTATTGCTTAAATATTCTAATTAGTTTTGTATGAATTGAACAAGCATCAACAAAGACAGTGGCGCCCCAGTCGCTTGATTTCACCCGTATCAATTACGCAGATCGACCGATAAGCCCGCGATAAATTATCGAGCGCTTACGATAACATCTACAACCGATTGGGCACCCGGCCCTTTGGAATTCTCGTTCATTGTAGATGATTTACTGAAGGGTTATGAAGACTTGAGGCTACGTTTTACGTAAGGGCTAAAATATATATTTAAAAAAATATCAAGCACACGGGAACCAATGAAATTATAAACACGACGCATATTAAACTATAATGAAATCTGAAAACCACAAGTAGTAATTAAAGTTACTAATTGATTAATTATACATAAATAGACACGAAAACCAATTTATCCAATACCCTAATTATTCAATGAAACGTCACGTTACGACATATACTCGTAAGTCATGAAGTAATCCTTGCCACAACCACCAAACCAAACTCGTCGTGAACACGTGTGCCCGCTCCTCAAGTCCAGCCTATTTGTTTATAAAGGCGAGACCACACAGTAAGCAGCAATCATACGAGCATCGCTCACCCCGTTTCCACTCTGTAATCACGCCATCATTACCTGTAATGACGTGTTAACGTTGCTTTATGGGAATGCCAAACATGACGTTCACATTTCGGTCATTTACATTTGTTTGTCTACTATCTTCGGCGTGTTTGCTTTCTTCTAAAACAGAGGGCGGCGTTTCGGCCAGCCACCGGTGTGCTTAGTTTTTTGAGTGCAACTCGATTTTGGGTCATGTTTGGACTCTTTCTTGTACTGTCGCTTCTGCCTTTGTCGTCAAATTACCCGTACTTGCCGTGAACCAGATTTCATTCAAAGCTTACGTACTTAGACTGTTATGTTAAATCTTTAATAGTTTGTAAGTATGGAAGTACTTATTAAATTTATTTTAATTTAAGGGATGAGTTCGTCACACTTTCCTAGTCTAACCTAATATTGAGTGCAATATTTACACGGAAAAACTTATTTTGACCCAGTCAATTATTATTTATTTATCAGTTAATGTAACAAAATATTGTAACATCAAGTTTATATGTTTTTAACTGTCTTTCTGCATTTTGCAAACCTTCATAAGTTTGTAAAAAAATAGATATTCAGAATTCTACATCTGTGTGCTGGTCTCTTTTGCTAATGGACATTCCTAAGAATTATTTATACAAGGATAATGGAACAATATAGTGTTTTCACGGAATCTTTTAACCCAGAAAAACAAACCAACATCTCGAGGGTGCTACAGCTCACACATTTATTGTACATGTGTTTGTATAACAAACAGGTGAAGTGAGTCTATTCAGAACTTATTCTTATTGATTGTCCTAATGATCTTGTACCTAAAAAAATAAATGTTTATTTACTTCTTATTATTAGCTATATTAAATAACAAAATGCAAATTTATAATTAACAAAACAAAATTCTTACGTGGGCAACAGGGGAAATTATTCTACAAATTTTGAATCATATGCCTCTGTTCTCACTACTACGCTCATACATATGTTTACTCGTTAATACAATTTTAGTTCTTGTATAATAAATTTAAACGTTATATGTAATACAGTGCTTTACTCCCCAAATGTTAAGAGTTCTTGGCAGATAGGCAAGTCCAATTTTTTCTAGCTTTATAAATCTTCGAAATGCGTAAGACAAAAAGAGGATGTGGTACACCGTTAGTTACACAGGTGCCGGGCTATCTCCTTGGAATGTTGTCTGTGAGTGCATTATTGCTGTTCCTATTAATGTGTACTGGGACTATTTCATTTCATGGCTGATAATATTTTATTCCAATATATGATTCGCTGTATTCTCCGTTTTGATTTTAACATAATTTACTATTCAAATTACAAATTGACTTATTAAGAGATATTATAAACATCCTATGATAATAAAGATATATTTCAATTTGAATTAAATTATTTTCTGTGCTGTTTTTGTGATGCTTAAAATATTTTCTTTGAAACAATTTGTGATTAAGGGCTCATAGGATGCAATAATTCTTTCGGATTCATCTAATAATTCCTGCGTGTTCCATTCTTTCTACCACCAATTACCAAATATTCTTGCGGTAGTTAATGTGTACAAAAATACGACTGGTTAGGAACACCCACGGGTTTCTACCTTCCGGCTGGTGTTAATACGTCCCTGTTGATTTTGTACCTCAACCAAATTTAGTTAACCTTTGAAATAAGCCATTTTGTTTCCTATTACTATAAGATATAGAGTTCAATCGTTGGTAGAAAATAATGCACGTCCGCAAGCCGAGCCTAATTCACACTATGTATTTAGCTGAACTTTGTGAAACACAACAAAGATGTAATGATGACTGTGGTAATGCATTTTTTTCGTGTACTTAAAGACGGTCGCCGCAATGCACATGTTAATCAAATTATCAGTGCAGACTTCCGCGTTATTATTTAAAACGGGTTTATGTGTGCACATACTACTAATATACCATTTCTTTACTAGGGAACACCAGTAAAGGGAATTATTAATCTTGAAAACATAATAAATGGTTTATGCATTAACAAATTCATATAGAGACGTCGGCGGTTTCGTTTAACAGTATAATCACGTTCCAATAACATAGGTTGCGGGAAAAATCTATAAAAGCTTATATAGTCAGTGGTCACGAAGATGCTGCATATTGTCCGACCGAGGCGCCGGCAGTTATTCTTCCCTGCTGTGTCATCATACCCCTTCCAGCTTAGGATGGCGCGTTTAAACTCCCTCTGTGGTCGAAATCACAAGTCAGATCAACAGTTTGAATTTATTTGCAGAGGTCTTACGAAATGGTCGCGTATGCCCCAGGATGTAAAGGTTCGCCGATTGAATTCACACCCGCGGTTTCTCTGTCCCCTTCTCATTATAAATCAAACGCAGTTACGACTGCGTCTGGTGCAGTCGTGTGTGAATGCTGCGAGGGAGGTTTGCAGACTCCTTTGGTAACCACTGGTTTTGGCCTTGTCATAATTAAAGCTATATTTTTTCTAAAGAAATTTTGCATTCTCGTGCATTTTGATTCCATGCGTAATGATCCTCACTAATTTTAATAATTCTTGGATAGAGTGATATGATTTATAGACTCTACAAAAAATATAAGACGTTCAAAGCTAATGATCTCGGTAACGCTTCACAAGCTATAAATAAGAAGATTAAAAGTAATAAAGATTTCATTTTCTTTACATGTTATAATGCAGCGTGACCGATTTCTAAAGTTTGTTTTCATAAACACATCTTTGATGTAATAAAAAACTGGGTTAGTTTTGATACTCGAATAATAAATTATTGGCTTATCGAATTCCATTATAATGATAACTTCTCATTTGTTGGGAAGTGTCGAATTGTTTGAATGATGCCATTGTGGGCTTCATTAAGTAGAAGTTAATCCAAATTTATTTTATAGCACCGTCTATGGAACTTGCATCCCTTATTTTTCTTTCAGTTATGAATTTTTCAAAACCGCAGTTTTGCATGATTGATGCTTTTTTTTTTACCTACCTATTTTTTTTTTGACCCTATTACTGAGACTCCGCTGTCTGTCTGTCTGTCCGTCTGTCACAGGGCTCTATCTCTTGAACCGTAATAGCTAGACACTTGAAATTTTCACCGATTATGTTTTACTGTGGCCGCTATAACAACAAATACTAAAAATAAGAAAAAGTTAAAAATTAAAGGGGGTCGTCATACAAAAAACGTTTTTGTTTAGCGTTTTTAACTAGATTTTTATAATGGCATTAGCTAGATACTTGAAATTTTCACAGATAATGTATTACTTTGGCCGCTATAACAACAAATACTAAAAAAAAGATAAAGTTAAAAATTAAAGGGGGTCGTCATACAAGAAACGTGATTTTTTCAGCGTTTTTAACTCGATCTTTATAATGGTATTAACTTGATAATTTAAAATTTTTACAGATAATGAAAATTTTAAATTATCGTACATGAAGGGTTCCGTACCTCCATACAAAACATTGTATGGAGGTACGGAACCCTTCATGGAACCCTTCATGTACGAGTCCGACTCGCACTTGTCCGTTTATTAATATCCGCTGTTAGTTGAGTTATATATACCTAGCTATATGTACCTAGCTTTTATAATGCGGCTATTATGATGTCGGAAGAAGTAACCCAAGTCACATCACATCAGGATGCTACTTGTTATTGTACTCGTAACTCTCTCTGCAACTGCAAAACCTATCGAAATCAAGCTGGAAAGTGGGGTGTATTTTTATTATCAAGTAGATTTTTTCCTGCAATAGTTTTAGGCGTGAGGTTTAAAACGAGTGTCCTGATCTGACAATGAACTTGGCACAGTCATGCCCTCAATCTGGACTAAAGTTGTAAACCCTTCTCACGTGACGGGACGACACCAGCATTTGTTTGGCCGCAGCTGCGGTGCCGACAACATATTTATTGTGCTCATTAACCTTCAAGAACGCTATTTAATTGTCGGCCGTTTTTTATTCACTTCACCTCTGACCCAGCGCGACTTATTGCTCCCCGGCGTCTCTTTGAAAGCGAGAATAGGCTGTTATTTATTATGTCGGACGGGGATGCGTGTCGCTTCTATCTTTGTGGCGCTTGTGGTCTTCTCTATGAATTATGAGGTTACTAGCTTTAACCCGCTGCGGCTTGGATTTTCCCTCAGGAGTTGTAGTAAATCGGATTTCGAGAATCGAAAAAGTATTATATTCTTCTCAGCTTGTTCATGACCCATTATTATTGACCTCAGAGAATAGAATAAAAGTATAAAAGTATCACGTTTCTTCTTCCGCGCAGATCGTAAAGCTCGAAGTTTTGATTTGGAATAGGCGCCCTCCATGGTGCTACGACCATATGCTCATATGCTGCCCTTTTTTTCTATATTCAGCTGTAAACCGTTACATTAACTTAAAGCCGACTGAATCCTGTACCTAAAATCCATAAAAAAAATAGATACATCATCTATCGTGTCTTTTGATCTTCTGCATGTTTAAAGATAACCGGATTTTTTGTACTTATAAGTTTTATCCTTTTCAAATCCCATGCGGAGGTGTTTTACTCTATGTCTTGTTGTTTTGTTCTTGTGAAATTCAATGCCGCTAAGACACAGGCGTGTCTCTTCTCTGCTAAAAAGAGCCCTTTCAACTTGGCTCCCACTTTCCGGGGTGTGCCTGTTCCTGTCACCCGTTATCTCGAACTTCTCGGTATCGATCTCTCATCAAAAATTAACTTCGGTGGCTATATTGAGTCCAGGGCTAAGACGGATTCTATAAAACTGGGCATTCTCTCTAAGGTCCAACGGTATTTTACCCCTGACCAACTGTTGAGCCTTTACACAGCTCAAGTCCGCTCATGTATGGAGTATTGCTTCCACCTATGGGATGGATCTGCCCGCTATCAGCTCGAAGCCCTGGAAGCTATCGACAGACGTGCTAGAAGACTCGTTGGTGATGAGATGCTTACGGCAGGACGGCTCCAGAACCTCGAACATCGCCGATTAGTAGCAGGTCTGTTTGTCTTCTACAGGCTGCACTTCGGGGAGTGTGCTCAGGAATTACGTAATTTAATTCCCCCTGCACCATTCTACCATCAGACAACACGACGTGGACAGGGATTTCACCCATTTGTGGTTAATATTAGTAGTATCAGTATCAGTATCTCATCGTAACTCTCGATTCGCCACCTCCTTCATTGTGCGAACCGCTAAGGTGTGGAATTCACTCCCTGCGTCGATGTTTCCCCATACATATGATTTAGGGATTTGCAAGAGTGAATAGACATTTTTTGAGTCTGCGTGATACACCTTAGACCTCATCTTAGCTTCCCATCAGGTTAGATAGAGGTCAAAAGCACTCAAATCTCAAATAAATAAAAAATACAAACATTTGTAAGTCTGTATGATATATAAGAGTATAAAAACAGTATTACACGATTCACAGGAAGTTGTTTATTCATAAGTACTAAGATGTCTCTTTAAGATAATCAAATTCTAGTTGTAGTGTCATAATATGTTGCTCGGGTAATATGGAACATATTTGTACCGACGATATTGTCAAATGGTAAACTATTTCTCACCCAGTGTGAGTCGGTACTCGTGGGGGTCTAATATCTATGTTTAATGATCGAAGTACACTGCTTACAGGAATTTGTGTATACAAATGTGTTTATTGAATAAGCCCGTTGCACAATTTTAAATATTACACAAACAGAATGCTGTAGCTTATGACGGCTCTCGTGTATATTTTATTGCGTTTGAGATGTCGGATTTTGCTTTTGCCTCCTGCTTAGACGCGCTGATGTTTTATTCATAGTAGACAGATCGTCCGAGATGTTCAACTGGTTATGGCCATTGTCTGTTTTCACAAGCGATATCCGACTTAGTCGGAGTGCTCTCGTGACATTTTCACTGCGATACTGAATCGATTAAACTGCAATCGCAGAGGTGCAACCGAGTGACAAATGATCTCTCGTCCGCTTTACATTGTATTACGAGGTATTCCTATCACAATGAAAATGTCGCTACTATTGTTCCGGGCTTTCTATCGGAGCGAGTGGAGTGCGCGTTTGACGTCTTCATACGGTGTATCGGCAACAGTAAATTGTGGTATCATGTCGGTACCGTCCGCGTCGTCGGTATGGAACCGTTTATTGATTGGTATCGTAGTTTGTCCGCTGTTCACTTTGAATAAAATTCGAATTATAATTAATCACAGTTGGTCTGCGTGGGAGTGCGTCGCGCCGCCGCCGACGATCTATCATATTTTGTGATAACGCCACTGGGACGCGTCTTGTAAACGTATTGAGACGATCGGGTTCGGGTTTGAGCTCAGCTATGCGACAATAGTTTGATGCAACGGCATTCGGCATTATGAATTATGCCATTTCACATGCACTGCGATCGGTAAACTGGGAATTAATTATGAATGATTTATTACAAGTTGCACTTGTATGGCATTTAAAACATTTTGGTGTGCTAATACATTCATATTGGTAAACTAATAAGATAACATTTTTAGTTTGACTTAGACGTGGGAGATGACGTGAAAGAAAGCAGAGCTCTATGCCCATTAGTGGGTGGTTGATATGGGTTGATAATAATTATGATGATACATTACAAAGCGTCAGCAAAGCAAGCATGCTAATGAGATCTATTTAGCTAAACCTCAGCAATAGTGAAAATGTAGCTGTAAGCACGTTCGGCTAGGGAGAAAGGTGTCAACTGTTACAAGCGTTAGAATAGTTATAAAATATATTTACCTCAGAAGTTAAGTATTCTTACCGGGTAAATGGCTGTTAGAGGTCACCAATGGCAATGTTAACGTTTATTTCAATTTTCTAGTCGACGTCGTCGTCGGCGTTTATCTTTATAAAGACGACACTCTCGATGTCAACAATAAAATTTGATCATAAACTTTCGATCGCACCCTTTGAAAGATCCTAAGCAATCTCGCCGCTCAATTTTATTTCCAATAGCAGCGTAAATAGACAGGCGGGTAGATGTAAACGAGAGACACCCCACGGCTCTCTCGGAGGCTCCTGTCAATTGAATTTGTCTGCAAGCGCGCCGAGCATTAAAAGCGTACTAAACTACCTTCAATACTATTATTGATATTTTCATAAAGCCTGATATCCATTGTGCGGTGACGACGCTCAGTGCATATCTAGTTTTAGTGCGTTTTCGTTATGGTATTTGATATTTTATGCCGTGGCTGTGCGTTACGGCAATACCGTCTGGGTTTTATTACCCCCGTATGGTTTGATTTGATCATTTAATCTTTCGGCTTCCGGTATTATTCTAGTTACTTTTTAGTGGCGTACGTTTCATAATTTTAATTTAGATTTATACACTTTCACGTTCTTGATCGATATCGAAGCATTGCGTCATGATCATGAATGACCACCTGTGTCACTCGGACTTCATAGTCATATTTTGAATTGTATTATTTATTTAATGGGAGGGAGAAAGTGATGATACATGGCCGTATCTTGTTGAAATGATTGATAATGTACTCTATCAAATTCCTAAAAAAACAAAAAAAAAAGACAAAAGTAGAGCAAGGGATGTTAAGATGGTTTGGGCATGAAGAAAGGATGGATGAAAATAGATTAACAAAAAATTTTCATGAGGCAAGTGTGAAAGGAAGAGCGGGACAGGGTCGACCTCGGCGAACGTTCTGCGATCAGATTGCAGACGTTCTGAAAAAGGGAGAGGTAAGAAGTACCCGTAACCGAAGGGCATGTATGAAGAGGTTGATCAGTGTAGGTGAAGCGAAAGAGTATGTCAGGATCGTAGCAAGTGGAGGTCCATAGTCTCTGCCTACCCCTGTGGAAAACAGGCGTGATAGTATGTATGTATGTATGTATGTATGTATGTATCAAATTCCTAACGAGGCCAATATTCTCCTAATAGGCTGGCTTAAACTATTATCTTTCTTCCTTAATATATCCAGTGGGGTATCAATTTTATTATCTATTACATTATAATTCCAGATGTTCAGTTCCAGATCTTGTTGATTTTCAACATCATGAAATGAATTTGGTAATTTATGTCTACTGTACTGGTCGTCTAAATCTCCGGTAATTAATAAAACTTGAAATGTATTTCCACGATTTTTTACAAAACATGATAATGGATTGTAGAGCAACTTTCTTTGCGAGTTTTTCAAGCGTCATTACTTCACTCAGCTAAATAACAGTTAACACAATGTGTACTACATATCAGCATACTATCCTCTTTCGCCGTCTGTTCCCACGTCTGTGTCGCTTAATCATGTGACTTCATGTCGTCTGCGCCTAATATCGCACTCTAATGTGTTTATTAAGAACCTTTAATGGTGCACCATTTAACATACAATCTTCATACAATGTGCAGTGGTCCGTTTTGCATCTCATGCTATTAGTGTCTCGTGGATCTTACTCGTACAAAAGCACAGCTTTTATGTTTGTTTTAGAAATTAATTAATGATTTGTTTGTAATCTTCTTGCTAAAAAGAAAAAGAAAATAAGAAACATATAGAATAAAATTGTATAAGAAACGTTTATGTTTTAAGAACAAAGTTGATTAATAATGATTGATAACTATATTGATTGTATAAGAGATTAGGGAAGTAAACTAAAGACCCTGGATTTAGAATAGTTCAACAAAAAACAACTTAGCTTCGTAATCTGACAAAAAGTGGGCCTATTTTAAACAGACTACATTGCTAAAGAGTTAAAAACATCAGTACAATAACCGGGCATACTCTGCTAAAAATACACTTTAACTAGTACCTCTAACACTCATTGGACACGACATCTGATTGCGTTTGTCCGTGAAACGATCCCGTCGCTCAGTGGATAGCGTCTTTAAAGACAATTATTGGTTTGTAAACGTTAATGTTATGTGGAAGCGATACCGCGCTGAGCACGTTATAGACTATTTTAGCGATCCAGTAAGATGTTATGTAACGAGTTCATTTGCATTTGTATTGTTGTAAAATTGCTGATTATTGGATTTCATGCCTGTCTACCGGATATAGCTAGACATAGAAACCTTCTCCCAAGGATTTCTAAAATGATCGAAATAAAGCGACCTGCATTCAGCGACGACGAAGTCTTACTCGTATTTAAATCTTTGATTTGAAAAAAGATACTACCTAGTACATAGATTTTCGTATGAAATACATAATTTTCTCTATTCGTAGTACCAATTTTCTTTTGCTTTAGGTCTTTTCTTTGGGATCTTTAAACCGATTGTAAAATTAAATGTAAATAAAGATATTCGTAGGCATCTCCTCAATTTGATGTCGTCGAGTGAAAGAGTTCGCAGCTCGATTTCTTTGAGTTTCACATTGTTCGATGCAGCGTCATGAATATTACTGTATTAATTAACACGAAGGTTGTAACAACTTATTTTATTCATGAGTTTTACACCGAATATTTATATGTATGTGTAGGTTTTACGAACGGCTTTTTAATTGCTTCGTTATTATTTGAAGTAAGTAATATAACTTTAGCTAAACATTTTTTGTCAAATATGGAATTAAACACACTCATAGTGTTAGTGAAGTGGTTTGATAACGTTGTTCTTAAGAAAAGTTGGCATTCGTTAATAAAAGTAATTGGTACTACAAATGCATATGTTTTATTAGTATCATATTTCTTTTAAACGTCTTTAGATTTATTTTCTTAAATCATTTAAACCTAATGAGAAATAAAGCGTTTAACTGCGTTTGCTCGACTATTATGTCAACACGGTTCTCCTAATCGCCTCACATAACTTTTGGATCGAAAGTGTTTGATAAATCTCCCAGTGTCATCATTACCGAATGTGATCTACGTCCCTCATTAGCTACCTCCAAATAAGATATCATCACGTGATTAACTGCATCACTGCTCGATTATTTTATTACATTCCAACATTAATGGCCTACACTACACGTATAACGTTCTCGTTTAAAACGTTATTGTTCAGAAACAGTTATAGACTCGCTATTTCTGCTGTTAAACTATTGATAGATCCGTTATAATATCGTTAGCAGTTGTCCGCGAAATAACTATACGTAGTTATTTCGTTGCGTATGAAAATTAATAAGGCCAAAGAAAATAAACGTGTAAATGGTTTGTAAATTATTTTCTAATTGAAAATTAATGGAGAACGTTTCGAGCACGTATTAAATAACCTGCGAGTGCTTGTTGGGATTTTAATGGCGCTTTTGGGGACACAAAAATTGATAGTTCCATTTGGTTGTTTTCGTTAGTGAGTCGTTAGTGTCACTCGCTTGCAGCGATGCAAATTAAGATGTTCTTTCGGAATCCGCTTTTGATTTACGACCTTATAATGCGAGAGTACGAGGTGGGTCCGCTTCCTCATATAATTTAATTTCGTTAATGCACCACTTGGTTGCATCGGGGAGTTAATGAGCTTTGAGGAACTAGTTGTCAATTTATATACTGTTATTTACTCGTATATTACATGTTGCTTTAATTTTTTTAATTTTCATATCTTTTTTATGTTCTCAGTTTTCTTTTTTGTTTGGTACTCTATGTAGGATTGTAAGTAAGTATTTAATAAAATCGAGTGAAGTCAAGGATAAAACAAGATTTTGTGCGGAATATGGGAATGTAATAATTTTAGTGCGGGAGTTTTATGTCTTCTTAATCCAAGTTTACGACCCAACAAGGCCAAACAGTTTTGCGGATTGCTCAAATCCGAATACTCCAATAGTTTTTATTATCATTATGATTTATTGACTAAACAGTCTTTAACTCTTTATAGATGCCACATCGTAAAATTACTGCGTGTATAAGAACGTCATTCGAGATTTTTTTAAATATTCATTATAATTTGGCAGCTAATTTTTAACCTTCGCGTTGATTGAACATCGTCGTCACATAATTAATTAATTAACGAATACATTATGGCATTAATATATTATTTAATGCTTTTTCATTTTTATTGCTCTATTCGAGCGTGCATATTTAGTGAGTTGAGAAACGCTGGTGTATAAATCATAGATACTAGTATAAGTTATGTTGAGAGTAAGGCGTTATTGCTTAATAATTTAAATAAGGCTAATGACGTTGCTTGTTCTCCGCCCAGAACAATCCATAACTTCTCCGCCGGAAATGTGATTTTTATCCACTATCACAAATATTAATTCTACATATTTGATATCACGAAGGTTATCACTGAATCTTAATATAGATGTCAAGGTATCTTAATTGCACTAGGCATATTGCTCTATGTTGTATGTTTATCTTTACGACCGGGTTCGTAGGGGTCGCTCCGGTACCACCGTGGGTCAAACCACGCTATTAATCGTTCCCGCAAAAGGCACTGCTTCGACACTTATCTTTTAATTCAATTTACACACGGTACAAGCTTGTTGATTGGCAATTTATCGCTCGTATCTTGTAATAGTCTTAATATCTTCATTGTCAGCTTTCTTGTGTAGGCATATTTTGAGTAGTTTTATCTGTTCTCATTCAAATTATTTTCCTATATATCTTTTACTTATCGAAATCAAGAAAGAGGTTTCTCGTCATCACAAGGGATGGTTAATAATGTACACTTAGAATTAAAAGCTTAGCATACTGTATTTCAATTTACCCGTGTGGTTCCGGGTTAGAATAGGACCACTTCATCTCTTCCTGTGGATGTTGTAAGAGGCGACTCAAGGACTAAGCACAAACATCTCGTGCTACAATTGCATTCCCAAGGGTTAACGTCAGGCGGCGGCTGGTTGTAAAACTTTTCGCACAAATACATTCCCAAAGAGGGTTGACGTCAGGCAGGCGGCCGGTTGTATAACCATAGCCAAATCATTTAATGTGTTCCGGCTATTTCTTCTCCATTTTGCAAGGTCTTTGGCATCCTTGGGTAACTATTGACATGTTTATTATATTTATTTAGAAGAAAAAACGGGAAAGCGCACCCCGGGCTCCAAAGCAGCACAGCTGAGGATGCAACCGGGAATGCGCTTAGATGAAGAAGAAGACTGTATTTCAATTTGTATTGCAAACATTATCCTTGTAATCAAATTAGTATTGTCAGATTGACATCATGTTTATTACAATTGTATTGGGTGTGTATTTGTCATAAAATATATTACCTACCGTTGAGTTAGTATCCCATAACACAAGTTTAACTTTACAACTTACTTTGGGGTTAGCTTAATCAGTGTGATTTGTACTTATCTACTTATTTATTTATTTAACTTTATCACAAAAATGTAACAGGCGGACTTAAGGCCTAGGGCCTTTGCTACCAGTCAACCTACAGGTGGTGCTGATAAAAGCAAATTTTGGACGATTAGTACATTCAAATTAGCTATTTGACCATTATTAACATTTACCTAAGACATACATTCATATATATACTTTCTTATAAATTCATAGACCTATTTTTTATTATAGATTTATTGGCAAGATAACCTTCGTCTTTCGTCGATTCATTCTGTCAAGCTCTCACAGTATTTTTCCGCTCCGGTTTTATCTTAAGAAACTTTAGCATCACCGGTTGCATTGTTTATTATTATAGAGTAGCGTATAGCCAACACCTGCAAGGGCTGCACGGTAATAGAGAGGTGTGTCGGCACGCCCAGCCAACAACGCGCGTCTTCCAATCCGCTGTTGGTTCACTTTCAACTACAGTTTCATTCATTATAATGATATTAGTGTTTCGTTCTATTCTATGCTCATATCAAGACATTTGTATTGTCAATTGTATTTGTAGTAATGGCTAGGGCCTAACGGTAATTAACTCTATCGGTTCACTTTCAACTACAGTGTCATTATAATGAGATTAGCGTTCTGTTCTATGTCCGTTTTTATATCAAGAAAAGTTGACATTGTCAGTTGTATTCGTAGTGTAGCTCATATCTGCAAAAGACTGCACGGTAATACAGGTGTCGTTATTTGGACGTGTGACTTCGCAAACCGCTTCAAGAGCTTGAACAAATACATTACGAATAGGTTATCTACCTAATTTACCATGTTATACCCAAATTATATCGATTTGGTAATTCAGACTTTATTGTTTATAACTTGAAAATGCCTGTTATACAGGATTATTGATAAAGTCTACCTAAATTCGTTGAAAGGCTGAAACCTTTGAAAGGTGAATCACGAGAATATCTAATTCTCGAAAAAAAATCTATTTAGGTCTTATTGAAGAAGTACTTATATGAAAGGCGCTTTCCGTGTTTATCGATTTTAACCAAAATAAACCTTAAGGATTTGCACAAGTGTACCTAATTTTTCATTATAAGTTGAGTTTAAAGTTTAAATAAATTCAATAGCTCCTAAATCCTGATTGACTGTTTGCCGACAACGTTGAAAGTTGTTTATGATATTTGCAGAGTTTCTAAATCAGTTTTGGTACACATCTAAATTTGTCACAAAAGTCAAATACGTCAAGAGCTCTCTTCGTGTTACATAATTTGAAAGTACTCAGAATTTATAATAGGCATTCTCAGTTGTCGCAATGTGTACTTTCGGGTTTGGAGTGGTTTCGACTTAATTAATCTATTCAAGTTTTACCTTCAGGTTATTTTTTACTTCAATACTGTGGAGTGTTGATTCGTAATCGTTTTTAGTGCATTTGACACAGTATGTCTTATTTTAGAATTTGTGAGCAAATTGGGTTTTACAGCTTTTGTTTTTTTTTCCTAGCCATTCAGGCCCCATAGTTGGGTAAATGCCTCCCGTTGTTGTTTCCAGCTACTTTAGCTACTTCTTTTCAATCCTTATGAAAAGCAGACAGGTCATCCTCCATTCTTGATCGTTTCCCGTCTCCTGTAGTCCATCTGGTAGTTACGTGAGCCCATCTATTTGGCACTATTCGGCAAACGTGACCCGTCCAGTCCCGTTTTAGTCTGGCACTCTTCCTCCTAACGTCGACCACGTGGGTGATGGAGCGCAACGTAATGTTCTTAACACGACCTGTACGTTTTACACCTAACATATTGCGCTCCATTGATCTTTGGCAATTTTGTATTAAAATTTCAATTCGCTACTTCAGACACAAGTGCCTTACATACTATATTTGTTGAACGTCTGGCGCCGCACTTCACGAAATTGATTGTTGCAAATTGATTTACAAATATACTAGTTACTAATCTTTGGCTAACCTAACGTTGATTTCGTGTACTCTACGTATTTTCTGCGCGATATAATTTTTAACCGAATGCGGCAAAGCCGAAAAGGAGGGTATATGGGTTTGACCTGTATGTTTGTCCCTATAATTCTATGTTCCCTAGTAACTACTAAATAGCTAAACTGATTATAATAAATTATACATGGTTAGATTCGTCTTAACCACTAGAGTAACATAGAATATATTAAAATTATTGGAAATCAAAATGGCGTATTTTAGGCGCCAAATAGCGCGGCATCATTTTTTTTATCTTTTCAAAACCTTTCGAGAGGGGTATCAAATTAAAAAAAATATTCAACAATTTCAGACATAATATATGCAACTTATATGTTTAAATGAAATTTGGAATGAGAAATGCTAAAAAACAACGATTTTTATGTCCGGTGTTATCTATGTTTCCTAGTAGCTACTAAATGGCTAAACCGATTTTAATAAATTATACATGGTTACAATTGTCTTAACCATAAGAGTAACATAAGATATATTAAAATTATTGGAAATCAAAATGTCGGATTTTTGGCGCCAAATTGCACGGCATAAAAAATCTTTTTAAACCTATCGTATGTGTATCGTATGTTTATATTATACTAGCAGCCCGTCCCGGCTTCGCACGTGGTAGACAATTATTTTACCAAGGATCCCTAATTTTGTAGCCTATGTCAAATTGGAAGAATGTAGCATTCTATTGGTGAAAGAATTTTTTAAATCGGCCCAGTACTTTTTGAGCCTATTCATTATAAACATACAAAAATAGGTACAAATCTTTCCTCTTTATAATATTACTGTAGATATAAATGTAAATATTTTTTATATAAGTATGTATTATATGTATCTATAATATTTTATTTGTATATCTCCTTTGAAATATTGCACCTCACCTGTAACATATATAAATTTCTTTTGTATCCATACTACCCTAAGGTTGCCTGGAAGAGATTGTTGTGCGATAAGGCCGCCTTTTGTATGCTAAAATTTATCTTTATTATTTATGTATAATTTGTTAAATTGTGTGCAATGGAGAGTAAAATAAAATAAAATAATAAAATATGTCCCTTCCACTTTGTATGTTTGTATGTAAATGAAAAGAGAAATGCTAAAAAGCAACATATAACATCGCTTCGCCAAGCGCATTCCCGGTTGCGTCTTACCTTACCACAGATGACAGGAAGTGCTTAGGTGTAGGTAAATAGTGCTGTTGTATCACGCGGTCGGGTTTTTTTTGTTTTTTAATTATTTCTTGTTAAGCTTTTGTACGGTATGACATACTACATATGTACATACTATCACGCCTGTTTCCCACAGGGGTAGGTAGGCAAAGACTATGGACCTGCACTTGCTACGATCCTGACAGACCTTTTTCGCTTCATCTACACTCATCAACCTCTTCATACATGCCCTTCGGTTACGGGTACTTCTTACCTCTCCCTTTTTCAGAACGTCTGCAATCTGATCGCAGAACGTTCGCCGAGGTCGACCCTGTCCTCTTGTACAGTATGACGATATGTGGAAAGCCTTTACGAGTATAGAGAGAAAAGCGTTTATACTTTATATTATTAGGCTTTTTATCTCTGCTGAGCGTAATGTATCATATTATTCCTACAGTTCTAAGAACCACTAGAGAGCAAGGTTGATCGTAGCGATTTTGTATGTCACTTAGTTTTGTTCTTTATGCTAGTTGGCTTTGTTTATTCGTACGTTGAATGTCTTTGTTCATTCGTACGTAGCCTCACATAATCATTACTCGGATTTTCCAGCTTTAAAAATATGTCAGCGTATTTTCCTCAGAAAATTTAATTGTAGTTGCACTTTGTTTGACATTGTATTCTACAGAGAAAATATTTGTATGTTTGTAATATTGTTTTGTAGTGGTACCTTCCTTCAAGAACTGAGTCTAGTATAAAAATTAAGTTAAGTATCTCTTTACAAAATAAGCAAATTAATTTAATTTGTCCATTCTTCTTCGTAAATCAGTATGTGTCTCAGAGAAGAGGAAAATATTTATACGGCAGTACAATAATCACTTGCCATCGGATTACGAACCGCCGGCGTCGGAGCGGCTCTTCTCACGAATTTCGCGGCGCCTCGCGTGGGCGGCCTATCGTACGCCGCCATCGCACGTCTACCAAACACCTCACCACACACTTTAACCACCACCAAACCCTTATATATTTACCCATAAAGCCCAAAATTCTTTTACTTATCCGAAAACTACAATTGTCATAACAATACTACGGCCCTTTGTTGCCTAGTGCGTCTAATTAGTCAGACTGTTTAGTGCTTTACTCGCCGCGGGCCTACATTAACTACGGACTATTCAGTGTGAAATGATGTGATTTGTTGAGCTATGTTAAGCGCATTATGAACACTTTGCTAAATTAATTTTGAAATTCCGTTTATCTATTGTCTGCAATAACGAGGGCTTTGACACCCAGTTTATTTATTATCATTTCAGTAGGTTCGGTTGTTTGCCTTTAGAGATTAGTAGTCATATTTTATTTCACTATTTGTGTAGCGTTGTTACTATTGCTATTGTTCACTCGTTGTTACTATTTAGCATGCATTAAAACCAATGTCAGAAATGTGCAAGACATAAAACAAATCTTTCCAAAATTGACAATATTATTCTCTTTTTTCGTAAGGCAGTTAGTTGTTACCGTAAGGTTTTTAGGGTTCCGTACCTCAAAAGGAAAAAACGGAACCCTTATAGGATCACTTTGTTGTCCGTCTGTCCGTCCGTCCGTCCGTCTGTCAAGACCCTTTTTCTCAGGAACGCGTGGAGGTATGAAGCTGAAATTTATATCAATTACTCAGGTCTACTGTCCCTTGAAGCTGTGAAAAAATCAAACTTCTAAGCCAACGCAATCAAAAGATACAGCCGTTTATGCCGCAAATTTTCGACACTTGCAAGGGAATCAAAACCTACAGGGTGCTTCCCGTAAACTCAGAATCTTGAAATTTGGTACGAAGCAACGTCTTATAGCATAGATAAAGGAAAAATTACGAAAACCATAAATTTTTAGTTACATCACATAATATATATTTTTTTAATAATTTTAAACTTACTACCCATTTCCTCATAAACGCGTAGAGGTATTAAATTGAAATTCATACCAAATACTAAACCTTGCAGGTTTGTACGGAACCCTCGGTGCGCGAGTCCGACTCGCACTTGGCCGGTTTTTTTAGGTAGGTATCCGCTGTTTTGGGCTTTATTAGCCTTTGCGCGATTAGAAATTTTCAACCATAACATTAGACACTAAAATCTTTGGAATCAACAATCTGCAGCGTAGTGCAAGCCATAATCGCCCAGCGAAGTTTTGAAAGAACGATCCGTGCCGTGCAGTTTGGCGTATATAGGTTACTTTGTTTTTATCTCTACTATAGTAGTGAGTGAGTGAAGAGGCGCCATCAATACGCCTACAGCATAACATATTCGCGATACATTAACCGTCTGGTCCGAAGAGACATCGTATTTCAAGAGTCGTGTACAGATTCATCTCTACTTATTCATAACAATATTTCGCATATTAAAACTCCTCGTACGATGTTTTGTCCATAGTCACATTGTCAACAGATATGAAAGCGAATATTTTTCTGAATTTATTGTACAACTTCGGTTTCGTCTCCGTCGAATAGCCGTCCATATGATATATTTTCCTTAAAGCGTCCTTTCAAGTCTTTACTTTGCAAACAGAGTCGCGACTTTTGTTTGCCGACTGTTTGGTATTGGTTGGATATTGGCGACTTTGGTGTTTCGACTGTAATATTATATGCTTTTATAAAATGCTTAAAATGAGAATGTACAGTAATATTAACAATGCCGGGTCACGAACTTGCGGAATCAGAGATCCTGCATCAGAAATATGACCTGATATATGGCGACTGTGCGGCGCCACTGGTGAAAATCTGAATCATGTAACTGTTACTTCGATTTTAATATCCGAATTCTTTTACCATGTTGCATTTGCAAGTTGTTATTGCGGTCGCGAATGAAGATTGTGTAGTGTTGCAAGTTCAGTGTGGAAATTCAGAACGTTACAGTGGTCGAATATTAGATTTTATAATCTGGATAAACTACATTTCTGAGAGTATTTGCCACTGGCATTAATCCTGGTGGATATAGGTACTCATCCAATTATGTGAACTAATTACGCAGCCGTAAAAACCTAATGCCAATCGACAAATTAAAAAGCTAACAGATATTTAGTTTATTTTTCTTTTAAAATGCTCAGTCAATTGTCTAAGGAGATTAGCCGAAAATCGTGATGTTCAACATCCAAATTAATGTAAAAGCACCGCTGGGTTCTTGAAAATCGGGACGTTTCTCTATTGCATTTGTTCTCGTATTTGTGTAAATTTTGGAAGGTATTGTGCTACCGTTTTGTCGCTAGGTGATTTATCTGCAATAAATTTATCGCTCAATCAACGTCGTCGCTCGCGCCGGCCGCTGATTGGATTTCTTCATAATTACATCTTTTGACATGTACGCGCCAAGTTTCGTACCTTACAAGCCTGGCCAGGGCATGAGATCGTGGGAGCACCGTGTAATCAGCTTTCTTGGCGGTCTTGTTTTCGTTTGGGCTCACAGAATTAAACGGCGGAGAATGGATGTCATGCCATAAAAGTGGTCACCATAGACCGTGTTTAAATATGGCAGGACTTATCATTTTTGAAAGTCTTAAAATCTAATAAATTTACATAGTTCAGTGCTCTATTTTTAAAAGGTTTAAAATCGAATATATATATATATAGTTCAGTGTTCGAGATTTGGAGGCCTACTTATACCTAGCAGTAGACTTATTGCGGCTAAAATGATGATGATAATGAGTTCTTTGTCCGATTGGTAGGTTAGCTATCACGATATCGGCACCATACAAGCAGCGCAATTAAGTAACAATCATGAACAAAAGCAATTATTAAAATGATGACGGATTTAACATCGTTTGCCATGAACTCTTACTATTGCTGAAACTGTACATTAAAAACACTGTTACCTAATTAATTTTTGATGCGGCATTAAATCATGCTAACCGTGAACAACAAACGTAATGGAGGGTGAATATTCCGAGGCTCATATAAATGTCCAGTCGTCACACATTTCGGTAACTCACGCAGCCCGCTGACATAATCACATTACGCATATAATATCAGCGAAACACGAAAATGGACATAAATATTCGAAATACAGATTTCGAAGTACAGTATGCACCAAAATGGTGTAGATAGCCGTACTAGGCATACCAGTAGCGAGCGAATAAGTAGCTCGTGGAGATAGCTTGTTTTGAAAAGAGGTACTTAAAGAATCTGAAGTGATTTAAGATTTTTTTTGTGGATAAACAATGCACAAAAATGCCTCTGGAAACCACACAGATTTCTTGACTAAAATAGGACCACAATTTTTTTTTCTGTGGATTTTGTTGTCATCTTCATCATCATCCAGGTATTTTTTAGTCTCCACTGCAAAAGCGCGACTCCTTCTGTACTACAGAGCCATACTTAGCCAGACTTGGCTACTTACAGTAGCCAGAGGATTTGGCCTATACTCTCCACGCTGATCAGATGGGTTGGAGAGGTCTCATTGATGTTTCAAAGCTTTATTTTGCTTGTGTTTCCGCTAAGACGCCTTCTACGACATCATGGGAAGACTTGGAGTGGTCCTATTCTTCTCTGCCGGGGACCACACGGCTTGTGTCGGATCTCGTAAGAGGATTCTTCTCGTAGTAGGTAGAAGCATCTTGAGCAAGAACTGCATTCACAAGGAGAAACGTCTGTCTGGTCGGTCGTAAATTAACAGCCAAATTATTTAATGGCATTTCTTTTCCACTGCTAATGGTCTTCAGCATTCTTAACTGACCGTCGATATGCATATCTTTGGACGAAAAAACTGAAAGCGCACCCGGACTCCAAAGCAGCATACATAGCTATTAAGGATGCAACCAAGAATGCGTAAAATTTAGAAAAATAATTAATGTTTTGATTCCTTTCCACCTTTTCGCCCATCCATCACGCTAAACGTGGCCTTGGGTCTTGAGGCTCTCGGCTCTGTCTGCTTAGAGCCGCAAGACCCAAAATACTTTATCTGCCCCATTATGGATAAAGACGTGATAGTGTATGTATGTAATAATTAATTTACAAAACTGATTAAACCCAATTGTGTTAGTATAAAATGTAAAAAAGATGATAAAATTCTAATACTTTGACCCTTTCTATTCCTTCTCACCGTACTAGTTTTCTATCTAACTCTTTTGCCATTACGACAATAAGTCTCTTGAACGCGCTTCCTGAAACCATTTGAACTGCTCCTAGTCGCGCTAGCTTTAAGACACAGGTATTTAAACACTTCTTGGCCAAGTTATAAAAGTTGATTTAAGAATTGCTGCATTTATCTATTTATTTATATGTATAGTATATGTAGCGTATATATATGTATGTAGGTATATGTATAGCAAGTGTATATATAAATATTTATGTAACAATGTACATTGTGTATTTTATGTGTACTACACTTTATCTTGCAACCCACATTTAGACTTTCTGTATAACTCAAAGGTTGACTGGTAGACAACGCTTTTAGCGTTAAGTTCGCCTATTGTTCTGTACAATTTGTATTTGATGGACAATAAAGATTAAATATAATAAATAAAAATAAAATTACAAATAGATGTAGGATATAGTCGCTTAACTAAAACTAACCGCACATCAAAGATAGAATGTGTTCCCATATTACATTTTATATTAAATGAAGTGTATGTTCTGGACATCAGAAATTGTTATGTGTTTCTGACGCGGGCACCGGCGCGCTATCATCGCTTGTAATTACTGTAATAACGTGTATGATTCAGGGGGAAATTGGTCCTACGTGCGTCTACCGGTCGCTCGAATACCGGCTCGTTAGGGCCTGATCATAACCTGGGAGGTGCGATTTGCGATTCACCGAATTGACTGGTTGTTATTGTTATACTAGTAGTTCCTCCTGATTTATGAACTCGCGCCCATCTTCAGTCCCATATCTCGGCAATTGCTTGACCGATTTGGCTCATTTTCAGACATAAATTTCTACTGGTTCTCATATACTAGCATACTAATTTCGTGAAGTTCTGTTCATGTAAAAACATACTCAAGTTACCGTCAAATATTCATACATACTTACAAACACCGGATAGGTCAAGTAGACTCGAGGGAACTGCTCGTTTCGCTCGGTCGTTCAATAAACTAAAGAAATGCTTAAAGCGCTGTTGTATCTTCTAGGTTAGGAACCACTTTATCATTAGGCTGTGGTTTTTGATTGCCAGCCTTCAACGATGTCAGTTCTCCTTGAGAATGCATTTGTTGCACCGGGTTGTCGTAAGAAGCGATTCTAACGACATCAACAGGAAGAGATCACGTGATCCTATTCTGGGCCGGATATACTAGACAAGTCACGAAACAAAAATCGCAGCCGCACCTCTTCTTGTGTTCGTGGCTGGAGCTTTAGATTTTTATGATTGCGCCGTCAGCGTCATAGCGAACAAACAGGTGTAATTTCTAGACTAACACTGCCACACCCTCTAGATGAGGTGCGACAACGCATACAAAATGGTACCCTTGCTATGAGCGTATAATTAATTCAGAGGATATTGTATTGTTTTATAATAACACGCTTCTTGATTAACTCTAGTTCAAACAAAGACCAAGAGAAATTTTTTTCAAGGATTTCACTTGTTTATAATTTAATGGTATTGTCCCCTGATGCAACATTGATGCATGTTTGTATTGATGTATACCAAATTTGAAATAAGTTGTTAAATTTATGTTTACGATTATGTCTGATTCATATTTGTGGTGTTGTAGGTAGGTGATATAACAATTCTTCAACTTTTATGTTTATGACAATACGTTTATAAATAAAACAAAATCAGTGGTGACAAATTTTATGAGGTTTTCATGACCACTGAATATAAATCACCAAGTAAGGCGGATTCTGATTGTTTTCCACCTAATTCATTAAATTAGATAATTCGCACCTCTGTGCGATGGACGTCTTTCACGAATAGGTTATAATAAAACCTACAAATAATAATAAAGTGCGAAGTTCTATATATTATGACAGCATTATTAAAAGTTAAAGTACTTCATAAATGAAAATGCAAACATCCGTTTGAAAGTACCTAGTAACATTTGGTAACATTTGATTTAACAGAGTTATATTGTTTTTTATTTTAAATAGTATCGTTTCAATACTTATAATAAGCCACACTGGAAGCAACCTAACTAAAATGAAAAATAGAGTAGTACCTACGCTCGGGTCTTATACACATACTTCCATAAGGCACGACAATCGGACAAACACTTCGTCACAGTCTGATATATTGTTCATATATATAATAATCATAGAGTCTTTTGTAAGTCTTTCTGGTATGAAATAATATCTCACATTCGATCATACGTCAAAAAGTTATGAATAGTAATAGAATAAATAGATTTCAACATCATTTTATAATAATAGACTACTATTTTTTCTATTATTATGATAAATTTTAAGGTTTTTTTTATTTTTTTTTTATTAGAAATTTGAGTGCGTTTGACCTCTATCTAGCCTGATGGGAAGCTAAGATGAGGTCTAAGGTGTATCACGCAGACTCAAAAAATGCCTGTTCACTCTTGCCTTGAATATCCCTAAATTATATGTGTGGGGAAACATCGACGCAGGGAGGGAATTCCACACCTTAGCGGTTCGCACAATGAAGGAGGAGGCGAATCGAGAGGTACGATGAGGAGGAATATCGACCACAAATGGGTGGAATCCCTGTCCACGTCGTGTTGTCCGATGGTGGAATGGTGCAGGGGGAATTAAATTATGTAATTCCTGCGCACGCTCCCCGAAGTGCAACCTGTAGAAGACACACAGACTTGCTACCAGTCGGCGATGTTCGAGGCTGTGGAGCCGTCCTGCCGTAAGCAACTCATCACCAACGAGTCTTCTGGCACGTCTGTCGATAGCTTCCAGGGCTTCGAGCTGATAGCGGGCAGATCCATTCCATAGGTGGGAGCAATACTCCATACATGAGCGGACTTGAGCTGTGTAAAGGCTCAACAGTTGGTCAGGGGTAAAATACCGTTGGACCTTGGAGAGGATGCCCAGTTTTTTAGAAGCCGTCTTAGCCCTGGACTCAATATAGCTACCGAAGTTAAGATTTGATGAGAGATCGATACCGAGAAGTTCGAGATGACTGGTGATAGGAACAGGCACACCCCGGAAAGTGGGAGCCAAGTTGAAAGGGCTCTTTTTAGCAGAGAAGAGACACGCCTGTGTCTTAGAGGCATTGAATCTCACAAGGTTGGCATCACCCCAATCGGAGACAGCTTGCAGAGTAAGATTGGTATGGAGCACCATTGCCTCTCTTAGTTCGTCTATTTCCGGTTTTTTTGCCCTTGCACTAGAAAAATATCTTTCCGTAACGGTGCTATCGTCTGCATACCCAAAAATACCGGGCTTTAGCAGATCGTTAATGTGAAGCAGAAATAGCGTTGCGGAAAGAACAGATTTTTATATTTATATTTATATTTATATTTATTCATAAATCACATACAGATTGACAGTTATTCACCAAAGCATCTGTACAGTAGTCAAAAAATACAATAAAATTAAAGAATTAATTGTCAATAGGGTCAAATTACATAGAAACATACACAATCAAAAAACAGTGTGGAAAAAAATAATAAAAGGTAAAAATCGTCATGCATATAAAATTGGAAAAAAAAAATGTCAATGATTGCTAATACGAATATGTCATAGTTAATCAAAATAATTAATAGAATTGAGAAATGTGAATAAATTGTCCATAAATACATTTATTGAATCACTAAATACATCCAGATCATTGTGTAGTACGAGCATGTCCTCTAATAGTTGCAGGGCTCTCACCGTAGGAGCATTTTTTGTATAATTTTTAGTGTGAAACACTGGTGGAGAGAACAGTCGCGGTCGCCGTCGAGGAGCGACCACAGCGCCCTCCCTGCGATTCCACCTCGGGGGAATACAAAGCCCTATTTGCTCTAATGCTGACTCATTATTTACTTTGTTCCTTAGGAGCAAGTAGTAATGAACCAATAGGAGCATTTTCCTTCGAAAAATAAGAGTATTAAGCTCCACCATACCTATAACAAACATAGATGGATAGAGGTACGGATAGTATCCAAAGTTCCGTTTGTATAGCCATCTAACAAATTTTCTTTGGACTCTTTCAACCATCAAAGCATAGGTACTTTCATAGGGGTCCCAGATAATTGACCCATACTCCAATTTACTCTGGACATAGGCGTTATAAAGCGTAATAGCAACTCTATTATCATCGAACTCATTTGCTACCCTCATAATAAAACCTAGAGCCCGAGAGGCCTCCTTGCAGATGTTTGTTATATGAGTGTGAAAATCCAGTTTGGTATTTAACGTGACTCCTAGATCGCGAATCTCCGAGACTCGCTCAATGGCTGTGTTGTGGAGATGGTAATTGGCACTTACAGGAGAGGCTGAACGACTGAATGTTATCGTTTTGCATTTGGTTTTATTAAAACTGAGATTATTTGCTCGACTCCACTCAACCACAGCATCAATATCTTTTTGCAACTTTTCAGCATCGTGAACACTACTCACCCCAAGAAACAACTTCAAATCATCAGCAAACAGTAGACATCTGGCAGAACTTATGACTTTCGGGAGGTCATTGATCATTATCAAGAATAGAGTGGGGCCTAACGTACTACCCTGACTAACTCCAGATCTTGTGTAATAACCTTCCGAAGTGTATTTGCCAAGTTTAACATATTGCGACCGATTGCTGAGATAACTCGCAATGAACAGATCCCTGAGGTACTCCAGCATTAATTGCCAATAGGTCAGACGAGCAGCCGTCAAGAGTTACTCGAATAAACCGTTCCCTCAGGAAATCGGAAATCCAAGCACAAAGGCTGGGAGGGATACCGTAAGCGGAAAGCTTCGCTATAAGAGCGTCATGCCATACCCTGTCAAATGCCTTTGAAATATCAAGTGAGACAGCAAGTGCCTCACCGTATTTTTCAAGGGATTCACCCCAAAGATGTGTAGCGTACACAAGAAGATCTCCAGTAGATCGGTTCTGGCGAAATCCGTATTGCCGGTCACTTAGGAGATCATTGTCCTCAAGGTACGCAAGTAAGCGCTTGTTAATAACACGCTCCATTACCTTACACAGAATGGAGGTGATTGCAATTGGGCGATAGTTTGAAGAGTCGGCACGTCTACCCTTCTTAGGTACGGGTTGAACATTGGCGAGCTTCCACATTTTTGGGACGATTCCGGACCGAAGAGATAGACGAAACAGGCGCGTCAGAACAGGAGACAACTCGGGTGCGCAATTCCTTAAGACAATAGCAGGAATACCGTCGGGACCACTGGCCTTATTCACATCTAAGTTGCGTAGAGTCTTGAGAACCTCCTTTTGATGAATGCGGACTTCAGGCATTTTACATCCACAAGGAGGTAACTGGGGCGGTGTTTGATTGCTAGCATCTAGACGTGAGTTTTCGGCAAACAGTGAAGCTAGTAAATTAGCTTTTTCTAAAGCCGTGTGTGCCAGTGTACCGTCAGGTTTCTGCAAAGGAGGAAGTGAGGAGCGGCAAAAGTTAGCTTCAACGCACTTAGCCAGAGACCAAAATGCTTTACTACCGGATGGGTACGAAGCGAGTTTGGCACCAACTCTGCCTATGTGGTCGAAGCGAGCCTTGAAGCGTTTTTTTGCAGGACTTGGCCGCAAAGTTAAAGGCTTTCTTCTTTTTACGCGTATCCGGAGCACTGCGCTTACGAGCGTCAGCCCAAGCCTGGTATGCTGACTGTTTAATAGCCTCAGCATTTAAACAGTCAGCATTGAACCAGGGTTCAGCTTTGATGCCAGAGGGTCGATCAGAAAATGGAATATAATACTCCATCGCCTGACCGAGAACCTCAGCAACGGCACTTGCACAGCTCGACGGATCGCCAGAAGAAAAGCAGGCTTGCAGCCAAGGGTAAGAAGCAAGGAAATGTCGCATCTCATCCCAATCTGCTGACTTGTACCGCCAAACCCGTCTATTGCCTCGAGGGCTGGAGTCAGGTGGAGGACATATGAGGACGGACTTTACCAATGCAATGATATGTTTTAAATCAAATGAAGTTATAAAAAAAACAATTTTTTTGTTTTGAAGCCTGCGGTATGATATAATATCGATGAAATCTTTACAACACTATTTAAATGTATCAAGATGATTTCGAGTAACAAAGACAAACGCATGATGCCCATGTAATGCGCTTATCTGTATCTGCGTGTATCTTGCTCTCGCATAGGTACTTCTAAACCGACTTGTATTGGGGCCTTAAGTGTGCATTTTTTTAAATGTGTCCTTTAACATTAATTCTGTCGATTGTCATGAATATCTACACAAAATTTTGTTTAGGCAATTGAAAACGAATAATAAACGATTTCATTGTTATAGGATTTAATTGTTAAAATAATCCGATCCAAGATTTAAGCACGTGCCAAAAAGAGGTTTTAATTTTGCAACACCCGAAAATGAAATGTGGGGTGACCATTAACACTTATCTTAGAGTACAGTTACGGAATGGAATCGCAAATTACAATAATAAATGATTAAGGTAAATGCTGCACAATTTTCTGGTATCAGAAAATAAGTATAAAATTATATGTTAAATTTTTGGGAAAATGGACGACTTGCATATGATTCATGGTAGTTTTAGACTTATATACTTAGCAGAAAGATAAGTTACGCTTTTTTCAAAGATTATTCTACTACATCTAATAAAAGTATAGTTCTATCAACTCTATAATAGAAAGATTATGTGGAGACGCTATCTACGTAATACAAATTTTGCAATTTCGACATCAATAAACTACTCTATAATAATAAACGGACAAGTGCGAGTTGGACTCGTACATGAAGGGTTCCGTACCACCGTACAATGTTTTAAAACGCTGAAGAAACACGTTTCTTGTATGACGACCCCCTTAAATTTTTAACTTTATCTTATTTTTAGTATTTGTTGTTATAGTGGGCATAGTAATAAATAATTGGTGAAAATTTCAAGTATCAAGTTAATGCCATTATGAAGATCTAGTTAAAAACGCAGAAAAAACACTTTTTTTGTATGACGACCTCCTTTAATTTTTTATTTTTTTATTATTTTTAGTATTTGTTGTTATAGCGGCTACAGTAATATATAATCGGTGAAAATTTCAAGTGTCTAGCTATTACGGTTCAAGAGATAGAGCCCTGCTAGAGCGCAACCCATCACGTGGCCTTTGGATATTGCGTCTCTCTCTGGGCTCTGTCTGCTTAGAGCCGCAAAATCTAAAATGCTCTATCTGTCCCGTTAGGGTTAAAGACGGGATAATGTATCTGTATACAACTGTCACCGGTGAAGAAGTGATTCTGTATAAGTCAAGGCTGCATCTTTTGTCCTATTAAAACCCTGACAGGCTTGTCACACGAGCTATCAGCAGCACCCATCAAGCCACCCAGCTCGCCTGGAGCCGTATTTCGGCGGTGGTCGCAATTAGACTCGATAAATGCCCCCCGACATTCGATACATTGGACTTTCATTCGATTAATCGGTCGCAACCTCGGAACACTCACGGAATCCGATTTTAACAGGCCGTTCCTTTTGCTTGTTTATGTAGCGCCTTCAGCGGTATCTCGGTCCTCATCTCGAAGTGATTACATGCGATTCACTCGTATTATCTGTTAAGCGCTCGGATTTGAGTTACGGTCCATGAAAGTGTGAACTGACCATTAAATTAAATTTACGCTTATGGTTACTTAAGAAAATATCTGAGACATTAACTTTTTCCTTATTTTTTGTTGCGTTTTTAAACCATATACAATTATGGTGACTATCATTCGAGATGAATAATTTAGCAGTATCCTTACAAGTAATTAATTGTCAGTAATTAATTGAACCGAGATTAGTGATGCAACACTTTAAAAATTGAATCATCCACTAGGCATACAGAGAGGGTCGTGCTACTGTAGTGGAGACAAAAATAAACCTATGATGAGGCATTGTGTTAACTTGATGACCTACATATGCAGTGCAGTTCTTATTTTTTTTCCTTTTTCATATAATTAAAAAATTACTTTCTGTGTTAGGAATTCCAAAGGCCCGTATAGACGGACAATATGAATGAATAAAATACGCTTTATTGTGTTGACAAAACCCGCATACGTAACCAAGCAGCCATATATTAACTATTTTGACACCAGTGGCTTAGTCGTTAATCAATTAGGTCGTGTTAGTTTTATGTCTCACTTACAATAGCCAATCGAAGCCCTCAGTGTTTGGTTTTATTTCAACTATGGAACGAATCAATGAGAAAGGGCTACAGGCTTTAACTGTCGCATGTACGGTCATACGGCGATTCAAATTATTATCAAATTATATTATGATTTACTTTGTTTTGGTACGATATTTTGTGTAAAATGCTCGTGATTGTACCGCTAACGTGACTATAGCCGCAAATTAATTAAGTAGGCCATATTGGACTTGTCGTAAATTATAGTTCGTAGTGTATTCATATCTATTATTATTATTAAAGGAATTTAATTTATAACGCAAGAGTACACATTCTTTAACACAGCAATTCATTTGGTCCATAAAATACATCACTTAAGTCGCCATTAGTGAAAGCTAAAAACCTGTATCTTTATGTTACTACAAAGTAATGGATGTAATGGAATGTTCGTTAAAAGGTCACTTTAAATGAAAGACTCCACCCTTTTTGGATCTACCACGGCAGTGGCGCGATGTCAAAATTGTTCGAGCTTGTTACGATCCTGATAACAATACGAAGAGCTCCAGCATTACAAGGCGACAAAACCCTAATATCAATAGAACACAATGGGAACAATAGTTGCCCTCTGTCAATTATGCCATCATTACCATTGGAATAAACGACGTAACGGATCAAATGATTGTCGAAAAACAACAAGATGACAAAGCACTGCGCTCTCCATTGCATATCAAAGAAACGCAGAGAAAACTGACTCTTATACTCAATGAATACAATTCTATTTTAATTCTGATGTTCATCAGTGATCTTGCATATTTCAAATGTCGAAACAGTTACCCTATAAATGATTTATAGAATGGCGGCGCCGTTTAAAATTTTGTCACTTAACAATGTACAATAAATCTGAATAATTAAAATGTTGCACGCCCGTTAGTGTTCTATATGAATATTTTAGAATATTATCAAAGGTGATTATTATTTGTTATGAAATTCATGTAGAGAATCTAGTCTGGGCTGTCTTACCGGTTTGATGTATTTAAAGAAGTATTAATTGTTGCTTTCTTAAAAATGAATTGAATATGTTTGTTCTGACATAAAATACAACTAAACATGAACAGGTGGTAGAACATTTGTCTGTCATTGTCATCGGTTTTCTAGATTCGAGTTTTCCGGTGACTATGGATATGGATCATTTGGAGAAAGTGACCAAAGTTATTTGGTGTTGGGATCTCGATAAGCGGTTACAAGCCCATTCTTGTAGCATCGTAAATTGTATTTGCTCTCGACTAGATTTGTTTTAACACAAAATGTAATATAATACTCGAAACATGACGTTGACTCACCAATGTATTGGATTTGCGTAACACCCCTGTCCAGTTTGCTGAGACAAGGCTTATTCAATTGAACTTATTTGTATCGAATAATGTTTCCATAGGCAGATTATCTTTACAAGTGTGAGACTTGCTATTTACTAGGCGGTCTACATCATTATTTAACATATTCAGATCTCTATCGTATGATATGCGATACTTATTGCTATATTAATTGAATCCCTATTGATTGTTACAATTGGTTCAATTTCGCTAAACGGCTGATGGGATCGACTCGTATTTGCGATTATTTGATCCCCGCATTTGTCAAATATGATCGAGGCGTGCGAAGGTGTTATTCGTTTTGTCGACACGCGATCGTGCGATAACTCAGAAGCTTGCCACTTGTAATTTGATGGGAGGTCCAGCTTTAACGATTCGTTTTTTATACGCTTTACTTTTTGTTGGTGCGAGTTTAACCGATTTAATCCTTTGGTGGTTTTATTCCTTTTATACAACTCGTTGAAATTGATATCGTAGATTACGCATGTAACCGTCGCTTTTTTGCATCTGTCACTCGATCATATCCTTTTTTGTTATGACAGCAGTGGATTTATTTGTTAATTATTTTCTCGTGATAAAATTTAACGTTTCAATCGGCAATCCTTGAATATAGTATTATTAAGATGAGGATGGTACAGCAGGTGGTAGATCCCCGAGTTTGTACATGCTCGAGGTAGTGTGTCGTAAAAATGACAAACTTACATTTATTCTCGTGTAGGACACGTGTAAATAATGCGATGTTCATGTCGCTTGCATGGATATTGTCAGCGGGCAATCGACGATTTATTGAAACGCTTTGCTGATTATTTTATTGACGATTTCTTCCTTGCGCGATAAAAATATTTAAATTTGCCTGTCAACGCATGGTTATGCGAATAAATGTCAGATTGTAAATAATGTTAACTGTATTCATTTGTTTGTCCTTAAATGTCATCAATAAACAAAACTGTCTTAAGGTGGAGACTTTTTATGAAAATAATTACCTAATCGGATTTAATTTATTAAATATATACTTTAAAGTTTAATTTTTATTGCATAATTATCATGTAATTTTGAGAGTAGATATTTTCAATAGTGCATATAATTTTGTGTGTTGCTGCAGTTAGATAAAAATAAACTACGAGTAAAATCACTTTACTAGATATAAAATGCTAGTGACTAGTGATGCTAATCCCATATTTAGCTGAGCAATATCGATATAATCTTCTGCTGTTACTATTTAATTAGGGCCGTGATCAATAAGGAGCGTCGATATAATTCCCGCAGGCTATTATTTATTTCACCTACTGCAACAAACATAATGAAAGTAGCGTTAGCATTGCAGTATTATTTGTTGCTTACTGTTTTTATGAAATAACTTGGTAAAAAAAATTATATATAACCGTAAATTATATAAGATTGTATTTCAACATAAGTAGATCTAGGAAAAATCTCTAAGTCCAAATAATTTGTGTTTATTTTTTATTTTAAATAATAAAACAGTTATTGGTAGATTCTAAATATAAGACAGCATGACGTGGTTAGTCGATTTAATTATAAAGCAAATATAAAAGAATATTAAAACCAAAAATATTTTTTTTAAATTTGAATAAAGAACAATTAATTTTTAAAGTCCCACAAAGAGATGAGAACTGGAAGTAAGAGATACTTATAGAGCACTACCACAGATTGGCACAACACCGAAAGTAGCATGGATCTTCAATAAAAAAAAAATGTGATCGTGGTGATAATAATAATAATGTTTTGTTGTCTTTACACATAGTACTTGTAGCACCAATGTTGCCGCATATCAGTGCGTGCAGATTCGACTTGTGATTGAGAGTTACGATTGTCATTAATACCGTAATGGCGTCGATTTATGACCACGGATCATCTCCACGGGTTTATTGCATCGCCCGACTTGTATTTAACTCTAGATACATTTCCAACGCTATGTTATTACAGTACGCCAATTTGTCATCTTGTTTGCGTGCGGTCAGCCTTTTTTGCTTGCTTAGTTTCGTTTATTTTATTGATTACTAGTTATATCTTTGCTTTTGTTAAATGAGAGAGTTTACGGCTATGTTCGCGGTTTCGCTTTATTTTACATCTTTTTCTACTAACCATATGGTCTAAAATCTACGGTCTCATTCAGCTTTTGAGCATTTTATTTTTATGACTGAATATCAAAAGATTCACGGGTTCTTGACTTTATCTATACTGTCATACTGTAATGTCACGTCTTAAGTCCAGCTCTTGCGCAGGGCAATTTTGCTATTAAACAATACAAATAACATATTTAAAAAAAAAACTGTTTAATGGTTATAAATGAGTTACATATTATAATAACTAAACCTATTCCACCTATTTTCGAGATAACTACGGTCGATTCACATATGTTCGACTTAACTATTGATTACGGCATTACAATGTTCGGAACAAAAAACTGTAGACGAGTCGTCAATTACGTTTTTCAAACATAGTTGAAGCATTAAATATCTTAAAAAAGCATTCTATAATCGTTCAGTAACTTAAACAGTTATCTAGGAAATACTATAAATGTCATATCGTTACAAGCTGTTTTTTTTCACTTCTTTATGGCGATTCTTAAATCATCTCCATTGCAAACTGAACGTTAAGACATTCTCAGCTCGTTGAGAGATTAATTAATTGTAAGCACTGATTCTCGGTACCGCCCTGAAGAAGACGTCGGCCCTTGGTTTCGGCGACTTTCTCGTGTCGCTGTTATTTTAATCGATCACATAAAATGTTAATCAAAGACATGTCAAGTAGCAATGCCCAGTATTTATGCGCGTTTCTCAGTATCATAACTGGAGGTATTCATTTAAATCGCTCCCTTAATTTATAAAGGCCACCCGCGAATTCAAATTGAAAATTAACCCCCTTTAGACACACCTCCTGGCGCTCCAATATTTCTTTTATCATTTTTTACATCGTGTCAACACCGTCGATAAATTATGACCAATCTAACAACCTATTATTATGGGACCTGACATTTTATTTAAGGTAATTTTTGGAAATTGAAAATTTTAACCAAATTCCTGGCCTGCGGTGAAACAAAGATGGGTTTCTGAGATTTATGATTTAGCGATTTTGATATTTATTTTCGGGTTAGTTGTTTTAAATTGTTTTAGTTTAGGTACATTGTGTTTGCACCTGTATTAAAAAATTGAGATATTTATTGTTTAGACTTTATGCAGATTTTTTTATTTGATATGTCGTCGTTTTCATTAAGTTAACCTGTTTTTAAAAATAAAATAATTATTTTTAAATAGGTATACTTGTTTATGTATTCTACTCCACATGATAAAAACGTATTACTTAGCAACACAATTTTTGTTTTCTTTCGAAGACTTTTTTCAAATATCTTAGATGAGTTTTGGGATAAATGGTTGAATCTAATGAAAGAGTCCCATCGTCGTGTCCAAAACTTGATCATGTCAGGTGGCCCTGGCGGCTGAAGGTCGTTGACACCGGTCAGGTAGGGCCAGTAATGATTGATCTGTCGTCTTATCACTGCACTGTCGCCTGCCGGCGCTCTCAAAGACGCATTGTCTCTGACCACAGGGCCGTATGCTAATGGTACCATAACTTTACCCCACTGGCTTTCAACAACACGTTAAATCTTATTTATATGTACCGCATGTAAATTAATTTTGCCTCATTTAACTTTTTACTCTAAAGTGTTTCTTCTTTCGACCTTCTGGTTAGGGCCCTGCGTGCTGAGTGTAAAGAATAATTCCTCGAGTGTTTTATACTTTTTATACACTTAATTAAAGCGTTTGAAATGTATGCCCTCATTCGTTATTTTGCGGAACCTTAAGTTCCAATTGAACTTTAGTTAATCAAAAGTTTATGACTTTTTGTATTTATAGTCACAAATTTTCGTGAAATAAAATTACCTGCTAATTTAACCTTTTAAATTTGAATAATCATATGTTCAGATGACACACACGCACACACAGATGCACATAAAATATTTAAATAAATTTATTTTAACTAATTTGATTTTTATTTGTTTCAGAGCGTTCAAGTCAACAATCGTGAAATAACAGAAATGTAAGTTGATCCGTATAAATTATGTTCAATTATTAAATTACGACCAAATATTTTCCTTATTCTATTTACGTTGGATCTTCGAGAATCGAGTACCAGTGAAAGTGTGGATGAAATAAACATCAAAAGTTAGCGGCAGTACTAAAGGCAGGATCGATTTCACGCATATCCCCTTACGGAATTTACTATTTTATTTTAATTCAACCTTTAGGTGTATACGATAAAGTAGAATTTAAATTTATGGATGTAATTTTGTATAACGCAAGAGTGAGCCCTGGACGTCCCGCAAATTGAAAAACTGACAGTGCACTATGACCTTCCGACCCACATCTTTGTAATAATAAGATAATTGAAAAGTTTAAATGTAATATGACATAGGTACTCGTATCTGCAGGGGAGGTAAAAAGAGACTGATATCTGGCTTTTAATTTCAATATTCATTTATTATTTTCTTTTAACTTCATCTTATGATTCGTATTGTTTTATTATTATTATTGATACAGTCACAGTAATTATGAAATTAGTGGATACAATACTAAGGTAAAAGGTTACTATGTAACTTTAAATGATGACTTACTCGTAATTGGTTGATGGTGTTATGATGATGATGCTTACGATTTGTATAAGTTGCTTTGGATATTTATCTTGTGTCAGTTTTTTTTCAATATGTATTGATTTTTTTTATTTTTGTCTTGTGTAATAAAGTGATTACTTTATTATTATTTTCAGATGGGATATCCCCGCGTTGTTAAAGACTGTGCCTAATTTGGGAGCTGTAATTGACCTCACCAATACAAGCCGCTATTATAATCCAAGGGTCCGTATTTTCTTATATTAATTTATTTAATCTGTAGGTATATTAATTTATATCCAATTATTTATTTGTTTATTTTATACAGAAAAAGTGGGTTATCAAAAGAAAATACAGCTTTTTAGAAAGATTTATGTTTTCTTCTTTGTCTAAGCGGGTTCCCGGTTGCATCCTTAGCTTCGGTTCGGAGCCCGGGTTGCGCTTTCCTGCTTTTTCTTCTCCAAATATAACATGCATGTCTGGTCACCCAAGGATGACAAAGACCTTGCAAAATGGAGAAGATATAGCCGGAACAGTTTAAATGATTTGGCTACAGTTTGACGACCGGCCGCCTGCCTGACGTCAACCCACTTCGGGAATGTATTTGTGCGAAAAGTTTTACAACCGGCCGCCGCCTGACGTTAACCCTCCTTGGGAATGCAATTGTAGCACAAGATGTTTGTGCTAAGTCCTTTAGTGGCCTCTTACGACATCCACAGGAAGAGATGGAGTGGTCCTATTCGGACCCGGAACCACACGGGTAAAAGAAAGATTTATGTTTTATAGAGAAAAAAAGAATGTGCTTTTTTAAAAATAATTTCTGTTAATAAGCAAAAACGCTTCAAAAGACATTTCTGTTAGGGCTGATGGAGGAATGCCCACTGTACTTGTAGAAATGTCAGAACGTAAACAACGTCTTGTAATTATAGACGTCAATACCCCTCAACGAATATTTCTTGCAAGCTCAAACAATGTAAACGTTTTTCTCACAAGTTGTTAGAAATACATTCGCGTAAGTCACATACGAAAACATACATCTCAGACTCGTAAAATTCTTCGGAGGCTTGTTACTAATAATGGAAACTACGGACGGACGGAATATAAGACATGGTTGAGGTCGGTTTGGGTCAAAATTATGACTCTTAGACCAGGGTCACACTGACTGATAGTCTGTGTTTGATTTAATACACATTGCATGTATCTGTATATCTTGATCAATCTGAATTTTATTATTATATTACAGGCAATGTATATGAAAGCATGCGTAGAATGTTCTCAGTCAATGTGAGAGTGAGTGTAGCTAGCATTGTGGTTTCCGGCAGAGTATAATAGTACCACTCCAAGTCTTCTCGTGGATGTCGGAGAAGGCGACTCGATTCACAAGCTTAACAAAGCTTATAAACATCAATGAGATCTCTCCAATCCATCTAGCCAGCGTGGAGAGTGTAGGCCAAATCCTCTGATTGCTTTGGCTAATATATGTATTTATATATTTTTTCAGTAGGTTCTATTTTGTATCTACCATCAGTACCTAAATTCGACATACTGCATCGCTTCTCTCGAAATTCACTACTCTCTCTACCCAAAGGTTGACTGGAAGAGATTGCTACCTATGCGATAAGACCGCCTTTGTATCATTTTTGTTTTTGAAGTGAAAACTTCTTTAGCGGCGTTGTGCACTTTTTTGTAATGGGTATTTTTAAAATGTTAATCTCGCGTCAGGACACGTGTCCTGATCGAAAATTCGTAAGACGGATGGAGAGTAGACAGCCGGTGCGGCGTAGGAAAGGAAGCATCCCCCTCTATCTACGGCGCGGCGAAAATGTATGCCTGCGCCTGCTGTTTCGTTTAACTATGAGATAAACTTTTTAATGTTATATAAATTGTCATGTTTGTGTACGATAGCGCAATAAATAAATATTGTATTCTACCACATAAATGATAGTACTTTTATACTGATAATTAAAGCAATTCGTGCAAAATTATTCCCTAACCATTCCAAAATATCAAAAATGCACAACGTTAATATTCAAGTTTTCACTTCTGCCGGCACTCCTGGAGTGCAACCCGTCGTTTTTTTTTTCTCTGTATTGTATTTCCTTTGTTTATGGTGCAATAAAGAATATTTGTATTGGATTGTATATATGGCTTTGGTAGTACAGAGAGGGTGGTGCTCCTGCAGTGGAGACTAATAAGACCTGATGATGATGATGATATGAAGAGAGGCGATATAATGCTCGCATTTACATTTCCCACAGAGCATGTCTAGTCTGTTCTTGAGCAGATTCTGATCACAGAGTTTTAAACATAAATCTTACTTCATTTTAATATTTTTTATAAAAACCGCTAGTGTGGTAATTAATATAAGTCCGCGCAGCAGTATACTGATTGGAGACAGTAGCGAAATTACAAATAATTTGGGTAGGTAGTAGATTAAGACTAACTTAACTTCATAAAGTTATCTTGACGTGTGAAAGTCTCTTAGACTTTGACATAGCGCTTTAGGATACCCGGCTAAAGCGTCGGGAAGCAATAAAATTATGTTCAGTTTTACGATTCAAAGTCACATTTTCCAGTACGATGCTTTGTTCGTGCGTACGTCTGATTGCCTTGCATTTATCTTGCAGCATAATCCGATCGTAAAGCTAGGTTTTCATGGAGCGTGGCGTCCGTGCGTCGATGCAGAGAATAGGCCGCTGTCGGTTCGGCTGCTGAATTTCGTATTGTATGGCGATGTTGGCCATACTATTGGTTACATTCGTATTATGATTTATTATAGATTTTTGCACTGTTTTTTTTGGAACATATTTACAGTCTTCTTTTTAGCTTTAGCCTTTAAGGATTGTCAAAGTCTCGTCCATTTAGTTTGTCTTTTCAGACCTATTATTTCCATTTTTTATAGTATGATCAATCCGCTAGATGACAACAAATTAAATCACACACTTTTTTATAAACTTCAAAAGAAACATTTTCTATGGGATTGTATGAAAATCACAACCGTAACGTCATATTTTTTTCGAGTATACTACTACTATATTACAGCGCCCTGAATATCAGGTTTTCTAAATTAATAAATTTAAAATCATGTTGAAAATGCATTTGAGCAATGACAAGTTACACTATTTTGTGACGTTTTATTCTCTGAACAGTATCAAATATTTTATTTTTGACTCAGTCCCAATTATTCTTCTTGAGCAATATAAAAACCTCATACATAACAAATTCATAATTATTTTCTATACAAATATTTTCGTACTTGCATCGACACCTGTCGACATTCCGACGCCGCGTTGACACAAGCGCTTGTCACGTCACGTCACTAGCTGTCGCCGAAATCGGCGCCTGTCAGATGTAATAGTGACGGTCCGATTGAAATATCGACTCGATAATTTGACGGCTCCGAATGTCTTATTTATACAATCCAATGCAAATTGTCCAGTTTTTGTCGCGAAATCACTATTATCATACTGTAATCTGATACGTCGATGACTTACTTATTAACATATGGACATAATGGCTGGCGCCTCGATTTTATGTGCACTATAAAATATATCACGACTAAATAAACCATTTGAAAATAAAACCAAGGTAATGTGGTTTTATAATTTACCTTAGGAATTATGCATGAGCAGTAGGTACTCGTACATATCAAATTGATTAAATGTTTGTCAGAAAGTACTTTACCTAATGCATGAGGATGGTGCAGTAGCCTTTGTGTTACTATTTTTTTATAAGCCTGTTGTGTTTCATAGATGGGCCTTCCCTCTAGTTTTCCACAAACTTCTATCAGTGGCGATAGTTAGCCAGCTCTTTTCGTATGCCCTTAGATTATCTGCCCATCGTAGCGTGTTCAAGGGCGGGTTCTTTTTCGTCGCCAGGCTGCAGGGACCCACACTGCTTTGTTTGTTGTTGTTGCTTTATTCAAAATGTTACGTACTTCAGAGACACAGTTATCATATAACTAACACTAACACATTTAGTTCCGTCCCTTGGCTCATTACCAGACTGCTGGTATTTCTTCCTATAGATCGTATGATCCAAATTCTACGATCAAACATATCGGTTCAATTACCTCTCTATCTGATTTCGTCACTTCATGTTCCGTACATAATCTTATTGAGAGTTGTCATCGCCTGACACCGGGATTACCACTCAATTATTACGTTTATTCTTGACTGTTTCACGCTCTACTTACTCGTAATCTCAAATACATTTAATAACATAATCATTCGGAACTCGTTTTGATACAGATGTCGAATTAATTGAAGTACTTGGATTGACGCTTCTTACTCGTAAAGTGAAGCGCTTTGATAAAGATGGGATAAAGAAAAATGTAGATATCGTATTAACGCTAAAATAATGTACAAGTATGTTTTTAAATTGCCCTATATGTTTATATTGCCTTATATGTTCATATTGCTCTATATGTTCAAGTTATAAGGTTGATCAGTATTTAGTGTAGGGCACTTTTAAGGTTATGATTGATATGCATAGCAAACTCTGACCGTTAAAAGAAATCTTTCCAGTTAGCCCGCACTCTGATTTTTCTCTAGGCGAATATAGATACGTGCACCGCAAAAATCCCGCACGCGGATATTTCTGCAAGTGAGTAGACGTACTGCGCAATCCAGACATTAAATGTTAATAAAAAAAAAAAGTAGACGTTAATATAGTTTTAACTCTAAATGCTAAGGAATTTTGCGTGTAAATAATCCGCAGTGCGGGACTTTAGTTGCTGTTTAACTTAATTTTTTTTAAAACGCTTAAATAAGTAAATTTAAAGCGAACTGATTGCGACAAAGAATTTTATTATTTTGCAGGATTAGAATGTGCGTTTGTAGTAAAACGTTGGCGGGTTTTAGTACTCATCGTGTAATGACTGGTTGCTTTGTTTCAGGACTTGCAGGCGGCTGGCGTGCTGCATAAGAAGATTTTAATGCCGGGCCGCATCATACCGCCGGAGGACAAAGTGCAGGAGTAAGTTTGATTTATTACCACACTACTGCTGTTTTCTTCCATGCTGGTCTAAGAGAAAATAAAAAAAACTCCGAATGTACCAGCTGCTTCTCTTCCCGCCCAGATTGTAAAAAATGCGCAGAATTGAATCCCGATCGATGGAATGGGCGAAAGTGCGGATCATGTTAATAGGCGATGCGGCAAGCAACCATCACTATTTTGATTTCTTTTTCCATCATCGCGCTAAAACTGGCCTTTGGGTCTTGCGGCCAAAATACTCTGTCTGCCCCTTTTAGGATAAAGGCAAGATAGTGTATCATTATATATGTGTATACTACTGCATGTGACCAACATAATATGTTTAATACTATACGACACGCGACATTTGCTACCAAAGTAGTGTTGCGATATGACAGCTTTAGTCTAATTTTGAAATGAGGAGTAACTACGCAATTTTCTCGAATAACAAAATAAAGATCAGGTGATCTCGAAAATAACGTCATTCAATTTAATTGAATATCGTAATTTAATAATAGATGCTAAGTTCGTTCTCTTATAGTTTTTGAACTCGCTACAACCTGCTCGCTTTTCCGTTTTCCTAAGATAAAACATCTGTATTAGTCACGTGTATATGCGCGATTAATCGCCTTCTCATGTGAATCGTCTCAGCTCACCCAAGTAAAAGATCTATCAAAAGCACTTTCTGCTACTTTTGATTTCAAACATCTTAAGGCTGTGTATATTTCTAATCTTTGAAGCATTTGATATTTATAAATTCATTACTAGCTACGACGACTACTAGTTGATTTTATGAAACATTTGAAAATGATTGTAAAAATTGCGAGAAAACTATTTAGTTTCTATTAATCATACAGTTATAAGAACTTCATGTGTTTTGACCGTGTTGTTTAATAATTTACTGTTGAATCTCAAAAATGCGAGTGAGTAAATGACTCTATTTATAAATCAAACCGAATATGGTAGTCGTTAAACTTTGTACCACGTAAAGCACATTGTTACAACAATTGTGTTTGTATGATACAACCTTCTATTTATATATCGCTGTGACAAGACCATGTCGTCTCATCATCGTCTCGATCTTAAATCCTAGATCGATAAGACTAACAACTTTATTTCTACGATGGTCATTTGCAAGTTTACACGGTTTAGTCGCCGTTAAACCAGTTCGTAAAACGACTTACGGCAATACGTCTGTAAAATACATATGTTTTAATACATTTTACAAATCTTACTAGACCTGTCTTCTGCCTTCGAATGCCAAAATTTCTAAACACTTTTTTGTATTTAGTAATATATTAGACATGATCGCTTGGGTTGACATAAAAATTCTTTCATTTATGATTCTCCATTCTCTATCTGTTCTGTAATATTCGGGTTGTACGTGTCCATGCATTAATGGGTACCTGTTGTGGCAGAAATGACAAAATTCGCAAGGGGTATGCGAAAGTAAAAAATAATATAAATGTATACCTAAGATTTTCCTCGCGGATTTCATTTTTACATCAGGACATTTTGCGAAAGTTACACCGGTCGATTTGCGAATAGATCGAATGTCGACAAAATAGTACCCTTATATGGTTTCGCGTAAATCAGAAACGGCACAGCTATCCATCAAAGCGGCAACCGGCGTGTTATCGTTTTGCATTCGCGGCGGATTTTAATTTGAAGCGTCGAATTGGCGCCATTCGTAGGCCGAATATGGGTAATGTTATAAATCTCGGGGCGAGCGTGGGCGAGGAGCCTCAGGCCCGCTGCCGCCGTTCTGGGAACTGAGTAATGTACACACTTGCTGCAGAATATCTTGATACTTGCCACAGACGAGACACGACTACCACAATGTGTTAGAAAATTTGGGGAGTACTATTTCGTGCTCTGTGTTTCATATAATACAAATTGATAGAGTTGGACGTTTTTGAGAGGACTATTGTAGAGATGTAAATTATGGGTGGCATACAATACAATCGACTGGCATCGAATAGCTTCTTGAATCGCTCTTGTTCAGCATAATAAAAATATCACACACCTGTTTTTTTAGCTTGTTTTAGGACAAGGAAAGAAACATGGCAAATGCAATGCTATACATTAATAGAGTGAAAGATTTTGCGGCAATGGGTCCCATTTCTTAGAATAAATAATTTATATACAAGAGCATTTCATATTATGTTCTGATCATATGACAAGGCTTATATAATAAGCGTCAAACTTCAGGGTTCTCACGTGAACCCACAAAAATCCACTCTATACGTGACTCGGCGCTCTGAAATTCGAGATTCAATTGAACTCGGTCGCATGCGCATCTAGCGCCTGCGTGCGGCTGCTCGGGCGGCGGCGTCTGCCGCTCCCGCCCACGCGCTCTCTCGGAATTTGAAAGGCATTTGTCGCACGATGTTCACTGTGTAACAGTTGTCCGCGACTAAAACAGACCAACAGTTTATTAAGCCATAAATTCTGACCCTATAAAACTTAACAGTAACATGGGATCGATTTTTAATAAATTATAGATATTAGACGTTGCACTTCGTCGAATTATTGGGATATATATCAAACGTGTTTATGCGTATGCCTGGATGGAACATTGGTCTTGAAAGACATTTAACGCAAAATGTTTAGTGTGTAACAGTTGTCCGCGACTAAAACAGACCAACAGTTTATTAAGCCATAAATTCTGACCCTATAAAACTTAACAGTAACATGGGATCGATTTTTAATAAATTATAGAAATTAGACGTTGCACTTCGTCGAATTATTGGGATATAAGTATATCAAACGTATTTATGCATATTCCTGGATGGAACATTGGTCTTGAAAGACATTTAACGCACAATGTTTAGTGTGTAACAGTTGTCCGCGACTAAAACAGACCAACAGTTTATTAAGCCATAAATTAATTGTAACTCTATAAGACTTAATAGTAACATGGAATTGATTTTTAATAAATTATAGAAATTAGACGTTGCACCTCGTCGAACTATTGTGATATATATCAAACGTGATCATGCGTATGCCTGAATGGAAAATTGGTCTTGCAAAGCATTCGTCGTACGATGTTCACCGTGTAACATTTTTACGCGACTAAAATAGACTTAAAACTTTATTAAGCCATAAATGGAACAATTTTAATACATTATAGAAATAAGGCATTGCTGTTTGTTTTATGCTCACGAGAACGTTATTAATTTAAAAAAAATAATAGATGAACTTAAGGCCCAAGGCCTTTTCTACCAGTTAACCTACACCTACCTAACCTATTGTGAAGCGTTTGTATTTATAAAGCGGTATCAAAATGATATGTTAACGGTTTTTCAAGAAAATGCCAAGATTTTCTAATTAACGTAGTATTGAAATGGGAGTAACTAAGAAACTGACCACATGTTTGAAGAAGAAGCATATTACTTGCATATCGATATTATAGTCGGAGAGCTAACAACGAGATTATCTCGGTCATTTGTCTGGTCTTTTGTTGCGATGCGCCCGTCCGTCTTCGCCATAAATAACCATCGGCATCGCTGCAAAATGTCGAGTGTACAGATTTTTTTTTAAAATATATAAGTACAAATCACACTGATTAAGCTAGCCCCAAAGTAAGTTCTAAAATTGTGTTATGGGATACTAACTTAACGATACTATATTTTATGATAAATACATATATAGATAAACACCCAAGACCAAGGACAATTTGAAAAAGGCCATTTTCCAACTTGCACTGGCTGGGGATCGAACCCAAAACCTCCGGATTAGCGGTCTAGCGTGTTAACCATTACGCCATGGAGGTCGTCGAATGTCGAAATGCACATGTGTTTATCTTCATTACAATTCCAGCCGCAAGAAGTCCACTGCTAGATCGTAGGTTGGATTGTAGGTCCAAGCCTATTCCACGAATTTTAAAATGATGGTATGAATGGGAGCTGTCTTCATTCTTCAACTAGCGTTTTTCTACAATATTGATTAAGTCATTTGACAAGGTTAATTCCTTAGTAACGTCGCGGGGAAACGCTAGATATAGGCTGCGTCCTACGCTGCAAAAAAAAACTCGTATCCAATTCGTTGCATATAAAATTAATTGTTTGAATTTTCTCGGCGCTGACTATACATTGAGATTTTAGATGAAGAGTCTGAGCTTTTAAAAACTTGTATAGTTACACTTGTAGATTTTTCTTATTTTGTGGCATTGCTCAGATTGCTCGCTCCTGTTATCGAGCTTGGCTCTCGCATCTGTTTGACAGTAAGGTTAGACAAATGACCCACCCGGACTGCTACTTAGAACTGAGGGATTAATGACAGGTATATGTTTAGTATACTTCTACTAATTGGATGACACGACTCTTCATTTACGAGGTGGTCTTTCGGGAAATTCCATAATTTCTTTTACAATAAGTAGATAACAGGCTCTCTCGCTGTCCCGGAGTCTAAAACGCGAATAGCAAGAAAGGTTAGAGTGATTTAAATTAAGAAAATTGAATTTGAAAAGGCCACTTACCTGGTGCTAAGTTAACCTTAGCCTTTGGAGGCCTTGATGTAACACGAGGGATGTCAGTGATACCACCCGCGCCTTGCCGATCCTGAAAACATATTTACGCGCTCTTTTTGAAGACCTGTAGTTTCTCTGAAATAGTAAAGATTTCAATGATTTTACTCCTTTAAAAATAATACAGATACTTGATTGGTACTAATGGTGAGGTGATTGTTACTACAATAAATTTGCAAATTAATTGTCCAGCCAAATAAGCAATCTGGAATTTGAGTTCAAATCAAAATATCCTCTCCGATATCCATTCAAATTTTTGTTTCGTATTGTAAAAGCTGTTGGCTCCCCTTGAAAATCAATTAATAAATATTGTAATATTTTCTTAACAAAACGTGAAACTTAAAACAACTTTCGCATTGTATCCGGTGGCATAGAACAGAATATATGTACTTATATGTAAACCCAAACATTTCGAAATTTCATACCCATTACAGTACCTACTTTCAGATAAATTTCTTCAGTTTTACTTTGAACGTGATGTTTAAATAATAAAGTGTTGCAGTAATTTCTTCCTTGTAAGAGATTACTTTGTACTTTATATTCGTTTGATTTGCTTCCATGTGATTATCACATCATCAAACCTGTACTAGTGATTCTCAACCCTGACCTTAGAAATGAAGATCAGAGCCAATAACGTACTCGTACGCGTGCTCACCTGTCCATCTATCACAAAATATTTAGAGATCCGTGCCGTTTTCTCTCAACATCAAACAATCCTTGTGACCAGAACACCGGTTTCTTGGAGTATTTTTTTTTATCATCGAAGATAATCCTCAGTTATTGGGGAATGTAAGTGCAACTTATCCCATCGTCAGCCACTAGGAATGAGAATATGCCTTTTGTTTAAATATGGGAATCATAATTTACCGTATTCTGGATTAATTTTGAAGTCGATCGATTTACGTTTAATATTGATGAAAAAGTACATCTTTTTTGGGTTTCCCAACAAAATCAGCGCGGTTCAACCAGGTTTCAATCTCATAAGGAGATCATCTCCGAAACGTAACGTATGTGGTCCAGCCCAACCTCCTCATCTTTACGCGTTTCGAAGCGAGAAGTTCGCTTTCCTAATTTTTTTTCTCCAAATGTAGAGTTATATGTATGCGACTAAGTATTGAATGTCTAATAAATATTAAAAACAACGAGTAATTGACGATTTTTTGTAATTTAAATTAAATTATTGTATTTAATATATGTACCGAACCTTTGGTACGCGAGTGCGTCACGAACTTGGCCGACATTTTTTTCTTTTAATCGTGTTAACAATCATGTCATTACAATGCGCGTGTACATCTTTAGGTCAATAAATTGTGACCACCACCGAGTAAGGATTAATAGACTTTTACTGTTCAAGTCTTAAAGGGTTTTTATTTTGTTGTCATCGTGTTTGTTTGGACGCGCATGCCTTTGTTTTATTTATTTTTTATTCTGAAGGCTTGTGGACTGGCTGTGATGAGTTCGAGTTTTTGAGGTAAAAGCTTGAATTGCATTGGTTTGATTGTAATAAACCGATTTTAGTGCGAACATCAGTCATCATAATGCGTGCAATGCTGAGCATAATGCGTGCAATGCTGAGAATAATGCAAATCTCTAAGCAGTTTAGTGTTGAAAAGGCATTGTTTATTTATTTTTCTCTAAGTATCTGCAAGTGTAAATTTTTAAATATCTTTGCTTTTAAAAAAAGGCTATTGAAAAAGCTTCGTAAATCGTATTTCTGGAACAAAAATAGTTAAATACTATTTGAGTTACTGTTTAAAGTCCTCTCGTAATCCAATATTGATATGATTGAATGCCGTTACGTGTACATTTGCTAAATCCGCTTTTGAGCTTTTTTCTACGTTTTTTTGTTTGTGATTATATTAGCGCATGATTGAGAGTTATCTCGAGACAATTTGACATCGCATTAAGTCATTTCTTATTTTGAGACGTTATTCAGCGTTTAGACGCCGGGAAAACCTAAAAAAATGTTGTTTTGACTTTGAGACGGCCTAATTGCTAATGTTGACGTCGTCTTGTGAGTACTTGAGATTGCCCAACTCAAGGTTATTTTTATCATAAATACTCCATAAACATTCTCATTTCTCGCAAAATATATTGAAATTTGCGTGGCTACTTGAGTAACTGAGGCCAAAAATCTAGAAAATTAGATTGTTATTATAAAAAAGTTTATTTTCAACAACTTTATTGTACCAAAAACATGTATAAAAAGACAACATAATGCGAAAGAGCAATTATACAAAGGCGGACTTATCCCATGTAGGGATCTCTTCTAGCCAACCTGCGATAGATTGAGAGGATATTTAAATTTAATTTAAAGTTCGTGAATAATTTAAAAAAATATCATAGATGTCATAGGTATTGCTTTGATTATCTCACACATTTATATCGACATCAAATTTTTAAAAATCTGTCATGTCATTATAATTTTATTTATTTTTTATTTATATAATTTATTGCATTATACAATTATTGTACAATAGGTATAATCTTAACGCTAAGCGCTGTCTACCAGAAAATACTTTTGGGACGTATAAGAGAAGGCGATAAATAGGGTGCAAGCGTATACAAAACAGGAATGAGAAAAAAATAATATCTACTTGCTAGCTAAGATACATAAACTACATATCATATTTGACCATCATATAAAACACTTTTACACCCTATATTTTCTTTCAAGTTACTATTTTAACTGTAGTAAACTATATAGTTATATGCCTAGATATGTGCAATTTCTTTAAAATTACAAAATATTTCCGAAATCTGACATAATCATTTAAAAATAAAAGTTAGACTAGGTTTGTATGGAAAAGTCTAGGGTAAGGGACTTTTAAATCCTTTTCTTTTAAAACCAATTATAACATTTTAGGGACAGTTTAGTATCGTACTAACATTAAGTCGCATTAAACTCATCTCCATACAAGCACTTAAAGGATCTCTGCTCCTAAATTTATTGATCCGCCTGGTACATTAGTATCTATTGTTAATCCTTTATCTGTCTGAGGTGTAAAACTTTTGTTTGTCCAACGAGTAAATCGTTAGATAGGACAGTTCTCAGTGATAACAAACACATAAATAGCGTCCGTTCGGCGGCCATTGTCCAAATATACTGACACACCAATTAAAGAAAGTAACAGATGCGACGTCATGTAAGAACACCACTAGGAAATTGGATTGACATCTAAAAGCTATCTCGTTTTATTTGGAAAAGATCTAACTGAGTCTCACCAATAACTTTAATGAACGACCCCAAATCCTAAGAAAATGCATATGCTTGCTTAGTGGTCGCTTCTTCTCATATTCGTGTTATCTATACTAATATTATAAAGCGGAAGAGTTTGTTTGTTTGTTTGTTTGTTTGTTTGTTTGTTTGTTTGTTTGTTTGTTTGTTTGTTTGTTTGTTTGTTTGTTTGTTTGTTTGTTTGTTTGTTTGTTTGTTTGTTTGTTTGTTTGTTTGTTTGTTTGTTTGTTTGTTTGTTTGTTTGTTTGTTTGTTTGTTTGTTTGTTTGTTTGTTTGTTTGTTTGTTTGTTTGTTTGTTTGTTTGTTTGTTTGTGTCCGCAATTTTTCAAATGGTCCGATTTGAAAAATTCTTTTTTTGTTGGGTAGTCCATTTATAGAGGAAGGCTTTAGGCTATATAACATTCCGACAACCACGCGAACGAAGTCGCGGGCACAGCTAGTTGACTAATAAATAGTATTATTTTGGTTCCAATTTAATTTCACAGCGCTATCTGAATGCCTGTACTTAACTTTTACGTTTCCCGCGATCCTAGTCGGCAACGATCGGCGACAGTCGGCGACCAGTGTCGGGAATTGGTCGCCGCTGTCGAGAACTGTCACGCGACGCGACGGTCGCCGACTATCGCTCGTCTGTATGAATCGTATTAGTACTGAAATGAAAAAAAAGTGGAGTGGATAGTCAATAAAAGTTATCCATCTGTGTCTATTCTATATTTTTAGCTGACAGTAAACCATACTACCTATATCCTTTCCGGATATTTGCCCCAACTTTAACGCCGTGATATAATGTTCCGCTATAATGTCCTAAAGTCGTAGTCCTAACTCTTACATTACCGTCTAAGTTATTACCTTCTTAGGTAGTGTGTTGTAATCTAACTTTTACCATTTCGTGGGACAGAGTTGGCAAGGCTTTGTAGAATGTACTAAGTTTCAGGCCTACGAAAATAAATTTCATTAAAATATTGTTAGTACTCGTAAAACATAACGAATTGACTAAGTATACTATTAATCATGTACAATTGTTAACAATATCATAAATAGTTGTAATGAAGATGTCGTTATTTGATCTTCGATAATAACCTACTTTTGTTATTGCAAAAGAAATGTATTTTTCGTGTAATGTAATAATCATAATCGTGCCTATTATGATATTTATGAAGTATTCTGTTTCGGCTACAACGTTAATAATATGAATTCTGTCGAACGATGAAATAAATTGTAGCTTTCCGATAATGTTGGTAATAACATGCCTATTACCAGTTGTTCTACCATTTCATCCGACGTAATAGCTTATGTACACTGATAATATAGTTTTATTTCGTCAAATCTGTATTAAATGTCTTGTTCGACCACACACAATAATAATAGAGACATCGAAGCAACGACTTTAGGTATTATTATGTCTAGTATTATCATTATAGTGACTTTTACTTATCGCATAATTTACTTTCGAAATTCTTAGCGGGCTTAATTAAATGCGTTACGAAACGAGAGCAAGGGTTTGATATGATTAGAGCATGATCTTTGTAATAAACCAGCCTAATTACTGGCTTACGGCATTTTGGGAACGGGTTTCTACTCTGTTACAATGTTCACTTTGCATATTAAGAGTTAAACTTACTTTTAAAAGTTGAGTAAGTAATCTTCAGTTCGGCTGTCGTCAATAAATTTCATGTTTCTAAAGAGTACAACTTTATCTGGTTGATAAATTATTGGTGAAATACTCATTACTAATTTTAAAATTAATGTAAAAAGGTAAAGATTTATCTTTTTTCAATCTTTTTTGTAACTTTTTGATTTTTGATTGCTTCAAAGCGCATATAATTTCGTCATAGGAGACATTTCCACTCTACTTGGCTGCGTCTTCGACTAGAGTCAATACTGTGTTACTGTTGTGGAAATAATTTAAAAATGATTTTCTTGTTTTATTTATGCCAACCTCATATAAATAAAAGGGAACAGGATTCCTGAATCCTGAAAATGCCATAAACGTAACATTTTCAGGAATCAGGAATCTGTCAAAACGGTTGATTAGCGATGATATTGATATTACTATGAATATGATGATGTCAACTTACTAATGGAAATCATAGATATAAAATAATGCTGGTCAAGTGCGAGTTAAACTCGCGTGAAGAGGTTCCGTACTTCGCATAGGTTTTCCTGTAATCTACAAGCAATGAACTATATTTTGTATTTTATTCAAAATTTTAGGCTCGGTAGTTTCGTAGATCAGGGGGGAGAATGGTCAATTTTCGTCTTCTTTCATGAATAAAATCAAAACTATTTATTTCACGATAATAACAAAACTATATTTGAGATCCTCATAACGAGCCCTTTCATTTGATATATGACACTGTAATGTTTGCAAAACTTTTTTTTTTAAATTTTCTAATTCGAGCCTTAAAATGTAAATAAGGGTTTATTAAAAAATAATATTTATTTACTTTGCACATCTGTGCCCATCCTACCAAATTTCACCTGATTTGGTCCAGTAGATTCGGAGCAAATTGGCTGTGACAGACGGACGGACAGACAGACGCACGAGTGATCCTGGGTTCCGTTTTTACATTTTTTGTACGGAACCCTAAAAAATAAGGAGAATCTCAATAAGACAAGGGCCAATTGATTTTAATTAGCTCTATTTACGGATTTCGCGGAATATATTCAAATTACTTAAGCTTTCTATAGGATGACTGTGTTTATTACATACTGTAATGATTTTTTTATAAAAGCCGCCGGCAGCAGTGTGTCATAGGCGCCGTGTTAATTAAAATTGACACTAAGCCCACGTGTAGTTGGTTGTTGTTGATGATTGTGGTTAAATAAGGTTGAATCATAATATAGGAAATATTGTCCTTACTGTGGTCTCTAGTAAATACTTAAAACAAATATGCGTTTAACCCGCCTGCGACGAAGCCAAAAGTGTAGTATTATTGAAGGATTTTGTATGGAATGGATGTTGTTAAGAGGAAACCTCAAGGGCTAGAGAAATGAAAAATAGGTATTTGTAAAATCTATTGGTGTCGCGCTGTGCCCGAACTACAACCGAGCAAGTGCGATAGAGACATACTGCAGCTTGGACTGAAAATACCTATTAAAAGAACAGAAAGTCAAAGATTCGTAGTCCCCTCATTTCTTCTCCAAAACTTAACGAATGTAAGTACTTTTTTCATTACAAATTAACAAAGACTTGAGCGATGTCCCTATGTTTTAATTTTTTTATATAATCTAGTCAATTATTTTTTCTGGATGTTTGAACACAGTGGAAAATATGGCCATGTTTTTAGGTTTTTGAACGTTCATATTTCTTTTAATAAATAATTTATAAAAAAAAAGGAAAACATAGGGACATGCTAATAGTGGCTATAGATATTCAGGAAAAAAATATAACTGTACCGGGATTATCCAGGGAGGAAACAGGGGACTACGTTTGTCTGGAAAAACGGCCCCTCTGTTTTGTATTAAAGTAGAGAAATGTCACGATTATGTTAAAATTCCCACAATTTGCTACGTATCATTTTTCAATGTTGTCGACCTCCGTGGCGTATTGGTAACAACGATAGTCTGCCACCCGAAGGTTCTGGGTTTGATCCCTAGACCGGATAAGTTGGAAAATGGTCTTTTTCAAATGGTCCTGGGTCTTGGGTGTTTATCTATGTATGAGTTAATGATAAAATATAGTGTCGATTCCCATAACACAAGTTTAAAATTTACTTTGGGACTAACTCAATCAGTGTAATTTATCCATAACTATTTATTTATCTATTTTACATGTGTTTTTAAAAGAACACATGAATAAAAAGTGGGAATGTTATACAGACTGTTTCACATCTGTTTCAGAAAAGTGAAACAATCCCTCATACGAGTAGCTTAGCTTAGAAAAGAAATTTCAAAATAAGAAAAAAAAAATTAAAAGAAACTATCAATCAATTTTCTATAAAATATCGGTTTGTAAGTATGATGTGACTATCTGACGGGTCGTTGATGTCTTCAGTTTGTTTTGGAAAGTAAATAAATAAATATATACGTAAATAATAAAATAAATAAATATATAGGGGCAAATCACAATGATTAAGCTAGCCCCAAAGTAAGTTTTTAACTTGTGTTATGGGATACTAACTCAACGCTACTATATTTTATGTTAATACATATATAGGTAGGTTGACATCTTTACTTAATGCCTATCCTGCTTGAATAAGCTTTTGCGGATTGTTAACTATATATTTTTGTAGTTATGAGTAACTTGTTTTTCATGCCAGTTCTTTGATGACACGTGCTGTCTAGACACAACCAAAATAATTTATATATGACATCTGTTTTTGTGTCTATATTTGTATTAAAGCGATGGAGGCCCCGCTTGATTATTCTTACAATTATTTGAAGTTATAATATTCTTTGAACTAGTCATCAGAACACGTAATTTATTATATCATAGAATTTCTTGTTTTTGCGGCTGTAACCGCAAGTTCCAATTAGTACCGATCAATAATATAATTCGAAACCGTTGTAATTCTAATACTTAAATATTGAAAATAGTTTACAATTTTTTTTTAATTTTTTTATTAGGTTCACAAAACTGACAATACACAGTAACAGGTATATGATATAGAGTATTCAGTAACATGTGAAAGTGTAAAATCTTCTCGATGTGAACACAGCAGGCACATATCATAACTGCTATAGAAAAGTACATATAACTACACTGAACAATACTATTAGGTACTACAATATAATATTGGCAACTTATATGCTCTAATTTGTATATGCTTAGATTTGTGTGTTGTTCAGCCAGTCAGCGAACCAAATAAATAAATAAATTAAAAAAAAAAGTAAATTAACTAAATATTCACATAAGCATATTTTTTTTTACAGAATTGGCCGATGCACTGAATATATCAAATTTTGACGATACATCATTATATGCAGAACACATGCGAACAATCGGTGAATTCTCCAGATACAAATTTTACATTATATTATTATACAAAATTTAGTACGGATATAGCGTATTTATAATATATATCATACGGTAATCCTTTCTTATATGAATCATTGAGTACGTAATTGATACAAGTTTTAATGAGCACGTGGTTTAATACGAAATAATTATGAATGTGTGTTGAGTCATCGGTATATATGGGAGACTGTCTAGTACCATCATAAATGGGAAGTGTCTGGTCTGGTGTACTAACAGTTTAATGGTATTTGTATTATTCTGTGAATTTGAATAATTAGTGTGACTAATCGTGTTGTTATTAAGATATAAATGTTTAGTCATGTCGGATGTATTACCACTTATACTATAGATGTTAATTGTATTTGAAAAATAAAACAAATTGGGTTGTGTGTCACGTTGATACGTTAGTATCTAATTATTGTTTTCCTTCTCTACGTCGTTATTATTAGTGATATTTTGCTCTTTTATAAATATAGATATAAAGATAGTATTAATTTAAAACATAATATGTTTATAGTACCTATCGTCGAATTAGTATCCCGCAACACAAGTTTAAATCTTATTTTGAGGCTCGCTCAATTTGTGGGATTTGTGCTTATCTATTTATATAAAAAAATAGATATGTTGGTCAAGAGAAAAATTTTATTTATTTACACAATACATTTAATACATTAATGTTTAGTCTATTTACAATGCCATCATAATCTCTTTTGAGATTTACCGTGCATCGGAAATTGCCATCTTAATTTGCGATTATACATATATTATAAACATAGTGACCTACACAGTATTTTAATAAGGGGACATCTGTTACAAACAGATTTTTTATGTTTTTCAACAGATTTTTTTTAACCTGTAGGTGTAGTGTCCACTGCTAGGCAAAGTACTCCCCCTTTTCCCTTTACACGTCCCGGTCTACAAATATTTTCTTATAATTTTATATGTTCTAGCAATTTTTGTGTTAAGATCTGTACCTTTCAAATGTTATCATATTATTATTCAGGTAATTTTCGAAATGGCTAGGGTACTACTTCACGGGGCTTATTTTTCATAGTAATTTTTAATGTTGCAAACATTATGTACTTGGCATTCCTGGTAACACTGCGCAATTTGTCAGTACCACAGTCTGTAAGTTACGTCTGAATGTGTCAGTGTTTTTCTACCTAGAGCTTTCATAGCTTACGAATAGCATAGACCGACACCAGTGCTTTCACATACTACACTGCGGTTTCTTAATTTTTTGTCGGCGAGAAAATGTTTGCGGAAGATTAAGTTGGCACTTGCCAATATGTAATAAATTTTCTAAAAGGTTTTCAAAGTTAATTTAATTTAACACTGATGTTAGATTTATCGAGCTGCCTTAAGGCATCTGACGTAGCTCAGCGACATTCATCTAGAGACAACAGTCCTTTTTACCCACTAGTGAACTGTGTGCAGGTTTCCTCACGATGTTTTCCTTCACTGGAAGCAAGTGGTGGTAGTAATAATACTTAAATTTTTAACAAAAATAACAACTGACTTCAATTTTTTTTAGGAGTTTCTTCCATATTTCTAAAGTTCTTCATTATATCTTCACAAAATTAAAATGGGACCAACTCACTTGGTAGTAAAAGCTTTCAAAAAAAAAAAGAATCATCAAAATCGGTTCACAATTGGCGAAGATATCGCGTAACAAACATACATAAAAAAACGTCGAATTAATAACCTCCTAATTTTTTGAAGTCGGTGCAAACGACCTATTACTGAGACTCCGCTGTCTGTCCGTCTGCCACAGGGCTCTATTTCTTGAACCGTAATAGCTAGACACTTGAAATTCATTTACACCTAAAATTTGTATGTTTAATTTTTAACTTTTTTTTATTTTTAGTATTTGTATATATATATATAGTTGCCATAGTAATTCATAATCCGTGAAAATTTCAAGTATCTAGTTAAAGCCATTATAAAAACAGAGTTAAAAACGCTGAAAATAACACGTTTCTTGTATGACGACCCCCTTTAATTTTCAACTTTTTTTTATTTTTAGTATTTGTTGTTATAGCGGCCACAGTAAAACATAATTGATGAAAATTTCAAGTGTCTAGCTATTACGGTTTAAGAGATAGAACCCTGTGACAGACGGACAGACAGACAGATAGACAGCGGAGTCTCAGTAGTAGGGTTAATAGGGTACGGAACCCTAAAAATACATAATGTACCTTATATTTGCGATCATGCAAAAAAAAGCAAACTCTCTCAAAAGAACTCTGATATACCTAATACCATAAATAATATAATCCTGTGATGTGATTTTATCAGGCTCGTCATCAGAATATCCGATTTAGAAACTTCTCAGACTGGATGGAGCTAGTACATCCGAAACGCTATAAGTTTTTATTGTACAGTTTCGATACATTGTGGGAAGATTTTTCTTCCTCAGCTGTCGTTTGCTTTTATTTTGTAAGGACTATTTTAAACTAGCAAGTAATTTTATGAAGACATTTCATTAATAAATTCGTATTTTTTTATAAATAAAACTATTATATTTATAAGTAGAGTAAATTAGTAATATTTTATAGTAGTAGGAGAGAAAAGGTAGATACTAGAGATGGTCTAAAATACAAGCATAGAATGCCAAATTTTGACCAATTTTACTGGCATAAATAAAAGTCGTTGATTACTCAATCTCAATAGACGAGAGCGCTTTGATAAAATATGGGTAAATCAACAAATGGTTATGGCTATGGTATATTTTAAGGTTAAACTGCCCCGAAATGTTATGTCGAACCTTCTAAACGATGAAGATTAAGTCGAAACTTTCCACGTAGGATCCAGAGCAACCCCTAGTGTGGATTACACTTTTGTTGGTGACCACAAATCTTAAAAAAATATCTTGAGGTCTTTACTGATTGGTTATACAAGTTTAGCCGGTGGATCCGCCTGTCATCATTCGACAACAGTCGTGAAGCTATGTCAGATACTTTTAGGTTAACTTGAAAAATGCAAACTACTTTTACATAAAAAAAATTGAGAAAGAAGTGAACATAGCTTTATCTCCACGTCCCGCCCACCCATAGACCATTTGACAGATTTCAAGTTGAAGGTTACGCTGGGCGATATCACGAAATTTTCCCGACACAAACATTGCCAGGATGAGGTGTCATAGATTTTCTACTGATTGAGTAGCCGTAATTTTTGTTATATTTGTGTAAGTGGCTAACAATTTACTCACGAAGAAAGAAGAAGTGAACATGGCTTTACCGCAACGTCCCGGCTAAGACAGTTTGAAAGGTTTGAAGTTGAAGGTTACCCCGGGCGATATCCCAAAACTTTCCCGACGCAAACATTGGCAGGATGGGGTGTCATAGCTTTTCTGCTGATTGAATGGCCGTACTTTTGATGTTCGGTATCGGGAACGATGCCACGTGATTGGTATGGTTGTCTAGAGAGAAAATAGTGAAGCTATAGTGGTTAGCTATTTTATTCATCCATTTATACTAAAAAAATATAAAAATATTACTAATATTAACTTCGAATCGACATTTAGGGAAAGTTAAACTTGCGAGTTGATACTCATGGTTTTTTTTATAAGCAGCCAGGGCTGGGCTTGTCTTGTGATTCAGATTTTTTATAGTACTTACATTTTTGAAGGGTAGGGTTTTTAGAATAAGAAAAAAAAACAATATTTAGTATTTTGAAATAGGTACTTAGAATCTCAACATCGCAGCGGCACCCTATATGAGTCGAATGATGTTGACAGAAATATAATGAATCAAGTCTGGTTCATGTCAAAACAATATTTCTATTAATTGGTTGGCGTTAAGTTCCTAATGCTTTGCATTGTAAAACATTTTCTTTATGTGCAAAAAAAAATACTTCGCCCATCCTTTAAAATATTCAGAAAGAAGCAACCACTGGAAATAGTGTTATATTATTATCGTAAAAGATCGCAACATAGTACCTACATGCATCCTTATAGTTATAACGCAATCGCATGAATCTCCATCTGCCTCCATAAAGTCGGTGTAACTAGCAGTCTCTAATTCACTGCGACAGTTCCCTGGCTCCCAGACTATAAAGCAGCGAGAACAGTTCATTTGCTGTGTCATAACTAGGTTTAGTGCTGGCGATGACTTGTTACGTCGCAACGTGGAAATTATAGATGATGTATTAAGTTATAGCAAGGAGGAAGGTGGTTACATTTAAATATTTTAATTCATTTGAGAAATTTGAATGCTTGTAGTTTAGTATTATCACTAGCTTTTTACAAGCTTTTATTTAACTTGCAATGTATGTATGTGGCAATGTTTGTTCGGGTGGAATCTTGCAACTCAATTTTGAAGCAGATATCTTCAACTGATTGAGCTGAAATTTTGCGCGCATATGTATATTGCGTGACAATGCAATATTATGATGACTTGGAACTGATCTGATGATGGAGCTGGAAGGTGGCCATAAGAACTCCGTAATAAAACTGCGGAAAACCGTTGAGTTTGGGCTTATTTGTTTTATGTTGACAAGACCTTTGGTCTCACAATAAAAGCATGCACAAAAAATGAAATATTTTATGAAAAATTATTTCTAGTAATAAATAATGACAGTGAACATGATAACAAAAATGGTGGTGACCAAGCGGTTAAGGCGAAACACAAGGGCCGTTTTTCCATACAAACGTAGTCCCCTGTTTCCTCCCTGGATAATGCCCGTAGAGCCATGTTATTTGAAATCCGAGGTATTAACAGCACGTTTTAAATTATTGTATTAGGTATCACTTGCTTTTTCACTGTTATATAAAAATTTACAAAAAAAGACTGACCGAAAGTGATAGGGAACTCCTCGCTCCATCACTCACTCAACACATAAAAAGACTGTGTACCACCAGCACCGGATGTATTTTTCGTAGTGGTATTTTGTCCACGTTTAACCTTTGCCCTGTCCCGGCGACGCGTCGACACGTGGTCCTGGGTCCCCATGGGAAACTCCTCCGTCCTTATCTCGGTGTGTATCAAAATGTCGCCTATTATCTCGGGCCTGACTTTCGGTGCTTGTAGGGTACGTAACGAGCCCTCATGATGGATGCGTTTGCGCCCACTATGTGAGGTCCATATTGTGAAAGCGTGTACCTCAAATTCTACTCGTAGTCGCGTTTGATGAGCGAGCCTCAGATCATGAAAGGATCTTGATCTCTCAGGATCATAAAAGTACTTAGATGGAGTTGATACTCGTATATTACGTATAATTGATATATGCGTAATAAATCAAACCACGTGCTATACTAAATCACTATAGTATAATATATTAACTTCCAAAAACGAAAACGCAGTTTTCCCGCAGTCAAAGTGGTAAAATAAAAGTAAAAAAAAATATATATTTGACATTCCCACTCAAATTGTCCGGGTGGCTGAACAGTTCTAACCCAAAGGGTAGACCAGAACCAATCCTAGGCTAGGTTTAAACAAACGCTAGATGGCGTTCGGGACCCACAGCTTTACGTGACTTCCGAAGCACGGAATCATCTTTCTTTTCGGATAATCAGGTGATTCCAGCCTGAAATATTCTAACCAGACTGGAAACAACGTTTCACAAAGTATGCTTCCCAGTGGGATTTGAACCCACGACCTGCGGATCACAAGGCGAACGTCTTGACCACTGGACCACGGAGGCAGCCTTTTTAACTGATTTATTAGCGACACATAAATAAAAATTAAATACCGATATTTTTAATTATGTTACTCCGACATTTAAATCGTAGGCAGGAATCCGGGAAGAACTATAGTCCAATTAAATGATAAGCTGAAATCAGCCCATCAGGTCTTTAAAAGCCAAAGGTAAATTAAAATAAACGTCAGTTTTAATTTGCAAACAAATAATTTCACATTTAATATGCACATTTTATAGGCATACGTCGTCAAACCCGTGTAATGGTCTTGTAAATTTGTCATTTTATGAACCGCAAACTTTAAAGCTTCCTCTTTTAATTGTGAGGGTTGTTAAAGTTATTAACTTCAACATGTTTTTGTTGTAATCAATGTCTTTAGATTAATAGACACGTTGTCTTTTATCCTTTAATTTATGGACAGAGCTTGAATACATATGCTGGTCGAATTTGCTTGTAAATGAAAACATCGACCAGAAACAGTGACAGAATCTATTTTAGACAGTTCTGTATTATTTTTCCTACAGGGAAAGAAAAACATTCGATGTATTAAATAAGAAAGTATTTTCTGTAACCAGTAGTCTAATTCAGATGATTCGATAAGGCTTAGACACATTGTAAACATCGGTACTGCCTTCTCGTTGTAACTATGTGGAAGGACAGTAATAATTGCGGCTATAGCTCCTGGCCTATAAATATCCCGGTAAGGCCGCCGCACACGGCACGGCACACGGTGCCGCATGAAAAATATCGGGATTATAACTCGGGAGCGGGGCGATCCAACGCGCCGATAACGCTTCATATAAATTATCGTACAAACGCAAGACGCTACTAATATTAAATAAGAAAGCATGTAATTCACGTCCCCCGATACGCCACCGGAGCAATAAAATACACAATTTTGACAGATTTTAAATAATGACGTCCGTGTCTCCAGGAAATGCTTAGAAAGTTTGACCACGGCCTGTTCTGAACTCGACCGATGCTTGTTGACCTTGCGAATGATATATTTAAGTTGTTTGTGCATTCCATGTACGATTTATATGTTATCAATGCATCACTACTTGGGAAAATTATACTGAACAGCGAATGGAAAGTTTGCGACTTAAAAATGCGTATAATAATTACACGATATAAGTACATAGGATAGGTCGGTCATATCATATTCCTGTTATTAGGTTAGTTAGCTTATTTGCGCATTCGATTGAGATATGTTTTCATTTTATTATCATTATATTCTCTATCAGTTAAGGCTGGAAGATGACTATCAATTGAAAGGTCCTATTTATTAGTTGTGTTTCTGCTGCATCTTGACTGAGAATTGACAAGTGGACGGCGGTAGGTCATAAAAAGTATTAATTATTTTTTTCTAGAGTTTACTTTTGGTATAATTTGACGTATTGCACTGACCTCAAATTATAACAGTACGCAAATGTCTGGTAAAATATTTTGACAAGTTTTGTCCTTAATAAGTTAACGCACAGGTTTTGTATAGGCTGTGGAAATTCTAATAGTGAACGCGATAGGGAATATTGATATGATGAAAAGTACAGGGAATGCAAGTCACTAAAACATAACTTTGTGAAAAAATCCAATTGTTTTCAAAACTATCTCTTAACTGTTAACATGTCCTTTACCATTAATTATTTTAAATTGGCCTGTCACAAGACTCAAATGCAATTACACGTTTAAATTGTATTATTGACAAGTTTCCGAGCAGCCCAGTAACATAGAGACCTACAATTTATTCAGTACTTATAATATACAGTTATACGATGGGCGTTTCGATGAACCGTGTATCGATATCATTATTATATAACATTTATAAATTCGATTTGAATCGATTAAACGTTTTCTTCGGAAAAAGTCGACCGCGTCACGCTACGGGAAGGGCGCACCGCACTAAAATATTTTATGATACTTCTTGCGTAGCTATTTAAAGTTTAAGTACGTAGAATTGATAAAGACCAGTCCTTCAATCACTTGTCGTCGACATTTGATTTATGTACTTGTAAAAAAGTTCGTTTCTGAACTACTTAATAAAAATGCCATTGAATGCTGGACAAGCATGTTTACTTATGGTAGTTTTCTAGATTTGAAATCTGCTCCTTTAGTTTTTGTTCGCTTTTTAAGGCCCGTTTACACAGTGCAAGTTTCTTGCCTGTTGCATACAATTTAATTGAAGCAATAACCGTCTTATTATAGAAACAGGACTAACTTTGTTACTAGGTTTAAACCATTACCCGCCCAAATCAAGTTGACATCTAGTAATATCACACTATCCCATGTCAACTTGATTTGGGCGGATAATGGTTTAAACCTAGTAACAGAGTTAGTCCTGTTTTTATAATAAGACGGTAGATGATTTGTATGGTTGACGTTTTGTTTAGACTATGCAAGTCATCTATTGCTTCAATTTAATTGTTTGCAACATGCCAGAAACTTGCACTGTTTAAATGGGCCTTTAGTCTTTGGTTCGTATTTTTACGATGTGTTTTATGTGATCTAGAAATATACAATGTTATTGAGAAGACCCCGTCTTTCTCTGTAATATCAACTGCTTTCTACCTGTTCGTATGCATCTATAACTTTGTTACATGCTATTGTTGTACGTTAAACTGCATATTGCAATAAGTATGTATAAACTTGAGTTTGGTAGTTGGCAGATTGATTGACGTCTGCGGAAATCCCAAAAACGAGATCATCATCATAAGCGGACCTTGGATAAGGTATTCCATGAATCGGCCGAATCGTGACTTTATGCATAATTAAAATGTTTACTCTCTGGCGCCACACGTCCCGAACAGTTTCGTTTCACAAACTTTGTTGGAATAAGACACAAATTACTAGGAAACACTAGAGTCTTGTCTATTTGACTTTAATAGCTGCTATTGTTCAAATACCTTTTCACGGACAATCTTAAATTACCAAAAATACCATCTTCCTGTTCTATAGCATCTTTATGTTTACGAGCATATTGGTTTTTATGATGGTTGTATTGAAATCACATTTACTGCCACTGTTTTCTATAAATCAAACGCTCAATGGAGACTGTTGGTTGAGATTTGAATAATTTACGGGAAGCGCTCTAAGCGAAGTCTCATTTGCACCGTTTTAGATGCTAATACAAACGAAGATGATAGACTGAATAGTAAATTTGATTTGAATACGACTGGTTGCAACGCCCGCGGGAGGCGGTATCTTGAGGTGCTGGCGCCTAGTGACGGCTAAATGACTACAATTTTACATGAAAAGACTTGATTAAACACCCCAGTTTAACTTGAAAAATTTAAGGTTGCTTCAGAGGCTCTTTTGATATACATTTTTGAGGAGCATAAATAATACAAATCTTTAGACCACCCTTGCAAGATATTTAAGAAAACATTCCGAAGAGGCCGCCGGCGCTCCCTCGCGGTACATATTAAAAGGCACCTGTTATGAAAACAAACATATTTCACGAATCATAGATCGCCGGACGGCAGAAACGCCTTGTAATTTCGGGACGCCCCCAAAATCCACAGATCATGCGGTTTTAGGTGTAAAAAAATCGATTAAAGTATGGCGACATGCTGCGATCGACACATGATAATATTTCATTTCGAACGTGACGGGTGCCGTGGACTTTTGTGAAATTCAATGAAATGTTTTATGGCTAGATAACTGTTGCTATCGTTCACATCGTATTTAACTTTTTATAGTCTAGTGTTGATCACCGCATTGTTTAGTTAAAAGATTGCTGAACAAGATTTTGAATATTAACATCGCATACTTTATTGCTAATTTGTAGGCAAGTTAATTTTTAATTGAATTTTTCAAACGAACTTTGTGAGTTAAGGTGGCGTCAGCATACGTGGGCCTGAGTAAACTGTGGTATTGATTCATTTTGTTTGTTTCCAGATTTATGGACACCGTTGACGAGTTCCTGGGAAAAAATCGTGGTGAGTCAAAAATTGTATTTGCGTATTGTGTTAACGCTCTTGATTACTTTTGGGCCTGCTAATGACGGCAGTGCGCTGGCGCATGTACGGTCGTCGCGGTTTTCTCTTGTTTATACACGGCTCGAGTGAAGACTTGGTGTGTGAGTACAAGCATGAGTGTGCTATTAGTTCTTGAACTCTCACAGTAAACGCGGATAAGTAGGTCGCATCCATGCCGTTGGAGCTTTTAAAGTCGCATCGTGTGGGCGGGCTTATGGCGAGGTGTTAATGCACACACATTGCCTAATTGTATTACTTTACGAGACCACCATAAAAAGTATCATTACAAAGTCTCAGTCCCTAATCGCTATTCTATTGTGTCGATGCAATAAATTTAGACAAGCACAAGCGCAGCGCCGATGTTGATGTTGTAAAAAAGTATTAAGAATTCTAACATGCAACTACGAAATCGTAAACAGTGATATTAAAATAATTTTAACACGCATTTTCTATAGCTTCTCTAGTGGAGCGATTTATAACCAAATGGAAATGTTAAACGTTACATAATTATGTTAATTCAACTGCATCTCAATTTGCAGCAACTACTTACGTCGATATGTCAAACAGAAAGGTGCACTCTTATCGGTGGAGTTGGACACAACATACGATTTCAATTAAAGACCGCTTCGATTTCAACGAGGAATGTGTGATGCGACCATTCGAACAAGATCTAGCGTGATTTTCAAATCGTAGTACAATTTGTAAATTAAAAGCATTTAGAGGGGTCAAGTCGAGTTGGTTCATCAATAACTCATAGCAGTCAAAACTAGTAAGTTGAATCCACACGACCGACATTATCGGCAGCTACACATTTAATTACATTGACACAAATCGTGGTTATCGTTGGACTTCTCACGGTGCCCGACTCAATATACGAATGTTCATTAAGTTCTAATTACGAATGGGCGCGCTTGTTTGTCTTGATCACCAAAACTTGCTTTATGAGATTACGTGGGTAGTTTCAATTAATTGTGAGCACGCTGTATCTGTCGGCATTTTCGTCAGTAACGGCCGGTTATCGGTGTCGGTAAGTAGATCCGAGGGGTAAAGGACTGGTTCGCCATGGTAAGCACCAGATGACCAGACCTTGTGATATGGGTCGTTAGGAGTAGTGTGATCTGCTGCTAATAAATGCCAATGCTGTTATAATTAGTTCTTGTTACTTTTATGGTCTTTAAATTCGTGTTATTAATATAGTTTAGTTAGCATTTCATTAAAAAGGTTCATGAAAATATTCTCACGCTCCAAATATATTGCCTGTTGTACATAATTATATATTTTGAATAAATGCATGAGCTCCTTCTTAGCGCCTCGATGAACATCTTGACTTAAAGTTCACAGGGCTTTAACAGTCTTTCGCCATCGTGATCGATCTTCAGCTACGCGCTTTACTCGATGTTCATATGGCCTAGAGAAATATTTAATTATGCCATAATAAAAATTTTCTCTGGCCACAGTAATGAGCGTAACGTAGGTCACTCATTACTGGGCCCAGAGAGCCCAGAGGGCTTGCATTTTTCAGGTCCTCTCAGGCTCCTAACTAAATTCAGTCGAAATAACGCAATAAATAAGTATGCACTACGATCATTAATATACAAGGTGTCGCAATCAGCGAAAATCGCATTTTATTATAATTTTAATAGGTTAGAGTAATGGACACGACGTATAAGTCTCTAAGTTTGCATTTTTTTACTCGTATTTTTTTACTAGTCTCGCCTGTGCAACCTTTACTTTTTTTCCGGCATTCGACTGACACGTGTGTCTTGTTTCAATCGCGTCTTTATATAACTTCTAACAAAATAAACTGATACCAAGATATTGTAGAACCTTCCCCAAGGAACATACTTATATAGAAATATGATTTTTTTTTTTGCTTTCATAAAAACTGATCAGCTGATCGCTCAACTTATATGGGAGGCAAAAAAATCATTTCAAATCAAAAAAAAAAAAAATCAATCATTCATCATCATCATCTTTTCAGCAGCATAACGTCCACTGACTAAGGTCGCTGGAAAGCGCTGGACGCAGGCCGCTCTAGATCGGTCATTTTGGAAATCCCTGGGAGAGGCCTATTTTTCATATCCGATATATATTATGTTCCTTGGTAAAAGTTTTTAGACTGCCTTAAAATAGTTTCAGTTTATTTTGCTAGACCCTATAAATAATAAATTATTAAAGTTACTAATGTTGAGGTTAGAGTTATTTGGCAGTAGTCACAAGATGTCACATCATGATTCCTTACTTTTGTTTTGATTAATTGGTCTCCAGTTAGAGGCGGATGACTTGCCACTTCGGTGATATATTGATTATAACGCCATTTAGTTTAATGGCTTTTGAGAAATCAAAAGAGTGGGATGTTACCATCTTGAATATTCGATATATCCAACCTTCCTAGGTCCTTCTGAGTACAAACAGTAAGCTGAGCGTTCGGGGCGTCTTCACGTCCACCATAGATGTTAATATGGTGAAAAGTGTAGCACAAGATATAAATATTTTCGTTATATATCCCGCGAAGCATGATTCAGTTATGTTATGTTATCATATAAAAGTTACCTTAAGTTTTAATTAACTGGCAACATTTTTGGAGCAAGTTCAGTCCATGATACTGAACTACTTTCTATAAAAAAAGTTATTAAAAATAGATAAAAATTTTTCGTCCTCCGATACCAATCAGCGCTCAGTCAAACGGATTTTGTATGGAATGAAGAAATTTTTTTATTGATTTTAATTACTTTTTTACAGAAAGTAGTTCGAAACATGGACTGAACTTGCTCCAATAATGTTGCCAGTTAATTAAAACTTAAGGTAACTTTTATATGATAACATAACATAACTGTATAATGCTTCGCGGGATATATAACGAAAATATTTATATCTTGTGCTACACTTTTCCCCATATTAACATCTATGGTGGACGTGAAGACGCCCCGAACGCTCAGCTTCCTGTTTGTACTCAGAAGGACCTAGGAAGGTTGGAGTCTATAATATCGAATATTCAAGATGGTAACATCCCACTCTTTTGATTTCTCAAAAGCCATTAAACTAAATGGCGTTATATATGCCAGATAATTAAAAGTTACCCTGTATATGTGCAGGGTTGCAAATTGTGCTTACATGTAAAGCATTTCGTCTATTAAGTTTGCACGTATAATACAAACCTGTGCAAATCTTTAGCGTATCTATACAGGGTTTAACAAAATATACTGAAACAATTTTAAGGGTGAAATCAGTCCATGATACTGAACAACTTTCCCCAAGGAACATATACCCAAATACGAATAGTAGATTGTGCTACAAGGCGTAAAGGTAATAGTTTTAACGCGTGGAATCCTGAGTGAAGCGAGGGATTCAGGTATATCGGCCCGAGATGAAACTATTACCGTACACCGTGTACGTGTACATTCTTCTTTTCATCTCCATCTATGAGAAAAAGCAAATATATACATACCTATAACGAAATTAGAATACCTACATATACCTAATCAGAGTTTAACAATCAGTTACTTATCTTTATTTGGTGGCGTTTTCACTGAAGAAGTACTATGAAAATATTTTTCTAGGACCACCACATCTTATACATTTTCCAGTCATTACAATCCTTTCATTACTTTTTCCTTGTGTGTCAATTCTTTATATATTTAAATATGTATATTATACGTAAACTTCATATTTATTTACTATCGGCCTCATCAAGAAATTAGTCACATTTAAAACAGTTGTAAAAATAACCTTAAATAGTTCCTCAATTAATAAAATTACTATTTAAATCAAAGACAACAATTGCGCGTTTTTATTGGTTTTTAATAAATTATTATTTTAAAGCAAGAGAACCAAAACATTTTGACCTACAGTCATCCACGTAAAACGTGTTGTATTTCAATTTAAAAAAAATTACGACGCCTTTGCCTATATTTTATAATTTTAAAACTAAATTCTTCTTTTTTTTAGCTGACTGCCAAATTTATTTTTGATTCTACATTCGTGTTCGGTTTTCAAATGTGTTTTAACGCCTAGGGCATTTGCTTTTTACTTTTCAGTGTCTAGAGAATTACCAGTGACTTTAGCCCCAAATATTTGGGATAAAATCATCGTTTTTCGAATAGATGAGATGAAAAATAATTTTTTGGCCAAGTTGACCGATAAGAGCCGAGTTTCTATGAGAAGCCAAAAAATATCGTATTTCGGTATAGGTACATTATTTGGGGAAAGTTGTTTAGTATCATTGACTAAATCTATCCTTAAATAGTTTTAATATATTTTGTTAGACGTTATATAATTATACAGGCTGACTTTTTATCCACCTGCAAAATTTTTGGAGCAAGTTCAGTCCATAATACTGAACTACTTTCTATAATTTTTTTTACTAAAAATCGATAAAAAATTTTCGTCCTTCTATACAAAATCCGTTTGGCTGAGCGCTGATTAGTATGGGAGAAGGAAAAATTTTTATCGATTTTTAATAACTTTTTTTATAGAAAGTAGTTCAGGATCATGGACTCAACTTGCTCCAAAAATTTTGCAGGTGGATATAAAGTCAGCCTGTATATCTAAATAAGACATAACATCAGATGTGTAATCTTTTTTAGGGTTCCGTTCCGTAGTCCACAAGGAACCCTTATAGTTTCGTCATGTCCGTCCGTCCGTCCGTCATTCTGTCCGTCCGGGCTCGTACTCCGCCGTTACTGCACCGATTGTCACAAAAATTGGTGCAGTGATAGATATTGAAGTTCCAAAAGTTGGTTTTTAAAATTATGGAAAAATGTTTCTTTTTTCCCATACAACGAAAGTGAATTTAAAAACTTAAATTGGACCTAACCCCAACGTGTGGGGTATCGTTGAAAAGGTCTTTTAAAATGCAACAACAACTGCTATAAAACTATGTAGATCAAACCCCCTAGTCTTGAGAAAATCTAACACAAAGTTAAAATTTGAGGTGTCCCCCACCGTAACTTTTGAAATATTACTAAAATAATTCTGAAAAAAATGTGGTATGTACATCAAAATATGCACTTTCAATTAAAGCTATAGCGGTCTCGGTATCATAGATAGTTATTTTTGAATATGTCATAAATCGTAAACCGCAATTTACCTTTAGAACTTTTATATTATGTTATTTGGTGCTACGGAACCCTTCATGGGCGAGTCCGACTCGCACTTGACCGCTTTTTTAATTGAATAAAAGCCTCAAATTAATATAAAAATAGGACAAAATTTTGGAAAATAAAGCTACATATCTATGTATGTAATGTCTCAATTTTGTTTCATGTGTGTCAATTTTGTTTGTAACATTCATGAGTCAAAGTTTAAACTTCAAAGAATCCCAATAAAAGTCACAATTCTATCTGTGAAATTATTTAGCTGACGTCAAAGAAATGACTTTGTTCAAATTTAGTTTCCAAGTTGTTCTGAATGTAGTCACAGTATAATAGACGGAATGTTAGGTTAATATTATATCTTTTTTGACGAAGACTTAACCCTCCTAATCATAAAAAATCTGCCCTCCTGAATCAGTTTGATAAAGTGAGTATGCTATTTGGCAATGATAGTCCAAACAATGCTTTTTAAGTCAGTTGAATTCGTTACCTACCTGCCGTGCACGTAGTTTTTTTTGTTACGTTTCGACGTAAGGAAAAGTTGTATATTTTTTTGAAATCTACATCCTGTAAAAGATATAGATTTAAAAAAGATGTCAATCTGCTTTGGATTTTTTAATAAATAGTGGTGTGGTGGGGTAACCTACGATAATAAACGATACGTAGTGAAATATGTAACTGTGACATAAATATGGGAATACGGCTATAAAGTAGGCTTTCTGTCTCTTTTTTGCTACATAAGTGCGTCTGTAGCAGTTTTCATCTGAGTACAGATAGCAGACGAAGTTGCACTTTTGAACTTACAGACATTCCCGGTGACTAATGCCCTCAGATCTCCTACGTCGTATTTATGAAGTGATAACGTTTTTAGTTAGTAACTAATGGTTATTATTGTTGATATTGTCTGTTATGTTTTGTCGCAAATTATCTCCTACAGTTTAGACTTGAGAAATTATTGCTTTGTTTGTGATCATGAAACTTTAACTTTCTATTTTTATCTTAATTCAAGTTGTATCAAAATTGATGATCTTAATACCTAAAGTGAAGATCTCAAATTCTTATAAACATAGCTGCTTATACAGGTGTAACATATTAAAAATTCTTGAGCTGCCGATGATCGGGCACCATAAAAATACCAGACGGTGGAACGCGAGATTGCAACAATTAATATTCTTAAATGAACTAATCAGTCATTTGATCATCGAATGCGGCCCACGCGTGGCGCCGATGTGTGGTAACGTACGCTAAGTATTGTGAACAATGTAATGATCTTCTCCGTCTCGTATCACGTGTCTAGTCGTCTTTGTACATCTGGGAACTGAATAAATACATTCTGTTTAGATAAATGTGTAATTTCTATACTCTGAGATAAGTATTTTAGTAACGAAACCTTACAATAGTGATTAAGTGTACCTAACCTATATTCAGGACGACCAAGAAAGAGCTATGTAGACCAACTGAAAAAAAAAGCAGGGGTCATGTCGTATCAAGCACTAAAGAGTAAGGCAGAGAACCGAGAAGTTTGGCGCATACTCCACCGACAAGAGCCACTAAGCTCTTAAATAAGAAGAAGAAGAGCCTATATTCTATTATAAAGGTTCTATACGACTCATTTTAAGTTCAAATTGTCAAAAGTCTAAAAGTGATAAGATGGAAAGAACTCTACTTGGTTTGGCAGACGTGTTTTGATTATAATTAAGTTTAATTTATCACATTTACTTTATATTTACACTAAAATGTAAGAACCGGTTAAGTGCGATTCGGACTCGAACGTAGGATTCCGTATCTCCGTACAATGTTTTAAAACACTGAAAAGAAACACGGTTCTTGTACGACGACCCCCTTTAATTTTGAACTTTATCTTATTTTTAGTTACATCTATATTTGTTGTTATAGCGGCCGCAGTGATACATAAGCGGTGAAATTTTGAAGTGTCTAGCTATTGCGGTTCAAGAGATAGAGTCTGTAACAGACGGATGGACAGACGGACAGACAGCAGAGTCTCGGTAATAGGGACCCGTTGGCACCCTTTGGGGACAGAACCCTAAAAACACTTACAATATTAGAGTAAGTAAATAAATGTTAGAAAATTTTATTTTCCTTTCGAGCCTCCTTTATTTACAAGGCTAGTCTTAGTCGTGGTGTACTCTAGACTGCGTGTGGTAAACTCCTAATAAACCGATTACGATGTAAAGGGGTCGGGCGTAGGCGACTGTATCGATATCGGGTCTCGTTCACAATGCAGCGATTGTCGACAATCGACAATCGATCCGCGACACGATGTGCATCTATTCAACTGTGCGACCAACGTTGTGGAGTGCAGCACTATGTAGAGTTAACCATTGATTAGACAATGCGTCCTTGATTTTATCAAGGTTTATTGTGGCAAGGCTAACTATTTATCATCATATTTAGTTTAGCACAGATGGTCTTAAGCTTACGTTGATAATTTCAAATTTAATTTTCATTTATGGCTATTAGGGCCGTACCTGAATTTTCCGGGGTCCAGTGCTGCCCCCATTTAAAATAAATCATTTTAAAGAAAACGAAGACCTCATTTAAAATTTTGCTACTACCAAGTCCTAGATAACCCTTTAAACTATTTTGTGAACTACTGTTTATAGTTCATAATGAGAACGTTAAGCTTTACTACGTACATTTGCCAAAAGTGGCCGTTTTTCGCAAATGTGCGTAGTAAAGCTTAACGCTCTAACTTTAAACTGTAAACTTGTAAGTTCATAAAATACTTTAAAAGGTTAACTAGGGCTTGGTAGTAGCAAACTTTTAAATGATGGCTCCGTTTTCTTTGAAATTATTTATTTCAAATGGGGGCAGCACTGGACCCCGGAAAATTCAGGTACGGCCTTAAGTAAAATTTTTAATATTGTAATATTTTTCATTGAAAGAATTTTTTTTTATACATTTCAGTGAGCGACTTGCTTAGGTTTTTAAGCAATGCATTATTTTTGTTTCCTTATAATATTATTTATCGACCGCAGTTTTCAAAATAAAACTTTATTTGTTAATAAAATGTTCTGTCGTTTTTTACTGCCAATTTTAATTTAAATGTCACGTGAAGACCACCGGTAAAGTTTAGACACGTGAGACGTTAAACTCGATCGTAAAACACCTTTTAGGGATCAAACTGCTTTAGTATACAAAAACGTTTTAGCATTAATTTGTGTCATGGCGTTTAAAATATTTGAATATTTTTTAATATCAACATGTCAAGTTGTACAAATAGATCTCAAAATTAGTATGCCGTGACTTAATGATAAGGCGTTCACATCACAAGCAGAGTTATAAGAATGCTGTAAACACTATCCCACCAAAAACATAGATGTGAAAATGGGAGCCAAGTTCAATATCCGACAAAAGAATTGAGATCTAAATGGCTGCAAAGTTCTGTAGAGAATTCTAAGAAATTTATGAATTTTCAGTTAAATTAAAAGCTTTGAGAGCCTTTTCTTAAAGTTGTTAGCTCTGTTTCAAGCCCTTGTATTACGCAATAATGTTATTCATCACGCATATCAGTATTATAATTACGTAACGCCTTATTTTGATACCTTTTGTCTGTTTGTCCGGGCTTGTCCGTTTGGTTACCAGTGTTATGTTTATTTTCTATCTAGTTTATTACACGAAGTAACTCGTTCATTGACGCACGCTTGCTATGCTAAGTGACTTGCGACACGACTTAAAAACAGTAGCAGATGCGACGAGGTTGTACACGTTCATTGCATTTTGGTCGATTTCAGTAGAATGACAGAAATAGAGAATCAATTTAAAAGTAAGTAAAATATTTCATCCGCTAGATGACAACCAGTCAAATCAGTAATTTTTTTCTAAAAGTCAAAACAAACGTTTTCTATAGGATTTGTATGAAAATTACAACCGTGACGTCATTGTTTTTTGAAGTCATCATCAAATAGCGCGTGTTGTATAAAATATAGATACTAAGTAAGTTGTCCTTCTGTTACCCCTCTTTATTTTGTATCTGCGAGTAGTTGCGAGTGTGTTAGCTTATTATATTGTTGAATTTCCATCTGAATTAGAATGCTGTGACGTTGATACTTTAGTACCCTCGGCCGTACTTAGAAATCGTAATATTGTCATTTGGTGTGTAACGGTGAATGTTACAGCGACAGCGCTGCAGTTGAAATCTATTAGCGACCGTTTAGCCACATACTTGACGGCTGAATAGCGGCACATGAGCTTTGTGTTTGCTAAACGTCTAGTAGGAGACAAATTATTGTACTCTAACTGAAATTAGCTGAAAATATTTTTAGCTGTTTATTATAACAAATGTCATTTTAAACGTTGGTAATTCAAAGTTGGCTTCAAGCTAGAGAGAAATGTTTTACGCTACCTATGTCTTGATATGTTGCTTATTTGTCGATAAAACCTGACAATAAACACGAAATATTTCGTAAATGTACAGCTAAGAAATATTATATTCTATTGAGAAGCAGGTGATATTTTTGGAATTTGTCTTGAAGATAGTTGAGATTTATAGTTTGTGAAGATGATAAAATAACAATTACTTAAATTAGAGTCTTCTAATATTTTATGGTACGTGTTTACGTAGACATTGTTTTTATGATTATATAAGACCACTCGACACTTATTATATTGTTTTCGGTGTTTATATAGGGTTTTTAGGCATTCCAGATGCAGTACTAAAGTATTATACACAAATTAAATATTGAAATAATATAAATGATAGCTCAAGAGCTTTGTCGTATTTAGACCAAGCGTGTCGAGTCACTATTCACGAGGTGATTTTTCACCTTTTCTTATTTCATTTTGATGTTTGCTTAGCTGAATATTATCTAATCATTTCAGCAACAAGAATTCCATGTTTATAATTATGAAATAATTTACACTTACAAAAGGATAAGGATAAACTTCCCACCAGTGGGCCTCTAAAGATGATGATGATGAGCTTACACTTGATTTTGCCCGTGGTTAAGTAAATAAAATATTTTTTTATTGTTCTCAAGACAAATGTGTATCCTTTTAAATGTACATAAACACTTGAACCTACAATTATGATAGTGGTGTTTGTTTCTGTAATTGAAAGCTCGCTCACTCGGTAATTAAGTTGCAGCGAAGCTTTCTTTGATGGATTATTGTAAGTGCCCATGCACATGGAGACAGTACTAACTACTAAGTTCATAAAAAAACCTCGTATTTAATACAATACAGGTCAGATATTAGAAGGGAGGTACTTTGTTTCAATTAGTTAAATGCGTATTTTATTTTTTTAATTATATTGAGTACGTAGGTTATTGTAAATAAATAGCCTTAACTTAATAAAATAATAACTAAAAATCTTTATTCATATATATGTATTTGGAAGTGTACACTTTTTACAGAAATTGTATTAAAGACTTCTTATCCACGATGTGCAATGACTAATTAAGGGTTGGATCTCATCTATCAGCACGGATTAGCACTTTCCTATGCTGCTATCCTTTTCTGCAGCAAATTACTGTTCTAAGTGACAGAAAAGGATAGCCGCATAGGAAAGTGCTGTTCCGTGCTGATAGATGAGATCCAACCCTAATACCTTTGTTTTTTTTTTGCTTGCTATGGTAACTAATTTATTTTTAAATTGTTTGCGATATTTTCTTTAGCAATTTTGGGCACTTAATTTTAAGAAAATATAAGAGGCGTCTATGAACAAACAACCTCTCACTTCACATACAGTCAGTCCGCAACTTAACGTTGTTATGAGCCAGTGAATGTCTCAGTGTAAATAATCCCTGATTGAAATTGTTTTTTTGTGCGTCGACGCAAGTTGGCATGAATTTGCATGGGTAATGCCTCAAACACATTACCTCTGGCTCACTCCGTGGGAATTTCAAGTCGACAATGTGCTTTTTTCGATTTTTGTCTCGTGCCCAAGAATTGATGTCTGTAGTGCTTTTGCATTTACGAGTATTATAATATTGAGACAGTTTTTATTTTATTTTAATATTACCACTACGCCCCGAATTTGCATATACAATATACATACATATTATACGTGTAAGCATTTTCAGAGAAAAGCTCTACATGATAGAAAAAAACTATCAAAATCATCCTAGCTAGATAGACATGTACTTATAGAGGTATCTACCTACGCATCGTCGACTCCGCTGAAGCATTTCAATTTCTAACAAATATGTGGATATTTGATAAAATGTGTCTAGTCTAAAATAAGTATTTGTATGTTACTTTTTCTGTTCAACTTATGTTTTTAATTCTTCTCCAGAACAACATTTTAAAAGCTTCTTTTCTATCTCTCTCGTTTTTGGTCATCGTCTACGTTTCACACCCGTACAACACCCGGCTGTACTCAAATATTACAAATCACAGAAAATAGGGCTGTAGAGCCTTAGATGATGATGATAGAAAATACAAGGGGGAAAATTTTTAATCATTTACTTCGACATGACGAGTTCTTAAAAACAACAATTAAAAAAAAAATAGAGGAAAAAAAGGAGTAAGAAAACTAAGAAGAAGGTTTTTTGATCAAATAAAAGAAAAAATAAATGTGAAAACATAATAGGAGGTTAAGCGGAGAAAAAAGAGACATGAAAAGCTCTTCACGGACAAGAGCGCAGCTCTTAAATACAAGAAGATTTTCACGCATACTAGGAAATCATCGTAAAATAATTTTATTTGTTTGTTTAATTTCTTTATTGCACAACGAAATAACTTGTACAAAGGCGGACTTATCCCAAGAAGAGATCTCTTCCAGTCAACCCAGTCTTCAAAAGGTTTCATATTTTTGGAATGGGTGGAGTGTCAATATACGAGTACAAGTAATACAAAGAAATTTAAAAAAAATTCTTCATCCCCATTAAAATAATTCCTTGCGATTACGTATCACTAAAAAGCGAACACGTGCCTTTGTAGATATCTTCGCTACCTCAAAGGTCTTCCTGAGGAAGTGTCAAACCGCGGCCACGACTTCCTCCACCCCGCACCCCTGCACCCCTCCCCTAGGGGGGCGCAGGGTGGGAGTCAACGACCTACAGTCGTTGTTTGCGATGCCTTGAAGACACAAACATAGATTTCGTTTATTTTTCTCGGACCGTTTTGCTCGGTATCGTTTCTCTTTTAAATTTTACTAAACGCTCATGCAGTTCTAAAATGATAAATTCAATCATTTATTTGCTTGAATTGGTTAACATATGTTTTATTAAATAAAGACTTACGTAAATGATACCTATTACCTATACATCCTGTACAAGTACTTATATGGATTCGTCTCTACATAATCTTTCGGAAGACATATCTAGTAAAGAGTAAAGTAAAATAAAATGTCTATTGTGGAATTTGCTTTTTCCTCTGTAATGTTAATTTTCTCTGTTTTTAGAATTCAGTATAAACTTAGTTGTTGTTTGAGTAAAAATCTGAAAGATAGGAAATTATAATCTATGTACTTTCAGGTAAATTTGAATATTAGTTACATTTACATAGGTCAATCACATCTGAGTTTGAAGACCTCCGTGGTGTAATGGTTAACACGCTAGTCCGCCACTCCGGAGGTTCTGGGTTCGATCCCCAGTATTTGTCGTAAAATATAGTACCGTTGAGTATCCCATAACACAAGTTTAAAACTTACTTTGGGGCTAGCTCAATCTGTGTGATTTGCCCATATATATTTATATTTAGTTAAAGATCCGGATCGCGTCTGAATCAGAAGAGGACCGAGTTGGATGGCGCCGATGATAGAGGCCTATGATCAGTATTAAGCGGAAGAATGGCTATAATTATACAGATCAAGCTCTAATTTAAAAAAAAAATTGCACCCAAGAGCAACAAAATAAAGACGCGGTATTTTTTCTTAGAAAGTAGTTCCTTTTTACTGTCCTTTTTTCTATTATTATGATGTTTGTTCCAGATTTTCTGATCGGCGTGCACTGCACGCACGGGCTAAACCGCACAGGCTACATGGTGTGCCGCTACATGCGCGACCGCCTCCACGTGCCCGCCAAAACAGCGATAAAACGTAAGTTTTCTGTACTACCTACTATGTAATACTCTTCCTGTTTTCTGTGGTACTACTCTAGCTCTCTACCCATGAAGAATCTTTTAGTAAGAAAATTAATGTGTCAATTTTAATTATTACTTATTGGGGCACGCACCTATTTGTAGTACAAGGTGCGCACAACCGTTCATGTCTTTTATTGTGATTTTGATACAGAAGTAAATACCTATTTTTGATTTTTGAGTAATGATACCATTAGGACGCATAATAATATAATCCTTGGCGACCTAAATTAAGCATTTAGTAGATATGCCCGTTAGTATCCCAGAGATAGCCCGTATACCAGAGATGGAAAAAGAAGCCAAGGAAGGCAATTCACAAGATGGGAGGATGAATTCAAGTTGATAGCGGGTCCAAGTTGGACAAGAGTCACAAGAGATAGAGAAAAATGGAAATGGATAGAGGAGGCTTTTGCCAGGAGGCACACTGAGCTCAGAGTCATCTTATAGGAAGAATGAGAAGGAAATGAAAACAACCTTAGCTCAGGATAAAGGGCTAATAGATAGATAAATATGCCCGTTCTGCCGATACCCGGCAGAGGCCCATCACTGTTTTCTGTAAAACTCAGTTTTACATATCTTACTGAGATTTGCAAAGTTGGTAGAACTAATTTGTATCTTTGAGTATCGTTGAAACCTAGGTAATGAAAATATATTCATTGTCCGGGTGCTTTGAAGACATACACACACATTCTCGTCTTTATCTCTAACGGGGCAGACAGATCATTTTGGGTCTTGCAGCTCTAAGCAGACAGACTCGACTCTTTAGAAGTTATAAAAAAAAAATTTTTGTTTCAGAATTTGAAATAGCTCGAGGTTATCAAATAGAAAGAGACAATTATATAGCGGATCTATTGGGGAAGACGCCTCCTCAACCGGATTTGGGGAAGCACACAAAAATAAAAGCTCACGACGATAGAAAGAATAGTATGACATATCGGTCCCCGTTAGAAGACTATGACCATGGAGAGAGCAGTAGCAGATACAGTGGATCAAGGTACGAACGGGATATCCGAGGAGGAAGGAGTAGTAACAATAGATGGGATTCTGGAAGGTCGTTTGATTATAGGCACGATTATTAAATGACTATTGTATGTGACGTCTAACAAAATTCACTGAAAAATTTAAAAGCAGATTCAGCCCATGATATTGAACAATTTCTTCGAAGAATATACATTCTCATTTTTGGTTCTCGCCCTTTTTACCGGTACTCGGGGTCGGTTTTCTTGATCATGCAGCGCCACTGGCTACGATCACGGGCACTAGCGTTGTCAAGGCCGAGCTGCTTAATATCCTTTCGGATGTTTGCCATCCCCGTTGTCGGTGGTCTACCTTTCCTTCTCGTTTTCGTTGCCATGGAAAGACACTTTTTCTGCTCATGGATTTCGTTTCACTGCCATAAAGTAAACCCGGTCTCACGAATCGTTGAATATACATTGAATCATAAATTTTTGCTGTTTATAGAAATTCTGATCAACTTTTATGAGAAGACCCTATTTTTAATTTTTTTTCGATACTTAAATGTTCCTTGAGGATAGATGTTTAATATCACAGACGGAATCTGCGCATTAAATACTTTTAGTATATCTTGTACCTTATATTTAGACCTGTCTGATTTCATAGTTCAGACGAAAAGTGCGGTCTATTGGCGCCTTCATTTGAAATAAAATGTTTAATTAAACAAAGGTGATTGAAATTCTAATAGGATTATTACCGAGAGTAGACACCAAAAGGATTATACTCGTAGCCATTGAAGATATTTTATGATTCACCGTTGAAAGTATTATTTGTAATTTGTCTAGATTTATTTTGTGTTTATGTCAAAAAGTGTCCCAGAATTTTTAAATAGTTAATAAATAGTAGCAGAATTTTTGATTTTATTGAATTATTTTTTTAAAATTATTTCTAATGAGAGCGCCATTAAATTACACAGAACTCAGAATCAGTTTAATTTCTATTAATATTTGTTTTAAAATTCTGATTTTGAGATCTGTGTCTAGCTAATGAACGTAATTGAAGGTCAATTTATGATCTCGATCGAATTGAAATCGTATACGGATATAACAAATTTTTCTCCCATATTCTTGATTCATACGGTTCGGATTGTTTTGTAATGAATATTTATATATAAAATAATCGGTAATAAATAGGTATACGGTATGGGCTTCAAAAGTAAAAATTTAAAACTCGGGAGCGGATTTAGATTTTCGTGCCCGACTTCAATTTGTTCGAGTTCAAAAATTTACCTTCTAAAGGGCCGCGCTACACTGGATCGGCAGCGCTCGGAAGCGACGCGACGGGCAGTTTTAATAACAAGATATTACAAACTTTGTGTACATGTCATAAAATCTAAAAACGCTTGAACGCGGCCGAGGCTTAGAAAGTATAGAACATGGTTTAAATTATTATTCACCCAAATTAAGTTATCAGTGACAAAAGAGAAGTAACATATTGCCGGAGGTCTTCTTGTTTTGGGCGGATAAAGATTTAAACTAACTAAGTCCGCGTTTTATAATAAAACGGTAAAGTTTGTTTTCGATAAAGAGGAAAAAATTTTAGAATTTACACTACCAACAGCCAATTCCCCTTATTCATCTTTGAAAAGCATTTCTTACGGCGTTAATGGGATACATGAATTTTCCGGGGGCCAGTGCTGCCCCCATTAGAAATAAATCATTTCAAAGGAAACGGAGATATCATTTAAAATTTTGTCTTTGTGAAGCCCTAGATAACACTTCAAACTATTTTATGAACTACTGTTTACAGTTTAAAGTGAGAACGTTAAGCGTTTCTACGCTTTTTTGCCAAAAGTGGCCGTTTTCTGCAAGAATGCGTAGAAAAGCTTAACGTTCTCACTTCAAACTGTAAACAGTAAATACTTTTAATTAAACTATCGCGTTGCATTATTATTAAGTTATTGCATTTTAAATTGGGGCAGCACTGGACCCCGGAAAATTCATGTATGGCTTTCACAATTTTGACAAGTTTTTTTTAGAGACTGAAAATATGGTTTTGTGTAAATTATTCAGAGAGAATTGGTTTCTTGATATATTTACAAAAGTAGCATTGATTGGTTATATTTTTATACTTGTGTGAAATAGAATGTGTATTTAGTGTACATCAAAAGTATTTTATATTATTTATTACCTACACATATTGGTTATTTAATTCATACTGTCATATCAATATATACTCGTAAAACTCCTACTTAAAACTGTTGTGCGTTTCATATAATATGTATTAGTTGCATAATAAGTAAATGTGTTCGTCGTATATGTTTATTTATACTTACCTACTTTTAAAATAAATATTTTCTATTTATCAGTTGTTTTATTAGAGTGTTCGACCATTTTATTTTCCATGGTTTAGATTTAGGATTTTCACAAAAACATCAAGATCACAATAGTGATAGATGGACTATCTCGTGATATTCAAGTAAATAGAGATCTATAAATTCTAGAAAATTAAAGTCGTAACCTTAATTATACCCAAATTTAAAAAAATATTTTATAAAATTGCACTATTGTAATTTTCAAATTTTTATGAAGACCTTTTTTTAAGTCAGTTAAAAATATAACCTCTTTGACCGGAATTTATGTTTTTATGTTCCTAGATTCATCTTCCCTCTAAGAATGATTTTCCAGTGGCATGAGAACAGGTCTAATTATTGTGAAATTGGTGGGGTCACGTAGGAGACGGCGCGTGTCCGATGGTATCACCACATCGGCGCGATGACTGACGATGACTGACGCATAGATGCGTTCTCTCGTGATGCAGGCATGGGATACCTATATTTAGACAGCGGAATTTTGCGCACATACCTAGTGCCTTTGAGACCGAACTGACAACATATACAATAAGATGTATGGTTGATTAACATTAGACACTGTAGGAAGTAATTTTAATTTTTTAATACCATTTAAAATACTGGTTCCAGATAAATAGATGCCGAAGTTCACAAGGAAAATGTGTCGAACTAATGTGCAGGTGGAAACTTGTAGTAGATTCACAGTCATACACAGTCTATATCCTACCGGACCAACTGCCTTGAGGGTGGCATACGGAAAATACATGAATCCGATAGCGACGTTACTAAATGGATTGACAGCCTTCCATTCACCTAACTTTGCTGCATATTTTAAGAAAACCATTCGCAAATAATAATACCATTTATAACAAGATGTCCAGCGGTGGAGTTCCTGTGGCTGAAATGTTGGTGATAAGATAGGATACATTTTTCGAAAAACTACTGTATTCTTTTGGCGAATAAAATTTGTCGGTTGCCAGTACATTATATCAGCTAAAAAGGTTAGACTGAAAATCCATGTAAATGGGTTCTCAAGATATTAAAAATCTTAATCGCGGTGACATCTACCTATTTACATTTTTGTTGTATGCCCAAGACAGTCTTGTTAATTCTCTTAGTACAAACTTTTTACTCGTAAAAACGATACAATCATAATTTAGAGTAGTTTCCATGTGCAATAAAATTTAGTTTCCCTTCATGAAGATGCCCTTAAGATTTATCTATGTTTACGAAATCACTCGTGTAGGAATTTGGACTTCTCAAGCTTAATTGACTTATCCTTATGGTTGACTGGGAGAAAATGCTCTTAGCATTAAGTCCGCCATTTGTTAAAAGTATGTTTTACTTTAGAACAATAAAGAGTATTAAATAAAAAATAATAATAATTTGTAGGAAAATAAATTGGTTAACATTCGAGAGAAGTTTACGTAGTACTTTTGTATCAAGATTTTTAAATAAGTATTTTTATGATGAAGCTCCAAGCAGTCTTTTTGATACGTTTACAAAAATCTTTTCTCAGGCTCTCTCAAGCTCGTTTGACTTACCTGAGAATTGAAAAGTCCCATGAATTTTAGAAACCTACAGATATGGATACAGAGAGACAACTGAACGAATTTGGATGTTGATGTATGTTTAACATTATCTTGATAAGCCAGAGCGCAAAATAAATATGTAGCTACTTAACTGTTAGTCTATCTCAAGTGCATCTCTGAACGTTGTATAAAAATAACACTAATGCTAACGATGCAAAAACAAATGAATCATAAAATTACACAATATTTCATAACAGAATTAGAGGAACAAACGCCGCGTTAAGAATTTTGAACAATGCCGTTTTTATCATTCGCTTATTGGCAGAAACAGATAACTAACGCGATAATGCAACAGAGCTGCCGCGCGTCGGGTTCTGAAATAAATCAGCAGGAGATGAGGCAGATAAATGTAAACCATACTGACAGACGGACGCGAATTTGCAAACACTATTGCGTTACAACTCTAGTTGAAATTATATCTGTGGAAAGCTAGTCACCTAGTTAAGAATTTTGAACAATGCCCTTTTTATTATTCTCCGCTTATTGGCAGAACAGAAACAGATAACTATCGCGATAATGCAACAGAGCGGCTGCTGGCAGTTTTTGGAACAAATCAGCAGAAGATGAGGCAGATAAATGTAAACCATACCGACAGACGGACGCGAGTTAGCAGAAACTATTGCGTTACAACTCTAGCTTGAAATCATATCGGTGTAAACCTAGTTTGTTTTGCAAAGTACTGTACCTACCGAGTAAGTTTCTAAACCAGCGTCAGGATAGAAAGATTTTCTTTTCGTGTGTTAGATGAAAACGAGAATCAAGAAATTATGACGAGAATTAAAGCGGTGGTAACAAATCGTGTTCTGCTTTGCCGTCACTACCGGCACTTCAGCCCAGTATCGGCGAAAAATACCATATACTAGGCTTTGTAAACTCGCCGTCAGATTTCTATGAGTGTATTTTGCTAGAGACTTATGTCCCAGTGTTTGCGTTTTCGATATTTCCGGGGTGTCAAGCGTAACGCCCGGGGTCGTATCTGATTTATTCGCCGTCGATTCGTTCGGTAGCTTTCTCGACGCGTCGGTTGCAGTAGCTTTTATTGCTCTATTGTTTGCCCCTTGGCGTAGATTGCGAGTGCTTTGGGTAATTTAGTTGTCACCGCCGTGTATTGTGAGTATCCGTTTCGAGCTATCCATAAACGCGTGCGGTAGTGGTATGACCCACTGTGAATGAGTAGAAACTGTGAAATATTTCCTAAGATTTCTCACGACAAACGAGATTGATGAGTAACAAACGTTATCTTTATCGACGTAAATTAAGTTCGCTTTGTTACCTACTAATAAAAGTTAATATCTTAACCGTATTATCTCATATTTTTGTTTCGGATCTTAACTACCTGGCTTCCGTCAAGGCGTATATCTTTAGGTCCTTTTGAGTGACGTGGACGACTATTTAATTTATGTCCATTACTTGAGTTTTAATGCGCTCGTTTCGGGTGCTAGGCGGTGACGCTTGGGCGCCACTTTGATCCTTATCTGGTACGGCTTTACAGTATAAGAAACTGTCTTAAATAATGAAACGTCTTATCTGCAGCAGATAGGAGTATTCTGAGGAATTCTTGTACATTCGATTTATATACTCTCATCATCAAAATTTAAGAGCGTCGCTCTTGTCGGTGGAGTTTCTTCCATTCTGTTCTATCTTCCGCCAACCTCTTGATATCTTGGTACGACACTGCTAACACCTTTTCCTTGACTTGCTTCATATAGCTGTGCCTTGGCTTTCCTCTTCCCCTCCTTCTATTTTGTCTTCTATTAATCTCATAAAATTATCATGCCGTATAAAGTGTCCTAACATATTGTCTCGCCTATTTCCGATTACCTCGAGTATGTGTCTCTTTTCAACTATTTTATTTAAGACCTCTACATTTGTTACTTTATCCTTCCAATACTCTGTCAGTGATATAAAGCTGACTTTTTCAAGAAATAAGTTCTGCCGATCAAGTGCGTCATAAGCTCTCGTGTTTGCTCTCGATAGATACCTAGATAGCGTAAACACAGGATACACACCACCGCATCGAAATCAGTCTATTCGTTTAGGAGGATGCTACAGACAGACACACAGATATACAGACTCACAGACACGTCAAACTTTTTTGTCGGGGTTAATTAAAATGAATACTTTCGCCGTCTTAAAATTAAACACAGACCATCTTCAGGGCATGTTTAAACCATTATTCGCCTAATTAAGGGAGATCATGAATTTTCGGGGTCCAGTGCTGCCGCCATTTGAAATAAATTATTGGAAAGGAAACGGAGATATCATTTTAAATTTTGTTCTAGTAAGCCCTAGATTACCCTTTAACTTATTTTATGAACTACTGTTTACAGCTTAAAGTAAGTACGTGAAGCTTTTCTTCGCACATTTGCCAAAAGTGGCAGTTTTTCGCAAATGTGCGAAGAAAAGCTTGTTTGGCTTGAATCACATTATCCGAAAAGAAAGATAATTCCGTGCTTCGTATAGCACGTAAGGCGCGTAAAGCTGTAGGTCCCGAACGCTATCTAGCGTTTGTTTAAATCTATCCTAGGATTGGTTCTGGCCCACCCTTTGGGTTGCGAAGGTCAGACGGCATCGCTCTGTGTAAAATCCAGCAACCTCGTCAATTCACCAAGGTTAGGTAGCAGACCCCGGGCTCTGAAGCGTTACCACTAAGGATGCAATCGTGAATACGCTCGGATGATGATATAGATGTCTAAACTCAGTACTTACATATTTCAACAGTGTTATTCTTAATAGAATAGCTTTTTTTGATAAGACGTAAGACAGTGTATTATAAGAAAAATGCATTTTTAAGTTAAGCTGATCAGATAGAGGCGGCGTTTATAGGTCAGTTACATTGTTAACATGTGGTGATCCGTGAATTTGATATCAAGTGTACTATCGTACGATGTGAATGAATTATTTCGAAAAAAGTTCCGCTATTCGCTTCGTTATATTTAATGCGATGTTTTCTTTCGATTATCGTAATTTGGCGTGACATAATGCAGCAGATAAGCTGTTGAATATAAATTCGGGTGCAATATGTATGCAGATTATTATTGTTATGGACTACTGGAGGAAATCGGCTCAATTCAAGAGATTTCACTAAGTATTAAGTTACACTTGCCTATTTCTTTAATTTGTGTGGGATTTTTATTAATTGCATTAGATAAGATGTGTCTTTTTAATTTAATTTTAAATTTAAATGTATGATGCCCACTGGTCTCTCTCTACTATATGTTCTATTTCTATATGTATGTGACTTACGTCTAAAATTAATAATAACAACATATTATAATTACGTCTTTTGGTAAAAAAAAATATACAAAGTATTAAAAATAGAACAATAAAAATTGACTAGGTACCTAGGAATAAAGAGACAATAATATGCTAATTAGAGGTTTCTGGTTCCTCTGGTAAAATAAATTACAAATAGGTATACGTAAGTACCTACATTGAGCTTGAGTAAACACCAATCCATTCTTTGTGAAACTAGTTTTTATAACTTTACAGTAAACAAGCGAAAGCTTAATTTTAAACAGAATACGAGTACTTACTTAAAAAAAGAATAATTTTAGAATGAATTCGACGAACCTAATCATATTGAGATGTAATTGAAGTAGCCAGCGCAATATATAGGAGCATTACTCTTGTGGGCCTATTGTCGAACCAATAATTTAATCGGGAGCGATATTGTCTACGCCGGGGCCTCAGGCCAGCTTTTGAGACCGCCATTGGCCGCCATTATACTTGAGTAACTGGTAATGTGATTGTACCCTTTTGTGCGTGCGCGCTAATGTTCTGGGACGTTGCAATTTGTGATCAAAATAAGATCAAATTCAATAACCAATGTCATTTTTATATGACGTTTAAGATGCAAAGTATTAAAAAAAATTGTTTGACTTGTTTGTATGCTTAAAAACACTTTACTCGTACAGATAAAAAGTTTGTGAGTATACTTTTTGTGCGTACGCGCTAATTAATGACTCTGGGACGTTGCAATTTGTAATCAAATTCAATAACCAATCTTCTTCGTCTAAGCGCATTCCCGGTTGCATCCTCAGCTGTGCATCTTCGGAGCCCGGGGTGCGCTTTCCCGCTTTTTCTTCTCCAAATATAATATGCATGTCAATGGTCACCCAAGGATGCCAAAGACCTTGTAAAATGGAGAAGAAATAGCCAGAACACTTTCAATGATTTGGTTATAGTTTTACAACCGGCCGCTTGCCTGACGTCAAACCTCTACTAACTAATGTCTGATAGTTTAAAAATCATACCATTTTAAAGGACGCATAAGATATTGTGTCGTATAGGGAGGTGAAAAGGATGGCTCAAGAGAGGGAGACATGGAAACTACTCCACCGACAAGAACGTAGTTCTTAAATTATAGATAGATAGATAAAATATTGATTTGCTGAAGACATGGAAAATACTTTACTACCTGAAAAATTTCGTGAGTTGCTGTTAATAATTTAGCGATGAGAAACAAAATCATATTGAAAGACCTCTTGCGGCTCCAAACCCCTATTATCTAATCGATAATTCAATCGGGAGCCATATTGTTGCGGGGCCTCAGGCCATCTTCTGAGCCAGCCACATTTGGGTAACTGGTAATGTGATTGTAGGTACCATTTTGTGCGTGTGCTCTAATGTCTCTGGGACGTTGTAATTTGTGATCAAATTCAATAACCAATGTCTGATAGGTTTAAAATCATACCATGTTATAGGACGTATAAGAGATTGACTTACTGAAGACATGGAAAATACTTTACCGATAGAACCGTAGCTGATGACGTTTCACTGTAAATTCTAGCGATAGGAAACAGAATCTTACATCAGTATATAATTTTTATCAAATCCTTTTTTGAACGAGATTTAAAACAAATGTTGACTTTTTTTGCACGGATGTACTAATCTTTGGATGTAAGCTCCTTACGACTCGAATCTACTCGTAGCTCAAGTATTAATTAAAAGAATTTGTTAATTGGTGGGCTGTATAGTCTATTGATTGATATATCTATACTAATATTAAATATAAAGGGGAAAGATTTGATTGTTTGTTTGTTTGCATTGAATAGGCTCCGAAACTACTGGTTTGAACTCTTATGTATTCTGTGCTACTGGACCGATTTAAAAAATTCTTTACCGATGGAAAGCTACACTATCCCCGAGTGACATAGGCTATGTGTGTACCACGGGCGAAGCCGGGGTAGACTGCTAGTTAATAATAATTGTAGGCTCCGTTACGTTACGTTACTTTACGTTATTAGATTGAATTATATTGATTATTCTTTCCATTTATGTTTAAAACTGGAGTATTGTATGAATGGATTGCTGTAACAATATAGAATGATCCGGCGAAAATTGTTCTAGATTTACCTATCTTGATCTTGTATCATGCTACAAATTAATATATTTTTAATAATATCTGAGCTGTCTTTATTAATCGGCTAGTCCTAGCGCTAGCTGCAAGTTTCCTATAGGTTAAACAGGACTATAGGCACTGACTAAGTAACGGTGTGACGAGTTCTCCTGGCTTATAAGGTGCGAGACCGGCAAGCAAGACCCACTTTGATCTAAGTATGAAATTAACGAAAATTCCAAACTGCATCCGTTTTGGGAACCTGTCACCGATGCCTTTTCGTTCTATGTAGGTATGCACTGAAGAATTATGTATAATATTATTGAAAGCAAATTCACATCTTCTCTTAGACTTTGATACCTTACTTTACAATTAGGTAAGCAATTTCAATAGCTCTTTTATGTCACTCCTATAGATGTATAACTGTGACCAAGTGGCGAAACTTTAAATTCAACACGTCGTTAGGCTTTTCATCGACTGCTAGGTGAAATCGTTTACTAATACCTTGTATAGGGCCCTTTCTCTCATGTAATTCTTCTCTAACGACCTCTGTAGCATCATGGTTAACACGCTAGTATCCAGAAGTTCTGGGTTCAATGTCCACTATGCATCAGGGCAAGTTTGAAATGGCCTTAAAAATGTTCTGGGTCTTGGATTCCTATCTACGTACACAAGTAATATATCCGAATCCTAATACATTATAATATAAATGAGAGACAATCGTTAAAGTGTCGGGAATCCGCTTCATCGTTCGTAGGTTGTCAGAAGACCGGACTAATATTTATTGAAGTAGGCTAATTAAATTTTTTCGACCCAAAACAGGGCCCGTCCGGGATTTGAACCCGGGATCTCTCACACCCAAAGCGAGAATCATACCACTAGACCAACGAGCCACATATTATAGAGTTTCGAATATTGGAACTAAAATGCAGATATGTATTTTACACCTGTACAAATATGTATACCCATACGCAGGTATCGAGAAATTATTTTGTAAGATTTATTTCTTGCATATTTTCTCCTATATTTTCCCAATTCTAGTAAAATGATATGGCTTTGGAATATCTATCTAAAATTCTTCCTCTTGCTTATCCTATCTCATTTTATATGGAGTCGGGAAAGCTGCTTTCCAAATTTTACCATTAACCTCGATTGATCGTTTTTTTTTTATATGTCAACCTTTTGTTTTTTAGGGTTCCGTAGTCCACAAGGAACCCCTATAGTTTCGTCATGTCCGTCCATCCGTCCGTCCGTCTGTCTGTCCGTCCGGGCTCGTACTCCGCCGCTACTGCACCGATTGTCACGAAAATTGGTGGAGAGATAGATATTGAAGTGCCAAATGTTGGTTTTTAAAATTATGAAAAAATGACTTTTTTTCAGCACCCCTCCCACACGAATAGTGAATTTAAAAAAAATAAATTGGACTAACCCCAACGTGTGGGGTATCGTTTAAAATGCAACAAAAACTGCTTTGAAACTATGTAGATCAAACCCCCAGTCTTGAGATAATCTAATACAAAGTTAAAATTTAAGGTGTCCCCCCCCCGTAACTTTTGAAATATTACTAAAATAATTCTAAAAAAATGTGGTATATTCCTCAAAGTATGTACTTTTAATTAAAACTATAGCGGTCTCGGTATACTCATAGATAGTTATTATTATACAACTCGACCAACTTATGTAGTTACAGTCGGCCGAACAAAATGTATGGAGTCAACCGTAAAATGAAATTTGTATATTCTAATGTGGTAAAGATAATGCTACGGAACCCTTGTGCGCGAGTCCAACTCGTACTTGGCCTGTTTTTATTTTTTATATGTCATCCTTTTTACCCAAGGGCTCAGGTCCAATAAATGTTATGATTGTGGTGAAAAAAAAAACCATAATAGAATAATAAATCTTGAAGTCGTGTTTTTGACCAACTTTATAATCTTATTATATTAGGAGATTAGAAATTGAAGTCCGACATTCCGAAAATTAGAAATCTTTAGTTTCAGAAACACTCATACTTATGATGACAATACTGATTTTAATTATAAAGTAAATAGTCAGAAAACTAGTTTAGCCCGATTCAAATGCTTACGGTCGCCTTCTACGTAATACTGTTAATATTAGTGAGAATATTTTAATAACAAACAGCATTGTTTATTATTTAAATATTCTTAATAAAATAATTTTACGTTAGTTTAATCTTCTTCGTCGGATATGAAATATAAGATGGATGTTTATTTTTATTATTCTCTCGTCAGATACACACAGCTATGTTTTAAAGCTAGTCAATCTACAGTAATTAGTAAGCAAAGTGTGTTTATTGATTACGCAAGCTGGCGTCTCCTTGTTTGCCCAGCCTCTAGGGCTGAGGACGAATTCTTTGAGACACTCGTCTTGAGAGCACTCGAACTGTCGTCTTTATGAGCGGAAACAGAATACTAATGGTCGGAAAGTTAATTTGTTGAATAACGCAAATACGTTTGTTGACGTCACGATGTTTACTTTTAGTGGGATAGGGCCAGTGAAGTTACCACTTATGTCTTTTATACGCCCAAGCTTATTCTATAGTAATGATGCCCATCTGGTTTAGTCGGCCTGCATAAGAATTTTAAGAAAGGAAAGATAACATTTTTTTTGCAACATTTTACAATAGTATTAAAATTACTTAAACTAAACTTAGGTACTTACACCAAAATGGGAGCACTCAACTTATAGCACATCGCAATTTCTGTGTCTTCTAAATTTTGCGTATAACATTCATATGACAATTTCCTGCATGTACGTAAACATGATGTGTCCAGACGTCACACATCTCTGCCAATAAGTCTCGGATGTGGGTGATGCACCGAAATAAATATATAATATTTAATATTAGTTTTAGATTTAATTTATTATTCTTATATTTATTTTTAATTATATGAATAAAATTGTTTGAATTTAAACAAATATTTAGATAAGGAAAAATTATACTGATTAAACTAGCCCCAAAGTAAGTTTCAAACTTAAATGGGACACTAACCCAATTCTCAACGATACTATATTTTATAGTTAATTCATCAATACCCAGAACAATTTGAAAAATATCGTTTTACAATTTGCCCTGGCTGGGGATCGAACCTAGAATCTCCGGGTGGCGGACTAGCGTGTTACCAGTACGCCACCAATCGCGTTATTAGATTCTGTAATCAACTGCGTATCTTCGACACATACAAGTATCCAAATACATAGGTGATAGTATCAGGTTGTGTCTAATGCGTTGCTAGCCTAGTGACGAAAAGGGCAACTCAGTTTTTCTATAATAGTTACAAGATATCTCGGCAACTTCTAGACTGATTGTATTGGCTACATCTACACACCTACCTAATTTCAAGAAGCTTCGATCAAAGATACTCATGTTATCTTCGAACAAACAATACATTACATACATTCATATACAAACGCCGGTCGTTCAAGTAGACTGAGAACTTCTCTCACTTCACTCGATAGTTAAACAAGTCAAAATCTTTGCCAGTATATGTGGTCATTTATAGTCCCTATATGAGAAATATGGCAAAAAAGCTATTAATTCACAGTAATATTCCATTATTTAAAACTAAATGAAGTGTTTAATTTGTAATTATCTATTTTAAATTCTTTCTTTACAACAAATTATATTTTTATCCAGAATTTATAATTAAGGAAGAACTGCTTTTCGGAATGCAGGTTTTTTAGTCCGGCTTAAATTTATTTTGTAAATCTTTTTTTTTTTGTCTTATAGGGCGGCAAACTAACAAGCGGGTCACCTGATGGCAAGTGATCACCACTGTTTGTTGTGTATCATCATCAGGTCTTTTGTAGTCTTCACTGCAGGAGCACGATCCTCTCTGTATTACCAAAGCCATACATAGCCAGAGTAGTCAGAGGATTTGGCCTATATACACTCTCCACGCTGGCCAGACGGGTTGAAGAGGTCTCATTGATGTTTATAAGCTTTGTTTAGCTTGTGTTTCTAACTAGACTTCTACGACATCATCTGGGAAGACTTGGATTGATCCTATTCTACTCTGCCGGGAACCACACAGCATAGTTATAATAGACAGCACTCATTGCTATGCAGATGGACGGTAGACACCTTTTATTCCGGCCAAGCCAATATTTCTCGGGCAAGTGTCTCTGAGTGTCGTACAAAACTTGTTTCTGATATCGAAACTTCGTTGAACCAAGTTTCAGATTGGGGTCTTTCCAACTTAGTCCAATTTAACCCCAATAAAACACAAGTTTGTGCGTTCACCGTTAAAAAAAGTCCCTTTGTCGTATGTCCCTCGTTTCAGGGCGCTTCCCTCGATATACAACCGAAGATTGGAATTCTCGGCGTCGAGATTTCAAGCGATGTTTAATTTCGCGGTCATCTGAATGACAAGGCTAAGTTGGCTTCTAAAAAACTAGGTATCCTCGGTAGAGCAAGGCGATATTTCACATCGGCACATCGCCTTCAGCTGTATAAGGCACAAGTTACGAGTAGGTCGCATATGGAATATTGTTCCCATCTCTGGGCCGGGGCACCTAAATACCAACTTCTTCCTTTTGACCGTATTCAAAATCGCGCAACTCGTATAATCGACGATGAGACTCTCATCAGCCGTCTCGATCCTCTGGCTCTACGTAGGGATGTTGCATCCTTGTGCATTTTTTATCGCATTTATCATGGGGAATGTTCTGAAGAATTGTTCGACCTAAAAGCTGCTGCAAAATTTCACTACTACACCATCCGCCTGAAATTAAAATATCATCCACACCACCTGGATAGTTGGCAATCAACCACCGTACGTTTTAAAAGGAACTTCCTGCCACGTACGACCGATCTGTGGAATCAACTTCCTGCAGCGGTGTTCCCGAGCCGATACCACATTGAAACCTTCAAAAAACGAGTCTATATCTTCCTGAAAGGCCGGTAACGCTCTTGTTACACCCCTGGTGTTGCAGTTGTCCATGGACAGTGGTGATCACTTACCATCAGGTGACCCGCTTGATCGTTTGCCGCCCTATAACATAAAAAAAAGATATTAATAGTAGAATAAACATGTACTATATAAGACGAGAAGAAAGGTTTCTACTTATTAATCAGGACCTTCGCTTTCGTATCGACTTATCCGAGGACGATATCGATAGTGCGACAGGAAGCGATTTATTAAAGTTTGATCGTTCGATTATACTCGTAGTCCTATAAAAAATATGGGAGGTGGATGTTTCAAAGAAAGGTCTTGTTTGAATCTTACTTTTATTAAAATATGTCACTTTTCTAGTCGTTTTATAGTGAGAGTGTCTGAGATTACAGATGTTTGATTAGTTATAAAAATGTTTGACCAGTTTTTTGTGGTATTTTCATTTCGATTGATTACATAGGCAAAGTTGTTTTATAAGAATTATATACACAATAAGTAAATATTTATACTATGTTGAGTTATTTATACCTATCAAATACTTATCATAGTACCCCAATATACTTATAACAAATACATATATAAAAACATACAATAGGTATCTAGGTAGGTATATACCTCTACCAAGTGTATATATTCTTTGCCTCTACATAAATAGTGAATGATGATGGTGAAAACTAAGGGAAAATACTAAAATTGGTTTAAAAGATGAGAGTGTACTCTTCTCTTAAGAGAAAATATATTTGAAGTCGGATTTAATACCACAGATAAAGCATTCCAGAGCCATTGTTTGTAGGGTAAAAGAGCTTGCCATAAATGTTTGCGATGAAAAGAAATAGAGAGGAGAAGATTATCAGCATAGGTATGTTTAGGTGTTACACGTCGATTCTGCATCCGTTCCTCGACATCGCTGCTTCTCCTTTTTGGTTTCAATTGGTCCAAATCGCAAAATGTCTATCCTTTACGTATACCTTGCAATTTAGTGCCACCCGCCTCTTGCCTTTGACTTATAGCTATTTCATCTAACATCAAAACAGGGCCCGTCCGGGATTTGAACCCGGGACCTCTCACACCCAAAGCGAGAATCATACCACTAGACCAACGAGCCGCATATACGAAATAATCAATAAACATATTATAATAATCAATAAACATACAATTTTTCTGAATGATGAATTTCCAGCTGTTTAAATAATGACCACAAAACAATTAATGGAAAGAAACCCTTCATTGTACGAGTAACAATGGCCAAATAAGTACACATAGACAATAATATCTGTGATATATCATTGCTATTGTTCAAAAGTAATTTTAATATTGTATCAAAAACGGAAGGCAAATGGGGAAACCACCGTACTACAATCTATAAAATGGAGTAAATAAACGGGCAAGTGCGAGTCGGACTCGTACATGAAGGGTTCCGTACCACCATACAATGTTTTAAAACGCTGAAGAAACACGTTTCTTGTCTGACGACCCCCTTTAATTATTATTAACTTTATCTTAGTTGTTGTTAAAGTGGTCATAGTAATACATAATCGGTGAAAATTTCAGGTGTCTAGCTATTGCACAGATGACAGATCGAGTTAAAAACGCTAAAAAAATCATATTTTTTGTATGACGACCCCCTTTAATTTTCAATTTTTATTTTATTTTTAGTATTTGTTATAGCGGCCACAGTAATACATAATCGGTGAAAATTTCAGATGTCTAGCTATTACGGTTCAAGAGATAGAGCCCTGTGACAGACGGACATACAGACAGACGGACAGACGGACAGACGGACAGACGGACAGACGGACAGACGGACAGACGGACAGACAGACGGACAGACATACGGACAGACGGTCAGATAGCGGAGTCTCAGTAATAGGGTCCCGTTTGCACCCTTTGGGTACGGAACCCTAAAAATGAGTATTAACAAAATAATATAATTGCTTTAGATTTTCATTATATAGAAGTCAAATGAAAGAAAATTTCACTGTGATATGAATGCTTTAAATTTCGTGGAGACATTATCCGGCTAACAGTGTTACTACTTAGAAATCCTACTGACTTAGTTTATGTATCTGTGCAGCTTTATTAATATAAAATCCATTAAAAACGGATAATCTCGTATTCAGCAAAAGAGGCAAAACATTCGAATCAATATTGAATTCTCACAAAAGCAAATCTCTTAAGCCGGTTATTTCATGGTAATCTGTTAATCTTATTAATAGACTTGTAAATACGGTATCCATATCAACGGTCAAATAAAACATTTCTCATGCACGGGTCTTGGGCTAGGGTGACCATAAACGAAGGAGAAGAATGAAATTGCGTGATTTTCCGGAAAAATAAGGGTCTCTATCTCCTATCGAGTATGTTAATAGCTGGGGATCCCTTTGCTTCGGCAATTTTTTGGCTTAATTTTACTTGGCATAATGAGTAAGGCAATTTTTTTGTCATAATAATATTTTGACATAATTATTTTTTTTGCTTATTATTTCAGTAGGCATAAATCTTATTAAGGCTATGCTTTTTGCCTTAATTTTGATTGGCGTAGGTACCAAGTGACGCAAGCGACTAGGATTTTTCGAGCTGCCTAAAGGACGTATTTCAATGAGTGTCGTCTAGCGCCAACAGTCATTATTACCCACTAGTGAACAAGTGTGCAGGTTTCTTCACGATGTTTTCCTTCACCGAAAGCAAGTGGTGGTAGTCGAACTTGACCGTACATGAGTACAAACTCAGAGGTAAGTACCTAAAAGTCGCGGCTAGCGAGGATCGAACTCGTGTCTCATAGACGCACAACCAGTGCCTAAACCGCTTGGCCACCGCTTCAAAAAAGGGTATTCAACATTTTTTTTCAACAACATAAAAAATTTGTGGATCTGCTGAACTTAAGCGTATGCGGCTGAAATGTGATAATGATAATTTTTAGGGTTCCGTACCCGAAGCGTGCAAACGGGACCCTATTACTGAGACTCCGCTGTCTGTCCGTCTGTCCGTCTGTCTGTCTGTCCGTCTGTCTGTCCGTCAGTCACAGGGCTCTATCTCTTGAACCGTAATAGCTAGACACTTTTGAAATTTTCACCGATTATATATTACTGTGGCGGATATAACAACAAATACTAAAAATAAAAAATAGTTAAAAATTAAAGGAGCCGTCATTTTTTTCAGCGTTTTTAACTTGATCTTCATAATGGCATTAACTAGATACTTGAAATTTTTACCAATTATGTAATACTATGACCACAATAACAACAAATACAAAAAATAAAATAAAGTTAAAAATTAAAGGGGTTCGTCATACGAGAAACGTGTTTCTTCAGCGTTTTAAAACATTGTACGGTGGTACGGAACCCTTCATGAACGAGTCCGACTCGCACTTGCCCGTTTATTATTTATTGATTTATACAGCACTAACTGTGCCCGCGACTTCGTTCGCGTGGTTGTCGGAACGTAATGTTATATAGCCTAAAGCCTTCCTCTATAAATGGACTACCCAACAAAAAAAGAATTTTTCAAATCGGACCATTAGTTCCTGAGATTAGCGCGTTTAAACAAACAAACAAACAAACAAACAAACAAACTCTTCCGCTTTATAATATTAGTATAGATTACAATGCTCGGAACAATATTTAAATTATTTTAATTTGGATGATGATGAGAGAGTTCCGTACAATTGATTGAATTCTTATAGGTTTTCCTATAAACTAAAAGCAATGAAATACATTTTGTATTTTTTTTTTCAAAATTTTAGGCTCAGTAGTTTCGGAGATCAGGGGGGGGGGGGGGGAATGGTCAATTTTCGTCTTCTTTCATGAATAAAATCAAAACTATTCAATTTACAATAATAAAATAAAATATATTTGAGATCCCCATAACGAGGTCTTTCATTACATATATGACACAGTAAGGTTTGCAAAACTTTTTTTTCATTTCCTAATATGTCCTCCGAAAATGACCCTTATTTAAAAAAAAACATTTACTTTGCACATATGTGTTTGGGTCATACATAGGATTACAACATTCCACCAAATTTCACCTGATTCGTTCCAGTAGATTCGGAGCATATCGGCTGTGACAGACGGACGGACAGCCAGACGCACGAGTGGTCCTATAAGCGTTCCGTTTTTTCATTTTTTGTACGGAACCCTAAAAACGGAATCAAAATAGTAATGGTTACTAGCCGCATCGCCCAATATTTATATTATCCAGATTCTCGCACATTACCTAGATTGGCTTTTACAATCAACGCGGGAAGAGAAGTAGCTGGTACACGCTGGTTCTAGGTTTTATTTTCTCCCAGACCAGCAAGGAAGGACTACAAAAGTTTTGAAATATTACTCAATTTGTATTCATATGGTAACCCTTGTCGTGGCCTTTCGATAAGTATAATGTATAGGTAATTAGACTCTAATATATTAAGCATCAATGTATTCTCTGCCTCATTAATGGGTCATCTTTCTTGCTTTTCGGATTTGTGGGAGCCTGTTTTATTAATATGTTAGAGATTAGTGTAAGAAAAAATATGTATTGTTGGAAATATTTTGCTTTTTGTGTATTTAGTTAAAAAAATAATTTGCATTTTATAATCTGAGAAGGTATTTTAATAACGCTAATCGATATGTAGATTTTTGTTACGGAATTCTTTTTCTTTTTAATTTGTGCATACAAACTCAGAAAGAGAGAAGTTTGGCTTAAAATAGAATAGAAATCTGCATTTACTTAAAAATATTGTTGTTATCACTAATAGAACTAGTTGCAATTTAAACAAATATAAAGTTTTTTTGGATATAACTAACGTGAGACACAGACATTACTAATTAAGATAATATATAACATTTTAGACAAATTACTATTTGCACGAGTTCCGATTCGAGTTGCTATACTGTAGACTATTTATGTTTGCAACCATTCGATACTATTTCGAATGTTGTGACTGTTTTGGGATAAAACTACAGTAAGAAGTAACAAGTTTTGTACAAAAGTTTGACTTGGAAAAACGACCCAAAAAAAACAAAAAAAAAACTTATTAATAAAAAAAAAAAACAAAGCCACTCACCTAGGTACCTAGTTCTGAATCACTGTTTATACAGGTGTAGTGTAGATATGTACTAAAATCTGTCTTAATTATTCATAAGTGGCTCGTTGGTCTAGTGGTATGATCTCGCTTTGGGTGTGAGAGGTCCCGGGTTCAAATCCCGGACGTGCCCTATTTTGAGAAGATTTAAAAATTAATTAGCTTGTTACCGGTACAATTAGGTTGGATAGGTACCATAATCGGTAGTTTTCTTAACGAAACCTGATCTACGAGTAGGATAAACTATTGTTCTACAAAGAAAAAAAAGAATTTCAGTGAGCTAGCAATAGATACAGATACATTATCACGTCTTTATCCTTAACGCGCAAGACAGAGCATTTTAGATTTTGACAGAGCCCAGAGATGCAAGATACAAAGGCCACTTTTAGCGTTATGGTGGGGGAGAGGATGAAAAAGGAATCAAAATAGTGATGGGTTGCTAGCCGCATCGCCTATTAACATGATTAGCATTTTCACTCATTCCCTCGATCGGCTTTTACGATCTGCGCGGGAAGAGAAGCAGCTGGTACATTCTAAGCACTCACTCTTCAGCTGTCACTCTTCTTTTATTTACTTCCAGACCAGCATGGAAGGATAGCCATAGATAGAATAATATATTTAACATAAACTTTATCACAATACATTTTCATTGAAAACAGTTGCGTAAATAAGCACAATCAATCAAAATGACACAAATTTTGACATATTTCAAAAATATAAAAGAAAAATAAGGACCTGTGTGTGTGTGTGTGTCTGAATCCGTCCCTGCCTGGTTATGGTATTAAATAGTTTGTTTATTTGTTTTGGAATTAAAGTGATAGACCGCATCGCCGACCGCAGTTGACGATGCCCAGGATTGCCTGCGGGATCACAAACGCGGCCTATGACCTGGTAATGGTAATATTCATTATTTTCAACGCGAGCTTAATAAGTAAATTCTATTTAGGGACCTGTGTATGACTGAATCCGTCCCTGCCTGTTTGTAGTACCTATTAAGTAGTTTATGGTGTTTTGGAATCAAAGTGATCGGCCGCATCGCCGACCGCAGTTCACGACGCTCAGGATTGCCTGCGGAGCTACAAACGCGTCCTGTGACCTAGTGATGTCGCTATTTATGCTTTTCAACGTGAGCTTTATAAGTTTTACGTACACTGTTAAAAAAATTGTAATTTTACATAAAATTATGTAATTTTACATGCAAAAAATTACATATACCTGTAAAATTCCCGAAAAATCTGAGAAATTTACGGGAAAATATGTAAAAATTATGTAAAATTTAATAAGACGTCCGGGATAGCCTGTAGCGGAGACAAACGCCGCCTGGGTCCTGATGATGATGCTATTCATAATTTCCAGCGTAAACATCATAAGAAGGTTATATATAGGGTCTCTGAGAAAAGTTGGATGAGTGTCTGACTTTATATACTTACTGTTATGATATCAAAGTGATCGATTCGTTGCCGACCGCAGTTTACGTCGCTCGTGATTGCCTGCGGAGTTACAAACGCCGCCTGTGACCTGATGGTGTGCTATTCATGATTTCCACGTAAGCATCTCAAGTAGGTTATACATAAGGACCTCTCAGACCTACAGAATGTATTGTGTATAAGGATTCTTATAAAGAATTTATTATTATTTGTTACTTTTAATGTATGATAAGGTCAAGACGAAGAGTCTTAGTAAGTAATTATTATCAAGAACGCTTGTGACTTTTCCTTTCTTATACAAATACTCGTGTCACAAGGAAAGGGTTGAATTGAAATATTGTATCTACTTTCTTCATTTTGAAAATTGGATGCCTGCCATATTGCTTTTACAAAGCCCGTATTAAAATATTGGAATGTTCGACATCGAATGCTTTTCCGATTCATATCCTCTGGCTGTTTGTTTTAAATCGTCCGTGGATAATGTTTGCATAAAGAAGAGGCTCTTTGCTTTGCCGATGCCATAAGGAGATATCAAAACTGTAAATTATTTATCCGTATAATGGAATGATCCGATTTAACGAAATTGCGTGTCTCACATTGTCGAAGGAATGAAAAAAATCTAAATTGTAGTGTATTGGAAATATTGGAATGTTTTTTTTTGTTATTTGTATTGCACCAGGTAAATTTACAAAATTATAAGAGCATTTTATTAAACTTGTCACTAATTCTAGTAGGAATTTGAATTACAAAAGTCATGCATAGAACTGAGTAAAGACCTTCTAATGATGGAAAAATTAGAGAAAATAAGTTTTAAAATTCACGCCGTCATATATTGAAAAATAGAACCGGGGCCCACCGCCCATGTTTGAGATAGCTTGTCTATTATAATCTATGTCAATGATATCATTCAGTTTTTACATTTCACTTAGGTACGATATTATTCCGAAAATATATGCTAAATCAGTCATTATTTTTGTTCATCGCTAAAATTCAGCAATAAAAAGGAGCTCGTTACACAAACCGTTAATTCGTCCCCTCTGGCTGAGCGGAAGGCAGTGTTGGCACAGACGCAGGTTCTAGTCCCTTGCAATGCACATGCAACGGGGACGGTCGTTACTCATGTTTCGGAGTCTGAGACGCGTCGGCGTTAGTTTGTTAATCAAGGATTTTTCAGAAGTTTCCACTTTCTATTGCGTAAAATGCATGCATGTAATGAGAACGGTCTTATTCGTTCAAGATACGTATATTTTTGTGTATGGTAAGAATTGTTGCTAATTTGATGATTTAGAGAAGTTACAGATTTCTACAGGACACATTTTTAAGCCCCAGGACCATGTCATGCCGTCTGGTTTGAATTTCGAGTACTTTTCAGGTTACGTTATATATATATGTATTTAACAGGTTTTTTATAAGTACACTCGTATTACCCCATAGCGCATTTGCATCCTATAAATGTTCAGAAAACCACAGATGAACACAACGTATGCTTGTATGTAAGTAACATACCTTCCTAGACGGGGATATTTTTTTTACAACAAGGTCAATTCATGACTGGTTTTTGAGAAAACCAAAACTTGCACATGAGCTGTAAGTTATGCAAGTAGTCTGTTTTCTTGTAGGTAAATGTTATATACAATCTACCAAATATTCCACATTCAATACTTACTAACCGAAACTGGAGAATTTCATAAAAAATGACTTACACCACTTTCGCTTTTAATCCGAGATCGCTCGCCTTTTGCAAGCTTGGCGGTTTGGCGAAATCATTACTTATAAAGTAGGTAGGCATCCCAAACTAAGCCAGGAAATTAAATACTCATAGTATTGATAGTATGAACTGATTTATTTTACACCATCAATCATCGGATCAATTGGTATCATGATAATTGTCACGATTCAACAATTGTGAGGTACTTATATGATCATATCTAATTTAACAATTTTTATCGATTCCATAATATATAGGAAGATTTAATTCTTGGTTTAAGGCCCGTCAGTTCAGAGCCAAGAATACTGTGAGTGTTTTTAAAAAATCACTGTCAATAAACTACTTACGTTTAGATCCCAAAAAAAAAATACATAGGAATCTAAAGGCTTTTCTACAGACACCTACAATATCCAAAACACGATTAAGCATTTTTGGCTCAATAGATAAAAAACACAAACATACCCTAAATTGTTCGCTCTTGACGAATATTCCACTGTTTCATTTTTTTTTTTTTTGTATAATATTTAAAAAAATTGTGTAGCGAAATTAACTAGTTATTTAGATTATACATTTTTTTGTATAATTTTCATATAAAAAAGTGTATAAAGTAGTAATATCTTTTTTAAAGGTAGAAGGCATATTTAAAGGTATGTTTGTGATTTTTTTTTTCGAGCCAGAAACGCTTAATCGTGTTTTGGATACTGTGGATGTCTGTAGAAAAGTCTTAAGATACCTATGTAATTTTTTTGAGAACTAAACTGTAGTAGTCTATTTACAGTGATTTTTCAAAAATACGCACAGTATTGCGGGCTTTGAACCCATCTCGCCTTAAATTATTGTCTATACCTACCTATTAGTGTTTTGAATTTATTATACTAAAAATTGTCGACAAATATGAGATCAGATGGGAGCAGTTCTCATACACTCCATTGATATGTGTGATTTGATTAGCCCCTGATCTGATTATGTCTTCTCAACTTATCACGTTGTACGAAATATTAGTAGTGGACTAGTGGTGCTTGGTCCTTTTTAGTCATCTCTTATAACATCCACAGGAACAGATAGAGTAGTCCTATTCTGTTCTGGAAACAACACAATATGCCATAGATTTATTACATCTTCGATAAAAACTTTGCCGTTTTAATTTGGGTACTTACTGAAAATCCGAAATTTAAATACAACCGCAGCACGCACCACATCAAATGCAATTGTCGTATACCGCAACATATTCGCAAGTTTTATTGCCCATATCAAGTTTGTTTGTATTGTCACAGCCACATTACAGAATACCTACTCTCTTATTTATTTGTAGTTATGTACCGCAAGGATTTATGCAATTTATTATTTCTTTATTGGTAAGTTTATAATTACGTCTAATAGAATTTATTTTTCATTTATATGGCGTGTATAAATTAGTCGTACGAGTAGTTATAGAAGAAAAAAAAAACTAAATAAAAAATACAGTAAAAACTTAAAAGAAAATTAGAACTATCAAAAGAGATGCTTACATGGAGGGCGATAAAAAAAAAATATAGAATAAACCACAAGAACAAACAAGCAATTTCTTGCTTGCCATTCTGAGAGACTTGGGAGGTATGTCTATCTGCAGGTCTGAAGCTATGTATATAAATAGGTATATACTCGTATGTACGAATTCAAACGCTGGATGCAGCCCGTTTAAGATCGGTCCTTAGAAGGGTTATGTCCAGCATTGGACGTAATGCGACTGAAATGATGATGTAATGTAAGAATACCTGTCTACCAGTACCTATCAATAATTTATCTGCCTCTAAACTTTCCCGCGTATCCATCTGACCACCTAGTAGACGAATAGGTAAAATTATAATTATAATACTATGCCATAATTTAGATTTTACATAAGTTATATAATCTAGACAGTTTTTGACGAAGCTTGTTGCTGATTTATTTTTGTATGTAACTATTAATTTTATGGGTTTAATAAAGCATTAATTCTAAATAAAATAAATAAATATCTAGACAGTTGATCAATTTACCAATAACGTATAGAAACTTAAATAATTATCTTTATTACTTCTGTCACCACGCGTCTAATAAACAGCTCGTTAATAGCGTATGTCCGCGTACAATCCGTTTTAGTGCTGAGAAAATGCGTTTAATGTAAAACAATGTGACCCCACATTCTTGAAGCTTGCCTTTTGAGCAAGCTGCTAATCGTGGTATGTATGCGCCATCACGGAGTAAAAACTTGGAGCGCTAAGGTGCCGCTTTATGATCATTGCAAAAGTCACTTGCTAGTGCCTAAATAAATGACTTATGCACTTCTGGGCTGGGTTCGAGTGTATGTTGGGTAATGACCTTTTTAAATTTGTTCTGGGTCTTGTTTATCTTTAAGGCGAAGATATAGGCAAATGGCCTTGAAGTGTGAAATAAATTGTTATCTCGTAAATATGGTGATAATTTCCATATTTCTCTACGTCATGCACTAGATAGCCCTTTAAATTATTTTATGAACTGCCATTAAAACTATTATTGGTGATCCGTCTAGCTTTAAAACTTGCCGTGGCCACTTTTGGCGGAGGCAAGTTTTAAAGCTAGACGGACTAATGTAAATACTTTCAACGGTGGTTTATAAAATAATTTAAAGGGCTATCTAGTGCATGACGAAGAGTAATATGGAAATTATCTCCATATTTACGAGTTAACAATTTATTTCAAATGAGGGCGCCACTTCAAGGTCATTTGCCTATATCTTCACCTTAAGTAGGTACATTATGTATTTGTTATTTGGGAAAAAATGCTTTTATATGTCTGTCCGGCTGTCTGCTGTTCTCCTCTACAGGGTCCCGTTTCCTGTGAACCTGTTACCGGTTCCTGTTAAGTTTTGTAAGTAAGTTTGATAGTTCTAAGGCATTTTTTCGTTGATTCAGTTCTTGGAAATTTATCAAAATGGCGGAGCTATGTGGGTTTTTATGATGCGCGGTGTATATTTATTCATTATGCTATGTAAACACAGACTCGCGAAGCCTACAGCTCACAAAACCAAGAGTAAAATTTAAAACTTACTTTAGAACTAGCTCAATCTGTGTCATTTGTCTTTATCTAGTATTTATTTATATAAACGAATTCTAGTAAAAAAGAAAGAGACTCTTTTACTCGCCTACATACATAAAGTTCCAATCGAAGATATTTGAGTTATCGTCGAACACACAAATATACAAACGTCAGATTGTTAAAGTACTTTAAGAACTTCGGTTTTTCCTTCAATAAACATGAACACGGTTTCTTTCGGATTCCATTGCTTGCCCAGTAACACGCAGAAGTTTCAAGCTTCCGGCAAAGCGAGACCGTGCGACGTGGAAATTGTGCATTTAGCGAAAAGCGCCATCCTAGTCACCAAACGCTTGTACTCATTCTCGTAGAGTGCTAAGATGAATCTGTGGAGAATCGCCCCCCGTGTCATTTGCATACATTCCGTTTTACGACTGCTGTAAATAATTAGCATAACGCGCTGTATTGCCACAACGAGCTTTTCGCGAATGATTCTCGGATCCGTATTATGTGCAATACTGCAATTAAATTGCAATTAATTGTGCGCTGTGGAATTTTTATTGTCACTTACCTGGTATCCACTATTGTGAGATCTAGTTATGCATGACATAAAATTAATTGTACATTCTTAGCCAGTAAGGACCTCATGAATGATATAAGTATCATTCATGGGGCCCTTACTGCGTTGTAAGCAACTAGTCATTACCAGCCGCAAAAACGTCTATGTATGAAACATTTTTGCAATTTCAGGTTTGTTCCTATATTGAAAGAACTTGTTTATATTGTTTGATCCTCTTTAGATCGGAAGAAGAATATGTTATCTAGGCTGACCTCTAATCGTAATTTAGAACCGCTTGCAATGACAACAAAAGTCGACCTCTATAATGCTCTCCCAAACCTTCTAAGAGCAGAGGTTCAATTTTTCATAATCCTTTGCATGTATTTTTAAATCTTTAAAATGTGGCATTTGCATTTATTTTGTAAGATTAGTAGTTTAGGCGCGTCGGTACTGTTACCCCAGAGTATAACCCAATATATGAGCCACGAATATGCACATACATAGAAAGCAAGCGACAACTGCTATATAAGTAACGATGACAGATGAGATCAACGACTTAACGTTGAATGTTAAGAATAAATTTTTATGTGAAATAATACAAATCAATACAATAGTATCGGCAAACTTTTGCGATCTAAAACAATCCGAAGAGCGACTTTCTACGAAGCTGACCGAGTCGAGTGATGAAACGTCAATTTATAATCTGTTTTCACCATAAAGCATGTCAGCGGCATTGTATGTGTTTTCACATCGTTTCTCTGAATGTGGAAATTTAATATTGGACTTGTCAACAACTTCTAGTAACATTGCTCACGCGTTCTTTTGTGTAAACAATACGTTACATAATAGATGCGTAATTGACAGATTATTGTGCGGAAAATAAGGTGCTCTATTCTTGAATTTTCCGGGGTCCAGTGCTGCCCCCATTTAAAATAAAACATTTCAATGAAAACGGAGACATCATTTAAAATTTTGCTACTACCAAGTCCTAAATAACCCTTCAAAGTATTTTATGAACTACTGTTTACAGTTTAAAGTGAGAACGTTAAGCTTTACTACGCACATTTGCGAAAAACGGCCACTTTTGGCTAATGTGCGTAGTAAAGCTTAACGTTCTCATTATAAACTGTAAACAGTAGTTCATAAAATACTTTGAAGGGTTATCTAGGACTTGGTAGTAGCAAAATTTTAAATAATGTCTCCGTTTTCTTTGAAATGATTTATTTTAAATGGGGTCAGCACTGGACCCCGGAAAATTCAGGTACGGCCTTAAAGACAAAATGACTTATTTTTTATTGACTTAAAAATAATTTAAAAGTTAGTTCAGTTGGTTAGAGCATGGTCGTATTAAGACCAAAGTCGCGGGTTCAAGTCCCGCTCACGTGGTATTTTTTTTCCATTTCTTATATCATTATTTAATTTGAGTACTGCATTTTGAATGCCTAAAAAACCCTATAAAAAACTAAAAATCAATACCTTAAAACTCGTCATGGATAAAATGATCTGATATGTACGTAATTTTATTTAATCAAAGTAGTTTTTTTCTTATTTACTTGAAAAACATAAATATACAATTTAAAAAGGGCTCGTACAATGGTCTTTGAAGTACATATTTTCATTAACTCTTATTTCTTTTTTTTAATTAATATTTATATAGTTTACGTCACCTATTCTTGCACTTACCTTTGTTCTTTTACTATTCCAGTTCAAATTTACTATTAGTTTATTTAAAATACTTTTAAGCATAAAAAATAAAGTTGCGATGAAATGTATTAACAAAAACATTTCTGTATGAAATACTCGTAAAGTCCCTATGAAGTTATGGTGAGTTGAGTGAGTCATATCAATGAATTCTGATTTGCTCTGTTTATTGCGAGTACTCTGAATGATGGTGAGCACAAACTGAATACGTAACAAAAGAAATGTGGGTGGCTGGCAAGAGTGTATTTATTATAGTCATAACATATTACAATTACGTTGTTTTTTATAGGAAAAGTCGCCAAAATTTATAGAGGTCTCACAAGCTTAGGTTTTGTCGGTAAAGGATCTTTCATCCGTCTATTTGGACCAAGGAATCATCCTGATAACAAAATCATATAGTAGGTAATCGTTAAAAGACCGCATGCACAGGTCTCTTTAGTGGTTTCTATCAAATTACGGGGTACAGTCGCGGCCCCAAAAGCATCTTTTTGACGTCTATCATCTGAAGGGATATTTATAGGTTAGGTATGTGTATTTATTATAAAATATAGTATTTATTTATTTAATAGTTACATTACATTGCACATGAATAATTCAATACAAAATATAGTTACATATTTAGTTAAACATCATATGCACCTTGTCAGGCATTGCAATGGTACGAGAGGGAGGTAGACATATTTTATTTTTTATCTTGTAGGTATTCGGCGACTGAATAATATGATTTTTTATCAGATGGTTTATTAATAATTTTAAAAAGATTTTGTAACTTTTTTCGTCTTATATGTTATTGGGCCATTTATTATATAATTTAACAGACATAAGGTAAGGACTTATGTAGTTCTAACCTTGATGGTATTTGTATAATGTCATTTGGTGTGCGCGATTCGTATCGACGCGGAACGTCAGCGATTTTTTTATAAAATTTAGAATTCTTCCTAACAAATTTACACAACTTTAATATGTAAATACTTGGCAAGGTAAGTATCCTGAGATTTGTGAAGTGTTCCTTACAAGTTTCACGCTGCCTCAGATTGGTAAGTATTCGAACACACTTTTTCTGGAGCAACAATAAGTCATGGACATCCGTACTATCACCCCACATTATCACTCCGTAACTTAACCACGCGTGCGCGCATGCATAGTACGAGGTGAGAGCGGTCTTAGTGTCAGTAGACTTTTTAAGTTCGCGTAATGCATAAATAGATTGTGTCTTTATTTTTTGAATATGTTCTTTCCAATTTATGTGCGAATCCAGCACAATACCTAGCAAAGGAAACATTTGAACACATTTGAGTATCACAACAACACATAGTATCGTTGAGTTAGTATCCCATAACATGAGGTTAAACTTACTTTAGGGCTAGCTTAATCAGTGATATATTAGTCCCTATCTACTTCCTATTAACTAAAATTAATATGCATTGTCATGCATCTTAAGATTATAACCCTGCAATTAATATTTACATAAGTTTTTGTTTATTCTGTTGAGTATGTAGTTATTTATTTTAGCTTGTTAGTCACTTTTAAATTGTTAAAATGTATGTACCATTATCGACACACAAAACCATTGAGTTTAGTTCATAGCACGAAAAACATATTATGGACATATATATACATAATTGTCCCCGCATCCAGAAAGGAGAGCTCTGGAGAACTGTATACGGGCGCTGCCTACATCAGTCTTCAGTCTCCCCAATCTAACTAGTAACATATAACACACTTATGTATGTGTTATACACTGATTATTTATTGATGTTCTTAATCTATTGTTTGATAGTACGTAGAGCAATAAATATTTTTTTATCTTTATGTTTTATCTTTACTTATTTACTGTAATGTTACTGCTTACATTTAATTTAATTCTCGTTGTCTTAATCTGCTTAGTAACTCAATTAGATAAACCATTAAATAGGTTACCACACCTGACGGCTTTATAAGCCTTTATTCTTCTAAATAAAAGCTCCAAGTGTTTGGTCATAGTCGGTGGGTGCCGCCGTCAAAGTGCATAAAAAAACTAAGAGATACCTGCAAGACACCTTCCGAGAATGTGAAATTGTAAACTCAAACAAGCGATTGCTGACCGCTCGGCATTCATCTCTACCTGTTAGTGTGGACTAGACTTTTTTATTCGACTACTAAAGAAGGAGTATATTATGGATTTGGAAATTTGTTTTTACAAGGTTGTTATTTTTTAAATTTTTATCGACATAATAAATGAGAAAATAAACAAAACTAAAGTTAAACTAATTAATTAAAGGAAAATTTTTAGGTAGTTAATTTATTGACCATTGTAGTAAATTTAGTCCATTACATATTTGACGAAATGAAATCACTTTCCCATTTTGAAGATTTGATCGTGCGATCTTATAGGAAGTCAAAAGTATTGTTCTATTTCGCCTATTTTTTAATGACCTTATTTTTTATTAACTCCAAAACGAATTTATCAAAGCTTTGTTTTGGTTTTTTGCAATGCTTGGTGAAACTGGCAATTGTGATCTCTAATAGTTTAAGATTTTGCTGCTTTAAGTAAACATTTCATTTTCATTTCATTTCATTTATTTATTTCTTAAACAATGTACATTGTGTTAGAAAATAATATAACTATACAAAAATAAAAACATAAGAACATCAATTCCAGAGACGCAAGATCCAAAGACCACTTTTAGCGTTATGGTGGGTGAGAAGATGGAAAAGGAATCAAAATAGTGATGGGTTGCTAGCCGCATTACCTATTAACATGATTAGTATTTTCACCATTTCCTTTGATTGGCTTTTACGATCTGCTCGGGAAGAGAAGCAGGAGGTATATTCTAAGCTTTTTCTTTTCTTCCAGACCAGCATGGATGTTTGTATATTTAAGATTGTGAGATAGGTAGGTTATGTAATCTTTGGTCAAGACACCAAAAGCTAAATAAATACTACAAATAAAGAAAACTAAACTAACCAAAAACGAAATAGATATGTTCTTTATTTATGAAGTCAAAGAGATAAAATATTTTAAATAATAACAAAAATATTTCACGTGATGGCTAATTATTAAATATTATTATTTCATAACTCATGTTATAACTGGTTGTGAAAGATCCTTTCGTGGATTGATTAAGAAACTTAGCTGCAAATAAACACAAAAATAAAAACAAACTTGACCAATGGCTCTCTTAGATCACTTTTATTTTTTTAATTTTAAGACCACCTCTGGCATTCGTAAATAGAACATTTTTTTTCGTAAATAGAACATTTTTTTTTACTATCCGGTTCTATTGACGTCGACACGTTTGATGACGTCACCGTAGCTAATCCTTCGGACATCCCAACAAAGGATCCCGGAGGATTTGAATATAATATGCGAAAAAATCGGTACAGTATGAATGAACTCTTCAAGGACCCGTTATTTGACAGGTTGGTAGTAAATAATAAATGCTGGTTCCTATCGGCGTTTGAATCATTAGGGAAAGAGTCATTGAGGAGTCGAGTTTTGATGTGATGAATCTAAAGCTTCTTAATACGAGTATACCTTGCCAAGCAGAGGTGGCAGCCAAAGAGCTATTATGGTAAAACCCGGATAGTTGCCTCACTTTTTGAAATTACTTTATATCTCTTTGTACAAAAAGCAAGATACTTTATTTGTAAAACGGGTAGGTACTTTGGTTTATTATCTTCAAATTTATAAAAGGAATAAAAATTATCTTTGATATTTCCTGAGTATTGGCGATTTTTGCGGATCTCTAAATTTTGGGACAACTATCCCATATAGTCTATTCCATGTAAATTACGTTAAGGATAGATGCCCTGTCGAGAAAGAGAACATCTATCCCGCAAAAACTTTGATCGCACCTAGCCGTCCCATGTAATCGCACAGACATGCAACACGGTCAACTTAGTTGTAGATGCAGAGTCTCTCGATAGATAAATTTAATAACATGTGTTTAATTTGCGAAATTAGAGTAATTGCAATCAAGGCAACTATACCCCCGGGGCGACTATCCGGGTTTTACCCTATGTAAAACTAAAGAAGACAACACATAATCCTGTTTTGTCCTATCTCCATAAACTTCACTTAGTCGCACACTAGCTCTAATTCGCCTAGGTAGTACTTTCGACAGTTATAACTGAAAACCATACGAAAACATGGTTATCATAATAATGTAAATAACCATGACACACCAAGGCATTTAATTAAATGCCTTGGTATGTTTTAAAATAGTGTAAGAATAATTCAAGGAACACTGCAAAGTGTAAAGAAATAACTTTCCGTCGATCATTGTTGTAAAACTAAATACATATGAAAAAATTCACGCCGCAATATTCAAAAATAGAATGGAGACCAATGTTTGAGATCTATATCTATGTCAATGGTGGAAGCTTGTATACCACTTCCAAAAGCAAAAGCAAGCGGGAAAGGTCAAAAAAGCTAGGGTTCAAAGAGCACAGAATTACCATAAAACCGTTTCGTCTATGGTACCTGTTATGTGTATCAATACAATTATGTAGTATAAAATCATTACCTTTCCTTTATGCTTTGCCGTAGTCAGATAAAACAAAGTCACCCTGCCGTATGTCCCTTTATGTTTGTTTTATGTATGTCCACTTAGATTTGAATGCGGTTCATTGATAAAGTGATAAAGGAAGTTTTATGTGTCCGTCAGAGCCACGGGTGTATATGTTTAATACATAGCCGTGTGTAATACATAGCCATATTTCGCAATAATAAAAGTAAGAAGGGTGGAGAAATATCTCACTCGATCCTGGGGCAAACAATATAAAATGCTAATATCTTACAATTCTGATTTATTATTTTAATGTTTTAATTTTAACTTTTATTATTTGTATTTGTATTATAAAAAAAAATAAAAAAATCTAATATTCTAAAATTCCACAAATCTTGGATGATAAAATTAATGTAATCTGTAGTGCTTACTTGTGCTTATAATCATTTATATGCAGAGAAAATGTACTATGTGTTTGGCTTTATGTGTGTGTATAGATGATAAGTATATAAATTTATGTATGTATGTATGCATACACGTACTGGCCTGCCAGAGAGCGTAGTTTTATCAGTTTAGGAAATGTATATAAAACCATAAATATTGTATAGATATAAATTGTTAAATCGAATAGCATAAATGTAATTAATTTTAATTTTAATAAATGCAAAATAGGTAATAGAGACATGACAAATTAAATTCTAAATTGTAATGAAAATATATCTTGGAAAATTAGCAAACTAGATAAATTAAGGCCGTACCTGAATTTTCCGGTGTCCAGTGCTGCCCCCATTTAAAATAAATCATTTCAAAGAAAACGGAGACATTATTTAAAATTTTGCAACTATCAAATCCTATATTTTATGAACTACTGTTTATAGTTTAAAGTGAGAAAGTTAAGCTTTACTACGCACATTTGCGAAAAACGGCCACTTTTGGCTAATGTGCGTAGTAAAGCTTAACGTTTTCATTATAAACTGTAAACAGTAGGTCATAAAATACTTTGAAGGGTTATCTAGGACTTGGTAGTAGCAAAATTTTAAAGGGTAGTATTTAAACGCAAATCAAAATTACTGATTGCACAGCAAAATACTCAACTGAAAATATTACTAAACAAACTGCAATTTATATTTGTGGCGCAGTAAAATGGATAGAACTTTCCTAGCACTCGCCGGCCGCTGCCGCGGCACGCTCGCTTCGCTCGCTCGGCTCGTGCGTGTGTTGGTCGCAGTTCTAACATAACCTAACCTATAGGTTTGCCCTAACCTAATAAATTTGATGTGCAGTCAGTATTTATTTGCTGTGCAATCAGTACTTATGATAAGATTGTTGATTTATTTGATGTAAAAAAGTATATAAATGATGAGATTAAATTGATGGGTGATTATTTATTAGATGTGCAATTAATAATATCCCAATTTTAAATAATGTCTCCGTTTTCTTTGAAATGATTTATTTTAAATGGGGGCAGCACTGTACCCCGGAAAATTTAGGTACGGCCTTTATATGAAATCTATTATAAATGTAATTCTTATACTTTAAATCTAAAAATATATTGTAAAAAATAAAAATGAGGACATAGTCTCCGATCATGTTGGAGGTGGAGTATTATAAATAAAATAAATAAATAAATACGTAGCCGTGCGAAGCCGGGGCGGGCCGCTGGTTATAAATAAAACAACGTAATCGCTTGGTAGATGAAGTGACACGTGTAATAATAGACAAACCTTACCTGATCACTTAGAATAAAGAGTATTCTATATTCTAAGCCTGATCATGACAGCCATAGACAATATTTGCATACACTACATACTTATGTACTAGTTCGTCGAACTGGCTAAATAACTTAAATAGGTATACGATTAGCAGCAATTAGTAATATGGAAATTGTTCCTCATTATGCATACAACCCTCAAATGAAGATTGTGATCAAAGAAATGGAACATTAAACCATATCTCATATAAAATAGCTAAGAAGCCTTTGTTTGCCAGATCCTGTACTGCAAGTACGATAAAACCTAATCTATTAAACATTCTATAAATATCCTACTTTTGTAGTCTATTCAGATGTGTTACGTGATTACTTAACTTATTATGACGTATTCCCCGAAATAGAGGGGGGGTTGGGGGGGGGGACACCCCGTCAATGGAAAGTGTGCAGCCGTGCCGACGCCGAGGCGCCGCGCGTATATACTCGTACAGGGGGTTGAAATAAGTTAGGTTTTTCAGTGTTTCAGAAAATTTGCTTTTACGGGGAATCAAGTTAAATTTTTCGGAAACTATCCCCTTCTCTCCCTCTCTATCTGTCTTCCTTTCAAAAGAGTCTAAAATAAAGACCTTTAAAGGTAAATACTTTTGAACTATCGCGTTGCATTATTAATTAATTCATACGGGATTTTAAGGTACATCTTTCATCATTTAAAGTTTTTCTGAAAACGCTCTTCTTAGGTACGAGTAGCATGATTAAAAATACTTCAAATTTTCTCTAGTGCATGTTTGTCATTTTGTTTGAACTTTTTGGCTCCAATAATATAATAAATAAATGTTACCACTAAGCGTACATTGCAGTCAAATACATATATTCAATGCCCTAAGTGACTCACACTATCTCGAAACCTATTTTAACTTTAACATTTCTGGATGACCTTTAAACTACTAAAGAAGGATATCTGCACAAATGTGACAGAAGATAAAGCTCATACTGTACACTTGCCAAAATACTCCCACGCAAGAGATGCGCGCGTGGGCGGCTGTGGTACATCGTAGTGTATTAATTCAGCTAAGTCACTGAAAGTATGGACAGGGCGGGCGCCTGCGGGCGGCCTTGATGACGTATTGGGCCACAGAGGAGTAGTAACTATCAGTAGGTGAAGTCTTCTAATATAGTTGTTATGCGTGCGTAGTGTATCGATTATGTACACAACTAAAAAGGTTCTGGTCATTTCTTCACTGAAAGTTTAAAACCGAACCAATGGTCGATGGATTAGAAAGGTTCCTCAAATTGTGATCTCTAGAACTGGCAAGCCCAGTGTAGGAAGGACACCCATTTACAAAAAGTTATGAATGGAAGCGACAATGGTTCTACTTTTTTGTTTAGAACAAACGTGAGACACAGACATAACTAATATGCGATTCACGGGTAACTCGTGTACAAAGTCAATTGTTAGTAGCCGACATGTTTCGACCTCAACCGGAGGCCTTCCTCAGGGCGAATGTAAAGGCTTTGGCCGTTTTCGTGTACGTTTCGCGAGTCACATTTTTACGTGTACCTAATTACCCTACATGTAATAAACCGTGTGTACGTATAATTACCCATATAATTAATAATTTCTAATTAGCGTTTTGGAATTACTTTGGGGCATATGTCCAGCTTTTTTTCGGCTGGAATAATGATGATGATAATTTTTCCACCGTAAGTGCTTTACCTTAGAAACGCACAAGCTTCGTAAAATTACATGGGTAATGTTATGTACAAGTATTGCTTATTATTACATGCCTACTTGTGGCACTAATGAAACATATTAACACATGACGTGTTACTGTGTGCGTCTCTCTTATCCACGACTGCTATATATTTTACTAACGCGTAGTTTTTACTACTTACATGATTATGTGATATTTTTTCCGAAGATTTATTATCATAACGCCTATGTCGGCTCGTAAACTGCCAGTTGTACATTATTAATGAAATGCTCTGTGATTTTATTGTTCAATAAACATTTTACTGTTGTGTCCGCACATTCCACTTTTTCTTACGTTTATCCATTTTGCGTGTAGGCTATATCGGCTAATGAAATCGGAAATAGGTTCGCGTTGATTTATATAGGAAACCACTGCCAAGCTGTTTTCAAGCTTGTATTATTTTTATGGACGTAGACAGTTTTATCTATTCCAATGTTTTTCTTCTCATGAACTAAATACAGTAATTTTTATTTCCCGTCGTCGTCTGAAGATAGCAATATTGTAAGTATGAGAAAAGGAAATCGCCCGAAATTCTAGAAAAGTAAAATAACAGTAACAATTTGCGACAAAATATGTCTGGTGAAAATGTACTCGTATGTCAGTGGTAATCTCGTGTAGAACAGTACAAAGTGACTTGTTACGTAATTTTTTTCACCCCTAACCTTTCGGATAGGTATTAAATCGGCCCACGCGGCCCGGGCGGTTGGCTGCCAGCCAGGATCTTCTCATTCATGTTTTCAACTACGGTCGCGTAATATTGTGAAATATTTAAATATTCGTTATGCAATAGTAATACCTATATTCTTCATTTTAGCCTGTTCCCAGTTGCGTCTTAGCTGCGCTGCCTCGGACCGTGCCTCGGAGTCTTCGTACATAAGAGAGATTCTTTATTCAACTGCCCAACCCCTTGTAAAATAGACGACCTAAACTCGGCTATTGACAGAAGAGTAAGTGTGGCAACGTGGCAACACATTGGTCCAAACTCATATAATAATATTAACCATTCCGACTTACTAAGAAGACCAGTGAATAATTTACAAATAATTTATCTTGCAAATAAATAATGAATAGACAAGGACAATTCACACTAATTGAACTAGCCCTAAAGTAAGTTTAAACTTGTATTATGGGATCCTAACTCAACAATACCATATATTATAATAAATAGATAAATACGCAAGACCCAGGACAATTTAAAAAAGGCCATTTTCCAACTTGCAGGGGAACCCAGAACCTCCGGGTTGGCGGACTAGCGTGTTGACCATTACGCCACGGAGGTCGTAATATATATTATTAGATTAGAATATCCTATGCTTTTCTGATTACAAATACTACACTAAATGTATGGGATGATGCACAATACTCGTACAATTACAGTTTACCGTTACCGAGCGCGTGCTCTGGCATAGAAATGCAATAATGAAGTGTAAAGCCATCATAAAGGCCACATGCCATCATGAAAATTCCACTTACTATCAAATGTTTTATGTTGATTGCTTATTTATAATAAGTAAATATATAGGAATAAATCACATAGACTAAGCTAGCCCTAATATAAGTTTTTAACTTGTATTATGAGATAGAAACTCATCGATACTATATTTTATAAATAAGTTTGGAAAATCCAAAAGTGCATGCCTCATAGCGGTCACTCAATTTTCACAAAAAAAAAAACAGAACTTGAATATTGCATATTTATCGGTGTATTATGAACGAAATATTATTGTACAAATGCGATAGAAAATAAATAGAGACACATTTAGTTAAAATAATCACTTGATTTTTGTAAGGCGAGAGTAGAGCACTACCTCATGCGCTTCGCTTATGAGGCATGCAATAAAAAATTTACTTTTAAATCTTCGCGCCATTGCCCACACAGAAAAGAAAGGTACTGCGTATGTATTGTCAATGTCAAGAAGAAAAGAAAAATGAAAAGATTAACATTGTATCCAGAAAAAGAATGGAAATTAATAATGGCTAAAAGGCAGATGCTAAACGCCGTAAAAAAAAAAAAAAAAAAAAAGTCAATGTCAACGAACCTTATTTACATAGATTTAGATATACCAACGATAGGTTAATTTCAGTTTATTGCTAATTATAATTAAACTACATTGAATTAGACCGTGATCTTCGAAAGGACTTAGTTTTGGATAATACTAAAGCGTATAAACAAAAAATGGACTTGATCAGATAAGTTTTTCGGGAGTTATCGTGACCACGCCAGTTTCCATACGTCCCGACACACGGACGTCCACAAAATGATTTTATTAAACATTGTTTTTATTTATTTAAAAGGCAAAATGTCTTTTAAAAATATCATAAGTGTTGAAACTAGTGTTTTTCCTTGACATTTATGTGTAAATATTATTGTACAAGTGCGATAGAAAATAAATAGAGACACATTTAGTTAAAAAAATCACTTGATTTTTGTAAGGCGAGAGTAGAGCACTACCTCATATGCGCTTCGCTAATGAGGCGTGCAATACATACATAGATAAACACCCAAGACCAAGAAAACTTTGAAAAAGGTCATTTTCCCTAATTGGGTATCGAACCCAGAACCTCTACTACTACTCGACTACCGCGAATCCTCTACGCCACGGAGGTCGTCATTTATGATTTTTTTAATAACCTTATTAGTCCCATTGTTGGGCAAAGGACTCTCCTATATTATAATGTATGTCTACCTCTAATATTTTTGATGTTTGAAAATAGTGTACCTAGTATCCACTAAACATGGTTTAAATGAAAAAAAAAAAACAGTTTGTAAATATTGTAAAACATCATCTTTTTTCTAAGTCAATAAAAACAGTACGAATAAAGGCTATTAAATCGCCCTACTTAGATACAACTGTAAACTAACAAGCTGAAAACCGATTTAGTTCACTACAGAATTACACAACAGCAGTAGTAAACAATAAAAGGAATGCAGCACTGGTACCACTTTGTAACTACTTAATTGCGTACTAAAGAATCTAACATTGTGAAGTAAAAATCTCATTTTCAATTCCATGACCCAAATATTTTTGCTGTAACAGCGAAAACACTGACACAAAATTAAGTCTAAAACCAAAGTACGGTAAAGGTGATATGCTACTTGTTTATTTTCTCTAAGTAATAAAAACATGAATCACAATAATTCTTCTTTTGAAGCTTGTCTGAATGACTATGAACACGTGCCTAATTATAAAATACCTATAAATCATTTTATATATAGGTATATTATATACAGGGTCTATGTCTAACAAAATATACTGAAACTATTTTAAGGCTGAATTCGACTTTAGCCAAGAATAGGTATATATAAAAAAAAAAAAAATTTTTGACCTCCCTCCCATACAAGTTGACTGATCAGCTGATCCGAATTTCTACGGTAAGCAATTTTTTTTTATATTTCGATATACAGGCTGACTTTTTTAACACTGTCCAAATTTTTGGAGCAAGTTCAGTCCATGATACTGAACTACTTTCCCTATAAACATACAGGGTGACTTTTTAAACACTGTCCAAATTTTTGGAGCTAGTTCAGTCCGCGATACTGAACTACTTTCCCTATAAACATACAGGGTGACTTTTTAAACACTGTCCAAATTTTTAGAGCAAGTTCAGTACCATGGACTGAATCTACCCTTAAAATTATTTCGGTATATTTTGTTAGACGTTTAATATTTATCATCATCTGAGCGTATTCCCGGTTGCATCCTCAGTGGTGACGCTTCAGAGCCCGGGGTCCGCTATCTAACCTAGGTAATTTGACGAGGTTACTAGTTTTTACACAGAGCGACTGCCGTCTGACCTCTGCAACCCAAAGAGTAGACCACCAAACCACCACAAACGCTAGATGGTGTTCATGTGTCTTCCAAAGCACGGAATCATCTTTTCAGATAATCAGTGATTCAAGCCTGCAATGTCCTAATCAGACTGGAAACAACTTTTCACAAAGTATGCTTCCCATCTAAAAGGGATTTGAACCCACGACCTCCGGACCCGGACGCCTTGACCACTAGACCACGGATGCAATCAACCAGCATAGAAGAGAACTTATTAAATACTCGTTACAGTAAGCTCGATTCTAATCAGAACTATTTTACAGAGCGAGTAGATCGCAACCCTAACTAAGGCTTAACCCACTGAAACTCTATTTTTCATTACTTTTACTGCAAATGAGCTGGCGTCTAGGTACCTGAATTTAATTTCGTGTTTGACCTCTAACTTGAGTATTTTTTCGAGGCGCGTTTTCATCTGGCATTCTGCCAGGTTCTCTGACGCAAGCACGATCTGCCATTCATAATTTAGTTTGTGTCTAAGTATCTACTCTATTGGAGTTATTTGCTAAACTTATGGACGATGGTATTAATTAGGGTGGCTTACATTAGTCTTTTGTTAGATAATATAAAATGATTATGGCATCAAAACTGTACGATATAAAGAATAAAACACTGAGTAGATATATATTTAAAGACGGCCTATTGCATCTACCTGCAATGTCTTGCTGGCTGTAGAGGCATTTATATAGAAATAGCCAACCTATGAATTTTGCTTAGTAAATGCGCTAAGCCGCGAACATGTTTATATGTTTATTAATCTGAAGTTTCGTATGAAATAATGATTTCGTTTTGTTAATCGTTATGTTAAGCAAATTATGTGGAAACAAAAAAATATATTTTAAAGAATGTATAATAAATTTTTGAGAAATAAACATTAGGTTAAATAACATCACGTCGAGCTTTCGTCGAGCGAGCGTCGAGATAAATAAAAAGAGAACCTTACGAAGCCACACCATAAAAGTTCAAATTAAAAATGAAAGCAGTTAAAGAAATGTAAAGGGCCCAGTTATCAAATGAAGCGGCCAGTTTCGAACTCATCGACTACGAATTCAATTTGTGCCGTCGGGAAATGGGAACTGTATCGAAACTACGCCGTTTATTATTTTTCCAAATCGCTGACGTTGCACTTTTCTTCATTCCGTTCATTCATTTAGCTCAACGTTGAACGACGCTAATGAAATTTTTGAAAGACTGTTTTATTTTTTTGGATATGACCTTAATAGCTTTTTGATCTAAGTTTAATTTAAGGATAAAACTTAAACGTAATCATCTATTGTCATTTATTAAATTCAGTAGAATGTTTTTTTTGTTGTACTTAGATGATATTTTATTTTAAAAAGTTCATTCATTGTGTTAAAATCATATGAATTTTTGATAAATTATACATATATTTGAATCTCTACGATTTTTCTAAGAATAAAACTATAAAGTCTAAAAAATATTTTATTAATAAATAGGAATTAATGCGCTACTAAAATGCATTTCGCGTATTCTTATATTTGGCAATAGCAAATTATAGGGTGAGTTTTCATACAATCGGCCACAATCAACACAAACGCGTCTTTCCGTCAGCTTTGCTAGCTTTTATCGCTATTGTTTCAAATATTCTATTTTGCACTCCTAAGATTCATTCTAGATTTTACAAAGTGTAGATACATCATATCTACCAAAATAACACCGCATATTTTATTACAAGAGCCATTCCGAGATTCAACCGAAACTTTCGTAGTATTTTCGCGCTGACAGACCGAAAATATATTTACGAGAAACGCTGTTTTATCACCTCCCGCGCAAACAAACGTTTGTTGGAAGTTTCCACGTATCCTGTGATCCTGTTATTGGCGAGATGGAAGTGGCTTTTTAGCGCCATACATTGAAATTCTGTTTTTGAATTCCGTTCCGTTCTACAAAGTTATAAAAATAGCTTATGGTGTCTACGTATATATGTAGATGTAGCCGGCGGAACGGACAGAAAATGCTGTAGAGAAAATGATACGTATGAACAAACACAAATAAGCATTACTTATTTAAAAGTCTTTTTGTTAAGGCTGGTTTTAAAGCTGTACGGGTGATCCGTACAATCCGAACGTACCAAAATGTATATATCAGATGATTTCAGGGTTAGTCCCAAGGTACAAGTTATTACCTTCGGGCTGTCACCCCGTTTTAGTTATGGGTAGAATACTTAAAACCAGATAAGTCCTTATGTATAAAACAAAGTCAGTATAAATCAAACGTCGATAAGTTCCCGTTATAATGATATTCATCGAATTTCCGTAAAGATGTTAAATTAGTGAAGAGGTTAAGAGATTAACAAGTTATCGATTAAAATTTTCATCGAGCCTTATTAAGTATTCATTGTTATTCAAATCGATATGGGAATCGTTATTAGATTAATGATTATTTTATTAACAGAAATCACGTGGTGGAAAATATCGATATGTTTAAGTTTATGGCCGCCCTGATGTCGGGTCAGCGTATACTATTTCCTTTTAAGGTTTTAATAGGATTTCGATTTTATCGTAATTATTTTAGGTTGGTGATAGAGATGCGATAAGTAGAGATGGTGAGAGATGAGATGAGACGCTAAATTGGTAATTTGATGTAAAATTCCTTTTATAATTTGATTGAAGTAAGCATTTGTGACGAAAAAAACACGTAATGCGAATAGTCCCTGGGGAACTAAATATTTTTTTATGACAAACTAGATTAAAAATATGAATTAATTTGAATCTATATTTTGCATTGTTTACTAATAAACTAGGGATGTTCGAGAAATACATATAGAGCAGCAAGTTGTTTAGTGTTTTTTATAATTATTTTTGCAAGTATAATAAAGTAAACAAAAATATAGATTAAGTTACGATAGAGTAAAATTTTATAATCTAAAGAAAATAAAAATGGTTGCCTGTAAAGTCGGTTTTACGGGCGAAGATTTTACGTGACAACGTCTTTTCATAGTTGAGTGGGAGAGAGACGCAAGGCATTCGGCGGGCCTCTCTCTCGTTCGGTGACTCATCGTAACGTTACCGAGCGTTACACTTTTTCGTAAGTGACTCCCAGCCGCAACCTAATTTAAGACGTTGTCACGTCAAAAAACTTTAGATTTTAATTGTTTCAGATGGTGAATATTTGACTACTTATTTGATTTCAAAAACATACAAGAAATATTTTCTTAGAATCCAACAACGTTACTCTCTATTAGAGCAGTCAGCTAAATATAAATAAGTGAAAACCGCAGTTCAGTTCAAGCTGTGTAAACCGTAACTTATAAGTTGAAAGGCGGCCGCGTTTTCATCACCCAAAGATAAAATATAAAGAGAAGAGAGAACGATAGAGCTCACGTATGTTCTTACGAGTATATAAATAGATACTCAGTTATTTTATTTGAGTTCATATAATTTTCAAACTCAAAATATTTGATATCTTATTTGGTATTTAGATCACTTAAAAATAGTTTTTGATTTTGATTTCGATTATTGAAGTCAAATAATTTATTCGATCACTATAAAGGCCGGTTTACACAGTGCAAGTTTCTTGCCTGTTGTATACAATTTTATTGAAGCAATAAATGATTTGTATGGCTGACGTTCTGTTTAGACCATGCAAGTTTTTTATTGCTTCAATTTAATTGTATGCAACAGGCAAGAAACTTGCACCGTGTAAATGGGCCTTAATGCTTACTATCCTACCGTTAACTTGACGAAATAATCGATAGTAAACATGACAAAGAATTAAGTAATCATGACAACGATGTCACCGATTGTTGGTTCGGTGCTGTAATTTAGAATAGAAATAGACATGTAATTAGGATGAAGGTGCAAAATAAATAATAGATAACGATAAAGAATTCGAGTTTGGGCTTGTTTGATTAAACGAGCGAGCGAAGCGTCTCAGTTTCGAGATTCGCCAAAAATGTCTGTCTGTCTGTTCTCGCCTACAGGTCGCATTTTTCAACCGATTTTGACGAAAATGTACACAAGTTAGGAAATTATTTAAATTTTTTATCTGGTCGTGATTTTTTACTGGGGAAGAAATAGGGACGTAAAGGAGGACTACTTTTCTCGAAAATACATATTCTCTTTAGTAATATCCAAATTATTTTATAAAAAAATCTGCTAAGTGCACATAAATTTAATTAATTATAATTTTAATCTTTGTAATTTTAACTTTGGAGATATCCGAAATAAAGTATATATTATTATTATTGTGTTCTCTCAAGGTTTATCCCTCACGTGACGTATCCCGGACCTTTGAGACTTGCATGGGGACACAGGTCCAACATGTAGAGGCCTTGTGAGAGATTTGCTGTAGTTTGTGATGGAGCACTTACTAGGGCATGACAGTAAGGACACTAGGACTATGTTCTCACTGACAATTCCCAGTAGGTGCAGGACTATGGAGGACTAATGGAAAAAACTACATTAGGACTATTGGGTTGTAGTAATGCTAGTGGATCGGAACATGAGCTATGGGAAGGACTATGGCACCTGCCTGACCAATGTTTAGAAACACGGATAAAATAGGCAGGTGGTGACTCGCCGCCTCAGTCAATGGGCCCCCAAAAAAAGGCTGCACTATTATGTGCAGCAAGGAGGGCAACACTAGTTGAGTGGCTTAAGGGTGGAGAGGTGTCACGGGGCTTTAAACAACCATCATTTGCTCCCTTAGGGTCCCATCAGGTACACCCACTCACCACTGACGTTTCACATCCACCCTACGAGCTATAGCTCTCGCGACTCCATTCTGGCCGGCCAATTAAGGCAGACAGAGGTAGGGGTTCCTGTTACCTCATCGGTTTCCACTCCGTCCCACCAACGAAGGCAAGTCGGAGACGAGGAACAGGGGCCTCCCCTAGGAGCACTCAGGTCCGTGGGGTCGCTACTCCCCAACAGCTCGCCACAAGCTGCTCTGCGGGTTTATTTATTATTATATATTAAATACTATTGTAAACTAGCAAAATATTCCTTATGTCTTAATTGAAGATGCCGCAAAAGCATTTTTGTTGTATTTTTTTTAGTTTTGAATATGTAGGAAATTATTTCCCATTGTTAGTTCCTGCTTCAAGGAATTATGGAAAAATATGTATATTAAATATAAGAATTTGTTTGTTGAATCTTTTTATTGATTTTCCTATTATTTTAATTATTTTATTTTTGAATTCTGAAAATGGATCGAATTAAAAATAAAAATGAATTACATAAAAGAAAATGTAACATAACACTTTCTAAGGCGAATTTAGTAAAATTTATGGTAAAACATTGTCCCAATTTTATTTATTTACATTATAGGTCGACATAAATTAAATTATTTACATAACAGATTATTTTCAGAAATTCGAAAGCATCACTGGGTGAAAAGCATAGTATGAAAATTGTAGTAAAAAAGCATTACCAGGACCGGATAGTGAGACCTATCTTCCCACTTCCTGCTATTTTGTCTTGCAGTAACGAACACTGGGAAATTATTTTCCACCGCAAAACCCCTTCTTACCCCCACTTTTTCATAAAAATTTTCAAAAATTTGAAATCCTGAGGCCAAAATTACCTATAAACTGTTCTTAGATGTTCCGTTTGCTTAAGGGTTAAGGATTTAAGTTAATTTGAGCCGTTTCTACAGTCATCTTATTTTGTGAGTCGGCATACCAGTCCGACTGCTTTGATTGATCTCTGTGGTCGCGGCGTTAAAGTTTTATGTCGCCAATCAATCAATTTTAATTCAGACACTTCGCGTGTTTACACGCGGACTTTATCGGTATTTGTTAATTGGGAGACTTTTTGGATATCATCAGTATACAATGTGTCTGTCTTCAATGGACTACTACAAACTGATGATATTTCTCCTTTTTGACCACGGTTTCGAACGTATATCATCAGCATCACCATAATGGGGCAGTTCGACTGCATCCGTGATGAAGTGGTTAAGGCGTTTCCCTTGTAATCCGGAGGTCTTGGGTTCTAATCCCACTGAGAAGCATACGTGAGCGAAAGCGTTTGTAAACAAGTTGTTTCCAGTTTGGTTAGGATATTGCGGGCTTGAATAATCTGATTATCCGAATAGAAAGATGATTCCGTGCTTCGGAAGTCACGGAAAGCTGTGGGTCCCAAACGCCATCTAGCATTTGTTTAAACTTATCCTAGGATTGGTTCTGGTCTACCCTTTGGGTTGCGGAGGTCAGACGGCAGTCGCTCTGTGTAAAAACCAGTAACCGCGTCAAATCACTTAGGTTAGGTAACAGACCCCAGGCTTTGAAGCGTTACCGTTACGCTCGGATGATGATGATAATAGGGCAGTTGGGCCAAGGCTCACATTTTTTCTTCTCCACTTCGTAGGATCTTCGGCTCTCTTAAAAGATATTATCTTTGAAGAGGATAAAGCCGGAAAGCGCATCCTGGACTTAGAAGCAGCACAGCTAGGGTTGCAAATGAGAACGCCATAGAAGGAGCAGTGCAGCCAAAATGTACCGATTTTCTCGAGACATCCAAACCAGTATCTAATGGTCAACCAGCATCTAATGGACAGAAATTGAATCGTTTACAATACAAAGTGTCTTCTTTTTCCTTTATGAAAGTTGAGTTGAAAATTAATAGATACATTTTACGGATCAAAACGACTCCAACAACAATGTGAAGATTTATTTGAAAAGTCACAAAATCTGTAAGTAGCACATTCATTATATATAAAAAGATAAATTAGATACCTTCAGTTTTATTATGTACCTACTGAAATCACTACATTTACACTGAAGATCATAATTAGTATGACAAAAATTTATAACTCATCTTACCGTAGAGAACTACCTATTCATTCCTACTCGATTATGTTTTGTTGGAACACAAATCATCAAGTAGGTAGCATATGCTTTCTTTACGACTTGCTGCCTAACAATAAGTAATGTTTTGTTTGAATATGTTTTAATTATTTACTTACACAAGTTATCCAACAATCGTCTATTGTGCTACCGTAATAGTACATTGTTTCTAATTTGGTATGTTTTTATGAGCGGAAAGACGAGTTCCAATATCCTTAACCCTGAGGACAGATGAGAAATGACTCTACTCAAGAAATAAAGATGTAAAATCAGTAATACGGTAGACGAAGTCAATCAGCATCACTCGACCGATAAAATATCGATTATCAGCAGCTAACGCTCATTCAACGGACAGCACGTTGTCAACGGCAAGTCGACAGCAGGTCAACGGCAAGTCAACGGTAGGTCGACGGCAGGTCGACGACAGCTCGACGGCAGGTCGACGGCAGGTCGACTGCAGGTCGACGGCAGGTCGACGGCAGGTCGACGGCAGCTCGGCTGCAGGTCGTTGACCTGCCGTTGACAACGTGCCGTCCGTCTGTATGAGCTCTGACTGTGAACAAATGATTTGGGGTCGACTCAAGCTCATCAAAGAATTTTCACTTCGATATTCTGAATGTACCTACTTACAGCGAATATTTGTAGGTTATCAATTTTTTATCAGTTTTATCGGCTTTAGACCTCGGAGTCGGTAGTTATTAGATGCTTCTTGCGTTTAGTCATTTAAATTTCCGGACATAAGTGTTGCTTTCTGAAATCTAGATATAATTATTGAACGCTCTCACTGTGAAAAAACGTAGTATAGGTTAAAAAGATGCAATCAGTCAAATAGCGTTACGATTTGTTACTTTGAACAATATCAAATCGATACAATCGCTTAAAATCACATCCAACCGCTGAAAAAAGAGTTGCCAAAACGCAGTTTCCCATGTCGCAAAATCGCTAGTGTAATTCTAATCATCTATGAAAAGCATAAATCGACTGCCATATTTGTTCATTGAGAATACATGCATATATTTATTTCCTAAGCGGCATTTTACCAATAAGAAGACGGTTTTGGTCTCAACCAATTAGAGTCAGCAAAGGATATCGACGCGTGCGCATACCTAGTGTATTTTAATTTGAGTAACTTTATTTCTGGGCTAAGATACAAAATTTGAGATTTTAAAATAGTCATAGTCACAGACTAACACAGAATGATGAATCAATTTTTTTTTAATTTTTTTGTTCGGAAATTTGTCGAATTCTAGTATTTTTTTTTTACCAAATTGTAGTTTGAATGGGCGATATCAAATATATTAAGAAATTTTAATCGAATACAGGTCAAATAGCGGTATATGTAGTTATGTATACATTTGGATAGCGCTAAAAACGATTGAAGTTTTTATAATGCCAATTAAATCTACTCAGAACTGTATCGCAAAGATAAAATTGTAAGACATAAACACCTAATAATAGTAAAAGAAACGGTAATTATTCGCCAAATATACGAACTATAAATCTAAATAACTGTAGTTGTCAAGGAAGTTGATCCAGTTTGACTGCTCATTACTTTTTGTCATAAGTTTTTGTCGGTTACATGTTTGTATTTCGTTTTTTTGCTCGCGATGATCTTTAATGATATTGAAATAATGGCTTATTACTTTTTTATAACTCTGGCTTGGTTTCCTCAATTCCCAGACCTTGATTTGTCCAGATGTTCTGTATTGACAAGGAGCTAGGATTGAGTTATTAGTTTGGAGTAGATTTCAATTGTAAATATTATTCGCACTTACGATTACAACTAGGAAATCGATTTGTTTGTTGTTTCGAGGTTGAGTTTTGACTTTAGTAATCATTAATATCATTATTTAGATTAAAAGTTTTTAGAGGTACCTTTGTTACTTACCTTCCTATAAAGGAATGCATAAGCATTACGATATAAAATTGTTTTAATAAATAATTTAGAAATTTTAGCATGTATTCCTAATGAATTGAAAAGACAAGGTATCTCGACGATCGAACTATATCATTTATATATATAGCTTATATCACGGCTTGTGGCAAGAGTTGATATGTAAAAAATGTTACTTCTGTCCTTGCCGGAATCCCTCGACAACACACCATCTTTTTTTGTTTGAAACCTAATTTCCTTACAAAACCTATCAAATTGAAACACTCATTTTTTTTTGGAGAAACTATATCGGGGGATTTTTAACAACCAGCTAGATTTTGGGAACAAGTTCAGTCCCTGATACTGAACATCTTTCCACAAAACTAATTACTGAAAATCGAAAAAAAAATTACCTTTCATAGAAAATCCGTTCAGGTGAGCGCTATTTTGTATGGGAGAGTGACTTATATTTTCGTTTTATTTTTTTATGCAAAGTAGTTCAGAATCATGAACTGAACTTGCTCCAAAAATTTGGCTGGTGGTTAAAAGTCAACCAGTAACTAATTGCCTCACAATTAGTTGGTTGACTTAAACAATCTAATTAAGTTTTCGTAGCTCATAGTCACATATTAGCCAGTAACGAAGCGGCATGCTGTCTGGCGAATTACTGTTTTTTACGAGGCTAGTACAATGTGCCATATTTTTTGTCGCCAGTACAAAGACGGTTATTGATGGACCTGCTAAGGTGACTAAGCATTACAGTAATTAATTATGTGAGCAACTACTTTTGTTTGTTTTGTGACAGTCTTTTTTACTTCACGCTTACTATTTTGTCAGTTTTCCAAAAGACTTGGGTAATTAAATAGATATATAAAACCAGTCAAGTGCGAGTCGGACTCGAATGTGAATGGTTCCGTACCTCCGTACAATGTTTTAAACATGTTGAAAAAAATAAAATTCTTGTATGACAACCCTCTTTAATTTTTAACTTGTTTCTAGTTAATGTCATTATAAAGATTAAGTTAAAAAGTTGAAAAAAACACGTTTCTTGTATGACGAATCCCTTTATTTTTAACTTTATCTCATGTTTACTTATTTGTAGCAGTAGTAGAGATAGAGCTCTGTAACAGACTGACGGACAGACGGTCAGACAGCGGAGTCTCAGTAATAGGGTCCCGTTGGCACCCTTGGGGAAGGAGTAAGTAGGTATAAAGATATAGAGTATATCTTTATACCTACTTACTTTATATTTACTAGCCCTGTAGTAAATTATTAATTTCTATTAGACGTTACAAGTTTAGAACTCAATTTTGTGTTATCGGTTATAGGTAAAGGATACTAGAATTATAGGTAAATTCTAGAATCTTCCATCTTTATTTAGCTCCTTCTCCTTCTGCAGTCTTTTTTGTTTGTTGTTCCATGTTGAGTCTTTTTGTATCGTTCTAAATGCTAGTATCGGTAGCTTTTGAACAAAGAAAAAAATAATTTAGATATCAATAAACATTACACGTAATGTACACTATAATTATTGACGTGTAAAAGTGCCTGCAAAGGCCTAATTAGTGAATAAAATTTTGATTTTGAAATCATTTTTAAGCTTTAGTAAAATAATAATATTCTAAATATAAAATCTTCTTCAAATTTCATTCGTAAGAACTACTTCGATTCAGGCGCTGAAGAAAAATATAAAGATTGCGAAATAAAGGAAAATAAATAAATTCCCGTTTCCTTGAAGACAAAGATACAAGTAACGAGTAGGCTGTCGTTTTATGCGTAAGGAATTTAGGTGTACAAGACTGTGCTTTGCTAATTGATGGTTAATAACTTTTTACTGCCTGGTTTTACGGTTGCTCGTTTTGTAACATTTGTTTTGTTAAAATAAGCAAAGGATAAAATAACAGTAACAATGCACGTCGAAGTTACACTCTTGTCAACAATATACAGCGTTTGAAGGTGTAAATTTTTTTTTATACAAAATTCTTGGGGTTTCCTAAAAACAGGCCACATTTAAAAAAAAACAGGGGCACTCCGGGAGTGCCGGCAGAAGTGAAAACTTTAATTTAATTTAAGGTGGTTTCGGTTACTTTAAATGGTTTTTTCCCATTAAAAAAATGCCCAACGCGTGTAAAGAAGTTTACACTTCAAAATTTTTTCATTTACTCATTGATTGATTTAAAGGCAGCCATATTTAGATACCATATTTTAGAAAATGCTTTGTTTGTTTATGGCAAATTATCACCTAGTATCATAATGATATACGGTAAACGTGGCAAAGAAGAACGTTAAACTTATTCATTTGGAAAATTTTATGTACCTATCGAATATGGACATTCGATTGACCACAATAAAATTAAATGTGAGTTACTATCATCGCTTTGACACCCATTGTAGAAATAATTAATTGTAATACGATTTATTACCACTGTCATCGTGTACACGTGACAAAAAAAATCTCTTTCAAATACCAAGGCAGATGGTGAAAGTTGGCGGTAAATGAATTACTTATGAAATAAATTTGTTGTAATTGTAATTCACAATAGGTTTCTTTCCCTTTATCTCATATTTTGGTATTTAGTTTTGTTATAATGGTTGGCAACTGTCGTATTAAATGGATGATCCTTTTATTGCAGCTATAACATTTAGTCGAATATGAATTTTATTTTATAGATGTTAGGTTTCAATTTACTTTAAGTTAAGAAAGTGTGATTTACACATTCACGTGAAATTTTGTCCATTCCGTGACGAATTAAGTCGTTGATTTTGGACGGAAATAGAGCAATTCAATGTGAATTTATTCGTTTCCTATTTATTTAGGGTGTTAGTTGGTCATTTAGTGGATGACGTATGGCGCGGGGAGTGAATGATGGATATACATCGATGTAGGTAAATCGATTCGATATAGATTCGCGGATTTGTCGATTTGGGGGGTCTGCGCAAACTATTGAATCGGTACTTTGATTAAAGATGATCAATTTTGTCTCGTCATTATTTATAGTATGCCGCTATGAAATTGATGAAGATCAATCGAAACGTATTTAGGGCGAACAAATTAACCTGTGAGTGTACACTCGACTCGTTAATAAGTAAGTGTTTAAACTTTAATGTGTATAATACCTACTACACATTAAAGTTTAAACATTCAAAAGTACATTCCTGATAAAAAAAAAACGACGGATTGCACTCCGGGAGTGCCGGCAGAAGTGAAAACTTGGATATTAAATAAACTAATAATTTTGTTTTGAATAATTTTAAATTTTGAATAATTTTGCAAGAATTGCTTTAATTATCAGTATAAAAGTACTATCATTTATGTGGTAGGATACAATATTTATTTATTGCGCTATCGTACACAAACATGACAATTTATATTACATTAACGATATTTAGCTAAACGAAACAGCAGGCGCAGGCATACATTTTCACCGCGCCGTAGAAAGAGAGGGGGATACTTCCTCTCCTACGCCGCGCCGGCTGTCTACTCTCCATCCGTCTTACGGATTTTCGATCAGGACACGTGTCCTGACGTAAGTTTAACATTTTTTACCCATTACAACAAAAGTGCACAACGCCGCTAAAGAAGTTTTCACTTCAAAAATCTAACTACTAATGCAGTACTAACTGCAGTTGAATATAGTTGTTTGTAATGTCATCGTCCGTCTTTCGGGAGCCCTAAATATTAATTTTACTAATGCGCGTTATATTATAATACTTATAGTCGTCTCATTTCTCAAGGTCATTTATAGAAAAAAAACCATTCGATTAGTGTTAAAATTTACCGTTTCAAAAATAGTGCTAGAGAAATAATTTATAATTGACACACACAAAACTACTGCTAAATATAATCACAGAACGTGATCTACTTGAATGAGCAGATAATAATTTGCGTAGTTCACTGAATAGTTTCAAAGATATCGATCTAATTACGTCCGATTATCACGTATTCGATAATAATCGTTATTACCCGGGGATTAACTGGACTCTGATTGTCTATAATTAGGTCAATGGAGTGCCACTTATGTAAAATATGTATGGAATGAGGACATTGGTTTACGTTATTGAGTATACAGATTTTACAGATTTAGTTACATTGACATATAATGAATGATATGAAATGATGAAGAGAGTTGACAATTTCACTTTATTGGACATACAACCGTAGATAGCCAACCTCATTAATAGGGAAAAGGCGATTATGATGATGATGATGATGACAGATGCAGTAACATTGAGACAGATAGGTATAGCATCATAATTTTTTATTTCTAAAAAGAAGATAATCAATCTTTTCTTAACTTTTCCCTGCACCGCCAGAGGAAACATTAAGGCCTTATTTCCATACAAACGTAAGTAGTCCCCTGATTCCTCGCCGTATAGTTCCAGTAGATTATTGGCTTTTTCCAAAAAAATTTATGGTAAAAAGATATATTGGCATATGTTCCTGTTTTCTTTCTTTTTTCATAATTTAATTGTTGAGCAGTTCCGAACCTTCATAAAACTGAAAATTATTGTAAAATTTTCCCCTGTGTTCAAACATTTAACAAAAAAAAAACAAATGGCAAAAAACGGAACCCTTATAGATTTGTCATGTCTGTCTGCCGTATGTCACAGCCACTTTTTCCCGAAACTATAAGAACTATACTGTTGAAACTTGGTAAGTAGATGTATTCTGTGAAACGCATTAAGATTTTCACACAAAAATAGAAAAAATAAAACCAGCCAAGTGCGAGTTAAACTCGCGTGGAGAGGGTTCCGTACAATTGATTGAATTCTTATAGGTTTTCCTGTAATCTACAAGCAATGAACTATATTTCGTATTTTTTTCAAATTTTAGGCTCAGTTGTTTCGGAGATCAGGGGGGGGAATGGTCAATTTTCGTCTTCTTTCATGAATAAAATCAAAACTATGTATTTTATAATTATAACAAAAATATATTTGAGATCCTCGTAACAAGCCCTTTCATATTTTATATGACACAGTAAGGTATGCATTTTTTTTTTCAATTTCCTCATTTATCCCCCGAAAATGACCCTTATTTAAAAAAAAATATTTACTTTGCTCATATGTGTTTGGGTCATAGGATTACACTATCCTACCAAATTTCACCTGATTCGGTCCAGTAGATTCGGAGCAAGTTGGCTGTGACAGACGGACTGACAGACAGACGCACGAGTAATCCTATAAAAAACAATAAATTTTGGGGGTTTCCCATAGGTAGAACTGAAACGCAAAAAAATTTTTTTATCAATCTCATACGTGTGGGATATCTATGGATAGGTCTTCAAAAATGATTATGGTTATTATTATTTATTATTTTATGGTTTATAATATCATTTTTTTCTAAACTGAATAGTTTGCGCGAGAGACACTTCCAAAGTGGTAAAATGTTGCCCCCCCCCCTGTAACTTGTAAAATAAGAGAATGATAAAACTAAAAAGAATATATGATGTACATTACCATGCAAACTTCCACCGAAAATTTGTTTGAACGAGATCTAGTTAGTAGTTTTTTTTTAATACGTCATAAATCGTAAAATGTTACTTGCTGCTACGGAACCCTTCATGAGCGAGTCCGAATCGCACTCGGCCGCTCTTTTTATTACTTCCTCTAACGTTATTCGACAAGTTTCTACGCTTAAAACGGAAAATGTAGGTATTTTACATCAGAGAGCTCAATGTCGGATCGAATGAATTGACATACACGGACCAAAAGTGACGATCTTAAATGAAGTCAATTTGACGTCAGATCGACATGCAAATTCAAACAGAGGCTGTGTCTATCTTGATCCATGGTCTGTGGCAGACACAGAGATGACAACGTGCTGCAACATTCCTTGTTGGATAAGGGTTTTCAGCGAAACGACTTCGCGGCGCCTATTTCCTACGACAATTTGTAAGGAAATGTGTGAACAACGTGTAAACTCGGAGTTACCGTTTGCGACTGTGTGGAAATGAATTTTTATGGCATCTTTGATGGAATACGCTAGTTTACAACAAGTCAAATCAGATACATTTTTCTTAACGTCAAAAACAAACATTTTCTATGGGACTTATATGAAATATCGGACTATGACGTCATAGTTCCTTGGAGTCAAATAGCGTTATTAATATCCATTTTTCTGCATTAATAAAATCACTTTCAAAGTGGATGTGTGGGATCAATGACAAGTGGCATTAATTTGTGACGTTTTATTCTATTAACAGTGCCAAATAATTTATTTTTGACCAAGTAAAATAACCTATTGTAATAACAGTATCGGAAGATTCAGAAGTAAATATGCCTTTTATTCAATAGAAATGCGTACTGTTTTTAATTACAAGTTTTTATTTAGCTTGCCCTGTTTGTGTTTTGGGTCAAATAAATAAATAAATAAATAAATATAAATATATGAATCCTTACTTAATATTATAAATGCGAAAGTAACTCTGTCTGTCTGTTACTCTTTCACGCCTAAACGGCTGAACGGATTTTGATGAAATTTGGTATGGTGATAGATGATAACCTAGAAATGGACATAGGCTATAAAACAAAACTCAGTATTCCACGCGGACGAAGTCGCGGGTACAGCTAGTATAAATATATACGGACAAATCACACTGATTAAGTCTTGCAAGTTTTTGAGCCGCTTCCCGGTTTGTGATTGATATGAAATTTTGTATACAGTGTAAATCAGATGACAATGCAATATTATTTTGACAAGAGGCTAATCTGATGATGGAGCTGGAACTTGGCTATAGGAATTGTAATAAAACGGCGGTGACCCATCGAGTTTGGGCTTATTAATTTTTTCTTGATAAGTGAGTCACAATAAAAGCTTGTACAAAAATATGTTACTTTTTTCTAAAACTTATTTAATTTCGGTGTTGGATTGATATAGTCAAAGGCTTTAAAGTCGAATCTAAATTAGCTAGAGTTACAATTATAGTAAATGACAGAGAGACTGCACTATTTGACTCAGCATTGAGTATTAGTCATTACCTTTTATGGTCATGTATATAAAACTTTTGTGACAATGACTCGTAGAATAGAATCTTAGTGTTAGTGAATTCGTCGTTAAATCGATAAATTAGTAAATTTTAGCTTAGAAAATATCTTAAAATTACACAATCTTCTCATATTTTCGAGACTGTGTTGTAAAAAATTAAAAAAAGATTCAAGAAAAAAAAATCTAAGTGTAGAAATTCTTAAAAATGATAGGTATGTTCTTAAACGATAATTTTTCACATTTAATGTTAGCATAGGTATTTACTATGTCCCCCCCGAGGTGGTTCCCGGTTTGTCGTACCGGGGGGGCTCAGTACCCGTGGTAGTCGCAAGCCACGGGGAAGCTAAGAGGAACCCGCGAGGGGGCGCTCTCCTGCTGTTTGCTCCACCAGCAGCGAGCGCCCACATTGGGGCGGCGGGGGAGTGGGAAGTTCTCCCCCCACCCGGGGAGGGGCGCTCCCGTGGGCTCGGCTTCGGCCTTGAGCCTGCAGGGATGCGCCCAATGGGGCGGCGGGGGAGTGGGAAGTTCTCCCCCCACCCGAGGTGCAGCCGCCGGGAGGGGAATGTTTTATTTCTCTCCCGGCGCTTCAGGCGGGGCCACACCGCCGTGGCTGTGGTAGGCGATCGGTCGCGGAGGGGAGGGAGTTTCGGTGCTACGTTGCCGCTCTCCCTGTCCTCCGCGGCCGAGCGGTGCCGCACCGTGCTTGCGGCGAGAGGCAAGCGGCGGAGCCTATCATATTCTCCGCCGCTGGGAGTCAGTTTATCTGGCTCCCATGGGCCCACAGGCGGTGGACTGCGCGGGAGTCTGCCGCCTCTCAATTGGCCCAAGGAGGTACGGCGCGTCCGTGAGTTCCGGACGCGCCGACTTGGTGAGTGGGGGGGCGCTCTGACGTCCCCGAGGAGGGGCTGCTTTAGCGGCCAGCCGCGCCGGGGTTCGCGGTCGTATCCCTTTCCCGTGTCCCCGGCAAAAGCGGTCGAGATGGAACTCCGGAGGTTTTTTAGTGGGTAGGCACGTCACTCTGGCGTGGAGTCCCACATAACCCGACAGCCTCCCCTGCAGGCTGACGGGTATCCGTAACAGGGATCTTTCCTCCGAAAAAAAAAAAAAAAAAAAAGGTATTTACTATGTGACTGATGTAGAAGGGCACAGATTTTTGATAAATACGGCAAATACACTAAATTTATCCTTTAAATATTTTGGAGACTAGTAATCATTTACTGTAAAATAAAATTTTATTTTACCTGTCACCCAAAGGAACCTGTAAGAGATTGCTTTAACGGAAAGGCCTTATTTACGAGTATACATCTGTACATATTTTTGAACATAATTAATATGTGTTTTTGATGAAATAAAGTGACACTTACAATACAATACAAATTATCTTTATTGCACCATAATAATTCATAAAATAAAAATAACAAACACAAAGAAAATATTGGTACAAAGGCGGACTTATCGCTAGATGCGATCTCTTCCAGTCAACCTTTGGGTAGAGGAAAAATTAATAGTACGGAATAAGGTGGGCGCAGTATCTATACCTAATTATATACTCACATTTACTTAATATTTATATCATGATCATGCCGTTTTTAGTCTCCACTGTAGAAGTACGACCCTCTCTGTAATGCCAGAGCCATATATTAGCCAGAGCAGTAAGAGGATTTGGCCTACACTCTCCACGCTGGCCAGACGGGTTGGAGAAGTCTTATCGTTTGGTTTAGCTTGTGTTTCTTAATCCGCCATACGACATCCACAGGAAGACTTGGAGTAATCCTATTCTACTCTGCCGGGAATCACACGGCTTACTATTTATATATTATATTTTAAATATTTGTTAGTTATTTTTTGTAACCATTTACGAATAACGTAAAGATTAACCGATTTCGATTGCAAAATAGGAAGTGTGCATTAAGATACCAAGCCGACATGTATGATTTACCAGCAATGCAGTGGTTATCAGAACAAACAGTTAATGTTGTAATCGTTGAGATACTGACACCGATCAAGCACATTTCCTTTTCCCACTTTCATTAAAGTGTAGTGTGACAAAAAATGGTGATGGATTAGCGTAAGTGATTTGTGTTTGTTGGAAGTGGGTAAATGTATTACAGTAAGTAATATGCCGTGTGGTATCCAGCAGAGTAGAATAGGACCACTCCAAATCTTCCCGTGGAGGTCGTAGAAGGCGACTTAGAAAACACAAGCTAAACAAAGATTATAAACATCAGTGAGACCTCTCCAACCCGTCTGGCCAGCGTGGAGAGTGTAGGCCAAATCTTCTTACTACTCTGGCCAAGTATAGTTGGTCGTACAGAGAGGGTTATGCTTCTGCAGTAGAGACTAAATAAGACCTGATAATGAAATAATGATAATGAAGTAATCATTGACCGTTTTCTGAATATTATTATCGCCTCTGCACTTTAATTAAAAAATATCATGGTCTTTTTTAGTTTCCACTGCAGGAGCACGACCCTCTCTGTACTACCAGAGCTATATATTAGCCAGAGTAGCCAGAGGATTTGGCCTACACTCTCCACGCTGGCCAGACGGGTTAGGGGTCTCATTGATGTTTATAAGCTTTATTTAGCTTGTGTTTCCTAATTCGCCTTCTACGACATCCACGGGAAGACTTGGAGTGGTCCTATTCTACTCTCCCGGGAACCACACGGCTAAATTAAAAAATATAATATTGGTTTTTTGTTTGGCTACTTAAGTTTTTATACAGGTAGAAATCATTCTTGAAGGACTTACATATCTTGGCCGTGATACTGTATTGTTTTCTCAGTAAATTATTATGTAAGTGACTAAATCTTGTTTTTTCTTTATTATTTCGTATCGAAATCATATTTTGTTTATTTTATGTATGTATTTTACAGCAGCAAATGAACGATTTTATCTATCTATCAAAATAGTGTAATAATCCCTGACCAGCTTATTTTTAGGATATGAATGAGCTATTTGCAGTCGTTACTCTTTCTTATGCCGTTTTGTAAACATTATCTCCCTTCCGGTTCATTTAACCTTAACGCAACTTTATTTATTTATTGTATCCAAATAAGGCCCGAAAATAAACAATATAAAATTTTCACCTTCGTAGGTTAAATGCCCAGAAATAAAAATATTTAATGTGACGTGTCAAGGCTTAACGTCATCAAAACGTGTCTTTTTGGAGTTTCAAGTGTCATTGAGTTAATATGGCATGGAGAAGCCTATTGCGCTATAACTTTATCGATGTCGTTTAAGTTTTTGGGGGGTCAGCTTCCAGCTTTAAAGTCACCACAACCGGTGGCAATCAGGGAGTTTTGCGATCGTTACGTCAGTAAGTCATTTAAGAAATGTTATAAGGAAACGTTAAAGACGTTTTTGTAGTAGCTTGAGTTTTAAGAAAATAGTTTCCTTGTACTTTTATTTAGCTTGATAAAGTTTGAGTTAGTTTGTATGTTCCTACCGAAAAAAAAAATTGATTTGCTATGGTAGATATATATAATATATTATATACCTTTGTTTTCCGTGCAATAACCGTCAAAAACTGTGATCATGTAGATCGCTCCTTTATTTTTTTATAGCCGAGTTGGCTGAAGGCTAAACATATTAGCTCCTTACATAGAGTTCTATGTGTTGGAGATTTTGTTTGTATATAATTAGTGTGTGCAACTGTTATGTGACTTTGTCGACGCGAATACACAATCGAATGTCAACACTTGACGGAGCGATGACTTCGGGGGCTCGCACCCACTCGCTACAGAAAACTGGGGTTTGAAGTAAAGTAAGTATAGCATGTCTGAGGTAAGAGCACATTCTTTATCACTTTTTTAATAGCTACAACAATTTCAATTTTATAGTAGTGATCATCGATATCATCCCCACCTATTTAATTATATAAAATTTTTCTTTTTTTTTTTAATATATGGCGGTATGGAGAATGAACTTTATCAGCACATTAGAGGGCTCAGCGGCGGATTGCAGGGCACCAATGACATCATGGAAGATGTATTCATATACTCTAACTAAACTATCGACACGATATTTCAAAGAATACGGATGACATTTAAAAAGAAATGCCTAAAGTAGTGTTTTTGAAGCGCGTGTTTTCAACGTGTTACTTTGGGTTTACATAGGCATAATAAAGATGGAGATCTTAGAAGAGTGGGTACGAGATGGACTACGCAACGGCGCGGTGTACAGCCACCTTGAACTGCAGAGACGAACTGTTATTCATTTTGTTGTCATTCGTTTAATTTCAGGTGGACAGGTAGAGATGAAATTATCAAGGGAGAGTGGGTACGGGATGAAGTTCGCGACGCCACGGCGTACAGGCGCCTTGAACTGGACAGACGGACCTGTTTCTTATTTTGTTGTGTTATTTGAGTCTTGAGCAGTGGAATATAGAGGATTATTAAATCGAAAGTTTCAGATGGTCCTATAATTTGTCGATACGAGTTGGGTCAGCCTAAATATTTTTATAGCAATATTAAATTGCTATTGTTAATTGTAAGTGTTTTCAGACAAAAATATATAGACGACCGCTATGGGACCATCAGATAAATACGAGCAATCTACTTCTATGTAGGCTAGGCATCTTTTTCTTTCTCAACTTGTCCCACTCCTCGTGGAGTCATCTTGTAAGTCTTTTCCATTTCCTTCTATCCTTTGTCATCATACTTGTTAATTATTTCTATTAATATATTCTTTAACGCACTCTATCCACCTTTTCTTTGGCCTTCTGGTATTCCTGTATCCAGTAATCTTCAAATTTAGAACCCTTTTAAGTAATGTGGCTGTCCTACTCCTCATTACATGTCCAAACTATTCCAGTTTATTGCTTCTCAGCTTTTACGTTTTTTGTCATCATTGTACTTCCTATTACATACTTGTTTTTAATTCTATCCCTTCTTGTCACTCCACTCATCCACATCTGATCTTCATGCATATCTTTCAGCCGTCACCTTGGTAGTCAAATATTCTGAACCCCATGGAACAACCGGTTGTTACACAACTTACTACGTTTGTATAAAACTTTTCCTTAGTATGATTTCAATAAAAACATAAAATAAAAAATAAACAAAAATAAAATCAATGTGCTACACATAAAATCATTTTTGAACACTAACAAAAATTTTACATTTTTATGCAATAACGGGGTCATTTGACAGCACGATACTTTTTTTTAAATAAAAATGAATCAATTAAAGATCGATTTCTCACAAGAAGATCAATAAATTTAACAGACATACCGATATCTCTCTAATATAAGCCAATATTATTCATCGGAATCTATACGAATATATCACGAGATAAACATAAACAAATATGAATAAAGTTAAAGCAAATTACATATTTATTGAAAAATTATGTGTGTTTGTTTGGTCGTAGGGCGATAATGCGACTGTAATCAGTAGATTACGCCCACCTGGCGTCCCATCGGCTTGATTTTTTACATCAGATATTCTGGAGACACTTGTCATGTATCTAAGAAGTACATAAATATCCCAGAATCTGTTTACGATAGTTTTATATCGAAATAATTTTAATGAGAATTCCACTAAGAAAATATTTATTCTCTAAACTTTTTGAACCCAATAAATAAATGCTTGTTAGATTTTTTGATTAGATATAAGTAGAAAAGTAAACGTTACACGTTATAGAAAACAAGTATTAGATCTGTGTATTTCATTGATATGAATAGGTTCAGATCCTTTTTTTAATTATGAAAACAGATGACACCAAAAATCAAACAGATGATCTTAGGAGCACCATATCCTGAACTAAAACAGGCGCTTTGCACAAGGAAGTACTAAGTCATCATCATCATCAGGTCTTTTTAGTCTCCACTGCAGGAGCACGACTCTCGTCTGTACTACCAGAGTCATATATTAACCAGAGCAGCCAGAGGATTTGACCTACACTCATCACGCTGGCCAGCCGTGTTGGAGAGGTCTCATAGATGCTTCAAAGCTTTATTTAGCTTATGTGTTTCCTAAGTCGTCTTCAACGACATCCACGGGAAGAGTTGCAGTGGTCCTATTCTACTCTGCCGGGAACCACGCAGCAATATAAAGTACTAAGCATAATTTTATTATTTGAAATGTGAGTGTGAAACGAAACATAATGTCTAGGAGTAGGTAATCACTGTGATAGTATATGGATTCATCTTGTGGCTTCTTCGTCTAAGCGCATTCCCGGTTCCATCCTCAGTTTCGGAGCCCGGGGTGCGCTTTCCCGCTTTTTCTTCTCCAAATATAATATGCATGTCAATGGTCACCCAAGGATGCCAAAGACCTTGTAAAATGGAGAAGAAATAGCCGGAACACTTTCAATGATTTGGCTATAGTTTTACAACCAGCCGCCTGCCTGACGTCAACCCTCTTTGGGAATGTATTTGTGCGAAAAGTTTTACAACTGGCCGCCGCCCGACGTTAACCCTCCTTGGCAATGAAATGGTAGCACGATATGTTTGTGCTTAGTCCTTTAGTCGCCTCTTACGACATCCACAGAAAGAGATGGAGTGGTCCTATTCTAACCCGGAACCACACGGGTAGGATTCATCGTGTGTATCTAGTAAAAACTACACTTTTTAAATTTGATTTATTTGAAAACAACAAAAAAGTATAAATTGTGAAAATAATTAAATAACAATTCAAATTACATGTAAAACGATTTATTCACCACTAAATCGTGTGGCTGCCTCGACGCGACACATCCATAGAATAAATTACTGTGTATACGTTTATATTGTTTTATTGGTATGAAAGTTCGTGAGTTTCCGATATTACCATTATATTGGTGGTCGATGGTGTGGCGTAACGATTGACGGGTGGTATAAGAATTTATGTTGGTAATTCGATGTTGGGGTCATGTTGTTAGACAAATCATGGGGGTAATACATATGGTATGGTGGTAACTTGAGTCGCGTGTTGAAATCTACTGACGGAGTTTGTTTCTGAAGAACGAAAATTTCACGGAAAAACCATGCAATGCTAATTTTGTTGTTGCACCTAAAGTCTACAGATACATTATCACGTCTTTATTAATTACGGGGTAGATAAAGCCTAGGACTACAAGAACCAAACCAATCTTAGCATAATATATGCGTAAAGATAGAAAAATGGGATCAGAATAGTGATGGGTTGGTAGCTGCATCGCCTAGTAATGATTCAGATTCTTGCTCATTCCCTCGATCGTCTTTTACAATCTGCGGGGGAAGTCTAATAAGCAATATATGTAAAAATTCAAACAAAAATCATTAAGTTTGGAAAAAAAAGTGTCGGGCTCTACAGGCTGGTACCGAAATAAGGTCGCCCAAAAAAGCAAACTTAAATTAAGTACATATTATTCAATAAATTTAATAATCTGAAATTAAATAAAAACCAGTAAAATAATTAAGTAAATAATTTAGATTTTGACAAACTGACAGAATTTACTCAATAATTAAACAATACGAAACATCAGCAGATTTTCAAAGAAAATATGTTCACAGGCTATAACTAATAGCGTAGATGGTGGTTACATTACCGTGCCAACTACCTAATAACTGTGTCACAATAACAGTCTTTGACAAAACTGTATTAACTTACCACTATGATACCTTATTCCACCTGAGCATTGTTAAAATAATATTTCACAATCACAATGGTTGCGCACCTTTCCGTTTATTGAGATTTTACTTATGTTTGATATGCTATAAATGTATAATTTACTGCCCGGCCACTAATACTTGCGTTCATTCACACTATCTGAACAGAAATTTATTTCCGACGCCTGTTAGTAATTTGATTTGAATGGACATAAAATTAAATAATGATTAAAATTTTATTGTTCATAATAAAATGATCAGGAATTTGGAAATATTTGTATATGTTCTTTTTTATAGCGAACGGCATTCGGTTATGGTAAATGGTGACCATTGTCACACTTTTGTGGCGTCACAAGTCTACGTTATTGGTGTTTGTGTGTTACGAACCAAATATTTTGGGAATTTACTAGATTGATAAATTGTAACTATCATGTCAACCAGTTTGCATAATTTGGTCCGGTTTTGTATACGGAGGCGTTTTGGCTACAAATTTGTACATATATAGAGTAATAATATGTGCTGTGAATAGGAACTTTCCTTTCCCTTTCCAAGATATCACTTTTATGAATTTATTACTTAAAACTAATGTATTTTCAGACATCAGTAAAAAAAGAATTAAGAATCGTCAAAAATCAACACAGATTAATGTTTTGAATGCAAGCTGCATTGGACCATATAAGGAACTATAATAATAAAGTACATAGTTTTGTATATAGTCATATTAAAATGTTTTTTCGAGTACCGAGGTCTCTACAAAGAACTCTTATAGTTTCAGTATGTCTTAGCTCTGAGACTGTTAGTAGTGTTAGCACATATAGTGACAAAGTGGTAATATAAGAACTTTAAATAAACGGACAAGTGCGAGTCGGACTCGTACATGAAGGCTTCCGTACCTCCGTACAATGTTCTAAAACGCTAAAAAAACACGTTTTTTTGTATGACGACCTCCTTTAATTTTTAACTTTTTTTTACTTTTAGTATTTGTTGTTATAGCGGCCATAGTAATACATAATCTGTGAAAATTTCAAGTATATAGTTAATGCCATTATAAAGATCTAGTTAAAAACGCTGAAAAAACACGTTTTTTTGTATTGTGACCCCCTTAAATTTTTTACTTTTTTTTTCAGTATTTGTTGTTATAGCGGCCACAGTAATACATAATCGGTAAAAATTTCAAGTGTCTAGCTATTATGGTTCAAGAGATAGAGCCCTGTGACAGACGGACAGACAGCGGAGTCTCAGTAATAGGGTACCGTTTGCACCCTTTGGGTACGGAACCCTAAAAACTAGGGTAGCTCACCTATATATAAAGCGAGGAAGATTTTATTTTCCCGTGTACCCAATTGTGAGAGGTATCGTTGGATAGGTCTTTTAAAAAAATTAAGGGTTTGCCAGTACAGCGTTTTGGTTGAGTGCCCCATTTTTGAAATATTTAACAAATTCTTGATCGAGTCAACCTCTAAAAGCTAAACTGTTATCTTAAAATCATAATTAAATCTTTTCTAAAGATTTTATAAGTGTTTAGCATTAAAAATACCTGTCCTTCGAACTGATGAACTCAAAAGGCACTTTAGTAAGGTGTTGCTGCATTCAGATGGCCTGGAAAACCTGAAACAGTGATGGATTGTCAATCTTTCGTGTATTTATTAGAAGCTAGTGTTATTAATATGCGATAAACGGGTAACTCACGTAAAAAGTCGGAGGCCTTCCTCAGGGCGAATTTGAATCGCGATGCGTACACGAAGACGTCCCGAGCCGCACTCAGTGAATTACCCGTTTATCGAATATGAATAATGTCTGTATCTCACGGTAGCTAATGTATTTCCAACTCAGTTTTCAACATCTGTGTTATCTTTCATTATTAACTTATATTTGTATAATGCATGTGTGATAAATGTAATAGATGTAAGTCTTTTTTATCACAATAAACAATTAAACAATTTAAATTCTAAAACCTTGACCCATGTGGAACATTTTTAATAAATTAATAATTTGACAACTACAAATTGTATGTACGCTATTATTTCTGTTCTGCGTAAATTAAACAAAATTACAAGGTGTTTGCAGAAAATTCTCGCATGTCAAGTGTCATGCACGTTTAATGGCTGTAATCCAACTCCTCCCACGTCGAATTAAAGGGTTTCCATATAAATCCACATAATGCGCAACTCATTGGAATTTCTTTTATGTTTTACTTCATGGCCGTGTCGTTCGGTACCAATCAGCGCTTGTGTAATACGAAGTGTGAGAAAGTTAACATACAGTTTTATTGTAGAGACTAGATAAGTTTGTTTAAAAAGTTAATTTTATTTTTTTATATTGTTTATTGTTGTATATGTTTTCATTAGATGATATACGAACATACAGTATCTTATCTTGCATATGGGATCAACATTGGGAAGCACGTCGAACTTATGGGTTATATATATTGCCAGACATGCCATATGTAAAGAAAGTACTTTGTGAGAAGGCTTATTATAGGACCGATGACTATCTTAAAGACAAAAAGGTCTGGCTTGAGCTTGGCGCGGGTCCCTCTTAAAGGTTTGTATACTTAGACATGTCATAGTTTAGGTACATTGGTACATACTAAATTTACAAATTGACATTATTTTAAATTTCGTCATTCTTATAATTCCATTTAAATATGACATAACAAACAATGTAATCTCAGTCCATCCATATAACTAATTTTATGTTTTTAGTTTGTTAGTTGACGTCTTTGGAGAAAACGTGCAGTGCAGTTTTTTGCCGCTTCTTCTGCACTTGCGCCTAGGAAGCGGCGTAAACTTAGCTGTAAGTAACGATTTGACGTCAACATTTGTGCAAAACAAAACAAAGTGACTATTATTAAGAGATATTATAAATATCCTATGATAATAAAGATATTTTGAAAAGAATTGAAATATATTTGTACTTACTCCTTACCTTACTCACCCGCATCGGAATTCCTGAAGAAGGACTGCATAAGCTTCAGAATATCACCTGGTTCGTAGTGTAGTCCTCTAACTTGTAAAAATATTGTGAGAGGTCCTCTAACTCAGGATATGCTGTTCCGAAGAGGTCCATGCGCTTACAAGTCATTAAGTCGCAGCTACACATAATGTTTAGTATAAGTCAAGGACGATTCATACTCCATGGTATAAGTACACTAAGGTAAAATTGAATTTAATATGCCTAATCTTGAAGAATGTGCCTAGATTTAAAAGAAAAATTTCGGGCTACCGCGAACTATAAATGATAACTAATTATACCTAAATTCCTAAGAAGCTGTAAATACTAACTTAAAAAAATGTTTATATATTTAAAATCTTTATTGAAGGCAATGGTAGAGAAAGTGGACTTAATGCTTTATTACATTATCATCCAGTCAACCTTTAGAAGAAACAGAAAAGTTAATTCAATGGCGATAACTATTTACATTACCAACAAAAAAACTGTCCATCTAAAGCTACCAGATTACTCAACTCCATAAAACTACAACCAACCGCGAAATACAATCAAAATCGCGGCCAAAGTTGTAAATATGTATTGATAAGTGAAATTAACAACTGTAAAAGAGTTGTCGCATGTTTTCTAATACAGGGAGTAGCAACATAGTATTCAAATGGTGACCCCTGGCTTATGCTAATGCAATGTTAATGCCAATTAGGTTGTTAACAATGGCCGCTGAGAATAGCTCTATCTGCCAGACCGGTTTGCAGCCACAATGTAGTTTATTATTTCATACGGGGTGTGTTGCGCGGTTTAATTAAAATTTCATTATTTATAGATAAAAGATGTCGCTGCTTGATTAAAGTTTTAGACCTAATAGGTGATTTTTTGTGACTATGCTTCTAATATTGATTTTATAATAAACTTTTGTATATTGAATATAGTGTAGGACGTCCGGCGGCTAGGTGGGTTGATGACATCAGGCAAGTTGCTGGGAGGAACTGGATTGCGATGGCCAATGATAGAGCAAGATGGCGTAGACAAAAGGAGGCTTATGCCCAGCAGTAACCTGAAGGCTTTGGTGATGATATTGAATTCATGATTTATAATAATTATAACCAGAGTCATTTATTTATTGAGCCTAACGTTATAAAATAGTTTTATTTTGCCTGCGACAACGAAGCATGTTTTGTGAAATAAGGGAAGATGAAATATAATGGCGTTTGTGTAGGATTCTGTGGTGTGCTGTGTTTACTACGACTTGTTATATAATTGTGTTAGAAAATATCAGCAGTAAACATAATAATACCTCGGAAATCAAACGCCAATGCATACGAGTAGCTTGCTGTCAAAACATAGTTAAAATAAATAAAGAGAGGCGTAATATAGGGAAACACAAAAATATGAACACAAACAGAACACAATGAGAACAAATTTTAATCATTTGTATTCTCAAAAAAAGTGTAAAATCTTTACAATATAAAACGCGACGTGGGGGGTTACATCAATCAAAATCGTTCAAAGGTACCCCTATTGCGGTGAATCGATAGATAGTATGGGGGAAACCAAACCGGTACCGCTTCCGATTGCACCCTTCGGCTTCCGAACCGCAATGTCTTTGAATTTGGTGACTAAATGTTTTTCGAATATCGTTCCTAAATATACTTAAACTGTTGCTAGATTATGTAAAAATATTGTGTAATTTACGTATAAAACCTATTTTATAATTTTTGTTCTTTACTATCCTAATTATATTTTCCATGCTGGCCTGGTAGGAAATAAAAACTTAGAATGTTTGAGGGACTGGGCCAAAGTGCGAAACATGTTAATAGGCCATGTGACTAGAATCACTATTTTGATTTCTTTTTCCATCTTCTCGCCCATCGTCCCGCTGAAAGTGGCCTTTGGGTCTTACGGCCTGGGCAATGTCAGCTTAGAGCCGTAATACCCAAAATCTGTGTGCCCATTAGGGATAAAGAAGTGATAGTGTGTATACTATCCTAATTATTTTTGGAATGTCTTTTCAGTACGAAAAATAAAAGTTCGCAAGTGTAGGTTTTTTAACTATACCTCACCAATAACAAGACGCAATTATGTTATTACAATTTTACATAATTGATCATTCTTATTAAAAAAAAAACTGACACCAGTGTTGGCCACTTACACACACGACAAACAACAAACAACAACATTAAAAAAAGTGAAAAAAACTTTTTCAACTTTCAAACTAGGCTTTTCTTGTAATTCGACACTGTATTTTAATGGGTCTTTTAATCGAAGAACCCACAGTTAAATTGAATAAGCGGTCCAATAAAATATTTTACATAATTATCCGCTCCGACTGATTGGGAAATGTACGTTTAATTGTTTTACATACAAATTCATTTATTAATCCATTTGTTAACTTCGTCTCGGTCGTTTGTCGATAATACCGGTAAATGACATGTTTCCACCATCCGCGGGCTTCTGATCACTATCTACAATTAATTAAACGGATAAGATCAAATATCTTGTAATTACGAGGTGCACCACAAAAAGGACAAAAAACAAACCCATTCCGTATAACTAGTATGGCTTGTCAACATCTTTAACTACTCGAATAAAAATATTCTAATAAAAGTACCAATTAAAGTGTTTTCCGGTCGTACTAGTGTTTTTGACTTTGGAAAATATCGGAACTTTTATGGATAATCCTTTATTTTGGTTGCGAACTGCGATATCTATAAAAGTTGATATTAAATCTGTCTCGCCTCCGTTAGCACTTTGAGTGAATTATAAGTACTATAAACTCGGTAAGGATGTTACGTTTCAGCACTTTCAGCTGAAACGAATCAATTTACTAGTTTGCTTTCATTTTCACTTTTGCGACTTAACGATACATGAATTTTTCGGGTTCCAGTGCCATTTGATATAAATTATTTCAAAGAAAACGGAGATATCATTTAAAATTTGTATGACTTTATGAAACCCTATATAACCTTTCTAATTATTTTATGAACTACTGTTTACAGTTTAAAGTGAGACCGTTAAGCTTTTGTCAGCATTTTTGTCAAAAGTGGCCGTTTTCCGCAAAAATGCGTAGAAAAGCCTAACGTTCCCACTTTAAACTGTAAACAGAAGTTCATAAAATAGTTTAAAGGTTATCTAGGGCTTCTTAAAGACAAAATTTTAAATGATATTTCCATAATATCTCCGTTTCCTTTCAAATAATTTATTTCAAATAGGGGGCTGCACTTGACCACGAAAAATTCATGTACGTTAATAAAATAGATGTTTAATATTTTTCTATTTTTAATCGGGTTTTCGAAGTGCTAAATTCTTTAGGTGCGCTGGGAATTTTTTGAGATGGGAAAAATCCATTAAATTCGCGACACTGTTACCGTTACCGTAACCGACACAACATTATTCAACTTCTGTCGGCATTCCTGGAGTGCCAATGTATTTTTTTCTAAATTGTGTTAGTAGTTTTTAACTATAATACTCAATACTCAATAATTTATTGCTTCCTTAAATGACAAATGAATACATGCAAACTAGATAGCAAGTTGATACATAGATGATTCCACAATCACTTAAGGACCCTGTTGGGCGCTGCAATAGGAGAGAGAGAGCAAAAAGAATTTTACATTTTAAATTGTACACCAATCATTGGAATCGCAACGATATTGATAAATATAACAAAATATAACAATACAAAATCCAGCAGCTGTAAATCACTTTTTATTCTACATTTGTCGATTCTCGATAATGATACTATTCGCTTGTGTTTAGTAATCGATTTGTTTTGCATCGTGACGGATGGTCGGCGCACGCCACCCCTTCGGCGAGGATTTGGAGCGTGAATTGTAGATGAATAAATTAATATTAGAATTTGTTAGTGAGCCGCAGCTGCCAGTATGGGGTTGCAGTGCTAGCGGGTTACAAAACACAAGATACGCCAGTAAATCAATAGACGACACTAAGTGTCCAAAAGATTGTACTGATTTCCAGTAAATAAAATAAAATTAAACCACAATAAATAAGATGTTACTCAAACCTGCATATTTTTTTTATTTATGAAAAAGAAGAAAAAGAGTAGTTATCTTCTCACTCTTAAACGTAAGAGAAGGAAGTTTCCGTGTTATTACACTCTTCGATTAATTTTTAAGCTATACTGTTATACAGAACTCAGTTTTCATGGCATTATTCTCTTTCAACGAAAAGTTGAGAACGAAGAGACAATAATGTGATCGCTGTAGATGCTACAAACCCGCTACCGCCTGTGTCTTACTCCCTTTATTGAACTATGAAATGTTTTTTGTTCAAATATTTGCCAAAGCCGTAACTTATAACTTTATTGGCTATATAAAATGCAGTTGATTTTGGCGCAAGGGACAACCGCGAACAGGTTGTAAATAATAAGCGAATGATCTTTATCAGAGATCTGTAAACGGCTGCCGTAGGCCGGGTATCGGATTTCTGTTTATTGCCGACGCTAGTGCGCAGAAGCTACATCTAGGGTTGCGATGCGAAGCAAATTACTTAAAAAATCTACAGATACTTTTTTTGTACATTATCATCATATCAAATGGAATCTAAATAGTGTTGGGTTGCTAGCTGCATTGCCTATTAACATGCTTTAGAAACTCGCAAAAATTTCTAGTTGTTAAAATTCTGTCCTTCCACTCCAACTAACTAAATTCTACAACAACAAAATCTAGACGGTAAGGTGCTTCCTTTTTAGAGATATAAAATTATATCCAAAAGAAAATAGTTCAAGCCTTCAGTATTGCAGTTCTTGAATTATTAATATTAAATTCAATTTATCCGCGATCTCGCAAAATTAGAAAAGGCTGGTTTTTTCTCATTTTTGCTACATATTGAAATAGGCCCAAAATATATAGTTTTATTTAATTTTTGGAATATCTAGTAACTGCTATATTTATAATAAATGCATATTGGTATAGATAAACACCCAAGACCCAGGACAAGTTCGAAAGTCCATTTTCCAACTTATCCCCCGGAGGTCTCTTTTTATTGAATTTCCTATTTCACCAAGTGGGCAGCCCTGCCACCAAGTGAGATGTCCGTGAGATCAGGTGATAGTCTTGATAACCAGTAGGTATTCCGACCTGCGCTTCATTATCAAACTTGTCGGCTTAGAAATAGCTTGCGTAGCACTGTCCATTCAGAAATGCATATTGACGGCTTTTCAACTGGTTTAGGAATCTTTGATTTCCTTTTTAATCAGATACTGGCTAGGAAATAGGTATCCCATGGTGGAGTGTAGGTGTTTTTATATGTCTTGGCTTTTTCTACGATTCTATGATGCATAGAATTTATTATAAAGTAAATTTTATTATTTTGTCTAGCGGCTCGCCCCTGCTTTGCATTTACATTATACATGTAAACCTTTCCAGTTAAATGCCCTATATGTTAATGAAAACTGCATTAAAATCAGCCTAGAAGTTTTTGAGTTAAACGCGTACAGACAGACATATATACTCGTCGGGGACTTCAATTTATACTCAACATGTTATGAAAACCGCATCAAAATCGGTCCATTAGTTTATGAGCTAAACGCGTACAGACCTACAGACAGACAGAAATTTGCGTCGGGGACTTCATTTTATATAAGTATAGATACAATCAAAGACAATAAACTTTTGACCAAAAATAAAGTAAACTTCTGCAGTAAGAAAAAAGTTTGGAAAACTTAATGTTTTATTTGTGAAATTCCTGTAGCTGATATGATGATAATGAGGAAATGTATAATGTACACAGTTTTACTTGGATTTTTTTACGTAAAACCATAGAATAAATACTAGTACTCATATGTTATACATACAACTTCAGAACTCACATGTAATACCTCACAACTTCGAACTAAAAGCAAAAATAGGTATGTCGATTCCTGTGCTTCATTGCCTGTGAAAACGTAAAGAAGACTAATAGGAAACATTACCAAAAAAGTTCGCGACCAAAAATTCTCACGAAATGTACGAAATAAAAAAGTCAATGCCTACTTCGTTATTTGTTAAAGAGGATGAATAAAGTTTTATCTTTTGGACAAAGTTACGCTGGCCGTGCGTAACTTTGTCCAAAAGATAAAACTTTATTCATCCTTTCTTTAACAAATAGGCATGATGACTGAAAAACCTATTATTGGCTCATCGGTTAGATTATTAAAAAATATTGTAACATTATTTTTTCTTTTCTTTGAGAAACAATAAATGACGAAGAGACAGCGCATTTCAATTTCGCATAACGTCACGCTTTCAAACGATTTTACACATCGGTGACGTCACAAGCCCCCTCTGGAACTTAGATACTCTGTATCTTTGTGAATTTAAAACTTTTTGATAAACTGAAAAATATGGATACATTATTTTTGGATAATCTAATTGACGTACTAAATAGAATAATACTTTTCTGACCCAGTCATCATCCCTATTGTCGTCAAAACAGTGTTCCTTCCTTCACCTTTTCAAGGGCATCTTTAGTTTATTTAGACGAGTATTATACACAGACATAGTTCTATTGTGCGTGTTTTAATTCTATTCAAGGTGCAGCCCATTGATGTTGTTAGAAGAAGCGAGAGAAAGTTTAAACGAATGTACTTTATGTTAAGTTTGTGTTCATTTTAAAATGATTTCAAAGTATTGCCCGTGGTAGCAATACTACACATATTAAAAAGGGCCCAAATTATTAAATCCTGATAAGTCTGAATCTCGGAAAATATTTCGTTTCCTAAGATTTCTTCTTCATCTTAGTGCATTTCTGGTTCCATCCTCAGCTTCGGAGCCCGGGGAGCGCTTTCCCTCTTTTTCTTCTCCAAATATAATATGCATGTCAATGGTCGCCTAAGGATGCCAAAGACCTTGCGAAGTGGAGAAGAAATAGCCGGTGCAGTTTAAACAATTTTGGCTATAGTATTACGACCGGCCGCCTGCCTGACGTCAACCCTCCATGAAAATGTAGATATAGCATAATATATTTGTTGGCGATTAAAGGATTTCCTTTAATCGCCAACAAATATGTCTTACGACATCCACAGGAAGAGATGGAGTGGTCCTATTCTAGGCCAGAAACCACAAGGCACGATTTAGATTCCTAAGATTTGTTGAATAAAAACCACGTTATTTGGAGTGCTGATTAATTAATTGCATCTGCTGTAGGTTACTAACTTAGCCATCATGTCTATTTGACTAGTCAAATTAATTTTATGGATATGATTAACAGCAACCTTAAACATTTTAAAAGTCGGTTCATTATCAACATCATTGGCAGCCTTCTATATCCCACTGTTGGGAAAAGGCCTCCCTCAAAAGTCGGTTACCTATACCTATATTTTTTTATCAATTTTTTATTAAGATAAAGAAATTGATAAAAAATATAGGTATATTGATATATGTATCAAAGCCAATAATACCGATACCTCGCATTAATTGACACTTGCCAGAATCAGATTCGCTATCTCTCAAACTGTATGCTCATTACGCTTGATTACCGGTAAGTATGTTGTTTGGGTTTAGATTCGGTTAATGAAGATTAAGATATCAAACATCTGAGAGTCATTTTACAACTTAGTTGCAAACAGAAGAAATGGAAATACTGCTTTGGATGTGTCGAGTTTTATGAAAAGACTGCGGTTGGAACTCCGCATTCATGGTGGTCAAATAGCAGTCTTCATATCCGTGACATAGCAAATACTCCGTAAGGAGACGTATACGGTGGTACGGTCTCGGATTATAGTAGCCTTTACGGTAGTACAATAGGAAACAAAGAAATAGAAATAGACCCAAAAAATTCTGATTTGACTAAATCATCAAGAATGACGTATGTGCCAATTGTCTCATGTTTGTTCCACTTTCACGCCAAAACGGCTTAACAGATTACACAGGTTACTTGACTTAACACAGGTTACTTTTTATCTCGAAAAAATGAGGGATTTGACGTTGGTGTTGACAAATTACCTTTTAACACGCGGGTACTAAAGCTAGCATGCTTATATGAGAGAGAAAGAGAGATTGCGAATAAAAGTTGTAGCCTACAAACCGAGGAATCCACTATTTCTTAGCTGTGGTGACTAGAGGTAGGTTAGGTTTGTAGAGGTAGATTTTTGAATAAGCTACAGCTTTCCTTCACGCGTTGGGATTGTGGCGTTACAAAAAATCAGAATATATTAAAGAACTTTATTCATCAAAAATATGAAAATTAAATATAAACAGAAAAAGAAATTCAAATGTACAAATAATTATTATAATATGTAAAATGTACTTTTATTACTATATTTTAATATTAAAACGTTACATACCATTTTTCTAAGGTGCAAAAGCTAAATATAGATGTTAGAGTCTCCTGTTCAATTAACTAGGGTGAAAATGTACCAGATTAAAATCAAGGATTAAACTCCGCTTGGGGAGTGGCTGAACAATGTGATTACTAGGGCGATGTCAGGGGTGAAAGTTCATTATCTATTATATATATTATATATATATCTTTTTTAGGGCATTATATTATTTATTTATGTAAATATGAGAAGAACTGATTGTTTACATATATTGAACCAGATTCACTTGTAGACTTACTGATAATATGTGATATTGTATGGCTCTACGCTGGTATGGTCATGTCTTGCTAAAACCGGCAAGTTACGTGTGAAACAAATGTATAGCTATGCCGCCACCGCCGGGGCCCGGCAGACGTGGTAGACCCAAGAGATGCTGGCTTGACGTCGTCAAGGTAGATATGTGTGCCAATCGTCTTACAACCAAGGTTACTCAAGACCGTGCGAAGTGGAGAAAAAAAAGGTGGAAACTGGACCCCGGGCTTCGCAGCATTATAGCTGAGGATGCAACTGGGAATACGCTGAGATGCGAGAGAGAGAGAGAGAGTGATTTTTATTATTGTATATTGTTTTTATGATTATTTTCTTCACTTTACAAGGTCTTTGGCATCTTGGGCGACCATCGATAGGAAAATCAGCTGGAAAAGAATGAGAAATAAATGGTCAAAAGACGTGCAGTACAGAGTGGCATCCTCGTGATGGAAAAAGAAGGAGAGGAGCAGAAAGATGATAGAGACAAAGAAAAGATGATAAAGAAAGATGGAATCAAGAAAGCAACTGGAGGGTTATGGAGGAAGACAACAAGGAACAGATACTGTGGAGGCAGAAGGCTTGCTGGGAAAACCGGGAGGCCTTTGCCAAGGGGCAAACTACTGACCAACAACATCAGTCACAACAGGAAAGTAGAGGACGGCAGCAAGAGAGGCTGAAATACTATACTAACACTTTTACGTCTTTATCTCTAATGGGGTACACATAGCATTTTGGGTCTTGCGGCTCTAAGCAAATAGAGCCCAGGGCCTGAAGATCCAAAGACCACTTTTAGCGGGACGGTGGGCGAGAAGACGGAAAATGAAATCAATATAGTGATGGATTGCTAGCCGCATCGTCTATTAACATGATTCACATTTTCGCGCAGTAAGTAAGTAAGCCGGAATGCTGGGCTCTGAAGTGGCACAGCTAAGGACCTTAGCATAACAACCTGGAACGCGTTAAAATGAGATAGAAATATTGGAATAAGATGTGTATTTGTGTATGCTACGAGTTATTCTTCCTTATCTTAGCACATTCCCAGTCACATCCTGAGCTGTGCTGCTTCGGAGCACGGGGTGCGCTTTCCCGCTTTTTCCTCCAAATATAATACGCATGTCGCAAGGATGCCAAAGACCAAACGAAGTGGAGAAGAAATAGCCGGAACAGTTTAAACGATTTGGCTATAGTTTTACGACCTGCCGCCTGCCTGACGTCAACCCTCTTTGCGGTAATGCATTGTGAATGCTACGAGTAAAATGTAGTTTCAGCGTTACATAATACCTACATTCTATCGATATTAATGGTACAATAAAGTCCCCGGCACACAGTATCAGTTGTAAACACTGGTCCTGTGTAGTCCTGTTCCTGCCGGATCCTGTCTCCTGAAGTTTGCAACTGGGTTACAGCGGCGATAGCAGTGCAGTGTATTTATGGTTCATAAACCGGAATAGTCTGCGATTGACGCTGAATTGGTCGTGTACTGGTGCCATTTCAGATGTACTTAGGGACTAAGTAACAAGGTAATCGAACGGCTAAATTATCTTATACTGATAACAAATCAAGAACTTTATGTAACTGAACAATTTTCGAAGGCTTTTCTGTCTCTTGATTCCGATTTTTCGACTTCTTGCCCACTAACACGTATCATATATAACAACATGTGTATGTATGTATGTATGTATGTATGTATGTATGTATGTATGTGTATATATGTAGACATGTATATAGAGGTAGTGTGTGTAGTTAATTACATACTTATCTTTAAGCGCCTATCGCTAATTAATTAATTTCTGTTTTTCCTAAAGGCTGACCGATAGCGAATGCATTAGCATTAAGTCCATCTTTTGTACCATTAAAGTCAAGAAAGATTTAATAAATAAATGAATCACACTACAAGTGGCTTTTGTGTATTTATTAGGAAGTATAGGTATTAAATATTTTCGTCAAATATGAAGAGATTAATGAGTGTAGATGAAGCGAAAGAGGTCTGTCAGGATCGTAACAAGTGGAGGTCCATAGTCACTGCCTATCGCTGTGGGAAACATACTATCATAATAGTATGTATGTATGTATGTATTTTCATTAAACTATCTATGCTACCCCATTTTGGGTAAAGTTAAATTCCATCCTATATTTTTCATTATTTGTCATCTATATGGAGCAGGTCTTTTGTGGCCAAAAACCGATGGGCAGCAGTTAAAAGTAATTATGTATACAGCAACCCTAACGGGTATATTACACTAGTACAGCTAGTAACTTCGTCTGTTTTATGCTGTGTTGTCAATGACTTTAAACACCATGGACTAATACTGTATCTTTTAGACTGTATTCCCATTTCCAAGATAATGAACACTTGAAAAGTTTATAACATCATATTAAATATTCGATGTTCAAAAAGTAGGTACCTACATGGACTATTCATTATTCCTGGTAACCGAAATACTAGATATATATATACGTTTCAAGTAAGTATGTATATTTCAGTAGAAACAAAAGGTCCAACTTCATAGGTATTGCGAAATTAAATTTATACTATATGTATGTAACTATACTCATATTTTAGGTAAGTATACTTACTACGCGTAGTAGAAAGTTAATATAAAAATAATTTTCAGTTCTATGTTGAAACAAAACCAATTAATTTGTACTAACCCAGTTGTTTAAAATTTATTTATGGAACGAAAACGTTAAAAGTAGGTTTAGGTACTGATTTCTTATTATGCGGCGCGGTTTGTGGCTTATTCATACAAATTCAGAGTAACCGCTAAAATAAACGATTGTTTTCCGCTTTAACGACGACTTCTATGGCAAATTAGTTGTTTCGTTGCGGCTAATTTAATTAAACACTGTGAATAATTCGCACAAAAATAAATTAAGGCGATGACTTCGCTATTTTGCATGTCAAATCAGATACTTTTTTCTTAACGTCAAAAACAAACATGTCCTATGGGATTTGTATGAAATATCGATTTATGACGTCATAGTTCCTTGAAGTCAAATAGCGCTCCTAATATCAGATTTTATGAAATTATAAATCTAAAATCACGTTCAAAGTGGATGTGATCAATGACAAGTGGCATTATTTTGTGAGTTTTTATTCTATTAACGTACCAAGTAATTTATTTTTGACTCACCATAATATCCAATTATGCGGTAAGTCTATAGGTACCTATGTCATAAACAAATTCTAAATTAGGGAATGCCACTATTGTGCCTTGTATGGCATTTGTAAGGAATTTTGCGAATGCTCCCAATTGATTTTGGTGACAAGGCACTTCCGTCAGTGAATTTGAATATTTGGTAATAACAATATACTAACATTTTACGGTGCAACAATAGAAATGCGATCGAGCAAAAGTTTCCGTGTCAACAATATTCATTCATTCGCTTGTATTGCAACCCCTATACCGAGGTACGATCGGTCTGCCAACTGATCTGATGACAATAAGAAAATATTTAGAAGTTTAATTGAGACTCCTGGCATGAAATGCTGGATATAATTCGGTCAAATGTAATTTAAGCAGAATAAATCGTCATAGTTTTAAAAATATAGTAAATTAAGAGTGTTCCTGGATGCGTCACCCGTCGCCAGAGCTGTAGGGCGACCGGTCGGGGCGGAAGTCGGCATCGGCCACACAGTTGGGCCGCCGCGGTACCACGCCACAGTCTCATCTAAGCCACAGCTATGCGCACATCCTCCCCATAATAGCCGAAATTTCACATTCGAATTCCCGAACCGCGCGCGACTACGCGACGCGAAAATAATTTCGAACTCGCGAAACATTCGATTTTATAATTTTTCGAACACTATTTTTTGATTTGAAACTGTTGTGAAAAGTTGGAGTTGGCGGCAAACGGTAAAGTTGTGTGTTGGTGTCTAAAAAGTGCGTTTAGACTTTGAGAGCTTCTTAGATTTTTATTTGTGTTGTAATCGGTGTGCCGAAACATTATGTTGGTGTGAAGTGTTAATTATTTTGTGCCCATTTTCATTTGGATTTTTATTTGCTCCGGAATTTTGGTTGGTTATTTTTACACGATTTTCTTTTATTTTTAATTTCTTTTTTAAAAATGCTTTTATTTTAAGTAAGAAATTTTTTAGAGCTTAAACTTTTTAGAACTTACTTTAACAGCTATTCAACTTTTTTAACGAATTGAGTATTTTGCTAAAAAAGTTAAATCAAGTTACTTTTTCACTGTATAAACAATTAAAAACATATTTTCAATAATCACCGATCATGTCTTCGTGTCAAAATATTGAGACGTCGGATTGTTAATCTCGAATATAATCGAGCAAGTGATCTTTCGGTCCATCATTCTTCCGTCGTCGATCTCGGCCGCATTAACGGTGCGGCGTCGCACTTAGAAAATGTTTACTGCAACTAATGATTGATTTCTAATACGTCATAAAATTAATCTTTTAATATAATATATTAAGTGAATTGTTATAGTTAGTTGTTGAATAATAGAATGATTGGTTTTATGTAAGCTTTCAATACTAATAATATGTACTTATATATCTTTTTCGGGTTAAGGCAGTAAAAATTTTTAACTTCACACCTTATAATTGATTTATAAAACGTAATAAATCTTTATTTTTAATGGATGGATCTACTTTGTTTTTAGTTGTCGAGAGATAGAATTACGTATTATGTGAGTTTTAAGACGAACTTGGCTCTTTTATTATATTTTTCCGGACGGCGCATACTTTAAATAGATATATTTATTTAAATATTTACACCACCTAATGATTGATTTCTACTGTTAAAGTTATAAAATTAATATTTTAAGAGAAGATTGATATAGTTTGCTAAGTAAAAAAATAAAAGGTATTATATATATATATATATATATATATATATATATATATATTATTATATTAAGCTTGACTTCAATATAAACTTAGATCCGCCGTTCGTTTTTTTAATCATAACTCTTTAATACTCTGCGGGTAATAAAATAAATGCTAATTTAGCAGATATATTTTGTAGAGTAATGAATAAGTAATAATGGGATGACATGCTCTGTCTCAAGTTTTTTAATCTAACTGCGTAACACAAAATTAACTGCGTGAAGCACTAGTTTTTTTATATTTTTACTGCACTTGATGATTGATTTCTAATGAGTATTTTGCAAGGTTCAATATTTTTAAATTTATATAGATTCTAGGGCAGTGAGGAAAATTCAACGGCGTAAATTGTATGTTGGGCTTAGAAAATATTTACTGCACTTAATGATTGATTTCTAATACTTTCCCCACAGTGAAACTAGGTAACTTTGTAATAAGTAGGTATGTAATTAACTACGATAGCTTAACTTTTTAATTATAAAAGGTAAATGAATCGAATGATAAATAAAATAACACAAAGATATATAAATCATCGAATATAGCATTAGAATTATACAAGCATAGCTGTTTTTATTATTGTAGCTTTTTTTTAAACATAAGTAATAAGTATAAATAACATTATTAATCTATAATTAAATTAATTATAGTAGCATTAAAATGGCATTTATAAACGAAACTTTTGATTTAAATATATTTTCTGTCTTCGTACTAGAATATCCTACGTTTACCTATATGCTGAAATAGATATATTAGGGAAGCTTTGTAACTAAATATGGTCATTAAGACAGCAAAGCGGATTGGGATAAAGGTTACAAATTATTGCCTAGATTAAATATTACACCGCTGTTGTAATAATAAAATTCACACGGTTGACCATTTATAGTATAAGGAAAAATCGTTGCCGCCCGCACACTTCATTCCACCACACGTAGTCTTCATCCCCCGTCGCCCTTAGACCATGGGAGTGATACGAACGAATTTGTTGGAAGCAGCAAATGGTAATTTCATTGGCCACAACTGTTTTAAACTAAATTTGTAGACCTTGCCAAACCGCGGAAAAAATGTGACTACTAAATAAATTCATTCGCTATCGGCCACATAGCGTTTACGCCTATTCCAACCGTAGCGGTATCCGCTACTGCCGTGGGTAGTGGTAATACCAGAGTGATATCCCGCCGGGTATTTGGTATGGCATTACCGCAGCTGTCGCGAAGCTGGAACCGCATACCGCAGTGGTATGCGATACGATACGAATCGTGTGTTCGGTGAAACCTGGTTTTTCAGGCGGACGCGCCCCACACCGCCCGTAGCAAGCGCTCGCGACTCTCATACACTGAAAATCTAAGTGCAGCAAACAAGACAACGACACTACATTTCGAGCGTCGTTGGAATACCGCTCCTGGCTCCGGTAGCGAATACCGATATGGTTTACAGCCCTTTATTTGCATACCCATTGGGATATCGCTACCCACGCCCGTAGCGGATACCGCTTCCATTTGAATATAATTTTTGTGGTAAAATTTTTTTACTTTTATTTTTAAAAATACTTAAAAACAAATTTTTGGCTAAGTAAATTTTACACGTAATTAAAAAAAATTGTTGCTACATTATTTTAGGACTGCAAACTTAGTAGCCGTCTTTTAGATACGGGTTGGTAACAAAGTTAAAAAAACCTTTTTGCAGTAGCTTTACCTTAGGTCGCTATATTAGAAACGTCAAAATATGATTCCTGTTCGTCACTTCTCTCGTAGGGAGCGATACCGCTACTCTGCTCTAGACTTAGCCAACCTGTATTACGAGAAGATATTCAGAATTGTCACAATTGTCGGTTTAAGTAAAGGTACATGAAACGGATACCAACATGTTCTGAAGTAATCGCTAACTCTTGATAATGTTTATTTCAAACAGAACCGCGGCAGTGCGGTTGTTCGATATCGGGCTTTTAGCGATAACATGTAAACATATTGTGGCACATATCTGTACAAAAAAATGCTATTTGTCCCTTATTTGCTTGCAATATATATATATTTTTAAATTGCATCAAGTTGATTGACCAAAACTATGTACTTATTAGCCGTTTTTGGTGTCTTGCATGGTTTACATCTGAGGATTTGTTTAATCGCGACGCAAAATATGTTAAGGCGACGTGGGTTCACAATTTGCAACAATTTGCGTGTTTTTGAAAAATCACTGTTATTTAACTACTACAGTTTATTCCTCAAAAAATGTACATACAAATCTTAAGGATTTTCTACAGACACCAACAATAGCCAAAACACGATTGAGCATTTTTGGCTCGATAGAAAAAAATCACAAACATACCTCTTAATTTGCCTAAATTTGCCTCTTAATTTGCCTAAATAAATAAAACACTGCGAAATATCGTCGATCACGGCTCCGGCCCTTCCTTCGCTCTCGACGAATATTTCACTGTGTTTTATTTATTATTTTTTTTGTATTATATTTATATTTTTTGTAGTCAAAACGGATAGATATTTAGATAATACATTTTTTGGTATAATTTTCATATAAAAAGGTGATTGTATAAAATAGTAATACGTATTATAAAGGCACATTTAGGCAAATATAGAGGTATGTATGTGATATTTTTCTATCGAGCCAAAAATGCTCAATCGTGTTTCGGCTATTGTGGGTGTCTGTAGAAAATCCTTAAGATTTTTATGTAAATTTTTTGAGGAATAAACTGTAGTAGTTTTATAACAGTGATTTTTCAAAAACACGCACAGTATTGAAAATTGTGAACCCAATGCACCTTAAGGCGAAGATATAGGCAAATGGCCTTGAAGTGTGAAATAAATTGTTATCTCGTAAATATGGTGATCATTTCCATATTTCTCTACGTCATGCACTAGATAGCCCTTTAAATTATTTTATAAACCACCGTTGAAAGTATTTACATTAGTCCGTCTAGCTTTAAAACTTGCCGTGGCCACTTTTGGCGGAGGCAAGTTTTAAAGCTAGACGGACTAATGTAAATACTTTCAACGGTGGTTTATAAAATAATTTAAAGGGCTATCTAGTGCATGACGAAGAGTAATATGGAAATTATCTCCATATTTACGAGTTAACAATTTATTTCAAATGAGGGCGCCACTTCAAGGTCATTTGCCTGTATCTTCACCTTAAAGAAAATTCATCAGTTTTTAAACATATATTATAGGTATTCTTCACATTTTCTTGTTTTGTTAAAAATAGCTAAATTAGATAATAAAGGTCATATTTACCTAAAAGTAGATATTAATCAAAATAAATTTGAATGAAATAAAACGAACTTAGAGCGCAATAATCCACGTACAAAAACAGTTTTCTTGTTTCTAAATTAAATTTTGTCGATGCTCTTTGGGATATAATAAAGTTATTTTTTTTTCTATCATAAAAATACCAATTACTTAATTACATTTGTGGAAAAATGCTCGACATATTTTTTGTCCTGGAACTATCCCAGAATGCTTGGTAACGAAATCGTTTTGGATTGTCCTTTGTTACTCAGAAAGACAGACGTTACATTTTATATATGTGAACTGTGGAGACAGTCGTTTAGGACTTGCGTACTAAACATTTATCTAGTTGTAGGGCTGTCACTTGCTTGAAATTTACCTTCAATATTATTTGGTATCTTCAGAGATATTTTAGCGTTTTGACTTTTTTAGCTTAACTTTTCATAAGCGTTTTTCTTTCACAAATATATTTATAAAATTGTACTTTTATGACTATTACTTTTTACTATCTTCCTGTATGTGACTTTGATTGAGAGTTATTTTGGATTCAGAATAAAATCAATTATGAATATAGCTTGTACCGGATGTTACAAGCTTATATTTATTTACTGTATAGGTATGTTATGTGTTAAAATTAATTTAAAAAGTACATATTTGTATTAGATTTATATTATAAAGATATTATGTGGAGTTAATGGCATATTTAATCTATACATAATAGATATGTAGATACTATCTTTTATCTGATATTTAGACGCCGACTTTGCTGTCTGTTTAAGTTTTCTAAAGGTTGACAGGGAGAGAATGCTTTAGCGTTAAAAGTCTTCCTATTGTAGCCTTTTGGCTTAATAAAGTTTTATTAACTCAAATAAATAAAATATTTTTAAAATGTTATTAGTTTTTGCATAAGCGGGCTAACAATAATACATTATTCAATACGAATATGCAGTTTTATACACTTACAAATTTAAGGTACAAAAATTGAAAATTTTCCATCAAAAGAATGTTAAGTAATAAGTAGGTACAAATACTGGTCAAATTTGATTTATTTAAATATTAAATAGCCTTTCGACTCGAGAAGAAGAGTAGGTACATACACAATAAGTTGAATTTTATAACCGAGTTTGAACTGAATAAGCTTAAATTTCATTATTTGTACAAATGTTAAAAGTTTTAAAGTTTCATACACTGACGTTAAAACTGGCGTATCTACTGACAAAACTTATCCTGTATAAGTTAGCGAAGTCTCCGTACGCGGCGTAAAGTTTCAGGAATCGCCAACCCTGTCTCGGCCCGCAGACAAATGTTTTGATCGGGAAGTTTCCCGGAATCCCGGAACTATTCCGGGACTATTTTTAACCGTCGTTACGTTAAGTGTTCAAAGTTTGACACATTGTTTTGAGCCAGCCATGGCGACATTTTAACAATGGCTGTTTTTGGTCCCGATAACGTACTGAAAAATATATTTTTCTACGTATTTCATATTTTTGTTCGGTGTGTAAAAGATAAAAATAATTAAGTGTTTTCGAATGAAATACACATATAAATGTGTTGTGTACTTGTGTCTTATTCTTCGTGTAAGATTCTACGCTTGGCTTTACTTCTCTTACATACTTGAATCTGTTGACATCTTGGTGGAACGAAAACGAGATATTGTATTTATATCAATATCTCTGATGACCCCCGTGGCGTAGTCCGCCACTTCAGTGGTTCGATCCCCGACAAGGCAAGTTGAAAAATTATCTTTTTTCAAAGTGTCGTAGGTCTTGAATATTTATCTATTTACGTGTTTATTATAAAATATAGTATCGTAGAGTTAGTATCCCATAATAAATACATAAGTTTGAACTTGGTTTGGGGCTAGATCAGTCACAGTGATTTTTTTATTTATTTAAACCTTAAGGCTCAAAAGCCACTGGGCCAATAACCATTGTAGCAGAGTATATTTGGCCAGTGGAGTTTTCTGAAATATAAATATCTAAAACTGGATACGATACGACGTTTATTTTATTTGCGGGTCGCACCTGGATGAGAGCAGCACAGGACCGAGATGGGTGGCGTCGACGAAGAGAGGCCTATGCTCAGCAGTGGGCGGAAGAAGGGCTGGGATGATGATGATGATGATGATTTAAACTTTATTGCACATAAAAAAAGTGTACAAATGGCGGACTTAACGCCTTATGGCGTTCTCTGCCAGTCAACCATTGGACCAAGAAGAGAAATAATTTGGGTGGCGACAGGGTGTGTAAACAAAATTTGAAAGTATCTATAAATACCTGCAAGAATAAATCAAGAATATACATAAATATTAATTTTAAAGAAATATATACCAATACAATAACTATAGATTTTTATCTATAATTATTGTATATATTTTGTATATCAAATATACAAAATATATAAATATGTAAATATAATACATAAACACCTAATTATATATGTATTATCCTTATCTATTTATTTTGTTTATTTCTTCGTCTGTAACAGATACGCACCCAACCCATAAAAGCTATTCTTACCGACTTACACATTGATTAAAAAAGAATTAGTGAAACATTCAAGTTCATTATATCACTATCCCATTTTCTAAAGAATTTGTTAAATTTATAAAACTATTCTTGTAAGAATGCATTATGAATTATCTATCTGCACTTTCTGACTACACAACCAGTACAAAAATACATCTAACACGCTACTAAAACAATAAAAGTAATTTCGCCCATAAAATTTATTTTCCCAATTGATGACGTAATAAATTTAAGTTAAAAATATCTGCAGATACTAGCATTAAACATGTTTGCACATATATCCGTGGAATGGTGTTATTGACTTAGAATAACTTCGGGAATAACAACCTTCAGCGCACTCAGTGAATGCAACTTGCGAACTAAGGGTATAAACAGTCTTGCATAATATGAGATGAAACATTACAGCGAAAATTTGTTGTTTTTCCATAGTTTTGATTGAGATTTCCTTTCGGTAAAGGAAATCTTTCGATATTATTGTAAGCTTACATCTGGCTGAAAATGTTACTGAACGGAATATGGGAATAAACAGGTGGAAATCACAAGATAATCCCTACCCTTACGCCCTTATTGCCGACATACGGTCGTGTGGATCTCAGCCTAGAAATAAGACCACTCCATCTCTTCCTGTGGATGTCGTAAGAGGCGACTAAAGGACTAAAAATAAAAATCTCGTGCTACAACTGCATTCCCAAGGAGGGTTGACGTCGGTTGGCGGCCGGTTGTAAAAGTTTTCATGCAAATGCATTCCCAAAAAGGATAGACGTCAGGCAGGTGGCCGGTCGTAAAACTTTAGTCAAATCTTTTAAACTGTTCTGGCTATTTCTTCGAATTCGCATGGTCGCTTCGACGTCCCTGGGTGACCATTGTCATGCATATTGGAGAAGAAAAAGCGGGAAAGCGCTCCGCTGGCTCCGAAGCAGCACAGCTGAGAAGGACACAGCAGGACGCAGGGCCTTAAGGCTCAAAAGCCACTGGGCCCATAACCATTGTAGCAGAGTATATTTGGCCAGTGGAGTTTTCTGAAATATAAATATCTAAAACTGGATACGATACGACGTTTATTTTTGATTTGTACACAAACAGAAGTGTCAATATATGTAAAGAATAAATTTCAAACTATATGCAATGTTCATGCCAGGTACAATTTACTATTAACTAAATAGTTCTAATCAACATAAGGCTCAAAAGCCAAATTTACCGTGATGAAGAGTGTGTAGATGGTTTTTTTTTGCCAGTTTATTGCAGTTTTTCCGCATGTAAATTATTTTTCTGGATAGGTTTTTGGTTCCTTATTTAAAAAATAAAAAACACTAGCCGTGAGGTTTCCGTGAAGTCGGATAGTGATCGTTCATATTTTGATTCATAGCAAAAGCAGACCAATACATTAAACTTTGAAGCGATCTTAATTCAGCTAGGAATGTTAGGATTAGAGAATTGTATGCAAACCTTATTTATTACATTCAATTGACTGAATACTAGTTGATTCCCGTGGCTCCCTCAGCGAAAATTTATGTGACTAGTATATTTAGTAATGTGGCGTAGTTTGGTATCTTTATAAATATTCCAAAAGATATAAAAAGTAAATGATATTTCCAATAGGTAGTCTCTACAATTTCATACTAAATGCATACCGCACATACATAAATCTATGTATACTTACCTAATTTGTATGTCTAGTACCTATATAGATCTGTCTAAAGAACCGGCAACAGAGTTTATCGAGCGTTATCATCCATTACTATCGCTATCGTACCATTACAGCGTGAAGAGCGCTACACAATAATAACGAGTTGGGATGGCATTAGTTTGTCACGCGATATAAACTTTATTCCCGTTTATCAATGGTATTATGCTAAGGGTGCCGATATCAAAAGTACAAGGTAAAAATATCGTATGAATCAGTTCAGGCCATCATGCAAGTGCATATAGGTACTTACGTTCTGTATGTACGTTCTTGAACGTAATTCGATCCTAGCTGCAATAAATCCTAAATACCTACTTACAATAAGACGATCCTTTACATAAGTTCAAAAAGACCTTTTCTTTAAAAATTCTATTCATTCTTCTTTCTTTGATTTTTTTTAAATTGATAGAATATGTGCAGTTTGCCGTTCTATAGTAAATTATAAGAGTAATGTAAAATATACTCGTGAGTGACCCACTCTTTTACATCAGACTGCCAAACATCATTAAATGTCCTGTATCAATTTGTAAAATCAAAATATGTGGCGCCATATTAACGTACAGTCAAGTAGTTGTACAAGAACATGAATCAACATAAATTCATTGCAATAGCGTCACTATTATTACTCTATTAAAGAGTATTGCTGCAGCGAAGAGTAAACTATCCGTCTGTTGCCTGTACTTTCGCTTTTAGCAATAAATTGAGTTTGCAAGTCCAACCGCGGATCAGTATTGTCGTCGGATTGGGTCCACATTTGATTGGGATTGGAGATGTTAAATCATGGTTCGTATGAAGTATGGCGTATATTGTTGTGACAGTTCGTTGTTGCAGGAAGTCCTACTTTGGGGTCAATGGGTATGGGGTTATTTATTTATTGTTTGTTTCCTCTTCGTGTTTCGTTGAAATGATATTTTTCTCACAGTCCTGATGTACGTTTGATAGTCGGCTTGAGTCACATTAAAAATAATACTAAATATGTATAGATATATTTTTTGAACGTAATGAATTTCGTTTCAATAATATCCACTACCTGCGGGGTGAGGATCTGGGTTCGATACCCAGCCAGGGCAAATTGGAAAAATGCCTTTTTCAAATTGTCTTGGTTTTGGGTGTTTATCTACGTACTACGTATTTATCATTAGTATCCCATAATACCTGTATAAACTTAGTTCAATAAGTGTAATAAAAAAATAAGGCTTGTTAATTTTACACACAAAAATTATAGAAAGAAAAAATTGGGTAGACAATAGGAATGTCCATGAACGAATTTATTTGTAGCCATAGACTTTCTGTAATGTCCACCTTGCCTTTCTATTTTCACAAGACTTGTACAGACAGACCTACCTACTTCTATATTTTCTAGATTTTTTTTCGTTAGATTCTTAGGTCAGAATATAGTAGACAAGACATTTCCTGATGCAGTACGGCACTCAACTCAACACAATACACGAGTTTCATTGACAAAAGCACTTAGGTTAACAACCCTAGTTTGGACACAGTTACAAATCTTTCAAAAATGTAGTTTTGTAAGCTATATTATGTAAACTTGTCGCAGATATTTTACTCGTATGGTATTGGCAACACAAACTAATAATAGTACAGATTGGCGACTTCTGTAAAGTCTTGTCTGTACTTTATTGTTGATTTATTATTGTTTAGTAAGCAGATTTGTTATAGCCGTGAAATGTATTTTGCTGAAATATAGGGCAACTGCATGACGAACCGCAATTTTAAAAACAGTCTTGAAATAAGGAAGTACTTTTTTGAACTCGATTGAATTTGAAATCGTGAACGAAGATCACAAATCCTGACTCAAATTCCTTAGTTGGTTTTCTAGTAATAAAATCTATAGTATCCTGTATCTAAATATATATAACTCAAAGGTAACTGACTGACTGACTGAAATAGTGATCTATCAACGCACAGCCCAAACCACAGGACAGATCGGGCTGAAATTTGGCATGCAGATAGATGTTATGATGTAGGCATCCGCTAAGAAAGGATTTTGATCAATTCTACCCCCAAGGGGATAAAATAGGGGATGAAAGTTTGTATAAAACTTGGTTAATTTTCAACCGTTCGGGCTGAGACTTTGCATGCATAAAGCTACTATGACGTAGACATCCCCTATGAAAGGATTGTGATAAATTCCACCCCTAAGGGGATAAAAAAGGTGATGAAAGTTTGTATAAATCTTCTTAGATTTTCAACTGATTGAACTGAAATTAAAGATTGGAGCTACTATGATGAAGACGTTCGCTTAAATAGGATTTTGATAAATTCAATGAGGCAAATCCCCATGGGGGCATGGGGATAAATAAGGGATGATGGAGGATGTAAATGTATTAGTTTGAACCTATCAGTACCTAATGGAACGAATAAATTAAGGCGAACAAAATAATTTTTAGTTTTAAATGTTGACAATAGATGCCGTTAGTATTATTTTAAAACGCGGTATCATTGTGTTTTCACTGAGTTACATATACCCGATGATGAGTGGCCGCCGTATATAATTGTACATACGAGTACTATACCAAGCTTAATATTGTGTACAAAGAAGTTTTGTGGCCCTAATTTTTAGGGTTCCGTACCCGAAGGGTGCAAACGAGACCCTATTACTGAGACTCCGCTGTCTGTCCGTCTGTCTGTCCGTCTGTCATCATCAGGGCTCTATCTCTTGAACCGTAATAGCTAGAAATGGGGTTGTCATACAAGAAACGTGTTTTTTTCAGCGTTTTTAACTTGATCTTCATAATGGCATTAACTAGATACTTGAATTTTTCACCAATTATGTATTACTATGACCACAATAACAACAAATACTAAAAATAAAAAAAATAAAAAAATTAAAGGGGGTCGTCATACAAGAAACGTGTTTCTTAAGCGTTTTAAAACATTGTACGGTGGTATGGAACCCTTAATGTACGAGTCCGACTCGCACTTGCCCGTTTATTTACACATGCTAAACATAAGTAAAGCCGCAAAAACTATACTTCTTAACGCGAGCGAAGCCGCAGGCAAAAGCTAGTCAATAATAAAGTCCAAGACATATTTTATTTATTTTATTTGGAAAACTAATACAGTGGTAATGAATACATATGTAAAAGAACTTACATATCTAGGAACTCAATAAGTTTTCGCATGTCTCAAATAATCTCTCTATATACCTACCTATACAAGATTATTCGTGATATCATGTTATCTTACCTCTAATAGATATTTGTATGGCGTAGTATTTTTGTCATTTTATGAAGTGTCTATGCTGTAGTTTCTATATTTTGCGCTAGTAATAGTCTGCAGTAAACAACAAGTTTTCGCAGCGTCCGTCTCGTTACAAAATGTTCGCGAATTCTGATATACGTTCAGATAGACAATTCCCGAATGTACTCGTAATAGATGGATCGCTGCTTTTAGTAGCGACGTCTTACTTATTTTCCTGTCACTAAGAAATTAGTAAAATACAGCTATCTGTGCTATCACGTCTCTATCCCCGGGAAGACAGACCTGAAGGGTAGTAGCAACCCTGTATTAAAACGACGCAACCCAAAGTTTAGCAAGTTTGGGCTTGAAAACTTATTAGGTAGGTATCTATTCTCGTATGATTGGTGCATTGAACAAAAATATTTTTTTAGAAATATTGCAGCGGACGTTGAAAGAATCTGCGTAGATTTTTTGCTTATTTTGAAACAAAAGGCCACTTCTGTCTGTTTGCGCGGATTTTTAGTATGTCGCGTAATTACGTCCTTAAATAACCACATAAGTATTTTTTATAATGCTTGGTTCTGAATCTTAGCCTTGTGACTTCCGTATTTCAAATATATAGTTTTGTTATTATTTGTAATACCAATGCCCTACGGCAAAATAGTAAACAGTTCCTGATATTACTTTGTAGAGACAAAAAGTTCATTATATGAATAGTACGAGCTTAAAATTTTATATGCAACTTCCTTATACTAGAGGGCTCAATCATCAACCAGAATTAATTTAATGCCATGATTTTGAAGAAAAGGAATGACCTCCGTGGTGTAACGTTCAACACGCTAGCCTGCCAATCTGGAGATTCTGGGTTCGATCCCCAGCCAGGGCAAGTTGGAAATGAGTTAGTATCCCATAAAAACAAGTTTCAACTTACTTTGGGGCTAGCTCAATCAGTGTGATTTGTCCATATTTATTTATTTTTAAGTATGTCATGGTACCTATAGCTATTGGTTATAGCTTTAGTGTCCGCGCAACCGCGTAATTTTCTAAGTTAAATTGAAATCAAAACAAAGCACTAGCGTAGGCAGAGCCTCCACGTGCTGTCATAAACTTATATTATTATACTAACGCGAGTGGGTCAACATTTGATGTAATTTACACAAGATTGATTGAAATTGACTTTATTTGACTGATAAAAACACTAGTGGCTTTATAAAATCCATGTAGAGAGAGAAGAGTTTTAAAATATCTCATGTCAAAAATTAAATTATCGTAAATTTCGCTAATTTAAAAAATACTATAAATTCAAATTACTTTGTTTGGAGTTTCTAAATTCAAGTTTATAGCCTTTCTTTTTACAATTAATTTAAATCACAGTTCAGTTTTTTTACGAATTTGAGTTATTCGCGTTTTTGTATGGACCGGTATAAAGTATAGGAAATGTTATGGCAGTTTAAATTTCATATTACTGTGTACTTACAAAAAAAAGGTAGTCTGATAAATCGATTTTATTTTTATTTAGAAGAGTGACATTTTTTTTTTGCAATATAAAAGTAAATTAAATGTATAGTAAATACCTACACTATATTTACCACAAACAATTGAAAAAAGGTGATACTGATAAAATTTTGAAATTTGTTTTAACAATACTTCTTATTCTGTCGTCCTATAAAAAAATCATAATCAGATCCGTATCTAGTTTACAAAAATCTAATAGAAACAACTAGTTTCACATGACAGTACCAAAAATTAGAAATTTTGTGAAAAAAAAATTATATTTGCTCGCAGGACCATCGAGAGAAACACATGATAGTGTGCTTCACTATAAACTGGAAAATTTATGCAATAACATATCACCGGAAAATTTTCGCTAATAATGTTTGTACTCGTATTTATATAATATTATTTAATGACCTTACCTTCAATATAAGAGGGTAACACATGTCCTTATATCGAATCAATACGAACCTTGAAGTAGTTATGTCAGCTAATTAGACACCACTCTATAATATGCTATGTCAAGTTTGTCATACACCTATTTATTGTTATTTTTTAATATGCGTCTTGTATAATATGTTTTGGTCATGAATATATTTATTTATCAGAATTCGTGTGATCAACGACGGATACCGTTACTAAGAAGACACCTTTTTTGCTCTTTGGTTACCACCTCCTAAACGTCAGCTTAAATTCAATTATACATGTATATAAAAAGTGTAACAAAAAGGACCTATCAACCCGGAAGGGAGTTAACGTACTTACCAATGTGAATAACTTTTACTATGGGACCAACCCTGAAATCGCGAAAAAAAATCTGCAGCTCCATACATAATTAAATACCTACTGTGCCAAAATGTATGGAGCTGCAATATATATATTAATAGATTTATTTTTTTTGCGATTTCAGGATTGGTCCCACAGTAAAAGTTGTTCACATTGGTTAGTACGTTAACTCCCTTTCGGGTTGATACCCCCTTTATGTTACATGTTGTACATTTTTGTGAACGAGCAAGTGCTTACCTATCAGCCACCATAAAAAAAAATCAACGTGAATAATGTATTTTTTTTACTTTGATGGTAAACTCAAAAAAATGTGATCTTCGAAGATAAGGTGGGATATCTTCTAAAATATCACATATATTTTATTACGACTTCCTTTACTATCCAGGGTCCAAGGACGTTAAAAAAGTCATATATGCGTATTCACTACATCCATGAATTTATATAATCAATTCTTTTATGTTCTCATTTGAGAATATATTTCACCTTTACTTCTAAATAGCAATTAGGTTGTAACTAAGGCAATTTTACCCAGCAGGTAATAAGTTAACTAGGCTTTCGCCTTTCGCGATAAAGCCTTTAGCTTTGAATTTTCGTGCTCTATTTTAATTATGAGGCCTTACTAAGAACTTATACACGTAAGCTGAAAGTCGATTCGATTTTATGAAATCGTCCATTTTAGAAGCTTTTTAATTACGTTTTTGATGAAGTCAATATAATGAGTTAACTTCGTAACCAAATTATTAACTAGCCGAATAAATATTGACGTATTTGAACAAATATTTATTACGGATCAAGTATTCAAACTTATTTTTGATTCGACGATAAAACTAGCATAAAAATTACCACCCGCAGTTAATTTATAGTTTTGCAAATTTAATTAACGTGTTCTGGGGGTGTATTCTGACGAAAATTTCACTTCACTCTTATATTTATAAGAAATGCTAGCGCGGTGAACACCACCTTATCTTTAATTTCTGATTGGTTTTCAGCCAATAACCTCATGTTAAATGCGAACAAGACCCAATGCATTCGATTCTCTCTTCCTAATGTGAATCAAGCCTGCGTTGACATACTAATTAATGGTCAGAAACTCGATCTGGTTGAAAGTACTACCTTTTTAGGAATCACAATTGATTCGAAACTTCAATGGGGCGCTCATATAACTAAACTTTCTAATAGGCTTAGCTCTGCGGCTTACGCTGTTAGGAGAATAAGACAATTGACAGATGTAGCAACTGCTAGACAAGTGTACTTTAGTTACTTTCACAGTCTAATGTCTTACGGGATACTTCTATGGGGGAGTGCAGCCGACATTCAGACTATTTTTCTTTTACAAAAAAGAGCAATTCGTGCCATTTACGGTTTAGGATCGAGAGACTCACTGAGGGAATTATTCAAGGAAATAGGTTTACTTACTTTTGCATCACAATTCATATTTGAAAATATAATGTATGTAAGGAAAAATATTTCCATGTTCAATAAAGTAAGTAATTTTACAGATAGAAATTTACGTAATAAGAATGACTTAGTTAGCCCGTATTACAGGCTGAATACAGTCAGTAAGTCTTTTATGGGGAAGTGTATACTTTTTTATAATAAATTGCCAGAATCGGTCCTTGATATGCCAGACAGAAAATTCAAAGCTTACGTAAAGAAAGTACTTTGTGAGAAGGCTTATTATAGGACCGATGACTATCTTAAAGACAAAAAGGTCTGGCTTGAGCTTGGCGCGGGTCTCTCTTAAAGGTTTGTAAACTTAGACATGTCATAATTTAGGTACATTGGTACATACTAAATTTACAAATTGTCATTATTTTAAATTTCGTAATTCTTATAATTCAATTTAATTATGACATAACAAACAATGTAATCTCTGTCCATCCATATAACTAATTTTAAGTTTTTAGTTTGTTAGTTGACGTCTTTGGAGAAAACGTGCAGTGCAGTTTGTTGCCGCTTCTTCTGCACTTGCGATTAGGAAGCGGCGTAAACTTAGCTGTAAGTAACGATTTGACGTCAACATTTGTGCAAAACAAAACAAAGTGACTATTATTAAGAGATATTATAAATATCCTATGATAATAAAGATATTTTGAATTGAATTTTGAATTTGAAAATGAAATTTTTCGAAGGAAATATACTCTTTATATGGATCATTGCCGTAATTATCTCGGTTTACAGTAAATAGTTTTTAACACAAGCGCTCAGGTTTCAATTAAGCGAGTATTTGTATGGAGTATTTGTATCGAGTCTCTTATTCTTAAGAAAAAGCTAAGCTCGTGTCTGTGAAGCAAAAATCCCCTCCATTTCGTTATACTCGTATCAGTGAAATGTTTTTTCGAATTAGTCGTGTCATCTACATAATGAGTAAAGTAAAATAAAGTAATTAAATGTAGAGGTAGTATCAGCGTTGCTTCTTTTTTCTTCTTCTTCTTTTCTCAGCCCACATCAACCCACTGTTGGGTATAGGCCTTCCTTTTTTCGCGCAATTTTCCAATCAGCGTTGCTATTTGATACCTATATATTAATGATTAATATAATATGTTTTATGGACAGTTACAACATATCTAAAACTAGAGACAATGTGGAATATGTAGTGAAATATAACGTGAAGTGAGTTTTTAGAATCCAATCAGAATCGATCAAAATGTATAAAAATTGTACAATATGTAAGGTCAATTTGGTTTTTATTGCCGTTTAAACAGTGGCATTTAGCTATAATACGCATATTATAATTATTCTCAATTCCTTATTATATGATGATTTATACTAATGCTTTACTATTCATTAATATGACGGTTTTATGATGACGCATTTCGTATATTGTATTTTATTTGACTATATAATGCCAGATTGGGTTTTAATAATTGGGAATTAATAAGGCGTTAAAAATGGCATCGATCTGTAATTCTGTATACCTAGCTACAAATTAACAGTTTTATGAGTTATTCTAATGAAACTAATCGATGTTTAATTTTTGTTATCAATCAAGTATGTTTAGGGTTCCGTACCCGAAGGGTGACTACTATGACCGCTTTAACAACAATTATTAAAAATTAAATAAAGTTAAATATTAAAGGGGGTCGTCATACAAGAAACGTGTTTCCTTAACGTTTTAAAACGTTGTACGGTTGGGTGGTACGGAACCCTTCATGAACGAGTCCGAATCGCACTTGCCCGTTTATTTAATAAATAGTGATATTATAACATTTTTGTTAAATATATTAAAATATTATAAAATATAAAAAGGATGTACTTACTGTACATTGGTAATACAATTTTTTTACAATACTTTTATTAAATTGCGCACTGGTAAAATGTTAAAGTACCTAATATAAGTATGTATATAATTTGAACCACAAGACAAAATTCAACGGCATGATGGTCTCGCCTACGCTATCACTCGTAGACTGCTACGCGCGTAGTGCAAATTAAAGAGGAATTCATGTATCTCTTCAATATATGCGCGTTTTATTATAGTACCGAACACAATTGGGTAGATGACTGGGTCAAAAATAAATTATTTGGTACTGATAAGAGAATAAAACGTCACAAAATAGTGTCACGTGTCATTGATCTTATCCATTTTCAACATGATTTTAGATTTATAAATGCAGAAAAACTGATATTAAGAGCGCTATTTGACTCCACAAAACTATGACGTCACAGTTCTGATTTTCATACAAATCCCATAGAAAATTTTTGTTTTTGTCGTTTAGAAAAAAGTGTCTGATTTGACTTGTTGTCATCTACCGGATTGTTCCTGTTTAATTTTTTTTGTAAAGATAACTGCGGAATATATTTTAATCGAGAGGAGTTCCATGTCGAGACGTTACAAGATATAGTTTTAAAATCTACAACCCGACTACGGAAAAAATCATACCGAAATGTACGATTTATCCAGTTAATGCAAGCCGCTGCCGTTTGAATAGGCCTTTATATGGGTTTATATACTGGATGTGGCAGATTACGTGAATTCATAAACAAATAGTGTTCAGTGTTTTTTGACTTATGTATGTATTTTATGTATAACTATAATGATAAGTAAGATGAAAACTAAGAAGTTAAGTAAAAATCTTCGTGTAATATAGGGAGGAATTTGTAGACCTTCTACAAGTGGTTTAAATGTACCACTAAATTAGTTGTCTGCCTAAAATGAAATTGTTAGCTAAAGTCTACAGTCACACCTCGATGTACTCGTATAAATGATGTATTTTTATTAAAAAACCTCTTTCCGGAATAAATGGGAATTCTTTCCGCAATGTATATTGGGAACCACTGCTGAGAACAAAATACGTGCGTATACTCGTAATTCAAACATTTTACAGTTGTGGCCGTCCCTCTTCTAGTTAAACAATTTTTGTGGTTTCAACTTCAAACCGAAGTCAGGTACTCGGATCTGCGCAGGACCTTCACCTTTATTTATGCACACTCAGACAGAAATCACCCTTTGCGTCGCCCGCTCGACGCATGGGAACCAAGAAAGCATTCAAAATGATTTATTGTAAATGGTTTTCTACTTTGTTGGCTAAAATAATAACCCCTGCGCCCGGATTGCTGTTCTAAATTCCAAGTTTTATTGTTCCGCCATTCCTTTTGCCCGCCGATACTCACCTCCGAAAAAATTAATTTGCAAGCCTTTGTGCGGCCATTAGGCGCTGTGATTGAATGAGTCAGCGATATGGTAATTAACGGCGAAAAAGAAATACGATGTTTAATTAGTGTAAGGCGAGACGATAGTAAACGCTGCGGGTGAATGAGACATCCACGATGCAAATAAAAACGTTAAAAGCACGGTAGAGTTGCGGGCGGCTTTGTGTGCGTGCACAATGGCCCGTCCAAACGATTGACGCTTAACTCCGAAGGTGTCATGAGAATTAGTGGCCCATTATTGCTTCATAGAAAACGCTATGGTCAAGCAGAAAGCTGATAACAATAATTAGCTCGGACTCAACAAAAAGTGACATAAATCCGACATAATAAGTTCTGAGGAGTGCAAAAAATCGTCAGTTTACCTGGACGCTGCTTTTTTGCGTAGCAGAGTGAACGAGCGAGCGCAGACCGATATAATAAACACCTCAATTCCTGGCAGGGCATTGTTTAATGATTTTTCTGTTGTGATATTGCACAATCCTCGTTCGACTCGTTTTTTCGTGCTCAACTTGCGAGAAAAATAAAAGTTTTTTGTATGTCCTGGTAGCATTTAAACAAAAGGGACTGGGATTGTGTGAAGGTGTGATTTATTTATGAGCCTTTAGGAGCCTTCTCTTGACCGACTTTGGGTGGTTTCCACGGCAGTTGAACTTGCATTTGTGTTATCAAATATTAACGTTTTGTTTCTTTTGTTGCAGGAACAATATGGGAATGATGCGTTTGAGGGGCACGTCGTTAGTTTATTGAGCTCTTTAGTTTTTGATAGAATCGCGTTTTAAAAAGCGTCATAGAACGAAGATGCTGGGGTGTGCTCTAAGAAGAGTTACCTCAGTGATCTCTACGCCAAAGGACATTAGCTACAGCTCGGCTGACGACAGCCGGTGCTTAGATAAGTAGATACTTTTCGGCCAACCTTCAAAAACTCTGAACCTAGTCAAGACAATAGTTAGTTACCATAGTAAGCGGATCTAGGAGTCGTCTGGAAGAGCCACTGCGGTGGTATGCTTTATATTGCCTCTTGGATCGACTGTGCGCTGACAGGTCGCTACGTCACGTGGCTTCCCGGCGCGCGACTTCAGTGCTGGATGCTACTAACTGTATACACGTGTGTATTGCTTTTTGTTTATATATTTTTATATATGTACTTATAGGCCTAAATTTTAATATATTCTGGGTTCATTACTGATAAAATACCGAAAACGAACAAGTTATTCCAACTAAACTTTGAGCCATATCCATTCTTGTGTGTACTTAGGTATATGTGTTACTTATCTATTGATGTATGTTTTTACTACTGTAATTTTCACAACGTTATTTTTCTCAAGGCTCCTCGTATATTTCAACGACCATGTTTTTTCATTTTATGAAGCAGAATTTATTAATTTTTAAACCAATTAGCTGTGATTTGTCAGCTTAATCATTATTAAAATTAAAATTGTGACATTTTGATAATACGTAACCTAAATATTAGGGTCCAATCATGCGACACATTAAGACAAATTAAATTACGGTACACAGCAATAACATTCATTAATTTTTAATTTATTATCATATGTACATCTTCTTGGCTTTTCCATTTATTTTATTACATTCCGTGGTGGTTCATACCGCTCTTCAATATTCAATTCGAATATTGTGTCATATTTAACGATGTTTAACCTGATCTGTCTCTAAGAATACTTCAACTGATTAATTTTATTTTCATTTAAAAAAAGTAAAGTACTTATTAACAGGTTAATATTACTTACATATAGGTATTTTATTTTCTGCAACGACTTTGTTATAATTTCTAAGCACTAGAAGCATCTAAGCTAACGGTACATTCAGCATTGATTACGTCATAGAGCAAAGTTACTTTTTATAAAATTAACAGCTTCCCATGTCTGAACAAATTTATGGATAGGGAATGGGTTAAATGAGGTCCAGTACTTTAGTACTATTACGTATTCTGTGCCTCATTATCATCATCGTTCTTTTTTAGTCTCCACTTCAGGAGCACGACCTTCTCTGTACTATCAGAGTCATATATTAGCCAGAGCAGTCAGAAGATTTCGCCTACACTCTCCACACAAGCCAGACGGGTTGGAGAGATCTCATTGATGTTTATAAGCTTTGTTTAGCTTGTGTTTCCTCAGTCACCTTCTACGACATCCACGGACAAGGAGTAGTCCTATTCTACTGCAGGAAACCACACGGCAAATTCTGTACCTACAGTTAGTTTTTCAGTAAACATACATCGTAACTTTGGAATTTCTAAAATGCGCTGCGCACAGTAGCGCCAAGTCAGGAATTCGTGGAAATAATATTTTATAGTCATTTGTTGTTGTCCTGAAAATGACAAGACGCGTGTTAAGTAAGTTGTACCTCGTTTGAGGACACGACCTTTCCCACTTCATGCTCATCAAAGTAAAGGACATAAAACCTATGTGTTCCGTTAAATTCTTCGTCGTAACCCGCGCGAGGTAGTTAGAATCCGATTTACGAGGTAGTTTTCATTACTCGCTTCTATGTATTACTTGTACTCAAAAACTTGCCTCAAATGTTGCCGACTGCTGTTTATGAGTTTGTAGATAAGTATGTATTTGACTCTCGACAGCGAATTAATCATGCCAGCTCAAGGCCCCGTCAGTTCAGAGCCAAGAATACTTTAAGTGTTTTTGAAAAATCAGTGTAAATAAACTACTACAGATTAAACCTCAAAAATTTGACATAGAAATCAAGTAAGGTATGTTTGTGATTTTTCCTATCGAGCCGAAAATAATCAATCGTATTTTGGATATTGTGGATGTTCGTAAAAAAGCCTTAAGATTCCTATGTAAAATTTTTGAGAAGTAAACTGTAGTAGTTTAATTACAGTTATTTTTCAAAAACACGCACAGTATTGCGAGCTGTAAACCCATCTCGCCATAACTAAAATTTCACAAACTTTTCAATCCCAGTAATGAGTTGTTTGACAGCTTTTGAGTTTACATACATTATCATGTCTTATCTCTAAAAGGGTAGACAGAGTCCAGGACCTTAAGCCGTAGGACCCAAAGGCCATATTTAGCGTGAGGCACTCAATCAGTTTTTGACTTTCGAAATACCTGAAACTAGGACCTGAAATATTCTCCATACATAAATGCTAGACTTTCGAAATACCTGAAACTAGGACCTGAAATATTCTCTATACATAAATGCTACCAGAACTTAGAATAGTGAATTATACTTATGTAAAATTTAAATATTTCATATTCGTGAAAATAAATATGAAAAAAATCTTTTATCAGTACACTTTAATTTTATAAAATTATCTAGATGCACGGCAGCGTGTCTAGCCAAGTTCACAGAAAAAGTTTATTTTAGGAAATTATGAGTATGATTATAATGCTTGCTATGTTGTTTAAAAAACGAATTATTTAAATTTACTGCGTTCCTTCGTTTGATAAAGTGTAAATTAGCTAGGAGATATCGGGACGTTCATAAATTTTCATCGATAGATTAGAGTAAGTGCTTCTAGATAATACGAGATAACAAGTTCGTTGACATACAATTACAAATTGATGATATATGAAGAAATTGGGCTACTTATAATTTGTTTATTGAATTTAACTATATGCTATAACTCCAACTAGACTGGACATGTGTGTTTCCAATAGGAATACCATTTAAGCGTGAATTTTCTGTTTAAATTAGAAAAAATACTGATTTATTTATTTGAGAGCTTTCTCATTCAAATACATCGGGTACTAATAAAACATCCACTATTTCAAGTAATGGAGTGAATATTTCAACAAAATGTTCCACTCATAGTACCTATTTAACTATGTTATTGGTATACAAGGCACATCCATTTTAAACATGTGAGGTTGGTATAAATAAAAATAATAATAAATAAATAAATAAGGACGAAATTCACAGATTGATCCAGCCCCAAAGTAAGTTTTGAACTATATTTTTTTATAAATATGTACATATATACACCCATTATATAAACACCCATAACCCAAGCGTATCTGTGCTTAAATACTAGCCGTAACCTAAGACAACTTAAAAAAGGCGATTTCCCATCTTGCCCTCTAAAATGGCAATAAGAAAAAAGATTCAAATAATATTTTAATATTTGTACAGAAATAAGATTTTGGAAATGTTTTGTAAAGAAGGATTATTAAGAAATCTGTGATAGAAATGTGGTTTTAACAGGTTTAAAAATGAATGGTATTACATAGACAACAAAAATGATTTCGAAATACATCTGTTAGTTAATACTTATATTAATTCTGTACTTCTGTACAGTGTGCTTAGATACAGTAAATTTCCTAAGCATGTTTACCGGTTAATAATAATAAAGTGGACATTGAGTTTGGCAACAACACGAAATATTTGCGAAGTCAGTTTGTTGAAAAACTCACGACGATGTGTTAACTTGACTGGAATGTCACATTACTTGATGTTAAACAGATAATTGATATTACGTTGAATTCGTTTAAGACATACCGTCTTATTATAAAAACAGAACTATCTTTGTTACTAGGTTTAAACCATCATCCGCTCAAATCAAGTTGACATTGACAGGTGAAATAGTGTGATATTACTAGATGTCAACTTGATTTGGGCGTGTATTGGTTTAGACCTGGTAACAAAGTTAGTCCTGTTTTTATAATAAGACGGATTAAGTTTTATTTAGTCCAACTTACACGCTCACTAGACCACTGAGGCGCAGAGACAATAAACAAAAAAGAAAAAGGTCCTGAGTCTCTGTTTCGTATTTATTGTCAAATATCAAAATTTACTATAGTCTCGTAAAAATTTAACATCAAACAAAATTCATTTTAATCAAGCTAAAATAATAAATAAACTTTATTATTTCTTTATCATCATCGGGTCTTTGCCACCTTTAGGCTGTTTTCACAGTTGTACGGGATTTCCGTACGGTTCGGCCCTGAAACGATGGAGTGTTCAGTATGATTTAGCGGGTGGCGTTGTACTGGCTCTACCCGGAGCGTGCTCCGTACGGGACGATTCGCGTCGCTGTGAAACGATGTTCTAGCGCCTCTAGTGTGTCTCCGCTCCGGGAGTCCGTACGGGCGATCCGTACGGATCTCCGAAACCCTCGATACGATACCCCGTACGATCTCTGTGAAACCAGTTTTTAAATATTACCTATTCACCTTCTTTTATATTTACACAACCCTGAGAAATATTTGACAAAAAAAATGGTAAAAATATCTTATGTACTACAATACCAACGTGTGATTCCCGCAAATTCGATTCGATTGACGACTGTTATAAAATAATAAAGTGTTGCCATAAATAAGAAATTTAATATGGTGGTCCTTGGTATTTGCAAACCATTTGCGTAAGTCCCAAATTTTTGGGATCAAAATAACTATTAAATTAGAGTTTATCGTTTCACCTTTTTTCGTGCGTAATAAAATAAAGGCCAGTATACATAGAATGTTATCGCATTTTTGTTACTTTTTCTTGTCTCTGATTTTGAAGATGCGGCGTTATATACGCGACAACGACCCCTGCAGAAAAACATAAGTACTTACATACTGGCTTGGTAAAGCCAACATTGTAAAAATTCAACAGTACATAGGATTTTTCGTTGGTAGGTAATATAGATAGTAAAAGTACTTGGGTAATTCTTATAGTCTTTTACCAATATTTAGCTAATTTTGTTATAGTTAGTAATCATTTAGTTATTTTTATTTGGTATATTCGTCATTTTTTTTGTTCAATAATAAATTGAAGCAACCAAGTATCTACATTTATTGGAATCTTATTGAAACCGAAAATGGCTACAATATAATTTGGCATTTGATCATAAAAGGTCAAAAGAGGATATTAGTTGACAATATAGACGAATATACCCTTGACCGATCAGTTACGCCCACAAGACGTATTCAACTTGTGCCCAATTTGGAAACAATAGTTAATTAATAAGAAGACTGGTCCGGCCCGATGCATAACTAATTAAAATATTCGCAGTAGCTAATCCATAGCGCACGTCTTTTATTATGCTAATTGACAGATTTACATACATTAGATTTTTTTTTGTTTGAGTCAGACACGTGACACATGTAGAAACAAGACAGTTTTTTTAGTTTACGAGGAATGACTAGTATTCAATTAAAAAATGTATTTTTTAGCCTCTAGTTTTTTTTTCTCTACCTCACTTGAACGCCTCACTTTTTTCCACTTTTAAAAAGCAGCGCGTTTTATAGGTGGGGAACAAGACATTGTATAAGTAGTCAATAGATTTTTTTTACATTTGGTGTTAATTTTGTCAAAAAGCAAGTGGAAAAAATTTGCCGCGTTAATTAGGTAGCGAAAAGAAGGAGAATGACAGTTAAATTCATTGTAAAATATAAATAGAAATACAAAAGCATAATTATTTGAGAAAATAAGCGTCACATGTAATATTTGACAGTGAATTTTCTTGCAGTCATTTTAGGGGTTTTTGAACATGGTGTGGTGTTGTGCATGTACATGCATAATATGAACATGTATAAAATGAACACGAGGAAAGAATTTAGAAATGTTATATTTGTTTATGCAATGCGATTATGTACTGCAATTATGCATAACATTTGACAGTCCAGTGCAACAGTGACATGTGTTTAGTAAGAGTAACGTCGTACCGCGAATTGCAAGTTAAATCTAGTTTTTTGCCGTTACACACAAGCCTATATGCGCCATAAGTCGTATATAAAATACTGGCTAACGTCGTCGCGACTGTATTTGTATAGTACGGAAAACAATTGACAGAACTTGTTTGGATTTGGGCATCCCTGTTTTGTGTTTATTTTTCTTAAGTGCAATCAAAGGAGCATAAAGTGTTTACGATATAATACCTTGAAAATGTATATTTATTGTGTTTTATAGTACTGAACGAGCGAGCAAAGTTACTTGACTCTTGGGACAGTCCAGCGTTTGTATATATTTATTTATTTATCTTTTTTGATCATAACTAGAGTATCTTTTATTAGAACTATTTAAATTCAACTGTAGAAATTCAGGTTGACGTTTATATTACATATGTCATTTTCTCTCTTTGACTCTATCTTTTACTAGTATGCATTTGACGCATAGGCTCATATATAAATAGAATATATAGTTTTTTGTACGTCAGGGGAGTACTCTTCATCTACTATATCATAACTAAATATTTGAGACAAATCAGGCAGACTGAGCTAGCCCCAAAGTAAGTTTTAAACTTGTGTTACGGGATATATGTATAATATGCATATACTTAACTAATATAAGACAATATCTTAATATTTCCGTCGAGAATATACATCTTGCATGTCGCCCTCGCGAGGTGTCAACAGCCATTCAGCCAACCCTTGCGATGATCGAGGGCCCTTGGCCCCACCATATGATAGACGCTCACACTTGCCCGTTTCAACGGCATAAATATTCGCATATTATTTTTTTATGACCTAGTTGCTTTGATAAATCGATTTAAATGAGAATATACAGGTTGATTTTGTAAAACCTTCTTCTTCGTCTAAGCGCGTTCTCGGTTGCATCCTCAGCTGTGCGGCTTCAGAGTCCGGGGTGCGCTGTCCCGCTTTTTCTTCTCCAAATATAACATGCATGTCACCCAAGGATACCAAAGATCTTGCAAAATGGAGAGGAAATAGCCTAACAGTTATAATGATTTGGCTATAGTTTTACAACCGGCCGCTGCCCGACGTTAACCCTCCTTGGGAATGCAATTGTAGCACGAGATTTTTGTGCTTAGACCTTAAGACGCCTCTTACCACATCCACAGGAAGAGATGGAGTAGTCCTATTCTAACCCGGAATTACAAGGGTCGTTGATTTTGTAAAACCTAGCTATATTGAAATCTTGAACATAAAAAAACGTAAGAAAGATGACTTATTTTTTGGATTTTTTTCTCCCAAAATTCTAATAAATGGCTAACCCTAAACCTATTGACTTTCCTATACTTACTGCCATTGCTCTCCCCGCTCAGAGGCCGCCGTCCACCACAAATCCTGTAGCGGATACTCGGGTAGTGACATTCAAATGGGAGATTTTTGGCATGCATTTGTGGGCCGATATGTTTGGTTTTTAGGGTTTCGTACCCGAAGGGTGCAAATGGGACCCTATTACTGAGACTCCGCTGTCTGTCCGTCTGTCTGTCTGTCCGTTAGTCACAGGGCTCTATCTCAGAGCTCTAGTAAGGCAAGAAATATTAATGCCCATTTTTGAAAAAAAAAAAATCTTACCTATTTGCAAAGAGATCTTTCTTTATAGTGTGTCAATAGCTTTACAAATCAACATCTGCGATGTGAGGCCCGTGGGCCGATATTGTTTATTGTTTGGGTCTCATGTTACTTATATGTTACAACGCGTCTAGACGGTGAAACGCAGACATTTTTTATTTCAGCTACTGTGGGAGGCATAACTGAAGGTGTATTCAGATATACGCGCAGTCTAAGCTTTAGCCACTAATTTGCATTCCTTTTTGAGCCATTACGCTGAACGTTGCTCTTTATGCATTATAGTCATGGGCTTTGTCTATCCCGTAAGGCATAAAAAGATGTGATAGTATGCATCAATTATAATCCATGACTACTAACTACTAAACTAGGATTACTGTGAAAATGTTGACGAAGTATGATGCGGATTCATCTTTGAGATTATTTTGACGAAGCATATTGCGTATTTTTCAACGTATTTCATCAAATTTTATAATAATATATATAAATAGAATTTCATGATTAAAATTAATAAGTCATTGACGGATAAGAGGCCCGATGTAGCTAGCATGCTATCTTAGATGATCGTAAAGTCACTTGAGCAAGAAATTGGCTCAGATATGTCTGAACAGACCTTAATTAATGTATCGGCATTTGAATGTCGCATAGATGTTTTGAATCATTATTTTTGTCTATTGTAATGACATACACAAAAAATATTTTGGATACATCTGACTCATTTCGAATCACTTGCCAAGTTCGTAAGCAGGTACGAGTATTGTTTTTATTATTGATTTCAAAGACTTGTTTTCCTTGTTTTGTAAAGTTGTACTAACGTAAATTTGGACTTTAAAAAAGAAGATAATTTCTAACACTGACGAGACTACAAGCATAAGGTTGAAAAAGATGTGAAAAGATTTTTTTAGGGTCGACAAGATATCGCGTGACTGACCCCTAGTTTTCAGGCGGGTAGATACTATTTTGATCATATTTCTGATATTGTACGAGTATATAAAGAAAAGGTTTGATATTGTTCTGCTTTTTCCGTTAAATGCCATTGACACTGCCCCCTTTGTATGAGAATCGTATCGACACGTGCTATCCAAATATGAAGGCCAATTTATTCAGGTGTTAAGGTGATGCACACTCGCGACTTTATTTATCCTTTTTATTTTTTGGGACTCCTGATATTAATGCTTACATCTGATGGTACTGCTATCTAAGTATTTATGTATGTAAGTTCATCTGTTTTGTCGTATCTATAATGATATATATGATACGATGAGGTATCGTTGGAAGCGCCTTGGTTGTCCTCTGGTTATAGGCTAAATTACGTCACAGTAAATTTAATATAGCGTCCTCTATGTGCCATAAACTAATGAACTAAAAAATAAAATAAATCGAATCATATCGTGTATATATACATTATTAGCTGTTTCTCCCTCCTGTGCTTACATTAACTGGATAACGTACTTTTGAGCATGAATTTTCCCGTATTCGGGTTTTTGTTTTTAGAACTAGGTATATCTTGTTCTGTATTTATTGGCCAGACAGTTAAGGGTGCGTTTATTAAAAATCGTGCTTTTCTCGACTTTTGGCCTTAATTGTCGTTTTCTATTACACGGGCTGTAGCGTGTAAATATAAAGTAATATCACTTCAATTTACTAACTGAAAACATCAGATTATTAATTAAAATTTGACCCTTAGTAAAATTATTATTAAATATACCTCGTCTCATAACTAAGCCTTGCTAAGGCGTTCGATGAAATAAGACTGTTATAAAAGAATTTACTAGCATTACATACAAGGAAAATCATATGTTTATATTAAGGCAAGTAAGTTAAGTACAAAAACAATAAAAACATTTAAAGTTTGTTACAAAAAGCGTTTTCCTGATTAATCGACACGTTAATAGCCACTTTGGATTCACTCACACCCAATGTCAAGCACCTCACCGAACTTCACCTTAAGAAGTATCTTCAATGGAATCTTTGTGAGTGTCACGATGGTCCTCCAATACTAATAGGCGGATTAGTTTTCTTTACTGATTGTGATCAAAGCCGTTTATGAAACGGCCGTTAGGTATGGACGCGTTTCCATGGCGTTACGTTTTTTGTTGAGGTGTGAAATCATGGAAAACGCTTGTTTCACCAAGGTTTTCGAAACACACTCACATGAGGCTGCATAGTATTTACTAATGTTTCCCCTAATTTTAAATGCAATATTTTATGTGCCATATAATTTCATTAGAAATAACGTTTCATTTGCCATAATAATCAATTACCATATTATTATTTTCACTAATTTCATTGGTCATATCATAAGCAATCAAGTGTCATTATGCAAAATGATTTAAGTTCCATATTTTCGCATATGTTGAAGTACTTTTTTTGTCGTATGAATTTAAATAAATTATACGTACAATTATGTACAAATAGGAAATACAAATCATATTCTGTTTTGAAAATAAAATTTCATAATTCAGTTATTATTCTACACAATTCCCTCGAGGTGAGTCGTAACACACAAACATGATTAATTAAGTGCTTAAGGCCCCGTTAGTTCAGAGCCAAAAAATAAATAAATAAAACAGCGAAATATCGTCGAGCAGGGGTCCAGCCTTTGTTCGCTCTCGACGAATATTTCAATGTGTTTTTTGTATTATATTTATTATTTATTTTTTGTAGCGAAATCGATTAGATATTTAGATAATACATTTTCTGGTATAATTTTCATATAAAAAGGTGATTGTATAAAATAGTAATATGTCTTATAAAGGTAAATCTAGGCAAATTTAGAGGTATATTTGTGATTTTTTTCTATCGAGCCAAAAATGCTCAATCGTGTTTTGGATATTGTGGGTATCTGTAGAAAATTCTTAAGATTTTTATGTAAATTTTTTGAGAAATAAACTGTAGTAGTTTAATTGCAGTGATTTTTAAAAAACACGCCACAGTATTGCAAGCTGTGAACCCACCTTGCCTTAAAGCTTTATAATTTCTTAATGTAAACGGGCAATGGAAACTTACCTCAGTATTAAAATTACACTGGCGAGCAACTAGTTACCAAGCACATCTATTGAAATTCATAATGGAACTCTAATTATTGTAGTGCTAATGTATTTAATTATTGTCTGTTGGTCTAATACGCCTCGTGGGTGGAAAGTTGTCTTCATTATCACACCTTTGGGGGTCTGGCTGCTAACAATGCAAGGATTTTGCCCACTAGTGGGATTTGACATGCAGACATTTTGAAGGCAATGAGTGTTAAAGATCACAATGATGTGGATTCAAAGTGTAATGAGATATACTCGTATGAGGTGATGACGAGGTTGGTGGTCTGGGTGGATTTTCCAGAAATTGACTGCCAAGGTAGTAGCAAACTTATTAGTAATCCGTGGTAGTAGGACAATAAAGAAGTGCAGTCTGTTAATCAGATACCTGTGCCACCGCGCGCGCCGCGCTCTTTGTAAGGTGTCACAAGTATCTTATTTTTCGTCTGTATTAGTAGGTGGAAATCTTTTCATCTTTGTAATAAAGGCAATCCTTCAAAAGAAGTTTCTTAAGGATTGGCAAACTCATGTTGAAATACATATAGGAACATACTTTTATCAGTTGTTTGTTTTTCGTTTGTTACTAACACTGCTGTTAGGTTTTTCTGATCTGCCATTCTTTTTTGAACCGTGTAAGGTCGTCCGCCAATCTCTTACTTGATCTTCCTCTCTTTCTTCGACCGTCCGGAGTCCAGCTTGATTTACAAAACTTTTACCAGTATCAATATTAGATACAATATAAAGATTTATTGACATAAAATTGACATTTGTGATGATACAGATACTCTATCAAGTCTTTATTACTAACACAGCAGACAGAGTCCAGAGGTCACATTTAGCATATTAGTGGGCGTGAAGACGGAAAAAGAGAATCAAAATAGTGATGGGTTGCTAGCCGCATCGCCTTAAAATGATGTTGAATGTCTTATTTTTCCTAATCTATGTAAGCGCGTTCTCGCTTTTTCTTCTCCAAATATAACATGCATGTCAATGGTCACCCAAAGATGCCAAAGACCTTGCGAAGTGGAGACGTAATAGCCGGAACAGTTTAAACTATTTGGCTATAGTTTTACGACCGGCCGTCGAATGATGAATTTATTTATCAAACTGTATTTGCACAGCAGAAAGCTTTTTTTTGTTACTGATATTTTAAAAGGTTTATGGTAGATTCTTCTTACAACATAGAAGAGATAAGTAAACATTGAACAAATGCCCATTCAAAAATATTCGTAATTGTTATTGTAAACCTACGGATAGAAAAGTAGTACTACCGAGCCATCCGTGGTGCATAAATTACGAACACAGGTAACTGGAGTGCTCTTTGTTAAGTTGTCAAACTATAGTTCAATATTATTTTCACCTTACACACAATTGCCACCCGTATGTCCATGCAGTTAAGAATACTAGAAAACCGACAGTATAAATTAACAATTGCAGTAGAAAAGCTACTTTTACTTCGATTTGTGCGTGGGTTGCTTTATTTGGGACGAGAAGCACTGATTTTTTTAAACTATGGAGGTTTGATGTATGGCTTATACTATACAATGTATTTTTCGAATGAAACGTTGATATATGGGTTACCTGATTACGTTTTTGAAATTGTGTTATGACTCGGACGCCATTGAAGCATGTAATTGTATTTTTCTGTTAGTATACTTTTTTATTTTTTCCCAGCTTTTGTTACTCTTCGATGGTATAAAAGCATATTTTTGTTCGAACAATAAAATTGATTTTAGAATCAATCGATATTTTGATATTCTTATTAGATCATGCCTATGAAGTTATGAATTAAGCCTTTCAACGTCATTATTGCAGACACAATAGATTTATGACTGTTCGGAAGTCACCGATGATTTAAAAAAAATAAGGGGTTTTGTTGAAAAAAAAGTATCATAGGATAAATCTGCTCTCAAAAAAACGAAGACTATCGTATTTCGCATTAAGTTATTTGTTATAGGCATACTGTAGTACCTTATGTAAAAAAAAAACTTATAGAACATTCAACCCTTTCTCAACAAAATTGCTTTCAATACCAGATCCATGACTGCAACAGGGTTAATCTGGGGTTCAATGATCTAATGGGAGCAAGCACTTTTAGTTCGACCTAATTTCTGTACACAAACTTAAATAGCTCACAACTCTACTTTTAGAAATACTGCGATTTTTGGAGATATCAGATTTGATTATCAAAAGATATTATAGATTAAATCTATGTAAACTAAATAATCAGTGCTTTGTATTACCAAAAACGTATAGAATTTGCGCTTACGATCGTGGGCACAGAAATCAATAGATTTTCATCAAAATAAGCATTTTATTAATTAATATTATTTACTATCTATAGTAATTTATTAACCGAGAAGTTTGGCGCATACTGCACCTACAAGAGCCACTAAGCTCTTAAATAAGAAGAAAAAAGAAGAAAGTAATTTATTGAGAAATAAAATTTTAAAAAATTACAAAAATATTTACCTTACTAAAACTAAACTAAAATCTAAATGAAAAAGTTTATTTAATGTATGTCGTACCTTTATTTCAATTACTTATTATGTAGAGCCAAATTAAGTCAACTGGTTCTTACTTCCTTACACAAGTAGCTACTTCCTGGAAATACAGATAAAAAATCAATAGATCTGAACCCTCCAATGGCTTCCCTCTCGAACACGTGGGGGTCCACCTGACCCGAGACCAGGGGTCGCAACCGGTATATAGCTAATTAATTTATTGTCACGTATTCGTAAGGCGTTTTGATTCATATGTAAATCCATGTCTGAGAGGCCATCAACCTTGACAATACAAACATGTTTCCTGAGTATTAGGTTAGGGGTAAAGACGACAAAACGTTGACGAATTTCAATATAGATCAATTAGTTACAAAATGTGCCATGTAGTTTCCGGTAGAGTAGAATAGGACCACTCCAAGCCTTCCCGTGGAAGACGAAGAAGGCGACTTAGGAAATACAAGCTAAAAAAAGCTTGTAAACATCAATGAGACCTCTCTCATTGATGATGTTTAAGTCGCCTTTGGTAAGACGGGTTAGAGTCGTCTAACCCGTCTGGCTAGCGTGGAGAGTGTAGGCCAAATTCAATTCTCTGGCTACTCTGGCCAAGTATGGCTCTGGTAGTACAGAGAGGGTCGTGCTCCTGCAGTGAAGACTAAAAAAGACCAGATGATGATGATGAATTGGGTATGACACTTTGTTTAGAAAATTCAGTACAAACTCAAAGTTAATTGATAGGTTATAGCTTCTTTTTAACCTCCGTCGAAAAAGAGGGGTGTTATAAGTTTGAAGTGTCTGTGTGTCTGTTAAACGAATAGACCGATTTTGATGCGGGGTTTTTCAATTCAAAGCCTTGTCTGTCTAGATGGCTGTTAGCTATGTTTGACGGAAATCGGTTTAGCGGTTTAAAAGTAATGGAGGGTGAAATTGGGGGTGATGTACCCAAAGTATGCAAATATGCCTAAGTAAGGTACCAAATGAAAGGTTAAATTTGTAGATTAAGAAATCGGCCTTTTAATGAATATCGGTTCAGCTGATCGAAAGTTATTGGGGGTGAACGCTTGAATTTGCCTGGTAAATTAACTTGTTAATGTATGACATGATTGTAGTTTTATTTTAATTCAAAAATCTTTGTTTGGTGTTACTTCTTAAGTCTTAGATGATAATTCCGAGAAAACGTTGTACTTATGTATATTTTAGAGTTCATATTGTGTTGACTGACAAATATTGAGCTTTAACTTTAACCGTGTTTAGGCTCGCGTGCGGTCGCTGGCTACATATTATAGGTCTTAACGAAAAATTTACCTACTCTACAAACAAAATCGTTCAAATTTTCAACATACAAGTCCAGGTGTCTTTTTGATAAACAATGGTAATGAAACATTGTAATAATATTTTGTACTTATACAGTTACTTTTTTTTACATACTGATTAAGCTAGCCCCAAAGTAAGTTTTAAACTTGTGTTATGGGATACTAACTCAACAATCCTATATTTTATGATAAATATGAATAAACACCCAAGACAATTTGAAAAAGGCCATTTTCCAACTTGCCCTGGCGATTCAATTTAATTTAATTCAATTCTTAATTTGCTTAATAAGAGTTTTACAATACATTTGGTCTTACAAATTACACAGTCCTTCTTATTGACCTTTTCAGGTATAGCAAATGTTAAAATAACAATAAGTATTTTTTTTACAATGGCAGTATTTACTTTACTGAATTCAATTGTACGGTTAACAACCCTGTCACTTTTTATTTCATGCATAATTATATTTCTACACAATTTTATTTTTACATAATTATATTTATATATATATATATATCTATCGAACCCAGAACCTCCGGATTAGCGGTCTAGCGTGTTAAGGTGAAGATATAGGCAAATGGCCTTGAAGTGGCGCCCTCATTTGAAATAAATTGTTAACTCGTAAATATGGAGATAATTTCCATATTGCTCTTCGTCATGCACTAGATAGCCCTTTAAATTATTTTATGAATCACCATTGAAAGTATTTACATTAGTCCGTCTAGCTTTAAAACTTGTCTCTGACAAAAGTGACCACGGCAAGTTTTAAAGCTAGACGGATCATCAATAATAGTTTCAACGGTAGTTCATTAAATAATTTAAAGGGCTATCTAGTGCATGACGAAGAGCAATATGGAAATTATCACCATATTTACGAGTTAACAATTTATTTCACACTTCAAGGCCATTTGTCTATATCTTCACCTTAACCATTACGCCACGGAGGTCTTCAAGTTGTCTGGATATATATAGTTGACTGGATGTAGTCTATTTTATTTTTATTCAGATTTTTCCGTAACAAACCAATTAAGTTCTTTAATTTAATTGTTGCAAGCCAAGGCCTCACTCTTCTGTAATAGTAAACTAGTCGGCTCGTTGATTTAATTCTTAAATTGTTAATAAATCAAAGTTAATAAATCAGCTTGATATTTCCAAATCTTGATCATACTACTTAATATAGCGCCTTTAAAATTACAGAGCGGACTAAAGACTCTTATCTCCCATCTCTTGATAACACTTTCCGTAATATGTAACATTAATGGCAAAATGAATCCGTTGGTTTTAATTTGGTGTACGCGTCATAATAGCTTCATGTCGGTACTTTTGATGCGCTCGTCCAATATGCGTAATTGTGGGTTCACTGGTTATGTGCTTGGCGTAAGTTAGGAGAGGATTTAAAGAGAGGAAAGCCTCCTTAGTAGATTTGTTGCTGGGATTGCCGTACTTTCTTCACAAGTTCCGACGATGCTGAACATTTTTATTTTTTACATATTTATTTTCTTTTTTACGAGTACATATTTTCGTCAAATAAAAAAAACCTAAATTTGTTTCGACATTTTAAGTTCTTAAAGTTTTATTTAAACACATTACAAACACATATGCAGTTTTGGTTTAAAAAAATAAGTGTGATTATTTTTTTGGTTGTAATTATAACTAATATGAGACACATACCTACATTATTAATATGCGATACACGGGTAACTCACGTAAAAAAATCAGCTACTGGCCGACATGTTTCAACCTCATCCGGAGGCCTTCCTCAGGGCGAATGTGACTCGTGACGCGCACACGAAGCAGTCCCGAGCCGCACTGTGTGCACTGCTCTGTGATTTTTTTGTTTAGAATTTTAGGAGTAATTTATCACATTTCTTGCTACGTACTTGCGTCTCTACTCCTGTAAGTTATTGATAAGTTCATGCGTCCTTATTTTAATTTAAATGTTCAAATTAGTTTTTATATCAAGTGCTCAACAAAACTATTATCCAATGTCGACAAGTCTCACCTCATAACTCCTAACATAATCTTGGAAACAATACATTGACCCATAAAGTGCAAAACGATTGTATGATCGATCAAACAATTCTCATACTATTATCGACCAAATTGATTCCTCTTTGATAGGCGTAGCGATGGAATAGCCATCTCTTTCCGAGAATCGGGCGAAACGAGCCGTAAATATCGTAAGCTTAAGCGCAAATAGAATGGCTACAGATGCGAAACAAGCGCAGAAGCGATGGTCCATGGGACAGAAAGTTTTTTTTAATAAAAAGCAGGTTTACTGGCTATAGCAACCTATGAGAATTATAATTAAGTGAAAACGCTAACTGTCTAATTATAAAACACGGACCAAGTTTATTATAGTAAATCCAATCAGAAATGAGGGAATTCGTAGGAGAACAAAAGTCACTGAAATTGTTAATTTTTGAATACCTAGTAAGATGCCATCGTGAGTTCCTAGATTTGCAGACAACATTTTTTGATAAGACCACCTCATTGAACAATGTACACGTTTATGTATTTAGCCTTAGGATGATTTTTTGTACGCAGTGACAAATCAGAAGTATACATAATATACAAATGGAAAACTGAATGACACGAGCAGATATTTTGCTTGTATTTTTACACTAGTTATCCTTCTATGAGTCTTTATATTTTATGCTTATACTTTGATAGGGAAATAGTATGGTAATCTAACTTGCAATATCAAATTTTGTAATATTGGTTCGATTCACACGCAATTTTTTTTATTTTTACGTACGCGCGTAGTCTTGGGCAAAGTCTTGTATGACAGAAATATCTATTATCAGAAATTAGTAATTTATCATGCGTAGACAATATTTTGGCAAATGGCGCTTTTGTAATCCTTCGCCCCGTATGGCAGTCTAAACACCTCGCTAAAAGAGTGCAACTAAAGGTCTTCAATACCTTCCAAATTTCACATGAAATCGGTAATATGGGTCTGAGATTTTGAAGGTGCTGAAAGACCCGACTCTTCAACTTCAGGTCTTCGTAAACCGATATCTACGCTATAAAATGGGCATTTTTTGGCCGGACACGAAAGAGGACTGGTGGAATCTAACGTGAAATATAAAATGGGAATGCGATGAAGATCCAATTAACGTTAAAATCCGTAGACGCAAGTGGAGCTGAATCGATCATACGTTGCATCGGCCTCACTACCATATTCCCCGTAGAGCTCTTGTTTGGAACCCACAGGGTAGACGTAAACATGGCTGCCCCAAACAATCTTGATGCCGCACCGTCATCTCGGAAGCTAAGCAGCTTGGATTATCCTGGAGTGAAATCAATAACGCAGCGGTTGATCGATCGAATTGGTGACGTGTTGTGTCTGCCCGTTGCCCTGACAGGGGGACATAGGTAACGAAGGAAAGTCTGGAAAACATTGTATGCAGGCTGCTTAGATCAGCCAATTTGAACATTTTTGAGAGAGGCTGAAATCCAGAAGTAGACGTCATAGTGCTGAAATGATGCTAATGACGAGATCCATGTTATAAAGTTATTTTGTTATTACAAATTAACGACATACGACGATCGCTATAACGTTCAAATTGGACCACTGTTAATGCACTTGTTTTTTACATGGCTCAAGTGTTTTTAATGAATAGGTATTATAATATCTCGGGGGCTGGATTTTTATGCCTTAAACAGTTGATGTCTTATTACCGACTACCTTCGATGAGGCGTCTCGATTATGCGTAAAATATATTCAGTGTTAAACTTTATAATTACTTCACTTTTATGTCCTTTTCTTTAAACAATGTAGGTAAGGTATAAAAATACATATTTTTTATAATATTCCTTTTTCAATGCTGTCAAAGTACATATTAATAGTGCGGCTTATTGATAAATAAATAAAACAGCGTGGTGCTGTCGCCCATGTAAATTAACATTCAGAAAATTATAACTTCAACGTACTAAGGAAGTGAAAGGACAGGTTAAAAAAGAAAAAAAAAGGTTTAAATGCCTCGTATGTTTCGTAGTTTTTTGTATGTTTACATTTTTATTGATAAATCTCTCACAATAGAGGCATTGTCGGCCCAATAAAGAGGTTTGATCGATTGAGAATCGTACATCCGTTTTAGGGTTCTTTACAATATGATAAATAGAATCCTTTTAATATTGCTTTAGCTGTTTTAATTTCGATTTTTCTTAAGTGAATTAAAGTTCTTTTTTGTACAATAACAATTGATGTAAATACTAATGTAGCTGAAAGTTTCTTATGAAGTGTTAAAAATCCATTAAAGACAAACATGTTTTATATTTCTTATAATTATAAAGAATGAAATATATTTCTACAGGAGAAAATTGGAGCTCATGACATATTGTTTATTTGTTTGTAAGTTGCATAAATTAGACGTAACTGATATAAAAAACAGCACAGAACTTTCAATAACGATAAATACTTTTAAACTATCGCGTTGCATTATTATTAAATTAATGCATACGGGAATTAACGCGAAACGTACCTTTTATTTATTTATTTTGCTGACGTTTCATTCGGGTTTCACCGAACGTGGTCCCAGCTTGACTTGACGTTCGGTGAAACCCGAATGAAACGTCAGCAAAATAAATAAATAAAAGGTACGTTTCGCGTTAATTCCCGTATGCATTAGTTTAATAATTTCAATAACGATGTTAGAACAATAACGATAATGATTTCAGAACGTGTGGAGTTCACACTTGATTAGGTTTATTTTTTGTTTTTAATATAAACTATCATTTTTGAAGTGGCCTTTTGGGGCGTAAAGAATGCGATGCATAAATTACTTGGCGATTAAAGAAACGCGTTATTAGTTGTCAGGGGATAGTTAGAATCGGGAAATATCGGAGAAAGCCTTATGAACTCGTAAAACATAATTATAGAGTGTTGTTTTCAATTAATTGATCGATTTGGTAGGCGGCGACTTTACACAACTTCTGTACGGTCGAGTTTTTAATGTGAACATGATTCGTGTTAAGTTTATTGTACGTAAAAATTACCTTTTTTTACACCTAATTTATTTAAGTTAATTGTTATTAAAGTTTTAATAGGTGGAAAAACTTTCGTATGCCAAATTTTTTTGTCCTTTTTCAAATTTTCCTGGTATGTATTTATTTATTAAAAAATAAAGTTAGTATCCCATAACACAAGTTAAACCTCACTTTGAGGCTACCTTACGCGGTGTGATTTGTGCTTATCTATTTATATTTTCATGGACAAAATCTTCTGATATGTTATGATATGATGTTGTAAAAGTCTAGATTTAGTTCCGCTTTCATGCCAAAAGGGCTGAATGGATTGCAATGAAATTTGGCACGTAGATAGTTTATTACTTGGATTAACATTTAAGATACTATTTACCCCGGAAAACTATGAAGTTGATTGGATTGTTTGGGATTGTTTGCGAGCAACGCTGCGAGTAACAGCTAGAATTATATATTTCTAGATGTAAATCACTTTTACATATTCTTTCCGATCATTTATAAAACATTGAAATTTAACCTTTTACAAATTTATGCAAACGATTTCTTATCTGTAATTTAAACTCAAAAATGTCATCTGCCACCCACTGCAGAACGGTTCACCTCAGTTATTCAGAACTCGACTTTATTTCATACTTATCTAAAAAAGATCTGTCACATATCAATAACTATAATTTTTACACATTGATGTTTATCAGGAAGCTTGATAGCTTTTATGCATGGCAAGCAACTTTAGGTTTGGGCTGACCGTAATGGTAACCGCTAGTGGCATTTATCTTCAGTTTCCTCGTGCTTTGAAAAACACGCTAAGCGGATGTCCTAGTTATCATCGCTGGACGGCAGTCGTTATGCTATGCATATACAGGGTGTCATAAATTATACTGAAACTTTTTTAAGGTTGAACAAAGTCCATAAACTTTTTCCAAGTAACATTAAATATGAAAAACATTTTTTGGCCTTTCATACAAGTTAACCGATCAGCTGATCCGAGTTTCTATGAAAATTTTTATTTTTTATTTTGATATACATATGTTCCTTGACATGGGCCTTTCGGCATTCCCCTTTCCCTTGGCTAAGCAAAGCCATTTCGATAAAATCTGTCCATTTATAAAGCTAAAGCAAATTTCCCCCCTTTTGCCCCTTCCACTACCCCCATTTGGATTTTTTTTTGCAACATCATGTGTAGTATGAAGTCCTTAGTGTGCCTCTCAAATTAGATTGAAATCTGTCAATAAATATCGCTACAGCAAAGTTTCCTTCTTTCCCCCCCTATTTCTCTCCCAGTTAAGAACTCGAGATTGACTAAAATATTTAAATAAATCAAGAAACTTGTGAGCCAATTTTTGACAATTTTTTTTTCGAGAACAGACATACAGTCAAAATAATTTTTGGCCAATCTTGAAACTTAGACGCTTCGCTCGGTCGGTCAACACAGTTTATTACTTGGTACGTGTCAACATTGAAATCTACTTTTATAACGTCTCGGTTAAACTAACGTAATATTTTTTTGCTAACTATGTAGGAATCGATGCAGTTCTTGATCGTAGTTAATGTGTTTTGGTCAATAAATGTTCGCCACACACGCACTTTAAAGGGAAGCAAGATTGTAGAAAAGTGATGAACACGGACGTTTTGAAAATCCTTGGTGTCGGTTGCATGGTTATAAGAGCTCGCGATGTTTATACTGTTCTCACCAAACCACCGGTTCACACCGAACTAGTAGTTATAATACGCAGGCTTACTTCAATACTTGGTTTAAACCATTATCCTCCTAAGAAAGAAGACGTCCAACGCAATATGTCACATTCTCTTTTTAACCCCCGACAAAAAAGAGGAGCTAGGACGTTTGACGCTAATGTCTGTCGGTCTGACTATGACATCGTAACGCTTAAACGGATAGGCCGATTTCGATGCGGTTTTTTACGTGAAAGCAAGTTCCCTTGCGGTGGTTCTTAGCTATGTTTGATGAAAATCAGTTCAGCCATTTAAAAGTTATTGGGGGTTAACGCTTGAAAGTCAGGACTTTCTATAGCAAATAAAAGATGGTGCTACGGATGTCAAGTCATATCGGTAGTTACTCATCACTAGAAGGCGTTCTTGACAGTCAGGATTTTTTTAATTTGCCTAACAAATAATCTTGTGTCACTGTCAACTTCAAACCTCCCAAAGTTAGTCCGCGTGTTCTAATAAGACGGATACAGTTTATTACAATGTGTAAACATTAAATTCTACTTTTATTACGTCTCGGTTTAACTAACGTAATATTTCCATCGTAAAACACGGCCAATGAGCATCTAAATTTTTAGATAAACAACATGTGTAATTGCCACTTAAAAGCTATAAAATCAATATCTGCATATTGATGTGTCATACATATGGGAAGCTCAGCATGCGTTTAACTTTTTAATGGATTAGACGTACCGGCTTGTACGTCCTATTCCACTCATATAATAAATTTAAAACTTTGGATATTTTTTTTTCTATAGATAGATAGATAAATCATTATATTGGTACACAAAAAGATATTTGCCAAAACTGGTTGAGTCAAATAAAAATAAAAAGTCTAATAAGAGTTATCAACTGTCTTCTAGCAATAATAACCAAGACAAGTTATAGGCCTACTTAATCAAAGGCAATTTTTTTTAAAAGTCATTGGTGAAATCTAGTTATTAATAGGTACTAACTTTTAAAAAAGTCATTTTTTGACGTATAACATTTCTATCATGTCCACTCCCAACTACCCGACCCCTGGTATTTATAAACAACGTTATGATAGAGGAGTAAGTGTGACCACACATTGGTCCACACTCTTATACAAATAACAGTCATTCCGACTCGTTACGAAGAAGAACATTTCTAGTGAAAGGTTTTCAACAGGCCGGAGTAGGATCGTCCAGGTGTAGTAATTCATAAAACTTTTTATAAAACCCCGTGCTCAAGATAGAACATAAGTACATTTTTCGGCTTATTAAAAAGGATGTTCCCATTGAAAAATAAAAAGAAATCAATGCTCGTACTCAGTACGCTTCGGAACACGGCAAATGCTGAGTAGATCAAAAAACATTTTACGATTATTAAGCCCTACGATTGACAACCGGGAAGGCATTCTTGTCGTTCCCATATTTTTATTGCGTGTAAACCCGTCGGCGCTTTTTTATATCATCTCTAAGTGACATAAATTCTAATACAAAGTCCATTTGTGTATCTCGGACGTCTTAAAAGGTATGGGGATAATCGTTTTTCTGCTTTTTACAAGGAACTCATTTCAATTATCGGTCGATTTGATGGGTATAAAACGCGATGGTATGTGTCGTGTGGACGGCGCCCAACAGGGTCGGTAGGACGCCCCGTGTGTTCTTCCTCAATTTTTGAATTTTTTTTTAACTAGGACGACGCTAATTTCATTAGGGAATCTCATGGTTTTTTAGTTATCTCACGCATCTGTGTCCTGCCAGTATTTTTAATTTCCATATGGCATTGTAACCGTTTTTGTTAGGCTTATTAATTGGCGTACGGCGGCGTACAATCTTGTATTAATATATTCCAGCTGTTGTTTTACTCTTAATAGTTTTTCTGATTTTTGATTTCTCAGGAGAGTCTTTCTTTTTCCAATTTACACAATGATTCATCAATACTTTTCTACTAAAACAATATAAATTTGTAAAACCTCTGTATCAGTTTATAAACTCCCTAAGAGTTAAGAACAGTTTATAATTTCCCTAAGATCGCTTATAAGAAACCCGCGCAAAGCCTGACAGGCTACGAATATAAATCAGAATATCAATAAAATCTAAAACCCCTAATTAAAATCTAATTTATCTGTAATGAAATACAAACCTATCAGTCATTTAATACTTAGAAAGTTTTTTTTATATCCGACTCTATCAATGAATGGACTCGAACGTTTTTAAATCCACGTAGGTGTAGGAGTGACGTAGATACTGGAGATATTTAATGAGTGGAAGGATTTTGACGACTTGACAAATGGATTGTACTCGTATGTATTCACTCGAATGCCATCCAATGAGGTGCTAAGCGAGAGAGATGGCTATTTAGATGATATCTTTTTTATTAATCAAATAAAAACTCTTTACGGAAACTTACAATTATATTTTATTTAATATTAACGCATCTTTTATTGCTTTTACGAGAGATTAATAATCAATGCGTAGAATACCTACTGCCTGCATTCCAGTTAGTAGAATAAAATATTTTAATTGGTATTTACTTGCATACTTAGAATTGTCGTGACTATGGTGGTGACAAATGCAAATGGTATTTTAGTACTAAAATACTATTATTATATATTTTTGCCGGCTGGTTTCGGCAGTTTCTTGTAATAATAATATAAGACAGTGACAGGCTAGTAGCCTTTGAATGTGGCGTTGGTGAAGAATGAAGAAGATCATCTGATCTGATGTCCATCTGGACAGAAACGAAAACCAATGAAGAGGTGTTAGAAATAGAACTGCTTCGGTTTGAAAGATATATAAACAAACACACTAACACTTTTTTACATTTATAATATTAGTAAGAATTAATTGATTTTGTATTCTTGCCAATATATCTAAATTATCTAATCCCTTTAAGGAACGAATTTGGGGTAGCTAAATTCTTTGTTAGTTTTTCAATGTTAATTATCACCTCCACAACATAAAAGCCTTCCATTTCATTGACCCTGCCTCTCTGACTAATGTCAGAACGACAGTTACAGATACTAGTAAGGATACTTTTTATTTGTACCCTGTTTCGATACCCCGTTATTTGGTTATTAATCGTGCTATAATATTGTATATTTATTTTTATAACTCAGCATGCATAATATAATAGTAATTGTGTCAGTAAGATTAACCCATTTTGTATATATATTTATCTAACTTAAGTTTAATTTTATATTCATATTCATATTTGAAAACAAGTATTTTTACCTTTTTTCTTCAATAAGTTTATGAAAGTTTCAAAAAGTGTGATAACATTAAAAATACAGTCGTTGAACAATTTCACAGGTTTTGTTTCATTTTAATGAAATTGAAAGTATCCTAAAATTTCTGCGACATATTCGTCGAACGTAAAATATATATCACCAAAAATGGTAACACATAAAACTGTTATGTTACCAAAAGCTAACAAGCAATAATTTTGCATTATTAAATTAGAAATCAAACAGAGCGAGAAACAAAGCGAATAAATCAAGAGAAAGCAAGTGAATTCAATATATCACTCACATAGAGATTCACCATCAAATTGGGACTTTCGAGTGAAATAGAAGATGGATGGTGCCTCCTAATATTATAACAAGGCTATTCATCAAGCGCGTGTCAATTACGAACTAGTAGCGATCTCGAGTGTTCAATTTAATTAGAATTTATTCAGCTTCATTTGGAACTGGATTAGGTGTTAATTTCGTTCGAAAGTCAGTGTAGGATGTGACAATTTTATCAATTGATCGATAAATTAGCAGTAATAAAAGCAGGTTTGAGCTATCAATTTCTCTGCGATTAAGCTTTTAAGATGTTAAACAAAAAATAAACAGCAATAACAACTTAACTGTTGCAGAACGCGGATACCACATTATAATGTTGTCAAAGTGAAAGCTGACTGAAGCAGCTGTAAAGAGAAGATTAGGTAAAGTCGATAAAAAATATAGGAACTTCTAATATTAGTATAGGCTCTTCAGTCCATATAAAATTGACTTATGTGACACAAATGAAGGGATAGATTCTTAAACCTGAAGGCTGACAATTGTCTTTATGAAGGCCACATTACACAGAGTCCGTTGATGATGATTGATAAGGAAATCCGATGCAGTATAACTAGAAATGGCGAGGATGAAGAAAAGAAGAAGAAAATAATTAGAATCTCGATATAACAGATAGCGCGAAGAACCGATGGTCGATGGGGCAGTACCGGCGGCCACGTACCGGCAAGCGCAGCGTAGGACACCTACCTACTAGGTGGTCGGACGATCTTCGAGCAAGGTTGCAGGAAAACGCTGGATGCAGGCCGCTTCCAATCGGTCATTTTGGAAATCCTTGGAAAAGGCCTATGTCCAGCAGTGGACTTCCTGCGGCTAGTATGATAATAACACTAGATGTAGAATTGTACGTGCAGTCACACGAATAGGGATGCATCGATCGCCGACCAATTTTATTTTCATACCAAAGTCGATGGCATTTCAACAATCTTCCGCAATCGCAACATCCTGCTATAATCAATTTTATTACAGGCGTTAATCTAACTAGTTAATTTATATTAACCACCGTATAATTATAACATCGTCGATCAGTTTTTATATGGTTGTGATTTAACTGCCAGTGTGAAATTTTAACTAGGTTTAATTTCGGGTGAGGCGAAAGCAGTAATGGATCGCTAAAAGGTGTTATTAACTGCATATGGTCTTGAAATATGCTCCGATGATATTTATTACTGATGTTCGATAATTTTATAGATTGTCAAGAGATCTGAGCCGCCTTTATTCTTTACGAGAGTTGTGCATATAAATAGGTTTTGTTAATACGTTCAACTCGTGAAATTGTATATATAAAGGTTAAAAAGTTTTATCTAAAACAATAAACTAAAAGTTTAAACAGCTCCTCAATTAAGCCCATTAATTAATTAATTCTAAACTCGGTGAGGTTATTTTGTTTTACGACAAAGATGCTGCGGCCACCTTCCGGCTTCTTCATGAAATCAGGTCATTGGTATCATAACATTGCATTGTCATAAAACATACATAAGTATGTGAAGTTTCAGCATAATCGAATAATGGGAAGTGGGACTAATTTAGCTTGCAAGATTTGATTACGAAAATACAGACAACGGGACAGGTGAAAATAAATAAAAGTTTGTAAAAATGATGACGAAGCTTTTGCTATTGGGACCTAAAATATATATAAGAAACTTAAACACTACACTTTATCAAACACACATTCATCAAAGTAGACCATATTATACGTACGTTTTGATAATGCTATGTACTGTTCAAAGTCCTTCCAAAGCTTTGTGATTAGCTTCGGCTCTGCCTGCAGTTTGCTTATTAGCATTCCTTCCTCCTCACACCTGTTAAATGTTTGCTTAACCTTCTGATTGTTCATTTGAATATTGCATTATTAATACCCCAGCTAAGCTCGTAACCACATCGTCGTTAGGCCATTTTACAGGCCATTCAGAGGCCCTGACCCGCTTTTAGGACGCACGTTTAAATTTATCTAGATTCTTGATCTAGCTACGAGCCTTATCGGAGCGGAGAATCTTCTAGGCTTTACGTAACTTCAAGTTCAGTCAGGCTGGTTTTCATCGATTTTGTTATTTTAACTGCGCCTGTTTAACTGGTGCCTCGTAAACCTCTATAAATAACATCTGAAATTTATTATAGGTATGTAATACTTAGTTAAACGTTTGTTTGTTTTGTGTGTGTACGTGGCCAACACTGGTGTCAGATTTTTCAAGCTGCCGAAAGGCATCTAACATAGCTTGACAACTGCCATACAATGATAACATCCAGGACCAATGGTTTTATGTGCCTAACGAAGCGGCGGCGGAGCTCGAGATTTTTTTATGCCACTTGTGGTTACCCATCCAAGTGCCGACCACGCCCAGGGTTGCTTAGCTTGCGAAAGCGCTATTAATGCGTTCTTCCACTAGGCCAACAAGCTCTTCGGTTTAGTTTATTATTATAGTTTAGTAAGTTAGAATCATTTTTTCATTTGCCGAATAAAGCTTTTCTTTCTTTCTTTAATTATGAGAAAAAAAACATCTTTCTCACAAAAAAAAAAATTGCTGTTAGAATAGTTTGTCAAGACATTTTCAAAACCTAACCTTGCTCATCATCATCATCCGTAGCGTATTCCCGGTTGCATCCTCAGCAGTAACGCTTCAGAGCCCGGGGTCTGCTACCCCTTGGTGATTTGACGAGGATACTGATTTTACACAGAGCGACTGCCGTCTGACCTCCGCAACTCAAAGGGTCAGAAACAATCCTAGGATAGATAAAACCCCACTTTGCTCCCATAGGAAAAGTGGTTTATATCAGGAGGTTGAATTACATCTTCAAGTATTTTTCGACCTTACATTAACATCTTGTATAGCATATATTAAAGGAAATATAGAAGGGAAAAGAGGACCAGGAATACCGAGACATAGCTACATGAAACAGATAAAGGAGAAGGTAAACGTCGTGTCGTATACCAAAGTAAAACAGCTGGCAGATGAGAGAGACAAATGGAAGAGAATTCATCCTCCGCCAACGAGAGAATAGCTCTTAGTTAATATATATAGATTGCATATAATAGGTACAGGTATATTTTATTGCCGAATCAATGGATACATCATTTGAAAACAAATGAATTTGATATGAAATTCAACGACATTTAGCTGTAAAGACAGAATCTGTGACACGGGATTCCGTCTAAGGGTTCAATTTACTTATACCGTGCTCAGGGTTCAATTTACTTAGTTCCGTTATGTTATGTGCCAAGACCACCCATGGTCAGTGTATCTACTGGAGTTGAAAATAGCATTCACTAAGAGAATTCGCATTGGCATCAGCTACTCGTAGCTAGTGCATACAAAGTGTATGACGTACAAATATTGCCATTGGCTGTTCAGTTTATGATTCTGAACAACTATCTTCATGGATTATTAATAAATAAATAAATATATAGGGACAAATCACACTGATTAAGCTAGCCCCAAAGTAAGTTTTAAACTTGTGTTATGGGATACTAACTCAACGTTACTATATTTTAAGATAAATACATATATAGATAAACACCAAAGACCCAGGACAGTTTGACAAAGGCCATTTTCCAACTTGCCCTGGCTGGGGATCGAACCCAGAACTTCCGGATTAGCGGTCTAGCGTGTTAACCATTATGCCACGGAGGTCGTCAATATAATTATAATATAATATAATTAATATGCGATGAAAGCGTAACTCACGTAACAAGTGACTATAACTTGTATATTATAGGTCATATTTTGTATTTTAATTTTGCAATTTTATACTTATTTTAACACGCCAGCCACACATTTTTTCTGCTTGGTCTAATGGTTGACCGGTAGAGAATGCCATATAGCATTAGGTTCACCACTTGGACAATTGTTTTGTGCAAAAAAGTTTTAAACAAATAAAAAGTCAGTGCGGCTTGGGGCTTATTCGTGTACGTGTCGCGAATCATATTTGCCCTGAGGAGGCCTCCGGATGAGGTCGAAATATGTCGGCCAGTGTCTGACGTTTATCGTATAATAATAACGTCTGTGTCTCACGTTAGTTTTAACCAAAAATCTTCATGGAATACTTAAAATAGAAAAAAAGTAAATGCTTTTTTTTAATGGCACTTCGTTATGAGTTTGTATTTTATTATTTTTTATTTGAAAAATAGTTACAAAATCAGGTCAGCCTGCAAAGATCAAAGACTGAGAGCTTCGAGCTTCAGCCAAGGAAAATAGCCTACTAATTAGTTCCACACTATCGCTTAAGTAAAAGAACATGCATTTGCATGTCTATTTCAATAATCACTATCAGTTGGTAACATTAGCTTATCTTAAGGGAAAAAATATGGCAACTTACGTCTCACTCAACTTGTAAGACTAGAAGCCAATTAGTAAGGACATAGATGTAATCGAGTGAAGATGTGAATAAATTCTTTTGTACAAATTGGGTAGATGACTGGGTTAAAAATAAATGATGGTACTGTTAACATAATAATACGTCACAAAATAGTGTTACTTATCATATCCATTTTCAACTCGATTTACGATTTTTTAATGTATAAAAACTAATATTAAGAGCGCTTTTTGACTCCAAATATCTATGACGTCACGGTTTTGTATTTCATACAAATCCCATAGACAATGTTTGTTTTGACGTTTAGAAAAAAATGTCTGATTTGACTTGTTGTTATCTAGCGGATCGCTCGTAATTTTGCTAGACAAATACGCATGTGAATTCAATAAATACGAGGCGTGTATAGTTTTATATCTTCCTTTTATAGCTATTTTTATATAGTTTTATTCGTTCCTTGGCATATCTATACAGTTAGATAACTGTATAGATAGCTGTATAGATGTATCATATACATTTGAACGTAAATGTTGTAGATTGTAATATGAATTACTGTTCCTGAAATTGTTTTTGCATTATTTTATTTCGTGTCCGTTAGAGCAGAAAAATATCTAGGTGTATATTTGTTTGTGATAAATCAATCGTTCTACTAAATGTGTTTTCTTTCTTGACGTTCATGTGTAAAAGAAAGAAGCTTATCTTATTTTTGTACATTCCTCCTCATCTGAGAGAGCGTTCACTTTTTCTTTACTTTATTTTAGGCTTTTTTTCTCCAAATGTGAAGTAAAAAATAATGAAAAAACTTGCTTATTTTAGTGCCTTATCTATAATATTTAACCTCTAGGCATACGCTATTTAATCAACAACATAATATCCTCAATACTTAATTTGTAATCGGTATGCAAGCAAAAGTGTCGCACTGAATGATAATAAAATACTTATTTTATAGCCTTGAAGCCTACAATTAAAACAGTAAGGGTGAGCTTGTTAGATTACAATAAAAAGAGAAAAACAGTACATTTTACGTTGTAATGTCTTTTGTAGGGTGACTTTTTAAACTCCAGCAAGGTTTTTGGAGTGGTTCAGTCAATGACACAGAACTGCTTTCTATGTAACAATTAGCAAAAAACTAATTATAGATTTCGCCTTCCCATTCAAATCATTTCTTTCAAATCAGCGCTCTATCAACCAAACGGATTATGTACGGATGGACGAAATGTTTTTATCGTTTTTCAATATTTTTTTATGGAAAGTTGTAACTATTATTATCATGAAGTGGAATTGCCCAAAGAAATTGCTGGTGTTAAAAAAGTCAACCTGTATTTATGTCTGTGTGAACTATATTTTATGGACTTCATAATAGATACTTGTAACGACGTATCTTCAGACCACTGATAAAAATATCTTAATAAAATAGTAGTACATAACAGTTTTACTTTTTTTTATATTCACTAAATTATAATTTTATATTTAAAATTATATAAAAAAATATGGCAGTACAAACAAATAAAGTATCAAAAAATAAGTGGTTGTTCGTTTTCCTATATAGTCATAGTGATTTCAAATACGTAGTGTGTAAATAACAGTAAGCAAAGACTTTAATTTAATTTAAGACGCCATTTTAAGTTTCAAAATGACTTGTAACAGTTGTAACTGATTAAAAGCATTCACCGACAAGGTGTTACACTGTAGTTAATGCATTGAACTGCGCAGTTAAATGTTCAATTAAGGCAGGGGGACAGGATACCACGGCAATCAAAGTGGCAAATTGAAATGGCAAACATTTATTAGATTGAAAGGTGTGGCGCGTTAAGTTTTGAAAAGAAAATACTGTTGATCCGTTCTATTCATAAAAAATCTGCAGTTATTTCATCTGTTGCGTTGATTTTTTCTATCAAATTCATTAAAATCTAAATATTAAAATGAAATATCTTAACTTCCTTCCCACTAGTCGCCGCGCCCGGTAACGTTGTTGTAGCAGCGGTGACATTGAAAGGGAAATTTTTAGTTTGTATTTTTCGGCTGTCTTTGGTTTTTATTATGAAACAGGGTCCATATGACAAAATATCTATGTTTTATTTCGCTTTAAGAGTACTTACTTTGAATATAGGTAGAAGGTTCAACCATATGTATTCTGTGGTTCAACTTACCCTATATATAAAGTTACAATCAAAGTCAACATAAAAAGTCAACAAAAGATTTTCTGTCTATAAATTTCCAATTAAGTTCACGACTTAACGAATCTCGTCAAATTTCGTTAGTTATTAAAAATCATGTTACCATTAAAAGCGTATTACCATCTCGCTGGGCGGTTGACGGGACAACAAATGATCGTCATAATGAAGAAACATGAGCCGCGCTATTATGGTAGCATTCAATTTATTATTACAAATCAACCGTTCGATTGTCTAAGAAGCCATTAATGATATTAATATTGTAACAGTTCCTGAATTACTAAGCGAACTTTGAGTTCGGTGCAAGGAATTATAGATAAAAGCGCTTCAAATTTGTTTGTCACTCATACGTGATTAGTGATTCGCTTACGAATACAATCTTCTAAATGTACCTACTTGATTCTTTTCGAGTGGTAATAAAGTTAGAGGTATTTCGGCAGGATATTAAAGACGGTGTAATTTTTGGTGTGTATCAATAAAAAACTAGCATACTTAAATACCAAATTATCGTTTGCGGAGTTTACATAAAGAAACCCAAACCTAAATGAAGACCAAAAAGTGTAGCGCTCCTCGAAACAACAACAATAACCAGAAATAATAAGAAACGCACATAAAACACCAAATTCTGTAATCCGCTTGTTTTGAACAAGCCATATCAGATACTTTTTAGGGTTCCGTACTCAAAGGGTGCAAACGGGACCCTATTACTGAGACTCCGCTGTCTGTCTGTCCGTCTGTCTTGTGTTTCTTCAGCGTTTTAGAACATTGTACGGAGGTACGGAACCCTTTATGTACGAGTTCGACTCTCACTTGCCCGTTTATTTAAAACGTCAAAACAAACATTTTTCATGGGATTTGTATGAAATACCACGTCGTAACATCATAGTTTCTTGGAGTCAAATAGCGCTCTTAATATAAGTTTTCCTGCGTTAATAAATTTAATCACATTCAAAATGCATATGATCAATGACATATGACATTATTTAGTGACATTTATTTTCTTTTACAAAATAATTTATTTTCAGAAATGATAAATAAACATCTCTATCAGTATGTTTTTTTTGTAAAACGTTTTTTATTTATGCAACTAAGCCTAACTTACATTTTAACTTAAAGAAAGTCCATGATTTAATTTTCCAATTCTACTCTAGATCAAATAATTTTACGAGCGTACGTGCAGCCATCGTAGATATAGATCTAAGCCTTTGTTCCGAAGGCGAGCGATTTACACTGTTTTATACAATTTTACGAGCGTATGCTTTCATGTCTTAAATTTTGATTTTTATGGCACTGTCAATGATTTCGAGACCATTCTTGAATTGGCATCAGGTCTTTTTTTAGTCTCCAGTGTAGGAGCACGAACCTCTCTGTACTACCAGGGCCATATACTAGCCAGAACGTCAGAAGATTTGTTCTGCACTGCCCACGCTAGCCAGATGGGTTGGAGAGGTCTTATTGATGCCTATAAGCTTTTTTTATCTTGTGTTTCCTAAGTAGCCTTCTACGACATCCACGGGAAGACTTTTACCAATAAACTACCAGTAAACCAGTCTAGCCGTGTGGTTCCCAGCAGAGTGGAATAAGACCAGTCTTATTCCACTCTGCTGGGAACCACACGGCTAGAATAAAATAAATTAATTTCAATTGCTTAATGAGAAGGCCGCCTTTTGCGCATTTCCTAGATTTTAAGATAATTATGTCCTGTATTTTTTGTGCAATAACGGGTATTGTATTGTATTGTAATAAAATCTCACAAATTAGGTAGAATCGGTATTATTTACGAGCGATTCCGAAGGCTTTGATTAGAAAAGTGATTTGAGATTAAAAAGTTTCAATGCAATATTAGTGTTAGACAGTCTGTCAAAGAATATAGTAAAAAAAAACATTCAACTTAGCCGCAAGATCTTTCCAATGATGTTTTCGTATTTTCAAGTTGCCGTCTTGTTTTGGATAGGTCCCAAAATTTCTTAATTATGTAGCTTGCTACTAAGAGAAGCACTCCTTTTTCTGTTGGTATCAGTGTTATACTGATAACTCACACATTGATTTGCTTATGACGGTTTAATATTATTCCGTTGCTTCTAGTTCCGTTGAAATACTATTTCCTAATAAAATTGTGGAGAACAGTACGTTTATAGCCCCTTAATGTATTAGAGAAAAATGCGGAAGTCAGCAATCAATATCGAACTCGATAATGATCACGCGTCAAACAAATGATTTTGAAACTAATATGAGGCTTCCCAGTCACGATTTGACAGACAGGTACTCATTACTATTGTTTATTTATTTTAAACTATTTTACATTGAGGCGCCAGACATGCCAATATTGATGTTCTTACGTAACTTCTTCAAATATTGTATAAGTTTAAGTTTTGTTGAGATAAATACAAATTATGATAATACTTTAAAAACGTCTGGTATTAATTTATTAGAATAGAATGTATTTATTAACAGATTTGGAAAACGTACATCTTATATATAAAATTCTCGTGTCACAATGTTCGTTCCCGTACTCCTCCGAGACGGCTTGACCGATTCTCATGAAATTTTGTGAGCATATTGAGTAGGTCTGAGAATCGGCCAACATCTATTTTTCATACCCCTAATCTACGCGGGCGAAGTCGCGGACAAAAGCTAGTATTCATATATATCTATTAGTTATATGTTACATGTTTTACAAAAATGTATCGTTGTTGATTTGTTCTTTTTTTAAATACATAGTATACATCAATTTTTTTTTTCATTAAGGAACAGATTTAATATAATTTTAAACAATTTATTTAAGTAAACAACTAAACTCAAACTAACTATATAAAACTTTAAATTGATTAAGTACTTATAGTATTTCTGTGTATTTTTAAGTTCATAAAAAAAACAAATGTACTTACATGAAGGAGAGTATTCTCTAACCGCCACAATTACCTGAAATACGCAAAAATAAGGCCATTTAATTTATAACATATGGAAATTAAATCGTGAGTTTGATGTTAGATTAACCATAAAAATCCTTCATACTTGATTAAACATGTTACACAAATGTAGTCATACACGCTTAGGTAAAACTTCTTTTTCTTCTTTATAATATTCGTGAATGACGTAATTTAATTTCTATTAAACTTAATTGGAAACTAATATAACCATTATAATAGGCGTCACAACAAGCTTTTTTCCTAATTTCCATTAATATTTTTGTTATAATAAAAAAAGCATCAACCATAGAGTCATGTAATGTATTATAAACATTTAAACGTGATTTAGCATTTTGTCTAACTTTAGAAAAAAAATAGAGGTAAATACATTGAATATTTTAATGAAAACTTTCAATTGCACGTAAAGTATATGTATCCATACTTGTAAAAAATATTGATTATAGTTCATCGGTGGGCATATATACTATAAAAGTATATTTATAACAAAAGGATACACTTGTTAACAAGCGAGTCTGCGTGCCCATTTAGTTTTGCTTCACCTTTATGAATCACTCTGAACATTCTCATAATTGGCGTCTTTTTAAAAGAGTAAAGTACATGTAATTTATCTTTTTACAAGTAGGTTAAAGGAGGACTTGAAAGGAAAGATTATCCTGCTACAATAGCTTATAATAAGATGTTGGCGTTTTACTTTCACAATAAATCTTTTGTGCATTTCGAGAAACTGTTATGGCTTCCGAGGAAACAACTTATTGAGAGCATAATGAAGACATTCTGCAACGCAATATCTTTTTCGAAACGATATTGGTATATCTTGGTGCCAAGTATTTTAAATACATTTATATTTGAACCTTATTTATTTATGTTTAGTGACGAAAATTACTTGGAGTAGAGCCGGCCGAACAGTTTTGAAAAATGTAATTTCGAAGTAATAAGTAATGCTGATGTCTTTTAAAATGGAAAGTTGCAAAGGATCCTGAATGAAACTTTTGGCAATTGATTGGTATTATTCTGTTACAACATACTTATATGAATCATGTAAGATGTAAAATTATAGTTACATTTTAGCATTAAAAAGGGGAAAACTAACTATGGCATGTCGTTACTTATACAGAAAAACATTTAAAAGTACCTATTTTGAAAGTGTATAATTTTCCTGGTGCAAAAGTCTTCTCATAAGTATTATATATTAACTGAAGATTCAACAGTTACGGAGGGCGTCTTCAAGCACAACTATTAAAATAAGCTATTCACAGCGCTAAAGCATATCCAGTCTCGACAAAAGGCAGTGAGTTAAACCCTGGACTATAACTATTATGCCAGTTCGCAGTCCAGAATTGAAACGTCTGCGTTTACTATAGCCATTCTGCTCCTAACTGTCGGGTTTCTATGAAATAGCCGTCGAAGAGCCTTTGAAATGTGTTTACAGTAAAATCCTTGTGTATATGTTTATATATGTATTAGTTCTAGATTTGGTCGTATTTGGAAATGTCTTCACATGCTTTGAGAGCCCAAATAAAGTATGGAAAATCTGGTACATTCTTTCAGACACAGTCAATGTTTTGTTTGGTTTTGGTGCGTGTGTGCCCAACACTTAGTGGCAGATTTTCCATAAGGGCATCTAATATAACCAGATAACTACCATCTTATTATGATAGCTGAGACTAACGGCGTACCTTCCGAAGTTAGGAGGAGCTCGAGATATTTTAAAATCCCAGCGTTAGAAGAATACACATACGAGTTTAATATATGCATAAAATATTTACATCACGATCTTACAAAAGGTTGCAATTAGCAACGTGAGAGCAAACAACCTGACCGTTGCGTTGCTTACTTCACTTATGTACTAACCATAGCCAGATTACGATATAACACTAACGAGTTACCGCATTTTATTATGGCTATTACCTAATTATTACTTACTTGCCTATCGCATTTTGATTGTAGAATTATATAAAGCAAATGTGCTCGGAAAACAGGAACGGAAAGCGCAACCCGGGCACCGAAACAGCATGCCAAGGATTGCACTAGGGAACGAGCTAGATGAGAAGAAAGAAAAGGTTTTTGTAATTCAAAGAGGGTTCAAATAAGACAGCTGTACCTTGGCTTCAGGACATCTATTAAACTCGAACATTTAGCCGTTTTGATTGCTTTTATATTGCAACAGGACACTTTTTGAAAGCAGAATCACTTAATTTCATAATTTATTTATTGCAAATCACTGTTTTACATTTAGATTACATTTTTTCAGTACAAGTGACGCCCTGTAAGGGCACAGCAAACATAGAGGCACTAGATGCCAGTTACTCAAATATTAAATTAAATTATTAAAAGATTTATTTTATAACATTTTTAACATAAAATCATAAATAAATAAAATAAAATAAATTATGATTTATATATAATATTATCATTAATACATTATATATTCAGCTTATGGATAGAGACAGTAGAGAAACGAAGCAATGTATAACCTATTTATTATGTTTTTCGTCAAAGAAATCTGATATTTTATAGTAGCATTTATTTATAAGAAATTTTTTGTGCTTTTTGTTAAATTCGGTATTTTTTTCAATATTTTTTAAATTATTTGGAATATGATTGTATACTTTTATTGCCATGTGGTGGGGACTGGATGCAATTAAATCCATTTTTGTGAAAGATCTTTTTAATTTGTGTAAGTTTCTATTATTTCTCTCATTTTTATTTTCCTTTTTCGTATATAAATTTTCATATTTTCTTACAAACTTACATAATTCCAGAATATATATCGACGTTAGGGTCAAGATTTGGTGTTTTACAAAATGTGGTCTACAAGATGTCATTTCATCAATATTTACTAGTATTCTAATACATTTCTTTTGTAGTAAAAATATATCTTCTATATGACAACTATTTCCCCACAAGACTATGCCGTAAGATAATCTCGAGTGCGCATATGCATAGTATGCACTTTGGAAACGCTAGCGCTAATCATTCGTTGTATGACTCCCATGTTCAAATATAGGTCTCCAGAAGCCGGGGATACGTTTTCTTCTTCTTCATCATCGGTCCCCCAATCGTATCCACATACGCTCTTCCAACCTATGCGGTCTTCATTGCTACCGCCTTATGCTTACTACGGTTGACTTTACTGTTTACGTTTTTTATCAGTCTATCTTAACGGAAGTTTAACCTCAGCGAATACAACCTCTAACATTTTACTTCAAAGTGCGCAAAAACCGTGACAAGTAATGAAGCAGCAGTTCCCATAGTTCACCAGTACCGCGGCCCCAAATAAACGGTTTCTCATGGTAAAGTATTTAGAGGTAGCGGTGGGCGTTCACACCATCATAACATTTTGACCATAAATCGTATGAAGAGAAGGTGTCGCACCCGTTCGCCTCTGTTTATGCTGCTTAGCGCTGCACGTTTATTATTAGTGGTTGAAAAAGCAAAAGTTCTTTGGTTTCGCTTTTTTTTTCTGTTAGCGAATCGAGAATCAATTTTCTGTTTCTACTGGTTGAACTCGGCAGCTAAACTAAATGGAATAGAAGTATCTGTTGGCTTTTTAGCAGCCGGCTGTCCCTATATTTTTTTCTGAAATCATACAATTTTTACTTTGTTAGTTTAGCGGTATAATTTGACATGCCTAAATACCATAAATTCAATTAAAGGTCTATTTTTATATAGTAATTGTGGTTATAAAAAATGGGGTAAACCCACAAACACGCGTTGACGATTTTATATGATGCAAATTGTGTTTTCGTAGATACCTTATACATGGATATTAAACATACAATTTGTAATTAACATTACAATGGACCTGAATTACATATATATATAGAGATTGAGTACCTACTATAAGGCTTTAAAAATAGGCGAGGTTTTAGGGAGAAATGGGTGCGAAACCGGGAGAGACGGGGCGGTCGCCACCGTTCCTACAACCATTAAATCTTTATTCAGCGATTTTTATCGTTCGCGAAAACTTTATTACTGCAACTACTTCACGATTGCAACGCAGAATATTCATACTTCCTATATTTTTCAGTTTAATAACTTTCTAAGTTCAACGCTCTACTTCTTTATTGTTGGCAACATTTACGAGATAAAGTTTAAAGAATGATGATACGGGACTTTACTCTGATTTGCCAGAGTATTTTTCATCGTCTTTTTTGAAATAAAATACATACAAAGATTTTTGGCAAGTTTGATCTAGTTAGATGATTAACACTTCTTTATTTTAAACTAGGTATATTTAAGCTTAAATTGGTTGGTTTACAGAAACACCTATTTTATTTATTTACACTTTATTGTACACACATACAAATGTAATAGTACAACAGGCGGACTTAATGCTAAAAGCATTCTCTAACAGTCAAACCTTTGGGTTGATTTATTTTGTTCTAAGCATATTTTTTATTTTTTTTACTAACTCAACTATTACTCGATCTTGTGCCATACTGCTGGGCAAAGGCCTCCCTCTTGTATCTCCACACGATCTTGTCTTCTACGATTTCCTGTCACTCGCACAATCATTTTTCGAGGTCGCCTCGCCATCTGGTCCTAGGTCTATCCTTATGTCTTACGCAGCCCAGCGTTTCGCACCTTGTCTATACGTCTCAATCTCAATCCTAGAATGCTGCGCTACATAGCTCAAAGACCTATGGAGCGCAGCATTCTATTTAGGTCCTTGTTCGCAAGCCGTAATTGAATTTTGATACCAAATTAGTTTTTGTAGGTAGTAGCATTCTAGGTAAATATGCAATTGGTGTCGTGGAGAGACGAGAGTCGTAGAGGTGTAGTGGAGAGTACATATCATTAATTTTACTCCCACAATCTCTTCTTATTTATTTATTTATCAAACTTTATTGTCCAAAGTAAAAATATACTTTTAACAAATGGCGGACTTAATGCTAAGAGCATTTTCTCCCAGTCAACCATAGGGATAAGCAGAGAAAATTGTGCGGCACAAAAGCTATAAATACCTATATACTTACATCAAAAATACTAAGTACTTCATACACACTATTACATATATGTATATATTATATATAAATATATCAGAGTAAATACCTACTTACACAATACATATACTAATAAATATAATAACAAAGAAATAGCTAATGAAAAGAAGAACTGAATGATGATGACTTTATACAGAAAGGGAGTTTAAAAAGAGGGCGTGGACTTTCCTCTTAAAACAGAATTTGGTAGAAATTTCTCTAATATCAACGGGTAACGAATTCCAGAGTCGTGAAGCTTGAAGAGAAAATGAGTTTGACATGAAATTAGTCCGAAAAAGGGGGATAAAGAGCTGACGAGTCTCATTAGAACGAAGTTGTCGATCATGAGTGTCTGAAAGGTAGTTATATTTACATTTTAAATATTGAGGGTAATCAGGATTCGTAAGAATCGAAAAGAGAGTACACAGTAACCGAAGTTCCCTGCGTTGGCGGATAGGAAGCCAAGTAAGCTCCGAACGATAAGAAGACACATGATCATATTTTCGAAGACAGAAGATAAAGCGAATGCAGTTATTAAGGAGCCGATCAAGTTTATTGAGAAGGTCTACATTGAGGTCAGGATAACACACATCAGCATAGTCAAAGATTGGAAAAATTAAAGCCTGTACAAGTAAGACCTTTGTTTTAAAAGGCAGAAAATTCCTTAGACGGTTCAATTGCTGAAGACTAACAGTGATTGTTCGACTAATTGCGGCTATATGAGTGGTCCAGCCAAGCGTGGAATCGATGTTTAATCCTAGGTTCTTGACAGAGTTGCAAAAAGGTATAATATTATTATTGAAAATGACGGGTTGGATATGACTAGTATCAATCTGTGCAATCTGTCTCGAACTACCTACGATCATTGCCTGACATTTGGAGGGGTTAACTCTAACACCAAACTCATCAGACCAGGTCATAATAGTCGATAAGGCGGAATTAATTGAGGCAACACACGTATTGATATCTACTACTGGCGACTGAGCATAAATTTGAAGGTCGTCAGCATAAAAATGGTAAGAGCAGCCAATCACAGAAGAAAGAAGATTTATAAAGATAGAAAAAAGCAAGGGCGACAAAATACCACCCTGCGGTACACCTAAAGAAAGTGTCATCCAGTCCGACAGGTCACGGTCCATTCGAACGGATTGCTGACGATCACGTAAATAATCTGAAAACCAATCCACCACTGAGGCTGAGAACTGCAGGTGACTAAGTATGGCAAGGAGAATATCGTGATCAACCATATTAAAAGCATTAGAAAAGTCAATGAGAACTAGAATGGAGAGCAGTAGCAGTACTGTGACCAGGGCGAAAACCGGACTGTAGAGGAGTAAGGAGCGAGTTAGTAAAAATAAAGGAAGACACTTGAGCGTGCACTACAGCTTCAAGGATTTTGGAAAGGAAGGGGAGTATAGAGATTGGTCTGAAATTATTTAAGGATTGGGGAGATGTAACTTTAGGGAGAGGAATAACGAAGGCTTTACGCCACAGAGAGGGAAAAGTCCCAGTAACTAGAGAAAAATTGATGATGTGAGACAGAATGGGAAGAATAATAGGTAAGATATTTACAATCATTTGCCTGCTAACATCATCACATCCTACCGCCTTTGACTTAATTGACATTATAATTTTGCGTATGTCATCCTCAGTGGAGGGAGAAAAAGAAAAGGGGTCAATTTGAGGTTGTGCCATGGAAGATATTCTGGAAATAGTGGCAGCTTTAACAGCAGGATCAAGAGAACTTGGAGTGTTGAAATGATTATTGAAATCGTTCGGAGAGAAGCTAGAAGTGGAAAAATGGTTACTTTTATTTTTGGCAAGACCCAAAGAACGGAGGAACTTTCAAATATCGGCTGACGAAGACTGGGTAAGATTTTCAGAGAAATATTTACGTTTGGCAGCTCTTACCATGTTATTGCACCGATTACGCGCAATCTTGTACGCAGACCAATTATCATCCGACCTAACTCGTTTAAAAACCCTAAACGCCCTATCCCTTCTAGTCATGGCCATGCGAACGCCTCTTGTAATCCAATCCGCTTAATCTTTACAGCTTTTAAGGGAGCATGATTATTGTACAACGATAATACGGTAGAGTTAAAAATTGACACCTTCTCATCAATGGTCAAAGCCTCATATATCGGAGAGAAGTCCAGCTTGGCTGCATCAATCATTAATTTGTCGTGGTCAATTTTTGCCATACTACGCGTCCAAATAATCTTAGGATGAGCCTTAGGTGGTTTCAACTTGTATGACAAATATAACAAGTCGTGCATAGAAAAAGCGGGCGCTGGTGTCTGGCCGTGCTTAATGACAAGATCGGGAGAAGAAGTGAGAATGAAGTCAAGCCAAGTATCATCAGTATGACGGTTGACATGAGTAGGCTCTAAAGGCAAAACAGAGAGATTGACTGACTTAAGTATGTTGAGAAGTTTTTGAGAACGCGATTCATCGCTAAAGACAAGGTTGGTATTGAAATCACCCATGACTATGTGATGCGTGTAATCCGAGCAGAGAGTGTCAAGAGTTGTCTCAATTTGAGAGAAATAATTAACGCCAGGAGGACAATATACGACGCCAAGAAGGGCCTTGACACCGTTGACAGAAATTTCAATAAAAATAAATTGGGCAGCACTTGAATGCACTGGAGGCGAAGACATTACAATTTTGTACGGAATGTGGCTGCGTAAATAAATCGCAACTCCTCCACCACGCATATCTTCTCGATCATTCCGAATTAAAACATACCCTGGTATAGAAAAAGATACTGAGGACAGGGAAGGTTTAAGCCAACTTTCGGATACGAGGATAGCGTCAAAAATCGGAGAGGCAAATGTATCAAGAAAATCAGCATGATGGGCTGGAATACTTTGTGCATTCAAATGACAAGCATTAAAATTAAAAGAAGTACCCAACATACAGTTACTTAAAACCGTATGTAAGGTTTCAGGTTCATGAAATGAGTCATCATCATCATTAGAAACGCAAGAATGGAAAGATTCGTCATCAGACATATTATACAATATAACAGAGTATGAATAATATAAAATAAAAAATATATATAAAATAAGCAAAAAAAAAAAATTACAAACAAAAAGAACAACAAAAACCCTAACTGCATATTTTGTCCTGCCGGTTGCCGGAGATAATAACATAAACACAATACTACGTAATTTATAGACTGGTGGCCAAAGGATAAACAAAACGCTATGACATTGTATGACATGACACTTGAATGATGTTGACAATTAAATTTTGACATTGACATTTGAGTAAAAATAAAAATATTTTGGCCACCTGCCAAATTAAAAAATGTAAAAGTAAAAAGTTACAGAATTGTGAGGTATTAAAACAAAAGATACTATATGGTTACATAACGTAAAGTTAATAAGAAAATCATGTATAGAAACACTAAAATACGGACGATGAATGAACATGTGAAAAGTCTCAGATCATTTTCTCGCCCTGGCCGATCGTTTAGATCTTCCACGCTGCTCCGGGGAGTTGAGTGAAGCCACTGGGTTAGCAACTGTAGACTCCGCAGAGGACCCCTGCTCTGAGGTCGCCGGAGCCAAGTCCTGTTCCACCTGAGGCAGGCTATTTAAATCAGCCTCGGAAAACAAACGCTGCAAAGATCCGTCCTGCATCTTAACAATGACGACGCCGTTGGATGTCCAACAGCGCCTCATACCAAACCTCTTCCGCGCCTGGACAAACACAGCCTGTCGCTGCCGCGTGAGGAATTCAGCTACACTGTATGGGGATCCTTTGAAGGCTGTCTTTTTCTCCCAAATGGCTGCTTTATAGCGAATATCCAAGAATCTCACCAACACAGGCCTACATTTATTCTCTGAGACTTTACCGAGGCGATGGCATACAGTGATACGCTCAGACTGAAAGTTGCTTAGGCCCAACATATCCCGAAAGATGTTACTGACAAATTGAGCAAGTCCACTTTTGACATCTTCCGACACCCCACTAATAAGAAGATTCTTTCTCCGATGCCGGGTTTCAATGTGGTCAACAGACGTAGAAAGTGCCTTAATCTGCTGAAACAAGAGTGACACCAAGCCGAAGACTTCCTTTTTAAAGCCGTCATACTCCTGTTCAAGGCTTGAGACAGTGCTGCTGGATGGGGTGGTCTTCAGCTGGGACTCAAATTCTCCCATCTTCTTAGTCATTAGTGTCATCAGTGCTCTTTGGCCCTCAAGGACATCCTCAAAATTTGCCATTATAGTGAATTATTTATAACAATAATAATATGGTCTCACAATGTAGTTATATAGGTATATATGTATATTATATCAGTGTGAGTGAAGTATGGCAGGCAGGACAAAGAAGTGAAATTTAACTTATCTCATTGATCCAGAGTGTGAAAATTATCTGAGTGCCTGTAACACCTGAAGATCTTCGAATTTGGATAGTTTTAAAGACAATGTAAGTAATTTATATAATTTTAAATAAAATTGATTTGCTAAGATAGGTCCTAAGCTTCTTCAGTGGCTCCAAGAAGTTGCAGTTGCAACGGCCACACCTCGGTAAACCACATCTGTGGGCTAAACCTGGAGAAGGGGACTATATCCACCAACACCAGTGGATTGGTTAACGGATGACCCCCGTTTCTAAACATCTTCATTAGTATGATACTATTTATAAACTAATAATAAAAACAGGGTAATGCGAAACACCCCAAGGGCGTCTGTCAGGGTCCATATAGTGACTTACGGTCTTTCGCTGCAGCCCAATCTCTGCCAGTCGTACCGGTCTACCGGTCCATTGGATAACAGAGGGAGGGCCGAGAGAGTGGATTTGCACCCGCGCAACCGCTTATACACTTTAAATAACTTCACGCGCAGATGACCTCGGCAATCGCCTAATGGATTTAGAAATCGTAGAAGTCCTGCGGCGATGGAGTACTGGCGGTGGGGCTGACGGTAACGATGTGCCTAAGCTCTAGTTGGTGCTCTGCACGTAGGCGGTCAGGGGAGAGTGGTCGCTCTCGGAATCGACAGAGACGGGATTCTGGGCTCGGCAGCACTACTGACGACAAAGCAGCCCTATTTAGGATCGCTCTGCTTTCCTCTGCACAGAGGAGGGGTCTAGAAAAGGTGGCCCAAACATAGTCCGTCTCACCCACTATCTAGGTGCCAAACCGCGGGCGCTTGGACATCGAAAGAATGCGGTCGAAAGATGCAAAAAATTTTTAAAATGAAATCCAACAGACTTTGCATAGCCACATGGAATGTACGTACCCTACTGGACAATGACAACAACCTATGCCCAGAAAGAAAAAACTGCCCTGATAGCTAGAGAACTAGGCAGGTATAAAATTGACATAGCTGCAATAAGTGAGACTCATCTGAGTGACTCTGGGGAGCTCTGTGAACAATTCGGTGGCTATACATACTACTGGAGTAGACGTCCTACTGGCGAGAGGGCAGCTAATGGGGTAGGTTTTGCTATCCGAAATAGCTTGGCAAGAGATCTAAGTGACCTACCTAAAGGTGTCAATGACCGCCTCATGACTTTGCGCCTACCAATCGCATATAATAAATGCGTTCACCTAATAAGTGCATATGCTCCAACTTTGCCCTCGTCAGATGAAGATAAGGACGCATTCTATCAACAACTTCACCAGGTTCTTACAAGCTTACCCAGGCATGATAAAATCATCTTGTTGGGAGATTTCAACGCTCGTGTCGGCACTGAACATGACCTATGGAACGGTGTCCTCCAAGCATGGTGTTGGAAAAAGCAATGACAATGGATTACGTCTCCTGTCGTTGTGCGCCGAATTTGACCTTGCGTTTGACAGAGTACCACGAGAGGCCCTTTGGGTTGTTCTCCAAAGATCTGGATATCCAAAGAAGTTCGTCAACCTTATTCGTCAATTTCATATTGGCATGAGAGCGCAGGTTCAACATGGAAACGAACTCTCTGAATATATCCAAGTGACTAGTGGAGTAAAACAAGGCTGTGTAATGGCGCCTACTCTCTTCGCTATATACTTCGCAGAGGTTTTGAGAGATGCACTGCAATCTTGCGACAATCAAATCAGGCTTCACGTAAGAACGGATAAAGGCGTATTTGACGTGTCAAGATTCAGAGCGAAGACCAAAATTGAAATAATTCCCTTAGTAGAGATACTCTATGCTGACGATGTGTGTCTCATGTCTGACAGTGTGGAGCATCTTCAGAGCTATATTGACGCATTGCATCGCTCTTGCCAACGTTTCGGATTAGTAATCAGTGCGTCCAAGACTCAAATCCTCAAACAACCACCAAGAGGTAGCGAAGTGGATCAAACTGCGCTGTGTCTAGATGGAAAACCACTAGAAGAGGTAACAAATTTTGAATATCTGGGCAGCACCATCCGACACGATAACACTTTGGCTTCGGAAATTCCATCGCGCATTGCTAATGCTGCAGTTAATTTCGGACGACTCAATGATCGTGTCTAGAAGTCCCATGATCTGAAGCTAGAGACAAAGATCAACGTCTATAAAGCGTTGATCCTACCTGTCCTTTTATACGGCGCAGAGACATGGTGTCTGTACAAAGCAGACATTAAAAAGCTTGACACATACCATCTAAGATGTCTAAGATTCATCTTAAAGATCAAATGGCAGGACCGTGTACCTAACACTGAGGTTCTACGTCGATCCGGAATGTATGGAATGGATGCTCTCCTTATGCAGCGGCAACTCCGGTGGTGTGGACAGGTTCTTCGTATGGAAGACCACCGTTTACCCAAAGCAGTATTCTATTCTGAACTAGCAGAGGGTAAAAGGAAGCATGGTGGTCAGCATCTGCGTTATAAGGACGTGTTCAAAAGACATCTTAACGCTTGTGCCATAGACCCTGAATGTTGGGAGGAGCTTGCTTCAAAAAGGTCATCTTGGCGATCTACCATCCACAAGCAAATCCAACATTTCGAAGAGAACCGTTTGAGTGAACTTATCGCTAAGCGCCAATTACGCAAAGAAAGACCTAAGCCTTCCTACACATACACTTACAACTCAGCCGGCCAACTCTACTGTCAGCCGTGTAACAGAATCTTCAAAACAAAATTCGGTCTAGCGAACCATATTAGGGCTCACGCTAGAAACAATGTTACCACCAACCTTTGATTTTTCTTGCCCGAGGTCGCCGTTATCGAAAGCGATAAGGAGGACTATATAAATATGCAATTGTAAATACATACACACACAGGCTTTTCTGGTACAATAGGTGAGGTTTTGATCTCTGGAGTTCAATAAGCAAGAAGAACCAATAAGCACCAATTGGTTAGAAACGGCGTCAGTAGGTACTAACTAGAATGCTGCGCTCAAAGTTTGTTAAAATCTTCTTTATAATTAGGTATATAACTAACGCCGTTTCTAACCTATTGCTGCTCATGGGTTCTTCTTGCTAATTGAACTCCTGAGATCAAAACCTCACCTATTGTACCGGAAAAGCCTGTGTGTGTGACTGTGTGTGTGTGTGTATTTACAATTGCACATTTGTTGTAAACCATAAAAGATTGGGGTTATTATTGCATAGTAATAGGATTGTCAGTCAGCGTGTTTCATAAAATGCTGAAATTTATTTGTTGCCGTAAGTTTACGATAAGGATAATACGTTCATATGCACATCTTCATCGTAGCAATAACTCAGCTAAAGTCCGTTTAAAGATTTTTACCTCTTACAAATTGACTTAAAAGTTACTTTAGCGCTACAAATATAGAGTTGCTATAACCCTATGATAGTTGCTTGGCTAAAAATGAAAAATGAGTTCTAATTTAATAGATGTAGAGTCGAATTTGGGTTGTAGAGTTTGAGCCTCCAGTGGTAAAATAATTCTGAACGGATGATAGTGCAGACCTCGTCAGCTCGCCTAATGATACAGCCTCAAAAGTGTCCTCTTATCATAATGAAATCTAAATTGATCCGACTATGAATGTAAAGCGCAATTTTAATTGTAATGTTTTGCATAAAGCGCTTTACTATAAATTGTAAGCGTACAGTCAATGATAAAATAATAATATGGTTCAAAATTAGATGATTAATGTAGATTGTCGGAGGTTTTACAATATTTGTTATTCATTTTAATGTGATACTTTAAATGATCCTACAAATGTTGCAAAAGACCTTATGATAAAATAGAATAAGAACAACCTTAAAAAAGGAGGTTCTTTATTTTACCTCGAAAAATAATAAACATATTTTTGCATTTTCGGAATCTACTTCTAAGAACGTTTCTTATTTCCTTTCGTATTACATATGTATATACTACATAAAGTAGATCCAAGGGCGGGCAGCTACTTTGCACAATGTATTTCTAACGCGGTGCAGAGAGGTAATGCTGCCAGCCTTCTGGGTACCCTGCCTCGCGGCGAGGCGTTGGAGTCTCATTTTTATTTGTAATTTTTATTTTATTTTATGTAATGTGACCTATGTATTGAATAAATGAATAAAACTTTTTAGTAATAAAATATTAGTACATAGGTATATACTTTGCAAGAAAAGCTTGACAGTCATGTTTTGTATGCGTCTGTACCAGCCTAGTGACGACGGGTACGCGCCGACACAAAATGTCACTTGTCGACTTCTTGAACAATATTTATTCAATGGCACGTCTTGAAAGACTTGAGCCTCTCATGCCAGGAAATGGGTAATGACATTCAGTTCTAACACTTACAATGAATTGCGTAGTACAATCGATGAGCAAGGTAATTTTGCCTCGGGTATAAAAAAATACTCGATTTTTTAAAAGTAGGTTCTATTTATGATATTGAACGTTTTTTCTTCAGTGACAATGAAATAACAAATAAAACTTATGCAAGTTAACCGATCAGCTGACCAGTCTTTTATTTTATAAGAAACAACGTCATCTTCTTTTCTACAAAACTTCACTTAATTACAAATACTCTGCTGAAATCTCTAGATGGCCAGAAAACTACTTTAAGAGACCATCTTCTAAGGATACAAGGACAACCTAAACTGTTTGGTATATAACGTCTAACAAAATATAGTAAAACTATTTTAAAGGTAAATTTACTCCGTGATACTGAACAACTTTCCCCAAGGAACATATATCGAAATATGAAAAATAATTTTTGGTCTCCCATACAAGTTGACCGATCAACTGATTAGAGTTTGTATGGAAAGCAGAAAAAATATTTTTACTGAATCGCCCCATAAAATAGTTTCAGTATATTTTTTTGATCCTGTATATTGATCAAACGGAAACACTTTCGTTCATTTTCTTTCGATGAACAAATCATTATATATTTTTATGCGCTACGTGCTTTACCAGCCATACCAAGGTTGATCTAACACGGTCACATAGAGAGGCATAAAAGTTATAATGAATAATACAACCTTGAGTCAAAGGTAAGAAGAAGAAGCGAAAATATCTATTCGTTATAGGTATAACCGACAGTCCCGACAGCTGTAAACAGAAGAAACAGCGAAGCACATGATACTAGCGTATCCGTGCGTTGCATTAACAAGAAAGGTGTACCTGAGATCTTCAATTACGCAGGTAGAAGCTGCAGATCTACCCATGACTGCCTCCGTGGTCCAGTGGTCAAGGCGTCTGCCTTGTGATACGTAGGTCATGGGTTCAAATCCCACTGGGAAGCATACTTTGTGAAAAGTTGTTTTCAGTCTGGTTAGGATATTGCAGGCTTGAATCACCTGATTATCCGAAAAGAAAGATGATTCCGTGCTTCGGAAGACACGTAAAGCTGTTGGTCCCGAACGCCAGCCAGCGTTTGTACCTATCCTAGGATTGGTTTTGGTCTACCCTTTGGGTTGCGGAGGTCAGACGGCAGTCGCTCTGTGTAAAAACCAGTAAGTAACATTGTCAAATCACCTAGGTTAGGTAGCGGTCCCCGGGCTCTGAAGCGTTACCGCTGCGAATGCAACCGGGAATACGCTCGGATGATGATGATGATGATGCTGCAGATCTGCCTGTGCACTGATCCGCTATCACGACGAGCTGGGCTGGCTCGAATGAAAACAACTTCTCCAGCCCATAAACAAAAGGGAGACACAGAAGAATGTGGTTTCTCACATGCAAGGGGTTCCAAAAAAGAGATAATCTGTAATGCAATAAAACCCATCAGGCTGGGTCACCTATACTGAACTGGGATTCTTTTAGCGTATCTTCTCAGCAGCGGTCGTTCCGACACGCTAGTAGTTTGTAGCTTTTGCATTAAAAATTTAATTAAATAAATTTAAATTAAAACTAATGATCTTCAATAAACAAGTGATATATTTATTTTACATTGTATAAAAAAATTGACTTTGACTTTGAGCCTAGGCACGAAAAAACCTTACGGAACCAGGGAAACCAGGGGTAGACGAAGTAGCCTTGTGCATATGTCACGGTGATCAATTAACGATACAAAAAAAGCGGACAAATTATTGCGGCGTCTTGTAAAGAGACGGAGAAAAAACCCGATACAGTTAAAATGTGATTGATGGACGCCTTGTTCGCAAGCCGTAATTGAATTATGATACCAAATTAATTTTTTGTTCGGTCTGTCACCTATGCAGCTGTAGGGAGCATGTCTAAACACATAACAATGTTACGCATTTTTTTAATTATTATTAAATGCAACAATTTTGAGCATAACTATTTTTGTCCTAACAAATATTCATATTTCTCATAATTATGATAAACAATTACTTTAACCCGTCACTTATCGATAAAAATAAAACAATAGTTAAAACATTTATTTGTGCTCCTGTTAAGCTTCTGTTGATATTAGCTGAGTAACAGCTTCATGACAATCTACTTTTCAAAAAATGTAATACATACTAACTTTGGAAGTTTTAAAAACAATGTAACTAGGTCAATATGAGTAATATCAGCTTACAAATATAATATTTGAATCGTTATTAGTATATATATTTTTTTGTTTATTATGCCTAATTAATATTATGGTATGACAAACGAACACTCCTGCGGCTCTAAGCAGAAAGAGCCTAGGTTCGCAAAACCCAAATACTACTTTTAGCGTGATGGTGGGCGAGAAAGGGGAAAACGGAATCAAAATAGTGACGGGTTGCTAGCCGCATCGCTTACTAACACGATTCGCATTTTTACCCATTCCCTCGATCGGCTTTTACGATCTGCGCCGAAAGAGAAGCTTAATAACTATGATTTATGTAAATAAAATATGCGTTTCAATATAAACCCCTAACTGAAGGTTGAGTTCCAAAGAATAGTTTCGCATCGCGAAACGCCGCGTTGACGTCGGAGGTTCGAAAAGGCAAGATTCCATTTGATCATTAATTTGCCTCGCATCAGTACGGGAGCAGATATGCAAAACAATCGAGATAGCGCGGAGAGACGGCCGAGACACACATGGAGAAATGGAATTGATTTATTAGTATTTAAATTGGACATGAGTGCAAGTAAGGGCTCTTTAGGCCGCCTACATTTGTCGCGCCTGCCCACGGCAAGTTGGAGTGCACTTGTAAACTTATTAATAACAATGTTCCCGTTTGTCAGATTCGTGTAACAAAGCCAATGTACAGTATTATGATGACATTTTTTATCAGATTACTTTCTTTAGCAACCTTATTTTGTTGGCTTTGTTTTGTCACGGATTCTTCTTGTTTTCGTCATCGATACAATAGAACGTAGAGTCATCTGTCTCCTTTTTCAAAACCTTTTCTCAGTAAAAAAAGTGGCCAAGTGCGAGTCGGACTCGCCCATGAAGGGTTCTGTAGCAGCAAGTAACATAATATAAAAGTTCTAAAGGTAAATTGCGATTTACGATTTAAGACGTGTTAAAAAATAACTATCTATGATACCGAGACCGCTATAGTTTAAATTGAAAGTACATACTTTGAGTTATATACCACATTTTTTTCAAAATTATTTTAGTAATATTTCAATAGTTACGCAACTTTTAAATTTGTATTAGATTATCTCAAGACTGGGGGGTTTGATTTACATAGTTTCAAAGCAGTTTTTGTTGCATTTTAAAAGACCTTTTCAACGATACCCCACACGTTGGGGTTAGTTAAATTTAATTTTTTAAATTCACTTTTCGTTGTATGGGACAAAAAATCATTTTTTCATAATTTTAAAAATCAACTTTTGGAACTTCAATATCTATCTCTTCACCAATTTTTATGACAATCGGTGCAGTAGCGGCGGAGTACGAGCCCGAACGGACAGACAGACGGACGGACGGACGGACATGACGAAACTAGAAGGGTTTCTTGTGGACTACGGAACCGTAAAAATTGGCAACGTCGGTTTTTACTCTACGCTGTTGCTATTTATGTCATCTGTTACATCCTCTTTACGTATACCTATACAATCCATTAATTTTTCCACTTTTTCTTCTATCATCTTTTGTTTCAACGATAGCAACTAGAGTTTAACTTAACTTTTCTATCTGTTCATTACATTATCATACCAGTCTGTCTTTAAACTCGAACATAATTGTAATAACAAAAATAACTTAATAACTTCCATGCTGGTCTGGAAGAAAGGAAAAAACTTAGAATATTCTAGCTGCTTCCCTTCCCGCGCAGATCATAGAAGCATCGGCTTCTATGATCTGCGCGGGAAGAGAAGCAGTTTCGTCTATTCCCTCGATCGGGAGGGAATAGGCGAAAGCGCGAAACACTTTAATAGGCGATGCGACTAGCAATCCATCAATGTTTTGACTCCTGTTTGCACCTCCTCGCCCACCATCACGCTAAAAGTGGCCTTCGAGTCTTGCGGCCTTGGGCTCTATCCGCTTGGAGCCGCAAGGTTAACTTATTAGTAATCTGTGCCGCAAAACTCAAAATGCTTTGTCTGCCCCATTAGGGATAAAGACGTGATAATGTAACGTATGTACAAACCAGTACTTAACCTCGTCGAATCACCTAGGTTAGGTAGTGGACCCCGGGCTCTGAAGCGTAACCGCTGACGATGCAACCGGGAATATACGCCTTGAAGATGAAGGTGAATGTTACGTATGTATGTATGTATGTTAATAATAATCAATACGCTCTTAAATTTAGCATAGTAATAATAGGTGCATCGTCCAATATAATCGATATCCATCACATAAGACACTAATTATGTACAATCTATGTATCTGTGTCTGATGTCTATTGAATGTCGCGTAATTAATTACACGGAAATTATTATGGTAGTGTGGAATGTTTACATCATATTTCATTGCATGTGCAATGTTGCCTGTTCATGGAATTTGACTTCGGGAAATTGATACTTCATTTGACCCGTATATGTTCCATGGCGAGAGATATGGTATTCCCCTATTATATGTATTTGGCATACTGTAATAAAAATATATCTCTGTCTACTTTTCTTCTTTTCCTTTTGCCGCGCCTTGTTCCGTCATTTGTCTACGTCTCCGTTATTGTTATCTCTGTCTACCTTTGTTATATCTAAAATACTTCCAAAGAGATGACAAAAAAAAATTAAACTAACGTAAGATAACTACTAAAAATTAGTATTTGAAAACGGTTGACTCACGTACTATAGTCGGAAAAGGCCGACCAGGTTTCGATCGATTTAGACAATCATCTTCAGGGTAAGTGTCAGGAACTAAAAAGAGGTCTTAATTGATCGAAACCTGGTCGGCCTTTTCCGACTATATTAATTACGTGAGTCAACCGTTTAAAATTATTAATTAAAAAAATGATAGTAAATCAATTTATGATGGTAAACTTTAGTGCAAAGAGACGACAATGATCGGCTTTTGCTACAAAAGTTCCCTGTACGAAAAAACAGGTAATCGGTTGTTTCAATTAAACTCAGACCAAATAGAAAACTCAGTAAAGTCTAAACTATAAAGTTAGTATTATATTGCTGTTTGCAAAACGTTCTTGAAATTTCTAGTGACATATTAGCTGGATGTGTCCCAACCCTATGCCAAAAAGCGGCTACGTTCAAAGCGTCTATGCCACCAGTGGCGCCGCACTACGCACAAGCCATAAAATGCTTCAAGTACTTACTGAATTATGTACTGGGCTAGATCCGCGTACTTTATCGCAGGTATTTACGACTGTGATCATCACTCTGTTACGTTGTAAACGTGACTATAAGCGGTAATGAATACGTTAAGTTTTTACTCGAATTTAATATTATGTGCCAGTATGTTGATGGTGAAATGGACGTAAGTTATCTATGCTTCTATCGTAATAGAGTCATCATGTAACTGTTAATTTATAAAGACCTCAGGTGATGAACAACAAGGAGGTTAATGTTAAGTTAATCTATCTAAAAAATTGTATTTAACATAGCACTGATAGATTGGTACTTAACTCATTTCTGGATATAATTTTTTTTTATCTTCGTAAGTAAAGCTCGATTTTTATGCTTTATTTCAACTATCACAAGATATAGTTTAAAAAAACCCGACTACGGAAAATTTAACCCAGTTAATGCAAGCACAGCAAGGACCAACAAAATAATGTACATATTTTTGAGCAGTGCTTTTTAAGCCCTTTCATTTGATACCCCACTCTGTATTATTCGATTTATTTTATTGTTTACTTTATGGCTTATAGAGGGCGCCACGGTGGATTTACTCTGACGTCACATAGCCTATAACCAGCAGACAGCCAAGACGATACCTCATTTGTCAGGCATATAGTATATTATTACTCTGTGGTTAGGGTAACATGGATATCTTTGAATATATCTATATATAATGTCTAACAAAATATACTGAAACTATTTTAAGGGTGAATTCAGTCCATGATACTGAACAACTTTCCCCAAGGAACATATATCGAAACATATATTTTTTTTTTGTATTCTATTTTTATTTGCGATCACCGGTGTTTCGCTTTAAGCAAATTAGTTGTGTGTCTGTTGTGGCTTTTTGAGTGGGTTCTCCAGCGAGAGCCTCTACTCATCATTCAGGAACAATATGTCTTTTCTTTTGAGTCGCTTCCGATATGAGCGTGTTGTCAGCCGCAGTTATACATTTCAGAGACCTTCAGTATTTCCTCCTTAACTGTGTTCATCTGTAACTCGTGACTAATTTCAGCGTTAGTAACTGGCCATGGAACAGCAGATATTGTTCTTAGGATTACATTCTGCATTCTCTGTAAGATTGAGATGTTTGAATTGCTACAACTTCCCCAGAGCTGTATACAGTATGTCCATATCGGCTTGAGGATTGTTTTGTAGATCAAAAGTTTACTGTCGATAGACAAAACACTGTTACGTCCAATCATCCAGTGTAAATTTTTGGACCTAATATTTAATTCCTCTCTTTTGTTTTTTACATGATTTTTCCACGTTAGCCGCCTGTCCAGGTGCAGCCCTAGGTATTTGACATTTTCTTGATGAGGTAAGGTTGTGTTGCCAAGTTTTACCGGTGGACAGTCTTTCTTGCGCAGAGTAAAGGTGACATGTACTGACTTGGTTGCGCTAGCCTTTATTCTCCATTTCTGAAGCCACTTAGATATGCCATCAAGCCCCCTCTGCAGCATTTGCGATGCGACTACGGGATCTGCGTTGCTGGCTAAGATTGCAGTGTCATCGGCGTATGTGGCAGTGGTCACACCATCCTCCACCGGTAAGTCAGCTGTGTATATGGTATACAGAACCGGACCTAACACAGAACCCTGCGAGACTTTAGCTTTAATTTCATGAAGCTTAGATGTTGCGTCAGCCACTTTGACTTGGAATAGCCAATCTGAGAGGTAGGACTTCAGTAATTCCACATAACTGTGCGGGATATACATTTTTGTTTTGCATAATAAGCCTTTGTGCCATACGCGATCAAACGCTGGTTGTATGTCCAGGAATGCTGATGAGCAGTACTCTTTCTCTTCTAAGCTTTTCCTTATTCTGTCGCAAACTCTGTGGACCTGTTCTACAGTGGAGTGTTGAGATCGGAACCCAAATTGGTGAGATGGAATAATGTTGTCTTTTTCAAGGATAGGTCTAAGTCTATTTAGCAGAAGCTTTTCAAAAACCTTTGACAGTATTGGGAGGAGGCTTATAGGTCTATATGAAGATACTTCGTGTAGTGGTTTTCCAGGTTTATGTATCAGAAGGATTTGTGATGCTTCCATAGCAATGGGAAATATTGTACTCTCAGAATACCCTAAAACAATGTTGTTAGGAATACTATAGCCTTTTTCGGCAGTTGCCTTAATGTCTCCTTTGTTATAAGGTCAAACCCTGGAGCTTTCTTGTCTTTAAGGTTTCTAATAATTCTCCATACTTCACGAACTTTAGCTGGAGGGGGTGGCGGTGACATTTGATAGTCTTGAGAGAGGAGCTTCTCCACCTCCAGTTCACACTCATTATCGGTTGAGGGATTAGGGCAGCAAAACATTAGAGAGATGTTCTGCGAAGGTGTCTGCTTTTTCTTGAGCTGTTCTTGCCCAACCACTGTCTTTCCTAAGCGGTGGCACTGCTTGTTGGGGTTTGTTGTAGTTTTTCGTAAACTTCCACAATGAGTAGTTGGTGTTTGCAGTTGGAGTTAGGGATTCCAGCTGTGTAGAAAGGGTATTGTTGTGCCACTCATTTAGTGATTCTTTCAACTTTCGACATGCTCTGTGAAAGTTAAGTCGATCTTCATCCAATCTACTCAAGTGCAAAACTCTTCGCAGTCTTCTCTTTTCCAGAACTTCATTTTTAATCTGAAGGGGATAGTCAACGGATTTAACTGATTTTGTTTTCGGTGGTGTGTTTAACCAACATGACTCCTGGATCAGTCTTGTTATGTGTTCAGTTGCATTATCTATATCTTCAGCTGTCTTAAGAGCAACCGTCATTTTGATGTTATCTGTAATATACTCTCTAAACGATTCCCAGTCAGTATTTTTGGTATAGAGAGTCATAGGTTCCGCGGTTTCTATCAGACACGTGCTCACTGTGAGTAGTACTGGTGTGTGGCCAGATGAGCTATCATAGCAAGACTCCACCTTAAAGTATTCTCTTGTTAGACCTTTGGCGATGAAAAAGTCTATCAAATCAGGTAATCTGTTTGCCTGGCTTGGCCAATGTGTAGGTTCAGCAGTTGTTAGAGCAAAGCTGTTATTAGTACTCATTGCTGATTTGAGTTGTCTGCCTCGAGGGGATGTGAGTCTAGATCCCCAGTACGTGTGTTTTGCGTTCCAGTCTCCACCTACAATCGATTTCCCAATGTGCTGAAGAAATTCGAAAACATTGTGTCACTTATTGTATGTTTTGGAGGGCAGTAGATTGCTGATATGTTGAAATAACCCGTTTGGGTTATTTCAACGGGTTATATCGAAACATACATAATATTTTTTGACTTTCTATACAAACTCGGATCAGCTGATCGGCCAACTTATATGGGAGGCCAAAAATATTTTTCAAATTTCGATATATGTTCCTTGAGCAAGGTTGTTCAGTATCATGGACTGAATCCACCCTTAAAATAGTTTCAGTATACTTTGTTAGACCCTGTATATCTTTGATACGAGGGACAGATTAATGGTGAAACATATAATCCTCCTTTTTATGTATGTTATAGCTGATATGTTTATTAAAACAAAAGCCTTAAAAAAATAAAAAACCCTCCTTTTGGCTTTGCCTAAGTCGCCAAAAAAATGTGGTTGATCTATGAATATTATCGGATACGAGGTAGAGGTGTGTATCTGATTGATACAATACAATGTACACAGTAACATGTCAAGATGAGATCATACAATGTAGATTAAAAACGTTAAATACTTGACTCACGTATATTTTTGAATCCTCTGATATCAACGTAGACAGATACGCATATCAGATCAGGTTGGAAACTAACGATCTATGTCAACCTTCTTACGTGCAGGCATGTATGTTAGAGGCAATCTATTTTCTTTACAGCCTATGTCAGTCCACTGATAAAGATTTAAAGGGGCTTTTAAAGTCTATATTACTTGCTTTTGCCCGCAGTTTCGCCCACGTAGACGTTTTTTTTTTAAACTAGGGTTGCAATTTATTAAAATCCAATTAATGGATTAATTTTTTTTTACTAACTACTAATTCAAAAATTTCATTTGTCTCGCTTTAAAACGACGAAGATTCTGATCGCAGTAGATGATATTTGCACAGAGGGCGCTGTTGCCCGTACTCTGTTACCTATACCTCTCTTAGGGGCCTCTACAGACACCCGTGGGAAAGGAACCTTTTCTCTAAAGCTATCGACAAATCGTATTCTTCTCCGCCTTTACGAGTAACACGGCTGGCAAAGCCCTTCTGGCGCGTGCGCGTAGGCGACCAGTACTGTGTTAATGAGTTTCTTTCGGCATTTCTTGTAAAATGGTAGCTTTAAAAAAATATGAATATATAAAAATTTGATACTTGATTCTGACAATCATATAACCCGGTATTCTATAAACCTCTTAGTCATATAAGAACAAACATTATTAACGTATATACTCATATTGATGTATCATCTAAAACTTCCAGACTGATAACAAACAACCGAAATAATTTACCATGGAAACAAGCTCATTGGTATTCAGTATGTAGATGCGACTAGTGTGTTCGCATCGGTATGCTCGCGACGCATTGTATCGATTTAGAACAGATATCAATTTGTAGTTAACGACGCGAGGAGAATGGAAATGCACACAATCATGATAGGTTTGGGAAGAAGTTCAAGTTTTTGACGTGATTGAAACCCAATGAATATATAGGAGGGAGTTTAAAGGTAGCGCCGATTGCAGAGAAGTTGAAAAGGTACGGTCACGTTAAGGCCGTACTTGAATTTTCCGGGGCCCAGTGCTGCCCCCATTTAAAATAAATCATTTCAAAGTAAACGGAGACATCATTTAAAATTTTGCTACTATCAAATCCTAGATAACCCTTCAAAGTATTTTATGACCTACTGTTTACAGTTTAAAGTGAGAACGTTAAGCTTTACTACGCACATTTGCGAAAAACGGCCACTTTTGGCAAATGTGCGTAGTAAAGCTTAATGCTCTCATTATAAACTGTAAACAGTAGTTCATAAAATACTTTGAAGGGTTATCTAGGATTTGATAGTAGCAAAATTTTAAATAATGTCTTCGTTTTCTTTGAAATGATTTATTTTAAATGGGGGCAGCACTGGACCCCGGAAAATTCAGGTACGGCCTTAAGAGGAAAGTTGCCGAACATCTCACTAATACAATGATTAACTTAAAGGTGGATGCTACAGAGATAGAGGAAGACCTAAAAAGACGTGGGAGGAATGTTTAAAGCGAGACCTGAATGAATGAGGGTTTCAGAGCGGTCGGCTCTAAACCCCTCATTCATTAAATAGGGAAATGGCAAGGAAAATGATGATGAAAGCCAATGTAATTGATATATCGAAACTTACAGACAGTTTATTATTAGATTTTTTAAAGAACTAAGTTAGGAAACATGTATATGCTACGTGATACGTTGTCGACACTAAACAAATCTTTTTTTTTCTCGTCCTTTTTGAAGAACCTCATAATCTTTCAAAAAACCGTAGTAGGCACGGACACAGCTGCGCTTCATCTTATGAATTTCTATTTGCTCTCTCCGAGTTTGTTCTTTTTTGATGGCAAATTATGAAAATCATCTTTAAACATTGCACAAAAAGCTATAGATTTACTGAAATCTGTAACTTCTTGTGCAATGAGTACCTACTTGCGCCTACTACGATAGATTTATATTTATCCCGAAGGTTGACTGGTAGATAATGCTATTGGTATTAAGTAACCATTAGCCTTTGTACCATTTATTGTTGGTAAATAAAGTTTAAATAAATGTCTTGAAAGACACTTACTATTAGATATTTTATCGATATTTTGCTGGTTTTGTTGGTACATTTATCAATCGATAAACTAAATTACGCCTGGCGCCTTGATTTTGGATTCTCAACACACCTGGCGTGATAGTTCACGAATGTACCTTTGGAATTTCCAAATATCAGTGAAGTAGCGGACTCAGGACTTATAAGTGAACAATCAGGTGGGATTTTGATCATTGATTGTTTAAATAAAAAGATTTTAAAAAATATTTTTTTTTAAAGAGTCAAAAAGAAAAACCCACGTTATAGTGGTACGTACCTTACCTACATAGGGTCAGTATTGCAGTCAATGGATGCCTGCAAGACCACGGCCGCTATGCACAGCACGCGCACAAAAAATAATGACTTTGAAATGACGTTACGAATATGAATATTAAATTAGATATAATAGTTTTAGGATAATATTATATTTTGTGTTGTACATAAAAGGAAGGTAATAAAATATTCCTTTTTTAAATGAAAACATTATTATGGTTTTTATATGGTAATATTATAATACCTACTGTCTCGTGTCCTAGTTAATAAAAATCACAAAATAATAAACTTATAACGCATGCAAATGAGTATATAAATTATATAAAATATGAATATGCCATATTTAGAGAATCCATAACAATATAGAACAAGAACTCGTTTACTAATATGGAAGGCTGTTATAATTTTGAAAGAAAAGTTACAAAATGTTACAACATTGTTCTTTTGCAGGCTAACTGATATATAAATTATATAATATGATATATAATTTAGCAGGATAATTAATATATAAATGAAATATATATATATACAAAACGGTGGTGGCCAAGTGGTTTAGGCACTGGCTGAGCGTCTGTGAGGCCCGAGTTCGATACAAAAGGTATTTATTTAGGCCCTTAAAAATATTAATTTGTTTTACTTACCTAAGGGCTCTAACAGACGAACGACACCTGTCAGCGACGGCCGGCGTCGACGATCTGTGTCACGCTACTTTTGAAAACCGTCGCCAACAATCACGTACTGTGGTGGGACATAAAATTCCTTTATATGATCTGAGGGCGCGACAGTATCGCGGGCATACTGTCGTTCGTCTCGTCGTAAGACCCTACGCATGAAAACCTAAATCTATGAAAACTTTACAATCATTCTACTTTTCCAAATGACCGGGTCCACATCACATAATTGATTTCGTATAAAGCTGTTACTACGTCCACAGAAGTTGAAATATCAATAATTATTCAACTAACGTAAATCTCGACGAGGATACTCATAAAATCAATATAATTGAGCGGAACGACTTGGAGTATAGGTTGTAAATTTGGCAATTTGCATACGTTTTCGTCCATACTACTTTGATTGTCTAAATTTTTTTGCCACCCAACACTACAACATATTCTGCTGGCGTCAACGGGTAAGCAGACGTCATAAATTGTTAAGGTGTTTGAAAACTTGAATTTATAGCCCTAAAATCAATTGTATATTTATTAGTTCCGTCATGCGACGGAAGGTCAATGGAAGGTGTGTTTTTATGGAATATAGGTATATATGGTATTCTTTATTACATAGTATTTTCGGTATGTATTTTTTGATGTTTGTTAAATAATTAAACAAAAAGTTATTGAACATATTTGAATGTAACTTGACATACAACTTAAACAAATTATACACTATATTCTGAAAATATAACAGATAAATTCTCTAGGGATACACGTGAACGTGATAGGGGTAAAAAAATTCTTAAATATATATGTAAAGAAAATAATTTGTTAAGTTAAAATTTTCTTTTCTTGATTATTTTGTAATACTCATACATCTCAAACGTCATCGTTTTATAAACTCCGATATCTCAACATTCCGAAATGAAACAATAAAAAGTAATGAAAATTCCATAAAACTAGCTTATGTCGCCTACTAGTCTTGCAATTAACATAAATAAATAGTAAATTATTGTTTCGACAAATAGTTATGAGGTATCTTCTAGATAAACATCTTTGGAATTTGCAGTAATATGTCAAATAAAGTATAATTAATTGTCTTCACCTTTGTTTCTCTCACGGATTAGCAATTTTGATGAGATCTCACTTCGAGATATGTTTTCTGATAACGTGTTGTGTTGAATATTTGTATCATAGAAGTATAGCCTTTCATTTTATTTTATAGTTAATATGCTTCGACTGGATAACGAAGGCTATATCTCTATATAGCCTTCGTTATCCAGTCAAAGCATATTAACTATAAAATAATGAAAGTCCATAAGTAATTCCTGTTTTGTTTAAATTTGCACCCCATTTATTTATCGCCTTTTCATAAACGTCCCAAAGGTAGATAACGCTTAATGATTGTATATTAATCTTATAAATGCAATAAATTAAAACAAAAAAACATTGGAGGAGTCATATGGCTGCAGATAGATAAACAAAAGGCTGAAATTATGATAAGAATTTATTGTGTCATAAATGTTGTAGTGAAATAAAACAATAAACAGCCGCATTTTGTCAGTTTACAGATACTAAGAATTTCAGTAAAACAACATGCCTATGCCTCCAAAGCTAAAAGTCTCGAGTTTATGTATGTTACCAGTACTGACATATGGCAATGATGCGTGGTCTCTCACTAAAAACTGCCATCACACACTTGTTGGGGAAAATATAAAAGCACAAACAATGTCCGACAAACAATGAGCTTTCACAATAGACAATAACTTTTTAAGACTGAATGGTGCTAACAGAAAGCGTTAACTTACCTCCGCAGGCGTAAATTTGACACATTATATTTATCTTTTTAACTAAAACTAGTCCATTGACACATATTAGGTTCGATTCTAGGTTGAGGCCAAAGAAAGCGACAGCGAAGGCCCTTTGATGGGAAATTTATTTTGTTATTTTTAGGATTCCGCACGTCATGAAGAATAATGGAGTTCACTTCATTGGCCATTTTTATGCGTTTAAGTATCTAAATAAGATTTGGATATATACCTTTTAAGAACTCAAGATTCATACCCAATCAACGGAATTGAAAAGATGGTTTATATTTTACTCGATAATTAATTTCATGATTCTTCCCGTTAAGTGTATTAACTGTTGCATTTATATAATTCAATACTTGTCATAGAAATATGTGAACAATGTACTGTGTGTGGGGGTTCAGAGGGTCCAAATAAAACAGGGAATCTGTTTTATTTGGACCTTCAGAACCCTTCTGAGTCTGCGGGTCCAACTCACACTTCTCCATTTTATTATTTCTTGCATCTTTCGGTTTGGAAGCTGACATTTGCATTAAGTTACGATGACAATTTTCGGTTTCCCAAAGTCGTCTCTTCGTGTACCAATTACTGATTCGATTCGATACGGTGAAGAATGCCAGATTGTTATCCGATAACATATGTAGATGAACATCCGTAGCGTTTTACTATTAGTATTACCATGAACGAATTTTTACCTACAAATTAAACTCTTGATTAGTTTTCTGGTTATTAATGCAGCTGTTTATTAAATCTAATATTTTTGGTGGTGTAAGAATTTACGGTCAGTCATATCATAAATCGATGGCTTAATATTATTAGAAATCTAGATCCTTACGATAGCTCCATAAATCAGTTGAATACAACATTGTTGTTTGAAAGTGTTCATAGGCAAGTTGTTTTGCAAATTTACGTTTAAGAAAAACGGCACCGGAACAATATGGTGGCTTATGAGTTGGTTCTCTGTTCTTCAGTCGTACGAGTATCTTTTAAACAGTGGTAGATTTTATTTCAAATGTAAGTAAAGTTGATAAAAGTAAAATCAGATGTTTGCTTTAATCTTGACTGTTGACTTTTGCTGCATGCATAATCAAAATTACTTTTAAGAAATGTTATTAAAGACAGGTATCTTTCCTAGCGGTATTTCCCAACAAACGACCAGTTTCCTTTGGGTGAAATTGAATTAACATAGACGTGGCACGTCACGACGCCGGGACAAGTCGCAACACAGACGAGTCTATTGGTCAAGGTTCCTATGCATATTCATAGTGTTGCTTCAACGACATTCTTCTGCAGCCTGCTCGTATCCTCAGATATTATAACAGCTATAATTTGTAGTAATATGTCAATAGATAACAAGGTAGATAATGGGTAATGTGATATCGATGTGTGCGCTTTATTGTAAAAGCAAATATATCGGTAAGAGTGCCCAGTGGAATTAATAAGTATTCGTCATCACTGTACGTAAAACATCACAGCCAATCTTAGCTGCAAATTTTCTTAAGGCCGTACCTGAATTTTCCGGGGTCCAGTGCTGCCCCCATTTAAAATAAATCATTTTAAAGAAAACGGAGACATTATTTAAAATTTTGCTACTACCAAGTGCTAGATAACCCTTTAAAGAATTATATGAACTACTGTTTACAGTTTAAAGTGACAACGTTAATTTTTACTACGCACATTTGCGAAAAACGGCCACTTTTGGCAAATGTGCATAGTAAAGCTTAACTTTCTCATTATTAACTGTAAACAGTAGTTCATAAAATACTTTGAAGGGTTATCTAGCACTTGGTAGTAGCAAAATTTTTAATAATGTCTTCGTTTTCTTTCAAACGATTTATTTTAAATGGGGGCAGCACTAGACCCCGGAAAATTCAGGTACGGCCTTAACATTTTGACGGAGAATTAAAACAATTACCAATTACCATAAATGAAAAATTTCTACACTAAACTCTACTACAATTAACTGCCGTGAAGATTAGCTAACTTTATTTTCACTCTTATTTTATTAATATAATTATTTTAGTAATATAATAAATAGTATGAGTTTATAAAACTTATTTTCAAACAATTTGTTTCTAAGGTTTTTTATATCTGTCAATAATGTTGACCTATTAATTTTGCAAAATAAATGCGTGATTTTTAAATATTGTGCAATATTAACATATGTATTTCAAACCCGATCACTTAGTCATTCCATAACTGGAAATATCTAGTTTTATAAAATTTCTAGAAGAACTAGCTGTTTACCGCGGTATTGCCCGTTTTCAAAGATATTGCCTATGTTCCTCGCTGATAATGTAGCTTTCTGTAGGTGAAATAATTTTATAATCTGATAAATAGTTTTTGAGTTTATCCATTTTTCTCTTTATAATATTAGTATAGACAGATAGATAACAAGTTTACTAAAAAATATTTTATTATAACTAACGTGAGAAAACTCCATAATTAATTAATTTAAACCAGATCTTCATCTAAGCGCGTTCCCGGTTGCATCCTAAGCTGTCCTGCTTCGGAGCCCGGAGTGCGCTTTCCCACTTTTTCCTCCCCAAATATAACATGAACGTCAATGGTCACCCAAGGATGCCAAATAACAAGCTTTTGCCCGCGGCTTCGCTCGCGTCTTTTCTTAGCGGATGCCTACGTCATACCATCTACCTGCATGCCAAATTTCAGCCCGATCCGTCCAGTGGTTTGGGCTGAGCGTTGATAGATCACTATGTCAGTCAGTCAGTCAGTCACCTTTGAGTTATATATATTTAGATAGATAGTCGGAAGAGGCCGACCACGTTTCGATCGATTTAGATGATCGTCTTCAGGGCGAGCGTCAGAAACGGCGACCCGACGACGTCGCTGTCCGCTCAGTGTCAGAGTGCTGAAGTCGGCCTTTTCCGACTTTATTACGTGAGTCAACCGGTTTTAAATTAATTAATTACTGAAAATCCTTGAAATTGAGATAGAACCTTATAAAAAACCGATGACACATAATATTTCTTAGACAAGGATGATTTCATTTCTAATAATCTTGTGTATAATATGATCAACATTAATCCATCATCCCGGGTGAAAAACAAGCAAACTCCTTGCGATAGTAAGTCAGTGAGTAAAGTTGACGTCAAGCAGTCTGAACAAAATTTGCTAGCTACCTTATCGTTCTGCGAAACATAATCCATCATGATATGAAATTACTTGTAATTACTGTGAGAATTTTTCTAGCATGATGATTAAATTACCTAACCTAATATGATGATAGAAATTCTCTAGAAAAACTATTAAAATATTGTTGACGTCAAATAATAGGAATGTGGACTGGGTCCGAAAAATATTATCCAAAATTAATGGTCCCATATTTTTCAGTTTATCAAACAGTGTCAGAAGTTTTGAAGTGAGGGCGATTAACGTCACCTTCTAGTGAAAATTGTTCTAGATCGTGACGTCATGCGAAATTTAAATGCGCTGTATCTTCGTCATTATTTGCTAATCAGCGAAAAGCTAAAATAGGTATAAATATTTTTTAATAATCTACCTTTTTCTTCTTATTTAAGAGCTTATTGGCTCTTGTCGGTGGAATATGCGCCAAACTTCTCGGTTCTCTGTCTTACTTTTTAGTGCTTGATAATCTACATAATGAGCCAAAAATTTTTGAACTGATAATATGTAGGTAATAGGCAAAATATTTTATTTGGTGCATAATTACGACATAAGAGTATTTTATTTATATACGAATATAATTATTATACGAGTAAACTAGATTTTTATTTTATTACTCAAATTTATATGGGACCAACATTTAAAAAAAAATGTTTTTATTAAATTAAGTAAAAACTATTTTTTTTTATTGAAATTAATTATATTAAATGGTAAATGTTCTTATGAATCTTTATTTTTTGAAGTTAGTCAAAATCAATACATTCGAATCTATGAGCTCGAAGCCCGTGACACAGATGTAGGTGATCGGGGTTGCGGTCACTCGATTAATCCAATTAATTGAAGCCATTGTAAACGCTTGACTTCAAAACAATGGGAGTAGAGAAATGAAACATTTTTGTGAATGAAATAGTTGATAAGTGTAAGGGGCGGATTTCATCTACCTACCTGACTGACAGAAAAGTGACAAAGTTTAGAAGACGCGAAAGTGAATACTTCAAAAACTCTCTCATCTTACCTTATCTTGAATTTGGGGTCCACATTGGGAAGCACGTCGAACCTTTGGGTTATATTGCCTTACTTACCCGCCTCAGGATTACTGAAGAAGGACTGCATAAGCTTCAGAATATCACCTGGTGCGTAGTGCCTGTAGTAATACTCTCTCATAGTTAGGACAGATTAATCAAGAGAGTAACAACGGTGTAAATGGAATATCGGCACTCGTAAAGTTGATTATACACTATCTCGTTTTTTTGAAATGAAAACTTCTTTAGCGGCGTTGTGCACTTTTTTTGTAATGGGTAAAAAATGTTAAACTCGCGTCAGGACACGTGTCCTGATCGAAAATTGGTAAGACGGATGGAGAGTAGACAGCCGGCGTGGCGTAGGAGAGGAAGTATCCCCCTCTCTTTCTACGGCGCGGCGAAAATGTATGCCTGCGCCTGCTGTTTCGTTTAGCTGAGAGATAAACTTTTTAATGTAATATAAATTGTCATGTTTGTGTACGATAGCGCAATAAATAAATATTGTATTCTACCACATAAATAATAGTACTTTTATACTGATAATTAAAGCAATTCGTGCAAAATTATTCCCTAACCATTCCAAAATATCAAAAATGCACAACGTTAATATTCAAGTTTTCACTTCTGCCGGCGCTCCCGGAGTGCAACCCGTCGTTTTTTTTATATTTTTGTTACGGGGTGGACAGAATGTGAGCCGTGAGACCCATATTTACCTTCATTTATTTCATGTACATACAATTTTGAATCTTAATTAAAGGTTGATTGACGTATGATTTCAAGCAGGCAAGTATTCTTGAATTTTGATATTACGTAGCGTGATAACGTGTGGTTTTGTAGAAACATATTATTGGGCAATCCATCTGTACTCTATTTAATTTGTTCATCGATATCAAATCGGAATTGATAGTATCGATATTGATAGTTATCGCCCATTTGTATTCATCTGTATTAATATGCAAATGGAGAAGTTAACAATTTGATACAATAGTGATTTAGATGGACAGTAACTCTTTGGCCATTTGGTTAAATAAGTTTATTTTTAAACCGTCTAGACTCTAGGTTTAAAATAAAAGAGGATTCAACATGCCCGTGGATATTAAATATGTAGTAAAACTTTAAATAGATCTATCTCTATATATAAAATCACGTCTTTATCCCTAATGGGGCAGACAGATTTTTTAGGTCTTGCGGCTGAAGCAGACAGAGCTCAGGGCCGTAAGACTCAAAAGCCACTTTTGGCGTGCTGGTGGGCGAAAAGGTGGAAAATGGGATCAAATAGTGATGGATTGCTAGCCGCAAGTATCCTAGCTTATACGATCTGCGCGGGAAGAGAAGCAGCTGGTACATTCAACATTTTTTGTTTTCCCCCAGATTAGCATGGAAGAGAGAAAATTTTAAATAGTACACTTAGATTTGATTTTAAGCGTTACCATGTTCACAAATAAACTAATTTATTTAATTACTTTTAATTAAAACTTATGACAGTGACTTCAGTTTTCATGATGGAACATGGTACAATCACACTTTGAAACAGTATAAACGCAAGGCTACACAACACAAACAAAATCGTAAAATATTTCCTCTTTTTGTCGTGTTTTAAGTATCCACTTCAGCTACAGAAATCGACGAAAATTTCGTAATAAGGCTTCGCATACATTGTAAGTTAACGCGAACTCTTTTTACCCTTCTACGGCGAAGCCTACGGAAGGGTAATAATTTTAACAGTCTATGTATGTGCATACAATCTTCACAAATAAGATGTCAATCGATACGTCATTATTGTCCGGTTGACATCCTAATCCTACTCCTAATCCTAACTAATATTATAAATGCGAAAGTGAGTTTGTATATTTGTTTGTTTGTTTGTTACCTCTTCACGCTTTATCTACTGAACCAATCTTCTTGAAATTTCGCATACGCATAGTTAGGAGTCCTGAGAAGGACATAGGGTACCTTTCATCCCGGAAAAATGTACTGTTCCCGTAGGATTTGGGATACGCGAGCGAAGCCGTGGGTAAAAGCTAGTAGGCTATATTTTGTTTTGTATGTATAAAATAAATATGATGAATGTTACATACATTGTCCTCGGTCTTGGGTGTTTATCTTTATATGTATTTATCATAAAATATAGTATCGTTGAGTTAGTATCCCATAATACAAGTTTAAAACTTACTTTGGTGTGATTTGTAAAAAAAAAATACAAAAATGTGGGCATTTAAAAAAACTGTACTTCAATATCGAGTCTATCAAATAAAAGGTTTGATAATTATATGGTTATAAGCATATTTAAAAAACATATAAGTATGTTACACTCAAAACTCATAACAGGTCAAAACCACTTTTGACTGCAAAAATCAGGCAAAAGTAGTTTTGACCGATGCCCTTAGTTAAAAACAATTTTGACTGCAATATATTGGGAATTAGTGTTTGTGACCAAATTGTATCGGTTAATTCTGATTTTTGCTACAATATATTAATGTATGTAACATTTATACGTTATACTTTTATAGTTATCTATAAAAGTATGAATTATCTTCTTCTACTTAAGTTTTTAGCTGAAACGCACAGTGCGTAGTAAGCCTTATATGTAGACTGAAGTATTGTGCCATTATGTATGCACCCCGAAATTGCTACTGCCACTAATTGATGGTCCTCCTCTAAACAATTATCCGCTGAATTAATGATCGGTTTTCCCTTACGTATTCCTCGTTTTTTGTTAACGTTTGCTTACATTTCTTTGTTATGTCTGAAGGTATTTACTTTGATGATTTATTTATTGTTTCCAAAAAGGAATCTAATAACTACTGTGTTTTTAAATAAATGGCTTAAAATATATTTTCATGTATTTTTATTCGGTTGTGAATGTTTGTGGATTTTTTATCGTGTCACAAATTCGTGGGATTGTGAGTTAGAATTAGATTTATTTACATCAAGTTATCGTTCAGGTAGAAGTAATGTTTGACAAGTAAGTGTCATTAAAAAGTTACTTTTTTATTAGATACTAGCTGATGTTCGCGGCGTTTAAAAATTTTTGTCAATCCCACGGGATTCTCAAATTTTCCTGAGATAAAAAGTATCCTTTGCGTTATTCTGGTAGTAAGTTGTCTACATGTAAAGTTTCATGCCAATCCCTTTAGCCAGTTTGGTGTGAAATTGGAACAAAAATCCTTACATCCTAAAGATATTTAGTATCTATAATATTAATAATAATACGATAATAGTATGTGACCAATTAATAGGAAAAGGCTTTAATTTAGTCTAATTTTTATAATTCATTGAATTGATTGGTTGATCAAATAATGAACATGTTCAGACATACAAACCTGTAGGTACGCTTGACAACGAGACCTAAATACTCATCGAAATACAAAGGACGAAGTCCTGACATAGTTGTAATCGGTTAGTACAAAAACTTCCTTTGAGGCTGTTCCCAGAAGTTTATCGAGAATGTCGTTCATTGGTACATAGCGACAAAATACAAGCTGTTGGTAAATCATAAGTCTAGACTTTAGGTTACGAAGTAACTTATACATATGTAATCTGGTATATAATATATATAAGTATAAGGGCGATCCCGGTTTCATCTCTAGCTGCTTCGGGGTGCGGACGGCCCAAAATTCTCTGTCTGTCCCATTAAGGATAAAGACAAGATAGTGTATATGTGTACAACGTGGAAGGGACATACCCGTAATAAATCGTACCACGGGCTTTACAAAATCACTAAAGTATAATTAAATTAAAATAACAGTCAAAAAACATGGCTGCACACTTTTGTTATATGCCGATTTTTTTTTGTTTTTTGGCTGTTATTTTTATTTTATTAGACTACTAGCGGCCTGCCCCGGCTTTGCACGGGTATGTATTATACATATAAACCTTTCTCATGAATCACTTTATCTATTAAAAAAAACCACATCAAAATCCGTTGCGTAGTTTTAAAGATCTAAGCATACATAGGGACAGACAGCGGGAAGAGACTTTGTTTTATACTATGTAGTGATAGTGATGATGATCTAGTATAGACCGTGGTTCGATTTATTACGATGTCCCTTCCATGTTGTATAATATGTTCGCATGGTCTTCAGCATCTTTGGGTGACCATTGCCATGCATATTATATTTGGAGAAGAAAAAGCGGTAAAGGAAACAGCACAGCTGAGCATGCAACCCAGGACGCGCTAATATAAAGAAGAAGTATATGTATGTACGAGTATGTATTTGTATGTATGTAAGCAAATAACCTGACTTATAAGGCAATTACGAATCCTTAGATTGTATAAAAGGACGGCAATCTTCAAAGACATTTGAGTAAATCAGTGTGATCAGTACAATGACACATGTCACATCGAAGCTGTAAACTTTACGACCCGTGGTCACTCCTCTAATGCATATGCTTGACCTTTGGGAAATGAGGTAAGAAATTAAATTCAAAGAACTTAACCAATAATCGTATTGGATTCAAGTCCTTAACATTTAAATAAGTGGTACCAGTTTGAACGTTAGTTAGTACTCAATTTCAAATATCTTGGATGTGTATAAAATGATTGTAAGCTGATAACCTATAAAGTTGTGGAAATAAGATAATTAAATAAAGACAACTTGGATACTAAAAGAAATGGTTGTTTTTAATATCGATAAAATCCAGTTCAATAATGTAAGTGTTAGGCTCAATTTACATTGCCGCGGAATGAAAGTAAATGTTTAAAACTCTACAAATCATATTGAGCCCTATTTCAATCTAGTAATGTATAAAATTGTGTCAACAAAAAGAAATTAACGTGAAGTTTCTTTCTCCATCCTAATTTGTACCTACTACGAGTATATTCTAGTTTATAGAAGTCAGTATCCTCTGAATTTCTCAAAATTCGCCTAGATTACGCGGCAATGTAAATTGAGCCTAAGAAGCAACACCTTTTTAAAATGCTTAACGGAATAAACAATATTTTATATAGATTCGTAACATATAAGTATATTTTGAAATTGAATGACAACGCCTCTACTAATATAACTCGTATTTTGCTGACACTTACATTTTGTACTAATCGTATTTGTTCCATCCATTGATAAATGAAACTAGTGAGACTGAACCAATTGATATAAGCACCTATTATACAACGAGGACATACCCGTAATAAATTGAACCACGGTCTATACTAGATCATTATAGTATAATTAAATTAAAATAACATGGCATTTTCATACAAAAGTGTGCAGTTGCCCGGGAGATTTGTATGGGAATGTCGATTTTTTTTTTTGGTTTTTTGAATGTTATTTTAATTTCATTATACTTTAGTGATCTAGTTAGTATAGCCCGTGGTTCGATTTATTACGGGTATTTCCCTTCTACGTTGTATAAGTAATGTATGACTTTATTTTGTGATTTAATTTTCGACATGGCCATATACCATTTTTAGTATGGTGATAATTATCCTCCAAGTAGATTTAATATTTTTTTCGTTTTTTACCAAATATGATGGTGTTTGATCTAAGTTGTCTGTATTCTGTATTTTATAAGTATTTTCATATAAACATTACTCAATTAATTTATAAGGTATAAGGAGCCCCCTTCTTTGCTATTTCCTTTGACCCAATGATAAACTGAAAGATAATTAGTACAAAGCATTTAAAGATCTTTCCCGTAAGTAGAGACTATAAAACGTTACATATGAGGTAGGACATTAAAGTAGATAATATTTCAGTAATGTGGATAAGTGATAGGATTTCAAAAGTACACATATGGTTACTACATGCTGGTTTAATTTTTTTTTTTTTAATAAATTTTTCTGAACTTCTACTCAATCTATTTGTATGAAACGGAACGTTATAGGGCAATAGCGGTCGCGGTGTACCGGCTCTCTCAAGTTTATGTTGTAAACAGTCTTTGAAAAGTTAATAATAAATATGAGTTATGAACTTAGTCTGCCTTTTATATTGGAGTATATTTAGCACATATATATGTTTACTCATATAGGATGCATCTCTGCGGTTTTCATTAGAGATCTCATTGTAATCGCGGCGGCGTGTGGTCGGGGATGTCATCATAATAACCATATTTTGTATTCTTGATGTTGTCAGATGAATGCTTTTCCGTGATATCACGTGCCTTTCAGATATAGAATATACAGGGTCCAACACTATATAATAATACTATTTTAAGGGTGAATTCAGTCCATGATACTGAATAACTTTCCCCAAGGAAGATGGAACAAGAACAAGGAACATTTCGGGTCAGGACCTGACCCAAATGCTCTGTCTGCCCCATGAGGGATAAAGACGTGATAGTATGTATGTATGTAAAACATTTATACTGACCGACTGTGAAAAGATATATAAAGCAGCAATAAACTTTTTGTCTTGAGTTTCTGATTGTGTTGAGTTTCTGCTTACTTATACTTACGTATACAATAATATTTTTACGAAAAAATAGCAAAAAAATGCTGTAATTAACCAAGTGTCTCATGACTATTTACAATCTGTATTTGCGCTGTAAAAACCAACATACGTACGAAAATATTCCAATACAAGTACAAGCGTGCGCTTGCATTAATTAGTTAACTACGAATAACTAAGAATTTACTACTAATATTTGCCGAGGAAATTCCAGGCTACAAATTTTGATTTGACAGCCTCGCCTCAATCAGTGTGATGATTGTTTACTTGATTATTAGGGTTCTGTAATAAGGCGGTGATCCCACTGCACCGCGCATCGTCGCGGAGCGGGGTCGGCAGATTTTAACATTGTATGCAAGTATCTCAGTTTGTATAGAAAACAACGCCTAGTCAAACCCACTAAAAACGCGGCAAATTGCGTAAAAACGCGGCAGATTCCGCGCATCGCGGCTGGGCGCGTTGGGTGAATCGCCTCAGAGGGTGCCAACGTCAACCTATTTCAAGTTGTAACTGGCTGTACTATCGGTCCATTACAAAAATGTATTCTTTTGTAACTCTTATTCATCTAAACACGTTCCCGGTGCAGCTCAGCTATGCTGCTTTGGAGCTCGGGTGCGCTTTCCCGTTTTCTTTTCCAAATATAATATGCATATCAATGGTCACCCAAGGATGCCAAAAATCTGGCAAATTGGAGAAGCCGGAAAAAATTGAACCTACATTTTTATTTGGCTATAGTTTTACGTATTTTTTTTAACAGTACAAAAGATAACATCGGATACTTGAAATGTTAGACAAAAAAATGTTTAAATATATAGGTAGTTAAAATTTAAAAAGGATCTCCAAACAAAGGTAGATAGATACATATGTTTTGCTCGGTTCAATAACGAGGCTATATCTTTTTAAAATAGTTATGTAATTGCATCGAGCTAATTACCATTCTTTATTTGTGTTGTTTTATGTTGGAGACTGGATTACATAGTAAGAAGTTGAATTGAGGTTTTATTTTCATGCCACGCGTGATAAAAAAAAAACAATGAAATGCCCCGTCATACATTTGTTTGATACTAACCTGCCTACAAGCTGTTTTGTTGAATGTTACTCATTGACAATCCAGTTGAACGATATTCACCGAGCTGTAACGCCAAACAGCTAGAGGTTTTGTCAGACAGCGGATTATACAATCCAACTGCGTCATATACGAAATGAGTGCTTACAATATGCATTGCTTGATAACAGTAATAAACATTTATTGAATTTGGACCCTTATTTGTTGGGTTTTTCCAAAGTTATACAGCACCCTTCTTCGCAACACCAACTCGTACTTGGCCAGTTATTTTATTTCATTTAAAATATGTATGACTTTATCATGCAACTGTGCTAGAGCATTTGATCCAACAGTTTTACGATGAAGTCTTACTCATGGACATGATTATGAGCTGGTATCGATTTGTGTGATAATTTATCGACTGGTGATTTATCAATCTTTGTCCTAATGGCAAATGCGGTGTGCATTCATTATTAAAAACATACATACAGATTTGAGTAACGTTAGCGTTTTGGATTGACCTTTGCGTTACGATATAGAGTTATATTGGTATATATTTGGAGTAAAGAAAAAACTAAGATGCTACCTTCTTTGTCAAAGTGAAAGTCAAAGCCAATGTCACCCAATCTGCTACAAAAATATTAAATTTTTTCGTACACGTTTAGTTTAAGTGAAAATAAGATAGGTATACTTAAATAAAAACTGGTTAGTAAAAAAAATCGTTTTGACTTTTGGCGGACCATACTATTATCTATTACTGGAACTTATGACACCCGAAAATATGAGAAACAGTGGATGGAACTCACCGGAGACCTTTTCCCAGCAGTGGATTAATGGAACAAATATAAATATTGCCAATTTTTCCCTATTTTTTCCTTTTAAAATTTTTAATTTTTTATTTTAACTCTCACTTCTAACAGCTAAAGTAAATATAAAAATAACCAAAACATTTAATTCTTTTTATAAATGTCATCAAACTCGGAGATCAAGAGTTAAGAGGTGTTAATGCGACTTTAAAGAAGTACCCACCTTTATATTGTTTTTGTAACCTTTGCTATACCTCTATTGAATTAATTTTTAAGTGCTCTTTAGTTTTAATAAAGCAAAATCACGAAGGGATTGTATAAAATGTTTTAAGATTTTATTAGAAAATGGCTAGTTACAAGATTGCGCATCTTTAAGACTTGAATAACCTCTGCTTTTAAAATCTAATGTGACACGCTTTGTGCGTGTCATTTTAGATTTTTTTTCGTTTCTTAGATTTATTTTTTTATTCATCGTAGAATCAAAATCACGTATACAACGTGGAAGGGACATACCCGTAATAAATCGTACCAAGGGCTTTATAACAGAAAAATAACAGTAAAAAAACTAAAAGAAATTCGACATTTCCATATAAATCGCCCGAACGGCTGCACAATTTTGTATGGAAAAGCCAACATTTATTTTTGTTTTTAGCTGTTATTTTCATATTATTATAGATCGTTGTTCGATTTATTACGGGTGTGCCCCTTCCACCTGTATACGGGTAACTCACGTAAAAAGTCAGCTACTGGCCGACATGTTTAGTCATCATCCGGCTCGTCCGACGTGCGGCTCGGGACATCTTCGTGTAGGCGTCGCAAGTCACATTCGCCCTTAGGAAGGCCTCCGGATGCGGTTGAAACATATCAGTCAGTAGCTTACTTTTTACGTAAGTTACCCGTTTATTGCATATAATAATATATTATTCTTCTACTTGTAATGTGGCTACGCTGACTCTTGTCGTAATTCGCATCTTCTAGAAAATAGAATGACTTAGACAGTTACAAATATTCCTGGCTGGTATTTCACATGGGTTAAGCTCGTTCAAGAAGAAGGTCGAGTGTACTCGCCCAGCTCATCTCTTTTATGGCGCACTGTATTTGTATCATAGAACAGACACAAACAGAGGTTAAGCCGCATTTAATTCCACCAAAAGTAAGTCTCTCTATTATACGGCATAGTATGCATTTTATAACTTTGTCATCTGCTATACATGTTTACCTTTGTTTATCGAAGTACGCAAACAGTAATTGGTTATCGTAGAATATGGACACCATGTAATGTCACCATGTGACGTATGAGTGACGTGTGTTTACTATGCACGCTATTTTTGAAGAACGTCATGTTGTAATATAAATAGATAAGGACGAATCATACTGATTGAGCTAGCCCCAAACTGAGTTCACACTTGTATTAAGGGAAACTAACTCAACGATACTATATTTTATAATAAATACATACATAGAACACCCAAGACTCAGGACAATTTGAAAAAAAGCTATTTTACAACTTGCCCTGGCTAGGGATCGAATCCAGGACCTCCCAGAGTAGCGTACTGGCGTGTTAACCACTACGCCACGGAGGTCACGTATATTTAGATAAGATCATAGGAGCTAGTATTAGCGTTTTAATACTTTGAACTTACCACTAATTGGTTAACTTAGACATGTTTATCAATAACTATAGAGAGGTTTATTGAAAAGTCAGTTTGTTTAATGGAATATCTACTAACTATGTTGGTGGATAAAACCTAGACTCTATGTTTGACCTGCTCTGTGATTTGCACAGGCTGGCGTTGAGGCACGCGGTTCTCAAACATTGGTTAGCGGTCAGCAGGGACATGGACTTTAACTTAGCACTTTAATCTAAGGGACTTGTGTCAATATTGCAAAAACACAAGTTAGTAATAAATGTTTAAAATAATAATAAAAAAATGCCAGGAAAATAGACTGATACTTGTGAGAAAAACAAATAATTGGCAGAAAGTAAACAAAATAGAATTTATATTATGAAGATGGTATGATAGAAAAACAAACGACTATTGGCTGAACGAATGAGTTCGAAACAAATTAATTTCAGGATTGATTTTCTGTCAGTCATTCTTGAAATTCTAACAAAATATACTGAAACTATTTTAAGGGTGGATTCACTCCAGAATACTATACAACTTACCCCAAGGAACATGAAAAATAAATTTTTGGCCTTCCATACAAAGTGACCGATCAGATGATCCGAGTTTGTATGGAAAGCCAAAAAATATTTTTCATGTATATGTTCCTCGGGGAATGTTGTTGAGTATCATGGACTGAATTTACCCTTCTTATCGAGTCGGAGTGGTTTCACTGTAGCTTCTTTTTTTAGCCTCATGGCCCAAAATGGTTAAAAAATTAACCCTTAAAATAGTTTCAGTATATTTTGCTACTATTTTAAGGGATATATATATATATATATATATATATATATATATATATATATATATATATATTATTTAATATTAATATATAATAAATTGCTTATAACTAAACTAGCCTTATTCTTACTCAGCTTTCCTCGTTAAATTTTGTTTTGCTGGTCGGGTTTACTCAGATCATGCTAACGTTGTTTTTTTATTAAATAGTCCTTGTTAATTGTTGACTAATGTATAATCCATACCTTATAAGTGTTTTTCTGGTACAGAATATGCTCTTGACCGACTAAGAAGTTCGGTTAATTCATTAACCTCAAAAGCTAATGTAGTTATCAGCAAGCGAATAACAGTGAGCAATTCCGAATATTGCGATGAGTAATCCCGTTTGGTAGTATGTTAGAATAACGGTTTCGGGGTTTCAATAATTATAAATATATAAGGAGTGCTCCCAAACTCGGTAGATTTGTTTTTTTATCAAAGAGATGCCATGGCTACCTTCCGGCTTCATCATGAGATCAGGTCATTCGTACCATAATATTGCATTGTCACCCAACTTTCATAAGTATGTGAAGTTTTAGCCTAATCGAATAATGGGAAGTGGGCCTAATTTAGCTTGCAAGATTTGATTACAGACACACAGACAACGGGGCAGGTAAAACAAAATAAAAGCTTGTAATACATGTCTCATTTACACTGGTTGATGACTACTTCTCTTATCACCACTACATTACCGTATTGTTCACTATTACTGTCAGAATCAGAACAATAAATCAGATTAGTAATTTCGCACTGAAATCTATGACGAACCGGCTTAAGTAATGCATTCGTCAGTGCAGCGTTCGATAATCGTAATGGTAAGGTTTCGTAATTGTTTGTAGGTACCTACTTAAGCATTTACGTACTTAATCACTTTTTTTCAGGTTAGTTGGATTTAGATTATTGTAATCTGAATATCTAAAGACTTTGATTCAATAAATTTTGACCTACAAGTACTCGTATGTAACGAGTTTGAAAAAACTCTCATGGGTTTCAGACGTTCATACACTATCAATTCTTCATCCCTAATGGGGCAGACAGACCATTTTGGGTCTTATGGCTCTAAGCATACAGAAGCTCAGGGCCCCAAGACCCAAAAGCCACTTTTAGCGTGATGGTGGGTGAGATGGTGAAAAAAGGAACCAAAATAGTAATGGGTTGCTAGCCGCATCGCCTATTAACATGATACACATTTTCGCCCATCTCCTCTATCGGCCTTTACGATTTGCATGGGAAGAGAAGTAGCTGGTACATTACTAAGATTTTTTTACAAGACCCAGAGGGTACGCTTAGCAATTTGAAGGCCTAAATGAAGAAAATGAAATACAGGAATAAGGTTATCCCATCGTCTATATAGACTTTTCACCGTTATCATAAAAAATCTGCCCTCAATACAATCAGTCATGCAGTTTATAATCTACCAATTTAAGGAGTGCAGACTTTTAGTGAATTTGACAGGAAAATCAGTACTCCTAAAATCGGTAGCATTGTACTATGTAAACATACTCCTAGATGCACTACATGTTTACTATAATGTTTACTATGACGGGTAGGCGTAACTGTAACGTAGTGTAGCGAATGAGTCACAGATTTCAGTAGAACAATCGTGAAGAGAATTGAGATCAGGTTCATTGACTTGTCTACGGCTGACATGCGACATCAATGTCGTCACACTGTGTCTGGTCAAACTGAACTGCATTACTTCTTGATATAGATTGATTTCATATCACCAATGATATTTATTTTCAGTTGTGAAAATATTTTATATGGTACTAACTTGTGCTGTGTTTTTATGGCAAAATGATTTTGATTAATCTAATACATTTCAAGTGGTTTGCTTTCATTTTATTCTAAAATAGAGTTCGGATTTAGTTTTAATATTTGGACCTCACTAAAGACTCTAAGCGGGTAACTTACGTATTTGGCCCTTATTTATGGATTAGACCATAAATAAAGAATAATAATTCGATTGATATTGGTCCAGTAAGTAGTTAGTTCTCAAGTAAAGCTCTATCAAAAGACAACGAACTCAGAGTTTTATATCTATAATTTGCTTTCATTATAGTAAGTAAGGTTGTCGCGTCTCTACCTAAAATAAATTGTTAACATCTTTCAGATTCAACGATAAACTTTGAATACTGTAAAAAATATTCTGTTTCACCAAAAAAAATTCTCATAAAACAAATATAAAAAAGATAATTAATGCAGAGTAGGCGCCACGTATAAATGAGCATATCGATATAATTGCCGATAAGGATTTAATCGATTTAGTCGATAAGAGATAACTTTGAGTTCAGACGGAGTACAGCGTGTGGGCGACACGATAAGATTCAAACACTTGTGACTACTACGATGCAATAGGAAATGCTTTTTAAATTACTCACGTTCTGTCGGGTAAACAAAAATAAAAAGGTAAGTGCAGACTATGTATATTCTATATACAACTATATACTATATACATGAGCGCAATTCTGAACTATCTGAACATACAGATATTTGCGACACTACTGTTCTCTTGCTTGAAGCCGCAAAGAGAGTGAATATGGGCTTCCAAAATATCAGCATACTAGTAAACTTAGATAGAATCGAAATTTGTTTTTTTTTTACATGCATTGTTGTCTAGATTGCTACGGTCGATTGGTGTTTGGTGTCATATGTTATTACAAATATTGACAAATTTTAATTTTAATTAACTACAGAGATTATTTACTTTTAAATTTTAAAAAGCTAGAGTTCATAAATTAAAAATATGTGATGAAAAAATTAATCACGAATGAGATTCAAACTCACGCCTCTCACATAAGTACTGTGAGTGCACTTTACATGACTTGGGATCACCCTGACGAAATTCCTCATCACATATTCTTCTTCTTCTTATTTAAGAGCTTAGTGGCTCTTGTCGGTGGAGTATGCGCCAAACTTCTTGGTTTTCTGTTTTACTTTTTAGTGCTTGATACGACATAGATCACACATTACTAAGCATTATTTCTTCATTACTACCGACTATTTAAAGTATGGTATTCAACTGAATTCATATTAGAAGCATTGAAAGTCGGTTAAAATGAAGAAGCTTTTCATCATATATTTTTAATTTAGATATTAATCAATATTTAAAGGTAGAGTTGACCCAACAAACAATTAAATACATGTACATTTTTAATTTTATTTAAGACGATAGCTTAAAATATGTAATTTAATTCCTGGCATCCACAGACACATTTTCCAGTATTTTACGTAATTCACAAAATTTTTCTGCTTCATTAGCCGAACCCAAGCTTAAATGCTAAACCCTTTTGGGAACCAAATATTCAAATGCCATTTATAGGGATTCAGCTCTCGATTACCGTTTCTTTTGATGACCGTTTATTTTTTTCAATTAAAGATTCAAGAAAAGGAGCCAGTTTTGTATTCTGTAGATCTTGGTTCATAGATGTATTTCATTGGGTGTCTTTTTAGGATGGGAGATAACTTCTCCTTCAATTCTTTTTATCAACTTCCAATACTGATTGGGAGTTGATGAAAAGGTTTGCCATTACTTTCTTGAGTAATTTCTTGTTTTTAAGTAGATTAGTAAAGTTTTCACACGTGACATAATGCTTTTCTCTGATAGGAATAACCGTTTGAACCAATTAGGTCGGGTAACATGATTGCTCCGGACCACTGAACCTTCATCATTTTAAAAGAAATAGTTCAAGATTTATTCACAAAATACTTATTTAAAAGTGCCCTTACCCTAGACTTTCCCACACAAGCGTAGTTTGCTTTTATTATGAAATGACATGTCAGAATTCGGCAGAATTTTGTAATTTCAAAGAAATTGCATATTATATTGCATATAACTAGTTTTTGACGTCAAATATGGACTTGAAAGAAACTAAAAGAGTGTAGAAGTTTTCTATACTGATAGTCAAATATGATATGATATACTATATTCTCTTTCAAATTCATATTTTGACTGTGAAACCCCGTTATACGCCAAGATATATGCAATTTCGTTAAAATCACAAAATTTTGCCGAAATTCGTCGTTTCTAAATAAAAGCTAAACCACGTTTGCATGGGAAACTCTGATTCTGTCTAGGTAAAGGGGACTCTTAAGATGCTAAGATTTTGTTCGTATCTAGGAACAGAACTCCAGGATCAAGACTTGCCAAAAAGTGATAGAGCGAGTTCAAGTAACGTGAACTGTTTAGAGTGTAAAGACGAAATTTGTTTCAAGACTCACGTTGCTACCCCCATCAGAGTGAAGTGGTATTTAACGTGACGATATTTCACCACAAGATACTGAGAAATAAAATTTTGATGTCATATACACTTCCAACAGTTTATCTTTAGAATCATTACTAGAGGTGTAAAAAGGACGAGAATATAACAGGATTTCATCTGATTTATCTAAAGACATGATTATATACGTCCAGTCTAGCGTCAACATTCCATTAATATGTACATATAAAGTTTGCTTGAGGTGTTTGTCGATTGGCGCCTCCGATATGTAACTGTACGGACAAACAAACGGACAGAGACGCCTGATGCTCTAATGTAGCCAGTTTTAGCACTTACAACACGGATTAGCCGAATAAATCGCGAGTTATACGCGATTATTGACATTGTGATAAGCCAATATTTCAGAGGTTTTGCTGAGATTGAAAATCTATTATTTGACGATCTCCGTGGCATAGTGGTTACACGCCAGTCCGCCACTTTGAGGTGCTGCGTTCGATCCCCAGCCAGGGTAAGTTGGAAAATGGCCTTTTTTATTGTCCTGGTTTTTGAGTGTTTATCCATATATGTATTCATTCATAGTATCGTTGAGTTAGTATCCCATAGGTGAAGATATAGGCAAATGGCCTTGAAGTGTGAAATAAATTGTAACTCGTAAATATGGTGATAATTTCCATATTGCTCTACGTCATGCACTAGATAGCCCTTTAAATTATTTTATGAACTGCCATTGAAACTATTATTGGTGATCCGTCTAGCTTTAAAACTTGCCGTGGCCACTTTTGGCGGAGGCAAGTTTTAAAGCTAGACGGCCTAATGTAAATACTTTCAACGGTGGTTCATAAAATAATTTAAAGGGCTATGTAGTACACGACGAAGAGCAATATGGAAATTATCTCCATATTTACGAGTTAACAATTTATTTCAAATGAGGGCGCCACTTCAAGGTCATTTACCTATATCTTCACCTTAAAACTAAGTTTGGGGCTAATCAATCAGTGTGATTTGTCTTTATCTATTGATTTATTATTATTATCATCAACATGTTTCATCAAAATAAAAAAATATTTATTGTGATTGAAGATGTGGAGTTAAAGCACAGGCCGGAATCTCCTAAGGTACGCGCAATATGCGTCCCCGTCCCCTTCCCCGCACCTCTCCCCCGATTTCGCCTCGATGACTCACGTTGGCCGTCAAGAACCGGCGGAGAGGTGCGGGTGCGGGGAACGGGGACGCATATTGCGCGTACCTTAGGAGATTCCGTTCTGTTTACTCTTACTGTATTCTGTGGTTAAAGTTAAGTTCATTGTAGATATTCAGTTTTTGATTATAATTAGAAAACATATACATGAATTAATCTGACTACCACATGATGGAATCAAATCAAATATTGGATGATCTTAATGTTTTTTATTCACACTCTAAGAACTGTTTAAATAACACACAAAAGTTGTCGAAAAATATTAGGTGTGAAAACTTTGCACCAAAAAGACTGGCCTGTAAATAATTTCTTGGTTGAAATTTAAATATGTTACCAAAATATACTGATTTATTCAATTAGGTCTTTTAGTCCAATGTGTCCAATTTTCGATTCGATTCGATTATTTCTCAGATGGCCAGTTACTCTATTAGATTTTACTTTATTAGGTTTTTGTTAGAATAAACTATTCGTTCAACATTTTATGTACACAAAATTAAAAGTAGGTTACCTAACGCACTCCCCATTAAAGACTAGACAATGATAATTTTAATCTCTGATTATTTCTTGAATATACTGAATGACATCACTATCTATGTCACCATTTCAATAATTACGATTTATCTAAATTTATGATTTCGTAGAATTATTTAAAAGGAAAACGTGAATAAGTAAATATTCGGATAAAAGAAAAAGTCCGATTTCTAAATTGCAACATTGAAGACTTCTTGGTAATGAATGATATGTATTAAGAGTTATTCTACAATTTAAATTTGTATAATGTCGTCAAAATATAAGGTTGTATGATTTTGAATGGTCCAAATGTGTATTCATTTATGTTTTAGTACAAAGTTCATATCGAAATTCTGATACTTCTATTATTATTTATTTAATTTACACACGTGCCTACGCATTGACAAATACAGACATCATAAAGTCTAATAGATAATGAGTCTTATGCCATTAAAGATATAAAACAAAATGGAATAAATTGTAGAAGTAAAGTTTTCCAGAGTTCGTAGTGCGGTCTTGACCCAAGAGCTACGAAAGGCGTGATCAAATCAATCACGTATGGCGTCACTAATACAATATTGTTGTAAAAAATCAAGAATTTCCGCATTCACATATTTAAGGATGTCACTTGAAGATGTTTTTTGCGTAATATTTTAAAGGTTAATTTTTATCAATACCTGTCTGAGCGGGGCGTGTACCGAGTCATGTTACTTGATATTTTATAACCAACCTATTGTAATGAACACTTTTTGGTCATTAATATAATTTATATCTATAAAATAAATATCTAATATAATAATAATAAATAGGTCTAAATATTACCTTTTCTAAATTTTATTACTGTAACTAAGTATTTAAATTTCAAAAGAAATTTAAATAGTTATTTTGACTACCGTTTATCTGTAAAGGAATTGTAAAAAGATATTCATAGTCACAAATATTAACATTTCACAATGAGTATCTTAATAAATCATCTTTTATTTGACTAAATAATACCTTACGTTAACGGAAAGGTCCATAACTTACTCTTCGCGGGCAATAAAGGTGCTCAAACAAAATCTAGAAGCAATATTAAATCATGTTGAATAATGAAGTAATCACCATAACACAATATATGCGACGTTACAATAGGTATTGTCGCGTGGACGTGGAAAATGTCACCTCTAACAACTCGTTCCTAGCTCCACGTAATTTAAGGTACGATTATGAAGACTGCTGCATTGAGTGGACGTAATCGTAAATCTTTAGTCATCTTTGAATGTTTTAACACTGCTTCCCTACGAAACTGTGTCTTCATGACTTCGCATTGTTTAAGCATGGGCAACTCAAATGTAAAATGCTCGTAGACATAGACAACTTTAATGATGCCAGTCTTACAAATTACACAAAAAGTAGGTGCAAGCTTAGTTTTTTTTAAATATTTGTATAAAATATCTATTTGTACTTATTTCTTCTTTTGTTTTGGATTCGGTTTTGGTTTGCAGTTTTTCTTTTTCATGAAACATACATTGTTAACTTGAATGAGAATTTATAACTTTTTATTATATTGCAATTTAAAAAATCCTGTTAATCTTTGGCAGCCTTTTTATTTTAGGTTTATTTGCTGCCGATAACCCGAGTTTTACTCTCAATGCTGTTATGGTTAAATAAGCACCTTAACACTACGTTAAATATTTAAGGAGGAGCCTGAAACATAAATTTTCAGAATCATCGGTTGTCACTCCAAAAACTTTGTAGAGGCCGTAAAAGTGGAATGAGACATAAGGCGCTGTGGCTCGTTGTAAGTAAGACGCTAAGTTAAGGTGAGGTTAACTACGGGAAGGTCTTTACACGCTTATTTACTACATGTTCTTGTAAGGCTTGTTGTGAGTTTACGGTCTGATACGGTTATTTGATGGTCATTCGGTTATAAGTGTCGACAGATTTTGTGCTAAGTTACAAATATCCAAAGGAATCGTTAATTTGTAGACTGTCTAATATTTACTTAAAATAACTTAGAAAATTCAAATAAGCATTCTTATTTTACTTATCGTATGGCAACATTTTTAACTAAAAGAACAAGTACTATATTTTGCAACAACTTGTGCTTTGTTGTCAATATTCTTTGGCAGGCAGAAAACATGTTTTGTGCATTGTTTTTAGGATTTTGTTATTTATTTATATTGATTAAATATGGACAACCAGACCTTTTTTGTTTCAATTCATCAAATTAAATCACAAGTAAATAGTACAAGTATTTGGGGTCCGCTAGCAGACCTCAATCTTTTTACTACCAACATTCTCCAGTCCATTGTTTATGAAGTCGTATTTTTTGCGTTGCAAGTTAATAACAAATTCAAACAAGTCTGTTGAAAGTCGCCATAAATGTCCGGTGTCCACAGATAATGGAGTCGCCGTCTTCGCGCCTCGCCAAGTAATTTTTTGCGAATCTATTCAAGAATTTCAAGTACTAAAGAAGAGAGCTGGTGGCGATTCTGCTAAAACAAATAAGTGTTATTTCAAGCATCGACATGAATATATAGACTCGGCGTCTTCCTACACGGCCATGTCCCAGATTCGATTATTCATTCATTCTTCATTCTCATAGACTAAACACGAGAGTAGTACAGAAAGGTCAATATATTTTTACCTACCTACGAGTACGTGGTTCAAATTAAATCCTACATATATTTTAACAAACGCGAATGTTGGTAAGTATGGCTGGATGTACGGATGGGTGTATGGATGGTTGTATGGTTATATAGATTTTTAGATTGTAGACCCACGACTAGCTTTTACGATCTTCACGGAAGGGGAGGCGGCTGCATTCTTAATGTGTTTTTTCTTTGTTTTTTTTTCTTATCATATTTATAAAGGTAAAAGTTAAACTGCACATATCTGTTTCATTGGTAACCTTTTATTATTCTTACTTAAATTCTTTATGTAATGTTTTGCACTAGAAGAAAGTGATTTCTTGTACTTGTATACCTATTAGTTTTTTTTTCTTTGTTAGCTATTTATGTATTTAATGTATTATATAATCATACACGTATGCTGCGCAATTGGGCGCCAAAAATCCGCCATTATGCTTTCCAAAAATTTTAATATAGCCTATGACTACTACTAGTATTTATTCTGTGCTATGACACTCAAGTGATTAAGATGAATCTAACCACATATAATTTATCAAAATCTATTTAGCCGTGTAGTAGTTACGAGGAAACAGAATTATAGGGACAAACATAATAAAACATCAAAAATGTGTAAGCAGCCATCTTGGATCCAAAATCTGATAGTAGTTTCAAGTTGCGCGGGGCACCTCAAAGGGCTCAGAAATTTTGTAGGTTTTTGTAACAGAATGTAGGGGTACAGCCCCCTCATACAAAACTTTTGAGGCCTCGGAGGTTCTAGTGAGACGTTATGAGATGTGACTTAATTTTATAAAGGATTTATAGGATTTTAGGAAACTTTTGTAAAGCATTTATAGCATATGTAAATAAAAATTATAAATATAAACATTTTTAAACGTTTTACAAACATTAATAACTGAGTAGCAAACAAATAGTTTTTCGATGCATCCATGAAGAAAGTGAAATGTAGGCATATTTATGATGTCTACATTTCACTTCTGTTTTGTTAGTCTATGACGAATTATTCAATCGGTTGACAGATCATTCACTCACTTCATACATCATGGCAGCCGAAATTTGGCAGTCCGTATTTAATTTTCAATCAATGAAATCTAGTTACTTACCGATGGAAAGTTATTCCTTTATATTTTGCTTTATTCTTTGAATTACTAGTGCAGCATCTCAACACACACCAAGGCATTTTTGACTAAGTTGACAGTGTTTTCTTTAATGAATCGTGGAGTGTATTATGCGCGTATTGCTAGCGAGTGACTAATGTGAGGTAAACAGTGATAGCCTATGATGAATAGAACACTACTGTTGTATGTGGCGTCTTCTCTAGTACGTAAGTACATAGATCTCGTTGATTTCAAGGAATAGGCATAATGACTCAAAAATTATATTTAGTCCGTCAGTTACGAGTAGATTATTAAAAAATATTATACTTACATGTATTTTTTTTAATAACAAAAAATTATGAAGATGCATTGAATTTAAATTTGGAGTGACGACACGGCTTATATAATATATTATTTATAATAATGTCGTATGGTTCCCAGCAGAGTAGAATAGGACCACTCCAAGTCTTCCCGTGCATGTCCTAGAAGGCGACTTACACTTTGGTAGTTTAGAGAGCGTCGTGCTCCTGTAGTGGAGACTAAAAACGACCTGATGATATAATTATAATTATTATATATAATATATATTAATTTGAAACAACATATGGGTACCTACGGGTTGCTGCCCATCCTCTGTTCCGTTCTCTGCGCAACGACTTCATACCAACTACTGTGATTATAGGCAAATCCTCCACTTATTGGCATTTAGTCCAGCAGTGGACTGTTATAGACTGATAAAAAAAGAATAAATAAAATATTGCAGAATGACCCAGCCGCCCCCTGAGTACTTATCGTTACTGTAAATAAAGGAAATGGTTGAGATCCAAAGGTCACCATTTAATGGAGACGATGAAGCGGTCACTCCTCGGACGGTCAAGGCTAAGGATAAAAACAAATGCTAAGGCTGCCCCTGCATTAGGCGTGCGTGTGAACGACGCAAATGTCGCGTTCGAGTCGTGACAAAGCAGCGTGTGCGAGCGCGCTGTACTAACACCCCACGCTGCTAAAATGCGACATCGCGTTGTCGCGGAGCGCACGCGACATACGCGTCGTTCTTATGCTCAAAAAACGCGCACGCCTAATTTGAGGGCAGCCTTAGACTCTGTTCACGACTAATGTCAAAAAAGAAAAACGTTTAACTAGAACAGGATTATAAAGCATCAGGATAATAAAGTTCAGTAAAAAAAAAAATAAGTCCAAATTCAAACTGATTGACTTCAAACATAGAAGTCTAATGTAGGAAAATCCGGTAAGTGTGAACAAATATTTTTACATACTACTTTGTCCTCGACGCTAAAACGGAAACAGGAAATTCTTGAAGTAGGTTAAAAGAATTCAATGAAGATTCACGTGATAGAAATATTAAGATTCGTTTACTTTTAACTAACTAAGTTCTTTTAACAAAAACAATCATAATATCAATGTCTCGTAATACCAATCGATGTTTAAACCCATTAAAATTTTAAAACCAGAAATTTTGATTTTGGTAGAATCAAAATCAAAATCTCTGGTTTAAAAATTAGAATGGGTTTAAACATCGATCGGTATTACGAGAGATTACACATCGCTTACATAAGTTAAATACATTCTAAATAATCTGAAAAAATATATACTATAACGGTTTTACGTTTACATTAATTTCAAGATCATCTAGTACTTTTATTTTTATTTCAATATTTTCATTTGTATTATTTAATAATTTTTTAAAGTTTAGAAGTCAAAACGTGTGCACTGTACAAAAACACTTTAAATTTTTTTTTAGGAAATAAAAGCTAAACAAAGGTTATAAACATCAATGAGAGCTCTCCAACTCGTCTGGCCAGCGTAGAGAGTGTACGCCAAATCCTTTGACTGCTCTGGCCAAGTATGGCTCTGATAGTACAGAGAGGGTCGTGCTCCTGCAGTGGTGACTTAAAAAAAGACCTGATGATGATATTATGTAGTAAGCATCTATGGTTTGTATGAATATTATTAAACTGTTTACACACGTAATATGGGCGAAAAAGCCGACCAGGTTCATAATAACGTCAATATGAAACATAACTTCCTTCTTAGCAAGTCGGAATGACGTTATTTTTATTAAAATATACGTAATAACTATGTTCTGATTTAAGGAACGCAGAGTAGAATAAACTTTGTTAGATTTTATACTCTTTGACCAGCTGCTTTTCTTCCCGCGCAAATCGTAAAAGCCGATCGAGGGAATGGGCAAGAATCTGAATCATATCAATAGGCGATGAGGTTAGCAACCCATCACTATTATGATTTCTTTTTTCCACCTTCATGCCCACCATCACGCTAAAAGTGGCCTGGGCCTTGCCGCCCTAGGCTCTGTCTGCCCCGTTAGGGATAAAGACGTGATAGTGTATTAATAACGGTGGATTTAATTTTAATACTACCTTTGAGAGCCTAAAAAGTCCTCAGTTTAGTGCATTATAAATAACATATGAATATCCGAAAATTTGTTGAATTTTAAACTTGCTAATTCTGCTAACATCAAGATTTAAAAATTGTATAGTTACTTAGTCAACTTGATACTTAATATTTCATCACGACATATTTACTTTATTCCGCAGCCTAGACTTGTAATGTCACCTTAAGTTATACCTAAGTAAAGTAAACAGAAATATAATCATGTCAGTTTAACAATGACATAATTTTGAGCATGGTAATTCAAACACTTGCTAGGTAGGTATGCAAAACGCAAATAAAAACACGTCTACAAGGTAACTTAATGTGAAACGAAACGTGGTTAATCGGTATATTAAGATTTTGACAATTAATGCCGTTCATAGAGTCAGATATTTATTTGCTTGACTGTACGTCGATGTTGACGTTTTAATGCATATCAGAACTGCTTAAGACAGGTAATTATACTAAGTTTTAATAAATTTAAAAACTAATGGGTCCCATAATCTATATCTCTCTAACCAGTAAAAATCAAAACATTAGTTAAAGAGACACCTTGAGACAGTACTCTCCTAATGTAACATTGCAAATAAATATATTTTTACTTTGATGATCAGGCTTTGTATTTGACACAATCAAAATAGGAAGTAAGTTTTTTTTAGGGTTCCGTATCCAATGGCGCCAACGGGACTAATTACTGAGACTCCGCTATCTGTCCGTTCGTCTGTCACATGGCTCTATCTCTTAAAAATAATAGCGATATACTTGAAATTTTCACCGATTATGTATTACTGTGTCCACTATAACAGCAAATACTAAAAATAAGACAAAGTTAAAAATTAAAGGTATTCGATAGTCGATATAAGAAACGTGTTTTTTTTCAGCATTTTAAAACATTGTACGGAGGTACAGAACCGTTTATGTACGAGTCCGATTCGCACTTGACCGGTTTTTTAAATGATACATTGTTTATAAGACAGATGCAATAAATTCATAGTCTACTCATGAAAGTAAAATTTTATTACGACAAACCATTATTGTTTTAATAAAAAAAGCGGCCAAGTGCGAGTCGAACTCGCTTATGAAGGGTTTCGTAGCAGCATGTAACATAATATAAAAGTTTTTGTAGTTCGTTGTAACTTTAATTGATGTTTTAATAATAGTGTATGGTAAATTGCGGTTAACGATTTATGACGTATTAAAAAAACTACTTACTAGATCTCGTTCAAACCAATTTTCGGTGGAAGTTTGCATGGTAATGTACATTACCTATATATATTTTTTAGTTTTATCATTCTCTTATTTTAGAAGTTACAGGGGGGGGGGGGGGGGTCACATTTTACCACTTTGGAAGTGTCTCTCGCGCAAACTATTCAGTTTAGAAAAAAAAATATAGTAGAAACCTCAATATCATTTTTGAAGACCTATCCATTAATAACCCACACGAATGGGTTTAATGAAAAAAAAATTGAGTTTCAGTTCTAAGTATGGGGAACCCCAAAAAATATTGTTTTTGTTTTTCTATCTTTGTGTGAAAATCTCAATGCGGTTCACAGAATACATCTACTTACCAAGTTTCAACAGAATAGTTCTTATAGTTTCAGAAAAAAATGGCTGTGACAGACAGATAGACAGACAGACAAACCTCCTGTTGATATGCTGTTCTAACAATTAATGATTTATCAAATATGTTAAATGATTTGTGAAGTAATTTATATTTCATAGATGTCTGTAACAATAGAGCTATAGAAACAAAACGTATTAAATAATGTCAGTTGTGTAAATAACCATTTTGTAAAATTTCCTTTACAATTAAACGCAAAATGGAAACGGATACATTTTACCATTGTTTTTCTTAGTAGTACGTCGTTATTGTCCTATTTAAGCGGACCCCGGGCTTCGCAGCGTTGCAGCTGAGGATGCAACTGGGAATACGCTGAGAGGAGAAAGAGAGAATGTCCTTTTTATCTTTAAAATAATCTTGCAAAAATAATTTTAATAAAAATTGTATAGTAAGATGTTTAATGACTTTAACAACCATACTTTTAAAAAAAATTGATAGAAAACTTGTGAATGGCATGGCGATTAGCTTATAGTAAGAATGTATAAACTATGTATGTATGTAGGTATGTACATTGAACGAAGAACTACAAATATAAGGACGGAGAGCATGAGGGAGGTCGTGGGTAAAAAAAACTGGTAAAGAATATAGGTAAATGGTTAAAGACTTGCATGCTCTCCCGACTCTACGTAGAGTGGAATAAGTTGAAGAATTGGGTATTTTAGTGGGTCAGAAATGAATTTTTTGGTACTTTTAATAGAATAAAACGTCACAAAATAGTGCCACTTGTAATTGATCACATCCACTTTGAACGTGATTTTAGATTTATTAATGCAGAAAAACAGATATATGCATAAATCGATATTTCATACAAATCCCATAGTAAATGTTTGTTTTTGACGTTAAGAAAAAAGTATCTGTTTGACTTGTTGAAAAATAGCGTATTAGAATCATCGTGTGTAGAAAAAATACTAGAATGTTAAGCTATATAAATAACAAAAGAGAAATTGTGCAAAATAATTCGTTTTGCCGCACTAACGAAGGATCAACACACGCACGGCGAAAAGGAGTAAGGTACGACTGCATTGACCTATTTTGATAAAGCGCGCACAGATTACGCACAGTTTGCTAAACATTACTCAGGCGATAATTTATGGCGTTCTTGCAGTTTTCAGGGTGACGGTATTTATTTCCTATGTGCTAAGATTGGTTTGTATTTTTAAATTCGTTTCGTGGTGTCTAAATCTCAGATTTTATTTTAGGAATTTATTTTATTTAAATAATTTAAATAATTCTTTACAAGGCGAATTACAAATGAGACAGAGAAATAGGGTCCTCGATTTTCCACATCTAAATGAAACATAAGAAATTATTTTACATGCCGTTTACGTTTAGTAGTTACATTAAAAATTCAAAAACTCTGCCAAAACATATGCAAACTACAAACATTGCACCTTTAGTATAAATACTAAAAAACCCTAACATAGTTCTTTTTTCAAATAGTAAGTCATAAAATACCTACGTAGGTGAAAACTTTGTAAGGTCACCGACAAAGCATCGCGTGCACACCGGCTCACCTCACTCACACGAACAAAAAAGTTTAGCTTATAAGTTTATAATCAAGCGAGGTTTTTATCTCGTAGTCGTTGGCCGCACGTCGCGCCGCGCGCATGTCCCTACAGCGCTGAAACCTAAAAAGTACGCGCGTGTAAAAACAACCACGACTGCGATACAAAATAAAAAAAAAACAAAGAAACCCGAAACGTCAAAGGCGTTTAAAAATAAAAAAAAATGTGTTCCGTTTAAGAAAACGTGCGCGGGCTTCGTCGTTCCATTCGGAAAATTATGAAAGTGATGTGGAAACATACGTGTTTTGTACTCGTACGTTCAGAATTTTCACGGCTTCTTTTTTCCTAGTGACTACAACAAAAGCGATTGTTTGCGTTTAAGCTGCATTCAAGCACAAGTATACAATTTTCAGTGTTTTGTTCTATTGAATGCCAAGTGTTTTGAAAATTTATTACATAAAAGTGGGTTGTTCAGTTTTGATAAAGGAAAAGCGGCAGAGCAATTCAGTTAGATGTGTGTTCAACATAATATACAACGGGACACAACATGACGGCAAAGTTCGGCTATGTAAGTCCACTACTAGACTTTTAAGTTATCTTTAAGTAAGCTTACAAATAATTTTTTTATTTGTTGCATCCTAGGCGCGTAAATTTTGAGGGCATGTAAACTTTTTTAGTTTTCAACTTATTTTTTTTTATAATATACTCTTTCAATTCTTGTTCTTTTTTTGTTATTGGTGAAAATTAATTAAGTAAGTACATAAAGAAGCTACAGAGATCGGTGGCGATAAAGCCTTAATTACAATTATACGTAGTTCCACGATCCTATCGTAATTATCGTGGTTCTATAAATTGTATAATATAATTTGTTATGAATGGAAATTTATATTTTGAAGTATTTAGATAATGTACCGCGATTACGAAGATAAAATAAGTCTTTAGGTATAGTGCTAGTCACTATGTACTTACATATATTGGAAATCGAGGTACTTTCAGATACAGATATATATGTTTGAAGAATAAATAAATAGGTACGTAAGTTATATCTGCAAAAATGTGTTAATTTTTCGATTGACCATTTTCAGTTATGATTAATAAAATTTAAATGAGCTTAGTGTATGTACATTTATTTAAAAAAGAAAACATCAGTAATTATGAAAATAAATTAATACAAAGCTTTTTTTCTTTTAGTTAAAACTAACGTTTTTAACTTACTCGAACACTTACATCAAACAAAAATTTTTTAGGGTTCCGTACCCAAAGGGTGCAAGCGGGGGTCCCGTTTCTACTAAGACTCTGCTGTCTGTCCGTCTGTCTGTCTGTCCGTCTGTAACAGGGCTCTATCTCTTGTTTATTTACTATCTACAGTCTAGATTCTTATCTAGCTTTAAGGTGAATATATAAGCAAATGGCCTTGAAGTGTGAAATAAATTATTAACTCGTAAATATGGTGATAATTTCCATATTGCTCTTCGTCATGCACTAGATAGCCCTTTAAATTATTTTATGAACTGCCGTTGAAACTATTATTGGTGATCCGTCTAGCTTTAAAACTTGCCGTGGCCACTTTTGGCGGAGGCGATTTTTAAAGCTAGACGAACTTATGTAAATATTTTCAACGGTGGTTCATAAAATAATTTAAAGGTCTATCTAGTGCATGACGAAGAGCAATATGGTAATTATCACCATATTTCCGAGTTAACAATTTAATTTCAAATGAGGGCGCCACTTCAAGGCCATTTGCTTATATATTCACCTTAAGGATTTCCGGTCTTCCTTTTCTGTCTTTTTTTATTTTTAAAACTTTTACAATAAACTTAAAATCTATGTCCTTTATCGTACATGTATTCTGTGCTCGCTCATACATAGATATAATGAAAGTTGTAAATACCTACCTATTTACACATCACAACTTTCATTCAGACTCTACATCTTTGTTTTTCAGATATGTCTGTCATGTTATTTATTGTTTAGTAGACTAATATGACAACCAAACCAGATAATATCTTTGATTATAATTTATTCACACCAATGCTGTTTATCGCCATTGTTAAGATTGTAAAGTTATTAATACTTTTGTTGGTGATAAGCTTTCAAGCAGATCTATTGTAGGTATATTTTTAACCGACTTAAAAAAGGAAGAGGTTATCAATTCGTCGCTATCTTTTTAGGGTTCCGTACCTCAAAAGGAAAAAACGGAACCCTTATAGGATCACTTTGTTGTCCGTCTGTCCGTCCGTCCGTCCGTCTGTCAAGACTCTTTTTCTCAGGAACGCGTGGAGGTATGAAACTGAAATTTATATCAATTACTCAGGTCTACTGTCCCTTGAAGCTGTGAAAAAATCAAACTTCTAAGCCAACGCAATCAAAAGATACAGCCGTTTATGCCGCAAATTTTCGACACTTGCAAGGGAATCAAAACCTACAGGGTGCTTCCCGTGAACTCAGAATCTTGAAATTTGGTACGAAGCAACGTCTTATAGCATAGATAAAGGAAAAATTACGAAAACCATAAATTTTTAGTTACATCACATAATATATATTTTTTTAATAATTTTAAACTTACTACCCATTTCCTCATAAACGCGTAGAGGTATTAAATTGAAATTCATACCAAATACTAAACCTTGCAGGTTTGTACGGAACCCTCGGTGCGCGAGTCCGACTCGCACTTGGCCGGTTTTTTTTTCCGCTAAAACTCTATTTAATGTTTGAAATGTTTGTTGATTTCCGATGTACCGCTTAGCTACATTGAAATCTTGGAATCAGAATAACTAATAGAACATAAAATCGTAAGAAAATAGACTTATGTTTTTTTATTTTATTTCCTTAATTTATAATAAATAGCTTACCTATTGACTTTTATACGCGCGGCCGTTGCCCACACCGTTCGCCGGCCGCCGGCCGAGATTTTTGGTATTACTGACTGGTATCTTTGGTTTTTATTATTAAACAAAGTACATACCTAACCTGTGACAAAATATTTATTTTTTAGGGTTCCGTATTCCACAAGGAACCCTTATAGTTTCGTCATGTCCGTTCGTTCGTCCGTCCGTCCGTCTGTTTGTTTGTTTGTTTGTTTTTTTTTTTTATATCTTTATTGTACAAGAAATAGTTACAGTTAAATAGTTGTCTGTCTGTCCGTCCACGCTCGTACTCCGCCACTACTGCACCGATTGTCACAAAAATTGGTGGAGAGATAGATATTGAAGTTCCAAAAGTTGGTTTTTAAAATTACGAAAAAATGTTTTTTTTCACCCCCCCTCCCATACAACGAAAATCAATTTAAAAAATTAAATTGGACTAACCCCAACGTGTGGGGTATCGTTGCAAAGATCTTTTAAAATGCAACAAAAACTGCTTTGACACTATGTAGATCAAACCCCCGTCTTGAGATAATCTAATACAAAGTTAAAATTTGAGGTGTCCCCCACCGTAACTTTTGAAATATTCTAAAATAATTCTGAAAAAATGTGGCATATACCTCAAAGTATGTACTTTAAATTAAAACTTTGAGTAATAGCGGTCTCGGTATCATAGATAGTTATTTTTTAATACGTCATAAATCGTAATCCGCAATTTACCTTTAAAACTTTTATATTATGTTACTTGCTGCTACGGAACCATTCATGGGCGAGTCCGACTCGCACTTGGCCGCTTTTTATTTCGTTTATAAAGTACTTTCCTTGAATATAGGCTACGAGGTTCAAAATCAACCTGTATAAAATGACTGTTACATGACGCAGCGTCAACTGTCGGCCAATGTCCGCTATGACGTAGCGTCATACAGCAACCACTGACTGGTCCAAACACTTGCTGTGAAGTAACATCAATAACGGTATTGGATAAAAACAAGTTTTTTTTAAATACCGCCTACTTTAATTTAATTTTGATAATTCTTATTTCTTTGCGCTTCATACTGAAGGGTTACTCCAAAAACGGTACGCAAGACTTACGTAACTGCGTTGCGTTTCAGTGTCAAACAACATTGAGCGTTAATACGTACAGATAAAGTCTAATTTAACAAAAATATTTGACATAGATATAGGACGTCACTATCGGACGACTATCGTATTATTTTATGGAGTAACCCCTACTTCCATAGTATTTTATAGTTCGCAGGGTACGCTGATTAAAAAGAACCTACATTTAACAAATGAAAAATTGTTGTATTATTTGCATATTTAAAACTTAGTCAAATGAATTATCATTATTAAAATATTAGTTAAATTCATATTATACTTGTATACCAACAAAAAGGTAAATTTTAAACTACGTATTTTAGGCTACTTTAAGCTCATTTAATAAGAAAACTGACACTTAAAAGTTTAAAAGAAAATGACGGATCAACTTGATTGTATATTTAATTAATTTAATTTATATTTGTTCTCGTATACCATTCTAAGTAATATGATGTGTTGAAGGTTCTACGTACTGTAACAAAGCTCTGTATTTCCGTATTTGTGCGGATAACCGCTAACTATCTGTAAACCTCTCTATGGATTTTAATGCGGTTTTCTCCTATCTAGCTTATGTTTTAGAAATAATGTTAAAAGGAAGACTTTCTAATATACCCTTTATATTTTATTTTCTACCTTAAACTCTCTTTCTCTAATTCAAGATAAAAACATTTCAAATTATTTCTGTAAAACTATGTCAAGATATGTAGTGAGTTATGTGTAAAACACCCTTAAACATTTATTTGCTACATTACACATAAAAATATTTACCTAATTAAAACGAAAATTTTCGTATGTATGGGCTTTTATTATTAAAATAATGTCGAAGTTGCGCGACCAAACTTCGGCAATGCTTTTTGAATTACTAGCAACGTAATAACGCGTCAGAACTTCGGCACAGATACTAAGTAGGTATTAAGACTCACTTCAAAAAGTTTTTAATTAATTTTAATTATTATCCATTAGAGTCATAGTGAAGTAGTCGTATGAGAAAAGACTATAAAATGCATTTGAAGCAATCAATAAGATGCATCAAGGATATTGGTTTCTATATTTAGCACTTTACATAGTATCTGTATAATAAAACATGAAAATATGATTATCTATACATTATAATAAAAATTTATGTGATCGATGTCTGTACATGGAAGATATTTGAGAAAAAATATTCTTGGGAGTCTTTACCGACGCAATAGAACCAATTTTTTGTCTGTTTGTCTGTGCTTTTGTACGTGCTAATCTCAGAAACGGCTTAACTAAAGTATTGTGGTAAGTTTAACTTAAAATTGAGTGTTTGTTTGATCCTAATCAGTTCAGAAATAAAAAGTTTTATCAATTTAATTTAAAGAGGCACGTCGAACATTTGTTTGATAAAAAGGCTATAAAGTCCACGCCGTTGAAGTCGCAGGCTACAGCTAGTTGGTAATATTACTGCGCAAAAACTTAGTACTTATGATTTCAGCAAACAGTTACACAATAGCAAACCATGGGAACTTTTCCAGCATCCTTGTTTAGAATTAAGATTATCAAATGTAATTATCAAAGGATAAGTAAGTACATTTTATAGGGTATTTTAAGCATTCAAGATGCAAAAAAAGACCAATGCAATCCTGCTTGAGTGGTATTTTTTCTTTCTTTATTTTGGAATAAGGTAGTATCAGATAAGAATGCATTATTTAATGCTGCCAATTGGCTGCCAATGATAAATTAATCATATTTATTTTTAAGTTAAACAGAAATTTTCGTTGAATGTTTTGTTTTTCTTGTGTAAGTGGGGATCACTGGTGTCAAAAAATGGATTGATTGTTAAATTATCAATATAAACATCCAAGACCCAGGTAAATCTGAAAAAGATAATTTTCCATCTTGACCTAACTGGGGATTGAACTAGGGACCTTCAGGTGTGACAGCTTGGCATGATGACCACTACCCACAGAGGTCGTCAAACTTTGATATAAAAGGCGCTGAATTCGTGGTAGCATAACAAAAATATTTAATACACACGATTGCTCTTGGATATTTCTTAGACTTTAAAGGTACTACTAATTAATGTTATTACTAAGATACTAATTAATTTTATAACACAAACGAAAACATATCCTGTTAATTACATCATTTTCTATCAATTTACACCTTTAATTAGGGATTCAACACTTATGTTTATCAATATTGTTTCTTTATGTGTCTAATCACTTGACCACAGATAACATCGGACTTTGATTGGCTCGTCCATGTCTATCTAGCGTCCAGAACAGATATCTTTAGCATTGAGATGGTCAAGATTAGATTCTTGACCCACGTGCAAAGAGTCTTATATCTATACACGTGCCTTTTTGAAGATTTTTGTAACATAAACTATGTAATTTAATGGCCATGGTCATAATATTGTGTTTATATCATTTGACATAAAAAATATTATATAATTATTTGAAGATTTGAAGTGCTGAAGTCAGATCAAAATGATTTACGAGTTATCATCACCTATATTTAATTGTAAAATATGATAAAAGTTTAGTTTCCCATATAAAATTATAAACTTTTACAAGAAATATAAAAAAAAAATAAGGCGCTACAGTTTTTAAATATTTTTTTAAATAGTTGTTTAATGTTTACTTAATATCGTCTTTAGTACAGTTTTGTCTCGCTAATAATTCATTATTTTTCATAACTAAAAACCGTGACAGTCGTAGAAAGTCTAATACGTAACAAATGTATATTAAGATGACATATTTTTCCAGTTATTTTGGTTTAAAAACCAAACTACACAACCGATTTTGATAAAAATTGTATAGGACCACCTGAGAAGAATGCCCTTTAAACAAAAAAAACTTAAATTGATCCAGGCTGGTAACATACATAAAAAAAAAGATTTCGACGAATTGAAAATCTTTTCCTTATTGAAGTCGTTTAAAAAGGAAAGGAGTTGCAATATTTATTACATAATAATAACATTTCATAGATGAACCAGTTTCGGGTAAATACCTAAAAACCACAGCTTGAAGCTGTGGTTTTAATAAACAGAATTGAATGAGCAATGATAAACACTAAGATTTACCAAAGTAACAGTTTATTAATTTTTAGGGTTCCGTACCCGAAGGGTGCAAACGGGACCCTATTACTGAGACTCCGCTGTCTGTCCGTCTGTCCATCCGTCACAGGGCTCTATCTCTTGAACCGTAATAGCTAGACACCTGAAATTTTCACCAATTATGTATAACTGTGGCCGCTATAACAACATATACTAAAAATAAAAAAAGTTTAAATTTAAAGGGGGTCTTCATAAAAAAAACGTGTTTTTTTTTCAGCGTTTTTAACTCGATCTGTCACAAGGCTTTAACTTTTGAACCGTAATAGCTAGACACCTGAATTTTTTACCGATTATGTATTACTATGACCACTATAACAACAAATACTAAAAATAAGATAAAGTTAATAATTAGAGGGGGTCGTCATACAAGAAACGTGTTTGTTTCATCAGCGTTTTAAAACATTGTACGGTGGTACGGAACCCTTCATGTACGAGTCCGACTAGCACTTGCCCGTTTATTTATTGAACATTTAAGACACCGTTTGTATATGAAAATGTACCAAATTGTAATTCCCCGATAAGTAGGTGCCGATGAGCTAGACTCTATATTATTTAAAATTAAAGAAAGACCTTTATTTTTAATTGGTATTGGAAATCGTGATAATAATGTTAGTAGATTTTACATTTTGATAATTTTATACATTTTGTTTTTATTTAACATACTAGCTGCGTGTCCCGGTTTCCCTCAGTTATGTATGAGTATTATACAAGTAAACCTTCCCGGAGAAATACTTTACACGTAAGAGAGAACTGGATCAAAATTAGCTTAGTAAATACTCGATAAAATCTGAAAATAATAAGTCTGAAAATACCGGATATACCTACGCCCCGGGGGATATGTATTTATGTTAACATATTCACTAAAATCATAAGCATAACACAAAACTTTTTTGTTCTATGCATTTTTATGTATAATTAACTTAATTACTTATTGCGATTAGTTAATACTTTTCGCAGTAAATGACTGTAACCATACCTACTTCATTTTACCTAACACTCATTTGACCTATATGTAATCACAATGTATAAGAAGAAGAGACATGGAATCATAAAACATAATTTACGAGTATCTGTTGACTCTTATTTGCAATGTACTCGTACCTTGGCATTTTATGAGTACTCATATTCGTGACTATTAGGATTCGATTAACATAAAAATTTGATAATGATCCGCTGATACGTACGAATTATGTTCAAATAAATCTATGATTATGTCTTAATTTCAAGTCGCGGATGTTTTCTCAATAAAATATTTATAGCATCTAAAACCTTCTTACTTTTGAGAATGCGTGTGAACGTTGTTGTCACATATTATCTATACTAATATTATAAAGCGGAAGAGTTTGTTTGTTTGTTTGTTTGTTTGTTTGTTTGTTTGTTTGTTTGTTTGTTTGTTTGTTTGTTTGTTTGTTTGTTTGTTTGTTTGTTTGTTTGTTTGTTTGTTTGTTTGTTTGTTTGTTTGTTTGTTTGTTTGTTTGTTTGTTTGTTTGTTTGTTTGTTTGTTTGTTTGTTTGTTTGTTTGTTTGTTTGTTTGTTTGTTTGTTTGTTTGTTTGTTTGTTTGTTTGTTTGTTTGTTTGTTTGTTTGTTTGTACGCGCTAATCTCGGGAACTAATGGTCCGATTTGAAAAATTCTTTTTTTGTTGGGTAGTCCATTTATAGAGGAAGGCTTTAGGCTATATAACATTACGTTCCGACAACCACGCGAACGAAGTCGCGGGCACAGCTAGTATTGAATAGTTAGGGAAAATCTCTTTTCTTTTGTTTTGAGTGGATGCATATGGATTTAAGGCCGTACCTGAATTTTCCGGGGTCCAGTGCTGACCCCATTTAAAATAAATAATTTCAAAGGAAACGGAGACATAATTTAAAATTTTGTTTCTACCAAGCCCTAAATAACCCTTAAAAACTATTTTATGAACTACTGTTTACAGTTTCAAGTGAGAACGTTAAGCTTTACTACACACATTTGCCAAAAGTGGCTGTTTTTTGCAAATGTGCGTAGTAAAGCTTAACGTTCTCACTTTAAACTGTAAATAGTATTTCATATAATTAAATTTTTAACAAAAAAAAACAACCGACTTCAATTTTTTTATGGAGTTTCTTCTATATCTCCGAAGTTCTTCATCATATCTTCACCAAATTAAAATGAGACCAACTTGGCAGTAAATAATTTCAAATAAAAAAAGAATCATCAAAATCGGTTCACAATTCGCGAAGATATCGCGTAACAAACATACATAAAAGATAAAAAAAACATACAGTCGAATTGATAGCCTCCTCCTTTTTTGAAGTCGTTTAAAAATAGTTTGAAGAGTTATCTAGGGCTTGGTAGAAACAAAATTTTAAATGATGCCTCCTTTCCTTTGAAATGATTTCGTCGATCACGTCTTTATCCCTAATGAGGCAGACAGGGCATTTCGGGTCTTGCGGCTCAAGCAGACAGAGCCCACGGCTACAAGACCCAAAAGTCACTTTTAGCGTAATGGTGGGCGAGAAGGTGGAAAAAGGAATCAAATAGTGATCGGATGCTATAGCCGCATCGCCCATTACCATGATTTGTACTTTCGCCCATTCTCTCGATCGGCTTTTACGATCCGCACGAGAAGCGAAGCAGCTGATACATTCTAAGTTTTTTTCATTTCTCCCAAAACAGCATGGTAGAAATCTGGGTATATAAATATCTACTTAAAATATTTATTTATTTTAACACTTTATTGTTGCAAAGTAAAAATATACTTTTGACAAACGGCGAAGCATTTTCTCCCAGTCAACCATAGGGATAAACAGAGAAAAAAAGAATAAATATCACTGACATTTAATTTAAAAATAGTACTTAGATCAAATTACTGTAAATGCATTTTTAGTTCCATATTAAAAACATAAAAATTTATCAATAAGCGTGTCGTATCTAAATTAAATATTACATCTATTGATAACACAACTATAATTATTATAACGTGGCCTTTGAAGTCTGAACCTAGTTTTTGTTCTGAACCATGATACTGTGATGATACTAAGGTATCGCGTTAGATAAATATAATTAATATTTGATCAACATGATTTATAGTCATGTGAAAGAATTTTATTATATTGAGTTAAAAAGTTGCAAGTTGTAAAATCGGCATACTTACTTAGTTCCCTATTTAACGCAACTCTCTCTCTCTTTTATCTCAGCGTATTCCCAGTTGCATCCTCAGCTGTAATACTGCGAAGACCGGGATCCGCTTTCCGGCGTTTTATTCTCCACTTTCCTATTTAATTGTTTCATAATAACTTGCTTTAGGAGAAAAGTGTGTACTTCTTAATATAACGTTCTTTTAGCGCAACATAAATTATAATTAAAAAATCCTTTGATAAATAATGTAACTGTCAACGTGCTAAATAATTGAAAAGTTTTGTTATTCGTATGTATTAGCATGAGTACTAGTATTTATTCTGTGGTATTAGTTTATGCCAAAATTTTTTAGTTTTATTGTGCTATGCTCATTTATGGCACCAGGCATTGTAAATAGCCAGGCAGTTTATAATTTACTTGATCATTAGTGTACATAATACTCGTATAGCAAGTGTTAGTATCATATCATGGAATATCGTAACAAAAAAATTCAAGGTTCGTGATCGTGGCATATGTACAGAAAATTCAAACGTCAGCAAATATTGTCATTATTCTATTTTGTAAACACTACTCGTACTTTTAGGTTACCTAACATTTTTACCAGAAAAGCACAAATTGAACTCTACTATTATTACCTTAAAATCCAAAATAGAATACAACACAAAAATACACATAAGATGTTTGTTGTTTATAGTTGATTCCACTATGTTAGTCTGGTCAATCAACTATGTTTTATACAGCACAAATAAACTTAAGTTTATTGACGCTTTCCATTTTAGAGAAGAACCAACGAACTACTAGTTTCGTGAAATAAACAGAGGTATATGTTTGCAACTTGAGATTTTAGATATGATAAGCACAAACATCTCGTGCTACAATTGCATTCCCAAGGAGGGATAACGTCGGGCGGGTGTAAAAATTTTCGCACAAATACATTCCCAAAGAGGATTGATGTCAGGCAGGAGGCCGTTCGTAAAACTATAAGCCTAATCATTTAAACTGTTCCGGCTATTTCTTCTGCATTTTGCAAGGTCTTTGGCATCCTTGGGTGACCATTGACATGCATGTTATATTTGGAGAAGAAAAAGCGGGAAAGCGCACTCCGGGCTCTGAAGCAGCAAAGCTGAGGATGCAACTGGGAACGCGCTTAGACGAAGAAGAAGATTTTAGATATGATAAATCATAAAACTAAAAGAAACCCATACCACCATCACCCGAGCGAATTCCCGGTTGTATTTTCAGCGGTAACGCTTCAGAGCCCGGGAACCGCTACCCAGCCTAGGTGTTTGTCGAGGTTACTGGTTCTTATACAGAGCGACAGTCGTCTGACCTCCGCAACCCAAAGGGTAGACCAGAACTAATCCTAGAATATGTTTAAACAAACGCTAGATGGCGTTCGGAACCTACAGCTTTACGTGCCTCCTGGAGCTCGACATCATCTTTCTTTTTGGATATTCAGGTGATTCAAGCCTGCTTTCCAGTGGGATTTGAACCAACGACCTCCGGATCACAAGGCAAACGCCTTGACCACTGGACCACGGAGGCAGTCACGAAAACGCATCGAAACCCATACCATTTTATTAAACACGGACTTACTTTATTATTTGGTTTAAGACGATGCACGGAGTCCAGTGCTGTCCCCATTTGAAATAAATTATTTGAAAGGAAACGGAGATATCATTTAAAATTTTGAGCTAGTAAAACCTAGATAACCCTTCAAACTATTTTATGAACCACTGTTTACAGTTTAAAGCTTTTGTTTGCATTTTTGCCAAAAGTGGCCGTTTGCGCAAAAAATGCAAACTAAAGCTTAACATTCTCACTTTAAATGTAAACAGTGGTTCATTAAATAGTTCGAAGGGTTATCTAGGTTTGATTATATCAAAATTTTAAAAGGTGTTCGTATCTCCGTTTCCTTTCAAATAATTTATTTCAAATGGGGGCAGTACCCACCACCAATGCCACCTTATACAAGTTGACATCTAGTAATTTTTTTTTCATATTGTTACGTATTCAAAATAAAATAAGCTAATATTATTACGATCTAGTTAAGGCTATACTCAGACTTATGAGGAATTTTACATTGACCTAGTTTTATAAGGTACTTATTTTATAAGAATGTGTCCATCGGCACTTTTCCTTGCTGCCTCTATTAATTTATTATAGATGAATTTTCTGAGGTCCAATGCTGCCTCCATTTGAAATAAATCATTTCAAAGGAAACGGAGATATCATTTAGGATTTTGTCTTTGTGAAGCCCTAGGTAACCCTTCAAACTATTTTATGAACTATAGCTTACAGCTTTTCTACACATTTTTGCGGAAAATAGCCACTTTTGGCAAAATTGCGTATCTTCTATTTTGTATGATTTTTAAAATTTGCCTTTTCTATTCCACGTTCTTTAATACTTTTCGTTTGTTATGTTTAAAAAACAATACTTAACAAAATAAATCATATTTATTTTGTTCACAGGTTACCACAGCTTGCCGTCTCTGCAAAGATATTGTGCCTCCTGATGGTAAGTAAAAGTTTTTTTAAAGTGTTTAGTCATATAAAAGCGATTATCATAATATTAATACTTTATTCAATATATACTTATATCATGTACTTACATAATATAAGTATATATTATATTTATATATAAGCATATATAAATATATATATATATATATATATATATATATTTATATATATCTATATATATATATATATATATAAAAAAATTCGCTTATATGTATTCGCTATGTCTGAGTATATATATATATATATATACTCAGACATAGCGAATACATATAAGCGAATTTTTATTATTGCAAACCAATATATTTTTCATAAATATTCGTACATGCGTACCATGTAATATATACATACAATAATCGATTTATTGATTTATATGTTTTGCTATTAAATTATTCATACCACATAGGTTAGAATTATGGATGCCTATAAACTTACATTGTTGGTTGGAGTATATACCTCAAAAATGCTGCTAAAACTGCTAAAAAAGATTTTAATAGGTATTAATAACATCGAAAGCATATGTTATAATTGTATATGATTTAAAAAACTATTACATATTGCAGAAATATAATCAATGTTGTTAATAAATTTAAATTTATTAAGTATTCTATAGAAATGAAAACAGGCTTCAGTGTTAATTAGATCTAAGATATAACTACCTTTAATATTTATAACTTGATAATTATAAAATTATATAGATACTTTTAAAATTAACATTCTAAGTGACATGTTTATTTACGATATTCGAACACAATTTTATGGTGTAACATCTAAGATTTTTTTAATTATCCGTTACCTATTTTATGTATTATTTTATGTATGATGCGTCTATGCGTTTATATCAACGCATATAATTACTTACAACAACAAAAAAAACGCATTATTTTAATGGAATGTAATTTTTTTGTGTCCTATAATTTTGGAAATAAAATAATAGCTTTGAAACTTAAAAAATCTGTTTTAGTGAAAAATACAGTTTCAACATTTTATACTGAAATGACTCTTTGTTATTTAGCCTTGTCACATGCTTATTAAAGTTTACTAAGACAACTAATAGGTATATAGGATAGTATTTAGTAGTAAAAGTGACACATTATTATATTTGCGTAAGTCTGCCCTTTTTCTTCCCTTTTTCAGTACTAAATAGGTTTTTTAACCCGACCTCGCTCGAGTCTTATCAACTTATGATTCTGTGTATACGCTTCGATACACCTTTATTCATTATCTTGTTATTATTATACTCATAAAATTGTTGTAAAATTCGTATTTTAGTACAAGTGATTTCTAGTTAGAGGAACCGCATGCGTATATATTAAGCATTTATTAATAAACCAATTAGTTTCAAGATAAGTATACTATATAGACTGTACTCGTAAAATACGCCACTAAAGTAATTGGAATGTTTTTAATACCGTTATAAGATGTCTTTAAACGTTTTTTGTATATTTGAGCCGTATTTTAGAAGACATTTTTTTTAAAGTATGAATTTTATGATTTTTAGTAATTTTATTCTAGTGGTTTAAATAAAATAAAAAATAACGTTTGTCTAAAGGGGATGTATGTATAGACTGGATTTCAAAAGACACTCTGTGCTATTTTTATTTAATACGTCTGTAGGTATAAAGTACATAGTTCTATGACGTGTGGTTACCGTAGAGTAGAATAGGACAACTTCAAGTCTTCCCGTGGATGCCGTAGAAGGCGACCTAGGAAACACAAGCTAAACAAAGCTTATAAACGAAATCAGTAAGACCCACGTAAGACCTCTCCAACCCGTCTGGCCAGCGTGGAGAGTGTAGGCTAAATCCTCTGTGGAGGTTGTGTCCAAAATACTCTGGACTAATTACCTCAAGGATTATTTCGTTTTCCCTTAACTGTAGATCGCTTTCGTGTTCTACAAACCGATAACACAAAAGCGATTTACAGCTTATCCTTAGCTTTTATGCTTCAGAGATTGAGTTAGCTTTTCTGCTTTTACTTCTCGAGCCATCAAAGTTAAAATGACTAGTTTGACACTGGAATTTATTTATTTTATTTTAAACTTTATTGTTTAACAATGAAATTGTCTTACAATTGGCGGACTTAACGAATGCAGTAAAAAATGAGACAAAATGTCGGCGGCGGGCCGAAGCGATTAACGACTCGTCGTGTACTACGCGACAAGTCATTTAGCACTTTTTGCCACCTATGCCACACAAGTAGACCAATAACATATCAATTATGGGTTATTTTATTATTTGTGACATTTTACGAACGAGTTATTTTATGCCAAGTTAAAACTAGTCTTGTCCATAAGAAAGTACATTGAAAACGGTTGTCTTTAAACATTTTCTGGCTAAAAGCGTAAAAAAAAAGTTTTTGTTTGTTTTTTTGTAAAACCTTTATTGTACAAATCATAAAATAAATAACAAGAAGTGCACAGTAAGTACAAAGGCAGATTTATCCCAGATAGGGACTTCTTCCAGTCAACTTTGTCTTGGTTATAATATACTCTTCTCTACTTGGAATTGGCTTTGTATTTATTTGTATATCAACTCCTTAGCTCACTTGTTATATTTTTAATAAATAAATAAAGCTAGTTTCTTCATAGCTCGTTTTTGCATATTCTTTCCAATTGTTTCTAGGTCATCCTCTAAGTAGACAATTTTAATATAATAATAACTGACTACGAGTATAACGTTGCATAATAAACGTTTGTGAATTGCAAATTAAGGAATCTATATAAGAAAGATATCTATATATCTAAAGGTTGACAGGGAGTGAATGCTTTAGCATTAAGTCTACCTATTGTAGCTTTTGGCTCAATAAAGTTTAAATAAATAAATAACTGAAGGTATTCTATATTGTTTGTTTGTTTGTAATAACTTTATTGTACTAAAAACATGCATATAATATACAAAATTCGAAAGAGCAAATATACAATGGCGGACTTATCCCATATAGGTAGGTTGACCTCTTATTTAGATAAAAGAAGCCAGTTGGTAACCTCAAGAGGGTACACTTCATCTCCCTTCGCCGTGCCATCTGGAGTACCCCAGGGGTCACATTTAGGACCGTTGTTGTTTGTTATGTTCGTTAACGATCTCATCAAGCGCTTGTCTTGTGAATGTTTGTTGTACGCCGATGATTTAAAAATATTTAAAACTATTAACACTGCCAATGATTGTGATTTATTACAGAAAGACTTAAATACTATTTCAAATTGGTGCAAGGAAAAACTTATGACTCTTAACATAGACAAGTGCTTCGTTATAACGTTTACTAACAAGTGTAATAGAGTCGTTAATGATTATATCATTGATAACCAGGTCCTTAAAAGATCGAATGTAGTTAAAGAATTAGGTATTATGTTCGATGACAAACTAACATACATAACATAACATAACAGAGCACATTACGATCATATAACAACAAGAGCAAATCAACTACTCGGGTTCGTCTTTAGGTCCACTAAAGACTTTAAAAACCCTCGATCAATTATTTATTTGTTTAATGCCCTAGTCAGATCCATTTTAGAATATGGCAGCCCAATATGGTCCCCACACTACAAAGTACATGCTGATGATATAGAGCGAGTTCAGCAAAAGTGCTTACGATTATTGTGTTTTCGTCAACATTTAGGACGTACCACTCTTGATTATGAGGAAAGACTATTAAGATTTAATATTCAAAAGTTGGAAACCCGCAGAAAATATTTTGATTTTATATATTTCTACAAAATAGTTCATTCTTTACTTGATGTTCCCTTTTTGCTTTCTGAAATATCTTTCAACACTAGGTATAGTGCCCGAAGGTCAAATCAAATAGGAATTTTTGCTCTACAAACATATAAAAATAATACTTCATTTTATAATCCAATTGTGAGGATGGCCCGTCAGTGTAATGAGATTGCGAATACTAACCCTGAATTTGATGTTTTTGATCCCAAACTTGCCTCATACACTAAAACTTTAAAGGGGAACTTGTATGATTGAAATTTGAAGTGTATACATATTTAATAGGTAAGAGTTTGTATATTTTTATTTTACTTATTTTCTCTTAGATTGTAAGAACACCTCTTTTATTATTTCATTTACACACATGTTTTGGATTGCAACCAGTTTTAATGTTTTTGTATGTTTCTTATTGTGTAATTTTGTAATAGTTGTAATCTGTTTTGTGTGATAATAAAATAAATAAAATATAGGGATCTCTTCCAGTCAACCTGCGATATATTGAGAGGACATTTACTCAATTAACAGGTAGAAGCAAATACGTACAAAATAAATAATAAAAGATTATACTCACATCGCTACATCATAAACATACACAAATACTTAATACTCATAAACTTACATATAGGTACATATACTACTTTATACATACAAAAATAGATACTTTATTAATTAATTCAGCCCAAATGTGACGCAACTAGAGATGATTTATACAATCTTACTTTAAATGAATCAAGCGATGGTGCCATTCTTACGTCAGCAGGAAGAGAGTTCCAAAGCCTTGCCGCCATTACTGTAAAAGACTTGGAGTAAGACTGCGACGAATGCTGTGCAATGTCAAGAACGAGGCTTCCAGCTGAACGCAACCGACTATCCACATTTCTAAAATTAAATTTGCAATGCAGGTAGCCAGGGGAAGAAGGATTAAAAAGGACGTTGAAGAAAAGGGAGAGAATATGTATATTACGACGGATCCTAATAGGTAACCAGCACAGCTTCCTGCGGAAATCAGAGATATGATCAAATTTACGAACGTTAAAGATGTACCTGATACAGACATTTTGTAGTCGATACAATTTATCAAGAAGTTCCTCAGAGGGATCTAGATATGCCACGTCTGCGTAATCAAGAACAGAAATCAGCAAAGAGCGTGCTAGTAGCACTTTCGTACTTATTGGAAGAAAATTTTGCAAACGCCTCAGAGAATGCATACTGACAAACAATTTGCGACTCACTTCGTTGATTTGGGCTGACCATGATAAAGTTTCATTAATAATTATTTCCAAGTTTTTGGCTGTTGGAGAGAAAGGAATGATAGTACCATTCAGCAGAACATTGGGAACAGAAACAGAATAAAACTTTGATATGAAATAGGGACTTCCTAGGGACTTCCGATAACAATAGCTTGAGATTTATCTGCATTGATCATAAGCCCGAAGTTATAGGACCAAGCTGCAATTGTGGCAAGTTCGGAGTTGATAGTACCCACAGCGTGGCTGAAATTGTCGAGTCGGCGGCCATATAAATTTGCAAATCATCTGCATATAAGTGGAATGACGATGAAAGAAAAAGGCTTTATACGGTCAATGAAAATTGAAAATAAAATTGGGGATAGTACTCCACCCTGAGGAACACCAGCGGCTAGCTCACACCACTCCGATTTACTCTGATCAACTTCCACCAGCTGATGACGCCCATGTATGATTGTGTTTCATCCTTTCTATCATAAACGTACTTCAACATAATCAAGTGCCAAATGAACTCATACGTCAACATTACTTTTGTGCGCGTTACATCTATAGATTACTTAATCACTGTACTTTGCTCTAATGTCAGTATCAGTTTCTCAAGCAATTTTTTAACGATTTGCGTAATATTAAAAACCTGCTTAGTAACCTATACATCTCGCTATCTGACAACAGTGTTATCAGCGCGTGTGTGGCCAGCCTAATCCACCGAAGGTAAACTGATAAAGAGCTGTTCACTGGACGTCAAGATCGCAGTCAAATTAGGCTATCTGAGACTGACATAATTATGAGGAAGTTGATATGTCGCGTCTCGTATTGATATAGTTTATGTGTCTGTCTATACAGTGAGTTTTGCTCAAAATATCAATTAGTACATGAAATTATTTTTATGAATTATGAAATTATTTATATTAATGAAACTTGTTGCAGTGATGAGAAAGCTTGTTGCATGAAAAAAATTGAGTCGTGAAATAAAATAGACTTTTCTTTCATGGCGTTAAAATGCGCTATTATTGTCAGTACATTGATCTCCGATCTCAGATTAGATTGGCGAAATATCAGTAGCACATAAAGTATCAGACAAAACAAACTCTAATCTTTAGGCCATTCAGGCCAGAGCTGTGCCCCTTTTGTATTGCTGTAAAAAATATACCTCACTGCACAGTTTATAGTGTGTGCACATAAATTGTGCAGTTAGGTATACAATGTTACTTTTTAAACACCGGCAACGTTTCTGGAGCAAGTTCAGTCCGTGATACGGAACTACTTTCCAAAAAAACAATTATCGAAAATCGTTAATTATTGAAAGTACTTCAGTATCGTGGACTGAACTTGCTCCGTAAATGATGCCGGTGTCTTAAAACTTACCCTGTATATTTTTGGTCTGCCTTTTTATTTTTGTGTTTTTGTATGTGTGGTAAAGCAGCGAATATATGTATTCGCTGCTTTACCACACATATAAAAACTCACACGGAAAAACTCATAAGTTTATCTATCAAATCTAGATCATATCAGTGTCATGCAATGCGGACTGAATTAGTGGATTTGCGCTTTTTATCGATTTAATTACTTTTTGATAAAACTAGTTTATTCCCAGGAGATTTAATTGAATGCCTATTTTTTATTTTTGCTCAACAATTCCTCGCTAAATAGCCAACTAATAAAAAAATATATGTAGTACCTAAACCATTTAGGGAAGAATGCAGCAAGTGTTCTGGCACAATGACTCACGGGAAAAACCTACTGCGGGTACACTATTAAGTCTTTATGTTCAATTGGGTAGATAGAACCTAAAGCATCAACCTAGATGGTGGGAAGATAGAAAACGAATCAAAATAGTGACGGTTTACCAGCAGCGTCGCCTTTTGGCTTGATTACAATTCTGGCCCATACCTTCGATTTTTTTTACGATCTTTGAGAGAAGTAGCAGCTGGTACTTCTACGATTATACTTTTCTTCCAGACCAGCATGGAAGCAAACCCAAAAAGTCATATAATCGTCAAGTTTACTTATACACACCTGACAGAATGGACAGAATGGATCTCTTTTTGTTCTAACCCACCAGTTAGGCTCTCTTAACAATAAGCGTCATCTCAGAGTCCTTATCGTAGTATCTACTCGCATATTTCTTCAATTATTTCATTATGATACTAAGATACAAATAGGGTTGCTACACATCTATTCGGGCAGGCATTATTTGGCACAGCCGGGCGGTAAAATCGGATATAAGTAAATAAATGTTCGGGGAAAAAGCCGATATGATAGGGATGAGGACTGGGTCAAAAAAGTATTATTCTAATTAGTCCGTTAGTTAGATTATCCAAAAATAATGTAGGTACCCATATTTTTCAGTTTATCAAAAAAGTAAAAATTCACAAAGATACAGAGTATCGAAGTTTTAGAGTGGGGGCTTGTGACGTCACCGATGTGTAAAAATTGTATGAAAGCGTGACGTCATGTGAAATTTAAATGCGCTGTATATTCGTTATTTATTGTTTCTCAGACAAAAAAAATATATGTATTTCCAATATTTTTTAATAATCTAACCGATGGGCCAAAAATATTTTTAGTCATCATGCGCATTGCTTCGGGTCGGCTTTGTTGTTCGACAAATACTGCTAAACCGACAATGCCAGCCCAAATGTGTAGCAACCCTTACTAGAGCAACTATGATTTCTTTTATTTCCTTTTGTTTATTATTTGATATAGGGTTGAGTGTTTGGACAGTTATCAAATTATAAACGAGATACTTCAAACTGATTACCGTATTACAAAATCGCATAAGCTGTCGGCATACTTACCCAAAATTGAATCGATAACGATGTTCAAGTGGCGTGAAAATTTCCGATACGCTAAACACTAGTTTCATATTGGCAAACTCCCCTCATACTTGCCGCATTCGGTCTTTATGATTTATATATTATGATTATATGATCCAGGTTGTTTCCGAGATACAGACCCCTGTCTAGTTCGGAGATGGCCTGTAGCTGGTTGGATGAAATAAAATATAACTACTCTATGTATCTAAAAATGTACGAGTTTTTGTAAATATGTCTATGTCTTTTTGGCTAAATAAAAGATTTATTATTATTATTATGTTCTCTCAAGGTTTATCCTTCACGGGACGTATCCCGGACCATTGAGGCTTACATGGAGACACAGGTCCAACATGTAGAGGCCTTGTGAGAGATTTGCTATAGTTTGTGATGGAGCACTCACTAGGGCATGACAGTAAGGACACTATGACTATGTTCTCAATGACAATTCCCAGTAAGTGCAGGACTATTGAGGAATAATGGAAAAAAAACTACATTATTACTATTGGGATGAAATGCTAGTGGATTGGAACATGGGCTATGGGAAGGATAGTCCTTCCCATAGGTGTCACTGGGCTTTAAACAACCATCACTTGCTCCCTTAGGGTCCCATCAGGTACGCCCACTCACCACTGACGTTTCACATCCACCCTACGAGTTATAGCTCTCGCGACTCCACTCTGGCAGGCCAATTAAGGCAAGACAGAGGTAGGGGTTCCTGTTCCCTCATCCGTTTCCACTCCATCCCACCAACAAAGGCAAGACGGAGACGAAGAACAGGGCCTCCCCTAGGAGCACTCTTATTATTATTATGATGGAAGAATATGCAATTGGGTAGTTTCCTGGGTCAAAAATAAATTATTTGGTAATGTTAAGAGAATAATACGTCACAAAATAATGTCACTTGTCATTAATGATGTGCCGTTCCCGGGAACGTTCCCGTATTTCTAGGGAATGTCACGGAATATTGGATATATGTATTTGTATTATAACCATATCAAGTGATGCATTTACGTTAGTAAAATATATTTACAGTGATAAAAAATATGTCTGGTAAATAAAATTATAAATTTTTCTGACATTTCCATTTTTTGGGAACATTCCCGGGAACGTTCCCGGAAATCTGGGGAACGGGAACGGCACATCACTACTTGTCATTGATCACATCCACTTTGAACGTAATTTTAGATTTATTTATGCAGCAAAACGAATATAAAGAGCGCTATTTGACTCCAAGAAACTATGACGTCACAGTCCAATATTTCATACAAATCTCATAGAAAATGTTTGTTCTGACGTTTAGAAAAAACTATCTGATTTGACTTGTTGGAAACTAGGGGATTTTAATTCTAGGTAGTAGAAATCCATGAAGTCCATTGAAAGAATAACAGAGAAACTTTGACAAATAGTCAAGCAGATGACTGGCAGGGAACTGGTTTCCACCAAAACTATTACGGAAAGTAGTAGTTAGGGAAAAAAGTAACATGCTGTGCCTAGATATAATTAGTATGGTAGATAATAACATAAATAAAATCAATGAGAAAAAAGTCATAGTCAATAGTCACGCTATTTATATTTCTGTTTGCTAAAAAACAGATGCATGAATTTATTGCATTCCTATAGTTTTCATATTATAAGTGCGGGTAAAATTTTGTAATATTAAAACACTAGAAATATCAAAGTGCACCTAAAAACATTTTCCTCTTTTTTTAGATGTTATTTTTCTAAAATTGATTTGGAACCTAACACAAAGTTCAAAATGGAACAAACTGTATAGTTTGGTGACATGTAATCGGCTGGCAATAATGCGTGCTTCATATTGGAGATAAGCCAATGACACGCGGAGCGGCGACCTCCGAATGCAAGATAATGGCGAATTAAAAACAAAATAAAACATTGCACATATATTCATCTGATAAAAACCGGAAAAGGTCGTCATCTAAGAACCTTACAATATGGAATATTTGAAACTGATTGTGTTAAAGGCGTATACAATGTAAACATCAGTAAATTGTTTGATAGCGTCACTATCAGAAGGAATCTGAGGATGACGTCAAAAATTTAAACGGAACGACATCAATCCAACACGTTTTAGTTTTGTTTATTGAGAATGGAAAATGTGCAAAAAGAGAAAGTTGGAGCTAAGTGAAGAAGAAACAAAGGGAGAAAGACAAGAAGTCTAGGGTGTAAAGTACGAAAAACCTAAATGATCTGTTATGTTTTTTTTTATATTTATATATTATATAACACTCACGGCTCTCCTCCTTCATGGAGGAGAGCCATGCCAGATAGCCATTTAAATGGTGCTAAATTTGAAGGGTTATTGTAAAGAACAGAGGAAGGTCAAATAAAAGGTGGATTGAGTGCGTTGAGGATGATATGGATAAAAGTAATGTGACAAGTACCATGAAAAAAGATAGAGGGCAAAGAAAAAGACTCACATGCGGTCCTGACCCCACGTAAAGTGGGATAAGCATAAGGTGAGGAAGAAGAAAAATAATAAACTGTATTATGGGACAATAACTCAAAGATATTACCTTTATTTTATAATAAATATGTAGATAAACATGTGAGCATTTTCAATAAAAGTGTATTTGTCTTTATGTCCCTTCAGTTAACTAGAAACCTTAGTCCGGTGAACATATACGAGTACCAACTTCTTTTCTAATTTAGTGTGAGTGAATAAAGTGTTTTTTCTTTTAAGTAGAATAAAGTAGTTGATTAAAAGGACCCACGTAGTGCCTTCCAAAACAATCACAAAGTGACTGTTGGTGATCATAAGTTTTAATAATAAAACTATGTTATGAAACCATGTCTCCATACCAATACAGATAACGTGAACAACCCTTTATCTTTGAAATGTCTTGTTTATATTGCGTTTACCTGATCTGAAGCGAGAAGTGCAATTGAGTATAAATATAATAATGGAAAGGAAGCATAAGCATCAAAGCATCAAGCTGCCGAAAGGCATGTGACCTAGCTTAAAGACATCGGACTTTACGTGCCTATCAATGTTTGGGGAAGAAGATGAAGTAACATGCACGCCGTGAGAATTACTAATTGAGATAATGGAATAATAAATTAAATGCATTAAGTTGTTAATATTGTTAAAATTACTCACATGTATGTAACTAGACACAAGAATTTGCATATTTTACCACTTCATTTAAATCCAATGCACTTTACACTCTAAAATATGAATAATAAAAACTGACCAAGTGCGTGTTGGGCCACGCGCAGTGTAGGGTTCCGTAGTTGCGAATGCCGACTTAGAGTTCACGCCTCATGGTTTAACGACTAAAAATGTTTAAAAACGAGCCTACATATGATGGTGGTAACGGGAGAAAGAGTTATAAATCCCATTTCACAGGAGAAATAAGAAAAAAAATTTTCTATTTTAGTACTTATTTTACGTAACTTACAACTGCCTAACAAATTTTCAATTTAATTTGTATTTGAATAACCGAGGACAGACTGACAGACAGACATGGCAAAACTATAAGGGTTCCTTGTTTACAACGTAATCCTAAAAAGGTCATTAGCATAACTAAATAGGTTTCGTAAACGACATCTTATTTTGTGTATCACTTGTTTTGACATGCAGTAATGTTTATCACAATTTATATTATCTTAATTGCATGTTACGAAACATACGGATATTTTGAATTAAATACTGGAATGGAACACTTTATGCTAATGGGAATTATCTCTATAAATATTCTTATTTTGTTGTTTTAAGGAAAAAACCCAGAGATTTTTTAACAAGCTAAGTGAAGTCTAAGTATCGATTTGGTGTTTTTATGTTGTGGTTGATGAAATTTACCATTTCTCTGGACTGAACCTGGACTAGCGAGACACAAAACCCGAGTCAAATTGGGATATAAGTTATTTTAATAGAATAGTTTTAATAATAAAATAATAAAAATCTTTTTTTCGGATTTCTCCATAGTTCGTTACATTATTGGGACAAAGAATAAAATTATTATAATTTAAATGCGGCCCCCTATGGCCTCATGCAATTTTTCAGCATGGGGCAGTCGGGACGCAAGGATAACATCTTTAAGATGCTGTTCTGGCTGTTCCGCACAGGCTGCAATAAAGAGGCGGCTTTTTTTCGTACTATGGCGTGAAACCCGTTTGTACGGGCCTCTGCAAACATGCCTGAGGCACTGCATCTAGGTGAATAAATCTTAATTTTTTAATCTTAATTTAATTTAAATCGGACGAATCTGGGTTCCAACCACAGACCTCTAGTATATAGGTCTTGGGCTATCAGAACTGTAGTAGATTAAAGACATAAATATCCAAAAGAAATTCTTGAAGCCCCAAATACAAAAAGTCAATAACATCAAAAAGCAAAATGGTATTGTTTACAAAAGCTATCGTGAAATGCAATATGGCTGAATAGTGACCGCGACGCGGTAGCCTATGCTTTCCCACCTGAATATGACACCGCCCACCCAGTTGCAGAAGGTCCTAAAACAATCGTAGATAAAGAAGAAATTTATACTTTTGTTTACAACCGTATAGGATTTAAAATTGACTACGCGGGGTGTGCCAGAACCCTCAGTCTGACGGATTAGCTGAGCACGGCTGACCCATTAAAACGATCGATTGTTTCCTTATTGTGGTGCTTGCAGCGCTTGTTCTAACAATTATTACAAAATCCAATATGATTGTGAAATTATTCGTTGTAGATTATGATAAGATAGTGGGAAATTAAAATTAAAATAAAATCTTTTTACTTGGACTTTTTTATTGCGCAAAAAGTTTTCATTTATTTTAAATTAATTGACGAAAAGCATGAAATTTCGTTCTAAATGGAGAAATCCATTAAAAAAACAGAACTTGACTTATACGACCCGATACTATCACCTCACGAAAAAAGTTAATATCTAATCAGTCACCAAACTGGTGAATGATCAGAAATTGCTATAAGTAGAATATTGTCTTTATTTCATACAGCGTAGATACTCGTAGATCATACGTGAAAATTTTCCAATTTTGACCAATCATCCGCCAGAAGAAATAATCTAAAAACAGTCTTAGAGTTTTTAGAGGTTGATCACGCTGAAAGTGATCTTCGGGTCCCTTCGTTCTCTGTATACCCTGAAGATGATTATATTATTAGTTATGAACCTATGTTTATATTTTTATGACATCGTGCCACTAATGAATCTGTAAGTCCTTTGATCCTATAGGTTAATGAATAACAGTCGTGAAGTTCGAAGGGTCATTGCAGATAAGTTGATCAATATCTACGTAATGAGGTATACAACTGGCGCCATTAAAACCTGGTGAAAGTGCGGTAATAGAATAAGGAAACTAATTTAAAGTATTCAAGCTGGTGAGATAGAATTTCACTGATATAGACCACACAACATCAAAGGTTGTGGCATTTGAGGCGCCTGTTAAAGAGAATGATTACGTATTGTTGTAAGAAGGAATTAATTGACATTAACTACTTCAGTTCTAAAAAGAAAATACTGTTCATCAGTCCTCCATTGCTTCTATAAGGAAAGTTTTCAGGATAGTCACGCCTCTTAATATTGACCGATTCGGGGTTATGTTCAAACTTGAAAATTATAACAAAAATACGATGAAACCTTTTGAGAAAAGGTAGATAGTGGCGCTTCCGTTGCCTCGACTTTGCGGGGGCACTGCTGTGTCTCCAGATTAGTCTCATCTAGTAGCCTATCCATTTCCATTTCTTCACTTGCTTGTTCTTCTTCTACACTCGCTTGCTGAAAAAAATTAAACTGTTTTATTTACAAATTTATTTTTTTCATTTTCATGTTTTTCGTAAATATTTCAGGATTTGGTCAGTCAGGGACATGATAGGTTTTCTAAGTACAAAAATTAGAAATAGGTTAAAATGTAAATTATCGGATAGGTAAAATTTTTACGGTTGTTTTATTTTAAGTAGTTCTTAGATTTTCAACTTAATATTTAAAAGTATTTGAGGAATTTTCCTCAACGCTTTGTAATGCAAAGTAGTCATAAAATTATATGATGAAATTGATGTACATGAGGTCATATCCTTGTATGTTATTAATTTTCTTCGAACCTAACGGGTTTACGTTATTTTTCCTTCTGTCTTCCTGTTTTGTTTAGTCTTCAGCAGCAACATAATGAAGTACTCTTAAACTACATATCACGTCCTATTCCTAAAAGGGTAAACAGAGTCTAGTGCCGGAAGACATAAATGCCACATTTCATTTGATAGTAGGAAAGTAAGGAACTAGTTACCTTGTCAGGCTTTGAAGCGTTACCGCTGAGGATGCAACCGGGAATACGCTCGGATAATGATGATGAGGCGTGTAAGTGAAAAAAAGGAATCAAAATAGTGATGGGTTGCTAGCCGCATCAACTATTAGCAGTGGAGTGATTGCAAATTAATGCTTATAATCTGAGCGATAAGAGCTGCCGGAAGTGTTGTATCAAAATATTTACTAATGACTTTCCATTTTACGATTTGGGAAAATGTTCTTTCGTCGTCTTGTAAACAGTTGTGTATCAAGTTCGGTGTTTTACGACTATTTGTTTTCGTTTTTGGTCTTTAAATTAAACTAACATGTTTTTTTAAGCCGTAACGTTTATCTAATGATAACATTTACTTATCACGTGCGATACTGAATATCATTATCTATATATATAAAAGCGAAAATCACTCACTCATCACGAAATCTCAAAAACTACTTAGCCAATGAAGATGAAATTAGGCAGGAAGGTAGATTGTGACTAGGAGACGTCAGCTAAGAAAGGATTTTTGAAAATTCCATCCCTAAGCGGGTGAAATAAGAGTTGCAAGTCTGTATGAATCTTCGTCATTTTTGAAGCAAAACACGTGATATTTTTTAATTAGTGGTTAGTAAAAAATAATAATCCATTAATTGGATTTTAATAAATTGCAACCCCAGTTTAAAAACAAACAATCTAATTTGTGTAGTCTACGCGGGCGAAGACGCGGGCAAAAGCTAGTCATGAATATTTTTACAATCACACATTGGAAACCACGCCAAAACTCTACTGAGACACTTTTTATAATCATAATCGTGAAAAGTCAGTCCCATGAACTTTAGCTCTACGTTTTATTTTGGTAGTCATTCATTAATTTTAATTAAACTATAATGCATGTACCTTTAGAGTTTTAAACCAAGCGGATAAATTGTTTGGAAGATATAACATTTTGAAAAGAAACTAACATATCATAATAAAATAAATAAAGCCGGGTGTCCAGCGAAATTGTATTGAAAACATTCAACAAAAACACATAAAAGAAAACTTTGTTTCTGAAATGTGTTTCAGCCGTCTACTGCTCGCGTGGCTTGTGTAGACAAAACTTCGTTTCTCTAGCAAACAAACTGAGTTCGAGATGGTAAAATGGCAGATGATATGACATGACAGTACCCTGCTTCTCAACCTGCGCGGTGGTGATTATGTGTACGTGTTTTACCCCATGAATGGGATGGGCATGGAAAGCAAAAACATTGTTGATGCCAACAAAAATGTGTAGTGAAACAATGTTTTATTAAGATATATTTTTTTTAATTTTGACATGTTTTTGTTGATTGTGTAGGGCACGCTGGACACTCTAGAGACTTTTTAATTTCTGAGTTTTCATCATCGGTATGAGTTATTTTGGAAATTTTTATTTTAACCAAAATGTTGTTCACCACAGGTGGTGATCTGCGGTGCGGTGCCATCGATGGTCCGGTCGGTTCGCCTCTACAGCCAGTGCTCGCACCTGTACGTCAACGTGTTCCCAAACGGCACTGTCATGGCTCGCTCCGGTGGAAACGAACAGCGTAAGTTGTGATTTACCTATCTTTAAAAGTTCTACAGATCGGTACCATCTTGGGGTGCCATCGGTAGAACGGTTGGTTCACCTCTACAGCTAGTTTTGGCACCTGTACGCCACTGTGTTCCCAAACGTAATAACGGCTCCACCTATTTTTTGATGATCTATAGAGCGTTGATATACTGTGGTGCCATTGGTGGTACGGTTGCCTCTACAGCTAGTTCTGGCACCTCTATGCAACTGTGTTCCCGGACGTTAGAACGGCTTTACCTACCTTTAGATGATCTACAGAACGTTGATATACTGTGGTCAGTGGTGCTATCGGTGGTACGGTAAGTTTGCCTCTACAGTTAGTTCTGGCACCTGTACGCCACTGTGTTTCCAAAAGTATAGTCTATATGTTGAAATGGCGTGCATGCCGTCGGCGCGCTACATAGGCGCGCTAGCTCTCTCCGTCCTGTGCTAACTCTCGCCAGTTGTCATGTCACCAACTTGCAGCCCGCGCAGGTCCGCCATCACCACGTCTCTCCAGTTACTTATGTACATACCATAATCCTTTGTCTCTTTGAAATTTGGATTATAAACAGCGACATTCAACTAGTGTTACGAGTATCTGAACAATGTAAAAACGATATTTTGAGTTATCGTCTGTCATGACCTCAACTAGAGGAACTATTTTTTTTACATAAGTTTCTACTTTAACTGTAGCTAAGTATTATTTGCAAGATAAAAAATTAACACAGCTAACGTCAAAAATGCCAGAAGTATTATTTATTTATTTTTTTACATTTTTAGATATGTTTTTCCAAAGTCAAGGCGCAAGGCACTGGGCATGGAAATATGTACCTAATCACGAACTTACGCAACGTTGGTAGTATTTCTGTAAGCCCACTTACAACCGTAGTACCACATACCATACAGTAATCGCGGCTGGTAGCTAAACGTGAGAAACTATAGGAATATGTCAATACTTGAAGGGTCAATGCCCAGCTGCAACAGGTAAAGTGACGCAGGGTGTGAGCTTAGTGAGGAACACTGGGTGACTTCGAGAAGCGAACTCTTACGGAAATATTTATTACTCATTTTATTCAGGTATGTAGTCATTTTGATTACTGAGACATGAAGAGTAATTAGAGTAAAGCCTCGCCTTGGGACAATATAGAGCCAAAAATGCATTTTTGGCCTATATTATTGTCACTTTCGTATTGTAATTGAGAAATCTGTAGTTTAAATAGCCACCAAGCAAAGTATTTTCACCATAAGCTCTTTCTTCCATTGTTATCGATCGAGAAATTAAGAAGATTTAATAGGTTCTCTCATCATCACAGAAAAATATAAATGAAAATACTTCCGTAATTAAGAAAAAGTAATGTTGTATTCATTGTTATTTCTTAATATTTTCTTTTTTAATTAAATTGACAATGTATTGATGTGGAAGATGCCTAACCAATAAATATATTTATAATGAAAAGAAAAAAAGGAAAAGCACTTTCATAAAATCACTAGCGTCGCAAGACAGGACATTATAATGAAATTAGTACCTGGCTTGGAGTCATGATTGATTGCACAAATAAGATTATTGACAGTCTGCCGCTACGATTAGACATTTTTTTATGTCAAATTGAATATTTTCCTTCTTTTAGATGTTTTTAAATAAGTTAGTTTGTCACTTTCTTCTGCAACTTTGAGAAAATGGAAAATTAAAAAAAATGTTACTTATAATCTCCTGTTTAGTTCAGAATTTTAGTGTCTAGTTATTTCATACTTATAATAAACGATAGATATTATGATTAGCTAGTTTAAGTTCTAGAGGATACCCTAAACGATAGATATTATGAGCAAGTTTACGTTTTAGAGGATGATACCTGTAGTGACCAAGTATAGGAATTTAGTTGTATTTCCGCGCATCCAACTAACTCCATCGTTTCCAACACACATTTCCAACATTTCCGACTACTTTGACTAAACTAACTAATAAACCGCTAATCCAGAGGTTCTGGGTTCGATCCCTAGCCAGGGCAAGTTGGAAAATGGCCTTTTTCAAATTATTCTGGGTCTTGGGTGTTTACATATATATATGTATTTATCATAAAATATAGTATCGTTGAGTTAGTATCCCATAACACGAGTTTAAAAAAACACACTTTGGGGCTAGCTTAATTAGTGTGATTTATCCCTATATATTTATTTATTTAAATCATACAAACCGCAACACAGCTAGCCCAACAAAAAAAACCAGTTAGCCAAAAATCAATAAGTCCTAAACGACATTCAATTTATGTCAAGTTGAAGTGGCACAATAACACCGACGTGTGCCGTCCACACACTGCGATAATATTTCAGATTGTGTCTGTCAACTGGTTTATTTTTATTTAACAGAATGCAAGTACATGCTTATTTGCAACCACGATAAATCCAGTAAGTTTTTTCTTCTTTTGTGACAAGACTTGGCTATTAACTCATTCTATCCAGTTTTTCCTTTTAGTTTAAAATAGTAGAAATAGTGTGCGAAATACAGAAATCACGAGGAGGCAAGGTATTAATAAATACAAAGTAACTAAACGTTTTAACAAATCCAAACTAATATTATATTTATTTATTTTTAAACTTTATTGTTTAACAATGAAATTGTGTTACAATTGGCGGACTTAACGCTAAAAGCGTTCTCTCCCAGTCAACCATAGGGATAAACAGATAATTCGTTGCGGCGCAAAATAATTAAATAATTACATACTTATACCAAATAATATATATAATAATCACATACATGCAAATATACTCATAATAAAGATATATATACGCATACATATAAAATATACATATATATACATATACATAATTAAATAAATACAAATACACACATAACTACAATGAATGATGATGTAGATAAGAAAATGAGACTAATTTACTCGTTATTACTCACTTTAAATTACTCGGAAATTTCTTTGATGTCAACGGGCAAAGCATTCCAGAGTCGTGAAGCTTGAACAGTAAAAGAGTTTGCCATAAAATTTGTGCGATGAAGAGGAATACTAAGGAGACGGGTATCAGTAGAACGAAGCTGCCGATCATGAGTGTCGGAAAGAAATTGAAATTTGCATTTAAGATATTCAGGAGATTTTGGATTAGAAAAAATAGAAAAGAGAGTGCACAGAATTCGCATTTGTCTGCGTTCACGGATGGGAAGCCATTAAGGCTCCGAGCGAAATGAAGTTATATGATCATATTTGATTATAAATGTGAAAGTAAGTTTGTATATTTGTTTGTTTGTTCATTTGTTGTTTGTTACCTCTTCACGCTTTATCTACTGAACCAATCTTCTTGAAAATTCGCATACACATAGTTAGGAGTACTGAGAAGGACATAGAGTACCTTTCATCTCGGAAAAAAGTAATGTTCCCGTGGGATACGCGAGCGAAGCCGCGGGCAAAAGCTAGTATTTATATAAATAATATCCATTCTTAACTAACTAATAATCCGCAATACAGCAAATCTGAAAACTATTTTTTTAAATTTAAAGTTTAAATTGTATGTTGTATATATCATGCGAAAATTATGCGTCTTTAAAAGTAGTTTAGAATTTCACTGATAGGTACAATTTTATTGGTAGTCAGTTTAGAAAAAAAGTATTTTCTTTTAGTTCTTGACAACTTTTTTCGATTAGTTTGTTTTCAAATCACGACTACTTACAATACATTGCCAACATTACGTGAGCGAAAGCAACCTATTCGCGAATATGTAATAACATTCTTACTGTCGAATTACTCAATATTTGTTTTCTTGTAAAGCACGCATCTTTGGCGAGTCACTTGTTTAAATAAAGCGCACTTTCGCCTTTCTTTTTGCACTTGCGGTTTGTTCAAGAATTATCGCGAGGACTTTTACGAGTTCAAAGACCAAGTGCATATCAACGTATGCGCTTTGACGGACTGGTTGAACGGGCACGGCCTTTGTTGTTCTGATATATAACGTCTAACAAAATATATTGAAACTATTTTAAAGGTAGATTCAGTCCAAGATATTGAACAACTTTCCCCAAGAAACATATATCAAAATATGAAAAATAGTTTTTGGCTTTTCATTCAAACTCAGATCAGCTGATCGGTCAACTTGTATGGGAGGCTAAACAATATTTTTCATATTTCGATATATATGCTCCTTGGGGAAAAAATTTCAGTATCATAGACTGAATTTACTCTTAAAATTGTTTCAGTATATTTTGATAGACCCTGTATTATGGACCATCCCAAAAATGTATGATAAGATATTCAAAGAATTTTAGGTTTTAAAAAAGCACTTTACAAATTAGACATCATCATCAGCATTCCAGTACCCACTGTTATAGAGCATAAAAGCCTTCTTTTGTCCGCGTCATCTTGCTCTGTCATTGACCAGCGCCATCCAGTTCTTCCCAGCAACTTGCCTGATGTCTTCAACCCACCTAGCCACCAGACGTCCTTTACTACGCTTCCCATTTCTGGGATACCGTTCGGTGACGGATTTACTCCAGCTACCATCGTCCATTTGAGCCAGGTGTCCCGCCCAGTTGCACTTTAGAGCCACAGTCCTGGAGAGTTCGTCATGAACTTTCATTCGATGTCGGACTCACGTTCAAATTCAATTAAATTAAAATTAAAAAATTATGTCTTCATAATGAAATTTCGTCAGTTCTTACAAAATTAACTAATGAGTATTTTCATGTCTTGATTGTATGCAACCATTTCAAAAATTATATATTTTAACTAGTCATGTAGTTTTTGAATGAACTCGGTTGTAAAAAAATACTAAAATTTAATTTAGCAATCTATAGTTCAATAATTGGTATTAAAGTATAATTCGATTAGTATAGTAGATTTGGTTTCAGGCAAACAAGTTTAGTTCCCTATTTTCGTGAATAAAATATACTACCTAGTGCAAAAATTTTATTAGAAAAATACTCGTAGAATTGAATCACATTCTGTGCGCTTTGCTTTGTTGCATTTGTTTTGACTTTCATAATATGAATACCCTTGATAAGTACTATCGAAAGTGGAATTTGATGTCTATCGCAAAATATGCAGGTAATGCAGGTCCATTCATCAACTTCTATTCCAAATAGTCTTTTAACAATTTTGAAACACTGGATTTTATACCTTATTTAGCGAATATAAAATTGTTTTCACCGTCCAGTATTATATTGCATACGTGCAAAATGCGTCTTCCGACCTATAGGATCGTATTACGCGTAACACGTTTGTTTAATGACCTAATAATATATGACTGCGTATCAGCATTAGGACACGTAATTAATTACTGAGATACTGTAATTTACATCCATTATTGCGCTAAATTGTTAGAATAATTTATTATACTCATCTTTTCAACCGGTTAACTATATCGTGACTGCGTGAGTTGAAACTATTTACTTAAACATAACATTAATTTATATACTGAACTACAACATAAATGATCTCAAAACACATTTCTTTAAATTATTATTTCTACAACATAGAAACAGGCTTAGAAATGAAGGTTGCATTAAATATAATATCTTTGTATAATACCGAAGAGATACCATAAAGAACTCACTTTCTACAAATAAATTAACATTGAACGGAAAGCCATTAATCGAATAAGAACAATAATCGCGTGAGAATAAACATTTATTTGTTACGAGAAAAAATAATCACTTGACCCGTGTTAGCACACGTGTTAGTCGGGAAGCAATAAAAGAAACTTACACGGCCAATATTAAATTTAACGATTTAATATTGCATCACCAAATAACGATGATCTCTAGTTCCAATGTTATATTTATCAGGTACATAAGCAAAGTACAGATCTTTTTAATTTGGTCAGTTAATATATCTTCGGACTCGTTGCACCGCCTTCCACCGAATAACGTGATATATGTGACGCTTTTTAATTAAAATTAGATTTAAAGGCGCTGATAACGAAATTTAATCATTTACAGCTTAGAAATGTTACTGGTCGAAAATAACGGGAGCGTTGCAAGCCTCGGGGTTATTATTTGAAAATGGAACGTTTGGATGCTGATGCTTCGTGCTAATCGAATTTCGAATGTAGACTTCCAAATGTTTTAATTACAGTTCGTATTGTTAATGAATGTGAGAATAAATTAAAACACTTCATGATTTCTTTTAGAATAAAATGGAGTTTTTTAAAAAATATAAATTAGGTACTTTGTCTGTAATTTTTTGGAGAAGGTAACCTAAATAAAAAAGGTATTTGATTTAAGAAACAAATATAAAGAGCTTTTGATAGATGTCACTTTATACATTAGGCTGTTTGTTTACCTTCTAGCTTTTTTCCCCAACAAAAACCCTTCTTTAATAAAATATTTACTTAATTATTATACGGCTTTACGCCTTTCATTTTCAAACAATAAAACCACAAACAATAGAGGTTTTTTTTTCCACAAAATATCCCATTTTTGTAAGGATTCAACGGAAGAGCGTTTGTCGGAACGAAAATTATAAGAAATAAAATGACGTAGGCGGTACGGCGCCTTCCCAAATTAAGTTGTTATGCCTTAAACACCATAATGAAGACCTACAAGGCCCTCCGATTCGCAAAAAACGGTATACCACACGCATTCACCCTTATTAATTTAATTTAATCGGGTATAAAAGAAATAGAGCAATTTGTGAAACGGAATTCATATTTCTTATATTTTTCGATTGTTCGACAAGGAGTTCCTTTTTTCAACATTCTTTAAGTTGCTTATTTGATTTTGTGACTTTTTGCTTTGTATTGATATAAGTGACAGGTGCTTACGAAATAGCGTCTGTGATGGATTTTTAACAGCTGTGATGATATTTTTGATTTTAAATTAATTTTTAAGTAATGACTTGAGGTTTTGTTGTTTTTAGTTTCGATGTCATTTATATTGATAAAATGATAGAAGTTTGAGTTTTAAATAATTAAAATAAGGATTGTAATGCTCAAAAGTTAAAAGAAATAAAATAAAAAAAAATACTTATTATGGTTTTACTTTAAAAAATATACAGTAAGACTATAACGTGTTGGGCGTCCGGCGGCTAGGTGGGTGATGATATCAAACGGATTGCTGGAAAGAACTGGATCGCTAAGGCTGGGAATAGGATTCAGTGGCGCAGACAAAAGGAGGCTTATGCCCAGCAGTGGGTCGTTGAGAGCTGACGATGATGATGCAGACTATAACGAAGTATCAAATCAAAGAATAAAATATTTATTCAGTAATTAGGCCTTTGCAGCACGTCAATAATTTTAATGTACATTACGTGTAACTGTAACAAGATACTGCGACAAATATTTAACAAACTCTTTAGATAAAAATCAGTGGAAAAATTAGAAACAGCATACGTTTTATTGCGTAGATTTATAAATTAATTAGAAATGACATTAAAATCGCGATGATTAAACAAACAGGCGTGTTTATCAATCAATTTTATTGTTATAATAACATCTGTTTTGCCAGTTGGGTGGTCCGACTTGTCGCGAATAAAAATACGTACGTTTTACAAACATCTTTACTTTGTAGCTTTGCGATTTTGTTTGTGTTAACTGCGCCTTATATTCCTTTTGTTAAAGTTGAATAAGGTACAGGTAAGGGCAATGATTTTTTTTTTCTTAAAAAGTCGTATTTCTAAAAAAATACTTTATATAAAATAATACACTAAGATTGTTTAAAAAAAATTTTGAATGACGAAGTTACACAAACTATTTTGAAAAAGTATATCAGTTTGCCGAGTTTGCATGAAAAGCAAGAATTTTGTTTTTATAATTTAGTAGGGAAAGTTTTTCATTATCCTGGTTTTTTCCATTAAATTGCTTAACCATGTATTAGTAATAAAAACATATTTGATTTTATATTAGGTCCTTACATATGAAATTGCCGATTTTCAATACTGGCAACTTTAAAATCAAATATCTTGCGTTTCATTAGGAATTCCAAATTCAAATTTATTTCGAAATAAAGCCAGAAAAATATTGTTTTAAAATTCGTATTTCATTTGTTTTAACATCATTTGTTTGAGTTTCAACATTGCTATAACAACAACTATGGACAAATTGAAAATTCGCGGTATTTACGAATACGAGTTCCACCGTGGCACCAGTGCTGCAGAAACGACTCGAAGAATTAACGACGTGTATGGACCAGGCACCGCTAACGAACGAACGGTGCGTTTTTGGTTTCAACGTTTCCGTTCTGGAAATTTCGATTTACACAATGAGCCTCGTGGACGACCTGATACTCAAGTGAATAACGAAGAATTGAAGGCGATAGTGGAAGCGGATCCATCTCAAACCACTTCTGAATTAGCAGCAGCCTTCGGCGTAAGTGACAAAACGATACTTATCCACTTGCGCCAAATCGGAAAAATTAAAAAACTCGAAAAGTGGGTACCGCACGAATTGACTGAAGCAAACCAACAAACACGCGTTGCTTGCTGCGTTTCTTTGCTTAATCGCCACAATAATGAGGGGATTTTGAACTTGTGATGAGAAATGGATCCTGTACGACAATCGGAAGCGATCATCACAATGGCTTGACCCTGGAGAACCGGCAAAACCTTGCCCTAAGCGAAAACTGACCAAAAAGAAGATTCTGGTTAGTGTTTGGTGGACCAGTGCTGGTGTTATCCACTACAGCTTCTTGAGATCAGGCCAGACGATTACTGCAGACTTGTATTGCCAACAATTGCAAACAATGATGGAAAAGCTCGCCATTAAACAACCGAGACTGATGAATTGCTCTAGCCCACTGCTCCTTCAGGATAATGCTAGACCACACTCTGCACATCAAACGATCGCCAAGTTAGAGGAGCTGCGACTGGAACCTCTGCGTCACCCACCATACTCTCCAGATCTTGCCCCAACCGATTACCACTTTTTTCAAAATTTGGATAACTTTTTACAAGGAAAAAATTTCAAATCTGATGAGGCAGTCAAAACCGCCTTCAAACAGTTCATAGACTCCCGCTCCCAGGATTATTTTCCAAAGGTATCAATGATCTGCCTATAAAATGGCGGAAGTGTATCGATAACAACGGCGCATACTTCGATTGATTAAATAATAATTTCATTAAAAAAAACTTTTTTCACTTTTTTGATACTGAACGGCAATTTCATATGTAAGGACCTAATAGTAGATACTTTAGTACACAGAGATTAGATACAGGCAATACGTTACTATGGCAACGGTTTTAATTAATAACATAATTTAATAGCATATCAGTCTCGTTCACAAACAATAATGCCAATTATCTGCAAATTAACTCAATAGTTTATGTAACTTTTTCATAATTTAAAGTCATATGTTATACAATTTTCAATAAGGCACCCTATTGAAAGTCTTATCGTCACTATCTCACACCGATGTCCGCATTTTATCGGCTGCATTTGACCCTATTCGGATCGTCGAATTTCCTAATCATATCAGCCGATAAGCAGCGGCATGCGTCTTATTCCCATAATGATAGAATTCAATATTGATTGAATGAAATCTGACACAGTTTCAGCACTTCACGTGTCACCTAGTTTTAGGCCTGAAACGCATCTTTGAAGGCTTTATCTAGACACTTGTGTCTTCAGTTATTGTGACATTCCTGACATTTTAATTCTCGGTAATTTTTTGAAAAAGCACGTTGAGAAAATGAGTCAATTTTTTATTCCTATTCGGTTTACAGTTATTACAATTACTGTAAGGCTTAAACATAACATAAGCATTCATAATACATAGAAGTAATTATAGGTTCCGCAATTACATAAAATAAAGAATATGGCAAAACGTCAATAGAATACGTCATCAATGTTGTAAGCTTGTCATAAAAAATAATAAGACACATCATAAAATCAAGTAACTACTTAATTAGCTGCCGGTTTGTCGTCAGATAAATATTCTATGTGTATTTAACAGTACCTATTTGATATTAGATATATTTTATCACAATATTAATGAGCTATATTATCATTCCATAATATTTTGTATATTTACTCTCCCGAATTTTACTTAAAAATTTCGGTACAAAATGTTATAAAAATCAAACAATACGATTGCAGAACACACTTACAGCTAAGTTTTCAGATTCATTATAATGATTCAAGTATCATTAAAAAATTGCTGAAATAATTAATATACCTTTTTATTTTTTAACAGAATCATTTTCGGCTTATGTGTTCAGTTTTGTACTGCATTAATGCTTGTGCTTTCCACTTTTGAGTGATATAATTGTTTAATTGATATTAATTTATCTTATTGTTTGATAATCGAATTTTGACCTTAATTAGGATATTGTTTGATCTTATCATGCATTGTTGTAGTTTAGATGTATGGCATTGCTCTTATTTTGCCAGCTGTCAATCAGTGACGGAATAACACTATGACGGAATCTTACTGATATCGCGATTATAATAACAACAATATGAATTGTTGTGTACACGTCATTAGCTATTATGTTAATAAAGCTGACTTTTCAAAATATTCGAATAACCTAACAAGGTTATTTGAATATTTTGAAGTGATAAAACTAGGATTTACGATGACATAAGATAGCTTAGGTATTATTTACGATAGTTGAGTAAAATCGATGTCACAATTTAATTTTATTAATTTAAATAGGTAACATTACAATGCTTGAAAAAATATCTACCTATATTAATAAATTTTCTTCACATATTATTGATGTCACAATTAGTGACGTTGAAATTACTTCACCGACTCTTTTGAAATCAATGACAAAGGATTTTATAAAAATAGTGTCTTATTTCAAAAGTATATAGCAACGTTTGTATCGTTTTATACGATAAGAATAATGGCCTGTTTTAGGTAAAAGTGAGTACATACATTCAACTATTAATATGCGCATACCTTATAGTTAGAACCAATTAACTACTTAATTAGAATATACTATACATACATACATGTATGTATGTGCAATTTTTTTAAATGTATAAAGAGAAAAAAATTGAAAGCGTTATTTAAAGGTAATTTTATTTAACATTAACACGTCGTAATTTGGATATATCTTATGATGCTTAACCAATCGCAGCAGTGAAGCTAATAGTCGTTTACTATTGGTTGTTACAACAGACACTATTGGAATGCTCGAGTACCTAAGTAAGTATGCATGCATACCTAACGAAGCGAATAGGCGTTAATATAATTTAGTCTTTGCTGAATGAAATCGTGTCCAGGATAATAAAAAGAATTCTTACGTCTCTGACATAGTCCAGATTCTTGTGCTCAATAATTTTATTATAATACCAGACACCCATGATCGACAACTTCGTTCTAATGAGACATGTCAGCTCTTTATCCCACTTTTCCGGACAAATTTTATGTCTAATTCATTTTCTCTTTAAGTGTCACGACTCTGGAATGACACACGTTGACATCAGAGAAATTTCTACCATATTATTTTAAAAAGAAATTCCACGCCCACCTTAATTTAAACTCCCTTTCTTCATAAAGTCATCATCATTCAGTTCTTCTCTTCATAAGCTATTTATATGAATATAATGGTATATATTGTGTCGTTAGATATTCATTCTGATATAAAATAGTAGTTATGTATTTGCATATTATATTGTAATATTGTATGATGTATATTTTATTGGTTTTTGCGCCGCATATTTTTTTCTGCTTATCCCTATGGTTGACTGGGAGAAAATTATCTTAGCATTAAGTCTGTCATTTGTTAAAAGTGTATTTTTTGTTTGAAAAATAAAGGTTGATAAATAAAACCTAAATAACAATTAACATATCTTTATTTTCCTTCACAAAGGATTAAGTCGACTAAACCTATGAACTAAATTGGTGTTAGGTATTTCCCTGTAGGACATATCGCATCGTTATGAAGGACTGGAGCGTAAAGTAGGTTTAGTGAGAAAACCTTTGGCAAAGGCTACCAGGGCCCCCCTGCGGATAGGTTTAATAATACAGACAATATAGAAGCTTAATTTATTGAATATTATGTATTCAGATAAACAATAATATTGAATAGCATCTTGAATCCGTGTCAATGCCACAGTCTGTGGTCATGTGCAGTAACTCGATAGTGATGAGATGGATCAAGGAACACTATGCATAGGTTACCTTGTTATTCGCTTACTATGTTAGAAACTTAGGAATTGAATAATACGTTACACTGTTTACCGAGTTTTGTACTAACGACGTGGTGACGTGGTAGAACATTGAAAAACAAATAAATTTTGTAAACAAAAAAAAAAATAAGTTTTAGAATTCTTACGTAGAAAGATATGTCAATTCAGAATTTGTATAAAATAGGGAAGTTATAATCAATAACAGTAATAGTAACTATGGTAGCAACATTGTTAAATAAATAAGTATTTACGCTAAAATACAAATATCAAACGCTGATTAACAAAAATAACTAAGAATGTATCACTCTTTCTTTGGTGAATAGTCCATTTGATATAATTTAATAAAAAAAAGTAATTGCTTGATATTTACCACTTTATTTTGTTGATGATTGGTTTCCTAGTTTTATAAAAAAACAAGCTATCGCATATGTAAATATTGTAAAAGTAAAGTCACTTCCGCACTAACATTGAAGGTATTCCATATGCGTAATGTTTTGTTTCGCCAACATCTCGAACCTGACGAGTTAATGCATTTATGACGTCATAAGCACAAGCAAGATTGATAAGGAAAAGACCGACGTACTAGGAACACATAAAACGTACATTATAAGTTAAACCGGCAATAATAAAGACAACATCGGCACGACGCAGCTATTTAATTTTATGAAAATGTTTTAATTGACAGCATTGTTACAGATGATCGAGCATTGAGTACCTATTCAATGATATTATTGTTGTTTATAATATACTTATATGTATAATTACCCGTGTGATTCCGGGTTAGAATAGGACCACTCCATCTCTTCCTGTGGATGTCGTAAGAGGCGACTAAAGAACTAAGCGCAAACATCTCGTGCTACATTTGCATTCCCAAGGAGGGTTAACGTCGGGCAGCGGCCGGTTGTAAAACTTTTCGCACAAATACATTCCCAAAAAGGTTTGACGTCAGGCAGGCGTCCAGTCGTATAACTAAAGCCAAATCATTTAAATTGTTCTGGCTATTTCTTCTCCATTTCTCAAGGTCTTTGGCATCCTTGGGTGACCATTGACATGCATATTATAATATTATATTTGGAGAAGAAAAAGTGGGAAAGCGCACCCCGGGCTCTGAAGCACGCGTGCAGCGCGCTTAGACGAAGAAAAAGATCATATATGTTTAATTAAAGGGAAGAAATATATCTATAGATTTGCAATAATCGTATCATCTTTCCCTGTTTCTATCGGTCTTTTTGTGTTATTTTTGTATCAATGGTCATCTTTTTTTCAACAAAATAATTTTTATTTAGTAATTCCTTTATAAATGCAAATTTATGATATGTTTATTTCTCGTAAATCCATAATTACTGTTACTAAATTTATAAAAATGTTAAGAAATACCGCTACTTCAAGATCTTTCCTTTTTGTCAGAAATCTTTTTGTTTTCAAATTCCTAATTAGTATAGTGAAGGAGACAAAAGCGGCATTTCTTTTGCTGTTGTTATTTAGTGAGATTACCTCAGATTAAGATGTAACGGGTAATCCTCGTTTACAGATTAAGTATGCTCTATGTCGCCAGCTTTAGGGCATGTTTCCATTTCTCCACGTTACGATTTTACAGTTAGCAACACAGATTTTCATAAAACTTCTATTTTATTTATTTAGTCTTGTAATAACTAATAAAATGTACTGTCACCATATGAGTTCATAAAAAATATATTCTACAGCTATATTAGAACAATTTTATAAGCAACAAATTTAGCATAGGTAGCAATTGTCAGATTTTTATCGTATCAATATAAAATTATTTAGTTAATTTTCTGTAAAGAAGAACTGGAATGAATTGAAATTAGTTAAGTATGCATCAGAGGTTTTTAAAATATTTTTTTGAATTTTATATTGTTATTAAGTAAGTATATAAATGAAATTACATTACATTTGAGAAATTATGTGTCTCACTGTAAGGCAAAGGACGGTTTTTCAAAATGCATTTGTAAAAAAAATAATCGTAACAAAGAAAATTCATTAAATGAGCATTGAATAAAACATAAAAACAATTCTTCTCATTCGTAGTCATAACAAATCTGCATGTTTTACTATTTAAGTTTTTACAAAATTCTCGTACGACAATGTGAACATTGCCGCGGCTACCAAGGAAGCTCGGGAATCTCAAATTTCCCGTCTAATACCAACCTACCGCAGCGCCACCTCGGATTATCCCGATTAACTCTTATCCTGCGTTTACTCTGTGCTATATGACGCCTCTGTGACTATCTTAATGCTATGTGTAGATTACAAAGTGTTTTATCGCGATTTGAGCGTTTGGTAACACGTAATTTTTAAAAAAAATTAGGTACACTCGTATGTACCTATCGGTTTTTAGCAAATTTAATAATTAGCTACATAAAATCTCTAAGTAATAAGCAAAATCAAAATATGAGTAAATTTCGTAAACTAATTCACTTAAATTAAATTGTATATACAAAGTTTTGTTCTTATATTAGTCGATAGTTAAAGAGATCTATAACATATATGTATAGGAGACAATCCTGTTTACTAGATCAGTTCAGTCTTTCAGTTTTCAGGTTTATATTAAATTCTGATTTTTATGGAAGTAATTTAGTTTAAAATTAATTTTAAAATAGAGATGGGTAAGAAGTCTTCCGATTTTTGATTGCAATCATCGAGTAGTAGGTACTGAAAAACTGTCAAAATTTTCTTTAATCCTGGTCTAGGATAAAACAAAAAAACTTTGAATTTACCAGCTGTTTCCTTTTCCGCGCAGATCGTAAAAGCCCTTCGAGGGAATGTTATTAGGCGATGTCGCTAGTTACTCATCACTATTTCGATTCGCTTTTTTCTTCTTCATGCCCACCATCACGCTAAAAGTCTAAGGGTTTAAGACCCAAAGGTGGTAGACACCTTAGGGATGAAGACGTGATAGTGTATTTTATATAGTGCGTCTTTAATAGTACATTTACCATACTTCGATTGACGATAATAGAAAATATCGATAATTTTAACAAATAGACAATATGGCACAAACAAAAGAAGCCAGTTTGTCTCGTGCTTGAAAAAAGCCGTTATCACTGTCCTTGCACCCACCAATCATTTAACAAATATTGTAATAATTTAGCTTTACGTAATTTGCGTCACGACGATAAGCGACCGTTGACAATGAATTTTTCTTCAGATAAAGCGGTTTGTCGAGACAATTTTTCTCATAAACATGAACTAGTAGTACCCAGTTTTATAGTATTGTTTACCTATCAGTCTAAGATAAGTTCTAGTTGTTCGTCAAGAGAACATTGTTTTTCCCCTCTTTTTATGTCTTAGTAAAATTATATCTTAATTTTTTATAGGTGGGATTAGTTTCAGAATGCGGAGATTTCAAAAAGTCGATTTTTTTGACTAATCAACATATGTGTGCATGTATTCTTACTATCGTCAGTAATATTATAGATATAACGAATACTATAGACACTGAGCAGTCACAGGCTATATTTTATACCAGCAGAGAAGGTATCAAAGATATAGACTCAATTGACATTGCCGCGGAATTGACGCGGTTCGAAGAAATTCACAGAGAAAAATTACTTCTATAATTTAAGAAAATACAGTACAAATTAGCATGAAGAAATAAACTTAGCAGAATTTCCCGGGTATTCTTTTAGTAGACACAATTTTATACATTACCACATTAATGGGTTTAATAATTTTGTAGGGTTTTAAAACTTCGTTTCCATTCCGCGGCAATTTAAATTTAACCATATGTATGAACGAAGTGGCGGAAAAGAACTAGTAAGTTAATACATTTGATAATTTATCAGTTTATATCCCCCTGAAATTGTGAATAAATAATATACGTATGGAGATAATGATTAGATTATGTACTTATATTTTAATATTTTTCTATATTTTATCTAGTCAGGACCAGTTTAGCATCTATTGTTATAATTATCTGCTTTTATTTAATACTTACTTTATTTATTGTCAAGGGAGTAGCCAGGATTTTGTTAATTGGGGTGGCCAGATAAAACAAGAATGTATCAAATGTAATAAAAATATTTTTATTCAACTTTGTTTTCATTTACTTATTAAAATAAAATCTACTTAAATGTTTTAGGGTTAGTGATCATTCCTGGTAATCCATCCTCAACGCCCCCCCCCCTGTTTAAGAAATGTTTTTAATTATTTTATTCAGTGAAAATTGTAACAAGTTTCCTACCAGATTATTGTAACCATCAATATCAAATATATCTATAGGCTCCGCAATTAATTTAAAATACATTACTATTTTAATTATTTGTACAAAAGCGTGATAGAATTTGTATATGTCTTACGTCAAAAATCTAAAAACAAAACCTGTATTGTAAATCGTACCATAAATTACTATTGTATGACGTTGTGACTTCGACGTAGAGATATTCGAAACACAATGTGTGTGACCGCCGATTTTAATAATAATGGATGTTTCGTGCTGTAGTTTTTTAAGCGTCTATTAATATTTCGCACTTTGTATTTTTAGTTTATACATTTTTGGAATATTTGAATCATTACTGCATCGACAACTTTAAAAATTGAAAATTCATATACTTACCTACTTTGTTTTATTGCGTCGCTACTTATAACTAATAAGTACATCATCATCATCATCAGGTCTTTTTTAGTCTCCACAGCAGGAGCACGACCCTGTCTGTACTGCCAGAGCCATATATTAGCCAGAGTATTTAGAGGATTTGGCCTACACTCTCCACACTGGCCATACGGGTTGGAGAGGTCTCATTGATGTTTATAAGCTTTGTTTAGCTTGTGTTTCCTAGTCGCCTTCTACGATATCCACGGGAAGACTTGGAGTGGTCCTATTCTACTTTGCCGGGAACCACACGGCTAATTAGTACAGTTTTTAATGCTAAGGCATATTTTAGAGCAAATACTACTATCCAAATCGTGCCAATTGTTCCAGGCTTTTCTTTTTCACTTGAAAATATAATGTATTCTTGAAAAAGTAAAATCTGGAAAGCGGTTCCTAGGCCGGAGTCTAGGATCCGCTTTCCGGATTTTTCTTTTTCAGCTACGGATAGCTGCAAATAGATGAAACCGGGTTGCAACTGCTTAAATAAAAGTAAATTTATAGTAGGTACTATCGTAAATTTTACTAACTCAGGGCATATGTACAAATATTTTATAAATTTTAAGTTCATGCCACGTGCGGCACATAACACGCGTAATTTGACGTATCAAATAAATCGACAGTTCATACAACGATATAGAGATCGAGGACCAAATTATCGCATTAAGTAAAAATTATCGTATTTCGTTAGAATTCAGCTCATAAGGCTGCCTGTCTACTGAAGCGGAGCGGAGTTGCGGACTGTTTCTGTCCACAGACGTCAAGCTAGGTAGCGGAGCGGGGCTGCGGACTTATTTCAAACGCGGAACTTGGCATAGCATAGAAATAAATTCCAACCATAGCATAGAAATAAATTCCGCTTCCCCGCTCCGCGTTTATTATATAACGTGTAACAAAATAAACTAAAACTATTTCAATGGTAGCTTCAGTCCATGATACTGAACAACTTTCCCCTAGGAACATATATTGAAATATGAAAAATATTGTTTTGCTTTCCATACGAACTCGGATCAGCTGATCGGTCAACTTGTATGGGAGGCCAAAAATATTTTTTTTATATTTTGATATAAGTATGTTCCTAAGGGAAAGTTGTTTAGTATCATGGACTGGATTCACCTTTCAAATACCTGTTCACTCAAGTAGAGCGGATATTTTATGCAATTTGATTGGATAATTTTGGTACAGCTCCGGTCCTCTTTTCTCCTCTCCGCTTCAGTGGAAAGGCAGCCTAGTGATAAATAGTGGAATTCCGAGTGATACTGACCGCCCTGGGTTTAATACCTGATAAGCGGCCGCTGGATTAGGTCAAGTTATAATTATTTATCTTTAACGTTATAATGTAACAACAATGTAGGTAAAATATAAAAAAATATTAGGATCGAAAAAAATACAATAATATTATTAGAAAAAATAAATTAAACTTATTATATGCGATAATAAAGTAAACTTAACTCATAAAATATTGTATAAGTAACTTAAATATTTTATGCGCTATCTAATATCAATCAAATTGCATTTTATAGTTTTCCTTTTCTAGTGTTGTCTATTTATTACTTAATAAATATTTGCGCTAATAATAAATCAGTTGATAAAATTACTTTTAAAGAAAACTAGCAGAGGTTTTGTAAAATTTTCACAAGTGAAATGGAAATTTCAGGTGTACTGCAGATAGCTGAGATAGTTCTATCAGTAGCCACAATCGGACATCGACCCTGCTAGCTGCCCACCCGCCAACGTTGGTTCACATGTGGCAAATATTCGCAAATCTTCATTAGTCCATACTGGCACAATATTGGCCAAAAAACGTATGTTGCTTTGATACAATAAGTACTTACTTAAGTACTTGATTACATTACTTACTTACTAGATTACAATAGAATAATTTAGAGTAGTAGGTTACAGTTTACCCTTAATGTATTGAATATCGTTTTATTAATTGTTTACGTATTTACGCATGATTGGGAAATATTGATCCCACCACCTTTTTTTTGACTCCAGTAATATCGAATCGAATATCATCGTAAGTCGTATCCACGTTATAGTCATTTTAATGAGAAATTCATGGATCCAAAAATCATCCTCACCAACGGCTAATTAACAATACATAAAGTATGTATATACACGCGCCGATTAAATCAAAAATATAGGTAAGTACTTGAGGATAAATAAATAATATAAGTATATTCATGATACACATTATTGATTGAAAGAGTACCTAATTCTACTTTTGTTCTAAAACTGAACCCAAGTGGTTCTGTCAGTCATAAGTCATAATTCTGTCATAATTAGTATATTGAGAAGTTAACTAATGTGCATATACATTTTCTTCATCAGGTGGTTAGTTATAAAATATAATTTATGAATGGTATGTAAAGACATAATAATTACTTGCTAAATAGAAGTGACGATTCGTTTATTTGCTCTAAAACACATCTATATGTTTTGTTAGTTTTAAGTTACATATTATTTCCTACACAATGAAATGATGTTGTGAAATAAATAAATTAAATGAACAAAATAAATGAAATGGATGCTAAATTGAAATATGTTCACTTATAGTAACTAACGTGGAGTATGTAATTACTGTATTATGAAAATATATTTGTTATCACTTGACAAATCGAGACAAACCTTACCTAATAAGATAACATGCTAGATACTTAAGTGGCTTCTTGACTTTTTTAATGTTTTGTTTTACATACTAATTTATAAGTACGTATATTTTTTTATTTCATTTTACAACAGAACGGTTTTCAAAATGGTGTTACGTAGTGGCATGCAAAGCGCTGGTTTCAAATATTGACATATAAGGCCTTTATGTAGTGAACTTAGTAAGTTAAATTGTACTATAAATGGCAGGCAGGCAGGACTCTTCGTATAGATTTAGGTAACTAGGTTAAATATATGAAGTGTTACACAATTTTCTCACCCTAAATGCAAAGAATTGCATAGCTGTAAATCCATAGAGGTATGTCAAACAAAAGTGAAATTACATGCGGCGGCTTCTTCAAAGAGAAACTAAGCGACTTGAGATTATGTTGTCTTTACAAAATTAGCCTTCGTCTATTACAAGCTTGGGCAATGTTTGTGCACTCAGTTTTGAAATTTCGGCTTGTTTGAATATTGCATTGCAATTGGGGATCTTGGAAAATAAACCTGGTAATTATATCTAATTGCAAAGAGATACTGTAACATCTTAATTTTTCTATCCAACCCTAACTATGTAAGCCTTTGCACTTACACGTTTTTTGGTAAATGTAGCCGGGGCAGTCAATATCTACTGCTTGGTTATCATTATTCTTAACGTACCTACCTAACCTACATACAAAAACATCATTGGATTGAATAAGTACGCTCATAATATTACAATCTAGCCTAAACTTAGACTTATTAGTAATTTAACATTGACGTTAAATTATAGCATAAAAATGTGTCCATCGGCACTTTTCTTACTGTCTCTATTAAGGGGAAGGCACTTTGTTCGTGTGTCTTTAATTAATAAAAAATATCATTATGAACATTTTAGATTGCGATATCAAGAAAACTGATCGGACCCACAAAACGTGTGTCTAATTTTTAGCCTTCTATTTAGATTTGTGGAAAAATTACAATTAAAACCTTACTAAATAACTTGTATATTATTGTTATGCGTTTATTAATAAGTCAGGATATGGACAATCTCGTGATATTCTAGAAAAGTTTGTGAAATATCCAGTAAAATGCATATATATATAAATGTAGATAAAAAAATTGTGTATAAAACGGAAACCGATGATCAAACATAACATTTAATCTTACTCAAAATTATCAAACTAAACTGTGTTATCTGAAGATATCTTCTATCACTTTCACACACTCTCACTCACTTATCATCGAATTTATAACAATTTATGTCAGATGCCGCTACGACTTTTTTTTTACTTTAATGTTAATTGAAATGACATGGCCAGTGTCATAGGCCTGGGCTGCGTTTTATTAATTCTTTTTATTCGTGTCCCATCGCGTTTGGTCATCGAATTCCATATCGAACTTTCCTATTTTACGTTTATTAGTAGCGGTGGGTTTACATGTAGATAGAGTATTGATATAGAAATTATTTTTTACTACATCAAAGTGCCTCATCACAGTTACTGCTTACAAAAATGAGAATCCTGAACCCTTAAGAAATTACTATGTAAATTTTCTTATTCATTGGAATTTAGAAAAAAAACAAGCAAGTTATTAAAAATGTAAACTTATTTTAAATATGTGGTATGGTATGGTATAATATGGTATCACAAAATTGTTAACAAATATTATATTTCTTTGAATATACGTGGTGTAAACTTTACTTCTTAGAGTTATGGCTAATCGCGGTTTTAATAAACAATTATAATGATAATTATTTTATTTTCAAATAAAAATACTACAAGTGTCAATATTTTATCAAGTTGACGTTAAGAAATTATAATTTTTTAAGCTATTTATTTAAAAAAAAACAGGTTTAGAGAAATTAAAAATAGGTATTTGCAAAATCTATTTGTTTGCCATATGTTGGAAGAGATGTTTAGCCATGTGATTCCCGGAAGAGTAGAATGGGCCACTCCAAGTCTTTCTGTGGATGTCGTAGAAGGCGACTTAGGAAACACAAGCTAAACAAAGCTTATGAACAACAATGATACCTCTCCAACCCGTCTGGCCAGCGTGGAGAGTGTAGGCCAAATCCTCTGGCTGTCTAGGCCAAGTATGGCTCTGGTATTACAGAGAGGGTTGTGCTCCTGCAGTGGAGACTAAAAAAGGACCTGTTGATGATGATGATGTTGGAACAGAGTGGAAAAATCTTACCAATATTTCAAGTTTATGAAGGATCTTATCTCTATTAATAGTTAAATTATGAAAAAAAAAGAAATAAAATAAATATATAAGGACAAATCACACTGATTAAACTAGGCCCAAAGTAAGATTTTTTAAACTTGTGTTTTAAAAAAACTTTAAATATTTTATGATAAATACATATATAGATAAACACTCAAGACCCAGAAAAATTTGAAAAAGGCCATTTTTCCAACTTGCCCTGGCTGGGGATCGAACCCAGAACTTCCGGATTAGCGGTCTAGCGTGTTAACGTCAGGGAGGTCGTCAAAACATAGAGACATGCCAATATATCCATAGTTTTTTTTAGAAAATAACGGCCCATCCATTTCCACTATCGCTCTTTTATTAAACTACTTTTTTATTAATAAAATTAGGAAGAACGTCGTCATGTAAACCTACGACATCGTCCCGAGTATTGAATATCTAGCCTCCAGCAATAGGTTAATATTTATCGACTTTTTATTCTCGTACTTTATTAGTGTTCAAATATCATTAACGATTATTTCGTCGCACCTCTATCTGTCTCTCTCCAGCATATTAATAATTGAATTTATTTCACTCGGGACGCCAGCGGCGTCGATAAAGCGAAAGCATGCACCCTAGGTGAAAGAATTACCATAAGCGGGAGTAGTTATAAGAAATTCCTGGGATATTTACTTTCTATTTATTAATCTTTACGCTTATGAGTTAATTAATTCACATGTTAGCCCAAGGAGGTCGAGAAAGTCGGATTTTGTAGGAATCAATTTCGAAATTAGAATTCGATGTTGGACATCGATTGGCCACTACGAAGTATTACTGAACACTATTATGTATTAGTGAACACGTCGAACACGAATGGTTTTTTACAAAACTACTTGCCGACATTGTACCGGACTTCAGTTAATGATTGTCTTAACTGCCTTCACCTAAAAAGGCGTATTTCGTAGAATATGTGCTACTACACAAACTATATCCGTCCAAGTAATTTAAAATTACCAAATTATATTACTTTCACTATAAAGTTATTTTTCTACGTTATCTCATAATTATTAAAAAAATATATACAAAAAAGCTGCCGTTAATTATGGCAACTAATTACGTTACTATTATACTTCTTGCAAAGATCCTGTTTTTAAAAAAAACCAAATCTTTCAGGTTATGGGTCCAGAACTTTGAAACCTTTTTACTTAAATTGTAAAGAGTAAATATTGAATGTATCTTTATGAAATTTAATTGATGTTTCTTGTTGTTACAGCGAATCTCACCATCAGCACCCGAGGGTTCAGCCTGGAGCTTCTCATCCACTCCCCTGTTCAGGACATGTACCTGTGTTTCAATCGGTCCAAATTAGTCGGCAGGCGATTGGTGAGTATGGGTATTCACGAGTTTTCTTCTCATGATAAGTTGAACATTCCTATATTACAAATAATTTTTAACAGAAAATGAGTAGCAGTACGTCAACTTTACGAATTTTATTTTGAATGTAAATATTTTTGTAACCATTTTGGGAGAATCACGTTGCCAATAATTCTCTGCAAGCACAAGTCATTAGAAACTAATTATAATCTCATACATATAAAAAAAATTCTTTTAAGTGTGATTTCTCCTTATCTGTCTATTTATTTATTTAAGTAACAATTATTAATAACAGTATAAATTTGTCGACAGACTCGATTCCAAGCGGAGAGACAACCGAACTGCCTCTTCAAAGAAGAGTTTGTCAACGGCTACAACCGGTATCACCTGATGAAGAATCCAGATCGCTTCATAGGGTTCAACCGGCGAGGCTTCCAGCTGCGGCGTGGGAAAAGCCGCCTCCCAGAGCGGGCACACAAGTGCTTCGACTTCATGAAGGTGGGCCGTGGTGATGACTTCAACCTTGATAGGCACAACACCATGCTCGCAGGAGACCTACCCAAGTGGCGCCCTCAACGCCGCCTTCGGCCACCTCCGCAAAACTCCATTAAACCTCCGTGCCACGGCGTACGCCACCACCACGGAAGGTATCAGAGGCGACGGAACTGCGACGGAACGTAGGCACCCCGTCGCCATCTTAGCAGCTCATTCACGCTTCAACGCTTCGCGCGTTCCGTTGCCAGCTGTAGACTTTGTGAGTGGACAGAGTATTAGTCAACTATCGCAGTATTATAACAGTGACGAGGACTGGTAGGTTAGGTGGGCCGCGGTGGGCGCGGCGTCACAAACGGCGCATGAATGGTAGCTAATGCGGGAGAGTAAACATTTGAATGGGGAGAAAAAGTCGAGCCGGTGTCCGGACCTGTGAAATTCCTTAAGGCCGTGTAACATCGTAGCACTCGTTTGCTCTTGTGCCTGCGGTCGGATCGTGCTCTAAAAGGAAAAAAGGTTTTCTGTAGAACGAGCAAATAGTAGTCTCGCCAGTCACGAGTCTTCCGACAGACCACCGCTGAATTTGGTGCTGGGACGAGATGAGTCGGGGACGGCGTCGTCACGAGGTCGGCCGTCACGGAGGAGTCTGACGTCATTATTTTCGTAACCCTCATTGCGCCGGCTAGCTCGCCATAAGTATTGCAAAAACGCCTTTACGTCAATTCTCAGTGTGTTACTATTTAAAATGCTTTACTGTTAAATTAAGTGCGGATCGTGTTATGCTTGTAAATATAATAAAAATAATTGTGTTTACTTATTTATCAAAATAAACGTTAATCAGAAATTTGTAAACGTAGATGTTAGTTGTAAAGTTGTATTAAAATGTTTTGTATTTAATTATGGGTATTTAATCTATCCGACCAACCGCTCTCTTGTGATAAGCCGCAGTCGATGTAACCTAGATTTCTTTATCTTCGCGTACCGAAGCAACCTACTAATGTACGACACTTCTGTTCATAAATTTGATTGTATGGTTTGAAAGTTTGTAAATATTATTTTTTAAGAGTCGAGGGAGTGATAGGTTTTTGAATCTCTTATCTAATCAGATTGTACTGAAGATTCTAATTTCGATATTTTATCGTATGTACTGTATAAATAACAAACAATTCTGTTATGTAATAGAGCCTTATTCTTCGTTGTTCATAACCGTACCTACAAAGTAAATAGTGGACATTATTATAATAATATTTGAATAAGATCTGTGCCATAGTGTGGTGGCAGAGTACGAGTTTGCGTTCGCATGGTATCTAGTGTGTTAAGTTTATGCCTGTAACTACAAGTAGATAAAATGTATAACTTAAGGAAAATGACAGAGATAATAAAACATAATCCGTCTTATTATAAAAACAGGACTAACTTTGTTACTATGTTTAAACCATTATCCGCCCACATCAAGTTGACATCTAGTAATATCACACTATCTCACCTGCAATGTAATGGTTAAAACCTAGTAACAAAGTTAGTCCTGTGTTTATAATAAGACGGAATGTGTTCTTTCAAACGGTTATAGATTCGAATGCCTTCGTCTTATTATTCAACAAACAAAAAATATTGTGAAACTTTGATAAAATAAAACTCTGAATTGATGAAAACAAACTAAAGTTGGTTGCAGGCAAATCTTACAATACATCTTATTGATTTTATAATAATTTATTTGCATGCAATCACTTTCAGTACGATATTCAAGTGGGAAGTTTTAAGTTAAGGTAAATGTACGTAGATGGAACACCTTAATTTTTCGATCTTTTTATTCAGTTTATTGCATATTTGTAATTCATTTATAGATCGAGTCGATATAACTTTCTTTTCAAATTTATAAAAAAATGTTTAAGAAATGTGATTAAATATTAATTTACCAAGGTGACCATTTACATATGTTAACAACTACCTACGTTGACCACAGATGTTTTAATTAATCAGAAGAACAGGCAATACGTCATTTTAAAGTCATGCTTTAGATACATTCCTCTAATATTCCAGTCATACACGATAGAAGACATTCCAAACAATATGTAAAATACAAAATATGCGCTTAAATACATAATAAATTTTGTTTAATAGTGTGACACTGTCTATTGTAATACTGTGTCTAATTATAAGTATTCAGATGCTGAACGAAATCGTATAATGCTAAGAAAATTACGAAATTAAATATTTAACTCGCAGTTCGTCTTTTATTAGATTTAACACCTCACATTTCATGGATGTTCTGGGTTTTACCAATACGTCAAACAGTGATACTGTGGTATTACAGTAAGTGTGAAAACAAAATACGAATATTATTTTCTTTAGTTGACTGTTGACTTTTGCTTTTGATATTGGTTATTGTTTATTTAAAAAAAAAGTTATAAAATTTAAAAATGGAAAAACGATAAAAGTACCAAAAATATTATTTAATTCAGGTACTACAACGATATATTTATTTATTTATTTTATTTACAAAATTCATGTACACAACATACAAACGAAGGAACGTACAAAGTAAGAAAATAGAGTACATAGGTACTGCTTATTTCATGAGAAATCTCTTCCAGCAGACCCAGGAGAGGAAAATTGAAGAAAACAGGTAGTAGGCGTGTACTAAAGACTGTTTGTTTTGACGATTTGTTAATCTTCTGTCTTTATGTCATGTTTCAATATAATAGGTATGCAGATTTAGATTTTATACTAGGAAATAATTAAAAATCTCTAACATAAAGTGAGAACTCAGTACCTATGTAGCTTTAGCAATAACTTCTTAGAACGAAATTTGTTTTTACTTTCATCGAAGAAAATTATGGAATAGAAGTAACTGAATGTCAGACAACTGTCTACAACTTAAATTTTACTATCTGACAGTGTGTAAATTTTATCTTTGATAAAATTATTTACCCCAAAAGTAGCAAGCGGCTTCAAAAAAGGCGATATTTCCAATAACTGGCCGGAAGAGGGCGTTTGCGGGTGAAACTTAACTTTATGAGTAAACAGGGTAAGTGGGCCTAACTGGGAATGATGCCACGTCGACGGGAGTGCGCGTGCGAGCCGCGATTAGCACCTTCACCTGACCGGGAGGCACAGAGTAGGTAGGTACAGAGTAACCTATTCAACTCATAATCATAAGTAAGAAATGGTATTAACTACTTGGTTCATACTAAACATTATTTATTTCGTTAAATTGTTAAAACAAACTGAGCGAACTGTAAAGCTGGTATAATGATAAATATTTTAAACCATGAGATCGCGATGATAAACAAACGTAGATATCTAGAGAGTGTCCTCATCATCCTCAGCCATCAACGAATATGAGGGTTCTTATTTATTTTACATAGAGGGAGTAGGGGGTCAAAAACTGACAAAAATCATCTTCTTCTTCTTCAATTCAATTCAATTCAAAATATCTTTATTATCATAGGATATTTATAATATCTCTTAATAATAGTCACTTTGTTTTGTTTTGCACAAATGTTGACGTCAAATCATTACTTAAAGCTAAGTTTACGCCGCTTCCTAGGCGCAAGTGCAGAAGAAGCGGCAACAAACTGCACTGCACGTTTTCTCCAAAGACGTCAACTAACAAACTAAAAACTTAAAATTAGTTATTTCTTCTAAGCGCGTTCCCGGTTGCATCCTCAGCTGTGCTGCTTCGCAGCCCAGGGTGCGCTTTCCTGCTTTTTCTTCTCCATAGCCCTGGAGATCTGTACCACAGGCCCAGCCTCTTGCAGACTCCAGTCTCCACCAATCGGTGATAACACCATAGTCTGGATTGTAACCTACCTTGTAATTTAGATTTTTGGAGAAAATAAATATATTTTTTATCTTTTTATCTTTATCTTTTATATATAACATGCATGTCAATGGATGATAGCAAAAATCATCTTACGTCATAAATGAATGAATGAACAAAACCTTTTGGAGTGCTCCACACGAAATAAGAATGGAAACAACATTTTTTGAAGCGTTCAGAAGAGATGTCGAACATACAATTACGAAATACACATAAGATACCTAATAATAATAAATACACATCCTATACAACAATTTACATTGCGCAATGTTCATTATATATGTATATTTTTAAAAGTAAAATTGCGTTTGTGTAACACCTACGTAATTTATGTCCGTTAATACCCATCTTGGTACAAACCTATTATTATTAGTAAATTTTCCAATTTGTGCCTATTACAATGAATATATGAAGTAGGTATGTAAGTATATATGTTACGCCCTTCTGTCAAATTTGCACATGAATATGGAAAAAAAACAATACGCTCCATTTTGGTGTCAATTACACGATTAAATGTTAAATTTAGGTATATGTAGATGATTCGCTGGCATTTGAATTTCCCATTTGATACGAGTCTGTGAGTAAGTAATACATGTACTTTGTACATATTATAGGTATTTGTCACTTTGCAGAGTCGTTTTGCACTCATAGTCCTTTATAATAATATTTTTATCAGATTTGCTTTGTGGTTCCCAGCAGAGTAGAATAGGACCACTCCAAGTCTACCTGTGGATGTCGTAGGTAGAAGGCGACTTAGGAAATACAAGCTAAACAAAGCTTTGAAACATCAATGAGACCTCTCCAACCCGTCTCGCCAGCGTGGAGAATGCAGGCCAAATCCTCTGACTTCTTTGGCTAAATATAAGGCTCTGGTAGTATAGATAGAGAGAGTCGTGCTCCTGCAGTGAAGACTAAAAAAGTCCTGATGATGATGATTTTAGATTTGGGTTAGTTCAAAAAGCAAAACTTATCTAAAACTTACCTGGATAAGAAAGTTGCTAGTAAAATTACCAAAGTAGGTGCACTATCACAGAATACAGTAAGAGTAAACAGAAAGGAATCTCCTAAGGTACGCGCAATATGCGTCCCCGTTCCCCGCACCCGCACCTCTCCCCCGGTTCTTGACGGCCAACGTGAGTCATCGAGGCGAAAACGGGGGAGAGGTGCGGGGACAGGGAACGGGGACGCATATTGCGCGTACCTTAGGAGATTCCGGCCTGTGGCACTATTAAGGATTCTCAATTAGGTATTCATTTCTTATTGAAATACTAAGTATTGACACGTGACTTACATTCACACATTCCAAAGAATTCATGAATTGAATTATAGATTACACGGTAATTTCCCTTTCGATATTTTACTATCAACGATATATATTGCAGAAGCGTAATTGTTTACTTTTTTAGCATAGGAATTCTTATGGGAATTCAACATAATAATTTAAAGCTATATTTTATACTAGCTGTGCCCGCGACTTCGTTCGCGTGGTTGTCGGAACGTAATGTTATATAGCCTAAAGCCTTCCTCTATAAATGGACTACCCAACAAAAAAAGAATTATTCAAATCGGACCATTAGTTCCTGAGATTAGCGCGTTTAAACAAACAAACTCTTCCGCTTTATAATATTATTAGTATAGATCAAGTACTCTTAACCAACAACATATTTATTTGAATAAAGATTAATATTATTATGTTGATACAACTTAAACAAATTATTTCGACCAAATTAGGTACCATAAAAACGGTTTTTGTGAGTTAATCTTAAAAGATAGACATATACTATCGCGGACTGTTTTTTAGATCATTAAAAGAGCTATTATTCTTTAATACATATTTTTTGTGTATCTTGAACCGTTTTCACGGCGCACGCAACGGAAGGCTTCAAAGATGAAATAATTTCTCCCGTTTTTTACATATTTACCACTATATCTTTGCTCCTATTGGTCGTAGCGTGATGTTATATAGCCTATAGCCTTCCTCGATAACTGGACTATCCAACACAAAAAGAATTATTCAATTCGAACCAGTAGTTTCGGAGATTAGCGCGTTCAAACAAACAAACAAACAAACAAACAAACAAACAAACAAACAAACAAACAAACAAACAAACAAACAAACAAACAAACAAACAAACAAACAAACAAACTCTTCAGCTTTATAATATTAGTATAGATGTATGTGCGCTCGCATTTATACTATTTGCATATACAAAAGTCTAAGAGGTATTCAGTTACATAATTACCAAACGGATTTGGACGATGTCCGAATAAATCATGGCACACGTTAGTCAATATCTTTTATTAATAGATATGGTTGCCCGAGATAGCTTGAAAAAATATCATGCTATATTTAGTCACCTGAATACATATAAATACGGAAATAAACGGGCAAGTGCGAGCCGGACTCGTACATGAAGGGTTCCGTGCCACCGTACAATATTTAAAACGCTGAAGAAACACGTTTCTTGTATGACGACCCCCTTTAATTATTAACTTTATCTTATTTGTTGTTATAGTGGTCATAGTAATACATAATTGGTGAAAATTTCAGGTATCTAGCTATTACAATTCAAGAGATAGAGCCTTGTGACAGATCGAATTAAAAACGCTGAAAAAAACACCCCCTTTAATTTTCAACTTATTTTATTTTTAGTATTTGTTATTATAGCGGCCACAGTAATACATAATCGGTGAAAACAGGTGTCTAGCTATTACGGTTCAAGAGATAAAGCCCTGTGACAGACGGACAGACGGAAAGACAGACGGACAGACGGACAGACAGCGGAGTCTCAGTAATAGGGTTCCGTTTGCACCCTTCGGGTACGGAACCCTAAAAAGAACACGTAAGATAAATCCTAAAGTGTATAAGTACTGATTCCTGTTTAACGTGGATGGAATGGCAATGGCTAGCTTCTACGCATTTTATTGATGATTTTGAACCTCGTAGGTATATTCAACGAAAGTACACTTGAAGCGAAATAAAAAATACATATTCTATTTTAAGTATCTTCTGGTTTCATAATAAAAACCAAAGATAACAGCCCACCATACCAAACATCTCCTATTGAATGTCACCACCCGCTACCGGGGAAAGAAAATACAAAAAATAAGTATTTTTTTCTTACGGTTTTGTTTTTTATTAAGGCCGCACCTAAATTTTCCGGGGTCCAGTGCTGCCCCCATTTTAAATAAATCATTTCAAAGAAAACGGAGACATCATATAAAATTTTGCAACTATCAAGTCCTAGATAACCCTTCAAAGTATTTTATGAACTACTGTTTACAGTTTAAAGTGAGAACGTTAAGTTTTACTACGCACATTTGCGAAAAACGGCCACTTTTGGCAAATGTGCGTAGTAAAGCTTAACGTTCTCATTATAAACTGTAAACAGTAGTTCATAAAATACTTTGAAGGATTATCTAGGACTTGATAGTTGCAAAATTTTAAATGATGTCTCCGTTTTCTTTGAAATGATTTATTTTAAATGGGGGCAGCACTGGACCTCAGAAAATTCAGGAACGGCCTTAAAGAATCGACCCTTGGAAAACTGACTTTTCAATATGGTATCACTTCGTGATAGTTTTTTCAGTAGGTAAATAAAATTTTTTTTTTTAATTCCTTTTATATTGACGTAGCCAAATTGCAGCACTGGACCCCGGAAAATTCAGGTACGGCCTTAATAATTCTGATTACAAGATTTAAATATAGGGGTGCACCCTAGGAAAAATGCAAAATCAACCTGTATACTAGTTTCAGAAAATACGTAGTCATAATAAACGTGTCTTCGTGTCTGTGATCTAGACAATACAAAAAAAGGATAGTAACCTCTGTACAACCAGTTACTCTATGCATACCATAGAGGTACTTGCAAGAGCGACGCACACGGTGTCTGTAGTCGATTATATTTGTGGATACTAATGTTAGTACATATGTATGTACTGATGTATGTGCTAAGTAGAAGTTCATAGAGCGTGCCGCATGTCTGGTGGATGCAGGTGTGTGTACACTCACCAAATATTAGGCAGCATACCGATTTAATACAAAAAATTTCGGAGATGTTGGTAATTAGTTTCCGATAGAAATGCTTATGGCTTTCTCTAATTGATTTGGGAGTTTTGTACAACTTTTATAAGTGTATAAAATATATATGGTAAATAAAATGCAAAAGCTTAGTATATTTAACATCCTGAAGGTATTAGGTACTTTCTAACGCTAATAAATATAGGATTATGTAGATGTAATTATTTTATTTGCTTTTGAATAAGTGAATCTTCAACTTGATAATTAAAAAGAAAATTAACAAATGAATTTTAAAAAAGAAGAAATAAACCGGCCAAGTGTGAGTTAAACTCGCGTGGAGAGGGTTCCGTACAATTGATTGAATTCTTATAGGTTTTCCTGTAATCTAGGGGGGGAATGGTCAATTTTCGTCTTCTTTCATGAATAAAATCAAAGTTTTTCATTTTAAAATAATAACAAAAATATATTTGAGATCCTCATAACAAGCCCTTTCATTTGATATATGACACAGTAAGGTTTGCAAAACTTTTTTTTAAATTTCCTAATTTGTCCCCCGAAAATGACCCTTATTATAAAAAAATATTTATTTACTTTGCACATATGTGTTTGGGTCATAGGATTACAATATTCTACCAAATTTCAACTGATTTGGTCCAGTAGATTCGGAGCAAATTGGCTGTGACAGACGGACGGACAGACAGACGCACGAGTGATCCTATAAGGTTTCCGTTTTTTCATTTTTTTTTCGGAACCCTAAAAACTAACTAAAACTATTTAATTAAAACTACTTATGAATAAAAAAGACCAGGCAAATCGCTGCTCCGTGGTAATGTGCCCAGAAGGCTGGCAGCATTGCCACGTTGTATGGCAATGCTAATCTTTTGAGCCAAATATAAAGGCCAGCCCTCTTGTCATGTGTGACGTCTGTCAATTTTCGGGCGGCAGTATTATATATTTTGTGTGCTGATGGTAATTGAAAATTCTTTGGTTAAAATTAACGTGATTCACAGATATTATTAATATGCGATAAACGGCTCAGGGCATATGTGACTCGCAACGCATACACGAAGTCGCAAATCGCCCTGAGAAAGGCCTCTGGATGAGGTCGAAACATCATCATCATCCGAGCGTATTCCCGGTTGCATCGTCAGCGGTTACGCTTCAGAGCCCGGGGTCCGCTACCTAACCTAGGCGATTTGACGAGGTTACTGGTTACAGAGAGCGACTGCTGTCTGACCTCCGCAACCCAAAGGGTAGACCAGAACCAATCCTAGGATAAGTACAAACGCTAGATGGCGTTCAAGACCAACGGCTTTACGTGCCTTCCGAAGCACGGAATCATCTTTCTTTTCGGATAATCCGGTGATTCAAGCCTGCAATATCCTAAACAGACTGGAAACAACTTTTTCACAAAGTATCCCAGTGGGATTTGAACCCATGACCTCCGGATCACAAGGCAAACGCCTTGACCACTGGACCACGGAAGCAGTCAGGATGAGGTCGAAACATGTCCATATGAAACATACTTCACATTAAAGCTTTAATGTAAAGCTTTATTTTACTTTAAAGCTGACTTTTTGTAAGAGTTACCCGTTTATATTTTTATTCCAACTTAGTGTAAGTACGTAAAATCATTCGATGGAGTAAGAAAATTTCTTCGCGTCCTTAGTTGCGTTGAATTTATAAGGGAATTGATATATTATCACGGATCAGACGAGTATATCTGGACTAGTGTACTCACACTGTCCTAAATTCAGATGCTGATGTTGTATTCCTAAATTGGATATAAAAAATATTAAGATTGATTTCGTAGAAGAGTCGTCTACCGACGAACCTCCGATTTATCCAAAGCTTCCATCATATTAACAAATAGAAACCCTATAACAGTGAATTGTTCGGTGCCAGTTAATCTCTCGCTTATGAGCAATTGAAGGGGCGTGCAAACATTCCCGGTGGACGAGGACCATCCATTGAAGTAGGGAAACATCGACAAGTTTGACGAATCACCGATCGTTAAAACGATTTTCATGAAGAGATTGGTTCTTTTATCAGTAAGTATAGTAAAACACTTTAGGTTTGGCCAAATTTGTTCACTGATTGTATTGAGTGAAAAAATTTGGCCAAACCTTGTAATTCTTTCTTATCGAGTGTGTTAATAACTAACACTGGTATCCGATTTTCGAGCTGCCTAAAGGGATCTGACGTAGCTCAATTGGCCTCCGTGGTGTAATAGTCAACACGCTAGTCCGCCAATCTGGAAGTTGTGGGTTCGATCCCCAGCAAGGGCAAGTTGGAAAATGGCCTTTTTCAAATTGTCTTGGGTCTTGGGTGTTTATCTATATATGTATTTGTTATAAAATATAGTATCGTTGAGTTAGTAACCCATAGTACAAGTTTAAACTTACTTTGGGGCTAGCTCAATCAGTGTGATTTGTCCCTATATATTTATTTATTTATTAGCCAGAGCAGGCAGAGGATTTGAACTACACTCTCCACGCTGGCCAGACGGGTTGAAGAGGTCTCACTGATGTTTATAAGCTTCGTATAGCTTGTGTTATCCAACAAAATACTGGCATCTAAATATCAGTGGAAAGTCAAACTATTCTTGAGCATTACCAGGTAGTGTGGACCGGCCTGTGTTTGGGCAAGCTGTTAGCGTGTTACCCAACTCGTTGGAAACATCATGCTTAGATTAACGTTTTTGAGGATCGCTTCGTCCATTAATCTTTTGAGAATTAACGTAAAAACTTTGTGGTTTTTACTTGTGTGCAACTGAAGAAGTCGCGTTCAACAAAAATGTATCTAATCTGTAAAACAAAAATGTAATGTTTACCCAACTCGTTGGAAACATCATCCTTAGATTAACGTTTTTGAGGATCGCTTCGTCCATTCATCTTTTGAGAATCAACGTAAAATCTTTGTGGTTTTTACTTGTGTGCAACTGAAGAAGTCGCGTTGAAGGAAAATTTATCTAATCTGTAAAATAAAAAAGTAATGTTTTCCCAACTCGTTGGAAACATCATGCTTAGATTAACATTTCTGAGGATCGCTTCGTCCATTCATCTTTAGAGAATTGATGAAAAAACTTTGTGGTTTTTACTTGTGTGCAACTGAAGAATTCACGTTGTACAAAAATGTATCTAATCTTTAAAACAAAAATATAATTTTTCCAAGCTCCTTGGAAACATCATGTTAAGATTAAAGTTTTTGAGCATAGCTTCGTCCATTCATCGAAATTATGTAAAAATTGTGGTTTTTACATATGTGCAACTGAAGAAATCGCGTTTAACAAAAATATATCTAATCTGTAAAACAAAAATGTGATGTTTACCCAACTCGTTGGAAATATCATGCTTAAATTTACGTTTTTGAGGATCGCTTCGTCCATTCATCTTTAGAGAAATTATGTAAAAACTTTTTGGTTTTTAGTTGTGTGAAACTGAAACAGTTGCACCAAAAATGTATAGTAGAAGATAATCAGTTGTCAAAAACTTTGTTTTATACCCAATTTTATCAGTTACCTATAGACTAGACTCACACTGTTAAGTTCAGATATCATTATAATAATTTCCTGTTTTATTACTTTAAATATGTATCCAAAAATCAATCAATTAAAAATGATTACTTAATTATTATATCCTTTCAGAATGAGCATAGGTAGATACTTGTATTTCATAATGTATGAAGAATTGGTGTCAGATCCCATGTCTAAAAATAAAAACATGTTCTACCCCTAAGGGAATATCGATAAGAACGTCATTCATATATTTATTTTATTGATAAAAGAACCTAAATAAATTGATTTATTAAACAATACCATGCTCGAACCCACAATTACAATGGAAGGCCCATTATTATATTGTATGCGGCATAATTTTCCAGATTCCACCGCGAAGGTTGCTCTCCAAACACCCCAGCCATTCAACCCTTCCACTTGGCTTGACAAAAAATACTCCACTGGGTAAATATTGGATGTCCAGTGTCTGGTTAGTTGGTGCAAGTTTATAAGAAACAGCGTTAAAGCAAAAAGAAAAACAAATATGATATTAATCTATTTTTTTTTAATTTATAATTTTTTTGCGCCATTTACGAAACTTCATGTGTAATTAAAACAAAAAATTAAGTAAGAAATAAATGTAGAAAATGAGTCAAATGGATGACTGCATTAGCTGCTAAAGGAGCAGACTTTTCCATAGATATATTTTTTTATTTTGGTAGTTTACTAGCATTCAAGTTCAAGAGTCTATTTTTGTGTGAATTATTAAAGTCGATGTCTCTTCGCCGATGAACGGTCAACGATCAACATTTAGGTTTGCGTTTATGGAAGCTCTAATGTTGTAGTCTAGATGTGAAACAGTGCCAGCTAGCGTCTACTCACTACGGCTAGTGTAGACGCCAGCTGGCAATAGTTAATGCGAAGTAAACCAGTAAAAATTACATAAAATATTTTAGATCTAAAATTATGAATGTTACTAACTGGTTTTTAGTTACAGAAATAATAAAAATTTTAGTAGTGATAAACATCTCCCGCCGCCGCTTGTGCATTGGGCCACAATGTAAACTGCATTGTTGCGGCCCTTCGTCCTTTTAACGCCACTCGTGTGTTTGAGTCGCCGGTATTACAAGTCCATTAGGTTCGCTTGCGGATATGTTCTAGCGTCTTGCATCCTAAGACAGGAGTGGAGAAGAGTCGACCTATATTTTTAATTATAAATTTACTTTCTTTTTAATTCTCCGTGGGTATAAATAATATACTCAGTATGCCGAAAATTCCTAACATGTACCTATCTCTAAACAGAGGTGGTGTAGAGCGGCTGAAAAGATTTTAAATATTATGAAAAAATGTTGGAAAGGTTGACATGGAAACCTGGGGTTCGCTTTCCAGCTTCTTCTTTTCCACTTCGCTCGGTCTTGAGCATCCTTAGTTGTTAAATCATTGGCACGCATATGACCCTGACGACGTCAGGCTAGCGTGTCTTCTGGATCTGGTTTTTTTTAAAATTCTTTCTTGATAAAGAGATATAAGGAACATATATTAAACTTGAAAGTATAACTTTAATCGAGAGAAGTTCCATAAAGAGCTTCTTTTAAAGTACATATCTCAAACTCAGAATAAAGCTCTATTCTGAGATCTCAAACTATGAAAGAAAACGATTTGCACTGAGTAATTGCATCGCTTAGCGCTTGTTTGTACAAACTTAAAATATGCTCATTAGAAAACATATGGCACGTCCAGAGTATCCCCGTAATTGAACCTGAGACTTGCTGGTTTCCTGCAGATAAAGACATCAACGTAAGGCAAGCCGGCAGAGACAAACTGTGGCCATTACTTGCCATAAATATTTTCACTTTAGTTTTCTAGGCTCATTAGTTTTGTGTATGGCCATGTTAGACATGTGCTTTTTTATTTGGTTTTGTTTTAAACTAGTATTATTTATTACTAAGAGACAATAATGTATTAGGTAGGTATATAGAAAGTTTGGGTATTCTTGATTACTTATCTCAAAAATATTAATTTATTTGGATAATGTTTAGGCCAAGGAGTCTAGTCTTGCATAAATTCTTTAAAAAAAAAATATTGTGATCTTAAAATTTTCACCCATTTTCATTTCTCAGTCGATAAATTGATTACTCTTAATCGATTGATTTGATGAAATCGTCGACACCGAAAAGAAAAAGCTTTATTAATTTAAAAACTATTATTTTTAATAGCATTACAACGCTCGGAAATTTTTTAATTTAAAAACTGTTACGATTTCAATTTGGCTACGTCAATATAAAAGGAATCAAAAAATATTTTTATTTACCTACTGAAAAAACTATCACGAAGTGATACCATATTGAAAAGTCAGTTTTCCAAGGGTAAAATAAATCATTTCAAAGAAAACGGAGACATCATTTAAAATTTTGCTACTACCAAGTCCTAGATAACCCTTCAAAGTATTTGACGAACTACTGTTTACAGTTTATAATGAGAACATTAAGCTTTACTACGCACATTAGCCAAAAGTGGCCGTTTTTCGCAAATGTGCGTAGTAAAGCTTAACGTTCTCACTTTAAACTGTAAACAGTAGTTCATAAAATACTTTGAAGGGTTATCTTTGACTTAGTAGTAGCAAAATTTTGAATAATGTCTCCGTTTTCTTTGAAATTATTTATTTTAAATGTGGGCAGCACTGGACCCCGGAAAATTCAGGTACGGCCTTAAACATTAGTTATATATCTAATTTCTTTCTCAGTTCTTAGTCCTAGCGCCGTCCTTCGGTGTCTCATATTATTTATCTATTCCCATTACATTTTTGGACAAAAGGCGTCGAGTGTTTGGTCGTCGGTTGTGGAGAGACGAACAAACAAACGGGCAAACAGTCACAGTTCCCACGGGTCTAGCGACTTCGATAATTTGATGACCGTGAGTGACCTCTGATTGATAGATTTAACATAATGTATATTTTTTAAATTCCTCTGAAATAAAAATCGAGTCATTTCTTAGATATTTTTAACAATTACTACTTCCACTTGGAAATACAAGACCAAATAAAAGACTATTTACATACAAAATATATACTTATATATTTATATATTTTGTATTACATATACAAAATATATACTCATATATTTTGCATGTAAATAGTCTTTTATTTTGTATGTGGTCAAATTTATGGGCGCATAAAAGGTAAAAGAGGTCCAGGACGACCAAGAAAGAGCTATGTAGACCAACTGAAAGAAAGAGCAGGGGTCATGTCGTATCAAGCACTAAAGAGTAGCAGAGAACCGAGAAGTTTGGCGCATACTCTACCGACAAGAGCCACTAAACTCTTAAATAAGAAGAAGAAGAAAGGGAATTAGATGTTAGTTCACATTGCTGGACACTAAGCCAGATATAATAGAAATACCAATTGATTTAAGTCTATCGACGTACTGTGTCCTACAATGTGTTAAAAGAAATTTTCAAAATTTTGTAATTTCTCATAAATATACCTACTTAGATACTTGTATGGATATTCAATATATATAAATAAATAATAAATAAATATATACGGACAAATGACACAGATTGAGCTAGCCCCAAAGTAAGATCGAGACTTGTGTTATGGGGTCCTAACTCAACGATACTATATTTTATAAAAAATACATATATAGATAAACATAAAAATATATTTGTAAATATATAAAAATAAGAATAGAAAAACTACCAAAAACGAATATTTAATAATAAATGTAGACAAACTAATTTGACAGAAGGTTCAACATCAATTTCTTCCGAACAAGTTCAAAGCACGTCAAGGCCGTTACGGCGCGGCGCTTCAAATCAATTCAAATCTACGCACAGACAGATAAACATTAAAAGTCAATCGTTCATTCGATAACATACTAATGAGTGCTCGTTGAAAACAAACTTATCTCGATGAGAGGCTCATGCACTCCATTAATAATCCCATATATATAATAACATCATTACTTTAAAGGTGGACCACCCAAAATCATCACCTGTGTATGTACATATTGTGATCGTAAACAAAAAGATAAGAAAGAAAATGAAGGGAAACGCGAGTCGAAAAATTAAGAGAAATCGCTCTTATGGTAATTGTGGGCTTCAACTTTAGGCCAATTTGCATACCATATGAGGCGCTAATGGATGTAAGATACGATTTTTTCTGAATATTCCCCGCATAAGCTTGTACAGCCGCTATTAGCATAGATAACAACCAGCGATGATGATAATGTTCCGTGTCATTGATTTTTATACTTATTTAATCGGAATGTAGTACAATGAAGTCTGCTGATAGTGGCTACAGAATAGTGTTAGGCCGTATCGATATGTTATACTTTATCTTTTTCCTGTTATCGATAGCATATTTACAATTGCTTGTTTTGACACGTCTATATTTCAAATGGTAGGTAAAATAACAATAATAAATACGATAAAATTTATATAATTTGTAAATTAAATAAATATTTTCTTTTTCTTCTTTCTCGCCAAATACAATAAAACTTATTTCATTTGTAAATTAAATAAATATCTTTTTCTTCACCTTATCTCACTTTACGTGGGGTTGGGACAGCGTGTGAGTCTTTTCCATCTTCCTCTAGCTTTTGCTTGACAAAACATAGAGGAAAATTATATGGATAATGATAATAGTGATGAGGATAGTGCCTTGGCACTTGTTACATTATTTTTATCCATATCATCCTTAACGCACTCCATCCACCTTTTCTTAAGCCTTCTTCTGTTCCTATTTCCTGTAACCTTCAAATAGCACCTTTTTGGTACCGAGTCTCTTCTACCTCCTAATGAGTAGGGAGGAGAGCCTTGTCATACCATCTTAGTCTATTGCTTCTTAACTTTTCCGTTATTGGGGCTACCTTTGTACTTCCAATTACATACTCGTTTTTAATTATATCCTTTCTTGTCACTCCACTCATCCATCTTAACATTCTCATCTCCGCTGCATAAATAAATATACGAGTAATTATTTTCATATTATTCTATAATCATTTCTCACACCTTTTTATTATTAAACATTATGATTTTCATTTACAAATTTTGTTTAAATCTCATTCAATTTGCAGCTAAACGAAAAGAAAGTATTTATTTCGCATTATATATACTTCTTCTTTTTTTAGTGCTTCTCCATTACTGGATGTTGGCCGTCAGCTTCCCAAACTCCTCTCTATCAATTATATGTACACTTACATATAATTTTATTGGAAAAAAATATGTAAATAGTATCATTATCAATAATTTGTCTTGAGGCAATGTAATATGCATAACTGGAAACAGTAGCTTATGAATAAGTACTTATGATACTAGTACGTATCTAAAAAAAATTTTTAAATGGCAAATATTTTACTTACTCTGCTCAACACTACACGTTCTGTGTCTTTTAACTGTACCTCAATCTTGCTACTAAAATATGCATCGACAGTTTCGGTAGGCGTTCCGACATGTAATGAGCATATTTAGCGGACATTATTTAAAAATAATTTATTGACCATGCAGTTAAGGGGAACGCTGATAGTTTTTGCAAACGTTCAATTTCTGCTCGCGTATAATTTTTTCACCATTTCTTACGAGTACATATTTCATTAGTTATTTTGAGTAGGTATATGGAATAGATAAAATAAATAGTACCAACTCAAAATAAGTACTGCATCTTGAATGTCTCAAACTCTATATTTATATATAAAGTTTGTATAGGTATATGGTTTATCACTTTGTTTTTTTTTCATAATTAATAAGTGATATCTACGTGTTACTACAATTTCTATGGATGGCAAAACAATAAATGTCAAGATAATAAGGCAAACTATTGTGACGCAATTTGTTAAAATAATCAATACGACACAGTTACAATCTACATTTGTTAAGTAATAGTTCGCTTACAGTGGTCCACCAAAATTTGCTCAATACGTAAGTGGACTAAAAATATTTTTAGCTCATCATATACCATTTATTTTCATATACCACATAGACGAACACCATAGACCATTAAAAAAAACTTATAGTAACGTATTTTTTTTCTGTTTAGCAAATAATTACAAAGATAAAGTGCATTTAAGGCCATACATAAATTTCCCGGGGTCCAGTGCTGCCCCCATTTGAAATAAATCATTTCAAAGAAAACGGAGATATCATTTAAAATGTTGTCTCTACCAAGCCCTTCTAACTATTTAATGAACTACTGTTTACAGTTTAAAGTGAGAACATGAAGCTTTTCTTCGCACATTTGCCGAAAGTGGCCGTTTTTTGCAAATGTGTGAAGAAAAGCTTCACGTGCTTGCTTGCACGCTAAATAACCACATTGAAATCGGTCCATCCGTTCGAGCGCTACGATGCCACAAACAGACAGACAGACCGACAGACATAAGCTATAACACCCCTCTTTTTTGCCGGGGGCTAAAAAGTCATAAAAAAATAAAATGAATCTAAAATTTATAAAAATAATCTAAAATTGATCCTTTCAAGGACAAATATAATTTTACTAGAACAATAAGTATTTCCCATGCATTGTCTAAAACATTAGAGGCTGTGTGGTTTCAGTGTGAGTGACGTGAGTGCTTCCGTGAGGGCACAATTACTCCTTAATTATCAACAAGAGGTTTCTAATACAATGTTTGTGTGAAGACAGACGTCACGAAAACACGATTGTGTTTTGTACATTACATGGTATTTATAATGTTTTTAATTATTTCAGAAGTGTCGTAAAATATAATTTTCTAATGATCATACTTTTAAAACTTACTCGTAATTGTCTTTTCATGATTCTATTCTTTCATTTCCGATTTTCTCATCTCACTCATCTCATCCTACGGAGCACTACTTTTCCGGAAACCACACGGCAGCTTGATTCCCAAGACATGAAAATCAGCGCAGCGCAAAGCTAAACTGGCCACCTATTTGGCATTCTGTATATTATGTCTAGTTTGTATGTATTATCCTAATCCTAATCCTAACTAATATTATAAATGCGAAAGTGAGTTTGTATATTTGTTTGTTTGTTACCTCTTCACGCTTTATCTACTGAACAAATCTTCTTGAAAATTCGCATAGACATAGTTAGGAGTACTGAGAAGGACATAGGGTACCTTTCATTCCGGAAAAATGTGATGTTCCCGTAGGATACGCGAGCGAAGCCGCGGGCGAAAGCTAGTTACATATATTTTGTGAATGTTTAGGCCGAATAAAGATTTTCATCTTTCATTTCTATGGTCTGATAGAACACTACATCGACAATAAGTTAGTGCCATGTTATCTTAGATTTAAAATTTCGATTGCTATGTTTGTTATTTCTGAACTAAAGTTGTTAACAATTCTTAATAATTTTATCAAGGAAATTACTAAGCAGAAGTGTGATTAAAATTAAATTTTAGAGTTATTATAAAAAATATATTTGTGGAACACTTCCGTCCATTAAATAATTAAGTTGTATTTTATTATCAACAAAAAATGTTGGGTCATTGCAAAATATTTATCTTTAATGAGATGCCTTGCCCTTATTGGGAGGCACAAAATACGGTTATTGATTAAGTCTTGTAATCGTTCAATTTGTGACGCCGCCTCTGGGCAGCAGCCGGCGCCCGCGCCGTTTTTCAGAACATCGTAATTGTGTTGCGAATTGAAAAGGGAGATTATTTTTAAATTGCTGCTGTGTTCACTGTTTTTAGACCAGCTACAATATAAGATACGAGTATGTAGCTATTTCAAGTATATTGTCTATTTATTTATACTTTATTGTACACAAATACAAATGTAACAAGTACAACAGGCGGACTTAAGGCGGGCAGGCCTCCTCTCCCCCCCCCTCTGCCCGTACTTCGCTACGCCCATGATCAGAGAGCTTTATGTCGGTGTAATTGAAACTTATAAATGCATGGTCCTGTGCATTGTCTTAAAGAAGAGGGAGAAGGAAAATCCGGAGACAGAAGCGACATGGTAAAAGATTTAATCCTACCAAAAACATAATTGAAAATTGGAGCCAAGTTCAATATTACGATATGGTGTGGTTATCGACTACAACTTTTTGTTTCTTTATCTTTATTTCGTTATCTTTACTTATTATAATTCAAAAGTGATGTACTAATAAAATGATGAGTACATCACTTTTGAATTTTTGTAGTACAAAGTAATTTTTGCTTTTATAATTTTGAAATGCGCTAAATGTAAACTAATAAAACGATTAATGGTAAAAAAATCAAATCGTAGAAATTCACTTTTCTTATTATTTCCTTTGAAATTACTTAGCTGGATGCCAAATTCGAACTTTCTGGGTAATCTAGAAGTGGTTTAGGTTTTTGATCTAAGTAGTTATAAGTTAGACGGTCAGTCATAAAAATGACGATTTTTGGTCGTTAATATCTATATAACCGTTTTCTAGTTTTCTAATAGATCAAAACCTAATGAAAGTCTGATGAAAAACGAGGTAATACAATAAATTTTAAAAAGAAAATATAGCTTTATTTATGTATGTCTATATGTATATTTTATATACACATTACTCGTATGAGAAGGAAAAAGATTTCCAAGTGCTGTGTACTGATATTGGCTGATAAAGAAAGACCAGGGATTAAAGAAGATTAACAAGTTTTTCTTTTCACGGAAGTAAAAAATGCAAATTGAAATTATGTTGTGAATTAATGAATTGTTTACTAGCCCAATAATTGAACATCAAAATCGTTACATTTCGTGACTATAATGATCGTGATTTTAGTTTTAACCTCATAGTAGATTAACCTTGGATAGATTTTCGATGAACTTCCAGTTGAAACAATAAGAATGAATTATTTATGAAATTAACTAATTCAAAATGAAATTGATAAGATCAAAACACCTTTATTGAAAATCTCCGAGAAGCGAAAAAAACTTCACATTAAATAGATTTGGTTTCGTGACTAGATTAGGCCTTTGTGGTTATTTTTAGATTAGTATTTTTAATATAGTAACAATTTAAAATGTTATTAATTTGTACACAAATTTCTTTAAATAATAAAAGAAGACATAAACACACACATACATAATATACACCATTTTCTTTGTATTTTTTTAAGTTCTAGTTTTTAGTTAATATTAATTATTTTCATTAAGTTATAATGAGATGAATGTTTATGTTGTAAATAAATGTATACACAATATGTGTATGAGTTTTAATTTATATGTTATTTGTCAATATCCAATTTAACTAAATGACTACTACACCACTAGCCATCTGGTTGAATATTGCACTCAATGACTTGGCTAGTTGTCCTCCAGCCATTTCATTGGATGCCAGCTTTTAATAACCGGGCTAGGCGTCCAATCAGCTGGCCAAGATGGCTGCGACATACACACTTTACAAATCAACCATTGTAAAAAAAAATATGAATTTTCATATTTTGTTTAAGTTTACACATTATAATGATATACACAGTTCACTGTGTAATTGAAATAAAAAAAATAATTTAGAATAAGTATATTATTAAGTATTTTTCCCACATTATACGTTTTCTTAAATGTAAGTAACGTAATCTATCTGATCTGAAATAATCCATTAGATAAATGTAAATCAAAGCTAAATCAGTGTTTAATCAGGATTAAATTTATTTTTAGACTTTTAAGACGGCGAGGTTTTCTAATTACATCCTGTTTCTGCGTCGTACCCTTTTCCAAGTTTATATCGTGTTTGTATTATGTTTATGGTATTTTCTTTTTCCCTACTTTAATGTTTACTAAGAAAATATAGCTTATGCGATAAGTATTACTTTGTATCGTTTTATCTCTTTTTTTTTTATTTTAATTTCTTTGTTATTTAAAAACTTTTTATTGTATATCTGAATAATCTGAGAATAAAGAGAATTTTAATTGTGCATGCTATGTTCACATCGAGAAGACTTTGCACTTTCACATGTTCTTTAATATCTCTATACATATACTTGTTTTTTTTTTGTAAACCAAATAAATATTCTAAAAAAAGAATGGAAGAATGTTTGCCCAAAAACAAGTGTAGTACCCAATTCCTATTCCGTAATTGCCAGAAAAGTATATATTTTTTTTAGTTTTTAAGGAAAAATGTTTTACGAAACTGTTGAGCTATTTAAAAGTCTATGATTCCGTTATCTAACGGCTAAACCACTGGTAGTAAGCTGATGATAGTAGTTTATTGTAAGTGAACCAGTTGCGGTGCTGATAGAAGCAGCCTCCAATTTTTTTTAGTAATATTATTCAAAATCATTAGACATTTGCATACAATATAACTAGTTAGGAACGGTGGCGCCGAAACACCTACGCGAATATTTAACAGTTGCTGTACCCTGTCAAAATAAACCATTAGATACAATATTTAGCGATTCCATGTCAATGTTAGTCAATGTTATTGTGAAAAAGTTCTATTTGTTGTTCGTAAATTACTTCTATACATAGTTAAATAACTATTAATTATTTCGAAAACTAGTTTGGATCCTTTGGATGTAATTTGTCTGGTTTGTTAACAAGACCTTATAATTTATAGTGATGATCAATTTGTCTGATATTTTACAATAAAACAGAATATATCCGGGTATAATGATGTACTTTGTATATATTATATTGTTTAGTATTCGTCGTCGTGTTTGTGAATTTTATGCGCTATTATCGCGAAAATTGGCGGCTGATTAATATTAATTGCTTCTAAATTAATTAATTTGTTTAATGCTTTGGAGTCTTACTTACGTCAATTTAAATTTGAATGTGTATTTTAGTTTTTTAATATAACAAATGATTTATTTTGTATAAAAGGTTTATTCATCTTTGATTGAAAATGTGCATACTTGATTATTTTATATTTATTTAACTACTCTTAAAGATATTTAGCGATGACCTCAAATCTTAGAATGAATAATCTGATTGTGGAACTGTCTATATTGAGGAAAAAAAGTTGACAGTAAACTTTGGTTAAGGATGAAATTTTCAAAACCTACTTAGTTAAAAACCCCAGTTAAAAACTGTTCGAACATAAAAAAAACATTTAACATGAAAAAGTAAATAATCCATATTCACGAAGCTCCTTCTAGACCTAGAATAGTCTTCTAGAAAGAATGTAGATAAGATATTATGACTTGCTTGACTTAAGGCTCTAAGGCTAACTCCAGGTGGGCCAGAAAGCTTCAACAGTCTTTTGCCATCGCGATCTGACTTTGGCTAGGCGCTTTACTTCAGGCCAGGCTAGCCCGATTCGATTCAACTCCGCTGCCGCAGTGCACTGCCAGGTCTGCTTGGGACGGCCTACTTTCCGCTTGCCCTGGAGTGCCCACTCCAGAGCCTCCTTGCCTCGGGATGGGTATGTTTTGAGAGTATGGTATCCATATCCATTTGCGATTGCGACGCATGATCTGCTAGTCAATTGGCATTTCCTGGCACACCTCCCAGGCGTTCGTTGGAGATCTATTTACTCAGGCCAGATAATGCCAATTATTTAGTAAGAAAACCTAATAAAATATTATTAAACTTCTTTATCGCACCTACTGAGTATAACAATAATTTGAAGTAAATTTAAAATAGGTACAAAAGCGGGCTTTTTACTGAAGTGATTTCTTCCAGTCCACCTTTGGATAAATCTAAGGGGTAGACAAGAATTGGAAAGGAGTAAACAACATACCTGGGAGAGGCGGAAGCTGACAACTCGCATGATATCGTTCATCATCATCAATTTTAAGAACTAGTTTCTTGTCGGTGGAGTATTTTCCATGTGTCCCCCGTTTTAGGGTTCCGTAGTCCACAAGGAACCCTTATAGTTTCGTCATGTCCGTCCATCCGTCTGTCTGTCCGTCCGGACTCGTACTCTGCCGCTACTGCACCGATTGTCACGAAAATTGGTGGAGAGATAGATATTGAAGTACCAAAAGTTGGTTTTTAAAATTATAAAAAAAAAATTATTTTCAGCCTCCTATATAACGAAAAGTGAATTTAAAAAAAACGTGTGGGGTATCGTTGAAAAGGTCTTTCAAAATGCAACAAAAACTGCTTTGAAACTATGTAGATCAAACCCTCCAGTCTTGAGATAATCTAATACAAAGTTAAAATTTGAGGTGTCCCCCCACCGTAACTTTTGAAATATTACTAAAATAATTCTGAAAAAAATGTGGTATATACCTCAAAGTATGTACTTTCAATTAAAACTATAGCGGTCTCGGTATCATAGATAGTTATTTTTTAATACGTCATAAATCGTAAACCGCAATTTACCTTTAGAACTTTTATATTATGTTACTTGCAGCTACGGAACCCTTCATGGGCGAGTCCGACTCGCACTTGGCCGCTTTTTTGGCTAAATGTTTGACCTCCCTATACGACACGACTGCTGCCTTATTTTTTACTGTATTCATGAACGACCTTCTTGATCTTCCTTTTCCTCCCCTGGCTGGATATAATGTAGAATAAAAGTACTTACGCTCTGTCGTCTCGGAGGCCAAGAGCACACTTTGGATCAGTGAGCTAGCAAAGTAAGTAATCTATAAAATAGTAAAAAAGTACGGCCAAGTCTTCTGTCTGTCATCTACGTGTTTGTTGTTGCAATATTTGTATAGGTACTTACAAGAAAACCATCTACACGTAAATAAGAAGAATAATAATTACAAGAAGAAGATATCTATAATATTATCGCATCAAAGATATGCTTCTCCCCTTAATATCATAATTGACTACAAGTAGGGTTATTTATTATAATGCTTAGCCAGCAATTACAAAGCGTGGCAATAATTATTGGGGGCATTACACGGGCAATTTACTGCGTAATGGACGATGATCGGCCTATTATTTTCGTGCACGTATGCGTACCGATTTATTTTCAATCGCGAAGACGTGGGAATATTTAGTGTTAGTTATGTTTATTTGTGTATAAGTGTTAGTAATATTATTTATTTTAGTACAATAAAAAATAATCTGCAAATTACTGGGGTAAGTTTATTGATTTATACAGCATTACAATTCTCTGAACAATATCTAAATTGAAAATATGTGATGAAAAATTTCATATTTGTACTGTGAGTGTACTTCTAATTGTGCTACCGTAAACACAATTATAGATAAAACATCAAAAGTCCTCGCCGATTCCACATTTGCAAAAAATATTCAGGGTCTTAGATCTGCAGAGATCTTAGATATGTTGCAATTTTCAACGAAATAATAAGTTTTTTTAATAAATAGATTAAACAAATATTATTATTATTATTTTATTTATTATTCTCTTTATTTAATTTAAAACTTAGGCTAGGTTTTGGTATACATTTATAAAAAGTAAAATATTAAACATACTACAAAATATAAACATTTACAAAAACCTAACCTAGCTGCCCGCTAGCAGCGGGGCAAGGCCCAAGCTACCGGCGGTTAGGGCCGCAGCGAGAGAAACCTCCTGACAATACGTGCCGTGTCCAGGAGTACTGCCTTCTGAATCTGACCCTTGATCCAGCCATCTAGCGAGAGAGTCTTAAGATGTTGGTCAAGACTCTTCGCTTTAAGACTGTTCGCCGATACGACTATCGGGACAATGATCGTCGAATCCACATCCCACATAGCATCCTTATTTATTATTATTTAATACATTAAATATGCTTTGTCACTATCATAAGTTAAATTTATTTTGGTCATAAATGAAATCCGATTCATTTATTTTCTAATATTGTGCCTGAAGTTATCATAGTTGGACTACACAAAAGCATTTTAGGAGTTCCGCGGTTCTTCCCAATTTTCTTACACCATAAATCTATTCAAAATTACTGGTAATATCGCTTCAAATCAAGAGGTATCTGGTAATGGGCCGATTAGTCGTTTATCCCTATGATTGGCGATGAAATCTATGGTTAGCTTAATAAGGATCTACGAAAAGAATCGATTTGTGGATCAATTTCCAGCTGTAAGATTTACTTGTTAAGGACTAAGCATTGAATCTCTTAGCCCTTTTTTTTTTCGAGTGATAGTCTTAGTGATTACTTGTGTTAACTCAATATTAATGAAATTCAATTTCAATTCTGACTATTTATACTTGATGCAAATAATACAAAATTACATTACATACAAGTTGATGTCGTTTGCTCTTCAATAATTTCTCTCACTTTTTAGACCATCTTATTTTACTTTTATTTGTCGCGTTTATTTCAATCCATAGTACCTTGGTGAACGAGTTTCGCTCGATGAACACGGAGAAAAAGAGGTTAAGAGGAAATTAAACCTTAACTTTAAACATTTTTACCCCCGAAACCGTACCTACCTACATATATATATATTTATATTTTAATCTTTATTGTCCATCAAATACAAATTGTACAGAACAATACCTATATTTTCATCGAAATCGTTAGACCTGTTTCTGAGATCCTAATTGTACATATATACAAGAATTGATCGTTTAAATTAATAGGAGATATTCTATAAAAAAATAGACAATACATGTCTTTTAATAGTTATAGGGTTATACATAATTAATTATGTACTTATAATGCGGTTGAGAGTGGTCACTCTTTGTAGAAAGAAAGATCTCATGGCGACAGTTAATAACACATCCTCTTGTCATTCTTCAAATTTAAAACAAAAGCTATTATGATGATTTTTTTTACTAGCCATCTATGTTCCACTAGGCAATGGCCTCTTCTCTTTCCTTCCACGATTCCCTATCCTTGTTGTTCACTTTCCAAACTTTGTCAAATGCACGCAAATCGTCTGCCAATCTCGTATATATATTTTTATTGTTGGAAAACATCATTTATTTAGTACCTCCGCGTTTCAAAAATGAGGTTATTGGATCGAAAGCGATGTCGTTGACTGGAGTGCGCCAGGTAGCGTCTGACTTGGGTGGCTTGCGACCGACCTGTGTGTTCCCAGGCTCACCTGTTTATTGTTACTCGGAATCACACTCCGCATCGAAATCATTGCATCGGCATTAGTAAATCACGAGCCAAGTGGTTTTGGATTCTTGTTTAAAGGCAAAATTGTATATAAGAATGTATTGCATAAGAATTCAGTTAAAACCACATACCTAAAATTTATTTTCACGATACGACAAAACAGACTGATTCTTTGAATGACCACAAAAGAAAAAAAACAGGCAAGTGCGAGTCGGACTCGTACATGAAGGGTTCCGTACCACCGAACAATGTTTTAAAACGCTGAACAAACACGTTTCTTGTATGACGACGCCCTTTAATTTTTAACTTACTTATTTATAGTATTTGTTGTAATAGCGGCCATAATATTACATAATCTGTGAAAATTTCAAGTACCTAGTTAATGCCATTATAAAGATCTAGTTAAAAACGCTGAAAAAACACATTTTTTGTATGACGACCCCCTTTAATGTTCAACTTTTTTTTATTTTTTGTATTTGTTGTTATAGCGGCCACAGTAATACATAATCGGTAAAAATTTCAAGTGTCTAGCTATTACGGTTTAAGAGATAGAACCCTGTGACAGACGGACAGACGGACATACAGCGGAGTCTCGGTAATAGGGTCCCGTTTGCACCCTTCGGGTACGGAACCCTAAAAATTATGAACAGTAGGTATTTTTGGCCTTTGCATGAATATTAAAGCGGAATGTGTTTGAAATAATGTTCAATGCAATTCTAAAATAAATAATAATTTTATTCATGCAACAATAAAATTCAACGCAATTCTAAATAAATATTAATCATTTATAAAATATTTAAAATAAAGATGAACAGTCTAAAACCGCTTTATTATTGAAATATTTGCTTATAGGTATGTATCGGTTCTTGATATGTATGTGAAGATATGCCAGTTTTATGATAAAAAATCGCATAGGTCACATCACACATTATCAACGACCTTGAACCGATAACAGAAAAAAATCATAACGTAACAAATCAAGTTTTTTTAACAAATTGACTTGCGGAGTTAAATTGCTAATTTCGACATACCACATATCAGCCGAAATAGCTCAGTTGGGAGAGCGTTAGACTGAAGATCTAAAGGTCCCCGGTTCAATCCCGGGTTTCGGCAAGTCTTTTGCTTTTTTTTTACAAATATGCAAAGAAAGCTTCCTCTTCTTTTTAGTACATTTGTAAGACGTAGATAATTCTTATTAAAAAAAAAGAAAGTAATGGAAATGTTTGTAGCCATGCGAAGATGAATGGACATGTAAACTACGGTAATACTCGTAATTTTTTTTCAGGCTTTTTTAAATTTTCCTGATCATAGTTATACCATATTAGGTTATGCTTAGTGTGTGGTCGACCCTACATGTGTACTGTATATACATTTTTCCTCAACGGGTATCAATTTGCAAACACCCACCTCTATTATTAATACTCCGCGATTTATAAACCGGGTCCAGATAAATGGGTGCGAAGGTACAAATAGGGGATCCATTGGGTAATACCACGGGTGTTATTTTAAATGTTTTACCATTTATTGTATACTGGTTTACGCTGGACGGTAAAAGCATTGTAGTTTTTAATTTTAATCACCCCATAGATCGTTGTGAATTGTAGGGTGTTTGTGAGCCCATATATTTCATGTAATGTATCTGCAAAGAAAAACGTCGATTAGGGTAACGGCAATACACTAGTAGCACAGAATAGGATACTAGTACTCCGTACAGAAGTCTCACTCAACAAAGAAATTCAAAGAAATATCTACTCAATGTGGTTAGCGATATGGTTTAATTTAGCTTACGTCAGAACTCAGCACATTTTCGTTTAGATACCTAGATCCATTGCAGGCCAATTTCATTCTTATTACTTTAGACAAATGCAAAAGTGATGCCTGTTTCATAGAGAACAATTACAATATTTGTCAATGTTTTAAATTATAAATGACCAAAATACTTTCGTAATTGCCAAAATGAAATTTTCTCAGTTCTCATTCAAGTCAACAATGTATTATAGTTTCATTGTTGGCTTGAATAAGAAATCACAATTCATTTTCGCAATTTATAAATTTACCGAAAGTAAGAAAGCGTAAAGTTAAATGTAAGGACAATACCAGAAAGAAAGCCAATATGTTACACAATAAATTTAATCTCTTCCATTAAAGTATACAGTCGGCTGCATTAAACTTAGATCAAATAAGATTATTTTAGAGGAAACGTAACATCGCCTAAGCACGACCTGGACAGGAAGAGTAGGTGTGATTGGTTCTAGTGGTTACAGTCTAGGCCGAAAACCACACCATACAATATTATAATAGTAATACATATGTATTATTGATCTTTTATATGTAAAAGTATTATAGAAAGTATTAAGGTGAAGATATAGGCAAATGACCTTGAAGTGGCGCCCTCATTTGAAATAAATTGTTAACTCGTAAATATGGTGATAATTTCCATATTGCTCTACGTCATGCACTAGATAGCCCTTTGAATTATTTTATAAACTACCGTTGAAATTAACAATTTATTTCACACTTCAAGGCCATTTGCCTATATCTTCGCCTTAAACTTTCTTTCAAACTAAAATCTGATCGATTTGAATACTACTACGTAAGTACTAGTATTTATTCTGTGCTACTACGCCTACTACGTAGGTATGTTTCTCACAAATCGTAACTTAAACTTTGCTGACTGTACAATATTAACAATCTCGGTCGAATTCACCCTTAGGGCTGACGTCCGCTACCCTAGCGATCAATTTAGGATAAAATCGCCTCAGGTAGCTTCATTAATTGACTATTAAACACGTATCAGCACAAAAGGGCATAAAAGACCAAAAACAATGAATTTCACGAAAGTTGATAACTCAATTTCGATCGAGCGAGGTGGCACAGAGATGTCAGTGGAGTCGTTATTGTATGACTGATTGCTACTCGTGTCTCTGTTAGATTTATCATCATCATCATCATCATCCCAGCCCTTCTTCCGCCCACTGCTGAGCATAGGCCTCTCTTCATCGACGCCACCCATCTCGGTCCTGTGCTGCTCTCATCAGTTAGATTTATAAGCGACTTAAAATGAACGGGCAAGTGCGAGTCGGACTCGTACATGAAGGGTTCTGTAACACCGTACAATATTTTAAAACGCTGAAGAAACACGTTTCTTATATAAATTTAAAAAAAAGTTAAAAATTAAAGGGGGTCTCCCTTTAATTTTTATCTTTTTTTTATTTTTTGTATTTGTTGTTATAGTGGCTATAGTAATACATAATCTGTGAAAATTTCAAGTATCTACTTAATGCCATTATAAAGATCTAGTTAAAAACGCTGAAAAAAAAAACGTTTTTTGTATTACGACCCCTTTAATTTTCAACTTTTTTTGTTTTTGTATTTGTTGTTATAGCGGCCACAGTAATACATAATCGATGTAAATTTTAGGTGTCTAGCTATTACGGTTCAAGAGATAGAGCCCTGTGAAAGACGGACAGACGGACAGACAGCGGAGTCTCAGTAATAGGGTCCCGTTTGCACCCTTCGGGTACGGAACCCTAAAAAGGAGGAATATCTCAATTCGAATGTACTTATGTTTTTTTTATGTACCTTTATATTCCTCAATAACTTCTCCGTTTTTTTTAACCGATTTAGAAAATTCTTTTTTTGCTTGACATGTTAGTTGTCTCGTTATCACCAGTTGAAGATCTGATGATGGAATTATCGAGAAATCAAGGGAATTCCTTAAATTTTGTTGTTTTTATTAATAAACAATACATTTGCATTCAGAAAGTGTATTTAAGAGGGCGCCTGATGTCAATAATCTAAATTTTGCTCCCGCTTCCACGCATACAAATTTACTCTAGCCGAAGCGAGACAGCGAGCCATGCGGGGCGTCGGGAATCGCAATGGGTCAATAAGGCTGGTTCTGGTTTTGAGGTTTTTTTCGTTTTACAAAGAATATTTAAGAGTTATTTAAAAAGTAAGACATATGATGACTGCCTTATGTTTAACTTGTAATCCAAGGTTACAAGTGCTAATTTATTGTATTTCTTAAATACTTTCTGTTTTAGTATAATTCTGAGGTGATTTGGAGGCAACTTCGCAATGTTTTTCTATCGAGAAAATTTTAAGCAATCGTGTTTTCGAAACTTATTATGTTTAGAGTTAGTCCTGGACTTTGCTGTGTTTTACTTCAAAGTGAGTATTTCGTTAATATTGATAATATTTAAGATCGCTCTAAGAACTTTAGGGTAGTACGGGCTCTGAAAATCAGAAACTGAAGTCTTTTTAGTTTTTGTTTAAAAATTATTCTCAACCGTTTTGCATCGTACTTATCTTCTCATAAACATAATCAAACACTATATCAATATAATCAAACACTATATCAATATAATCAAACATAATCAACATAAGTTAAAAGCATACAAACTAGTACTAAGTAAGTAAATATAAATAAAGTTATAAATTTGTCCATGGACAGTGGTGATCACTCACCATCAGGTGACCCGCATGTTCGTTTGCCGCCCTATAACATAAAAAAAATATATATTACAATGCCGATTTGTTAGTCACAAAATGTGGGCAAGGTTCTTAAAATTATTAAATTTACGTAATGTGATATCTTTAGGGGCAGTATAATTAGGTGCCATTATAGTAAAAAGCACATTATTAAAATAAAAATAATGTAGGTAGGATTTTACGAGACACTGCTGTTTTCGCTGTAGAGAACTTTTTTAGAGCTACTCCAAAGATTCTTTGTTCCATCACGTCGGCGTCCTTTGTGAAAAAGGTGCACGTTGAATATTAAAACGGATATATTTTATATGGCCCAAATATCGGCCACACGCGTACTTAAAACTAATGTCTAACGCAATTGTAAATTCCATTCCACTCACGTACGTACTGTTTGAAGATCTTGAATTATTTAACAGGACAGTAAAACACGTTAGATTGATTAAATTAGTCAATTGGTGCTGTACCTCCCAGGTTGTGGAATTATTCAAAGATTATGGTGAATTTTACGTCAATTCACGAGCAACATTGCTGAAATCAAAATTAGAGACATGGAAAAGACGTTGTCTAAAAGAACATATCTGGAATTCGTTTGGATTGAAATTGGCCTTTGTTATACTCTCAATATTTATCGCCCTTGTCTTTAACCAGGCCTGTGTCACTCCCCGTTTAGGTATAGAAAATGTACCTACATTATTACTATGCGCGCAGGCGGCCCCTCCGGGTAGTAAATTCAGGTATACGAATGGTTAGTCCAGAGTAATAAGAATGAAATTGGCTTGCAATGGATGTCTAGGTATCTATACGAAAAGGTGCTGAGTTCTGACGTGAGCTAAATTAAACCATATCGCTAGCCACATTGAGTAAATATTTCTTTGAATTTCTTTGCTGAGTGAGACTTCTGTACGTTTGTATTATTTATTCTGTGCTTTAACCCCGGTTTTCTTTATTTAATGGGCCTATATGCGAATGATAATGGCAGCAACACAGAACAAGAACAGCGCGTGCAGCAGTTTACGTACCTGGGAAGCGTCGTCGCACTAAAGTTCAAGCCACCTTTGCGCTACTCCGCTTCATAGTGGTCTGGAGGCTTAGTCGCAGAGTAAAACTCAAAATCTTTAGTGATGCGAATAGCAGATCTTACTTTGCATCAATCGCTGCTTTCGACAGATATTGGGTATCTTTTGACCTAAAATAAATATATTTAATGAACGTCTGTGGCAGCTTTGCGGCGATCACCAAATAGCGCATCGTAAATGGACGTGGATAGCCACCCGCTTAGGAGGGAGCCTACTCACACTCCTCAAGGAAAGAGGAAGCGTGGTCGACCAAAGCAAACCTGGAGGCGATCGGTAGCGGCGGAGATGAAGACAATCAGGCTGTCTTGGCCCGAAGTGAAGCGCGTTGCTCAAGATATAACGAGATGCAGCAAGCACTGTAGCGGCCCTCTGCCCCACCCAGGGGACATAGGAAATAAGTCAAGTAAGTCATATGCGATAGTAGTATTAGTAGTATAAATGATAGTATTTGTTAATCTATTCTACTACCTAGTCACTTACAACTTACCAACAAAAGTCAATGCTATAAATAACAGAGGATGTATGAGTAGTGTTTTGTAAAAACTTAAATGTTTTATTACACTGGCTACCAAACTGGCCACTAACAATGGGGGTTTTTTTCACTATCATCCGTTACTAATCAACCATTCTCCTAATGACCGGAGATAAATCTGTAGTTTAGCAGTTAATAGCATTTGAGGCGGCTCCTTGAAAAGGGTATAATTGGGTGGTTTTTAGGGTGCATGCATAGTCACTGGGTTTAAGGGGAAGTTGTATGCCAATTTTTCGTAGATTTTTTTAAAGAAGTACTTACCTACTTATAATAAAAGCGGCCAAGTGTGAGTCGGACTCGCCCATGAAGGGTTCCGTAGCAGCAAGTAACATTTTACGATTTATGACGTATTAAAAAATAACTTTTTATGATACCGAGACCGCTATAGTTTTAATTGAAAGTACATACTTTGAGGTATATACCAAATTTTTTTCAGAATTATTTTAGTAATATTTCAAAAGATACGGTGGGGGGACACCTCAAATTTTAAATTCGTATTAGATTATCTCACGACTGGGGGCTTTGATCTACATAGTTTCAAAGCAGTTTTTGTTGCATTTTAAAATACCTTTTCAACGATACCCCACACGTTGGGGTTAGTCCAATTTAATTTTTAAAATTCACTTTTCCTTGTATGGTAGGGGGGAAAAAAATCATTTTTTCATAATTTTAAAACCCAACTTTTGGAACTTCAATATCTATCTCTCCACCAATTTTCGTCACAATCGGTGCAGTAGCGGCGGAGTACGACTCCGGACGGACAGACAGACGGACGGACGGACGGACATGATGAAACTATAAGGGTTCCTTGTGGACTACGGAACCCTAAAAATGCTAAAATTTGATTTTTAATCTTTAAATTCTTTATCAAAAATATAATTTTCTGTTAAAATAAGAAATTGCCTTTCTTCTTATGTCAAACAAGATAGACATTAATTAGAATAAGTTTTTAAGCTTTATTTAATATGGGTGCGATAATTAGTACCTATGTGTAAACATTCCCCTCAAATATATAAGTGTAGCTTTAAAGTTAAGTAGCTAAGTTAGGTAGTTATCATATTTACAAGTTGAGAGCTTCTACTTAAGGGTTAAGTGCAAGATGTCTAGTTGTGAGGTCAACTGTGAAGGTTTTAATAATGTAATTTATTTAAAGATACCGCCTTCGTATGGCTTTGATAGATCTGAATAGGGGTGTAAAAACTTGTTGTGTCAGCGACGTGAGTAGCAATTTGTTATAGCACAAAATTAAATATTTCTACTTCATGAGTAAGATAATTTTTGACGTCTAAGAAATATTATTATTTATTGTAGTGACGTATGATAAGGATAAGCGTTACTACCTTAAAAAAATGTTTTATACAGGATACTCTTAGAAGTTAAGCCTATATAAATATATACCTATCTTAGGGCTACTCATACATCATTCACAATAGTGATCACACTAGTGATGTTGACTTTGGATAAGTAAGTAATTAAATAGAGGTATATTTGCAATTTTTAAAAATCTTGCTCTTGTTGGCGAAATATGAATTCTCTTCCATTTGTCTCTCTTATCTGCCAGTTGTTTTACTTCGCTGTACGACACGACGTTAACCTTCTCCTTTTCCTGTTTCAGGTAGCTATGCCTGGGTCTTCCTGGTCCTCTTTTCCCTTCTATCTTTCCTTCATCATCATCATCATCATCATCAGGTCTTTCTTAGTCTCCACTGCAGGAGCACGACCCTCTCTGTACTACCAGAGTCATATATACCTATATATGCTACAGCAGTCAGAGGATTCTATATCTATTTCGTGTAGCTATAATATGCCTAGGTCTTCTTGGTCCTCTGAAACAATAAAAAATATGGCGGCAACTGTATTAAGATCTAGCTTTGAGATCGATTTCAAACGTAAGACTAAAAGAATCCGAACCACTAAAAGAAGGTACTCGTAAGTGAGAATATAGTGAGTACCTAAGTATCAATCAACTGTTAAATACTTCAAATATTGCATACCTCGGTAGTCTCGAATCAATAGAACACAATCTTAATTAGTGGGATCCCCAGGAAACAAATGAGTGATCATCGCAACATTACCATAATTGTATGTACTCCAAGCTCGTAAACCTTGCGCTTGACTGACACCCGCGGTCGGCACGTTTTGACGATTAACGTTCTTCATTATTTTATTGCTATAAGTACATATACTAACTTTAACTCGCATATAAGATCGATTGGAATTATAGGTAGGTTTTTTTCTCATAATTTTAAGCGACCTCAAAAATGGAGGAGGTTCTTCAGTTCAAATGTAAAATATATTATTTGTTTTTTTTTATGTACAGGCTGCAAGCAAGTTCAGTCCATAATACTGTACTAATTTCTATAAAAAAATATATTAAAAATCGATAAAATTTTTTCGTCCTCCCATACAAAATCCGTTTGGCTGAGCGTTGATTCGTATAGGAGGTCGAAAAATTTTTATCGATTTTTAATAACTTTTTTTATAGAAAGTTGTTTAGTACATTGACTGAACTTGCTTCAAAAATTTAGCGGGTGGATAAAAAGTCAGCCTGTATATGTTCCCCCATAATTTCTCAGTTTTTGAAACGAATAAGATAATTCTTTTTTGTTTGAAAGGGTATACTTATATGCAAGTTAGTCCTATTGTCACCAAGAAAGATCTGATGATAGGATCCTCGAGAAATCGAAGGGGGTCTTTAATATTCTATGCACCACACATTTAAGTACCTAGTGATTGTGATATTTTTGTCAAGAAATCAAGCATTTTCATTCAGAAAATGGAAGTGATGAATAACAACAAAAATTGAAGTCGCTTTTTTGTTTAAAATAAATATATAATAAATAAATAAATTTTTAATGGTACCTTGAAAACAAAACAAATGAGGAGGTATTATAGCACATGTTGGTAGAGAAACAAACAACAACACCTAAGAAATAAGCGCTTAAATTTGCGGATCAGAACTGATTTTCAAGATGGTTTTTTCATCGCATCCCAATTTTTTTGTGGAACGTCCAATATTACGAACTGTAGCTACTTGCTTTTAAAAGTAAGTACTAAGATATGTATAAATAACACTTATAGGTCATTATTTATTTTTTGATTAAAAAAGGTACGCTACAGTGTTACTACATACATAAATATAGGTATACCTAGTATTTGAATAAGAGATGAGCATATACAGTTAAAGTGTTATTTGTTACCAATCTAAATATATATAAGTCAAAGGTGACTGACTGACTGACATAGTGATCTATCAACGCACAGCCCAAACCACTGGACGGATCGGGCTGAAATTTGGCATGCATGTAGATGTTATGACGTACGCATCCGCTAAGAAAGGATTTTGATCAATTCGGGGTAGAATTGATCAAAATCCTTTCTTAGCGGATGCGTACGTCATAACATCTACATGCAAGGGGATAAAATAGGGGATGAAAGTTTGTATGAAACTTTGTCAATTTTAAACCGATCGGGCTGAGACTTTGCATGCATAAAGCTACTATGACAAAGGCATCCCTTAAGAAAGGATTTTGATAAATTCCACCCCTAAGGAGATAAAATAGGTGATGACAGTTTGTATAAATCTTCTTAGATTTTCGACTGATTGAACTGAAATTGAAGATTGGTGCAGTAGCACCAATATGAAAAAAGTTTTTGCGAACGTCTTCATCATAGTAATGATGAAGACGTTCGCAAACACTTTACTTCTTAACGCGAGCGAAGCCGCGGGCAAAAGCTAGTTATGTTATATAATTACTTTCCAAATTTTCATAATATCTACAGTCTACTAAGGATAAGTTTTGTTGTTTGTTACGCGCTCCACATAATTATTGCGTACGTTTTAACCAGAAAAGCCAAGATAATCTTCCAGAAGCTACACTACTATGCAGTAACCCAAGCTACCAGTGCTACAGTGACCTTAACCCATGGGTCTGGCCGGCGCGTGAAGGAATTCGAAACAATACTCCATCAAGTGACCACTTTTGTTGCTTTTCTAACTGTCAAGTGTGGCCCGCGCAGGTTGAGCTTGCGTCGCGGCGAGCGCGAATGGCAATTCGAATTTCAAATGAATTTTGTCTTTTGATAGTTTTAGCAGGTTTTAAGTGCATTGTAAATCTAATCAAAATACATACAACTTAAATGTTTAAATGTAATTTGGAATGAGAAATGCTGAAAAACAATATTTATCTTGCTCATCCGAGCGTGTTCTCGGTTGCAACTTGCATCCCTGGGCATACAGCTGCTGTTGTATCATACGCAGTCAGGTTTTTTGGTAAGCACCAAATGTAGCCAAATGGCAAAAAAACGGAAACCTTATAGATTCGTCATGTCTATCTGTCTGTCTGTCCGTCCGTATGTCACAGCCACTTTTTTCCGAAACTATAAGAACTATACTATTGAAACTTGGTAAGTAGATGTATTCTGTGAACCGCATTAGGATTTTCACACAAAAATAGAAAAAAAAACAATAAATTTTGGGGGTCCCCATCAGTATGGGGACCCTCAAAATTTATTCGGTTTGATGTTTATGGTCTGATGAAAAAAAAAATTTTTTTTTTTTTATCATACCCATACGTGTATCTATGGATAGGTCTTTAAAAATGATATTGAGGTTTCTAATATATTTTTTTCTAAACTGAATAGTTTGCATGAGAGAACTTCCAAAGTGGTAAATTAAAATGTGTGTCGAAAAATATATGATGTACCATGCAAACTTCCACCGAAAATTGGTTTGAGCGAGATCTAGTAAGTAGTTTTTTTTTAATACGTCATAAATCGTAAACCGCAATTTACCTTTAGAACTTTTATACTATGTTACTTGTTGCTACGGAACCCTTCATGGGCGAGTCTGACTCGCACTTGGCCGCTTTTTATTTACCTACTTGCTTCTCTGCAAAAAAAAATTTTTTTCGTTTTTTTCTGTAAATAACGTCAAAAAAACAAATAAAAATTGGACATGCCATATATAACGTCTAACAAAATATACGATATATGTTCCTTGGGGAAAGTTGTTCAGTATCATGGACTGAATCCACCCTTAAAATAGTTTCAGTATATTTTGTTAGACCCTGTATAAATTGCCCGGGCGGCTGCACACATTTGTATGGACATGCCGATTTTACACTTTGTATTTTACATACTTACATAAGTGTATATCCTAATAAATATTACCCTACTGAACTAAATGCAATGTTACTCTTAGGTATATTATACTCGTATAGGAACTGTTGATATACCTAATAAAAAAAAAGCAGTTATAAGTTTTTTAAGGGCTTACCTACTCTTACGCCAGTATATAGTAGGTACTCTGGGCCTACGACGCGTGTCGAGCTCTTACTAAATATAATAAAAAAAAATCAAAACAAAAAACGTAAATCAAAATTTTCTTTATGTAGGTAATAATTATCTTACATCTTATAATTATTGTTTATTAAGTACGGTATGTACTTGTGATTGTTTTGTACTATCATTTTATTATACAGTTTTACTTTATTAATTTTTACTGAACTACGCCATCTACCAGGTGTCATACGTACTAACTCGTATTCTTGATTAAAAGTACTAAACGTAATGCTACTACTGTTGTACTTAATACTTTTGATAAAGAATAGATGGCAGGATCAACAAAACTTTTGCAGCGACATCTGTGGTTTTGTGTTGTAAATATGTACTACGACATTAAATTAGCATAGTTGTATGTTGTTGTTATTATTGTAGATGTCGCTAGCATTTAATACAACCTGGGAACACAACTTTGTCAAGAAAATGTAATGCATTTAATTATACTGCAATACATATGTACTTTTTGTATTGCTATACAACGTGGAAGGGACATACCCGTAATAAATCGGACCACGATCTAAGATCATTTTAGCATAATTAAATTAAATTGACAGGCAAAAAACAAAAAAATATGCACCGCCCTGGGTGATTTGTATGGGAATGTTGATTTTTTTTTAAGTTTTTTGACTGTTATTTTACTTCTAGTATAGCACCGTCCACTGATCTAAATTTGAGATGCTGATTTCATTTAGGTTATAAGTAACTACCTACATACTTACCTACTTAGCCGGTTTTGTAACGATCTAAGTACCAGAATTTATCATTACAAAACCGGCAATCTATAAAAATCTTAATATCTTATTAAGGGCCCGTATGAGCCCGTAGCGCCCGTAGCCCGTAGCCCGTAACGAAATACTCACTTTGAAATAAAAACACAGCAAAGTTCAGGACTAACTATATGTTTCGCGATTGCTTAACGATTGCTTAAAATTTTCTCGATAGAAAAACATTGCGAAGTTGTCTCCAAATCACCTCATAATTATATTTATGGCCGTACCTGAATTTTCCGGGGTCCAGTGCTGCCCCCATTTAAGGCCGTACCTAAATTTTCCGGGGTCCAGTGCTGCCCCCTTTTAAAATAAAGCATTTCAAAGAAAATGGAGACAACATTTAAAATTTTGCAACTATCAAGTCCTAGATAACCCTTTAAAGTATTTTATGAACTACTGTTTACAGTTTAAAGTGAGAACGTTAAGCTTTACTACGCACATTAGCCAAAAGTGGCCGTTTTTCGCAATTGTGCGTAGTAAAGCTTAACGTTCTCACTTTAAATTGTAAACAGTCGTTCATAGAATACTTTGAAGGGTTATCTAGGACATGGTAGTTGCAAAATTTTAAATGATGTCTCCGTTTTCTTTGAAATTATTTATTTTAAATGGGGGCAGCACTGGACCCCGGAAAATTCAGGTACGGCCTGGCCTTAAGCAGAAAGTATTCAAGAAATACAATAAATTAGCACTTGTGACTTTGGATTATAATTGTATTAAACATAAGGCAGTCATCATATGTCTTACTTTTTAAATAACTCTTAAATATTCTTTGTAAAACGAAAAAACCTCAAAACCAAAACCAGCCTCATTGACCCGCCGTGATTCCCTACGCCCCGCATGGCTCGCTGTCTCGCTTCGGCTAGAGTTTTGTGTGCGTGGAAGCGGGAGCAAAAATTTGATTATTAACATCAGGCGCCCTCTTAATTTATACTTATTTCTAGCCATACATAGGCAAAATTCACCAAAACAAAAACAAATACAATATGGGCTGTTTCAAAAAATATGCCCCGGGTGAGGATCGAACTCACGACCTTAAGATTATGAGACTTACGCGCTGCCTACTGCGCTACCGAGGCTTGCGTAATCGTGATGAAATAGTTGTAGAATATACAGTCGTGAGTGATATTTGAAACGTTTAATCCCGCAAAAAAGCTTGTTATTATAAATCATTGTAGGTACTTTACCTTGTCAACATTTACAGATACGAGTAAATATGCCTCCTGACTGTTGGCATAACATTTGATAGAAATTATACTCAAGTAATCAATAGGTAGGTAACTACCTAGGTACCTACCTACCGTCCTTTTACTAAGACCTACTAAGTAATTTTTTTTTGCTGTTTTATGTAGGTACCTAGGTATATACGTATTTCATTACGCTAAAGTGATCTACTAGGAACCTTTAGCCCGTGGTTCGATTTATTGCGCATACCTATGTCCCTTACACGTTGTGCCCGTACAGGCCTAAGCCAAATGTATATTAGGAGATCTTTATCTGAATTAATAAAGCATATAATATTTTCCGTTTCTTTTTTTTCTGTTTATGTTTATTTTCTGTTTTTATTGTCTTTTCTATTTATGTCTGTTGTTAACTCGGGTTGAGATGTTTGAGAAGTAGAGAGGTTCATTGCTTACGTCATTTTGTGGCAGATGTGTGTGTTCTTAGATTAATATTTTTTTCTCAAACACAATGATCTCTAAAAGTAGGTAACCTTAATAGGGAGTCTATACCTATTTATAGGTAAGGCTATAGGTAGCTTCTAGTTTAGTACTTATAGCCTTAAACCACAGCGTAGACTAACTTTCAAATCAGTCTCCCCGACCACGGAAATATTGGAATTTGCAGATCCGACTAGCCGGCGGCTGCACACTGGTTCAACTAAGATACGTGCTGGAAAAAAGTAAACCAAAAATAAGTACAATAACTATGATCCCTATTGTCTCTAGCTCAGTACGTATATTAATGCGTATGTTAGTATTACTGAATTTTTAATATATGTACTGTTTAAGTCTACGTTTTTAAAATATTAACCTATAACAACATGTTATTAAAATGTAATTAACGATAAACTATGCCCACAAGCATGTTAGCAGCTACAACTTACGCTACAAAGTCGTAGTATTTCGTAGCGTTCGCTCGTAGCAGTTATTTTTAACCAGAATTTTGCGAGTAGAGTGTAGTGTAGAATCCTTATTCTCACTGCAGTTGGGAAATTTGGTATTGAAAATCCATTAAAAACATTTTATTAAATTTATTAAATTACAAATTTTTGGAAAAACCAAATCGTGTCTGTTAAGTCTTTGACTTTTTTGAAGAGTTACATTGAAAAGCACGTAAATAGCTCTGTTTGCCCAATAAGGGATAAAGACGTAATATGTGTATGTATAAATGAAAAAGCAGAGGTGGTTCTTTAATTTACAGCTGACTTTCTTCTTTGAAGGAAAGTTTAAATAAAAGCTAACCCCATTTTTAAAACCTTATGCGTACTCCTAAAATATTTACTTTAAGATTAGTTGCTATTCCGTTTCGGTAATTTTGTCCAGCATATTCCAAGCGCAACACTGTGCGCTACCGTTGGGATTGGAAATCTAATGAAAACTGTCCACCGTCCAGTCCCTTGGTTATTTCTGGACAGACGGAACGACGGGATAATTCGATACACATTTCTATAGTTTTGTACTGCAGTGTACAATGTAACTCGATATGAATGTAGATTTTGAATCGGTAGATATGCAAAGATTATATGACCTTATAATTATTGCACGCCTCATAAGCGGAGCGTTGAGGTAGTGCTCTACTCTCGACATGTCAAAAAACCCAGTCTTTCGAAACTTAAATAACTTTTTTTTTTTAATATAACACTTACAGGATAATATGAGTGCACTAATATGAAGTTAAATAATCTGTCTAGCACATATGGTACATTTTATAAACAATTAATTTGTTTAATATAATAAATAAAATAACATTAAAACTAATCATTCTTGGACGTCCGTGAGTCTGTGTTTATGTGACCATGTATGTGGCAGAGAAATTGGTCGAAAAATTCATCTTACCGTAATACTTTTGTTTTTAATATATAAAGTATTACACTGTGCTGATTCCTAGTTAATATTAGCGTTCTAAGTACTGTCGTTTAATTATAATTTATAAAAAACTAATATACCACTGTATAAAAAAAATTAGATTATAAGGCGTGCACTTTTGGATTTTCCAAACTAGGTATATTTATTATTCACCAGCCAATTATTGAAACAAGTTCAGTCCATGATACAAAACTTATTTTCAAAAAGATACGTAGCAAATGAAAAACGAAAATGATTTTAATTCTAAAATAACTAAGTGTATGGGAATACCCTTAGTTTTTCATAGTTTATTAAATAATTGAACAGTAATTTCAGTATCATTTAAAAAAATATTAATAAGTACATTTGACTTACCTAGTTAACAATATGTACTCACTTCCATATTACAATGTTCTTATTTTTTTTAACTGACGTGAATTCAAACTCAAGGCACGTAACTTACATGTAATCTGTATCATAACTTTTATTAAATTATTTATTAAATTACCTAGTTACTAATAAATATTAATTATGGTGGTTACTTACCGATATATAATTTTTAATTGTAATAGGCTACGCTATGTTTAGTTTTATCTTTCAATACTTAATCTTATACTTACTCAAAGAGTAGTTATAAAAACAACAACTCTGTATGTAAACAAATTTTAATATTACTTCCTTTTTATCTAAACACACGGGGTCCATAAAATTATTCAAGACAGTTTCCTTGTTTTATGTAACCCATTGTAAAAAGTCTTTTAACTGTTAAAACTTTTAAACTCCGCTGTTTCGAATCCCGGATGGGTCTCAAGAGGTCTCCCTTAAAAAATTAAGGCACAAGTTCAAAAAATAAAGTTGAAAATGTCCCCTCGTTGGAGCGAGTAAACATTTTACGTTCGCTTAGGAATTGGAAGTTTGAATTAAAAAACCTCTTTGTAGGCTGAAGGATAACAGGTAAAGTACACAGTGGGATACCAGAAAAAATCCGCATAAAATTTTTATTTTATATTTTGTAACTAAGCTTTAATTAGTTTATGGGTAGAAAAAATATACCTAAAAGAAGAGGCGTTTTGAGGAACTTTGTGACAGCTGGCGGAGGTGTGAAATAAGGATTGGAAAAAATCTCTAAATATCTGAACCTTAATATTTAGTTAGTTAAAATCTTTATTGCACCAACACATATTGATACAGATTATTAGATTATAGAGAACAGATGACAAAAGGCGGCCTTATTGCAACATAAAGCCGAGGAAAAATCACTTTTTTTTATCCAAATCCTTAGTACCATCTTTTCTCATACTACATTCATCAAAAAAAAAGTTCTAAGAACATAAGTGTCTATCTATACCACAGGTAGCCAAATATGTACCTTAAAAATCCACAGTAATGCGCAACCGCGGTTAATTCATGTTGAATTCATTAAGTCGCCGTAACTAGGTGTCTTGATAATTTAATCCTTGCAGGATTGCCCAATTAAAATGTTGGCAACGACTTTTTAAATATTCACCAATGCCGAGAAGGGTTCAGCTTGAAACGCCTAAATTTATCGTCCCAGAGAGGATTTATTCGAAAATAATGACACTTTGCGTGTCGATTAGCAAAAGTTTGAGAAGGCTTTGCCGAGCTTCGGAGCTTTGCGTAAAAATATTTTACAGTAATGATGAATGTGTCCAAAATAAGAGGTTGTATATTATATTCAACATAATATCTACAAAACAAAATTTTGGTATGTATGTTTTTTTAGGTGTAGGTGTTATACACATATGTATAACGGTGACCCGGAAATTAATCAAATGTAGAAAGACGGTTGTTACCGATGAAGGCTTCAGCTCACACCAAATTTTTCCTTTAATTTGAAAATTACATAGCATATACCAGTCACTAGGTTCCATATGTGTATAGTAAAATTCTATAAATAATAAATATTGTTGCAATCTTAATGCTCGGAGGTCTATTTTAAACTGTCAAATACATACCTCTACATACAATATGACGTCTTTATCCCTAATGGGGCAGACAGAGCCCAGGGCCGCAAGACTCAAAGGCCACTTTTAGCGTGATGGTGGGCAAGTAAGTGGAAAAAGGAATAAAAGTAGTGATGGGTTTACATGGTTTACAGGATAAACAGGATTAACTGTCCAATGGATATAAATTATTCGTAAAATTTAATTTGAAGTAGTAGAAAATGCCACAAGTTAAATTTTTGGACATACAGAATACTGCGTTTATCAAAGAAGAAAAGCCAAATTCCGTCATAGTCTCTGGTGAGATATCTTTTCAAACATCAGAAGAAATTAATATTCACACACCTACTTATACGAATTCAGTTACCTCTTCCTCAGTAGTTATTTACAAGCGTGTTCCAGGGTCCCTACTACGCGACAATATTTCGTGCACATTAAAATTTATCGCAACGAGAGAGTTTACGCCAGCTAGGTGATAAAATAAAATGACAGTTGTTTACTAGGCTTGGGTAGAAATTGAAAGGTATGGGGCGCCTGAGACCTGTTTTATTTATGGCGGAATATGGCTTTTGGATTGCCGCGAGCAAATGTGCTAGACGTTAGGCCACTGTGAATTGTTTATTGTGTTTTTATGCCCGCTGTTTGGTAAATTGAAATTCATATTTTGGCTTCCGCTACTCGTATCTATAGGACAATGGTAACATCCATTATTTACTCTACTACCTTCTTCGTCTAAGGGCGTTTCCGGTTGCATCCTCAGTTGTTCTGCTTTGGAGCCTGGGGTGCGCTTTCCCGCTTTTTCTTCTCCAAATATAACATACATGTCAATGGTCACCCAAGGATGCCAAAGATCTTGCAAAATGGAGAAGAAATAGCCGGAGCAGTTTAAATCATTTAGCTATAGCTTGACGACCGGCCGCCTGCATGACGTCAACCCTCTTTGAGAATGTATTTGTGCGAAAAATTTTACAACCGGCCGCCGCCCGATGTTAACCCTCTTTGGGAATGCAATTGTAGCACAAGATGTTTGTGCTTAGTCCTTTAGTCGCCTCTTACGACATCCACAGGAAGAGATAGTGTGGTCCTATTCTAAGCCTGGAACCACACGGGTTTTTTATTATTATTTACTCTACTACCATTACCTATTAAAAAAAATCCCATGATCCAATTACATAAGGTACCAAGTTAGGGTTGGATCTCATCTATCAGCACGGAACAGCACTTTCCTATGCTGCTATCCTTTTCTGTCGCTCAGAAGCGTCATTTGCTAGAGCTAGAGAGAGATATGAGATCCAACTTTTAGATCCCCAGCCGGCCTGACTTGTACTTCTGAGTTTGTAGAATAATCTGACTCATGTACCGTTATTTTTATCGATAAACATTTGCTTCCAGTGAAGGAAAATATCGTCAAGACTAGTTTCACTAGTGTGTAAGAATGACTTTTACAGTCTGGATTATAGTAATTGAGCTTCGTCAGATGTCTTTAGGCAGCTGAAAAAAATTGTCACTAGTGTTAACCATTAACACACTCTATAAAAATACAGATAACAACTTATTTTCGCACAATTCGGCGATGAAAAATATGAACATTCTAGGTTTCTTCAGTTAGGAAAAACTTATGGTATTTTTTTCGGTAATTGTGAGGCACAAAATATCGTAAGCTGTGGCAACCAAACTATGCTCTTTAACATATTAGTGCTTTAATTTTTATTTCAAAATAATTCCTTCAAAGTCGTTGAATCCATCTCTTGACAGTAGATACTCACCTCACGACCCAGCAATCACGGCGCACGTTTCATTGCGACTGAATCACTTCACGTCACGTTAAGCGCATCGTTACGTTCTTACGACTCATTCGCTAACTTTTCTTTCCCGCGCGTGGCCCATGGTACACCTGCGGAGTGCCAGTGAAGAAAAATAGTAGTAACCAAGGACAGTGGAAGAAGAAAGTCTTAGATTAGTATAGTAATTGCAATACGCTATACATACTTACCTAATTTAATCAACAGATTTCGATTACATAGTAAAACAATATTTTAATTACTATGACTTGGAATTTGTTTTTAATTTAAAAACTTGAAGATTAAATTATAAAATCTGAAATTTATTAATTTTATTGTTTAAAACATATACAAAAAAATACACAAAATTTTAAAGAAATGGATAAGGTACTATATAACGTCCACTCCGAAATCCAGTAGTACATAAACAAAACATTACAAGATTTAGCACCAGCACATAAAGGGGTGGGCACACGAGCTTTACGGATCAGTCTGGCCGGCCGTAAACCGGACCGGATTACTTTTATGTCTCGTAACGAATAATAGCACATAAAACTTACGCGAAAACACTAGTTACGGCGCCCGGATGAATGACGCTGCCGCCGTGGTAAGGACAGATAAAAAAGGAATATACAAGATTAAAAACAAGACAATAAAATATACCTTCATCACAAATGATAAGAATAAAGTTATCTCCGCAAACTTATCACATGAAAAAAGACAGGAAATCAAGTATATTTCTTAATAATGAAAAATAATAGTTTTATTGTCTTTTTTGTAGAATTACCTTTTACATACATTACGTTTCGCATAATTTGTTTTAGAATAATGTTTAATTAGTGTTACTTTAATTTGGTATAATTTCTTTTTACCTTCTAAGAAGATGACATAATTTAAGTAATAATACATACATACATACATACTATTACGCCTGTTTCCCACAGGGGTAGGCAGAGGCTATGGACCTCCACTTGCTACGATCATGACTATGAAAACCATATTCATTAAAATCTATACTATTGTTGGTCAACATAAAAAAAGGATTTCGAGTTTGCTCGGTTAGGGCAAAAATACAGGTTAGGTTATGTTAGAACTGCGACCACCCAGGTAGGCAGGTAGACAGCCTTTTCATTCTATATTTTTTTTTTTATTACAGGGAGGAAAATACCACATACGTTTATAATCAACTGTTTTATTTCAATTTTAAATGCAAATCAAAAAGCATAATAATGAAAACCATAATCGTTAAAATCTATACTTTTGTTGGTCAACATAAAAAATAGGTTAGGGCAAAAATAAAGTTTGGTTATGTGAGAACTGTGACCACCCCACGGTAAACAAGCCAAGGTAGACAGCCTTTTCATACTATAATATTTTTTTATTACAGGGAAGAAATGACTATACGTATGAAATAAATACCAAAAGGCCATTCTGACTGCGAACTTTCTGCGATATAATGATTATACTTTTAGATTATTATGGCTATAAAATTTATCCTATAACATTATTCTGATTTTTTAAATTATTGGTTTTGAATCTATGATAAATGAGTAGATGCCAAACTGATTTCTACGAAATGACGTTTCTGTAAACCGCTGTTATGCAAAATAATATTATAACATAAAAACATTATTCTGATTTTTTAAATTATTGGTTTTGAATCTATGATAAATGAGTAGATGCCAAACTGATTTCTACGAAATGACGTTTCTGTAAACCGCTGTTATGCAAAATAATATTATAACATAAAAAGTTCTACCATAAAGGGGGGACCCATTGACGACTAAAGATAAATTACAGCAGTACTTATAGAAGTGCCTTTTATTATAACGTATATTTATTTATACATATATAGTTTACGATTTTTTTGCGGACGGTACTGTGATTCCTAATTCGAGCTAAGCAATAGGGGTGAGTAGCTCTTATAAAAATGTCAGGCTAAGATTTACGCGCTCAAGTGTACTGGGATCCGAGAAATATACGTGTTTTCATGGTTTTTCAGTCATTTCATATAACTTTATAGATGTACCTAAGTTACATAGTGATTTCGGTACTAGTATCGAGATAGGGTAGTAACACTGGAGTTGATTATTTATGTAGTTACACATTAAATATCTTGGTAATGCATAGTTTACCTTGTATTCAGATTTTTATTCTGGTTGAAACATTTAAATACCCGTTTACCCAAATCCATATAATTACTCTGTGCCCAAATACAGCGAAGTCGAAAGGATGGTCAATGTGTTTCACCGCTATGTATGTAAGTATGTATGTTAGTATGTATGTATGTAAGTTCATCTGTTCCTCGTATCTTCAATAATATGAATGACACCCTGACATGTAGTATTATTGTAAGCGTCTTTACTGTCTGCTAGTGATAGACTACTAGTATGTGACGTCACAGTAAATTCAACGTGGCGCCCTCTTCATGCCATAATGTAAGAACTTTAATAAAAGAAATCGGCTTCCCATACAAATCAGCGATCGGCCGAACAGATTTTGTTTGGGAAAACAAATTTTTTTATCGGGTTTTAATAACTTTTTTATAGAAAGTAGTTCAGTCACTTCGTCTAAGCGCATTCCCGGTTGCATCCTCAGCTGTGCAGCTTCGGAGCCCGGGGTGCGCTTTCCCGCTTTTTCTTCTCCAAATATAATATGCATGTTAATGGTCACCCAAGGATGCCAAAGACCTTGCAAAATGGAAAAGAAATAGCCGGAACACTTTAAAGATTTGGCTATAGTTTTACAACCGGCCGCCGCCCGACGTTAACCCTCCTTGGGAATGCAATTGTAGCACGAGAGGTTTGTGCTTAGTCCTTTAGTCGCCTCTTACGACATCCACAGGAAGAGATGGAGTGGTCCTATTCTAACCCAGACCCACATGGGTGATAGAAAGTAGTTCAGTATCATGGACTAAACTTGCTCCAAAAATTTGAATGGTGGGAAAAAAGTCACGCTGCATATTATTAATCCGTTAAGGATAAAATGTGTTTAAGTCACCTGCCAAGTTACGCTGATTTCGATGTTTAGAATTTTAGATATGATTTGTGAACGAGTTCTAACAAAGATATAAAACACTGGAACACTGTACAAGTAAACTGTATGTTTTATACAGAACCCGGCAGTCCTTAAAAACCTTAAGAGGCAATAAAGTATTGTTCCCGTTCCCATAAGAAGTCACAAAGACTTTACACCTCATCAAAGATTCAAGAATTAATCGCGCCGCCCGCCATATCGTTCATCGTAAAAACTTGTGCAGTAAACTATGAAAATTATATTAGGTTCGAGATTGTTGGTGATTTTCTTTGGGATTTTACAAGCTTTTATTTAGTTTTACCTGTCCCGTTGTCTGTGTCTGTAATCAAATCTTGCAAGCTAAGAACCACCTTCCCATTATTCGATTGAGCTGAAAGTTCACATACTTATGTAAGTTGTAAATTTCAAGTTCCTGGCACAGCACTGGACACTTAAGTGATATATAGAAATGATATAAAGATTATATACAAGTAGAACTTCGGCACTATTATAGCAGTTCTCTCATTTAATCTGACAAAAAAAAACTATATGTATATAATAATCAAATAAGCGCATATATCACTATTTTACGATTTTGCACTTTCATTATGTATTTTTGTTCGTTCTGCTTTGATGTATTGCTCCACAATTTGTCTTTTGATTCAAATCGTGGCCAACACCGCTAAGAATACTGGTAAAGTTATTTAGTTTGAGTTCTTTTTAATGTACATTTTACTGTGAACTTGTGGTCCAATTTAATAACTGAATAAACAATATTTCGTGATAAAGCCGGACCATAAAACCGGATAAAATTTTCACTGGCCGTACCTAAATTTTCCGGGGTCCAGTGTCCCCATTTAAAATAAATCATTTCAAATAAAACGGAGACATCATTTAAAATTTTGCAACTATCAAGTCCTAGATAACCCTTCAAAGTATTTTATGAACTACTGTTTACAGTTTAAAGTGAGAACGTTAAGCTTTACTACGCACATTTGCGAAAAACGGCCACTTTTGGCAAATGTGCGTAGTAAAGCTTAACGTTCTCATTATAAACTGTAGGAAACAGTAGTTCATAAAATACTTTGAAGGGTTATCTAGGACTTGATAGTTGCAAAATTTTAAATGATGTCTCCGTTTTATTTGAAATGATTTATTTTAAATGGGGACTTGATAGTTGCAAAATTTTAAATGATGTCTCCGTTTTCTTTGAAATGGTTTATTTTAAATGGGGGCAGCACTGGACCTCGGAAAATTCAGGTACGGCCTTAAATAAAGTTGTAGCTTATTTAAAATGGGTAGTAACCATGTAAAGTTATGGAAAAAAAATTTTTCATGTTGTAACGTGTAACTTCGGAACTCTACTTTGAGTGTGGCCCGACAAATAAAAATAAATTGGCCAAGTGCGTCCAATTTATTTTTATTTGTCAACATATACGGTTGTGTAAATATAAACAAATACTGCTTATTCTCAGCCAGTCGTATTAACCCAAAAACTGAAAACAAAACTTTGCAAACAAAATAAATTGCGTTGGCCATTCCATACCATCCTTCAAAACAACCCCGATGTCATCTGGAATATAATATATTACATTGGCCGGACCCGCGCCTTCCCTAAGGAGTCCCTGTTAATTATGAGTACAAGTCCGCGACAGGGAATACCTTTTAGTTTGTTTATCTTGAACGTTTAAATGCGGTGAAATAGATACGTTTAAATTGTAATTTAACCAATTTGATTGGTCTGATTTTGAAAGTTAAAAACCTTTAATTTTAAGATATAAGTGAAAAAATTTAGGTACTAAAAAATAAGTATAAAAATGCTAGCTTTTTCGGTAAGTGGGCCAGAAATCATAATATTTCTTGGATCTCATGTTTCCAAGTATAAAAGTTTTGTGATTTGGGTGGTTAATTAAACTTTTTTTATGTTGGTATGATTCATTAGGTAGATGACTTACAAAATGATCATAACCGGTAAAAAAACCGTTAATTTTATTATTTTTCTCTGAAAAACTGATTTTTATTCTACATTTAAATGTTCTTTTTGTAATTTTTCAAGATGCTGTTCCACGACGTTTGAACTTGGAATAGCCGCTGGGGATATTTCGCGTCGTTCCGGTTCGAAAATTAAATTTAAATCCCCTCGCATTTTTCCCGCCCTCGAAATTATTGCGAGTCGTAAGGACTTTTCCTGTGTGTTGTTTAATTTACTTGGGGTCAATGTGACCCTGTCCTTTATTGCGTTAAATTGATAAATGTGATTTCTAAACTTGCTTGAATTTTTCAAATTCTCATATTTGCAATTTATCTTCATTGTTGTGTAGGAAAATAATATTGTGCTGTGGTGTAGCAGGGCGATAGCTCAGTTGGTTATTTGAGCATACATAGATCGTAATTTAATCTAACTAAGTTAAGAAGAACTAAGGTCTTGTGACCTTAGTTCTTCAACTTAGTTAGGTTAGGTATGTCTGTACATAGCCCAGCGGATTAGTTCGTTGAAGTGGCAGTGGGCGGGGCACATATCGTAAAGAACCGATGGCAGATGGGGCAGAAAGGTTCTCGAATGGCGGCCATGTACCGGCAAGCGCAACATAGGACACCCACCTGCTAGGTGGTCGGATGACTTGAGCAAGGTTGCAGGAAAACGCTGGATGCAGGCCGCTTCCGATCGGTCGTTTTGGAAATCCTTGGGGGAGGCCTATGTCCAGCAGTGGACTACCTGTAGTTGATATGATGAATTAAACTTAACGCAATGCTAATAATTTTAAGGGTTCCGTACAAAAAATGAAAAAACGGAGCCCATACAGGATCACTCGTGCGTCTGTCTGTCTGTCCGTCCGTCTGTCACAGCCAATTTGCTTCGAATCTACTAGACCGAATCAGGTGAAATTTGGTAGGATGGTGTAATCCTATGATCCATATACACATGTGCAAAGTAAATATTATTTTTTAAATAAGGGTCATTTTCGGCGTACAAATTAGGAAATTAAAAAAAAAAGTTTTGCAAACCTTATTGTATCATATAGTATATCAAATGAAAGGGATCGTTATGAGGATCTCAAATATATTTTTGTTATTATTCTAAAATAAATAGTTTTGCTTTTATTCATAAAAGAAGACGAAAATTTACCATTCCGCCACTGATCTCCGAAACTAGCTGAGCCTAAAAATTTTGAAAAAAAATCCTAAATATAGTTCATTGCTTGTAGATTACAGGAAAACCTATAATAATTCAATCAATTGTACGGAACCCTTACCACGCGAGTTTAACTCGCACTTGGCCGGTTTTCGGATGACCTGAGCAGGAAAACGCTGGATGCAGGCCGCTTTCGATCGGTCGTTTTGGAAATCCTTGGGGGAGGCCTATGTCCAGCAGTGGACTACCTGTGGCTGATATGATGATGGCCGGTTTTTACTTGAAATATGCATCTAGTAAGATGTCTTGAAAAAATTAAATAAGTTAAAAAGTAGGTAGACAGGTAAGTTCATCTTGCCATCTTGATTTTTGATTTTTTTATAAAGTTATGCATCTATGCATAAACATTTATTTTTAATTTTGTCAAAATTGTCGTTGAAACTTCGACCTTTTTTCTTAAGGTGTTTACTTTTTGTTACATAAGCAGGTACAAAATAAAAAGAAGACAGAAGAAACACAAAACGGCTAAAACATTTTATTTTTATACATACGAGTACAATCAACTTTAAATAAGCAATTTCTGATCCCGAGTTTTCATCATCATTTTTAACATCTGCCTGCGTGGCGCTTGGGTTTTGTTACCCATGTTTTGGCTCAATTGGAGATCAGTATTAATTAAATGTAAGACAAATGTAAAAGTAAGACTTCCAAAAATCTACATGTTTTTAATAGATATATGCTTACGGGATAAAAATTATATTTTATCAAATAAAATATGTTCCTGAACATATACATTAGTATATTTTCTAGGCTAGCCTAGCCGTTCATAATATATGATCATGGCTATTTCTTTTTGGATTTTTCTTCAAATTACGATTAAATTACGAAGAAACTAAGTTGCAATGAGAAGCACACAACATACAAGGTATGCAATGCAATAGTTAGGTTGCTTACCTTTTTCTGGTCCCTATTACCTATACCGGGTAGCCGGGTACAAACAGGTAAATATATTGTATAAAAAGGTAAAAAGAAAGACTTTTTTTTTAAATTTAATAAAATGACCATATTTTTAAGGCAAGCCTATTGGTTCAAGAGCATATTTTATGTGATAAAATTCAATTTTCATCCGGTAAACAGATAAGTGAAGGTCTCTCTTTCATAATTCTGTCAAAGAATATATACACTACGCGAAGAAACGACACATCAGCATGTGTGCACGTAAAATCGCTTGCGGCTATGTGTGGGTGGCTGGATGTGCGCGGGGGCCTTAAGAGGCGCGCAGGGCGTGAAACGAGCTATCGCTGACTGCTTTGGCCGAGAGCTGGTGCGTAGTTCGCGTCTCTCTCACGCACCGCACGATTCTCCATTTCGGTTCTGTATCAACCCTATCGTTACGAGCTCTGAGCTCAAGGTCACCGGCGTTCGAACTCTCACGTACAGGGAGTGTCGCCGCTGTGATTCTGTATAGGCTAGCTCATCAGATGACAGCATCTAGCACTTTTTAGGAACTCATAAAAAAGAAGAACAAGTACCTACTTAGTTATTAATTTTTTAGACTATTAAATGGCTAATGTAAATATCTGCTAGATTACAGTTGGATGGATACATGAGACAGCCTCAGGAGACAGCGTGTGGTTCCGGGTTAGAATAGGACCACTCCATCTCTTCCTGTGGATGTCGTAAGAGGCGACTAAAGGACTAAGCACAAACATCTCGTGCTACAATTGCATCCCCAAGGAGGGTTGACGTCGGGTGGCGGCCGGTTGTAAAACATTTCGCTCAAATCATTTAAAGTGTTCCGGCTATTTCTTCTCCATTTTGCAAGGTCTTTGGCATCCTTGGGTGACCATTGACATGCATGCTTTATTTGGAGAAGAAAAAGCGGGAAAGCGCACCCCGGGCTCCGAAGCAGCACAGCTGAGGATGCAACCGGGTATGCGCTTAGACGAAGAAGAAGAAGTGACAGCCTCAGAAGACAGCGTGTGAAGTTGAAGATCGCTTATGCATGAAGTGTCGTGTTTCTGCTATTTTTATTTTTCATTCCTTCACGGATCGTAACCGAAAAAGGCAAGACTTGGCCGCTAGGGGGCAGCTTCAGGCACTTGTCAGAGCTCGTAATATTTTATTAGATAACCAAATAAACCTCGAGTTTGCATTTATGAAGAGATGCTTCGCTATTTTGTGTAGACTGCTGAAATTTTTACCAAAAATATTTTATGCTTCTATTTTTTATTCCATATTATTAAGGTACGAATACTTGCCGTGGATTTTAAGTTATTACTTGTTTATTATTATAGAAAAAAAATGTCACTTCTTAACATCGGCCCCGATTAGATAAGTATTTCTTTATGAAACATAAGTTTTTTACATACGAGTATTTAATACCTGAGCCTATGTTTACCTCAACTTTTTTATTTGTATCGTTTCCTGCTAATATAGGTACATGATTATATCGTGCCGTTATTTTCATAAAGTTTCATTTCACTGACAATAATTCAATCACAGAAAGGTTAGTGTTTACTATGTATCTATACGTACATATATTTTGCAACAAAGATTTGCCTTTACCAAATGAAATGTGTAAAGAAAATTAAAGATCTCAGTAATTCCACGCCAAAATCTGTGCCATAAAGACGGGTCTACACTCAGCCATATAATATAATACATTATTCGCACACGCACACCTATTAATATTCATAATACAATTTAACGCAGCGAGGTTAATTTCACCTAAATATGTAAATTATCATGAACCGACCACCGTTAATTCGGAGATGTCAGTTTGTAAATATTTCCCTCTCACTCGTATTCATAATTTACAATGACTGCAAGAAAGAGACGGGATATTGTGTGTATTATGAATAAGGTGGCAGGGAAAATTTTAACGGCGCCTATGAGGGTTGTGAATGCTGAAATAACTTTCAAATATTGTCGCTAGGTGGACGGAAAGTTTGGCTCCTAAGGGAGGTTGTTTGGCGGGTCGGCTCATCTCTGTTTATAAATGAAAGGCGTATCATTTAAAAACAGCCGCCGATGTGTGTAGCCCTTACGGTATTGTTATGTTTCAGGTTACAGAAGGAAATGTTGGTGTTGTAAGAACATCTGAATGAGAACGAATAATTTAAAATTCTTCTTAATTAAAAAAATTAAGATGCCTGTACAATTTATACCTGGATGCCAGGCAGCTTCCAATTGGTCGTTTTGGATACTCGTATCCTTGGGGAAGGCCTATGTCCAGCTGTGGACGTGGAGTGTGTTGTGGCTGATAAGTTGATCAAAAAACTGTCTTTGTTTTTACGCACAAATAAACTACACATCTGTTAAATGGTAAACGCAAGCATTTGCATGGTTTTATTATGTGTGGTGACACCCTTAAGCTACTTAAAAAAAATTGTATGAATACAACTTACATAAATAACATTTAGATATAAAAAACGTTACTATTTAGTATTATGTTATCAGTCTGTCTGTGTGTGTAGTTTGGTCTGTGTGTATGTGTAGGTAACTTTATAAAGGTAAACTGCAAAATACCAATAAGTTTTAGTTTTAAGGCGATTAGAGTCCTCAATGGCCTTTGACGTTTGGGCTCCCCACCCCGCGCCATTACCTCACAACCTGCACGGAAACACCAATCAAAGAATACACGGGCGTAGGTCGGTACAGAAGCGCACTCCATACATTACTGCCTATAACTTGAGCTTGATAAATAACATCTTCTTCTTCGTCTAAGCGCGTTCCCATTTGCATCCTCAGCTGTGCTGCTTAGGAACCCGGGGTGCGCTTTCCTGCTTTTTCTACCCCAAATATAACATGCATGTCAATGGTCACCCAAGGATGCCAAAGACCTTGCAAAATGAAGAAGAAATAGCCGGAACAGTTTAAATGATTTGGCTATAGTTTAACGACTGGCCGCCTGCCTGACGTCAACCCTCTTTGGGAATGTATTTGTGCGAAAAGTTTACAACCGGCCGCCGCCTGACGTTTCTGCATGCATTTTCAATGCTTTCTTAGCCGCTTCTTTCTGCTAAGACTTTCGAGGCATTTTGATCTCAAATTTAGTACATTAAAGTAATTAAATGTCATCAAACGTCCAAATACGCGAAATAATAAACTATTACTTAATCTATACTAATCTTATAAAGCAGAAGAGTTTGTTTGTTTAAACGCGCTAATCTCAGGAACTAATGGTCCAATTTGAAAAATTATTTTTTTGTTGGGTAGCCCATTTATAGAGGAAGGCTTTAGGCTATATAACATTACGTTCCGACAACCACGCGAACGAAGTCGCGGGCACAGCTAGTATATAATATACAAACAAAGTTTATTATCGTACACTAGTAGATTGTACAGTACTGAGTACATAGGTACATAGGACATAGCGTCCATGCGCAAACCAAACTACAACACAATCGTATCGTATCGTCTGACTACTCTGACTGCACTACTCTCTGACCTAGTCTAAACACACATACAAAGAGAAAACACGCGTGATCCCTCATAAAAATTTGGTAGCGAGTGACACAGCCTTCCCGTCTGAATGCTAGCGGACGACTGCCGCCCGCGCCCGCGCAGGTCACCCTCTGCAAGTTACGTTCGAAATTCCTTAGTTTCGATATCTTTTAAATGAAAATGTTCTTCGATTTACAAATGCAATGCATAATTTAAAGAAAAAGGGATTCTTAATCTATCAGTGTAAAAATATTTCCATATAACATAGCCGTTTAGGAGCAGTCTTGAATTCAAGTTAAAAATCGATGTCCCGTAATTAATCTTTTTATCACACAAAACAAAGACAAAAAGAAACAACAAATGCTCAAAATGTAGTCCTTGAACTGATGCTTCACATATATTTTTTTTAACTATATATGGCCAGCTGTGAATGAGCAGTCCGCTTTACAAAATGCCCATTTGACGGGAATTGAGGAATCTAATCGCCTTAATAAGTTTACAATAAACTAAAAAAATTAAGCAATTTAATTTTTTTTTATATATTACGAGTTGAAATATTACATAAATGAATGATGCACTTATCCTGAACATTTAGCAACCTACGTGTGGCATTACTGAGGGCAAGCAAAGTTTGTTATTAAAATGAATCGACGGGTCCAACTCCGCATGTCTACTCACCCTAATTAGCAACATGAGGGCATTAGCGAGGTCATTGCCTTAGATGTAAATTATAAGGAAGATTTTACACCGGTTTAGATTTTAGACCTTCTTTTGCCTGTAATTAGTTTTCTATCATGGCAAGTTATATGGAAAACAAATGTATAGCCATGACACCTGTGTTGGGCCCATGCAGACGCGGTAGACCCAATCAATGCTGACTCGATTTCGTCAAGGATTGTATGCGTGCCATGCCAATAGTCATACAACGAAGGATGCTCAAGATCGTGCGAAGTGGAGAAGAAAAAGCCGGAAAGCGGACCTCAGGCTTCACAACATTACAAATGAGCCTACAATTAGCTAAAATGCGAGAGAGAGATAAACTAGATTTTTTTTCAGCTGCTTGACTTTGGAATAACAAGATACGTGACGTGTACAGTGCCGCGTCGGGGTGACGTATGGCGATAGTTTTCAATAAAAATATCATAAACATCGATTATAATAGTGCAACTTTTTTTTTTTAATTTTTACTAATAATTAAATCTTTGACGAGACATAATCACATATTAAATAAAGGTACATTGAACGGATTGAATGTAAAAATCAAAAATGTACATGCTCCATTTGCTATTTACGTTTTCATCTACGGCCATGGTTTACTTGGCAATATTAAAGTTTCTGTAAAGTTAGTTTTCCTAATGTATGCTTGTAAGAATTGTTTCCAACTTTATACTGTAAACTTTGTGATAGCGGTCCCAGAGGTAACATTATTTTAATATAAGTACATTTTAATTCAGATCAAATTATATGAATTTTTGAAAAGTGGATTTGTGCCATAGGCAATAAATGATAGTTACTGTAAATTTTTTTTAACCGACTTTAAAAAAGGAGGAAGTTATTAACTCGACCTTTTCGACCGTATTGTTGCGCTATATCTTCGCCTATTGTAATCCGATTTTGATGATTATTTTTTTATTAGCAAATTGGTTTCATATTAATTAGGTGAAGATAAGATAAAGACATTTGAAGATATGGAAGAAACTCATAAAAGATATTAAGTTTCTTTAAAAAAAAAAAATGTGTAAATAATTTTATATTTCATTCCTATTCAAATAAAACTCTAGTTAGTTACTTACAAGAAAGATGTTTTTTGCAATTGTTTCTAAAGGTCGTTAGAAATTAGTATGCTTTAATTGGGGATCACGAAAAAATTTACATAAGTTGCCTTAAGAGTTTAGAAATAGAGGAAACCTATAGTAAGTCGTTTAGTAATAGAGTATACCTACCTAGTATCTAATAATCATTTAACACGAAAGTACGACTTTTCGAGAATAAATTTTGCGACATTTAGTCAGCGAAAAACAAACACAATATAAAACAGCAATAAAAATCTAAGCGTAGTTAATCTACAAAATTGCGAATCGCGAGTCCATAAAACATAATTAAAAATTCAATTCAGAAAAAGCGCGCGGAAAAAACGTTAACGCAGAATTCCGCGTCATCAATCTGAGAATTATTTCATTTGCGTATTAAAATTCTCGTTTTGTCGGTCCGTGAATTATTCCGTCGCGTTAATTACGTTGGTTTACTGGACCCTGGTGGATTAGATGATGTAGAGGTTCTAATGTAGAGACGACAGGGTGTGAGGTCCACTGAATTTTTAGCGCACGGATATTATAATTATTTTGAGGGATAAATAAGATGCTTTTTCTAATATTAAATACTCGCACGACCAATAACATATAATTGAATAGAAAACTCTTTATTGTACACCAAAAAAAAAATTATATAACAGATAATTTAAAATAATTAACATTAGTAAAATGGGCGGTCTTATCATATAAGCGATCTCTTTCAGGCAATCAGTGGATGGAGAGGACTATGAGAAAGACAATGACGGTGGTGTAACTAACTAAGAAGGGAAAAGAAAAATTTCTGTTAGCATAAACTTACACATAATTATACACATTTTACAAACCTTTATAAAATACATAAAATATAAACTATACTTACATAAAATATAAACTATCCTTACATACAAATAATACATTATACAAATAATACATACATACGTCACGTCTTTTTTCCTAATGGGGCAGATAGAGCATTTTGGGTCTTGGTTTGGTCTAAGCAGACACAGCCCAAGGGCCGAGAAACTAAAAGGTTTTAGCCTGGTGGTGGGCGAGAAGGTGGAAAAAGGAATCAAAATAGGGTTGCTAGCCGCATCGACTTTTAAGGCTGCGCCTATCGCTCTAAGTAGCAGGTAAATTCTAAGTTTTTTCTTCTATCTCCCAGACCAGCAGCATGGAAAAAAAATTGATTTGTTTCAGAATTTATGGTAAAATTGGTTATTTTTTATTTTATAAAAAAGGAACATTTTATTTTATCATTTTATGACATACATTCGTACATATTTGCTTGGTTTACTAAAGTTAGATGTCAGGGGTATGAATCAATTATTTTTAAAGAAAGAAGAAGAAAAAGATATTCGTCAACTGGCTCGAGTGAAACTCGCGACTGCGCGTGAGTTGGCTTGGCACCTTCCAATTTTGCCTATTTTTTTTGTCGTCAACTCGCTGTAAAAATATAACCTTCCTCTTTTTAAAAGTCGGTTAAAAAACTGAAAATCTTTGTGTACAATCAAATGCTCTGAATATCCAATAACTTTATCGACTGTGCCTACATTTGTCTATCGATAATGGCCATCGGATGTACTGGAATGTAATTAATATCTAATATAGAGCACTTTAGGGCTTACATTATAAATTGTCTGTCTATCCGCCTTCTAATAAACAGATCGGGATGCTCTGTGTTGTATTTATAAAGTTCCTATAATTCTGACTAAAATTACTATAGTTTAAAGCTTGTAAATAAATATTCATTAGTTAGATACTGAAGTGTTAGGGGAAGTAACAGGTTGAGTTGGGACCTAATACTGAACTGGGTTTCTTTTGGCGCCATTTTCCCAGTAGTGGTCGTTCCGAAACGATAGTAGTTAGTAGCTCCGATAAGAGATAAGCAGAGAGGTCATAAATTAGCATGGTTAGGGCCCGTGATGAGACGAGATGGAGCTCATGTAACAAAAAAGGTGATAAACATGACTATCAGTAGATATAGGCAAAAAAGGAAGGCCAAGAAAACTAGGGCCTTGGACTGCCTTAGTGCTCCTGTGGTCAAAGCGTATGCCTTGAGATCCGGAGGTCGTGGGTTCAAATCCGTAAGAGTACATGAAAGTATGACTTGCGATAGAGAAAATAGTAAAGAAAATAAATTTTGCGCCGACCTCATATTAATAAATAGGAAATGGTAAGGAAGAAGAAGAAGTAAGATACTGAAAGTACAAAGGAGGATGAAATATTAGTCTATTTCTAAAGTTATTATGAGAGTATTGGGAAATTATATAAAAATACCTAAATAATAAAAATAAAAATAAAATAGTCTTTATTAGCAATTTTTAGCGTTCGGTCGGTCAGCTTGTCCTTCGACATAGGCTTCCTCCAATGATTTCCATACCTCTCTCTTCTTCGTCTAAGAGCATTCCCGGTTGCATCCTCAGCTGTGCTGCTTCGGAGCCCGGGGTGCGCTTTCCCGCTTTTTCTTCTCCCAATATAATATGCATGTCAATGGTCACCCCAGGATGCCAAAGACCTTGTAAAATGGAGAAGAAGTAGCCGGAATACTTTCAATGATTTGGCTATAGTTTTACAACCGGCCGCCTGCCTAACGTCAACCCTCTTTGGGAATGTATTTGTGCGAAAAGTTTTATAACCAGCTGCCACCCGACGTTAACCCTCCTTGGGAATGCAATTGTAGAACGAGATGTTTGTGCTTAGTCCTTTAGTCGCCTCTTACGACATCCACAGGAAGAGATGGAGTGGTCCTATTCTAACCCGGAACCACACGGGTATGATTGATTTACATACCTCTCTGTCTTTTGCCAATCTACGGGAAATTACATGGTGTTACTTAAGTAACATTTACACCTTTACACTTCCTTTTAAACGCATCTTTAAAGATGCGTTTAAGAGGAAGTGCGAAGGTGTAAATGAGCGAACCATAGCACGTGACGTCACGGCGTGATTAGTAGGACGTGACTGCGTTATCTGATTGCGGATATTCAACCTGTAATTGTATACCTAGTTTAGTTATTTAAAAATGTTTTTCAAAATATAAGATGTTATGTTTAAGTTTTTATACAAAGTGGAAAAGACATCAGCGTAATTAATTATAGCACAGGTTATACTAGACCACTACATTAATATGAAGTTATAAAAAAAAAAGTGACGTTTAAAAATGTAATTTTCAAACAAAATAATATTAAAAATAGATTTTCTCGAAAACTTCGGGGTGGATTTCAATGATCCTTTGCATACCGTCGTTAAATATTAGTACAAGTATATGCTTTCATTCATTACGATAATGTATTTTCCATTTCGCATAATTATAAAGCAAGGTACACACTTGTCGCTTTGTGAGTTGTAGATCTCGCGAGTTTGTGTAATATATTTTACGTTTTAAGTCCCCGTTGCTCCGCTTAGTAGAAAAAATTACAAAACTGAATGACAAAAAAATATATTAAAAAAAAAAAATTTTACTATATATTTATAATTTAATATCCATATATTATAATTATCGAACCTGGTCACAAAATTTCACGAGATTTTGTTAAAAAATGCGACCTGTAGAGGAGACAGCTAGGCAGCCGGACAGTCGGATAAACATACGACATATGAATGCATTTTTGTACAAGCTGTAACGGTGAAACTTTACTAGCTTTTCGCGCTTTTTCGGTCAAAAAGGCCTGAAATATACGTATTTTTAACAACATGCTAAAAATCAAATATTACAATGTAGATGTACTGTGCTTTTCTCATTGCAGCAAAAAAATCAAAATATAATAGCTAATATATATATTTTTTAATATCTAATATATAATATCTATATGCTTCCACTTGCTATATTTGTCCTTAATCTGTCCACAATGTTTTGGCCACGTAATAGAAAAATATATATAATAGCTGCTGTATCTGTGATGGTATTTATAACAACTTTACATCATCTCTTGTCTTTCTCATAGTCCTCTCCATCCACTGGTTGTTTGGAAGAGATCGCTTTAAGCGATAAGACCGCCCATTGTACTAATGTTATTTTAAGTTATTTGTTTATATTGTTTTTTTTCTTTTGGTGTACAAATCACTTCATATTGACTATCAGTGATTTATTTACTAAAACCTACACAAATTCTGTTGCATTTAAAATTCTGTACCAAAATTATAAAGGCGCGTACAGATGTTCAACATGACTCTATGTATCCTCTGCCACGCGCTCGCCTAATCACGTCACGCACCAATGATGCGCGTTTGACGTGTTTAATTGGACATACGGTAGTGAGTAATTTGTGTTAACTAGATCACTATTAGCGACGTGCATGCTGCGTGATTGTACAATGGTTTTACGTGATTAAGTACATTATGAAACAGTTTTGATTTTGATTAGGTTATATTTACTACTAACTACTTAATATTATGATAATGATAGATAAATAAGACTTTTTATGGAAATAAAAGTGGAAATAAAAGTGTTTTACAAAAATATGAAATTATTGACTTCAAGTTGACCCCAAATGCAAAAGAGTCTAAGAACAAAAGAGAATTTACCATTATATAAAATGGTAAATTATCCCTATAGGGATGAAGATAATTTGGTAAGTAGGTATGTTAAGAAGTCTACAAGTCCATAAAACGTTAAGCAATTTTCATTAACAATAATAATTATTTTTTTTACGAAAAAGAAACACCCGACTTCCTTTTTTTAGGAGTTTCTTCCATATCTCCAAAGTTCTTCATTATACTTGTATCTTCACCAAATTAAAATGGGACCAACTTGGTAGTTAATGCTTTTAAATAAAAAAAGAATCATCAAAATCGGTTCACGGCGAAGATATCGCGTAACAAACATACATAAAAAAACGGACAAGTCCGAGTCGGACTCGTACATGAAGGGTTCCGTACCACCATACAATGTATTAAAACGCTGAAGAAACACGTTTCTTGTATGACGACCCCCTTTAATTTTTAACTTTATTTTATTTTTAGTATTTGTTGTTATTGTGGTCATAGTAATACATAATTGGTGAAAATTTCAAGTATCTTGTTAATGCCATTATAAAGATCAAGTTAAAAACACTGAAAAAACACGTTTCTTGTATGACGACCCCCTTTAATTTTTAACTATTTTTTATTTTTAGTATTTTTTGTTATATCCGCCACAGTAATACATAATCGGTCAAAATTTCAAGTGTCTAGCTATTACGGTTCAAGAGATAGAGCCTTGTGACTGACAGACAGACAGACAAACGGACGGACAGATGGACAGACAGCGGAGTCTCAGTAATAGGGTCCCGTTTGCACCCTTCGGGTACGGAACCCTAAAAATATCATACAGTCGAATTCATTACCTCCTCCGACAGACAGACGGACGGACAGACGGACAGACAGCGGAGTCTCAGTAATAGGGTCCCGTTTGCATCCTTCGGGTACGGAACCCTAAAAATATCATACAGTCGAATTCATTACCTCCTCCTTTTTTTAAGTCGGCTAAAACACACCCTGTGGAAAAGCAGACGGACAGACGGACAGACAGCGGAGTCTCAGTAATAGGGTCCCGTTTGCACCCTTCGGGTACGGAACCCTAAAAATATCATACAGTCGAATTCATTACCTCCTTCCTTTTTTAAGTCGGCTAAAACACACCCTGTGGAAAAGTACCAAACCGATGCATAAGGATAAGTTTTCCCTGTTTCCTTATTTACATGTAACTTGTAAAGAAAATTAAGGTAGCGTGGTGAAAAAAACCTAATTACCTGAAAACCTTCACTCCAAGGCACCACAAGAGACAAGGAAAATTAAAGTAGCGTCTACAGCAATAATTTGACATTCGGAGCATGGCAACAACCGGCTGGAAGCCGGTATGGCTGCGTCTTTGGCAATTCCCTGCCGTCGTAACGTCTAATTCCCGTCGACTTACACACATCAGCGTTTCCGATATCGTGTGTACCCCCTTTATGCACAGAGCATCGTATACACAGAGTCAGCTTGTATTTTCTTTATTTATTTAATAAACGAAGTACTGTTTTTACGAACATCTTCTTCTTACATGAAATTTAGTCTAGTACTGGGTATAAGCCACCTATCTTCCCTTTGCATAAATCATTTATGTCTTCAGACGTGAGACATTGCTGTAGGTAATTTTCCACATCAGAACCTTAAGTTTGACCTTTTCATCACTTGTTCATTATTCAAATGAGTAACTTGTCTGACTTTTTTATCTGTGGTGAAATATCATTACCCATTAGTAGTGGTTTGTTTGGATGGTAAAGATTTGACTTTTGGTGTTTTTTTTACTTTGCATTAAGTATAGCGTAAAGGAAATTATATGTACCTACAAAACCGTCATTTCCAACTGGTTATTTACAAATGGCTTAAAGTTTTAACTATATGAAAAATAATTAAAAAAACAAGTTTATGTCTAAAACAATTTAATGAACTAGGAAGTTTAAAGTGCTCCACGAGACGAATCAATCGAGCCCAAACTCGGTGGGGTTATGTTATTTTATTACAGAGATGCCATGGCCACCTTCCTTCATCTTGAGATCAGGTCATTACCTGATCATATGTATGTTGGGTGACAATGCAATATTTTAGTACCCATTGGTACTATTTATGATTGCATTGTCATCCAACATACATAAGAATGAGAAGTTTCAGCTTAATCGAATAATGGGAAGTTTATACAAAAAAAATAATTGGGAAGTGGGTCTAATTTAGCTTGCAAGATTTAAAAGCTTGATATTAATAAAATAACCCATGTATCAAACTTATCAGTGTAATGATCCCTTTAATTGTTTCTCAAGTAAAAAAATACGATGTCTCTGTATTCGGGTACTGCTCTGTGCCTTCCTTTTTCCATTTACACGGAACCGCACAAATATTGCAAACTAAACGGGAGCGAGCACTATTTACAATTTGGCGCGGTTATGTCCGTCCGGGCACATTCGGCCCATCGTTACACCAGAGGTTATATTGCTGCTTGCGGTGCCTTTATGGCTGGACCTCACGGATGGGGTGTGATCTCCTTTAATGTCGAATTGGATGGCCATTAAAATATCCTTACATTTGGGAGACGACTATGTGAGTATATCTGCTAAGTTAGGCAGGTAAAAATGAGTTTTAATCGATTTTTTTTTACTCGTTCCCGGTTGCATCCTCAGCTGCGCTGCTTCAGAGCCCGAGGTGCGCTTTCCCGCTTTTTCTTCTCCAAATATAACATGCATGTCAATGGTCACCCAAGGATACCAAAGACCTTGCAAAATGGAGAAGAAATAGCCAGAACAGTTTTAATGATTTGGCTATAGTTTTACGACCGGCCGCCTGCCTGTAGTCAACCCTCTTTGGGAATGTATTTGTGCGAAAAGTTTTACAACCAGGTGCCGCCCGACGTTAACCCTCATTGGGAATTCCTCAATTGTAGCACGAGATGTTTGTGCTTAATCCTTTAGTCGCCCCTTACGACATCCACAGGAAGAGATGGAGTGGTGATATGTAAAGTATTAATATTTTTAAATAATAATTGGAATGTAGTCCAAAAATATAATTTAGTACATTTAGTCCGTCAATTAGATTATCCAAAAATAATGGGCCCATGTTTTTATTTAGTAAAGTAGTAAAAATCTACAAAGTAACAGCGCATAGAAGTTTCGGAGTGTCGATTTATAAACCGTCCCATGTGGGTACGTATACGTATACGTATACTGAAAATCGTACTTGATCGTGACTCATGCGACATTTAAATGCCCTGTATCTTCGTTATTATTTGCTAATCAGAGGTAAGAACATGGTCAATATTTTTAATAATCTAGCTAATGAACCAAGCAAAAAAAAATTGTCCACATTACTGTAAGTATTTCAAAATCTCAAACATTAATGCTCAATTTTGGAAAAGAATGGGCCATGTTGCATATCTAACCACGTGCTCGTAATATCGATATGCGTGTAAGTGCGCGTCCACAGATACGCGGCGCGGTGTGCGAAGCGGGCTGCCACGCGGGCCGCCGCCGCCGCGCGGGCCGCCTGGCGGACCGCCTCGCACACCGTGCCGCATGTCTGTGGACGCGCACTAAGAGCGTTATCACACGCGGCGCAGCGGCCGCGGCACAGCTGCCACTACGGTTTTTCATTTCTATGTTTACACTAAGATTATTGACGTTGTTCGAGATTTTTGGCACAATCTTTTTATTTATGTCCGAAAATCCCTCATAGATAAATACATATTTAGCACAAAGCATCTTTTGTTTTTTTAAAGGTTAATTAATAATTTATTCATAAGATGACTAAAAATCACAACATTAAAGTAAAATTAATCTATAACTACATACGTATATAAAACTAACTTATTTGTTACTTAACAGTTCCAGAACAGGACGTTGGAGCAGACAGTGCCAAGAGAGTTCACTCTATTATCGGGATGCAGATAGTGGCTGTCGCATTGTTAGCTCCACAGAGTTTAGTTGCTAATGTGTGCCATTTAGTTAGCTGAACTGATTTTATAGTTGAAAAAAATAAAAGCATTTATTTGAAATGAACAAATAAATGCTTTAAAAATGTCTTCGAAAGGAAGATTCAATAGTCTAAGTTATATAGATATAAATATAGAGTTATATAAAATATTTATTTTTATATTATATGTAGTATATTCTTTAGTTATGTATGTAGTGTATTCGTAGTGTTTAAGCCAAATACTGGTCAAATTTGATTTAATTAAATTAATAAATAGCCTTTCGACTCGAGAAGAAGAAGAAGCTTTAATATTTTACTTGCTTTTTTCATTGCTCTGTACGTACTCGTACTTCTGCCTTCCTACTAAATTTGTAACTGTCCTCTGCCCTACTGGTCGACTGGAAGAGTAAGTCCACCATTTGTAAAATGACCTTTGTTATTTTATTATGTGTAACAATCTTTGTTGTACAATGAAGTTTTTTAAATAAAATAAATAAATAATGATCATAGCATCGTGTAATAGCGGTTATTTAACGTAAAATGGGTAAATTTTGAAATTTTCAAGGTCTTAGATCAATACAAAAAGTAATTAATACTACACTGTACTTTATGTCATTTTGAACTTCAAGTTTTTACTAAAACTTTTATTAGCCTAATATAAATAAATGCCATTTATCTATATATAGATACGATGGCTTGTACACATATTAACACATGATAAAAGGTAAGTAAAAGTAATCAAAATCTTTCCCACAAAACTGCTGCCCATAGATCCATATAAATCCACACTGGGACTGAGTGTAAAATCAAACAAACCAACCAATTTTCCGATAAACGCCTCGGCTAATAACGAACGCTTTAATTTTTCTGTAAACAAACGTGCGATATTGTCACCAATAGTGAGGCAATAACAGGGTAACGCCCGTGCCGTCCATATTTACTTATTGTAAACTCACATGACAGGTGCCTTAATAGGCGGAATAACATGGCGGGTGCGGCGCTGTAGCGAGTCAAAGATTATTTAAAGTCGCAAACAGACAAACTGCTCGAAAATTATCATGTGTTAGAAAAGAAGAAAAACGGCCACTTTTGGCAAGTGTGCGTAGTAAAGCTTAACGTTCTCATTATAAACTGTAAACAGTAGTTCATTAAATACTTTAAACGGTTATCTAGGACTTGGTAGTAGCAAAATTTTTAATAATGTCTCTGTTTTCTTTGAAATTATTTATTTCAAATGGGGGCAGCACTGGACCCCGGAAAATTCAGGTACGGCCTTAATGTGCGTAGCAATAATGTATCGGCTACGCACTTTTACTGTCACACTTGAGATAGAATTGTAGCGCGCGAACTTGAAATGATTGCGTTAAAATTATGCATTACGTAGATAGAAATAAAGTTAAATATGATTTGAAAGTCATTTAAGAATTGCAGCTGAAATGATGATAATTATTTTGGTCTGACAGCAAAAATATTCTTCTCCGCTGGAACCGCAGAATGAATTAAGCTAAAACCTTTTCTCATTCAGATAAAGAAAACTAATATGTGTATCAATTAAAGTAGTAAGTGTATAATATTTTTGTCAAAGCAGTTTAACTTCTGTACTTATTTGATCTCTGTTGAACGTTGAACGTAGACCTCCTGGGAAATCGACTGTTGCTCGGTAGTTACGGTAGGTGCCACGACCCGGCCGCGCCTCTACCTATAAGTTACCGTAATTAATTAATTTATCGATCTTATATTAACTTCAAAATATAGAGGCCTATATGAGTTTTCATTGGCTCATAGGGATTATGATCGTGTGATTTACAGGTAGCTATTATTTTCATGTAAAAATAACTTTCTTTGTACCACTAAACGTATAGTTATTTAGCTAGTTATTTATAAATTTTGCATTACAATGAAATAAGATTGATTTTTCCAACGACTTTTTTTTTTTAATTAAGTTCGATAGATGAGTCGGCCAGCGATCATGACTACAGTAGCGCCGTCGAAATATTAAATAATAATCGTGGTAAGACCGAAGTGGTTGTTTCGAGTTAGAATAGGACCACTTCATCTCTTTTCGTGGATGTCGTAAGAGGCGGCTAAAGGATTAAGCACAAACATCTCGTGCTACAATTGCATTCCTAAGGGTTAACGTCAGGCGTTAAACTGTTCGCCCAAATACATTCCCAAAGAGGATTGACGTCAGGCAGACGGCCGGTCGTAAAACTATAGCCAAATCTTCAAACTCTTCCGGCTAATTCTCCAACACAAGGTCTTCGGCATCCTTGGGTGACCATTGACATGCATGCAATATTTGGAGAAGAAAAAGCGGGAAAGCGCACCCCGGGCTCCGAAGCAGCACAGCTAAGGATGCAACACGCGAAGATGAAGAAGAATCGCGGTAAGTCCCACAATACCGATAATACGATTGTTGTAAATCTTAAAAATATTTTATTTGACTATTCGTATGCCTTCCTTATTTTTATAAATTGTAAAAAAATGCAACAACCACTTTTACCGTTACCTACAAGGTATCTGTCTGAAATTTTAATAAACGAATACACCTAATTATCTAATGAAACTGCATATTCTTAGGCATTTTAATAAAATAAATAGGTAATAGCGCTAGAAAAATACGTATATAGAAAGATGCGGCACTCATATTTCGTAATCTTACACCAATTTCATTCAAAGTTCCTGCCGACACCAATAAATCTACCAAAGATCATTCTCATAAAATACATTCGTTTACCGTTATTTCGCATAAAGGGTGAAAATAAAAACAATAATCCTATGCCCTGTGTCCCAGTGGGCACATTCGCGCCCCAATAATACTTTTTATCATATTTATTGACTGATAAATGGAAAGCCATAGCCGAGTGCATTTGTATGTTACAAATAACGAATTTTTGCGGATTATTGCTGTTACGGAATTTGAATGCAGGATTAATATTATTCCAAATGAAAATTCATGCAAAGATATTTTTTAAGACAGTAAAAAAGAAATATCATTTAATAGTACAATAAAAATAAATACAGCTTTGTAATTTTCTCAGTTGTATAAGATATGCTCTTATATAAAAATTATGAGCTTTGAGTTGGGGATTTTTTTTTTCATTTGTCCCTATATATTTATTTATTTATTTATTTCATAGCAAGATTACATGACTGCTTAACTTGTACTTCAAGACTCTATATCCGTGCTTGTACGTACGTAATTGATTAGGAAAAGTTGTATGTTGAGCAATTTCAAAATTATGGACTGAACTGCTGCCCCTTTACGTATTAGTCTGTACTTAAAAATTATCTATACTTAATAGTTTTTTTTTTGTTTAATTTTTCTTTATGTAACTTTATTTAAAAAGTTGTTAACAGCATACTGTTAAAAACTGTCATATATGACGATGGATTGATGGTAGTGGACTAGTCGATACCTTATTTTCTGCGTATATTTTCTTCACAAACTATGTGACGTCCTTACCAAAATGGGTCGTGCAAAAAACCCTTTGAAATTCTACCCACGGTGTTGCCAGCGGATGGAAATCTGAATTCCCCGCGCTTTTACCCGATACGCATACGATATGTTATCTGCTAATGCCACTTGGGATCATGAGAGTAGTGCTTTGTACTCAAAGGCACCTGTTTTTTCTATAAACAGTATCTATTTTCACTGGTTTGTAACGCTCGAGTTTTTCTGTCATTTTTGTAGAATGTTTTGATATTTGGGGATATTGAAAACGTTGAAAGAATTCCAAGAGGAATATACTATCTTCTTTTACAACCTAAAAGTTGACTAATTGAAAACACATAATCCATATCACATAATAACATATTATATATGTTACAAAATAATACCAATGTAAAAAATACAAATTTTGACGTTATTTATTGAGGCTAAATTAGCCTCAATAAATAACGTCAAAATTTGTAATTATTCAGTGTTATGCTTTTCTTACTTACTTTTAATAATAGTTTACTTTAATAGATTTATTAGATATTGTTTTGTTTAACATAATATTATTTCTACTATTATCATTTCCATAATTTTCTGCTTTAATACTAACAACGTATGACATATTAATTTGTTAGTCATAAAAATTGCCATAAAATAAGTTGCCATTATAAAAAAAATTAGAAATATTAGTTTCTATAAATATTATTTTACATAATCGATACTTGATATACTATACATATCTCATACAAATGTTCATTCAGAGTCATGTAGACCACCTAGTTTATATAGTATACTCGTAGGTTATAGTGCGGCGGGGATGGTAGGAATACCACTCCAGTATAGGCAAAAAAATAGAGTGAAGCCTATACTTTGCCCTATATACTGCAATCGCAAATAAATATTTTAGTGAACTAGCTGTGCCCGCGACTTCGTTCGTGTGGTTGTCGGAACGTAATGTTATATAGCCTAAAGCCTTCCTCTATAAATGGACTACCCAACAAAAAAATAATTTTTCAAATCGGACCATTAGCTCCTGAGATTAGCGCGTTTAAACAAACAAACAAACAAATTCTTCCGCTTTATAATATTAGTATAGATAATTGTTGTGGATAATGACATTATTGAAAATGAAATAATAAAATTATGTATTAAACATATTATGAAATTTGATTAATGAAATAAGTGAGAATAATAATATGTTATTTAATAATTATGGCAAATGAAACATTATTCTAATGAAATAGGTTTTATTTCTCATTTCAATTAGGCTAATAAATTATTAATTTTCTATTAATATTATATTTAGTTTTCACAAATGTAAGCAAAATCTATTTGAAGGATTAGCGAACCCCTTAAAATCAATTTGTTTTTGAGGCGGCCTACAATATTTCTTTTCGTAATTGGATGGGATGTGAGTAGTAATAAAATTGTAATTAAAAATTAACTATTTGATACTAGTTGAGCCTCCCGAGGGTGCATACTAAGTAGGACGATACGGACCCATTTATTTTCGGAGTAAAATAAACTATTCGAATTTATAACGCTCGTACATACGACTTATTGGGTTAAGCATGTTACAATTAGGAAGATTAAGTTTATGTTGTTTGTTTGAGGCACAATTTTATTTCGGATACTGAACAGTGACACACATGTGGAACTATATCATATAGCAATGAGAATCGTAGTTAATTATTGATTTATATAACATTATAATGTTCGGAACAAATAAAAAATATTATAATATAATAATATTAAAGTATCATTTTTTTTTTACTAGCCTATAATGTCCCATTGTTGGGCAAAGGCCTACCCTCCAGCCTTCCATGTATCTCTGTTAGTGGCGACAGTCCTCCAGTCCTTCCTGTACGCCGTTAGTTCGTCTGCCCATCGTGTTCTAGGGCGGTTCTAGTTCTTTAAAATATCATATGTGATTAAAAATGTGATGAAACAAGTGAGATTCGAACTGACGCCCTTCACATCTGTACTGTGAGTCGAAGTCACAGTAGTACAGACGGTTGATCAGATACCTGTGCGCGTGTCGTGCACTACGTAAAGTGGCACAGGGTGCACTCACCGTAAAGATGTGAGGGGCGTGAGTTCAAATCTCATACGTGGCGAAATTTTTATCACATATTTTAAATTTTAAACGTACAATATTATTTATAGAATTTTTATATTATATTTACTGTAGTAGTATCATATTTTCCCCGCGAATTTGTTCACATGCAGCCGTCGCTTTGGGAAATTTCTACTGAGAGTAACATAGTCAATTTCATAGATTATTGTCAAAGGACTGGGGTGAAAAGACCAGTGAATCCAAAGAAGACTGTAAAATATAAAAAAAGTGTTTTTGATTTTTATAAATTAATATCAATTGAGAAAGCTGTTCACATTGAACATATTCATTTAATAATTAATCTCTTTTTATGAATCCTGACGCCAAGCAATACAAACTCAGCAGGAACCACTCTGAACCTCATAGCGTAAGTAATTAAACAAATTTCATTACCATACCTATCACTACCGTATTATCATAATGCTTATCATTACACTAGATTATGCGGAGTCATTCGCCGGTAAAGTAAACACAAATTTTGTCACCATGCCCGATGAAAATTATCGTATTAAGTCAGTTCAGGATACCGCTGCATGATTTGTGAGTTCATTTTATAAAATCAAAATGTGTTTGAGTTATTCTTTATGAACAAAAACACATTGCTATCTATTTAATTATAGGAGTATTTAAGTATATAGCTGTAAATACTATATTTTTATTGTATGCCATCTGTTAGTCTGCGCTGGATGATGTTTTAATAAAGCGCAGCGTAGGACAGGTTCGGATGACTAACAGGTCCTAATACCTTACCTAACCATTGGTTAGGTAAGGTATTAGGACCTAGGGTGCCCTAGTAGGTGCAGCAAATAGGCAGAAAAAAATTGCATGCATGCCGCTTACAATCGGTAGTTTTGTAAATCTTTGGGGAAGGCATATGTCCAACAGTGGACTTCTTTGGCTAGTAAATTATTTTAAAAGACAACGAAACTGTAATATTTTATACTAAAACATATAATTTTTATCTCCCGCTACTTCTACTAGTTGAAAAAATTTTCAAACCGCGAAGACCTATTCCTCGGAATGAGACATGTTTGAATGGCACCGTTACCTAACCAAAATCTGGACAATTGACTTAAAGAAAAATACACGATAGAATTAAAAACTATTTAAATGAAATTTTAACACTGGATGGTTTTAAGAACGAAGTAACGATACAACTTCAACGTATAAAATAGACAGTGGGATCCTGTGCTACTACTAGATGACTGTGACTTATGACGAAACGACACGCGATCGTGTCATGGTAATGACAGAATAATAAATTATGTTGTAATAACTTATTATACAGGCTTACGATAGTGTTCGCCTAATGGAAATGGGGTAAGTGGCTTAATTAGCAAATTTAGTAATTAAATGCCCACCCGTGTATTTTTGGTAACGATAAAGGGTTGTTTTTGGCCTAAATTTAATAATATTGGAAATATTACTATACCTTTTTTTAATATGGTGCCAATTTTTCAAATGCTTTATGACGCCATTGGGTATCATCCTCATTATGAACAATTTTCTGAACCACTGGGTCATAGGCTATAAAATATGTTACATGATCAGTCAGATCACTATCTGACTACAGAAGGACAGATAGACAAGGAGTGAGAGACCCTATAACAACGGTTCTATTTTTACCTTTTTATCATTAATTTTTCAGCATCGCTCTTGTCGGTGGAGTTAATCCATTCTTCCATTCTTTTCTATTTTCCGACAACCTCTTGACATCTTGATACGACACTGCTATCATCTTTTCCTTGACTTACTTCATATAAGCTGTGCCCTCCTTTCTTCTATTTTGCCTTCTATTATAATTTGCATAAAATTGTAATCTCTATCTATAATTTAAGAACTACGTTCTTGTCGGTGGAGTAGTTTCCATGTCTCTCTCTCTTGAGCCAAAAATTGTCATGCCGTATCAAGCGACCCAACATATTGCCTCGCCTTTTTCTGATGACCTTGAGTATGTGGCTCTTTTCACGTACTCTATTCCTCTACCTTTTGAGGTGCGGAACCCTAAAAGTACTTATATTTACTAAAATGGAAGAGTATAATTTCAACATTCGTTTTTGGAACATTATCTGACCCATTAATCTAATACATTTTATACTAATACTTATAGTTAAATATTTAATTCTTCTAAGCTAGGGTAGCCACGATTCTGTCAGAACGAGACACGTCCATCGTAAAGCGGATGAGAAACGGTTGGTCGGAGTAAATCGGACAAGTCATCAATTGTGACGGCTTATTGACATTGGCAGTTGTATTCCGATGTCATTCTGCATTTGGCATCGTTTTATGTACATTTTCATTTTAATAGGATATGATATTATGGCTTACATCATTATTTGACAAGGTATAAAAAGTTTCATAAAAACTATTATGTAAAAATAATATTATTCATCGGGGATTGACATAAAATTTTTAAAGAATGATAAGAAAGTTTATTTAGGATGGTAGTGTGTAATAAATTTAAGATCTAGTGTGTAATAATTTGAGAGTACAGCTTGGACAAACAACATCAAACAAACATATGCAACATTTTCACTAACCGTAAACAAAACAACCTGGCAAAAGTGTGAAAAAACCGAACCGCAAATGTCCACCGCCTAAAAAATAAAGGCAAAATCCGCCGGAGGATAGACAACACCTGTATTACCATAACAAGACGTGAAATTTGAATGTACACAAATCGAATAACCCGGCCGCCGGGCCGGAATTAAGTTATCCACTTTTTGCAAGAAAAGACGGACACGTTAACATATGAATATGACAAATTGTCGGACGGCGGTCAGGCTCCGGAGTTCTACGACACCCAGGGGACTGGGGGGACTTGAAAATTTTTCATTCCACTCCAGTACTGCGGAAGAAAAACGGCCAGGTCACTCGTCAAAACTGTTACAATTTCTCAGAAACAATAATGGGATAAAACGTGCCCCTTGACCAGTGAAAAAGCTATTATAGCACTGTCAATGTTATTTATTTGGAGGCCGCATGTTGAGAATTTTTATTCTATCATGGGATTTCAAGTTTTATTGGCAACGGAACTGATGTGGAAATGTTAGCACCTGGGGCTTCCGGGTTTGAAGAGGGATTATATTTTCTAGGCAATTATCCAAAATAGAAAGACTAGAATAAAATTTAAAAAGCCAAGAAAATATTCAATTTAAATTATTAATTATTGGGGCAAATAGTCCTCAAAATTTTAAAAGAATAGTTTGTTGAAAAAAAAGAAATTTTTTGTTAACCCTTTTTAAGGTTTCCGAACACAATATGTAATTATATTACTGTAATAAATGTCCTTCGAGTCCGTTTACCATTTTTAGGGTTCCGTACCCAAAGGGTGCAAACGGGACCCTATTACTAAAACTCCGCTGTCTGACCGTCTGTCCGTCTGTCCGTCTGTCCATCTGTCTGTCTATCCGTCTGTCACAGGGCTCTATCTCTTGAACCGTAATAGCTAGACACTTGTAATTTTCACCGATAATGTATACTGTGGCCGCTATAACAAAAAATACAAAAAAAAATAAAAATAAAAAAAAAGTTAAAAATTAAAGTGTTTTTTCAGCGTTTTTAATTAGATCTTTATAATGGCATTAACTAGATACTTGAAATTTTCACAGATAATGTATTACTATGGCCGCTATAACAACAAATACTAAAAATAAAAATTAAAGGGGGTCGTCATACAAAAAACGTGTTTTTTAGCGTTTTAAAACATTGTACGGAGGTACTCACACTTGCCCGTTTATTTATTATATCATGACAAAACTGATTTGTGTAATTGATTATAGCCTTGTTATTTCTTTAGACCTTTTACAACTAGAACTACTTAAATATCTAGGTATCTATATCAAAGCAAAGGCATAGTGTTGCAATGAAAGTACTGATTTGTGAGTTTGCGGGGACGGTAATTCCCAAATGGAATCACGAAGAGTGCATCCGTGCGCCGAATCGCAAATACGCATACGTCGACAATTTTACTGCGATGGAAATATGGACTGGAATTGGAACGAATATATGCTATAGAAAATACGCCTGCAGAACGATCTTGTGCTTCTCGGCCAAGAGCAATATTTCCTATCACCGGTATGTAAAAGATATAGATGGCTTATTGTCTAGATGGCTCAAGAGAGGGAGACATGGAAACTACTCCACCGACAAGAACGTAGTTCTTAAATTATAGATAGATTGTCTAGATACAGAAAGTCTAATGGATAAATTTTGGAAAGAAAAATCCTTATTAAGCATAATAAAGCCACATCAGAAGTAAGTAAATCTATTAAAGTACTAAATAATAATTAAGTTTTATTTACTTTAATAATGCATAATGATTGCCTAAAAATCGTATTACAAGTAAATCTATTGTAAATAAAACATCCTAATGAACGAATGCAACGTCAAAATATATTTAAACTCTTTTTATTTTCAAGTAAAAAATATTATTAACATTGTTTTATTGCGGAAAAAAGTATTTAGGTATTCTTTACCAGGATAATGTATGCGTACAATCACAAATAATTTTGATTGTTCCTCATAAATTTCCAGCCAAATCGCCATTTTTCCCCGCATTTGAGTCCACAAGTTCCCTCAGTCAATCCACGCCTTCCAATATAAATGTAAATATTGTCCCGCTGAAATATGACAGTTATAATTGCTTTATTGTACTTGGGATGCTTCTAGTTACGCATATGCTAATCTGGCCGGTGTTGATGCTAAACTAAGTTTGTTTCATTCCAACTCCATGCTATTTCAGTGGTAGCTCGTATTGTATTGTAGTTTCAAATATATACCAAATATATTCTTACATAAACATATCTTAGTGTTATACAAAGTGCTTATTATGTATCACTTTCTGTGTTCATTATAAGGCTTATGTTACATGCAGTTATGACGTGTAAAAGCAATTTTTTTCGTTTGTAATAATATTTTTACTTTTACAAACTAATCTATCCAAAAAAAGTACCCAATTATTATAACATTCTTATATAAAAATAATAACATGACGTACTTAGTTTTAAATAAGTAGTTATAATGTTAAATGTGTCAAGAAACCAGAACTCACTAAATATATGTCTTCCATGCTGGTCTGGGAGGAAAGAAAAAACTTAGAATGTACCAGCTGCTCCTTCACACGCAGATTGTAAAAGTCGATCGACAAAATCGGCGGGAATCTGAATCATGTTAATGCCGTACCTAAATTTTCCGGGGTCCAGTGCTGCCCCCATTTTAAATAAATCATTTCAAAGAAAACGGAGACATCATTTAAAATTTTGCAACTACCAAGTCCTAGATAACCCTTCAAAGTATTTTATGAACTACTGTTTACAGTTTATAATTAGAACGTTAAGCTTTACTACGCACATTTGCTAAAAGTGGCCGTTTTTCGTAAATGTGCGTAGTAAAGCTTAACGTTCTCACTTTAAACTGTAAACATTAATAATTAATTCATTCTTTAATTCAGGTACGGCCTTAATAAGCGATGCGGCGACCCATCACTATTTTGATTCCGTTTTTTCCATCCTAACGCCCACCATTACGATAAAAGTGGCATTTGGAACTTACAGTCCTTGGCTCTGGATACCTCTTTAGGGATAAAGACGTGATAATGTATCTGTAAATGTTTTCATTTTAATTATAATGTACCATTTTTTTTTTCATATTTAATCTCATCTTGATTCTTTTAACAAAAGGCTTACACAAAGCTTTTCTCTCCGAATTTCCTTGTAATTAATAAAAACTGGTCCATTAACGGGATCGATTTTCTAAGTAAGATCCAAACAACCCCCTTGCGAATTAAGCCAATAACGCAAAAAAGAGGGGCAGAGACCTAAATGAGGCGTCTCGTGTTACTCTGAATATTTATGAGAGGCGATCTGCTTAGCGATGTTTTCGTTAATGCTTTTAGTTAGCTTTTTGTAAAGCTACTCACTTTGTTTGCAATTAAACTGCTGTGTTCAGACTGGTAAGTGCTTCTTCTTTCTCCTATTGATTTTGCTGAAAATAATTCTGATTCGTAGCTTCATATCACGCGTTGTATGTCAGTTATTTAAGGCTACGAAAACGTGGATTTTGAGATAGCAACCAGAAATTTACAGGCAAGTGCTAAATGAAATCAATGTGTCAATAAAATTCTGTAGCTCGTTGATGTCGTGGAAGACCCATAATAAGTACGCATCTTATTATAGGTATTGTACAAGAGTGAGCGAGGCACTTTTTGCTTGTCGCATTTGTTTGTTTTCTTTGGTTCTTGTGTCGTACAAGAACCAAATACGCCACTACGTTTCAAAATAGGTTACACTTTTAAAACTACACCGTGGAATCTAAGTATATACCTCTCTATCTCCAATATCTCTGCTTTTTGTAATAAAACTTCCTTTCTGACGGTACTTTTTGGTGGTAACTTCTGTCATTTTTGACAGGTATCTATTGCGCGTTATGAAAGAGCTACTTATAGCAAGAGATCAATTAATACAAGTTAGCGATTAGACTTCCTGGACCTAAAAATTATGATGAATGAAATAACATATAAAATTTTTAACAATTTTCTACGCTTCCTGATTCCTAAGGTGCGTCCAGACTGGCCGGCAATCAGTCGGCGGTAATGAATCCCGGCGGACGCGCCGGGAACAACAATCGTGACTTAACTCCCGATCTATTCCCAATACTACGCTGATTTATAGCAGCGAGAATAGCACGTTAATTGTAAGAAGGGTTGTGTACAATAAAATGAGCAACATATTCAGATACACTAGTTTGTTTTGGTTCTAAGTTTTCGTTCGGCAGCCTCAGGTGCCTGTTGAGAAAAAAGGGTAACACATAAATATTATTAAATCCTTATTTAAGACAACATAGGCTCAGGGGTTAGTAACAATAGTTCTTATTCTATGTTAGTAATGAGACAAATTTATATAGTTTTTAAACGTAAAACAGGTCACTTACAAAACAAGTTAGTAATTTATTACTAACAGCGATAGAGTTCGATCTATGAGCGTTATGAGTGGACTATCGAACCTATCGGCTATCGCACTTAGAATACTGTCACAGAATACAGTAAGAGTAAACAGAAGGGACTCTTCTAAGGTACGCGCAATATACGTCCCCGTTCCCCGCACCCGCACCTCTCCCCCGGTTCTTGACGGCCAACGTGAGAATCGCGGCGAAAACGGGGGAGAGGTGCGGGGACGGGGAACGGGGACGCCTGGGTGACGCATATTGCGCGTACAATTATTTTTTTTTTCCAATATTTTTTTTTTTTGTACCTTAGGAGTGTCCCGCCTGTGATACTGTTGCGACTCGTGCGAACCATGCGCAGCAGTGCTGCCGATTTCATACGCCAAACCGCACGGTAACGCACTACGGGCTTTAAAGTCGCATTACTAATCAAGTAACCAGGAATGAAATAAGATGAGAAAAAGACTGCTGTTGCGGCAGACAAAGTCCCCAGATCCAAAAGCTATAAGCTGTAAGGTAGATCTTAAAACAGCATATAAAAAAGTTTATAGAGGTTTTTCCTCTTTCTGAGCTTGAAAAGAAGTAGCTGGTAAATTTTTCTATGGCTTTTCAATAATTGTTGTATACAATGTGTACTTGTTACATTTTTTCAATACTATCTATTTAATACTAGCTGTGCCCGCGACTTCGTTCGCGTGGTTGTCGGAACGTAATGTTATATAGCCTAAAGCCTTCCTCTATAAATGGACTACCCAACAAAAAAAGATTTTTTTAAATCGGACCATTAGTTCCTGAGATTAGCGCGTTTAAACAAACAAACAAACAAACTCTTCCGCTTTATAATATTAGTATAGATAGTATAGATACTATATCAAAGAATTTATTTGTAAATGCTACAGATCTTCGAGTAGCTCTTTGTAGCCTTTTTTTATTAATCTATATCGTCCCACTGCTGGGGAAAGGTCTCTCCTATATACTTTCATGTGCCTCTATCCCTTGCCCTCGCTGACCACCCACGCTGAAAAGCGTCGAGGTCATTGCATCAAGGTTGTAGGCGAAAAACCATTTATTTGCTTTCAAAAACTACGAATTCGCCATAAGTGCTGCATGATACTGAAAGTTTAAAAATATTTATCAGTCGCTGGTGGAAGCCAAAACACGATTCATACAAAGTACATTTAAAAAATTTGAAATTTACCTATAATTCTGCAAATTGAGATTAAATTTTGCTACGTGGCTTCCGAGAATCTGTTTTATTCAATAATTATGAATGTTTTTTTTATGTCTTTCCTTTTTAATTCTTTATGAAAAAACGGCAATATTTATTTATAAAACAATATTTTTTATCTTACTTATAAAACATAAATTTAATAAATCTCGCGTTTTTTTCACGTCAGGTCGCCCGGCCGTCTGATCCTTAGTAATTGGGTATTTCACTGGGTCAAAAATAAATTATTTGGTACTACGTCACAAAACAATGCAACTTGTCATTGATCACATTCACTTTGAACGTGATTTTAGATTTATTAATGCAGAAAAACGGATATTCAGAGCGTTATTTGATTCCAAGGAAATATGACGTCATAAATCAATATTTTATACCAAATCCATTGAAAATTTTTGTTTTTGACGTTAAGAATACTCGTAATGCCGCTGCGTCCATTTAGCCTTAAATAAATTTAATCAAGAAGACCTCACTAACAAGTACATGACTACAATAACACTTGTCCTCTCAATCACCATAAAACATAATAGCAATTAATAAAAACTACGATATCATAAGTTCCATAATCAAGTATCTTTTGTTGTACAAATAATTGTTTTGATACGAGGGGCGTGCGAATAATTTATTCAGCACAGCGGGTGTACGAGTACAGCTCAGTGCAAATTGGGCAACATGTGGCCCATACATGAAATCGATAGTTTATGAAAATTATATTTCATGTGCATTATACATTATTATTATAAATTCATCTAAGCGCGTTCCCAATTGCATCCTCAGCTATGCTGCTTTGGAGCTCGGGGTGCGCTTTGCCGCTTTTTCTTCTTCAAATATAACATGCAAGTCAATGGTCAACCAAGAATAAGACCTTGCCAAGTGGAGAAGAAAATTCCGGAACAGCTGTAATTTTACGACCGGCCGCCTGCCCGACGTCAACCTTTTTTAGGGTTCCGTACCTCAAAAGGAAAAAACGGAACCCTTATAGGATCACTTTGTTGTCCGTCTGTCCGTCCGTCCGTCCGTCTGTCAAGACCCTTTTTCTCAGGAACGCGTGGAGGTATGAAGCTGAAATTTATATCAATTACTCAGGTCTACTGTCCCTTGAAGCTGTGAAAAAATCAAACTTCTAAGCCAACGCAATCAAAAGATACAGCCGTTTATGCCGCAAATTTTCGACACTTGCAAGGGAATCAAAACCTACAGGGTGCTTCCCGTGAACTCAGAATCTTGAAATTTGGTACGAAGCAACGTCTTATAGCATAGATAAAGGAAAAATTACGAAAACCATAAATTTTTAGTTACATCACATAATATATTTTTTTTTAATAATTTTAAACTTACTTGTCGCAATGAACGAACTTTGTAAACCTTGCAGGTTTGTACGGAACCCTCGGTGCGCGAGTCCGACTCGCACTTGGCCGGTTTTTTTTCGAACCACACGGGGTAAATTATTATATATATTATTAATAGCTTTTGCCCGCGGCTTTGCCCGCGTAGACTACAAAAATTTGTTTTTTTTTTTTTAAACTGGGGTTGCAATTTGTTAAAATCCAATTAATGGATTATTATTTTTTCTAACCACTAATTTAAAAATGTCATGTGTCTCGCTTCAAAAATGACAAAGATTCATACAAACTTGCAACCCCTATTTCACCCCTATAGGGATGTAATTTTCAAAATATAATAAATGTATTCTTGTTTTCTACTAAAATACATTAAAAAATTCATGTGTCTAACTTTAAAAATTACGAAGTTTCATACAAACTGCAAACTCCTATTTCACCCCCTTGGGGATGAAATTCCAAAATTCCTGTCTTATCGGACGTCTCCTAGTTACAATCTACCTTTCTGCCAAATTTCATCTTCATTGGCTAAGTAGTTTTCGAGATTTCGTGATGAGTGAGTGATTTTCGCTTTTATAACCATTAACTTAAAAAGCTTTAAAAAGCTTTTATAACACGCTTTTATATATATATATATATATATATATATATATATATATATATATATATATATATAGATTATAAATATATTATTATTTTAAATATATTATATTAATCGCAGAAAGTTGCCGAAAAATTAAATAGGCATTTCCTATAAGAGATATTATAAATATCCTATGATAATAAAGATATTTTGAATTGAATTGAATTGAATTGAATTATAATTATTGGTTACTGAAATAGTGTGGGATATACAAACAATGAAAACAACAGTTTTTTTTCTATATTCATTGAAAGAGGTTTTGTCACGCAGTGTACAGCAATCTGGAGTGAAAAGAGATGAATGAAAATATTCTTTTGTATTGTTGTTAAATTAACTATGTTAACTATGTTTTCAGGTTTAATATTAATCTTGTATTGTTTTATAGCAACAGCCCGCCTGCTTAGCGTAGTTATGACGGACTAATCCTCCCTGGGAGAGAGGGAGAGACTAGGTCTAACAGTGGACTATATACAATACAATACACTTTATTGCTCAAAAGAAAAATACAGGACAAAATTATCGTAAAAACTAGAAAATGCGTAAAACTGGTCTTATCGCTAAGCAATTTCTTCCAAGCAACCTCGCTTTAATATGCTTGACTACCTCCGAGGTCCAGTGGTCAAGGCGTTCGCTTTGTGATCCGGAGGTCGTGGGTTCAATTCCCACTGGGAAGCATACTTTGTGAAAAGTTGTTTCCAGTCTGGTTACGATATTCCAGGCTTATATCACCTGATTATCTAAAAAGAACGATGATTCCGTGCTTTAAAAGGCACGTAAAGCTGTGGGTCCCGAACGCCATCTAGCGTTTGTTTAAACCTATCCTAGGATTGGTTCTGATCTACCCTTTGGGTTGTGGAGGTCTGGCGGCAGTCGCTTTGTGTAAAAACAGTAGCCTCGTCAAATCACCTAGGTTTAGGTAGCGGACCGGGCTCTCGCAAAATTATCGTAAAAACTAGAAAAGGCGCAAAACTGGTCTTATATATTAATAATAATAATAATAGTACATTACGATATAAGTGCGTTATGGTGGTTATAACACACGAAGCGGAATATAAGCCCGAGCGAATGCGAGGGCGTTAGGAGCTGAGTGTGTTTAACCAATATACGCACGTATATCGTACGACGTTTTTCAACATACGGCAAAATACCTAATAAACTGATATTTTTTATTTTAAATAAACTCAACCATAACACTTTGATGCACACTGTTGCTTTCCCGCCGTTTTACTTTTTAAAATCAGCAGAGCGCGCGGCCTACTGAACGGCGCCGCGCAGCATGTGAATTCGAAATTTGAAAAAAAAAAAACAATTTGAGGCGTATGTAAGATACAAAGATAAATATTGAAACAACGACGACGTTCGATGTCTGAGTTATGCTTTTCTTTGTCTAACCTTCACCTAATAACATATTATATGATATTATCTGTCTATCTCGTTCACACACAACTGTCAAACTTTCTTACTCTCTCATTCATACTGGATTTACCATTAATTCTGTCCCTTTCTTTCGCAAAAGCAAATCGTGAGTGACAGGAAATATAACTTCACTATTTGCGTTTCTAACACACGCGTGTTTTATAGGCTGCTTAATATATCTAAAACCGGTGAAATTAGATCGATTTTATAAGCAAGGGTGTTGAAAATTAAATAATAACTGTTTTTGTTTATAAAAGCAGACGGTAGTACATTCTGTGATCTTGCAAATAAGTATATACATCTAATTTTCTAATAACCATACACATTTTCCGAACATTTTCCACAGAAACAAGTATACATCATCTTAATGCATCGCGATATAAGCGTATAATGGAATCTATCAAGAATCGAAGGGGTGGGTCGTTGCATCATCCCCTAATTTGGTTTTTATATTTCAACCCCTATGGCATGGAATTAGTCTTACCATATGCGCGGGTACTTGTGTTACACATTGGCATTGACTGTTCATTTTTGGCTGGTGCTTAAAATCGGTAGTAAATATATTTTTACCATTCTATTCTTAGTTTTATAAATTTTAGCGTATTTTATGTAAAATGAAGCTCGTGTAAATGTTTTAATTATACAATAGAAAGATTGCCTCTTAGTATTGAGGTATTTGGAAAAAAACATTTGAGATGATGAGAAGGAATTAAAATTCTATCTTACATAAATACATCGTGTTAATGAAAGAACTCGCCGCAAAACCTCTCAGATGGTACCTCAGCCCATGAAACTGAAAATTGACTTGATCAGCTGATCAGTTTGTATGAAAATTCAAATTATTTTTTTTAGTTTCGTGAAAGTTGTTGAACGAAAGTTGTTCAGTTACATGGGCTGAGGCAGAGAGCTGAGAGCTTTTGCGTTCTTTCATTAACACGATGTATATCTACTTAATAGGTAAACATTTAAAAGTATTTTCAAACTAAACTTTACTAAAGATACTAAATTGAAATCAAAATAAATATACACAAAAGTTTAAAAAATATATTAGGTTTTGTTTGTGGCTTCTTGTTATTTTTTTTATATTACAAAGTGAACAAAATATCACCAAAATGAGCAACTGGTCGTGCCACCGCAACGCACATAATAAAGGGCTCGTAATCCGAGCGGCGAACATGTGTGCGGCTTTAAATTCTGATCTAATACCGATTACCAGCACGCACCCGCCACTGCTGTGATGCATTATTTTTAACCCCCGAAACAAAAGAGAGTTTTTCATTGAAATGTTTTATTTTTGGTGAAGAGGCTAATATAAGTATAGCGTGAAAAAAATAATAAAAAATAAGACCATCTTATTGATGTAGAGAAGAGAATATTAAGATAATTTTATTGATAAACTAAAGTATATTTAATTATTTTAATCGGTTGACTCATGTAATTAGTCGGGAAAGGCCGACTCGATTTAGAGGATCATCTTCAAAGCTAGTGTAAAATAGAAAATGTAATTGAATTTATGATAGACTTTTGCAACTTTTTTCCAGTACCGTACACTGGTAAAGTGTCAGCCACATGACACACACGGCTTGTATCTGTGGATTTAGCAAATAAAACTCAGAATATATTTTTATAGCAAAAATGAATTAAATCACATTACCAATCAAATATACCTCATAATAAATCAATTTTAAATCAGATGTAAATTAAACTTAAATCACAAAGTACTTATATTTACCTACTTCAAATGCATACTTACTTTACTGACAAGAACTTACCGTAATAAAATAAATGAACATACATTATAAATAAAAGTCATCAATTTTACCATAACAATACTTCCTAACTACCATATCATTGGCAACATCGAAATAAAATCGGCAGTTTGCATAACAAAGCGCCTTATCTATACATTTCCTCAAGTCATTACAACTTTTAAAGGCGCACATGATATCTACATTAGATAGACCGTATGTTACGTGTTTAATCTATAATGCGTCTTATCGCAATATTTTCCATTTCCGGGATAACGTGGAACGTCGGGGCATCGCCAGGGGAAATAAGCAAGGCTGAGTTTCACTTTGTTTTTTTTTCTGCGCCAGGAAAAATTTTCGTACTTTCTCTTCGTTTACACTTACAGTTACCAGTGTTTCGCGATTGTTACCTGAATCCCGGGGCTTGAATTAAATATACCCGGGCAAAGGGTGAAACGTCTGGATTTGCATTTTGTTTGCAACAAAGGATTGGTCTCTGTTTGAGTTGAATTTTCCGGAAGTTGCAGTTTTAAATTAGCATTCGGCAAGTTAGTTATGCCATGTGTTTTGGTTTTGTTAATATTTTAAAATTTTAATATATTTCCTAATAATTTATTCATGATAGCAAATGCCCACATTTAAAAAAAATATAAGTTTGTACATTTAAAAAAAAAATTAGTTATGTTATACTATACATACAGAGCTTTTTGAGTTTTGTAGCTCTAACCGGGGCTATAAAAATAAAGCTCTCTAGAAAGAGCCCAGGGTTGCAAGACCCAAAGGCCACTTTTTAGCGTGATGGTGGGCGAGAAGGTAGAAAAATGAATAAAAATAGGTATTGATGGGTTGCTAGCCGCATCGCCTAATAGCATGATTCGTAGTTTCGCCAGTCCCTCGATTGGATTTTCCGACCTGCACGGGAAGAGAAGCAGCCGGTACATTCTATTTTTTTCTTTTCTCCCAACCAGCATGGAAGCATATTTTACTTACGTAAATGTTACATTATAAGTAGTTGTAACATTTACGTAATTACATATATAAATTTTAGTGCCTCGCTAATTGCTTGAGAGTAGGCAAGTTCATAAATCCACAAATAAAATAAAAAAATATTTAATTATTTCATAAACATGGTCCCAACTAGGGTTATATTGTGTCATCTTAAAATATCGAAGCGCGTAACGCAATACCTCATCGATACTCCAGGTATCCGTAATTAGTTAATGTTCCGCTCATCTCCGATAATTTATTGAGACGGAGCGATACTCCCCCCGAAACTCCCGGGAATTGCCGCGAAAAACTCAGCCAAAATATTAATGCAGCTCTATGGTAAGTATTGGTGCAAATATACACGAGGATCACGAGGTCTTGATAGTAATGTTATATTTTAGCCTTTAAACGGGCATAATGTTTTCATTGGGTGTGAACTCTATGTCAGAGGCATAAGGTTCAATTTGAAGTGGACATTTGAAAACCGATGAACATTTGCACGGATACTTCGATGAGCCAGCCTAGATCAGGACCACGCCATCTTTACCCGAGAAAGTCGTGAGTGTGACTTTAGGACTAAGCAGAAATGTTTCGCTACAACTGCTTTCCTAAAGAGGGTTGATACCACCAATCGTCAAATAACATCCAAATCGTTGCATAATTATCTTGCTGAAAAGGCTTATTATTCAGTTCATTCATTCAGTTTATTAAAAAAATATTCCACGGCTCGTCGATTCTGCTGGTATCAAGAGGGTTGGCTCATATCTTGCACAAAGAATTGCATTAGCGATTCAGCACGGTTTTGCAGCCAATGCTTTTCGCACCATGCCACATGAACCAAATTTAGATTCTTAGTTTAGATTCTTAGGCAATTATTTTAATTTTAGTTTATAGTCAAATTTTATCTACTATGTAATAAAAGTATTTACAATAAAGAGCTAGCTCATTACATAAGTAGTGGATTTGCCTCTGCTTACACATATCTCAAGACTTATTTCGTTGCTTTATATTTATCTAATACGTTGTATTCTACTATTATTTTAAACAAGTATCAACATTATTCAGTCCCCCAAATTACCTTTCTCGCTTCAATAGAGTCTCACGGATTAATCAAGGATTGTTCTGTTCCCACTTCGCTGAAAAATTGTCGCCATCAGCGGAGCCGGCGCCACGACGGCATAACTCGATAATGCATTGCTCGCCACCTGCAAGTGGTTTTGTTGAGATAAAGTTTATTGTTTAGAAAACAAAACAGAGTTCGTCAACCTTTCTTCCAAGCTGGTCTGGGAGAAAAGAAAAAGCTTAGAAAGTACCGGCTGCTTGTCTTCTCGGGCAGATCGTAAAAAAAATATTTGACGGAAGGGATAAAAATGGTAATCATGTTAATAGGCGATGCCGTTAGCTACTCTGTTAATACTATTTTGTTTCTGGCAGCCACATCGCCTTTTAACATGGTTCACATTTTCGCGAAGAAAAGCAGCTGCTACATTCTAATTTTTTCTTGTCTCCCAGACCAGCGCGGAAGCAATAAATTCGGTCATTGTCCAGTTTTTTTGCTACCGAATTAACGCGTCACCTTTTCCCATCTTGCTTTTTGACAAAATTAACACCAAATGTAAATACGGAACCCTAAAAACTATCTAAATATAAATATCTTGTTTTGTTCTTCGCCCTATAAACCCGTCGTTTTTTTATTAACCTATATCGTCCCACTACTGGGCAAATGTCTATCTCCCATTTCCTTCCATGTGTCTCTGTTCATTCACTGCCAACCATTCGCTTTTTTAAAGTGAAAGAAGGTAAGGCGTTAATTAGGTAGCGAAAAATACTGGATAATGACGATAGCTCCTTATTATTATTTTCACGTGTCATAAAATAATCTAAGATCCTACTACATTTTCACTTGTTCCAAACCAAACTAGGCTCGACTTTTTCCCATCACAAGTTCGCGGCGCCGTGATTGGCTGAACTCCCTGGGGGCCAAAACTTCGTCAGCAAATGAGCAGTGAGCTAACACGATAATAATTTATAAGGCTACAGCGTTATTTATTATGAGTGTTATGCTATGCGATACTCTGGCTACAGATTTTCTTGGACGTGAATGGAATTGGGATTGGATTGAAGCTGTAAAATAGATGTTTTTATAGATAAATATGGATAATTCACACATATTAAGCAAGAGAATGTTGTGGTTCAAATCCCACTCATTATAACATTTTTAGATGAATTGACATTAATATTATCGGTATGCTGGCTGGACTGCCTTCGTGGTCCAGTGGACAAGGCATTTGCCTTGTGATTCGGAGGTCGTGGGTTCAAATCCCTGAGAAGCATACTTTGTAACCAGTTATTTCCAGTCTGGTTAGAATATTGCAGGCTTGAATTACGAGTAACTGATTATCCGAAAAGAAAGATGATTCCATGCATCAGAAGGCACTAAAGCTGTGGGTCTGCAACGCCAACCTAGCGTTTGTTACCTATCCTAGGATTGGTTCTTGTCTAATCTTTGGGTTGCGGAGGTCAGACGGCAGTCGAGAACGACTGCCGTCTGACCACACAGAAGTGTGGAGCGGGCTCCGGGCTCTGAAGCGTTATCGCTGAGGATGCAACCGGGAATACGCTTGCGAATACGATCTAATACGAATTGGTATGAGAAGATTCATACAAAAACTAACACAGACATAGCCCAACGATTTAGTTCATAGAACCGGCAGCGTGCGGGGCACATAGCGCGAAGAACCGATGGCCGCTGGGGAAGAAAATGGCAGCCACGTACTGGCAAGCGCAGCGTAGGACACCCACCTGCTAGGTGGTCGGACGGATGGAGGCCGCTTCCGATCGGTCGTTTTGGAAATCCTTGGGGGAAGCCTATGTTCAGCAGTGGACTTCCTGTGGCTGATGATGATTATTGATCCCGGGTGTCATTATTAGATGGCAGTCGTCAATATATACTTTAGGCAGTTCGAAAATTCTGATTTCAGTTTTGCCCACTTCCACACAAAAAAACAAACATATATTATCTCTGAACCTATTTCCACATTTCATTTTTCATTAGTTTTCTTTCAGTGACTTTTGGTACAGATACGCAAAAATATTTTGCTAAATTACACACATTAAATTTCATGCAACAACAAATTACGTACAAACTTTTCCTACGCCAAGCAAACAAAACAAAAAAGGAATTTAAAATAACTAGAAGCCTGAGTTATAAATAAGTGCAGCAGTGAAGAAGATGTATGGTTCGGCGAGGGAATACAATCCAGAGGTCGCTGTTAGTGGAAATGTAAGTAAATTTAAATAAAACATGCCGGGGTCGCGGACGCGAGCTTTTTGCTGGCAAACACATTTACACAAGGTTTACATGATGTCGTGGAATTATCTTCTTTTTTAAAATATTTAAATCTTATATTTAGATGCGTTTTGGCACAGCAGATTAAAAAAATAATTGTGTGTGTCTTACACAAATAGTTAAAAGAGGCTACAGGTGACCTGTATATAAATTAGCTGTTATTTGGAAATTAATACCTAGAGTTTTTTATTTTTATTTTAAAGAATTCTTCAGAGACTAAAATCAAGAAATGTTTTATTCTTTATTCTAATGATGGGTTTTTATTAAAAAAGGTAGTTTTATTTTATAATTTTATCAGATTTAAGGTCAATAAATCTGCATCAATTGATTCCATTATTATGTTTATCAAGATTTATTAACTCAGAAGTAGTAAAACAATACTAAACTTTGCAAGTTTTGTTATTTGACGATTAAATATGTAACAAGTTTAAATCAAAGTCGTGATATAGAGCCATTTCTACAACCACATGTTAAATTAGATACAAAGAAGAGATTAGAATACTTTGTTTTACGACAGTTTAGTACGGTTAGCATGAACTTGAAATAGGTAATATGAATTGTAATAAAATGTAATTTCATTCCCTATTTTTATTAAGGCCGTACCTAAATTTTCCGGGGTCCAGTGCTGCCCCCATTTAAAATAAATCATTTCAAAGAAAACGGAGTTTATTTAAAATTTTGCTACTACCAAATCCTAGATAACCCTTCAAAGTATTTTATGAACTACTGTTTACAGTTTAAAGTGAAAACGTTAAGCTTTACTACGCACATTTGCGAAAAACGGCCACTTTTGGCAAATGTGCGTAGTAAAGCTTAACGTTCTGAAAATGATTTGTTTTAAAAATTTAGGTACGGCCTTAATTAATGGTGCTAAACGAAAAGAAAACTTAATGAAAAGTTTTTATAGGTACGGTCAGTGACTGCTAGATTTTTGATAAAAACAACCAATAAAATAATATAAGTATTGCATTTGTTGAACGCTTTTCATTTGTTTCAAACAATCATTAATACTCATAGTTTATTTGTTCCTTATTGATAAATGTAGTAGTGTAGTAGCAGCTTTATTTATCTAAAACTGTTTTTAGAGAAATAAAATAAAATTTTCAAGTTGCTGATAGGTCAGTGATAAAAGAGAACCATGAAACATCTAAAGGGTAAACAAAATGTAGATACCTGTTTTTACTGTCTTGAGGTAATAGATTTATTTCTCTAAAATATGTTTTTAGAAATGAAATAAAATTTCCAAGTTACTGAAATGTCAGTGATAAAAGAAAACCATGAAACATCTAAAGGGTTAACAAAATAAAGATACGTTTTTTTCCTATCTCTACCCATCACCTCAAACGTATAAATTACGTTGACAGTGTGATATTTAAAACAGAAGGGTTAAGTAGATATGGGTGTAATCTGCCACGGGCTAACATATTCTTAATTTTAATTAACGAAACACATTTGTTGTCGGAATAAATTAATATCCATTATTGTTAAGTACTCGTATAATGAAAGTGAATCATCCTTGAATTTTCACAATAATAATAATTTTCGTACATTCTAGTTTCAGTCCCTTTGTGCAATTTTACTAAAATGCGGTTAAGTTTATTTACTATGTTAGATTCGTGGTCATAGGCTAATATATAACGTCTTACAAAATATGCTGAAACTATTTTAAGGGTCAATTCGGTCCATGATACCGAACACCTTTCCCCAAGGAACATGTACCGAAATATGAATAATAATTGTTGGCTTTCCATACAAACTCGGATTAGCTGATCGGTCATCTTGCATGGACGGCCAAAAATCAGTTTTTATATTTCGATATATATATGTTCCTGTGGGAAAGTTGTTAACACTGAATACATCTTTAAAATAGTTTCAGTATATTTTGTTAGAGCCTGTATACTTACTCACCTACCACTATTTTTAGGGTTCTGTACCCAAAGGGTGCAAACGGGACCCTTTTACTAAGACTCCGCTGTCTGTCCGTTTGTCCGTCTGTCTGGCCGTCTGTCACAGGGCTCTATCTCTTGAACCGTAATAACTAGACACTTGAATTTTCACCGATTATGTATTACTGTGGCCGCTATAACGACAAAAACTAAAAATAAAAAATAGGTAAAAATTAAAGGGGATCTATTAAAAAAACGTGTTTTTTCTGCGTTTTTAACTAGATCTTTATAATGGCATTAACTAGAAATTTGAAATCTTCACCAATTATGTATTACTATGATCACTATAACAACAAATACTAAAAATAAGTTAAAGTAAAAATTAAAGTTGGTCGTCATACAAGAAACGTGTTTCTTCAGCGTTTTAAAACGGTGGTACAGAACCCTTTATGTACGAGTCCGACACGCACTTACCCGTTTATTTATTGACCTTATGTAAAGCAAACCCCATTGATTTGTTAAGGACCAGAAAAACACAAGGTCAAGTTTTAGGGATGACACTTTCAACATAGTTTATTTATTTTCAACATAGTTTAATTATTTTCAACGACAAAGAAAATTCATTGCAACTTTGAAACCTTTTTTGAAATATATACCTAACCAACAAATATTTATTGCACAGTAGATTTCATCCAGGGGGAATGCTGTCAGATCGCTTGCTCCAGAAGGGAGTTAAAACAAATGTCATATGTTTATGGGATTTCCATGTTATGTTAATGTGGTTTCACTCAATTTTGGGATAATTTAGGATTATAGAAATAAAATGAAACTTTATTTTCAGATAGTAGTCTGTATGTAGAGTTATATGATAATAATCTTACATTATGATTTTTGATTTAATCATCCATGCAGATTTTACAAACTTACTAATAATAAAATCAGATAAAAAAACATGGTATGTAATTAGGGTTCCGTAATAAAAGGGTGCCGACGGGACCCTTTTACTAAGACTCCACTGTCCGTACGTCTTTCCGTTCGTCTGTCAAATGGCTCTATCTCTTCAATCGTTAGCTAGACACTTGAAATTTTCACCGATTATGAATTACTGTGTTTATTTATTTTATTTATTCAAGTACACTTGAAAATGTAATAACTACACTAATATGTAATAAGGAAAACATAGTACTTAGGTGCTACTTATTTCTAAAGAAATTTCTTCCAGTAGACCGATATAACTGTTTGTACCGATATAACAACTAATAATAAAAATAAGATATACAGTTAAAAATTAAAGGGGTCATCATACAAGAAACGTGTTTATTCAGCATTTTAAACATTGTACAGACGGACAGACGGATAGACGGACAGACGGACAGACGGACAGACGGACAGACGGACAGACGGACAGACGGACAGACGGACAGACGGACAGACGGACAGACGGACAGACGGACAGACGGACAGACGGACAGACAGCGGAGTCTCAGTAATAGGGTCCCGTTTGCACCCTTTGGGTACGGAACCGTAAAAACCAGCCACTTTTGTATATATAATTCTGCCATAAATTAAAGAAATTACATAATCAAGCACAATAGACAGCAAACCGAATTACGGGTCACCCCAAAGCTGAGCTAAGCAGCGCTAACCCGATCGGGCATAATTTGTGACCAATTAGAATAATGGTCGCCGTGATGTATGCACGACGTGAGCCTCAACGGAAAACTATGGACATGTTATCATTATCAGTTTCAAGTTAAAATATTTGTATAAATATAAAATAAACTGAAATATGGGGACAAATCACATTGATTAAGCTTGCCCCAAAGTAAGTTTAAACTTGTATTATGAGATACTAATTTAATTATACTATATTTTATAATAGATACATATGAAAAATGCCATTTTCCAACATGCCCTGGCTGGGGGTCGAACTCAGAACCTCCGAAGTGGCGAACTGGCGTTTTAAGCACTACGCCACGGAGGGCGTCTCTGTGTTTGTTTTTTACTTAATCATGCAAAAATGGCAAAAAATAATGAAATTAAACATGCAGATAGCTTTTTACCTGGACTAGCACATAGAATACTGAAAAATATGAATTTCTCGTGAGAGAGTTAATTAATTTGGACTATTTAAATTTGAGGGGTGGGAAGTTGAGGTATGGTCTTGGTGAGAGCCTGATTAGTGAGTCAAGTATCTCTATAAAATGCCGAGTATCCATCTGCTGTGTCAATGGCGGGACACCTACTAGAGCAGAGCCTCAGCCAGTCCGAGCCATCCACGTCCCCGTCGTCCACCCTGGGACCGGCTACAGCCACGCCGCCGCGTGACTACCATCTAGTGCTGTAGTTGCCAAGGATGCAGGGCAAAGGGCGAGTGTTCTGCGCCCGAAAACAGAACCCCTTCACTAGGGAGGATACCTGAACCAAACCGAGTGCGTCTGCGGACTCTGAGGTGGCAGCCCCACCAGCAGACTAGGACACAGTGGGCTAATCACCTGCTTGCCCGAAAATTACGATTCCTGAAACCAATACAGTTAATAACCGGACCGATCTATCAAAAACGACCTTTGGCATGAAAAAACGGACACGAATAGCTTACTGGAATGTGCGAACGCTACAGGAAGACTTCAAGTTAGCCCAAGCGGAGAGCGAAATGCTCAAGTACAAGCTGCACGTACTTGGACTCAGTGAGGTGCGCAGAAATGGATTCGGAGAACTGAGAACATCTAGAGGGCTGACGCTCCTTTATTCCGGCAAGGAGAACTTAGATGACAAACACGAATACGGTGTGGGACTTCTCCTTACTGATGACGTAAAGAAAAGCCTTTTGGATTGGAAACCGATCTCGGACAGAATAATTACTGCGCGCTTTAATTCTAGGGTCCGCAAGATCACGATCGTACAGTGTTATGCACCAACAAACTTGGCAGATGAGGAAATTAAGGATGACTTTTACAGCGCACTCTTAAACACCTTGAAAAGCATACGCAAGCAAGACATAGTTATCCTGATGGGGGACCTCAATGCCCAGGTGGGCAGTGATAACACTGGCTGCGAGAGACACATGGGTAAACACGGCCTTGCAGAGCAAAACGACAATGGGCAACGATTCGTCGAGGTTTGCCAGAATTACGATCTTGTCATCGGAGGGACACTGTTCTCACACAAGGATGTCCACAAATACTCTTGGACAGCACCAGACGGTATCTTAAGAACACAGATCGACCATCTTGTTATCAGCTGCAAATGGCGAACATCGCTACTAGACGTCCGCAATAAACGGGGAGCAGACATCGACAGCGACCACATGATGATGGTTGCCGAACTGCGCCTCAAAGTTGCAACTGCGAGGCGACCAGCTGGCGTAAGCAAGGTGGGGCGGAGATATGATGTGAGAAAATTGGACGACCCTGGCATGCGTAATAGATTCGCAATGGAACTCCGGAATCGCTTCTAGAGTCTCCAAGTAAACGAAGGCGCCACTATGGACAAGGAGTGGAATCACATAAAAATGGTCTATCAAGAAACCAGCTCCGTCGTCTTAGGACACAAAAACACAAAACGGGACGATTGGATCTCCGATTCTACATGGGACCTTATTCAAATGCGAAAAGATCTGCACGTTAAAATTTTAGGAGCCCCAAGTGACATGAACGGACGAGCCTCAGGGAACAGTACCGGCAGATGCGAAGACGCATATACCGCAGTACCCGGAGAGATAGGAGGCGATGGGCTGACGGCTTAGCTGATCGAGCACAAACAGCTGCCGAAACTGGCAACCTGAGAGAGCTATACAATGCTACCAAAACCCTGGCTGGAAACAAAAGAACCAGTAAGAAGCCCTTACGAGACAAAGAAGGTAAGCTCATTGCGACTTCTGAAGGGCAGTTAGAACGTTGGCGTGAGCACTTCGAAGAGGTCTTTTGCAAGACAAATACAACCCTACCAGACACATCAGCAACCACTACGCCGCCACAGTTGTTGGACATTGACACATCTCCACCTACTCGAGACGAAGTTGAAGCTGCCATTACTTCTCTTAAGAGTGGTAAAGCGCCCGGACTCGACCTTGTCACAGCGGAAATGCTTAAAGCCGACCCACAGACCGCTGTCGAGGTCATAACGCCACTCTTAGAGAAAATTTGGACAACCGAAGAGATTCCTGACGATTGGAATAAGGCAGTGCTGATAACCGTCCCAAAGAAGGGTGATCTTAGCCAGTGCAGCAACTGGAGGGGCATTACACTGCTTTCTGTCCCATCTAAAGTCTTCTGCAAAATTCTTTTGAGCAGAATATCGAAGGCAGTTGAACCCATTCTTCGACGTGAACAAGCTGGATTCCGCCCCAATCGTTCCTGTGAAGAAGCATCAGAATGGCAACGTGAGGTTTTCTTCACGTTTGTCGACTTCGAAAAAGCTTTCGACACTGTACATTGGCCTAGTATTTGGTCTTGTCTGGATGAAATGGGAGTCCCGCCGAAAATCAGAGATCTGCTAAAAGCCGTCTACAAGAAATACTCCTGCAGGGTAGCTCACGACGGTTTGTTATCAGCAGACATCGCAGTTCACGCAAGTGTCAGACAGGGTTGTCTATTATCGCCTTTGCTATTCCTCATCGTGCTGGATGGTGTGCTGCATAGAGTGAACGACGGCAAGCGACGTGGTATAGAGTGGGGGTTGACAGACCAGTTGGACGACCTAGACTACGCTGATGACCTCTGTCTGCTTAGCCACAAGCACGGTGATATGCAAGCTAAGCTGGATGACCTCCAGCGTGAAGCGGGAAAGGTGGGCCTTAAAGTCAACGCGCGTAAGACCCAAGAGATGCGTATAAAAGGAAAGAACCTGCTGCCACTAACGCTTGACACAAAACAAATAGAGCGCGTGCAGCAGTTTACGTACCTGGGAAGCGTCGTGTCGCAATGTGGAGGAACAGAAGAGGACATCACTTCTAGAGTTGCTAAAGCTCGAGCCACCTTCGCGCAACTCCGCCCCATATGGCGGTCAAGGAAGCTTACTCGCAGAGTGAAACTCAAAATCTTTCGCTCCAATGTAAAAACCGTTCTGCTATATGGGTGCGAAACGTGGAAGGTGACCAAAGACATCACGCAGCAGATCCAAGTCTGCATCAACCGCTGCCTTCGACAGATATTGGGTATCTTTTGGCCTGAAAAGATATCCAATGAACGTCTGTGGCAGCTTTGCGGCGAGACACCGATCGACCAACAGATAGCGCGTCGTAAATGGACATGGATCGGCCACACGCTCAGGAGGGAGCCTACTCACATTCCGAGACAGGCATTGGAATGGACCCCTCAAGGAAAGAGGAAGCGTGGTCGACCAAAGCAGACCTGGCGACGATCGGTAGCGGCGGAGATGAAGACAATCGGGCTGTCTTGGCCCGAAGTGAAGCGCGTTGCTCAAGACAGAGCGGGATGGAGAAGCACTGTAGTGGCCCTCTGCCCCACCCAGGGGACATAGGAAAATAAGTCATTTAAATTTGAAATACCTATGTGTTTAGTTAACCTTTTTGCCACTGCTAAGCAAAGGTCATTCATATTCTTCATTCAAGTATCTCTGTTCTGTGCTATGTCGTCAAACGCTTCTTAGGCATGCCTTTCTTCCTGCGTCCATTTACGCTTAGCCACTGGTATGACTCTTCATTGATTCAGAGTAACATATATACCTACTACTACTACAAACGAAACAATTTATCTGTACACACGTCGATGTGTGAGTTTTATACTTAGGGTCGCACCGCAGAATTATTTTAATACTTACCTACTAACGAGTTCGACATATTTACGATTATATTTTTCCATAACGGAAGATTTGCGAACACGATGACGTAAAAAATATTCTGTTTTATATGTATTAAATGTTACAGAAAAGTCGGAAACAGCTACATAATATCACTTTACAAATATTTTTCATTATGTCCATTGTCCATTTCACCATTAGTTCACTTTACTGATTATTATTGAGTCATTTATAATGTAACAAATTATATATATGCAAATTACTATATTACAATAGTGAATTAGTGAAATTAGTGCAATTTCACTAATTCACTATTGTAATATAGTAATTTGCATATTCGGCGCAAAACTATACGGTAATTATATGAATAAATTCAATAAAAATAAACAAATGTTTATCGCGCTTATACGAACAGCATGTCAAGTTGTCATTGTCAACAATGGCATTTAGCACTATAACCCGCGGAAATCTAATTGGCATCTGCGTGTATGTGATTACCTGTGAGCGAGGAGCCTATGTAACATTACCGGATTGCTTATTAGCAATCCGGTAATGTTACAATCTCGCTCTTGTGTATCTCCCGCCAATGCGAGAGAGCGAGAAGGGTATATATATCAAGATAGTTGCTGGGTAATAACGTGAAATTATATTGTTGCTTTGCGTACCTGTTTTCATCATTTGGAAATGTATGAAATATTATATACGTTCTTTAGAGTATTGGGTGGATAAACAATTATTATACGCGCACCTTCTCACCATGATGGTTACTATTGGTTGACAGTTCTCAAGACAACACACGTCGCGTATTGCGTGCGGCTAGTAATTAAACCCTGGTTTGGAGCTGTCAAAGCTCACAAAAAGCGGGGGAGAGGTGCGGGGACGCCAATTTGCAGGAGACGCTGTGAGATACCATTCTGTTTGACTCTTATGTATTCTGTGGCTTAGCGAAACAACGATGCGTCTACTCCATAGCGTTCTCTGTTCGTTAATAAATGTTTGGGAAAGCGTTTGTCCAGTGGAACGTCAATGTCGCCAATCGTAGTTCCTAGTTATGTATTTATGCCTGCCACCACAACTGAGGGAGTCTGCTGTGCGATTAAAATTTGTTTTAGTGCGATTAAAATAGATATATTTATTGACAAACTAGCTGTTACCTGCTTAGTCAAGTAGTAGCAGTGAATTGTAGATTAGAATGCACCATAGAAACCTCACGTTTTTCCGTAAAAAGTATTCATTGTGTTCATCATCAATTTCCTTCTATCAAAATCATTATATCAAAAGGGCAGTCTGTTTTGCGTTATCAACATCTACACTCACTAACATTAAAACTAAAGTAGGAAATCCATATATTTTTATTAATCAAACAATCTAAATCATTGGATCCCAAGAAATGCTAGAAGAGTTTCGAACACAAGCTAGAAATTATCATTTAAAGAAGTACCAGTAGATAAAATTAGATTTTTTATTTTATAAGTACCTATCTACAATAGGCATGACGACTGGATGAATAATTTTGCCATTAAAAAAAAAATATACAAGTATTCTTCTTTTCTCTAAGAAACAACAATTTACGAAGATACAGTGCATTTAAATTTCGCATGACGTCACGTCTAATTACGATTTTTACACATCGGTGACGTCACAAGCCCCCACTCTAGAACTTAGATGCTGTATCTTTGTGAATTTATACTTTTTTGAAAGAGTGAAAAATATGGGTCCATTATTTTTGGATAGTCTACAAAACGGACTAATTACAATAATACTTTTCTGACCCTGTCATCCATATTATTTTGTAGGTAAAATGATTCTAATGACATTTATTTTTGTTTTCCTTTTTTTTTTACAGAAACATTTTTACAAATAAAATATCTCTTTCAACGCGCCACATCGAGGCAACGTACCCAATATGCTGGCAACATTTACTCGCTGTATAGCGAGACTTATTCTCCGAGCAAAAAAGCCGCCAGCTCTAGTGTCACCAGTTGCCTCGATGAGGCGCGTTGTGACGTCCTTAAAAAATAACTTTGCATCAGGGCCCCAAGGCCAATGATTCTTGACTTTTTCACAACAGGCTTTTCCAACATGTTTCGTTTAAATTAAACATGCCTGTATAGTTAATAAACATATGACTTGTAACGCAAGCCATAAATTAAGTCATTCAAGCATCTCAAAGTAGTCCCATGAGTGATGGGGTCGGAAGTGAACATACATACTGATTTTCATCTATGGCAACCGCGTTCATGTACATACATCCAGTAACTATCTTAATATCTAACAAGGTAAGCTTTATGATACCTATTAATATAAGTATGTATGTATTATATTAATTTAGTACCTAATTATCCTAAATAGACACTTTCTTAATATATCTGACTTACTTTTAACTATGTTTTATTTTACGAAATTATTGAATATAACATAAGTACTTAGCACTTAAAATAACTTGAAACTTAAGTGACATAATATTTGTTGGCTGGAAAAAGATTTTTGATAGATAAATATTTTAATTTTTTTCAGTTGTACAAGTTTTCTAGAGATAGAGAGAGAGAAAGAGAGTTATAAGAGAGGTAAGGGAAAGTATAAGAGTAGGAGTAAGATTAAAAATTAAAAATTTTTATTTTTGATTTATTCCCTTAGGCATTGTAATAAATCAAAAATCAAATTTTTAAATTTTTACTCTTACTCCTACTCTTATACCTTCCCTTACCTCTCTTATAACTTTATTAGTCACTCACGCAATCACTGAAGATTACTGAGTGATTAATTTATAGGTAAATACTTGTGTAAGTATATGTAAGTTTTTTATGTTTTATGAAATTAATAAAAAATAAAAATGATGACATTAAATTCTATGGACCACCAAAGTCCTGTCTAAACTGCCAGACTCTTTGCACATAGGCATTCACGACAAGCCGGTGACCGTGGCCGAATTTTGATCTAAACAAATTTAATTTTAGCCATTTTTGACTTGATAAGAACTAGAAAGTTAAATAGATTGGAAAAATTAAACGCGAAAAACGTCACTGGTAACAGTTAGTTTTCATCCGACTTCAAAGAGAAGTAGGTTATAAATTAGACCCGTATGTTTCTTTTGTATGTATGTTACACCAATTTTCGCCAATTGTGAACCGATTTTGATGATTTTTTTTTTAATTTGAAAGCCTTTACTACCAAGTTGGTCCCATATTAATTTGGTGAAGATATTTCTTTCTTTCTTTCTTTATACACTAAAACTGCATTACATAAAAATAAATTTACAAACTATACACTATCCTCGCAAAATTCTATAAATATTGGTGCTGCATCATTGCAAAAAGGATAAAACTCAGCGTGATTGGCCTGTGAGGTGATACACTGATTTTCAGTTTTAACCTGTGACATAATGAAGAACTTTGAAGCTATTAAAAAAACTAATTAAAAATAATATAGTCGTTTTTTTTCCGATTTATTATAAAATAAAATAACGTATTGGTACAATGCTTCACATACCAAGTAAACACATCAGTTTAAAGTACGTTACACGCCGCGTCCGCGAACCCTTGTCAATCTTCAGCTAATTTATATCCGAATTTGTTTGGCCAAAAAACGGCGATTTACGGTCGCTGTCTCAACTTTTTCGGACAAATAGCCCTTCTTGTGGCAATTCCCGTACAAGGGTCGGTTTGTAGCCGCTTTAAGTTCCACAGAGGTAATGCTAGAGTCGTGTAAAGGGGAGATGTTGAACTGGATTAAAAACGCAGGCTTGCATTTGTAGATAGTAAGTAGTGTCAGTAATTAGCGAAAGTGACAGAAGAAAGAGACAACATTCCTTATCAACAATTAGGTAAATCAGAGGTAAATCGAAAACATGTCATAGCTCTTTACTTATTATGACAAATAGTTAAATATAAGCCACTTCCATGCTGGTCTGAGAGAAAACCAAAAACTTAGCTAATGACCCAGCTGCTTCTTTTTCGCGCAGATTGTAGAAGCCAAATTAAGGAATGGGTGCAAATAATAGGAGGTGCGGCTGGCAACTCATCACTATTTTGATTCCTTTTTCCACCTTTTCGCCTACCATCACGCTAAAAGTGGCCTTTGAGTCTTACGGCCCTGGGCTTTGTTCCAAAAAGCGTGATGGTGGGTGTTAAGATCAAAAATGGGAATCAAAATAGTGATGGGTTGCTAGCCGTGTCACCTATTTTAAATAATTAAATTTATTTCGTTTAAAGAATACTTCCCTTGAACATAGTGACGAGGTTCTAAATCATCCTGTATAGATAAATACTCGTACCCATTAGATTGGGTACTTACTATTGTGGGTATCTCTAAATGTTCACTGACAGTGACCGGCGACGGCGACGTCCGTGTCTTTTGGGACCACAGCCGTCCACTGCAAAACGAGCAGACTTGATTAATCCGTTTTGCATAGATTTAGACATTTCAAATGCGGGGAAATGTCTCAGATTCATATGATATTTGGAACACTCAATGGAGATTTCGTATTAACACATTATTATGTTTTAATGTTTTCTGCCTCAGGTTAAATCAGTTAAGGCACAGGTTGTTATATCTTGCATGTTTAAAAATATCGATTATTGGAATAAGGATGATGACTTGGTAAGAAAAGTATTATTCTCAAAAATAATGTACCTAACCATATTTTTCAGTTTATCAAAAAAGTAAAAATTCACAAAGATACAGAGTATTTAAGTTCCAGAGTGGGGGCTTGTGACGTCACCGATGTGTAAAAATCGTACAAAAGCTTGACGTCATGCGAAGTTTAAATGCGCTGTATCTTCGTCATTTCTTGATTCTCAGAGAAAAAAAAAATATGTATACAATATTTTTTAATAATCTTACCGATGGGCCGAAAATAATTTTTCAGACCACTTTTCGGAAGACCTGAGCAAAGCAAGCTATTTTGTATCAAATGTGATACATGATTCAATTTGTTAGCTGTGATACATTTTTTAAATCACCAACAGACACTCTAATTTGAAATCGAGAAGCTTGGTACCTTTGTAAAATTGTCTAACAACATATATTGAAACTACATTAACTACATTAAAATATGAATTTTCCCATTGTAAATTTACGGGTAGCTAAGTATATTCCCTATAGTAGTGAATATTCCCAATATTTCTGTAAATAATCCCTATATTCCTGTAAATATTTCTCTGAATTTCCATTTTTAGGAATATTGCCGGGAATGTTTACTGGAATATTCCCAAAGTTTCGGCACGGTTTCGGACGGCACATCACTACCTACTTACTTTTCCATTATCGAAACGAGAAAAGACAGTCGAGTTTATGTATGTAATACATACATACGAGTACGTCATTGTAATACGCCGCCATAATACGAAATACCTCATTTAAAACTCATTGCATCTTCGTAATGAGCCATAAATAAGGTTGATAAAGTTACCGCGTTATTATTTACTCGCGACAAACAGGCGCGCATTGTCGCGATTGGCGGGAATTTGTCAGGATATTTATGGCTTTTTGCGACATTCAGCCATGAATACTAGCTGTTTATGAAAAACGCTGCTTTGACCAAAAAAGGTATGAGTATCTATCTATGTAATTTTTTAAAGTAAAATATACTTTAGACGTCTTGGTAATTTTTTGAATGGGAAAAAACCATTGAACTCGCGACACTGGGACTGCAACCGACTTTGTTCAAGTTTTGACTTCTGTCAGCACTACCGGAGTGCCACTGTTTTTTTTACAGGCACAGTAACGGTCCTATGCCCACCCAGGGGACATAGAAAAATAAAACGACATTTTATATCGACAAAATGTAACTGCGATACGACTTAATTTCAACAATAATTTAGTTCTAAATATCTCAAGTCCGGTATTACTGTACTGTGACAAAACGTTTCTTCGACATGACTTTTAATAGGAGACGATTCGAGTGCGACGACATACTTCTTTGACAACAATGACGAAATGAGTCAATTTAGAAGTATGCTATTCTGAAAGTCGACAATATTTTTATTTACGAGAACACAGAACTAAAATGCTGCAACTTTCCCAATTTTTTGGGAAGGCAGTTACATCGCCACTGTTTATTGCAGGAGGTTATAGGCTACGGCTCAGGGCTACGGTAACCTACTATTAGGTGGTAGTACTGTAGATATGCTTACTGTCCTACACAGTAGATTTAATAATATGGAATTAAAAGTACATTAAGTACTTTTATTTTATTATAGTTTCAAATAACGATAAACAACAAAAGTATTAAAAAATCATCGCTTATCCACTGCCATGTACCTCGATGAACCTTGGTCGTAAACACTCAATATTGCATACAATTTATGCGAGGGTAATTAAACGTATCATGTTAATTTTGTCCATACTACAGCGTTTAATATCGTACGTGTTGCAATTTATTGTCTACAGATTATTTTTACTACCTACTATCATAGAAGCTAGTTTTCAACAAGTCAAATGAAGTACTTTTTTCAAAATGTTAATACAAACATTTTCTATGGGAAGTGTATAAAAAAGCCCCTCGTGACGTCCTATTTTCTTGGAGCCAAATTATCAGTTTTTCTGCATTAATAAATCTAAAGTCACGTTTAAATATGATATCCATCCATATGATCAATATCAAGGATATTATTTTGTGACGTTTTATTATCTTATCATTACAAAATAAGTCACCCTTTTTTTTTTTTGACGCGGAGAAAATCCCTTCGAATACCTTACCGGTTACGGGACACCGGTAAGGTTATGTGGTGTTACCACTAAAAACTCCGCGGTGTCACCTCTCAGCCGCTATCGGCCGGGGCCGTGTGCTTCTCTTGCTCCACAGCCCCGGCGCGACCGGCCGCTATTTCAGCGGCCCCGGCTCGCCAACGGCCTCACGGCACCCTCTGCTGAATCAGAGGGGCCGGAGAAACCGTCGCGTTGGCCTCTCGGCCCGACAAGAACAGGCGCGCTGACACGCACACGCGCCTGCCTTCCACTCCGGAGGGCTGTCCGTTGGACGATGGAATCCCGTTTCCACCGTCCAACCAGCCCTCATAATTTGGGGCCTGCAGAAGCAGGCCCTGCCCCAGTCCACCTGACGGTGACCGGGGCCCACCAAGCCGGCCGCAGGGGATAGGCAACGTAACACCGACACTCCTCTTCCCCTGCGGCCCCACCGTTGCCGTGCCAAGCGCCACGGCCGCGCTTGGTCGCAGAGGATAGGGCGAGCGGCAACGACACACCGACACTCCTCTTCCCCCGCGACCCCTACCACGGCTGTGAGAGTAGGGAGTAAACCCCCTTCTCTCACAGCCAGGCCATTCCCACCAGGAATGGCCTCCTCCGGGCCCGGGGAGGCCTAAGCCTCAACCCGGGCAATGGGTTCCTCTTGGCTTCCCTGCGGATGAGGCAGTCCGCAGGTACTGAGCCCCCTCATCGCGACAAGATGAGAACCCGGGCGGGGGGGAAAATAATTCACCCTATTACAACCTCTTTTAAGTACATAACTAAACCAACCATCCAAAGTACTTTTAAATTCACAATTTGCTTATAATTTTCAATTGATCAATAACAATCAATTAAATCTAAAACTGAAATCTAAATTTAAAAATTAAATTAAAATCTAAATTAAAACCTAAATTAAAAAATATAACTGTATTTAAAAATCTAAACGTTGTTCATGTGGCATGATTATAATTAAATATTAATTGAATGAATTTAGGAAGTTCTTCTATCAAATGAACTTACAAAACTTTATGTTTGGACGTACTTTTTTGGGTGTAGACCTAGATTAAAATATTTTTATTTTAGTAAAATAATAGTTCCAAGGGAATTAAGTCGGTAAGTAACACTTTATTGCACGAAAACACATATAAATAATATTCAAAAATATAGTTTGGAAAATCCAAAAGTGCACGCCTCATAATCTCACTTTTTACAATTACATTGATTTTGTTTGTTTTATTGCTAACTTAAAACGAAGAAAAGTATGTGTCGGCTTCAACGCACGACTGGAGATTATTTTTAACTTTTATTTTTAACTTCCCGCTGAGAAAATTGAAAATTTTCAAAATTCGGGACGTTATTAGTTTCACCCCGTTTTTGAAAAGTCAAGTTTTCATCAGATCTCGACGTTTAAAGGTCTCAGGAATCTTCCCTGACCACTCACGAGCAAGTGTCATGTACCCTATCCGTATGTGTGTGTGGGTGCGTATGTAACCCGCTTATAACTCTTGAACAACTAAACCGATCGGAACCAAACAATTAACTTTCCAAAGAGTTCTATACAACGCAGATTTCCTGTGAATTTAAACCGATTCGGACCGGTAGATTTTGAGAAATCTCAAAAAAACTAAGCAAAAACAAGAAAAAGACACAAGACTACGTCACGAATGTCAAGAAAAGTGTTACCACTGATTGTTCTTTTCATTCTCAATTAGTTAATGCAAATTAAATAAAATATTAACTAACTTATCGCTTCTTTTACATTTATTCGTCTTTCATATTTAATAAAACAAACAAAATCACAACATTCTTTATTCAAATTTCTTTTTACTTCTTTTTTTACTTGCCAGTTACACATTCGTACTCATCATACATAGGTATTAACTCTTTCAACAAACCTGACATCCAAAATTATTGCACGCCTCATTAGCGAAGCGCATATGAGGTAGTGCTCTACTCTCGCCTTACAAAAATCAAGTGATTTTTTTTAATATGTCACCTGTGTTTCATAATAATAATTACGATTAAACTACATTGAATTAGACCGTGATCTTCGAAAGGACTTAGTTTTGGATAATACTGAAGCGTATAAAAAAAATGGACTTGATCAGATAAGTTTTTCGGGAGTTATCGTGACCACGCCAGTTTCTATACATACAGACACACGGACGTTTTTATTTACTTAAAAGGCAAAATGTCTTTTAAAAATGTCATAAGTGTTGAAACTAGTGTTTTTCCTTGACATTTATGTGTAAATATTATTGTACAAGTGCGATAGAAAATAAATAGAGACACATTTAGTTAAAAAAATCACTTGATTTTTGTAAGGCGAGAGTAGTGCACTACCTCATGCGCTTCGCTTATGAGGCGTGCAATATGTACAGTATAGGTATACAATAGGCGGCCTTATCGCCAAAGCAATCTCTTACAGGCTACCTTTGGGTGACTGGAATTGTGTTGAAAAATAAAAAGTGGTGTGATGAATTATATTAGGAATAATATCCGTATTAAAGATATCAACCCAATAAATGATTCTCATATGAGGCAACTATCATTTTAACTAAGTTTGAGGCCTTTTCAATGAACCGGGAAAATTTCAATACACCAATTACGGCCAAATCGAGCGGAACTGCCCAATTTTGCGCCATTATTGGCCAAATTTTCCACATTACGAGCAAATTTTCCGTACTACGGCACCTAGTTAGTTCTGTTGGCAACCCTTTTGGGAATATTACGCATAATATTCTATTTAATGATACAAAGCATCGCTTCGTTACATATTTTCGCATCAATTGACCGATCACTCGAATGTTAAAGCTTATTACGGGGCGGACTGATCTATACTAATATTATAAAGCGGAAGAGTTTGTTTGTTTGTTTGTTTGTTTAAACGCGCTAATCTCAGGAACTAATGGTCCGATTTGAAAAAATCTTTTTTTGTTGGGTAGTCCATTTATAGAGGAAGGCTTTAGGCTATATAACATTCCGACAACCACGCGAACGAAGTCGCGGGCACAGCTAGTATGAAATAAGTACCTAACTATTTTAAAATTTTTACCCGACTACGGCGAAGCTAAAAGGAGGGTTATGTGTTTCACCACTAGGTATGTATGTATGTTTATCTGTTCCCTCGTATCTCCAAAGATACCCATGATACCTTGACAAATGAGGTATCTTCGGAATCGTTTTGACTGTCCGCTGGTCCACTTTGTAAAGTCACAGTTAATCCTCTGTGGCGCCCTCTATAAGCGATAAAGTAATAAATTAAAAAATAAAATAAATCAAATCATACCGAGTCAAATGGAATGGCTTGAAAAACAAATTTGTAAAATATATACATACATTATTAGCTGTTGCTCCCTGCTGTGCTTGCATTAAGGCCGTACCTGAATTTTCCGGGGTCCAGTGCTGCCCCAATTTAAAATAAATCATTTCAAAGAAAACGGAGACATCATTTAAAATTTTGCTACTACCAAGCCCTAGATAACCTTTCAAAGTATTTTATGAACTACTGTTTATAGTTTAAAGTGAGAACGTTAGGCTTTACTACGCATATTTAAAACGGCCACTTTTGGCAAATGTGCGTAGTAAAGCTTAACGTTCTCGTTACAGTTACGGCCTTAACTGGATAAAGTTCTTTTGAGTATGATTTCTTTCCGTAGTCGGGTTTTAGTTATCTATCTTACCTATGTTACCTTTATCTTGTACTTTAATAATTTTATTTAAAGTCTTAAATGCTGGTCTGGGAGAAAAAAAACTTAGAATGTGACAAGCTGCTTCTCTGCCCGCGCAGACCGTAAAATCCGATTGAGGGATTTAAAAGATGTAACTCTTATTCGAAACCTTAGTTCGTGCTAAGTCCCGTTATACTCGTATATATAAATCATGTGTTCAAAGCGCGATAGTTTAAAAACCAATATTAAAAGTACATACGAGTAGTCCCCAAAATACATAGACCTGTTTATGAACAAGCCACATCATTTAAACTGAAGCACCACGCGACAAATTTCCTCCTTAAAAATTATGCATGAAGCAATGTTATTCAATGAGGTGCAGAAAATTCCTTGCCTACCCTCAACATCTGAATTTTTAAGACTGCCAATGTCTCGCCGCTCAAATTCATTACTCTGAAACTCCCCTTTTGTTTAAACACAAAATCACAATAAACTTGCTCATGTAATGGACTATGCCTCCTGCCTGTTTGTATTTTTAATCTGTACTGGTTTATGGAATCTCTTAGGGGATGTGGGGATCGTAACGGCTGTATTCTATAATGTAAATTGAGATTACGTTGATAAATCGAATCACGAGTTTGTTTAGAATTTTGTTTTCTTATTTTTGCGTAAGAACATAAATTCACAGGTATTTTTTTACAAACATTTCGTTTCCTTTCCTTTGTCCTTCAAATCAGACGACAAAATAAAATATTTAAAACTACAATTTGAATAAAATAATATTAAACGTATGTTTTACTACACTAAACTTTGCTGTTATATACCTTGTTATTTTTAATGGTGTGCATTGTGAATTGGTTCTTTTTTATACATATACCTGTACCTATCTATTTATCTTGAAGAAGATCGGAATAAATATAAAATTTTATCTAAATCTACTTACCTTTTTTTAGATTTATATGTAGTTTAGTATTATATTTATAGTTATACTTAGTTCAATTATTGTTTAATAATGTTATTTATACTTTAGTATGTTTATGTATAATGAAAATGTTTATATGATATTACTATATATATAATCCTAAGATAAATGTCACATTAACATTCAAAAATGCCATCAGAAAAAACGTGAATAAGAAAACTCTATATTCCAACCTATTAAAATTGCATACAAACAGACCATATTTCTTAAATCTACCGCAGTCCTCTACAAATACCAACTCAATTTCGCAGCCAATCGAAAAGTAATATTTCTGTAAAATCATATGAATATCCAATTTGAATTTCCCTCAAGTCCTGGGAGGCTGACCGTCTTTAATGTTTGAGACATTATCTCCCATGTAATTATATGGGGATGGAAAACCGCTTTAATAAATATTAAAGAGGTATTTGAACCCTGTGTAAATACACAGGGTTCAAATATACCTACGATTGGAAATAGTATTTCAATCGTAGGTATATTTTCAACTTGTTTGATTTTTGATTCACCTACTGCTATTGATACTTTTTAGTACTTCCATTCTATGAAGGAGGTCGGTGGCTCAGCGGAAGTACGCACTACGAGTATAATAGCGTTTTCACAAATTAAGCGTCACCTGGTATGGACTTGGATGGTAGACCACAAGTGGCATAAAAATGACCGTGCTTCGGAAGACACGTTAATCATTATATGGCAGTATTGGCCACATGAAAGTAGACAGTAGTTACATCTGTCTATAGCTGTTAATTAGGTTAGGCTAGATAAAAACTCGGCAGACTATAATAGAAGATCTGAAAAATGTTGTGATGCTTTTAGATCGTATTATACGAGTAATGTGTGGTACGAGTATTTATGTCAAGCATCTAATCACTGTACTTTGGTGATTTGTTCTAAGGCTGGGCCTGAAGTGGATAATCTAAGCTTTGCTCTCGCTTCCACGCACAATAATTTACTCTAGCCGAAGCGAGACAGCGAGACCATGCGGGGTGAAAAGATCATGGTAGGTCAATGAGGCTGGTTTCGGTTTTGAGGTTTTTTCGTTTTACAAAGAATATTTAAGAGTTATTAAAAATAAAGCCATATGATCCCTGTCTTATGTTTAATACAATTATAATCCAAAGTTACAAGGGCTAATTTATTGTATTTCTTGAATACTTTCCGTTTTAGTATAATTCTGAGGTGATTTAGAGGCAACTTCGCAATTTTGTTCTATCGAGAAAATTTTAAGCAATCGTGTTTTCCAAACAATTATGTATAAAGTTAGTCCTGAACTTTGCTATGTTTTTATTTTAAAGTGAGTATTTCGTAACTATTGATAAATATTTAAGATCACTCTAAGTACTATTAGGGTCATACGGGCTCTTAAATAGGCTAGATAAAAACTCGGCAGACTACTATAGAAGATCTAAAAATGTTGTGATGCTTGTAGACCGTATTATTATGTAAAGAACGAGTACTTATGTCAAGCATATAGGTAATCAAACTGTACTTTGGTGATTTGTTTTTAAATGCTACTGCAAGACGATCAAACCATACCCACTATGTCCATTTTGTCCTAGTTCCTATAGCGGTTTAAAAATACATACATACATATTATCATGTCTTTATCCCTAATGGGGCAGACAGAGCATTTTGGGTCTTCGGTTCTAAGCAAACAGAGCCCAGTGCAGCCAGACTCAAAGGCTACTTTGATGGCGTGATGGTAAGCAAGAAGGTGAAAAAGAAATCAAATAATGATGGGTTGCTAGCCGCATCACCTATTAACATGATTTGCATTTTCGCCCATTCCCTCTATCGGCTTCTACGATTTGCGTGGGAAGGGAAGCAGCTGGTAGATTCTTCGTTTTTCTTTTCTCCCAAACCAACAGGTTTAAAAATGGCAACATAAAAAAGAAACTTTAAGCCAGCTACACGATAAGATCATCATGTTCAATATATGTAGCAAATGGATATCCAAACTAATTACAAACCCATCAATTCAAGCGTACCTCACAAATTCAAAGTCTGACATTTGGTAAGTTTATTAGCAAAATTAATAGCTATCTAATAGTCTCAGGTAGGGCATTCCAGGGCCACTTCTGACCGAAACTAATCTCCCCTAATTGCGTTAGCGACAACTTTGATCCTCGTCTCTTCCCTCAGGATATGATCTAACAAGGAATTAGATTAGTTATAGTCGGCTTCGCTAATAAAGGGCAAAAAGTTTGGAAGCCATAGAGTTGGAAGTTAGGATTATTGCGTTTCGAACTATAAGCGAGTTTGTAAAATATTCTTCTTGGATATTATACCAACTTTACCTTGTGTACTTATATAACATGTGAAATGATATTTATTACTGCAAAATCTAAAGAAATATAAATTACACTTTTCACACAAATAGGTAAACACGCAGGCTAACAAAAGCTAGTTAGTCATTTAAATTAAAGTGTTTACTGTTTTAAATTAAAAAGTAAACACTTATTTTCTATTGATCTTGTACTCTTTAACTGCTGCTCATTATGCAAATTTTTTTCATTTTCCATTCGCTGATACTTGGTTGACTGGAAGAAATCCCATTATGGGATAAGTCTGCCATTGTACATATCATTTGGTCTATTATGGCTTATATTTGTGTAAAATATTTTTTTTACAATAAAGATACATACAACAACAACAAATAAATGACCACACAGGATTTAAAGAAAAAAATAAGTTCTGCAGGTTACTGCATGAACTTGTTAGTAAAAATGGACTTCAAAGCACTCCACTGACAACAGCCTGGTTTTTAATTAAAAAACATTATAAATACAATAAATACAACATTACAACAATAAATACAAACATTACAAACCATGTAATATCCGGAACAAAGAAATAACTAAAGCTGTTAACATTGTGTGAATAGTGAATATGCAAACATTAGAGGGGAGATAGATTGTAGTTAAATAAGTGTTAAAAGACAAAAGCCTGGCTTTTAGATAAAATAGGAAAAAGAATAAAGAATATACAACAAAGATCTAACGTTATTTATTTTCAACTCAAAAACAAATGAACATTACAAAAAAAATAGTATCTTCATAAGTACACAATATAAATAAAATAAGAAACAAAGCGTGTAAATAGCATCCGGAACAAAGAAATAACTAAAGCTGTTAACATTGTGTGAATAGTGCACATGCAAATATTAGAGGGGAGATACGAGTAGAGTGTAGTTAAATAAGTAAGCCGTCGGCGATTCCCAAAAGGTCGCCGGGACGCGACATTCGGAGCCTTTATTTTAACTCCTCTATCTTATACAGGTTGTTCTACTTGAGCACTTTTATATCCAAATATTTATTCATTTATATTTAATAGGTATGCTTTTTTAGATAGTTATTTTTTTTGTACCAAACTAGCAGATTATGTGCGAAATAAAATCTTTCGCGCCATGACTAAAATAATGGATGTGGGAAGAAAGGCAGCTTAGCTCAAGTGGGACTGGGCCGGTCATATCTGCAGGATGCACCAGATAGGTAGGCAAAAATAGCCACGGAATGCTGGTGACTAAAAAGGGCCCTAGAACACGATGGGCAGACAGACGCATATCGTGTTCTAGGGCTCTTGCAGCTTATAAGAAGGACTGGAGATCGGTCGCCACTAACAGAGATACATGGAAGGCTGGAAGTGAGGCCTGGAGGCCTTTGTCGTGCCCTTGTTCAAAAATGAAACATCATAAGCTTGTAAAAAAAATGAATTAATATTTATCTTTTGCCTTGATCTTTGAATATTTAGCCTTTGCCTGCGGCAGATAACAGATATGTTATCGTCTTTTTTGTGTATTTTGTATGAGAGCCTCATCCGTATTTATTTTGTATCTAGATAGATAATAAAAACCAATATTTTTCATCAATAATGAAAAAAATTGGTTTTTCTCTTGTCAGTGGATTATAAATTCTCTTCTATTTGTCTCTCTTATCCGCCAGTTGTTTTACTTCGCTGTACGATATGACGTTTACCTTCGCCTTTTCCTGTTTCATGTAGCTATGTCTCGGTTTTCCTAGTCCTCTTTTCCCTTGTATAATTCCTTTAGTGATCGTTTTTATGAAATCGTCGTGTCATAACAGATGACCTGACATTTCTTTCCTCGTCTTTTTTATTTATTGTCAAATATTTCTTATTCTAAATGCTAATACCAGTATCAACTTTCTCACCTAAAAACGGAGCAATGTATATTAATATCTTGAATAACAAACTGGGACACCCGTATTTGTAGAGTGAGATACATTTGACACAGCTTCATAATATATGAGACGAGTTAACAAGCCCCGCCGACGGACTCTGGGGCAAACTGCGAATAAGTACAGGTGACTTCATTAGATAATTATGACGTTACTTGACATTCCAAACCACCTAAGTAAACTTACTATTTTTCAAATAACAAGGTGTGTAAAACTGATGGTTTTGAAAATTATCTTACTTAGAAAGGAGGTAGCAGAAAACCACCAAGATTCCCATTGCATCAGCTCAAAAAGCATAGTCACTACATCATCATCTGAAATTATTAAGTTACTACTAAGTACTTAAATATATGTAAATAGTATAACTTCGTCATAATTTGTAACAATATGACGAAAATATATACTTAGTTCCAGTTTTTACCACTCTGCCTACTCTTGTGACTTTATTTGCTTCAATACTGCCTAAGAATCAAGTAAGTAAAACATACTGGTCTTATATATTTGGTACATCCTGCACTTGTATAGGCTAGGCTATATTTATAATGATGCAAAACAAAACTGCACTCAAATCTTCACCGCCAACGAAGTGGAAGAGTGCGCGGGTGACGAGCTTAGAATTAATGAATATTAAGTGCATACGCACTCATTATGCAGATATGACGAATCACGAATGAATAGGTACGCACCTCCGACCCCAAGTGATTCGTGAAACTTATTCAGATATTGCGGTTTTGATCGTGGTAAGCAGAACTGGTACCATTTCGTGTAGTTATGATGTGCAAAGTTAATTTTATTTACACGGGTGCCCCAAATGAGGGGTGTAAGTTTTTCAGGGTTCATGTATGTATGTGAGTTTATTTATTCGGCCAGAGCTTCAAAATGTCTGAATATATTTGGATATATGGGGTATTGTTATATAATCATTACGTCATCCCGAGTGACAAAGTCTATTTAAAAAAACTCGTTTATTGCATGTCTTAGGTATATATTTTTATTTTTTATTGTATTTATTTCGAACCTTTTCAATGTAGGTAATTTTTTTTTTACTTGTACAATACACTTATCAATTGAATAACTAGCTATTACATTAGGTACAAATTTTCCCCTAGACATTTTCACTTTTCTTATTTACCTACGCATTCTGTTGTCAAAACTAAAGGCAGAACCTGATTGATTGAATAGTCCACCAATCAATGTGTTTACCGCAAACAAAACAGCTCATATTTTATTACGGTTTGTTCGTTTCTTCGACAAACAAAACCTTTTTCTGTGTTTGATATTCTGGACCGCATTATTACGGTAGTCGCTTGGACGATGATGGATTGTAAGCACCAAATCACTAGAGATTTGTGACTACTACTCGGTTCACATCTTGATGATAAAATATTTTCTCTAAAATATTTAGGGCTGTAGTTTGACTGGCGGATTCCCCCAAATTATTTTTTACTATTTCCATTCGCTTTATTTCCCAAACTTTTTTTTTACCAATCGAACACTTTCTTAAAAGATTTTCCTACATAACGGCCCATATTTGTTCGATTTTTGGTAACATTTTTTTAAATGTTTCATTGATGTCAAGTGGATTATATTTTACAGTTTACTTTCCTGGCAATGTTAATCTGAGCTGTAAGCAAAGTTTAAGAACCTCTACTTTTTGTAGAAAGAAACATTGATTAAACATGACTTGCTAAAAATTGACTTGTCTATGAAACGTGACTTGCTAAGGAACATTTATTCTTCTTTCATACAGAACCTTTCGGAAACATTTATAATACTCAAAATTTTGTAAGTTTAATCGTATAATTCAAATTTTTGCTTGATTTTGTTTGCAGAATACGGTTCCATTCCTCAACTTACGATCCGAGTAGCAGAAGGTTGCATACATTACCATCGGACACATTGCACGCTTACCCTGTAAATATTTGACTACATTGTGACGACTCTGTCCCGCCTCCCGTCGACTGTCTTATGCCTAATTTATTTTGACAAATCATATTTTTTGTTCATATTGTGGAAAAAAGAAATTCTTTGAGATTATGCAGAAGAACTATTACATGTAACTAGGCTGTTAAGGCTTATAGTTATTAGTTTTTTTTTAGATTTTACGTTTAAAAATGTATTTATCTCAGGCCCATCTTATACTGCCGCAAACGTATGGTATTAATGTACCTACACAAATTTGCAAAAGATGGACCCAACGATGTTGCACGCAGATTTATACTCGCGAAGAAAATATACCCTCAAATAGGTATAAATAAATAATGTAAGCCACAGGAGTAAATAATATCTAAAAACAGCTTTATTTGGAAAAAAACAATATTCCTACTAAATGTAGTCCCGACTATATCTGTCTGTCTGTCGGCCTGCACTCTAATAATTTTTAAACTCCTGGGCTAATTTTGAAGTGGGTTTCACTGACATGTAGAACGTTTTTCCGGACATGTCTAATACAAAACCGTACTAAGCCAGGGCGGGCCACTAGAATAAAAAAAATATTTAATCAACATAACTGAACCGGAAAAAAAGACTCATTATAAAATACCTATGTCCTGATCTGCAAACCTCTAAGGTTTGCAGATCAGGACATAGGTATTTTATATATGTAATAATTAAACTGTGTATTGTCTGTACTTATATCAATATGACACCAAAACACAAGAACCTGTTGATAAGTAAGCAGCACGACTAGCAAGAAATTAAGAGTGGACGCCATTCTCAGGGGAAATCGACCAATCACGGCCGCTGGAATTGCTCATCGCAATCCAATGGGCATATTAGGACACCGGAATTATTCAGAAAAGTTTTGCATTTGTTTATGAAACCGCAAGTATCTATCAATATTTTGGTAACCTGTAACCATAACCCTGTATCAACGACATCTTGATTAATAATTTTAAAACTGCAAACTGGTCGGACGGACCGCGTGATATCAAAGGGTTGGAAAATATCCAATTCGTATATCGTTTACCATCTGTTTTATTTTTGCTCAAATGTAATGACCAATTAATTAAGTTGAGTTCCATAAAATTTACTTGTCACTAACTCAACTAAGAATTTATATTATTTAGCAGTTTCTTAGTTTAATCGTTCGTATATGCCTGAAACATTGCTCATATTTTTTATTTTTCAGGTGTCCTAGTATAAACACAGACGTTAGCAACACGATTTATCTCGCACGCTTTCCCCAATTTTCCTCAGAGGTTATGATGTGCGCTTATTGTAACATATCCATCTCATCTTTATGCCAAAGGTAAGAAAGATTATTTTGGCATGTCTCAAAATATGTTTCAAATTTTCTAAGTATGAATTTGCTGGCGTGAAATGGGCTGCTATTTTAGTTCCTAGACGTAATACTGGATGTTATGAAAATATGCGGCAAAGTAATAGATTTAAAAAGAAGCAACTGGTAAGTAATAAATACTGTTTTTGTGTTTCTTACTAATTTAACATTAGATATTGTACCTAAAATGCACTGGTAAAATGTGCCATAAAAGTAGCCTTTAGTCTAACCACCACACCTTCCAATTTATTAACATAATTAATCTAAAATATAAGTTGTCAAAACATCAATAATCGAAAGAACGTCCCCAAGGACCGGAGGCAAACACCGAAAGCCGTGAAAGCTTTTAAAATTACAGACCATTCATTGTGAATATTTCTTTGTCATTCCCTCCAATAGCAACCGCAGACGCATTCTAAAAACGGAGAATCTAAAGCCATAAAGAAAAATAAAGATTCGAATCTTTGTTCGAAATTTGAATCCCCGGTGATTCGCGCGTCAAACGAACGCGACGCTCCTGAATTACTGATTGATTATGCATTCGCGTCACGGTTGACATGCGACGGCGCGCGGGGGTTGAAAAACAATATGAGGCACAGATATTTTTATGTGATGCCGTATTGCTACATATTTTTGAATTGCGATTTTTTTGAGGTTACTTTTGTTGGTAGCATTACCTCAAGTGCTTTTTATCATAGATGATTTCAGCCGTTTATCATGGTCTCTCTTCTTCTTTACAATCTAGAATCAGTCCACTGCTGGACTCAAGGCATCTCCCAATAAAAGGAGGATGCCTATAATCACCACATTGCGGAGACGGGTGAATTGTCCAGTTTATCATATACACTTCAAATTTTACATATTTTTGTTTTTATAAACAGAAATAAAACTGTTTCCTTTTTCAAATATTTATACATCGTGTTAATGAAATAACGCAAAACCTCTCAGATGGTACCTCAGCTCATGAAACAGAACAACTTTTGTTGTACAACTTTCACGAAACAAAAAAAAATCATACAAACTGATCTAGTCAATTTGTATGAAAATCCGAATTTTTTTTTGGTGTCGAATTCGAATTATCAACAAAACCCCAGCAATAACTCAATCCAAATCCACTACAAACTCATTAGCGACCCTACTCATAATACAAGCTTTTCATCTTGACACCAGGGTTTCCCCGCAAGACCTTCGCTGACCAATTACGACCCCAGAGATGGCGTTCGCAGATACCGCATTGGCCGGCGCCTGCTGATAAAACAGTAAAAGCCAACTGTTCAAAGATACCCGGCCCCTTTAAAATTTAATTTTGTAGTCTGCCTGTGATTCGGTTTCAGTACATTCAGTCCGTGATACCTGCTAAAGATGGTTCTTTGAGAAAAGTTAAAATACTTAAATGCGAATCATGTAAATAGGCGTAACGGCTAGCATCCATCACTATTTTGTTTCGATTTTTCACCTTGCCCACCATCACGATACAAGTGGCTCCTGACCTCTGTCTGCTTATAGCCGCAAGACCCAAAATCCTTTACGTGATATATATGCGTCTATACATGCGATTTTTTTTTAAATTTTACCAAGCATTGTAAGCAATGTATTGTCAGTAAAATAGTACCTACACCAAAGACACATTTATTTGAGTAAGTTAAACGCCTACTTTTATTTAATGCATCAAAAATATTGTAAAAAATATAACGCTTGACCAGTTGTTTTGCAAGGTAAGACAATGCAAGGCAACATAAATAAATAAATAAACTATGTCAATAAATCATCGTAATTATGGCAAAAGAGCTTTCTAAATATTTAAATGTCGCATCGGGTCAAAACGAGGGGTGAGTGTGTGATAGTGTATGAAGCAAGCGAAGTAATCAGTCGATAAAAACTTTTAGGTAAAAAAATTGAAATTTTAATTATATAGATAGACCACATCTTTCATTGAAATATTGCTTCAAGTAAGTTTAGTATTTTACTTTCTTCTTGTTTTGATTGTTCATATTAACATAGCAGTAAGTAATTTTTAACTTTTATCCTTTACCTCTAATTTGTACGTAGTATATTATTACTCTGTGCGAGGGGGCGTGTATATTTGACGACCTTCGTGGCGTAATGGTTAACATGCTAGACCGCTAATTCGGAGGTTCTGGGTTCGATCCCCAGCCAGGGCAAGTTGTAAATGGCCTTTTTCAAATTGTCCTGGGTCTTGGGTACCTATCTATATAAGTATTTATCATAAAAATATAGTATCGTTGAGTTAGTATCCCATAACACAAGTTTAAAACTTACTTTGGGGCTAGCTTAATCAGTATGATTTGTCCCTATACATTTATTTATTTATATAATTAATTTAAACCGGTTGACTCACCTAAATATAGGCGGAAACGGCCGACCAAGTTCCTATCGATTTAGATGATCATCTTCAGGGCGAGTGTTAGGAACAGCGACCCGACAAGGTCACTTCGGTCTATCTCCCGTTTGTTTTATCGAATAATAATTTAAAAAAAAATATGTCATGAATTGCATATTCAGTTTTTTTGGGCCAGGGTATATAGGGCTAGGATAAATAAGAGAACTCTGTAATGTTATTTGATTCTAAAAAAATAAATCTGACATAGGTATCATAGAACATTAAATAGTACAACAATCACTAGGTATAACTTGTTAAGTACTCAGCTAAAAATAAATAACTAAACAATAACAAATAAACCGATATTGAACAATGAATACGGAAAAATGAAGTAAAATCGACATCGATATCGACATTGTCTTCCAGCCCTTCCGCAAGCCCTTTTTTAAGCATGTGCCGTTTGGCCACTGAAGCTCTTCACCCAAATTGAGTGCTACTTCGTCGTTGATATAGGGCACGTGGCTTTGTTGTTCCGTTTTTTTTTTTAATTTTGATTAGGATCACAGATTTGAAAAAATATCCGTATTTTTAACTTCCTTTGTTTCACATCAATAATCAAAATCATTTATTCATTAAGGGAATTAAACATTCTGGATGGCGATCGAGCAATTCTTTTCGGTAAAGAATACCTACTTGTGTTAGAAGTCCTTGTTCTCATACCAAGTTGACATTGGACTTATTTACTAATATAGTCAAAGAAATCTATACTTCTATACTAATATTATAAAGAGGAAAGATTTGTACCTATTTTTGTATGTTTGTATGTTTGTAATGAATAGGCTCAAAAAGTACTGGGCCGATTTAAAAAATTCTTTCACCGTTGGAAAGCTACACTATTCCCGAGTGTCATAGGCTGTGTGTACCACGGGCGAAGCCGGGGTGGACTGCTAGTATATTATAAATTGCAGATTAAAATTGTAAATTGAAATTAAAACTTTTTCTAAATTTTAATTGAAATTCACATGATGTTAATGAATAAGAGAGCCTTTTGACTATTTAAATTAAAACAAGTCTGTTTACCTAAGCCGATTTATCGTAAATTAATGTTATAACAGATGATAAATCGACAGCTCTCACCTATTTTGCAACAAGTCAAACAGATACTTTTTTCTTAACGTCAAAAACAAACATTTTCTATGGGATTTGTATGAAATATCGATTTATGACGTCATAGTTCCTTGAAGTCAAATAGCGCTCTTAATATTCGTTTTTCTGCATTAATAAATCTAAAATCACGTTCAAAGTGGATGTGATCAATGACAAGTGACATTATTTTGTGACGTAAAACGTCTTCTATTAACAGTACCCAATAATTTATTTTTGACCCAGTAAAATACCCATTTTAAGTACACGTGTGACGTGCGTGACCTTATAAATGAGATCAGCTTTCTTTGTATACAAAAATTTAATACAGTTTAATTTATTACACAATCTGTTTTCTTAATAAAGATTAATCTAACAAGTCAAACAGCCAATTAAAATTCGAAGCGACAACTGTTTGTCTTGTTAGCAATATTTTTAATTGACTCAGACCCCATATGGTGCCACCAATAGTATCGACCATTTTAAATTGAGCTGTATTAGATGTCTAACGTATAAAAATTTTAAAGTTTTATAAGTTTAAAGGGTAACCCAAGAGTCAATGTACAGTGGTTTTTACTTTTGAGGTCATTGTTTACACAAACGGGTAAATAATCAAGAGTCCAGGGTTTTGTCAACACTCTATTGTACCAATGTAGTTGTGGTTCAATTATTGGAGCTCCCTTTTGTGAAACAGAGTTTGTTTGTGTATGGCATTTATTAAGGTTATAGGGTGGTACCTTAATTATTGTCTTTATTTTTTTCTTTTCAATAGGTACTTATTTCTGCATTTATAACTATAAAAACGTTAGTTTTTTACTTTATTTTGAAGAAATAAAGTATAATGAAGCCTTCGAATAAGTACCTACCTAAGTATAAAAAGATCTTAGTTTCAGCTATATGACCAAATAAGCAGGAATAGTCGTTACTAATTACACATTACAATTATTTTTAATTTTTATGCACGTATTTTAGTTTCTTTAGCTGCAATGTTTTCTATCTATAGTCTAAATATGTAGTTTTTTAAATAAGGCTAGATTTTTTTTAGAAGTAATATCCCAAAACTCAAAATCTTTAATTTAACTTGGTTAAAAAACATTAACTGAATTTAATTTCCTAAAGCAATAAGAAGGCCTACCATTTTTAGAAAATCACTTACCTACTCCTTTTTCCCTGCCCGCAGCGGCCCCAAGCCCTTACTTCCTTTATTCTTAAGGGAAACTTACTCATTCCCTTATTAACTGTTTGCTCAATGTTGGAACAGGTCATTATAGAAGCCATGTGATGCGTGAAATGATTTTGTACTTTGCACAAGCGGGTATGTGCGTTGCGTATGCGCGGTTGAAGGGGCCTTTAAATTGTGTGGATACGATCAGAAAATACATTTTTTCATTATTTTTAGGACGTAATATTGTTTGTTTCCTTTATCTTCACGATGTCGTTTGAAATCATATTAGAAAATAAAAGTATAAACTATGTTGCTGTTAAAAATAAATATTTTGGACACAAAAAAAAACAAAGAAAAGATAAACATATAAAAACTACTTTTGCTGGGTAACAGATTTGATAACTAATATATGCCAAAAGTAATAATGCAAAAGACAGAATAAGTGTAATAAAACATTCCGTCTTCCGTAGGCAGTGTTACAATGTTCTACGCCGTAGCGTATACAAAAAAAAATCTTACCGTAACCACTGGTATGACTCTCCATTGATTCAGAGTAACATATATACCTACTACTACTACAAACGAAACAATTTATCTGTACACACGTCGATGTGTCAGTTTTATACTTAGGGTCGCACCGCAGAATTAATTTAATACTTACCTACTAACGAGTTCGACATATTTACGATTATATTTTTCTATACCGGAAGATTTGCGAACACGATGACGTAAAAAATATTCTGTTTTATATGTATTAAATGTTACAGAAAAGTCGGAAACAGCTACATAATATCACTTCACAAATATTTTTCATTATGTCCATTGTCCATTTCACCATTAGTTCACTTTACTGATTATTATTGAGTCATTTATAATGTAACGCACTAATTTCACTAATTCACTATTGTAATATAGTAATTTGCATATTCGGCGCAAAACTATACGGTAATTATATGAATAAATTCAATAAAAATAAACAAATGTTTATCTTATCCCGCTTCTACGCCCTGCTTATCAAGTTGTCATTGTCAACAATGGCATTATAGCACTACACTATAACCCGCGGAAATCTACTTGGCATCTGCGTGTATGTGATTAACTGTGAGCGAGGAGCTTATGTATTATTACCGGTTAAACTGCTGTCGATTGATAATCCCTCTCGCTCTTGTGTATCTCCCGCCAATGTGAGAGAGCGAGAAGGGTATGTATATCAAGATGGTTGCTGGGTAATAACGTGAAATTATATTGTTGCTTTGCTACCTGTTTTCATCATTTGGAAATCTATGAAATATGTGTTGTTTGTTGTAATCGGTGGATAAACAATTATTATATGCGCATCTTCTCACTATGATGGTTACTATTATTGATTGACAGTTCTCAAGACAAGAGACGTCGCGAATTGCATGCGGCTAGTAACTAAACCCTGGTTTGGAGCTGTCAAAGGCTCACAAAGTGCGGGGGAGAGGTGCGGGGACGCCAATTTGCGGGAGACGCTGTGAGATTCCATTCTGTTTGACTCTTATGTATTCTGTGCCGTAACCTTACCTTATTTTTCAATACAACTCGAAGGAGGATTTATTAAATCTCATGCAGTTAATTAATAGTTTTATTTATAATTATGCTACTCATTTGTGAGCAAGTCGGATGGATCACAACATAGTTCAAAAACAATTTGAAGTGAGGTCTACATAATATTTCCTATTAAAAACATTCCTTCATTCCGTCGTATCCATTCTATTCCCCCAGCAGGCCGTTACCAGCCCTACCCGATTACGATTCCTATAAAATGAAGTTGTAATGTAATACATCTGCTACAATGCCCTGTTTGACACCATGATACAGTGTTCAAAGTTACCCCAAACCGCGCTTCTATTCCTTGGATGACAAAGCTCAGTATCCTTTGAGAAATAGACGCTTTAAACGAAATTCGAATTCAATTTCTAATTGTATGATACGATTGTGTTTATCGAAGAGCTATTACTAGCTTTTGGAGGCAATGAGCCGTGCAGAAAGAGAACATCTTGAGCTACTTAAAAAGTTAAATTTATTTATTTATTCTCGTTTTGTGAACTTTTTTTAATTTATGAATTTTAGATAGATTAGTATATTGTAACTTCATTTAAATATATACTTACCTCTTTTTTTAAGTGCAAATATTACGGAATTTAGGTACCATAAGAGTTACTATAATTCATTTATTTAACCATAAAATAAATATATAAATTCCATTTTATACGCATTTGAAAATTAGGTGAGTTTTGCCATGTGGCAAAACTCAAAAGATAAATAAAAAAAAAAAAATTTTATTTATCTTCATTATGTTCATTTAAGTTTTTTTGTATTGTGTTGTGTTGTTATAATTGAGAGGAAAGTATGTAAAGACATTCACAAGCTCTGAATGACTTAAAGGCCCGGTCCTTAATTTAGTGATTTTGACTGCTTTTTCGGAGCTGATTGGAGCCAAACTAACTTAGTAACAATATGTTAAGATATGTTAAATTGAAGTTTATTAAGGTATTAAAATTGTGTGACACAATTTATTGATTTTCATTGTAATAGGTTATTTAATTCCAAATAACCTGAGACGTGTTTCAATATTATTCGGTGCGCGTAGTTCATGACTTTATTATTTACACGGAATTTAAAACATAAAGTTGTGTATAAATTACAGAGAAATAAAGACAAAGGAAAATCCTAAAAAGTGAATGAGAAGATTATAGTAATTTTTTATTTTAATTCATTCAAAAACTTAATTAAAAAGGTTAAACTTTGAAGAAAATATAAGCGAATACGTCGTCGGATTTCTTGCGCATACGACTGAGTTAAAAATAAAAAATACACATATATGAAGATTGATTCATGTTTAAACACGTACAATAAATAAATAAAAGTAATTTGTTTTTTGTAAAAAGATAGAAAAATTTAAAGTTCTAAAATAAATATGTGGACGAAAACGCTGATAAGGAAGACCGCTCGCTGCGCTTCTGAATTCGTCTAAATTCGTCTCCAGGGTGCATGTACAATACAGCGCAATGCATATGTGTAGATAGAAAATATAGATTCGGGTGTTCAATCAAAAATTCCCACAGTCGAAGACTGCAGTCTTAAACAAATACTAAGTACTCGTATTAATTCATGTCAAAGGTTTATTTATGAAAACTTAAATAACAATAATCAAAATTATATTCTTTTCTGACACTGATACTGAAACACTACGAGTATCACGTCTTTATGTCTTTATCCCTAGTGGGGCAGACAGATAATTTTGGGTCTTGCGGCTCTAATCAGACAGAGCCCAGGGCCGCAAAATCCAAACACCACATTTAGCGTGATGGTGGGCGAGAAGGTGGAAAAGGAATCAAAATAGTGATGGGTTGCTAGCCGCTTCGCCTATTAACACGATTCACATTTTCACCGATTTTTTGCCTCGGTCTGCTTTTACGATCTGCGAGGGAAGAGAAGCAGCAGGTACATTCTACGTTTTTTATTTTCCCCCAGACCAGCATGGGATTAATTATTCTTTTCTATAAAGACAAAACGCATTTCCTTCAAAAAAACAACGATAAACATTTCGTTTATCGTTGTTCTTTTGAAAGAACGCGTCGCAGGGAATAACTGTTTAAATCTCATGTTTTCGCTTATTTGAAGAGCCGACTTTATTCGCTCACTTCCACACCTCTGAATTTAATTTATTACTCTCAAACGGGATGAGACAAGACATGTGGGGAAATGCGGGGAATGGGAAGATTTTAATGCAAATGTAACGATACTTTTGAATCTGCTTAGATCTCGGTTTAAAGAGTTTGGCTTTAACCCTCTCAGTGACGAGAAATATTTTTCTGTTTCTGTTAACTACTTTTCGTGTTTTCATGCTATGAATGAATGTTTTGATAAGATAAAAAGCAACGAAAAAAAAAGAGTGGCACTCCGTAAGTGCCTACAGAAGTGAAAACTTTAACAAGGTGGTAGCTTACAGTAACAGTGTCGCAAGTTCAGCGATTTTTTCCCATTTCAAAAAATGCCCAACGCGCTTATAGAAGTTTTAAAATGAACTTCTATCAAATTTAAAACCGGTCATGTGCTTTTCGGACTCGTACATGAAGGATTCCGTACCTCAATACAATGTTTTAAAACGCTGGAAAAACACGTGTCTTGAATGACGTATTATATATATAAGTATTTACATTTCACAACTAAACAACTGAGTTATCTCATTTTTGCATATTTATATTATAATAATATAACATATTTGAATTATATTTAGCATTTGTTGTTATTGCGGCTACAGGAGGGGTTGGATCTCATCTGTCAGCACGGAACAGCACTTTCCTATGCTGCTATACTTTTCTGTTGCTCAGAAGCGTCATTTGCTAGAGCGAGAGAGAGCGACGGAACGGAAGCACGGGCCGTGCTGTAGCGTTCCGTCGCTTTCTCTCGCTCTAGCAAATTACTGTTCTGAGTGACAGAAAAGGACAGCAGCATAGGAAAGTTCTGTTCCGTGCTGTTAGATTAGATCCAACCCTAATAGTTAAAATTTCAAGTGTTAGAGTCCTGTTTCAGTAATAAATAGTTGGCACTAAAAAAAGCCTAATTAACAAGTCAAGTGAAATAGCCCAAACTTGATTGGCTCCATCATCAGATCAAATTCTTGTCAGAATAATATTGCATTGTTATTTGTATACTAAATTTGAATAAAATTTGCATACACAGACATTGATTTTTATTTCGCTAAAATAAAAAATAAACTAATTGTTACAAAAGGTGAGAAAAATAACAAAATCATGATTATAAAAAAAAGATTACTTGTTAAATTTGTTAGTATTGAAAAACAATTACTAATATTAAAATACCATTTTGTGAGAAATTTTGCTATATTTCCTACGAATCACAATCCTCAGTTGGTTATGAGAAAATATGATTCAAAATAATTATTTTTAGGCTTTCATGATTTCCAAAATAATCGATTTAAACTCGAAACTACAATGAACTATAAATGCTCAAAGTTTTTACCACACCATTAATTTATAGGGTTCATTCACTTAATTTGTTTTTAAAAAGACAGGTATTCGGAAATCTCCTTGAAAATAAATCTGATAAGTAATCAAGCACACGCTCATGAAAGAATTTCAATCCGGCAAGGCTCACCTGCCAGTTCCTGTTACATCTAAACTGATATTAATGATTTCAACAAGATTTCCTCCATTGCTACCAGATTATGTTAGGGAACGCATTTTTCTTTACGTATGATGTAGCTGCTACATGATTATATATTATTTTGGTAGAAAAACGTGTTCTGTGAATAAAATATTTCAAACGACAACTGGCTAACGAAAATTGAAAAAGTTTATATTCATGTATAATTAAGTTTTCTAGCCTTATTTTAATTACGTTCTTTTTCCGGCGAAAACTAGAACCTTTTTATGGTCTTTTTTAGGGTTCCGTACCCAAAGGGTGCAAACGGGACCCAATTACTGAGACTCCGCTATCTGTCCGTCTGTCCGTCTGTCCGTCTGTCACAGGGCTCTTGAACTTGAACCGTAATAGCTAGACACCTGAAATTTTTACCGATTATGTATTACTATGACCACTATAATAACAAATACTAAAAATAAGATAAAGTTAGTAATATAACTATTATATTATATTACATTGTACGGTGTTACGGAACCCTTCATGTACGAGTCCGACTCGCACTTGCCCGTTTATTTGTGATTAAAAAGCTGCATAGTTTTAATGACTTACATAAATGTATAACGTCTAACAGAGTTCACTAAAACTATTTTCAGGATTGATTATGAACTAAATCAATCCTGAAAATAGTTTTAGTGAACACAAGTACTAAACTATTTTCCCCAAAGAACATATGTAAAAACTCGGTCAACTACAAGTTGACCGATCAGCTGATCGGTCAACTTGTATGGTAGGCCAAAAATTGTTTTTCATATTTCGATATGTTCCTTGGGCCAAGACTTGTTCGAATACATGTAATTTTATTATGGATTTTAGACATCTGAAATATATTTGCGCATTTCCTAGTTTTTAAGATAATTATGTCTTGTTTTTTTACTTTTGTGCAATAAAGGGTGTTGTATTGTATAAATTAATATTAATTTTAATTTAATTTTAAAAATCGGACTTGGATATCGGACCCGACGAAAAATTACTTTATTATGAACAACCGTACTCATCCTGCCTACAATACTTTCCTATAAATAACCAATGTGTCATAATTATACAAAATTAAATCTAAAACTCAATGTAACAACAATGAAACCATTTGGAATTCACTTCGGAAACCCTAACAACGCGTTAATACTAGTTTCACCGTACATTGAACACCAATAAACACAGTACTTACAAACGGAATCAAATTTATGGCTTGTCAAATTTCTAAACTCCTTTGTGTCGTCACCACCACCATAATTGTTCTAACACATGGTATTGTGCAGAAAGGGGTGAACACATGGATTTATTATAACATTCGCAAAATGTCTAGTTACGCTGTATTATTTGTATAACTCGATTTGTGAGGAAAGTTACACACTATTATTTTCTAATAATCAGGATATTCATCGCTCCATCACTTGCTCTGCGTTTTGCGTCCTTTTTGTTACTAAACTTCATTAAAAATCACTAAAATTATGTTTTGGCATGCATTTTGGTTTCGATATATTTTTAAAAATGTTTCTCTGATATTGTTTTGCGGTATTCATTGCGATAGTGCTTAATGTTTCTCATTATATCAATGTATTATTCGTGTTCTTAATAATATCAATGTCTTACGTGTGATAATAATAAAAAGAAAAAACGTTATGAAACAAATGAGATGTTCCACAGAAAAGATATGTAGGGTTGTTGGTCGACCATTTATTAGCCACCTTACTAAAATATTTATTTACCGGCTCTTTTTAACATAACAAAGTTCTGTCATGTCAAGGTATTTAGTAAAATATTTTACAGATAAAAACAATTTTCTTGAGTGTCCATTCAATTCTTATGTCAAAACCTGGGCAGTTTGGTTTCTGTAGTGAGCACTTCTAAATAAATACGGACTACGACATCAACGCGCCGCCGATGGCTGCCACGAGCATTTTCTTGATACATTGCTTATCTTTGTAACTGTAAAGTGAGCTATAATGTCAAACAAGTCTGTACTTCTAGAGTCACTTTGTCATCCGAGTAATATTTACTGCAATAAAACGTCCAAACAACAAACAACTCCCAACTATGTTAGCGTGAAGATGTCATGTTCCACAGTAATTGACATATACGGACACTCGGAGACTGAAAGTTTTGAATTAAACTTCGCGGTTAGCTTTTAAAACTGCTCGCCGACGTCGCTCGGTAGTTTCATGTCTATGTATGTCGTTTAGGAGTAGGTTCCTCCATTTTCAGTGGGGCCGTCGCTTCTTTGCACAATAATGCTTTTGAATGAAACTTGATGTTATAATTTATATTAGATAGTAAAACAGGTTTCTATCTAAACAAAAATTTTGTCATCTGTCAATATTCTTTCATCTGGAAATGAACATAGGGTTAAGTAAAATTGGTAGGAAATAAGGAAAAATATAAGGGAGACGAGAAAGGGGAAGACCAAGGATAAAGTTTTTCCAACAAGTTAAGGAAGGGAGTTAGGAGTAAGGTCCTACCAAGAAATAAAAAAGATGGCAGAGAGAAAAGAGGAATGGAGACATCTCCACTTAACTCCACCAACAAGAGCAAGCTTTTAAGTTAAAAGAAGAGAAGTTAAGAAATAAAAAATCTAATACAATACTTACTAGGTAATTATGTTATCTTACTTACTTTCTTTTGTGCTACTACCCTTTGTGGGTCTTGGTCTCCACAACGATGATGTAATAATTCTTGCAAAATATAAAATAAGCTGCATGTACCTACTTGCAAATTAAGTAACTTGGACTTAACTATTACTTTATTATAATACAGTTTAAATTAAATTAAAGCTAAATAATATTTTTTTTTCATATAAATTAAAACTTAGAAGACCTCTAAGAACTAAAACTAAAAAAATTACAAATTATGTAATCCTACTAAAATATTACCCCTCAGCAGCGTGGCCAAAAGGCTGGCAGCATTGCCACGTTGTATGGCAATGCTGATTCTTTGTGCCAGATAATTTCCAGCCCTTTGGTCACGGGATACTTCGGATAATTTTGTAACATGTATAAGTTTTATGAATACAATATCTAGTATGAAATATGAATGGAATTTTCAAGTTCGAACATGATCCAATTCAGTCTAGGGATTGCCAAGATATGAGGATGTACGAGGTGTCACAAGTTAACGATACAGGCCGAAGTTCTAGTATAATATAATTCACCGAATTTTCGCAGCCACTAGAAAGCAACAAACACATGAGCACACTTTAAACTCGGCATCGGGTTCCCCTTAAAAGTGCTAAGCCGTGTCGAGACACCTTTATTCCCAGGGACACGGATCCATCAATATCTTTGCATATTGCGGTTGAGTTTTATGTGGAGGAGTTTGGACGCGAGGGTCATGTGAGTGGCGTGCCTACTTAGACTTGAAATAGGTAGGTAGTCTTTATCATCTCTGGCGTTCCTGACTTTTATTTTTATCTGTGCTGCTTCTAAGACCAGGATGTCTTTCTTCTCTAAAGATAATATACATTATCACTTCTATATGCCTAATGGGGCAGACAGAGCATTTTTGGTCTTGCGACTCTAAGCAGGCAAAGTCCAGGGCGCAAGACCCAACGACAACATTTAGCGTGATGGTAGATAAGCATATAAAACGAGTCTATATCTTCCTGAAAGGCCGGTAACGCTCTTGTTACACCCCTGGTGTTGCAGTTGTCCATGGACAGTGGTGATCACTTACCATCATGTGACCCGCTTGTTCGTTCGCCGCCCTATAACATAATAAAAAAAAATATATATAAGTGGAGAATGGAAGCAAAATAGTGATGAGCTGCTACCGCAGTGCCTATTATCATGCACATTCCTTAGACCGGATTTTACGATCTGCGCGGGGAGAGAAGCAGCTGGTGAAGTTTAATTGTTTTCTTGCAGACCAGCTACGGTGACTGCCCGATCATTTGCCTTGTTAAGGACCTGAATTGTGGTGCAGGGTGTAAAGCTTTTGGGGCAGGACAAAAGATGGTTTATTGAATGGACAGATGTACGGTAATTTTCAAAAACCACCACTCGTTGCGGTTAAGGGAAATATCGTGAGGGAACTTACACACAAGTTCACTAGTGTGTAAAAACGTGTCACTAGATGACAGTCATTAAAGCTATGTCAGATGCCTTTAGGCAGCTCGAAAAATATGACACCAGTTTAAGCTAGTAAGTATAAGAGAGTGAGAGCCGTCAGAGCTGCAGCAAGTATGGGTTTATCATCATCAGCTGTCAAAATCAAAAATCAAATATTTATTCAGTAATTAGGCCTTTGCAGGCACTTTTACACGTCAATAATTATAGTGTACATTAGGTGTAATGTTTATTTATAACGAAATATTTTTTTTCTTTGTATAAAAGCTACCGATACTAGCGTTTCGCAACGACCACTGCTGAGAAGAAACGCCAAAAGAAACTCAATTACACAGTATTGGTCGCCTACGCGCCAGAAGGGCTTTGTTTACAAAGATATTATGCCTAATACAATGTTATCACAACATCATATGTAAAACTGCTGTTAATTATCCAATGCTGGAAAATTTTCTGTTGAGTGCGTCGATAATTGTGTTTCTAGTTATTTATTGATGCAAGTAATGTAGTGCTATTCATTTAAAGCAGACTTCTTTTGTCGATTTTTACCTATCTATTAAATTGTCATTTATGTCATAGAAACTCTCATAATATATAAATACCTAAAATTAGCTAAAACTAGAAAGAACCTAAAACTAAAAACCTTAAAAAATATAATATAATAACTAAAATATATTATATAAAGGAGTCCCTTTAGGCAAGGTTCCGAAGATACTGGCCGCGTTCCCCCTTTGAATAGCTAGACTGATTCTTTTTCCGAGGTAGCTGCCAGCTCTTCGTACTCCTGTGATGTCGACTAACCTTTTGCTATTTCCTTAAAAAGCCTTATAGCGCTAGGACCCCACGGACCAAGGGTCTCGACACCGAATGGGACAAAATCATATTCGGAGCCTAGACTCCTGTATTTCCATGCTTTAGCTTTTGCAGCCGCTTCACAAGCCGCACCAGCTCTGTTGTTGTTGATTACCTATCTAAATATCATTATTGTGTCCCTTGTGACTTGCTTGAAATCTAATCAATATATCTACGATTCTCTCAATATCGATTTGTAATTGGGTGGATTTTGAAATAGGTATGGAGAATCAAGAACCACGTCTTTTTCTCATTTTAAGCCTGAATGTATATAACGTATGTGAACGTAGGTTTCTGTTAATAATTTCCATATTATGATACTGAATGAAAATTTGACACCGCGGACGGATATCATAATTTTCAGGTATATGGATTCATTTAGTTTCAGAGTTATTGTGGTAACAGACTCATCAAAAATCTTTTTACGTAAGCATTTATTTAATATCAACACTTAAATACCTAAACCTGATCAACTAAACCCGAAAGTAAAATCTTGCCATAAAGCAGTTTTTTAACATAAAAAGCACTGCTTGATTTCTCCCTGGCATCGTAAACAGTTTTCAATCACCAACCGTCGTTATGTAACTGTAATTTCTTGCAGGTAATACCGTAAAATTGTAATTACGTCGCCTCCAAACGCCATTCAAAATTACCTATTGCGAACATTTTTCCATCAACTCCCAGTAGGCATCAAACTGGGTGGGAGTGGTCTTTGAAGACACTCCCATTGGTCCGCAAGGCCGCCACCTACCGTGGTAATAAAAAGGAATATTTCAGCGAAATCCCAACACGGCTGTAGAAACAGAGCCTTTAGAATTCATCTCTCCCTTTCTTGAGTTGTTTCGTTGTTTCAGGACGGAGCGCACTGAACGTGGGTTCGTATCTGAGTCCCGAGAGACAGGACAACGCCATCTAGCAGTTGTGGTGCGAACTTCTTGGTAGAAAATTCTGCAAGATGGCGCCGATGGTCCTTCGAGAATTCGTGGAAAGCGGAAGTTTACAAGTTTAATTTTAAGTTCTTAGGAAATTATACTTAGTTATCGTGGGTCAGATACTACGCGAAATGGGTACAGATACGTACTAAAAGTAAGTGTTACGAGTAGGATGTTTCTATTCTACATAATACTTACCCATTTACTAAGTATTGCGTCTTTATTTACCTCTAGTGATAGTAATATGATTGATTCCATGATTTTTGCATTTGGTTGTGATTCATTCTTTGCCGTATAAGTAGTTGGATTCTTCCATAACTGATTTCTGATCCATGGTCTCTTAAATTACAGTATTATGTAATTAGTAGTATGTGTAAACATTAAAACGGATTTTATCAGTTTTGTTCAGATACTTCTTTGTTTCAGTTGTTGTTGTTGTTTACTTATATTTTGGACTATTGTCGTCCAATAAGCTTAAAATAACAATTTTAATATACTTTTAGGTAAATACAGAAAATCAACAATCTTCATTTACTTAATTCTTACTAGAATTTAATAATTATTTCAGAAAATGTATTTCTAGATCTCAAATTTAGCTGTCTAGGCATTAAATACGAATACAAATGTTAGCCTGACGCCTCGACGGGACTCGTAACTAGCGTTCAAAAGTTAGTTCAAAAAATCATGAGTACGTAGTTAGGAATTTTAGAACAGGCGTGTACTGCTGCTGTCCAAAAGTTTGTGTTGCAAAAATGATCTAAAAATGCGAGTTGACTAGTGTCTGAATAGTTAATTTTTTTCATTTCATTCAAAGCAGCCCTTAGGTTATCCTTTTATAGACATAGCCCTCCTCCATATCTGTCCATTTGTGTCTCTCCCTTGCCTCCTGCATCCAGTTGCGGCCTGCGTAAATCAAGCTGGAAAATCGTCCACCCAACGCAGTGCTGTGCTGGGTCCTCTACCTCGCTTATTGGCCTATGGTCTCCATGACAATTATAGTATTGTTAAAGAAATAATAAATATAAATGAAGACAAATATACAGATTAAGCTAGCCCCAAAGTAAGTTCGAGACTTGTGTTACGGGATACTAACTCAACGATACTATTTGACCCAGGTCAATCTGAAAAAGATCATTTTCCATCTTGACTTGACCGGGGATCGAACTAAGGACCTCCGGTGTGACAGCCTGGCATGATGACCACTAGGCCACAGAGGTTGTCAAAAACGTCGTTGTTAGTTTAAATTAATGCCAGTGGTGGGCTAATTAGAAATAAATTACTAAATCGTAAACAAAAGTCAAATTATTTTATAAACAACTTTATTGAAAATTTTAGTTGAAGTATTTCTAGTTGACCACTGAGAAGATGGCGAGACGACATCGACAGCTTCTGGCAGTAGGCTGCTATAGACAGAGATCTGTGGAAAAAGGAACAGGTAGCCTTTGCCCAGCAGCATACCTTTGCAAACTAAGGAAAAAAAAATAAGTGTATTTCTAGTTTTTGTATGTGACTATCTTTGGCCGAATATGGTACTAGATTAATTACTATGGCATTGCCCTTATCACACAATGCTTTTTTATAAATTTCATAGGTGTAATCGCCATTTTTAGGGTTCCGTAGTCCACAAGGAACCCTTATAGTTTCGTTATGTCCGTCCGTCCGTCCGTCTGTCTGTCTGTCCGGGCTCGTACTCTGCCGCTACTGCACCGATTGTCACGAAAATAGGTGGAGAGACAGATATTGAAGTTCCAAAAGTTGGTTTTTAAAATTATGAAAAAATGATTTTATTTCAGCCCATCCCATACAGCGAAAAGTGAATTTAAAAAATTAAATTGGACTTACCCCAACGTGTGGGTTATGGTTGAAAAGGTCTTTTAAAATGCAACAAAAACTGCTTTGAAACTATGTAGAGCAAATCCCCCAGTCTTGAGATAAACTTATACAAAAATTTGAGGTGTCCCCCCACCGTAACTTTTGAACTATTACTAATTATTACTACTAAAACTTATTAAAAGACTAAAAATAATTCTGAAAAAAATGTGGTATATACCTCAAAGTATGTACTTTCAATGAAAACTATAGCGATCTCGGTATCATAGAATGTTATTTTTCAATACATCATAAATCGTAAACCGCAATTTACCTTTAGAACTTTTATATTATGTTACTTGCTGCTACGGAACCCTTCATGGGCGAGTCCGACTCGCACTTGGCCGCTTTTTGTATAAATTGCCAGTGCTCTTATTTTATATGGTGTAAGCAAATTAGGTACTGTTATAACCTCCATAGAAGTTTTTACTATAAGTTTCTTACTGGCTGGCATAAATTTTATATTAAGAGTGTATCATACATTCGAATTCTGTTGCTTGTGTCATTTGTGTCATCATGGTGCAAATACTGTGAAAATATTCTGGAGAAAAATTATCATTATAGAAAATATTTTTGGTTTTACAGTGTCTTATTTTTGTTGTGTAGTATTTTGATTAGCGTTATCAGCAGTTGTTAGCATTTATGTATCGGTACCAATACTCATTCTTTTCAGTAGTTCACCAGTACATTATCGTATACCATAAACAAAGCTAAGTACATCTATGTCTGCTAGCAGCACGCACGTACATTTGTTGTCGATTTTCGCGCATCCCTTATCAAGATCGCGCGAGTTTTATGGGTCTAATCGCGCCGACCGCAAATAGGGCCCCAGCGGGTAATTTCCTAACCTGACCGATTATGGGATTACGCCTAATTAGCTATTACCGATATATCGTAACTTACAACGCAATTTTGCAATATAATGTTGTTCAATCGCTGTTTATAAAACATCTTAATAACGTTTTTTTTAGTTTTAAACTACCTATCTGATGACTATTTACGGTGTAAGTCAAGTCTCATATGAGTACATATAGGAATATGTTAGTTTACGCTTTAAAATGTGTATCAATAATACCAATTTTGAATTTATAAGCAATTAAGATTTATTTTGAAGGATGAAATTAGGCAAAAACTCGTACTGATATTTCAACTACAGATTTTTATAATACAACACATCAGCTACACTTCTGGTGTTACCTATAGGTACAATTAGTCACGGACAACGATTTAAGTCATTTGCTGTTTAGGTTTATAACAGGAGAAACTCTGAGGAATCCTATCAGAGCCAGGTAGCATCACTATTTTTACCCTTCTTCATTCATATTCACACACCACAGATCTTTACAAACTATTAGATAAACAAAGTCCTTCAATTTGTATAAAAACCTCGCGTGCCAATTTTCAATACAATATTTAATAAGAAATTTACTTACAAACGGAAGGAATCTTTTTTATTACTTCCTCCATAGTTTTTCGACGAGTTTATAAGGCCTAAAAAACGGCAGATTTAGGTTTTTTACAAAAGGGAGCCCAATGTCCGATCTAATGACAACAACCTCCGTGGCGTAATAGTTAACACGCTAGAACGCTAATCCGGGGGTTCTGGGTTCGATCCCCAGCCAGGGCAAGTTGGAAAATGGCATTTTCCAAATTGTCCTGGGTCTTGGGTGTTTATCTGTATATGTATTTATCATAAAATATAGTATCGTTAAGTTACCATAACACCAGTTTAAAACTTATTTTGGGGCTAGCATAATCAGTGTGATTTGTCCCTATATATTTATTTATTATTATTATTTATTAATGAATTGACATACACGGACGAAAAGTGACTGTCTCAAATCTCAAATGAAGTCAATTTGACGTCAGATCGTTCATACAGAGGCTGAGTCTATCTTGATACATGGTCTGTGGCACACGCCCACCATCACGCCGTACATATGGCCTTTCGGTCTTACGGAATCTGTCAAACACGTCAGGGATAGGTTTAGTATGTTTGGATATAGTTATATACCTATACCAGTAAGTAATTAATTAAGTAGTAATTAATAGACTCCTCAGAGAAAGATCTCTCCAAGACTGATCTCCTCCGCCGGTTACAAAAGGGCTGGCAGCTTTTTCGCACAACGTATCAGTATAGCTATCCAACGTGGAAATGCGGCCACCGTACTTGGCATCATGCCATATAGACACGATTTTTTAGAGTAAATAGTACTAAAGTTTTCTTTATTTTTAAATATGTAATATATTTTATCCATCTTATTCAAATAAAACAAAATGATTGTCGCTTAATTACAATTATATGTCATATAATTATAAAAATATATAATAAAAAAAAATAAGACATTGTCTTATTTTTTTTTATTCAAAGTCATTATGTTGTTGTAACAATTTTTTTAAAATTATCTGCAACAGCCACATTAGGAATAATTTAGCTGTACGTAAGTAAATAAATGCTTTGACGTCAACTATAAACTTACCCCAAAATATTACTCTCTTAGCATCACCTGTTGGTTGAGTGGTAGAAAAGGCCCTGGCGTTAAGTCCGCTATTTACATATATTGTAATTGTAATGCAGTTAAATGAATAAAAATAAAAAAGAAGAAAATCACATGTCCCGCACAGTCTCCGACACGCCCGTTAATAAACAGTATGTGCCTGACAGTGAGACGCAAAACAAAGTGCTACAATTAACTCGCGCCCGCTCCGCCGGAGTTCAACAGTTTTTCCCTCGTAATTCTATTACATTATTAACTTACACCGTGTTAAGGAAATAGGGATGCGCTGGAGGAAAATCCTCGATATCTTTTGATTATTGAGGATTTTTAACATCGAATAATCACATAATTTACAATGGTGAAACTTAGTCTATCATCATCATTGGCAGCTTTCTATATTTTTACTTTATTATACACTGAGAGAGGCTTATTCCCACTGTTGGGAATAGGGCTCTCTCAGTGAATGCCAACCACCCCAGTCCTGTGCCTTACGGAACCAGTTTCGACCCGCAACGTTTTTTATGTCATCGACCCATCTAGCTTTCGGACGACCAAAACTACGTTTACCATCTAGGGGCCATCATTCTGTTAGAACTCTACTCTACCAAACATCACCTCGTCTTGCCAGGTCTCCTGCCCAACTCCAGTTGAGATTCATAACACATCTTCCGGCATCCTGAACTTACTTTGTACATCAACAAAGCTGTATTCGCCTATTTGTCAGTTGAGTTCCAAACATTCTATGCCAACCTAAGTGATAATTTTCCATATTGATGTTGTTCATCGTGTTAACCAAAATATAATATAATATAATATATTGTATTGTAAATATAACTGTGTGCGCTATGCCCATCAGTTAACGATGAGGATTATTTCTCAAAAATAGTAAGTAAACATCTCTTTAGATGCCTTGACTTCATATGTATCGATACTAAATATCGACAACATGCCAACATTGAATCTCACATTTCGGGCTCCAAAGATCGTATCTCAAAATCTTTTTCTACTTTCTTCGATATCGATATCTAGAAACATCGACAGCAGTATCTCCGTCCTTGTGAAGTATCTGCTCTACAAAGATCTAACTAGCTTATAACTCTTTACTTTTTGTTTATTACACCTTGTATCGAATGCGATAGGTACTGTAAAATATTGACGACATAGCACTATTGGTTTTTTAGCATCATCATCGTCAGCTCTCAACGACCCACTGCTGGGCACACCACATAAGCCTCCTTTTGTCTTTGTCTTTTCTTTTTTATACTTTTATATAATTTTTGAAGTCGATACTTTAAAATATCGACTAAAGCCCAGCATTGACCCACACGTAGGCTCCAAAGATCGTAATTTTGATACTTCCTCTATCGATAGCGATACCTATCGATATATTGATTTAAATATCCTAATCCATCGACGCTGTCACATCCCTGCCTTGGTCGTCCGCTCCAAAGATCGCAGCTGAAAACTTTTAATACTTTAACTCGACTTTCACTCAATTTCGCTTAACGCCGCTTGCTCGTTGACACGCTCCGATGCCGGCGATATCGGTTTATAACTGTTTTACTACGGTAGAAACTGTGCTTTCGTAGCCACAAGAAACTTGTGTAGGGTAGGATAAAGTATACTGCATGGTTCATAAAACTAAACAAGTAGTAAACATACTCGTATACCTATACAACGTGGAAGGAAATGAACTACGGTCTATATTAGATCATTATAGTATAATTGATTAAAATAACAGCCAAAAGACAAAAATAATTTTTGGCATTTCCATACAAAAGTGTGCGGCAGCCCGGGTGATTTGAATGGAAATGTCGAATTTTTTTTTGATTTTTTGACTGTTATTTTAATTTCATTACACTTTAGTGATCTAGTAATAGCGTGGTTCGATTCATTACGGGTATGTCCCTTCCACTTTGTACATATGTCGCAGTTGAATGGTATAATCCGCTAATTCGCTAAACCTCTAGCTGTTTGGCATTACAGCTCGGTTTTGTAAAACAGCAAACCCTAATATGGAATGGAATGGCGGAATGGAGTGAACGACTTGTATTCATCCACGCGGCTAGAGAAGTTGTTGAACATTCTATCTAAAGAAATTATATACAATTTAGAATTTTAGAATGTTCTATTCATTTTACTAGGTTAGGGCAAACCTATAGGTTAGGTTAGAACTGCGACCAACTCTAGCTGTTTGGCATTACAGCTCGGTTTTGTAAAACAGCGAACTCTAATACGCGGAATGGAATGAACGACTTGTATTCATCCATGCGGCTAGAGAAGTTGATGAACATTCTGTCTAAAGAAATTATATACAATTTAGAATTTTAGAATGTTCTATCCATTTTACTAGGTTAGGGCAAACCTATAGCAATAAAAATCGTGAATAGTTGTCTGGGAAATGAAATTCGATGTCAAAAAAATCTAATGCATGTGTCGCAGTTGGCTTGTTTAACGGTTTCGTCAAACAGCAGATTACCGCTACTGTTTCACAAAACCGCTAGCCGTATGGAAACATGGTTAGCGGTTTCAATGAACGTAACACGTTGCGCAATCTTAGACAATCCAGCTGAACGATATTCGGCTGATTAACAAAACCGAGCTGTAATGCCAAACAACTAGAGGTTTCATGTATAAGCGGTTTATAACATCCAACTGCGACATATATACAGGGCGACATATTAAACACCAGCCAAATTTTTGGAGCATGTTCAGTCCATGATATTAAACTACTTTCTATAAAAAAAGTTAGTAAAAATCGATAAAATGTTTTCGTCCTCCCATACAAAATCTGTTTGGCTGAGCGCAAATTTGTATTATAAGGTGAATTTTTATTTTAGTTTTTCGTTAATTGTTTTTATGGAAAGTAGTTTTGTATCATGGACTGAACTTGCTCCATCAATTTGGCTGGTGGATAAAAAGTCTGTATATACAGGGTCTAACAAAATATACTGAAACTATTCAAAGGGTCAATTCATTTCATGATACTGAAGAACTTTCTCCAAGAAACATATATCGAAATATGAAATTTTTTTGGCCTTCCATACAAGTTGACCGATCAGCTGATCCGAGTTTGTATGGAAAGCAAAAAAAATATTTTTCATATTTCGTCGATATATTATATATATGTTCGTTCGGGCAATGTTCAGTATCATGGACTGAATTCACCCTTAATATAGTTTCAGTAAATTTTACTCGTGTTAGACGTTTTACAGCTTTCCTCCAGATATTTTTTGCCAAATGCCCGATGCCAGCGTTATTCATTTATAACTGTTTTACTTCGGTAAAAACTACTTACGCAGCCACAAGAAAAGTGTATGGTTCGGAAAAACTTAAGAAGTACTAAAATACCTCTATAAGACTGTACTACTTTTAGTGAATATTTTTTATATTGAGCTAAATTAAAACGGAAAATATATTTATAATTTAAAAATAATTCAAAAATATAAAATATTCTCAGCTAGATTTTTTAAATGTTTTGACTTACATTTTTCTAAAATTCAGTAGGTGCAATCATAGTAATTTTTGCTAGCGACAAACAAGTAGACACACATTTCAGTATTCTGGTTTCCTTAAAAAAAGTTCTAAATTACCTTTTTAAAGTTGACTGTGAGAGTAGTGATGCCAAAAGGAAAATCGTTAATAACTACATTCGGTTTTAATAACAATAAGTACAGCTTTTGTTTTCCAAACAAGTACTAAATGAGTATCACACATTCCTGGAAACTTCAACCACGACCTATTCGATCTAAAAATAGCGCCGAAAAAAAATTGCAAAAGGAGAAACAAAATAAAACCCCATCACGACACGACAAATTGATGTCATCCATCCCTCTCTCGCTAACCGTCGCAACACATCACCCGCGCGTCCTCTACATTTTTCCTCTATATATTATTAATACATAAGTACAAGCCGATGCACTCCTCGCTCTTAACTTTAGTGTGTATGTCCGTCCTTTTCTATATTGTTGGGTCTAGTTTTCCCAAGCGACCGTGCCTCGAGGGTAAAACTCCCTAGGGTCGGTATTGACTCTACTATGGAAGGAAAGTTATCTGTACACCTATTGTCGACCACCCCACCTCACCCCCTTTCGCCGCCTTCCGAAGGACTTTCTTATGCGTTTTACGTTTTATTCTTGTGGAAGTTGTACTATTTAATTCTCATCAGTTTAACACTTGTTGAATGATTGCTCTGTGACGAGGTGGAATACGTGTTTTTTTGACTTTACACGAAAAAACTGTAAGAAAAACAAAAAAAAATATTTGGGTGTCTCTCAGTTCTTAAGCATTATTGGAATGGAACCCCGATTAAAAAAGAATAGTGTTTATCATCATCAGGTCTTTTTTAGTCTCCACTACAGGAGCACGACCCTCTCTGTACTACCGGAGCCATATTTGGCCAGAGATACATTAAATTAGCATAACATGTTACAAAATTGATATGTGATATATTTCAACTCGGAATTACTACTTTTGTGACATAACTAAAATTTGTACGCGCAAAACCGTGGGTAAAAGCTGGTAGAAAATAATATCTTAAATGCATATGACTGAGTTCGACGTAAATGCTGAGTCAAACTTCACCACCGAATTAGATAATTCGGAAAGATTTCCGACTCCCAAAAACTTGGTCAACTTATTTTCAAAAATAGTTTTATTTATAACAAATTACTATGGAAATCCTGTGCAAATATAATTCCTCCAAAAATGTTTCCTCAAGTAATAATGCCACCCACACGAACGCGATTTAAGGCTAGGTACACACCGGACGCTAATTTGGTAATGCGCGACTTCGCACGTGTCGGCCACGTGACGTCACCGCCACGCGACGGATTGACAGACTGCGCGATTTGTTCACTTAACTTATTTATCATAGAAGTACAGACAAACACGTGTAGACAAATAAAAATGACATTCGTGCCCCTTGTAATATGATATGCAGTTACATTTACATGAACATAAAAGATGATGAGACCATCGCCTCGTTTTGTTCGACGAGCTTTGTATCATAAGGATAACTTTTTCTATGTTTATTTCAAAGATTTGTATATTTTACATATGCTATTACACTAAATAGAGTATAACAAATCTTTAACCCTAGATAACTAAACATTCGTCTGGCAGACTACGCGACCCCTTGCATAAGTCTAGTTCACATACTTTCGCGTACCCCCTGCTTGCACGCCTTTGTATACCTTCATAATTAGAGTAAAAAGTTGCACAAATGCGGCGTTTGCGCAAACAATTGTCTTTACTTGTGATTTATAACCACCGCGTCGCCTAGATGACGAAAGTTTAGTTATAACAGGTGCAGATTTTCAAAGGTATCTAAATTGCATTTTATTTTATATTAGTATTTTCAAATAAAAAAAATTAATAAATGTTTGTATTATAATTAGATAATATACAAATAATATGAATTTCATAAAAACGGTTATTTTTTAATGACTAGGGTTTATTAGTAAGATGTCATTCATACTACTAATTGCTTTCAACTTTTTCTCATATACCTAATATTATTGATGGATTTATAAATGGAAACATATGTCCTAGGCTGAAAGTAGAAATTCACGTTTATTAAGATTGATTACTTTGATAAAAGAAACAAGATAATTTAACTTCTGTGGTGATGACAAATCATTGGAAGGTTGAAAGTCAATACAATATCAGCATTAATACTGATGTCTCGTGCCAATCTTTGGGTTCTGAAGATGATTTTTTAGTATCAAGTAAAAGACAACAGAACCCAAATTATTAAACCGGATGATTTTATATTGTCAAACATGGAAAGAAACGTACTACATACTACGTCAGATGCTACAACGTAGCATTCGACATGTGCTTTAGCAACTCTTCGATTTTTATCCAGTAAAACTCATCATAAATGGTCATCTGCACTAAGACTACTCCTACTTATGTTATTATACGTCGCGAATAACATCAAAAATAATTAACAAATAACACGGCGAGATTTTGTTTTGAAACTGACAAACCACCTCATGGAGCCTTGGTTGCGGCAACTTGCTCGGACGGTAACTTTAAGACGTGACATCAAGGTCATGATAGGAGATATCCTTGGTGAAATCATATGAAGAATCTGCTCCATTTCCTTATGTATGAAATATTACAAAAAAATTATACGTTTGCCCGTCGAAATTGCTAAGGAAGACCAAAAATTGATGCCTTAGATGTAAAAAATGCAATTTGTGACACCCATAATGTAGATGTGTATAAAAGGTATGTGGCATCATTAGTATAAAATTATTTCTACCTATCTCTATTCACAACGAGCACTTTATACGAATCATGTAACAATTTCTTCCTCACGTTAAATTATGTTGATAATATAAGATTTTTTAATGCGTAGTCCGCTAGACGAATGTTTAGTTATTGAGTAACTCCCAGGATAGTTTAGTTATCTAGGGTTAAAAACGTTTGAGAAATGCAAGGAATGATAAAATTTATTATGCCTATTAAGTAGATTTAATGTGTTTTTTAATATTTAAAGCACCTTAACAACCTTTCAATCTCTATCCTTAAAATATTTTATCTTCGTTTGGAAAATAACGGAAGCGTCTTCATCCTATACTGTGTGCCTCAAATCATTTTTTTTTTTTTTTTTTAATCGTGAAGAGCTTACCAATACTCTAAATTAATCAAATATAAAGAAAATTAGACTTACCACAGGTCACCGCAATAAGTAGATTGCTCCAAATAAGCAACAGCATTGGCATGACATCCGGCATGACGCGTGGACGCACGTGCGCCGCACACGACGGCAAACGAAAGCGACTAAACGCTCATTTGTATTATCGTATTGTAATCAAGTTACAATTTGCACTCAGACGCTGGTGTGTGCGCCGCCTTATATGGGATTGGATTTCAATTTAGGTAAAATGTTCTTTTTTTGTCTATACTTGTTTCTCGAATTTACTCGATCACTAACTAAATCAAATCACAGTAACTATTATGCAACATGATATGATTACACTTGCAACTGGCAGTGAAAGCACAAAAAAACGTACAACCAAAAATACGACTACGAAAAAATGTTACTGAAAAGTAAGCACACAGCGCATCAGAGAGCAACAGCTCATACATATTTTTAAATATGCTTTTAAAGCCCTTTTATTTGATACCCTACACGGTATAATTTTATTTTTGTTAATGGCCTATTAGAAGACACCACCACCACCGTGAACTTACTGTGACGTCATATATCGCCTGTAATCAGCGGACAGCCAAGACGCTTCCGACAACACCTCATATGTCTAGATATAATGAATATCTTTTAAAGATTCGAGGGAACAGATGAACATACATACATACATAGCGACAAACACATAACTCTCTTTTTGGCTTCACCGTAGTTAGGTAAAAAGCAGACCCCGGTTTTTAAAGAAGTACAGCTAAGAAGGCATTCGAAAACGCGCATAGATGTTAGAAACTCGGGCTCCCTAACAAAATTTAAATCACCATAATTAATTTACTTCTATATTCGGCTGTTTCCCTTCATTCTTTATCAAAAGCGGACAACTCGTCTCTCCATCTCATCCTAGGTCTTCCTCTCGACCTGTTTCCGTCTGTAGGAATGTATGTAGTCCCATGCTGTTGTTGTGTGGGCAATATAGAAGTAATTGGAAACAAAAAGGGGAGGCTTTTGCCCAAGTATGGGACATATATAAGTAAAAAAAAAAATACTAAAAAACCTGCAGTAGCCATTGCTATTTTAATGCAAATTCTGTAACACGATCTCCATTGAGCTCATACGATTAGAGGCTGATAAAACCCATGCATTATCTAGTCAGAAGTAACAATGGAATTGCCCTTACAAGTATAATATTTCGAGTGGGGTGCTACGCACCATGTGTGAAATCACAATGGTTTAAAATAGGAAGGTAGAATGATGGATGATTTGTCCTGTCGTGTTAATGTGCCTTAAGAGTGTTTTCATAACATTGCATTTTTAGACAGATGGGCACATGTAAGATACATTGTTGTAACATGTAAAGCTCATTAATAATATTTACTTAAGTTCTATTCAGGAAAAAGTATTAGCTCTTACTCATATTTGTATCATGTCATAATTTTCAATGTTTGTTAAATATTTATATCCCATATTATTTATAAATGACTATGTTTATGCGTAAATATATGTTTCCGAAAACGGTTCCAAAGATTTGGATAAAACTTATGCTGCACCTAAAAACTAACGCGATATAATTTATAATAAAATTGATATACGATACAATTGATACGATTGAGATGTTTATGAAATTCTTAAAATCATTATGCAAAGTATGATTGTTTAAAATAAAACAAGATAATAATTATTCATATTATGATTTAATTTCGTATTTTCTGATTGTTTTATGACGATTACAATGTACATGTCTTATTTGATACACAATTGCGTTAAACAATATAACTACATAATTCATATTCAGAAGGAAATACTCGAATACAGTTCGATTTTGGTGGAAATATTCAATATTTGGGAAAAAATATTTTATTTTTTCGTATACGTCCCAAAGAAACTTATTTTCGTTGTATTCTTACACAATCCCATAGACTAAATACTTAAACAGATATGTGTTGTTGCGAGATATGATCATTATTCGAATTTCGGTACTAACTCGATAAGCAGTGAGTAAAACAATTAATGCTAATCGAATTTAAGAATCGAAAAGTTTGTACATTACATTAAAATTTACAACGATACTTACAATAAATATATCACAGATTTTACAAAAGAAAAATTACGAACACGAATTGCAAAATTAAAGAGTTGGATATAATTACTTTTTACAATAATTTAAAAGACTTATCGCCCTGAGCATTTTATAGGGTAACCTTATGGGCATCTATTTTTATAAAAATCTACGCAACTATTTGGATCTAGCAACAGAACTAGAGCTTATGTATACTACTATGTACATAAGATTACATTATATTTACAATTAACTACACACGCCGCAAATAAATTACAAGAGATAGTTTTTATCCTAACAGTTGTACCACAAATCGGGAAATAAAATAACAAGTTATTATTAAAACTTATAACAAACTATCAATATTTGATATACTTACAAAATTAATGTTTTTATCAAGATGAGTAACATAAAGAAAAAAAATATATAAAAGGAAAACAACACAACTGGTTTTTTTAACAAGAAAAATTAAGGTACATAAAAGGGTTTGTTTACCATATATAGTAAATTTACCATAAACACAACGTTGTACACTAACCAGCAATGTTTAGAGACGACGTGTGGTACAACTGAGGCTACTTGGACGCTAGGGGCGCCGTTTGAGCGTATTGCTGAGCACTGCAGGTCGGAAGCGAAAATGGATTCATGGAGAAGGGAGAAGAGACGAGGCCACCCATTCCTGTTAAAAAAATCGAGTATTTTAGTCAATATCACTTATAAAATCTAAACAAAATTGAAAGTTTCAAACGCTAAAAACAAACATAATATGTATTGTGTACTTTTTATATCTGGATAATACTAATTTTTATGTGATGTGTCAGTTACATGAAATAATAAGTCTGTGGAAATTGGGTAAGGTAACTTGGAGGACAAAAATATGCAAACAACTTTTTGATCCATTATACATATATTATCAACAACTAGTTTTGATTATTAAAATCAATATTTTTTCACATAAAGCCTCCTCTAAAATATCTCACACTACAAATAATTTTCCTCACACATTCCCGTCCTCCAAGAACAAAGCAAAATACGAAAAGCGAACAAAAATTAACAAAAAAGCAAATAAATTACTAACACTGAACTGCGAGATGTTGCCAATTCTGGTGCTGACTAACCCTTGGCGGGCTGTGTCTCACTACGGCAAAGGCGCTTCTCAGTTTCCCGTCTCTGCCCGACCCTTTCATATCGCCATTGCATTTTGTATGCATGTTTGCTGGACAGTCGGCCTCTTTAGAGCTGTTTCTTTCAGTGTAATGTCCGCTATCTTTCGTATTATACGCGTTATAGTGATGGTCAGATGGCAAATGTCCATTCATGTTCGCCGGGTGGTACGGGCCGAGAGACACTGGACGATAAAGAAAAAGGGTTAACACAAAGCGAAGTAAACAAACACGTGCAAGCGAGGAAATGTAACTCAAATCTTGTTTGTGTTTTAGTATGTATGAGAAATGTGACGCAAAAAGTTGAATGCAAGGTATTGTGCAAATAAGAAATGTAAGCTCTTCTGTTTTGGACTGTTGTTTGTATTTGTAATCAGATAAAGAAATTGAGATAAAATAAACTTTTTAATTATTTCATAAATTAAATAGTAAACAGTTCACAAATTAGACACTAGATACGAATTAATAAATCAATTTTATGATACTTACCGATAGAGAGAGTAAGATTAGAGAGAATAGATTGGAATATAGTACAGACCCTGTCAATAATTTAAATATTTATGAAGTAGGTGTACTTCATACACCATCAGTCACTCAAGACATGGCGCATCAGTAGGCCCATACCACAAGATGATAAAAACGACACTTACGGGAAATGGTGGTTAACAGTAAAGCTGGCAGGTTATGGTTGTGTTTCAGATGTGATCAGAACGTCAACACTGCATGTGGTGTGGACGTCGCTGAAGAACGCGCCAACGGCGACCCACGACTTTTGATACTATTTTCTTTAATTTAAACTTACGAAAAAAAGTGTTGAACAGTGTGGTCGGCGGCGGCGCTGGGTAGTGTTGTGGATGTGGGCAGGACGCGGGCGCGCCGTGAGGTGTAGACGCCACAGAACAGTATAGCGGCTAAACCGACCCACCGCTGCTAAAATTACTTACTACTACTACAAGATGAACAAATGGTAAACTTACGAGTAGTGATGAACGGTGAATTCGGCGGCGCGGGGGTTTGGCGTGAAACGTGGACGCACAGAACAGTATCTAGGCGACATATACCCACTGTTACTAAAACTACTCCATAAAAATTATGAGACTTACGGGAAGAGGTGTTGAACAGTGAGGTCGGCGGCGCAGGGTAGTGTTGTGGATGAGGATACGACGCTGGAGCAGCGTGTGGTGTGGACGCCGCAGAACAGTAGCGGGGTGACACCGACCCGCCGCTGCGAGCGTACTCCTCTAAAAGAAAAAGCCTGGGATCAACACGAAATTATCGTTAGGATTCGGCAGACAATTAACCTACTTTTGGGGTGAGACGCTTGTTTACATTGAGGATCGTATATGTAATGGACTGTTTGACGTAAACGTGAAGTTTTCGGGAGAAAACTACTTGTAACAAGTAAAACAAAATTAGAATTTTTTTAAAATGCTTATTGAATAACTGTTGATATACGAAACTATACGAAATGTAGAGTAGAAAAAAAAGAATAAGTGTATCTGATGTTACATTTTAGTAGAGTTTTACTATTTATTTCGATGACAAAATAGAAATGAAAATCTATCTGATATGTCCAAATAGATAGATGTAAGTACCTACTTCATTTTACTACGAGTAGAATGTGGTGAAGTCCACTAGTATTAAGCGATAATCACACTTAAAGAAAAAAATTACATTTAAGAGAAACAGAGATAAAGTAAATAAGCTAAAGAAAAATTTGTAAATCCCACCTTCAGTCCACTGCGAGGCCGCGGTGTCCTGAACGCTCACCGCGAGCTGACCAGTGTACGAATTGAAAGGCATGCTGGCTGGAGGGGAGCGGGGGGCGCCCAGCCCCAGCTGGTTGTTCCGGGGCATGGAGTACAGCGCCTCCGCCAAGTCTGCCGCTCTTTTTAAGATTATTTCCTGAGGAAAAAAAATTCAGTTAAAGATTTTGCAAGTTTACAAGTTTGAAGAGATGTCTGGCTCAATCCTAGCTTGTTGTTTCGCAGCATCAAGTCCAGGCTGCCGCTCTTTTTAAGACATTGTTGGACACTAAGCCAGACAAAATAACAATTGATTAACGTCTAAAGGCGTATTGTGAGGACATAACACATGGTAGGAACCATGTGTTAGGATTATTTATCTAAATGTCTAAATTTACCTATATCTAAATAGTAGTATTTAATTAATTTAGTGGCAAATCTGTAGAGATTTGCCAAAATGTGTAGATTTTTCTGCTCTGCCTTGTAAATACGTCCTTTGAAAATTAATTTGGTTGATACCTTTAGCATTTTTATTATTAAAATTAAATAGCTTTTAAACACATCGACAGAGAAACGTACCTACAATCAGGAAAACTAAGTCTTAAGAGTGTAATAAAATTGCCATCAAGTCTCTAAATTTACAAATAAAATCCTCTAGAGTTATTCAAGAACATAAATTTATCTACTTAATTAATATAATATGTATTATGCTTACCTTTGGTAATTTCTCCGGATCGCCCGGATGCCTCGGTATAAGCTTCTGTAGTCTTTGGAAGCCGTAGTCTATCGTGGGCTCGTTGAGTGCTGCTATGCAAAACACAAAAACGAATTCAATCATTAATTAAGTCGTACGGCAACGTTTTTATGCCTTGGCCAAATAGGAAAGACAAAATACGAGTCATCATTGTAATGATAAGTATATATATAATAATAAATTCTCAAGGCAATTCAAATAATTAAAATTTTAAAAAGAGTAAAATGAAATAGAATTTCGAGCAATACTTCTCGATACTCGCCAGAAGTCCTAATCACCCTAATCAAATGGTGGCTTGACGTTGTCAAGGTTGATATGCGTGCCAATGGTCTTACAACCAAGGATACTCAAGACCGTGCAAAGTGGAGAAGTAAAAGCCGGAACGCGGATCCCGGGCTTCGCAGAATTATAGCTAAGGATGTAATTGAAAATAAGCTGAGATGAGAGAGAGAAAGATACTCGCCAGAAGTCCTAAATCACCTTCTCTTTTGCAACCTCGTAATTTCTCTAGCAACCCAAAGGTTCACTGATGAATAATGTTTTTAGTGTTATGCGAGTCTATATCAATTTCCATCCTTTAGGTTTTCATTTTGCAAATATTTTAGTAAGTTTGATGACCAGAAACGTGCTATCAGGCGAAACCTAAATGCCCTCAGTAGATCTACTTCTAGGAGTTCTATTTTGAGATAGAACGTTAAGTTCTCGTAGTTGAAGCATAGCTGATTACAAAAACAAAATCAATCATTAGTTGCCCCACTTACAAATGAAAGCCTAATTGATCGATCGTACAAGAGATTGCGTATCAGAGTTCCCAAATTACGGCTTATTTGGGGAAAAGTATCTTGGAACATAATGAGATTCGTCTACATAATACCTAATGGTATTGTAAAAATGATTTCATTATTTTTAGGATAAAGTTTATTTTTGTCCAAATAACTTCACGTATTATACTATGTATATCGATTTAGATTATTAAAATTAACATGGCTCACGGCCGCAAGTTCTAACCACTATTTCTTTAACATTTTTCGATATACTTAGAGGGGCTTTATACGTAAAACGATAGTTATTTTTATTATTTAGCTGAGCGTCTCATAAGTTACTAGATAATATGTTAGAGTAGCGAAAAATTGGACTCAAAATTATCCCAATATAATTTAAAAAAAATATCTTCAACTTCTAGTGGCAGTCAAACAAACGCTAAATAGGCGACATATTTTTACTAGTGAGTTTAGTTTAAAAACCAAACTACAAAATCGATTCTGATAAAATTTCTACGGGACCAATTTGAAAGTATTTTTCAAATCGGTTTACTAATAACTGAGTTCTGCGGAAATAAACATAAAAACAAAATTCAGCCGAATCAATAACCTCCTCCTCCTTTTTAAGTCAGTTGAATACGCTAGTGAGTGTAGACAATGAAATATGGGATAGTACTCACAAACATAAACAAATCTCCCGGGCGCGCCTTTGCAGAACTGTTTGCTCTTGTATGAGAGCGTCACTTCTACGACGCCGGGTATATGTCTGGGCGGCGTCTGAACTCTTATCGCGTGAGATGTTATGAGCTGCAACAAATATCATTTGTTAATAAAACTGTCAGAGATAGAGATGCATTGATAGGCGGTGTTCTCAGTGCACAAATATCATGAATTAATAAAACATTATGTTTTATTGAAGTGAAAACTTCTTTAGCGGCGTTGTGTACTCTTTTTGTAAGGGGTAAAAAATGTTAAACTCGCGTCAGGACAAGTGTCCTGATCGAATATTCGTAAGACGGAGCGGAGTTGGAACAAGGGGCCTAAGCGCCTTTGGGGTTTATGGCTCTTACGACTATTTTGTGTTTGTAGTGACAATAAAATAACAAAGGAATTTTATTTTCTATTATGACATACAATAGACGGATATTTTCACTAGCATTGTCAAAAGATGAATAGTCCAGTTTGTTTATAAATAGATCAGAACGTCTTGAGCGTCTAGAGTTCGAATACCACCGGAAGGTGTTCACTTTATAGTTCAATGAATTTATTTTTATTTTACGACCGGTATTTTGAAGTTTTTGAAGTGAAACCTTCTTTTTCTTCCAACTACGCTACTGTTATCATTAATCACAAAAAAACCGATCACAAAGTGAGTGCTTATTGCATCAAACCAAAACAGTGCAATAATGGTTGTATGAAATCTCATTGTTGCACTGTTTTACTTTTTAATTTCTCATTATTGCATTGTTTTACTTTTTATATTTTCATTATTGCACTGTTTTACTTTTTAATTTACCATAGATGCCAGGCACAGATGTTTAAGTTTTAATAAAAATGTATGCATTCAATCAAAAAGATACTGGCTGAAAAAAAAATTGGCCGACGAAAAAAGACCTTGTTAAAAAAACAAAAATCGTGCATTCTGTGCCATTGTAAAAGTTTTAAAGTCAAATTATTTGACAAGAGAAAATATTTTTAATATGGAAAATGACAGGGAAAGTGATAAATTCGATTTGCATGACAAATTCAACTATAGAGAGCATATAAACAGCTGCAAATGATATTATTAATAACCTTTAACCGCAAAAGTTCCGGGTAAAATAAGTAAGTTAAGTTAGTTTTGTTTATCATCATCATCATCATATCAGCCACAGGAAGTCCACTGCTGGGCATAGGCCTCCCCCAAGGATTTCCAAAACGACCGATTGGAAGCGGCCTGCATCCAGCGTTTTCTTGCAACCTTGCTCAGGTCGTCTGACCACCTAGCAGGTGGGTGTCCTACGCTGCGCCTGCCGGTTTCGTTTATAATTTGTATTTTTTTCGTACGTATATTTTATACTCAAAGAATATAAGAAGTTGAAAGAAAAGTAGATTACGCACCTTGCTGAAGTGAGTAATTAATGCACTCGTAAACATAGCACTCGTGCAATAATGACTCACTTAGTGCTCGGTGCAGTAATCTACTATAGCGGCGTTGTGCACTTTTTTGTAATGGGTAAAAAATGTTAAACTCGCGTCAGGACACGTGTCCTGATCGAAAATTCGTAAGACGGATAGAGAGTAGACAGCCGGCGCGGCGTAGGAGAGGAAGTATCCCCCTCTCTTTCTACGGCGCGGCGAAAATGTATGCCTGCGCCTGATAAACTTTTTAATGTAATATAAATTGTCATGTTTGTGTACGATAGCGCAATAAATAAATATTGTATTCTACCACATAAATGATAGTACTTTTATACTGATAATTAAAGCAATTCGTGCAAAATTATTCCCTAACCATTCCAAAATATCAAAAATGCACAACGTTACTATTCAAGTTTTCTCTTCTGCCGGCACTCCCGGAGTGCAACCCGTCGTTTTTTTATTTAACTTTTTTTTAGCCTAGCCTAACAAAATATACTGAAACAGTTTTAAGGCTGACTTCTGTCCATGATACTGAACGACTGTCCCCAAGTAACGTATATTGAAACATGAAAAATAATTTTTGGCCTACCATACAAGTTGACCGATCAGTTGATCCGAGTTTCTATGGAAATCAGAAAATTATTTTCCATATTTCGGAATAAGTTCCTTGAAGAAAGTTGTTCAGTATAATGAACTATACTACCCTTAATACAGTTTCAGTATACTTTCCAGAATACTTTGGTTGAGGCTAATCACTTCACTTGAAAAAAAAACTGAAAAAGTTCCTGACGATGTGATTTGTTTAACTGAAGCATCTCCGTCAGTTTGCTAGCCTTTTAAACTAGGTATTGTAGAGGGAGTCTTTAAAAAATTCATGATATGAGTAATATTATTATCTTACATGATATATGGACATTACTTCCAAAAATATTGTGTTAAATTATATTACCTATATAGGTTAGCTATGAGTATATTTTCTTCTATAGCATCTTACCTCACTCCAAACCAGCATAGTCCCGAAGACCACTTGCAGTCCATCGAAGAAGTTGTCTCCAACGATGATGACGGTGGAGCCGCCCGACGTCCAGCCTTCGCTCGGAGATATCGCCTTGATACAAGGAGTAGCTACCGGCAGTGGCGGGTACAGGCCAGCTGTTGTGAGAGAATTATTTTTTATAACAAAAAAGGAACTGGCCTTATTTTCTTTGAGGAGTTCCTATATCTCCAAAGTTCTTTATCAAGTCTTTACCAAATGAAAATGGGACCAACTTGGTAGTAAAAGCTTTCGAATAAAAGAATCATCAAGATCGGCAATATCGCGTAACATACATAAAATCATAGAGGTCGAATTGAAAACGTCCTTTTTGAAGTTGGATAAAAAGTGAAAATAAAGGTACACTAAGCTTTTGGTGAGAAAATAATGTACTTATTGTAAAACATCTTTATCCCTAATGGCGTAGATAAAGCCTAGGGCCGTTAATCCCAAAGGCCATGTTTAGAGTATTAGTAAGCGTGAAGGAGGATAAAAGGATTCAAAATAAACTAAAACATTTGCTATCACTAAAATAAAAGTATAAATTGGCAGAACTGTTGTTCAAGGTTTTATGTTTAGCTTTAGATTTTTCTTGAAAAATCGATATTTTATCGAAAACCGTGAGCATTGTTTTATATTATCACCAGTCCTTATACATTAATCGTTTTGTTGATTAAGATGATGGCATAGTATGTAGTATTTGTGTGGTTCAAATTAAATCTTAAAACAAATAGTTTTGACTTCCGCGGCGTGTAAATAACACCTTAAGTTGTAAATGGCGCCGTTTCAAGAAATGCCTCGCAAAAGTAAAGGTTCTACAACTTGAAAAGTTAAATAAACGCCAAACGAATGAAACTAGTACTGTCTCACTCAAACGTTTATCTTTGACAGTTTCGGAAAAAGGACAATTGTAGACCATTAAAATTTCGGTTACGCAGCGGAAAAGCGTAACGTGTAGTTTGTAATAATTGAAAATAAATTTTAATGTGTGGTCATAAAGTTGGATATGGCGTTACAGTTTTATGGTTGTTATGGCTGTCGTGGTTGCAGGGTAGTGAGGGGGAGACGCGTCGTAAGACAACAGGGGGAATCAGGATCTCGAACAAAACGGCGCGGTAATAAAGACGAGAAGAGAAAGTGAATTTAAGGGGACGAAAGCAGATTACGTTCGAGGTCTTTTTAATTTGTCTGATATTATATTAATTTTTCTTGGTCCTCTCTGACTTGATATTTTATGTTGTTAACGAAAATTTGGGATTAAAACCTATTCTGTAATAAAACAACTAATACTCATTTCAGTGTAAGACCAGGATATTGAAGCCTGTACAGTCTATGTTGAAACATGGTATTGACCAGTTGATTCATGCAAATAGAACTATACGAATATGTAGAAATCAAGTCAAGAAATGTTATTATCAAATAATACTTATGACTATATTTTTCTATACCTACTCTAGGATTCTGCGAGTCACTGTAATATCACAACTAATGAAAATCAAAAATATTGTAAAAGAACCATTAAAATATGGAATGTACCAGTTGCTTTTCTTCCCGTGCAGATCGTAAAAGCCGATCGAGGGCATGGGTGAGAATCTGAATCATATTAATAGGCGATGCTAGCATCCCACCACTTTTTTATTCCCTTTTTCCATCGTAACGCCCACCATCACGCCACAGAATACAGTAAGAGTAAACAGAACGGAATCTCCTAAGGTACGCGCAATATGCGTCCCCGTTCCCCGTCCCTGCACCTCTCCTCCGTTTTTGCCTCGATGACGCACGTTGACTCACAAGAACCGGGGGAGCGGTGCGGGTGCGGAGAACGGGAACGCATATTGCGCGTACCTTAGGAGATTCCGTTCTGTTTACTCTTACTGTATTCTGTGATCACGCTCAACGTGTCTTTTGGGTCTTACGGCCCGGGGCTCTGTCTATTCCGTTAGGGATAAAGATATGATAATCTATCTATCTTTCTTTCGTTCTTTCTTTCTTTACTGTATCTGTACGAAAAAGAGCTTTGACAAAATATTCAAATAAAACGATCTAAAATCAAAACATTACAATAGTATTGTCTCGACGGGCGAGGCGCTATCAATGGTAGCGTCGGCAACAATGAGCAAATTTTCTCATTCGCGCCGTGTAATCCTTGGTTTCACGCCGTCTAGCCAGCTTGCGAACTTCTGACGCTACTTAATATGTAATAGCACTGAATTTAATTTTAGAGACAACACGTATATTTCATTTGACACATTTTGATGAAAGAAAAAACTGAGATAATCAAATTGGTAATATTTGAGTTGACCATGTTTTTTTTGTCTGAGATCTCTTTAAAGAAAGCTTAAGAAATCAATACCTAAACTACGTGCTACTCGTGACTCTTTGTTATAAATAAGTAGGCAGTCAATCGGCGTCGTATGCGCAGAACTCATAATACAACGGTTGAGAGCGTCGCTTGTATGCACGGAATCACTGTAGAAGGCAATTTTAAATGAAAGCCTTACAAAGTTAGTGCTTCTTAGCCCGCGAACGGTCGCGCCTGGGTCGAAAAGACCCACGCACGTATTTCTACCTCGATAACTTTTTAAATATAAGTTATTACTTACTGGCGCGCTCAGTACCTTTGAGTTACTATATAGACCATCCGCACACCCCGCCCCGATCAGTTTGCGCGCGGCATTTGGACAACATGGACGTTTAAAGTGAGTATGGGTATTTTTGACCCAAGAGCAACGTTTTGTGTAACTACTTTTTTATTGCGTAAAAATGTAGTTTCTTGATTTTTATTTGCAGAAATGTCACGTAACGTTTTAAACGATCAGTTAATCGAGAAGTTTTTAGAAGAAGACAATATAGAAGGAGAAGTATTAGCAGAAATTAAAGATAACTTAAAAGTAGATTATCATGACTCGGATTCATATCAAGGCCGGATTTGTAAATCTTTCATTTCTAGAGATCACACTGCATTTTTATGCATTAATAGTAATGAACAAATGTCTAAGAATTAAAGAAAGGCTGCATTTTAAGACTAATTAGTATGGATAAGAAGTATTTTGAGAAGTAAATTTATGTTGACATTAAAGGTTGATTGTAATTTTTTTTTAAATGTAAAATGTCAAATTTTTTTATGTTGTTTAGAAGAAAGTTTATTAGTTTTTATAAAAATTTTCATTAATATTAAAATATAAAAAAATATAGCTGTGGTTAATGTTCCTAAATACCAAAAAAATAAGATTAAGTAGACTATTATTTTGTTGTAATGTTAAGAAATGTTAGATAATTATATACCACATTGTGATTCCAACATAGTTTTATTACCTTCTTTTAATTTAATTTACAATAAAACCTATATTTCGTTTTGTTTTAATAAAATATAACAATTAACTTTTGGGTCTATTAGACCCAGACGCGACCGTTTGTGTCACGAAATTTGACGCGAGTAACGGCGGGTTAGTTCTTTTTATTACATACAAACATCATACAAATCTAAATATCAATACGAAAACTACGTGCCAACTCCTTGTTATAAATAAGTAGGCAGTCAATCGGCGACGAATGCGCAGAACTCATAATACAACGGCTGAGAGCGTCGTTTGTATGCACGGAATCACTGTAGACATTTCGCACAACTTCGGCGCTGAAGCGGGCATGAAGCGGCTGGGATAATTTACTGAGGAATTATACCCGGGATATAAGTCCGAACGTGTTTCACTCATTCATTTCGCTTCATTTAGTGCTGAAGCTTGTGATTTTTTAATCGGTTGTTAGTTTGACCAAGATGTAAGCCAAGATTCAAATATAACTAGTTCAGTTTGATAAGTAGTTTGTTTACGGATCATGAGTGGATCAGATAATATTATTCTATTTAGTCCGTTAGTTAGATTAAATTATCCACAAATAATAAATACTCAATGTACGATTCATCCAATTAGTGGAAAATTACAAAGACACAAAGCCTCTAAGTTTCGGAGTCGCTCGTGACGTCATATCTCATTGAAAATTGTACCACGATGTAATGTAGCGTGAACTTGAAATTAGCTGTATCTTTGTAATTTTTAGAGTTCCGTACAAAAAATTAAAAAACGGAACCCTTATAGGATCACTCGTGCGTCTGTCTGTCCGTCCGTCTATCACAGTCAATTTGTTCCGAATCTACTGGACCGAATCAGGTAAAATTTGGTAGAATGTCGTAATCCTATGACCCAAACACAATGTGCAAAGAAAATAAATATTTTTTTTAAATAAGGGTCATTTTCGGGGGACAAATTAGGAAATTAAAAAAAAAAAGTTTTGCATACCTTACTGTGTCACATATCAAATGAAAGGGCTCGTTATGAGGATCTCAAATATATTTTTTGTTATTATTGTAAAATGAATAGTTTTGATTGTATTCATGAAAGAAGACGAAAATTGACCATTCCCCCCCCCCCCCTGATCTCCGAAACTACTTTACTACCTAAAATTTAAAAAAAAGTACAAAATTCCTGCAATCTACAAGCAATGAACTATCATTGCTTGTAGATTGCAGGAAAACTTATAAGAATTCAATTAATTGTACGGAACCCTCTTTACGCGAGTTTAACTCGCACTTGGCCGGTTTTTTTTGTTAGTCAGAGTGACGCATTGAGAGCGAGAGAGAGACATTTGTAAGAGAGAAAAGGAGTAGTGATAAATTGTATTCTACTCTGTCTGCGACTGGACCAATTACAAATATTACTGATAAAAAGAATATAAGTGTAAACAAAAGAAAATAATAAAATGAAAAAGAAAACGTACAAGTAGGGTCTGGCGCGGCGTCAATACCTTCTGTGGGGTCGAGTCGCTTCGCTCGTCTTCCGTGCTTGCTGTTGTTGTGCACGAACATGTTGTCGGATATCGCCAGAAGAGGCCCGTCGACCATCACTTGAGTTGATATTACCACCTGAGAAAGAAGTCTTAAATTTAATATACCTTTCTATGCAAATAAGAAAGAAAACAAATAGTTAAGTATTTTTCAAAAACCCGATTGCGTTAAAATGGTTAAATCCACAATTTTTAATTTTATTTTTTTATTATTTTTTAATATAGGTACCTACCCAGTGTCACTGACAATTAGGTAAGACAAATCTAACGACACCTTACAAGCTAAATTCCATCAGGCCGTTTAGGCTGCAAAGCGTGCCAAAGATATATATACATACATACACTCGAAAACATAACCCTCCTTCTGGCGCTGTCGGGTAATAAAAGGTGTTAGTTTGTTAGCCTCTTTAGAATATTTCGATGGATTTATAAACTTCGCAGCTATCTTGATATATTAGCCAGTTAACTGGACGCCTAGACAGCTCCTTGAACGCCGGCATCCAATTGAATTGAATTGGATCCGGAATAATGGGAGGCGATGCGGCTAGGAACCCTGTTTTGAATCCTTTTTCCTCCTTCTTGCCCACTATCGCGACGAAAGTGGCCTTTGAGCCTTGTGGCCTTGAGCGCTATCTGCTCAGAGCCGCAAGACTCAAAATGTCCCGTCTGCTCCATTAGAAATAAAGACGTAATAGTGCATGTACTTATGTATTAAAGATTTCTAAAAGTAATTTATTCCACGTATTTTGAACATTAGCATACTAGTACTCGAGTATATTAAGATGCATTGACATATAAAATATTTATATCAATGTAATATAGCTATGTAGATTCTATGTTTATACGCGAAGTACAATAATAAAATTGTACCGCTATAGCTCGCCAATAATTGACCTTTTCCTTTATTATGCTTAGTGGTGCAAGCTCAGAATTAATTTACCACACAGATTTCTCAAATTATTCACGAATGCAGTTCCCTATCTTTTATCAAACAGTACCTTCTATTGAACCGTACAATAGGAGTAACAGTAAATCCAACGGTAGCTTAATTATTAGTTTTCCCGGAAAACAACCACACACGTTTTACGCGCGTTTTCATACATAATGTAAGGTCTGATAGAATATGCTTAAATTATTGTAAGGGCATTACAAGTACATAGTAATAAACAATATTCTACAGGGAATATTTATAGATATCTTTAATATTCAACATGACTTTTAAACAAACACAGATGCGTTTTTGAAATCATTTATATGCTTGTTCATCATTAGTTTGCAGCAGTTCGGCGACAGCAGATTAACATTTAGACACCTGTGTTACCCAGTTACACACACCACATAATTGCGTTCAAGTTTCTTATAAAATAATTCTCTATGATTTCGAATTTGGTTGAAACTTTATTGTTTAAAAAAAACAAAATTCTTAGTTCTTCAAATTAATAGCTGTGTCGTCAATAGATATGATTTAGTTCTGTGTCTAATCGCTCAATCGGCTTTGACGATCTGCACAGGAAGAGATACATTCTGCGGTTTTTCTTTTTTTCCAGACCAGCTTGGCAAGATTAGGCTGCTTTTCTAAAAATAATGACCTTTATAAGTAATTTATTTATCCTACATTGAATAAAAAAAATACTTTGACTTTGACTTTTGCCCACTGGAGCGGAGCTAGGTTGCAGACTGTGTCTGTCCTTAGATGCGGAGCTATGTAGCGGACAGGATTATACAACGTGGAAGGGACATACCCGTAATAAATCGAACCACGGGCTATACTAGATCACTAAAGTATAATAAAATTAAAATAACAGTAAAAAAAACAAAAAAAATTCATCATTCCCATATAACTCGCCCTGGCGGCTGCACGCTTTTGTATGGAAATGCCTTTCTTTTTTTTTATTTGGCTGATATTTTTATTTCATTATGCTATAATCATCTAGTATATAATGTGGTTCAAATTATGACGGGTATGTCCACTCTACGTTGTATATGAATTGTAAAACTAGTTTTCAAATCTGTGTCCACTGAGAAGCGAAGAATGTTAATATTGGCACAGCTTCGCTCCTCTTTTTTCCTCTCCGCTCCAGTGGACAGGAAGCCGTAACTATTAAATATATTTACAAAGTCACTATAAATACAAAAGTTCAAGATCATAGAAAAGGGACCGCAGTACAGTCGCCGAAAATAAAACCTGTCGATATACAGCGGGCCGCGACTGTATTTCACCACACACGAAAGGGAGAGTCCCCTGGGAGGAGGGGCGACGTCTCGGGACTCAAATGGACGCCGATAGGTATGCAAGGAAGTGCATTGTATGGGCCGTGGGTGGTCGGTGAGACAGGTATTCAATCAATGTGATTTTTAACTACCCTATGTCGAACTATATAGTCGGTCTTTTTTATCTATGTTGATTAACATTTAATTAGGTGTGGTTATACCTAGTATATTTTATACCTACAATAAATATGTGTTTGTTTTGTTTGTTTTATATCTTTATTGCACAAGAAATAGTTACAGTTAAATAAGTTTTAATAGACCAAAATATTTTGTACTTACATTGGTGGACTTATCCCATAATGGGACCTCTTCCAGTCAACCAAGTATCGGCGAAAGAATACAATAAAGGGACATAACGGGCAAAAGTCAACGTACAATCGCAATAAAATTAATTTAAAGTTTTAAATCTAAAATAAATTATATATTATATATCTATAATACATTAACTAATACATAAGAAAATAATGTATCTATAAATATTACCAACTTAAATAAATGAAATACATACACTACAATATTATTATATTATTATTATTGTGTACTAACAATTTTTTTAGGCTCAGATAGATTATTAAAAAAAAATTGTATATGTATTTTTTATTTCCTTTGATTAGCAAATAATAGCGTAGATACAGCGCATTTAAATTTCGCATGACGCCACGATCAAGTACGTTTTTCACTATACGGTGGTGACGTAAATCGCCCACTCTACGAAACTTCAACATCCTGTATCTTTGTGAATTTTTACTCCTTTGCTAAACGGAAAAATATGGGTCCATTATTTTTAGATAATCTAATTGATATACTTAATAAAATAGACCCAGTCCATATTCCAATTGAGTAAAGAATAATTTATTTATTCATATTATCAAGTCTTTATCTCTGACGGGTTAGACGTAGGCAAGGGGCACAACCTACTACTAAGCTACGCTTAACAAGATACTTTGTTTTTCTACGCTCCTTCGAAAAAGGACTTAATGCCTAACTCTTTATACATAAAAAAAGAATGTACGGCAATACCTCACTCAAGAAAATATGTCAAATGCGCCGTGAAATAGCTGAAGTGCCACACGATATCAATAACGTCCCAAAATTGCACCACCGGATACAATATTCAGCTCGATAAAGAGACTGCATTATTTCGATTCCTACTGTCTATAAATATGTACATAGTTATACATTACACCCATATATTCTTACCCTTGAAACGGTGGGGAACGGCCACTGAATTATTCAATGACACACAGAAAGCCCAAATATAGACATAACTACACACACAAGTTCAGACATAACTATTGCATGCTGAACTGGGCACTATGTGTGCTATACTAAGTTCTATATTTCATTAAAGTTGCCATGAGGACACGTAAGACAAATATGTCTTAGCCGACGGCAGAAGCAAATTTGTACTCATAAGTAGACTGTGTGAATGCACCTTTACAGTTAGTTGTTATAGGGTTGCCACTAATTGGATAAATTATGAGATATGCGACTTAGTTCTAAAGTTTGCAAGTATCGTCTTTTATTTGAATTATGAATAGAGTTACAGAGAAAATACTTTTCTTTATCAGGAGTCACTATACCGACTCGTATAAATAAGTGACAACGTTACTTTAAATGCATTTTCAGTTCATGTTACCTACATTTTTTAAATTGAACTTAATTTTTCCCTTTTGAAGAAGCTAATGAGCATTTTGAAATATTACTGATCCTTATCAAACATTTTCAAAGTTGCATATTTTGTAACGTGGAAAAAAACATATTTATTTAAACTGTGATAATAATTACAAGTAACTTTATTGTCAGTATTTTTTTCGATTCTAACGAGCAACTCATATATTTTTTTCAAAGTCACGGCCAAAATACAAACGAAGGCTAGAAAATTGTCGGAGGGTAAATAAATAAACTCGTATAAATATATTTAATTTCATCCCTCCCCTAAATTGGAGGCGCTTCAAATATTCAAGAGTCGTGAACGCAACCCTTCCTTCAGTTAAGGGCGATACACTGAAATGCATGGTCCAAGTTGTAAGTAATTGGCTAGAAAAAGTGTGTAAAAAAAAAGAAAATAGAAGATACCTTTTGCTTTTATAAATTAATAAACGCATTATCACACATTATATTCTTTCAAAAGTTACAGTTTTAACCTTATTTAAATAGCACTTATTGTTACTGTTTAAAAACACGGCCAATTAGCTCATAGCTTTGCTATATAGCCTGATTTGTCAAAGATTAACAAACAATTACATTATTTTTTAGAAATAGAACAATAAAGTTAGTAAAAACTAAATTAAGTATTTAATAACTAAGACGATAAATATCTAAATCTAAAAAAACTTAACACTTTTATCAAAAATTTACGTCTAATAATAAAAACTAGGTATTCATCGAAAACTAGGTATTCATTGAAATATTTTTGAATGTTGTTCTAGAACAACATTGATTTTTCAATTTTCCTTCAATGATTCAATTCTGTTTTTAACAATTTCAAATAAATTGAAAAATTCTCATTTTTAACGTGTTTAACGTGTTTAGTGTGTAACTTTAGTGTCGTATATCTCTTTACTGTGTCTGATTTAGAGTAAATGTAGCAAAAAACGCTTCAGCACATATCTTGCACCGCACTACAAGGGCATCGCAGACGGGCCGCGCAGGCACTCGCTATTTTTCCTCACAACTAGTAAACAGCCGCCATTTACGCGTCGACAGCAAGACTAATTACAATCGTGTGTGCGATAAAATAGCTAAACCTTTTCACAGTCTTTCAATCCATTGATCTCAACGACGGATTCAAAACAAGAAAGTTGCGTCCATACTAGACTCTACTTTTGTTCTCATCTATGCGACAGGCCTACTACAATACGATATCTTAACTAATCAATAATATTAAAACGATGTATCTAGACGATGCAGAAATTAAAATAATATTTATCATAGTAAGTTTACTACTACTTAGTTTACTCGTATTTAATGTTATTGTATAGAATATTTACTTTTTATTGACATAGTTCCTACCTTTTGAGACTTATTCACTTCATCACTATCACTAAATAACGGTAAAATATGGGTAAACTTTGGTTGAAAATAGAATACTTACTTGAAACCTTCGCATGTCTCGAGGATTGCCGGCATTTTTCAAACAGTTTTGATTGCATTTTAGGAAGAATTTCAGGAAAAACCTGTAACAAATGAGAAGTTGTTATTATTTTCAGATATAATCCAGTCTTCCATGTTGGTCTGGGAGATGAAAAAAAACTTAGAATGTACAAGTTGCTTCACTTCGCGTGCAGATCGTAAAAGCCGATCTAGGGAATGGGCGAAAATTCGAATCATGTTAATAGGCGATGCGGCTAGCAACCCATCACTATTTTGATTCCTTTTTCCACCTTCTTGTCCACCATGACGCAAAAAGCCGCCTATGGGTCTTGCAACCCTGGGTTCTGTTTGCTTAGAGACGCAAAACCCAAAATACTCTGTCTGCCCCATTAGGGATAAAGACGTGATGTGTGTGATAATACAGTCATCAATACATCGATTTGGGAAGAAACAGTCAAATACAAAAATATAAAAACGTTTTTTCTTAGCCTGAGCAGTTAAAATATTTGTTTGTTGTTATAAAAAAGTTCTCTAATAACTAACCTCTAAGAAACCAACAAAAACTTGTTTGAATTCGAGTGTTACCAACGTAATAAAAAAACCTCGGCGTGTGAACATCGTAGCAGATAATGCAATGCAAATGATGCGGACACATAAATCTGGCGTGAAACGCTCCCATTAAACGCCTACTGAACTGACGCTTCAAGTGGATTTTTTTATTGGTTTCGGATAATGAATAGTTTACGTTTTTTTTTCAGTTTGGCACCTCCTAACTGCTTTGCCGTGTGGTTCCCGGCAAAGTAAAATAGGACCACTCCAAGTCTTCCCGTGGATGTCGTAGAAGGCGACTTAGGAAACACAAGCTAAACAAAACTTATATAAACATCAATGAAACCTCTCCAACCCGTCTTGCCAGCAGCGTGGAGAGTGTAGCCAAATCCTCTGACTGCCCTGGCTAATATATGGCTCTGGCAGTACAGAGAGGGTCGTGCTCCTGCAGTGAAGACTAGAAAGACCTTATGATGATGATGATGATGACCTCCTAACTATATTGTTAACGATGAAATATTTTAAGTAAAAAAATATAAGTAAATTCATGTGCCTATCAAGAAGATCCAAAATATTTTTTCATACTAGAATCTTAAAGGTGGGTTCACAGCTCGCAATACTATGCGTGTTTTTAAAAAATAGTATAATTAAACTACTGCAGTTTATTATAATAATATAATACAAAAAAATATATAAATAAAACACAGCGAAATATCGTCGAGCACGGGTCCGGGCCTTTGTTCGCCCTCGACGAATATTTCACTGTATTTTTTTTATAATATTAATAATTTTTTGTGAAGCGAAATCGACTAGTAATTTATATTATACAATATATGTATAAAGTAGTAATATCTTTTTTATATAGCAGTAATATATTTTTCCCTAGCGATGCAATTGTCGATTGACAATATTGAATGCGATTCAGTTTAATTTAATATTTACTTACAAGTTTTATCATTAACTATTAGATATTAGTTACATTTCAAGTACCTACTGAATATGCGGATGTTAATGTCTTTGTTAAGAGATTATAATCTTTTTTTTTAAATACAATGTTTTCTATCAGTGAGGACCTGTAATGGACTTTCTGTATATATTAAGTTTTCTATGTAAATTATAATACTTGTTGGTCCTCCAAATAAAATAAAATATGTAAATTTAGGCTTTAGAGGTATGTTTGTGATTTTTTTTCTATCGAGCCAAATAAGCTCAATCGTGTTTTGGGTATTATAGGTCTGTAGAAAATCCTTAATATTCCTATGTAAAATTTTTGAGAAATAAACTGATGTTGCTGGCAACACGGCATATACCATCAAGAACTAGACGGCGCCGCCCGTACAAACGTCAGAGCGGACGGGCGGCGCAGGCGGCGCACTTCACATCGATTAGTGTGACAGATTGCACTGTCACTGTCACATCACTCGTCATACTTCGATTTCTGCGCTCCTCGAGATCAGCTGTGCGCGCGATTCCTTTATACTGTCGGGAAATATTTGTACATAAAACCTATTAAATACAGTCCATTACAGTTAAACAATAGTTTCAATCATTAGCGGCAGTAGGGATCCTTAGTAGCTCCAGTTTACGGGCCCGCTCCGCAACAACTGAAGTAGTGTATTTACAGTGGTTTTTCAATAACACTCACAGTATTCTTGGCTCTGAACTGACGGTCTAACTGTAATGACCAAAATTAAAACTTATTTATTTTTTATTCGGTAATGTTAAATAAACTTTTTTTAACTTCACTAAATAGAAACTTAACCCAGTATTGTCGAAATAATGCACAAAAAGAGAGAAGTACTTAAAAAAAGTTTAGAAATGTCTAGTTTGTAAAACTTATGTCTAAATTAGCACCTCTTGTGACATTACACGTTTGCTTATTGACGTTATCATATGGCCCATTCCTACTACAGACAAATCAAACCACAGATGTTTCCACTTAACATCACTTGGGCCTATTAATTTGTTTCCCATGTTCACAAATTTGTACTTTCCGCTCTTCCACGGAATCGTTAAGTTTTTGCCTTTACGGTAGCTTTAAGTGTGGACTTTACGACTGTTTTGTGTATGCGGCATTCTAAATAAATGCTCTGTTTCATTATGAGTTCAATAAAAGCTACTATAATCGTACAACTGTGCCTATTTGTTTTTTTTAAGCTAATGTACCATACATTATCATCAGGTCTTTTTTGGTCTCCACTGCAGGAGCATGACCCTCTCTGTACTACCAGAGCCATACTAGGACAGAGGATTTAGCCTACACTCTCCACGCTGGCCAAACGGGTTGGAGAGGTCTCATTGATGTTTATAAGCTTTGTTTAGCTTGTATTTCCAATCTAATGTAATTTATCATTATTTTATTACAATTAACGTGAGGTTTTTAAACGTTTTACTCACGTAATATATGTAGTTAGAAAGCCGACCAAGGGAGGTTAGAGAGGGCAGCCCAGGTCAGCGCTCCTAATACTTGCCCTGATGATGATTGCCTAAATCGACCGAAACTTGGTCGGCGTTTCCAACTATATTATAATAAATAATAAAAAGATAGGGACCAGCTTTAGGGAGGCTACAGGAGACCTCGACATTGTGCAGTGTCACAGACTATACGTACAAAGTAGTGCTAGTTTTAAGTTTTATATTATATGTATATTACTCTATAAGGTATATATTGATATGGGCCTCTGGATGTTTATTGTATGTACACATTTATAGCCTGAAATAAAATGATTTGATTTGATGTAGATTTCACTCTTAATAAATCCACTACTCAGCATAGGTGACCCAAATAGCCTGTTTCTTCTTACAATCTCATCATGACTAGACATGTGTTGATAATACGTCGATAGACGTCTTTTGAATTTCCTACGCTTCATGGGCACAGTGGTTAATATAAATATCGTCACTGCATTTTAAAATACTTCATACTAAAAAACAAAAATATAGAACGTACATAACCCTACATAAATCAAAATAGTGATACATTTCAGTATTCAAAACATTTTGACGCGTATCCTGCCTACGAGAACAGCAAAAAATATCACGAAGCAGGAATCGAAAAAAGACATTGCTTTTTCATCGGTTGTCAAAACGAAATCAAACAATTTCCAGCCGAAAGACTCAGGCCAACTATCGTCATATCGGATTACATACAATAGTTCAGGGTTGCAATTTCATATTTGTTGCTGTGTTACGGGATTTTAGTCCTTGTTCAGTTGTTTTAAGGTTCTATTGGGGGTTGTAACGGAGCGTGTCAGTGCGTACGATCAAGCCAGCGACCACGATGAATGCTTTAGCAGAAATATTTTACATAGCCCGGGGCTGCGGCGATGCCACGCTGAATATTACTGTGCCAACAGTTGGAAATGGATATAGAGCTGTTAAAACCCCTGTCAATAAATATTTAAAAAAATAAATCAAACCTTTTAATTAAGTACCTACAGTTCCCCGTCAAGTTTTATTATTATTTTATCAGAAATCGATTTTGAATTGCAATCATTCTGGTATAAAATATCGTTCATATACAGTCCAGAGCAAAAAATAATATTGGCTAACACAGATTTTTTTTATTTATAGTGCAAAAAAAAAAAACCTTAAAAGGATTAAAACCTTAAAAGTCATGATTATTATTAACCTATATGTTACAACGGTAATATCATCTTCATGTGAGTACAAAACGCACAGAGTACGAGCGGTGCGCGAACGTATTTGTACAGCCCGAGGCGCCACACATCTGTTCAGCATTATTTATGTTAAACACCTTATGTCACAATATTGCGAGTTAGACTTTAGCTGGCTCACGTGGAGCCATTTTTAGACTGTGACGTGTTACGAGTTATCTCTTGCACCAATGGGATATGTGCAACAAAAATAGGGTACGGGAATGCGTAAATTTTCTTCCAAAGATATGAAGTGATAGACTCAATAAAGACAGCCTCTAAAAAATATCCGTGCACATCTGATAAAGAAAAGAAGTAGGTAATTAAAACTTTTCTATTACGTTATGCTTACCAATATTCTTATTTTTTTAAAGGTTAGATCTGTACTATCTATACTCTATTACAACTCAAAAGAAATCAAGTCAGGGTAGAGTCTGTAATTGCAATTAAGCGTTAATATTGTAAGAAATAAAGAACATAATATTCATGGTGAGTATGGCATCTGTGATATGAGAGGAGTTATTAAAAAACCGATCAAGTGCGAGTCGAACTCGTACATAAAGAATTCCGTACCTCCCTCCGTACAATGTTTTAAAACGCTGAAAAAACCACGTTTCTTGTATGACCCCCTTTAATTTTAACTTTATCTTATTTTTAGTATCAGTAATACATAATCGGTGAAAATTTCTAATGTAGTAGTAGATCCCTGTGTCCGACGGACGTACACACAGCAGACAGCGGAGTCTCAGAAATAGGGTTCCGTTGGCACCCTTTGGGTACGGAACCGTAAAAAGTATTTTAACCTTTGAAATTTGTCCTAACTATCAAGCTTGCAAATACCAATATACATAATCGCTCTAAAGGTTGATTTTTGTTTCCTGTATATCCAAACCCATGATACCCTATAAGAAGGGTCACCTAAAGCCATGACCATTAATATCATTGTAAGGAACACCTGACATGTCTATCCGTGGCTTGTGGTAAGCCCAGCCGAGTTATAGCCATGGGGCTTTAACTAAAATATATAGGAAACCCCATACGTGTCGATTTATAGGAAATAATTATCACCTTTTGGACAAAGAGTAATCTTTTCTTCATAATTGAATATATGCCGATAAGGATAAAATTTGTGTTTTTAGGGTTCCGTACCTCAAAAGGTAAAAACGAAATCCTTATAGGATCACTCACTTGTCTGTCCGTCCATCTGTCACATTTTGCTACAAAACTACTAGACCAATTGAGTAGGTTAAATTTGGTAGGTACACATATATAAGACAAAGATAAATGTATATCAAATATGGGAGCCACTTATGGGTTATAAATAAGATAGTATTTTTTTTTTTGAACAATATCGTGTGACATATTAAATGAAAGAACTTTTTATGAAAATTTCAAATATTTTTTTTTCGATCAGTATTTTAGAAGTTATTTTCGAAATAGGCGAAAATTGAAAATTCCTCCATTTATCTACTGGGCAATAATAATAGTAAGCCTTCATACAGTCAAAATCTGTGTCGACAACGCCTAAAATAAATCTTACTTGTATCGCAAAAGTTGAGAATATTATATGTACTCATCATTATTCCAACCCTAAAAGGTTTTCTCCTGTAAGTACATTATCAAAATTTACGACACTATATTTTCAAACCCAAAGTACTCTAGCACAGGTCCATAGTAAACATAAAGTCCCTATAAACCTAAAGAATCCCTCACTTCCCGTACTTATATAATATAATCATAAAAACTAAAACGCGTCAGCCACGACGAAATCAAACCATCCCTAATAAAAGTACCCACCTATACGGAGAATTTACCTATCGCATCACGAAAGGAAACTGTGTATCCATCGTAAAAACTAACCCCCTTTTTCATCCCTTCTGCGCGTAGGCTTATCTGTTATAGGCGGGCACGTGGTAAGTGCATCAAATATCGACGGGTTTGGCAACAATTCTAGATTTACTTTTTTGCGATTCTGCTTTTGATACTACCTGGGAGTAAATTATAAGTATAATTGTGATATTTATATAGCACTATCTAAATAATATAATTATACCTTGAATTTACTGTAAATTATAAGTATTTACACAGTAAATTTGAAGTATAATTGTGGTATCTAGATAGCACTATCTAAATATCATAATTAAAATATTATAATGACTGTGTTAAGAGCACGTTATGATTAGAACTATACGATGGTTTTAGATAAAGCCTACAATACAATTCTATTTTTAGGTTCCTTAAAAACTTTGAATATCACAATTAAAATTTAACAATATATTTAACTAATCACAAGTACGAGTATAACGTAAAACCCTACGAACTAATGAACCACGTTCTTCTTAATTCAATGATACAAAAATATCATTAATATTTCATATAAATGCCTCACAAGAGATATCACATATACGAGACACAAGTTTATTGCCGGGCAAATTAAAAACCCTCGACTGTCAAGCGTTCACTCCCTATAACTTTTGAACGGCTAAACCGATTTTAATTAAACACAGCTAGGAACCTTTTCGACAGACAAGGTTTTTGGAAAAAAAAAACCACGTCGAAATCAATTTATTCGTTTAAGAGATGCCATAGATAGACAGATTTAAATACACGCAGACACGTCAAACTTATAACACCCCTATTTTTGTCGGGGGTTAAAAAGAGAATAGTTTGAAATGTAACCAGACAACTTGACCCCAATAGACACATAAAAAACCAGCCATTTCCGAAGCAAACATTACCTCAAACACTCTAAGACTAAGACAACTATAACTAGGCGTATACCCCGAGTTGCCAACATGCCGCACTATTATAAGAAAAAATCGAGTGCGGCATTAAGTCGAGCGGCCTGCCCCCTTTGAACACTTGAATGCCCCCACCTCCCACACTACTGTCGCGTATTATGTTCATTTACATGGGATATTCGCTGAAAAAATATTTTTGTTTTGTATTGTTTGAAAGTTTAGATCCGTATTAGAAATGTTGCGAATAACATTTTCTTTCCGGGTTTTTTTTTATTAAAGACGGCTATAGAACAATATTTACTTACAACCTTATTTTTTTTTCAATAGGTATATCGAGTTTTAAATTTTTACTATTATTTATAGTGATATATAATAATACAAAGAATGTACTCACTGGTAAGTAAAAAGAAAAAACTTTTTTTTTTGCCTAAATGTGAAAACGAAGACTTCTATTTGATTGCTTACATCCATTATCCAGTTTTGAATTTAAATAATTTGAGACCTTGATGTGGTACTTTCATGAATTTGAAATTGAGCTTATTTTCATCAAAATAACAAATATCTAATCTGTCATCATATAAGTAGGTAAATAGTCCACAAACATTAAAAAAATAAACAAAAAAATCGCAATTCACATTCGTATATCGAACGCGCAATGAAGAACGCGGGATCTGACAACAAGCGGTCTTATAACTTTTCCCTTTTAACCTTTCGTCCCGCGCCCCGCGCTCCCTCGGGAGGCGGTCCCCAGGGCCGGATTCCCCCGCGAATACCGCCCCCTGCCACCACTCAATACCGACACGCCATGCGGACGACAAAGATCAAGTGGGACAGAATGGTCAACAATTATTATTGTGTCATTATTATTTCAAACAGAAGTATCCCAGTGACTTTCAAAATATTTGGTAAGTAATATTTTTTTATGTAACTTTGTAAGTAGTTTAGTTTGTTGTTTAATATTAATCTTAAATTGTAATTTTTTCTTTTCTTCTTTGGGAAAATCATAGTTTAAATTGTGGATGCAAATGAAGAGAAAGGCTTGAAACTACGTCAAGCGGATGCTCCGGATGGGTTCATTCCGTCTCTGTTACAGACCCTACGTACGATAGAGATAGCTGAAACCGTCGCGGGTCACGTGTCTCTGTCTCAGGTAGTTTGTTACAGAGACGGACTGAACCCGTGCACTTAACATAAATTCAAGCCTTAAGTGAAAATATCTAAATGAAAACACAACGTAATGCTCAGGTTTTCTAGCATTTCCTCTATTATATGATTGATCGAATAATACGTTATTCCAAGTCATTCAATTATTTCTTATTGTGCATTTCAGTGGACTGATGACACTAACAATCAGTTCTTACAGCCTTGAAAATCTATTTTTCAATAATTTTGAAATCATAGTTTTTTTGTCATAGGACGGCAAACGGTCACCTTATGGTAAGTGATCACCGCTGCTCATGGACAACTGCAACACCAGGGGTGTAACAAAAGCGTTACCGGCCTTTCAGGGGGGAGGAGGAGGGGGGAAAGCTCCGGCTCTCTCACTCACCGAACGAAGCATAGAAGCGGTGAAGCTACTACTCAGACGTCGATTTTCTGTGAGAGTGTGGTACTTCCCCGGACGAGTCGGCCCATTCATGCTACTAGCAAAACTGAGTTTTGCCGGTAGCGTGGCTCTACCACAACTAAAAAAATTTAGTGTAAAAATTGCAAAAATTTGGCTTATGACCTGTATTTTACTTACTCCTATTTGTATATTTATACTAGCAGCCCGTCCGGGTTATGTACGGGTTCATTTTATTCATGCTTGAATAACTCTATCTATTGATGAAAACTGCATTAAAACACGTTCTGCATTTTAAAAGATCTAAGGCGTACATACATACAGAGGGACAGACGTCGGGAAGTGACTTGGTTTTATACTATGTATTGATGTAGAAAAATAAAAGACGTAGGTACTTGAAGTTATTATGATTACGATGGTACTCTCTACATTTAAATACAACTACTCATACTTAATCTTTGAAAACGAGCGACGGGCCCATAACGCCCAGTTTTCGACTTTTTTCCGCGAGCCATAGGCAGTGTTAATATTTCAGTGTGTACCGAATTCAAGGGTTAACTGCCCGTCTCGACTGGTGTAAATAGACCCAAACAATTGAGCGATTTCTATTGTGATCAGGCAGGATGAATTTTTTATGACAACGTGTAGGTTGGACCTGAAGCTTAATTTTGGTCCACAAATCATGAATCTTCTGATATTATGAAGATTTCATTTCGTACGCAAGTAGTTGTTGCTTCAGAAACTAAATTGCAATTGGTCAGATGTGTTTGAGTGGTACAAGTACAGTAAGCTTCGAATCTTTATCAGTTAAGGTTAAGAAGGTGCATCCAGCAATGTGTTCACACTTATGTTTCATTCATGATCCAATACATTTATGGCGTGGATTGGTTTAATTTTTTTTTATAAAAATCAGAAATTATACTTTGACCTTGGGTCTAAGATGACTATGAGAACGTTAAGCTTTACTACGCACATTAGCCAAAAGTGGCCGTTTTTCGCAAATGTGCGTAGTAAAGTTTAACGTTCTCACTTTAAACTGTAAACAGTAGTTCATAAAATACTTTGAAGGGTTATCTAGGACTTGGTAGTAGCAAAATTTTAAATGATGTCTCCGTTTTCTTTGAAATTATTTATTTAAAATGGGGGCAGCACTGGACCCCGGAAAATTCAGGTACGGCCTTAAGTAAGAAAATTGTAAGTAAATTAATATAAAACTAGTTGTTGCTCACGGCGTTGCTCGCGCTGCCAAAATTGTATTTGTAAATTTCACGGAAATCTCATATTTTCCTAGGACAAAAAGTATATATTCTATCTTGTACCTGGGTCGGTAAAAAAATTTAAATGTGTTCAGCTGCTTTATCATGAAAGCGGAACTAACATTTCATACATTCATCCAAACTTTCACATTTGTAAAATAAAGCAATCCTCAGAAAAAAAAATTACTAGACTGTCAGCAGAAACATTCGTTTTGTTTCACTAAGGCTGGAGTACACAACCATATATCTAGATTGGCATAGCAGCGGTTCTGTTCGACCAAATTGGCTCACTGTACGCGATCGAAGGAACTCGTTCGCTCTATTGTGACGTAGGTCAGAATACAGGACATATTTTTTCAGTGCGCGAAATTTCACAGTGAGTTTAGTCCATTATATTGATTACTTTGCCCATAAAAGATATGTCGGCGTCTAAAAAAAAAATTTACCACAATTAAAACACACGTATAGTTTGGCCGTATTTCGACATTTCTTCCTTAGCACAAGTCATCAGTATTGTGAACTAAACTTACTGTCAAAATAATGCATTTCAAATTATCTTCTTATACGTGGGCGCACTATAAGTTTCCGGAATGAATATGAAAAAATACTATTAAAGACTACAAAATTAATTTATTGTTTTTCAAAATAATCTCCCTTGGCGTCTATGCACTTTTTCATTCGATGAAACCAGTTTTGAAAACTTTTGTGCCACTCCTCTGTGGTGACCTCTGAAACGTGTTTTTCATACTCCTCGACAGCCTCTTCTGGTGATGAAAATCATTGACCGCGTAATTGGTTCTTAATTTTTGGGAACAGAAAAAAGTCACAAGGTGCCAGGTCGGGACTGTATGCAGGATGACTCATGAGTTCTACATTTTTCGCCTTCAAAAAGTCGTTTGTCTGTCTGGCCGTGTGAGAACTAGCATTGTCGTGGTGCAGGATGATACGGCGTTTACGGTTATTTTTACGGAGTTCGTCAATAACTTCCGGGCAACAAATGGTCGTGTACCAGTCACTATTCACTGTACGACGATTCTCTAAAGCAACAGTAGCCACGTGTCCAGTTTTATTAAAAAAAGAAGCAATCATCCGCTTAGATGCACTTTTCACGCGCGCCACTTTGGTTGGTTTCGGCTCATCTTGAAAGACCCATACGCTCGATTGCTGCTTTGTTTTGGGATCGTAGCAATAAATCCATGTTTCGTCACCTGTTACTATGTCCCACACCAAATTTGACGCACCTTCGTTGAATCTGGTAAGCATGGCACTGCACCAAGTGACGCGGTCCGTTTTTTGAGCCTCGGTCAAGTTGTGTGGGATCCACCGCGAGCACAGCTTTCTCACACCCAAATGTTTGTGTAGGATTAATTGTATTTGACTCATGCCTATTTCTAAGGATGCGCGAATTTCATGATAGATCACATGCCTGTCTGTTTCAATCATACGGCGCACAGCATTGATGTTTTTGTTGGTCACAGCGGTGGACGGCCGACCATCGCGAGAATCGTCACTGAGATTGATACGACCACGCTTGAATTCTGCAAACCAGCTATAAACAGTTGTCTTGCATGGTGCTTCATTGCCAAAAGCTGTTTCAAGCCGAGCGATGCTCTGTTGAGCTGTCAAATTACACTTAAAATCGTAGAAAATCATACTACGAAAATATTCCCGAGTTAAATCCATGTTGATGCAGACACACAATTTTTTAAATGGCGCCACAAGGTAAAAACAAAAGACAGTCAGATGAAACAAACTGCATTCTACAGCCAAAGAGTTCTATTTTCAAATGTTGCAATAAATTTTTAAATATTGTTTATGTAAGTGGCCAGTTCCGGAAACTTACAGTGCGCCCTATGTATACAGTTTTGTAGTAAAAATAATGTGTGCCGTGTGTTTTCCGGCCTAGAATAGGGCCAATCCATCCCTACCTGTTGATGTCGTAAGAGGTGACTAAAGAGACATGGGTAATCTCGACTCCGAGGAGTGTTTCGGTTCACTGAATCTTACTCCGAATCCGGTACCGATTTATCTTAATGATTCCTATACTCCCTTATCGGCTCCAGCTCCGAGGTCCGCTAAATTTCGCTATAGAATCTACATAATACAGACACCTTTCTGGTACCGGTTTCAATACAAAATAATATAGACTCCCGACTCCCGAATCCTCCCGAGACGCGGTGGAGCCGAAACGCGGCTCGCGGCTCGCGACCCGACAGGTGCCACCGGTTTCCGGCGGGACCAAAATCGGTGCAAACTCAATAACTCGTGGGAGCCGATAACGATTACCGGAATTCAGTACGGGTATCGGCTCCTGTTGATGAATCGGCTCATTTAAATATTTGAATCCGGAGTTACCCATGTCTAAACCAAGCACAAATATCTTAGACTCGTAGAACATACCTGCACTCCTAAGGAGAGTTGTTGAGCGGCGGCCGGTTGTAATATTTTTCGCACTAATGCATTCCTAAAGAGGGTTGACATCAGGCAGGTAGCCGGTCGTAAAACTATAGCCAAATCGTTTAAACTGTTCTGGCTATTTCCATTTCGCAAACATCCTAGGGTGACCATTGACATTCATATTTATTCGGAGAGGAAAAACCGGGAAATCGTATCCCGGACTCCAAAGCAGCCCAACTGAGGATGCAACCGGGAATGCGCTTAGTTGCAAAAGAAGACAAAGAGTAATTAAACTCATTAAACACTTCCATAAATATCATACTATTCTCCTACTATTTGAAATCCCAATGAAATATTAGCCTAGAAAAATGTCGTAAATAGTAAGCTACGACCCGGTACGACTGTTCGCGACGACGCTACGAGAATGCTACATCGTAGCCGTCGGTTGTAGGTCGTAGCATATAGAATGTCAATTATTTATTGAGCTACCGAAATAACGAGTGCGTAACTAAACTTCGAAATACAAACGTGCAAAGGATTGTGGTTCGAAATATCGTAGTTACGACAAACTGTTGGTCGACAGACTGCTTGTGCGATAAAAGAAAGTACGAAGGTATGGTAGTGCGATAAACCGTGCAGCAACATAATACTTCTTCGACGAAAGTGCGAAACAACACCACCGGTTCCTAAAATATATCACCATGACAAACAGATAACCGGAAGGATTACTAATGTAGATGCCAACTGGTGCACCCTTTGAAAATGAGCCTTAAATCTTTATTACCTATTTATATCATTCCACGGCGCGGCTGAACTTAAGTTCTTTCAGTCTCAATCAAGATAAATCCGCCTTTGTGCAAATTCTGATATTGTGGTGGCGTAATGGTTAACATGCTAGTCCGTCACTTCGGAGGTTCTGGGTTCGATCCCCAGACGATGCGAGTTGAAAAATTAACTTTTTCAAATTTTCCTGCGTCCTGGGTCTGTTCATCTTTAAATGTTTTCATCATAAAATATAGTACCGTTGATTTAGGTATCTCATGACACATATTTACAAAAAATACTTTGGAGATAGTTAAATCTGTGTGATTTGTTACATATTTATTTTAATAATTTAGAAGTCTGTCTGTACTTATGTTATTTTTGCAATAAATAATTCGAAAGATAGCATTTTCCGCAAAAATATATTGAATATACAGCAAATATCAATAGTTACGAAGTAGGTATTAATTTTAATTGAAAATAAGGATTGTTTCGTTTTTAGGGTTCCGTACCCAAAGGGTGCAAACGGGACCCTATTACTGTGACTCCGCTGTCTGTCCGTCTATCCGTCTGTCTGTCCGTCAGGCACAGGGCTCTATCTCTTGAACCATAATTGCTAGACACTTGAAATTTTCACCGATTATGTATTACTGTGGCGGCTAAAAATAAAAAATAGTTAAAAATTAAACGGGGTCGTCATACAAGAAACGTGTTTTTTTCAGCGTTTTTAACTTTATCTTTATAATGGCATTAACTAGATACTTGAAATTTTCACCAATTATGTATTACTATGACCACAATAACAACAAATACTAAAAATAAAATAAAGTTAAAAATTAAAGGGTCATGCAAGAAACGTGTTTCTTCAGCGTTTTAAAACATTTTACGGTGGTACGGAACCCTTCATGTACGAGTCCGACTTGCACTTGCCCGTTGATGATGAATGATACAGTCAGATATTTACACTAAGAACTGAGACACTTTCACGGCTGTATCGTACACATATCGAAGGCAGTAAATATATCGTAAAGCAGTAGTTTTTCCTATGTGTCGAATGAGGAGGGTATCGCGACGCAGCATCCCGCCGTCGCCATGGCAACGCGATAAAACCTCGCCTTTTCATAGCCCTCCAACTAGTAAGTACTTACTTTTCAGATAAAACTTATATTTTTGTTTTTGTTTTTGAGAATATTAATTTGAGGTAATCTCTTGTGGTGTAAATAAAGATAACATACCTACATTTATTCAGAAGTTATATTACAGGAAGTTTTTCTTGCCAGAAAGGAGTTACAGAGGAGTTAGTTAGTAAAGACTAAATAACAACCTTGGAGCCAGATACAATCCGGAGTGGCATTTTGGATTAGTTTTTTTTAAATTATATTTAATTTCAGATTTTAGACAGATGTACCTAATTTAAGTTTTGTCAGTAAATAAATGAATTTGAATAAAAATAATTAAAAAATAAATAACAACTAATTTGAAAAAAGTAACAGAAGTCACAAATTGGCCTATAAATAGTTTCCGCAATTAATGTCGGTTTTTACACAATTGTGGCCTAGTTGTTTAATTTTACTGACTTTACTTTTAATGCAGTCTAATTAGCAGCACCGGATCTAGACTTTTTTATTTAGGAGGGGCAAAATTTAATAATGCTGCTCTAGCCTTTCTGGGGACGAAGGGGGATGCAACCAGGCGTTGCCCCATTGTAGACGGGAGGAGGATGTGCAAATTTTATGATTTTGGCGCCCCCTGAAACTGCCGCCCGGAGCTGGCGCCCCAGTTGCCATCTAGATCCGGGCCTGCAGCTTAGTAAACATGAATGACATTATGTTGTCTTTTTGGACCCGACTGTCGAAGGACAGTATTGTCTTTCGAAAGTATGTGTGCATTTCTTTACTAATGTGTAAATGAATATTATATAGGTACACTGCCTTTTATATGCCTCCCCTAGAACTTGAATACTTTTTAGAATAAAGGGGTTTCCTATACCTAGGTCAGAAAAAATGAATTGCCATACAATATGGCAATGCTGGCAGTCTTCTAGGCACGTTGCTAAAGGGGTAGTGTATTGTAGTGAATACTGTTTTATCATTATTTTAGTTTTTGCGAAATTGTATCTTTATATATTTTTTTTATTGTAAGTAAGCTGTCTTTTTAACATTATGATTCCTAAAGAGGGTTGACGTCGGGCAGGGATTCGGTCGTAATTATAGCCAAATTCCTTAAGAAAAGCCAAACTGACTATTTCTTTACATTTGACATATTATTTTGGAGGAGAAAAAGCGGGAAAGCGCACTATGGGCCCCGAAGTGGCAGCAGAGGCTGCGACCGGTAATGCGCTAAGATGAAGATGGTGAATGAACATAGGGCCTTTTGGTTAATTGATTGATCAATAATCGAAACTTTCGAATTCAGACTGTCAGATTTATCTCAAATTCTTTCTTATACTATATTAGGTACTCTTTCAAATCTAAAAGCGCTTGTGCTCGGAGTAGTTTCCAATTGACAATATACCTACCGCCACTGACGGTGGGCAATCGTGGGTTGTAAGCCTTTACCCCCTCCGAATACACCCCCAATTCCGAGTAAAAATATCAGTTATAAACGGTATTACGAGTGTAGGTAGTTAGATTTTCTTTAGGCAGTTTTTAGGCATAATTTAATTGTTTAGACTGAAATATCTATTAATTGACCTGTGAAAAAAAATTGTTGTTTCTTCATGGTACAAGTGACATTAATATGGCGCGTACATGATAAATTTGGTTCCTGGCTAGAGCAATTTAAAGTTCCTAATACACATATAGAAATACATGTGATAAAGAAAGCCTTTAATTGCATCTTATTTATTTTTAATCGACTTTAGAATAGGAGAAGGTTATCAATTCAACCCGTATATTTTTTTGTATGTATGTTACGCGATTTCTTCGCCAATTGTGAACCGATTTTGATGATTCTTTTTTAGGGTTCTGTACCCAAAGGATGCAAACGGGACCCTATTACTGAGACTCCGCTGTCTGTCCGTCTGTCCGTCTGTCTGTCTGTCTGTCTGTCTGTCCGTCTGTCTGTCTGTCTGTCCGTCAGTCACAGGGCTCTATCTCTTGAACCGTAATAGCTAGACACTTGAAATTTTCACTGATTATGTATTACTGTGGCGGATATAACAACAAATACTAAAAATAAAAAATAGTTAAAAATTAAAGGGGGTCGTCATACAAGAAACGTGTTTTTTTCAGCGTTTTTAACTTGATCTTCATAATGGCATTAACTAGATACTTGAAATTTTCACCAATTATGTATTACTATGACCACAATAACAACAAATACTAAAAATTAAATAAAGTTAAAAATTAAAGGGGGTCGTCATACAAAAAACGTGTTTTAGCGTTGTACGGTGGTACGTAACCCTTCATGTACGAGTCCGACTCGCACTTATCCGTTTATTTATTTACTACCAAGTTGGTCCCATATTAATTTGGTGAAGACATGATAAAGAACTTTGGAGTTATGGAAGAAACTCCTCAAAAAAATTATTCCGATTGTTTTGTTTTTTGTTAAAAATTTAATTAAGTCAAATTTACACTTCACCAAAGTCAATTTTGATTGAACTGTGAGAAGCTGGAAAGCAAATGTGAGTTATTATTTGTGTTTTATGTATGAATGCTTACATTGTCTGAATTGTAGATCATAAAGCGAATGTACTAAATGTATTGTAAGGTTTTAGGGCATGATTATCTTTATTGTGTTAGAATCTCTTTGGTTTTGGACTAAGATATAAGTTTGTGTTTTTGAATAAATCCGAGAACTTTTTTGATTATACTGTGGTTCGGACTACTTTGGACACTTTAAGTTATGTTATTGCTATTAGGCACCCACTTACTTCGTCTAGTGCTTTAATTTACGCTATCAATGATGACCTCCGTGGTGTAATGGTCAACATATTTCCAATCCAGAGAACACAGAACGTGTTCGATCCCCAGCCAAGGCAAGTTAGAAAATGGTCTTTTTCAAATTGTCTTGGGTCTTGCGTGTTTATCTGTATATGTACTTATTATAAAATATAGTATCTGGAGTTTATACTCACTTTGAGGCTAGCTCAATCAGTATGATTTGTCTTTATCTATCTAACCAATTTATCAATAGTAATTGATATATACACTGCGCCACTACCCCTATCAAACACTGCTGGCTGTCTGACTGCATCATCGGTTGTCGACTACGCATCGCGTGTTTCACAAGACGTCTTCAATAGAAAGAAACCGATGAATTCGACATTGAGCATGCGCCTTTGCCTCTTAGGCTGCCGGTCCACCGAAGCGGAACGAGGCTGCGGAGCGGAGAAGAGGAGAAATATTAACCAATAGGATTGCACAAAATCTCCGCTCCGCTTAAGTAGACAGGGAGTTTACGAACTAGTTTAAAAATTCATATAAAACCGGGAAGCTGAGCGGGGAAGCGGACGTACGTCGTACGTATACGTCTCGCTCCGTTTCGGTCGACAGTTACATTACGCATCTCCGCTCCGCTCTTCTCCCTCGCTCCGCTCCGGTGGACAGGCAGCCTTACACTAGTATTAAAGCGTGAAAATGCTTGACAATATCGAAATTCCAGAACATCGAAATTAATTTAGTTCCCCACTATCAACAAGACCTTTCACAATCACCATACGAAGACAAGGGCAGCATTACGCGGCATCACTTCATTGTGGGCACCGCTCTAATTGTAACTACACTCTTGGGCACTATCACCCGCTCAGCGCTCCGGCGGGTAGGCGTGTGCCACTAATCTTCGACCCCTACATACCAATACTCCACTAAACCCACCCAATGAAACCTCAAACGTAAAACCAACGACCTAAAGCTCAATTTTGAACTTACCAAATGACTACTATTTGCAAACGTTGCGAGGGTTAACGCACACTATCAAGTCATTAAATTGCATCGCCTTTTTAATGAGTCTGAAGTGAACAAAGGATATTGAGCGCGATTACATTAAGTGCCTGTAAGATAGTCTGTTTTGGTTACTTGTTTTTGTTGTCGATAGTTTTGAAGATGAGAAGCTTGAGGTGTTATTTTCAATAAGGGCGACTGCAATGGTTCAAAAACAAGTGAATTGCGTGATTAGAAATTTAAGTTATAAAAGAATACTTCTAGTATGGCGCTCTATCTATGGGGTTATAGGAAATGTTGTTTTGCATACTTGTCTTTGTCTTTCTTGGTTGTAAAGATAATATAAACAAAATCAAAATCCATTTGGCTGAGCGCCGATTTGTATGGGAAGCAGAATTTTTTTTTTTTTCGATATTTGTTTTTATGGAAAGTGGTTCAGTACCACGGACTGCTCCAAAAATTTGTCAGTGTTTTAAAAGTACAGAAAATAGAGGCACAATTACATTGAATTACATTTTGATTAAATTAATTTTGAAAAATCTGCCGAATTTAGACCACGCTCCTTAAGAGTTAAAATTTCTTTAAAAAAAAGTTAAATCATCTAGGTTACGTGTCAAAAGCCACTTTATCCTTATCCAAAACACTGTCGTTCCGTGCCAGACGCTTCTGTTTACGTTAATGTACCACTAACATATTACATACTCCCTTCATATTTACACTCGGAATGCGCTATAAACTGATATCACGTGATCGTTTTCGGCCCGGTAATAGTTATAAATTACGCGGGTAGTTTATAAAAGCCGGTTAACCCGAGGTAAGCGGACAAGGAGCGTAATTTATTATTTGGAAATTCGCGGTCGCGTATTTTCATACTCCAGTGCGGATCATTGTGCGATCATTATTATGGAGCATGTGTTTAAGTTATAGGGCGGGATTTATACTTTGTTTACTAATTGACTTTATTCGGAGAGCCTTTTGACCAGCAAAAACGTAAAATAAAATACATATACTGAAACTATTTTAAGGGTGGATTCAGTCCATGATACTGAACATTTTTTATGAAATATGAAAAGTATTTTTTGGCTTCCTATACTAACTTAGATCAGCTGATCTGTCAACTTGTATGGGAGGCCAAACATTATTATTCAAATTTCGAATGTGCCTTCGGGAAAGTTGTTCAGTATCATGGAACAAATCCACCCTTAAAATTGTTTCAGTATATTTTGTTAGACCCTGTATAAGCTGGTAAACAAAGAAAATACCTATTATACTTTACAGAGGGTTATTTTTTAAAACACCAATAACCTTTTTGGTGCAAGTTCGGTCCATGATACTGAACTTCTTTCCATAAAAAAAAGGTTATTGGTGTTTTACAAATAACCCTGTATATGAGTGGATATCTGCCGACATATTTATTCGTCTCTCCATTACAAGTAAATGTAATTTTACGATGTACAAATTTAATTGCGCAGTTTTGCAGAAATTAATAATTTCATTCTTCTTCGCCTAAGCGCGTTCCTGGTTGCATCCTCAGCTGTGTTGCTTCGGAGCCCGGGGTGCGCTTTCCCGCTGTTTTCTTCTCCAAATATAACATGCATGTCAATGGTCACCCAAGGATGCCGAAGACTTTGCAAAATGGAGAAGAAATAGCCGGAACAGTTTAAATGATTTGGCTATAGTTTTACGACCAGCCGCCTGCCTGACGTCAACCCTCTTTGGGAATGTATTTGTGCGAAAAGTTTTACAAGCAGCCGCCGCCCGACGTTAACCCTCCTTGGGAATGCAATTGTAGCACGAGATGTTTGTGCTTAGTCTTTTAGTCACCTCTTACGACATCCACAGGAAGAGATGGAGTGGTCCTATTCTAACTAGGAACCACACGGGTAATTAATCATTTCATATCTAACAAAAATAATCTTATAAGTAGCAATATTTTTTTATTATTGTTGATTTTAAAATTCTAAACTTATAGTTCATAATAACATTTTTAATTTGAGACAGTGGCCGGTTCATGTGGAAAATGAGAAATATGTAGTTCCAGCGCCCAGTGTATCACCTACGTGAGGGGTCCGCGAAGTTAGAGTTATGACGCGTGTACAGTCGCCGACATAGAGGTTTTAGCATTTATTGGCGGCCTTTCTCTGCTAACAAAAGCTCTTTGGTAAAATTAACATGAGACACAGACATTATTAATTAGACATCACAGTGCGGCTTGGAAGGTCTTCGTGTACTCGTCGCAAGTCAAATTCGTCCTGAGGAAGGCCTGCAGATGAAGTCGAAACATGTCAGCCAGTAGCTGAATTTTTAAGAGTTACCCGTTTGTGGCTTGTTAATAATACCTGCTTAAATTTTTATTGTTTTTATATCTCAATCACATTCCGTTCTGTCGTTCCAGATCTCATCAGAGAATTTGATAATGTTCAATCATTTACTAATCTATTATGCGTCACTATTAAATAATATACAAGGAGTTAAGGCCGTACCTGAGTTTATAATTAGAACGTTAAGCTTTACTACGCACATTTGCTAAAAGTGGCCGTTTTTCGCAAATGTGCGTAGTAAAGCTTAACGTTCTCACTTTAAACTGTAAACAGTAGTTCATAAAATACTTTGAAGGGTTATCTAGGACTTGGTAGTTGCAAAATTTTAAATAATGTCTTCGTTTTCTTTGAAATGATTTATTTTAAATGGGGGCAGCACTGGACCCCGGAAAATTCAGGTACGGCCTTAATGAAATAAAGTAAAACCTCTCAGATGTTACCTCAGCCCATGAAACTGAACAACTTTTGTTCTACAACGTTCACGAAACCCAAAAAAATAACATAATTTTCATATAAACTGATCAGCTGATCGAGTCAATTTGTATGAAAATCCAAATTTTATTTCTGGCATTTTGGGAATGTTGTAGAACAAAAGTTCTTCAGTTTCATGGACTGAGAACCTAAGAGGCTTTCCGTTATTTCATTAACTCGTTGTATACTTTTACAAGTAACACTACCAGTTATTTGCGTTTTATAAAATAGAAATAAAGTCGCTTTATTCTTACTAAAACTGAATTTCCGAAAACCTAATGGTTGTGACTGTACGATGTGTTTTATATTCGCGAGCCCTTCACAGTATTTATCACTGGAAACTTTTAAGGTAAGCATATTTACGTCCTACAAGTCTGATGATAAATTGCGATGGCACAACAATATTCCGAGCGTTTCAGACAAATTTTAGAATGGTACATTGCGTATTCCAAGTACAGAAATAAAATAGTTAATTCTAAAATCATGTGGAAAATTGATAAATTTCATACTTATATCACAGTAAAAGGATTAAAATAAAGATGAAGATTCTGTAGTGTAACTATTCATACTGTTTTCAAGTATCCACGTACTAAACCAAGTCAAAGATAATATAATTACTAACGTAACGGATACCCAAGGTCATACAAACTTATTTTATTTTATTCAACTTTATTATTACAAAAACGGTCAACCGAAAGGTGGTGCAGAGATAAGTGAGACCAAAGGAGGACCAAATTATTTGAACCCATATTACCTACCCTTTGTAGGTTTATTTGTAACTTGTGTGCTGCCATCTCTGTGAGCAGTTGGAACTAATAATTTGTTACCGAGTTTCTGCTGTTTACGTGTCCTCTAAAAGTTTGTTGGCACCTACTGACGAAGTTAAAATAGTCGATATAAGTTTGGCAGCTTCCGTGGTCCAATGGTTAACACGCGAGTCCCCCGCACCGGAGGTCCCGGGTTCGATCCCCGGTCAGGTTGAAATGGAAAATGATCTTTTTCAGATTGGTCTGGTCTTGGTCAACTATATATGTGTTTGTTATAAAATATAGTATCGTTGAGTTAGTATCCCATTACACAAGTCTAAAACTTTCTTTGGGGCTAGCTCTATCTGTATAATTTGTCCGTATAAAAGTATTTATTTATCCTAATCCTAACTAATATTATAAATGCGAAAGTGAGTTTGTATATTTGTTTGTTTGTTACCTCTTCACGCTTTATCTACTGAACAAATCTTCTTGAAAATTCGCATACACATAGTTAGGAGCACTGAGAAGGACATAGGGTACCCTTCATCCCGGAAAAATGTAATGTTCCCTTGGGATACGCGAGCGAAGCCGCGGGCTAAAGCTAGTTTAAATATAAATTTGGGAATTTTTCTCTTTTCCAAGACCATTAAAGCTAATAGTAGTTAATTAGCTTCGCGCTACATCAGTTTTAGGGATTTTTATTCGTTTCTTTAGTGATGGAAAATCAATGTATCCTGCCTACAATGACATATGGTGCCAAGACTTGGACGCTCACTAAAAAGACTGTGTACAAGTTGAGCATCAAATTAAAAAACCGCATTCCTAATACCGTGATCCGACAACAAACAGAGTATCGGGAAAACGGTCATGAACCTCAAATGGGCAGTTCACTTGGCATGCCAGAGTTTTAAAATAAAGAAATTTACAAAATATACGAGTGAAAGAAGCGTCGGACGTCCTGCAATTAAATAGGTAGTCAAAGTGGCAAGTCACACCTGGAAGATCGAGATGAGTGGCTTCGACGAAGAGAGGCCTATGCTCAGCAGTGGGCGAAAAAAGGGCTGAGAAGATGATTTAGTGATGTGTTTGATATCTTCAAGCACATATCGTACAAACAATAAACAGGCACAACAAACCACAGTACGTACCAAAAACCAAAACATAAACGTTATATCGGACGATTCCGCCAAACCGTGCTATCAAAATATAACGACCGCGATAAAAACGATGGAAAAGAAAGCAAGTATTTCCGACGAATTTCCAAGATCGTACAATAATTCTGCGTCTCTTTCTTACGCAAGTGAAGTATGTATAACTGTCTTACTCGAACAGACTTTTCCGTTTTATAGGCTAGTCGATAATATTCGGTCCGCTCCAAAGATATGAGTGTTAAATATTTTATGATGTCCAGTGTCGACGCTGCTGGTCTAGATCGGCCAATTTACTAAGTATTTATATTTTATGGAAAATCACTTTAATTAATTATTAAGGCTCGTGTTACTAAATGTATGAGGTAATTGGGAACAAATTTTCTTCCAATTTTATATTTTATTAAAAATTCCTTGTTATAAGATTTCTTGGTTACTGGTCTGGGAGAAAATAAAAAAACATAATATGTACCAGCAGGTCGTAAAAGCTGATCGAGGAAATGGGCGAGAATCTGAATCATATCAATAGCCGATGCGGTTAGCAACCCATCACTATTATGATTCCTTTTTCCTCCTTTATACTCACCATCACGCTGAAAGTGGCCCGGGCCTTACCGCCATCTGCCCCGTCAGGGATAAAGACGTGATAGTTTATCTGTATCCAAAATACTAGATTCCGTTAGAAATTTCTCGTATAGGTACTTTTGTAACCTTCTTTAATTTATGTAAGAATTTTGAAAAACACGCACTTTGTTTAACTAATTAAAAATTTTTTTAGAAAATGAATACCGAAGTAGTTATATACAAAATGTATTTCGAATTGGGTGTACTTAATTACAGTTTTTTCACGTTTGTCTCTTACAAACTGTCTTGGCGTAATGTCATTAATCTTAGGAGGCTGGCAGCACAGCAAACGACCTCGCGTTAAGACCCTCCATGGGATGGGTGTCCCGTAATATGCTCGTAAGGCCCGAAAGCCGAATGACTTTACACCATCACCTTATTACTCTAAATCCAACCTTATTTTAATTGCGACTAGTTCCATTAATGTGTGCACAACACTCCGCGCCTTTTGACCTTTAGAACAGACACAAATAGAAAATAAGGAATCCCAACGCTAGAAAAAAGAAGGTACGTAAGATGTATTTTTTCGCAAAGCGTGTCGGTAGCAATGTTAAATATATCGTCCAATCAGTATCTCGGAACGAGGAATTAGCGTTGAGCGAGCGACGAATCTCGCTTTACCCTTTTATGCGGAGTAATAAAAAAAGAAATCTTATTTGAATTTGGAAGAAGAATTAAAAAGAAAATTAATTCTGCACTAATCTAGAGCGGTGACTTTTTAGACAATTTTCTGGATGAAGACGAATTAATTAATACCTACTATTGGTATGGAATAACGTTTTTTCAGAGAAACATTAATTAGAGTTAATGTCTGTCTACCTAATATCTACTTTAATTTGTTTTATCGTCATCATCATCATCATCATCATCAGGTCTTTTTTGTCTCCACTGCAGGAGCACGCACGACTTTCTCTGTACCTACTACCAGAGCCATATATTAGCCAGAGTAGTGAGAGTATTTGGCCTACACTCTCCACGCTGGCCAGACGGGTTGGGGAGGTCTATTTATGTTTATAAGCTTTGTTTAGCTTGTGTTTCCTAAGTCGTCTTCTACGACATCCACGGGAAGACTTGGAGTGGTCCTATTGTACTCTGCCGGAAACCACACGGCTATTTGTTAATTATTATTTTTTAATTTTTTTACGGCTTTTGTTTTAATAAACATATGTTTAATTTGTTTTATAAATATACATTATTATTTCATACTTATATATTTGTTTTTTATTTGTGGTAAGTAGGCACCTACAATCCTACATATGAAGAAAAATAAGAAGACATCTTAAAACAGAAGATAAAGGTAATTTCACTTCTTTCTTCTTCTTTTTCCAGTGCCATCTTCAACGAAGGTCGGCAATCATCATTGCAATCTGTACTTTTGAGACGGCTGCTCGGAATAGGGATCGCGTACTCTTATTGTACCATTGGCTTAGTTGTTTTTTTAGAATTGAATTTCATAGAATGTCACTTGACGAAGTGTTTAGTTTCAAGTTTTACATTTTCATAGAAGGTATAAAATTTCTACTAGAATTCATCATTACGTCGTATGGCATGTTACTGCATGAATCCTATTAGAATCCGTTAGATAACAAATTTTAAATCAGACAATTTTTTCTAAACGTATAAAACAAACATTTTCTATGGAATTTGTATGAAATACAAAACCGTGACATCATAGATATTTGGAATCTTAGAGCAAAAAAGGATGTACCCTATGTTTGGAGTCAAATAGCGCTCTTAAGGTGAAGATATAGGCAAATGGCCTTGAAGTGTGAAATAAATTGTTAACTCGTAAATATGGTGATAATTTCCATATTGCTCTTCGTCATGCACTAGATAACCCTTTAAATTATTTTATGAACTGCCGTTGAAACTATTATTGGTGATCCGTCTAGCTTTAAAACTTGCCGTGGCCACTTTTGGCGGAGGCAAGTTTTAAAGTTAGACGGACTAATGTAAATACTTTCAACGGTGGTTTATAAAATAATTTAAAGGGCTATCTAGTGCATGACGAAGAGCAATATGGAAATTATCTCCATATTTACGAGTTAACAATTTATTTCAAATGAGGGCGCCACTTCAAGGCCATTTGCCTATACTTTCACCTTAATATCAGTTTTTCTGCATTAAAATATCGTAAATCATGTTGAAAATGGATATGATCAATGACAAGTGACACTATTTTGTGACGTTTTATTCTCATAACAGTACCAAATTATATATTTTTGACCCATTCATCTACCCAATTAGCTACGTAGTTCACTGCGCAACGCGGAAGCGTGAAGCGGTGGTCACCGAGCATTTTAGGCACTGGCTGTGCGTCTGCGGGGCACAACTTCGAAGCTCACTAGCCGCGACTTGTACCTCTGAGTTTGTACTCCATCCATCCATCCATAGCAGCCTTTATGTTATCCTTTTCAGGACATAGGCCTCCTCCATATCATTCCATTTGTGTCTCTCCCTTGCCACCTGCATCCATTTGCGGCCTGCGTGACGCTTAATATCGTCTACCCAACGCATAGCTGGGTGTCATCTACTTCGCTTATTGGCCCATGGTCGCCACTCCATTACCCTTCTGGTCCATCGATCTGCGTCCATTCTCGCTTTGTGTCCTGCCCACTTCCATTTGTTTGTGTTTCAACTTCCATGAGTTTGTACTCATGTACGGTCATTTCTAACTACCACCATTTGCTTCACCAGGAAACATCGTGAGGAAACCTGCACGCTAGTTCACTAGTCTGTAATAATGACTGTTGTCACTAGAAGACAGTCATTGAGCTACGTCAGATGCCTTTAGGCAGCTCGAAATATCTGAAACCAGTCTTCCTCATCCCAGCGCGCTCTCTGCCGTATCCCCAGCCGCGCCGCCTCGGAGTCCAAGGTATGCCTTCCCCTCCGAACACAATATGCATGTTAATGGTCACCCAAGGATGCCAAAGACCCTGCAAAGTGGAGAAGAAATATCCGGAACACTCGGCTATAGTTTTACGACCGGCCGCCTGTCTGACTCCTTGGGAATACATTAGGAAAAATCTGACAACAGTGTTAGTTATAAATGACGCACTCAATAAGAAAGAAGACTGCGCATCGCACTAAAATACATAGTTACTTGGAAGCTAAAAAAGTAATCAGAGATAAGCGGGAGGCCCTCATTGATCCCCATCGAAAAGGTTACAGAGGTACTTCGTCTTCATTCGGGAATCCCTTTACGGAATCGTATCAGTTGTAATGAAAGCTAATTCTTTCATTAACTCCCCGTGACAACGGAAAAATTGTAGGCAAACGAAAACAAATGCAGGGAGTTTTTGTTGGCTCATCGTAATTTTTTTAGGATTCCGTTCCGTAGGTACCTCAAAAGGTAGAAACAGAACCCTTAAAGGATCACTCACTTGTTTGTCTGTCCGTATGTCAAATTCAAAGCCAATTTTTTACGAAACTGCTGGACCGATTGAGTTCAAATTAGGTAAACATATGTAAGTCAGTGACCCAAAGACAGACTTGTAACGTAAATAAATAAATTAAAAAAGGGGGCCAATTATGGGAGGGGGGGGGGGGGGTGAATTTCCCGGGACCATAAATTGCGTATCATCGATGAAATCGGTACTAAAAAACATAGATACAATGTTTTAACATTTTTTTCTAGTTAGGTGAAATACATAGGACATTTTTTCTTTCATCGCCGTGGATGTGTATAACATCTATTTGAATAATTTTATCCTCTTGATTATGCATTCGATAGAACGCCATCTATCTTATGTTTATTTGTGAAGTGTTTATTTGAATTATGAATAGGTTTTTTGTTATTTTATATTTTTGCCTTGATTTTTATCACCGTGCTTTCATTTAAGTGGTTTCCGTGGCCAAAATTTGCTATAGCAATTAAAAAATAGCACGAAAATGAAAAAAAAATCATTGCCATGGCTTGTAAAATAATTTGGTTTCATTGTCGTGGCCAGGTGTTTCATTTCCGTGACTTATGTTTTCATCGCCATGGTATGATTAGGCAAAGATTAGTATCTTTACCTGTAATACAGGTAGAACCGAATACTGACAGTACAGGACTCGTCAAGTTACAAGAATAAATATGTCTAAAAGGCGTTAAAAATTGCTGTTCAGAGAAGGTCTTGGTGACATAAAGTGTGTAAAAATTGACTAAGGAGAAATTACAAAAGAAGAATGAGAGTAGAATAAGTAAGAATAAGTAAATAGAATAAGTAAAGAAAGACCTTGGACTTCACACTTCTTAGAGACCTCAATACTACAGTCTTTCTTTCCTTATTATACTCCCATTTTTCTTATGTAATATCTATTCAAATCTTATTCCCGTACAAAAACTTTGGGTTGTACCAAGCCATTGTTTGTGGTATGGGATGAATTTATAGGAGCCGATGGAGAGACACAGTCTGAGTATGCCTTTCTCTCTCGGAGATAAGGTTATCTATTGTATATAAGTATAATACTCAGGTCAAATTATAAAATATTATGTTTAATATGGATTTTGATTTCCATGGATTGATTTGATTGAATTTTAAATATATACATATGTTTAAATTGTATTTATGAAGTTATTTAAAAAAATAGGGGAAAAGTTACCATTATCTCTGAAATTACTTGGTGTAAAATTTTGAAAAAAAAATTGAAATTACAGTTACCCTTAGGAAACAGATTTAAACTCTGTGTAAACTCTTTTTACCTATAGATTAATAGGGACAGGAAAACCTATAATGCCAAGTGTGGTTGCCAAGTGCCGTTTATATACAATAAAACCGGCCAAGTGCGAGTTAAACTCGCGTGGAGAGGGTTCCGTACAATTGATTGAATTCTTATGGGTTTTCCTGTAGTTTACAAGCAATGAACTATATTTCGTATTTTTTAAAAATTTTAGGCTCAGTAGTTTCGGAGATCAGGGGGAATGCTCAATTTTTGTCTTCTTTCATGAATAAAATCAAAACTATTTCTTTTACAATAATAACAAAAATATATTTGAGATCCTCATAACAAGCCGTTTCATTTGATATATGACACAGCAAAATATGCAAAAAAATTTGTAGTAAAAACTTCTTTAGCGGCGTTGTGCACTTTTTTTGTAATGGGTAAAAAATGTTAAACTCGCGTCAGGACATGTGTCCTGATCGAAAATTCGTAAGACGGAATGACAGCCGGCGCGGCGTAGAAGAGGAAGTATTTATACTATAATATAATTTCGACTGAGCTGTCAGCCGGCTCGTTGGACTAGGGGTATGATTTTCGCTTAGGGTGCAAGAGGTCCCGGGTTCAAATCCCGGACAAGCCCAAACCTTTTTGAAGTGAAAACTTCTTTAGCGGCGTTGTGCACTTTTTTTGTAATGGGTAAAAAATGTTAAACTCGCGTCAGGACACTTTTTGATGTAATATAAATTGTGATGTTTGTGTACGATAGCGCAATAAATAAATATTGTATTCTACCACATAAATGATAGTACTTTTATACTGATAATTAAGCAATTCGTGCAAAATTATTCCCTAACCATTCCAAATATCAAAAATGCACAACGTTAATATTCAAGTTTTCACTTCTGCCGGCACTCCCGGAGTGCAACCCGTCGTTTTATTTTTAAATTTCCTAATTTATCCCCCGAAAATGACACTTATTTAAAAAAAAATATTAACTTTGCACATATGTGTTTGGGTCATAGGATTACACCATCCTACCAAATTTCACCTGATTCGATTTAGTAGATTCGGAGCAAATTGGCTGTGACAGACGGACGGACAGACAGACGCACGGGTGATCCTATAAGGGTTCCGTTTTTTCATTTTTTGTACGGAACCCTAAAAATCATGTGTTTAAAGCGCGATAATTTAAAAACCAATATAGCAACACAATGAACTCAGTTACATTCGTTATTTTCAAGAATAGAATAAAAACTGGAAGTCAATCACAGTCCCCGTCTATTCAGCAACACTTTCGTAAAATGTATCTGGCGAAAGAAATTCGGTTATGCCTGAGAGGGGTAGCTTAAATTACATTGAGCCACCCATTAACGCCTTGTCAGATCGGATTTCGATTTATACATCCGATAAATGGGATGTATTGCATTCGAGACATGCATTGTGAGCTGGATTATTTTTAAACTCGCCAAATCAATTTTTGCTTGCAGACTATTACCGATTCAAATATTATATGTATATACAGGGTCTTACAAAATATACTGAAACTATTTTAAGGGTGAATTTAGTCCATGATACTAAACAACTTTTCCCAAGGCACATATATCGAAATATGAAAAATATTTTTTGGCTTTCCGTACAAACTCGGATCAGCTTATCAGTTAACTTGTATGGGAGGCCAAAAATTACTTTTTATATTTCGATATATATGTTCCTTGGGGAAAGTTGTTCAGTATCATGGACTGAATTTACCGTTAAAATAGTTTTAGTATATTTTGTTACACGTTATATTATATGGTAGAACGCCTACTAGCTACGAAACATTTTTAACACTAAAAGACGGGCGAAGGTCATTTGACCCATTTTGAATAGATACTTAATTACATGAAAAAAAAATTATAATGTAAGGAGTCAAATGACTCCTGGCCGTCTTTCTTGGCTTTATTGGTCTTTCTGATCTTAACAAAAATTTTATAATTTAGAACTTATGGTATACAAATGTACTAAATAGGGCAAATACGTTAATTACTGACAGCTATTAGATAACACTGTCTTTTTTGCCAACATTTCCATTACATTAGTATTCTTAAAACGCAACTATTTTTAGTATTTATCCAAAAATAAATGAGTTATTTTAACTTTCCAAGCGTCTTTGGTAGTTATTCTACTTTCAATGTATTACTATTACAAAATGCACCCTACGAAATGTGAAACTAGCAATATAAGGCGAAAATTGGATTTACAACTGAGTACGACTATTGCAGCACCGATCAAAAGCGACCCCGCCGCGTGTTTGCCGAAATACACTTTAAAAGCTTTCTATTCTTATACGCGTAGAGCGCCATATATGCAACATATCTATATGAAATTGTATTACAAAAAAGTCACATGCTCCTCTTGTTAAAATTAAGATTTTTCAGTACTGCATCATTTGTACTTGGTTCTACATTGGGCGTAATTTTGATATATTATAGCAGTTTTTACTCTAGAACATTCTCTCAATAGAAAAAGCTGAGAGTAAGTTTCCTATAATTTATTCTTCTATCCGAACAATTACCAGTTATTTATATGGAGTCGGCGCAAAATGTACTTTCTTTCTAATCATTTTTACAACTTTATACAAAACATTAAGCTTACTTATTCCTTTTTTAATACAGACACAAAGGATATCTATTTAAAATTTCTGTTTTTAAGGTCTATTTTCCCCTTGTTGTGAGGGCCATCAAAATGTTTGTTACGAATATGATACCTACAGAAAAAAATAGATTGGTAGTAAATGTACTGTAAAGTATTCAACCGACATAATAGAGTCTCCATTCCATATTTGGTTTCCCTTTTGATATAAAAAGAAGGTTATTTTTCATAATAATTAAATGGTACCATCGCAAACAATAGCTCGACAAACTAGTGTAATGCAATTTCCAAAGCAGGCAATCCCGACAGCCACATTGTTGCATCGTCAAAGAGCAAAGGAAGCTGTGTTCCTTAATAATTAATTGGCGCTTAAGCGCTGACGTCTTGAGCCCTGTGGGGGTACTAACTACTCTGCATACGTCTGGTCGAAAGCAGCGGTTTCTGCCTTGTGCATATCTGTACGTAATATTTTTGAGTGATATACCTAGAAAGTTCTTATATTATATGTCGAAGTTCAAAGAAGCAAGTCTCATATAGATGAAATCTAAAATCCGTGAAAAAAATAATTAATTATATGGGAGTTGATTCAACGCAAAAAGTTTTTTATATTGTGATGCGTACTTTAAACGTAGCGTCAAATATTTTATTTTAATATTCTTTTTTTCGGTAATTGGGTATTCTTGGCTTTGTAGAATACAACAACTAAACTTAAATTAAAAAAAATATGTATTAATTTATCCGCAACAGGTTTTGTCAAAAGGTTACAAAGATTTATGAGCAACGAGCTTCGTCAAAATTGTCAGTCTAATAAATGGCCCAGGCCCCCAAAGGTTCATAATACTAGCAGCAAGCTAATCTTTTTAACTACTTTCACTTTCCATAATTATATTTTTTTATACATGGGAATTAACGTGAAACGTACCGTTTTTAGGATTGCGTACCCAAAGGGTGCCAACCTGACCCTATTACTGAGACTCCGTCCATCTGTCACAGGGCTCTATCTCTTAAACCGTAATAGCTAGATACTTGAATTTTTCACCGATTATTACTGTGGCTGCAATAACAACAAATACTAAAAATAAAAAAAAAGTTTAAAAATAAAAGGGGGTCATCATACAAGAAACGTGTTTGTACGGACTTACGAAACCCTTCATGTACGAGTCCGATTCGCACTTGATAGGTTTTTTATTTATTTGCTGACGTTTCAGTCGGATTGCATCGACCTTATGTCTCAGGTCTCAGCTTGACTTATGCAGCGATCTTCGCTGCATCAGTGCGTTTTGCGTTAATTCATTATTTTTTATTAGTTTATTAATGTTAATATCTAAAAATATCCTCCTCATTAATGAATCCAAAACATTTACTTACAAATCACTAAAGCATAATGACACATTGTCATCACCCTAATGGCTCAAATGGAGGCTCAATTTGGCTCATACACAGCAATTAGACACGAAATTGAGGATTGAGAGCATCAATCAAATAAAAGCATGATTACCTCGAATCTAGATAACTAATTGAATGAACCACTCGCTTAAATTGAATTTAATCGCTGCTTTGCTTTTAAGTTCAAATTTGGGGGTGTGATATAAGTTTTAATATTTTTTTCTTATTACCTTTTTTACATTATTTTTGTGATTTTTACTTTATTGCATTAGATCTTCTTTTATTCGATACTACACGTATCAACAATACGAGAAAAAATTTGAAAGCAAAGCCAAAAAAGTTCAATTTTTTAGTATTAAATAAAATAAAAATCTGTCGTTAGTTTCTATCGTTGAAAAACTGGGAACAAATTAAGACTTACTCCAAAAATCCACTCAAGGGGTTAAGTTTTTTACATACTTCACCGATATACCGTATCCGGAAATAGATTTTATAATCCTATTACCACATCGGAGACAACAATTAGTTTACTACCAGACCGCAGAACACGCAATGCCATCATAAAAGCAACAAACAATTAACGTTCGTTTGTTTTACTGCCACTGCCGGCTACGGGCACCACTACCCTGTTTGTCTTCAAAGGAGATGTCACATGAACGCATTTGTGACATAATTTAACGATACATTTGTTTACAATTTAAACGAGCTTTTTTGAAGAACTGTTATAAAATTTCCGAAAATAACTTGATACGAATATTTTAAGTAGTCATAAAGAGAGATTGCTATACCTACGGGGAAATCTGACTTCCCCGTGCACTCGAGGATGACATGTCGATGATTGTATACATCAATCAAGGGAATGATAAAACATCTGGTTATCTTTGGTAAATAGGTGTGGGCTACAGAGCTAGCAACCTGTTATTATTTTTGGTTCCCATTTTACAACTTAAATCCATCATATTATTTCTAAACGCAGTTTTTGGCTTTTGGAAACCTTGAATCTTTGAATTTCGCAAAGGTAGGCGTGAGAATTATGTTTCTAGTTGTGTATATGTTGCTTGTAGTCAAACTTATCTGGGGCACACCATACTTACGTTGCTTTCCATTGGTGAGCGTTACACGTCCAGAAAGCTTGCTTACGAGCTTATTAAAAAAATATATACCCACAAAAGTGGTTGTCCCAGTAGAACTACAAAGTAGTCACTGCTATACTTTTAAAGCCAGAAATAAAACGTAAAAAAAGCCGCAGTTCAAATACTTTTAAAAGACAAAATTACGAAAGGGCATCTATTATTAGGCCCTCCCAATATTATTTAAGCCTCGCCAATATGGCAACATTACAGTTGAATTTCTCGACGAACGGACGGGATCGGGAAGAGGAGGGATGATAAAACCCTGTCACTAATTAAATGGGCCCGAGACGTCCTGTTCTTAATAGATTTGTCGCTAATTTGAAGTAATACCAGCTCTGCCTAATATCAAAAGTCGAATTGAAATTTAATTTAAAGTTCTATTTTGAGACTTGAATTTCTCAGGTAATATTAAAGGTACGGTGTGCTACTGTGTGTCGTTGGTTATCAGCATATCTACATAGCCGTTTAGCTATGCGAAATCCCTTGAACATTAATAACACATTTGAAAGAAATACCTATTTGGAAAAGTAACAATAAAATCGAGCAAATTTCAGTAGATTAACCCTGAAGCGGGCTAGTTGCAATTCATCATTATTATTCCAGACAATTTATCAAGCGGTTGCGCGCTCGCCGGCCGAATCGCACAATCTAACGAGGTGCTGAATTTTCACCGAATAATTTGCGAACCGGCGAATCACGTATCGGAATCGAGAATGAGCTCGAAATTGAGATAGAAGAGTCGGACATGCCGAAAGGAGCTGAATTTAAACGAAAGACGGAGTGATTATTAATGACCTCTCAGAGACAATTAGAGGGTTATAAAATCGATAAATCTGAAACTTTAGATACTTATCTACTATGGCTTACTTTATGAAAACGAAATTAGGTCTAAGTAAAATCCTTATATTGGACCGATGGCAGAGCATTGATCAGGGATGCCTTAACACGCTTTGATCTTTACACATGGCTACAATTACATATTGCTGTAGCGAATAATTCCATAAAGAAAAAAATACGACTTTATATAATTTATCATCGCTCTATATTACAAAAACAAAGAGAATTCCAAGGAATATTTATTTAAAAGTATCCTTGAATTTAATAAGCGTTGGTTGGAATATCGCATTGGAGGGGTCGATATGATTACCGGAGCTTATTACTGGGACTTTATCATATTTCAATTTACGATCGTCACCCAGTCTTATCGAGTAGAAAAATCAGGGGCTCAGGGCTCGCTGCGTTGATATAAATCAGAAACGAGACGTCTCATTACCGTCATCGATTTATTTATATTAGCTGTATCAGATTCCTTATATCCTATTGCCAATTTTATTAATTTATACTTAGTTCAAAAATGCAGCGATGCAAAATAATTGTAAAAAAAACTTCTAAGTACCGGAAGAAGTGACCTATTCTTAAACCAAGCATAAAAAAAATATACAATGCCTTTTCGATATTTTGCAAGGAAGTAGGCTTAGATTTTGTAACCGACTTTCTTTTATTTAAATATAAAGACAGTAAAATTGTTAGTCACTTACTTACAAGGGAAAATGATAAATAACGAAAATGCAAATAGATTCAATTAAATTCATAAGCGGGTAAACTTAGCCTCTAATATTCATGGGAATTTTAAGCGAACAGTCACTGGCGTTAGATAAGTCGGTCGGTAAGAAAATGCTTCGTTGGAGGGAATAAGAAAATGGTCCTAGTTGTTAAGTCTTGCACAGTTTCTGTCGCTATCTCTGGGATAAGAAGCCTAATCACCAGTCGTCGTGTCTGTATCGGCGCGGCGGCGCGCGCGAGCGTCCCCCAGGGTACTCTTTTGGGACCAGTTTTCTTTTTTGGTTTACATTACCCTGTAAGTGTGCCGAATTCTTTTGTTGCGCCTCGCTTTTTGTACAGATTTGCGTGATTTGTATTGTGTTTATTTAGATTTACTGTTTAAAAGAATACATTTTCGTTGCAAAGCTTTATTTTAAAGAGTTTTCCTTAAGTTGTTATTTTAACTAATCTTTAAGAAATTCGTGTGCAATTTAAATATTTTAAATAGTCGTATTGTTTCAAGAAGTAAGAAATTGCAAAGCTATTAATAAAGACTTATGAAGTTGAAAGTTTCACGTTCTCGCCGAGGCGTTCCGAGGTCGCGCACCAACAAACTTGCAGTACCAAACTATTTGTTATATAAATTTACAGTTTAGCGTTAACACTTGCTCTCTACACTCTTGTTGTTATTAGTTTTGCAACAATAGTCGAATAAGGAAGGTTTGTAGACGATTGTAATGAATAAAATAACAATGCTCGTACGAATAAAACCTGTACACTAATTTGAGCTATTGAATCTTAGTAAAAAAAATAATAAAATTGAGAAGTATCAAAATAAAAATTCTAACTTTGATAAAGAATGCTCCAGTTTTAGGCAGTGCAGCACTCAATACTGTTTGATTGACTTCTATATAGCTACAATAGGATAAAATAAATATATAAATATACATACACATTATCACGTCTTTATCCCAAATGAGGGAAACTTATCATTCTGGCTCTTGTGGTTCTAAATGGACAGAGCCCAGGGCCGGAAGATTCTAAGCCACTTGTAGCGTGATGGTGGTCATGAAACAGGAAAAAGAAATCAAAATAGTGTTGGGTTGCTTGACGCATTGCCTATTAACATGATTCAAATTTTCACCCAGTACCTAGATCGGTTTTTTACGATTTGTGTAGAAAGAGAAGCAGTTATTACATTCTTGTTTCTTTCTTTTCTCCCAGACTAGCATGGAAGAGCAAAAATAATAACATAACTTAAGTAAAATGATGTATAAGAACTGATAAATTCAAACCAACTAAAATAAAATGGTATACCTAATAGAGATATCAGCGACTGCAAAAGGAAATTATACGGCGAGAAAAGAGCGGCGCGCGGCGGCGTGTCTAATGAGATAATATAATAGCCGTGATTCCCCGTACCACCGGAGAACCGAAAATTACCGGAATACTGGAAAACTGCACAGGAACCGGGTTTAGAAGCTTAATTCCGAATTAGAATGTCTATGCGCCGGTTGAATTGCTAAATCTGATTCTGAAATGTCGTGAATTTGCACTTGGGGTTGAACGTTATAGAGACGTTATTGTGTGAAGTGTATCCGAGACAGACGTCGAGAAGCGTGGCTGTTTTGATAATGACAGGATATCTCATACTATTTTCAGAGCTGTACCAAAATGTTATCAGACAACGAGGAATTTTATTTATACTTACCTGCATCTAAAATATGTTTACATTTATATTTTTATTCTTGGTGAACATTCTGCGATCAGATTGCGGACGTTCTAAAAAAAGGAGAGCTAAGAAGTACCCGTAACCGAAGGGCATGTATGAAGAGTCTGATGAGTGTAGATGTAGCGAAAGAGGTCTGGCAGGATCCTAGCAAGTGAAGGTCCATAGTCTCTGCCTACCCCTGTGGGAAACAGGCGTGTATGTATATATTTATATTGAATACTAAATTATAAAATTTGTTTTTTTTAGGATTTTAAATTTGGTTTCAACTATAATTTCCAACGTTTTTGTTTTTATCACCTACGTCTGCTTTAACCTAAACTTTGTCAGAAATGAGGTGGGATATTAAAAGGTTATAGACTTTTTTATGAATTTAACATTTATTTTGCTCATTTATATGAGTTGCCTTCCCTTTATTAACTTCGTTATTTATTTCTTAAACATAAAAGCAACTAGTCAATTTAGCCCCTTCACTCGTCTCCAATCCATATAATATTTACCATTTCGTGTATCCGGAATGTCTCCATCAAATAGTGAGCAAGAGGGTCATATCGAATCGGGAATCGATTTTGTCGCACCCGAAATAGGGTGTAAAGATCCCATTGTAATATAGATGTTGCCCATATGTCGACGAATTTGGAATTTTTGCGCGTTTGTCATTTACAAATAATTTAGTTGGTTTTAAAACTTGGATGTCTATGGATTGTATAAAGTAACTGATGAAAAAAGAGGTTGTTTCTATATATGTATAATGCTTTAGTTGAACCTTTGCGAAATAGTAACACCTATATAACACCCGTTTACTCTACTAGGTGCTATGTGTACATTGTAAGAAATCTTAATGTACGTAATTACTTAAAATACAAATGATTACATAATATATATTACAGTACCCGTGTGGTTCCGGGTAAGAATAGGACGGACCACTCCATCTCTTTCTGTGGATGTCGTAAGAGGCGACTAAAGGATTAAGCACAAACATCTCGTGCTACTATTGCATTCCCAAGGAGGGTTAACGTCAGGCGGCGGCCGGTTGTAAAACTTTTCGCACAAATACATTCCCAAAGAGGGTTGACGTTAGGCAGGCGGCCGGTTGTAAAACTATAGCCAAATCATTTAAAGTGTTCCGGCTATTTCTTCTCCATTTTGCAAGGTCTTTGGCATCCTTGGGTGACCATTGACATGCATATTATATTTGGAGAAGAAAAAGCGGTAAAGAGTACCCCGGGCTCCGAAGCAGCACAGCTGAGGATGCAACCAAGAATGCGCTTAGACGAAGAGAAGAATTAACTTAATAATGAATAGGGCAACACTTTTTCTTGTAAACTTCTAAAGTAAAGTATGCCACAGTCCGACCGCACTCCTCACTTGATCGTCAACGAATAAACATAGTCCGTCTTATTATAAAAAAACAGGATTAACTTTGTTACTAGGTTTAAACCATTACCAGCTCTAATCAAGTTGACATCACACTATCTCACTTTTCAATGTCAACTTGATTTGGGCGGATAATGGTTTAAACCTAGTAACTAAGTTAGTCCTGTTTTTTTATTAAGACAACTTACAAGTTTTTCATTCGTATCTATTTTACCAACCCCACAATATTTTCAAGAAAAATAGCTAGAAAGTTACATTTTATATGCCGAGATTAAAACCATCAAGTAACACGATTATAAACAAACGAAAAATACACTATAATTATCTTATTACTATAAATGATTTCCGTTATCACATTACGGCCACGTACTAATATCCTGGCAACTACTGGTAGAGTTTTATTACTTTTTAGAGATAAAAACATTAAGATTTTATAGAAATAGAATGATATATAAGTTATATCTAACAAAATATACTGAAACTAGGTATTTTAAGACTGAATTCACTCCATGACACTGAACCCTCCCAAGGAACTCCCCAAGGAATATGATATCGAAATATGAAAAATATTTTTTTGCTTTCCATACAAACTCGGAACAGCTGATCGGTCAATTTGTTTGTTTTATATCTTTATTGCACAAGAAATAGTTATAGTTAAATAAGAATTAATAGACCAAAATATTTTGTACAATGGTGGACTTATCCCATAATGGGACCTCTTCCAGTCAACCAAGTATCGGCGAAAGAATACAATAAATGGACATAACGGGCAAAAGTCAACGTACAATCGCAATAAAATTATTTTAAAGTTTTAAATCTAAAATGAATTATATATTATATACCTATAATACATAAACTAATACATAAGAAAATAATGTATCTATAAATATTACCAACTTAAATAAATAAAATACATACACTACAATATTATTAGCTCAAAATGTCTTAGGAACCTTCGTAATATCTTCTGATTCTGACTTTGAAGGAATCGAGAGAGGGCGCATTTTTTAAGTCCACAGGAAGCGTATTCCATAACCGGGCAGCATTTGTATGGGAGGTCATAACTTTATTTTTCATATTTCAATATATATGTTCGTTGGGGAAAGTTGTTCCGCATCATGGACCGAATCTTCCATTAAAATAGTTTCAGTATATATTGCTAGACGTTATATAAAGATCATGGGTTCAAACACAGAATAGAGACTAATACTCACGTACAGAAGTCGCACTCAACAAAGAAATTCAAAGAAATATCTACTCAATGTGGTTAGCGATATGGTTTAATTTAGATCACGTCAGAACTCAGCACCTTTCCGTTTACATACCTAGACATCTATTGCAGGCCAATTTCATTCTTATTACTCTGGACATACGATTTGTATAACTGAATTTACCACCACGAGGGGCCGGCAGCGCGCATAGTAATAATGTAGGTACATTTTCGATACCTAAACGGGGAGTGACACAGGCCTGGTTCGAATCCCACATGTAGGTAACTTTATCACTTTCAGTTTACGTAATACTATTAAAAGTTTACTAGTGCAAAGAAGTAAAAACAAATAAAAATAGCTTCCCAGTCAATTAATATCCTCCCCACCCAACAAGCTCTAAAAACGCTACTTAATCCTTTAATAGCTATTCCAGTCACAATATGTTTAACACAACAATCAAGTTTAGTGCACGTTAACCCTCAACTGCATGCGTTAAAACCTTTTAAACCCACGGACAAAACATCTTAATCATTACGCTTCATAAAATTCTTAAGTGATTGAACGGGGGACGATTGCGTGGCCACGAATTGATTTGGAAAGTCCATCTAGTAAAATGTGCGTGTACCCTAAATGTTTAAATTATTAGGGGTTATAGGAGATTTTATTGTTTTTCTGTAACTGTAGTAATAAAGGTGAATTTGATGAACAAACGTAATTTCAATTTACATGAAAATCTTTGTTTTTATATTCGCATATCGTACTCGCAAGAGTTTTAACATTTAAATTTCAACAAAAAAAAAATTTGAGACTACTGCTTGAACAAGAAATATACAAACACGGCAGTGTGTCAGTTAATGTTCAGAAAAAAGTTATTACACTGATCAAATATATTTAACACTAATCATATAGGTACATCAAATGTAGAGTCAAGACTGTTTTTCTTATTTTGCAATAAATATTCCTTATAAAAGTTTTTGTTGTAATGTGCTTTTGTTTATAATATTTTTTCATTCCAGTAGACTTTTGAATACAGAATTTTTTTCGTCCTTTGGAACGAGTAAAGGTCTATTTGGCATGAGTATATTCTACGAGTATACTTCTTTAATGTATATAACTGACTAGTTCCGTACGATATTAACAACAAAATAGTATCGAATGATACTAGCCGTTAATAAAATACATTCAAAAATAGAACGCGTCAAAAAATTAAAAATAAATTGTAATTTCCATAGCTGAACGCAGCATCGCATAAGTTAATAGTAGTCGGCGCGGGCAGGCGCAGAGATAATGAAATTGTGTACAGAAGCGCAACGAGGCGAGCGTGTCTCGGACAAAAATCCACTTAACAAATTGCTGCTGATTCGAAGGGTTCAGGATTGTTGCCTGCTTTTACCATTACATCAATTATTCGCCGTGTTATCGATACTCGAACGCTTTCATGTTTCGTATTGTTTCATACATCAACACATGATTGGTAGCATATTTACAAAACCTAAGTCGTTTTAGTCTGAAATTTGAGAAGTTAAATTTTGTTTTTTTTTCTTGTTACCTAGAACATCAATCAACAGCTAATTGTTTTTGAAGCACGTAGCCATTGCACTCCACAATTTCTTTTTAATGCAGGCAGGCTGTTCAATTGGAAAAATAAAATAAAAATAGTGATAGTAAAAAAGGACTTCGTTACTGAAAAACGTCAAAAGTGCAACGCCCAATAAATCGTACATTTGCTAAACGATTATTACTCGCACATAAAATAATTAAAACATCAAAAAAACTCGCACTCGACAGTGGAAACGGGTGAAAAAAGACAAAAAAACAAATTGCAAACACGAGTGTAATGAATTCGGTGCCGGCGCTTTCGCACGCAATTGCACAATTTCAATTATCGCATTAGTGCGCGACGGTACGGGCGCGGCTGATGGATGTACGAGTGACTTTTCTGCGTAATAATACATATATTTTTTAAGCTCTATGAGGAATAGAAAATTATAGTGTCTGTAGCAACTTCTTTTTAATTTACTTATTTTTTTTCTAACGAGTGTGATTTGCATTTTATAACGATTAACTTCCGACACGGTAAAGTTATCAGTGTTGTCAGATAGGATATCTGCGTTTCTTTACTTAAAAAGTAGTCCATGCAAATTGGTAGGTATTTAGGTCTCTACAAATATTTATTTATATTTACAGTACTTAAAACATTTCAGTATTTTTTCATTATACCCGAATTGCCAATTATTTATCAATTAAAAAATCAAAAACCACCGTATTCACAAATCAAATGAATATTCATCGTTACGATAAAGCCAATTTACACATCAGCGTCTAATAATGGAGGCAGTAATATAATTCTAACGTTAAAAATGTAAAAATTGCGATTTACTTTATGCGTCAAATCAAAAGAGAGTTCGCTTACAAAGGGTGATGATTTTTTTGTTTCCAAGGTAGAAATTTGAATCGAGTGAATTACGAAACCGACAATAAAATAGGGTTGGCGCCATCGGCATTTTTATTATTATATTTCGCTACATGTTATACCTTAATACTTTTTATTCTATGAATAGGTGTATACAATATTATGACCTCTTACCGTGAAGGCTCTAGCATTTACAAAGAACACTGACTCGTAGCTCTGTGAGCTTTAGACGTAACGATTCAATGGCTTCACCATTTTTAAAATTACTAAAAACTAAATTAACAAAAAAATCCAGCCTGCTCATAAAATTTCCATTAGTTCTCGTTTCCATTCCATTTGGTCTTACGCTTTTGATATATATTCGCTATCAGGGTTTTATATATATAGCTATAATATATAATATACATATATATAACGTTTCTGCTTGTACGAGTATATATGTACTCTAAGCTTTAATCTTTAAATCAAATTTTAAACAATAAATTATTTTCTTATTGTCTTTATGTTTTAAGTTACTTTTTAACCAGACTGTATATACAACAATATGTATATCTACTAATAAGACTAGTTAAGCATTAATTAACTTACATATTGTATTTCCTAGAATTACATGAAATGTAGATGTAATAGAGTAACACAAAGATTACCCAACGCTCGCGTGACTGCAGACTATGTATCTAACTGGTGCTCATTCCGAGGTTAAATCAATTAGCTTAAATATGTCAGGTATTGTCAATAAACCAACAATTATAAAACTTTTATATTTAACCCCAGTTAATAAGACCAGACTAGTTAAATAAAATAAAAATTCCGATAATTTTTTTCCAAAGATCTGTACATTATAATAGTTTTATAATATGACATATGACCACACTTTTTTGTTTAGGTTAAGGTATTTCTTACTGAAAAAACGTCAAGTTTAGACTTAACCTTCTAACAGATCGCAATTCTCTATGATTAAAGAATATGCTTATAAAATTGTATTTACTTATCTACTCGTATCTATCTATATATATAAAAGCGAAATTCACTTACTCATCAAGAAATCTCGAAAACAACTTAGCCAATGAAGATGAAATTTAGCAGGAAGGTAGATTGTGACCAGGAAATGTCCGCTGAGAAAGCATTTTTGGAAATTCCATCCCTAAGGGGGTGAAATAGGGCAGTTTGTATTAAACTTCGTAATTTTAAAAGTGAGACACATGAAATTTTTAATGTATTTTAGTAGTTAATAGAAAATATTAATGCATTTATTAAATTTTGAATAATCCATCCCTATAGGGGTGAAATAGGGGTTGCAGGTTTGTATGAATCTTCGTCATTTTTGAAGCGAGACACATGACATTTTTGAGTTAGTGGTTAGTAAAAAATAATAATCCATTAATTAGATTTTAATAAATTGAAACCCCAGTTTAAAAACAAACAATCTTATTTGTGTAGTCTACGCGGGCGAAGCCGCATGCAAACACTAGTAATATTTATATAAGTATGACTAAAAAAAAACATGCTGTCAACCCTAAATTTCAAATATCGAACGACGTACCAAACGGGAGACGCCTATCTATTGAATTCCCGAAAAAGGATGGAAATAAAAGCATCACAGCCCTCCCTCCCGCGTATCAATAGTGGCGTATTGAAGTTTCCGAATTTGTCAGCCTGATTAGCCTGTACTCCTCCCAACAGCAGGCGATATCGACAATAAATGAATGGCCCAGCAGGAGGCCAGTGTTGGGGCAATTTTTCGGTAGTTTTTGTTTTTTTTTTTTAATTTTAAGTTCTCAAGAGGTGTTCAGGCAGGGGATCGGTTGATATTAAATGCCATATGGGAAATCTATTCATTTTTAAAATGAAACCAAAGGCAGGTAAGTTCATATATAATCTGCAAAATATCCCTTGCATTTCCTTGTAATAATTAGGTATTTGTATATATTCCTAAACACCGAATCCAAAATCAATATGCAGTAAAACTTTATGTTAGGTACCTATGTAATGTAGTCCTTAAAATTTTCAATATGAAGCGCCATAACAAATCTAAAACCTCGCAAAACTGAACTTATCAAACAAATCACGTGGAACAAAACAGAATTGCAAAACTCCATTTCAATAGACGCCACAGCGAAAACAAAACGCAGAGTCAAAGTTTCGTATCCAGAAAATGCATTTGCACGACTAACTTTTGAGAATCCATGGGTTGATTAATCGCTGTGAATGCAAAATTTTTGTTAATACTTTTGACACTTTCGCGTTTTGTTTTTGTTCTCTCATTTAGGATTTAAATCGTGTTTGGGTTTTCTAAAATTACATTTTGTTAATTTATACACAATATTTAATAAAAATTACTCACCTATCTATGATGACTGGATCAGATGGGGTTTCATTTCTGTTTCCACAGCTTTTCTTGTCACAACACCGACTGTAAAAAAAAAAAAGAATTGTTAATTAATAACTAAACGATCTTCCATTCTGAGATGTAAAGTATTTAACACATATAGAATTAACATATAACGTAGTAGAATTGGTCGGTCAAATTGATTGATTGACCTAAAAAGTGGATCTTTTAAAATGTGAAAGTAGAGATTCCGACCTCTCCAATAAGCCTCTTATCATCTTGCAAGAGGTGGCTTTTGGTGTCTGTGTCCTTCAGCTGTAAGCATATAGGGAACTAAGGCATGATACTGAATCTCAATATACAAATACACCTGTACCTGTCCTTAGGACACATTTAAAATTTTCTCCAAGAAAATATATTACTGGTATTACCGTTAATATATTTTTCCATATTCGCTAAGTTTCTCGATTATAGTGGCAAAATACAGCGCAAAATTTTTTGTGATCTATGACAAAACTAAACATTTATTAGCTACATAGTTTTGTATCTTAAATTATATGTAAGAGAACATATGGTGTATCACAAGAAGTATTAGTTTGTCCGGAAATAAAGTATGTTTTGGTTGAAAAGATACCTCGGAGGGAAAAATCAATAAATTCTCAGAAGGGCCCGCGGAGATGCGTATGACTCATACGAACGATTTATATAGAGCGCGGCTGCTGAATCGGTTATAAAAATAACGTTACTTTTATAGACAAATTCTACGATTTACCTTTAAGATCTTTTTAGGAAACAAGAAAAGCTAAAGTTCATACCTAAGTACTTTTTTTTTAATATTTATTACTAATGTAGAACAATAAAAACTTGACTTAGATATACGTCGGGACCAAAAGTTGATGGTTTTGTTAAAATAAACCTATAAAAAGAAGTTCTATATAAAATTTTGATTAAAATAATATTTTATTAAAATAAATACCTGTAGAGAATGTCTAAGAAAAATAAAAATAACCAGAAAAATATGCACAATTAGAGTATGTATATGAAACAGCGCCTAAATAAATTGCCAGTAGGTAAGTACAACCGGAATAAAGTGCAGCACAAAAAATGAAACCGCATCCACCCAAAGCAAACAGTGTACACTGCACGCGCCCTACCGGGGCTCCTTGGCGCAAAGGGCAAAGACATTGAAAGGACAGACTCCCAAGAGACTCCTCCCTTAAGACGGGCAAGCAGGACAAACATATGGCGCTGAGCGAAACAACAACACTGCGTCTAAGGTGGAATAAAATTTTAATTGCTCACACAGACGCGATACCGTGTTTGTGCACACGCACACACAGGTACAGTGGCGAGACGGTACGCTCCCGTTACGACCGGAAAAACCACCCCAAACAAATGTTTAAATTAATAAGGACATTCACTTCTTTGTCGGGGAACAGACTTCGGTAATTACGGAGTTACGGCTCGAACTGTGTTTGTGGGTGTAGGTTTGGTTACGTCGTTACGTAACTCCTGTTATCAAATTCTTACAATAAATAAATCAAAACGAAGTGAAATGTTTCGTCTTTATTAGAAAAAATAAATATTGTCACTTATCAAATATGAGGCAAATTACCAAGGTGATTTTACTAATATATCTACCTAAGTTCTGTTACTAAGAACAGTCCCAAAAATTTTACTGTCGAATGAACTCGTGCCGAGCCAAAATTAGATTTTTCTCTTTCACTTTAAAAAAGGTATACATAAAATAATTGACAATACTCAAACGCATTTTATTATGCAATAGCTGATTTTCTAAGTAAGTAACCGTATACTGTTTAATATTACTCAAAGGCTTTATATTTTTTGTTCTTTTATTATAGAATAATGTTTCAAAACTAACATTCTAACTTATATTTATGAGACAAATGAAAAAAAAAGAGAAAAATAGACAAATAGAAAGATGTCAAGTATACTCGTATATTCAAAATTCAGCCTATACGTCTCAGGTATACATCAAAATCAAATCATCTTTAAAATTACTGTCTTACATAAAGCTTGAAAAAATGTGACAAAACAAGTAACAACAATGGAGTCGATGATGAGATTGTAGGAAACATGACAAGCAAGAATGTCCAGTAGTTAGTTTATGATAAATGACAAATGAACGAACAGACAGTTCTGTGAAGGATGGTCTGAGAATGTTTGTGGGCAGGGTATTTATGTAAGAACTGAGCATGGCATCATTTACTTTGTAGTAACGTTAATAAAAAAAATATGAAGTAGAAAAGAGATATCGGTAACTTTTCTAATAGTCCCTAATAACGTAGAGCCAGTATTGAGCATCGATGTAAGTAGAGCGTACATGTGACCTATATAAAGAACTATAATTAGGCATTTTATAAGCATGAATATATTTTGTGTATTTCCAATTTGTAATATTATTTTTTAAGTTACAACAATATTAAAGTCACTTCATAAACAACTATAAAGTATTGTGAACAAAAATGAATACCTGCACATAACTTCATGAGTAAGTAGAACTCTGCACATCTCTGGATTCTTGTCTTGACCCTCGTACACAATAGGCTGAAATAAAAGCCAAAATCAATATCACGAATATCGACAACTTAAAAAAAGAAAGACAATTGGAGTCATTTATCCAGATCCTGATATTTTTCTTCCAAGTTTTGTTTTCTTTTTTTAAAGAGTTGAAAATATCTTACTTTTTTGTTGAAAAGTGAAAATATCTTTTATTGAAAAGGTCTTTATAGCTACATCTCACCTAAGATACCTAATAATTTAGTTCTCACGCGTTGGATGAATATAAATTTAATCAAAACGTTATCGGCAATAGTAACTATAAAAAATATGCCAAAATAAGTAATTAAAAATCGACGCCAAGATAAGATAACAATGGGCCTTCTTCATCATATTATTACTTTTTGCTAAAATATGCACCCCTCTTGCATAAACGCGCTTCATTATCTATGGCAAAATGCATTTGCATAGTTTTACCGTCAACTTACAATAATATTTTTTAAACCCAAATTATTTTGAGGGCTATTGAGTCATAAAGACTTCATTTAGGGAAGGAAATATTTTTACAAATAAAATTGTAAATCTGTATTGTAGCGTGTAAATTATCTTCCACTTACAGAGGAAACAAACCAAAATTAACGATTCTTCTAGCTCCAAACAAAAAAATATTATTAGTTGTATTACAACTAGATATCTTTAATAAAACATGTTACACGTATTAACACTGTTTTTTTCTTTCATAAAACCTCTTATTACCTATAAATACTCATACCTTACTTTTTTTAATGTAATTATTAAAAAAAAGTAGTAAAGTAACGGGATAATATGTCGGTGGTCCATGCAAAAAGGGTCCAATTGTGAGGTATTGAGTTAAGACTAGATTGGGTAACTTAAATATTCGGCATAAAACTAAATTAATGTATGAATTACAATAAAATATTATACCTACATTTATTTAAATTAATAGTTAATTAAAATCGCGTAATGCAATTTTTTCACCAAACTTTACAAAACTGCGTAGGAATACTAAATGCCGCCAATAGGACCCTTTTTGCTTGGACGCCCATTTGTTATTAACCTTTTTATTATTATTATTTTATACATACATACTATCATACTATCACATCTGTATCCTTAATGGGGCAGACAGAGCATTTTGGGTCTTGCGGCTGTAAGCTAACAGATCCCAGGGCAGGGACAGAGAGTTTTATTTTATTGCTTCTTTTTTTTCGAACTACACCAGAACAAATTCAAGCCCCATATGCAGAAACGCTTTTTATGCTATTTAAATAGCCATTTTTTATCCTAAATCTTTAATAACACATCCAGTACTTACAACAAGGCATTAACTACACTAACCCTAATACGATTCTTTCATCCCCAACAAAATATTTAATTGAATATGAAATAGCGGGCCTTATCATCTTTTGTTCAAGGATTTCGAGGATTTCTCTCGTAGGGTGTTTTTGTAATATTCAAGGGTCATATGGAAGTATTTAAGCCACCAGAAAAAGCTTAGGGTTGGTTACAAGTTGGGGTGAAGGTATCAGGTGTGCCTAATCCTAATGAGGCATGTGTAATGATGTAAATCATCTTTATTTATATATTTTTCAGTATATGATATTTTGAAAGAAAAATTAAGTGGAGCATTAACCAGTTATTATTTAAAAATATTTATAAAAACAAGCTTCTATCTAAAACAATAAACTAAAAAGTTTTTGAAAATGCAGGTAAAGGGACATAGAAACAGAGGAAGATGGAAAGACAAAGAAACGTTGGATGGAATGTGTAAAGGAGGATATGGGTAGGAAGGGAGTGACGGACAAATTGCCTGGAGATAGAGCAAGATGGAAAAAACTGACATGCTGTGCTGACTCCACATAAAGAGTGGGATAAGTATAAGGCAGAAGAACAAACTAAAAAGTTGAAAATATGTACTCCTCAAGACGAATCAATTGAGCTCAAACGGTAGGGTTGTGATGTTTTATCATAGAGGTGCCGTGGCCACCTTCCTGCTCAATCATAATGATACCATTAGTGATTTGATCTGTCTCCATATACTTTTTATTTACTATTATAATATCTAGTGCCTCACTTTTAGCATTACATAAATACATTCTTACCATATTTACGATCAAATAATTTATTTCAAATGAGTTTGGCATGGCTTTTAATTTAATAAATTATATAACTATCTCCCATCAAATAAAAATCAACCAAAAGTTTCCTAGTAAACAACAAAAGTTGTAGTGAAACTGATTCACTCCTTTAGTAAAAACGAAAAGTTTCGAAGTAAAAGTGGTGTAGTGGACAACACTTAGACATCGCTCCCTGAACCGGGAGGTCCCACAGGAGCAGTCGCGCGAGCCCGCTGGGCAACCGCGCCGCCTGGGATTCAATCTCTGGGGAATTTGTGGGGGATTAAAAAAAATTGGCCATTAGCCTGGCCTGTAATAGGAATTATTAATATTTGATTTTTAGATTTTTGTTGGAAAATATATATTTTTTTTTAATTTTTAAAGTATATCATTTACAGAGTGCCACACTGAACTTCCATTGATACGACTTCAATATTTCGATTAGAATCTATTCCGATTATGAATATTTTGCAACCACAGATGGCAACACAAAATCAATGAAGAAAAAATATTTTACCTTCTTTTTAATGTCCTTAATAATTTAATAATTTAAAGATTAAATAATAGAAAAGCTAAAACCTTACCTTTGGTATTGGTTTATTTGTAATATTTTTATTTAAGTTATATAGTACGTAACCTAAGGCTTAAGGTAAGTAAAACTACAGGTTCATACATTTTTTAATGCAAACATATGTTTTCTTACTTTAAATCTTTCTATATACTATAATATTCACTATCACGTCTTTATTCAAAATGGGGTAGATAGAGCATAGGACCGCAAGACCCAAGGGGCACTATGAGCGTGGGTGTGAAGGTAAAAAGGGAATTAAAATAGTGACATGTTGCTAGCCGTATCGCCTGTTGACATGTTTCTCGTCCATTCCCTGGATCGGATTCTACGATCTGCGCGGGAAAAGAAACAGGTGGTACATTCTACGTTATTTTCTTTTCTCTCAGGCCAGCTTGGAATAAAAAACACTAAAAACAAATTAATATTATGATAATGCCAATTATACTGTCGGTCTGGACCTTCCAGTCCAGACCAGTATGGAAGGTAAATCATATTAAAAGCCATCCTACAACATTAAAAGAGTAAATTCAACTCTAAGTAGGTATAATATAAAACGTGATCGCTCAAATAAAATGTATCTGGCCCCATTGCGCTAAATTTATAGAACAACAAATGCAAAAAGTTGCAAGACGAAGTGCGGCGCGTGATTTACATGGACGACAACGCAGCCTGAGTGCAGCACTGCAATATGCCAAGAATTTTATATACTAAACAGTACAGTTTATGAGCAGAAGGCTTATTACGCGCATAATTTATATAATAAGATGGAAGATCCTAAAGCTCTACGGAAAAACCTAAAAAAAAGATGTCTTGCCACCAAAAAACGATAACACTTTACCATCGTACTTTGACGAACCAGATGAATTAAATGATGTTTTCTTAAATATCCCAGGTAAAAGCAGCGCAAATATTTCAACTTTAACTTAATTTGAGTTTGATAGATATGGTATGATATTTATAGTCAATATGTTTAGACTTAAGTATTTAAATTAAGATTATTGTGTCGCATATTGTGTAATGCCAATAAACTTTTTTATACTTATTATACTTATACTTATACAAAACATTTTATAAAACTTATATTAAAATAGTTGTTGTTCAAAGGGTAACGAGAAGAACAGTGTTTTAGTTCTTACAGAGTGACTTTTTACCCACCAACCAAATTTTTGGTGCAAGTTTAGTCCATGATACTTAACTTCTTTCGATAAAAAAAGTTATTAAAAATGGATAAAAAACAATTCGTTCTCCTGTTTATAAATCTGTTTGGCCGAACGCTGATTTGTATGGGAAACCGAATATATTCTTTCATTTTTCATTAATTGTTTTTATGGAAAGTAGTTCAGTATCAAGAAGACTGAACTTGCTCCAAAAATTGTCTAGTGGTTAAAAATTATTTTTTATTAATCTTAACTCCGAATTAAAAATATCTTTGGTTACTTCACCTTTTAATGATTACAAGGAATCAAGATTGTAAGCTATTTTACATTTATAAAATTCCTACACCCATTACCACGCCTATCTAAATCTTATGGCTTGAGGGTTTACCAAACGAAAGAAAAATAAATGAGTTTTCAAAAGTCGATACTCGTATCACTGAGTAGAGCAGCAAAAACTCCGCATTTACCCTTAACAAATGTCTTCATCTAAGCACGTTTCTAGTTGCATCCTCACATGTGCTGTTTCGGAGCCCAGGGTGCGTTTTCCCGCATTTTCTTCTCCTAATATAATGATGCATGTCAATATTCACCCAACGATGCCAAAAACCTTGCAAAGTGGAAAAGAAATAGCCAGAACAGTTTAAACGATTTGGCTATAGTTTTACACCCGGCCGTCTGCCTGACGTCAACCCTCTTTGGGAAAGTATTTGTGCAAAAAGTTTAAACTAACGTAGGTAATATATCAAATATAAAACGTTGCAAAAATCATACAAAATGTTATTCAAATGGTAAAAATAAAACGACGTTAAGGAGCCAAGCTCGTGATTTACGTTCCGCGACAACGCGCCGTGCCAGCATAGATATTGTTATTATTGTCACTGCGCAGCGGAAATGTATATTTTTATGTTACTTTCAAATATCTAGTTTGTCTATTTACTTAGTTCAAAACTGGGAATTTGCATTTGTAAAAGTATTTATAAAAAGTTGTGCAATTAACATTGCTTATATAGATACGCGCAAAATATTTCTAATAGATGTCATCATCAATTATCAGGTCTTTTTTAGCCTTTTTGAGTCCTGCAGTGGAGACTAATAGATGTAAAAAATACTTTTTTATGTCTAAGTGTTCAGTAATGAATTAAATGCCAGATTGTGAAAGAAAAAGCCTATATGTATGGAATCTCCCATATAATCTGAATTAGTATACTTACTTTGGAATTTTGATAAAATTGTAACTAATTATTAATAAAAATAAATAGGAAACAGGGCCCACGGCAATGTGCCTGAAATTCTAGCAACATTACTTTCATGAATCACTTGTCCTTTGCTTTAATTTTTGGAACTGTACATACTATATTTTCACTGGTACTTTGAGCTAATGGATCATTCTTATATGCAAACAATATTATGTCGTGTGAAAGTCATCAACACCCAAAAACTCCCATAACTCACAATTTACAAGATCGCCCGATAGCAGTACGGCTTCAAAGTCATTTTCCCAACAAAAAGGGCCAAATTAATATGTTGTTTGAACATCAAGTAAACATAATCAGAGAGCCACGTGCGTTACACACGCCCATGCATTCATACAACGGCTGCTTGTATGGGATTTGCCTGAATCTCATTCGGTGGACGTGGCCCGCTATCTTAAGACTATAGGCAAACAGAGGGATGGTAGATTGATGTTTTAGATATTGATACGATGGTGATTTAGTATGGGAACACAAATAATCCGGTTATTTAAGTTGCATGGCTGTTAGGTTAGTTGGTTTTGGAAGGAAATTATTGGTTTAATTATATTTATAGAGTATATTTAAGAGTCTTTTATAACTAGAAACTTAAATTAATCAACAATCTCAAACTTAAAATATACAAAAATGAATAAGTAAATAAAAATTTTGTCCTAAAAAAATTTCTATTGTTACTATATACGTTGTATTTGATTAAACCACAATCCCATATTTCAATAATTAACCGACTATAAAAAAATGAAGAAGCTTCAAGCTTTGATTTTTTTTTGTCTTGCTTTGTGCTCATGACGTCAGTTGTCCATGTAAACAAATGCGTTGATGTATGTATTTTAACAGCTGACACTTTTTAGTTTACGTAGGAGTAATAGTGGCTACTTTTTGGTGTTTAGAAACAGATTATAAAAACTTAAAACTTTCAATTAAATTTTAAAATTTACTTTGTCATTATATGACCGAAAAATATAAATTTTATGACTGATTTTAGGCTAAGCTTTCTCAAGAATATGGTATAAAGGTATTTATTGTATTTTTTCATATTAAAATCTCAGACTAAAATACCGTATTGCATCATATGTTCAAATTTGACACAATCTTTGTCCAAACATTACCTAGTTACAAATTGACTCCTTATTCAGAAAACTAGCATAAAAATAAGTGGTTTAAATAAGTAAAGACGTACACTCAAGAGCCAGTTGCGTGCCCGGTTCGCATGCACTGAACATTAGCTGATTGCCGTGTGCCCTCAGCCTAACGTTTTAATACAATTAAATCGACCACTCTTATTATCCAAATGCCATCTTTCCGTCGCCAATTTTACTCAACGACTGTTTTGCGTGTCACTATTTGAATTTAGTAATAGATTTTTATTAATTATGATTTTTCATTAGTAAATTCATTAGTAACGAGTACATACGGGGGAGTTTGAAACTAGGGCCTATTGTCGAAAAACTCTCTGAATCGAGGTTGAGATGGTACGGGCATGTAATGCGACGACCCGATATCCATTTAGTGAAGAAGTGTCTTTCCATGGCAACAAAGAAGAGAGGGAGGGGCAGATCGCCTACGTCGTGGATGGCAAAAGTCCGAAAATATATGAAGCAGCTAGGCCTAAACAGCGACAGTGCCGGTGATCGTAGCAAGTGGCGCTGCATGATTAAAAGGGAAAGAGCGAGGACAAAGAAGAAGAAGAAGAAAGAAGATTAGTGGTAATCTTCGTTGTAATACTGGACATATTTAATCTGATCATCTTCTTTGTATACTACACGTCATGTTTTTTTTTTATAAAAAAATAAGATACGAGAAGAATATTGTCTTTTTTAGAGAAAACAGTACCTATATAGTAACAACGTTTAGCAAGATATTATAGTAGGATTTCAGACAAAACCAGGAACAGAATCACACATCGTCCCCGGTTTCATTCTCAGCTGTCTTGCTTCGGAGCTAGGAGTCGCTTTCCCGCTTTTTCTTCTCCAAGTATAATATGCGTGTCGATGATCACCCAAGTTTAACTTGCGCAGAGAAGAGGAAATAGTCAAAAATTTAAACTACGAGTATTTGTGTCAACCCTCATTCGGAATGCATTTGTGCGAAACACAGGTGGATATCTAGTCTATTACATTCAGAAATGCCTTGATCAATTTCTATGATCTGTATTGGAGAAAAAAATGCTGACTTTATGTTTCTATTTATACCTGCTTAAATAGATGCAACATATATTGTTTCTGATTTGTTTTACTTGTTATATCCGGGCAAATCAGAAGTTCACTATATGAGGTCTTTACCTGTGAAATTTCCGTTTACTTTCAACAAAAGCACTTTCTCATTTATGATATTACTTAGTTTGTTTTTTGAGTGTGTAAGTGGCTAACACTGGTGTCAGATTTTTCAAGCTGCCAAAAAGCATCTGCTGACATAGCTTGATGACTGCCATATAAGGATGACAGTAGGGAGCAACGTAAAGACGTTGGTCCCTGCATACAGTTACATGCCTTCCGAAGCACAGTGTAATATTAGTCAATAATTTATTTACTAATATTATAAATGTCAAACATAACTTTTTCATTTATAATATTAGTAATTAGAAAGTGTTTTTGTTTGTTTGTCCAACCTTCACGTCCACATGCACTTTGTTAAGAAAAAGGTTACCAAAGGATGCACGCGAACGAAATCGCGGATAAAAGCTTGTATACTCGTACATTAACTTATCTCCAATACAAAATAAGGCACTAACACATAATTTACCGAAACGTGATGAAACTCGCACTCACATATATAATTTCAACACGTCCCGTGCTCTTAGTGTTGTGAAACAAGAGGCCAATTACGAAAGATTTATACGGCGAACATAATTAACTTTGGCCAAACGCTAACTAAGCACAGGAATTGCTTTCGTTTCTACGGGATCGAGGCCTATGGTGGTAAGGTATCTCTTGCACAGTATTTATTCCGACCATATTATCTACTTTACTTTTTTTCCATGCTGGTCTGGAAGAAATGAAAAAAATTGAACGTACCAGCTGCTTCTCTTCCCGCGCAGATCGTAAAAGCCGATCAAAGGAATGGATGAAAATTCGAAACATGTTATTAGGCGATGCGGCTAACAACTTATCACTATTTTGATTTCTTTTTCCACCTTCTCGCCCACCATCACGCTAAAAGTGGCCTTTGGGTCTTGCGGCCCTGGGCTCTGTCTGTTTAGTCCCGCAAGACCCAAAAGTCTCTGTTTGCCCCATAAATAGGGATAAAGACAAGATAGTATGTATGTATATTATGTACTTTAAGATAAATAGTGTATATCATATTTGATACAATTAGCCATACGTATTTTCACGCCTGTTTCCCACAGGGGTAGTTAGAGTCTATGGACTTCCATTTATTAGCAGAGATTGTTTGAAAAGGAGAGATCAGAAGTACCCATAACCGGTGGGCATGTATGAAGAGAGTGATACGTATAGATGAAGCGACAGAAGTCTGTCAGGATGCCTATGCAAATGCATGTAAAATAACTATTTTGAAAAATATTAATTTTTCTTACAAGTCATTATTGTGAGGCGTAAGCCCAACCTCGATGGGGCTACGTCGTTTTATGTTTTTAGTTTTATAGTACAGGTTTCATATAGCCAACTTCCTTCTTGTCATAATAATATTGGATTGTCATATGATTTACGTTAGCATACAAAGTTTCATCTCAGTCAGATACTGGGAAGTAAGAAGCTCATATTTAACTTGCAAGATTTGACCCAAAAAACAACAATAAACTAAATAAAAGCCAGTAGAAGCAATGAAATTTTCACTTATTTAATGATTTCACTTCTTCTCTACAATCTCGTATTCAAAATACACTTAAACACATCTAAAATCCTACGTAACATAAATTCGTAACACTTTTTGAAGTAAATAAAAATAAATTAATGAAATGATTGGCGCTTTTTTATAATTTTTTAAGTCATTTATTTAACGATGTTAATTATTAATTTCATCAAAATATTTGTCACTTTAGTCAATAATTTAAAAAAATGTTTTTAAATTTTTATTCGCCTAAGTTATTTGTTAATATACTTATAAAGTCAAAGAATTTTCGTAAATATTAACTGACAGATCACATAAGTATGAAATTTTACAAATGATACATTAGTCTAATTTATCTTTTGTAAAATTTAAAATAACCACTCAGATTTCATTGCTTATCGTAATTATAGATAATCAGATGACACTACAATTGGACACCCCCAACTTAACCCTTCATCTGTCAGTGTGAAACTAACGTGAAATAAAATTGCAACAAGAGATAACGTAAGATAACGCAAGTATGAGGGGCATGGGATAAAACAGATTAGGGTTGCAATACACAAACAGTTTTATATGCGCTGATGGAAAGTTTTCAAAATTGAAAATGTTCAGATTTAGACTTTTTCTGCTTATTTGATAATTAGTTATTATCTATTTGTAAACTTTGGTGGATCAAGCTAGTAGGTCCACGAATGACCCGTAAACCTACCGCCTTGTCCCACTAACAGGTCTACGGCGAATTAAAAAGGGTCCAATTGGTCAAATCAGATAATGTTAAATACAATATCTGATATGTAAATGTCACAGTTAAATTACCTAAGGAATTTGTATACAATACTAACCGTATTCATAACGTAAAGACGTCATTTGATTGTATTGCATACAAATTAGTCACTGGAAGGAGTCACAGGACATTCCCATTATGCCATACTTAGCAAAAAAGAGTCATTATTTTTCTTTAATTTTTAAATATAATACTATAGTACTCATTACCTATAGTACCCTATTGACTATATATAAAGCTACCCTTAAAAGCTACAGGGGCGTGGGGATTAGGTTCTAATCGGGTCCCGATGACAATCAGCCGCGTGGTGCCCACGTGGCAGTCACGTGGGCACCACCACCACTGCTGGGCGGGAAGCGGTCGATTGAAACGTTGCCCAATTTATTTTGATGCTCATTAGTGATGTTTTTTATTGAGGAGAGAATTTATTTGATTAATCATCGATGTCGAAATGGGAACGAATAGTGTAAGGATATTTTGATAAAAGTATTTTCGTAGACCTATATTCCTATTTAAATACTTTTAGTGGAAATTAATTAAACAGGACTACAAATTATTTGATAATGATCGACAAATAAATATCCAGTAAGTTCTTAAAAATATTTAAACAGTATTTTTTTAAATTGTAGGTTGCTTTCTAAAACTAATATTGCGTCCTAAAGTAGTTAATTCGTTAACAAACTTCTCACTAATCTGAGTAAATACGAGTAGTTTATAATTCACTCACCTGTTTTGTTACTGAATCTATTAGTCGAACGAAAATATCTTGTTCTTGTCTTATACCTGTGGACAAAAAATACAATAAATATTCACTTATAATACCACACGAGCTTCAAAATTATCGGGTATTTCCCGATAGGTTCGTTGCAAACAAATGAAGGACTTTGAAAAAACTTGACGACTTTATTTGTTTGCAGGGAACCTTGAGGGAAATGCCAGATAATTTTGAAGCTCGTGTGGTATTCGGGGGATTATTTTTCCGTCCCAAATGTCGGCCAATAGAATTGCACCATTCGACGTCACGTGGTACAACAGAGAAAATAATCAAAAAATTATCAGTATAATACCATGTAGGTTGTACCACGTGACGTCGAATGGTGCAATTCTATTGGTCGATATTTGGGTCGGAAAAATAATCATTGTAACATTCGCGTTTTGTATTCAGTTTTCCTTGAATATAAACAAAGTTTCCTGTAATATTACATAACCGTCTACAATTTCATAATTTACATAAATTAGTTACAAAATAAAGATAATAAAGATAATATAAAAATAAAACTTCATACAATGTGCAGTCACAAATGGAGATTTTTGAACTTTTTAAGTATTATAAGTGTTGTTGTATACAACGTGGAAGGGTACCTCTATCGGTCTACCCGTAATAATTCAAACCACGGGCTATACTAGATCATTATAGAATAATTAAAATTAAAATAATAGCCAAAAACAAAAACAAATTTCAGCATTTCCATACAAAAGTGTGCAGCCGCGAGGGGAATTTGTAGAGGAATGTAATTTTTATTTTTGTTTTTCGACTGTTATTTTAATTTCATTATACTTTAATGATCTAGTATAGCCCGTAGTTCGATTAATTATGGGTATGTCCCTTCCACTTTGTATAGTAGTTCGAATGTAACCCCTCTAACAATCCCATTTCTTGGCAAAACCTTCACTGTTTGACTCAACTTCGTTTATACAGATACAGATACACTATCACGTCTTTATCCCTAACGGGGTAGACAGAGCCAAGGGCGGTAAAGCCCGGGCCACTTTTAGCGTAATGGTGGCCATGAAGGTGGAAAAGGGAAATCATATTAGTGATGGGTTGCTAACCGCATCGCCTATTCATATGATTCAGATTCTCGCCCATTCCCTCGATCGGCTTTTACGATCTGCACGGGAAGAGAAGCAGCTGGTACATTCTATGTTTTTTCTTTTCTCCCAGACCAGCAAAGAAGAACTTCGTTTATAAAAAATATTTTTATCTAAATTGAGGATACATAATTATGTTTCAATTCATAATTATAATTATCAAAATTAAAATCCTATTTGTGCTTTATACTATACAATTTTAAGTACAGTTATTACTATCACCTATCGTGAGGTCCTAGTCCATTTATTTGTACAAGACAAAATGTTTCTGTATATGGTAAAGTATTTCTTTATATCTATATAACGTCAAACAAAATATACTGAAACTATTTTAAGGTTAGATTCAGTCTATGATATAAATATAAAAAATACATTTTGCTTGCACTAGAATTGCAGATTAGCTGATCGGCCAACTGTAAAGGAGGTCAAAATTTCATATTGCGATACATGTTCCTTGGGGAAAGTTGTTAAGTATATTGGACTAAATTCAGCTTTAAGGTGAAATGGTAGCATACGTGTCATACTCACTTTATGTAGGCAGGTATACCTTAAATTTTTTTATACGTTTGTTTTTTGCTAATTATTAAAATTTTGATTTTATTCTTCTTTTTTATCGTTTATAAAAAAATATTATAAAGATGGTAGATAGCAAAGTAAATTTACTTTACGGAAAAGCAATTATATGTAGATGGCAATACATAATTCATTATCAATATTTTTTTCAAAATAGTCTGTTTTTCCTTCCGAGACTGGGCTGTTTTACGATGTAGGTAACTACATATATAAATAAATAGGTAAATATGTGCATGTTGTAATAAATAGGTATAGAAGATGATGGAATGTTGAGTCAATAATATTTTATAATAAATACTTTAAGTTGAAAACCTAAATAAATATACCATTTGCAATATATTTTTTATCTTGACTGGGAATTGAACTGAGTCAAGCAAAAGCATTACCGCTGAGCGTTATTCCTTCTTCTTTACAGCCTTCATCAATCCATTAAGGTGAAATGGTAGCATAAGTGGCGCCCTCATTTGAAATAAATTGTTTAAAACTAAATATGGTGATATTTAAAAATTTTATTTTGTTCTTTTTAGACATTAATACAAATCAAATTTTTAAATATCACCATATTTCGTTTTAAACAATTTATTCCAAACGAGGGCGCCACTTATGCTACCACTTCACCTTAAGTAGTTTCAGTATATTTTGTGACCCTGTATATAAAGAAAAAGAGAGGTTTGAGCTTTACCATTCTAATCTATCCTTATTTTGTGTTAGTGCACTCAATACGAAGTGCACGGCTTCACTAATTCTCCGAATAAAACATTAACATTCTCGTAGCCTCATAGCTATGAGTATAAAGACTGTAGTAGGCTACGAGCTACGAATAGCTACGATGTAGCTTGTAGAACATTCCACTGCTTGCTAACTAATAAAAATTACCTATTTATTTTATTTTGTACTGGTCATCTTTGTGGTTTTTTTTTATAATTTTATCATAGCCTTACTCTTACTTCCAATTGACATTTAAAACATTATTTTAATCAATCAAATACGATTGAAGTTTGATTTTGCCAATATTTAGATAGTGCTTCTAATAATAGCAATAATATTTTAATTTTAGACATATTCTCCTTACAATCTGAATTAATAGCATAGAAACAGTAGCTTAGTATAGACTAAAAGCACCATCATTCATAGTCCAAAGCCAGTATTTCTGCGCCAATGCTCCATTATCTAGAACTAAGGCCAAGATGCCAAATATTTACTATGCAGTGTACATTGTCTCCGGCTCTCTGTCTATTGAATTCGAAATCAAGTTATGTTTGATGTGGCCTTTAACGCAAGGCAGTAAAGGAGGTTATTCAATGCACTTAACGACCTGTTTGCAGTGGTACACTGAGTTATAGCTGCAAGGAGTAGATCAACTAAACTGCTTTAATTTTCTGGATGAAGTGGTATAAAAATATCGTCCCTAGACCAGTAAAAAGCATGGTATGATAAAACAAGAATACGTCATCAGTTGGGAGTGTTGCCACTGTGTGATTGAATTTCCTAAGCAAATTAATCGAACCGTAATAACTAGAAATTTTCACTGATTATGTATTACTGTAGCCTCCTATAACCACAAATACCAAAAATAAGAAAAATAAAGGGGGTCGTCTTACTCATATACGCGTTTTTTTTAGCGTTTTAAAACATTGTACGGAGGTACGGAAAATGTACAAGTCAGACTCGCACTTGACCGGTTTATTGACATTCACCAAGACATTCTGTTTGGGATGATAACAGGGTGCAATGACAATATTTGCTTGGCCTGGAAACTACGAGTATCGACCAGGGTTTGAGCCTTCGGGGCTTGTTTGATATCATTTCATAACTTATGACAACTGAAAAATTGCATGAAATGACCAAAAAAAGATTTTACTTGTATTTGAGTACGAGTATTTACAGTACATGTGTTACCCATACCATTCCTTATATCATATTGTTTGACTTTTTTTTCTTTTTGGATAGAGAACATAGGTCTTTTAAGTCCTTCTTCCTTCACGACTTTATGCCTTATGTTTGGATTGAACAAAATACGTATTTCCTTCTCATCATTCGTTTGCAAATTCTTCGAATTGCCTTTTTAGGGTTCTGTACCCAAAGGAGGCCAAGGGGACCTAATTACTGAGACTACGCTGTCTATCCCTCTGTCCGTCCATCCGTCATGTCCGTAATATCTAGACAAATGAAAATTTTATCGATTATGTATTACTGTGGCTGCTATAACAACACATACTAAAATAAGAAAAAAATTATAGAGGGTCGTCATACAAGAAACGTTTTTCGCGTTTTAAGGTGAAGATATAGGCAAATGGCCTTGAAGTGTGAAATAAATTGTTAACTCGTAAATATGGTGATAATTTCCATATTGCTCTTCGTCATGCACTAGATAGCCCTTTAAATTGTTTTATGAACTGCCGTTGAAACTATTATTGGTGATCCGTCTAGCTTTAAAACTTGCCGTGGCCACTTTTGGCGGAGGCAAGTTTTAAAGCTAGACGGACTAATGTAAATACTTTCAACGGTGATTCATAAACTAATTTAAAGGGCTATCTAGTGCATGACGAAGAGCAATATGGAAATTATCTCCATATTTACGAGTTAACAATTTATTTCAAATGAGGGCGCCACTTCAAGGCCATTTGCCTATACCTTCACCTTAAAACATTGTATCTACGGACGTACAAAACCCTTTATGTATGAGTTTATTTACAGAATGTTTGGAAGTTATTTTCCTGAAATTATAGTAATTATGTTGTGCAGGAAATTGCATGCAAAACATCTTAATATTTAATATGATGTACTTACCGTTAGCATATAATAATTGCAGTCTGTATTGAATACCGTTATTTGTTTTCTGACCTTCAGCTTCCTGAAACAATAAAAAAATTACAGAATTTATTGAATAGCACCGTAGTCAGATGAATAACATCTGGTTTTGCATATTATAATACCAACTAAACTTTATTTTTTTATGATAAAGCTTAAATTATAGCTAGTCGTCCATGCTGGTCTGGGAGAAAAGAAAAACTTTATAAAAACAATTAAATCTACCAGCTGCTTTTCTTCCCGCGATGATCGTACAATTCGATTAAAGGAAAGGTCGAACGAAAATGTGAGTCATTTTAATAGGCGATGCAGCTAGCAACCCATCACTATTTTGATTCTTATTTCACCTTCTTGCCCACCTATTCAAACGCACTCAAAGTGGCCTTCGAGTCTTGCCTCCTGGGCTTTGTCTGTTTAGGCTTGGCAAAATGCTTTGTCTACCCCAGAGACGTGATAGTGTTTTATATGCTATGGGAAAATTTTATTTATTTAATCTTAATTACACAATTAAATAAAAAACCAAACAAGTGGCAGACCTATATTTTTATACTATTTTTATATTAGATAAAAAAATTACCTTAAAAACCCTAAAAAGCAGAGGAATATATATATATCCTACCTTTTTTCCTCAAAAGTTGACTACTAAATATGCGAAAATATTACCGTGAAACCGCGGTCATTTTCGGTGTAGTCAAGGCAGTATCGTAAAAACGCGAACACGGGTGTTTGGCCGTGAATAATTAAAGAGCAAACAAACTATTGTGAAAACTGTAGGATGGCGGTACCGCGCCCGACCTACATATTCTTGTAAATGTCTGTCTGTCTGCGACATTAATATATTTTTACCTTAGCACCTATTTTGTATTTCTTTTTTCAGGTAAATGGGAACGCGATTATAACGTATTAGATATTTTTGGGTAGATGTTTGAGGCAAGCTAAAATCTTGTCTTATTCTTGTCCTATTATACCCTAACTCAGAACTACAGACCTGGCTAAAATGTTTAGATTAAATACCTATTCAAAAATGCCACCAGCTAATAATTTTTGCAAGAATTTAGAAAAATTTAAGACCCGACTAAATGATAATCTGGCTTATTTATTTTTTACTCCTTAAATATTCTATTTTAACGTGTAATAATTACAGATTGCTGCAAGGATATTTTTTGTAAAAAAAAAATGTGTGTATTTGAAAATTTGTGGGTCGAGTTAACCCCGCTATTTTTAGCCAGGTCTACATTTTCGAGTTAGGGTATGATAGAGTAAGAATAAGAAAAGTTTCAGCTTGCCTTAAAATACCTAACTAAAAATGTTTACCAGCTCTCGGACCATATTCAAGTAGTAAAACAGTCATCAATTTAGTAATTCGGGTTTAATTAGCAGAGCAAAAACCCGTGATGTAAGAATGAGAGAAAAACATTCGTTTAATATTAAGATACCATCACGAAAATTATATCAGCATATTTCCACTGCATGATTTAGGACTGCTCGAGGATTTGCAAATAAACTACTAAATTAATGGCATACGCGGTCCCAACATTGCAGACTGACAGTCGTACTGAGATCACGTTTGGTGCAACCCAATACGAAATATCATAATAACTATATAATAAACGGGCAAGTGCGAGTCGGATTTTTAATTTAATTTAATTTATTTTAATTTTTAGTACTTTTTGTTATAGCATCCATAATAATACATAATCTGTGAAAATTTCAAGTATTTAGTTAATGCCATTATAAAGAAAGATCTAGTTTAAACGCTGAAAAACCACGTTTTTTGTATGACGACCCCCTTCAATTATTAACTATTTTTTATTTTTAAAATTTGTTGTTATAGCGGCCACAGTAATACATAATCGGTAAAAATTTCAAGTGTCTAGCTATTACAGTTCACGAGATAGAGCCCTGTGACAGACGGACAGACAGCGGAGTCTCAGTAATAGGGTCCCGTTTGCACCCTTTGGGTACGGAACCCAAAAAAGGTATGTTTGGCGTTCATTACCGTATGCATTAATTTAA